>OY882859.1:9989386-12504386 GCA_963693515.1 Pipistrellus nathusii | reverse complement strand
AGGGGCAGGAGTGAGTGAGGGCCTGGATGGGAGGGGCAGGGGTGAGTGAGGCCTGGACGGGAGGGGCAGGGGTGAGTGAGGGCCTGGATGAGTGGGGCAGGGGTGAGTGAGGCCTGGACGGGAGGGGCAGGGTGAGAGATGGTGGTGGTGGGGGGGCAGGAGGGGGAATCTGGGGTAGGCTTTGGCTGTAGGACTGGGAAGCAGGCCCAGGGCTCCAGCTCAGATGCGGGGCTGCTGGCTGCCGAGCCAGGGGTCTGGCCGAGGGGGAGAGATGATTAATCGTGTTTAGAACTTGTTGGGTTTAAAGTGCTGTGAGCCCCCATGGGCAGCGCCCAGAGACTGGCGCCTGGGCTGCGGAGGGGATGGATTCTTGTGGGACGGAGAGTGCCTCTGAGGACAGAGCTGCCAGGATGGGGGGCACTCACCTCTGATGTGAGACCGTCCGGTGGATGGTCAGGGGGGTGTGGCCTGGTGGCTGCATACCAGCCTGGCAGGGGGAGGAGTGAGGGTCAGCCTCCTCCCAGACGTGCTGAGCAAACACCGCCATCATCCAGACCAGCTCCTAGGAGCAAGCTCAGCAAGCCCTCAGCCTGGAGGGGACCTGGGGCCGGGAAGGAACTGGGGCTGGAGGCCCAGGATCTGAGTGAAGGTTCTGGGGGTTAGGGGAGGGAAGGGGCACGAGGTGCCCAGCGAGGGGTGGGGGAAATTTGGGGCAGGAGCATGCCAAGGGCTTCAGTAAGAAGGGACTAGAGGGGCCAAAACCAGTTTGGCTCAGTGGATAGAGCATCGATCTGCGGAATGAAAGGTCCCAGGTTCGATTCTGGTCAAGGGTATGTACCTTGGTTGCGGGCACGTCCCCGGTGGGGGTGTGCAGGAGGCAGGTGGTCGATGTTTCTCTCTCGTCAATGTTTCTAGCTTTCTATTCCCTCTCCCTTCCTCTCTGTAAAAAAATCAATAAAAAATATATTAAAAATTTAAAAATAATAAAAAAAGAAGGGACTAGAGGGGATTCTCTTTATCTTGGCACCTCTGCTGAGTTTTGAAAATTCTGACACTTGCCAGGGGCTGGGCCAGGTGACTCCAAGGTGGGTCCTTCCAGCATCAAGTCTGAGCCCTATGTCCTGGCACTGCTCTGTGAGGTCTCCTATGCCTGATGTGGGCTGTACACACGCCCATCCCAGGCTGCCTTGGGCCTCCCTCAGGCCATCGGGTGGGCTCTGCCCATGCTCCAGCCCCACGCCCGCACGCTGGACCCAGGCCTTCCGATGATGTCACCGCTCACCCACTCTCGCCTCTGTTTTCCTCTCCAGGGGCTCTGCCCGTGTGCCGGCAGGACGGCTTCCTGCATAGCCAACCCAGAGAAAAAGAGGGCTCCCTCTTCTCAGTATTTGCCCAGAAAATTCCTGGAGGGATTGTGGTTGGCCTGACAGGAGTCCCATGCCCATTGTTGAAACCAGTCACCATGGCCAGAGGAGAACGGGCTTTGCCGGTTGGCCAGGCCTGGGACGTGGGCCCATTCTTGGAGGTGGAGGTGGGATGGGTGCCACCTCTTCCCCCTCCCCTAAATTGCACAGACAGCAAGTGAGGGTGGGAGGGCCTTGCAGGAGAAACAGGAGGCTGCCTCAAGGAGAAAGGGCTGGTCCTTAGGCAGGCCACGGCCCTTCCCTCCAGGCCGATACCCTCAGGGATACCGGCTTCCCCAGTGAGGAGTGTCTGGCCCCCTCCCTCCTTCCATGTAGGGTAGAGCCAGGGAGCCCATGCCCACATGCAGTCAGGCCTGGCTCCCCCCCCCCCCCCCCACCGGCTGTGTGACTGAGCAAATCACAACTCCCCTCAGAGCCTCAGTTTCCTCCTCTGTAAAATGGAGTGCGTTTTTTTTTTTTTTTAACTAACCATATTTTATTTATTTATTTATTTAATATATTTTATTGATTTTTTTACAGAGAGGAAGAGAGAGGGATAGAGAGCTAGAAACATCGATGAGAGAGAATCATCGACCAGCTGCCTCTTACACACCCCCTACTGGGGATGTGCCCGAAACCAAGGTACATGCCCTTGATCGGAATCGAACCCGGGACCCTGCAGTCCGCAGGCTGATGCTCTATCCACTAAGCCAAACCGGTTTCGGCAGAGTACGTCTTGATGAGAAGAGGAGAGGATACACCGGAGAGGCCACATGGAGGCAGAGGAGCCTGAGGAAGAGATTGGGGAAATGCCAGGAGCCCTGGAAACTGGAAGAAACAAGATGGGCTTCTTCCCTGAGCTCCCCCGAGGAGGCGGGGCCCGCCACGCCGATTCAGGCCCCCGGCCCCCAGAGCCAGGAGGTGATGCATTTCAGTTGTGTTCGTCGGCCTGTGTGGTGTTTTGCTGCTGCAGCAGCAGCAGCCCTAGGAGACAAATCTACCATCTGAAATGATTTTATTGATTTATGTGTCTATTCTCCATCCTTCCCCCCCAGGGATCAGCTCCACGAGGCCACGTGCCATCTGTGTCGGTTGCTGCTGTGTCCCTGGTGTCTGGACCGGTGTCTGTTGCACAGTAGATGCTCATGAAACAGTTGGTCCCTTAAAGAATGGGTGAATGCATGAGCCTCTCACTCCAGGATTCTTATTTTTTTAAATATATATATATTTATTGGTTTCAGAGGGGAATGGAGACAGAGAGAGGAGAGAGATAGAAACATCAATGATGAGAGAGAATCATTGATTGTCTGCCTCCTGCATGCCCCCTTACTGGGTATCAAGCCCGCAACCTGGGCACATACCCCAACCAGGAATCGAACTGTGGCCTCCTGGTTCATAGGTCGATACTCAACCACTGAGCCATGCCGGCCAGGCCTCGCCCCAGCATTCTTTTCTCAGACTGGCGCCAGCCTGTGACTCTAGCCAGACCTTCCCCTGCCCTTCCAATCCCCTCTCACCCTTACCCACACACACCACCCCTACAGAGGCAGTGCAGCCGGGTGGTGACAAAGGAGTGGTGACCCCCAAGCCTGGTTTAAATTCTGGCCCCAGGATGCCCTACGGCATCACTCAGACAAGGCCCTTATGCCTTAGTTTTCTCCTATGACCCCCCCCAATGCCTGGAATACCACAGGTGCTCCGTACCTGGTGGCTGTAGTCCCTCTCCTTGGACGTCCTACCTTTCCCAGGAGGCTCGGCTGCATCCCCTCCTCCTACAGGAAGCCCTCCCAGACCACCCTTGCCCCGGCTCCGCTGGCCCAGGCTCGGGCCCGCTGCCGGGCTCCCTTGCCGCTCGGCAGTCTGCCTGGGATCATTAATTCTCTCTTTGTGCCGACGCGGTCCATCTCCCCGGCTGCCTCGGCCGTTGGCCATGTTTTAATGAGGATTTCTCTCTGTGAATAAAGAAGCAGGCCTTTGATCTGCCTTCTGGAATGGGCTGTCTTTGATAGTCCGCACTGAGTAGCTGCGGAGAGCCAGGCCGGGATTCGCGCCTGGGCCCCGCTGCTGCTCCCCCTGTCGGGCCCTCGGCACGTGGTCTCCCTTCTCCAGCCTCAGTTTCCCCTCAAGGAGAAAGGGGCCGGGCAGGGCAGACATTGTATGGCTCAGTGAAATGTTGCCTTAGCCTGGGTTTCTTTTGTGGTGTCCTCTGCTTAAATGTCAGCCAGATAGGCCCAGCACACTGGCGCAGTGAGGCCCGGAGAGGTGACGCTGCTTGTCCAAGGTGTGCGTCAGGGTCCAAATTGGAACCCTGGTTGCCTGACTCCCGTCTTGCTAATCTGGTGACCCCTCCCAAGGCCAAGGTTAACAGGGAGTGCTCTGGCCAGCCGGTGGCTCCTTGGGGTGAAGCAGGAAAAGGACCCCCAGGCCCACTCTGCTCCGGGAGGGGGCCTTCTGAGGATGTGGGGCGGGAGGTCAGACGGGATGACGGAGCTGGGGTCCCTGCAGGCACGGGGCGTGGGAGGCTTGTCTGGGGAGGAGGGGAAGAGACACCGGGACTTGGAGGAGGGACCCCTTTCAAAGGTGAACGCGTCCTTACAGAATTCCTCGGATCACTCCTGGCCCTGGCTCCTGGAGCCTGGAACCCGGCCATGTGCGCAGAGGAAGAGGGAGGCTCAGACGGGAGAAGAGAGTTGTCTGGGGCTGGTGACAGGGCTGGAACCGGTCCCAACCCATGGCCTCGCACTGACCGCACACCATGCCCCAGAGGGACCCTGGTACCCGGAGAGGGACACAGCCTGCCTCCCTGGGGGCGTGTGTCATGGGCTGGGGTGTGGGGGGGAGGGGGGAGAGCCCCAGCGGAGAGACAGTGTGAAAGAGATAGAGAGAGGCATTAAGAGAAAAAGAGATAAAGAAACAGAGCGGGAAAGAGAGATGGGAAGGAGGGAGGGGCAGGAGAGGGGGAGGGAATCATGGGTTTGGTGGCATGTTCCCCCCGGAGCCTGTCCAGGGGGATGCGGGAGCAGCTGGCTTCCTCGGCCCATGTGGACAGGAGCATGTAACACGGGCCACCCTGCCCCCTGCGGGGCTGCGCTGGTGGGTGAGGCGTGGAGGGAGGCTGGTGGGGTGCAGGGCCAGGGCCCCTGCAGGGACAGGAGGGGGTGAGTGCAGGCCTGGAGTGACAGCCCTGGGTCTGAGCTTCAGTTCAGGCATCTAAAATGGTTGGAATTGAGCACTCCCTCCCCCACCCCGCCCCCGTGTGTGTGTGTGAGTGTGTGTGTGTGTGTGTGTGTGTGTGTGTAAGAGGCAGCATCTGGGCTCTGATATTCTGGATCCCACTATTTCTGGGCTCTGGGCCTCACCCAGGAGGCCGGTGGGGGCTGCTGGGCCGCTGTCCCCTCCTGGAAGGAGTTCAGCCGGGCCCCCGTTTCTGCCTCTCGCTGCTCATCCGGCGCCTCCCTCCCCCTCCATCCCGGCTCCTTTCTCCCTCGGCCAGGCCAAACCCGACCACGGAAAAAATGAGTGTTTGGGGCCAGCCGTGCAAGGACGGAAAGTCAAAGTTTCCCTTTCCCTTTTCTTCCTGTTCTGGGATCCATCCTGCTCTGGACCATTGAATACCAGCAAGGGCAGCCATTTGGGGGGCACCTACTGGGTGTCAGGTCCCGATCGGAAGCCCCGTGGCAGATCATCTCGTCAGACTCTCAGAATGACACTCTTCACAGATGCCCGTTTTACAGGTGAGGAAAGAGAGGACGGCCTGAGGGTGAAACCGGAAGATAGAGGTCTGGGACCCGAGTCCCGCTGAGCATAAACTGGGATTGCAGGGGCGCTGGGCAAGCAGCCAGAGAGGCGGATTCCGCTTCTACCCTTAAGTCAGTCACCTCCCCACTCTGAACTTCAGTTTTGTTTTTTTCCTTTGGCCAACAAAATGGGATAAATAATAGTATCTGCTGGGGACAGTCCAGCAATCCTAGCTCCCCCGTTGGGGCTCTCGCACACGCCTGGCACCGTTGTGAGTGGCAGCGGCGAATGACAATAAATGTAATGTGTGCAGAGGAGGCTCCTGGATGCCGACATGCCCACTGGGTTAACGCCACACCGAGTTCAGGCGGCTGGGACCGGGACGCAGGGCGGAGCCAGGACCCCACCAGGCCTGTGACCTTGGGAACGTCACCTTCTGGCCCGGGGCCTCAGTTTCCCCACCTGGCAAAGGGCCAGAAGAACTAGAGGTGGCTGTTGAGTGCTGGTTCGGTGAACCTGTTCTCCCGGGTGACCTTGGGCAGGTGACCTCAGCCTGGCCGAGCCCATTAGCAAAACAGGGTGCTGCTAGGAAAAGGTAGGGATGCCTAGAAGGGCCTGCTGAGACCTCAGAGGGAGGGCCTGGGATCCCAGCCTCTCCTTCAGCCGCCCCCCTCTTGCCCCAGCCTGGCCCAGGGGTGTGGGAAGGGAAGGCACAGGGCAGGCGGGGATTAGCCCCCGGATTCCCCTCCTGGGGCGGCGCTTTTAAGCGTGTTCTCCCGGGGATAAGCCCTGCCCCCTCCCAGGCCCCAGCCGGGCCTGTGTTTGCCGTGGGGATCGGGGCTGGCCCGGCTGCTTTTCACTGGGGGCAGCTTTGCTTGCTCTCCGTGCAGCAGGGCGGCTCGGGGCCGGTCCCTGGGCCCTGCGAGCAGATGGGCCGCGGTGGGAGCGGCGGAGATCCTAAGAGGATTGGGGCCTTTCTTCCCACCCTTTGTGCTGCCTCCAGGGCCGCCCGAGCCCAGACCACAAAGGCCGCTTGTTTGGCTGCCTCTGGGGGCGCGGGGGTCACAGCGATCGGCGGCGCCCCTGGAGACGGGGCACCCCATGCGTGGGAAGTCCCGGCGACACCCCTGGGGTCCGCTGTTTTGAGTGGGTGCTTGGTGCAAAGAGGAGATATACCTCTAGGCCAGTGTTTCCCAAACTTTTGACATATGTGTAACCCTTCTATAATTTTTTAAAAATATATATTTTATTGATTTTTTACAGAGTGGAGGAGAGAGGGATAGAGAATTAGAAACAGAGATGAGAGAGAATCATCGATCAGCTGCCTCTTGCACACCCCCTACTGGGGATGTGCCCGCAACCAAGGTACATGCCCTTGACCAGAATCGAACCCGGGACCCTTCAGTCCGCAAGCCGACGCTCTATCCATTGAGCCAAACTGGTTTCGGCTCCTTCTATAATTTTTGTAACGCTGAGTACCCCTCATACTCATGAGGACGTAGAATTAGGCGCAGCTAAGCACGGTGCAGTGCATATCCCCACCAAACTCCGGTGCAACGCGTACCCCCACCAAACTCTTCCGTACCCCTGGGGGTACGCGTACCACACTTTGGGAAACACTGCTCTAAGGTAAGGTGACTAGACGTCCCACTTTTGGAGAGACAGTCCCGATTTTTAACAATGTGTCTCGCGTCCCCATGGCCCTAAAAAACGCCGCAGGACCCGGGACAGATTGTTAAAAATCGGGACTGTCCTCTTTCCAAAACTCGGGACTTTTTAATTTATTATTATTATTATTAATAAAGTGTTTTGTTCTAGTTTTTATTTTTTTTATTTTTAATATATTTCTTTGATTTTTTACAGAGAGGAAGAGAGAGGGAGAGAGAGCTAGAAACATCAATGAGAGAGAGTCATCGATCAGCTGCCTCTTGCACATCCCCCACTGGGGATGTGCCAGCAACCAAGGTACATGCTCTTGACTGGAACTGAACCTGGGACCCTTCGTTCCACAGGCCGAGGCTCTATCCACGAAGCCAAACCGATTTCGGCCAAAACTCGGGACTTTTTTAAAACGCCGAGGGATGCGGGACAAATTATTAAAAATCGGGACTGTCCCGCCCAAAGCGGGCCGTCTGCTCACCTTAACCTGCGGGAGTGTATTAGCGGGACAGGTCCAGATAGGGTCTACCACCACCCTCCTAGGTTCCCGGGCTCCAACACCCAGCACAGCTCTCCGGATCTCTCTGTCGGTTTACTCCTCATGACTGTGGGATGGGGAGGATCCGAGGAGAAGGAGGTGGGGGCGGGCAGGAACTGGAGGAGGGGCTTGGCAAGCCGAAGGCTCGAGACCCAAGAATAGCCCCAGAAGGAGCATCTGACGACACGGTTTGAGGCCGTGCTCCAAGCGAGAGGAGGCAGCTGGGGAGAGAGGAAAGGACAGGAATTATCTCACCAGTGAGTTTATTTTAAAAAACTGCTGATGGAGTGCCTGCTCTCCAGTGGGTGCCAAAGAGACGGAGATGGAAGATCGGGTTCCAGCCCCGAGGGTCCTCCGTGTGCTGAGGGGGACAGCTGTGTAGGGAATGAGCTCTAGGCCAGGGTTTCTCAGCCTCAGCGCGACGGACATTTGGGGCTAATTCTCATTGTAGGGTCCTGTACACGGCAGGATGTCTCAGTATCAGACCCCCCAACCAGCTGTGACAAACAAGAATGTCTGCAGGCCCAGCCAGCGTGGCTCAGTGACTGAGTGCCAATCTATGAACCAGGAGGTCACGGTTCGATTCCAGGTCAGGCCACACACCTGGGTTGTGGGCTGCATCCCCAGTAGGGGGCATGCATGAGGCAGCTGATCAATGATTTGCTGTCATCATTGATATTTCTTTTTTAAAAAAATATTTATTTATTATTTAAAAAATATTTTTATTGATTTCAGAGAGGAAAGGAGAGAGATAGGAGATAGAAACATCAATGATGAGAGAGAATCATTGATCGGCTGCCCCCTGCACACCCCCCTACTGGGGATCGAGCCTACAATCCGAGCATATGCCCTTGACTGTAATCAAACCTGAGACCCTCCAATCTGCAGGCCGATGCTCTATCCACTGAGCCCAACCGGCTAGGGCATCATTGATGTTTTTATCTCTCTCTCTCTCTTTCCCTTCCACTCTAAAATCAATTTTAAAAAAATGTCTCCAGACATTGCCAAGTGTCTGGAGGGAGAGGGAGGATAACGTCACCTTGGTTGAGAACCATTGATCTGTCTATTCTGGTCATTGGTCTGCTCACTCATTCGACATGTGTTCTGGAGCTCTGAGAGTTGGCTGGGCTCTGTCCTAGGGCCTGGGCTGCAGCTGTAGAGTTCCGGGTGCAGAGTTCGTGCCTCTGAGTGAGCTCACACCTGGAGGAGAGAGTGAACTACCCCATGTCAGGATGAAATGGGGGCCCGGGTTCCTGGAGAAGGTGACACTTGGGCAGGCCTGTGAGGATATGCGGGAGGTACTGGAACAGAGGCCGTGCGGAAGAGAACATTCCAGGCTGAACAGGGCCGAATGGCCATCCTGGATTGGTTCCTCAGAGGTCTGCTGCATGCAGGGGGCTTCTCTGTGGGTACAGAAGGACAAAGGCAGGCCCCTGTCAGCACAGAGAGGGTTCGAGGCATGCAAGGCAGGATCCCCACCCTCTGGAGGGTGGAGAGGAGTCATGAAGGGCTTCTCAGAGAAGGGGACACAGGAGTCACATCTTGAGGCTGAGCAGGCGGAAGCCAGGCCAGCAGGGGAGGGAGGGGGCGATGGGGGCAGAGGGAACAGCCCTGCACAGGCCACAGAGCAGAGAGGGCCTGAGGCTTTGAGGCAAAGAGGCTGCTGGGACAGGAGGCAGCATTCTGGCAGCAGAGGGAGGGAGAGGAGGCCGGGGTGGTGGGTGGGAGAGAGGGAGCAGTGGAAGAGCCTGGACTTCATTCTGGAGATGTTGGGAGCCATAGGGGGACGCTTGAGCAGTGAGTGTTTTTGTTTTAGAAAAATTGCTGTGGCTACAGTGAAGAGACGGGTCTAAGGAGAGCAGGGCAAGAGGGAGGAAACAGTCGCTGAGGTTCCGGGGAGAGAACAGGGTGGCGGGAGCCTGGAGTGGAGGGTGGATCTCTGAGGAGGTGAGAGCTCGGGGCTGAGGGAGCCCGCAGGCTGAGGTGTCAGCCAGGGCAGCCCCGAAAGGAACCCCCAGATCAGAAACACCAGACAAAAGACCGCATAGAGGATGATGGGCCTGTGAACCTCCGGATGCAAATTATTTTTGCAACTTTGCTTTCATGCCTCGTCTTTAAATATTAGCAAGCGACGATTTTTAAGAGCTTAATGTTGTGTCAAGCACTCTCCTGAGCACGCCGTGAGCATTCACTCGTCAAGTCCTCACCACGACTTGTGGCGGGGGAGACCCTCCATCCTCTCTGTTCGCAGAGAGAGAAGCAGCAGCGCAGAGAGAAGGGGTAAACTGCCAAGTTTCCACAGCCAGCGAGCGGCTGGGTCTGGATTCGAACTCAGACAGCCTGGTTCCGGAGCTGTGCTTCCTTCTGCCAAAACTGGCAGTTTGCAGAAAGCCTGCTTAACATCATCTATTTATAAAGTCCCATGATAACAGACAAGTAAACAAGGAATGGTCTTGCTGAAACCGGTTTGGCTCAGTGGATAGAGCGTCAGCCTGCGGACTGAAGGGTCCCAGGTTCGATTCCGGTCAAGGGCATGTACCTTGGTTGCGGGCACATCCCCAGTAGGGGGTGTGCAGGAGGCAGCTGGTCGATGTTTCTCTCTCATCGATGTTTCTAACTCTCTATCCCTTTTCCTTTCTCTCTGTAAAAAATCAATAAAATATATTTTTTAAAAAAAGAAAAAGAAAAAGTAATGGTCTTATAGTTTCTAGATTGTGACGGGAGAATGTCAACTGAAAAATCACATTCTGGAAGCTAAGGGAAACCCTACATGGCAATGACTACCTTGGTGGCAGTGTACCCCATGTGGAGCAGCCATGATACAGGCCAGGTCCCAGTTTTGGGGGCACGGCATTGATGAGGTCTTGCAGATACAGGCACTATTATCATGAAAATACGTCCTTTCTCTGCAAAATGGAGATGATAAGAGGCGACTCCCTCCACGGGCCGCTGTGAGGACAGGAGTGAGGAGGGGGCTGAGGGGTGTGCTGTGGAGGGACCCTGATGGTGCTGGGGGCCCGGGATGGAGTGGCCGGGCCCATCTGCACTTCCTCCCCAGTTCCCTGGACAACCAGCATGAGGCATTTTTGAAACAGCTGGTGGAGCTAGGGTTGGGGTGGGGTGTTACTCTGCAAACATGGGCTGTACCCATGACCCCGACCTTCTAATCCCAGGGCTTAACTGACTTCATTAATTCCAGGGGGCTCAAGAGAGACACCCCTCCTCCCACCAAAATCATTCTCCATCAAACCACAGTCATGAAAGTCCCATTCCTGAGACCTGTGCAGGGACACCTCCGGCCCGAAGGCAGGAGACTGGAGTGTTACCTTTGGAGGTGAACTTTCTGCAAGTGAGTGACGGGGCAGGATCAGATACCCCCCCTCCCCGCCTCTCACACACACACACACACACACACACACACACACACACACACACACCCAGCTCCCCTCCCCCTTGCTCAGCCTGCCCAAAGGGCAGTGAGGAAGAAACTGGGTGAACGCATAGCATGCTGGGTAGCCCGGCCAGGAGCTGATGGGTCCAGCCTCCCACCCCCCACTGTGGTTGCCATGACAACTGAGCAAGGAGAGGGAGGAGGGGAGGAGGGACCACTTGCCCCTCAGACAATGGAAACCTATTCCAGGTCACCCTTGGCCTTGTCCTAAAGGTCTCGGTGTGGTCACGGGTTCTGGGTTCTCCGTATCCTGCAGTATAGGGATCTGAGGAGCAGTCCTTAGTTCAGGCCAGGCGTGGGGACCCCAGAATGGGGGGTCACAGACAGGATGCCCCCACCCCCCACTGGAAAATCCCAAGCCTCTCAGAGCATCCTCTTTTCCGGGCTCCCTGCTCCCCCAAGGCAGGCTAATTCCAGACGAAGTTCGGCTCATATTCTGAGCTCTCCCTGCACCGAAGCACTTGACCTTGTTGTGGGAGGCGAGCAGTGGGCGCAGGGCAGAGGAAGTGGCCGCTCTGGGGAAAGGCACATGTTTTATGAGTAATTTAATATCTGGAGCACGAACCGAGCCGAGAACCCGTCAGCCGCCCGGGGCAAGGAGCTGGTCTGGGCCTCGCCGTGCCGGGGGCAGGATGGGGACGCCCGGGCCCACAGGGAAGTTAGTGCTTCCGGGGCCCCGGAGGGGGCAGGAGGAACGGGCCGGCGGGCCTGCTGTGCCCCAGGGACTGTGCCGTGGGTGTCAGAGGGGAGGAGCGCCGACTAGGGAGGAGAAGCGTGGCCCTTCGGAAAAGGCACTGACTTTGAGACACACAGACCTGCATTTAGCTCCTGCTAAGTGTGTGACCCCGACTTGCTCTGTCCGAGCCTCAGTTTCGTTATCCATACAATGGTGATGATGATCATGGTACCTACATCACAAATAAGAATCCAGTGACAGTAAATAGAAGGAATTTAATATGATTGCCTGGGACACTGATTCGTAAAGCGCCGCTGCGAACCCATGGAGGCAGAGGGGGACGAGTGTCCCAAGATGGGCAAGGGGCTCGTCAGCGGTTTTGTCTCCTGTAGCCTAGGAACGACCCTCACAGCCACCAGCAGCTTCATGTCGTAGGCGAGGATGCTGACGCTGCTGGGGGCTTCCTATGTGTCAGGCGTGGCAGGTGGTTCCTTTCAATAACCGCTCTTGCTTGTGGTCCTACTATGCCCCTGGCAGGCACTTTACAGACACCCCCTCATTGAGCGCTCATACCAATATCAGCCACGTTCACTTCCTTTCACAGCCGAGGAAACAGCAGTTCAGAGAGGAGGGGACTCCACTGTCAACGTCACCCAGCTCGAATGTGGCAGAGCTGGACTTGAACCTGGTAAGAACCTGGTGAGGGCTCTTGTGAGAAGCCAACGAGGGATCATGCACCGAGCGTCGGGCATAGGAGGTGTTCTGTATACCATACTTTGCTTTTTTTTTTTTTTGCCCTCTTTCTGCTGCTGGCTTGTTTACATTCTCCCTGCTCCCCAGATGCTGTGAGAGCTCGTAGGGACAGATACATGACAACGTGGTACCGAGAAGAATCTGTGAAAGGCAACAGGAAACGAGGTGGGGAGGCAGGAAGTGAGGAGGGAGGCTGCCAAGCAAATATGTGCCATGCAGACCTGCACGCGAGGGGCGTCTCTGCAGGTTCTGGGCCTCAGTTCTTTATTGCATCCTCACAATGCGTGTGCGTGTGCATGTGCGTGTGCGTGTGTGTGTGTGTGTGTGTGTGTGTGTGTGTGTGTGTGGTGGCGGTGGTGGGGGGAGGGTGTGTCATGAGGATTAAATGCATGAATGTCTGCATGCCTGGCACATTCCTGATCTCAGCTGCGTTTCCCTCCTGCCTTTGTTTCCCTTGGAAATGCCAAACCTTCCCCTGGAAACTTCCCCAAGGGCCCCGGGAACAGGATTGCATTCCCTCTTTCCAGGCAGCACATGATTCTGACATTCCTTCCATCTTGGCTTCCTTCCTTCCATTCAACAACCATTTAGTGAGCGTGTATTATGTAGATCCATCCCTAGACCCTGCACGTTCTAGAATGAGAAACATTCATCAATCAGTTAATTAACTGACATTCATGTTTTCATCCATTTTCTTAATAAACATGAATCTTTTGGATTCTCCAGGCCACGAGAAGCTCATTTTTGGCCTCCTTAGCTCCCCCTCCCCCCCAGTCCATCGCTCTGTTCTGTGGAGGTGGGGATGCTGGATACATGAGGTGTGATGGGGGAGTTGGACATGGCTTCCTCTCTGGCCAGTGACCGTGTAATAACTCTTTCCCCTCGTCCTGCGGGTATTGGAGGTCTCCTAGGTTCCTAATCAGTAAGCGTGTGGCAGGCCTAAGACCTGTTTCTGTCCCAAGTGAGTCTAATGTAGCTGACGAGTTAAAGCTCCTCCTTCTACAGGGACGTCTGAGGCTCAGAGAAGGGTAGCCCCTTCTCTGAGGTCACACAGCAAGCCGGGTTCCAAGACCAGCCTAGGCCTGGGAGCTCTTGACATCCCACCCGGGGTGCTTCCTGCTCGGCCAGGTCCCCCCACTGCTGGGGGCGTCCCTCCTGGGTGGGCCCTGCGGGTTTCTCTCCTCCTGCATCTGGCCCACAGGGCTGTCTGTGAGCAAGCCTCCTGGCTGTGTGCAAAAATAAACACGGCTCGCAGCTTGCTGGGAAAGGGGTGTGTTTGTGTGTGCGCTGGGTAGTGGGTGGTTTAAGGCAGGGCACCTGGTGTCCCATGGTCAGCAGGAGACCAGAAAGGCGGGGGCATGGAGGAGAAATGGGGTGGGGAGGGGTGGGGGGCGGGACCTGCAGCGCTCAGAGCAATAGGCCCCTCCCCTCCCCTTCGCCCTTGCCTCTGTCTGCTGTGAACGCCTCCCAGGCATCATCAGAACGGAATCGCTGATCATTCTCAGGGGAAAGAGGTGTGCGGGGTGCGGGAAGAGACTGGACAAACATCGTACACCTATGGATGAGGACAGTAAGGGCAGTGGGTGGGGTGGGAACCAGGTGGAGGGGAGCTATGGGGGCGGGAGGGGGGGAAGGAGAAACAATTGTAATAATCTGAACAATAAAGATTTATTAAATTAAAAAAAGAATTTGTAAAATTTTAAAAAAGAGAGAAAGAAAGAAAAAAGAACGTAATCACAATGGCCACAAAGACAGCAGGAACAGTAGAGGGTAATCTCTGTGTGCTCGCCCTCACCAGCCCTGTGTGCCACCGACCACAGATGGGAGAATTCAAGTTCATGTAGATCAACACGCTGAACCCACGCTCCTGACCCCAGCCACCTAACTGCGGTCTGGCTCAGCACCAACTACTCCCCACCACCCGCGTGTTAGAAAAGCAACTTCTCAGCCCCCCCCTCTACACCCCACAAATTGGAACCTGCATTTACAAAACCCCCAGGTGGTTTGAACACATTTAAGTTTGAGAAGCCCTAACCATTTTAGCACCCCAATTCCAATAATAGCCCGCCAGGGATAGCTATAGTCAATACTTGTGGTGACCTATATCCTGGGGGCTTTGCCCATAAAAGCCCATTGAATCCTCATCGACTCTCTGGGGGTAGGGTCATCACCCCCATGTGACAGATGAGACACCTGTGACCCAGAGAGGTTAAGTAATCTGCCTGAGAACACACAGCCTGTGAGTGGCAGAGGTGGGATTTGAATGCAGCTTCTCTGAGACCACCGTCCTCCCCGTTCCCGGCTTCCAGCCTCTCCTCCCTCCCTGCATGGCTCATCCTGTGAAGCTCTCAGCAGAGAGGAAGTCCATTTCCCCTTTTCCCTCCACCCGATGCAGCCAATGGGCTCCTGAGGGCAGACACCGGGCCACCACTGGTCACAGCGTTTCTGTCCATGAGCACAGCCCTCTCCTTTGGGGGCTGGGGTGGGGGGAGGGAGGGCAGACAGAGGACCACCTGTGCCAGCATCACCTGGGATATTTGGGAAAAGTACAGCTTCCTGGGCTCCTCCAGGTCCTAGGAAACTATAGCCTCTGGGATGGGGTCTGGACTCCGATAATTTCCAGGGATTTTCGTTGCCCGCTGAAATGGGAAGCCACGTGCCCATTTTACAGTCAAGGGAAACGAGGCCCCAAGAGTTTTTCTGTTCTGGTCCCGAGGCTGGAAGCTGGCTGGCTGGCACGCAGGCTTGGGCGCCAGGCGGTCCTGGGTTCGGGCTCCTGCCCCTCTCCCTCGGAGCCCAGCGCCACACCTGGGTTTGCAGCGGGTTGGCAAATGCAGCCCACAGACCGTGCGCAGCTTGCCAGCTAAGAATGGTTTTTACATTTTTAAAAGGTTGGGGGGAAATCAGGAGAAAAATATCTCGTGACGCAGGAACGTTATGTAAGATCCAAACTCCAGTCTCCACAAAAGTTTATGGGAACGAGGCCGCGCTCGCTTATTCGCGCACGGTCTGAGGCTGCTGCAGATGCAGAGGTGAGCAGTCACAGCAGGGATGGACTGGATGGCCCGCAGACAGAGCCGAAGAGAGCTCCCATCTGGCTAATTGCGGGATAGGTTTGGCAACCCCGGTCCAGAGCAGTGAGTCTCCAGCTGTCGCTGCATCGAAATCATGTGGAGGGTGATTCAGCTCATCGGTCGTGGGGCCCGAGAACCTGCATGTCCAATCAGCTCCCAGGTGGTGCTGATGCCGGAACCACACCTTGGGGACCCTGGCTTAGAGGGACTTGGGTCTTCAAAGCTGACACGAACCCCACCCTGGAAGCTCACAGCTCACCCAGGGAGCAGAATGGGCTTGGGGGGAAGAGAGGGAGGACTGAGGAGCTCTGACCACCCATCCACCCACCCACCCACCCCTCTCCCAGGCTGTCCTTCCCTGGAGTGGGCTCCCCCTGGTGGCAGCAAGCCTGGACTGCGCCTGGCAGTTCAGCTTTGATTGCCCAGCCCTCCATTTGGAAACACATTTCAAAGCCGTCAAAGTTTGCACATCCTTTCTCCTGGAGGGGGTCCACTTCGGGGGAACTGAATCCAACAGCAGAACCTGGAGCGGAGGTGGGGAAGCTGGGATGAGGCGCTGCAGGCAGGAGGTGGCAGACATGCAGTAGGGCCCGCCCACGCTGCTCTGAGAACTGCCCCCATCCAGAGGCTGGGGAACAGGGCATAGAGCTTAACACCGGGTTAAACAGACCTGGATCTGAATCCTAGATCTTCTATATCACACGGGCAAAGTAGCACCCCCTCCCTGAGTCTCAGTGTTCTTATCTGTAGAATGGGAACAATAAGATTAGAACGGTACTTTTTAAAAAAATCCTCATTGAGGATATTTTTCCATTGATTTTTAGGGAGAGTGGAAGAGAGAGGGAAAGACAGAGAGAAACATCGATGTGAGAGAAACACATTGATTGGTTTGCCTCCTGCATGAGCCCTGACCAGGCTTCAGCTCAAGGAGGAACCTGCAACCAAGGTATGGGCCCTTGACCAGAATTGAACCCGGGACCCTTTGGTTTACAGGGCAAACCAACTAGGGCAACAGTGGTTCTTGAAGAGTCACACAACCCCGCTCCCGAACAGTTGCCAGACATTTGCCTGAATAATCCTGAGCTGCTGTTATTGCTGCTTGTTGGCCTCAGCTGATTGGGCCAGGAGTAGCCTTGCTCCAAAGAGGACCAATCAGATTCCCTCTTCTGGGATCTGGGAAATGGATGCCACTTTCCTGAGGGTAGGGGCTAATCAGTGGTCAAGGATGTCGTCGGAGAGGAAAGCAACCCATTACCCCCACTTGCCCAAACAGTGATAGGGCCAATCTGTAGAGAGAGAGATGCAGGGCCCAGAGGCTCAGAGAGAGACATGGCAGCCCTGGCCTGTGGACATCTGTGTCTGGATCCCATGTCCACGGAGGTGTTTGTTCTAATGGGAGGGCTGGGCTTGTGCCAGTCTGGGGAGCTATTGGGAGGGGGAGCACTGGGGAGAACCAAAAGGGAAAGAGTCTTGGCTCCAGGATCAGTGAAGACTTTGGAGGGGGGCCCCATGACAACCTTGGGTGGGGATGTGTGACATATTTTAAAAAATAAATTTTATTGATTTTTTTACAGAGAGGAAGGAAGAGGGATAGAGAGTTAGAAACATCGTCGATGAGAGAGAAACATCGACCAGCTGCCTCCTGCACATCCCCCACCAGGGATGTGCCCGCAACCAATGTACATGCCCTTGACCGGAATCGAACCTGGGACTTTCAGTCTGCAGACTGACGCTCTATCCACGGAGCCAAACCGGTTTTGGTGATGTGTGACATTTTAAGCAGAAAACCCTTTAGAGGCTGGCCTAGACATGCTGCCAGGAAGGAGGTCCCAGGTCATCCGTAGGCAGGCCTGCCCTTGAATCCCGGCCATGCTGTGGAATGGAGGACACTCTGGCCCTCCAAGCCTCAGTTTCCTCCTCTGTAAACTGGGCGTGATGCACCATGTCTCCAAGGATAAGTTTGAGGATTTATGAGAGAAGGAGGAAAGTGTCTAGCTCAGTGCTGAGAGCATAGTAGGTGCTCAACAGATGGTGTTCCCTCCCCATCTCCCACCGTGTGGCTGTCACAGAGATGGACACAGAGCCTGGCCCTCCAGTCACCTCCAACTAGAACGAATTCCTGTTGTCAGAGGCCATTCATTCGTTCATTCATTCATTCATTCATCCATTCATTCAACGGGTATTCAAGCAGCATTTCTCAGCACCTACTACGTGCCAGGGGCTGGGATGCAGAATTGAATTAGACCACGGGCCCTTGGTCATGAAGAGTTTATTTGCTCATTCACTCTGCAACCTCCACGGAGACTGACCGTGTGAGGATCGTGCTGGGGGTACAGTGAGCATTGCTGGCGGGTGACGGGGTGGGGTGGGGGAGGAATCAGGGCCCGCAGGTCACGCCTCCGGGTTCGGGAAGAGCAGGAACCCGGAGAAGATGCTGTTGGCACCCTCGATGCCCAGCAGGGAGTTCCTGTCGGTGGCCTGCAGGAAGACGCTCTCGCCCTGCTCCAGCTTGAGGACGACGCCCCCCGTGGTGACCTGGAAGGTGCTGGGGACGTAGTCGCAGAAGGTGACCACCTTCTCCATGCGCTCCCTGCCGCGCATGAGGTTCACGCACAGGTTCCCGCGGGAGCTGGCGTGGTAGGTGAAGTAGTAGAGGCCGGGCACCCTGCAGGTGAACCTGCCCATGCGGGACTCGTAGTTGTTGTTCACGTTGGTGATCACGTGGTCGAAGCGGATCATCTGGTCCCTCCGCAGGGGTGTGTTGATCTTCCGGGCGGCCGAGAAGGCGACCTTCTGGGTGGCCTTGTAGTCTCCCGACTCGCCCTTGGGGCCTCGGGGGCCGGGGGGCCCTGGGGCGCCTTTGGGGCCCACGGGGCCCTTGGGGCCGACTTTTCCTGGCTTCCCGGGAGTCCCCGGGTCCCCCTTCTCTCCAAACTCGCCG
Organism: Pipistrellus nathusii; assembly: GCA_963693515.1. Taxonomy (NCBI): domain Eukaryota; kingdom Metazoa; phylum Chordata; class Mammalia; order Chiroptera; family Vespertilionidae; genus Pipistrellus; species Pipistrellus nathusii. The sequence goes on along the minus strand of OY882859.1, from coordinate 12,486,153 downwards.
TGGTCTCCAGCGAGCCCTGGCAGCCCTGGAAGAGCAGGGAGAGGAGAGATGAGGCGGAGATTGCTGCCAAGAACCAAAGGCGGGAGAGGCAGGGAGCCGGCCGAGTGACCTTGGCCAGGGCCCTGCTCCTCTTGGATCTTAGCCTCCCTCCCCTCGGTGAAAAGGAGGGAGGGCAGAGCACCTCCAAGTCCCTTTCCAGCCCAGTTTCCGAGCCTGTGATGTGCTCGGACTGACACATGGGGTCCCTAAGGACTAACTGGCCCTCCTCACGCCTCACCCAGCACCCCGGTCCAGGGCAAGCCTGGAGGCCGGTAGTGAATGAGTGCACACAGTCAGCCCGCTGTGCTCCCTCCCCCTCCCTCACGGCGGACACCCCTAAGCCATCACGCTGTCTTTCTGGGGGAACTTGGGCGTGGGCCTTAGAATCCTCCCACTCGGCCACGCCAAGCAGCCACGGCCCTGGCTTCGGCACAACACAAGATAAAACCTCTCTCCCTATAGCGTGGCAGCGCCCCGTGGCTGAGAACGTGGATTCGGGGCAGACACATGCCCTATTCGTTGTGTCGCCTCGAGTGAGTCAGACTCTCCGAGGCCCAGCTTCCTCATCGGTAAAGCGGGGGTGCTGGGATTCTGTGGCCTCGTGAGGATAAATGAGGCTATTTGGGGAGAGGGGTTGGCTATGGGTCCATGAGCGAATGAACTAGATTTCGGGCGTCGGGGGGAGGCTCTTTATGGCAGGAAGTCTTTGAAACTAAGGTGACCAGATGTCCCGCTTTTGGCGGGACAGTTCCGATTTTTAACAATTTGTCCCGCGTCCAGAGGTGTTTTTTTTTTTTTTTTTTTTTTTTTTAAAATACCGATTCTTTCTAAAAATCGGGACTTTTTTTTAAAACGCCTTGGGATGTGGGACAAATTGTTAAAAATCGGGACTGTCCCGCCAAAAGCGGGACGTCTGGTCACCTTACTTTGAACCCTGTGGCAACCCCACCGAAATGCCCTTGTCCACATTTCACAGGGAAGGAAGCAGCCATCAGGGAGGCGATGCCACTTCCCTGGGAGGGAACTGGGGCCCTGTGCCTGCGGGATGCCCTCTCTCTGCCTGGGTCTGGTGGTCGGAGATTCCCTGGTCTGGTCTCGGCCTCCGTATCTGCGGGGCCCCATGTGCAATGGGAACCAGAATCCCCTCCCTGCCAGAGGCTGTGAGGGCTCAGCCAACGGATGGGCACCAAGTGCTTCTGGAACCTCTGAAGTGGGCTCGAGCGGCAGGAGGTGGGGCCTCTATCAGTAACCCCTGTGTGTCCCCAAAGTAGACAGCACCTTTCTCTCCCTTTGTCCCCGGGGTCCCAGGGGCCCCGTCAGAGCCCGGCGACCCAGGAATGCCCGGGATGCCCGGGATGGACCCGGCCGAGGGTCCGGTGCAGTCCTGGGCCTGGGAGACATCAGGAGGACCCAGCAGCAGCAGCAGCAGCAGCAGCGCCGGGAGGCCGCCCCTCGGTGTCTTCATCGCCACAGTCTTCGCCGCTTCCTGCGTGGGGAGTTGGGGGGACAAGCAGATGGGGTAGGTTACTAACTACTGTGGGGCCGCCTCGCGCTAATGAATCAATCAACTAACGAATTCATTCATTCGTTGGCTGGCTCGTGGCTTCGTTCCGTCGTGCCCGTGTCCTCTGAGCGGGTCCTGCTCGGGGCGCTGGGGACACCGTGGAGCACCGGGCAGATGTGGCTCTGCCTTCACAGAGGCCAACGTGCAGGTGAGCAGAAGGGTTAGGGTCGGGTGACGGGTGCTCTGGCAGCAGGGGCAGCGCCCGCCTGGAGGGAGAGGGACTGTGCTGGGGTGGGAAAGGACAGGTTTGGGGAGGGGAGGCCTCTCATCAGGAAAACATTGTAGATGTGGGGGGTGGGGTGAGGGAGGGGAAGTGTCTCTGAGAAGTGAAATTTAGGCTGGGACCTGAGAGGACAGAAAGGACCGAATGTTCCGGGAAAGGATGGTGGAGGCAGAGGCCAGAGGCAGGAGAGAGCCTGGAAGGGGGAGGACCAGCAGGGGGGAGAGTGGCCAGCAGAGAGGGAGCGGACGGAGTGACCTGGGGAGGGGGGGCGCCAGGGCCTGCGGCTGTGGTCTGATCAGACTTGTTGCCGCTGCGGTCTGATCCTCATAGCATTCTGGGGGAGCGGGCTGTGATCATTTCACCATCCCGCGGATGAGGAAACGGAGACTCCAACATCAGACAGCAGCCCGCCCACAGTTACCTGGGAGTTTGTTACGGGCGGGGCCGTGGCCTAACTCCTTCCATCTCCGCCTCACGCGGGCCAGGCCGGCCCAGAATTTGGCACACGGAGGCTTGGCGGGGATCAGAAAACTAGCCTCACCCCCTTCCTCTGGTTCCAATCAATCCATTGCCCAGGCTCCTGCCTCATGCCAGGCTCTGGGCTGGGAGGCTGCCTGGGGCTGTGACCAGGGCCCAGGGACCAGCGTGGGCTCTGCCCTGCTCAGAACAGGGCGAGTCAGGGCATCTGCTTATTTTTAGTTTTGAATGAGCATCAGCTCCCTCTCTTGCTGGAGGTTTTACCAAATGGTAGTTTGACAACTCGAACAATCCGTGCGTTAGGCACTTAGCGGGCACCAGGCTCTGTGCCAAACCCTCGCGTGCCGTTACTGCATTGGATTTGGTTCTTACAACGGCCTCTCGAGAAAGCATCCCTGGTTTCTATTTACAGACGAGGAAACTGAGCGTGGAGAGAGCGAGAACCTCCATCAAGGTTAGAGTTTCCCTCCCCCTCCTTTCCGATCCTCCCCTCCCCCCTGTGCCCACTGGACCTCAACCTCACAGGTGTTACATCAAGAGGCTGCGGTACCTGGAGGTGAAAACCTGGGCTTTGGGGCCTGATGGCCGGCAGGGGGAGCTCATGCACCGGCTGCACCGAGAGCTGTGCTGGTCAGCGGGTGCCCAGTGAAGGACGCTCGTATCACTGCTGTTACTGGTGCTGTGGCCGCAGACACCCCCGTGGTGAGGGGAGGGGCCTGGAGGCCGTAAGGAAAGCAATGCCAGGTGCACACAGGCCTCCTTAGCTCAGGGCTGCAGGCTGGCCCCTTCTCTCTGGCCACCGTGTCTCCCACCAATGGGGCTCATACTGATCTCTAATTCACAGGGCTGGTGGGAGGACTGGTGAGTTAGGGCTTACGTTGGAAACGCTTATTGCATATTAGCTATTTTTTTAAAAAACAAAACAAAAACGATCACCATCATCTAAGAATCCCCCAGTTTGGGGACAAGAGGGGAGATGGTTGGAAAAGTAGAAGAGGATCGGTCCCTTTGAGGGGCTGGGCTCAGAGCGAGGGGGTGGGGGCAGGGAGGGGAGCAGGTCCTGAGATTTGATGAGACTCAGGTTTCCTGGGGAAATGGAGGTGGGTCGGGGCAGCGGGAAGATCTGAGTTCTGGCTCATTTAAGTCTCAGACCAGGATGTAGAACTCATCTGGCCTGATCACCTCCTGCCTTCACCATCATCACCGCCATCAGCCTTGCCCCTTACTCTTGTTTTTTTTTTTTTTTTTTTCCTGCATCACTGACCCTTCCATCTCCGTCCTACCCAACGGCGCCTTGATCCCTGACTTGGAGTCAGGCCCACTTGACCTTGAACCCTTCCCCCTCCTGCTGCTACCTCCCTGCATGGCCTCACACAAGAGCCCGGACCTCTCTGGCAAAGTTCCTTTCTACCTGACAGGGCGGCCAGAGGATTAAGTGAGACGGAACCTATAGAACAAGAAGGCCCCTGGTGCGGGGCCTGATCCCACCCCCTCCTTTCCAAGCGCCGAGCTCGCTCAGTGCCAGCTCATAACCAACCACCCCTCACCTGCGAGAGCCATGATTTCTTTGGCAGAGTCATGCTGAGCTTTCTCAGAGAACGCATGGGAATAAGAGGAGGCGGTGTTGGGGCTGCTGGGCTGGGTGGAGGGGCACCTGGGTCCTGCCATCCGTCTGCCTCTGACATCTTGACCCAGGTAGTAGGCTAACCACTGGGTGACCTTGACCTCCGTTCGGGCACAGAAGACCCCTGACAGGTTCTGATGTATCCAGCTGAGAGGTACAGGACTTGCCCCAGATCCTCACCAGCACTTCAGAGGCAGAAGCGGGACTCACCTTATGCCAGTGACTCCCATTTGAGACCACCTCCCCATCCCCTGGGCCCCGGGCAGTCAGGTCTCCAAGAGATTCAGCTCCGAGGCCTGGGCCCAGGCAGGAACCCAGGGGCTCCCAGGCAGGGGGTGCCAGGTCTGCACTTTGGGAATCACCACCCACCACCTCATGGGTCCCGCCGGCCAATCCCCCAGGCACCACGCCCCCTCCTCACCTGGGAGCCTGGCGTCCTGGGAGGCCGCTGGCGATGCCGTTGGGCCGGGCAGCAGTGGGGCCAGGAGCCGGGAGCCTGATGCTCTCAGTCCAAAGCGGAAGTTCCGTTCCCCAGAGAAGGGAAGGGCCTTCCCCTGGTGGCCCTCTCCCCCACCCCCGGGGCCCGCAGCCCAGCCCCCCTCCTGTCACCCAGCTCTCACCGGGTCCTGCTGCCCTCAGTCAGTTTCAGGTCCTGTTTCTGCCATCGGCAGGGCCTTCCTGTAAACGGGGAGGACAGTGGTCAGTTCGGTTTCGCCAGCTCAGCAGCCGTGGGGAGGACAGGCTGTTCTGGGGAATGTCCACAGCGGGTGGGGTGGCTTGGGGCCAGGGCCTCTGACCTCATGGCCTTTAGGGGAACAGGGATGTTCCTCAATGGAGCGGAAACATGGCCGGCCTGGGGCCTGGGGCCTGGGCGCTGGGGTTGAGACATAAACTTTGATTCCCAGCCTGGCTCTGCCATGTGGTAGCCGAAGGCTCTCAGCCAGGGGAGCCCACAGGAGTCCCATTCCCTCCGTCACATGGTGGGACCATAATGCACCTGCTCCAGGGACTGCGCAGGGTTGGGGCGAGGCTCAGGGGGGACAGCGGGGGAGGTCAAGGGCAGACCACCTGTGAGTTAATATCACACCACGTCCCAGGCGTCTCCTTTCTGGGATCCTCTTCTCTGCTTTTTTCTTTTTTTTTTTTTCTTTTTTTTTTTTTTTTTCTCATTCTGCATCCCAGCTCTTTCCCTGTCTTCAGAAAATAATCTCATCGTGAAAAATGAATTTTAAATGTGGTCATTACTTATTGATACCCCTCCCTCTGCTTCCAGCGGGGCGTGAAGCTGAGGGCAATTATAGGCACAGGCAGGGGCCTGTTGCTTGTTTTTTTTTTTTTTTTTTTTTTTTTTAAATTTTAATATATTTTTATTGATTTCAGAGAGGAAGGAAGTGGGAGAGAGAGATAGAAACATCAATGATGAGAGAGAATCATGGATCGGCTGCCTCCTGCACGGCCCCTACTGGGGATCCAGCCTGCAACCCGGGCATGTGCCCTTGACTGGAACGGAACCTGGGACCCTTCGGTCCATAGGCTGATGCTCTGTCCACTGAGCAAAACCGGCCAGGGCAGGCCTGTTGCTTGTTGATCCGGGAATCACACCAAGTTCGAGCTGGAGAGGGCCTTGGAGGTCACCCAGCCCATCCAACCCCTCGTTCTAACTATGGGGTCATGAGGCCTGGGTGGGAGACGCTTGCCGTGAGCCTGCAGGTGCCCTGCTCTGGGAGACTGAGCCGCAAGCAGCCCAGCCTGGTCCCTGCCCCCAGGGGGCACCCCTTCTACTGGGGAGACATGGCACGTGGTTCTTGCTCCCGTGTGGCTGCCGGAGCCCAGACCTCATGCACGTGGTGGGTGTGGGACTTAGCAGGGCTCCCGACACCGGCCAGCGGCCCTTTCTGCGGCTGCGTCTCAGGCCATGGGGTGCCCGCTCGGGGACGGTTGCCCGGAGGCACAGCAGCTGGTGCAGGTCAGGGGGCCCTTCCTGACACCTGTGCTCGGAGATAGAAAACTGTTGGGCGTGTGGGTGCTGCTCATGGAAATGGTGAACGGTGGTGGGTGGCAGGGACAGAGCAGTTCGATAAAACCAAAGGTCTCTGGGCGCAGCCAACTATGGACCCAAAGGGGCTCAGGCCTGGGTGTGGAGGAGACCCGGGCCTGGGTGGATTCTGGGCAGGGAGAGGGAGTTGGCAGGTTGCAGGTCCAGGGGTCCGTCTGAGGGTTCCTGAGGTCACTCGGTGGCTGATGGTAATGGGAGAAGATGAACTTAAACCTGGGGTAGAATCTGCAGGGGGAAAAAACCCTGGCTGGTTGCTCAGTGGTTAGAGTGCCATCCCGCAGAGCGAAGGGTCATGGGATCGATTCCCAGTCAAGGGCATGTACCTCGATAGCAGGTTTGATCACTGGCCCCGGCCTAGGCTGGTTTGGGACGCAGTGGGGGAAAAAAAAATCATTGGGTGATGCCCCAGCTGGTGTGGTTCAGTGGATAGAGTGTCAGCCTGCAGACTGAAGGGTCCCCGGCTTGATTCCAGTCGGGGGCACATGCCGGGTTGTGGGCTCGATCCCCAGTAGGGGCCGTGCAGGAGGTAGCCGATCCATGATTCTCTCTCATCACTGATGCTTCTATCTTTCCCTCCCTCTCCTTTCCTCTCTGAATTCAATTAAAAAATATTTTTAAAAAATCATTGGGTGAGGATTTTTTAAAAAAAGAAGAAGCATCATGGCTTCGGAGTCAGCCTCTCCGGAGTCTGAATCCCAGCTTTGCCTTTTTCTGGGTATGTGGCCTCAGGCGCATTTACCGATCTCTGTTTTCCCATCTATGTGCTGGGGGCATGGGCACCCACTCATGGGGTGGATGTGGGGGGGCAGTGAGGTCACCCTGCATATCTGGGGCCCAGCAGAGTGCCCAGCCCTTGGTGGGCACAATGCAAAACTGGGACAGTATGATTTATATGAGAAGACAGAATTTTCGGAGCCCGGGGATGGAGGAGCCATGCCTGGATGGGGGGAGGCCTAGACTAAGGATCAGGAGCAAGGGGGTCTGGTCTCTGTGCCGCTGGAATTGCTGGCTTGGTGGGAGAGACTCCTGACAGTTTGGGGTGTCTCCTTCTGGCTCCTGTCCCACCCCCATACCCTCTTTTCCTGCGTCCCATAAAGACCCTCCCCTGGTCCCTCTCAGCCCAGCAGACAAGCTGGCACTTTCAAAGGCCTGTCACTTCTGACAAAATGACAGCAGGGAGATAATTATGGAAATTGAAATGGCACGAAATGGTCCTTTCCAAAGGCCAGGTTCCTGGTCTGACACCGTGGCCTACAAAAACGGCACATTGATTTTTCAAACAAGAGAGAAATGAGAGGAAAGATGTATCACCGTGGACTGCTAAGTGCCGATGGCGGGAGCTGTGGCCGGAGCGGCCCTGTGACCCTGTGACCTGGCTGTGTCCCTGCCAGAGGCACCCTGACTCCGTGAACCAGGCCGGGCTCTCGGCCCCGGCCTCTGTCCTCGCTCTCTGTGTGTGTCTTTCCTGTCCCTCCTTTCTGACTCACACTTTTCCTGCCCCTACTATGTGCAGGCAGGTGACAAAGCAGCCCTGCCTCAAGGATGCTTCCTGTTCAGTTGGAGAGGCAGATCTTTAAGTGAATAAGCGTCCATAAGCCAGCTGGTAGATTGCGTGTATTGGCCTTTCCTGGCAAACCGCCCACTCACCCACAGCTGGGTCTTCCCTGAACCTTTATAAAAAAGCCTCGGGTCCTGAAATCTGTGTGGTGTGTGTGTGTGTGTGTGTGTGTGTGTGTGTATGCGCGCACGTGTGTGTGCGTTCCGTAAATAAGTCTGCAGGTAATTTTATTGCATTTCCAGGTTTGGGAACTTGGACTTCAAAGGGTCACGTGTTTGTGGACCAAGTGTGTGGAGGGCCCTGTGGGGACACAAAGGGGAGCATCAAGGAAGGCTTCATGGAGGAGGTGGTCCTTGTGTTGACTCTTGACAGCATCCAGGTGACGGAGGATGTGTATGAGCGGGTGGGTGGGGGCTCCCCAGGATGAAGGAAGACCGCGGGCAGAAGTTGGAGGTAAAAACAGCCCCTTTCAGGAACAAGAGTGGGAAAGTGGATGGAGGTGGAGGTGGAGCTGAGATCAAGCCGCTCCTAGTGCAGTCCACCCCAGCCGGGCAGAGCCTCCCTGAGCTCTGCGGCTTTGTGGGACCTGGCCCGGCAGGTTGTCGCAGGTCTGAGTGGGTCTCCCTGATCAACCCCTTCTCATGGTCAGTGAAAGCAACGTCGCTGACAGCCTCTGGGTCCTTCAGCAAGGATTCGGGGGCTGAGCCTGGCCGCCAGGAACATCACAGTGAAGTCCTGACAGCTCGCAGGCGACGGCCAGGGCTCCCAGAGTCCTGAAGATGTCGAAAGACAGATTCTCTTTCTCTGATTCAGAATGGTTTCATGCTGACCTAGAACTTGGTTATGACTGCTAACTAATTTAACAGGTTGGTTAGCATCGTGCCTGGTGCGTAGTAAGTGCTCAATAATGCTAGCTATTGCCCGGCTGGTGTGGCTCAGCAGCTGAGTGTGGACCCATGAGCCAAGAGGTCAGCGGTTGGTTCCGGTCAGGGCACATGCCCAGGTTGCAGGCTTGACCCCCAGTAGGGGGCATGCAGGAGGCAGCCCATCATGATGTTTCTCTCTCACCCATGCTTCTATCTCTGTAGCCTTCTCCCTCCCTCTCTCTCTCAAAATCAATAAAAACATATTTTAAAAAATAATGTTAGCTATTACATTCATTTATTTACTCTCTCTTTCATTTTTCCACTTATTCATTCATTCACTCATCCATTCCAGTTCACTCACTAATTCAGCACCAGTTCATTACACACCTGCTCTTTGTCTATGCTGGGCTTACCTGCGCCCAAACCCCTCCTGTGATTGAACTTAGGTCAACTTAAGTCTGGGCATCCAGACACACTCCTGTGTACCTGTGCACTGGTGCCTTCCAGGACAGCAGTGCCGCTCACCCAAACAAGGGAGAGCCGACGGCCCCTGGGCGACCCCTTGTAGCCTCAAACCTGCTTCTCCAAGGTGGCCGTGAGAAATCAGAGCCACGCGTATTTATCGATTTAAATCATTTATTTGTATACCTCTCAGACTTCCAAGACTTAGGGGAAAGAATGATAACAGGGAAGGTGTCAGTAAAATGTCAAAGGAGTGACTTCTGCAGGAACTCAGAGAAGGGGTGGCAGTCAGGGTGGGCTTCCTGGAGGAAGCGTCCACGAGGCGGGGAGAACGGCCTGAGCAGGGACCCAGCAGAGCCCCTGAGAGAGGTGGGGTGGCCTGGGGCTGGGGGGCAGGCCTGCCCCCTAGTCGGGGAAGAGCAGGAAGCCAGAGAAGACGCTGTCGGAGCCCTCGGTGCCCACCATGCCGTTGTAGTCGTTGACCCGCAGCCACACCTGCGAGCCCTGCCGCAGCTGCAGCAGCACGCCCCCGGAGCTGACCTGCTTGGTGTTGGACATGTGGTCGCAGAAGGAGGTCATCTGGACGTCGTCGCGGTACAGCTGCACGCACAGGTTGGCCGTCTGGGACGTGTGGTGGACGAAGTAGTAGAGGCCGGGGACCTTGCAGGTGAACTTGCCCGTGCTCGTGTTGTAGTCCCCCTGCGGGTTCGTGATGACCGTGTTGAACTTGATCAGGCTGTTGGAGGCCGGGTGCTCCGCTGTCTGCCGCGTGACGGTGAACACCGACTGGTGCTTCTGCTTGTATCTGCCCTCCTCTCCCGGCTCCCCGTTGGGGCCCATGGTGCCGGGAATGCCCGGCTGCCCGGAGGCGCCCATGGGGCCGTTTTTCCCAGGAAAGCCAGGCGTGCCGGGTTCTCCCTTCTGACCCTTGGGTCCTCGGGTCCCAGGGATGGCTGGGATTCCTGGGGAGAGAGCAGGTGGGAAGTGATGGGGCAGGGGACGGGGCAAAGGGACCCTGGGGCTGTCCTCCAGGGACACATTCCTGGGGTTTGTTCTCTGAAACCTCCTTCCCCCAGATGTGCTGTCCACTGGGAGCAGTGTGCAGGGAGTGAGGGGGGTGGCCAGAGGGGAGGCAGACTCCCTCCCACAGACCTGCCCTGAGAACTCGGTGAAGGCACTTGTCTCTTGGCCTCAGTTTCCACATTCGTGCTGGAGCGGGTAGGAATCACTAGCTCAGGAGTGCCCAGGGCAAGATTTCAGAGTGTCAGAGGCCAGGACTGTCAGCCCATGGACAGCACATGGCCTCAGAGGCCATCTGTTGGGCCTGCACGACTTTTTTTTTTTTTTTTTTAAACACTTTATTTAGAGCCCTACGTGAACAAATTCAGGCCTCACCCAGAAGCCTAGGTCCTTCGTTTTTCTTGACAAAAATAAGAAGCTTGGTCAAAGGGCAGATTTCCCGGAAAGCTCATGCAACTTGTTTCAGGTCCCGCTCACTGGCATTGGCCCCTTCGAGGCCCTTTGCCTGGTTTTATATTTATAATTTTTTCAACATTTTTATGTTGAAATAATTATAGATTCAAAGGAAGTTGTAAAAAAAAAAAAAAAAAAAAGTCAGGAAGGTCCCATATGCCCTTCACCTAGCTTTCCCCAGTGGCACATCCTGCAGAGCTAACGCACAACATCAAACCGGAAAATCGACCTCCGTGTGATCCACATGGCTCCCCTTTCCCATGCGCTGTGTGTGTGTGTGTGTGTGTGTGTGTGTGTGTGTTTGTGTGTATGTGTGTGTGTGTGTGTGTGCATGTGCGCGCGCACGTGTGTGTGGTTCTAATACAATTCCGCAGCATGTGTAGGTTTGTGTAGCACCCCTCCCTGCCTTTCAAATGCATCCCTAATTTTGTATTACTTTTCTTAAACAGGGCCTTCGCCATTTTATAAGTTGCGGAGCCCTACAAAACCTATATCTATTCCTCTAGCCAGCTTCGCATATGGGAACCACTGGATGGAGCCAAAGGGACCCTGCCCCTTTAAGGGGGCTGTTCTCTCCAGCTCCCTCAGCCCCACTCAGCCCACGTCAGCCCCTGGTTCACCTTCTCTCTGTTGAAGATGAGGTCACGGAGGCCAGAGGCTCGGCCGAGGCCATGGAGCTGGTGTGAAGCGGAATTTAGACTCAAAGTCAAGTCCGGCTGAGTTGCAGCCTGATTGTCTGATTCTCGGGTGTGACCGCCCTGATCATCTGCCCCTCCGTGAGATTCGTCTCCCCTGGTCCAAACCATGATCATCTTTTAGGGCTTGATGCCGGTCTCCTCTTCCAGGAAGCCCTCCCTGACCACCCTTGTCTGCCCCCGTGGCTGCTTCCTCCTCTGACTTCCTCCTATGAGGGGGTAGTCTGTGCAAGCCCCTCTGTGACAGAACCTCTCTGACTTGTGTGCCTTTTAGGTCCCAGGGTTAGGAGTGGGGGCTCAGGACCCAACAGATCTAGGCTTCAGGCCGTGTGACCCTGGGCAGGCGACCTCCCTCTGTTGACCAGTTGAGATAAGGGCATAATGGGGGGGGGGGGGATCCCACCGAGCTACTGGAGAGTGGGGTGGGAGGATGCAGGCGCCTCTCAGTAAGGACTCAGTTATGTCAGGGCCCTGCCGTGGCTGAGCAGGGCCCACGCTCATCTTTTGGTTGGGAGGGCAGGACTCCGCAGGGGGCAGGGGTCTGAGAGGCAGGGAGAGTTGCAGTGAAGGGAACGGCCTGTGGAGCTGGACAGGATTCTACTGTGTGACTTCAGGCCGGTTACCCAATCTCTCTGAACCTCAGCTTTGACACTTATAAAATGGGAGTGCATCACTCCTTCAACGGGTTTTGGCCTCAGTTTCCTCATTTCCAAAGGAGTTAACAATTTTATCTGCGCCATTTGAAACCGGGCCTGGCACAAGTAGGAGGTCAAAGATACAGGCTCCCCCAAAATGGCACCCCCAGGATCCTCACGCAGCTCACCCCGAATTGCAGACTCCCTTCTGGGATGCTGGTAAAATTCCACTCCATTGCCAGGAGGGAAGCTGATAGGGAGGGAATTCTAAGGACATTCCTCTCCACGACCCCCACCCCCACCCCCAACCTCTGCCTCTAGTCACCTCTGCCCACCCCCACCCCCGCCTCACACGTGCCACCTCCAGACAAGCTCTGCTTCCCAGATAGGCACCTACTTTCAAACGAGGCACCAGAGACTCCAGTCCTGCCCAATGCCAGCCCCCCGCGTGTCCTTAGCCCCCTTCGCTCACGCTGGAGCTTGCCGTGGAATCTCCGACAGGAGGTCCTGTGCCTGTGGCCCTGACTCCGCTCTCCCCACCCCTCCAACTACCAGATCGCAGGGAGCACAGATTTCTGATGAAAACAGTGATAACAACAGCAGCACCTACCATAGCCTACACATGCTGACCACAGGCTTGGTGCTATTTTATATTTAAACATAACCACCATAGCATCCCTGCGCAGTAGGCACTGCCACCCCCCATTTTACAGGTGGGGAAACTGAGGCTCTGGCTATTAAGCAAGTCACTTGCACAAGGTCACACAGTAGGAAGTGGTGGGGCTGAGATTTGAACTCGGCTCGTCTGTGCATTGGCTTCATTCACTGTGCGGGTCCCCCTCCCTCCCCCCCCTCCCCCGCTTCCCCAGGGGCCCATGGTGCAGGGCAAGAAGTGGAGAGGTGGTGACAAAACAAAACATGAACCTAGCACTTTAGAATTTGCCAAAGGTCACACATAGATCCTGTCCTGTGGGGCAGGAGCTTGTCCCCTCTCCCTGCCATCAGATGAGGACTCTGGGGGGCTGGGGAGGGCCTGAGGCCTGGACCCTGAGGACAGAGGGGCTATACCTGCTGTGAGCGCTGGGCTCTCTCTGTCCAGGGAGCAGTGCAGCAGGAGGGACCACACTCCTTGCCATCCAGTTGCCATCCTTTCCCCTCCACCCCCCACCCCCGCCAGGCCAGCCCACTCACCTGGTTCACCCTTGGGCCCTTGCAGTCCGTCATGCCCATCCTTCCCTGGGGCCCCGGGCATGCCCGGCATTCCGGGGATGCCGTAGCATTCTGTGGCGGCCAGGCCCCCGAGAGGCAGTGCCAGGAGGAGCAGCAGCAGCAGGTTCAGTCCGAGGCAGGGCCACAGGGTGCTGGCGCCCCTGTCCATCCTGTGGAAGGAGGTGGGTGGCGGAAGCTCGGTCGGCCCACCAGCCCCTTGCCCACCTCCTCACTATCTCCCTCCAGGGCTCACCCCTCTCCGCCCTCAGGAACCTCCCTCCCGTCCCGGGAACCCTCACCCTTGGGACCACACGATGGAGGCGCAGTGGGGTCACTTCTTTGAGCTCAGAGAGGATGGGGACCCTCCTTCCTCACCAATCAGGCTGTCCCTGGGGCCACAACACAGGAAGGGGGTGGGGGAAACGCTCCCCGCTGCCCTCACCTGGACAGGGGCCCGCTCACCTGGGGTAGGAGGCTTCTGGTCTGGTCCCCGAGGTGCCCTCCGATCTGCTTCTCTCTCCCGGGCAGGAGGACACGGTGTCGGAGCGGACGGAGCGAGGAGGGCCCGGAGCGGACTGGGCGGCCCCCTCCTTCCCCCTCCCCCTCCCCCTCCCCCCCAGTCCCACATCCCCTTTCCCATGTTTTCCCTGATTCAGTACTTTCTTTCGGGTGCTGAGCCAGGCTGACCGCAGGGACACCCTGTGCCCTCCGCCCCGGTCATAAGTGTCTGCAATAAGGGAAGGTCCCCACTCTGGATCCGGGAAGGGTGTGTGCGTGTCTGTGTCCGTAAACACGAGCCTCCCGGGCAGACTTCCCCTCCGTGTGGCCAGCCCCTGACCTGGCCGTCCCCGTTTGCGGCATTCGCCGTGCCTGAGACTCAGCTGTTTCTCAGCGTCCCGGGAGGAAGTTGTGATCCCTTCACAGATGGGGAAACCTAGGCTCAGGGGGGTGCAGGCCTCGGCCCAAAGTCACGGTGTGAGTGGAGTCTTGGGGTCCAAAGCCCTTGCTCTCACCCCTCTGCTTAGCTGCCCCCAGAAACCATTCTCATATATGCACTGGTCAAGTGGCAGGACTTAATCTAGAAAATTCCATACGCCCCCCCCCCCATGTTAGTTGGGAGGTGGACACCCAGATGGGCAAGCTTTGATGGCAGGCAGCCTGCTGTGTTGGACAGAGTCCTTTGGCTCCAGAGCCGGGCGGCTTCTGGGTCTCCTTCCAGCCATGCCACCCCTTTCCCTGAGGCCTTCAGCAAACCTCTGACACCCCCACTCCCCTGGGGCCCCAGCCTCCGGCCTGTGTGCTGGGTGGCGGGGAGGCCGGGGCTCTGCATGGTGGCCCCTCTTCCTCTGCCCCGGCCCCTGAGGGCCTCACCTCTCCTTCCTCACCACCTCTTCTTCCCCACCCCCAGCACCCCACCTTTGGTCTTGGTGGGGTTGCCAGTGGGGTCGAGCTGGCGGAGCTGAGTGAGGCCCCCTCCTCTCTTTAGAGTCATGGAGGAAGGAGGTGTTGGGCTGCAGAGGGTCCAACCCTGACCCCACTCCCGCCCCCTATGTCCCTCGTGCCGGTTCCTCCTCTGTAGATGGGGCAGGGAGGGGTCAACTAGCTCCGCGCAGGGTAGTGTGAAGACTGTCTGACAGATGTACCCATGATACTTAGCCCTGCCTTGGGCATGAGCAGGGGTTCAGAGCCCTGCCCCTGCCCCCCCAGCTGACCCTCAGGACCACAGCTTCCCCCTCTGTTCCTCCGAACGCAGGCACGGGGCTGCAGAGGGGGGACAAGAGCGAAGAAGTGAGTGCCCCTGACCCTGAGCGTCTGGGGCAAATGGATGGATGGCACCTGAGCGCCATCTTCCTCGCCTCCTTCACGCCTGGGTCTGGTGTGTCCAGCAGATGGCAGCCTCGGCCCGCGCTCAGGTTTCCCCGCCCCGCTCGCCTGGCCCGGCTGTCTCCCTTCCTCCCAGAGCGCAGTGATTTGCCTCCCCAGAGGCGGGCAGGTAGGGGTGGCCTTTAGGGTAAGGAGCCGGCCGCAGCCACGTTCCTGTAGCCTGGTCTTTTTGCCACTATGGGGCTCCCCCACTGACATTTCCTTTGGGGCCCGCTGCCGTGAAAGAACCTCCACTTTGGGGTCAGGCAGAGCTGGTTCAGATGGAGGCCCTGCCACTCTCTGGCATGGTGACCTTGAGTCAATGTCCCCCTTCTCAGAGCCCGTGTCCTCGTCGGCGTTGCTGGGATTACACACATCAGTGACCATAAAATGTCCGGCACACAGGAGGTGCTCAAGGCCCTGTACCTTTTCCCAGTCCGCGGTGGGGGTGTTCCTGGGGCTGGGGGCCTGCTGGGGCAGAGCAGGAACCCAATGGGGCGCCGAGGGCCTGTGGAGTTCATCGCTGCCCCGCGGGCACCTGGGTCACTCTCTTCTTCTGACTCCCAAAGGTTGTTGGGGGGCAGCCCCAAGAGAGGGTCCTGACTGTTGGAGACAGAGGTGGGGGGGCGGTGTGCATACGTGAGACTCCGAGGCTGCTTGTGTGTCTGTCAGTGGATGGGAGAGATGGTCCCTGGGAGGTGTCAGCACGTGTGGAGGTCAATGTGTGAGCAAACATGGGCATTTCTAAGGCACATGCATGCTGGAGTGGAGGATATGTACGTCTGCATGTCAGGGGTGTGTCCGGACACCCGTCTTAAGGTGTGTGTGTGTGTGTTTCAGAGTTACTTCTGATGGTTTACAGGGAACACTCAGGTGAATGAGGCAGGGGTGTGTGGGTATGACGGTGCATGTATCCCCAGGGTATGAAGGCATAAGTCATGTGGATGTTCAAGAATGTACATGGGTGTGTCTAGGAAAGTGGGCGTGTGCTGAGGGAGGGGATCATGTGTTCGTGTTTCAGTGAGGAGTGGACAAGTCTTGGTCCAGGAATGTGGGTCCCTGTGGGTTTCACGGGAGGTGTACATGGATGCTGTGGTATGGTGTGTGTGTGTGTGTGTGTGTGTGTGTGTGTGTGTGTGTGTGTAGCGTGGTGTGTGTGTGGTGTGTATGCATGCCTGGTGTGTTTGTGTGTAGCATGGTGTGTGTGTGGTGTGCATGCATGCCTGGTGTGTTTGTGTGTAGCGTGGTGTGTGTGTGGTGTGTATGCATGCCTGGTGTGTGCACATGTGTGTGCATACATGCAGCATAGAGATAAAACCACTTCCTCTGGGGAAATGCACAGGCCTTGGGCATGTTCAGGACTGCACTTCTGGTCTCCTTGTTCGCCTCGCAGACAAAGGACACGCTGGGGCTTCTCGCTCCTGGCAGCTCCCGGACTGGCCACGTGGGAATGAGCCACAGACATTGCAGATCCACTGTGCTCCCCCTGCCCCGCCTCCACACCTGCCAGGATGGACCAGGGCTGGACTCAGGAAGCTGCCTTTGGGGAGGGCTGCTGGGTGCCCTGGGCCAATGGTGCCCCCTCCCTGAGCCCTGCCCAGCCTCTCTGGGTCCATGTGGAAAGCACTGCCATGGTCAGTGTGTGGCCGTGGAGGCTGACGAGGGGAGCGGTTAAACACACAGGCTTGGGCCCTCGGAAGGCCTGGAGTCATATCCCAGCTCCTCCCCTTGCACACTGACCTGGGCTTTGTGTCTGGCCCCAACTCCCAGCCTCAGTTTTATTGTCTGCAAAATAGGGTCAAAATGCCCACTTCAGAGCTCGATGGCAAAGATTACACAAAATGCAATAACAGCTAAAACTGACATAGCCTTCATGAAGAACCAGGCTCTGGACTGCAACTTTCACACATTAAATCATTTCATCTTCCAACAGCTCTTGGAGGTGGGTGCTATTATCCTTCCCACCTTACAGTCTAGAAAACTGAGGCTCACGGATGTTACATAACATGCCCACGATTGGACAACCAGTACACGGTGGCCCCGGGATTTGAACCCGGGCCTCTGAGGCTCCCAGGACCTGTCAGATACGTATTGCAAAATACCGAGATTGGGCCTGCCTTGTAAGCACTCAACAACAGTTGCCATTCGTATGCCTCCCTCCCAGTGCCCAGGGTAGCAACGGAGCCTCACAGAGCCAGCAGACGGGGACACAGGTATTTATTATTTATTCCAGGAAGAGTTCTAAGAAACGATCTCCCCCCAGCTCAAACAACAGCGCCCCCACGGGACAGAGCAGAGCGCAGGACCAGAGAGGCGGAGCGAGTGGGCCGGGGTTGCACAGCGGGGAGCAGGGGAGGCCGGCGGAGAGGGGTCCCCCGGCTCAGGAGGAGGGGAAGATGAGGAAGCCGCTGAAGACACTGTCGGCCTCGGGGCCCTGGTAGATGCGGCCCTTGACGGGGTCTTTCTCGATCCAGACCTGGTCCCCGTTCTGCAGCTGCAGCACGGAGCCCCCCGACACCACCTGGAAGGTGCCCCGGCTGTTGGTGTCGCAGAAGCCCACGGAGCTGGCGGTCAGGCCCCGCCGGGTGGACATGATGGACAGGCAGATGTCCCACTTGGACACCACCTGGAAGGTGAAGTAGTAGTAGCCGGGCACGGCGCACACGAACCGGCCCGAGTGGCTCTGGTAGCGGCCCTCCTCGTTGGTGATGACCGTGTCGAAGATGACCACGTTGCCCCCGCCCGCCGGCGGGTTCCGCCTCGCGGCCGAGAAGGCGGGCCGCGGCTGGGCGTTGATGTCTCCCGGGTTGCCCTTGATGCCCTTCAAGCCTGGGGAGCCGGGGTTACCCATGGGGCCGCTGGGTCCTGGGAAGCCCATGTTGCCGGGGATGCCAGGGGGTCCCGGGTCCCCCTGGTCCCCTTTAAGACCGCGGATGCCTGTCCGGATGCCGGGGGCCCCTGTGGGAGGAAGGCCGGATGGGCGGTGAGAGTCCAGCGTCTGCCCATCCTCAGGCAGGTGGCTGGGACCCCGAGATGCTGTGGGAGGGCGGAGAGGGGAGTGCCTGGGCCTTTAAGACAAGGAGGCTGGCTGGCTCTGTGAGCTTGGACACCTCAGCCTCTCTGAGCCTCAGCTTCGTTCTCCAGAACATGGAGAGACGTGGGAGCAGGCACTTGGGAGGGGGTCAGGTTCTGTGAAAAGCAGGACACTGGCTCCTCCACGTGCTTCTGGCCGTGGCCCTGCACTCCACACCTCACGGCCACTGACCCTGACCCCACTGACCCTGACCCCTTCTGTTTCAGGGACCCCACAAACTGTTACAAACGCCTCTGCAAAGCTTGCTGGTCTGCTGTGCCCTGGGAGTCTCAGGGAACTGTAGGCGACATTCCTTTCCCATCTGGTCACGTCCTCTCCCCTTTCCTTCACCCCCAGGCTTTCCCCTGAATCTGAGAGTTTTTGAAGCCCGAACGGAGGGGGGAGCAGGGCTGGGGAAGGGGCAGGTGGAAAAAGGATAGTTACCATTAATTGATCCCTCCCTCTGTGCCCGGTGGGGTTGGTTCCCTATCTTACAGATGAGGAAACTGAGTCTCAGAGAGGGCCACACAGCAAACCCAGGCTCCTGAGTCTAAAACCTGAGTCAGCACATCCTGGTAACGGAACAGTGGCCGAGGCCTGGGCATGCTTCAGACCATTCGTATTCATTGGGCATGCTGCAGACCCATTCCCCAGAAGAGGAAGGTGAGGCCAAGGAAAGAGGCCCCAAGGCCGTAACGAGGACAGGGAGAGGCCTGGGGGGCTGGGGACATGGTCCGGGGAGAAGGCCAGGCCCTCCTCAGGCCTTAGGCCCAAATACAGACTGGAGGAGCTTTATGTGGGGGTCCAGGTGGACTCCTGCTTTTTGGAAGCCTCCTCTCTGGAGCCAGGCCAAGGAAAGGGATGAGGGACTGGGGTCCAGAGGGAGGTACTTACCTGGCTCCCCTCGCTCCCCCTTGAGGCCTGGCCGCCCGGGTCGACCAGGATTTCCTGGAGCCCCGTCCCTCCCATCCGGCGCTCGGCACACGTTCTGGGTCACCGTAGAGGCCAAGGACATGGCCAGCACACCAACCATGAGCCAGCCCCGGGGGGCGTCCATGATGCCACTGTAGAGACACGGCAGGGCTTGGGCAGGCTGGACAGCACACACACACATCCACTGAATCTCTCTCTCTCTCTCACACACACACACACACACACACACATCCCACCACCTCCCGTGCACACCTCCCTGCTCCAGGGATTTCTATGTCCACCTCCATCCAGCTCCAGGGAACCTAGACCTTATATAGAACCATGAACACACAGATACACACATGCCACTGAGCATGCCCACGTATTCACACACTCAGACACACAAGCAGCCTCTCACTCACACACGTCTGGACGTTCACACTGACACCCACCCCTCGCTCACCTGGACACACACACGTTCACATACTCCCACAGATGACCAGTTCCATTGAACAAGAATTGATTGAGAGCCTGCTTCTCACTTAACAATCCCTCACCTGCATGGCAGAGCTGTGCAAGCACACAGGCATTCACAAGCACCTGACACAACATGTCTGCTCACTCCCCTCCATACTCGCCCCCCTTCAGGCTGACGGGCACCCACGGTCCTCCTCTGTGGGCCCCCTCTGCCGGGCTCGGAACCTCCCAGCCTTTAACTAGCTTCTTGTAATTTGGGGGGATCAGGACCCAGAGACTCTGGTTAGAGCTGATGGGTCTGTGTCTCCCCATCTCCCACTATCTCCCCAAGTCCAAGGAATTAAGGTCCCCCTACTCGCTGATTCTGGGACCTAAGTCGGCACCCCACCCAACCCCGTCCTGGCACAGACCGGCTCTGCCTCCCTGACAGCCTCCGTGGGCAGCTCCCAGGCCCGCTCCCCTGGCTCTGACCTCACAGCCCCCCCCACTCCGGCGCCGGCCTCACCTGCCGCGGGTGGTCGACTCAACTGGATGCTCCCGCTGTTCACCCAGGACTCTGTGGGACGCCCGGCGGGACGGGGCCGGCCACCGGCCAAGTTTCACATCCCTTCCCACTTCCCCTTCTCCTTCTCCGGACCTGCCCTGCATTGCCCTGGGGGCCAGGGGCCGGCCTGGGACATTTTGAGCTGACCTCAGCAAGAAAGGGACATTGCACATCCTACCCCGAGGCACAGTGGGTGTGGAGGCAGGGACGGCAGGCTGCCAGGACAGAGGGCTGTGGAGGAGGGGCCTCTGGGTGGGGTGGGTAGAGCCAGAGACGCACAACACATTAGGGTGGAAGGAACTTATAAGACCTTTTTAGGGTTTGAAAGCAACAGCGTGCATTCACTGTCAAAAGCTTGTAAATACAGCAAGGCACAAAGGAAGGAGAACAGAGCTTTGTAACGAGCAGCGGAGTCATCAGCCTTCTCGACCTGCCTCTTCCTCGCTGCACACCCTTGGAAAGAGACTTCACCTCCGGGGGCCTTGGGAGCAGCAGATTCTCAGCCTCATCGGATCGCTAGAGAGTCTTAGTGATAAAATACACATACAGAACATTGGGCACGTGGTGGATGCTTCATGATTCGCTTTTACCCACATTTACGAAGCAGCGACAAAGCCCACGCATCCTACCATCGAGGGGATTGCTGCGAATGCTTGGAGGACTCACCTAGCCTGGCTCACGCCCACTGCTGGGGTGCTCGCCACCTGCCAGCACAGCTCACGCCATCACTGCCACGTGGACCCCGAAAAAGCTTTTCTTAGAGTCGCGACCTGTCTCTCCCAGACTGGAGGTCGATGTGTTTCAGCCTGGGCTGACCATGTCTTTCTACTTCTTCCCATGACCATGTTTTTCTGTGTTGTTGTTGTTTTTTTCTGAGAAATTCACCAGAGCGAGGCGGAGGAGAAAAAGGAAGGCTGCTATACACAGGCAGAAGAGGTTGGTCTAGGGCCAGGTTTTCAAGCTTTTGTAACTTCTTTTTTTATTTTTATTTGCAATCTTGTATAGCAACCATGTGAATACATGTCAATTTTTTTTTTTTGGTAGCTTATTAATGAAGGAACCAGCAGGGTGACAAAGCTAGTTCAATGAGGAATCTGAGAAAAAAAAATATACCTATCTATGGAGAGGGTGAGCTAGTACAAACAAAAACAACAGTAAAAAAAATAACACAAGAATTCTAGAATATTCATAAAGTTGCTAAGTGAGATACAAAACTGGCCAGTGTCCTCCAGGCCAATAAAGTCATAATGCTGGGGTTATCTTCTGTATGGGAAAGCAATCATTTGCATCGCCACTGGACAAAAATAATTTGCAACTTATCAGTTTTATCCCAGCTACTAGCTATCTTTTCAGAGCCTCGGCCCAATCAATAGTAAACAATAAGTCGAGCCAAGTGACATTCCCCTGGCGTGCAGGACGACCCTTAGGAGGGCTTGTCAGACACGGCTCTCCTCTGACTTTGAAAGGACAGTAGTTATCTATTATTTGCTTTATTTCCAAGGGATGAGGTTACTTATCAGGCGGTTGCAAGAGTCTGGACACTTCCCAAGAAATACAAGGCATCGATAGTAATGAACATGTCATTGGTGTGAGAAGAGAAAGGGTCCATGACAATGGCACACGGGCATCTTCCGTCAGAGCAAACAGCTCCCATTTCTCCAGAGCTCAGCCAGGGGCCGGGAGGCGGGAGGAGGGAGGAGAGGGAACCTTATCCTACTCCTGGAGCCCTCATCCAGGGCCCCTCATCCCTTCTGGGCCTAACGAATAACCAAAAAAATCATCCCTAGCTCCAGTCGGTTTGGCTTGGTGGACAGAGTGTGGGCCTGTGGAGTGAAGGACCCCAGGTTCCCAGGTTCAATTCCTGTCAAGGACACATGCCCAGGTTGCAAGCTCAATTCCCAATAGGGAGGCATGCAGGAGGCAGCCAATCAATGGTTCTCTCTCATCATTGATGTTTCTATCTCTCTCTCCCTTCCTCTCTGAAATCAATAAAAATAGTTTTTAAAAAATCACCTCTAAATGACTCCAGTTCTTTCTAGGGGAGTCACATCTCACTCAAGAGCTGGGTTCCAAAGTCAGCACATTGGACAAAAATTGTAAATGGTAAGTATTAGTGTTGGAGGAAAAATACTTAGGAAAGTGCCCTGTTGGAGACTATATTGCCATTTCGCAGGAGTCCTATGCTGTTACGTTTGGCTTTGACATTAGAATAGAATTCTATTTCTTTATCCGTTGGCTAAGGTGCATGCCCTTAGAGATTGGAGTCATACTCAGTGGGAGGTGTGCAGACCAATGAGGAGTTCATAGGAGCCAAAGCAGACTTGGGGACAGACTTGGGGACTGCAGGGGCAGCCAGATCTCCCCGTCCACACTCCGTGGGTCTGGAATGACAGCAGCATCCCCTTCCTCATTTAAATTGGTATCCTTATCTCTATCTCTCTCTGAATCTTATTAGGCAAAATGCAGAGAATCAAACGTGAATGGAGCGTAACTCTGAAGTTCTTGAATTTCTTTTGGTAATTAAAAAAATGGAGGTTGAATTCACATACGGTAAAATGCAGCCTTCAGTGCACTGCTCACACACCGTTTGCCACCACCCAGATCAAAATACAGACCATCCCCATCCTCCCAGCTTTGTGCCTCCTGTGTTACCCCCAAGCCCCACAGTGACCAGTGAGTTCTGACCCCCGTCACCAGCAGGGACAGAGAAGCATCGAGAATGTGTCTGTCTTCTGTGTCCGGCTTCGCTCGCGTCCCATGCTTGTGAGGTCCATCTGGCTTGGCACTGCTGAAAAGGGGTTCGTTGTGTGCATGCATCACCCTTTGCATAGCCCTTCCCCCGTTCGTGGGCATTTTGGGCGGCGATGAATAAAGCTGCTAAGAACATTCTCGTAGGAGTCCGCCTACGAGTGCTGCCCTGTGAACGTATGTGCCCCGCCTTCTGCCGTGGTGTTTGAGCACCAGGGAGTGGCATTGAGTTTACACCGACATCCCTTCCTCTCCCATCCACTGCCCTACACCTCTGTCCTCAACAGCCTCTTTCTAAAACAAACAAACAACAAATAAAACAATTCCTCCTGCACCCTCTGCCTGAACCACTTTTTCTCCCTCTCACTCCTCTTCCCCGTCTCCCTGCTCTGTATTATGAAGATTGTCTTCATTTTGTCTTTCTGGCTAAGTCCCTTCCTTCTAGGCACCTTCTGGGTCTTTCCTTCTATTCTCCATCCCTTCATCCGAAAAGATCAAGGTTTTGTTGGAGGAGGGATGTGTGGGGAAAGGGGAGGGAGCTGTCAGAGCCTGCCACACATCTTCAGTGCACATTCTTTATTCTTTGCATCTCTCTTGGCAGATAGAAGCTCTTTTGGGGACGGATTTATGAAAAACAGAGGGGATTGTAAACAACGAATAATATGTGCCTCCCATTTGCCCTGTCTGGGGCTGACAAAAACTCTTCAAGTTGTGGCTGGAGTGGCTCAGTGGTTGAGTGTCAACCTATGAACCAGGAGGTTATGGTTCGATTCCCAGACAGGGCATATGCCCAGGTTGCAGGCTCAATCCCTGCAGGCCCAGTGGGGGGTGGGGAGGTGCATGCAGGAGGCAGCCGATCAATGACTCTCTCTCATCATTGATGTTTCTATTTCTCTCTCCATCTCCTTTCCTAGCTAAAATCAATGAAAACATTTTTTAAAAAATATATTTTATTAATTTTTTTACAGAGAGGAATAGAAAGTTAGAAACATTGATGAGAGAGAAACATCGATCAGCTGCCTCCTGCACACCTCCTACTGGGGATGTGCCTGCATCCAAGGTACATGGCCTTGACTGAAATCGAACCTGGGACCTTTCAGTCTGCAAGCCAATGCTCTATCCACTAAGCCAAACCGGTCAGGGCCAATGAAAACATTAAAAAAAATAATAATAATAAAACAAAACAAAACAAAACAAAAGACATTGTGGCCAGGCTTCAGATCAGTGTGGTTTGTTCCTAACCCAGGGTGGGCACTGAGCAAGTCCCATCTCCTCCTTCTTCCCGCTCCTGCCACTAGGGGGCCAGGGCCTGGCGCGGCTGAGAAGGCCTCCACCCCTCCACCAGGCCCAGCCAGAGCCCAGCCTCCTGGCTGCCCAGAGGGAAGCAGCCAGCCTGCCAGGGCCCAGGCGGAGCTCTGGAGCAGCTCCAGCACCAGGAAAGGTGCTAATGGAAGCCGCCAGGGGTGCCGGCAGGTGAGATGTAACAAGATTAAGAGGATTTGGAGAGAGTTTGGAAAACAAACAGCAGGCTGTGGGAGCAGCAAGGAGGCCTTGCCTCTGCCTTGGGGGTTAGGGGCGGTCCTGGGTCCTGGGGGCTTCCAGGGACCATGGCGCCCAGAGGCCAGGAGAATGCTGGCTCACACAGATCCCCTGGGTCAGTCCCAGGTGAGTGACGGGGGGGGGGGGGGGGGGGGGAGGGGGGAGGGGAGAGAGAGAAATGGTCTCTGTCATCTGCCCCTCACCTGCCTGGCATCCCACCTGAACCCATGGCCTCCATGGGTAAGCACTGCCTTCTTTAGGATGATGCTTCGTGAAGGCGTGTCCTGGTGCATTTGCAAGAGGTGACTGGGCCCTACTTGGTGAGCCCTACTGCTAGGCTTAGTGCTGGTGCTGAATACACTGTCTCCTTTAATCGTCCCAACGCCCAGGAGGGAGTACTTGGTTGATGAGCCCCTTTTACAGATGAGAAGACCGAGGCTCAGTCAGGGCAAGCGGAATACACAGGGCACACAGCCAGTAAATGGTAGTTATTTCTACCACACAGATACCTTTCTGACGTTGTTCCACTGGCAGCCCACACATCTGAGACCTGAAACAGGAACTCTGAAAGAGAGAGCAGAACGGAGGGGGTAAAAATATGGGGTATGGGAGGCTGAAGAAGGCAAGCCTTGCCAGTTTCGCACATTCACCTCCCCCGTGCCAGGCATGTTACACACCATCTCACTTCATTTACACAGAATCTGCGCAGGGAGTGCTTTGGTTTATTTTCAAAGAAGAAGGAGTGGAGGCTCAGAGAAATGACGTGCTCATGGGTCTGGGGTTGCTAGATTTAACAAATAAAAAAACATAGAACATAGAATGCCCAGTTCAACTTGAATTTCAGGGCAACAATGGTAGGCAGGGATATGTTTATGTTAAAAAAAAAAAAAAAAAAAAAAGCCAAAACCGGTTTGGCTCAATGGATAGAGCGTCGGCTTGGGGACTGAAAGGTCCCGGGTTTGATTCCGGTCAAGGGCATGTACCTTGGTTGCAGGCACATCCCCAGTAGGGAGTGTGCAAGCGGCAGCTGATCAATGACTCTCTCATCGATGTTTCTAACTCTGTATCTCTCTCCCTTCCTCTCTGTACAAAATCAATAAAATATATTAAAAAAAAAAAAAAGTCCAGTCTACACTTTGTAGGGCCCCCTCCAGAGACCACACAGCCTGGAGGTAAGTGACTGTTGCTCACCGCCCTGGCTCATTGGAAGGAAGAGGTGGGCTGAAGGGGGCGCTCCCCTCTGCTTCCTAGGGGAATGGGGTCAAGGCCACTGCTTCTGTGAGGGAGCCACAAGCCCCAGCAAAGTTCCCCCCATAACCCCCCTGCACATCATTGCCACGGAGGGCTGCCCTCTGGGTACCTCTCCCTGCCCCAGAGGTCCATCAGGAGAGGCCACTGTGGGCGGGAGGCACGGGACTTGGGTTCCATTCCCTGAAACATCGCTCCTCTGGGCCTCAGCACCCCCCCCCCCCCATCTGTAAAAAGAGCGGGGAGTTGAAACAGCAATGGTCAGAGTCACCTGGGGGCGCTGGGTGAGAAGAGCATAGCCTGAGCTGCACCCCCACTTACAGCATCAGAAGCTCTGGGCGGAGTGTCACAGGTGCCCGGTGGGCGGAGGCAGGCAGCCTGGCATCCTTTACAGCAACCGAGCGGCTTCCGGACCTGGACATGCTGGGGCAGAAGGAGGTCAGGGCGGGGCGGGGCGGGGCAGGGCGGGGCAGGGCAGGCAGGGAGGCCAGGGAGGGCAGGCCAGGGTGTGCTGCTGCTCGCACTCACTCTCCCCTGCGGAGCCTCGGGATTTGGGCGCAGGACAGCTGCTCGTGCCCTGTTTCTGCCCCCTCCTCCCGGCGCCGCTGATTACAAATAAACACCCGGTCTACGCGGGAGAGTAATTAACTCTCCAAAGTGGGAACTAATCAGCCTGGCGTTTGCTGCAGGTGGGAAAAGCAAAGGCTTTCCTAAGTAGTATGCAAATGACACCGTAGTATGCAAATCAACCCCCGGAGGCTCCTGGGAAAGGCCTGCGGAGCTGCCCACACCCTGCCAGGGCCGTCCCTCGAGTTCAGGCGGCTGGAGAGGTCAGAGGAGGAGTGGGGGCTCACCTCCTGGGTTCCCCAGAACACCTGCCGCTTGTGTCTGGAGCCCTGGGGGAGGCAGAGAAATAGGCTGGGGGCTCCGGGAGGACTGGCTTTGAACCTGAACTCCACCGGCCCTTACCTCTGTGACCTCGGCGAGTGATTGGCTGGGCCTCAGTTTTCTCATTGAACCGTGGAGACAATGCCTACTGTCCAGGCTGCGCTGAGCGATGGATGGCACATAAAGCACCTCGCATGGTCTGGTACGGAGTAGGTGTTCAGTCACTGGAAACCTTTTTCAGAAAGCAGCCAGCTAAGCCCATGGCACTCCGGAGTGTCCGCCTGCTCCAGGCACATTCTCCTCCTGTCTTGTCTGAAATTCTGGACCAGGACCAGGAAGGAGAGCGAGGCTGCCAGGGAGCAGGACTGAAGGAGCACACGCGCTCAGGATTCCCAGGGAGCGAGCACCTTCTTATTGTTTTGCAACCCTGGGCAGCTCACTCACTCCATCCTGGTCCAGGCCTGACACACAAAATAGCAGAGAGATTTATTCAAGAAATCCATAGGCTGCTCAGGGAATCCTGGCCAACTTACTGGGCAGGATGAGCCGTAAGAGGAAGTGTGAGTGCAGAGTCAGTGGGCATCTCTGGGGGCTTGGAGGGAAGGCACAGGAAACAGGGCAAATGGCCCCTGGCTCAGCGATCTCTTCCCCCGGGAAAGGGACTTCTGAGCAGCCCTTTCGGGGTCTCCCCCCGCTCCCCAATTTCTCCAGCCTCGTGGCTCTAGGCAGATAGGGGTACCACAATGGAAGTTGGCACAAACCAGGGTAGGGGCTGGTGGGATAAGCACCCTTCTTCCCTTTGTTCTCACCCTCTCCTGCAGGAACCAGGCTGGGGGAGCCTTTCTGGGGGCTGGCTTGGCCTGTGGGAGCAGAGGAAGCCTCTGGGTCCAGCCTGGGGCGTGGTTTCAGAGCTGCTGCCAGAGCCTGGCCAGGAAACCAGTTCTGGGCCGATGTGTGGGAAGAGCCTGGCGTGGGAGCCCAGAGACCTGGTGACCGGCCTGGCTCTGTGCTGCCTCGGTCTCCTCCCTGCTGCTCAGGTGCCAGTATCTACAGTAACTACATCTCTAACAGGCACCATCCCTCCTGCCTCCTGGGCGACCTGCTCAGGGTCCCCCACAGACACAGGGAGAGGCAGACCAGGTCCTGAACTTGGAGATGTTTGTGGAGCAGAAAGAGGGCTGGCCTCCACTCAGTGACCCCGTCTGAGAGCCTCAGTTTCCCTATCGCTGATGGCAATGGCAGTTACCGTGCTACAGAGCAGACAGGGGTTTTTATTTTATGTTTTAAAAAACTTTTTTTTTTTTTATTGATTTCAGAGAGGGAGAAAGAGATAGATGAGAGAGAATCTGATCGGCTCCTCCTGCACGCCCCCTACTGGGTATTGAGCCCACAATCCAGGCATGTGCCCTTGACCGGAATTGAATCTGGAACCCTTCAATCATAGGCTGATGCTCTACCCACTGAGCCAAACCAGCCAGGGCCAGGCAGCGGTTTTAATTATTATATTCATACTAGAGGCCCAATGCACAAAAACTGGTGCACTCGGGGGTGGGGGGGAATCCCCTCACCCCAGCTTGTGCCCTCTCGCATTCTGGAACCCCTTGTAGGATTCGGCCTAAGCTGGCAGTCACACATCCTTCTGGCAGCCTTGGAGCCCATGGAGAATGGGCCTAAGCCATTAGTCGGACACCCTTAGCACTGGCCAGCCATGAGCCAGCTTTTGGCTGAGCGGCACTCCCCCTCTGGAAACACACTGACCAGCAGGGGGCACTCCAGCTCCTGCGCTCTGGTGGTGAGTGAGCATCATAGCAACCAGTTGTTCCCAGTCATTCTGCCATTAGGGTCAATTTGCATATTACCTTTTATTCTATAGGATGTTTACCACTTCCTTTCAGGGTAGATGTAACACTTCCAGTGTACAGATAATAAAGAGGGCTCTGAGAGGCAGTGTCCCTCACCCACGGCCACGCACTAACCGAGCTTCAGACTGGGCTCCCGCAGACAGCTGTGTGGCCTTGGGCGAGCACTCTGCCTCTCTGAGCTTCGGCTTTCACCTCTGTAAAATGGGAAAGGCGGTCTCTCCCCTGCGAGTGCTGACCACGGGCAGGAAATAACACTCGTAGGAGAGCTGACTGAGGCGTGACCCAGGGGTCGCATGACCCCCTGGCCCTGCTGGACACCCGGCTGCCTCTGTCCCCCCCGGCGTGGGACTGGCTGATCTCCAGGAGCAGCTCGGCTGGACACGTCCCGGCCTCCCTAAGCCTCCGGATTCCTTGAAGGCTCTGCCTGGTTTCACTGGGTCTGCGGCCTGCTGTAACTCAGAGCTCAGGCCTCAGGTCCGGGGCTGCTTTTGAGGATGTGGGGTCCCCGCTCTCAGCTCTGTTTCCCAGAGCCCATGTGTGTGAGGGTTTTCCACGGCCAGGAGGTGGTCATGATGTCCTAGCACAGTGGTCGGCTAACTGTGGATGGCAAGCCACATATACTTCGAGAGCCCTGGTTTGCCACTCTGTTGACTAATGAGTTTGCCGACCACTGCCATATACCACCCTTTACCTCTTTGCACACAACTGCCTAATCCTCACAGCTTCCAACTACATGGTAACATTTAGTCTAGGACCTCGGGCTTTCGGCATCTGGGAAGGGCTAACTGGGGGGAGAGGGGGTGCCTTTGCTTCTCAGCAGGAGGGGGTGGCCAGGTTATTTTTATGATGAAAGTTTAATAAATTGAAAGGCATGGTTTTCATTCCGTGGGTAATTAGCTGCGGCCGCTGGGCTCCCTCCTAATTGTCTCTCTCACACCAGACGGGCGCAGATCAATAGGAAGCGGCCGCTGTGCGGTGAAAGTCACAATTAATTAATTGTTAGGCGCGTGTGTGTCTCCATCTCTGTCACATCAAAGGCCTGAGGGTGGCAGCTGCCCACGTTCCTGGCTCTGCCGGCTGGCCCAGCCCGGAGCCCCAGGTGCGTGCGACCACCAGCCACCGCGCATGCTTCCTGCCTCTCCCTCGGGCAGTGGGAGGCACATGGAGACGGGTCCCCCGAGACCGCAGACTCAGGGGCCTTCTCTGACAGCCAGCATTGTCTGGCCTCCTCACTGCAAATGCAACCTCCACCATCTCTCTGCTGGGTACCTGCACCCTGGTCCCCTGGTCTGGCCCATGTCTGTCCAACCCACCCTCCTCCCTCTAGTCCAATCGTGCAGCGTTTCTAGGCTAAAGCTTTACCTGTATCTGGAATAGTGGAGGCGGGTGGTATTGGCTGAGAGAGAGAACCTTCTGGGATGCTGGGAAGGCTCTGTGTTTTCATTTGGGTGGTGGTTTCATGGATGCACACTTATGTACTAAACCACTGTGTGGTGCCACTGAAGGTTAGTGCAAACAGTAAACACACACAGGCCAAGGCCCCGCCCCCACCCAGCAATGACTTACGTTCACGTGTCGATGAGACACTGGGATGACGAGGAACACGACCCTGCTTAGACATGTCTTTCCTAATCCTCCCCACCGGTCTTGGAGAAAGGTAGCATTTCCCCCTTTTCACAGATGGGGAAACAGAGGCACAGAAAGGGGGTTGGGAAGGAACTAAGGAGAGGAGAGGGGAGGAGAAGATGGAGGGAGGAGGGTAGAGGAGGAACCTGTGGCCATGGGAGGATCGTGGGTACCAGGTGCTCCACACACCACCACCTCCATGAAAGCAAAGCCACAAGTCCCATGTTCCAGCTGAGCTCTGAGGGGGGGGGGCCTTGTCTGAGGTCACATGGCCTGGGAGGGGCGAGCTGGGTCTGGGTCCTGGGCTGCCTCATTCCAACGTCTTTCCGAGGGGGAGACATGGAAGAAGGGGCGGGAGGACAGAGGGAGGTGAAGGTGAGGGGCCTGAGGTGGGATGAGTGAATCAGGGAGGCGTGCACAGGAAAGAGGGGGTGCTAACACACACGTGTGGGTGCACACACACAGGCACACACAGGCATGCACGCACCTGCTTTACCCCCTACTTTTGCTTTACTCTTTCTCCGGGGGCTTCCTGCTGCCGCTCTGGGGCGAGCTTTCCCTCGTCTGTAAAGGGGGAGAGGAACCGTGTGGCCCCCAGGTTTGCTGTGGCCCCCAGGTTTGCTGTGGCCCGCACACTGCCCAGCACCCGCATGGTCAGCGCGGGGCTGGCCTCGCCCCTCCTCCTCCTCCGCTGGAGCTGGCCGGGCCCTCCGCCCTCCACCCAAAGCTCTGCCGCTGAGCCTGGCCTGGCGAAGGGTCAGGCGGGCTGTCCTGGCCCGTGGCCAGTGTTCTGCTCTGCCCACCCCCCACGCATGCTCCTCCGCGTGCCCCTGGAGCTCAGGGGCTGACAAATATTGTAAGAGCCTCCTGGCTGTGGGGAGAGGCGGTGCCTGTCCTGCTGTCGCCGTGTCTCCGTGCGAACACAGCGCCGCGTCCGGCCTCCCGCTCCCGGCCGGTCGTCGGGGGAGGCCACCTCCACGCTCCCTCCGCCGTCACCGCCTGTCACCGCACCTTTGAAGTGGCGCCTGATTTCCCAGTCTGTCTGAAGTCGCTCTCTGTTTATGCAGCAGCTGGTCCAGCAAGTCCCCCGCCGGGCCTCTCCGTGACGGTGCCAGCCGCCAGGGACCCGGGGAGACAGCCACCAGGTCTCCGGGGGGTGGGAGGCGGGGTGGCGAGAGGAAGCCGAGATGCCATTTCTATCTTCAGGGTCTTCTAGACGGAGCTTGCTTATTTTTTGTTCAAAAGGAAAAAGAACAAGGGTTTCCGAAACCCCCGATGCGCTATTTTCTTCAAAGAAAACGGAATAAAGATGAAAAAAATAAATAAGAAAGAAACCAAAGGTAAAGCTTCTAAATGCTTTGAACATTTTTAGCGTTGCAGCAGTGCGCGGGGGAAGGCGCTAGGCTAGGGATCCTTTCGTGGATGCTAATGTGCCTTGTGACCTTGGGTAAGTCACTTCCCTCTGGGCGTCAGATCCCTGATGAGAGTCTGACCGGGTCCGCTCCACTCCACCCTGGGGGACCTTCTGATGCTGTTTGTTTCTCCCAAAACTCGCTGCCACCGGATGCCTCCTCCTTCTGAATAGGACCGTCTTCCTCGAGCCCAGGAAACCAGAGAGAGAGAGAGTGAGGGGCGGAGGGGCCTCCCGGCAGCAGGAGAGCAGGGTGATCCCTCTCAGGCGCGGATGCTGGAAGCCTCCCTGTTGAGGATGTCACAGCTGGGGACCAGCGGGGCTGAGCCACTTACCCAAGGTCACCTAGCGAGGGAGTCTGTGGCAGAAGCAGGGCTAACTCTGTCTTTAGCTCCCCAGCTGGGCTTTCCCTCCTGCCTCACCTCATTAAGCAGCAGGAGGACGTTCCCAGCGAGCGAATGAGCTGAGCGGGGAACCACATGTATGTGACATATGTGTTTCAACGGAGGCTCCTGAGAGTGGCGTGTAAGGGTGAGGACCCTGGGGGTCACACAGAACGTGTCCCCGCATCTGCTGACTGTTCGTGTGTCCTTAGGCAATCAACCTCAGGGCTCCAGCCTCAGTTTCCCAAACTGTAAAATGGGGCCGTTCCTTGTGCCTCCTCTATGCGTGAGGGCAACGGAGAGGGTGCTTGTGAAGCACTCAGCATGGATCCTGGCAGGAGGGGACCCTTCCGCCATGCTGGCTGCTACTCTGGCGAGCTGTCAGCGCAGGGCTGGAGCCGCAGGCTTCAAGCTGGCGGGGAGGAGGGCGCACCGGCTGGCCCCTCAGGCCTGGCTGTCACATCTGCCTTTCACGCCCCACGCCCTCCCACCAGAGCCCCTGCCCGGGAGAGACAGGCAGCCGTGGCAGGCTGTGCTGGAGTGTCAGCCTTGTCTTGCTGAGAGGCCTCTGCTGACACTGATGAGACCCCTGGCTGGTGGAGTTGCCAGGGAGCAGCCCCGGGCCCGGCCACTCTCCCTCTGGGTCTGGCCTTCGTGGCCTTCCTGTCACAGCTCTGGCTTCAGCCCCAAGGAGCCAACCAGGTCTCCTGGGGCTGGGGAGCCATCAGCCGAGGGGCCGGCCTTACATGGAACTGGTGGATGGGCCGCTGGGTGGGCTCAGCTTTAAACAAAGGGTCCGGGAGGTGTGGGCTCAGGGCTCGGGTGCAGAATGAACAGGGTGGGACTCTGGCCCTGGCTTCACCCTCATTAGCTGTGCCACCAGGTTCTCCAACGGAAAACTTGGTAAAACTTGTGGCTTTGTGGCACAGTCACTCGAATCAGCCAGCCCCGTTCCAGGCCCTGGGGAGGTATGGAGGACAGACCCCTGGCCTGCTGGAGTTGACCCTCTAGTGGGAGAAGGTGTGGGAGTTCAGAGGCTCTGAGAGAACAAAGGACGGGGCTGGGCAGCAGCAGGTAGTGAAGAGAACTGAAGACCTGAGTTCAAATCCTGCCTCAGCCTCTTTGTCCTGTGTGAACAAAGACCCTCTCTGGGCTTCAGCTTCCACATTTGCAGACTGGAACCAGCCACCCAGCCTCGCATCCCCGAGAGATGCGTCTCCAGTGAGGGCCATCTTGGGAGGGCACTAGGAGAGCGGGGTTCCTTTCCCCAGGCAGCTTCTGCACCCTGAGACCAGGGTGGGCAATGAGCAGAAGTGCCACCTACAGCACGTCTGCTCAACCTGGGCGCCCCAGCCCAGCTTTTCCGAGCTACTAACCTGGAAATGGCTGCTCCATCTTTTGAAGCCTGGCCCTATGGAGGGGCTGGGAGCTCTGTATGTCTCCTGCCTTCCTAGGACCTCCAGACTAGGACCCCTCCTTGAAATCCTGTGTCTTCTAGTCATCCTGGGGGCAGGATTCTGGGGATATAGGCAGCCTTGCTGCTGGAGAAGACCAGCGATATTCATTCCTTCACTCATTCACTCATTCATTCGTTATCAATCATTTGGTCGGTCATCAGACAAACACTCATCCACCAGTTACCATGTGGCAGCCATGTTAGGCACAGGAGATCGGGATGTGTCTTTTTCTGTTGTTTTGTTTTGTTTTTTTGGCAAATATTAAGCATCTCCTCTGTTCCCAGCTCCGTGCTTGACACGGGGGACAAAGTGATTAATTGGTTTATTCGGTGTTTACAAGTACCTGCCATGTGCCCTGTGCCGAGTGCAAACACATCCTGAAGCCCTACTCAGTGCCAAGTACTGTGACAGCCGCAAGGCGCGAAGCCCCACCTGCTTCCTGAGCCGGGCACCGCACGCCGGGAGAACAGGGACCGGCGTTTTGTATGCAGACAGGAAACCCAGCGTCTCCCTGTGGCTAATGAATCAGCGGGCTTCACACGAGAAGCGCGAACAGACCTCCTTGTCCATGAATTTGCTAATTGAGCTCCTCGAACTCAGACATTAACCTGAATTACCATAAAGACTGCAGAGAACAGCCACTCTCCGTGCATGCTCCGTGGTAATGGAGGCAATCAGTGGAGGAATAAGACTGAAATGCAATCCTCAAACTTCGTTTTCACCATTAATTTGAACTTAGTTTCCCCTCAACACCACTCACTAAATGTTTCTATGACCCTCCAGGGCTAGAGAGAGGAGGAGGGAGGGGGGCGGTGGGAGGAAGAGAGAGGCTGTGCCACGGAGGCTCTGGTGTGTACACGGGGGCTGGAGGGCTGGGGGCTCCTGGGCTGGCCTGCCTGCCCCGCTCCACATGGGGCACCGGCCTGGTGATGGTGGGGGAGGTGGGTTTGGGTGATGAGGGAGCCCAAAAATGGGGGTGGGGGATGACATGGTGGATGGACAGGCAGACAGACAGGAGGGCAGGACTGACTGAGGAAAACACATGGACACCCTGAAAAGAGGCGGCCAGCCTGAGCAATGACGGGGTAGACAGACAGACTGACAGAAGGTTGTAAAGACAGGCTACCAGCGGCCTGGGTGATGGGCAGCCAGTCTGACCATTGGAAGGACAGACAGATAGACTTAATGGGAAAACACAGAGGAAGACCAGCAGACAGACTGACAGTCACAAGAAGCCTGACTTCCAACACTGAGCAGTCAGACGGGCACAGTGACCGTTCAGGAAGCGGATCAAGGGAGAGGCAGGCAGCCAGTCTGCCCATTGAGAGGACAGATGGACGGACGAATAGACTGAGCAGTGGGCAGTGGAGGCTGGAGTTGAGGCAGAGGCTGGGCTTGCTGACCCTCCCTAGATGTGAGGGAGGGAGGTGGAGAGGGGAGGGCGTGAGCAGAAGGGGCCTGGCGGATGCCTTTACATCCCGTGTCAAGCCCCGGGCGTGAGGCAGACCGGCTTGCGTGCAGGGTGCTCCCCTGGGCCGAGGCGTCAAGGCCTCTTCCCCGCCTCTGCACAGCTGCGTGCCTCCTCTGGCACGCAAGGCAAGAAGGCTCAGAGCCACTCCTGAGGTCTGCTCCGTGGTGGGGGCAGGGGCAGTGCCTATTCCTCTCTATGGGGATACCTGGATCCAGGGTCGGCGGGGGGCTCACACCCAGTGAAGGATCCTGGCCCTGGGGATGTGGGGGGGTTGGGAAACCCTGGAGGGGGCTTGTTGGTCTGGTGCCCCTCCCCTCACCTCATTTGTACCCTCTGACCCTGGCCCCAATTCTGTGTGATGGGTTCTGCTCTCACCCCCATTTACAGGACTTACGGGGTAGCAAGCTGGGGCTTGGAACAGGGAAGCTCTCAGGCCAAGTGCTCTCAGCACGAAGGCAGTGGGTCTTTCCTCCTGGGAGCCGGACCACCCACAGGAGGCCTCTGTGTCCTCCACTCCCTGCAGTTGATGGGCTCCCAGGTCCAGTGCCCTTGTGGCTGGGCAGTGAGTCTGTGGGACCCCGGGGCTCACCATGGGAAACCACAAGCCCTCAGACAGAGGCCACCTCATTCAATGTCACCTTCCCAGCGACCAAGACACCTCTGCTCTCTATCTATCTCTTACTTAGTTACAAAGTCAGGTGGGCAAACCCCAGGAATGGGGGCCCCAGTCAGTCTGATTCTCTAGTGCTTGTCCCCCTACCTTGTGAGCATGGCTGTTTTCCTAAGAAGTGTCCTGCTCCTTTATGAATGGAGCCATAACTCCCACCACCTTGATGTTTATAAATGTCTCCTCTTTTTGGTCACCAAGCAAAATACTCCCACCCATTAATCCTATATAATAAAAGACTAATATGCAAATTGATTGAACAAAGGAAAGGCTGGTCATTATGATGTGCACTGACCACCAGGGGTCAGACCCTCAATGCAGGAGCTCCCCGCTGGTGGTCAGTGCGCTCCCACAGGGGAAGCACCACTCAGCCAGAAGCTGAGCTCACAGCTGGCGAGCACAGCAGGGGTGACGGGAGTCTCTCTCACCTCCACAGCAGCGCTAAGAACCCCTTGGGCAATGTCTGACTGTAGGGACTCCTCCCCACCCCACAGTGCACGAATGCCATGCACCAGGCCTCTAGTATAATGATAATAACTGCAGTAGAACTATTACTGCTAAAGCATTAGTAGCAGCAACAGTCTCAGTATTAATAGCAGCAGCAGTAGTATTAATAGTACTAGCAGTAGTAGCAGTAATGGCCATTGATTGAGCGATAACCAAGAGAAGATAAACTATCCCAAGCCCTAGACACATTAACTCACACCTCACAGTGACTCTGCGAGGCAGGCATCTTCTCCATGTGAGTGGAGGGGAAGCCAAATATCACGTGGCTTTTCCAAAATCTCATAGTAAGAGGCAGAGCCAGGATCTGGATTCTGGTCTGATTCAAAGCCTGGGCTCATTCTGCCACCCGAGGCTGAGTGGGAAGTGTGGTTGGAGCCTGGGGGCACTTCGGAGAGCCATGGCCGGGCCATGGGGAGCAGGGGCGGAGGGCAAGGTGGTGGCAGATGGTGGGCCAGAGAACCCGCAGAGCGGGAGGCAGGTGGCCTCGGGGACCTGCAGGCAGCTGCCTCCACCGCCCCGGGGGGCTGCAGGTGAGAGACGCTGTCCCATTCCTCATGAAAGAAACATCAGTGTTAATCGGATCAGGCTCACACCCTGGGCTGGGAGCCTCATTCATTTTACATTTATTTCTTCCTTAAGACTCAACCCACGGGGAGGGGAAGGGAAGGGAGCTGAGAAGGCTGTGAGGGGACTGTGGGGGAGAGGGAAGGGATTCTACACCTTCTGGTTGCTTTGCGAGCCTTTGTAGCACAGAGGCTAATGGCACAGGTTTGGAATCCCATGCCTGGGTGTGATTTCAGCTCAGTTCTTCACTAGCCCTGCGACCTTGGACAAGCCATCGGCCCTCCATGAGCCTCGGTCTCCTCCTCTGTTGCACAGGGCTAATGATATATACACCTGTGGGTTGTGGCAGGCACATCCTAGGTGTTCAATTAATGGCATCCATTGGGCCAAGGACTGGTCTGCTCTCCTGGGGGCCCTGGAGAAAATGGTATGCTTTGTCTTTCTGTCGGGAAGCTCACCTCTTCCTGAAGCAAACTGACCCCTTGCTCAGGGAACTCTGACTGTAAGAGGGGTTTCTTAAGCGGAGTTGAGATTTGTCTTCCTGAAGCCCCCACTGTCTGATTCTGAGAAGAAACAGCCTGAGTCCCTTTCCCAGGACAGCCCTCCAGGATCTGAAGACATGGTTGGTGATGCCCCATGTTTTCACCAGGGTCTTGCCACAATCTCCCCTTGCCCTGTTCTTCCCCCCCACCCCCACCCCCCGAGCCCCAAGCATGGAGCGTGGCAGCAAAACCACTTGCGACTCTGATTGCGACTCTGCTTCTACCAATCTAGCATCCGCTCCTCCAGAGCCCAGAGATGCCCCAGCCAGCCCTGGAGGCAAGCTCTCAGGATGATGCTTCAGCACCACGGACAGCTCCCAGCGTTCCGAAGCCACAAGCATGGATTTGAGCAGGGAATCTGGTGAAGGTAATGGGTTCTACATATAAAGACACGTTTATTAACCTCAGCCATCCCCTCCTGCATGGCATATACTCACCCATCACAATCATACTCACATAGGCACACACTCACAGTTATACACACACTTGCCACACACACCCTTTTGCACAGTCACATGCCACCACGTGCACAGACATTCCCACACAACTCTTCAGATTCCCCCACTTACAGCAAAGCACACACTCATAGCAACGGGCCCGTCCCCTCTGGCCCACCACTCACCCTCTTGGCAGTGTGCAGGGGGTGCTTTCCCCCAGGAGGAAGATTCAGGTATGATCTACTGGCTGGGCATGATTCCAGAGCTTAGGGACAGAGCTCACACCCTTCACCACCCCCTCCAGCACACCCCACCATCGCCACTCCCTAAAGCATTCGGCTGACCTGGGTTTAAGTCCTGGTCTGTCAGTCACCCGCTGTGTAACTTGGAACCAGTTACATAACCGCCCGGTGCCTCAGTTTCCTGACTAGTGTGCAGGAGACAGTAATAGTAACACTCACACAGCTTCTGTGAGAACTGGGATGCATGATGCATAGAAGGGACTTGTCACTGTGTCTAGCACATAATAAAAGTGCAGCAAATAGTGACTCATTATTAGCAATAGCAACAATCCACCCACATGGGTTCCCATTAGATGTTATACTGGCAGCCTTCTGTCTCTTTGCAGCCCCTTTCACGTGTGTGTGTGTGTGTGTGTGTGTGTGTGTGTGTGTGTGCATAAGGGAGGAATAATAACTTTCAGCACCAAAGAGGATGTCAGCATTAGGAGGAAGGGCCCCTGGACTCCCTTTCCCTTCCTGCCCCGGCCCCAGCCCTGGGTCACCTTGGCCATGCCACCTGAACTTCTCTCCCAGTGGGTCCCTGCTCCCTTCACCTGAGTCAGCATCAGCTCCCTCTCCAGCCAAGGCCCCCAGACCCTTTCCTCCCCTAGGGCTCCTGCCGTATCCCGGCAGGAAGAAGGCTTTCTGGTTTATTTTGGTTTATTTTACAGTTGTTTTTGGTATTCAGAGAGAAGCTCTTGCACTCTTCTCCCATTCTAAATGCTCATCACATTTCTCTTAAAGTCACAGGATTCCCCACCCCCCTTCCCATCTTTTATTCATTACCTACCACCGGCCCCAACACAGGAGACATGGAAATGCAAACCCTCCAAGGACTGCGGATTTCATGCCAGCAGATGACCCTTCCCCAGCGCCTGTGGCGAGGGAGACGGAGGTGTCCTAATGAGGTGCCTGGGCGTCGGGGATGGAGTGTGCGAGGTGGCGGCCCACATTATGTGATCTGTTCTCCTCTCCTCCTGTGCCCCCTGGAGGGGTGGAAGGCCTTGACCAGCCTTGTCCACACTGGGGACTCCAAGAGTCATTCTTCCAGGGGCTTCTATTTTGTCCCAGGGAGTCTCTGGAGAGATGAGGTCCCATTGGTGGGAATTCAGGTAGGTGTCTGATTACAGGGTAAGGTGCCCCTCTGCCCAAGGATTTCCTTTGGTCCTTGAGGGAATTTGCTTCCCTTCTGCAGGTGGTACATAAAATGGCACCCAAGAGCCAGGAGGTAGAGGAGAGGCCTAGGCTGCTTTGGGGGCGGGGAGAGGGGCGCTTCCTTTGAATACAACCTATGAGAAGTGAGGTGACCTGGGTTCAGATCCAGACTATGCCTTTGTCACTGTGTAAACCTGGGCGAGTCCTGTTCCCTCTCTGGGCAAGGCTGACTTTCTTTGTTTCAGAAACAAACAAGGTGTAGAGAGTGAAAAACCTGTTTCCTTCAAAGTCCTCTGATGCTCTGAGAAGAGCAAAGGGACTTATTCCAGCACTCTGTGGTCCTGTGACTTGGTTTCTCTGCTGACTCTAGCCTGTCAGTATCTTAAGGGAAAAAATGGTCTTATTTGTCCCAGAATTCACAGAGCCAGGAGCAGGGCCTGTTGCAGAAGAGGTGCTCAGTAAGCATGCATTCATTCTTTCAACAAATACATGTCACACAGCAATGAGGGCCACCGGGGTGCTATGTGCTAGGGCTAAAGCACTGAGTAAGCTAGATGAGGTGCCTGAGTTTTTAGAGCATACTGAATGCTGAGGGCATAAAACACAAAAATAAACAAAAATAAAATAAATGGGATCACGTCAACTGGTGCTAACTGTTATAATCACACTGGGCGGCACAGCAGAAAGTGACACAGGTGGGAGGTGGTCACACTCCAGCTGACCCTTTGCAGACATGGAAGAGCATCTGGTAGAGGGAGTAGCTAATGCCCGGGCCTGGCATGTTGGAGAGTGAAAGGAAGGGTGTGAGTGAGAGGGAGGAGGCCAGAGGAGGATCCGAGAGGCCTGCAGGCACAGGCCAGGAAGAGTGTTTTAGGCCAGGTGAGGATTTCAGGTGTCATTATACTGGTAAACTTGACCAGAAGCTTCTGGAGGGTTAAAAGTTAAAAGTATAAAAAGCCAGGGGCCGTCATGACCAAAACAACTGGACAGACGATAGAACAGCAGGCT
The DNA here is from genome assembly GCA_963693515.1 of Pipistrellus nathusii. Taxonomy (NCBI): domain Eukaryota; kingdom Metazoa; phylum Chordata; class Mammalia; order Chiroptera; family Vespertilionidae; genus Pipistrellus; species Pipistrellus nathusii. The sequence continues at coordinate 12,446,609 of OY882859.1, read as the reverse complement.
GTGTGGGGCGACCAGGCTGGCAGGGGGGTTAGTGAGGGATGAACAAGCAACTGAACAGCAGGCCAGCAGGTTGGGAGGCAGGGCAGTGGGGGGTGACCAGACTGGCAGGCAGAGGTGGTTAGAGGTGATCAGGCCAGCAGGGGGGGCAGTTGGAAATGACCAGGCTGGGGGGGGGCAGTAAGGGGTGACCAGGCTGGCAAGAGAACATTTAGAGGCAATCAGGAAGGCAGGCAGGTGAGCAGTTAGGAGCCAGCAGTCTCAGATTGTGAGAGGGATGTCCAACTGCCCGTTTAGGCCTGATCCCCTGCAGGCTTAAGCCAGCAGTCAGACATCCCCTAGGGGTCCTGGATTGGAGAGGGTGCAGGCTGGGCTGAGGGGACCGCCCCCCATGGCCCGCTAATGTTTTTAAAAGATCTCTCAGGCCACTTGTGGAGAATGGATTAGGGGGGAGGAGCAAGAGCAGAAGAAGGGAGACCAGTGAGGAGACTCCTGCAGAAGTCCAGGAGGGAGGTGGTGGTGGCAGCTCAGGTGCAGGGCGGGTGGAGATAAATGGCTAGATTAGGATTTTGAGGAGAGCTGCTAGTAGTTCCTTGCAGCACACTCAGCTCTCCCCATTGGGATCCAGCACCCTGGACAGCGCACCGCCCAGGTTTCCTTTGGAAGGGGACTCTGAGATTCTGAGGGAGCCCTAAGAATTCCCTCTCTTGTGTTTTTTTTTTTTTTTTTTTTTTTTTTTTTGAAACATTTTTTTTAAATTATAAAACATTTCAACACAGAGAACATGATGTAACAGACATGTATCTATCAAGAGAAATGGGTGTTCACATTTTGCTATATTTGCTTCAGAGCCCTCTCTTTTTAAAATAAATAAATAAATAAACAAACAAATAAAGGAAAAAAGAAAGCAAGCCAGGGAAACACTATAGCTACAGCTCAACACCCCTTCTCTCCTTCCCCTCCTTCTCCAGGGGTAACCGAGCAAAAACTGGTGTTTATCTGTCTCAGGCATGTCCTGTCCTTATCTAGTTCTGCATTCAGAATCTGTAATTCTATTGTTAAACAGATTTTAAGGGTTTAATGACATGGTATAATACTGTACATATCCCTCTGTCCTTTATTTTTTTTCACTTCATATTGTGTCCTGGAGACTTATCCCTTTCGGTACATGCGGATGGAGTTGGTTCATTTTAGCCGCGATAGACGATTTCATTGTACTTACACAGCAGCTTAATTTCCTGTTTGCCTGCGGAGAGGCAGGCTGCTCCTCATTTTCCTATTACGGACGAAGCTGCGATGAATATCCTCGAACGTGCATGCTTTGCATATGAGTATGAAAAAGGATGTGCACAGAGCGCTGCCGGTGCCCTCCCCGGGTTCCTTGACCTGCAGGCGCACTCCCTCCCTAGCTGCTATTGGTTGCTCTTGGCTCCTCGCTGTCTCCTTCTCGGGAACCTCCTTGTGCAGGAAGTTACACGGCCTCCCCCTCACCATGGGGCAGCACACAGGCAGTGAGTGATGAACATGGGGCACCAAAGACTGGCCCCCTTGCCTCGAGGCGGATCAGCACTGCGGTGTTATGTGGCATCAGATGGAGGCTAATCTCCAACAGAGAACACATAATTGCCTGGCTTTTCCTCCCCACTATCTGCCTTCCCCCGCCTCCTCTTTCACCTGGGAGTTCTCCCTCAATAAATCACCTGCATAGAACCCCAGGCCCCGCTTAGGAACCTAACCCAAGACAGGCACACACTAAGGGGGCGCCGCTCTGCCCAAACCGGTTTGGCTCAATGGATAGAGCATCAGCCTACGGACTCAAGGGTCCCAGGTTCGATTCCGGTCAAGGGCATGTTCCTTGCATGCCCTTGGCCGCGGGCACATCCCCATAGGGGGTGTGCAGGAGGAGCTGGTTGATGTTTCTCTCTCATCGACGTTTCTAGCTCTCTGTCCTTCTCCCTTCCTCTCTGTGGAGAATCAATAAAATATATATTTTAAAAAATGTATGAAGTTTTCCCAAATTGCTGTTCCACATAGTTGTACCAGTTTGCATTCCCATCAGCTCTTCCCCCCCCCCACCCCCCACCACATTCTCATCAATATGAGTGTTGTAGACCAATTTTGCCAATCAGATTGGTGCAATACTGATTCCATTGCTGTTTTTTTTTTTTTTTTTTTTTTTTTTTTTTAATATATTTTTATTGATTTTTTTACAGAGAGGAAGGGAGAGAGATAGAGAGCTAGAAACGTCGATGAGAGAGAAACACCGACCAGCTGCCTCCTGCACACCCCCTACTGGGGATGTGCCCGCAACCAACATACATGCCTCTGACCGGAATTGAACCTGGGACCTTCCAGTCCGCAGACCGACGCTCTACCACTGAGCCAAACCGGTTTCGGCTCCATTGCTGTTTTAATTTGCATTTCCCTGTTTCCCAGTGAGGCTGAGAATCTTTTTATGTCTTGATTAGCCATTCTCACTTCTTTCTCTTTTACCTGTCTGCTCAGATCATTTGCCCATTTCCTTATGGCTTTGGAAATGGATGCTCTGAAGTTTTAAAAGTCATTTTATTTTGGAAATGAATTCTCTTGTGGTTGGTTATACAGGTTGCAAGTAGCTTCTCTCAGTCATGGCTTTAACAATTTAAAAAAATGTTTTTTTGTCATACAGTTTTTTACTTTAATGAAATAAAGTTTATTGTTATTTTTCTTATTTCTGATTATTTTCTGATGAAGTTATTTTCCTGTGTTTTTAAAATACAGTTTTATAGTCTGCCTTTTACATTTAGGACTGTGATTACTGGGAACTTATTTTTGTGAGTGGAGTGAGTAAGGATCTAATTTCACATTTTTCCGGGGGACGGTATTTAATTGTCCTAACATCACCCATTACCCCTTGTCATGTTTTAAACTCTCATATATGTACATTTGGGTCCATTCCCAGGCCTATTCTCCATTCTCTCATTTGTTTCTCTATTCCTGGGACCAAATCAGATTGTTTCAATGATTAGAGTTTTATAATAATTATGATATCTGGCGGGGTGAGGTTCCCTTCCCCTTCCTCCCCTTTCTTCTTTAAAATCATCTTGGCTATGCTAGCTTCCTTATTATCCCATATACATTTTGGAATGACCTTGATACATTGCAGAGGAAACCCCTTTGCAAATTCTACTGGAAATAAAATCTACAGAGTAGATTGGAGGAGGCTGGCCAACTCTCTGACAAGGGGACTTCCCACCTGCCAATAGGGTTCGGTTTTTCTCCGACTGAATCCTTCCTCTCCTCTGCATCCCATCCTCCCACAGAGGGCTGCCCCGGAAGTGAGCCCAATCCCTTCTCACCCTTCAATGCCCAGCTGAATGCCTCCTCCTCCAAGAAGTCCTTGGAGATAACCCTGACATTGCAGTCTCTCCCTCTCCCTTTCCTTCTCCCTCTCTCTCTCTCTCCTCTAACCCATCTCAGTGCCCCATTTCCTGGACACTGAGCACACTGGGTCTGACTAAGGGAGCCACTTCTGCACACTGTGTCCCCAGCCTCTGAAGAGAGGGGGCTACATCCCCCCCCATCTCTGTTCTCCCAGTGGTACCCATGGCACAGTAGATGCCCGGTGGGCTCTGGATGATTGGACCTTAGGTAAGAGAAGTGTGTAAAATAGGTTCTTCCTCCATGGGGTGGGGCGGGGGTAGAGTTGGGGGTTTCTGGGGAGACACATCTGACTAAAGTCAGCTAGATCTAGCTCTGCATGCTGGTGCACTTCATGGGACAGTGGCCTCTCAGCATGGGCCCATCTGTAAGGTGGGAACAGCATTACCCATCCCATAGGGCTGCTGCGAACATAGCGGAGATTGTAGGACCACACCACAGGTGCTTTCTCCTCGCTCCGCTTCCCCAGCGTGAGGCAAGTACAGAGCCAGGACCCTGCCCTCAGCGGGAAGGCTGCCGAGAGCATTCCCTTGTTCACCAGTCAGACCCAGGGGCGCCTTCCCCAAATGCCCGAGCCATTGACTCCACTCTGCCCGTCTCCTGCCCAGCCTCTGATGCCACCCCCCCGCCCCCTGCTGCTGTGCCCTTTCCTGGAGCAGAGGTGGGTCCTAAGGAATATGCCTGCACCCCATCTTCCCTTCCCTGCCTCAGAGCACTCATCTTTCCCAATGGACCCTTGGGCCCCGAGTTGTTCCCATGAAGCGCTTCTTCCTCTTGCTATTCCTCTAGGGGCATCTTCCTTTCCCAGGAGGAACCGGAGGCCAGGGCAATGCCCGGCTGCCAGGAACTGCACTCCAGTGCTAAGCGACATTCACACATCTCGGGAGAGAGAATGTGGGGCTGATGGGGTGCTTCCTGGGGGAGCATGGGCTCAAGTTGGACAAATCTGGGCTCTGGTTCAGAACTTGATTTAGTTAAGTTGGCCTAAGACTCAGCCTCTCCATATAGACAATGGGTACATGGATCTGACCTCCTGGGGAGAGGAGATAAAGGAAGAAATGCATGACATGTATTAGGCAGCGGTCCAGCATAAGGTTGCCCCTTCCTTACAGGACGATAGAAATGGGGGGGGAAATGAGGGACGCAAGCAAAGATGAGGCAGAATTTATTCTCATTGTGGGCAAGTTCAAGACTCATGATGGAGACCACAGAGAGGCGGACATCTGGGGCCCTGGAGGGCACCTTGTGCCGGGGATAGGGGCACACTTTTGCAAGTGCCAGCCCCATGGGGTCCCCCGTGACTATGAGGATCCAGAGTCCAGACGCTGGGCCAGAGGGGGTTGGGGGTGAGAGGAAGACAGGTCCTCCCCAGATCCTGTCCTGACCATGTTTCCGACTTCCATAGGAAGGAAGAGCAGCTCGGCTATATGGTACCATATAGAGGTGTGGAGAGCTGGCCGCGGCACCTGGGCGGGGCTGACCCCCCGGATTATTGCAGGAGGGAGAGGGGGCTCGGTGCTGGTGGTTCCGAGGAAGAGCTGTGCTGGCTATAGGGCGGGCTGAGCAGGGGTCGGGGCTAGGCCCGCCCCTCCCTTGGGGCCAGCAGGGGGGACTCAGCATCCTGCCCCGTAGGGTTCCTTGGGCCCAGCCAGCTCCCCCTTGGGTGCAGCCTTCTCACCCTGGGTGCTTATGTGCTTTGAAGACCATGTTTGCATTGTCAGGAGTGAGGAAAAAATACCCTGACATGGTAGAAAAAATATATTTACATACCCTGGTGGGCCGTAAGGGAGGGGGTCAGTCTCTGAATGGAGGCCCTTCCCAAGTCCCCTCCCACCCAGAGCTGTCCAGGTGGGACAGGGAAGGGAAAGAGGCGTGGGAAGAGGCTCAGCTCTAAACGCGGCCGCGGTGTGCCTTGGACGAGACACGGTGCCTTGGTCTGCCCAGACGGCGCAGGAGCAGCGGACTTGATGGTCCCCGATTCCAGCCGGGGGCTGGGGCAGGGAGGTTGGCAGAGGGACCTCCAAATGCAGGGCCCTGGGCTGTGGAAGGGCATCAGAGACCAGAGGGGACTTGGTGGCTCCCTGGCCAGGCAGCCAAGTCCTGCTGAGGGCATCTCACCAGCCCTGTGGTGCTGCCTACGCAGAGGTGGCCAGAGGGGCTGGCCGGGAACCCTGTTTTCCTGTGGAAGCAGCGGAGGGAGCCAGGCGGAGGCTGCAGGCGGCCCCCCACCAGCTAGAGGGTGGGCTCAGACCTGAGATAGAGCCGGTTGTGGGGTCCCCTAGGGAGGAGACGAGGGTAGGCCTGGTGCTGGTGTGGTTCAGAAGCGGCCCCTGGCTCCGGCCTCCAGGCTTGGGGGGGGGGGTGCGGGGGCCTGGACCCACATTCGGTGGGCAGTCACCCCGAGGTCCTGCACACAGGCTGGTGACACTCTTCCTCATCCGTGACATGCCACCCACAGTCACATGTACACGTGCTCCCAGTCTTAATGAATAGGCCTGCTCCTGTCTTAAGGGCACACATCCATCCTGGGACCTGGCAGGTGGACACATACTGCACACAGTCCATGACCTTGTGAGAACACACCCCACACAGCACAGGAGCACGTGTATGCATACACACACACAGGCAGCTGGGCTCAGTGGCCTTGAGGCTCCAGTGTCCGGGGCAGACCAGGCCCTCTGCCCTGGGCCAGGTGGCCCAGCCGTGCAGGCACCAACGGTCCCTTTCAGGTGGCCTGACCCCGGATGACTCAGGTCCCGAGAGGGAGTCCTCAGCCTCACTGGTGCCTGGCAGGAAGGCAGCGAGAGAGAGGCACATGCCCGGGGCCACCCTGATCGCTCGCCAACCCTGCGAGTCCTCTGACAGTTGGCATGACCTGGGGCCGCGGGGGCTTGGTCAGAGGTGCCGGCGGGGCCCCTGGGTGCTGGTCAGCTGGGCCCTCATGGTCTGGATGCTGCCCAGGATCTTCTTCTGGTGGCCCATGAGGGTGATGCCCAGGGCACGCACGTCCCTGTGGAGGAAGGGGCGGTGCCGGCCAGGTTGGCTTGGGAGGCTGGGAGCCATGGAGGCAGGCCCAGACTCAGGCACAGACTCACTCCCTGGAGCGGCCTCTGGTCCCTTGCCCTCGCCCCTCGCCCCGGCCCCAGGGGACCGCCACTTACTGGGCGTTCATGCGCAGCACCATGCCCAGCGAGGAGTAACCGCCAGCGGCGAAATGGTCCCGGTAGCGGCCCATTCGGATGGAGTCCAGCCAGTCCCCCACGGTGAGGGCCCCACTGCCGCCCCCGCCCCCTCGGAGGTCAAAGCAGCTCCGGGCAAAGGCGGGGGCCGGGCACCTGAGGCACAGGAGCCCCAGGTCAGTGTTCTGCCAGGGCCTCTGCCTTCCTCAAAGACCCTGGCTTTCACCACCCTCAGCCTCCATCCAGGCCCAGCAGCGGGCAAGGTGCGTATAGGGGGAGACCCCAGGCTTGGGAGGAGAGGGCTGAGGAAGGCCCAGGCCCAATAGGGGTCAGTGCCCAGGTGGCACCTGGTCCAAGGGGAAAGGACAGGGTTTCCCAGGGACGGGATGAAGTCAGGGCCATGCAGAGAGGGCAGCTGGACAGGGGCAGAGCTGGGGTGGGCGCCAGGCACCTGCTGACCGTGGCCGTGGTCTTGAGACTCTCTGGACTGCGGATCAGCGCGTCCAGGATGCTGACAATCTGGGAAAAGCGAGGCCGCTGGGCCCGGTCCTTGTGCCAACAGTCCAGCATGAGCTGGTGCAGGGCCCGAGGGCAGCCCATGGGCGCTGGCAGGCGGTACCCCTCCTCCACGGAGCTGATGACCTGGGGGAGGGGGAGCACAGGCTGGGCTCGAGGCTGCGCTGCCCATAGGCTGCCCTGCAGCTGCCCGGCAAGGGCCCCGCACTCACGTCCCGGTTGGTCATGTTCCAGTAGGGCCGCTCCCCGTAGGCCAGCACCTCCCACATGACCACGCCGAAGCTCCACACGTCGCTGGCCGAGGAGAAGGTCCGGAAGGCGATGGCCTCGGGGGCCGTCCAGCGGATGGGGATCTTCCCTCCCTGCGAGGGACACAGAGACGGTAATGGCATCTCCTCAGCCCGGGCTGGGGGCAGAGCCCTGGGGCCCTGTTTCTCACTGGGGTCTCCTGCCAAGCAGTCCGGGGATGGGGGGTTGGGGGGGGAGACACACACAGCCGGGGGCCTGGGGAGGAGGACGGACCAGGGAGACCTGCCCCCGGAGCTGCCGTGAAGACGGAAGGAAAGAAAGGTGCTAGTGCCTGGCACGTAGTAGGCTCTCAGAAAATATCAAGGCCTGAGCCAGGAAGGCAGCTCAGAGACCATGCACTCCTCTCCCTCCCTCTCTCTCTTTTTGGGGGGCGGGGTGTCACAAATCCTTCCTCTAAGTGAGGTCTTATTTGGAGGCCCAGAGGATGAGATGCAAAGGGAGGTTCTGACTGAGGCAGGGGTGGGGGCCCGAGCCTTTGAGGCAGCCCCTCAGGTACCTCCACGGAAGCCCAAAGCTCCATAAAACACATTGTGAAAATGCTTCTATGTAGCCACACTTCAGAGAGACAAACGCGCGGGGTCCATGTGTTTCAGACGGACGCTAACTCTCCCACAATCTCCCAGCGGGGGGCAGTGGGGCCCACCCCGGGGTCCACAGCCACCAGGGACCAAGGATGGGGAGGCCAGGCTGCTCCCCTTTCCGAGGGGGACACATCTCTGTGGGTCCTCCTCAGAGGACAGGGTGTGTGTGTGGGGGGGGAGGAGGGGGTCACCCTCTGTTCCCGCCGCCCCTCCCCGGGCCCATCGGAGGGAGTGGGCCACACACCGTGGTGGTGTAGGCGGCGTTGGGGTCATTCTCCAGGACCCGCGAGAGCCCGAAGTCGGACACCTTGCAGACCAGGTTGCCGTCCACCAGGACGTTGCGGGCGGCCAGGTCGCGGTGGACGTAGCCCAGGTCCGAGAGGTAGCGCATGCCGGCGCCCACGCCGCGGAGCATGCCCGCCAGCTGCGTGATGGTGAACTGCCCGTCGTGAGTCTGCGGAGGACACGGCCTGGGCTGCGGGGAGGCTCTTCGCAGCTCGCCAAGTGCTTCTCGGCGTAGGGAGCACGTGACGGGGTCAGGTGTGTTCCCATCCCCCGCCCCACCTCCCCCGCCCCCCAGCAGCCCCGAGAGGGAGGAGGTGGGGCAGGGAGGACAGTGCATCCATTTTGCAGAAGAAATAAAGGCCCAGAGAGGCCAAGCCCTGTGTCTCGGAGCACCCAGCAAATGAACGGCTGGGAGGGCTGGGAGGCTAGGGATTTCCACCACAACCAACATGCCTCCCATCGGGGTGGGGCCCTGGACCCCACGGAGGCACCAGGACCCCATGCAACGCAGGGACTCCCACGTGGTGGGGTCAAAGGCAGTGCGCCTGGCTGACCGCTAAGACGGCAGCCGGCTCTCCCTTCCCCAGGGCTGCTGGGTCCAAGTTTCCGGGGTGCCTGGAGGCCTAACATGATTTCCCGACACCCAGGCTGACCGCCCCTCTCCCAGTGCATGTGACAGAGGAGGGGCACGCACCCTCAGGAAGGCGTCCAGAGAGCCGTTCTCCATGTACTCGGTCACGATCATTGCCAGGCGGCCTGGGGACGGGGCGGGAGACAGAGGTGCTGGAGCAGGTGTCAGGGCTGCCGATCAGAGACCCGGGGGTGTGTCCCTCCAGGAGCTGGGCCAGCACGGAGGGCCCGGGGAGCCAGGGCCCCTCCTGGGTCCCAGACGCTGGGCCCCTTCCTGAACGAGCCGTCCGAGGGTGTGAGCTGGGGCCCGGACGGAGCAGGTGGCGTGGGGATGGACCAGAGCCCTGCCCTGGGCTGCACGCAGGGGCCCTGCAGGGCGAGGCCGCCTTCCCCGGGCACCTACCACGCGTGACGACGCCCTCCAGGCGGATGATGTTGGGGTGGTCAAACTGGCCCATGATGGACGCCTCGCTGAGAAAGTCCCGCCGCTGCCTCTCCGTGTAGCCGGCTTTGAGGGCCTTGATGGCCACGGGCATATCCCGCTGGCCTGGCACCCGCAGCCGCCCGTAGCAGACCTCTCCCGACTCTCCTGTGGACCGGGAGCGGGCAGGCGGGGAGGGCAGTATGGGGGAGGCAGCGGTACCTCCTTCCTTAGCCGGAGCCCCCCCCCTCCCCCCCCACCCCAGCCTCACCCATGCAAGTGCCCCCCTGGGGCCTGGCCATCCCAGGCAGCTGGCTCTTCCTTCCCCAGGGCTGTTGGGTCCAAGTTCCCCTCACCCCCTGCCCTGGTGCCCTCCACGCCGTCCCCCCCGGCCCCCGGGGCTCACCGGAGCCGATGATTTTCTCAATGTGGATCCTGGAGGCCTCGATCTCGCGGGTGAAGCTGCGGCCCGCCCGGCCCGGCTCCTCGTAGGTGTGGGGCTCCGCGTAGAACTGGGGCTCCGGGATCTTCCCCCGGGGGTGGTGCAGGGGCAGGAAGACAGGTGGGGGTGCTGAGGGGCCGGGGCAGAAGGGCCTTCAGCGGGGTCCCACAGGCCTTTCCCTCCCAGCATCCCGTGGGCCTGGGCGGGTCTGGGGGGAGGGGAAGGAGTGTGTCTGGGAACCTCAGGGTGTGGGGGCAGCCACGAAGCGCCCAATGTGTACGAGCCAAGTGGAAGCAGGGTCTCTGTGGGGTATCTCTGGGGTCTCTAGGGACCTGGGGAGGGAGGGGGGTCCTCCAGTGGGTCTGGAGAACGCCTGTCATTTTCTGGGGTCACCTCTGGAGTCCACCTGCTAAATGGTTCTGGGGTAAAACGTGACCCAAAGGATTTCATTACACGTGCCAAGTTAGACGGACTGAAAACGGTTCTCTAGCCAACTGTGTTAAGAAGGGTTCTGTGGCCGAAACCGGTTTAGCTCAGTGGGTAGAGCGTCGGCCTGAGGACTGAAAGGTCCCGGGTTCGATTCCGGTCAAGGGCATGTACCTTGGTTGCGGGCACATCCCCGGTGGGGGGTGTGCAAGAGGCAGCTGATCAATGGTCCTCTCTTATCGATGTTTCTAACTCTCTATCCCTCTCTCTTCCTCTCTGTAAAAAAAAAAAAAATCAATAAAATATGTTTTAAAAAAAAGAAAAAAGAAAAAAAAAGGATTCTGAGGCTGCATTCAGGCGGAATGGGAACCAGTACCGTGCCGGATACCAATGTCCACCTGGGCCCAGGAGTGGGGTATGGAGGTAGACACCCCCTGTGTTTGCTTCTGGGGTCTCTGCAGGGTCCTGAAAAAACTCTCTCCAGCAGGGTCTTGTCCAGGAACATGGGAACCTCCCCGAGGTTGTATGCAAAGCTGCGTGTGAGCGCGCACGCGTGTATGCTTCCCTGGGGGCGGACTCCTCGCATTGTCAGCGGGGTCTGTGAACCCAGGAAGGGGAACTGCACTGCCCCTGCCCCTGTGGGGCCTCAGGTCTCTGTGATGTCCTGCTGCTATCTCTGGGGCTCTGGTCTTTCTGTGGGCACCAGCCAACCCTGGTTCCCACCGGGACCCCCTCTTTGCCCTCAGATCGCGGTCCCCGCACTCACCCTGCCCGTTCTGGTAATGCATCTTCTCCTCATCCGAGTCCTGGAAAGCCTTGCTGTAGCCACAGTGCCTGTGGAGGATGCGCGCAGCTCTGCCCGGGGCCACGCCTCCCCGGACCCACCGGGACCCCATTCAGGCAGGACGCCCCTCCCCTGCAGGGCAGCCCCTGACACCCCAGGCCCTGCCCCTGCTGCCGGGAGTCCCCACCCTCAGGCTCTCAGCTCAGCTGAACTGGGATGTCCTTGACATTTATAAAACCTTCATCAGTTATACAGTCAAGTCCACTTAGCCCTCCCAGCAAAGTCTGTGGGTGATCAGTCCCTTTTCTCATGAAACTGTCCTTGGGGAAGGGCTGAGAGATGAGGCGTCTGAGGCCAGCTCTGCTGCGTGGCCTTGGCAGGCCCCTTCCCTTCCCTGGCCTCAGTTTCTCCACCTTCTGGATGAGCCCTCCGATTCTCGCTGCCGGGGACCCTAAAGCCATGGGAGCACAGAGTCCCATCCCCCCTCCTCTGGAACGGAGGGAAGACGCGGCAGTGACTCGGAGCTTGGTATTTCGTTGAGAGAGACCTGGGTTCCAGTCCCAGTTCTGGCATCTATTTGGCAAGTGGCCTTGACCTCACTGACCTCCAAGCTACTCACCTGCAAAGTGAGGTCAGACTCTCCCCATCACGGGAGGGTCATTAGGATGAAAGGAGATGGAGGTGGATGCTGAAGGGTGACCAGTAGGACGTGCTAGTGCAGTGTTTCCCAAACTTTTGACAATATGGGTACCCCTTCTATCATTTTCGTAACACTGAGTACCCCTCGTACTCGTGAGAACGTAGAATTAGGCGCAGCTAAGCACGGTGCAGTGCATATCCCCACCAAACTCCGGTGCAACGCGTACCCCCACCAAACTCTTCCCGTGCTCCTGGGGGTGCGCGAACCACACTTTGGGAAACACTGTGCTAGTGGATGGGTGTGGCACGGGAGAGAGAATGACAACTTGGGTGGGCCCTGGAGGAACCCCATGAATGGCGGTGCCACGTCCTAAGGCTGGGCGGCCTGTGGTGGTGGTGGGGGGCGGGGGGGAGGCAGGCTGGGGAGGTGCAGAAGGGGCAGAGATGCGGTGGGCAGCCCAACCTCCGGGGAGAGGTCTGCGCTGTGGGACACGAATTGGGGGCCGTCAGCGGGAAAGCGGAACTGAGAGCCGTGGGCCCTGACAAGGCCGCGCAGAGAGACGGGCCTGGGAAAACGAGAGGAGGGGAAGGCCCGGGAGGAGCCCAGGCCTGCCAGCCTTTAGAAGCAGTTGGGAAGGGAGGGGCAGGGGAGATGGAGGGCAGGCCAGAGATGTGGACAAAAGTGTGTGTGGCCAAAACCGGTTTGGCTTAGTGGATAGAGCGTCAGCCTTCGGTCTAAAAAGTCCCAGTTCGATTCCGGTCAAGGGCAGGTTCCTTGGTTGCGGGAACATCCCCAGGAGGGGGTGTGCAGGAGGCAGAAGGCAGCTGATTGATGTTTCTCTCTCATCAATGTTTCTGACTCTCTATCCCCCTCTCTTCCTCTCTGTAAAAGAATCAATAAAAAAACAAACGAAAGAACTGTGTATGTATTGGGGGGGGGGAGAGATAAGGGGAGGCCAGAGAATAGTGCCCCCTCCACGAAGGAGGACAGAACAGCGGTGTTCTGTTCCCGGGCCCCAGCCCAGGCACAGGAAGCAGCTCGGCGCTCCTGGGGGGGGGGGGGGGGCGCGGGGAGGGGTAGAGAGAGCCTTGGAGGGGCTGAGGCCCAGGACTGCCCACCTCTTCTTGCAGATGAGCAGGAGCAACAGCACCACCAGGCCGGTGATGAGGGTCAGGCAGATCCACACGATGGTCCGGGTGTCGTAGCGGGGCCCTGCCGGGGACACGGGGTGGGCGAGGCGCTCAGCCCTGGCCCGGGGTCCTGGTGGCTCTCCCCGAACCTGGGGGGCGGCCTCTTCGGCTGGGAGTCAGCCGGGAGCCAGGACACAGGCCGCTTCCCCTGACCCCGCCCCTCCTCTCCGAAGCTTCTCATTCAGGACCCTGCTGCCCCCGGCTTCCTGGCGTCCCACCCCGGGGCTTCCGCTTCCCGGGGCTGTGTGACGGGGAGAGAGCTGCTGGACTTCTCTGAGCCTCCGTTTTGTCACCTGTCATAGGAGTCAGAAAGTGCCCATCGAACCTTCCAGGCTTAATGAGCCCTTCCTCCTCTCTCCCAGGGAGATGTTACCATCTCACCCAAAGCCACACAGTGGGACCAGTGAGATGTGCTAGTGGATGCGGCAGGGCCGGGCTCCTGTCCGCACAGGCTTGCCGCGGTGTCAGCCCTGGGAGCGAGGGAGGCACAGCGCCAGGAGTGCAGGGGGCACAGCCATGAACAGCCTGGAACCCTCCTGTCCTGGCTCCACCCCCGGAGGCTGCCGAGGGCAGGAAAAGGCCCCGGCTGGCTGCAGATGGGGCCAAGGTGCATCCAGCTTGATCTTGTGGGCTCGATAAAATCTACATTGTTCGCCCCCCACCCCAGGGTTCCTGATTAGAGAATCGGCATCTTCAATAGCTCCCAGGTGCTGCTGACACTGCAGTGGGTCAGTGGGATTCCACTGCTCCAGAGGCTGGCGGTGCGTGATGGGGAGGAGGGAGGGGCACAGACTGACCATGTTCAAATCCTGCTTTGGCCGAAACCGGTTTGGCTCAGTGGAGAGAGCGTCAGCCTGTGGACTGAAAGGTCCCAGGTTCGATTCCGGTCAAGGGCATGTGCCTTGGTTGCGGGCACATCCCCAGTAGGGGGTGTGCAGGAGGTAGCTGATCGATGTTTCTAACTCTCATCTCTCTCCCTTCCTCTCTGTAAAAAGTCAATAAAATATATATTTTACAAAATCCTGCTTTGCTGGGTAACTCTGGGCAATTCGCTGAACTGCTCTGACCCTCGGCTTCCTAGTCTGTAAAACGGGGACGTGGGCAATGCCAACGCCCTGGAGGGCCTCTGGGACGATGACCAGGATGTCCGGCTGGCACAGGGCATCGTGATGCCTGCTAGTCACACTGACCCTCAGGAGAAGCCAGGGTTTAGGCTGTGAGGAGCTCGGTTGCCTTGTGCAAGTCACTTCCCTTCTCTGAACCTCAGCTACTTTCAGCTGTGAACATGCCGGGCCAGCACAGGCACCGGCTGGCCAAGGCCCCTTCCTCCGACCGCCCAGCCCGGCCCTGCTCCCCGGCCCTCCCTGCTCTCTGCACTCACGTGGCTTCCCCGTCTCCACCTCCATGGCCTGGCTGAAGCGGCCGCAGCCTGCCGAGGTGCGGGCTCGGACCTGGAACACGTAGCGGGTGCCCGGCTTGAGGCCTGAGACCGTGGCCCTGGTGGTGACGGCCTTGAGGGTGGAGTAGCTCTGCATCTCCTTGTCCTGTCCACAGAGGGGGGCGCCGTCAGCCAAAGGCACCCCGCCTGGTGCGGCCCCCACACCCCCCACCTCCCGCGGCCGGAGGCTGGTACCTTCTCGTAGTACTTGATCTCGTACTCCAGGATGACGCCATTGGGCTGCTCGGGCTCCTGCCACAGCAGCGCGACGCTGGTCTGCCCTGCCCACTCCTGGCGGATCACCACCACCTGGGACGGGGCTAGGGTGGGAGCAGGCCTCGATCAGATGGGCGGGTGGGGGATCGCAGGGACCAGCCTCTGTCCCACCCCTTCCCAGGCCCTGTGCGAGCCATGCCGGCTGGCTGGCCTGCTTCTGCCCCGGGAGAGCCCGCCCCCTCCAGTGCTCCTGGCAAATCACAGGCTGCCGCCTGGTCAGTCACCTGGGCTCTCTCTGCACCGCTGCCTCTGGCCTGGGAGGTTGGGGGGTGGCTTGACCCAGACGAAGCCCCGGCTTTCACTCCTCTACCTTCTCCTCTCTGGCCAGGCCCTGCCACTGCAAGACCAGGACCCCAGCAGCCCCAGCAAGCAGCTGTTCTCGCCCACTCTGGGGCCCCATCACCTGATGTTTCTATCGCCACGTCTCCCACCCTAGCCCTCTGGCCATAGCTCCCAGGGATGCCTGAGGGAGGAGGAGGAAGGGAGGAGGAGGGAGAGAAGAGGAGGGAGGGAGGGCGTGAGTGGAGGGAGCCCGCACCCTCACGGCCGGGTTTGGGGTATGCTCAGGACAGATCAGTATACTTCGGGAAGGGACATGAGCCGAGCCTGGCCCATTCGAGCTCAAGTATTCTCACAGTCACACGAAGACACCCTCCTTCACTGACGGACTCACCCGTTCCCTCCACCCTGCACGGCCACCCTCCGTCCTGTGTCCAGAGCATCATCCTGGAGGGGGGTCTGCTGCAAAGTGCCAGACAGACACCCAGCCACGCCAAACACCTGCAGGGATTCGAACCCCTCTCCCTGTCCCTCCAGCCCGCAGGTCTCCCTCCCTCCCCCCCTCTGCGCACCCCACACCTCCTGTGTCCCCCACCTGCCTCATCTCTGGGCATTTTGTCTCTTGGGAGGCCTGGGAGCCCCTGAAGGCAGAGACCACACACACTAGCTGCTCAATACATGCTGGACTTGGCCATGAGGAATTAAGTGCAATTCAAGTTCAGTTGGAGGGTGTGGTACATAGGTGTCCCCACAGCCTGGGACTCCCAGCCCCGCCTCTCTCTGGCTGGCTGGGTCTCATGGCTGCAGCTTCTCCATCCAGGCAGCAGCTAAGCTAGCAAGCCAGTGGGCATCCCTGCCAGGAAGACTGAGGACCAGATGAGACCATTGCAAGGCAACGAGCACACGGAGCCAGGAATACGAACACCTCCTAAAGAGGAAGAGATTGCCAGGCAACAGCGTGAGTGGGGCAGACAGACGCACAGGGAGAGCAGCAGGCCCAGGTGGGAGGGAAGTGGGCGGGGCACCAGAGAAGGCTTTGGGTAGAGAGGGGGTTGTGGAGAAGAGGTGAGGGCAGGAAGGGGAGCCAGTGGTCTCTGAGGATACACCTTGACCATTTGCTCAGGGCTGTGGAGCTGTGGGGGCCACTCTATCGTGCCCCTAGGGTTTCTTGAATGCCCACTGCAGGCCCAGCACCGGGCAAGGATCAGGGACCAAGACAGCCTTCCAGGCGCTCCCGGTCTACAAAGGGAGACAGTGAATAAGAAACCAAGTCCGTGCAGGATGACAGGTCGGTGAAGTGGGAGCTGTGATGGAAAGGGCCGCTGTGATGGAAAGGACCGCCCGCAGGGGCCAGGAGGGACCTGCCATGTCAGCTGGGCTGGCCAGGGTAGGCCTCCCCGGGGTGGGGATGCCAGTTGAGCTGAGGACGAGGACGGAAGGAGCCAGCCATGGGGACGTCATGGGGAGGAGCATGTTATTGCGATGGAGAAGCAAGGTCAAGGCCCAGCAGGGGGAAGGGCTTGGTGTGTTCAAGGAAGGGAACCGAGGCCCATGTGGCTGCAGGGATGAGCCAGGCAAGAGTGGATGGGGAAAGGCTGGAGAGGCAGGCAGGGGCAGGTCATGTGAACAACTAGTAAACACTAGTAAAGTTAGGCAACCACCCTCACGGATGGGGATATTTGCAAACAATATTTCCGATAAGGGGGCTACTACCCAAAGTATACAAAGAACTCACACAGCTTCACAACAGAAAAACAGTCTGAATGAAACATGGGCGGAGGACCTGAACAGACAGTTCTCCAAGGGAAACACGAAATAGATGGCCAACAGACATATGAAGAGACGCTCCACTCCACGATGCCGAGGGCAAGGTAAACCATAACCACAACGAGACGCCGCCTCCCAGCGGTTAGGACGGCCATTATCAACTAGACAGGAAACAGCGAGCGCTGGAGAGGACGTGGAGAAATCTTGCATTTTTAAAGCTCCCTCAGCATGTGGTGTGAGAACCATTTATGGGCAAGGCGGGCGGGGGCTCCTGCGGTTGTCCAGGCAACACGTGATGGGGACACGGGAGGTGCTGTGGGTGTTAACTGTGTCCCCTCTCCCCCCCATGTATATATTGAAGCCCAAACCCCTCATGTGACCACTGGAGCTGGACCTTCAGGAGGTAATTAAGTTAAGATGAGGTCATGGCGGGGGGGGGGGGGGGGGCTCATATTGGGATTGGTGCCTTTATGAGAAAAGATAGCAGAGAGTTCACTTGGGGGTGAGGCGATGTAAGTTCGATTCCCAGCTCCGCCACCTCCCATGGGCTGATGCTGGGGGGCGCCCTGCACCTCCGTTTCCGGCTCTGGGACTTGGTGGGAGAGGTGTCTGCGGGGCCTGTGTGGTGTGGGGAGGAGAGGATGGGGCGCGGTGGGGGTCCGGGGCACAGTGTGTGAGATGGCTGCTGACAGGGAAGCTGGCTGCCACTGTGGGCTCAGGCCAGGCTGTCCCCTGACGGGCAGGACCCACCAGAATTTGGAAAGAAAGAGGTCCCCGTCGCTAAATTCAGTGCAACAACTGGCCAGAAACAGAATTAAATGTCCAGACCAAGAGACCAAGTCCAACCTCGGATCTTAAGGAAACAGCACGGCGGACTCTCAGTCCATTTTCCTCTCCTTCTCTTAAGCCTCTGAACGGTGCCTCAGGCAGGGACTATCTATGCCAGTGCACCAGGGAGGAAGCAGCGGCAGAGAGGGGAAAGTTCTGGAACCCACGCCTAGGATGGCCCTGAGCACCTGCCTCTGTGCTTTCTGGATCACAGGACTCGCCCTACTGCTCGGAGGGAGCCCGCAGCTCCAGGTCCTGGTGAGCAGGGCAGGGCCAGGGAGGCAGGCGCCAGCTAAGACCACAGCAAGCCTGTGCGACGTGCGGGGGGGGGGGGGGGGGGGGCTGGGGGGAGGACAGGGCCAGGGAAGCCGGGCACGGAGCGTCTCCGCCTACCTGCCTGGTTCGTGGTGATGTTGACGACGGCGGCCTGGCGGGGCTCGGGGCTCTGGTTGGACACGCCGTTGACGGCCTCTATCCAGAAGGAGTAGTTCATGTGGGCCAGCAGGTTGGCCACCAGCAGGCTGGCCTGCACCAGGCTGGCCTGCTGGGGCACGAAGCGGGTGCGGCTCCCGCACTCCTCGCAGCGGCCCAGCGCCCAGGGGCAGCGGCGGCACACGGCGTTGTAGGTGATGTCACTGCGGCCGCCCGGGTCCAGCGGGGGGGCCCACTCCAGGGTCACGGAGGTCCCGTTCACACTGGAGATGAGATTCACCGGTGCCGAGGGCGGCCCTGGGGGCAGGGAGGAACAGGGGGGGGGGGGGGGTTGAAGGGCATTTATTTGGGGGTGGTCCAGTTCCCCCCCCACAGACCAGGGGAGGTCTCTGGCTCCCCCATGATATTCGGGGTTCCCTAAGGTCATACCTACTCTATGTTCTAGGACCTTGGTCAGGTAAACTGTGGCTCAAGAGCCACACGCAGCTCTTTGGCCCTTTGGGTGTGGCTCTTCCACAAAATACCACGGCCTGGGCGAGTCTATGTTGAAGAAGTGGTGTGAGAAGAAGTTTATGTTTAAAACATTTGGCTCTCCAAAGACATTTCAAGTGTTGTACTGTTGCTATTTGGCTCTGTAGACCAATGAGTTTGCCGACCACTGGCCTAGGAGCACAGTGAGTGGAGGTGAGGGTGGAGGCAGTGTCTGCCATTGGGCTGGGACCACAGGGCCACGGTCTGTCACAGAGACCTAAGGCCCCCCTCCCTCCGCTGGACAATAGGGAGCCTGGGGCTTGTGCTTCCCAATGGGTTTGAAAAGAGCCGGAAAGAGACTGCACAGCCCTGGGGGTGCCCACAGCAGCCACTCGGGGTGTGAAACGTCCCAGTCATTGGTGCCCACACTCCACTCCTCTTCCCCCTGAGCTGCATGGCATGTAAATGCCACCGAGCACTGGGCTGAGTAGAGTGAGGCCCCAGGAAGCCCAGTGGGGGTCCCCAAACTCTCCCTCCCCCCAGATGAGAGCCCCCCTCTGAGCAGTGTAGAGCCTTGGAGAGGGCGGTGGGGCTGGGGGGAGCCTCTGAGGAGGGGATGGGAGCCTTGGAGCTAGGAGAGCCTGGGAGGGAGCAGGCTGTGGAGGCCCCTGGGCCTGAGAATTCCAAGTCTCAGAATGCCAGGAAGGCAATCTTCCATCTTAAGAAAACAGCGCGGTGGAATCTCAGAATCATGGAGAATCTTCGATCTGAAGGGAGTGGAATACCAGAAGCCGCGCCTTATGATTTCTGGAGCCCGGACTGTGCATTTGGAGAGAAACCGGAGTCTAGGGCACGTGTCCACCACCTACACAGGCTGGCTTTCCTGGGCCGGGAGCCGAGATGTCACCATGCCACTCAGACATCCGTTCTGCAAGTCCCACAGGCACAGGTGTGGGCAGAATGGTGGAGTGTGTGTGTGTGTGTGTATGTGTGTGTGTGTGTGTGTGTGTGGTGTGAATACACTTGGGCCCTCCCTTGCCTTGTGCAAGGAGCCCGGGGCTGGGTGGTGATGAAGGTGGGGGCAGGGAAAGAAGGGGATCAGGTTGGGGTAAATTCTGGGGCAAGATCGGTCAGAACCGTGTGAAGTCCGCCTTGTCCCCCCACAAGAGCCCAGGGCTGGCACGTGGGGTGGCGGTGCTGGCTGCAGCCCCTCCCCAGCTGGGAGGGGAGGCGAGAGGCCCCTGTAGGCTGGGGGACAGGAGGAATGGAGGAGCTGAGTAGTCAGACAGTCTGGACAAGTAGGCGCGATGCCTTCTGAGTCACCTCAGGGACCCGGGGCATGCACACACGCACGCAGCGACCACCCCTGCTCCAGCACACGCTTCCCCGGCAGGGCCGGGAGTGTACACGTGGCGCTCACAAGGCTCTACTGGGGCTCAGGAGTCCCCTACAGGTTCCCAGACATGTGCACAGGCCCCCAAAGAGCCCCTCACACGCGTGGTTCTGGGGTCCGGGGCTGGTACTCACGGGTGCAGGCTGCAGACGGCGGGTCCAGGGCTGCGCGGTAGTAGCTGAGGTCACAGCGGCAGGCCTGGGTGGCAGGGGCCGCCGAGTGGCTGTGGGGAGGACAGCGGGCACACAGCTGATCCCCAGGGGCCGACTTGTAGAAGCCCAGCTCACAGGCTGTGGGAGAGAAGGTGGCTGGAGGTAAGCCAGCTGGTCTCGGGTACAACTCTCACTCTGACCCAGGCATCCGGGGGGCGAGGGGTCCCCTGAGGGACAGAGGGACAGACCTTCAGCACCCCCCGTCCTGCCTTTGTTTGCGAGGGGGGAACTGGAACACAGAGAGGACCGGTGACTTACATAGGGCTGCAGGGCAGGTTGAAGGCAGAGCTGAGCCTGGGACCCTGACAACTGAGTCCCAGCCCCAGAGGTGGCACAGCCCCGCCCACCAGGCCCTGTCAATCACAGGACACTGGTCTTGCATGAGACACAGCCTCGGGGGCAGGGCCAAGAGACTAAGAATCAAAGGGGGCCAAAGCCCAGGATGTCACTTAGGCCGGACATGACAATGGGACAGGGAGTGAGAGTGGGCAGACACTGAATGGAGAAGACACGTGTGTGTTGGGGAGGGGGAGAAGGGGGACAAGGGGGAAAGAGGGCTGGAAGTCTGTGTTTTATAAGCTCTCCATGCAATGCTGACCATTCAGGAATTGCAGGCCCCTGGACCCTCTCAGATCATGTCACTGTCATGGCGGCTGCCACGGACTTGTCTCCTACGCACCCCTCTCTCCAGCCTCTGCCTAGTCTCCCACCTGGCTTACTCCGCAGCCTCCACACCCGGCCTCCTGCCCTGCTGCCCCAGCCCCAGCCCCGGCGGCTGCGTGAGCACCTGCCCGGTGCCAGGCACCGACCGGGCGTTGGAGGCACGGCCATGAACCAGACCCATGGGGTCTCTGCCTTCAGGGAGTGGCGTTTGCGGGCACACCGTAACCAGGCTGTGATCTTTCCAGGAAGGAAATAAAGGAGCAGCTACCCCCTCCCCCGAGAAGGAGACAGGCGGTAACATGTGAGCTGTGGCCGAAAGGACAGGAACGAGTCAGCCGTGCCAGGACCAGGCATCCTATAAGGACACCTGTCCCTGTCACTGCCAGTCCCAATCCTATGGGCTCCCATAAGCCTGGCCCCCCACGCCCGCCCTGCAGCCTCCCCTAGCACCACCCCCACTCCCGACCCTCAGGCAGAACTGAGGGACTGGCCGTTCCTCACACCGGCAGGCTGTTTTCCTCCTCAGAGCCTTCTTCCTGCGATGCCTTTTCTCCTTTGTCCCCCTGTCCAACTCTTCCAAAGTTCCTTTCAACCGTTTCTTCAATGAAGCCTTTTCAGACCTCCACACACACACACACACACACACACACACGGCCACACACACACACACACACACACACACACACACGGCCACACACACACACACACACACACACACACGCGCGCGCACACACGCACACACGCACACATAGGAGCGACCACTGCCCTCCCTATTCCGCCTGCTCAGTCTCGCCACCCGCAGCTCGATGCTGTTCCTATTTATTGGTGTGTCTCTCTCCTCCTGGACCAGAAGGTCCCTGTGGGCAGATGCTTGTGAGTAAGGCCCAGGCCTGCCCTATTCATCCCAAAGCTCCCAGCGCCCGGCCAGGAGGTTGCCAATGCCCGTGGGCGTTTCCCAAGTGAGCGACTCCCACCGTTATCTGCTCCGGGCAGAGACACCGGCCCTTCAGGAGCCCCAGTGCCTCCCAGCCAGGAGCTCCCAGCTCCGCCCTGGAGCGGAACCCTCTGCACCAGGGACCCCCAGGGAGCTCATGAGGCTCTCTTTCCTCTCAGTCCTGTTCTAGAAGACTCTGGGCGTGGGAGGCGCTCTATTGGACAAGGCATTGCATCATTAAAAAACACACACAAACATACCTCTTTATTAGAATAGCTAAAATCAGGTTAATGTGTAAAATTCTACTAACTTGAGAGAAAACCTGAAATCCAGAGACATGATGATGCCCTCAAATTGCTTCAGAGACTCAGAAGCTGTGGAGCCAGAGGGGCCGCCAGGTTGGGGGAAAGTGTGCCCCAGTTTTGAGACTCGATGGGGAGAGGGGGGGGGCTGGGAGCTTGGAATTGGGGGGCTCACCTCCTCTTCCCAGGAGCCCCCCAGGAGGCCCAGCCTCAGAGCTCCCTTCTGAGCTCAGGAAGCGGGCTCTGCACTTGGTCAGCAAGTATTTGTTGAAAGCGCCATTGAGCGGACGGACAGTAATCCTCACTGTAATTATCGGGTCCACGTCCATCAGCACCTCGGGGACTGTTTGCTTATTCTGTCCCTGGGTTATTCCTTCACCTAAATCCCCTGAGCATCTCTGGACCCGAGCTCGGGAAGAGCTGGGCCTGCTCTCAGGAGCTTTCAGAGCCGCGAGGGGCAGACAAGGACACAGACGGTGGCATCCTGGCGTGATACGTGCACCAAGGAAGCACTGGACAGTCTTCATTCACCGAGTCCCTGACCACTCGGAGTTCCTCTAAGACCTTGCCAGTTAAGACCGGCCCTGGGGTGCAGGCTGCCCGGGGTTCCTTTTCTTGTCTAACCTCTTCACCTAAGCTAAGTGCCATGGGGCATGAAGAAACTGGGCCTCAGTTTCCTCATCTGTAAAATGGGGGCTCCAAGGGCTGATGTGAGGATTAATATGAATGTATTCTGCCTGGCACTTATTATTACAATTCATGTCGTCAGCATTAATACATCTGCTTGGCAGAGAGGAAACAGGCTCGGGGAGCTTGAGTGCCTTGCCCCAGTCACACACACACCCCCCTCGCCACGCCCCCAGCCAGAATGCAAACTCGGAGGCGTCCCTGGCCTTGAAGGTGGCCCCGCCACTCTGCCCCTCGCCAGCCGGCGGCTCTCACACGCTCCATTAATACCCCTATGGCTCGGACGTGTCAAGGCCAGATTAATCCGCGCAATGAAATAAAATAATCTTTAATAAGAATACTAATCACCAGGCCTCGGGGAGCCCAGAGACCTGGAGGCAGAGCCGGGAGTTAATGGCCGAGACAGATGGAGCAGCTCTGGGCTGGGGCCGGGCCCTGCCTGTCGACCCGGGGCTCTTCCCGAGTCTGCATGTGCCCGGCCCCTGTGGCCGCGGGCCAGGAGGGCACCTGCCCCTGCCGAGGGCACCTTGCCCAGGCCGCCTGTCAGGCCCGCAGCTGCCCGAGGCCCTGGCCGCCTCTCTCTTCTCCCCTGCTAAGAGCTTGAGATTTGACAAATAAGGTGTCCGCCGGTGGACGACCAAAGGAAATTAATTCTAAATCAGATTTTAAACGCAGTCAGGAGGCCAGAGAGCTCGGCGTTCATGCTCCCCCCTCCGAAATGAGACTCTGATATTTATAGAAAGATGATTAGGGCAGTGGAGGGTGATTTATAGTCTGTGTCCAGGTGACAGGAAGGACGGAACGGGGACTTCAGGCTGGGCTGCTGCTCCCCAGGGTGATACTCTCGGAGATCCTGCCCTATCTGGGGCAGGGGTGGGAGGGGAGGGCGCCAGGTGTGAGGGAGGACACTGGGTCAGGAGCTGTGAGGCCTGGGGAGCTTCCTGGTCAGAGGGCTGAGTCAGTCCAGCACCCCCAGCTGTGCCCTGGGGCCCCTTGCGTCACCTCTCTGGGCCCCATTTCCTCACTGGTGAGCTGCATGAGCTGCGTATGGCTCTGATACTCCTCTGTGGGTCCCTGAGGCGGGGGGCAGTCACAGTCAAGGCGCCAAAGAGGCTGTGACCAGCTAGGTCCCTTCTCCCGGGCGTTCACCGCGAAGTCAAGCACAGCCCACTTCGGAGGGGCGCTGTGAGGGTGCAACTTGAGAAACAGGATCTTGAGGCTGGCAGGTGGCTGTCATGTGGCCTGGCCTCTGCTGCAGGCCACAGGGATGTGCAGGGGGTAGGGGAGGGGGCAGTCAGGACCCCCTCTTAGCAAGTCCCAGCCCTTCCTCTCCTCACTGTTTGCTCAGAGAGACCCATCCATGGGAGACGAGGCCCCGCCATCTGAGAAGGTCCCACAGCTCTGAGGGGACCCCCCCTCAAGTAGCCACAGCCCAGGAAATACACCCTCATCTGTTCCCGGCTTCTTATTGGTCCCCATCTCTGCACTGTCAGGCTACCCACCGAGGAGGGGGTGGGGATGGGGGACACAGCCGCCTCCCTTCCCTGGGCCTCGGCCTCGGGCCTGTGCTGCTTCTGCAAGGAAGTTCCAGGGACAATCCCAGAGGCCACCCACAGGACACTCAGAGATCCCCTCTCCTCGTGCGCCTTCTGTCCTAAAGCCCGATGCCTGCAGGGTACCGTGAATTAATATTGTTTATAAAGCCTGTAATTATCTTGCAACTGGCACAATTATGTGTATTGTGATTTAAATGAAAATTCAAAATTTGCTGCAATTCCCTGACCCTGCTTCGCCTTCTCTTTATTTTGTTATTGCCATGTCCGCAGCACCAGGAAGTGGGCGTGGCCTTGGCCTCTCCTGGCCCTGGGAGGTTCTGCTGCTCAGGTGTTGGGGTTTCCACCAAAAGCCCTGTCCTGGACATGTTGTGGGACCTTGGATACCGGGCTCCACTTCCCGCCTCTGTCTAGGGTAAGGTGACCAGACGTCCCACTTTTGGCGGGACAGTCCCGATTTTTAACAATTTGTCCCGCATCCCGCGGCGTTTTAAAAAAGTCCCAATTTGGGGGAAAAAAAAGATTTCTTTCCAAAAATCGGGACTTTTTTAAAAAAAAAAAACGCCGTGGGATGTGGGACAAATTGTTAGAGATCGAGACTGTCCCGCCAAAAGCGGGACATCTGGTCATTTTAGTCTAGGGAGGCGGGAGCAGCACCTGTGAGCAAGGCCCCAGCCCTGAAGGCAGGAGGATCGGTCTCCCTCAGCGCACACAGGACAAGCTAGTGACGTGTGTATGCTTGGGGCCGGATAGATCCAGAGCCGGGGCAGCGGCTGACCAATGTCCACCTGCCGATGAGCCAGTTGCTGTTTGAGTGTCACCGGGGAGGAGGGAGGCAGGGCTTCGAGGACACAGGAAGCAGCTCAGGGCTCTGCAGTGAGACCCCTGGGATCCGATCCCTCCCTGTGACTGAAGTTGAGGGGCTCGATGTCTCGCATCTTTAAGATGGGGAATATTACTAAGCTTCGGGGACTATCGTAAGGGTGAGAAACTGCATGAACCCCCCGAAGGCAGGGACTCCCTGCGTCTAAATCCCCGTGGCCTGGGTCACAGTGAGATAGATGCTCGATAGAAGGAGAAACTGACATGATGTGTAAGCATCACTTACCGAAGTGCCTGGCACATGGCAAATGCTCAAAAAATCATCTCTAAAGGACTTTATTATCCCTACAGAATGAGGGGGTGTTGGAAGCCAGCTCTGGCGAGAAAAGCAGTTGGGGTGGGCCAGGAATTAAACACCTAGGTCCCAGCTCAGAGCAAGACAGACTAAGTCCCAGCTCCACCGCTCCCCAGCTATGAGACCTCAGTCAGTGGCACAACCATCTGGGCCTCAGTTTTCCCATCTATAAAATGGAATTATACCTGCCTTACTACCATGAGCAAATGAACTGATGTCTGAGGAATCCCCTTGCAAGCTGTCAGGCATGTCTGTTATTATTATTATTACCCAGCAGGGAGCTAAAACACACACACACACACACACACACACACACAGATATCTGTGACAGGGACCAGGAGAGGCTGGGGACCAGGAGAGCCCAGAGCACTAGGCCTCAGAGGGTAGAACCAACCCCGAAACAGGCAAACGTCACGGAAGGTGCTTTGCGTCTAGGGCCCAGGAGCACTGAAGACTCGCAGCAGTTGGGAGGGTGAAGGAAGATTTTTAAGGAAACCAGAGAGCCCCAGAGGGGTGCTGGAAAGGGACTGGTGGCTGGATGGACGACCCTGGTCCCCGAGAGTGACCTTGGTCCCCACAGCAGGCTTCTCTGTGCTGAGTGGCCAAGCCGCCATGTGTCCAGCCTCCGGGGAGGCCAAGAAAGGGCAGAGGGCAACCAGGCCGAGACCAGTACCAGCTGGGCTACCAGCTGCCTGTCCACACCTGCTCTCTCGTGATCCTGGGCTTGCAGGATGCTCACTGCGCTGTGCCACGTGGGAGTCTGCTGACCACACACACGTACGTGTGTACACACACACACACACACACACACACACAGCTTGAGGTCAGCCTGCTCCTGGTCCCTGACATGGAAACCCCACGACCCAGGTGCCTGCAGCGGTCCTCCTTCACCAGCACCTTGGTTTTCCTCTCCCAAGGCCTTAGTGAGACCCCCTGAGCACAGCAGGGTCTCACCCCCCTGTGACACACCCACCTGCATCGTTCTCCCCGGTGCCCCTGCCCGCGGACCTTCACAACGGCCCCACGCGGCCTGGCGCCCCCTCCCTCCACCCCGCAGGCCAGCAGCTCCGTGGTTCTGAGCACGGACGTGAGAGCCAGCCTTCTGGGTTCACATCACAGCTCTGCCACCTCCCAGCTGGGCGGCCCTGGGTCAGGCCCCTTTGTCTCTCTGTGCCTCGTCTCCTCACCTACAAAGCCTGGACCGGAGCAGTTTCTGCCTCACAGGGAGGGGTGGGATGGAATGAGTTAGTGGTGAAAGGTGCTTAGAGCCGTGGTCGGAATACTGCAGCTCGCGAGCTACATGTGGCTCTTGGGCCCCTTGCGTGTGGCTCTTCCACAAAATACCATGGCCTGGGCCAATCTGTTTTTAAGAAGTGGCGTTTGAAGAAGTGTAAGTTAAAAAAATGTGGCTCTCCCAAGAAATCCCAATCGTTGTCCTCTTGATGTTTGGCTCTGTGGACGCATGAGTTTGCTGATCACTGAGTGAGAGCGTACTGACCTACGTCAGCTCCTTGCACTGCTCCCTCGCACAGGAGCGCACCCGGCGGTACCCAATCACACAGGGTCCTGCAGGGTGACCTCTCCACAGTGCCACCGAGGGCACCGCCTGGCTGTGGTGCGTGTCCCTCCTCGCCCCCCATCACACACAGACGGCCTGTGTACTTGCTGACCCAGACACATGGGAGG
The DNA here is from genome assembly GCA_963693515.1 of Pipistrellus nathusii. Taxonomy (NCBI): domain Eukaryota; kingdom Metazoa; phylum Chordata; class Mammalia; order Chiroptera; family Vespertilionidae; genus Pipistrellus; species Pipistrellus nathusii. Next base: position 12,419,691 of record OY882859.1, on the reverse strand, counting down.
GTCCCCCACTGTGCCAGGTGCTGCGTGCACCACCCAGACGCCTGCTGACTCTGGTGCCCCCCCTCACTCCCCCCCACACACACACCCTGGCAGCTCTGCCCCTACCGAGCCCACCCGCCAGCCAGCCAGCCCCCATGGGGCGCGCTCACCCACACAGGCGTCCTGCCGCTCCTCGTAGCCGGCGCTGCACACGCACTTGCCGATGGGCACCAGCCACTCGCCCTCGGCGCTGCAGTACATCTTGGGCGTGTCCCGCTCCTCCGAGTGCCGCACACACTGGCCCCGCACCTCCACCAGCGAGGAGGAGTCGGCCCCGGTCACCGCCTCCGAGAAGGCCGCCAGGTTGCGCACCATGGTGGGGCACTTCTTGTAGTAGACGCGGAGGGACAGGATGGCGAGGCAGGCGCCGATGTCCTGGAAGGCCAGGTAGAAGCCGCGCTTGCCCAGCGGGCCCACGCCGCGCACCTCCGTGTTGAGCTTGAGGCGCCGCACGCCCAGGTCGGCGCCGGTGAAGCTCTCGTCGGCCGCGATGGTGTCGATCTTGAGGAACTGGCTCTCCTGCGTGCTGGCGCCCAGGTCGCGGTCAGACTCCAGGTAGTAGAGGTTGAAGGTCTCCTTGCAGGTGCCCGGCACGCCGGGCATGCTGTTGCAGTCGCGCAGCGTGAACTTGATCTCGGCGTAGACGCGCCGGGCGCCGTGGCGGGGCACCCAGCCGGTGCGCAGCCAGTTGTTCTGGTTGGGGCTCATGACGTTGCACACCTGGTACGTGTGGATGGGCCGGAAGGACTCGTCCACCTCGTTGATGGAGTCCCACTGCGGGGGAAAGAGCACAACACCTGACGGACACTATTAGCTGGTGAGCATGATAGAATCAGAGGTACGGAAGGGGAGCGGACTGACGATTCTCGGGGAAAGGGGGAGTGGGCAGGGGGTGCGGAAAGAGGCTGAACAAAAACTGTGCATGTATGGAGGAGAACAATGAGGGGTGGGGAAAGGGCAGAGGGTGGGGTGGGAACCTGGTGGAGGGGAGCTATGGAGGGAAGAAAAAAAGAGGAACATTTGTAATAATCTGAACAATAAAGATTTATTTTTTTAAAAAAGGAAAAAAAAAAAGAAAAAGAAAGGAAGAGCACAGCCCACTGAAGCGGGCGTCTGCCAGTCACCCCTGCCACGTGCCCCACACATCAGTCCTGTGGGAGGGGGGGTCCTGAGGAAGAAGGGGGCGTTCTCCAGCCTGGGGGAGCTGATCTTGTGGGGCGGGCTGTCACAGCTGCCAGACACCAGGCACCCTGCAGAGGTGGGGACAGCGTGCCACATCCTTCTGGGGAGAGTCACGTATGGCCTGCTTACAGATGGGCAAACAGAGGCTCAGGCACAGGAGCCCCGTGCCTGAGGACCCATAACGAGTGAGGGGTGGAGCCAGGACTGGCACCGATACCACGGCTGCATCACTCCAGCCTGTCTCTCTGTGGCCACGCCTATCCTGCCTAGAGTGCGGGGACCCGCAGGGGGAAGTCAGAGCGCTCCCCGGGCCAGTTTCCACACCAGTGCCCCGAGGGATCTCTCTAAGGCACGAACCCCACTCAGATCCGGCAGCAGCGCCCCCTGATCTGGTGCTAGCTCAGGCTGATGGGTGGACGTGGCCCTGCTGCTTGGGATGGTCCCTCAGACCCCCCTCACGCCCCCGCCCACACACACACACACACACACACACACACACACGCCCAGCTGGGAGCTCCCTGGCCGGCCTGGGTCCTCTCACAAGTGCCAGGAGCTGGGGAAGTGGGGTGTGACGATCTGTGCCGGGCGCTGGCCAGGCATCGTTGGCCCAGAAACACGCCACATGCTACCAGCGGAGAAAACACCTGCGAGTCATGTCTCTGATAAGGAATTCATATCCAGAACTCCAAAGAACTCCCACACCCCAATAACAAAAACACAGCCGAAACCGGTTTGGCTCAGTGGTAGAGTGTCGGGTTCGATTCCGGTCAAGGGCATGTACCTTGGTTGCGGGCACATCCCCAGTGGGGGGTGTGCAAGAGGCAGCTGGTCGATGTTTCTCTCTCATCGACGTTTCTAACTCCCTATCCCTCTCAATTCTTCTCTGTGTAAAATCAGCAAAATATATTAAAAAAGAAATAACAAAATACAAGCAGCCCAGTTTAAAAACGGGCAACGGCCTCGAGTAGACATTTCTCTGAAGATGTGCAGGCGACCTAAGTTAAGGTGGCCAGACGCCCCGCTTTCGGCGGGACAGTCCCGGTTTTTAACCCTCTGTCCCGCTTTTTTAAAACGCCGCGGGGACGCGGGACAAACGGTTAAAAATCGGGACTGTCCCGCCAAAAGCGGAACGTCCGATCACCTCAGGCTGAGGAGCACAGAGCATGTGAGAACATCCTCAGCATCACCAACCCGTGGGGCAGTGTGACTCAAAAGCACAATGTGGTGCCACGCCGCACCCACCAGCGATTATCAAAACGACAGAAAGAAACGAGTTTGGGTGAGGATGAGGAGAAACGGGAGCCCGCCATGCTGCCAGCGGAGAGATTCCTCGGGGCGCTGGTGTGGAAACTGGCCCGGGGACGTCTGACTTCCCTCTGCGGGTCCCCGCACTCTAGGCGGGATAGGCGTGGCCGCTGGCGGGAGTGTGAAAGGTGCAGGCACGGTGCGGAACAGTGCGGTGGGTCCTCAGAAAACTAAAAAGAACCACCATAGGGTCCAGCAATTCCACTTCTGGGTGCACACCCTAAAGAAATAAAGGCAGGATTTAAAAAAAACAACAAACAAAAAACTAAAAAAGCCGAAACCGGTTTGGCTCAGTGGTAGAGCAGAGGTCTGCGGACTGAAGGGTCCCGGGTTCGATTCCGGTCAAGAGCATGTACTTTGGTTGCGGGCACATCCCCGGCAGGGGGGGTGCAGGAGGCAGCTGGTCGATGTTCCTCTCTCATTGACGTTTCTAGCTCTCTATCCCTCTTCCTTCCTCTCTGTGGGAAATCAATAAAATATATTAAAATAAATAAATAGATACAGGCAGGGACTCAGGGACCCGCACACCCGTGTTCGCGGCAGCCGGAGGGGGAATCGTGTGTCCGTCGACGGATGAATGGACACAGAACGTGGCCTCTCCACACACTGGGGCAGTATTCTGCCCGCAGGGGGTGACACATGACAGAGGCTGCAATATGGGAACCTCCGGGCCATCGCACAGAGTGGGATGAACCCGGACAAAGGAACAACTGTGACATGACTCCGCTTACTAGTGCACGAGGTGCTGGGACCAGTCAGATCGGAGAGATGGAAAGCAGAACGGAGGTGCCAGGGACTAGGGGGTGGGGAGGGGGACGGGGAGACGGGAGTCACAGAAGTTTTAATCTGGGAAGATGAAAGCGTTCTGGAGCCGATGGTGGTGGTGGCCACACCACCAGGTGAACGGACTCAGTGCCACTGGACTGCCCACCTGCACGTGGTTAAGATAAAAGGTGGGAAATGTGGTATGTGTATTTTACCACAGCCTAAGGAAGAAACACACCTGAAACACTTCCTGCCCTCAAGTGCCTCACATCCACTTACAGACCAGCTGGTGGAGGGTGACATGCCAAAGGGTATTGAGGGGGCGGGGGGCAAAATTTGGTGTGGGCTGCAGCAGGAACCTCTTGCAGGGACGGGAGGGGAGAGCCCAGTGAGGCTGAACGTGTAAGCCGTGTTCGGCGAGCACCAGACAGCCCAGTAAGAGTCACGTCGAAGACGCCGTGTTGACCTGCTGTGTGACCGTGGGCAAGTCGCTGCTCCTCTCTGGGCCCCCGTTTCCTCAGCTGCAGGATGCCGGCTGGTGAGCGGCTGTCAGGGTGGGCTGAGTTCAGGGGACTCCTGAGGGCTCTGAGGAGGCGCTGGGGGCCGAGGGCGGCTAGAGGGGACAAGCTCTGGGTCCCTGTCCTCACTCCACCTGAGAGGCAGTGTCTCCATCTTCTCTCTGGGGCCTGCATGTGCAACTGCCCTTGAACTAGTGCTCCTGTGACTTAAGCAGGGGTCAGGGTGGGTAAAGACCACACCTTGTGAAGTCAGCCAGACAGGGACGGAGGGGCGCCATGCGATTTCCCTGAGATGCAGAATCCGGAGAACGACACAAACAAACAATTAAAACAGAAACAGACCCGCAGCTGCAGGGAGCGGGCTGAGGGCTGGCAGATGGAAGGGAAGTGGGGGGGGCTGGTGAGACAGGTGAAGGGAGTCACAGCACAGTCCTGGGGTGCAGGGGGCAGCACATGGAACACAGTCAATTCTACTGTGATCACTGTGGCACCAGGTGGGTTCTGGACGGGGGGGGGGGGGGGGGGAGTACGATTGTGTAAGTGTCTAACAACTGTGCTGTACACCTGAAACCAATATAAAACAATACTGAACGTCAACTGTAACAGGAAATAAAAGAAATAGAAGAAAAGGGACAAAAGGTAAAAGCCACCACCCCTCCTTGTGGTGGTCTGGGAAACTGTGGGGTTCTGAGCTGCCCCACAAGAGGCAGAGCGAGGACCCCGGGCACCCCAAGTCCTTCCTGCCTGACTCAGCCCCCCCTTCACCCCCTGTTCCACCGCATCTTGGCCAGCAAGTGGTCTGGACCCACAGTACCCGCATCTGAAAAACGGAGTCAGACAGGCCCCCCAGAGGCCTCTGCGGGTGGAGAGCTCGGGCCTGGCCGAGAGAGGCACCGAGGAATGGGGCTTCCCAGCCCACCTGCGCCTGCCTCCCGGGACCCCTGGGGGAGGAGCCCAGCCTATGCCAGCCTCACCTGAAAGAGATCATGCTTCCTGCACCCCCACCCCAAGGGGACCCCTGCCCTGCACCCCACACCGCAGCTGGGGTCTCCGGCCAGCGCGGTGTTGGTCACATCTGGGGTTACAGTCACTGATACAATGAACAAAGCGCCGAAGAGCCAACCAGCTGCTCCCTGTCTGCTGCCTGCCAGGGACCGGGATAAATTAATCAGCTCCATTCGGGTCCGTTCCAGCTGCCCCACCGATGCCAGCGGCCTGACCTGGCCCTGCCAGCCCCAGGGCTGCCGCCGCCGCCGGTGCCCAGAGCGGCAGGGATTCCTGGAGGCTGGCAGAAAGGTGGAATCCGTCCTGCTCTCCGCCTGGGGCACCCCACCCTGGGCTGGGTGCCATCCCACCCCAGCTGCCCTGGCACCCTCCTCCCGCCTCCCCCCCCCCCCCCCACTGCTGTGGAACTCGGTCTCATTCCTGGAATGAAGGCAGGGAGCCGCACGGTGCAGCCCTGAGTACATCACATCCCTCTCTGAGCCCCGGGCTCTCCATATGCAGAATGGGGTAGGTCCAGCCTGCCCATGCCATCCACTCTGAGCGATGCGAGGATCCAGTGGGACAATGGAAAGGAATGTGCGCCCATCAGAGGCAGCTGTTCTTTGCCTGGGGTGAAGCTCGCCCAGTGAGTGGAGGGCGGGGTGCAAAGGGAGGGGTGCAGCCTGGCGAAAAGCATGGGTTTCTGGGGCCGGTCTGCCCCACACACCCCCACCCTCACCCCGCCCTCAGCTTAGCAGAGATGCTGAACCTCTCAGAGCTCCTGGTTTCTTACCCGTGAACCGCCCTTTTCATGCATCATCTCACAGATGACAACTCCACCAGCCCGTGGTATGGGGGGAGGTAAAGGATTTGCCCCAGGTCACATGATTGGAGGCGGCAGAGCACCGGCTCCTCGGGACCCAGCACCTTGGCCTTCAGGCTGAGCCGTCTGCCTGATAATCTGATAACGTTGCTGATGCTGGAGACAGTCCTGGTGGCCTGCACCCGGGTGTTTAACAGGCTGCAGGGCCAGGGGGTGGAAGGAGCCTCAAGGACCATCTCTGAAGGCTGCCCACCCAGCTGGCAAATATTAAACCAAAGACCAGCTCCTCCCCAGCCCCCCTGGATGTCAGCATCTGCAAGGCTCACCCGGTAGCCCAGCACAGGTTCAAGGCCTCAAGGCTGGGAACCAGGACTCTCTCTGGCCTGTTCTCTCCCTGGGCAAGCCCTATAGAGGCAGGAAGTGGTCCGTAACTCAGTGGACAATGCAGGGCTGCCTCCCAGCCTCACAAAGAGGGCAGAAGGGACGCCACTCGGGCTCCAGGCTCAGAGTTATGAGTTCCAGCCCATCACCTGGAGCCTGTCCGAGGCTGAGCAAAGACCTCCAGGTGCTCTGAGCCTCAGCGTCTGCGTCTGTAAAAGGGGGCGGCTGTCCCTGCTTACAGGGTGGGTGGTGGGGATTAAAAGAGATAACGTCTATAGACTGTCGGGAGGTACTGAATAGAAGTTATTATTGTTCTAAGTCCCAAATTAAATGAGATGACTGATCCATACTTTACTGCAAACAGAAGAATTACAGTGTGATCGTGGGAAATACACGCCAGTCCTGTTCCTCGCCTTCTCAAAATCCTACCACTCCTCATTACCCTCAAACCAAGACCTAAGATCTGAGGGGACAGACACCCAGAGCCAACCTGCAGCCAGGCCCACGCCCCCTTGGGGAAATGCTGACCCAGACAACAGCCAGGCAGTCCCCTCCTCCTGGGCCAGCCCCCAGCCGCCGCCAGCAGAGCCAAGATCCTTGTTCACCCTCCTCCCCGCTGGGAGACAGCCAACTGGGGCACACAGGGGGCACTGCCCAGGGAGAGACGGAGGCCCAGGGAGGTAAAAGGACACCCCAAGAACCTGGCCTTGGTCTCAGGCAGGCCTGGCCTGCTCAGCCAGAGAAGGGGTTCCTACTGGCTCTTGGGCCCCGAGACCTAACCCTCCAGCCCCTGAAGCCTGGTGCCCAAGGGCTGATGCAGGAAGCGGACTCAGCTTTCTGCTCCCTGGGACCCGGGAGAGAAGGGGAGTTCCGACCTCAGCCACAGGCTACAGGCCACGGACCAAACGGCCTGGTTAAAACCCCTACCTCAAAGTAAAGAGATACCTCCTTCGTAAATGTGACCGCCTGGCATGGTTATCATCGTTACTATTATTAACACGATTATCCCTCTGGCCTCAGAGCCACGAAAGCCACTGTTCACAAAAGAGTTGTGGTACATGATGTCTAAAGCAGGGGTGTGTGTGTGTGTGTGTGTGTGTGTGTGTGTGTGTGTGTTTCTGAGCACATCTGTAGGCGGAAATTTATGTGAGATACAACCATGAAATCCTACATAATAAAAGCGTAATATGCAAATTGTCCCCTCGACCGGGAGGTAGTCCAGGAATTTGACGGGGGGGGAGGGGGGGGGGAGGTCCTGGCCGGCAGCCAGTAGCTGCTGGGGGCCCCTACCAGGGTACGAATTTCATGCACTGGACCTCTCCTATGCCAGTAACAGTGCTGGTGACAATCCATTCAGGAAAGGCTCACCGGTAACAGGCACAGTCTACAACCATGTGTGAACAAAGCCCCTGGGGTCGTCACGTGCTCCTCCCTTTCCAGAGATGGGAAACAGACCCAGGGGGCTGAGGTGGTGACCCAGGGCTCCAGCTCGTCGATGGCGGAGCCAGGACCCCACCAGGCTCATGGCTTGCTTTGGCTTTCCTGCCCACCTCCTGGGACTTGGATAATACCCTGTTTCCCTGAAAATAAGACAGTGTCTTATATAAATTTTTGCTCCCAAAGTTGCACTAGGTCTTATTTTCAGGGGATGTCTTATTTTTCCATGCACTAGGTCTTATTTTCGGAGGATGCCTTATTTTCGGGGAAACACAGTAGAAGTGGAGGGACCGGGCAGTGCAGCCTTGTCCCTGGAGTTGCCATGACCACGGCCCAGGAGAGTGGACGGGGTGTCTCCCAGGAGCATTGATCCCAAGGGAGCTGAGGGGCTAAGCCACACAGGCTGGGGGCTGGCAATGCCAGCCAGGCGGGGCTGATGGAAAAGAGAAGCAGGCAGGGAATCCAGCTTTCCTGGCAGCCCCCGGTGAGGGCCCGGCGGCGGTGAGAGAGGGGACCGATCCTGAAGCTGTAAAAGCCCTGGATAGGGCCCTTCCTGGCCCTGTGCCTCCACAATGACATGGCTAGGCTCCCCTGGGCCCAGCTGGGCACATCGTGAGTCTGCAGACCCAGGACGCAGACTTGAGGACCCCACATGTGGGGCCTCAGCCACGAAGCACCCGTGGCCCAGCACCAGGGGTGGTCTCTATCCCCAAGGCTCTGTGTGCACGAAACTGTTACGAAATCAGCAGCTCCGTCTCTCGTTGCTGTGTGTCCTTGGGTAAGTGCCCTCCCCTCTCTGGGCCTCTGCTTCTTATCGATCTATCTGATTAGATTCTGTGAATCACAGCCCCCCTCTGCTCCCAGAGGGATGAGGCTGGCCCCACCATCCATCACTTACCCCGTGAGCCGGATACGTGAGCCAGCCCCAGTCCCCGTGGATGGTTGATGTGTCCAGCAAGTTCACTGCAAAACAGGAGACGGGAGGAATCAGACCCCTGGGACCGCCTTCCCTGCGTCACAAGCGACACCGGACCCAGCCACGCGCCAGGCCCTGCGCCTGCCAATGTCTGTGTGCGTTCACACAGGGCCTTGCTGGTCAGTCTCGCACCAGCTCCACAGCTGTGTCCTTTCTGGCCTGCCCCGTCCACCAAGGCACAGTTTAAGTTCTCTCTCTTCCTGGAAGCCTTCTTCGGCCATTTTGGCCAGAACACGACCTCCTGAGCTCCCAGAATACACGCTGCCCCGAGTGCCAGCTGCCCGCTTTGTGGGCTGGTGGGATGGCTGAGACAGGCTCAGGAGGCCTGGGTCATAACCCCGGCTCCAGCACTTAGAAGCTGTGTCCTGAGCAAGTCCCCTCCCCGCCCTGAGCCTCAGCTTCCTCCTCTGTAAAATGGGGCGACAGTGGTTCCTGTCGCACAGGGGTTTGTGACCCTAACTTATTCATGGGACGTAATGGCATTTTCAAAGATATACCAAAGTTCACGCTGCGAAGCCATACCTCCCCACAGGACTGGCCCAGCTTTATAATCACCAGGAGCTGCCCGCACCCAGTAGGTCCTCTGCACACCTGATGCAAAGAGACTTAGGGCAGTAGAGCTGCCTCTGGGTGAGCACCTACTATGTGCTGAGCTCTGCAAGGAGAGCTTGAGATGCCTCATCTGTGACTCACACAACCACCCGGAGAGGTGGCCCTTCTTATCTCCATTTTATAGGTGAAAACACCGAGCCTCAGGGAAGTTCAGGAACGTGCCCAGAGCACCACAGGTGTAGCCAGCAGGCTCGGCATGCAGAGCACCTGCTGTGGCAGCCACAGGCAATGCCCCCGGCCCTGGCAGCCTGGCTCCAGGTGGTGGGGAGGGAGATCTGGCCAGAAAGCAAGTCTACTTTAAGCCAGACCCTCCCAGCAGGGAAATGAGCCCACGATCAGAGTCACACACCGCCCCCCCCGGGCTCCTATCTCAATATATCCACTTGTAGCAGGAGGTCCTCTGAACCTCAGTTTCCTCATCTGTAAAATGGGGATAATGATATCAAAGGGTGGGCGAGGGCCACCAGGAAAGCCTGGAGTCAATGCCAGCTCCCTGTCCCTGCGTCCTGCCTCTCTCTCTTTGCGCCTCAAACCCACCCACTCCCTTTTCAGCAATAAATACATCAAGGCTTGAGTCCCAGTTCTGTCTTAACTGCTGTGTGTCCTTGGGTAAGTCCCCTCACCTCTCTGGGTCCTCGCATCCTTCACTGTATCTGGTGATGGGTGTCTGAGAGAGTTCTTGGCTCCCCGGGGCTTTCCATTTCACTCTCTGTTCGTGTACCCCCTCTCCCAGCCAGCAACCATGGGCTTCCAGCCAACCCGGTGGGCAGGCTTGAGCGGGTCCCGGAGGGTTAAAGCAGACCCTCCCGCAACTCTGCCCGCTGGAAGGCTGGAAGGCGGAAGCCGGAGCTCTGGATAGCTCCATGCCTGCCCCTCAGAGACGGAGACAAGTGTCCTCCGGACATGTCGGAGTGAGGATGCTCTTATTTGCTGGGTTTCTTTCTCCTTTCACCCTCCCCACCCAATCGGGGAGTGGAGAGGAGCAGGCTGGCTGGATCGAGAGCTTACAGAACCAGGGAGGGGTCCCCAGAGGCCAGGTAGGATCAGGGGATGGATCGCCCCTCCCCGGCCCCAGCCCCACGCACGGGGGCGCAGGCAGAGCAGCTTCCCGCCCCCTCCCTCCCTCCCTCTCAGGCGATGGAAGGAAAACTGGGTCAGGCAGCTCTCTCCCGCTGCCTGGAGGGAGGGAGAGGGGCCGCACTGCAGTTCCCCCAGACTGGCAGGGCCTGGTTTGGGGAGAGGGGAGGAGAGAGACCTGTGGATGCCCCCACCCTCCCCACCCCTTCTCCACGCAGCTCCACCTGCCCCTGCACAGCGGGTACCTGACCGAATGTCCCCTTCCTGGACTCTGCCCCTGGATACCCTGCCTCTCGGGCAGCTGCCTGCAGACCCCGCTTTCCAGCCCTCCCTTCCCCTGGGGAGCCTCCCCACCCCCCGCAACATTTGCAGCAGATTCTGGACCAGTGAGCCAGGGGGGCTCAGATAATCCAAAGATAAGTCAAAAGTCGATTCTATCAGATTCAGGAAGGGCCATAGGATTCTAGGGCTGCTTGTTCTCATTCTTTCCAGATCCTTCTCGGCCCCTTCCCTCTCCTCTTCTCCCTCTGTCCCCCTCTGCCCTACCTCATACCCCTTCTTGTGAGGGGGTGGGGGGAGAGACACTGAGTGTCTTTCACGGGTTTCCATCGGGGCTGTAGAGAATCCGGCATCAGGCCCGCCTGGCCTGGCCAAGTCCCCACGGCCCAGACCCCCTTCTGGTCACCAGGGCTGCCTCTTGCACTGCCCATCCGTGTGACATCTGTGATGTCCATTCCCCTCTCGGGGCCTGCCTCCCCGCTTGCAAATGTAAGGGTTGGGCTAAGATGGTCTCAGGGCCTTTGATGGAGCAAGTGGCCGAACTCCTCCGTGCCTCCGTTGCCTCCTCTGCCAGAGGTCCACAGACATCCCTCCTGGGCCTGCCCGCCCGGCGGTTCTGGGGGATCAGACGGGTCCCCCTCCTGCGCTGAGAAGAACAGACAGCCCCGAAACCTCTCCCGTCTGACTGTGGAAGCGCTCTGCGATTCCTTTTTTCTCCGGCTCCGACACCTTCCCCCATTCCATCTCGCTGAGACTAATACTTAAATTGATTTACATTCCCCGAGGACACAGCGCATGACGGGGAGGCTGGAGGATTCGGGGTGGCCAGCAGATGTCAGCCAGGACCGAATGCCTCCCAGAAATCACCCAGAGCGGTGGGTGATCCCCACCAGGGTAACGGAGGCCAGGGAGCCCTGCGGGGCAGGGGGCGGGGAGCAGGGGGAGGGGGGTTGCAGGGCCCCCCCAGCCAGAGGAGGGACCGGGTACAGGGGCACTTGACCAACCTGGGGCACTGCCATCTTTGGGACCCCAGCAGGGAACAGAGCCCCCCCCTCCTCAAGTTCCAACCGTCTCCCTGGCTGCCCGGGCTCTGCGCCTGCTGAGCCGGGAGGGAGTCCTGGCGGTCCCACACGGAACACCCCCTGGGTCTCCACCCATGGCTTCTGACCGGCAAGGGGCACCCAGGCCTGGCGGTGGGCGCCTGCTGCTTGACCAGACAGATGTGGACAGCGCGTCCCTCCGCCCTGCCGAGCTCCCCGCCTGCCTCTCTATAGATCCTGCCTCTGCCCCAACTGCTGTCTCTCCGCGGACACAGACCCGTCCCCTCTCTCAGGCCAGCGGTCTGTCCTCCCCAGAGTCCCCTTCCCGGGGGACTCTGGTGTTTGCTGCTGCCATTCCAGAGGGTGCTGGCTCTGCCCAGGAGAGAGTGAATTAAGGAATTGAGCTGCACCACCCAATGCCCAGAGCCTGGGTGTCGGTCCCCTCAGAATCCTACTGGGTAAAGCGACCGCCCCCTTTCCTGTGCTCAGCCCTGGGGAGACTGCTTCTCAGGCCACAGCTCCGAGTCACCGCCCGCCCTCCTGCCTCCTGGGGTCTCAGGAACCTGTGCCCACCCCAGCCAGGCCGTCCTTCCTGCCATTTCACCGTAGCTCCCCTGCTATGGTCCCCACTCGCATGACCTGTTCCGTTGCAAACTGTGAGTTTATCGATGTCTTCTGTGCACACGCATCTCCATGGCACGGATGCCAGTGTGAAGGCCTCCTTAGATGTGGTGTCTGCCCACAAACATGCATATTTTCGTGTATATGTCTGTAGGTACATGTGTGTGCACACATGTACTGCCTGCATTTCTGTGCATGACAGTGGGCGGGGGGGGGGCTGTCACGCACCAGGGTCTCTACGGGCCTGGGTCTATGCGTGTGAATCCTGCTGTGTTCGTGTGTGTGTGTGTGTGTGTGTGTGTGTATGACAAACACTGACTGGTGCTCCCCTGAGTCTGAAGTTCATGGTCCCGGGTGAGACCCAGGGCGTCAGTTCTGGGATCGGGCATGGAGCACTAGGGCGCTTCCTCTGGGCAGCAGGGAGTGGCTGGGGCTGGGAGCAGAGCTCAGGGCGGCACCCCGTGAGTGCCAGGTGTGAGGCCCCGCCTTGGGGACCCTGATGGATGCCCCCTCCCGGCGTTCCTTGTCCCCTCCCATCACCGGCACCGGCAGGCCACCAGCCGAGCCCTTTTGGTCCTGACGGTTGAGTTCACAACCCCTGCTCCAGCCTCTCCCCCGTGTCCCCTGAGTGACCCGACTGCCCAGCCTTGACCCTGGACAAGACCCTGATCTCCAGCCTCGCTTGCCTCAGTTCCCCCACCAACCCCTTCGCTCGCCCCTCACTGGTGCTTCCTCCCATGCCCCCCCTTCCTGCCCACCAAGGCTGCCTCCCCACCCGCCAGTCCTCCTGGCGGCACCCCTTCTCCCCCCGCCTCCAGCCCTCCACTTCCAAGCCTCTCCGTCCCTGCCCCTCAGTCCTGGCTTCCCCCAAACCTGCCCTGTTCTCTCTGGTCCTCAGTTCCTGCCCCCGCCCCCCTTCAGTGCCATCTCTGCCCCTTTTCCTCCAGCCTCTGAGCCTCATCCTGCATCTCTGTGCCCCTCTGTCCCCACCGGCCCCTGCCCTCTCTGTCCCCTCTCCCCTCTATAGCTCTCCTCTCCTCTCCTGTCCCCCAGCCTGTCCCCGTCCCCAGTGTCTGGTCCTCAGTTATCTGTCCCCCGCTCCGAATCCCACAGCCCCGTGCTCCCCAGCCCCAGCCCCGCTGCCTCTGCCCCTCAGCCCCAAGCCTGCGGGTCCCGTCCCCCTCTCCATCCACTCTCCCTTGACCCTGGGGTCTCCCCCGCAGGGATTCCCTGTCCCCCCCGCCCCCCGAGCCCAGGGGCCCGGTCCCCGAACCCAGGTTCCCCGTCCCCGAGCCCAGGCTCCCAGCCCCGGGGGCGCTCAGGGTGGAGGAAAAGGAAGTTGAGCCCCGATCCGCGGCGCCGCGCCCCCGTCCCCGGCCGCCCGCCGCCGCCGCCGCCGCCGCCGCCGCCGCCGCTCACCTTCGCCGCGCGCCGCGGACACGCAGGTGGCAGCCGCCGCCGCGGCCGTGACGACCCAGAGCGCGGGGGGCAGGCGCCCCCGGGCGGAGGCCATGGCCGGGAGGCGGGGGCCCGCGCACCCTCGCTCGGCTCGGCCGCGGCGGCGCGCTCCCCGCTCTCCCTCCGCACGCCGGCCCCGGGCGCACACCCCGCGCACACGCGGCCCCGGCGCACGGGCACCCGCGCCCGCCGCCGCCGCCGCCCCGGACTGGGGGGGAGGGGGGGGCGCCCGTCACGGCGCCCAGCCAATCAGCGCCGCGGCGCGGGGGCGGGCCGGCCGGCGGTGGACAGCGGCCCACTCCCCCCTGCACGTGAGCTTGCCCGCGCCCGCCTGCCTGCACCCCGGGGGCAGCGTGCCCACCGCGCCCCCAGCGCCCGTGACCGCAAGTGGACTCAGGGCCGCCCACCCGGTGCCTCGGTCAGGGCGCCCCCGCAACACCTGGACACACAGACACCCCCGGGAGAAGTCTCCGGTTCACGCGGGGCGACGCATCCCCTTGCACACTCACCACTCACTCTTGCACACTCAGGCTCGCTCGCCTATGCAGGGACCTCCACAGGGACCCACTCGGATGCACATTCACGATGAGAGGCTGAGACCCGCTTAGAGGCAATCTCAGAGAGCACCTTTAGGTGAACACTCTCAGACTGGGCATGGAGGGGGCACCCTGGGTTAAGGGGGCAGGGGTCTGGGACACCAGCTCTGGACCAGACAGAGAAGGGATTGCATCCTGACTGGGCAGCCTTGGGCAGGTGCCTTAACCTCTCTGAGCCTCAGCCTCCACGCCTGTAAAACAAGGACAATGCTATCCGAGTCCCGGGGCTGCTGTGAATTTACATGCGAGGACGCAGGTACAGTGCACCGCCCACACCAGGCGCACAGCCAGGAGGCTGGCAGAGGCAGCTGCTCTCAGGTGGATGGTGTAGCCCGAACACACACGCCCTGCTTTTCCTCCCTCGCCTTTCCCAGGAGTGGCCTCTCTCCTTGGGGATCCCTCCAGGTGCCAACCCCCCCCCCCCCCCCCGCCCAATCCCATGAGCATCTGGTGGGCCAAGTTGTCTGGAAGCGGATAAGAGGTCTGCAGCTCCCAGGGGCTGGCCCTCAAGTGGGGGTGCCCCTTGGGGACACGTTCTGACGCCGCCTCTAACGTCCAATGGGCACAGACTGTCACCTCTGACCGCACTCCCAGCTCCTGCGCTCGCCGCGAAGGGGGAAGAGGATGGTGGAGGCATCGCGCACCCTGTGGGCAGGAGCAGCTGAGGAAGCTGGAGTGCAAAAGGCCATCCTGTACTCTGATCGCCCCGCTGGTCACCTGCTGGAGAGGTGCTCCCACCCAGATCCCCGGACTCCAACGCCCACTCTCTCCCTGCGTCTTTGTTACAGAAGGAGAGACAGCCCCAAGTAGGGGCCCTTTCTCCATGGCTCAGACCAACCGTCTCAGCCAGGTAGAAAGCCCCCGTTCCTGGGGCCTTCAAGCCGGCCCTGGGCGGAGGCTGTCGGGGTGCTGTGAAGGGGTGGGGGACAAAGGGAGCAGGCTGGACCAGATCTAGAGAGGTACACACATGCCCGCAGGAGACAGGCTGGCCCCTGAGGGGACCTGTGAGGGGCGTGTTCCCAGCTCCTGCCATGGGGACGGGAGCCCAGTTCTCTGCATTTTCAGAAGTTTTACATCTAATTCTTGATGTGGTGTCTTTTACTATTTACAGTTGGCAGCTAATGCAAACATTGTGAGAATACTGTAGTGTGGGCAAACCCGTGGGGGGTGTGGCCAGGCTTACCCGGTTTCCCCATCCGCGCTGGACTCTCCATCCCTCCTGTCACCGAGTCCCCGAGATGTAGGGCTTTCACCCATTTTAAAGGCACAGAGACCGAGACTCCGGAGGACTGACTGATTGATGGAGTGGAAGTGGGAGCGGGATCTGGGCTGGCCGTATCTCATGTGTCTCCTCTCCCCGACTGGATTCCCAGCCTCCTGAGGGCAAGATCCATGGCAGAGTCCCGGCCTGGTCACGCGTGGTCCTCCTGGTGCCCAGAGGCGCCCTGGGAGCCTTTGCGATGCCTGAGCAGACTTCCAAGATGCCCGCAGTTTGGTGTCTGGATGGCCGCATGGTGTGTGAGCCAGACCCGCTGGGTGGCCTTGACTGCCACTCTCCGGGGGAAAGTCTGCACGGCGCTCACCTCTCCCACCAGCACCCTGACTCATGGGTCCTCACTGTAGGGACAGGCAAGGCGGGGTGGGCTGGGCAGAGCTGGACTTGGCCAAGCAGGGCAGACTCTGAGCTGGTCCTGCCTTCCCCTCCCAGCCCCCACCCCCCAACCGTTGTCTTTCGCTTCTGGGGAGCTGTAGGGAACATCAGGTGATTCCCATTTACAGATGGACCCTCCCAGGAGTGTTTATTCCCTTCCCAGCTAATCACATAGACCCTTCCCTCGAAGTGCCTCCAGGATGGGGGGAAGGGAGGCAGCCTCCGTTTACCCAACTATGAAAGTTGGGGTACGCCCCCAACTCAGAGAAGTGCTAGGTGGCTCAGGTGAGCTCACAGGTGCACACATGCTTGGGGACTGGGCAGATGAGCTGTGCAGGGCACCAGTTTGGTAGAAGAAATGGTGCTGGCAGGAAGGATGGGTGTGTGTGTGTGTGAGTGTGAGGAGTGTGAGTGAGTGTGCGGGTGGGAGCAGTGGTAGTGGTGAAGTCCCCTCATCCTTCAGCCACCCTCACCCTGCCCTGGCAGCCTCATTGCCCCCTCAGCAGCCCAGACTGCTACAGAGAAACCCTGCCCCCCCCCCCGCCCCTCTCACTCTCTGCTTGGTTCACTCTGAGAGGGGGTTGGAGGGGGCAGGCAGCCCTCACGTTTGTACAGGAACCTCCCCTTCCCTGGCTTGGGGACAGAGCCATTGGCGATCTTTGCCAGAACCGGGTTCTCACCATGAGGCCCACGTGGCTCCCTCAATGAGGGGCCGTTCTCCCATCCATAACGGGCCAAGTCCCCTGTCTTCTGAGTTCTAAGGGGCATGAAGGGGACAGGTGCTGGCACTCCACTGGGGGCGGGGTGGGGAGGTCTGGGGTTCCCAGGTCATAAGATGGAACCCTTCCCTCAAAGAGCTCCCCCAGAGTCCAGCGAGGAGGCAGCTTACTGGCATGTGCATGGGAGAGACTCACTCAGACCGCAGGGGCTGAGTAAAACCCCACTGCTCACCAGAGCCCAGGGGGAGCAGGAGGGAAGGGGGTGTCTCGGGCAGCCCTGGGGGAGCAGGAGGGAAGGGGGTGTCTCGGGCAGCCCTGGGGGAGCAGGAGGGAAGGGGGGGAGCCCTGGCCAATGCAAAGACAATGTGGCCATATGGGAAGCTAAATTTTCTTTCCCCAGTAGCCACAGTAAAGAAGTGAAAAGAAATAGGTAAAATTAAGTGGAATAATATAGTTGTTGAGCGCATGCTGCCTGGTATGGAAGACTAATTTACGAGTCAGTTCAGTCACTCAGCAGCTCCACATCCAGCCCCCCAGGCGCGGGGACGAGATGGGGGCGGCGGGGGTGGTCCAGGCCGCACAGAGCTCCGGTCCAGCGGGAGGCAGGTCACTCAGCGGGCGATGCCAAACGCCCCTTCCACGCGAGGGGATGCTTCAGACACCCTAAGCACCACAACGTAAACTAGAATTTACAATTTAAATCACTTTTTAAAATATATATATATATTTTATTGATTTTTTGCAGAAGAAAAGAGAGAGGGATAGAGAGAAACATCGATGAGAGAGAATCATCGATCAGCTGCCTCCTGCACACCCCCTACTGGGGATGTGCCCTCAACCAAGGTACATGCCCTTGACCCGAATCGAACCTGGGACCCCTCAGTCTGCAGGCCGGACGCTCTATCCACTGAGCCAAACCAGTTTCGGCTAAATCACTTTTTGATACAAAGTCCTCTTGAAGCAGAAAATACCGAATGCGATTCGGCTCCTTTTCGGAGGCTTGGAGTGAACAAAGGACCATCGGATCTCCATGTGGGCGAGGACCCAGCGATGCTGGGGGCCACAGGACGAGGCGGACCTGCCTCAGAAGTGGGTGGACCCACTCACCAGCGACACCCAAAGGCCCCGGGCTTCCCTGCTGTCACCTGTCCCTGCGTGGCCCCTCACCCCGAAGCCGCCAGCTGCTGCTCTCCAGGGCAGGGCTCCTGCCTGGCAGCGCCCACGGCCTCCCAAGGGGCTGCTTCCCGGCTCTTTCCGCCTAAAAAAGAAGGTGCACACTTACCCGCGCTGCAGGTCAAGCAGGAGGCCCTGGCTTCTACCTGAGGGGCCTCCCGGGAGTGGAGGATGTGAGCGTAGGCCAGTGGTCGGCAAACTCATTCATCCGTAGAGCCAAATAGCAGCAGTGCAACGATTGGAATTTCTTTTGAGCGCCACATTGTTTAAACTTAAGCTTCTTCTAACGCCACTTCTTCAACATAGACTCTCCCAGGCCGTGGTATTTTGTGGAAGAGTCACACTCAAGGGGCCAAAGAGCCGCGTGTGGCTCTCGAGCCGCAGTTTGCCGACCACGGGCGTAGGCTCAGGGCCTGTGGCTGCTCCGAGGTCCCCTCTGCGTGCTCCCGGGATATCTGTCCTCGGGCTGAGGAGGGAGTGAGGTGCTGTTATAAATACGTAAGAGGCTTATTAATGGCTGGGCATGCCCGGACTAATTGCTTCCTCCTGTTTACATATAATCAATCACTTCCACGGGCGGGAACCACGGGCGGGGAGCGGGGTGGAGGGAAAACACGACCAACCGCACGCCACGGCCTCCGAGGCCTGGCTGCCCCACCGTCGTTCACGCTCCAGTCTTCTCTGTCCTGAAAAACCAAAGCATCCCTCTCCCCCTCTCACCCCTCGCCTGCTGCCGTCTCCCTCCCTCTTCACCTTCCCCGCAAGCTTCTTGAAAGAGCCAGCTACCCTCATGGATTCTTTCTCTCTCAGCCGCCCCTGGTCCATTATCACCTCCGCTGTCCCTTAACCATCAGCCACCCAGACGCCCCTCCAGGCTTCTCCGTCCCACGCCTGGCCCTCACTGGACACCACCCCCCACCCAGCTGTGCAAGTCCAGGGACCTGAACTTGGTCTCGGTGCCTCCTTCTCCATCCGCTGTGTATGTGGGACATTCCACGCCCTTTGCATCCACTCCTCGCCGCTGCCACCAGCCTGTGAGCCCCCATCACCTCCCTCTGGGGCAGCTGCCCGGCCACATTGCCGTGCACACCCGCTGGGCCCCTCGGTCATCGCCACCCTGCAGCCAGAAAGCCCCATCACGGCCAGGGTCATGGTCAGTTCCTGCCCGTGCCCCCCCCCTTCCCTGATTTCCAGAGCCTCCCGCTGTTCCCTCTGGGTGAAGATCCAAGGCCTTTTCCTGCTGCAAGTCCCTGCCCGGGAGACCTCTCCAGCCACCGCCTCCCCTGTCTGCACCCTGACCCACCCCTGAGTCACCCCTTCCTCTGCTCTTGTGGGCACCCACTCCTCAGCATGCACACATAGGGGGCCCTCCCTCCGCAGGACTCTGCCTGGGCCCAGGCTCCCCCTGAGGCCTGGCCCAGACCTGGATCGGGGCCAGATTGGGGCGTGCGTGACTCCAGGCGAACCTGCTCACCTCTCTGGGCGCTGCTCAGCGTGGGGAAGGCGCTCAGCGTCCAGGAGAACACGGCAGAATGTCCACTGTTCTCACTAATCCCCATCACAGCCTTGGAAGGAAGTTCTGTTGTCTGCACTTCGTAAGTGGGGGAATCAGGTGGTGGTGGGGGACATGATTTGTCCAAGATGCCACAGCTACTAACATGACCTGCCTGGGACCCAGCGCAGACCTGTGGGAGCCGGGAGAGCGTGAGCGCTCAGCTGAGTGGGAGTTCTGGGACCCTGGGTCGGTCAGAGGTGAGGAGAGAGCAGGTGCCACAGTGGGCCATTGATCTGTGGGTGAGGCGGAGGGTGTGCTGACCCTCTCTGAGTCGCTCAGGCTCCTGGGGGGGAGGAGCTCAGAGCCCCGAGGACAGGCCACTCCTGCCTGGCCCCTGCCTGGCCCTGGCTGCTGTTTTGAGTCAGAGTGGGGCTTGACCTCTCGGCTTGACCTTGGGACAGAGCAGCACCCGCCCTCTGGGGTGTCGGGGTGACGGGGGGAGGGGCAGCAGTTGGGGGGGAAGTTTCCAGATTATTTGAGAGACAGAAAGGACCGGGGGCTCCAGAGTTAGACGTGGTTCAGATCTCAGGCCGAACCCTTCCCGTGTGCTGTGTGTCTCTGGGAAGTCCCTGTACCTCTCTGAGCCTCGGGGTCCGGTCTGTGAAATGAGAGCACTGCCACCTGTTCTGGAGGGCTGTGTAGGTCCTCATGCATCCCAGCTCGCCACCCTCAGCCCCAAGGCCTTCGGCAGAGCGCAGGCGGGATCAGGCTGTGGCTCGTTATCAGAAAGAGGAGCATTCATATCCCCGATATTAGAAAATAACCTGATCGTCACTGTGCCCCATGGGGAGGAGACAAGCCCACATCGGCGCTCTGACAGGGAGCAGCTCCTGGGCGCCTGCTGACAAGGACTGGCTGGGGCGGGGGTGGTGGGGGGCGGGAGGGGGTGGGGGCTGAAGGCGCCTCTCACCTCTGGAGCCGGAGCAGCTTTAGGAGGTGACTTGCTAATATCCAATATCGAATGTATTGAAATGCTAAGCAGCCCTCCAGATCTCCGTCTGATTTTCATTAAAACAGCGGAGGAGGCAGCGGGCGAGGGGAGGGGCAGTGGCTCCGGCACCATCGCCCGCCTGGAAGGTCTGCCTGCAGGAGCCAGAGCCAGGGTCATGACCAGCAAAGCCATTCCCACCCCCGCCTCGGCCACCTCCTTCCCAGCTGCCACCTCAGCCAGCCACCATCACCATCACCAGGAGGGGCCTGGGCCTGCAGGAGGCCCTTGCTCATGGGGCCGCCTCAGTCTGGCCACCGCACTCCGCCACCAGCCCCGGGCACCACCCCGGCAGACCGCCTCCGCCTGACCTCAGTCCATTTGCTCCTCTGCCACAGGGACAGAGAAGGACCCCTGTCCCCCCTCCATCCCGTGCCCCCCCACCCACACGTCCTGAGCCGGCAGTGCCGGGGTGGGGGCTGTGCTGGGTCAGGGGAGGGGGACAGGTCAACCGCCCCCCAGGAACCGCTCGGCTGATGGCGCAGACAGACCTCGAACAGGTCACTTCACAGCAGAGGTGAGAGCACCCAGCTACTGAGGGCCAGAAGGAGGGAGAGCCGAACGGGTGGCCACGGTGTGCGTGGGGAGGCGGAGGCGGTGGGTAGTTACACTAGAGGGCAGGTGATCCCCCAAGGTCACCCCGCTCGGAAGCTGCCAGACGAGAGGTGAACCCAGCACCTCCGACTCTCCAACTGTGTGCGCCCCCCTCTGCCGGGCGGCTTCTCAGGAGGGAGACAGAGGGGGACTCCGGAGACCCATCCGGGCCCAGGGTCACCTACAAGCCTCCCGGAGTCCCGTTCGCTGGATTTGGAACTGTCCCAGCTGCAGCTTCACTGCCTGGGAGGAGAGTGGGAGAGGGGCTGGGAGCCGGGCGGTTTGGATTCCGGCCAAGCTGTTCGGCCCGGCCCAAGGTCATTTGTTCGGGGAAGAAAGGCAGCTGCACAGCCCGTGCAGGCGCCTCCCTGCTCCGAGCCGGGAGCCGGGAGCCGGGAGCCAGAGCTGAAGGACGGACGGAGCTCCCGGTGAAAGCAGATTACCCGGTAAGGGGCTGGCGGCCGACGGCACCGCGGTGACAGGCCCGTCAGGCCTGCCTCTGCCTCTGCCTCTCGGAGGGGATGCTTCCTGGGGCTGCGGTGACAGGCCCCGGGCCGCGGAGGGCGTGCTGATGAGGTGGAGACAGCCTGGCCCCAGCCGGGAGCGATGGCGGGGGCTCAGCCTCTCTGCCTCCCCGAGAAGCCAGAGGCGTCGCCCGTCCCTCACCAGCCCTTTCCAGTTGCTGCCGTCCACGGATCCGTCCACGGATCCATCCCTCTGCGAGTCCATCACCTCCCCCTCTCCCCGCACAGCCCCCGACGGGCCTCCTTGCCTCCAGGCCCACCTCCACTCCCACCTCCCCAGTCAGGGAGATCTAAATATATATATTATTGATTTCAGAGGGGAAGGGGAAGGAGAGAGAAGGACAGAAACATTTATGATGAGAGAGAATCATTCATTCATTGATCAGCTGCCTCCTCCTGCATGCCCCCTACTGGGAATCGAGCCCGCATGTGCCCTTGACCAGAATCGAACCTGGGACCCTTCAGTCCACAAGCTGACACTCTAGCCACTGAGCCAAACCAGCCAGGGCGGCCAGGGATTTCTAAAGCCCGATGCACCCCTGCTTGGCCCCTGAAGGACCCCCTGTCCCGGGAGAGAGCCCAGCTCCGTGGCCTGAGAAGCCAAGGCCGCCCTGGTTTGGCTTCTGCCTCTCGCTGAGGCCGCACCTTCTGCTCGCCCCTCTCTGCCTGGGGCCTCTGCACATGCCACTCCCTCCTGCTGGCACCCTCCCCTCACTCGCCCCTTCCTCTCGGGGTTGGGGGAGAAGCGGTGACGGGGCTAACTCTGCTCCTCCCGCAGGCCCCAGCTGGGATGGCACCTCCTCCGGGAAGCCTTCCCTCCACAGCAATGCAGTCTGTGCTGGGTGCCCCCCCCAGTGCCCGCACTTACCCGTGACCCCCACAGCTCCCTGCCATAGACGAAGGCATGCGGTCCTGTGCTAAGGGCTGTGCCATGTTGCCTCAGTCCCCCTGGCATTGGCCAGGGTGCGGTCAATGCCTGTTTGTCCATCTCACCCACCACACGGGGGGCGGGGTGCCTCACGATGGCCCACTTTCTAAAGGGGGCGGGGGGTGACTGCTCCAGGCACCAGCAGGTACAGGCTGGTAGGAGCCAAGAATCCATGCATTCTGACGACACCGAGTCCAGTCCACACACCCCCCCCTTGAGACCCCGGCTACTGGGGGCCGTTCTGGGTTCACCCAGGTGCCAGCCCTGGTGCATCAGACCTCCGCCAGGGCCCCGAGTCCCCAGGCCGCTGACAGCTCTTCGGCTGCTCCTCCCAGGGGGGCTGCGTCCACAGACTCTCCTCTCTCCTCTCCTCTCCTCTCCTCTCCTCTCCTCTCCTCTCCTCTCCTCTCCTCTCCTCTCCTCTCCTCTCCTCTCCTCTCCTCTCCTCTCCTCTCCTCTCCTCTCCTCTCCTCTCCTCTCCTCTCCTCTCCTCTTCTCTCCTCTCCTCTCTTCTCCCCACCTCTTCTCTCCCCACCTCTTCTCTCCCCACCTCTCCTCTCTTCCCCTCTCCTTCTCTCGCCTCCCCTCTCTTTTACTCTTCTCTCCTTTCTTCTCATCCTCTCTCCTCTCCTCTCTGCAGCTGCTGCAGCTCCTGACCTTTCTCATCCTGACCCCTGGTTCCTGGATGCACCGCCTGCCTGTCCCTGGTCCCCATCTCCACACTCGGAGCCGCCTCTGGGCCCCACCCGCCTCCACTTGCTGGCTCACTTGGTGGCTGGGGACCCCGGACCCAGCCTGCACCCTGCCCTGGTCCTGGGTCTGGGCTCTGGCTTCTTCTGTCAGCCTGTCCCCTCATCGGAGCTTCGAACGCCAACGTGGAGCTCAGCGCTCTGCCCACCCCTCCCCTCTCCCCCGTCGCCGAGGGCCGGGGGCCGGGATGATGAAGCCGTCTGCGGAGAAGGGAGCTTAAGATGTAAACGAGCCCGTGAAATCCCCGATGACAGCCGTGACCACGGTGGCTCCAGCCATTAAACACGGAGCTTTAACGGCCCCTGGAATACACCTGGGGCGCTTGTCAGCAGCGCCTGCTCGTCACGCGTGCACACGCGGCCCATGCACACGCCCGGAAACGTGTGCACGCACACCCGGCTCGGGGAGCAGCACGGGAGGGAGGGAGGGAGGGGACCCGGGAGACGGTTCCAGCAGTTCCCTTGGCCTAAGGACGGGGTGCTGGGGTTCACTCTGTACCCCTCGCGGCCTCCCCACCCTGCAGATAGCCCGTTCTGAGTCCAGGGCACTGGCTCACCCCCTCATCCTTCCCAAATGGCTTTGATGAGGGCTAAGTCCTATTTAACATCCTCCCCTCCCCTTGGCCCCCCTGTGAGCCAGGCCCCTCACCCATGCGGCTCGGGGCCTGGCTCACAGTGGGCACCGGCGATTCCACTCTCCGGGCACACTCAGCTGCCTCCGCCGCGGAGGAAGGCTCCTCACCGAGAACCGAGTGTCTGAGGCCCACGTGGTCGGATTCAGAGCCCTGGCCGCGGAGCCCGGCTCTGAGTTCTGGCCTTGGCGCTGACTCCTGCGTGAGCCAGGTCTCTCGCTCTTCGGTGTCCGTTTCCTTATCAGAGAAGCCCATCTTCCCTGAGCCACCGGGCAGCCGTGACGGGTGTCTGACTCAGTGGGAAGGTTGGCCGGTCTGTGGCCCCTGCAGCCTGGCTGGGGTGGGGGCCGGGCAGCCCTGGGAGCCGGGGCCTGCTGCTGGGCACCGGTGGCTGAGAGGCTCTGTTCAGGGAGCTTCCTTCGTGGGCAGGCGTTTTCGTGCCCACAGCGCTAAGCACGGGGCACGTAGTAGGTGCTCACTCACATAGTAGGAAGGTTGCTGAACTTAGCCACCAACTCCTGTAGGAGTGAGTTTCCAGGAAGCATCCAGGAACCCTCTTCTGTGGCAGGTCCCCACCAAGAGAGCTCCGTGTCCTGGCTCCTGCTTCCCGCTTCAGCAGTGGGCCTCTCCCTGCTCCCGGAGAGCCGGGGCCAGCCGCCCTCCCGCGGGGAGCGCTGCCCACTCTGCCGCAGGCACGCTCCGCCGGGACCATCCTTCTAACGCGCCAGGCACCCGGCCAGCGTGACTAGTGCCACTGTTCCCTCCTGGGCTCCTTTCCGAAGCCAGCGGCCCCGCTCTCAGTTCCCCGGGGCCTCGGGGCTCAGTCCTCACTCCAGTCTCAGCTGCAACTGCCCTCTCCGGGGTCATCTGTTAGGGGCAACGGGACACGGGGTGCCAAGGGCTTTCGTTTGAAAGAACCTGAGCAGGAAGATGCCTGGGCTTGCCCGGTGGCAGCTGCAGTGAGAGTAACCCCCACAGGCTTATCTGTGATAGAAAAGGTGGCGGGGGGGGGGGGGGAGGGGGGGGGGACTCTGAGGGGGGACAGGCCATGGTGGACAAGCAGGCTGCCTGGCTCCAGTGCTGGGGATGCCAGGCAGGCAGAGGGACAGTGACGGCCCTGGGGCCTTATCCCTCAGGCCGCCTCCCAGAAGGGACAGACCGAGGGAGGGCAGTGTGCTGCCAGGGAAATTTACCTGCATGCAGAGGGTAAAGTGCCGCTCAGGACAAACCCCAGGCTCTGGGTTCGGAGGATGGGGAGGAGCTGTGAATGAGCTCCGTACCTTCTCCAGCCCCATGTTCCCGTCTGTAAAATGGGGGGATGACGCTCGTAGTGTCCCCACGGGGCTGATCTGGGGTGAAATGGTGCAGCTCTGAGAGCCGCCTGCCATGGTGGAGACTGACTGCACTGACCGTTGCTGTTGTTACCATGGCAGTAACGGTCATTGTTTATGGCTCACGTAGCCAGCACCCCCTGTGGGAAGGACCCTCATCAGGCTCCCAGAGGCCTGGAGGGGAAAGGTCAGGGCTCCTGGCCACGCAGCTGGGGGGCTGCGGAGGGACAACAGGCTGGACAGTCAGACCTCCCCCTACCCGGGGGGGGCCTCAGGCTCCCCCTGCCCAGGGCTCCTGCCTCTGTTTCCAAGTCCAGGGTTTCTCTGGGGAGAGGTGGGGCAGCAGGTGTTGGCTGGGAGCTGGCGCTGACCCAGGGAGCGTGCTCTCAGGGAGCCACTGGTGACCGTGGGTGGCTGGCCGTGTGAGGGGAGGCGTGTGGAGGCCAGGCCTCCGCCCCCGGGCCCTGTCTGGACCTCTGCCCACCATCTCATTTCCAACGGGGACTCGTTTATGAGTGGTGGCCAGCTGGCTCGGGAACTTCAAAGATAGTATTTGATGAGTTTTAGCAGCTTCAGCAAAACTCTAATTTGAATTTCAGGCGCTGCTGTGTGATTTCCTCGGTGACAGCTCCGAGGGATGCGGGCTCGCTGTCACCCAGGGGCCCTCGCTGGCACTGCCTTCCCGGGAGCCGCCTCCGCTGGAGCTCCGGGAGGGGAGGCACACACAGTGACAGGGGAGCGGGGGGCCCAGAGCAGAGACAGACGCTGAGAGGGAAGGGGAGGAGGCGGGAGAGGAGGGGAGGGCCTGGGGAGAGAGAGGCACAGGACACAGTGGGGACAGGGACCCTGGGAGACCCAGAGGGCACACGGCTAGACAGAAAGAGGCAGAGAGACTGACACGTCAAGTCAAATGCAGGCAGAGGGACCACCCACAGCAGAGGACAGCGGTGGAGAAAGGCACAGGAAGACAGACAGTGGGAGGCAGGGACAGACGAGTGGGAGGTGGGGGAATGAAGAAGAGACCTAATGAGGGGGATGGGAGAGGGGTGAGACCCACAGTTATGAAGCACCCGCTCAGCACCAGGCCTGGAGGGGGCGTCCAGCAAGGACCAAGACACAGGCATGGTCCAAGGCTGCGGAGGGAGCCTGGGCTCAGGGCAGCGGGTGGGGCGGGAGGAGGGCGTTGTCTCCAGCCCCCAGCCCCCTCCCCACCAGAGGTGAGGGGAGAAGTGCTGAGTCCCCTGATCTGAGTGCTGCTCTGACCCAGCCCCCCGCTGCTCTGACCCCCAGCAATGGGCAGTTTGCAACAGGAACTTAATGCTCAACCCCAGGGCTGTGCGTGTGAAGGGGCTCATTCCCCCATGTAGCTCTCCACCCTGCGCGCCCGAGCACGCGCGCGCACACACACACACATGCGCGCGCGCGCACACACACACACACATACATGTGCCCACACACACAATGGCTGGGAAGGAGAGAGGACAGGGAGGGACAGAATGAAAGAGGGATCTGGGAGCAAGAAAAAGAGTCACTTCCTCTCTCTGAGCCTCAGTTTCCTCCTGCGTAAAACACTGGGAGCAGAACATGGCACATCTCACCCGGCTCTTAGGAGGTAGCCCAGCATTGGCTCAGTCGAATCTGAGCCGAAGGGACATTCTCCACACCCCACCCCCCACCCCCAATAAAATGGACCTGGGTTCTGAGATCTGTCCCCCCCATCCTCCCCTCCCATCACCCTTCCTGGTGAGTGAGCCTCCGGGCCATGCAGGATGCCACCTGCCGGGAGTGAGCTGCTGTCACAGGCCCTGTAACTGCGGTCCGGACCGCACTCAGCCGGTGGGCAGGGCCTGGGGGAGCAGTGACCCCAGCCCGGGCAGGAGCCGCCGTGTCCCGGATGCGGGGGAGCGGAGGCCGGGGCGGCACCGGATGGGGAGCAGCCTGGCCCAGCGAGCGGCCTGGAGCGCCTGAAGTTCGTGTCTGATGAGATGGCGATCAGAAACGTGAACGGCCTCGTTAGCGTTTGTACTGATTACAAGCGAAAAGGAAAACAATTTGGATGTAATGGATTAAGTGCACCATGCGATTGCGTTAATTTCACCTGTTTCTCTTTGCCCTTATAATGTGGGTATTAGAGAATTTTAAATTACACACGTGGCTCATATTCTATTTCTTCTTGTTATTTTTTAAAAACCATTTAATGATTTATTTTTTTTAAAGAGAGAGGGGGGAAGGGAGAGGGGGAGTAAAAACATCCATCGGCTGCTTCCTGCATGTTCCCCGAGGGGAACTGAGCCTGAAACCTGGGCCGTGGCTTGATGGGGAACGGAGCCCACAACCTTTCAGGGCCCAGGATGACGGCCAACCAGCTGAGCCACCCCGGCCAGGACTCATGTTAGAGGCCCAGAAGGACCTGTTGCAGTCACAGTCGGAAAGCGGTGTCCGTCCGGGAGATGTGCACTCAGGTCTCAGGACGGATTGGGAAGGAAACGGATTGGCAGGAAGCACTTCTGAGAGTTCTGACAACTGCCGGGGGCAGGAGGGTGACAGCTCCCGCCAGGGCGGTTGGAGGGCCTGACCTCGGCCGAAAGCCCCACAGCGAGGGGCCGGAGCCTCTGCCAGGCCAGAGTGTGCTCATTGGGAGGGAAAGGCGAAGCTCACTGCGGGCAGCACCGAAGGCCGAGTCCTCACACGCTGATGAAGGGCAGACACAATTCTGGGAACACCACTTGCTTGTGCCCGAGGCCCTGGGGCCCGCTGAGGGCTGTGCGGGAACAAAACCCGTCTGCGGCTTCAGCCAGCCCCGAGCCCACCCCTCAGCGGCTGGCAGCGCAGGCCTGTGGGCAGCCTCTCTGGGAACCAGCTTTCTCGTCTGTGGCCGTGCCTCCGAGTCAGGCTTTGGAGCAGACGAATTTGTCACCGGCTCTGCCACTCATCCTGAGCCAGGTCACCCCTGGCAGCACCTCCTCACCCTAAGGGCGCCGGGAGGGTGGGCAGGGATAGATGCCAAGGGCTGAGCCGGGAGGAACGCATGTGCTGTGCAAACATTTGCTGCTGGAACCTGGGAATCCACCCGCAACCAGACAGGCCGTCCCCCCCAAATCCCTCCTCCTGCCCCCCCCGCAGTGCTGATGGTGCTGCTGAGGAGCCAACGAGGAAGTCATTTAGATCCTGATGAGTGCAATGAAGAAGTTAGAGAGACAAAGGATGGACACCACCCAGTGTGCCCACCCAGTGTCCTCCCCCCCCCCCCGTCCCTCCACCTCCCCATGTGCCCACCCTGTGCCCTCCCGCCCGGCCTTCCCCCTCCCTCTCCCCCTGTGCCCACCCAGTGCCCTCCCACCTGGCCCTCCACCTCCCCGTGTGCCCACCCAGTGCCCTCCCGCCCAGCCTCCCACCTCCCTGTGTGCCCACCAATGCCCTCCTGCCCAGCCCTCCCCCTTTCTCTCCCCCTGTGCCCACCTAGTGCCCTTCCGCCCAGCCCTCCCCCTCCTCCTCCCTGTGCCCACCCAGTGCCCTGCCCAGCCCTCCACCTCCTCGTGTGCCCACCCAGTGCCCTCCCGCCCAGCCCCCCACCTCTCCATGTGCCCACCCAGTGCCCTCCCGGCCAGCCCTCCACCTCCCGTCTCACTCCTGAGGCTCTGGCCCCGGGCTCCAGCAGCTGAGGTGAGGGCACGTGTGGAGGAGGGGCGGGCCACCGGGCCATGGCCTAGAGGCTGTCAGTTTGGCCCCTGAGTAGGTGCGTTTGGCTGGTTATTCAGAAGTTACTCTGCTTCCCCAGGCCCCCACCTCTCCCCTGGGTAACGGGACCAATAACTCTCTCCCATCCAAGTACTAACCAGGCCCGACCCTGCTTAGCTTCCGAGATCAGATGAGATCGGGCGCGTTCAGGGTGGTATGGCCGTAGACGGGACCAATAACTCTCAAGCCGCCCTGGCCTCCCTGTGAGGGGCCGACGCAGACAGCTACGTGTCCCCTAAATCCCAGGCTGGCGCTCCTGAAAAGGCGGCATCTGAGTCGCAGCTCACATGTCTTCCAGCCGAGCAGGACTTGTCTGGGGAGACAGAGGACAGGCCTTGGGGACAGCAGCCTCAGAGGCTCCTTCCTGGCTGGGGTGGGGCCAGGCAGTGTGTGTGTGTGTGTGTGTGTGTGTGTGTGTGTGTTGGGGGGGAGGGGCTCCCCGCAGTTTGGTAACCTGGAGGGTGCCGCTGAGGCCAGGGCTGTGGATGATGAGCTGAGGGTGGCAGAGGGCAGATCTGGGAGAGCCCTGTCTGGCAGACAAGGCTGCCCAGACTTCATGGCAGGCACTGGGGCTGCAGCCGGGACATGAGTGTTAGGCCCGCGTCCTGAGCAGATGCCAGCTGGAAGGTCTGTGAAGACAGCCCCAGAGCCCCCCAGGCCTCCCTTTTCTGTTTTGGGGTCTCTGCTTGGAAAGGCACCCACAGGAGTGAGAGACACTTTGGCGGGCCGTGGAGGAGGGGAGAGCTGGTGGGACGGCGGGCAGGGGGCATGCGTGGAGGAGGGGGTGGGTGGCCGGGCCAAGGCCTGCAGGCGGTCAGCTTGGCCGCTGAGTAGTGCGCTTGGCTGGCTCCACAGGACCTCACGCTGGGAACCTTTAGCCTTGTCCCCTCCCCCTCCCCCTGGCAGCCAAGCCCAGGGAGGCTTGTGGAAAAGCTTCTGGTCAGATCAGAGGGGGCCACTGAGGTATCCGGGGGAGCCTCTCCTCAGGTCTCCTGAGTGGTAGGTTGAGGAGCCCACATGCCTGGGGTTTTGGTCTTGGTCTCCCAGCCAGCCAGGCCCCACCTGGAGGATGCAAGCCTTGACTCTGCCTCTTCATTCTGAGGCTGCAGCCTCAACAGGCAGGGGTGGGACCTCTGCACAGACTCTCTCCTCCAAGTGCCCTGCGCCCCCAGAGTCCAGGCTCCACAGCTGGCCTTCCTGGGGTCAGGCCCGGGAAGCTAACATGGCGTCCGAGCCCTCTTCGGTCAGGACCTCCATAGCTCTCACTCGGTAACCCGGAGGCAGGCAAGAGCTCTCACCCTGCCCCTCGGCAAACAGTGAGGGAGACAGGCTCTGAGGGCGGGGGGCTTGCCCAGGGCCAGAGCGCCGGACAGCCCACGGTTGACGTTAGACGTGGGGCCCTTCAGCTCTGACTCAGCCCCGCCTCGTGCTCTCTCCGTGCGAAGTGGGCTCTGACTGCGGCCTGCTGTGACTCCTCGCGTGACCGACTGAGAGATGGTGCCTCCTGGAGCCTGGGTTTTTCACTTGCAAAATGATAATCCACGCTCCTCTCCTCAGACCACTGCTGCCACAGTCAAGCAAGTCAGCGATGGAAAGTACTCTGAATTACGGGGCCACAGAGGCGGGCAGCACGGAGAGGGGGGATAGCCCGCACCTGCTGGTGGAGAGCGGGCCGCAACCCCACGGCTCACCAGCTGAGGACACAGAGGGCGACTGAAGGCCTTCACCCTGAAAGGGGCGACAGTGAAGACACTGCCCTAACCTTCAGGGGACTGTGGGGATCAACGGTGCCGCTGAAAGTGATGGGGAAACAGCAGATTGCTACTTGAGAGTGAGACATGGTGGGGCTACCGTCACCCGTACACAGAATAAGAGAGGCCGACCTGGCCACGCGCTGTCCTCCCTCTCCTCTCTCTGCTCCCCCCGCCCCCCCCCCCCCCGGGCGGCCTCTTGGCTCCAATAGACCAGGTCAGGATGGAAAACAGGTGGATAAAACCTAAAGCCACACACCTAACAAGACTGAGCAGGGGTCGGAACTCTGATCTGAGTGGCTCTGAATGGCTGCACTAATGGACACTGTCTTCTGATCCGATATTTGCCCATAAAACGGTGGCTGTTCTAGAGAACATTTTTCCTGTAGGAGCCCAGGGTCAGGGGAGAGAGGGGGAAGTCAGACCAGCCAAGATGCTTCCCAGAGCTGCCTGGGCCGGGGAACCTTCTCCACTGGAAGGGCCCGGCTGAGCCGGCAGGTGTTGACTGAGGATGTGAGACTGAGGGCCGGTCTAAGCCACAGATAATCCAGCCCCGGAGCAAGGCACAGGGCATGCGTGGTGCTGCCGGACATGTTCCCAGCTGACAAAAGCAGAGTTTGGGCCGGGCTGCTGTCTCAGGCAGGATGGGGAGAAGGAGAGAGCAGGCTGGGAGACTCAGTAGGTCCTATGACAACATGTAGGTGTGACAGGCCAGGCTGCCCAGGGACTGGGAAGGATTAAAAAATGCTTGGACGTAGCGTGGTGCTCAGCAGCAAGCTCTGGAGCCAGCGGCCTGGGCTCCCGCCCCAGTGGTGCTGCTCAATGACACGTAGTTCAGGTGGCTTCCCGGGTGCTGGCGGCCTCACCTGTCGCAGGGGCGGGAGAGTGACAGCACCCGCATCACGGTGCTGGTGAGACGAGAATTATACTCGCTCTTTGTCCGTGTTCAACATGGGCTTAATAACAGAACTATTAATGATGAGAGCACTTCTTTTCTTTTTTAAAACATATTTTTATTGATTTCAGAGAGGAAGGGAGAGGGAGAGATAGGCATATCAATGACGAGAATCATCGATTGGCTATCACCTGCATGCCCCATTCTGGGGATTAAGCCTGCAGCCCAGGCATGTGCCCTGACCGGGATTCGAACCATGACCTCCTGGTTCATAGGTTGATGCTCAACCACTGAGCCATGCAGGATGGGCAAGAATATTTCTAAAAAATATTAATGCCCAACCCCCTTCCACCACCACCACCTCATGAAAAAGAGAGAGAAGAGAAACCCAGCATGCAGGTCTGCGGGCGGCATGGGTGTTTTTGGTTCTTGTTTCTCACATGTGACCCTGGCCTGGCCACAGGTCAGCAGTGCCCCTGGGGCAGGGCCCACGCATGGGACTGGGCACTGGTAGGCGCTCAGGCCTCCAGAACTTCAGGTCTCCGACTCCGATGTGCCAGGCTACCTACATGGGTGTGTGCATGGATGGAATAAGGCACAGTTCTTACCCTTGCAGGGTCACCATTTAGTGAGGGAGGGTCTGTGCTCCCAAACCCACAGGGGCCCCCAGCCTGTGGCTCACTCAGGCTCAGGCACCCCTTCCTCAATTCCCTTCGGTTCCGGGCTCACAGGCAGCTCTGGGCTGGACCCTGTGTGGGCACAGAAGTTTCTATCTTCAATGGAATGACCTGTTCCGTCCTGTGCCGGCCCCATGGGCCCCTTCCCCACATCCTGCCCATTCTTATCAGACCCGCCTGATGGCTGCTCTATAAAATCTCCCCTGGAGGTGACAGTGGCTCCCTGGACCGACCCTGTCCTGTGTTTGATCAGCTGTTTGTGGCTTGAGCTGGGGAACCAGAGCGGGAAGAGCCAACAGGAGTGGTGTTTGGTCAGAGCAGCCAGGAGCCAGGCTAGCTGCTCCTAGCTTTCCACTAATCTCCCTGGGAGGACGGAGAGGAGGGAGTGTGGACAGACCGGCCCACGGGTAACTTGGGGGTGTCAGGCTGGTGGGAGAGTCTGGGAAGGGGGTGAGATGGAGAAGTTGGGTTCTCCCTGACCAGCCACAAGGGTAAGTGAGGGAAGCACTGCGTGGTCCCGGCCGAGCGGCGACATCTACTGAGCACCAAGCGCACTGTCTGGGCCAAGTATTTGGGGAGAGAGCGTCTTCCTGGACAGGGACCTGTGGCCTGGCTCACTGAGTGGCAGGGCAGCGGACACAGTACACAGAAAGGAAGGAGCTTGCTGCCTGTAGTGATGTCCTAGTGACGCCTCGGTCCTCCGTCATTTCCTAACCAAGGTGATGGCTTTTGGCCTCAGTTTGCACACCACATGCGTTGAGTACACGTCTCGGTGGGTAGGAGGAACAGTGAATGGGGATGCTCCGGCTGCAAGGCCAGAAGCCATCCACACTCAGGGCTCCGTTTCCTGAGCCCCAGCTGGGTGTGTCCCTGCCTGACACTAGGTCGGTGCCTCACTCACACATGGCCCTTCATTGGTGGTGCCCCTGGGGCTGGCCTGGGGCACAGCTGTTCCATTGCCTGGGTCTTGCACGCCCCTGCGGCTCACCCAGGCCCTCCTTCCCACCCTCTCCCCTGCCCTCCTTCCCACCCTCTCCCCTGCCCTCCTTCGCACCCTCTCCCCTGCCCAGGCCACTGTCAAGTACCTGGGATGTGGACAGGCATCCTGTACGGGCACCTACACTCCGGGAGACATTTCACAAACGCTGACTTTCCTCCTCACCGTCACTGTGAGGGCGGCTTGCCCACGGTCATCGCCCAGTCAGGGGTGGGCCAGGAAGTTTGGAGTCCAGGCCTGAGGTGACCGATCACTCAGGACCCGCCGGCCCATTTCCTACCTCTGCTCAGTTCTCCTGTGCTTCATCCTGCGGTCACCTTCACGCTGGAGCCAGCGGCTCCTGCAATTACCCCGCTCCTCGGACGCTCTCAGGATTACAGCTCTAAAATCCACAGCGCCAGCCTCTCCCCACACTGCTTAGGCGGAGGGCATTCCTTCTCAAGGCGCGGTGGGCTCTGGGCAAGTGTATTGGGGCGGCTACTCCAGGAGCCCCCCTCTCCCTCCCAGCGTCGGGTGGCAATGCTGGCCTGAGCCAAGGCTGCAGTCTAGACTACCACCACCACCCCCCACTCCCCCCACCCCCCCGTCTTCCCCCTCGGCCTCACACACCGGATCTAACTGCAGAAACCACCACAGTCTCTGTGTCTGCCAACAACGTGACATTTCCAGCTTCCCCCACAAAAGGTTTCTGCTTACTTTTAGTTATCTGCTCAGCATCTTATGCTGTGGGGCAGCTGAGATTCTAGAGATGCGTGAGAAGCGGTGGGTGTTGTGAGGATCCCTAAGGATGCGTGGGGACTGGAAGAGACACGTAAGCGCGAAGGAAGGAACACTTGGTGCTGGAGAACGCAGGGAACGGCTGGCCTGTGTGAAGGACGTGATTAATGACAACTACAGTTACAACACTCAACACAGTTAAGTCCAGGCTTTTAACCCACACGATTCTGTGGGGTAGATATAACAATCCCCCATTTATAGGTGAAGCCAGAGCTCCGGAGGGGCCTCACCAGTCACACGGTCAGCACGTGGCACAGGCGGGATGTGCACAGGTCTGGCCTGCACCACATGGCTCCCTGGGAAACGAGACTCCACAGGACAGGCAAGCGCTCCCCCCGCCCCTCCCTGTGAGCATGGCCTGAAGGTGCAGCTCCCCTAGGAGGCCAGGCCCCTCCAGCCTGTGTGACAGCTGCCCTGAATCACAGAAATCATCTACCTCATCATTCATTTGAAGCTCACGCAGCATCACGATTATCAAGGTACATATTTTATTTATATAGACCAATGCAAGGTGAGCACGAACAATGGTTTGTAATCCTATTTATACAGCATCACGTGCTGCTTAGTCGTCTTGATCATGGGCGGGCTGGCCTGGTAAGGTACGACCAACAATTTCTGTGATTTGGAAGCCCACGAAATTATACTGCCCACGGTATACACTCTCCTCACGTTATCACCAAAGCACAGACAGTTTCTCTGCGTCATAGGCCGAGTCGATGGTGTAGCAAGTTCTGACTGTGCTTCGGAGCCTTTGGCCCAAGTCCTACCAGCCCCAAGGTTTTCCATGGCAACCGAAACAGTTATCAACCTGCCTTCACACTCCCTTCAACCCCAAGTCCTCCTTCATCGTCCACTTCCCCAGGTCCCTGATGCACTGGGCCACACCGGGCAGTGAGTTCCTTTGGGAGGACTGATTAAATATGCCAGCATTTTCTCCATCTGTTCAACTGTCTGGCCCGTGTCATAGAGACACTGCTATAGGAACCACTCGGGGGAAGGTGAGCTGTTTCCTCCATCCTTGGTCACTCACTGATCCCAGCCACATCCCTCCCACCTCATTGATATGCCGGCAGCCTGTGGTGCCCACATTACCCGGGTGAGAGAGAAACTCCTAGGGCCCGCCTCACCTCCTCGGTCTGGGAGTGTTTCTCACTAGCCAGGCGCAGAGAACGGGCCTGATTCCCACTCATCCTCAGCCCCTCTCAGGCCCTCCCTGGGGGCGAGGCTGATGTGTTCCGTGGTCAGCAGCAGGAGAGTCTGCAGCAACCACAGAGAGGGCTGCGATCTCCAGGGAACCCAGGGCTCACACTGTAGACCATGGAAGACCATGGCCTCAAACTTTTCCAAACACACCACTTTGGAGATGGGAGAGATGGGTTTTATAAAATAGAGGAGGAGACACCTCCGTCTTTGCTCCTGCGCTGCCCCTCTGGCCTCAGGCTCTGCTCAGACATCTCCCTACGGTCATCCTTGCTCCTGAGCCTCTACGCGCTTCTCATTACCTGGACGGTAAGTCCTGTCCCTAAGTGACTCCCCTCACTCCCACCGAATTAGCCTTCCGCTCGCAGCCTGCCTGCCTGCCCCTCCTCACCGGCTGTCTCAGGAGCTTGGGAGCCACGGACTCCTCCAGACCATCGCATAAGCCCTGCGTTCAGCCTGAGGCCACAGGCAGCACCATGGCAATGAGGCAGAGAGAAGACCACTGCCATGAAGCAAGTCGGTGAGAGGACGAGGCCACGAAAACAGTGTCCTCTGAGGCAGTAACTCAGAAGATCTCTTTGGCAGAAAACGGACAACTAGAGCTAGAAAGTTTTTCTACAATAAAATCACACCCGGGCATCTCCAGAGAGGGACAGTGTAAGGTCACTGCCAATGCCGCATGTTGCAAAGGTCCCCTCGGAGCAGAGACGAAACTTTCTCATCCCCGACCAGAATGAGCACAAGGCCGTGCCCGATGCCGGTGCCGGGCGAGTCTGACAGCAGCAGTCAGTCCGGGTCTGTGTCAGCTCCCACCTCGGCGACCTGCTGGGCTGGTGACAGGAGAAGGCACATGTCCTGTCACAGCCCGGGTCCGTCAGGAACGAAGAAAGGGGCCTCAGTACCTGAAGGACCGGAAGCTGGGTTTAAAACACACACCTTGCTTATTCGGAAGACTGTTTAAAAGGAGGAGCCCTTTTCTCCTGCAGGCCCTCAGCAATTCCTTCCCATTTCCCGGTGTTTTGGCTGGAGATGTTTTGAGGACACGCAGGTCCCAGCGGCAGCCTGTGGCTCTGAGGCGCTGTGTCCTCATCGCTGGGCTGGGCTGCAGGCGCTGTAAGCACAGGCCACTCCTCCCTCAGTGGGTTTATCTGGCGTCAGCGGGAGAGTCCGTGTCATTTCGCCACTTGCAGATCGAGAGCTCTCCTGGGCTGACAGCTCACAGGACTGAAAAGCTTACGGAGCCAGACGGGCTTGGCAGCAGCAGTGAGGGCTGCACGTGGAGGCTAAGTCTCAGAGGTTTGAGCACCATCTTCTGGTCAGTGTTTGGCTTTTGAGGCGACTTGCCTTTGAAATGTCATTGGCTTCAGAATGAAGAACCCTGAGCTGCCCAGCTCAAGTGATTTGCACATCACAATGGGGGCACCCTGGAGGCAGGAGTATGTGGGTGCAGGGCCCAGGCAGAGCTCACTGCCAGCACAGGCCCTGGCCATGCACATGCTGGGCAGTGTTAAGGGCCCTCCTCTGCCTTTCCAGCAGTGTGCGGTGGCAATAAAAGTCCCTCCCATGACCAACACGGACCCTTTATCCCTGCTTGCCCCTGGTGATGTGAAAGTGCTTGGAAAGGGGTGGGCTAGTCTTCCGCCTCCTCGAGCTTGAAGGCAGTGATCACATTGGGCACTGCCCTCTGCAGGGGGGCAAGCACGAGGTGGCAGGGAGCCTGCCTGTGTGTAAACACTGCAGTAGCAGGCCAACCTTCTGGCGTGGAGGAAAGGAAGATAAATGCTAGTCATTCTCTCCAAATGTCGGGGACCTACATCCATCTAATTGCATTTCATAATGGACTCCACCACCCATTAATTACCAGATTACATGTTAGAAATGGAAGATAAAAAGCCTGGTGCGATTCAGACTCCAAAGGATCCCTGAC
The DNA here is from genome assembly GCA_963693515.1 of Pipistrellus nathusii. NCBI lineage: Eukaryota > Metazoa > Chordata > Mammalia > Chiroptera > Vespertilionidae > Pipistrellus > Pipistrellus nathusii. Next base: position 12,382,792 of record OY882859.1, on the reverse strand, counting down.
CTGCAGAAGCGGTGGCAGCCTGGAGAGTCAGACAGCAGGCCGAACACCCAGCGCGGAGGACGGTGGCAGGAGGCAGAGCCGGGGCGGTCACAGGCACTGCTCCACCTGGCGCGGGTTGCTAGCTTTATTACATGCTCTGGAGGGAGGGGCACGGCCTCCGGGTCGGGCAGAAGGCAGGTGTTGACAGGGAAGGGGATGAGGGCAGCGGGGAAGGCCGAGGCTCAGACTTCAGTACAGAGCACCATGAAGCTGCAGGAGGGGCAGGGACAGCCTTGCAGCCTCCACTGAACACATCCAGAAACTCTTCCAAGGCTTCGCTAGTGGAAGGGCTGATGGCACTGCCTGATGGGAGTCCCCATGTAGATGAGGCCTTGCTGTGTTCACAGGCTGCTCCTGCCCATGACCAGCAGCTGGGGGATGAGAGATGTGAGGAAGGGCCAACTGTGCTCAAGATGGGGGACCCCTGAATGGGTGCTTTTCTCTCATTCTTAAGTGGCCAGAAGGTACTGACAGCATCTGCAGCCCCTTAGTGGGGCTATGACCCCACATCTACCATTCTGCTGCGGCTCCTGGCACCTCTGCTTACCTGGTCACCAGCTCCTGCCATGGCTTTCCGACTCTATCTCAGAAGCTCTGCTCTGCTGCGGGGTGGCCAGCCTGTGGGAGGGCGGCGGGTCGGCAACAATACGCTCAGACATTGGTGGTTCTATGAGAAAGACGCTTCTGCTGTCTGTTTTCCAAGGGAGACCGTTTTGGTTGGTGCTGGGCTAAGATGCTCATCACGCAGGACAGCCAGGGACCGAGGGCAAAAGGACCCGCCGTGGAGCGTTCTCTCTGCTGCCTGTGCAGGACCCCTTCCCCGATGAGCAGCCAACTCACTTGGCCTCACCACAGATCAGGGTCACGGTCCCATCCAGCAGATCCTCCACGGTCACTGCCACGAGCTCAGAGCTGGTCTGAGACGTCTGCGAGTCGGGCAACGTCACAAACACCTGGGACCCGGCCAGCTGGGTCTCCTCCAGAGTGATCACCTGCTCTGTTGAGGCGGCCGGCTCCGGGGTCTGGATCACCTGGAAGGAGAAGACCATGAGGCTCTGGGCAGCGTCCACAGCTACCGTGTTTTCCTGAAAATAAGACATCCTCCGAAAATAAGACCTAGCGCATGGAAAGATAAGACATCCCCTGAAAATAAGATCTAGCGCAACTTTGGGAGAAAAAAATTAATATAAGACACTGTCTTATTTTCGGGGAAACAGGGTAGCTCTCCAGAATTTTCATGGTTTCCATCCAGGCTGTAATGATGATATTTATGTTTTGACCTGAGGAGAGCAATTGCACGTGCCTAATGGGAAGAGGCAAATCTTACACACGAGTGATGCAAAGGAGAGGCAGGCAAACAATTTAAATAACCGTGTGCTAAATTGCTGTAATTTAGCTCAGTATGCCACCTCAGGCCCAGACTCTGATTACACACCGGTGAACACCGGCTCGGCTTCTCACACTGGGCCTTCCCGTCCCAAGGATTACACCGCAGAGCAAGAGCCATGTGAAAGGAATGCCACCAAGGTGTCAGCGGCATGCTAGAACCACGGACACTGGAATGACATGCCGACAGGGGTGTTTCTGGGCCTGATCAGGCTAAGAGCCTCCCGTGGCTCCAGGGCTACAGAGCGAGTGAATGAAGGGTGACTTCTGTCAACTCCCTCATTTGGCTCACCAGGCTGGCAGGGCAGGTATCTCCCCTCCCTCCACAGGCTGTACCCCTTCCATGTTGGCATCTGTCAAAGACGGCCTTCCTGTCCAGGGAGGACCAGTCTGTGCTAAGTAACCCAGCTCCCGCTGGAACCACCAGGCTGATGACCTGAAGTGCGGAGCTCAGGACAGCCTGATGCCCCTGCTATTTCAGGCCAGAGTGCCCACGGGGGCACAGGTACCCTGGCTCTTGAGAACGAGCCCAGAGCGGGGAGCAGGGCACTAGATAAAAGTGGCAGCAGTGGGAAAGCCCAGCTCTGTGCCACTGGGAGTGGAGAGACCAACTGTGATGTCCAACCAAAAGCCATCCAGAGAGTAGTTTTCAAGCCGCGTGTTCTTTCCTTTTCTTTCAGCAACAGACTCTTCCCAAAGGCCTTACCCAGAACCGAACAGGTGAGATGCCAGGAGCACAGCCTCTGGTGTAAGGCAAGAGACACGCAGAGGCCTGCCCCTGACTGGCCCTCGCACCCTGGAGGCTGTGGAGCACGGCTTACACGTGATGCCCAGGAGGCTGGACGGCCGGGCCGTCAGCCCGCAGCCCCTCTCCAGCCCCCACAAACCCTGCCGTCCTTAGAGGGGGGCTGCCCTCCTTCCTGCCCCCTCTGGAAGGAGAGGTGTCCTGCGCCGGCGGAGAAGCTCTCAGGGTGACGGAGCTCCCAACAAAGAGCCCTACCTCTCCGAGGCTCCCCAGCTCTCACCGCCTCCATGGTGCCCCACCGGAGGCGGGAAGTGCAGGAATCAGGAGAGCCGCCTGGGTGGTTCCGCTTTTGGAAATTCTTGTTCTAGGCTCCCGCTACTTCGGGGCTTTTCGCATGTGGCGACCAGGACACGAGGACTCTCTGTTCTATTTGGCAAGAGGTCCAGAGAGACTCTGACAGGTCCTCTTAGCGATGACTGGATCGCTTACAGGGCCCTCTGAGAACCCCGAGAGAGAGGCGTGTTGTGCGGGAGAGACCCCTAGAGAAGCCTTAGGGACCCCATGGTAGCACCCCGTATCTGAGGTCCGTTACCTGCACCACCTGCGAGGCCGCTGCCTGGGCTTCAGTGCCCGCCACCTTTGGGTGCTCGGACTCCAGGTGGCCCTCCAGCTGGGCTGGGGAGGTGAAGAGCTCCCCGCAGAGCTCGCAGGGGAAGGTGCTCTCCGACTGCTTGAAGTGCTCCGTGGTGACGTGGTGCTGCAGTGCTCCGGGGAAGCGGAAGGTGGCCGCACAGTACAAGCACCGGAACGGCTGCGACCCTGGAGGCGGGAGACAGGGAAGAGCTGTGGGTGAAATGGCTGAGAGACAAGGGCAGGGAGAGGGAGGAGCAGCGAGGAACACGCTCACAGGCAGACCCGGGTTCTGTGGGCCCGAAGCCCCCGTGAACCACAGCTTAAACCGCCTCTGCAGAAGCCCACTATTCACCCAGCGGCAGGGAATGGTGCTGCCGACACCGTCTGTCATCAGTTCTAGGAAGCATGTTTTAACGTCTCTGACACGGACTCAATGGCATTTAACGACGCCACGGGCGAGGTGGCAGTTGGGCGTCACTGTCAACGACTGCACGAAGAACATGGAAACTGGGTGAAGCCTGGCACTAGAACCCGCACAGCGTGTGACCAGGCCTGAAAGTCCCTAAGACAGGAGCAGTGCATGTCTCACTGACTGGAGCCCAGAGGCGTAGGAGAGAGGAGGCGAGGGTGAGTGTTCAGATCTACCCTCGGAGGGAATGAAAAATAAACCAGTTTCCTATGGGCTCAACAGCCCACAGCCAGAGGCCCCACTACGCGCTCCATCCAGCACTCTGGAGGGCAGTTACCACCATGTGGAGTAACACACGTGTCAACAATCTGAGTTGAAAGCTACTCTGAGAAGCTGGAGTCTGACCTTATTTCTTTTGTTTCCTTTTTTATATATACTCATAAGAATGCATATTGGGGTGGGAACCGGGTAGAGGGGAGCTATGGGGGGAAAAAACAGGAATAACTGTAATAATCTGAATAAAGATTTATTTAAAAAGAAGAAAAAAAAAAGAATGCATAAAAATCTATACCAAATCTAGTCCAAAACAGCACTTAGAATAATCTGTAAGTTCTAAGTGACAAGGAAGCAGAGTTTAATTAGCAGCTGTGTTTCTTTCTTAATGGTTCATTTTTTTTAAAGGGTGCATCTTAAACTAGCTTTTAGATTTGATGAGACATAGTAGTAACAATGACAATCACAGGTCATGCTTATGGAATGCCAGGCCCCTATGTGTTTTTTGTCTACTGGATATTCAATCCTTACAGTTACCCGATGAGGTAGGAACTACACCTGTCCCCATTTTACAGATGAGGAAACTGAGGCACAGGTAGCTAGGCTACTTGGCCTGGGTTGCACAGCTGTGAACAGTGGAGAGGAGGGTCTCCGCCGGGCAGGGGTGTGGTGGCACTGACGGTGGCACTGACCTGAGTGCTGGCACTTGATGTGAACTTGAAGCAAAGCTGGCGTGGGGAAGAGCTCCTTACACTGCTCACATTCATGGAACTTCATATCTGCGAAGCACACGGGAAGAAAAGGATGGCTCCCTGAGGCTGGACAGTGACAGGGCTGGGGCAGGGGTGACGCCTAACACTGAGCAGGCGCCTACCAAGTGCCAAGAACCTTCCACCTATGACATATCATGCACTCTAGTGGTGAAGAAGCCAGCGCTGCGTCCAGACGGCCTGGCCGCAGGTTGTTGTGAAGACTAAAGGACAAAATGCACGTGGAGTGCTTAGCATAGCACCTTGCACATAGGAAATGCTTCGTAACTGCTGGCTGTTGTGATTATCCTCAGATTCCCCTGCAAGGTAGGTATTAACTATAGGCAAGCTGAAGAGAAGGAAGCGGGCTCAGAAAGGAAGGCGCTTGCCAAGGCCATGCAGCTGATCAGTGCTGGTCAGGCCTTCCCCCCAGAGCCGCCCTTCCCTTGTGCTGTGGCTGAGTGTGACTCGGGCTGGGAGCAGCTTGCACCGCCCTCCATCTCCGGGTTAGAGAGCTACTGCCCTCAAGCCGCTGTTCCTGGGCTCCAGGGAGGCACCCTCCAGGTGTGCTGGGAGAATGAAGCATTACCACCGCACCCTACTCTAGCCCTGAGTTGGAGTTCGGTGTAAACCCAGGATCCACGTCACTAAGCCTCTCTGCTCCGGCCTCTGGCGCTGCTCACCTGCGTGCTCTGTTTTGATGTGCTTCTTGTGCTCAATGGAGTTGGAAAAGGTTTTGTCACACGAGCTGCACTGGAGTGATGAGAACTTAGAAGATCGATGGTTCTGAGCAGCAAACACGTCAGGGTGGTGGGTTCGATTGTGGTACCACAGACCAGACAATTGCTGCAAGGAATTTGGCAAGTGTTCAGTTTCAGGATGTTCCAGCAAGCAGAGTGCTCATAAAGCCCTCATGCGAGAGGGACACCGCTCTCAGGCCGGCGGTGGGTCTGGACTCCCACTCTCCCCTGCCACCGCGTGCCGGCCTGACAGAGGCTAGGGCTGCGGGAAGAGGCACCTGCGCGTCCTGAGAGGCCACCACGGAGCAGGCTCAGCAGGACACTCATTCCTCACAACAAGCCCGTGAGGGAGGAGTTAGAATCATTTCCATGAGGCGGAGGCTGAGACAGAGGGGTAAAATGCCTTGCCCAGGGTCACAGGATTAGTAAAGAGCAGGAGCAAGATTCAAATCCTGGCATCTGCCCCTACTCCACAGGCAGGTGCCTGCCCCTACTCCACAGGCAGGTTCTGGGTTCGGAGCAGCGCTGGGCTCTCCCTAGAATCCCACCATTTCCTAGGGACCAAGCCTTCCTCAGCTTTGTACTGTAATGTCCCAGCACAAAGCCTGGTACAAAGTCAACATCCCAGTCTCTGCTGAGCTGCTGGGCTTCTCTCCATAACCTAAATCTTACAGTTACTGGCAAGGACCCTTCTCTTCTCTGTGTGCTTAGGTTTCCAGATGAGTGGTTTCTTTTTTTAGTTCTCTATAGAGTTTCCCTTTAATTACATACCAAATTCTAAGGTAAAAAGCAGAGCCCTTCCCTGGGAGTTAAAAATAATAGTTCTAAACACAATAATTCTAGGCAGCGTTACAGACACTATTGCCATTCTCGTGTCCCTCCACACTCGGGGTTAACAGAGTCTAAAGAATGTGACTGCCCTGGGGGAAGCAGCACTCAGTTCAGAGGGTGAGAACTGGGCTGCATTTGGAGCCCCCCGAACCCCCCATATTACTCCCACCAGATCACCTTAGCGAATCTGCACTAGTACCAGCTGCATCTTCATGAGCGCCAGGCAAGCCGTCCCACCCGGAGACACCATGTGCTCCTCAGACTAGACCAGGGAGAGAAGCCGAGGGACAGGGACAAGGTACAGGGCCGAGCGCCAGGGAGCCTGCGGTCACCTGGTAGGCCTTGTTGCAGATCCCGCAGCTGAAGGGCTTCCCTCCAACGTGGGTCACCATGTGGCGCTCCAGCATGGAGGGGGCGCTGAAGATCTTCCCGCACGTGGGGCAGGGGTGGTAGTCCTTGGAGTGCACCTCGTGGATGTGCTTGCGGTGATCCTGCAGCGTGGAGAAGCTCATCCTGCACTTCTTGCAGTCATACGGGTCTTCTATGTCTGGTTCCATGAGGGACGGCCATGAGAGGAAGGGGTGGGAAAAACACAGGCTGGTCAGTAAGATGTGGGTGGCCGTGCACAGCTCCAGGTATTATACAAGACTGTCTTTAGAGGTCATGCAAGGTCACAGGCTCCGAGGACCAGAAGTCAGTACAGCAATCATCTGACTATCCTAGCTTCATCCCAGGAAGCTTCTGGATTAACCAGCTCTGCAGCATCAAACAGTTCCCCTCAATTCCTCACTTCACATCTACCAATTAAAGTCTGTTTTACTGCTGTCCAGGGTGTGCTGCTCCTCTCCTGCTTGTTTTCTAATTCTCCCTAGAGATTTCTGACCTACTATTCGAATGTCAGAGCATCACTATCCGCATGAATGACAGGAGGAGTGCCCCCTTGTTCTCCACTTTAGACGCGATAAAAATACGCTTGCATAGGTAATGTTTAATGACACCATGTGACAGGTACGTTCCCAGTGCCTTGCATATGTTAACCTACTTAATCCTCCCAACAACCCTGTGAGTAGGTGCTAGTCTCTACAGAGGAGGGAAGTCAAGGCTTAGAGAGTGCGGGTGGCACAAGCAGGAAATGGCTGAAGTAGGTAGCAACTCAGCTTTCATTCCCGGCTCTGGCAGAGTGATAATGTGTTATGACTGTCACATGTGTGAGGCCTTGATTGGGGCCCAGCTCTGGTAGAGTGACAATTCTGTTATGACTATCTAATGTTTTCTCAAGGCCAGGTCTGTGCCGAGTGTCCGACAGCCACCACCTCAGTACATACTGTGAAAGGTGTGCAGGTGGATGGAGAGGCCATTGGCCTGCCGGAAGCCCTTGCCGCAGTCCCTGCAGACATAGGGCTTGTCCCCGGTGTGGGTCCTCACGTGGCGGGACAGCTCGATGGACTGGGCAAACACAGCATCACAGTACTGGCACGCGTACATTTTTCCTGGAAACACACATGCGTTTATTAGAGCCAGCACTAAACAGGAGGCAGTTTGCAATACGATGGGTGAGAGCCTGAGCCTTCCCATCAGAGGATGCCTCAGAAACCCAGCTGATACACAGCGATGTCAGTGCGGGCTCCCCCTCAGGAACAAGGGCAGAGCTCTTATCACACAGATTACCATCTTTAACCAGGCCATCTTATCCCACAGATTACCATCTTTAACCAGGCCATCTTATCCCACAGATTACCATCTTTAACCAGGCCATCTTATCCCACAGATTACCACCTTTAACCAGGCCACCACAAGCATGGCAGAGCTCACTCCCCAAATCTGAATCCCCTGAACTTTTTCAGTACGGAACTGCAGCAGCACATGAAGGTGAGACTCAAAGCTTCTCCCAATGACTAGCTATAGTTATTAAAGGTCACCTGGCTTCTCTATTTTCTCACTCTGACAAATGTTAGGCTCGTAACATTTGTCCATTTTGGACTTTTAACCTTCAAAGTGGTAAGATGATACATCTTGTTGTTTTAAGCCATTGTCTGTAATACATGGTTTGCATAAAACCAAACCCTTACCTTGGCGTATAAGACCCTGCAAGGTCTGGCCTTCAGGGATCTCTCTGACCGCCTCTCTCAGCACTCACTCGTTTATTCTGCTTCAGCCCCTTCCAGTTCCTTTGGTCTCTCACACAGCTCAGCTCATTCCTGTGTGGGATGCTTTTCCCCTAGAGCTTCTGCTGGTTCCATCTCTCATTTCATTCAGGTTTCTACTTAGTTCTCAGCTCTAGAGGCCTTTTCTGATTAAATAAACAGGCCCCTCCTCCCCTGTCCTCTTGCTTTCACCCTGCCTTATTTCTCTTCACACAATGACCACTACCTAAATTTATACTACTCATTATTTGTTTGTGGTCTGCTTTTCCGAGAGCAGAGCAACAGTTACATTGTCCCCAGTGCCTGCAACAGGGCTCTGAAATTCATTTACTCAGTAGGTGTTTGCCAAGTGCCTTCCATCACTAATACTATTCCGAGTTCTACAGGTACAGCAATGACACAAAAGACTGACAGCTCTGCCCTCAAAAAGCTTTCATTCTAATGGGGGAGACTAACCCTAAGCAATGACTAAGGTAGATAATAAATCGTATGACAAGCACTATGGAGAAAAATAAGGCGGGAATTGGGCTGGGTCTCTGAGATTTCACACAGGTGGTCAGGAGAAGTGAGGTGAAGAGCCTTCTCGGGTTTTTAAGCAGAGAGTGACAGGATATAGTTTAGTTTCAAAAGGACTACCCTGCCTATTTACTGAGAACACTGTCCAGTGGGAAGGTGAGAAGAGACCGGTTAGGAGTCTTGCAATCCAGGCAAGATGCAGTAGCATTAGCACTTCCATATAAATGCTCCGAACTATGCAGAATCTTTGGAGAAGGCTCCTCCCCTCCGACCAGACCAGAAACCCCTAGTCCTCCTCCCATACCTCCAGGTGTTGTTGGGTATCACACCACCAGTGACTGCACTGTCACTGTCTCTGCAGTAGACGCTCTAAGCCACCAGCTCTGCGAGCACAGGACCCAGCTCAGTCACTCAGCATCCGCCACTGCCCGATCCACAGTAGGTGTGCAATCAAGGTCTGTCCCATGCTCCAAGTCCACCTTACAGTCTAGGGAATTCCTGGCTTTATGTATAATAAGTTCTATGACTATAAAGTCAGAGCACTGCATTAGTCAGCGTTCCCTCAGAATCACTCACCAGAGCATTTACATGCCTGTGCACATGTGTTCCTAGTCCTCTGTGTGCCTAGAGATTTTGTATTCTGTTCTGTTTTTAATTTTCTTGAGATATAGATCCTGCCTAATTCCAAGTGGGTTTTCAGGCAGCTCACACAATTCAAGTATCAGGAGAAATGAAGAAATTCTTGCCCAGACGGTGTGGCTCAGTGGTTGAGCAGTGACCTATGAACCAGGAGGTCACGGTTCGATTCCCAGTCAGGGCATGTGCCTGGGTTGTAGCTCAATCCCCATGTTGGGCGCAGGAGGTAGCTGATCAATGATTCCCTCTCATCACTGATGTTTCTATCCCTCTCTTCTTCTTCTCTCTGAAATCAACAGAAACATTACACACACACACACACACACACACACACTCACACACACACTTCCCCGTGCCTTACCTTCGGAGTGCTTCTTCTTGGTGTGGTAGGCTAGGGCCGAGGCCTGGGTGAAGGTCATGAGGCAGTGCTTGCACATGAACGGGCGGTCCCCAGTGTGGAGGCGGAGGTGGTTCTTCAGGGTAGAATTGGCTGCAAACTTGGCCCCACACTCTTCGCAGGAGAAAGGCTTCTCGTCAAAGTGCTCGGTCAGCTTGTGGTACTGCATGCCTGGGGAGGCCGGCCAGGGACCGGAGAGATACCAGTCATCAGTGCCATGACGCTACCTCGTATCCACTGTCAGGTCCATCCCAACATGCCTCGGGCCAGGACTCATGAGGAACCCCAGCATAAACCACGGACACAGGTCATATGTGCTTTGACCTCAAATGACCAAGCTGCCCATCTGCGCAGCGCTCCAAAAGTCACCTCAGTCCCACTCATGGTTCAATCAGGCATGAAGGGTCCTAGGTTTTTCTTTCCTATCCTCTCTCCTTCTCTTAAACAGGATCCAGTCACCCAGAAAGAGTGAAACAAAACTTACTGTTATGTTTCATTAGGGTTACCCAACATCTGGGCCAAGGGAAAACAATTCTGACTATGTACCCATGGTTTCTCTTGTTTATTATTATTAGGATTCAAGTGATGCATAGAAGCTTAAGAGTCAGGTGCTAAAATAGTTGGTTATCATATGAACAGCCACAATTTACTGAAAACCAACTTAATGTAGGTACTGTACTAGGTGTTTAGCTATATTATCTTAAATCTTCATAACAATCTAAAAAAGTAGGTGGAGTGAGGGTGCCTACTGGTGGGGAAATTCAAGTTCAGAGAACATATTCCAAAACTCATGCTCTTCTCCAAACATCGCCCTGCCTCTGTGGGAACCTGCTGTTTTTTTGTTTTGTTTTGTTTGTTTGTTTGTTTGTTTTTTAAATATATTTTATTGATTTTTTACAGAGAGGAAGGGAGAGAGATAGCTAGAAACGTCGATGAGAGAGAAACATCAACCAGCTGCCTCTTGCACACCCCCCACCGGGGACGTGTCCGTAACCAAAGTACATGCCCTTGACCGGAATTGAACCCGGGACTGACGCTCTACCACTGAGCCAAACAGGTTTCGGTGGAACCTGCTGCTTTCTAAGCCCATCCCTGCCCCTGAGTGCATACTGCCAGGAGCCAAGCCTGAAATCCAAACCACAGCGTCCAGAATGATCATGGCTAGTTACCTCGCCCTCCTGAACGTACCTGAGGCATGAGCAAATTCTCTCCCACAGAGGTCACAGGTCACTGGAAGCCTCTTCTTCTTCTTCTTAGGGGCCTCAGCCTCTCCCCCTGCGCCGTGGGCCTCCAGCTGGTGCTTCTCCAGCTCTTTCTTAGAGTCCTTGGTCTCATTGCACTCCTTACACTGCACCTGCTTGCTCTTGGCCACCCGGCAGCGCTTCATGTGCACCTTCAGGCGGCAGTAGAAATGGAAGCTCTTGTCACAGGCCGTACACACAAAGCTCTTCTTGGCAGAGTCCGGGGAGGCAGAAGGATCTTTCTCTTGTTCTGGCAGGGAGCGAGCCTCCCCCTGGCCATTCTGCTTCCGGGACTGGCCGTCTTCCTCAGTGGGCTCAGCTGCCTTTGCATCAGCTTTTGTGTTGGCTTCCAGGTGAAACTTATTACTCACCTTCCACCTGTCCTTCTCCCCATTTTCCTGAGTAAGGAAACCTGCAGAGGAGAGAAATCTCTAAGTTTTTCCACTGCTCCCGAACGTTTCTTCTTAGAGGAGAATGCAGACTACTTGAGATGCTCAGAAAACTCGGAAGCAATATCCTCTTTACTTGATTAGCACAAACAGTATCATTCTGCATCTATGTCTATGACTTTTCTAAATACGAGAGCATATAAAATAAGTAAAAACAGCTAAGATGAACTCTCCTATGAACTGCTGCCTCTTCTCTCCAATACGAACCCCCTGGGAGCTGACAGGACCCCACCACCCATTCCTCACCAGTGTGTGCTAACTCCTGCACCACAGGCTGCAGGCCAGGGGAGCAGCGGCGGGCGCTGCACAGGAGCTGACACATCTCAGTGGCCGACACCGATTTCTCCGCGGCTCTGCTCAGCACTGCTCGCATGGAGGCTTCAGGGCTGTCTGTCTCAGAGGAGATGCTCAGAATCTAAATGAACACCATGAGACGAGGGTTTGCGGTTAATATCAACAGATTTTCTACATGGTTTGCTAATTTAAAAAAAAAGCAAGCTAATTTCAGGAAAGCATTGCTCCATCTATAACAAGCTTACAATGCATGTGATAAATGTAATGGAGAGCCCTGTTTTCCAAAAAACATGGACATTAACAAGTGCAAAAGGAGGCACCTGGAAGACAAATGTGCAGATACGAAAAGGTGCACGCCAGGAAGCAGGAAGCGTTTGCCACGAGAAATACCCTCTCAGCAACCAGAACTTCTCCAGATCTTAATATTAAAAGCTCGGAAAACTGTAGGATTTGGTTGTTGGTGTTTCTGCCTTGAAGATCAAAATAACTTCTTATAATAGATAATTGTTTCAGTATCTGGAAGTAATTTGCATGATCAGTGGCTTTACATTTTTAGATACTTAGATGCACCCTTTAAACATCATTTTCTTTCATAAAGAAACAGCTTTTTAAAGAAAGGGGCTTTCAAGAGGCCACGAACATTCTTTCAAAGCCACCCTCTTTCAGAAAGTGAGAGCTATCAGCAGAAACAGTCATACACTGAGGAAATAAAAGCAAAACCATTCACAGATGGCCAAACAGAATTTTCATTTTGGAAGATATTTTATTTCTGCTCTTTTCAAGTCTCTCTAAATAAGCCTGCTGTCCCTGGAGGCAGGCATGAGACTCATTAGTGAGGCTCAACTGATCAGCTGCAGAAGCCCCGTCTCTGAAGTGTGTGGCGCTGGGGGAGTCTAACAGCCGGATCTTCCTTCTGAAGCCAACAGAAATGTGTGCCGCCTTCCTCCGCTGGAGAGCCAGACTAAGGTGGGGCGGGCACCGGTGTGGCAGTGAGAAACCAGCCCTCTGCACAGCTCTCATGCCCACGTGGATCAAAAGGCACCACGGTGAACTTGTGTTTAATTTTGTTCCTTTATGAGTCTTCCCCACTCCAGATATACCTGGTCCTGGGCTGGACATCCACGAATTCTCCCCTAGTCCCCACCTAGCTTCTCTGGGATGCTGGCCACACTGTGAGAAGCCTTACAGAAAATGAGTTGGCACTATTTGTTAACATATGGGCAAACGCTTTGTTCTATCTATGTGTATCTTGGCTCTTTCTAGAAGCCAGAATGGAGCACATAAGACCATTTAAGCTTCCTTCCTCTAAAAGAAGTTGCTTCTTAAAACATGTTAGAGAGCAGTATGGCTCCCTTGGTTTTCGAGGTTTAGACAAAAGGAATAAATCTAGTGGGTTTGTCACATGAACCTGGTTTGCACTCTGCTTCATCTCTGAGCAGCTGGAGCAACCAGACAAGCTACCGAACACTCGGAGCCTCAGTTCCCTTATCTGTTCACTGGGGATGACATCACCCCCCCACGTAGAGCAGAAGCGGTGTGGCTGGCAGCGGCTCGCACACACAGGCACTCCGCACAAGCACTGACTCTCCCAACAGCGCGCTTTCCATTCCCTCCTCACCTCTTTCACAGCCTCCGCCAGGCGCTCTTCCTCCGAGGTCAAGCCCTTGAGTTCAAGCGTGTGCTGGATGGCCTCCAGGATCAGCGCGCGGTGCCTCAGGATGGCCCCTAAGGCAGCACTTTCTGGGGTGCTCACTGGAAGAAAGGGGTGAGAACCCATTAGTAAACTATAAGTGCCGTTCTGGGCTCTGGAATTCTCTTCACCTTTTCTCAATCAATTCTTCATAAGGAGACTACACTTCACCTGTCTCCTAGCTGGGGGCGGGAGCAAGGAAAATGGCACTGAGAGTATAACTCTTAATAAAATACTTACTGCATCTTTCATTTTAAAAAGTTTACATCCTGAAACAAAACGACTCGCCCTGATTCTAACGGGAGGGCCCGGAGGCTGCCATAGAGAGCCCCTGCTATCTCCTGACACCTCTAGTGGGCCGGCCACACGCAGGTTGGGCACCTACCTGCCCGGAAGAAAGCCGCGGCGCCCGGCTCCCTTCGCATTTCCTCCATGAGCGGGCTCAGCGGGCAGGCCTTCGCCTCCTGGACCAGCAGCAGCAGCTGCCAAACGGCTGTCGCGGACAGGGTCTGCTTTTCTAGAACTGCTGACATCAAAGAACTGCAACCACCGGAACCAGAGTCACGTTTCACCAGCTTCTCCATGACCTTCAGGAGGCAGCACAAACACTCGCGTGAGGGGCTTCCTGGCCACTGGGTCCAGGGACTGATCCTATGGGAGGAGTTTCTCAGCACCTTCACTCACTCTACAGAGAGATGCTTGTACATAACGAAGTTCTTCATGCCTCCTGTTGAGTGCCTTTCCTTATTACTGCAGAAGTTACAGCTATCCTACTTGTCAAGAATCACCTTCTATTTCTCCTCTACTGACCCCTTAGCATTTCTCAACATGGCTGTGTGTATATATTTATATAAGATATAAATACCTTTTAAAAAACTCATCTTTTTCTCTACTTTCTTATTTTACACCTCCCTCCCCGTCCCCTCTCTTACCTCTCTTTCTCCAGGGGCTAAACTCCTCAGGTGCGGGATCATGTTTAATAACATCTGGTTGTCTGTGAAAATCTCAGAGAGGTTTTCCTGATAGCGTCTCAATAGCTCCGTCCCGTAATCTTCAGGGCTCGCTTGGACTGTAAGGATATTAGAAAAACAATAATGTTCGGTGGAACACAGCTCCTTGGGGGCTTCTCCTATGGAGGACCAGGGAGTTTCAATGAGAAAGGAGGGGAGAAGTCAGCACAAGGGCACAGTGTCCTGGCTTAGGCCTCGTGAGCATGTTCATGTTCAGATGTCCTTCAGGCTGCACTCGATCACTCGGTGTGCAGGGTCACAGACCATTAAGCCTCTGAAAGTTAGTGCCCATGGCAGAAGCTAGCGGTTGCTCAATGGGCTGGGGATGGGGTGAGGAGAGAAGGGAGTGACTAGAAGGCTTCACATGTAACAGAACCAGATGAACAGATTCAAGGGGTGTGGCTTATCAAGGCTGAGGCAGAGGTTCCATGTGGTGGTCAAACACAGGCAGGCGTGAGTCGAGACTGTGGTAGTGAAGCTGCCCCACCGTTCTGTTTACAAACCCTTGAGCAAATCTGCTAGATGCTCTCCTTTAAGAGGTCATATTTATTTGAAATTAAAGAAAAATCAACATCATCAGGCATTTCCATTAGCTTTGCTGATATTTAAAAATGTATTCTCCCTGCCGAGACTGGTTTGGCTCAATGGATAGAGTGTCGGCTTAGGGACTGAAGGGTCCCGGGTTCGATTCCGGTCAAGGGCATGTACCTTGGTTGCGGGCAAATCCCCAGTAGGGGGTGTGCAAGAGGCAGCTGATCGATGACTCTCTCTCATCAATGTTTCTAACTCTCTATCTCTCTCGGTTCCTCTCTGTACAAAATCAATAAAATATATATTTTTTTAAAATGTATTCTCCCTTTTGGTCCAATAATTCCGCTCCTGGGGATCAAGGTATTGTCACTGTATAACTTGTGGTGGTGATGACAATGAAGATAATAACGACTATTTATGAGTGCCTATGATATGCAGGCACTGTGCTAAATGTTTTACATATATAATCTCATGGAAGCCACAAAAACGAATGTGACAGGTACCTTTCTTATCTCTATTTCACAGAGGAGAGAATGAGGTTCAAAAAGTGTAAGTCACGTGCTCAGGGTCACACAGCTACAAAATGAGCAGTCTTGACAGTCTTACCCATTATGCCACATGTGTACCCAAACAAGGGCTTGAGTAATACATCATACACATCCTTATGAATGAAAACTACCTACCCTTAAAAAACGGGATTATAGGGAACTTTTTGTAATGGGGGAGAATGCTTATATTATACTGTTAAATGAGAAAAATTACACCATTTGGTTAAGTATCTCAACACTGTACAAATAATTGACAGATAAAATATGACAATGTGTAAATATTGATATAATCAAGTGGTAGGATTTTAGGTTGTTTTTTTTCCCCCTTTATTTTTAAAACTGTTCAAGTCTGTGTAAGTATATATTACTTTTAAAAGCTAGAAAAAGTTCTCACTTCCTGCTTTTCCTGAAAACCATCTAGTCTCAAATGCTCTAAGACAGGAGAGAACTGGCTAGAGTGGGTGTCTTTCTAAGGATGGAATACGGACTGCCTGCCCCGAAATGAATGGACAGGAGGGCTGCTGGAACCAAACAGCACTCAGTGGCAATGGGAAAATCAAGATTTCAGTTTTTACTGCTCACATTTGTCAACATAACGTGTCAAAATCGTGAGCCTTGTTTGATGACACGTGATATCCTGGGAAAGGATATCATGTGATAGGCCCATTTGATGACACGTGATATCCTGGGAAAGACACACTTAACAAACCCTGCACCGCTGGACCATCATAAGGGAGCTTACTAGGAAAGAATGGTTCTCAGATTCCAGATCTTACCTTCAGAAATATTAAGATCACTGATTGGTGAGAGCTAGTTTCTGTTTTGCAATGGCATTTAACATTATCTTGCTGCCCAGCATGGCACTAACGCATGTTTAAGCTATAATTTTCTGTGGGAGTGGTTCCAGTCCAGAGAGCCAGCAATTAACAATACCTGCGGTGCTGGGCAAAGTGGCTAGTTTCTGCAAACTCGCCAGCAGGAGGCCCAAATCCGGGAACGGCACCTTCACAGCCTGAAGGACTTTTACCAAACTCTCCGCAGTCAGGGTCCTCTCCTCAGACATTCTGTGCAACAACTTTTCTATTGTCTCCTTGGGTGTTCCGCTCTCACAGCAATTCAGAATCACCTGCGGTGGCAAGCAATCAACCAGACACCAGTTACTGGCAATTCTAGTGTATCTGTCGCACCACTGGAGAGGCCAGCAAGCTGGTATTACCAGATGCCCTGTCTCCAGGTCCTCCCTCTGCTGGTCTTTGGTGTTATTTTTGTCAAAGTCTCTTCCTTATTCTGCTTCAATAAAAACCCAAAACATTCTCCGAACAAATAGCTCTATGAAAATCAATCTTTCTCAGTGGCAGACAGTGTATATATCTTTGCCTCCAACAGTTTGTATTTTGTGAAAATACTCTTACACTGGACCTACATGGCAGAGCAAGTAGCTTACATCTAACCTGATTTTTAAGATTCAGTCTGTTCTGACACTAAGGCTGAGAAACAGATAGGCAATTAATACAGTTATAGCATTTTTCAATTTCTGTTCAGTAAAGTACACGACAGCGGTACAGGTTGCAATTTCAACACAATTCTATTATTTTACTTCTTTTTACTTTATTTGTACAGCATTTTGAATACCAGATAATTTACATATTAGTCTGTGTCCTCCAAAATAAGATGTAAAGTACACTTTTGGATTAGCTTTCTGTGGGTTCTTTGCTGTCTATCCTTCTCATTCCCAATGGCCTCATATACCAGCTCCAGTCATCACCCACATCATCTGTTCTTCCTGGTGTGTTAAAGGGTGTTCTGAGTCAAGCGTGCATAAGGACCAAGCAAAAAGATGAAAAATCAAACAGATGACATCCTTTTACAGATATTTTCCTATTACAATAGAACTGTTTCTTAATGGATTCACAACTCACTATGCATAACTTGGCTCTTATGGAACTGATAAGGCAGGGGGTTATTTCAATACATAATCTACAGGTTCACAGTGACTGAATTTTGAACTTTCCTTTGGAAAAGTATCTACCAGCTCTCAGGAGAAGCCATCCAGCAGATCATTCACAGCAGCATGTGAGAGGATGCTACTATCAAATTAACTCCCAGTTTAAAATAATTACTTTTGCTATAAAAACAAATTGGTTTGCCCTAGCTGGTTTGGTTCAGTGGATAATAGCATCAGCCTGCAGACTGAAGGGTCCCGGGTTCGATTCCAGTCAAGGGCACATGCCTGGGTTGCAGGCTTGATCTCCAGTGGGGGGTAGGCAGGAGGCAGCCGACCAATGATTCTCTCTCATCATTGATGTTTCTATCTCTCTCTCCCTCTCTGAAATCAATAAAAATATACTTTAAAATTAATTTTATATATGTGAAAGGAAAATTTTATATTATATATATATTAAAGGAATGGATATATTATAAATGAGTTGTCATATTCCTTGTCTGTACATCACATAGTCATTTTCTTTAAGGTCTAATGGATCTAAGATTTCTACTAAATGAATCATAATTTAAAATTTAAGAGCTTGTATCTAAAACCCATATTGATTTCAGTGCTATCTCTTCATGCCGAAGCTATAACCTGATACACAATGAGGAAGCCAGTTACATTAAGAGTAGGAATGCATTTTCAAGCCAGATAGGCCTAGTTTGAATCCCAGTTCTAAATTTATTGCCCGTGTGAGCTTATTTTCCTCATCTGCAAAAAAGGTAAGTGTACCACCTCTTGCACTATTCTTAAGAGACATCTAGAATGAAGCTGCTGTTTGGAGAGCCTAGCATAACCCCTAGGACATGTGTGATTGTGACTAAATGACAGTAGTTACTGATATTATTAGCAGCAGTACGCACAGTGGTTAAGAAAACGTGCTTTGTTGAGAAGTCTGGGTTCCAGTATTGGCTACAAGCAGCTGTGACTTTCGGTGAGCTGCTTAACCTTCTTAAGTGCCTGTTTCTTCCTCTTTAAAATTAGGGTAATATCCATAGCTTCATAATGTTGCTGTGAGGGTAGAGTTTATAAACTTAAAAGGTCCCCAGTGTATTTCTTGGCACACAGCAAGCAATAAGTAAATGGCAGCTATGTAATTCCTGTCTTTGTATGTTTCTAATCCTGAAGTCATTCTTACTCACCATTTCTTGCAGAACCCAAGATATGTACAGATAAGGGCCGTGGTGCCTGTCATTAACATCACTCCATAGCAGAAAAAAGCTCTAAAAGACCTGCGTGCATGTTCCACGTGATGTCAAAACACTGTGGCTATTTGATCAACATTCACCTCTACACACCTACTTTATTATTTTGCTTCAATCTTTGTGAAAAGGAGTAGCTTAATGAGGCTCTGGTGGAACCCAATCCTAAGAAATGTTTTTTTGTAATTTGTTACTAATTTAAGTTCTTCTGCTTCAGCCCTTTCTGTCAAGTTAAGTGAAAACGACAGAAGAAAATGACAGGATGGTCTGCCTTGCAGCACACAATGAGGCTGAGTTTGGGCTCGCCCTATCAATGCTGTTTTACCAAGATAATGAAACAGTTCAGAGGACACATCCAATCCAGCTATCAAGGAAAAGGTTTGAATGAGTAATCGAATGGAATCACTAAGGTTATCAGGTGCCTCCAGCACATAAGCAACTTACTTTGAGTGCCAGAAATTACACTTAATTTGAAGTCTAAGGATAAAACAGGGGTTTAATTTTAATATTATTTTGTGTATTATATTTTTTCTAAGAAGTTCAAAGGAGTTAAAATTTTAAAAACCTAATTTGCAAAACACAATTTTGAGATTAAAGATAATTCCCATTTTATATGAAACAATAGCAATACAAGATTACTGGAAAAAAGAAAAAAGGAAATGTAGAATCCAGTCTCAATATTCATCCAGTGCTTAGCCATCATACCAGTGATTATTGTAAACACTTTCTCCCCTGAACATTTAAGCCACTTCGCACAAAGAATTGATGCCACAAAAGTTCTCTGTTCTTATTGCTTCCTTCCAGATATAAAAATATTTTTAGCACAAAGTTGAAATCAATAACACCGACAAATACAGTTATGTAGGTGACTTGAGAAGACATGCCAGCAGTTTTATGAGGATTTTAGTAGCCGGCTGGTGGGAGAGTAAATCGGTATAACCTTCCTGAAGGGCAATTGAAAACGTATACCAAGCACTTGAAACACTTTATACTATTTCAAAATCCCACTTCTTAAAATTATTCTAAGGAAAGGACTTCAGAAGTATGCAAAGATTAAGAGCCAGGGGGCTCTCTGAAACATCATTTACAATAGCAAAATACTGGGAGCAAATGCCCAACAATAAAGAATTAATGAATTATGGTATGTCCATTGGACAGAGTACAATACAGCTCCCAAAATCCATATTGATGTAAGGAGGTGTATTGACAATACATTAAATAAAACAGTTAAAAAACTGTCTGATAACTCCATGCAAGGATGACTCAGACAAGAAAAGGGGAGACAAGGCTAGCAGTGCTTGACTCTGAGTGATGGGATGGCGGGATATTGGAATTCCAACCCCCACCCCCACTATTTTCTACAGATGAACAGTATATAATTTCTTTAAAAAGGAAAAAGTGTCATAATAGTTACAAATATACCTAGACATTTCAATTCTTGGGGCAACTATTTCATAAATTCACTGACTAGAGCAGGAATACCCATCTGCTGTATACCTGCCCATTTAATGGACAACTACAATGCGTAAGGCCCTTGGCAGGCTGCTGCTAGGATGCAGAGGCATGAATCAAGAACCTGAACTTCAAGGTGCTTACTATGTAGTATGTACAAACATACTGCAAGGCGAAAATTGCTACATGCTGCAAAAGAAGTTTAAAAAAAAAAACAGTGCCTTATAAATCCAGAAGGGAGGAGAGACGCTCGACAGTTACCCTTTTCTCGGTGCCGGGCAGGAATCCCTCCGTGGCTGTTTCCAGGAACTCCATAATAGGTCTCAGCTGGGTTACACACCGGATCAGGTCCTCTTTGTGTTCTAGTAACAGAGCGGACAAGGTCTTTCCCTCTCCCGTGCTCCCTGGGGGGAAAGAGTTAGAGACGCACAAGAGAAGCCGGTCAATTTGAAGAAAATGACAGCATGGTTTGTCAAGAGAGATCTAACAGAATAGCAAAGTGGTTCTCGGCCTATTCTGAGGATCCAAATGCAGAATCTCGCTTTTTGGAAAGGAAAACACTTTATTATTCTGTTTAAATTGTATGAAAGGAAAAGTATTTCATTTATCTGTGGAAATACAAAGCTGCAGAGCCAGCCAGAGGTTAACTTCTGGTTGGCAAGGCCACTGCTTTGTACCGAACCCCAAAGAGACAAGCTGCAGCCTTTAAAGTGCTGTCAGCGAACCAGCTCACCCTGGGCTCAGCACATCGGGGAGGGTGTGTGGCTTTGTGAAGGGCAGAAGAACACTGATGGCATTCTCCAACCTCAAGGTGTCAGACTCGTTTAGCACACGAGGGGATAGAAATGGAGTCTCCAATTTAGCTTGTACATATTTAACACGCAGCTTCTGGAGTTACATGCACAATTTATGTGAAAATCACTTCACAGTAACTAGGCCACTGAAGAAATGAATCACTGGAGCAAACTTCATAGCATCTGCCCAGAATAAAACTGGCGACCCAGTGGATGGGCTTCTCCTACCTCTTGGCTGCACGGCTTCCGCAGCCTCTGGCTTTCCACCTGCCAGGGCTGTCTTCACTGCAGGATTAGAATCCTGGTACAACCTCAACAGGGACACAACCGTCTGAACATCCAGGCTCCCGGCTCTTACTTTATCCAGGATTCTCTGGAATGCTGAATGTCCTTCTGCACCCACCAGACATCCCATCATGGCCTACGGAACACAAGTACCCAGAAAGAGAGATTAGCTTGATGCAAGAAGCCCATGCTCCTTGGGTTTGGCAAGTAAGGCCCACAACAATTTGATCCCACCTACTTGACCTTTCTGTGCCATTTGGCACTGCTATTGCCTCTGTATAACAATTCTCCTCTAACTTCATCAGACTGAATGAAGCATTTTCGATAAGCTCTTTCTGACCACTCCTTTATAGCCTTTCTTGTTGGTTACTTAACTACTATGAACTTAGCTTGTCTCTATATTAAAATAATAAATAAGATTAAGACACCAATTGAATGCTTAATCCCTCTAGTCACACATATCCAACCCTTCATGTTTCTATTAGCTGGCCTACACTCTCTGTAGAATGCCTTTTCCCTCACAGCAGTAGGGACCTGAGGTAGGCAGCCTCTAAAAATGGTTCTCAATGTCCCTGCCTCCAGGCACTCATGCCCTTGGGCTGGCCCTAATAGCTAAGGAAGGTAACAGGCAAAGGTAATGGATGCCACTTCTGAGACGAGGTCACTGTGACTTCCACCTTGCCTAAGTGTGCACCATCTTTGCTCTGATGCGAGCTGCCTTGTTGTAAGCTGCCGACAGCGGCCAGGAGCTAAATTCTCTGGCCAACAGTCAGTGAGTGAACTTGGAAGTGGCTCTTCCAAAGCCTGCCAAAGGCCGTGTGACTAAGCTTAGATAGACACTCTCCCAGCAGAGCCCTGAGATGTCAGCAGCCCTGGTTGACAAGAGGGCAGTCCTGTGAGGCCCCAAGCCAGGGACTCAGCTAAGGTAGGCCTGGATTCCTGACCCACAGAAACCATGAGGTTATAAATGTTTGTTCTTTTAAGCTGATAAACTTGAGAATAATTTGTTACATAGCAATGGATAACTGAGAGAGACTCACTCATTGCTAATGCCCTGAGTAAGCATGTTTCTTTCTCTTTACTTTCCCTTTCTTTAGCACATCGTAATTAAATGGCCTGTAGCTATTTCATTCTATAGGTGTCCAGCTTTGTGCACCCGAAGCTCTCGGAATAGCCCAAATCCACCTTTCTCAGCATCCAATTTGTCTGGCATTATCACTGGAGCCACTGGGGAAGAGAAGCTTTCATCAATGGTGGCATCAGATGTGCTTCTCATTATCCTCTCTGCTGTCTCCTCCTCTGCAGAACTACTCAGCAGTGAAATTAAAACATTTGTTAACTTCATTGCTCAGCAGTGACGCTAGGGTGACCATCTGGGAAGAGAAGGAGGGGTGGGCTGATGGAAGAGCCAGGAGGGAGCAGTGAGTTGCCTGGATGGCCTGCTCTCCGCTCTTCCTTCCAGAACCTACTGGGGACCTGTATCAGAGCCAGCGTCATAAACTGTTTCTCCTCCAGCCCTTGCGCTGCCTGGGGCTCCACAGTGGAGTGGGCTCTTTTCTGAAATAGCGTGTCTGCCTAAACAGAAGGGTGTCACAAATTGCTACAGGCTGGGGCTCATTGATTGCTACCACGAAACAGACTCCAAGACATGAACCAAAACAGACTTCTGTTCTTTAACCACACATTTGGAACTCCTTTGATTCTTAGAGTTAAAGGTACTGCACCTTAGTAAATTCATATAAATTCATAGTCACATGTGTAATCAAAGCATTTTTATGTGAGTAAAGTAAAGATGAGACAGTTTCCTTTCTCTCATATGCGATAAAACACTTAATCTTCCCCTTACACTCAGGTCTTTTAACTGAATTTTCTTATTTTCCCAAATGTTAGCAATCAGGTGTTTGGGCTACACTACATTCTTGTTTGCTCATGCCTCCCCTAAATGCTGAGAGCAGGAATGATACAGACCACTGCAGCTCAACACCACCCCAGACTGTGCACCTGTGCCATCTACCTTACTCCACACATCACTCCCAGGAGGCATTACCAAGACTAGTTAAAAGAGTCAGAGAGGTGAAGTAACCCACCTAAGGTCATGTGGCAAGCGAGCAGAGGAGTCTGCGAAAAAACAAACAAACACTGAGCTCATTGACCTGGCACCCTCTTTATCCAGTTCCATCTCCCAGATTTTGAGTGTGACCAAATCCATGTATACTGGATTCTACTGGACTTCTAGAATCCACATCACTGTGAACACTGAATAGTGGTATCTAGACAACCTGCAGCATTCCACATAGTCTCAATGATTAGTGGAGATTGGTACATAGTAGGTGCTTAATAAATGCTTACCTAAATGAAATTTCTTTGCCATAACACACTAGTCTTTCCTGTCTATGGTAGCATATCTTAGACTTGATAATTAGCACAGAGGAGGTTTGGGGGGAAATGTATTTTCATCTCTCATAGACCTGCAGAGTGAACCCTATTAACTCACTTCTCAAGAGGGTCAGCCTACCCTGTCAGTGAAGAGTCCACACAACACAAACCTACACTTTCTGACTAACCTCCAAAGCAGTGACGTGGTTGAAACATCAGATTCTCGCAGGTAATAAAAGTTGTTTGCCTTTGAAACAAAGTTGAAGGAGAAAAAAATGCTACTACATCCTCAGCTTTGGGAGTCTTTCTAGAACTTTAGGTGAAATGTGGCTCAAACAGCAAGGAAATCAATAGTAGAAAAGGGAATCTCTTTATTCTAGTGAAAGGCTCACTTTGCTATACACACAATTAATTAAAAGCAGGGACATGGCTAGGAATAAAGAAGACAATGAAAAATTCTAGCGTAAAAGCTAAAAAAAAGCCTGAGTTTGCCTTTAAATAAAGATCTCACTGAGCTCAGCCAGAAAGCCTCTGAGGTCAGTGCCTGCTTTTTCCAATGGGTAGGGGACGGAACACAAAGACAGGCAGGAGACACGTCCTCATCCCAGAACCAACGCGCTTCTCCGTAATCAGTTTTGGCTTTGGTTTCACACAATTCAAACAGCCCAGCCTCTTCTCATGTTGCCGAAATCATTGCTCAGGGACTGGCTTTGCCACCTTTCATCATTTAGCTCAGGAAATAAAATAAACAGGACACTGGCCCATGGTGTCCTTCCTAAACTCAGGCCAGCTTCACAGCCTGGTCTGTTTTTCAGAAAAGGTACATGCAGTCCATTTCAACCAGAAATCGCCTACAAGCCTTAAATCAAGCCTTACAATGACACATCTAAGGATAAATTATTTTTAAATACATTTTTTAAATTAATTTCAGAGAGGAAGGGAGAGATAGAAACATCAATGATGAGAATCATTGATAGGCTGCATCCTGCACGCCCCCTACTGGGGATCAAGCCCACAATCCAGGCATGTGCCCTGTCAGGGAATCGAACTGTGACCTCCTGGCTTATAGATCGACATTCAACCACTTGAGCCACGCCAGCCAGTCCAAGCATAGATTATTTTTAACATTAAACTATTTCAAATTATGTTATGACTAGAGACCCAGTGCACAACATTTGTGCATGGGGGAAACAAGGTCCTCTTAGCCTGGCCTGCACCCTCTCCAATCCAGGACTCCTCGGGGGATGTCTGATTGCCCCTAACTGCCTCTGCCTTGCCCTGCACCTGGGACCTAGGATTCCCTCCTCCGGCCGGTCACAGGCACCTGGGCTTCCCTCCCTCTGGCTCGCCACAGGCACCCAGGACCTGGGCCAGTTTCACCCAGGCTGACTGCAATTGCAGGAGACAGTGGGCGGGCAGCTTCACCCAGGCCGCAGTCACAGGCTCTGGTGCCCAGGACCATGGGGCGGGCGGCTTGTCCCTCTCCCGGGCTGCAGCTGTAGCCACTGGCACCTAGGACCATAGGGTGGGCAGCTTGTCCCTCTCCCTGGCTACAGCCTGGCTGGTCCCCTTTCCTGTCTCAAAAACTCATTTGTGCCTGGCTGGTCCCCATTCCTTTCTCTCCATCATAAGTGTCTGAGCTGTGAGGGCGTGAGGGAGTGACAACCATTTGCATATTAGCTCTTTATTATATAGGATAACTAACCACCACCAACAACAAAAAAATACTCAAAGCTCTTTGGGAACTAAAAATATGTAAGCAGAAAAACAACAAACTGAACCCTCCAAACAATCTTTACAATTATAAGGTGCAGAACAAATCTTAAATACTCTGAACACTGATGTCTTTTAGTGATTCCTATAGTTTGGTGGCTTCTGTGTACATTCCCCCCAAATTACACCTGGCAGATTTCTTTGCTCTTAGAACATTCTATAAGGACAGGGATCTAGTCTTAGGTTTATTTTCCTAGCAACCAGCTCAATGTCTGGCACATACCAGTTGCTCAGTAAATATTTGCTGAGTCAAGGGGAAAGCAAAGAGTAACCCTTGGAAAAATAGATATTCAGTGACCCCACAAAAGTTTAAGAAATGTCAGCAGAGAAACTGTGACATCTGCCATCATACACTAAGAATTTGTGAGCCATTAATTTTCCAGCAGTGCTTCTCAAAATGTGGTTTACAGATACCAAAAAGCACCCCACAGGGCAGCTGTTAAAGAGGGAGATGTCCAAGTCCTACCAGAACCTAGGAATCAGACTCTCTGGAAATGTGGTCTGGAGGTGTACATTTTAACAAGCCCAGGAGATTTTTATACACACTGAACTGTTGTAGAGGCAATGGCTGTGTAGGAGTCACTACACCTACAGACCAGGAAGCTACTTCCAAGATGGGAATGGCACCTATTTGAAAACATGACTTGCAAATTATGCCGAAAGCGACTGCAAACCATCTCGTGTAGGAGTAAGTGACCATCGTATTAGGGAATGAAAAGGCATAAAACTTGTCAAACTGTACACTTGGTGTATTATGAATGTGGCACAATAAATAAAACTATGTGTACAAAATATTAGTTTATTTCTATGGGAGCCATTATGTTCATAGTATATAAAATGTATCTAATTAAACAATTATGAATCTATTTTGTGTCCTAGAAATGTTTTTGGGGAAAGAGGGCAAAAATGTCATTGGAGCTAAAATGAAAATGTTTTGTTTTGGAAAAAGAAAAAAAAAAGGCATGCAGTGAAAAGGGGGTTTTAAGATTAATTACATCTAAAAAGGCTGTGTTAATGTATAACTAACCTACTGAGTCCTTTTATGTGCCTGGCACCTACTGAGTCCTTTTATGTGCCTGGCATTTTAGTATGACTTTCATAACTAAATTAAATAACCTTAATTTCACCATGATTCTGAGATATAAGTGATAACATTCCCATTTTACCAATTAGAAAATAAAGGCTTAGAGAGATGAAGTTGCTCGAGGTCACAGGGTTAGCAGAGCTGGATAAACTGTATATCCACACAATGGACATTGCTCAGTGGTAAAAAGGAATGAATATGCAACCTCAAAATAAGTATGCTGAATGAAAGAAGCCAGACCAAAGGAATACAGACTATATGACTCCATTTATAGAGTAGTAGTGGCCTGGTGCACGAAATTCATGCATGGGGGGACGGGGTTCCCTCAGCGCAGCCTGCACCCTCTCCAATCGGGGACCCCTTAGGGAATGTCTGACTGGCTGTGGGATTGGGCCTAAACCAGCAGTCAGATATCCCTCTCACAATCTGGGACCACTGGCTCCTAACTGCCTCTGCCTGCCTGATTGCCCCTAACCCCTCTGCCTGCCTGCTTGACCACCCCTAACCTCTCTGACTACCTGCCTGCCTGATCGCCCCTAACTGCTCTCCCCTGCTGGCCTGATCTCATTACCAACTGCCCTCCCCTGCTGGCCTGATTGCCCCTAAACTCCTGTAGGCATGATCTCGCCCCCAACTGCCCTCCCCTGCCAGTCTGATTGCCCCTAACTGCCTCTGCCTCAGCCCTCACCACCGTGGCTTTGTCTGGAAGGAAGTTGGACATCCAGAAGTTGGCTAGTCAACCCAGCCTAATTAGCATATTACCCTTTTAATAGTACAGATTTTAGAAAATGCAAATTAACTATAGTGTAGAAAGCAGATCAGTGCTACCTGGGCATGGGTGAGTGGAAGGAGGAGGAGGGAGGGGTTACCAAGAGAACTAAAACTTTTAGAAACAGTAGACTCTTCACTATCTTGATTGTAGTGATGGTTTCATGTTTCAAAACTTGTCAAACTGTACACTTTAAATAGTATGTGCAGTTTACTATATGTTAATCATACCTCAATAAAGCTGTCTAAAAGCAAGTAAAAAGAGAGAGAAGTGCGGGGCCTAAGAAAGCAGCACCTCCCTAATGCTATATTTTATTTAATGTAATCTTATGTTCTTGAAGTATCTTTTTTCCTTTTTCTTTCTGCAGCAGGAAGATTTATTATGGGATGTAACAGAATCAATTTTAAATACAGCCACCAAATGGTGTGTAGTGCTCTTACTCTGACATCTAAAAACCGAGCAAGAAATAACATAAGCCTATAATGATTGCCAGCAGTGATTCAGTGTTCTTTCCAAGTACCAGTAATGTTACTGCCATCAAAAGATTAGGATAAGAATTGGAGGGGAAAATGTTAAATGAGTCCATGTCTGTAAATATTTTTGAGTACCTGTTATGTGCCAGATACTTTTAGGCACCAGTGATAGGGAAAAAATGCATTAAGACATAATTCAAGTAAAATACAGAGGTGTCATTAATAATTTCAGTATTGCTGACTAAGGGATGATGTTGCTCTCCGCATCCAAACTTAAGAGGAAGGAAACCTTAAGAGAAAAAACAAAGAGGTATGACTACAGCTAGCTATCAAAGTGCAGTAGGTCCTCGGGTTATGTCGGAGATCCATTCCTACGGCACGACGAAACGCAATTTTCACTGTAAGTCAGAACCCACCTACACAAGCACCTACGTCACTCACATGGAGCACATACACAGCAGTAATGAAGTGAAACAGTAAAAAAAAATTTAAAAGAAAGATAACAATTCCTGACCTTTACTTGTGGTAAATAAATAATAAAAAACATAAAGCACATAGGTACATACATTGAAATGACAGAACTTTTTTTTTTTTTTTAATAAATAAATGGGAGACGGTGACTTAACCACAAAACCACATACGTTGAGTCCGACATAACCCGAGGACTGCCTGTAACAAACCAGTGACAAAATGATGCATTAAACAGTTAAGAGAACATCCAAGTGCAAAAACATAAAGCCATAATGTCCTTCAGCACAACTGGTTCAGAGTATACCAAGACTTTATAATTTGAACCCTCCCTAAAAGAGTCCTCAAGGTTAACCCAGTCTTATAAATATCTCTTATCTCTTAAGAAAATAATTTATAGCCAACTGTTGATTAACCATGGTTAAAATAAGTACTTGACCTTGACTTTTTTTTTTTTTTAATTTAATTTTACTATGCATAAGGGATATATTTAAATATTGGAAGGCATTTATTTATCGGATTAATAGTAACTAACAAAAACCAAACACCTACAGCAGCATGGGAGACCTCACAACACGGCCCACCAATCAGATGAGGAAGCCTGGGGGCAGTGCCCTCTCCTCTGCCAGCACCTCTGGGAAGGGAGGGCTGGGGGAAAGGGAAAGCAAGGGGAGTTCCAAAATGGCCCTGGGATCAATCCTGCAGGTTGTGAGTAATGGGGGAGGGAGGGAGCCTACAGGTGAGGGAGGGGGGGGGGGTGTCTCACTGAGATATTGAAGAAGAAAAAAAGGGTTGGCTAAGAAACAGAGCCTGACTACCATTTGGCAATTTTTATGTCAGTTAATTTCTGAACATTTATACATACACTAGAGGCCCGATAAACAAAATTCTTGCAAGAGTAGGCCTTCCTGCCTTAGCTGGTTTGGCTCAGTGGATAGAGAGTTGGCCTGGGGACTGATGAGTCCCAGGTTCGATTCCAGTCAAGGGCACATGCTTGGGTTGTGGGCTTGATCCCCAGTGTGGGGCGTGCAGGAGGCAGCTGATCAATGATTCTCTTTCATCACTGATGTTTCTCTCTCTCTCCCCCTCTCCCTGATCTTAAAAAAAAAAAAAGAGTAGTCCTTCCTCCCCCCCCCCCCCCCCCCGGCTTCCCTCTGGCACCCGGGACCTGGGCTTCCCCGGCAGCCCCGGATTCCTCTGGAAGGTCATCAGTCTAATTAGCATATGATGCTTTTATTAATATAGCACACAGCACTTTTACTATTTGGGAGACAGTATGAACTCAAGTTAGAATGCTTAATGAATTCTTGCTCAGTCTCACAAGCTCTGTGACTTGGCCAAGTTACAGCATCTCCTTAAGATAGTTTTCTCTCCATAAAACAAGGCTGAAAAATACCAAAGTAGCAACCACCTCTGTGATTTTTGTGAGGATTAAATGAGATAACACGTGCTCCAAACATAGCACACTAAATGTTCACCATTCTTGTTTGGATAGTTGAAAATGGCCACTGTAGTCCTAAACTTTGGATACAATTTACCAGGTAAGTTTATATTGCATCCTTTTTGTACCAAGTGTTAAGTATTTGTTATTTTGTTTAATCCTTGATTAACCGGAGGGAATGTTATAATCACTTAAAAGACAAAATTAGTTATAAGCTGGAATTCACCTGTTAATCAATTTTGTTTTGAAAGTATCTTGCCTCGTACTTTAGGGAATAGATGTTTAAAAAAAATAGTTTGAAAGAACTGAAACTCTGGGGGATTTTGCATTTTCATATTTCTGTCCTATTTTAGAAGCGGATCTGGTACCCTGAGAACACGAAACTAGCAAGTAAAACTCAGTACCTACCTCCTTCTGGCAACCTTTAATTTCTGAACATTCCTCTAGTTTCTTTAAAACATCCTGGGTAACCAAGAGTGCGTCTGAGAAGATACTTTCATTTTCTAGAAGAAAATTCACCTGGCAGTGTTTTGTCTCATACTCTGAATGTAAAACAAACAAAAAGAAAAACTCAGTGATTCGTTACCTGAAATGACTTTTGAAAGAGAAGCTTCAGGTCATAAACTGCACTTGTGAGTCATGCAGCACACCCGTTATCAGTAATAAATAGAAAACTGTGTCTCTAACATCTTCCTTCTTTGTGCCATCCTCATTCTGGCTAAAATAATGGGCAGGTATAAAAAATGGTGCACTGTTATTCCAATATTGCTTTTCTGATCTGTAGTTCAGCTTCAGATTTTTAACACTCACAAACACAGGTACTTTTACAAGAAGAATGTCCTGGTAGGAGTAATGTATTAGATTTGTTTTTTTCCTACCTATCAGTGGTCTTTGATAAATTTATCAATGAAACAAAAAAATTCATAAAGGTCATTGAATCTAGAAATTGATGATAGGATAGATTACAAAACAACTATTACACGTGTATCACCTGGTTCTGTGCTGGCCTCCTGTGCCTCACTGAAGGCTTGGACAACAGGGGGGGAAGGACAGATTTCCGCAGTGAGAGGAGTCTCCGCTGGGGCGTCAGCATCCCCTTGTGCAACCGTAGGGACAGCTTCCTGCGTCTCGGCCTTCACTGGGGAGGAACTCTCCCCGGGGGGAGGCGGCTCTCCCGCACCCTCTGAAGAAAGGATTTCTACTTCGGGCTTCTCCGACTCCTTCCTGGATGACTCCGAGGGTGGCACGGAGACATCCCTCACCACCTGGCCCTGAACAGAGCAGTTTACAAGGCTACTCAGAAGATTTTTACAACTAACGGCCACGTCAAACATCTGGAGGCTGTCGGCCAAAGAGATGATTTTGGAGAAGTTGTGCTTGCCCACAGGCAGTTTGCCGGTGTACATCATCTCTAACAACAGGGCGAACTCCTCGGGGCTCACCACGGATGCATCAATGGAGATGGTGTCTGTGTTGTCCAGCAGGGTTTTGAAGAGGAGGCTGGCAGCAGCCAGGACGAGTTTGTGGGCCCGGAAGTAAATGGTCCCGATGGAAATGGTGCAGTCACAGAACTGCTGCTCCTTGCACAGCGTGTAGAGCTGCTGGAGCAGCTGCCGGCTGTAGTTGGGGAGTTCCATCGCATGGGCTCTGCCTCGAGGCCAACTCTTCCTCTGTTCTTCCAGGATTTGCTTTGTGAGGATCAGCACTAGATCCTAGAGAAACCGCAAAAGGCCATGTTAATACTTCACAACACACAGGGAAGTGCCTTGAATGAAATATTAAGGCAATCCACTCATTCATTAACAAATGTTGCTTAATATGAAGGGGCACTGAAGGCGTATGTATGCCATAGAGGTGTAACATCCAAATGTACACCCTGCATTCTACAGAAATCCTGAGCAGAGAAATTAACATAAAAACTGGCCTTTGACACGCAGCAGAAAAAAAAACCCAGAATACTTTCAAAACCCTAAGCATAGACTCACTCAGAGAAAAAGGAAAATATAGAAAAGAGCTCGCTATTGTAAGCTATATGAGGAAACATGAATGTGAAAGGTAAATCTATAAAAGCTAACAGTAGAAAATGTCAAAGGGTATCTTTGAAGGGTAGAAAAACTTTTTAAACTACAAGCCAAAAAAAGGGTAGAAGAATAAAAAGGTAAAGGATAAATTTGACTATACTGATATTAAAAGTTTCTGTCAAAGAACTCTGTAGATATAAATTAATAGACAAATGGACAAATGGTAAAATAGGAGATAATATTTGCAAAGTTTAAAGGCAACAAAGAATCAAATCTAGACTACTTAAGAAGTTTCTGTAAATCTTAGGGAAAACACTGAAATCCAAGTGGAGATGGGAAATGGGAAAATTATATAACTACACAATTCAGAGAAGGAAAAGCTTATTTAATGGATAACAATTATAGTAGCAGTCATTGTTACAACACATCTAACATTTATTTGATAAGGCGGATGCTGTAATTATCCCGTTATTGATGGGCAACCAAAGGCCAAAAGAGGTTGCGTAATTTCTCCAGTGTCTCACAGTAACATGTGGTGGAACATGGATTTGCATCCAGGGCACCACTGGTAGGTTTATAAATTGATACAGTTGTCCTGGAAAAAAAAATTGGTAATATTTAATTAAAATTTTTGTGCATATTTGCCTATGACCCAGAAATCAGGATTCTAGGTATATATCCTAGAAAAATTCTCACATAAGAAAACATAGGCAAAAAGATCAATGGGGTATTGTCTGGGGTAGCAGGGAGAAGAGAGGCAATTTAGATGTCCATCACTAAAAGAATGTGTCTATAACATATACTATGGAATATAGTGCAAAGAACCGCCAAGTACTTATTCAGACCAAAACATAGACACATCTTAAATAACCAGTGTTGAGTAAAAAATGTAAGAACCAGATTGAGATATAGCGCATGACACCGTTTACATTAGTCAAAAATACACAATCAAAACAATCCTATATGGTATATAAAGTGACATACACAGCCAAGGACATTTTATCAAATATATGTAAGAGTGGGTGCTAGGGGGGAGGAAAATGGGAGTAGGGGTTAATGAAAACTAAACTCAGGCAGCCTGGTTCTGAGGTGGTTAAAACTCCACTGCCTTTCTGTAATTAAAAAAACAACAACATAGAAGATGAAAGAAGGGAGACCGGAGTTAAAGTGTTCCAAGGTCAAGGGGATGACAAAAACAATGATTAACTTTAACCTTTGTTAAGAGATGTATGTTAACAGGTAAGGGCAAAAGAGAACAGGAACTAAATAAATATTTTCAAACAAGAGGTATAAAAGGAAATAAAAAAAAATGTGATTGATCCAATAGCAATTAAAAAAAAGGGAAAAGGGAAGGCAAAGAAAGTGTTTTAAATAAAAAAAACAACTTAAGATGGTAGAAATAATTCCAAATGCATTAATAATTACGATTTTAAAAAAGGCAGATTAAACTTTCTTGTTAAAAGGCAGAGAGAGCCCTGGCTGGCATAGCTCAGTTGGTTGGAGTGTCATCCCATGCACCAAAGATAGTGGGTTTGATTCCTGGTCAGGGCACATGCGGGAAGCAACCAACTGATGTTTCTCTCTCTCCTCTCTCACCTCTCTCTCAAATAAATAAATAAATAAATAAATAAAAACAAAAAATTAAAAGGCCAAGAGATTCTCTGTTTGGATTTCTAAAAATGGGGGGGGAGGGGATAAAGCACCCAGCTATATGTTGCTTTTAAAAGAATAAAGTGTGGGTATATTTACTCTTAAAACAGTGTTTAGCACATGATAAATACTACATGTTATTATTACTAAGAGAAGATGTGAATAATTATTACTAAGAGAAGATGTGAATAATTCTCATTATATGGGTTTTTAAAAAATATATTTTTATTGATTTCAGAGAGGAAGGAAGAGGGAGAGAATCATGGATAGCTGCCCCCTGCAAGTCCCCCACTGGGGGACTTGTTATTATTACTAAGAGAAGATGTGAATAATTCTCATTATATGGGTTTTTAAAAAATATATTTTTATTGATTTCAGAGAGGAAGGAAGAGGGAGAGAATCATGGATAGCTGCCCCCTGCAAGTCCCCCACTGGGGATCGAACCCACAACCCGGGCATGTGCCCTTGACCAGAATCAAACCTGGGACCTTTCAGTTCGCAGGCTGATACTCTATCCACGGAGCCAAACTTGAAGCTAGCTATCTGACATGACAGCTGAAGTATCTATCTGTAAATAAACAATTAAACTATATAATCTTTGTAGACCACTTTCAGGTACGTACAACTGTTACTGAGGAAAACATTAGTAATTTGGGGACTGCGGAAATATATTATAGAGGCTAAGTTATACTTTCCTGATCTCACAACTAAAATGTAAAAAAGCCTCTGACTTACATTTTAGTGAGTTTACCCCAACCTCCCTTTGCAAAGATGTTAAAAAGAGGAGAGAGAAGATAGCATAGCTAGAATGTCACAAAAGTGTGCTTTGCAGAGTTAAGAAACTATAGGGTAAACACTGCGTGTTGGAAATCTCCAAGGGAATCCTGTAGATTCTCATATAGAGGCAACCTAAATTATGTTATTAAGCACTTCCTGAAATTGCTAGTCTTGGGAAAATTGTCAAAGGTCCTAGGGGGAAAACATTTAAGCCACAAAAGAGCACCAGAATGATGAATGTTCCTCAAGGAACGATATTAAAGCCTCAAGAAAAGACCATACTGATATAGAATAAATATACATTGAAAAAACTTAATTGGTTGAACCAAGTGCTGCATAATGACCTGAAACACAAATGGGACTTCAACATAAAGTGAAAGCGAGGCCAGCTTTCTAAAGAAAGCACATATATATTTTTTATCTGTCTATCTGTCTATCTATTCATTTACAGTTTTATTCTGTCTACTTCCAAAAACAAATTGGAAATTTGAAGATTCTTTAAGTTATAAAGAAACAACAGTCGCAGGAGAAAAAAAAAACACAAAACACAAAAGTAGCAACGAAGTCATAGCTGGTAGAAGCTATAGAATCCCTTTAATGAACACAGAGGAATATAAAAACTTACAGTTTTGATATGTACTGCTTAGTTTAATAAAATAGATGTTCTGAAATCCACAACTGCTGGCAATGTTCTTAGCAAAGCACACAGACAAAGGCCCTCACTGCCACTACGGAGAGTAAGAGACTCTTCTGTGCCTCAGTAACTGGACCTGCCATTCCTCCATTCACTGTACTTATTTTCTCCTAAGTCAACCAATAATTTATGGGCCAACTGCCTACTATTTACTCAGCACATTGCTAGGTGCTATGTGGGAGCCAAGTGAAATAAAACAAGATCCTTGGCCACAGGGAGTTTGTAATAAAATTGATCTCACACTGAAATGATCGAAGAACAAAACTCTTAAGAGACTCAATCCACATGAGACAAGAAGAGGGAAAGAAAGAGAACGAGAGGAAAAACAGATCGATCTGAGTGAGTGGCAAGGAAAGGGAAAGGGATGGAACAGGTAAAGGTAAGTTAGGTAGAATTTCAACAGGCAAGAGGGAAAAGGTAAAGAAGTACAGACTGAGGGAGAACCATTAACCCAGTCCAAAAGAGAACACTTGGCACATACGCTGAAAATAATGTATGTGCGCAGGCAACAGGCACTGAAAAGGTATCTGATAAGCAGGTGCCATTTTGATTATGGACACTGGGCTGGCTAGAGTGGGTCTCCAAGAAAAAGTGTGGAATACAGGCTGCCTAGATTAGGGATGCCAGAAAATGAGCAAAGGAACTTACATCTACTTGAGGGAGAAGCTTCTGAAATAAAAACAAAGTGACAAGTAGGATGGACTAATGAGGAAAAGTGAGCAGCAATGCGAAGGAAGAATGGACATTCTATATATATTATCTACAACTGGACAACATGGAGCAGAAGCTGGGCCCACCTCTGCTAGATTTCTGTATTCCAATATCCTATATAATAAGGGGGTAATATGCAAATTGACCCTCCCACCCTCACACAAGATGGCTGCCCCCATGTGGTCAAAGATGGCTGCTACAAGATATCAGACAGGGGAGGGTAGTTGGAGGTAACCAGGCCAGTAGGGGAGGGCAGTTAGTGGCAACCAGGCTGGCAGGGGAAGGCAGTTGGGAGTGACTGGGCTGGCAAAGGAGGGCAGTTGGGGACAATCAGGCCAGCAGGGGAGCAGTTAGGCGTCGATCAGGCTGGCAAAGGAGTGGTTAGGGGGTGATCAGGCTGACAGGCAGGCAAGCAGTTGGGAATCAGCAGTCCCTGATTGTGAGAGGGATCCCAGATTGGAAAGGATGCAGGCTGAGCTGAAGGAACCACCACCATCACCACCACACACCTCCTCCCTTCCCCCAGTGCATGAATTTCATGCACCGGGCCTCTAGTCCTATATAATAAAAGGCCAATATGTAAATCGACCAAATGGTGAATGACTGGTAGCTATGACGTGCACTGACACCAGTGGGCAGATGATCAACGCAGGAGCTGCCCCCTGTTGGTTAGTGCGCTCCCACAGGGGGAGCACCACTCAGCCAGAAGCTCTGAGCCAGGCTCATAGCTGAGGAGTGCAGCGGTGGCAGTGTAACCTCTCCTGCCTCCTCAGCAGCACTAAGGATGTCCGACTGCTGGCTTAGACCCGATCCCTGTGAGTCGAACATCCTCCAAGGGCTCCTGGTCTGAAAAAGGGCGCAGGCTGGTCAGAGGGATGACACCCACCCCAAGTGCATGAATTTCATGCACCAAGCCTCTAGTTCCATGATAAAAAGCCATTCTAATATTTATCAGGGGTCCTCTATTCTGCTTCCCTAACAATTCTGTACTCTCCTTGCAGAACATCTCTTAGGGCCTAAGACATTTCTCTTATGGTTTCGTTTGGTGCTACCTCACCTGCTTAGAGCATTTTTTCCCCTTACTGTTGCTAATCCCTATCTCCTGAATAAAATTTTTACTTCTCTTGATGTTTTGGCTCTGCTGAACCAGAAAGCTAGAAGGGACCTTGCTGAGCCCTATTCATTGCTTTCAGCAAACAGTTCACTACTTTATCTATCATGTATTCTTGTCATGTGTCTAAATGACCTTAGTGCAATCTCTTCCTTTTTTAAGGAAGGAAACTGAGGTTTTGAGAGGCAGAGTTGCTCTTTGATCTGAGTCAGCTTTAACCCCAAGGCTGGTTAGTATCACACAAACAACCAGAATCAGGTGAAATAACAGGCACTCTCAAATAATTAGAGCAAAGATCACACATTCTGAAACAAGAAATGGGGCATTTGCTCCACACAAAAGGATGATTTAAAATGTAAGGTATCTAAGGAATCGGCTAAGTTAAAAGGGAACCACTAGCAATTATTTCTGAGAACGCAAGGAGGATTGGTAAGGTTAGAAAAGGGTGACTGTAGCTTTTAGCAGGCCCAGATTTCTCAAGTTCAAAAGCAGCTGTCATTATTCTCTTATCTTACACTGACAGCCTAAAAGGCAGCAATTTATAGTGTAAGGGATGAAGATTTTTGTATCTGACACTCTTGGGTGTATGGTAGTATATTTTCTTATGTATCATCATGGTTATTTCTAATGTTATCATCACTACCATCATCATTCCATCCCAAATGCTAGTCTACTCCTGTTCCAGTCCCTAAGATTTGCAGCAACATTTGACCGACCTGTGTGCTTCCCTAAGTACATCCTGGTCACTGGGGAATCCAGGTAGACAGCACAGCTCTGAAGAACTCAGCACTCAAAATTCTAAAGCAGCTGAATCAGGCAGAAAACACACTGTTGGGGACTTGGGGTGCTGTCTACTGAGCTCTATGGCAAAAATCAAGTAAGGATGATGCTA
The DNA here is from genome assembly GCA_963693515.1 of Pipistrellus nathusii. Classification (NCBI taxonomy): domain Eukaryota; kingdom Metazoa; phylum Chordata; class Mammalia; order Chiroptera; family Vespertilionidae; genus Pipistrellus; species Pipistrellus nathusii. The sequence goes on along the minus strand of OY882859.1, from coordinate 12,345,571 downwards.
TGATAATAATACCTTGCTTATAAACTGGGATTTATGCCTCATCATCCCATTTATCCTCGAAGACTAAGGCTCAGAAATGCCAAACGCCTTACTATAGGCCACAGAGTTAATAAGGAGCAAAAAAGAGCCCAAGTCTCAATTCTCAAGCTATGGTTCTTTCCTTTGTAATATGAAAGCCTCACTAAATGCCAAGGCTTAGCTACCACTTCTGCAAATCATTCTCCCTTCCAAGAGCTCAGCAGCCATTAAGAAGTATAGCTGCCAACTCTAGGTCACTTAACAAGTACACTTACAGCCTGCCTCTGAGGGAACTGCCCCACTGGCTCAAGAGACTATATTGTTCTCAATTACCAATTCATGTCTCTCAACAAATTAATCTTAATGATATTTTGCTCTCTCTTCATATTCTACCAAATTATACTAGAATATTAATCATCAAATAACCACTAGTAAGAGCTACTAATAATTAAGTACCTTGTTATGTTTATAAGAACTTTTTACGTGTTACCTCCTTTGATACTAACAACTTGGCAAGAATGTCAAATCCAATTTAAAACAAGTACTGATAGTGAAGAATTAAGGAACAGGCCTAAGATCACATAGTAAAACAGTAGAGAAACTGAGATTTTAATCCAGCCTGGCCGGATTCTAAAGCTCATGCCCTCTGTCCACTAGAACATTTCTCAAGCTTTCATGTGGGTAAGAATCATGGGGGATCTTGCCAAAGGAAAGATTCTGATCCAGAAGTACTGGGTGGGGCCTGAATTCTGCATTTCTAATAAGCTCCAGGTGATATGAATGCTGTGGGTTCTAGGAATCCTCTCTGAGTCACAAAGAACATGACATTATCTCTTCCCAAATCTGTTTTTCACATCTAATTATTATGCTTTAAGCAACCGTCACCTCTAAAAAGTTGCAAGTCAAATCCCTTTTTTTCCACCATCTGCCCTTAGCTCTAACCTGAAAAACAAACTCCAGAATAGCTCTGGGAATAAAACATACAAAATATGGAAACTCCCAATTACCAGGCCTTAGTGACTAGCGCTGGTGGGCCTGGCACCAACCTGAACTCCTTTAAAATGCATTTCAGCAACCTGGTCCTAGCTCAGCTTCCCTGGCTGCTGCCCAAGTAACTAGAGGTCAAATTGCTCCCCATCTCAAATTAAGTGGTCCACCGAGCCTGGTCAAGCCTTGGAAGGGCCTTAGGATGGTAAGCCATTCGATAAACGAAAGCTGAAATGTATACAGTGAAGAGATCTTGGTTCATGACATTATATATGATCTATTGTGGCATATCCTTCCTGGCCACTGTGCCACCAGTCTTCCCCCACAGAATCAGACAACTCCACTTATCCTCCATAGCCTCCTACTCAGATCCCCTGAAAATGGTATTAAAGAGCATCTTAAGGTCTATATTCTCTTTCCTAGTATCACGTCTAAAATTAAGAATCAATATTAAGAGCTGCCTTTTCATTTGGTAAAAATCAGGAGAGCCTCAAAGGGCTTAATCACAAATTCCACTACCTGCTCTGCCCCCATAGGTGAGGTCCTGCAGCCAAATTATCTTTCTTATAAAGGGACCAGGTGCAGTTCCTGTTTATCCTTGAGCAGTGGGATTTAGTTCCCTAAAGCCCCAATTTTTCAAATAAACCATTCACATCCTCTGGCAGGAGCCAGAGGGCACTCGATCCTCTTTAGTTACAAAGCCTGCCTCCCACAGCCCCTGGTCCTGCTGCTCCTGAGTACAGTCGCACCCTAGCATGGCTGGCTGGGTTCTCCTCTGGGACCAAGTGTGTTTGCTTATAAACTGCTGTCGATCTTCTCTGTCCAGTGTCCTGTGTTGTAGGTTCAGCCATAACCCTAGGATTAGAATCCCTCCCTTGTCACTGGGATGAAATGGAGGTCATTAAAACATATTTTTTGCCCAATCCACCGGTCTCTGTTCTTTTCACATCTTTGAATCGCTTGAATGCCTTTGACAGGACCTCAACTACCCTGATGGTAATGATGTCCAGCACATGTTGATCAAAGTCTATACACTTTCCCATTTATTTCCCTGACCCTCCCTCTGAGGCAGAATACCATCATTATCTCTAATTTTCAGGTGAGGAAACTAGTGACCAACAAGGTTATGCAACTTGCCCAAGACTCACAGCTAATGAATTTGGGCAGAGCTCAAATGCAGATCTGCCTGGCTCTTAATGACCACCTTAGCTGTGACAGGCTTTCTGGGCTCACTGCTGTCATTCCTCAAGGCCTCTCACAGACAAACACACTGTGGGATGCCAACAGGAGCACCTGCATTTGAAGCACCTTGTTTCTTCGGCCGGTCTCTGCTGAAAAATGGATGGAGATGTGTATCTGGCACACGGTGCTGTTGGAAAAGGCCAGCTGACTGGATAGGTGCCAAGACTCTTCCCTCGATGACTTGAACTTAAGGTCTGGTTTGGTTGTCAACCTTACGGATACAAAAGCCCCATCCTATAGAAGTCTCACAGTTAATTGGACTTGGGGGAGGTTTAGATAACACTGTCAAAATTCATAAGAACTATAAATCAAAAAGTCAATTTATTAGTTCATTTACTAGTGAAATATTCCTACTCTTAGCAGTTATCTGTAAAAAAAAAAAAATTAAGGAGTGAGGCCAAGAATCATCAGAATGCCTTTTAAGGATCACAGAAGAGGCTATATTCACTGGAAGCCTGATGCATCTGTCTTTCCATGGAAGTAGATGCCTGACCACAAGACTGGGCAGAAAGAGTCTGAGGGTGAATGCACACTGTACAGGAAGCATCAGCTGCCATTCTATCTTTTCACCTTCATCACTGAGTTTCTAGACTCTTCTGTGGCTACCGTCTCTCTTTGGAACGGTTGGACTAAGCTTTGTCCTCGAAGTAACCCTGTGCGTGTACCTATTAGCAGTGACCATGTGCCAATTTTTCAGACTCTGAGAATGTAAGGAGTGCCCTCCTTTGCTCCCGCCCGGGCTTTTCTGTTGGTGCTCCAAACATCTATCTATAGCAGATCACAACTCCTCTTTCCAGGAGTCTAAGCCCAATGAAGCTTTCAGCTCACTTCAAACTTACCCGCCTTCTAACTTCCATCTGGGTCATCCACCTTACACTGGCTATCCCACACACTGTGTGATCTTAGGAAAATTACTTAACCTGGGTGGGGCACAGTTTCCTCGTCTACAAAATAGGAGTCTTAATAGTACCCCTCTCACTGAGTTGTTAGAAGCTTTATTAAATGAGTCCACACACTTAAAGCACCAGCACTAGGAATGCACTCAATAAATCATCACCACCATCATCATCTCCACTACCACCTCACCACAGATTCTCAAAACAGAGACACAGCAGATTAAGGTCCACTAGAAAGTAACCATTACATTCAACTATTCTTTTTCCAGACTCTCAATTTCAAATGGAATTCTTCTTTTGAGTCATTCTATAAAATAGCATGATATAAAACATCCAAGTGATTGGCATAACAAACTGCTAGTGTCCTCTTATCTCAGACTAATTCAGAGAAAAGAGCGATTTACAATGGAAGGAGGCTTTGAGAGACTTATCTGCCTTTGCTCTGCCATTCTGGGCCATGCTGCTCTAATCCAATAGTTCATCCAAGACAACTCTCAACAGGCCAAACTAAAAAATCTCCCAAGCAACACATTCATCTAATGAGTGACTGGGGACAGTGACTGCATCACATCTGGGTGACTCTTGTATCCTGCATCGAGAGCCTCATCAAGCAATCATCACTTCAGTGCTCTCACATCCAGCCTCTCAGGTGTTAATAAAGACCCCTGGCTTTGTGGTTGGTACCAATAGACGTTTTGCTCTGACCTGAAACTGTGGATGAGTCCTGAGTTCTCACCAACTTGATTATGAGAATACTTTTCTTCAACAGGGAATAAATCTGGACACAATGCCAAATTCTAAGTTGAGAGATACTAGTCTAATGTGAATATCAAAGCACTCAGACAAATAAGAGACCAAGCCAAGCCTTGGGACTCCAGAGGCTGTGTGCTTATAGTAAAGGTTTGGAGCACGGGTTCCAGACAGACAGACAGGGAGTGAAGTGCAGCTCTGCCCCCTAACTATCTTTATAACCTTAGATAAGTTGCTTAACCCTCTAGGCCTCAGTTTCCTCATATGTAAAATGGGGATAATAGTTATCTCATGGTGTAGTTACAAGCAATAATATACTACTGCATGTAAATGAGTCAATATACATAAAGGACATTTCCTGTAACATTTTAAACATTCACTAACTGTTAAAAGAAATAATAAAAATACACCTGCCAAAATATGTTTTTATATTTCTTAGGTTGGATGGTTAGTTCACAGACGTACTTTTTAAAAATCACTCTGCCTCATAATTGTATATATTACCTATGTATCTTCTATATATGCAAATATTACAAAAATTCTTCTTTAAATGTCTTCTAGACAATCCATTACTAGTTTCATACAGCTGGTCTGAGATGGGAGTCAGCTAGGAAAGAGAATGAGGGAGTTAGGCCTCTTATAGCCTTAAACACACTGAAATGGGAGGAGATACAAAGAACTTCGGAAATCACCTGGTTCAATGCCCACATTGTGGAGATGAGAAACTGTTGGGAAGTAAAGTGTTTTTAAGACCTTCTAGTTAACTAGTGACAGAAATGAGGCTGATCTTGTTACCCCTGTCTGAGCTATATATTCTAAGTGGAAAGTAATGAGGAGGACATTTTGGAAAGGGAAAGGGGTAGACAAAGTAGTTTGGAAGGGTTAAGGAAGCGACCTAACAATATGTAGCCAACGTTTACCAAAATCTATTATATCCCAGGCACCATGCCAAGAACTTTGCATGGGTTGGCCTTATGTAATTTGTGCAAAACCTGTGAGGCAGTTACTATTATTAACTCCACTTTCAACTGGGAAAGTGGAGGCCTAGAGAGATGAAATGACTCGCCCCAAATCACAAAGCCAGGGAGTGGTGGAGTAAAATGAACCCACACTGTCTGACTCTGGAGCTGGAACCTTACCACTCACTGTACTTTGCCCAACCTTGAGAATTTAAAAAGCAGTTAAGCTTTTGATCCTAGAGTCTTTCTCCTCCTTTTTTTTTTTTTTTTGTAACTTCTTTGTTCAGAGGCACTGCAAAGATAAAAGAAGAGATTTTTAAGTAAGAGCAGATGACATTATTTAGCATTTACTTATTCTGTGCAACATGAGGCACCATACACACATTTCTCAAGCCCCGGACTTGTCCCAGGCCACACAGCTGGGCTGTAAAACCCATGCAGCCCCAGCATGACTCCAAGGCTGCTTCCCAGCCTCATCAGTGGACAGTGTGTCCAGCAGGTCTTTACCAAGTTCAGTCAAGTGCACTTACCTGCGTTTTGACACTGCAGAGAAGAAATTCAACATAATCTCTGCTCTCGGGGAGCATATGGCCCAGCTGAGAAGAGACCACCTTCAGCTTAATATCCTTCCTTTCTTACATCTTAGTAGTTAAGTAGCAGAAACACAGAAGAAAATGAACCGCCAGCTCCCTGTATTACTGTCCTACTGTCCTACCCCACTACTCAGGTCAGCTGACCTTTGGTACCTCTGTGTTTGTTCACAGATGGACTCCATTCTCCTCTCTTCCTAGTGCTGTAAGCTTCTTCTTTTGTCTTTGAAGAAATGTGAATTATTTTCATCTATATCTTTCTCTCATCCATCACCAGGGAGTATAACAAGAGGGTTAAATTAAGGAGCTAATAAAAAATGTAAAAGGCATAACTCCTTTATTGTTTTTAACTTTGAGAAAGAGCCTATGGAGTCTCTAGTATTTGCTCAAAAATGTTCAAAGGAAGACCTGGAACATTTCACCCTCAAAAATTTGCTGCCCGGGAAGAAAATCCAGAACTCCAGGGGCCAATTAGTCTGCTGTCTTGGACTTTGACCTTGGAAAGTCTCCCTGTGGGTTGAATCTGACTGGAACTGAGGGCAGTTGACAGCAGAGCAGTGTCTGGGTGGTCAAATTTAATGACTGCCAGGCCTTTAATGCAACATTTAAAAGTTATAGTACCATAGTAATGTCAGGGCTAAATGTATAAGAGCAATAAGTTTCGCTGTTAAACTTACAAGTTCCTATTATGTTCCTGACATCATGCTAGGAGGTGGGCACTCAAAACAGAGGCAGTCCTTTAAACATTAACTCATCAAATTGCACTAATAAAACTGGACAAAGAGAAGGCAAAGCTTGAGCAAGCACACCAGAGGAGTAATGACGGAGGGCTTACTATGTGCAAATGGCAAAAGTGAAGGCAGTATCTGTGACATGCATTAGGAGGGACTAATAAAATATCACCAGTTTGAGTTTGAAATAGTGGCTCTCAGCTATCTTCCTTCTTTTTCCTAGCCAGCTGGTGTTAAAAAACAAAACAAACAAACAAAAAAACTTTAATAAGGAGCTAAAAACAAGTTAGCTTCTAAAGCTGACTTTAGCTTTGTAACCTTTGAGTCACTTAACCTTTCAAAACCTGCTTTCTCAAGTGTAAAATGGAGTGAACATGTATATGGGAGTTCACAAGGCTATTCTCACTTTTGTATGCTAGAAATTTCCAGTTTTAAAATGGGAATAATTGTACCTATTGCTTAGCTGCTGTTAAGGATTACATAAAATAATTATGTAGAAACACCCCATTCAGTGCCTGGCACTGTGTAGGTGTTCAATAAATGGTAATTGTTATTACCAACAGGCTACCTTTTTAAAGTTCTGGGATGGGGATAAAGAGAACAAAATACTATGAATCAGTGGGTTAACAGCTGCAGAGTGCAGACTTATAGGTCTAACTAGAGGCATGATGCACAGAATGGTACACAATAAATTTGGAGTATGTGGATGTATGCAACTTCTCTGAGACGTTTTAGAGGAATCTTAAGAATTTTTTTTTTAATTAAGAACGGAAGTCTAATAAACTGAACAAGAAGCATACAAATTTTATATAAGGAAAACATAAAGCACTCCTGAAAAATCATAAAAGTAACCCTGAGCAAGTAGAAAGGCAGGATAGGACAACTTAGTATCAGAAAGATGTCTGTTTTCCCTAAGCTGGCTCATAAATTTAACATGATCTCAATAAGAATGCCATCAAGTTGTTTCCTCCTGAAATTAATTATAAAGTTCATATTGCAGAATAAACAAGCAGGAATAGCCAAGAAAACCCTGAAAAAGAGAAATATGAAAAACAACCAGACTCTAGGACGTATAGCAGAGGCTACTCATCCAAATACCTCCAGAGATCAGGCAGGTGTACAATCTCTGATGTTTAAATGTAAGCAACTAGTTGTTAAACACTATATGGACCAAACTCTGGCCTACAAAAGATTTCTACTGAGGCAGCAATTTTACAAAATAGCCTAAGAAAAAGATTTAAAAGGTGTTTCCTTCCTCTTATTTCCCGTTGAGCACTAATAAACCCAGAAATTACATCTATGAAGTGACTTTCCCAGGGGTCTTAGTATTAGAGAAGTTGTGAGTAAAGTTGTTTTCAAAAAGAAGCTCTTTACTTTCATTGGTACAGACAGAGGGACTCCGGGACAAAGCAGGCAGGCATCCTCTCTTCCTTACTCCTGTCTCTGCCTCCGTGAATCCACCCCTTTCCTCCTCCCCATTTCCCTCCTAACCCTCATCTCCTAACTCCAAAGAACTGAATCCACCTGTAAGAAGTTGATGCCCAGAGCCAAATAATTAGGCTGCTACTGCTCTTCCTTTCACCTGTCTGAAGAAACAAAATTTGGTATCTGCTAACAAGGCTGCAAGACAACCTGCCCCCAGTCCACCAGTCTCACCTACAATAAGGGCAAACAAGGATCTCTAAGGGATTTCTGGAGCACCTCATTGGGTAAATCTCCTTATTACAAATAAGCATCCAACTATGCTTGACTGCTTTAGAAAGGAAAAAAGGCTGGAAAGATAATTTCAAAACTCTGAGATCAAGGCCATACAACTCTAGAAAGTAACTGTTTCCAGAGAGTCTCATCACTACTTCCACTTGGTGATGTGACATTTCGCTGTTGGCTCTGCACCCTTTGAGGGGTTAGGGACCGAGATCTGATTGATGCAGTGGGCTCTTCCCCCAGAAAAACAACATTCACACAAATTTGCAGGCAAAGGGTTCATGGATCCCTTACAGCTGGGCCATTCACCCCGGATTATCAATCCTTGCTAGAACACACTTCACTGAAGGAAATGAAAGACTTGAAGTCATGATTTTGAGGACCTGACAGCATGATTTGGAGGATAACAACATTAGGAAAGTGTAAGGTTAAGTTAGCTTTCTTTCCTTTCCCTTCTCTCCCTTGAGGCCTGCAGGAGTCTCAAAACTGCACACCCTGCATGACGTTTAAAAAGTGACAATCTCACCTTTGAATTTAAATAACCTTAATATTTAATTTTTCCTCTCTGTGATTATAGCTTGCTTTTTCCACATTTTCAAGTTGATGACTTTAGAAGGCAGGCTATTGGAGATCCAGAAACCATGTATCCCAATCCAATGCCCTTGTAAAAATCAAAGCGCTCACTCAGGAAGAGTTGAAAGAGGCTGAGGGGTCACCGCCTGCCCCCAGGGTGCTGGCACAGGCAGAACTTCAGAACGGTAATGTAAATACGCAGGATGAGGCAACAGGGCATACCGATTTGTTTTTCAATCTATTTTATTTCAGTTCAAAGCCTCGCTGCAGACAGGCAGTCCAAGAAAATAAGCCACATTTTAGTTACACTCAGTCTTCCTCAAATCTCCTAAAGCAGCTGAGCGTTGTCCGAGAGTGGCTCTTTGTCCTGCGCTGCCTGTCTGCAATGATGCTTTGAACCGAAATAAAATAGATTGAAAAACCAATCAGTATGCCCCGGCTCTTCCTGCAGTTTTATATTACCCTTCAAAGCTTGTGTTACCACCTACTCTTTACTGGAACCCGACAGACCCAAATCACAGAGTGAAACTGCAATACTTTAAATGTGAAGGTCCCACCCAGCCCTAAAATAGCCATTTAATTCGGGGCTTGTTGTTTAACATTGCATTAACATGTCACTCTCTGTCCGGCTCCGTGCTCCATTTGCCGGGCTGGATCATATCTTCTGATGACATGTGCCATCTGGTCACTGGAGACAGTTGAAAGCAAACCTTGACGTTGCTCATCTTATATAGTTTGCTCCATTTATTACTGCCTCGGTAATTTTCCATGTTCATGGCCCAAACATCATATAGCATTTACCTATTTAAAAAGTCCCCTACTTGCTTTAAACAGGGCATTGAAAATAATGCAACATTATTTTGAAAACTTTTAGAGGAAACCCAAGTCATTTGCAAACAAATTTTGAAATGACCTCCAACTAGAGTCTGAAGCCTATCATTTTGTTAGCCTGCCTCTTTCATGTGTGCAATGGAGGAACAACCCGTTTCGAGCTTAAAACACCAAAATGATGAAAAATGCTCTAAATAGACATTTGTATAATTAGGTTGAAAAAATTTACATCCCAGTTGGATAAGTTCAACTCTTAAGAGAAACATTAAGAAAAAATACAATTTGTCCCTCTTCCCTGGAAAGACAGAAACACATACACACACCCCATCAATTTTGTCTATAATAATTCTTCGGGATTTTTGTAATCATTTACCATTTTACATAAGTTTCCTTTTGGGGCCAAATATGATTAGTTTCCTCTGATTGGGATTTGCAACATATATAACAAGAAGAAGACTCGGAACCTATTTTTACATGTTCTCTAACGTAGTCCACACAATAACCTTTAAGGAGGTACCATTATCCGCATTTGGCAAATCAGACAACCAATCTGTAACTGGGCCGCTGGCATGCAGCTCCATCAGCAACAAAGCTATGCTCAGGGCCAGGGCTCCGAACAGGACTGAGAACCACACCACAATCACTCATTTCTTTCCGTTCCACAGCACCCCAAGTTCTTGTCAGCTCACAGGCTCTAAACCTGCTAAAAAGTCCTGCCTTCCCACTTCTCTCCCTTTTCCCTCCTTGCTGGGCTGGATCCTTGTCACTCAACAAGTTTCAGCTTAAACTTTTCCAAGAACCTCTCAGGGTAGCACTGCTTTGTTTCCTTGATTAGTTGCCACGATTTGGAATAACTTATTATTTCTTCACTGTCTCAGACGCTGTTTTAGGTCCATCTTGCTTACTATGGTATTCACAGGGTCTAGCACAATGGTGTCTGGCACAAAGCAGGCACTCAAATGTTTGCTCAGCGAACAGCCTGGACTTGTTTATTTAATATTTACCAGATGACTGGCTGTGGGCACTGACTAGCAGCTGATACAAAAGACTGCCCTAGAGGACCTCCCACATTGGTAGAAAAGAGACAAACAGTTGGACTAACACAGGGTGGTCAGTGTGATCAGTTGAGGTTCAGATCCCAGCTCCCCTATGCATTAGCTATGTAACCTTGTAAATCTCTCTGAGTCTCAGTGCGTTCATCTTTAAAATGGTAGTATTAATACTACCTATGTCATAATGTTGGTGTGAAGATTAAAAGATAACCCATGCAAATCAAGCACATAGTGTAAAATGAACTCAAAGAGCTCTGGGCAACACAGGGATTAATAAATATTAACTACTCATTTGTTATGATGATGCTCTGACAGCTGTATTTGAAATTATCTTTGTTTACTTGTGTACCATTTGTCCAAGCCCCTATATAATTTAAAATCTGTGGAAGGACAAAGTTCATATTGGTCCTTCACCGTTGGATCATCCCTACTACATAGTAGGTGGTCAACAAATACTGAATGATTTATGAATGTATGCATTCAAACATAATATTCTGAAACCATTTGTTAAATTAGTGATGAATATGCAGGGGTGTGGGCTCAATCCCTGGTGTGGAATGTGCAGGAGGCAGGAGATTAATGATTCTCTCTCATCATTGATGTGTGTCTCTCTTTCCCTCTCCCTTCCTCTCTGAAATTAATAAAAAAAAATATATCAAATAAATAAATAAATTAATGATTAGCTAGGTTTGGGAACTACTACTGCCTTATACAAAAGGCATCTAAACTAGAAAGTGGAGTGTGGCAAGAGTTTGAAGATTTTAGCCAAGTAGATATTTCACTTTGGGGTTGTAATTAAACCTATATAAACCACACAAAAGACTTGGGTACAATTCCAAAGAAGAACCAATAGCCCCAGATTGAGAGAGTTGAAAGAATAAATTCTGAGCATATGGCATGGGTCACCAGGCAGGGGGCTTCCAGGCATGACCTATACAACCTGTGATCTAGGACCCCCTTAAACCACTCAAACTAAGATTCCTCCTCTTAAGTAGAAACATGGACACTTGCTTATAAAGTGCTGTTAGCACAAAAATGCTGTGTATGAATGTACATAAACCACCTGACTTCTGTAGGAGCTGGGTGCATGGTGTCATTGTTATTTAAAGTAGGGGAAACAATTCCCACTTTGACTAATACATCATTAAGACCAGAAGAGATAACGGAAGTCCTAGTGTTTTGTCAAACAGCTCTCTTGCAAGGGAGTGCAAGGGACGGTGTACCCAGAGTTTCCCATTAGGTGTGAAGTGACCGGAGAAATCGCTGGACAACATCGACCCAGACTATGTGTGCCTAGGGTAGGGGTCGGCACCCTTTCTGTGAGGGGCCAGCCAGCCAGATAATGTCCGCTTTGTGGGCCCTTAAGCGATCGATGTCACGCAACGCGGGACTCTCCCAGCTCCGCTCCTGCAGCAGGAAAGCCGCCACAGACAACACATAAACAATGAACCTGGCTGTGTTCCAACGAGACTCCCTTTATGGACTCCGAAATCTGATTTCATATAACTGTCACAATTCACATGAAATATTCTCTAACCGCTCCCCCCCCCCCCCCCGCAACTCAACCATTAAAAAATGTAAAATCCATTTTCAGTTTGGGGAGGAGGGCGTTGGGGGGCGGATTTGGCCCTAGGCCAGATGGCCCGCGCCTGGCGAGGGGACTCGGCGGGAGGAGGGGATGGGAGGGAGGACCGAGAAGATCAGCAGCCGCAGCGCGAGGCCGGATCCGCCGAGGAGCAGGGTGCGGGGTGCGGGGTGCGGGGTGCGGGGTGCGGGGTGCGGGGTGCGGGGCCGGCCTGGGGAGAGAGGGCCCCCGCGGCGGGGAGGGCCCAGCCGGCACCCGCCGCCTTCCTCCGCCGGAGATTAGAGCCGAGCCTGCGCCCGGGTGTGGGCGGCTCCCGGGGGTCCGGGGACAAGGGGCGGCTGGGACGGAGCAGAGCCCGCGGAGTTCGACACGCAGGAGGGTCTCCGCCCTGTGATCCCCTCATTCGGGGCGCCTCTCCAGCCTCAGCTACCGAAGGGGTCTCCACGCTGAGTCCTAGCCCGGTTTCTATGGTTACCTGTTCAGCACCGATTCAAACTGCCGTTCTTTATTGACAGCGCCATAGAGGACACGAACACTCCTGCCCGAAGGGAACAATAAAGATTTCTCCATTCAACAGCGCCGGAGACGCCGCAAGGCGGCCATCTTGAGGCTGGCGAGGAAGGGCTACCAGCGAGGAGGGGGAGGCCCAGCCTGCCTCACGCGCCGCTGCGGTCACGTGCTGGGGGCGTGCCCCGGGGCGGGGCCTGCGTCGCTCACGCGCTCTCCACCAATGGAAGGCCGAGTGCTGGCCGGGCCGCTCGTCTTCGCTCCTCTCCCCCCACCCCCACATTCTAGGAAAGTTCTAATCAGGTTCCACCGTCCCTCGCTGACGCAGCCCGGGGGTTAGGATCCTATTTCAAAAAATGGTGGGGAGGTGTACACAAAAGATCTCTCTCCGTTTTCCCAAAACATTATGTTCACGTGCAAGGCGGGGACAGGACCTGGGGCGGGTCCCCGGGCGTATTCTCATTGGTGGAGAGGCTTGACACCGCTCTGACGTGATTGGCTAACAGGCCCGTATCAACCAATCGTGGCGTCTTGAAGGTGTTTTTTTCTTTTTGATCCCGCCTCTCCTCCCAATTTAGTATTTAGGGTCTGGGAGAAAACGTGTTTATGACAGTCTGTTTGCTAAATTTCCGTACCCGCACTTTGTCACACACTATACGTTTATACGTTAAGGTGACCAGACGTCCCGCTTCTGGCGGGACACTCCCGATTTTTAACAATTTGTCCCGCGGCGTTTTAAAAAAAAAGTCCCGATTTCTGGAAAGCGGGACGTCTGTTCACCTTACTATACAGCCCACGTTGGCGCTCCCCTTGCCGGCCGGCCTCACCCAGCCCAGCAGATGAAGCAGATGCAGACAGCCTCAGACTCATCAAGCCGGGTCCGCGGGCCCCCCACCCCGCGCTGCACACCGTCACTCTGACCCGCAGCCACCTTTCCTGTCCCTGCCAGTCATGCTGCCCAAATCCATTGTCTCCGTGCCAGGCCGAGCTCCCTGCGTGCTGCAGCTGCTGCCTCCACAGTGTGAGCATTCAGTCATGGCCACACTGACTCCCACTCCATCACCGTTCTTAGCCGCAAGTTCAATCCACTGGGCAGAACTGTCACCTGCATTGTTGCTGTCGGTGGCCCCTCATTTTTGCCGTCACTGTCTGAGATGCAAACACTGTAGTCAATGACCACCCACGTCAGGCTGTTCTGTACAGCGTAGAGCCTGGACTACGTGCCCAGCGGCCACCCTTTCAGTTGTCTTCACTGTCCCTGGCACTCGCCTATTTTCACAGCCACACATCATGCCGATAGTTAGCAAGCCCCCACCGGCACGCAGCTGTCCTTGTAACTGTCCAGTCACTTTCACTGTTATACTCACACAGCACTGTCCCAGTCAGTGTCAGATTTAATGTAGCTGACACTCGGTCATTTTTGTAGCGGACACTCAGCCACAACACAGCTGTTAAATCTCCTAAGCATGTATTTCCACTATCGTTGCATTCTCCTTTAGTAAGAACCCTCAGTATAGGGTTGCCAGATTTAGGAAACAAACACCTACAATGTTTCTTGGCACATAGTAGGTGCTCAAGAAATACTTGCCGAATGAATAGATTAAACAACAACAACAACACTTTGTTATTTCAGTGTACTGTATGTGAATGTGAATGACTTGAGGCTTATCAGTCACAAACAACAGGAATAACTTTTCGTCCTCCCTCGTCCACTTACCCCAACTCTGCATCCTATCAGGACTCGAGGAGAAAGTGGGAGGAATGTGGCCACTATGCCTAAACTGAAATCCTAGGACCGTGTTTGCAAAGTGTAGGGCTGTTGTTGTTTTTTAAGTTTTTATTTCATATTCTAAAACAAAAACACATTTGCTATGGAGCATTTGGAAACATTGGAAGGAGTCCCCCCTTCTGAAGGGTTGTTTTAGACATAAAGAATGCCATCCCTGCCCTTGCTGGTTTGGCTCAGTGAATAGAGTGTTGTCTTGGGGACCAAAGGGTCCTGGGTTTGATTCCGGTCAAGGGCATGTACCTTGGTTGCAGGCTCCTCCCCAGCCTGGGCCCTGGTTGGGGCATGTGCCAGAGGCAACCAATCGATGTGTTTCTCTCACATCAATGTTTCTCTCCGTCTTTCTCTCTTCCACTTTCTCCAAAAGATCAATGGAAAAATATCCTCAGGTGAGGATTAACAAAAACAACAAAAGAATACCATCCATCAATGCATCCCACACATGCACACATAGTCAATAGGTCAACGGCTGCAGTCTATCCATAATTGTTTACTTGTGGTTTTGCATTAACAGAAACTCCCCTGGGGATGCCTGGACCACAGTGCATGAAGAACTGCATTGGGTCATGGAGAGCAGTGGCCGTGGGTTCTGGCTAGCCGTCAGATGGGAGAAGAAGGAAACATTGACTGGACCCTCTTGGGAGATCTTCAAGGTTTTTAGAGAAATAATGACTGCTTTTAACTAATTGCCAGAAGGACCCAATCCTTGACCTTGAGGGGGAAGGTACTTGTGGACTTTTCACCCTTTTTTCCACCTTTAGAGAAAATGTTCCCAAGACAGTGGCTGAGGTGGCTCCAACTAACCCACCATTTCTAAAGTGACTATTACATGCTAAGAATACTGGGGAGAACAGAACATGGTCCCTGCCCTGGTAGGAGGTAACACAGCCACTATCACGTCTACAGCTACTAACAAGTCATCACCGATCCCACTTTACTCTCCACCAGGCACCATGCCAAGATTTTTACCTAGATTATCTCATGCTCATAACCACCCTATGAGGTGGGTCACACATCTTATCCCCTTCTATGTAGGAGGAATCTGACTCAGAGAAAGAAAGTAATTTGCTCTAGGTAACACAGCTACTGAGCAGTGGAATTGGGGTTTAAAACTAGGAAGTCTGACTCTAGAGCCTTATTTTTTTTTTTTTTTACCCCAGAATAATGACTTACAGTTTTTACAACATATATAGGTTCATTGTGAACAATTTCTGGATTATAAATAAATAAATAAATAAATAAATAAATAAATAAATAATACACAAGAGAATTAAAAGCAGAATCACTATAAATCTTACCATTTAACGGTGACATTACATTACAGGGGAATATTTCTCCATCTCTGGGCAGTTATATGCGGGTAGGTAGATGGAAAAATAATGATAATGATGACAGTTTCCCCCCAGTGAGCACTATGTGCCAGATGCTGTGCTGAGTGCTTTCCATGAATTAACACATTTACTTTACTCAGAAATGAATAGACAGAATTTTATTAAAATGAGTTCATTTAACATATTCAGGGGTCACATCCGCAGCCAGCCACCTGGTGGTGTTTTCCCCAAATCTGGTTCTTTTCTTGGTCCTTGCTGTCTCCTCTCTGCCTCCCAATCCAACCTTAAGCCCAGCGTCCTTGGGCTGCAAAAGCCGAGTCTTTAAATAGCATCCTCGCACAGCTGCTGCTCCCCAAGGCGGTGGTGTTATTTGTAGAAGTGAATTTTGCTAGAGGCTCAACATATGCTTTCTATTTCTTAAGAGTAGGTATCTGGGCCTTGGCATTCTTTCCCCTGGCTTTCTTACGTGTTAGAATTTCACTCCCCTTTTCTCCGATCCATCTGAAGCTTGGTTTTTAGATCTTGCCCAGTGGAGACCAGAGAGTCTCCAAAGAGGATGCTGTTGGAATTTGCCAGATGACTCAGAAGGGTCAGCTGCCTGCTTATTCATCTGGGATGGCGAACGACAGGGAAGGAGGGAGATTGCCTCGCTCCAAAGGGGCTGTCGGCCGATGAGAGTCTGGAGCCACTTCAGTGGTTCTGGCTCTACCATTATCCTATACTGTGAATGAAGCCCTTGCCTCAGTTTCCCCAGAGACAAAAGGCACTCCTGCATTTAGAATGATGGAATCCTGCCTCACCCCTCTGGCTCCTCAGCTCAGAATCTAGCCCACCTACAACTCCCTGCCCCATTGCTCAGGTCAGACACTTTTGTTGCTCAACCAGTCACCAAGCTTGTTGATTTTGCCTCTGAATATACTCTCTCTGTATCCACAGGCAAAGTCCAAATGACCTTTACCTCTCCTCTACTGGGATATCCTCCTGGTGCGGTCTCTGTTTCTATCCTTTACTTGGTTCTGTGCACAGCACATCAGCCCCATCTTACATTTCTTTTTTTTTTTCTTTTTCTTTTTTTAAAATATATTTTATTGATTTTTTACAGAGAGGAAGGGAGAGAGATAGAGAGCTAGAAACGTCGATGAGAGATGAACATCAACCAGCTGCCTCTTGCACACCTCCTACCGGGGATGTGCCCGCAACCAACATACATGTCCTTGACCGGAATCGAACCTGGGACCTTTCAGTCCGCAGACCGACGCTCTACCACTGAGCCAAACCAGTTTTGGCCCGTCTTACATTTCTATTAGAACCAATTTTATAAACGTATAATAAAGTTACACCCAAGACAGTCTACTCATTTAAAGTGAAATTTGGGGCAGTGTATACACTTGTGTAACAAATTGAAACATAGGACTTTTATTTTAAGAGCAGTTTTAGGTTCACAGCAAAATGGAGAGAAAGGTACAAAGATTTCCATAGCCTCCTGCCCCTACACACGCATAGGCTTCCTACCATCAACCCTCTCACCAGAATGATAAATGACAAATGTGTTACCATTGCTGCACTTCCATTCACAGATCATTGTCACCCAAAGCCCGTCATTTACATTAGGGTTTGCTCTGGGTGTTGTACATTCTGTGGGTTTGGACAAATGTATCCACTATCCTAGTGCCAGACAATTAGTTCCACTGCCCTAAAATCCCCTGTGTTCTGCCTATTCACCCCTCCCTCCCTCAGCCCCCAACTATTGGCAACCACTGACCTATGACTGTCCCCATACGGTTGCCTTTTCCAGAATGTCATATAGTTGGAATCACACAGTATGTAGCCTTTTCAGATGGACCTCTTTCAGGTAATCACATGCATGTACGTTCCTTCTGTGTCTCTGCAGGACTGGACAGCTCATTGCTTTTTAGTGCTGAATAATATTCCACAGTTTATCCATTCGCCCACTAAAACGTATTTTGGTTGCTTCTAAGTTTTGGCAATTATGCCTACTGCTGCTATAAACATATGTGTGCAGGGTTTCGTGTGTGTGTGTGTGTGTGTGTGTGTGTGTGTGTGTGAACATGTTTTCAGTTCACTTGGATAAAGAACAAGGAACACAATTGCTGGGTCCTATGGTAAGGGTGTGTTTAGTTTTTATAAGAAACAGTTCATCTGTCTTCCAAAGTGGCTGCACCATTTTGCATTCTCACCAGCAGGGTATCGGAGTTCCTGTTTCTGCACGTTTCCATCTATATTTGGTGTTGTCAGTGTTTGGGATTTGGGTCTTTCTAATGGGTGTATTGTGGTAAATCTCATTGTTATCTTAACTTGCATTTTCCTGATGACATGTTACGTGGAGCATGTCTTCATGTGCTTACTGGCCATCTGTGTGTCTTCCGTGTGGTGTTTGTTAAAAATCAGGTTGTTTGCTTTCTTATTATTGAAGTTTAAGAGTTATTTGTGTATTTTGATACTAGTTCTTTATCAGACTAGGAGAATATATTTTCAATATATGTGACTGACTTTAGTATTGAAAATGTACAGCAAATAAGAAAAAAAAGGAGGGGGAGAATTCTATATAAAAATGTGAAAAGGGAAAGATATGGGCAAGCAATTCACAGAACCAGGAAACCAGAACAATTAATAAACAGGAAAAAGAGATGTCTAACCTGACTAATAACCAGAAAAATGCAAAATAAAGTGAGAAATGGATACAACTTTAAATCCAGAGGTACAATATGGGGTAATATCAAACTGCCAAAGGTGTGGGGGAAATACAACCTTTATGCAAGACTGGCAGGGGAAGGCAAAACTGGTGCAGCCACTTTTGGGACCAATTGGAGGCATTTAGTGATAGGGACAAAGGGCATTCTCATTCTATACTGCAAACCCTTGTGTATAAACACAGAGAAATTCTTCTTTAAGTATACATCTTCTTTAAGAGAGATGTTCAAGGATGTTTA
Source organism: Pipistrellus nathusii (assembly GCA_963693515.1). NCBI lineage: Eukaryota > Metazoa > Chordata > Mammalia > Chiroptera > Vespertilionidae > Pipistrellus > Pipistrellus nathusii. The sequence goes on along the minus strand of OY882859.1, from coordinate 12,327,078 downwards.
TTGCAGCCTTGTTTATAATAACAGAGCTGGAAATAATCATTCTTCAATAAGGAATTGCTAAATAAAATAGAATATATGGAAAGAATGGAATAGAATGCAACAGTCAAAAGAAGAGGACTAGACCTACATTAATGAATATTAATAGATTTCAAAGAAGCAGAATGAGACATGCAACAATATGTCACCTAAGTACATTAAGTATACTAGTCCACATCATATGTTGTTCATATAAATGCATATCTATGTATTTAAGATGTAAATGAATTTATAAGCTATAAGTATAAATAAAATGGACAGAGAACCTGAGAACAGTGCCTATGGGGCAAGGGGAGTGAGACTGGAAATTGAAGATGAACAGAAATTTTTCAATTAAAAAATAAAGTAATAATCCTATATAATAAAAGGCTAATATGCAAATCAACCAAACTGCAGAATGACCGGTTGCTATGAGGCTCACTGACCACTAGGGGGCAGATGCTCAATGCAGGAGCTGACCCATGGTGGTCAGTACACTCCCACATGGGAAGCACTACTCAGCCAGAAGCTGAGGGCTAGCAAGTGCAGCAGTGAAGGTGAGAGCCTCTCCCACCTCTGCAGCAGCATTAAGGATGTTCAACTGACAACTGATGGCAGGGAGCAGGCCTAGCAGTCTGTTGGCCATCCCCTGAGGGCTCCCAGATTGTGAGAGGGCACAGGCGGGGCTGAGGGACCACACCCGCCAAGTGCATGAATTTTGTGCACCGGGCCTCTAGTAAATAAAATAAAAATAAATGATAAACCTGTATCAACCTGGGGCAAGAGTGGAGCTCCTTACGTATAGATCTGGGCTTGGTTCCTCTTTAAAGCCACAAAACTCTCGGTATTACAAATAATCGATGCTCCCTAGTATTACTTGACTGGCTGGCTGACAACTCCCCAAATGGAAAATCGCTGAGTCTGGTGTGAAGCCTCGTGGGGTCTGTGTGACGAACACTTTCCTCTTAGGAGCTAGCATCATTTGCCTCCGACTGTTTAATCTCATCGAGCGGTGAGCTCGCAATTGCAATTTCAAGTCCTTTCTTGTTAGGCCATTATCATTGCTGAGGCTTTTTGTTTCTCATTTGGCATTGTGTTTCTAAAGCATCACTTTCCCTGCAGGTTTTGAGCCATCTGCGATAAAGGAGGAACTTAGGATTCCAATAACAACGAAAACAGATTAACTAAAGGTCTGCCTTTCACGTGGAGTGTGCCTCTGTTCAACTTTCAGTCGATGCACCACAAAGTGTTTTATTTTGTTTCATTTGATTGCAAAGGAGGCCGAGTGGTGGCATGGAGTTCTTCTCTTTTTAGCTGTTTCCAAACGTGGCAATCTCTTCCCGCAGACAGCCACATTCCCTCGTGTGAATGTTCCAATGTCATGTTTTGGAGAGGATTTCTCTCTTTGTAAGAGCATCTCCATTACTCCCTGCCTCCTGTATTCTGCTTTATTTTTCTTCACGGCACTTACGATGACGGTATATCATATTCTGTTCATTTGTTTGTCTGTCTCCCCACACTAGAATGGGAGCTCCGTGAGCACAGAGACCTGGTCTCCTCTGCTCACTGCCCCATCCCTGCACTGGGAAAAGTGCCTGGAACAGAGACAGTGCTCACGAATATGCAACATCTGCAAGAATGAGGACTTTCCTGACAGGTTTTGTAAAAGCCTCTCCATTATATTCCTGTTCACTTCAGTACATTTCTTATAATGAACCCAATAAGCATTTATTCCTTTTGCTGTTATCTTTCCATGCTGTGTAAATATTATTCACCCAGTATTTATTGAGCTCCTACTATGTGCCAGGCACTGTGTGAGGTGCTTTGGGATTCTGTGGCAAATGAAACAGGCGAGAGAGAGAGAGAGAGAGAGAGAGAGAGAGAGAGAGAGAGAGAGAGAGAGAGAGACTAATGTGAGAGCAAAACATTGACCAACTGGTTGCCTCCTGCACACCCCCTCTCTAACCCTGGCATGGGCCCTGACTGGAAATCGAACTGGCAACCTTTCAGTGCATGGGATGATGCGAGACCAACGGAGCCACACCAGCCAGGGCAATTTTTGATTTTGATTTCGACAATGACAATGATCTCACATTTCTAAAATCAGCACATGCTTATTAAAAGTTGACTCTGTGCCAAGCACAGAGTGAATCTCATTACATCCATATCTTTCTCAGGCCTCACAACAATCGTATGAATTTGATATCATTAAAGTATTTCAAAATTTCTTTCCCATAGCATGTAGCCAGGTGTCCCTCCTCTGGCTTCCACAGGCCCTGGCCAGTCACACTGGGGTCTCTTGGTACCGACCTGCTTCTCTGTCCTGTGTGCCTAACACAGTGTCTGGCATGTAGCCCACCCCCAATAGGTGTTTGTGGAGGGAATGAAATAAATTGACCATATTGTATCGCTGAACAAGAACTGGGAGATTTCAGTTCCATAAATGACCTCAGACATAGTCTGATTCCTTTGTCCCAACTGTCAGGGGAGAGATCGGGATGGGAGGGAGGGTCAGGAACCTGGCTCTCACCTGCCATAGGAGGCCAATCTCTCCCTTCTCCTTCTCCTTCTCCTTCTCCTTCTCCTTCTCCTTCTCCTTCTCCTTCTCCTTCTCCTTCTCCTTCTCCTTCTCCTTCTCCTTCTCCTTCTCCTTCTCCTTCTCCTTCTCCTTCTCCTTCTCCTTCTCCTTCTCCTTCTCCTTCTCCTTCTCCTTCTCCTTCTCCTTCTCCTTCTCCTTCTCCTTCTCCTTCTCCTTCTCCTTCTCCTTCTCCTTCTCCTTCTCCTTCTCCTTCTCCTTCTCCTTCTCCTTCTCCTTCTCCTTCTCCTTCTCCTTCTCCTTCTCCTTCTCCTTCCTCCTCCTCCACCTCCTCATCTTCCTCCTCCTTTTTCTCCTCCTTTTCCTTCTCCTTCTCCTTCTCCTTCTCCTTCTCCTTCTCCTTCCTCCTTCCTCCTTCTTCCTTCCTCCTTCCTCCTTCCTCCTTCCTCCTTCCTCCTTTCTCCTTCCTCTTTCCTTTTTCCTCCTTCCTCCTTCTTCCTTCCTCCTTCCTCCTTCCTCCTTCCTCCTCCTCCTTCTCCTCCTTCTCCTCCTCCTCCTAACACTGGCTTCACAGACTTCGGTTTGGAGGCCTGAGATTGAGGTTCTGCTCAGCCTCTCCTGTGCTGTGTGGCCCCGAGCCAGGCAGTTCCCACTCCAGACTTCTGTGATGTCTCCATGAGGTAACGCAATTCGGCTACACACGCAGAGCTAACCTAGATACTCACCGGGGGTGCACTATTCACGCCGCCGGTGCATGTGTTATCTCGCTGCATCCTTACGACAGCCCTCCAACATGGTAGCATTCTCCTCTATTCTTACCGGGGAAACCGAAGCACAGAACGGTTAAGTCCGTTGCCCAAAGCATCACAACTAGTAACAGAGGAGGCTGGGCCTTCACCCACCCACCCCTCCCCAGAGCCCACCTCTTCGCCCCCAACTGACTTGCCTGTCCACTGGATGATTTATAACAAGCCCCACTCCTGTGTAGCAACAGGCGCTCCATTCTTCTCCGATGGAGGATTCTTACTCTTGGTGCCTTCAGAGCCCGTTTTTAACTGGCCGCCTCCCGAGAGAACAGAAGTGTCAGCTTTTCCTCTGCCCCCGAGTAGGTTGATTAGAGAGGAAGCTGGTGGGGACGCAGAGTCAGTCAGATGCTGGGCACACCGGGCTGGAATCGCAGCCGCGTTGCTCACCTGCTGGCTTACCTGGGCAAGTCCCTTCACCTCGGGGGGGATGTGGGTTACGACGCCTGTGAACGTGCAGATGGTTCCTGGCTCCAGCATCCCCCTCCTCGGTGGCGGGGAGGATGAAATAATACAGACGGGGTCGCCAGATTGAGCGAATAGAAATACAGGCTGCTCAGTTCGACGTGAATCCCAGATAAGCAAGGACTGATTTTTTTAGTTTAAGTAAGTCCCGCAAGACAGTTGGGACATACCTATGCTAATAACTTTCTCCTGGCTCACCTGGAATTTGAATGGAACTGGCTGTCTGGCATTGTATCTGACCTTCTATGCGTTTCCCATGGGAAGTGCTCAATAAACTTAGAATCTCTGCTAGAGCCACTGCTCTGCGTATCCCTCCCTTTCTCCCCACCCCTCCTGGCCCAGGGCTTGCTCAGAAGGCTTGGGCCATGATTAATGTCTGCAATTTCTAGTGATTGAGCACCCGGCTGGTACTGGCCGGAGTTCTCTCACCTGTGTCAGCTCGGTGAGCAGGGAGGTCAATCCCACTCACTTCCTTTGCCCACTGACCCTCTCCACCCTCTCGGGCCCCTGACCTTGATCCAGGGTGAGTTACAGCTAATTCCTCCGTCCTCCCTCCCCGCTGCCATGATGGTCGTGTCCTCTCCTCTCCACTCCCACTCCTTCCTCAGCACCCCCACACTCCCCTATAGCGGGGAGTCCTCAACAGAGCGGGGACACCCGATGCCCCGTGTGCACCCACCTCCAAGCATCACCATCCCACCCCTCTCCCTTGCTCTAACCACCCCGAGCACTCAGGTCCCCTGAGACACCCTCCCACTGTGTGCCTGCGAGTAGAGTGGGGTCGCTCTCCGAACCCTCCTCTGCAAGCCCGCTGCCTGCCCCCACCTCCCCAACATTCCCCTCGTGGAGTTGAGCCCCAGCTCCTCTGGGCCACACCAGCCTCTCTCAGATGGCACTGGGCATCCTCGCCTGGCCACTCAATTCCGGGAGACGGGATAGAGCCTGGGCTGAGACAGGGCCTCTGGGGTCAAGTCCTGGGGCTCGATTGTCTGGATTTGAGGGGGACCTTGGACTTCAGTTAAGGAGGCTTGATAGGGCCTTTCTGAAACACGGGCTGATGTGGGAGATACCCTCCTCATCAGAGGCAGGGCAGACACGCAGGCCCCTTGTCCGCAGTCCCCACAGTAAGTCTCCTAGGCCAGGCGCACTCCAGTCAGTTCCCTATCCAAGAGCGACATCTAGTGACAGAATCTGGATTGGCAGCCTCCTGTGTGGCAGATCAGAGGCTGGGACACCAGGTGGGGCCCAGAAAGGTCTAAATTGACCAGCCCTGTTCCCTGCAGAGCCTCTTAGCTAGTCCCCCAATCATCCTTATTTCTCTCTTTCCACTCACCTCTGCCATCACTGACTCTCCGTCACACTCACATTAGCCTACTGAACAACACCTGTACCATACCATAAGTGCTCACATATCAGTATCACACATAAATGCTCAGACAACACCTTTCCACACCATGGGTGCTCAGACAACACCTGCCCACACTGTATAATAGATGCTCAGACAACTCCTATACCACACAGTAGATTCTCAGAGAAGCTGCAGATGTGGGGAAAATAGAACAGATAGGAGTCAGAAAAGCTTAGGTTGCCGAAACTGGTTTGGCTCAGTGGATAGAGCGTCAGCCTGCGGACTGAAAGGTCCCAGGTTCGATTCCGGTCAAGGGCATGTACCTTGGTTGCAGGCACATCCCCAGTAGGGGGCGAGCAAGAGGCAGCTGATTGATGTCTCTCTCTCATTGATGTTTCTAACTCTCTATCCCTCTCTCTTCCTCTCTGTAAAAATATCAATAAAATATATTTTTTTAAAAAGAAAAGCTTAGGTTGTGGCTCTCTACGAGCTATACGACCTTGAAGGGATTCTAGAAACTCCTCTGAAGCTATTTCTTTGTGAGGCTGTGATAACAACCCCTGCCTTGCATATGTTGACGGACTTGGGTGAGGAAGAATTGGTTGTGCATGTAAAAGTGCTCTGAAAGCTGTACAGTGCCATGGCAGTGAGAGTAATTTCATACACATTATTACAGACCTTCTATCAGAACAGGCTGTTATTAATAACAGTAACAACGGCAACATTTCCTGGATATGTCAGTAGCTCCTTGTTCTGTTCGCCTCCCACTTTCATACCCAGGATGCACCGCTCCAGGCTCACCCTTTTGTCTGCACTAAATGCCACCAGCATCTGGGTGACAGAGTGTCTCATGTGACAGTAAAAAGCTTGCATCTGCCGGAGGGCACTCAGGTTCCCTGTGCCTCAGTTTCCTCGCCTGCATAATGGTGATGATCGATGCCAGCCTCCCTTCTGGTGGGGAGTCCATGAGATACTAGGGGGGAAGCACCTGTAACTTTAGCAAACTCTCAAGAAATACTAGTTGGGATTTCTGTCACATACCGGCCGTTATTTTGCTAGAAAACGTGCGGAGAAATGGAAGTTGCATGGGGCTGTAGCCAGAGACGAGTGACTTCCAATGTGAGTCTGTCACCAACATCACCGCCAGGGACTCCGGCAGGGCCTTGACCTCTCCGAGCCCTGTTCTCCCCCAGGAACTGGGGCAGTGGTCGGCAAACTGCAGCTCTTGAGCCCATGCGGCTTGCGAGCCACGGTTTGCCACTCTGTTGACTAATGAGTTTGCCGACCACTGCTAGGGACAAACACTTAAAAAAAAACTTTTTAATAATGTGCTAATGTCTTTAACCTGAAGTCGAAAGCAGTGGTCTGCAAACTCATTAGTCAACAGAGCCGCAGTTTGCCGACCACTGAACTAGGGGGAGAAAGAGACTCTGTCTCTATGGCACCGCTCTGTATAGTGCTCTGCATGTTCCGTCACTGCCCCACCACCAGGTGAATGGAGCCCTCATGTAGTTCCTTCTCCTCTTCCAGCCACATCCATTCCACCTGTCTATTAAAAAGCATCTATTACACTTCCTCTACGGGCCCCATCACTTGCTAGTTGCCAGGGATACAAAGATAAATAAGACACGAGTCTTGCCCTCTGGGAATAGTCAGTCTCGTGGGAGAAGAGTACTAAAAAAGAATCCCTTCATTTATGGAGCACCTTCTAGGCGGCAGGCACTGGGATGGGGCCTTCCACACAGCCTCTCAGTAAGTCCTCACGGAGATTCAGGACTTACGCCCAAGCCCCATGACATGGCCCCGAGGCCCTGGTCTCAGCCAATACCCTCTCCCGTCTCCCAGAATTGAGTGGCCAGGCGAGGGTGCCCAGTGCAGGTGAGAGAGACCATCATGGGGTCTGAGAGAGGCCATGGGGCCCATAGGAGCCAGTGCTCAGTTCCATGAGGGGAATGTTGAAGAGGTGGGGGTAGTGGGGGGGGCTTGCAGAGGAGGGTTTAGAGAGCGAGGCTCTGGGTAGTTGGGGCAGTGGGCGGAGGCTTGCAGGCACACAGTGGCAGGACGAGGGCAGAGGGGAGATGTGGAGAGGGGCTGGGGTACAGGTTCGGTGGGTACAGCCTCCAGGAACTCCCTGCTGGGGCTGAAGGGGAGACAGGCGACTGGGGCTTGTGAGTGGCAGGGTCACTCACAAGTGACTCTGTGTGACCCTGGGTGCATGTCTCCACTCTGGGTCCAGTAATTTCCTCTTTGCAAAGAGAGTTTGTTCAGGTGGTATGTTTCCTCCCTGATTACAATGATGTGGTTGCAAGAGCTGTGGGACAGAGGGAATATTAGGGGGTTCAAGGAGCCAGAGGGAATATTAGGGGGGGTCAAGGAGCCAGTGACCTGCCTCCTCCATTGGGCCGGTGAGGGCAGGAGCAGAATGTGCACCCCCTCCTCTGGCTGCAGCAGCCCCTGCACAGCTCCTCACTGCTGCACAGAGGCCACTGGAAGGCGCTGTGTCCTCACAGTTCTGACTGAGCGGCCCCAGAACTGGCTGAAGAGAACTTGCAAGGCCAGGGGGCCAGCGCCCAGAGACCTCTGGACAAGCCATGGGGGGCCACTAGGACCTGATGCTCCTTTGAGCCTCCGTTTCAGCAGCTGTAAAATGGGGACAATGATAATGAGAGTGTGTGTGAGTGCCTCCGAGCACTGGGCTGTTCCCTAGGCCAGAGGAAGCCTCTGCCAGCATTACCCTGAGAACGGTTCCGTCACCCTGTCCGAGGGGCACTGGCGAGGGCCTCCTATGACCAGGGCGCTGTCCCTGGACGACCTCCTCTCCGTCCCCACAGGGCTCATACGGTACGAATTACCAGCATCTCCATTTCACAGTTGGCAAAGCCCGGGCCCTGAAAGGGTCGCCCAGCCATCGGTGGCCTTAGTGGAGTTCAAACCTGGGTCTCTCTGACTCACAGACCTGCCTTCAGCCACACACAGCCCAGCCCCCCTCACCCCAAGGCAGGAGGGTCCGGCACGTCTCCTGTCTTTCGTGCTGAGATTCCAGACCAATGTCCTCTGGCTCCCCTCCCAGTGGCTTTCCCGGGAACCAGGACAGGGCGGGGCAAAAGTGGGTCTGCAGCTGTTTGTATGGACAATAATACGATCGCCAGTTCATACATGACAATACGAGAATAAACTGTGTTTTGTGTACTCATAACTGTAAACCTACTTTGCCCCACCCTGTATGTGCTTGATGTGGAAGGTCGGGGACTTTGCAATTTCCTCTTCCCTTGGACTTGAGCACGGCTCTTCCTCCTCCCTGGCAATCAGAGCTGGCCCTGGGCTGCAAGTGGCTTCACCTGCAACTTGACTGCACTGTCAGTCTGAGTGAGTGGCAAGTGACCGCACTGTCAGTCTGAGTGAGTGGCAGGTGGGTGGGAGAAGCTTGACTCCTGGTCATCCCCAGCTCCTCAGGGTGCTTGGGAGCAGGGCACTGGCTGCCACGGTGGAACTCACCTCTGGGAGAAGGTCTAATTGAAGGGCTTGTAGTGTTTCTCGGTTTTTTATTTTCTATCTTGATAAGAGAAAGATCAATGCACTTTGCATGGCTGTAGATGCATAGAAGTGTGGCTCTGTTTTCACAATTCCCGTTCTCTTTCTCCCTCGCCTTCCCTTTGCTTGAGAAGGTAAATTCTGGAATCTCCCAACCAGGGGGTTCATGGAGTCCCTGAGTCATGGCGTCATGGAGCTGGGAGAGCCCTGGAGACCAGGGAACAGACCTCTCCGGGCAGAGAGGAGGCAGCTGAGGCCCAGGGAGAGCCCACGGTCAGGACAGGTTGGGGCCAGAGCCCTCTTGTTCTCCTGGTCTCATACCAACACATCTGCCAAGTCACGTGTCCAGAGCTCGGACCAGGAAGGAGGGATGGGACAGTGGAGGGCCAGGGAGGTGCTGATCTTGCTCTTTGGGAGCTCTGGTGGGGAACTAGCTGTCTTTTCTGACGTCAGCCCTGGGGCCCAGAATGGCCACAGAAAGAAAATATTGTGAGAGCAAATGTGTCAACAGAGAGCTGGTGGCCATTCAGTGTCAGAAATAGGCTGACTCCAGGCTCAGCCAGCCCGGCCCTCCGGGCTGCCTGTCACCGAATGCTGGGGAAGCAGGACTGGTCTGTGAAGATGGGGGGCAGGCACCCCTGAGGAGCTGTAAGAACTGGGGAGCAGACTGCCCCGGGCTAAAGGAGAATGCCCAGGGGTGCAGGAAGGAAAGCTCTCATGGTCAGCTACTGAGTACCAGTCCTGACTGAGCCCTTTATAGTGATTCTCATTTCATCTTCCCCGGAGCCCCGAGAGGCAGGCTTTGTTGGTCCCATGTTGTAGACAAGGATGCTCAGAGAGGTTAAGTAGCTTGCCAACAGTCACACAGAGAGCAAGTGACGTAGCACAGATTTGATCCCGGATCTGTCGACCCCAGTGTGTTTCTGATACTGGGCTGGGGGCCTCACTTGGTCAGAAATACCAGGAACACTTGTTGGGAAGGAGACACCTAGGCTTCGCCCCAGACCTTCTGAGTGGGAACCCTGGGGTGGGCCTGGGAGCAGTGCTCTCCACAGGTTCCCACGGAAGGGGTGGAGGGCCCATGCTGCTACGGCCTGGGAATAGTTGCTCAATAGCAGGAGTTGGCCAACTCTTCCTGTAAACAGATAGATAGTAAATATTTTCGACTTTGCAGGCCCGCTGGTCTCTGTCACAGCTCCTCTGGAAGAAGCCACAGACAGTGCTCCCATGAATGGGCATGGCTGTGTTCCAATAAAACTTTATTTACAAAAAAACAGGTGGTGGGCCAGATTGGACTACTCGTGGTAGTTTGCTGCTCTTTGCTTAGTCTGTAGCGTGCAAAGTGCCCACATAACCAGTCTTCCCAGCTGCCACCCGATGAGAGCATGGTTATCTCCATTCTGCAGATGAAAAGACTGAGGTGAGACATCAAGGATCACACAGGAAGTGAGTGACTGGCCGAGCTGGGATTAGAACCAGACCTCCTGACGCCCAGCCCCACAGCAATGGGAAGCGTGCAGCCTGCTGAGAATGCCTGGGCCGCGCGGAGTGTCACGATTTAATGAATGCAGCCACCATACGCTGAGCACTCGCCATGTGACCGGCAGAGTCATTACCTCATGTGTGTGCTCCCCAGATGTTGGATGTCATTGTCCTTGTCACTGGGAGCCGTCACAACCTCCCTGGGAGGTAGGAAGGCATATGCAGTGTGTCAAAACCAGCTTATCTTGAGTGCCCCCCGCACCTGATCCGCTGCAGCTGGACACGGGGAGATGGGAGCTGCTGACAAGACGCATTCGCCCTTCCCTTCTTGAGCATGTGCATGCACACGCCCTGCGCTCCGACATCAAACGAACACGTGGTAGGTCCCATGACCTCCTGGTCCTAGGTAGGACAACACAAAATTCAAGGCCTGCCAAGACTCTTCTGGTTTACACAAGATGCCCCCTGTGAGACCAGGAACCAGAAAACTGCCTGGTTGGGGTGAAAGAATGTTGGGTTTCCAGCTGGCCTAGACCCCACACCACACTCTGCCCCCCCACCCCCCCCACCCCCGCCTGCTGGGCAACCTTAGGTGTCACTTTCCAATTTTTAAAAAAAAAATATTTTATTGCTTTTTCACAGAGAGGAAGAGAGAGGTATAGAGAGTTAGAAACATCGATGAGAGAGAATCATCGATCAGCTGCCTCTTGCACACTCCCTACTGGGGATGCGCCCGCAACCAAGGTACATGCCCTTGACTGGAATCGAACCCGGGACCTTTCAGTCTGCAGGCTGACGCTCTATCCACTGAGCCAAACCGGTCCCGGCTCACTTTCCAATTTTGTAAAATGAGTGGGAAATAGGTGTGCCCAGTCGTTTTAGCCATTCATTCATCCAGCCAGCCACAGACAAGCATTAAACACCTACTCCATGCCAAGCACAACCCGATCCTTTTGGTTTGAAATTCCAAAGATTCGAGATTGAATCCTTCCTGATTCTGAAGAGGAGAGAGTAGATAAATGATAGGTCCCTTTGGTTCAAGGGTGCCTTGGGCTAGGACTTCTCTCCAGGTAGAAAGTTCACCTTTCTCTCTCCTGCATGAAGGAGGTATTGGCAAACATGCAGAGCCAACTCCGCTCACCAATCCTTTCCTTAATCCAACCTTCCATCCATTTATCTTTCCTCCAGTCATCCATATACCTCTCTCCATCTACTTGTCCATCCCAGTATTTGCTGCGCACTCATGTGTGCCCGGTTCAGCACAGTGTCTGCTACCTCCTTACCTCTAGGAAGTCCCCGCTGGTGCCCATACCAACCTAGGGTCTGAGGCCATGGAAAACCTGGAGTCTAGGTATCAGTAATTCTCCATTCTCAAAACCCAGGGAATTTCTGGAGTGCCTTCCTGCATTTGTAGGATGCAGAGGGCCAGAGTCAGGTCTGCTTGGGCTGCACACACTTCCCCATGCAGACGTGGCCCCTCCTCCCAGTTCTGGCCTGGCCTCCTCCCTCTGAGGACACCCCTGAACCGAAAATAATCCCAGGTGAATGGGTAGACAAAATGTGGTATGTCCATTCAATGGAATATTATCTGGCCATGCAAAGGAATGAAGTCCTGACACATGCTACAACATAGATGAGCCTTGAAAACACCATGCTAAGGAAAAGAAACCCAGACACAAATGACCACATCATGCATGACTCCGTGTACTTGAGCTATCCAGAAAGGCACATCCACAGATACAGAAAGGCACATCCACAGAGACAGAACGTATATTCGTAGTTGCCAGGGCTGAGGGGAAGGAGGAATGAGGAATGACTGCTTAATGATACAGGATTTCTTTTGGGGATGATGGAATGTTCTGGAAATAGAACGCAGTGAAGCTTGCACAACCTTGTGAATATAATAATAAAAACAACACATTGAATTGTATACATCAACAGGGTGAATTTTATGGGATGTGAATTATTTTAAAAGATTTGAAAGTCATTAGAAAACATTAAACATTTGAAACAATACCCTCAAATGTTATCACATGGCCTCCTCCCAATTCCTGGTGACACAGAGCAGGTAGCTCTGAGGGGCTCAGACTTGTATTGTTCATTACTTGCAGAGGGAGGACAAGATGCAGAGCTGGACTCTTGGTCCAGTGCTCTTTCCTGACCAGTAGATGGTGCCTCATGAGCCATTCGCCCAGCAAAGGCCCCTCACCACGTAGTTCAGGGGTTCCTGCAGGCAGGGACCACGCAACGCCCAGAACCAGTCCCAAACCAGCTTCGATTCAGACTGGACATTAGCACCCACCCCACCCCACTTCAGCCCTCATCCCAGCCTGACCTTGGCCCCAGCCCCAGCCTTAAACACACCAGCAACTGGCCTGGCCCCAGCCCTAACCTCAGGCCCATTGCAGCTGCAGCCCAGTCAGAGAACTCAACCCTACCCCAAGCCTGACTCCTGTTCCCAGCCCGGCCTCATCCTAACCTCAGTCCCAGCCCAGCCTGAGCCCTGGGCCGGCCAGTGGTACACTCTGGTCAAGGGCACCAGATGGCTTTCCTCTGCCTCTGGGTCCGACACAAATGATTTATTAAATACCTCCAATGTGCCAGGCCTTCTAGGTGCTGGCGACATATCTGTGAACATGGAAAGTTGCTTTGGGCAGAGGGGAGAGCCCCAGTTCTCCCCTGGCTTCCACTTCCTTTCCTCCCTCACTTCCTTCCCCCCAGCCTTCCTCCCTTCCCCCAGCCTCTATACTTCCCCTCCCCAGCCTCCCTCCTCCCCCCACCCTCTCCCCTTTCCCCCAGCCTCTATACTTTCCCCCAGCCTCCCTCCTTCCCCCCACCTTCTCCCCTTTCCCGCACCCTCCCTCCTTTCCCCCAGCCTCTATACTTTCCCCCAGCCTCCCTCCTTCCCCCCACCCTCTCCCCTTTCCCCCAGCCTCCCTCCTTTTCCCTAGCCTCTATACTTTCCCCCAGCCTCCCTCCTTTTCTCCACCTTCTCCCCTTTCCCCCAGCCTCCCTCCTTTTCCCCAGCCTCTATACTTTCCCCCAGCCTCCCTCCTTCCCCCACCCTCTCCTCTTTTCCTCAGCCTCCCTCCTTCCCCCCACCATTTCCCCTTCCCCCTCTCCCCTTTCCCCCAGCCTCCCTTCTTCCCCCCACTCTCTCTCCTTTCTCCCAGCCTCCCTCCTTCCGCCCACCATCTCCCCTTTCCCCCAGCCTCCCTCATTTTCCCCAGCCTCCCTCCTTTCCCCACCCTCTCCCCTATCCTCAGCCTCCCTCCTTTCCCCCAGCCTCTATACTTCCCCCCAGTCTCCCTCCTTCCCCCCACCCTCTTCCCTTTCCCCCAGCCTCCCTCCTTTCCCCCAGCCTCTCTCCTTTCCCCCAGCCTCCATCTTTCCCCCCCCAGCCTCCATTCTTTCCCCTAGTCTCATCCTTCCAACCCCAGACTTTCTCCTCTCTCTAGCCTTTCTCCTCCCTCCAGCCTCCCATTGTGGAGACCTCCACTCACCCTCTACCCCATTCATTCTCTGCCCTTTCCCTTCTGAACAGCCACTGTCGCCTTTGTCCCCTCTCTAGGCCTTGGCTAAGCTTCCTGATGCAGTATGAGAGGGAGGGCAGGACAGCCTGGCTCTGGAGGCCCCACCAGCCCGTGACCTTCTGGAAACCATCCGTCCATGTACATGAGTGGGAACAGTTGCTGGCTTTCTGGGCTGAGCGGTGGTAGAATGGAGTCGCTGGCTTCAGCAACCAGAAACATACGGTCTTCTCTCTGGTGGGGTCTGGAGAGCAAGGACCCTCTCCTCAACCCAAACCCAGAGCTGTGAGGCCGGAGGAGTCATGCAGCCCTGGCCCCATGGCCACTCGCCCCCCTTCTCCTCTTCTTCCCCCACTTTCCCCCATTACTTAGGATGACGGTCTGGAGCCCACGGTCCAGGCCCTGGTCGGGTTCTCATCCCTGCGCTGTACCCCTGGCTGTGAACTTACTATTTGCTCAGTTTGGGATAAGCACCTTCTGCTCACTGTATCCTTTCAGCACCTTCTGCCTCTCCTGGCTCCGTTCCAGCCTCTTTCGTCCTCACCATTGGTCTCCCCTACCTCACTTTCTTTCCTGTCCTTTTATGCATTCATTTTCAATTCTTCTGACTGTCTTAGGCCCACCACCCTCTCTTCTTGTCATTTTCTCCGCAGCATTTTCTTTCCTCTATTTTTCTGTCTCTCTTCCTTTCAAGTCTCATCGTCTATCACTTACAACCAAAAGAATCCATAGGAACTGGAGCTGCTGGTCCATGGCAGTTGAGGAAATGGGAATTTTAGCGCCCAGAGCTTGAGAAATTCTTGTGATCCATCCCTTCAAAGCGGTACGCTATTGTCTGCGTTCAGTACAACCTAGAGATGGCTGGGTGGCCTTCAGCACGCTGTTCCTTGGGGTGTAGAGTAAGCTGTGTAAGCTCACCTGGTCCTCCAAGCTATCCTGTGAGGAAGGTGAGGCTCGTGTTAATGTCCCCAGTTTTTCTGTGGGGAAATGGATGCACTAGTGATCTCTCCTGCAGGCCAGGAGCTGACCCCCAAGTCCAGTGTTGTCCACTGTCCCCTTCATGGCACTGTGGACTGTAACCCCCACCTCACTGCACGGGGGGGGGGATGTTTCTGGCTGATTCTGGGATGCAGAGGGGCTTCCAACGCTGAGGAGTAGGTGATAGCACAGCCAGGGAGGCTGCTGGATGGATGGGCAGTGTGGTGCGGGGACTCCCATCCCAGCCTTGTTAGAGGGTGTGTTCTCAGTGCCTGGAACAGGAGTGTTGGGCCTGCCATCTGTCTGGTTTGAATTAGATGCTGGGTTCTGCAAAATCTCGGGCTCATTATAGTGAGTTCATTGCCCAGCCTGGTGCCTGCAAGATGGTGACATTTTATTGTTTCCTCGATTTTTTTTTTATTTTTTTTTTTTATTTTTTATTTTTATTTTTTTTTTTAGTGTTTCTATCTCTTTCTCCCCTTTCTTTAATGCTTCAGAGTTCCACCTTATGCCACAAAAATGCAAAGGCTGCCACAGTCCCGCTGGGACACACTCAAGTCAATGGCCCCTCTAGTGCCCACATCCCTCACCACTCTCCCGAGTGCCACAGCTACGGACCTCTCCCTCAGGGCAGATCAGAGGGAAGCAGGCTAGGTGTTTCTCTGCCTCCCCATCCAACACACAATCCTTACCCCCATCAGCATTTCTCTGGGAATTCAGGATGTCACAATGGTTAGCAGGCATTTCTTGGGGGTCTCTCTTCCTCTTTTTTTTTTTTTTTTATCCTGCTGAAAGGATACAGTGAGCAGAAGGTGCTTATCCCAAACTGAGCAAATAGTAAGTGCTTAATAAATAGTGTGCATTGTATTATCCTACTGATGTTGGGGACACCACTGCCACTTGAGGAACACTTACTTTCATGGCTACAAGGAAGAATAGATGAGAAGTCTCACTAGGTCAGGCATGTTCAGTAAGAGGTATATTGGATTTCATCATCACTGCCATCATCATCATCATCACCATCACCATCATCACCATCACTATAATCGTCATCATCACCAACATCTACCATCACCATCAACATCATCGCCATCATCACCATCATCACCACCATCACTATCATCACCATCACCATCACTATTATTACCATTATCATCACCATCATCACCATCACTATCATCACCATCATTATCACCATCATCATTATCACCACCATCACCCTCAACACCATCATCATCACCACCATTACCACCACCATCACCACGACCATCATTATTGCCACCATCATCCCACCATTATCATCATCATCACCTCTAACTCTACTTCTGTTATCCCTTTCCTATTTTCTCCTCAGAGGAGGGTGGGAAAGAATGTGATGAGGAGATGCTGAGAGGGGCTGAGCTGACTTGGAAGAACTGTAAATGGCAGGACCACAGAGAGGCTTGGAAAAGGAGATGGACTAAGCTAAGTGGAGCGGGGGGGGGGGGGGGCGCTGAGAGGGCTGGTGAACTGGGTTCAGGAGAAGAAAAAGGGAGGCAGTTGGAGGGAGGAGTAATTTCTGATGACATGACCAGAGCTTACATTATGTTACCTCTGAGTTGACAAGGATTCCTCTCAGATTCTTTCCTCCTCACAGCAATCCTTGAGGAGGGGCCCATTACTCACATGTCGAGGGCTGCCTCTGGGGCATCAGGGTGGGCGTGGCGGGGGCAGTAATTTCTAGGCAGAGCCTCTGGGGAGGTGTATCTTGTATCTATCAGGTCATCCTGGGCAGGCTGGCCTATGCCTGGTTGGTAGGGGGGTTAAATGAGTTAATATATGTAAATCTCTTAGAACAGTGCCTGGTGCAGAATAAACGCTCACTGAACATTAGCTTCATTCAAAATCCACAGGAAAGGGGATTGGGAAGACACCGGGTTACCCTGAGCTGAGCACAAACAAGCCTGTTCCTATTGCCCAGTGCTTTTCCCATACTAGGAGCTGGAGCGTTGTCTGATAAAACGAACTGAACTGAAATTAGAAACCACAGTATGCCGTCAACTCATGCTGAGTTTGTGGCTAGCTAAACCCCAAAGCCTTTCTTCACGGCCTTCTTGCTCAGCCAGTGATCCCTCATCCTGCATTTGTGGGTTTTCACTTTACTTTTTGTGGTCTGTTTGCTTTTTTTATGTTCCGGATTATAAAAGTAATATATGCCCACTGTGGAAAGTTTGTAATGAGCGTAAAATTACAAAGGGCAGGAAAAGAGCAAGTTACAAATCAGCATGAATGGTTTGAATCCACTTGCATAAAATGTTTTTTATGTTTATAAAGTGAGGCAGAGATCGACAGGAATGGAGAGGGGGGGGGGGCCTAAGAGGATGCTTGAAAAGATGTTCACGAAAATGATGGCAGCGGCTGCATTCGCGTGACTTTTATATGTTCCCTTATATTTTTTCCTTTATGCTTTTGGAATTTTTAAAAGGAAAAAAGTCTGTATTACCTTTTCAAAAGTAAATTTTTTATAATCATTATTTAAAAATGGAAATCAGATGACTTAGCCCCTCCTATGTAAAATTCTTTAAGGGTTCTCCATTCACTCAAGAAATACTCATTGAGTGGGTGTAAGTGCCAGGCTGGCTCTCCCCCCTCACCTCTGCCCCTCCCTCCCCCCCACTTTATGGTCCTCACAGCTTCCATCACTCCGAGTATTATTTTTTATAGATTCTGGGGTTAATGTCTGCCCTCCTCCCCCAATAGAGCTTGATCTATATGGAGACAGAGCTCCATAGAATGAATGCCAGTGTCTACCCCAAACAATGCCTGGCATGGGGTAGGCACTCAATAAATATCTATTGAATGACTGAATGTTTAAAAGCAAAAAATGAATAAGTAAAAGGAAATCTTTCATACTTCCACCACCTAGAGATTATTGTTCGCATCCTGATATGTTTCCTCCCAACCCTT
Source organism: Pipistrellus nathusii (assembly GCA_963693515.1). NCBI lineage: Eukaryota > Metazoa > Chordata > Mammalia > Chiroptera > Vespertilionidae > Pipistrellus > Pipistrellus nathusii. Next base: position 12,309,444 of record OY882859.1, on the reverse strand, counting down.
TTTTCTGTTTTATGTATAAGTATAGTTAAAAACACATTTTGCATCTTTTAACCCAGCATAATAGCATACATGTTTCCCATGGTATTAAGGAATATTATTTTTTCTTGGATGTAAGCAGTGCTTCTCCACCGAGGGTGATTTGCCCCCAACAGGGCATTTGACAATGTCTGGAGACATTTTTTGTTGTCACAAGGGGGAGAGTGGGGTGCGTTGCTATGGGTTGCTATGCACAGGACAATCCCCATAACAAAGGATTATCCGGCCCAAGTGCTGATGGTGCCAAGGCTGAGGACCCTGCTGCTAGTGGTCTGTCGTACGGATCTACAAGACCTGACTAATCCACCTCTTCTTGTTGCAAATGAAGATGTTCCTAGTTTTTCACTGATAAAAACTAAGGTCCTGAAAGAGTTTCAGACATAAATCTCTACCCACCTCCTACATCATCTTCGGATAAGTTGCAGTGCTTGATTTTCAGGAACCGACGCGATGAAGGATAAGTCTGACCTTGCTTGAACTTCATTTCGTCGCTCTCAGCCGGGTAGTGCTGCCGCTCTGGGTATGCTGTCCTCTGCCACATTTGTGGTCTGTCCCAGCTGTGAGTCATGTCAAAGAAAATACCCAGACTTCCATGGCCCCGGGTGCTTTCTGTGATGCGGTTACCCCAGCAGCTCCTCACCTGCCCTTAGCTGCTCGGGCTGCTGTAAAAAATTGTCGTGGACTAGGTGGCTGAAACAATAAACAACTATAGCTCACAGTTCTGGAGGCTGAAAAAGCCCAAGATCAAGGTGCAGACAGATCCAGTGTCTGGTGGGGGGCTCTCTCTCCGGTTTGCACACGGCCGCCTTCTTGTTGCATCTTTCTCTTCACAGAAGGGCACTAATACCATCATAGGTCCCCACCATCATGGCCTCACCTAACCCTGATCACCACCCAAAGGCCCCAATTCCTTATACCACCTCCCTGGGGGTTCAGATTTCAACGTATGAATGGGAATGGGGGAAGGGGGAGCTCAAGCATGTTGTCCATAACATCACCTATCCAAGATGTCGAACCTTCACTTGGGAAGAGCCTGGTTAATCATGACTTACAAATAACACCGGTCATGGGAGCAGAAGGGCAGAATCGAAGCAAGAAAGGCATTACTCACCATCCCTACGTACGCCAACAAAACCACTATCGTTCAAGAGTGTTTGGGAGTTGCTTTCTGGGGTATCCAGTGCTTTCCTTCAATAAGAACATCATCCAGGAGGGCAGTGTTGCTAGGTGTACAAACACGACCTCTGCCAAACAGAATATTCATTCAGCAGATATTTACCGAGACCCTGCTGGGCACCAGGCAGTCCCAGGCACTAAGGACACAGGGATGAAACGAGACACACACAGAGAGCCCTTGCTCGGGTAGAACTTACGTTCTAGAGGGGGCACCATCACATAAACACATCATGTGGAATACAGTGTCAGGAAGAAAGACACAGCGGAGACAGGAATGGCAGGAGGAGGTAATGCTGTTTTAGAAGAGATGGTCAGAGTCAGAGAGGGGCTCTCCGAGGAGGTGTGGTTTTAAAGAGGTCTGAGTTAGGAGAATGGGTACGAAGCCCTGGGAATATCTGAGGGACTCGGAAGTGCAAAGGCCCTGAGGCAGGCATGTGTTGGGCCAGGTGGAGGAGCAGCAGCAGCAGAGGCCGGTGTGTCTGGTGTGACATGAGTGAGGGGAGAGCTGTCGGACATGAATTAGAGTGGCAGGCAGTGGCCAGGACGAGGAGGGACTGACAGGCCACTGTGAGGACTTAGAGTTGTATTCCATCGGAGGGTGTAAGCCGGCGGGGAAGAGATCAGATGTCCATTTTAAACAGTCCCTCTGGCTCTGGATGGACGATCGACCATAGGAGACAAGTGTGTGAGGAGCCCAGGGGCGGGGGGCTGTTACAACACTGCAGGTGAGAGTGGAAGCTGGCTTGGATCTGGGAGGAAATGATACTTATATGCGACGTGGCCAGATCCCAGGTGTATTTTAAAGATAGAGCTGGTGGGTGTGCCAATGAGGCGCCCGATGGGGAGGTCTGAGAAACAGAAGAATGGATGATGACTAACAGCTGGGAGCTGAGAGGGAGCTGTGGGAGCACAGGAGTTTTCTGCTGGGATCTGTGTTTCCGTGACATGCCCACATGCGATGGAACCCGGGACAGACCGCCAACCCTGGACAGTTGGATGTGGACCAGCTGGCAGGGTTTTCGGGTTCTTTTCCCAACCCTGGGCTTTTATTTACTCTTCATTGGATGCCTTGGGGCCGGCCACCCAGCCAAGCCCCGTGGAGGAGTCCTGCCTCCCGGCCAGAGGACTGCCAGGCGGGGCCGCTGGCTGCGCCCGGCCGGGGGGAAGCGTGAGCTGCTCCTCTCCTGCCCCCTCGGGGGGCTGGATGGATGAAAGCTAACACACCTTGGCCCGGCCTCGGAGAGTTGCTGCCCACCTGGCCCTCCTCGCTCAGCTTGGCCGTGTCCTCTCGGTTGGGCTGGCCTGCAGAGCGGAGAATAAATTAGCACTTCCACGAAGGGGAAAGTCTGCTTCTACTTTTTGGTGATGAAATGAAGTATGGGGAAATGTTTTGGTTACAGAGCTGGGAGTGGAGGGGCGGGGACTGGGCATCCAGGACGCGAGTAGTGGACAGGACAAGAGGAGCAGCTGGCAGGAGCTGCCTTCCGCCGGCCCAGGGACAGGCCCTGGCGGTGGCATCTATGCTGGAGGTCGCTGGAGGTCTCAGGGCTTCGGACATCTGACTCTAGGAAGTGGCTGCTGCCCTGGGTGGGACAGAGCTGGAGTCCAGCCCCAGAGAGAGGTGGCTGCATGATTTGGGGGAAGTCCTCCATCTCCTCTGGGCCTCAGTTTCCTCATCTGTTAAAGGAGACGCTGGTCACAGTTGCCTCCCAGGGCCTCCTCATTGCCATAGTCGGGGACCCGCTTGACGGGGGGGAGGGGGGGCAACAGAAGCTGTCCCTGAGGTGGTTTCTGACACCATCACCTGAAGCAGCAGGGGCAGCAACGGGCCTGGCATTTCAGGATAGGGCAGTGCTCGCTCCGAGTACTGTCACCGATCCTGGGGGCGTTCATGCCACACGCACAGCCTCTTCTCCCTGAGGGGTCAGGCGAACTTAACTGTGTCCAAGCCAGCTTGCTGGGAGCTCCTGGCGCTGGAGGAGGCGGAGCAGGGGAGAGGGAGACCCAGAGAGAGTGGGGCTGACCGTGCACGCGCGCGGGCGCGCACGTGCGCGCGCGTGTTTGTGTGTGTGTGTGTGTGTGTGTGTGTGTGTGTGTGTGTGTGTGTGTGTTGGGGAGGGCACCTACTCTTGATCCAATGCTGGTGCACAGTAGGAGCTCCCTGGTCTGCCTTCTAGGATGGGCCACACTAAAGGTTCTGATCCAAGGCCCAAGGAGGGCACTGAGCAGGCTTCAGTGTCAGCTGTGACGGCAGAACCATGGGCCAGTGCGGGCGGCCACCACCAATGCCCGGGTCCCGACTCAGGGCACAGATGGGCAGCTCGGAGGCGAGGCCTGGACTCCTCTCCAGCGGGTGGTAGCGTGGCACTGCGGTTCTGTGCTTGGGCTCAGGATTCGGAAGCAGCAGGCTCACAGCCGGCCACAAGTCCCACTGAGCTGACCTGGGCGGCTGCCTCCATGTGTCGGGATACCTGGGCCCCGCTCACTGTCGGTGGGTGTCATCTCCAGGGGGACAGGAGGCCCACCCGGCAGTCTCTGGGCCCAGCAGCGTGAACTTGGGAAGACCCTACCTCTCCCGGCTGACACTGTGCCTCGGGCCAGGGAACAGGGCCACAGAGGCGGACCCTGGGCATCTCAGGTGAGGCAGAGTCCTGCTCAGGTGCCAGGCCCTCCACCAGACCCTCCCAGGCTTCAGCCAGCGCAGAGGAGACGCGCCAGTCCCAGCCCAGGCACAGATGGCTGCTGGCAGCCTGCCCCTCTGACGCTCCAGGGCCAGGCCCTTGCTCGGCTCCCACAGACCCTGCCTGGTCCCCGAGGACTGATCTGTCTGCAGGGTAGGCGTGCTCGCTCGCCTCCCCATCAGGTTCCAATGTGACCAGCCTGTGACTCACGGCCCTGAGCAGAGCGCTTGGCACCTTCCAGGAGACGGTGCCGGCCCCACTCCCAGGCGCTCCGAGGAGGCCGTCAGCGACAGGGCGTGCTTGGGGGCCACCCACCCACCAAATTATCTCCTTGGTGGATGCCTGACATTCCACCGCTAGTACTTCATTCTTTGGGAGGATATTGTGGTCTTATCTCAGTTCCACGCTCTCCATATAAGCCCCCTGGGATGTATAACATACCTGAACATGGATGAGCATGTCAAAACATTTTCCTTCCCACGGGAGGGATCCAGCTTCTCGGGGTCCAAGGCCAGCACTCTTTCTGGCACTTTCAGTTCCCCAGCGAGCACCGTCAAGCCCCTACTATGTGCTGCACCCTGTGCCCAGGGCGGAGGTGAGGGAGCCTTGTTCACGAGGCACATAGTAGGTGCCCCGGAAGTGCTGGTGGAAGGCCTTACTTTTGCACCCGATGCTGGTGCGTAGTAGGCGCTCACTAGATCGCCGGAGCATGAATGAATGAAGCTCAGCAGCTGCAAATATAAGGCAGCTCAGCGCCGGGAAGGTGAGCACAGAGCTGAAGGCCCTTGTCTGAGTCTGTCCCACGGCCCCACCACCATTCCCCAGCTACGTGACGTCAGCACATCTCTGCCTCTTTCTCTGCCTCAGTCTCCCGGCTGGTGAAATGGGAGCGATGCCGGCCGTTCTGAGGATTCACGGAGTTAATCTTTGCAAAGAAAGCGCTGAGAACATTTCCTGGCACGCGGCGCGCGCTATGTAAGTGTTTGCTAAATAACGAGAACTCAACAAACATTATTGAGCACACATGGAAGGCATTCGTTCCTGTTTGCTGGCTGGCGGGGGGACTCCGCAGGGCAGGAATGGTGCTTCACTCTTCTCCGTCGCCGGAGAGGCTGGCACGGGAGAGGCATTGGTAAATGTTGGTTTACTGGCCTGGCCCCGCGCTGGGCCCATCCTGGCGGTGTGTCTGGGCGTGCGGGAGCCCGGCGGGGCTGGGGCGCTCTGGCAGCCCGCGTGCTCGGAGATGCGGTCGTAAATCCAGCTGTCGTCGGGCGGCTCCGGCGGGACTGTTTTTTTCTGCCTGTTTGGGTGCAGACAGGAACTGTCAATACAGAATCGATCTTTACAAGGCGGGACTCGTGTGTGGGGCGGTGAAACGTGGTGTGGACACCAGCGGGAACAGCCCGTCCTTCTCACGACTTCCCCGCGGCGCTGGGCGTGTGATCGGGACGCGGGAAACGCTGGTTAACGACGTGGGAGCCTGTTTGGAACGGACGGGCTGCGATGTGGCCGCCGCGGGCCTCCGCTTGGGCTGCTCTCGCTGCCACCCAGAGCATCTCTTCACACCCCCTTCTCCGTTCCGGATTCCTTCTGCCTTGGTCACGTGGCTCAGCCCCAGATCCCTGCTCCGTTTTTGTGCAATGTCTTCCCTTCCTTGCAAACAACACCCGAGCCCCACCAAACTGCTGCTGCACACAGTCCTCGAGGCTCTGCTCTGTGCCGAGCCCGAGGACCCCAGACTCACAGCCTCCCGAGAAAACGGAGAGAAAACAAATGATGACAGAGCACAAAGGCAGAGTGGCCGTGTCTGTGGGTTACCACGCATGGAGAACGCAGGTTTCAGGAAGGACCTGTGTTGGGGAGGTGGGAGTTGGGGGAAGGAAAGGGGTTTAAGCCGAATGTCTGAGATGAGGGAAGGGAGAGAGCCGTGCAGATTTGAACTTGATCCTGAGAGCCATGGGGAGCGTGAAATGCAGAACCCGATGGTGGGATATCAATGCGATACAAAATGAGGTTAATGTCTGAGAATATAAAACTGGTATTTTTTTAAAAGTTTTTATTCTTAATCAGCTCTATTAAAAATAATTTACATATAAAAAGCACCAGTTCTAAGGGTACAAATTCGTCCATTTTGGCAAGGGCACACGGCTGTCATCAAGGATGGAGCATGTCCATCACCCCCAGAGGCCAGCCTGCCCCCTGCAGTCGTCCCCTCCCTCCACCCACCAGCCCCAGGCACAGGGACCTGCTTTCCGATCTGTGCAAGTGCCCTGTGGAGACATTGCCATTAATGGCATCACACAGGGGCCGCCTTCTGTGCCTGGCTTTTCCCCTGAGCACCATGCCTCTGAGAGTCTCCGTTTGTAACATTCCCCTGCCCGTCCCACAGTGTGGGTATCATTTCACGGCGGGTGGATGTTTGCGTTATGAGAAGGCGGCTTTGGATTCTGCCCTCCACCCCCTTAAGCATGTTGCCTTGCAGCCTTGATAATTGTCTTGAAAGCCAGCCTGACAGGGGAAGAAAAGCTTCCTTCCTTCCTTCCTTTTTTTTTTTTTTTTTTTTTTTTTAATGTATTTTATTGATTTTTTACAGAGAGGAAGGGAGAGGGATAGAGAGTTAGAAACATCGATCAGCTGCCTCCTGCATCCCCCCAACTGGATATGTGCCCGCAACCAACGTGCATGCCCTTGACCGGAATCGAACCTGGGACCCTCCAGTCCGCAGGCCGACGCCCTATCCACTGAGCCAAACCAGTCAGGGCCCCAGGTTCGATTCCAGTCCAGGGCATGTACTTTGGTTGCGGGCACATCCCCAGTGGGAGGTGTGCAAGAGGCAGCTAATTGATGTTTCTCTCTCATCGATATTTCTAACTCTCTATCCCTCTCTCTTCCTCTCTGTAAAAAATCAATAAAATATATTTATAAAATTAAAAAAAAATCAATGGAAAAATATCCTCGGGATAGGATTAAAAAAATAGAACTGTTTTTTGTTTTCTAGAGTTTTATAGTCACATAGAATATATTTTTTTAACATAGTTTATTGATTTTTTACAGAGAGGAAGGAAGAGGGATAGAGAGCTAGAAACATCGATGAGAGAGAATCATTGACCAGCTGCCTCTTGCACACCCCCTACTGGGGATATGCCCGCAACCAGGGTATATGCCCTTGACCGGAATCGAACCTGGGACCTTTCAGGCCGAAGGCCAACGCTCTATCCATTGAGCTAAACCGGTTTTGGCTATAATATATATTTTTTTAGTCTGGCTTCTTTTGCTCAACTTATTTTGATTCATGCACATTGATACATACAGCAATCACTTATTCCTTTTAATTGCTGACTCATAGCCCCTAGTATAGATACAATCTGTTTATCCATTCACTTGTTGGCCAACATTTGGGTTGGTCCCCGTTTTTAGCTGTTACAAATAAAGCTGCTAAAACATATGCATACAGAGTCTTTAAACACGCATAATTCCCTTCCTTTTGGGCAAGAGGAATGAGATAGCCGGGTCACGCAGTCCTGCCAAACCACATTCCAGAGTGGCTGTTTTTTATTCCCACCGGAAGTGAATGAGAATTTCATCTTCACCAGCACTAGGTATGGTGTGTGTCTTTAATTTTATCCATACTCATAGGTGTGGATGGTATCTCAGGGAGGTTGTAATAATCTGTTCTCAGGCCATTGATTATCGTCAACGTCTTCCATGTGCTTATTTGCCGTCCGTCCATCTATCTTCTTTGGTGACGTGTCTGTTCAAATCTTTTGCCCTGCCCCCCCTTTTTTGGGGGGTTGGGCTGTTTGCTTTCTTCTTATTTTTGAAAGCTCTTTATACATTCCAGATGCACGTGCTTTAACAGATATGTGATCTGCAAATGGCTCCTCTCGGCCTGTGCCTTATCTTTTCACTTCCTTCTCAGAGTCTCTCAGAGAGCATCCGTTCTTAATCTTGACGCAGCCTGATTCGTCCACTTCTTCTTCTACGGACAGTGCTTTTGGGTGCTAGATCCCAGAAACCTTTGCCTTCCCCAAGATCACAAAGATTTCTTCCTGTGTTTTCTTCTAGAACTTTTGCACTTTTTGTGTCTTATATTTGGGTATACGATCCATTTTATTTTCTTTTTATTTTTTTAAGTATGGAATTGCAAGATGCAAGATACAGCTCCTCAGGCAAAGCCTTCCGTCTTTCCTGCTCTAGATCTTCCACAGTGATCCCGTGCCAGGCTCAGGGCCGTCCTGTCTCCATGGCTCTCACAAATCTGTGTTGATTTTTGGATTGCTCCCCGGACTCTGCGAATGTGCTGTTGTGTGGATTCTGGATCGGTATTGTCTTTGAGGAATGATGAGGCTTGTCTTTAGGCAGCCGGACAACCAGGCTGGGCTCAGGCTCTGAGTTCTGCGTGGCTCCCATGGGCGGTGGTTCGCTTCCCAGTGCAGATTTCTGAGCTTTTGCCACGTTGGGTTGGATCTGTCCGGTGTCCGCGTTGTTCTGGGCTCGGCTGAGGTTTGTCTGGGTCGTTCAGGTCTCTGAGCGCGGTCCTGATGGGAGACGCACCACCAACCCTCTGCTATGCACAAGGCAAAAGTCAATCTCCTTGTCTGGCAGATGAGGCCGTTCGGGACCCACGGCTCCGTAGGTGCTCAGGGGCAAGAGCCACACGTGACGGCTTCCTTCCCCGCCAGCTGTGAGGCTGGGGAGACCTCGCTCTGTGTCACTGGCGGTGGGAGGCTGCCCCCGCGTCTTTGTGCTGCAGTGTGGAGACCGGGGGCCCAGGGCAGACCTCCCAGCCACACCCCGGCTCCAGCCGAGGTCCCCCAGCTCCCAGCCCACCCCCCCCCCCGCACGTACCCGTACCCCCACCCCCACCCCGATGACAAACACTCTGACTCAGATTATCCTCATCCTTCTTCCCCATGGCCCAAGCACATGTGGAGGGAGGAGAGGAAAAGTGCGAGGAAGGGGTGATCCCATCTCTCAGGGCGTCTCTGGGACTCCCCATGAAGTCAGCGGAGTCCCAGCGGCTGATGTCAAGGAATAATAGTCATAAACACCATGCTTACTGAGTGCTCGCTGTGTGCCAGGCACCGTGCAAAGCACATGTATGCACACTCAGACACGCCTCAGCTCCTGGTAACAACTTCTTGGGCTGAGGTGACACCCATTTCCCAGACGAGGAAACTGAGACGCCACTCGAAGGCAAACTCCCTTGTCCAAGGTCACACCAAGGTAGGGCCCCTGGAGGGGGAGCTCGGAGTAAGATACTTCTCTCTGTAACTGGACCAGCTTCCCAATGCCCCTGGAACCGCCTACCCTCAGGTGCCAGGCAGAGCTCTTTCTTGGGATGCCCAGAGAAATGAGGTGGTCCCAGCCTCAGCCCCAAAGAGAAGGGGCAGCCTCTCAGGGGGCCCCCAGGCTTGGCAGGCCCCTACCTCCAACGGGACATTATCTCCGAGGGTGAAGGAGGAAGAAAGATGGGGTTGACTGCTTTCTGTTCTTTATTAAGTAACAAAGGGGGAGACCCACTGGGCACGGCCCGCAGGACTCCCCACCAGCACCACCCCGGACTCCGCCACATCTTTATCCACTTACCCGGGGAATCAGGAACTTCTCCCCCGAGCCAGTTTTATTGGAGATGTTGGAAGCAACGCTCACAGCTGCCCAATCAATAACAGATGAACGATGCTCGCATCGCATTTTTTCAGGAGGACGTTTGGCCCACAGGCTTGTCCCAGGGCCTAGCCTTGGACATCCCCATTCCACTGGACATTGCTGGGAAATGAGGCCCAGGGCAGTCTTAGCAGCCAGAGTCATCGGCGTGTGGGTGCGGCGGGCAGGGGTGTCTCGGCCGGGTCAGGCCCGGGGAAGTCCTGTGTTTTGCAAGGGTTGAGGTCTGGCCCCCGCACCTCCCCCATGCCTCCCCTCAACCCCACCTCTTCCCTGGCTCGTCCTCCACATGTGCTCAGCACGGGCATCGAGTCCACAGGCCGTAAAGAATCCATCAAATCCAGTCCTGGCTGAGCCAGGGGACGTGGCGCCAAAGAGCTGATGGAGGAAGTGTAGGCAGCGGGGTGATGGCAGGCCGGCTGTGCAGGGTGATTTCAGCAGAAACTTTCCCCTCACCGCACCCACAGATACTCGGCGCTGGCCGCCATGGTCCAAGACTGGGACCAGGACCACCTCTGGAGCCTCCTTGTCCTTCAGCCCCACAGAAGGAAGTGGGGGACGGGGAGCAGGGAGGGGGAATGGATATGGCAGTAAAGCTTTGTCACCATCAGAGCGTCTGTAGTACAAGAAATGAGCTATTGTGAATGTGAAGCAGGCTCCGCAGTTCCGTTTTCCCACCTCATCAACGCTGGTTGAGCACCTACTATGTGCCAGGTGGGAGGTATGAAGTATGGTGAGCAAACGCAGGCCCTGCCCTCCGGAGCTTCCAGTCTGGAGGGCTGTAGCTCCTCAGTCAATATCACAACTAGTCAATATCCACAAGAAAGCAAAAAGCAACAAGAAGAATTATCCATGTTCTAGGGTCTCATCTAACTACCGTGACAGATCTATGAGCTAAGACCTCGTATCCCCATTTCATGATGAGAAAACTTGGGCCCATCCAAGGGTCAGGGACTTGCCTTCCTGAGAGACAGACTGAAAATTCTGCCAAACCAAGTACCACAGGCCGGGCGGTCCTGAAAGCCGGAGCGATGGAGGAGGTCTTCCCGGAACAAAGGTATTGGCATCTGAGGCTCCGAGAACAAGAATGGATCGTTTCCCAGAATGCTTCATTCACTCATGCATTCATTCACTCACTCAGTCCCTAATTCAGAATTCACTCATCCATTTGTGTGTTTTTTTGTTTTGTTTTGCTTTGCTTTACTTTGCTTTATTGTTGTTAATCCTCACCTGAGGATATTTTTCCATTGATTTTTAGAGAGAGTAGGAGAGGGAAAAACAGAGAGAAACATATTGATAAGTTGGTTGCCCCGACTAGAGCCCAAGCCAGGGAGGAGCCTGCAACCAAGGTATGTGCTCTTGACTGGAATCGAACCTGGAACCCTCTGGTCTGCAGGCCAACGCTCTATCCACTGAACCAAACTGGCTAGGGCTCACTCATTTGTTTTCTCATTCCCTCATTAATGAATTCATATACTTATTCATTCATTAATTTGTTGAATCACTTGCATGTTTTGTGTAGCAGACTTTATTTCTGGACTGTGTTTGTTAGAATTCTTTCATTACCAGTGGCAGAAACACAACTCAAATTCACTCAAGCAGAAAAAGGAATTTAATCGTATGGGTATTTGAACTGTCCTAAGCCATATATATGGCTTCAGTCATGACTGGATCCAGGTGCTTAGATGTTATTGTCAGGAACTCTCCCCACATCCTTTGCCTCTGCTTTCCTCAGTGTTGATATCACTCTCAGGCAGGTTGGGTTTTTTCTCTCTGCTTATAAAGTTGCCCACCAGCACCTGCAGGCTTATGTTCCATCAGCTTAGCCATTCCAGCTGAAAAAAATATGTTTTTTTCCCAAGAGCTCAGCCAAAAAAAAAAAAAAAAAAAAAAAAAAAAAAAAAATCCCAGAGAGGCCTCTTATTGGTCTAGACTGGGTCACATGCTCACTCCTGAACCAATCACTGTGGTTAGAGGAGTCAGGGCTCTGATTGGCCAGACCTGGTTGTGGGTTAACAGCACCAACCTCAGCAAATGGCATAGATTGGGACATCCATTGCTTGTGCCACCTCAACAGCCAACTGAGTTTGCCAGCCCTGAACCAGATGGCCTCTGAGGGCCACGTGTGTTAATATCAAACGAATCTCTGCCTATGGTGATTGTGACCGTTCTGTTTCCCGGTATCCTGCTCAGCCCGCTGTTCTGGGAAACCCTGGGTTCCCACCCTCCTCGGCTGCCTGGTGACCTCAGTACCCTGAGACCTCAGTTATGGAGCTTCTCGGCCTCCAGAATCTCATGAGCCAATCTTGCAGTAGACCTCCCTATACTCCATCTATGTTGAGGGAACCCCGACTACACTCTCAGCCGCCCAGTGACGAAGCTCAGGTTCCAATCCTGGAGTCCACGCCAGCCGTCTCCGCAGGGGAAGGTGAAATCCTGCTGGCAGGTGAGGTTCGGCTCCTCTCGGGGTGAGCGAGTCGTGGGAGGGCAGAGTTACCCATGTGGACCTGGTGGAAAGGAGCCCCCACAGCTCCCGGGGCTTTCTCAGGCCCACCCCCACTGAACAATTTCCACTGTGCTGGCCACGGGGCTGCAGGCCGCTCGGGGCAGGGCTCAGACAGGGCACACCCTGCAGGACGCGTCTCCAGCCTCCCGGCGGAGGGTAACTGAGGTCACCAGGCAGCCGAGGAGGGTGGGAACCCAGTGTTTGCAGAGCATCCATTGTTTCCCAGAACAGTGGGCTGAGCAGGATACCGGGAAACAGAACGGTCACAGTCACCGTGGGCAGAGATTCTTTTGGTATTGGCACATGTGACCCCAGAGGCCATCTGGTCCGGGGCTGGCAAACTCAGATGCCTGTTGGGGCGGCATAGTGACATTCCTGAGCGCGGCGGGAGGGGCCTGGGGCCTGGGAGGGCAGGGAGTCTTGTGGAACACAGACCCTTCTGAGGGACAGCCCCCACTCAACATCTGCTTTCTGGAGGAAATCTAGAAATCAATTTCGAGGTGAACTCCTCCCGTTTTTAAAAAAACAGGCTCAACTTTTAAAGGACCCTGTGTACAGGTATTTTGACCTCACCTCCCTTTACTGATGGGGATACTGCAGCCCAGAGAGGGAAGGTAACCTGCCCAAGGTCACACAGCCGGAATGCAGGCCAGCTCTGCCACCTTCCAGGCCTGTGGGCTGATCCTGGGCCACTGTGTTCTTTACAAGTACACGTCCAGCACGCGGCAGTTGACATAGCAGCCTGCACCCCATATCTCAGGATCTTCACCTTGCCTGGAGGAGGCTGTGGGGGGGGATAGTCACCCCCACTTTCCTGATGAGGAAGCAGAGGCCCAGAGGAGCTGGGGAAGGAACATAGACAGTTTCTGCCCTCCTCGCTGGTGCTACATCTTGTCCCCAGCTCCTGAAACACCGTTGGTTATTCATAACCAGCCCAGCTTGATGACACCTGAGTTTATGTTAATGAGGGGACTTTTGGAAAGCACCTAAGGATGGGGGCTGGTTGCCAAGGAATCTGGCCATGTGATTAGAAAGTTGGAACTTTAATCATTAATAATCGATAATCACCAATAGTCAATAATTGAATCAACTTATCTAATGAAGGGTCTGTAAAAACCCTGTCGGAGGGGTTTGGGGAGTTTCCAGGTTGGTGAAGGTGCTGGGAGGGTGGCACACCTGGAAGGGGCAGGGAGTCCCCACTCCTCCCCCCGCCCCCCACCATCCTCTTCTCTGGCTGCTCATCTGTCCTTGGTGATGTCCTTTACAGGCCATCCGTGAAAGTCAGTGTTCCCCGGTTTGTGAGAAGGGTGTGGTGGGAACAGGTGACAGCTTGGGATCTGGAGGGACTGAGTCTTACATGCCTGTAGGGTCTGCGCAGAGTGAGTTAAGTTGCAGGACGCCTAGTGTGTGTCCTTCAAGAGTGGGTGGGTGTGGAAAGCACACACATCAGGGTCAGACGTGCTGGGAGTAGAGGAAACAGATCTTCCTTTAGGTGCCAAGAGAGGGCGTCCCCCCAGCCAGCATCCCGAGGCCCCAGGGGAAGTGGCCTGGCTTCTGATCCACTGGGATGCACCGGACATACTTGTGCCGCTCTCTGCTGGTCAAACTGAGTCACAAGTCACTCAGGGTCAGGAGGCGGGGCTACACAAGCTGAGGATATTGGGAGGTGCAGCTCATTTTTGGAGACCAGCTCCTGAACTACCATTCGGCACCCCATCCACTTCTCCCCGCTAGCACTCTGCTCCCCAGTTTCCTCTGATGACAGAGATTCAGTCCATTCATCCAGGTACTCTGCAGGAATCTGATGTCCAGCACAGAGCGGCATCCAGCAGGTACTTCATGCTTATGTGCTGGAGGGAGAGAGGAAAGGGAGGGAAGGGAAGGAGAGGCAGATGGGTTTCTGACAGCAGCCAGTCATAGCCCAGCCTCTTCCGAGAACCTCCAACACCCAAGCCCCTGCCTGTGTTGGGTCTTTCCACCTGCTGTGCCCTTTGCCTGGAACCTTCTTTTCCCCAAGTTGTCCATGACCAGGTCCCTCTTGTTCAGGTTGCAGCTCAAAAGCCACCTCCTCAGAGAGGCGCCTTCTGGTCACCCATGTCACAACCACCACCGGCCACTCTCTCATTACCTAAAGTATCTGCTTCAGAGCTCTTGTCACCGCCAGCAGCGGTCTTGTCTGTTCGTGTGTCTGTTACCTGCATTCCTGTCCTGTCCCCTTCCCTCTAGGACAGGGCTTCTCCACCTTGGCACAGCTGACGTTTGGGGCCGGATAACTCTTTGTTGGGGGAGGGCATCCTGTGTATTGTAGAATGTCTAATAAGGTCCCTGCTGTCTATCCCCTAGGTGCCAGTAGCATTTCTTGTATCCCGTAATAACCAAACGTATCACGTCTAGACATTGCCCAATGCCTTGGCAGGTGTGTGTGTGTGTGTGTGTGTGTGTGTGTGTGTGTGTACAAATCATGCCTGGCCGAGAACCACTGTTTTATTTATTTATTATTACTATCTTTTAAATATTTTATTGATTTTTTACAGAGAAGAAGAGAGAGGGATAGAGAGTTAGAAACATCGATGAGAGAGAAACATCTACCAGCTGCCTCCTGCACACCCCCCACTGGGGATGTGCCCGCAACCAAGGTACATGCCCTTGACCGGAATCGAACCTGGGACCTCTCAGTCTGCAGGCCGATGCTCTATCCATCGAGCCAAACCAGTCAGGGAGAGCACCACTGTTTTAAACGATTGGGCCTCACATGTCACGTGCATCAGAATCACCTGGAAGATCTGACACATGGCTGGGCCCCACCCCAGTGTTTCTGACCCAACAGGCCTGAGGCGGGACAGAGAGCTCACACGTCCCTCAAGCTCCCAGGCGATGCCTCCAGAGCACGGGTCTGCAGGCAGGGAGGCCGTCTGCCTTGGATCCTAAGTGCCTCCAGCAGTGGCCGCACAGAACTGGCACTCATAAATATTTCCTGAATAAACCATCTTAACATCTCAGCAGCACGGAGACAGCTCCTGGGGGTTTCCGTGAAAAATCACCTGGCGGAGAAGGGGAAATGGATGCGTGTGGGAAGGGAGCGTGAGAGAGAGAACTTGACGTCGGCTGGTTGGTGTTGACCTGGGTGGGCTTTCTGGAGTGGTCATTCATCTTGGGTTTCTCCCGGGCCTCCCTCCGATCCACTTCTCCTGATCGGTGGGGATTATTAGCTGCCGGAGCAGCTGGGAGTGGGGTTCCTGGGACGCATGCTCCCTCCCGCTGGGTCCCTGGCCTCTCTGAGCCTGAGGCTGCCTCAGAGCTGGAGGATTGGAAAGGTGATGGGCCCACCTGGGGGAGGTGAAGCCTCTGCAGCTAGATATAGTAATGTTAATAACAACCACGGGAGCTGATATTTATGGGGCTCGCCAGGGCAGCGTGAAGGCACATGCACCCAGGACTTTGTGTGCCCCTCACTGAAGCTCTGTGAAGTAGGTCATGTTATTATCCCCACTTTACAGATGAGGAAACTGAGACAGAGGTGACATCAGTCTCAGCGGAAGAGAAGTTGGGATAGAAACCTATGTCTTTCTGACCGAAGCCTTGCTTTTAACCTGTATATTGGTTTCTCAAACTGCTTGACAGATGCTAAACAGTGTTCTGTGGAGGCGGTGGGGTGGGCCGTTTGGTGGCCTCCCTGCTGCTCCTACATCTCAGCAGGCATGCTCGGGCCTCAGGGACTTTGCACCTCTGCCTGGAATGCTCTTCCCCCAGGTATCTGCTTTCTGTAGGTCTCAGATCAAACGCCACCAATTGAAGGTCAAAGAGCTTCCCAGACAAGAAAAAGCTAAGAGTTCATCACCACCAAACCAGGATTATACGAAATGCTGGAGGGTATTCTTTAAGAAGAGGAAGAAGAAGAAAAAGATACAGATAAAAATTATGAACAACAAAATGACAGCAAATACATACCTACCAACAAGTGAATCTAAAAATCAAGTGAATAAAAAATCTGAAGAACAGAATGGAGTGGTGAATATAATAGACTCAGGGACATAGAAAGGGAGTGGACTGACAACTCTCAGGGGGAAATGGGTGTGGGGGGTGTGGGAAGAGATTGGATAAAAGTCTTACATCTATGGATGAAGACAGTGGCAGGGGGTAAGGGCATGTGGTAGGGTGGGGAATCAGGTGGAAGTGAGAAATGGAGGGGGGAAAAGAGGAACACCTGTAATAATCTGAACAATAAAGATTTATTAAACAAAACAAAACAAAACAAAACAAACACGCCACTTTTCTAATTAGGGCTGCCTCACCTCCACACTTAAAATTGCAAATCACCCTCCTCCAATACTGCCCTCCTTGCCTGCTGTATTCTCCTCTGTAGCACCTGCCTCCGTCTGACATGCTCTGTGTTTTACTTATTACACATATAGGGTGGGGCAACGTGGGTTTACAGCTGTTCATATGGGAAATAATACAATAATTAATCAATAACCCAAGAGTAAGCCCTGTGTCGGGTACTCACAACGGTGGGTTACTTTTGCCCACCTTGCATTCTGTCTCCTCCTTCCTGCAGGAGCCTTGGGTGTTCTCTTCACTGCTGTGTCCCCAAAACTTGGAACAGTCCCTGGTGGATATTAGGGACAATTGAGTGTTTGCTGACGGAAGAATGAGAGGAAGGAAGGAAGGAAGGGAAAAAAAACCTAGACATTGTTAAAAATCAATAAATTGTTCTTGCTGAAGGAATTCTCAGAGCCTCATCCACTAAAGTATACCCTGAGTGGCCAGATTATTATGATCTCTGAACACATAATAATCTGGCCACTCAGTGTCTATCCTATGTAATAAAAGGCTAATATGCAAATTGTCCCCTCGACCAGGAGTTTGACCAGCAGGCAGGCCAGCCAACCTCCCATGTTCCCACCCATGCATTGGGCCTATGTATATTATTATGCGTCAGAGATCATAATAATCTAACCACTCAGTGCATACTGTACATTTAAAGAATGATATAACTGGGATTTCTCAAGCTGTTCGGTGACCAAGCACACTTTTTGGTAGAGCTGCCGTTAACCTTGACTGTCCCAAGGCCAGCGGCCACTCGCCAGGCAAAAGCAAGGTGCCCTGAACTGGGGACAACAAAACAAGGGAGACAATGAGTCCATTGGAAGAGGCTGGGAGCTACAGGGATTGTGAGAACTTGGCTTTCAGGACAACCGGGAGCCAGATCGCCCTGGACAGAAGTTTCCGTGTCTTTTAATCTGCAATCAGAGCCAACGGTCCTGGGCGCCGAAGGACTCGGCCATCTGACCTCTGAATTCCTGCTGCACAGCGGGGCCTTCCAAACCGCCACATCCAACCTGGGAGCACTGCACGCACCTGTACCTGCGAAGCCACCTTATGTGGGGCTCCATCACTTACAGAGCAATGGTGTCAACGGCACACACTGGAACCAGCAGGCCTTGGCTCAAATCCCAGCTTCGGCAGTGACAGCTGAGTGACTTCAGGAAAGTCACTTCCTCACTCAGAGCCTCGATTTTCTGTCCTGTAAAATGGAGCAATCCGGATTTACCTTTCCCCTCCTTGTCTCTCTACAGTCAGTGGGATTCATTCACTTATTCATTCATTCATTCTACACATATCATTCAGGGCTCCTCTGACCCACAGTGATTGCCCTTGGGCTCCAGCATCCCTCAGCGTCCACCTTGCTGCACGTGGCCCAGAGGAAGGAGTGCTGGGCCAGGCACATGGGGGCTGGTTCCAATGCTGGCCCTCTTGTGCTGCCAGGGTCCTGCTGGACCAGACACAGGAATAGTGTGACTTCTTCCTTTCTTCTTCCAGGACCTTTTGTTTCCCTGATTTCTAAAAAAAATAAAAAATTTTCAAGAGAGGTACCTCTAATATTTTGTGTATATCCTACTAGTATGTGTGCATATGACAAATATATATATATATATATATATGTGTGTGTGTGTGTCATATACATATTTTAGATAGGATATACGTATATCCTATCTAATAAAGAGAGAATATGCTAATTGACCCTCATGCTGTTGCAAAGATGGTGGCGCCCACAGCCAATAAGGAAGGAATATGCTAATTGATTGCCCGACCCTCAAAGATGGCGGCACCCACAGCCACAAGATGGCGGTGCCCATTCCCCTCAGCCCTGCCTCCAGAGTCCCCCAGTCCCCTCAGCTCCCCAGCCATCCAGGGCTGGCCAGAGGCACAGGCAAGCCTCAGATGTTGGCTGCTCAGCCACCCTGGGCCACCTGAGGCTCAGGTAACCAGGGCCAGCCGAGGCAGTGGCAGCAGCAGAGGTGTGATGGGGTGTCCCCTCCCACCCCTGAGGGCTCCTAGACTGTGAGAGGGGACAGGCCAGACTGAGGGACCCCCACTCCAGTGCATGAATTTTCATGCACTGGACCTCTAGTGTATATATTCTCAACTTATAATGGGGCTGTATCTCAATAAACTCACTAAGTTGTAAATATCTTAAGTGGAAATATTGTAAATTAAAAAATGCACTTAACATACCATAGCTTAGCCTAGCCTATCTTGAATGTTCTCAGAACACAATATCCAAAAATCACAGGCAACACAGCACACTGTGGAATATTGTTTCCTTCTCCTCGTGATCCCTGCTGACTGGCAGCCCCGGTCACAGCCACTGCCCAGCATCCCGAGAGTGTATCGGACCTCATACCTCTAGTTCAGGAAAAGATCAAAGCTCAAAATGTGAAATACATTTCCTCTGAATGTGTATCGTTTTCACACCATGATAAAGTGAAAGAATCATAACTGGAAGCATCAGACAGCCTGTATATACATATATATATATGTGTATCTGTGTATAATGTATGTACCTGTATACATGTATGTTTATGTATAGAGATACATATATATGTTACGTGTCCCCAAATGCTTGCGATGTGCTAGGCTTTGCACAAAGTAAATTAAATCCATCCTATTTGCTAATCCTTCTGAGGACCTCAGACTGTGTTCTGTGGCCGTGCCCTCTTCTAGAAGGGGAGCTGTACTCAGAGAGATTGAGAGCTTGCCTGGGGTTACAGAACTGCTAAGTGGTAGAGCCCTCCCTTGGCAGCCACGGTGAGGGGCATACAGGCACGTAGGTGGGCAGAGGGCAGAAAGAGTCACCTGGACCAGGGCCTGGAATCTATGTAAGCATGCAGCAAGGTGGGCGGGTGAGGAGTGTCTTACATAAGTGATGTGTGCTCTCTCTACAACATGAAGAAAAGCAGAGAAACACAAAGGAGGGAGGGAAATAAGCTCCACACCCATCCGCCATCCAGAAATAATCAGAGTTAAAATGCCGGGGGACAGTGGGGGGTTATTAGTACTAGAGGCCCAAGCTGCCTTGCATCCCATCCCCACCTTCCCCCGCCTTGGCTTGGTGCCACCCACGTTTCCTCTCTTTTCACGGGGAGAGGATTGGGCGAGTCCCCTGAGGAACCTTCTAGATCTAGAATGCTCTGGAGTATTACGGACAGACAGACAGACAGACGCAGGAGGACGGCTGGCCCTGGGAAAATTAGCCTCCTGCCTTCACCCCTCCTGCCACGCCAGAAGAGCATCTGCTTCCTGCCCCGAGTCCCGTTGACAAGACTCCTATCGCCTCAGTCTCAGGAGACACCAGGCTCTGGGAGGAATGACAACGACACCTCCTGTTGACCGAGGACTTTATACCCGCAGCTCCGCTGAGTCCTCTCGGGAGCCCTGTGTGTGTGTATGGGTGGGGGGGTGGTCCCCATTCACAGCACAGGAAATGACCTGTCCAGGCACCCACGCCTGCGTCCTCCTCACCCTGTGCCCGAGTCAGAGACAGCTCAGGCTGCCTGGGCTGCAGACACAGGGCCGGCCCCTGCCCAGCCCCACCGGGGCCCCGCTGGGTGTGGGGAGCTGAGATGGTGGGAGAGATGCTGCCCAGAGCTCAGCTGATAGGGCCCGGGGTGAGGTCAGCGCTGGGACGCCCCATGGAAGAAGTGAGTATGCCGGAGGCACTGGCAGGAGGGGGAAGGAGTTCGCAGCGGATGTTGGGAGCTGGGGTGGACAGTATGAATGTCCTGAGCAGGGAGACACCGCCTTGGATGGGGGAGGCAGGAGGGGCCTGTGTTTGGGGACCAGATAGCCACATATGTGCAGTCACAACAGCGTCGGTGACAATGACAACTTACTGAGCACCTGCTCATACCAGGCACAGGACAGTGTTCTCAGCTAGTTTCCCCCTTTTTCCGATGGGCAGGGATTCTGGTCTCTCTTTTTCAGACGTGACGCAGGCTCAGAGAGGTGCAGTGGCTTGCCCAAGGCCACACAGCTAGTGTCCAGCAGAGCCAGCTGCACCTCCAGGACTGCTGAACTCCAAACAAACTTCTCACTGCTGGATGGGGTCAGGATCCAGGATGAAAAAAAGGATCATATCTCTAGTGGTTTCCCAAAGTGCCTGCCTGTAAAACCATCTTTAAAATACAGATTCCCAGCCCTAAATCAGCTGACATTCAAATGAGTTTCCTGTGCCCGAAGGGACATGCCCAGAAGCAGGCCATAGCATGCTGAGGAGCCCAGAGGTTGAGCAGAGGGTCGTGTAGGCAGAGGAAAGCTGCCCATCGCACTCGGGACAGCACTCAAGAGACAGCACTTGGTCTACAGCAAGCATGTCAAACTCAAGGGCCACAGGAACCCATGCGGCCCACGACAAATATTTTTATAATATAAAATATAACACATATAACGGTATGTAAGAAACGTTTTAATAAAAATTTCATAACTTGATTTTTACCATATCCTGTTATACATAATTATTAATAACAACTGCAACGTTCGCCAATGACTGATGACCACCATCGTGTTGCATTCATTTCCCTTACGCACCTTACACACAGGCGCACCATTCCTCTCCGCTAATACTAGCAGAGGATATTTTAGCAGCCCATTGCCATGTCATTAGTCTTAGGCTGACTTGTTTGGTGTATTCAGCCTGTCTCTATCGAAATAAATCCACGTTTCTATGAAAACTGAAGCTTTTGTGTGTGTGTGTGTGTGTGTGTGTGTGTGTGTTTGTGGCCCAAATTGAAGCTTTTGTTTATTTGGCCCATGTTAGCCTTTGAGTTTGGCATGCTTGGTCTACAAGGTTCAGTGATCTGACCTCCCCCTATTTTACAGATCTAATTTCTTACTATCCTCCTCCTAGCCACACCCACCCCACCTCACCTCGGTTTTATAATTTTCCATGTTGGGGTACAAATTTCCAAATGCATCCAGAAATGTGATTAGACGCACAACCTCAGTGAGCCTAAGCAAAAAAAGAACGCACAGGCTCACATCATTGAGAAAACTGGGGATTCGCAGTGCCGGGCCTGGCCTGTCTTTCCTGTTCCTCTCGCTCTAGTTTTCAGCTCTGCTTCCTTCTGTGTTGGCTTAAACCTCAGAGACGCTTTCCTCCGCAGCGTGAGAAAGGAAGCTTTGCCAACCTGCCTCGGTCCACGATGCTTATCATCTCCCAGGTTCCTTTCTCCCAGACTCCATCCATCCGACTTTTTGGTAGGAACTTGAGTGCCTGGCTGCCTTTGGGTCCACTGCCCACCCTTGGACCCATTACACTGTCCAGAGGGATAGATTCTGAGGCTGCCAAGGTGGGAGGCACAGCAGGAGCACTGGTTTCCACAGGAACCACGTGGGTTGGACACAGATACAGACAGCAATGTCCCTTGTGCCTTTCCCCCTAACGTTATCCCTGGTTGAAATCACAAAGGAAACAGAAATGCCTGTGGAAGTCACAGTCCATCGCGCTATCACTGTTTCCACAGCCGTGATATTTCTCAGGCACCGAAGCTGTGAGTCAGGGGCCGTTTCGGGGCTGGTGCTTTAACTCCGTGCCTTTCTCTTTCATTCAAGAAACTGCCCAAAAGGGAGTGAGGGAAAGCCGCGATGATTCTGAATCCCCTCTGTGTCTCCGCGGCTTTGATATTTATAACAATGGGAGCTAAAATTAGTGGAGACGCACTTCCCACGGATGTCAAGCACACACGTGCAGACATTGGGAAGCTGTTGTCACAATGTGTGAACACAGGCGTTGGGCGCTTAACGCGGTGATGCTCATGCTATGTTTCTCAAGATACACTTTTAGAAAGAAAAAAGCTACGCAGTCAAATACATTTAGGCAAAAGTGAGATTGCACAAAAGCAATACTGTTCCTTCCATGCAGGACTTCTCAGAGCCTTTAATATGCTGTGGAATGTGTGACTTTCCAAGTGGGAGAACTAGTGTGCAACATTTCCCAGAGTGCTCTGTCCAAAAAAGTCCTTTTTGGCATACCATCTGTCGGCTCTTATGTCTCCTGGGAAATACTTGGGGCGTGGAAATATTCCAGGACTTGGAGTCAGAACCCCTGTGTTTGGAACCCAGCTCTGACATTTGGCCACCGTGTGAACTCGCAAACGTGAGCCTCAATTTTCTCATCTGTAAAATGGGATCATCATCATTACAGCCTTGTTTTTGCCTTGGTATAAGGGTTATGTATATGAAGTCATCCAATAGAGTGCCTGGCGCAAGGACTCCTTCTTCTCTGACCTAAATTCAGTCCTTGCAGCAGAATTATCAAAGGACGCGAGTACTGCCCCCAATAGTGGCAGCCTAAGAGCCACCCACACCCTGAAATCCCCTACACCCCCCCCCCCCGGGTGCAGAAATCAGATAACCTTGGGAACCCCATGGCCTGCTTGCATCAGACAGCTTAAGCCTGTTATCCAAATAGCTAATGCCTCCCACGTCACTGGGAGCTGCAGGAATGGTAAACGTCAATGTCAAATGGCTCTCGCCAACAGGTGGGGGTGCACGTACTGGGGTGGGAGAGATGTCCTGTCAGCCAACTTCAGGGAACGTCTTCGTCCGGTAGCCACTGCTGTCTGATTACCCTGGGAACAATCTGACTTTTAACTTTAGAACCTTTTAAATTACTAAAAATTCAAGTGTCGCCAGCTCTATACATCCCTCCCTATGAATGGATAGGGAGTGTGCAGAATTTACAAAAAGAAATCTCGTTAAGGATGCTGGGTGTGGCCGTACTGAAGTTTAGCGTCACTAACAGGGCTGGCTAAGAGATGGTAGATGAGATGGGGATCTGTCCTTTTGGGATCCAGTGGAGCTGGGAGGAGGCAATCTGGGAGCTGAACCCAGGGGTGAATCAATGCAGATGGATGGCCCTGATCCCCCAAAACTGGTCCCTCAAAGCTGGGAGCTTCACCTGTGAGTCAACACTTTACCTTTTTCCTTGAACCAAGTTAGGTTTCTGTGTCTCAACCAAGAGTTTTCATCAGTAAAATGAGCATTTATTCATAAGTAGTTACTCAATCAATGTGTATTGAATACCTACTATGTGTTAGGTCTTCCCATGAGCACTGAGAGTGTAACAAGGAACAAAGCAGACATATTCCCTGCTCTCTTAGGCCAGTCTGAAGTATAGAACCATTGGATCAATTAAAATTTGAAATATTATTTTTAACATGTCAATTATATCTTAATATAAGCAAGAAAAAATATTTTAATTCCTGATTATAAAATGAATACAAAGTCATTGGAGATATTGAAAACAGGAGAAAGAAAATATACCAAAAAAAAGGAGAAAAAAAAAGAAGAAAGAAAAAAAATGTTTCACTCATAATTCCATCATCCAGAGATAATCACTGTTAACATTTTTATGTATTTCATTTTTTTCCAAAACAAATATGTTTTTAAGAAGCGAAATAGCTTAGAATATATGGTTCTCATCGTGCATTTTTCACCAAAGGCATCTTGAATATTTTCCCATGTCATTAAATATTCCTCAGAAAATATTATTTTGAAAAAACATGATTCAAAACAGCTGCCTTGCCTTTTATCGCATGGATAAACAGAATTCTTCAGAACAAATCTCCTCGTCTTGGGCAGGCAGGTTATTTCCAACATCACGGTGTTGTAAATAACTCGGAGATGAACATCCTTGTAAAGAACACTTGGTTTGGCTCCCTTGGTTTCTTTAGCCATGCCTCCAGAGGTGGAATTTTGCTAGGCCAAAAGTCAGAAACATTTCCGTGTGTTTTGGTGCTTATCACACTTTGCGGAGCAAAGAAGCCGCATCTGTGTGTCTCTGTAGCCAGAGGAGCAGATCAGGCCCCTTTCTCCTCTCCCTTCCTTGTCTGAGACTCAGCAGGGCCAGGATGGGGTGAGCTGAGGGAGGTACTTGCCTCAGGCACAAATTTAAGGGGGCACCAAAAAAACCCTCAGTACTCAAGATAAACAGTATTTACTGCAGTACTTACAAAAAACCAAAATGTATGCCAAAAAAACCCATGATGAACAAAATATCAAAATTTTACATAAAATCACAGTGCCATGAGTCCAAGGAAAAAAAATGTGTTCCCCTTGCTCCATGATTTACATTTTTAAATATCTTTTCCAGAATAGTAAAGTAGTTGAAAAATAGGGGGGGAGGGGAAATTGGGAAGGTAGATGTATTGAAACACAATATTAAATTTAAGTATTTGGGAAGTATATTGACATTTTTTGATAAAGCTTTATATTCATCAAACATTTTCAAAGTTTTCTTGTTTTTGTTGTAACTGTGATTCTCGGTGGAAAATGAAACAAGCCAATAAGAAGATTCCGAGTTTTGATTTGTACTGATGAGTTGGCTTCCACTCAAGCCAGGAAGCAATATCGTAGTAAATTCCAGTTAGGATATAATTAACATATCCAAACTTAAAACCATGTGAGTACTAATAAAGTAATTGTTCAATATTATTTAACGAGAGGCCTGGTGCAAGAAATTCATGCAAAAGTAGGCCGCCTTCCTTCCCCTGCTACCGGTTTGGCTTCCCTCCGGCACCCGGGACCTGGGCTTCCCTTGCAGCTCTGGCTTCATCCGGAAGGTCGTCCAGTAGTATATTACGCTTTTATTATTATAGATGTTCTAGAAATTTTACCTATTAAAAAATATTTAAAGATGATTATATGGATATACTTTTTCCCCTTTGCTTTTGCCTCCAATATAGCTTGGCACAGCACTGGAATCTGGCAGTTGATTTGAGAGTCATTCAATTCATTGTTGGTTTCACATTCATTCATTCTGTCATTCAAATCTGTGCACATATTACTGGGTCCTGGTGGGGGGAGGGTATCCAGATGTGAGTGCAACAGTCCCTGCCCTGACAGACGCTACCATTTAGAAGGGAGAACTGAGCGTGTGAATGGATCATCGAATGGACCCGGGTCCTATGGATTACCAGCTCTTGGCCCTTGGACAAGCCCTCAACCTTTCCAGGCTGAAGTTTTCCTCATGTAAAATGGTGATTATAAAAACCTCCCTGGCAGGTTTGCGGTAGGTAAGGTGTTCAGCAGTCAGCGAATGCTCGGCATGCAGTAACTATGACCGCGATGGTCAAGGTCATTTATCTGTCCAATTCATGCAGGCCACTCATTCTGCAAACAACGATGGAGCAGCATCTGAGTGCCAGGCACGGTGCATGGCTCTAAGAATTGGGCCAATAAACTGTAACCCTAGCCCTGAAGGAGTTGACAATCCAGTGTGGGCAGCAGACACACCAACGGCTAACTCACAACACAACGCACTAAGTCCCGGATAAAAGTTGGGCGTTGTAGGATGAGTAGACGTGTGCTGGGTAGAGAAGAGGGGAGAGGGCATCTCGGCAGAGGGGACAGAGGAGCAGAGACCCGGGGGCAGGAACGGCCTGGGGAAACGTGTGAAGGTCACGTGGCTCCGAACGGCGGGTGGAGGGAGTCCAGCAGGCCTCTCTCACCCTTGGAAGAGATTCCTCCCGGGTCCCAGCGGTCAGGGCGTGGGCTTCGCGTGCTTGTCTGCCTGTGGTCAATGGCACTGGAGGTGCTGAGTAGCTGAGTGATTGGATCCAGGTCACAGAGTGGAGGACTCTGGGGCCATCAGTTCAACGAAGGCCAAACTTCGTATTTGTTCTTCGGGAACACTGGAGAAACCATGGCATTTCTATTTATTTTGTTTTTCCTTTTTTGAAAATCCCATCTCTTGTTATTTTTGTTTTGGTTTGGTTTGGTTTGGTTTTTAAAAAAATATATTTTATTGATTTTTTACAGAGAGAAAGGGAGAGGGATAGAGAGCTAGATACGTCAAAGAGAGAGAAACATCGACCAGCTGCCTCTTGCACACTCCCTACCGGGGATGTGCCCGCAACCAAGGTACATGCCCTTGACTGGAATCGAACCTGGGACCTTGCAGTCCACAGATTGACGCTCTACCACTGAGCCAAACCGGTTTCGGCCCATCTCTTGTTGATTTGCCCTTCCTTTCACCATCATGCACGCAGGCTTGCCCCTGACATGTAGCAGTGGATGTGCCTGGAGACAGTTGCCTGTAGATCACATCCAGTCAACCTGGAGCCAGAAAGAATCTGATCGCTGTCAACCCCCTCCAACACACACACTCACTCTCTCTCTCTCTCTCTCTCTCTCTCTCTCACACACACACACACACACACACACACACACACACACACACACACGAACTCTGCCGGGGTCCAGGGGGTCCTGTCTGGTTGCCTCCCCAATGTTGGGACAGTACCTGGCCTATGGTAGGTGCCCAGTGAAAGTTTGTTCAATCAACACAATCCAGATGACTCTGATGATCTTTCGGGGGTGTTCCCCCCCCACCAGGCTGGTTAAGGACAGGCCCTCTCCCTTTTTCTCTGCACTCCCCCCTCTCCCTCCCCCCCCCCCACACACACACAGCTTCCAGGGCCCTCGGTGGGGCCTCCCAGCCTGTCAGTCTGGAAGTTACGGAGCTATAAACAGACACTTAAACAAACGAGCCGGCAGCCTTGAAAGAATCCTTTGAAGATAGGTTGCAACGTGACTAATCGCCCCTAATTTATGGGTCTGTAAATTTGCATTTTCCTACAATACATTTTTCCTCGGGGAGGGCCCTCCCCCAGTACAGACAAAGGCAGTTTTAGGGGGAGGGGCCTCAGCTTCCCATGTGAAAGCTGCAGATTCTTTCTCAACATCGGAGTCGTTATTGTTTTGATGACTATGACAAGATCATAGCAGGCAGGGCCAGGAGAGGTAGGGTAGGCAGGAGCAGGGGAAGGAGGCTGGGGCAAGGGCAAGGGAGAGGGAGGCAGGGCCTGGGAGCAGGGAGGGCAGCCTGAGTCCCATCTTACCCCCACCCCCTGTCTTCCCCTTCGTCAAGAGCCCCCGTCAGCAACAGGCTTTCAGTACCTGGAACTGCTCCCGCCTCCTCACCCTTCGCCCCTCTTGTCTCCCCTCCCCCACCGCTTGGCCGAGGGGGACCCGGCTTGGGCAGGATTTATGGGGCTGGCTCCAGCAGAGAGGATCCGGGGATAAATCTCAGCTTATTTAGGAGCGTGATCTACATTTATTGCACTTAATGTGATCTTTAACGTGTCCAAGAGGGGCCCATAAATCCCAGCCCGGCCGGCTCCGCCAGCAGGGCCCCCGGGCCGCCCCGCCCCTCCCTCGCTGGGGCGAGCTAGTGGGAGTTCCTGGGTCTGTTGATTCCTCCTGCTTGAGGCTCCCACCCTGGCTCAGCACCAGAGGCTGGTGCCCTCCTCCCTGCGCTGCCAAAGCCGCGTGCCCACAGGTGGGCTCGGCCCGCGCAGTCCCCGCTGCGCTGAGTCAGGACCCCCCTCTGCGGGACAGAAACGCTCATGCCTCTTGGACTAGGTAACTTCCAGGACCGTTTCCAGAGCGGCGAGTCTGTAATTAACATGATGCAGGCACCGAGGAGGGAGGCGAGCAGAGCAGGGTCTGTTGAATAATGTCTGTCCCAGGGCATTTAGCTGGGGCAGAGGAGAGGCAGGGCCGGTGTCTGCGATGACTTACCGTTATTTTTCTAATATGAGCCAATATAGACGGGAGGGCAAGAGTAGGTTTACGGTTGTTTGTCTGGGAGATAAGACAATAATTAATAAATGATAATCAGGAATAAGCTTTCATGCACTCACAACGGTAGACCTACTTTTGCCCGCCGTGTACACGGGAGCCCTTCAATTAGGATAGCATGGTACAACCTGTAAATCACAGCCACCCCTGTCCTCCCCGCTTCCCGGGAGAAACAAAGGCTCAGAGAGCCTACAGCTTGCCCAGATTCACAGCTATGCTGGGCGTGGGCGCTGGGCACCTGTCTCTCTGCACGCTACCGCACTGCCCACGTGTGTGAGTACGTGTGCATCCCACCAAGAGCACATGTGCACGTGGGTATGGCACACCCAGAGGCAGTGAACTTGGGAGTCTGCTCTGTGTCTGAGCACCTGTGGAAGCCCTCCCACCAGGGATGCTGCAGACACAGGAGGTCACCCCATGTACCTTCAAATCGCTTTGTCTCTGATTTTCTCCTCACCATGCCTTGCTGTTAAGAATATGTGTATTCAGCCCAGCCTGTGTAGCTCAGTGGTTGAGCACTGGCCTAAGAACAGTTAGATTCCAGGTCAGAACACATAGGCTGCTGGCTGGATCCTCAGTAGGGGGCATGCAGCGGGTAGCAGATCCATGATGTTCTCTCATCATTGATGTTTCTATCTCTCTCTCCCTCTCCCTTCCTCTCTGAAATCAATAAAAATAATATGGTTTTTTTAAAAAAAACAAACAAACAAACAAACAAAAAGAACTGGGGTGTGATGGAGAGGGTGGGGAGGAAGTCTCAGTGAGCCCATTCTCCTACCAGTGATAAAAGCAGCTCCGACAGTCAAAGGTCATTCTTTCGTCTGGGTGCGAATGGCGGCCCCGGTCCTTACTTTGCCATCCGTTGGGAGCATGCCCAGCCCCAAGAGGCACATCTGTGTACACATCTGCCTGCACACACATGTGCATGTACATGGGAAACACAGGGTGGGGAGCCCCAGACCCAGCAGGGCTGACGTGATCCTCAGGACTGCCACTTGGGGTTGAGGGTTATGTGTTTTCCTTGGGCGAATTTCTAGAAATGGTGTCGTGTCTGTAATAAAGGTTTGCAGCTGAGTGTTGTATAAGAAATACCAGGGGAAGGATTAATCACTGCCGCTCCGTCGCGTTTAATGGAAAGGTTACACTCGGTGTATTATTTTCTAATTATAATACTAATCCATATTCGTTGCGGCAAAGTTAGTAAATCAGGAGAGCGCAATTAAGAAAAAAAAAAACTGTTTTAAATCACTTGTAATTCTTCTGTGTGGAGATCATTCATTTTTAACTTTTCTAGAGAAGAGCCGATCAGACTTCTTTCTATGCGTGTATGTATTTTTTGAAAATGGAGCTCACCCCATGAGTCCCATCTGGAAAGCTTTTTTTTTTTTTTTTCCTTTAATCTATTGGGAATAAAATGTCTGGCCTGACATTCCGCCCCCTCCTCCCTGTGGTTGTCAGGGACACCTTGCTTCTCGGGCTCAGAAGAGCCGGGGTTCCCTCTGCAGCAGACATCCAGTTGCTGTTTTTCACTCTTATAAGCAATCTTTGAGGCTGAACCCCGGACACATCCTGTGATGGGTCCCATGGATGGCATTCCCAGAAGTGGAACTGAAGGTTCGAGACCTTTCTAATAACTTGCCGAGTTGCTCTCTGGAAAGCAGGCTCTGGCCCTGTTGGTCAGGGGCTGAGGGATCCCTCGGACAAGGCGAAGGGTTTGTTTCTGAAGGAGGAGTTGTGGGGAAGGAGCTGGGTCGCCCTGTCCCTTCCGCTATGCTGTGGGGGGGTCAGGGGCAGGCAGAGAGGGAGTGAAGAGGACCTTCTTCCAGCCGAGCCCTTGGCTGAGCACCTCCAGGCCTGCGTGCCGCCCGGCCCTCGGGCCCTCGCACCCTGCCCGGTCCCCGCCCAGCAGTAGGCACAGGGCAGGGACTGAGTCAACACTGGCGGGAGAACAAATATTTGTTGAATGGACCGATGTTTGTTGAATTTTCAGAAATTTGCTGATAGAACAAATGTTTGTTAAAAGCACACTATTGTTCTTGGAAGTGCTCCTGCTGGTTCACAGGCTGTTTTCCTTCCTCTGGGGTCCCTGCACCAGAATGTGAGTAAGCTCAGAGCCCACCCGGCAGAGCCGCGCAAGGGACCGGGGCCTGGCCCTGCCTGGCCAGGCGGCTTCTGGACGGCAGCTGGATGGTTGCCATCTCTGGGACGCCTGGGTGCAATGCCTCCCCGCTTCCCCGCCTCCCCACCTCCTCACCTCCCCGCCTCCCTGCTCCCCGCGGTGTTTGAGAAACATCAGTTGAACGAATAAATGTCTTGTTTTTAGACCCTGCTCGACTAACCATTAAGTGCAAAGGCCAGCTTAACCTCTCTGAGGCGCCCATCCTCAAATGGAAACGGGAGAGACAGGCCTCCCTATGGTTTCCCGCCTTTTTCTTTAAAGTGGATTTGCTTCCTTCAAACGGATTTCCCTCCGGAGTACTGCCTGCCGCCTCTCCCTGGGTGGAACCCCTAGGGTTCCGTGGCGCATGGTTTGAGAACTCTCAGCATGGTTTGTGTCCGCAGTCCAGACTAACCCACAGGAGACATGACTGGCACTCACATTGACCCCCAACACAGCCAGTCTGTCCAAGAAACCATAAGAGAAATGACTTAAATCCTCGTGGGAGAATGATGGATTAGAGGAAAGCATTTTGTCAATGTTAAATTTCCTGGGTCGTAGAAGTATGCGTTCTGTGGTTACATGAGAAGATCTTGGTTCTTAGGAAATATACCTGGAAATATGAAGGAGGCAACGAGCAGCATCACCAGCCTACTTCCAAACGGCTCAGGAAAAATGTGGCTGTGACTACATCCCTGTGGTAAAATGGCCCAGGTGATGGGGATGGATAAAGTAAGGTGACCAGACGTCCCGATTTTTAACCATTTGTCCCGCATCCTTCGGCCTTTTAAAAAAAAAGTCTTGATTCTTTCCAAAAATCAGGACTTTTTTTTTTTTTCAAAAAATCGGGACTTTTTTAAAACGCCATGGGACGCGGGACTAATTGTTAAAGATCGGGCTGTCCCGCCAGAAGTGGGACATCTGGTCACCTTAGGATAAAGGAGAGACAGGAGCTCTTTGTACTGTTTTGCCACTTTTCTGTAAGATTCAATGATCCCCAAATTAAAAAATTTAAATTGCCAATCTTTTTCAGAATGCTGGGGCGGGGGGGGGGGGGTGATTTAAAATAATGAATGGGGAAATAAGTAGAAAAGAAATCGGACTCCAAGGGAAGGTGAGAGTGTGGGCGCCTGCAGCCCTGACCAGGTTCACCCTTTCCGAGGGGCAGGGGCAGGGAACCGCCAGGTCAAGTGCACTCACTGGCCCGCAGTGGGGATGCCTGAAGCTGGGGCGTGGTCCTCCATCAGACCCAGAAGTGGCCTAAGCTCACAGCATGAAAGCAGTTCCTGCTCAGGAATGCTGCTGATGAATGGAAGCTCCATGGCCACTCCATTCTGATTCTCTCGGGGGGGGGGGGGGGGGGGGGGGGGGGAGGACGAGGAGGAGAAGGAGGAGGAGGAGGAGAAGAGGGAGAGGTTGGGGGAGGAAGAGGAGGGGAAGGAGCGGGGGGGGGGGGGGGGGAGGAGGAAGGATGGGGTTAACCCCTGGGTGACCACTGGTGGGGATGTTGTCAGAGGGTTCAAGCAATGCCTCTGTGGCCCCTCAAGGATTCAGAGAAGCAAGACATGTCCCTGATATGTGAGTCTGGGTGTGGCTAAGGCATGCGTGTGTGTGTGTGTGTGTGTGTGTGTGTGTGTGTGTGTGTGTTCTCCCCGCCTGCTCCCCTGAGGAGAACAGGGCTCCAGCATCTGTCACAAATGGACAAACGCCTTGTCGTGGGGGCTGAGCAGCCCACCCTCCGGGCACCTCCCGAGAGGTCCTACCCGCCACGCTGAAACCCCAGCAGCCCACGAGCCAGGCTTTCCCTGCGCGGCGAGTCCCTAAAACCCCCGGAGCTGTCGGAGGGTATTTATGGCCTTCGCTTTTCCCACCTACTGTGAACACTCACGCGTCTCCCCGGAGAAACATTAGCGTGTGTGCGCGCAGAGAGCCGCGCGGGCCTGCACAGGTGTGGTTATACACGCTGTGGAATGCGGGCCGGTTACCCTCCTGAGCCCTGGAACGCTCTGAAGTCTGAGCTATGTGGCCCCAAGGGTTTCAGATAAGGGACTGTGGGCTTGTTCTAGGGTGAAGTCGTGGTTTCCAGGAGGGGATGGGGGATGGGCAGCCAGTTGCCGTGTGTGTGTGTGTGTGTGTGTGTGTGTGTGTGTGTGAGAGAGAGAGAGAGAGAGAGAGAGAGAGAGAGAGAGAGAGAGAGAGAGAGAGAGAGAGAGAGCGCACTGGACCTGGGTCCCAGTGGCTGGCTCTGAGCAAACCTGAGCTCTGCAAGCAGACATCAAGATGTTGGAGGCTTCCCTCCTTAAATAGCAAAAGAGGATCCATTTATTTGTCCATTCGTTCATTCATTTTATTGTGGAGACATTAACATGGTTGGCTGAAAACAGCAAACTTCACGCTGCACATCAATCAAATGGTAGGGAATGCTCAGAGGAGGGCGGGCTGGGGCTAACCACAACCCCTCCCAGGACACGATGGGCCCGCGTGCTGTCCCAGCCACAGCCCGGTCAGGTCTCCGGTGTGGCCCTTCCTGTGGCTCTGACCTGCCCTTCTGCTCGGACTGTGCTTCACCACACCCCCGTGGCTCCTCCCAAGTCCCAGAGCTGGTGTGCTGCGGTGCACGATTTTATCCCCTCTCTGTGTTTTCCAGCTCTGCCCTGCCCAGCTGTGCCACCTGCAATGCCCTGAATACACCGGCTGCGATGGAGAGACAGACTGACAGTTGCGGTCGCTAAGCAGGGACCCATGTTCAGGACCTCCCCTGCTGACACCGCTGGCCTCGGGGAGGTCCTCTGTGCCCCGCTCCTCAGCCCCCCTACTTGCCTCTGGGGCTGCTTCTCTCTTGGGGGAGGAGTCCTGAAACGCATGTGTATGCAGAGGCAGCTGTAAGCAGGCAGCATCATTCACATGTGAGAGGTGGCCCCCGTGTGTTTGGATGGCCTCCGTGAGGCACAGGGGGTCAGGGGCCAGGAGGGCCCCTCACCTGTCGGAGGACATCCCTGGCAATCACCCGCCTCATTCACCCGTACCAGGCCATCCCCGTCAGCACAGGCAGCGAGGCCGCCAGAGTCAAAAACATAAAACACAAAGCCACCCTTTCCGTGAACGGCAGCGAGGTGTCTGGGTGGGACGGCTCCCGAGCAGAGTGAGAGCTTGTGTGGAAGGCCTGGCAACCTTGGGATCAAGCCTGTAGGTTGGCTGATGGCATGGTCCCAATGCCAGCGTCTCATGAACTGAGGTTAGAGACCACATTAGCGTCCCAGGAAGCGGTGTGAAGGGTATACGGGAACTCTCTGTGGTATCTTTGCTACTTCCCTGTAAATATAAAAGGATTCAAAAAACAAAATTTAAACGTTGTTTTTAAAAAGTTCTCTCTTGATTCCACACTCCTCCCCGCCCCCCCCCCCCCCGTACCATATTTTGTTTTATCCAAACTCCCCCAAAGAACTGTCCACACTCGCCGTTTGCGGTTCCTCTTCTCTCATCACGCCATGGACCACCGCTGTCAGGTCTCCACGGGCCTCCGAGTGGCTCCAACAGCCGTTCTCAGTCCTCACCTTTCGTCTCCTCCCAGCAGGATGGCTCATCCCCATGTCTCTGGCTTCCCCTCCCAGCACCTTCTCCAGCCCACTCTGCTCCAGCCACGCCTGCTTCCTCTGTCCTCCAAAGAAGCTGGCCAAGTCCCCCCACTCCCCACTCCGGGCTGTTCCCTGCACCACACCTGGCACACCCAACCCTCTCACTTTCCTCGTTCTCTGCTCCAAGGTCCTCTTCTCTGCCCCCCTTTGATGAACTTTCCCCGGTTTAGACTTGTCATTGTGTGATGCCCTCTACTTGCTCATTGCTGATCGTCTCCCTGACTAGACATCATGTCCAGAAGACAGAACCTTGTGAGAGGGTTTCTTTTTTGTTTTGTTTAGTTTTTGTTTGTTTTTAATCAACTTTCGGGACTGAAGCTGGGAAAAGAATCCTCGCTGGCCTGCCTGCCGCCTGCAGCACTCTCTGCGGGTTCTGGAAGGCCTTTGCTGAGGCTGCCAGGGCTAAGGTAGCCTGGGAACCAGCACCCCTGTCCCCCACGGACATCCTCTGCAGGTGGGCAAGGGCACCCACTCCTGTGCATGTGTGTGTGCGTGTGTGTGCATATATGTGCACTGGGGGCGTGAGAGCGTGGTGCACGCTGGTGGCTACAAGGCCCAGGGATCTTCACGGCTGCTGAGGAGTCACCTGTCAGCCCATAAAGACCCCTGCGACCTCCCAGGTGAGAGGGGTGTGGAATGGAAGCCCGTGGATTGGAAGTAAAGGGGGCTGCAATCTCCTCCCTCCTCTTCTCTCCGGCACCCCCCTTGTCTCCTCCCCCCCCCCCCCCCGCCCCCGCACCTCCCTCTGACTAACTCCACTGGGTGAGAGGTGGAGGGAGAAATGCCCGGTGCTGGGAGGGACCCAGCCCAGCCCGGGACGTGGGGACCCTGTCGGGGTGGGGGGCAGCTCCCTTGGTGCCCTTTCCAGGGAATGCTCTGGACCAGCTGCCCATCGCTTGGGCCCCTGCCTGGTTCCCATCTGAGGCCCCTGTCTGGTATGCGCCCCTCTCTCTCCTCCCTTTTTTGTCTCACTCTGCTGTTCTTTCCCTTTCTTTCCTCCTTTGCACTCTTCTCTCCCTGATGTTTCCGTACTTTCCTCATGGCCTCCGTTTCTGCCCTTCTCCCTTCCTCCATGTCTCTCTCTGCCTCCGTGTCTGTCCCTCCTTCTCTTTCTCCCTTTTCTCTGAGGCCCCTCTTCGAGAGTCTCCCCTTTCTGTGTTCTCCCTCCTTTCTTCCATCTGTCCGCCTCCCCTCCGGCCTCTTTCTCTCTCTCCCTTTGCTTCTTTCAGCCACTCTCGCCGGTCTGTCCGTCTGTCCGTCTGCCCGTGTCTCCTCCGTGCCGACCCTCACGCCTCCCTCTCTCCCTGCCCGTCCCAGTTGTCTCTTCCTTGCTGGGCCTCGTCCGTCTGTCTCCCCGTCACCCTGTCTGTCTCTCCCTCTGCTTGCCGGGAAGGCGGTGATTTACGAGCTGCGGACAGGGCCAGCTGCGGGTGCGGGAGGCCCTGATTACAGTTTCCCGGAGGAAGCTGCCTGCTTGGGGATGGCAGGGTGACAGCGTTTATACAGAGCAGCCCGGGGCTCGGAGCACGGCTGTCAGGCCTAGACGGATGGAGTGCCGGAGAAGGCCCATTACTTCATTCACACCTCTTCGGGCAAACAATAAAACACTTACACACGGCCTTGACGCGGGCGGGCCTCCCCCCAGCACATTCCCAGCCTGGCTGGGGTCTGGGCCTCTCTGATGGGAAGAAGCAGGGCAAGGGGCCAGGGGGCAGGGGTGGTCTCTGGGGAGGCCCGCCGGGCCCAAGCCCCAGAGAAAGCCCTGGACCTGGCTCCCACCCTGGGCTTTGGCACTGCCCTGGCCAGTCTCTTCTCTCTGGGCCTCAGTTTCCTCATCTGTGAAATGGAACGGAATGCGACCCCTACCCCTCACCCATCCCACCATGGGGTCTGCATGTTCCCCAGGAGCAGAGCTTCTGGCGAAAGGACAGAGCCCCAGGCATCATACAGGTGTGCAGAGCGGATCCGAGGCTGGGGTGGGATGGTTTCACCCACTTGTAACGGTCCCCGTGTTTCTAGAAAATGAACCGGGAGCGGAAATCCTCGTTGTGGCACACTCGCTGTAAGCCGGGCACTTGAGCCGCCAAGTGCCAGCATCATCTGTCATCCCTCTTCCATGTGCCAGGCCTGGGGCAGGTTCTCTGTGCCCATTGCTTCAGCGAGGGCCCCCAGCACCCCTGCAAGCTGGGTATCGAAGCCCGCACCTCCTAGCAGAAGAAGCGGAGGCTCAGAGAGGTTAAGCAACTAGCCCGAGATCACACAGCTGGTCCGTGGTGGCACTGGGATTGGAATCCAGCTCCTCCCACTGGCATGAGAGAGCGGGTGGTGGGTGGGCTCTGGGGACAGGGTACCAGAGGCCCCGTGCTGGCTTCCCAGCTGGGTGACTTAGGGCGAGTAGCTCAACCTGTTCGGCTCAGCTTCCTCATCCGTCCTCGGGAGAAGATGCAGAGTGTCCCCGGATGGCTGTGAGGATCTAGTGAGAGGATGCGTGGAAAGGCTGAGAGCAGTGCCCGGGGCACACAGCACACAAGCATCAAGTGTGACACCCCTGCATCCTGCCCACCCCTGCGCCACCAGCCCTCACTCTTGGTCTCTGGTGTCCATTGAACACCCGTCCTTTTAAGAAGCAGACAGGAGACCGAGGCTATAACATAAGGAGTTGGCCCACAGATAGCCTTAACTCCAGGGCCAACATTACTCACCAGGCGGTAGAAGCTGATGAGCCAGTGTGCACCTGTCTCTTTTCTTCGATCGGATGGCCAGTTGGTGTCATCACGCACGTTGGCAAGGCCTGTGGTCAAGAGATGAGAGACCCGGGCTTGAATCAGGCTCCCCGGGTGACCGGGTGTGTAAGCTGACCAAGTCTCCTTTGCTTTTCAGAGCCTCAGTTTCCCCACCTCTAAGGCGAAACTGGTCACACCTGCCGTGAAGGTGGCTGTGCAGACGGAATGAGATGACGCTGTCATGTGGCCATGAGTACGCAGATCTTTACTGAGCACCTACTA
This sequence comes from Pipistrellus nathusii, assembly GCA_963693515.1. NCBI lineage: Eukaryota > Metazoa > Chordata > Mammalia > Chiroptera > Vespertilionidae > Pipistrellus > Pipistrellus nathusii. Next base: position 12,272,659 of record OY882859.1, on the reverse strand, counting down.
TGTGCCAGGCAGTGTCCTAGGCATGGGGGACACAGCGATGAGCTGACGAAGTGTCTCCCAGGAGCTTCTGCTGGAGGGGGGTTTCAGATGGTGGGTGGCTCCCGGAGAAGATAAAATGAAGAAGCATGAATGGGTGAAGGTGGGGGTGAGCATCTATGGCCGGGATGTTCGGCTCGGTCCCTTCCCTTTTCCTACCTAAACGATGACTCCAGGGGCTGTTCCTTCCTGGCCAGCCAGCCAGGCCTGGCAGTAGTGTCCAGGGCTCCTCTGTCTCCACGCTCATAAGTGACTTGACCAGGCCTCCAGGCAGAGGCCACAGGAGAAGCGCCCCCTTCAGGGTCTCCTGGAGACCAGCCCTCCTGCATCCCCAGGCCATGTGGCCACGCCTTCAATGGCCCCCGGCTCTGGCCCCAGCCCCATCCGCCTGAGGTATCAGCTGAGACTGCCAGCCCATTGTGGCCACCAAGGGGAGGCCCCTGGAGAGGACACCAGGGTCACAGGGCAGAGTGTGAACATAGGGTGCAGCAGGTAGAATGGCCTCGGGCCTGAGGGCAGCAGGTGTCCCGGCCTCCATGTGCCCAGGCGGCCCAGTGAGGCAGCCTGGTGTCCTGAGTGCAGGCATGGGCGCAGCCAGCACCAGAGCCGAGGACTCCCCTGTGACTCAGCTGACCGCCAGCACATCCCACAGCCGCAGGGGCCTTCCAAGAACCCCCCCCCGGGGGGGCATTTACACAACATGCTCCCCACTCCCCAACCCCCAGGGCCCAGAAATGACCCTCCAACGATAGCAATTAAACTGTACAAGATCTCGCTGGCCCCGGGGCCGTTTTCGTTGTTCATCTCCAAACTGAGGGATGAAGGACCATGAGCTGGAGGCTGCTGAGCAGAGGCAGACGGAGAAACACTCCTCTCCCTTAGGGTCAATCAGAGGGGGCTTCCTGGAGGAAGGGGCGTTTTTACGGTAATGAGCGATGGTCACATGAGTCACGTTTGCTGAGACATGAGTCCTGTGCAGAGCCATGCACCCGCGTCTCCTTTACTCCCCAGGACAAGTTCACAGACAAGTAACTGCTCCCTGGGCCTCCGCTCTGATGGGGCCACGGCAGCTCGCTCACAGTGGCCGGCGGCAGAGCTGGGACTAACCTCAAAGCCCCTGACCTTCATCCATGCACGGGAGCCCCACAGCTTCGCGGCGCCACAGGAGACAGAGGGTGGGAGACTCCAAGATCCCCCCATGTCCCAACCACCAGTGGGAACGCTGGGGGATTGGGTTCCCCCACCCCACCCACCTCTGTCCCCTGTGACCTCTGGGGCTGACAGCAGGAGCGGGAGGGAGCAGAGTGGCCTGGACCACCGCGTTCGGAGCACCTGCTGTGTTCAGACAATTCCCATCCTGCCCTCCTGTTGTCCTCACACCTGTGAGACCCACCAGCCCGTCAGCAGCCATATGGCTTTTGACGGAACGTTTATTATATGTTCACTATTGTTCTGAACTGGGGCCGGAGGGGGGCAGGCGGGGAACAGCAGGCATGACCCTGCCTCAGGGGGCCTGGGACCCCTGGGTGGAGACAGCGTGTGCTCAGAAAGGTGCCAGCAGGTGAAATGTGCTAAGGCGTGAGCTTGGCTGCAGGGGGCAAGAAGGGGTGGGGAACCCAGTGACCAGGGGGCTCCCGGAAGGGGGTGCTCAAGAAAGGCCTTAAGAACGCTTCTAGTCTCTTCGCACACGGCACTCGTTGCCCCTGACTGCGTGTCCTTCATGGGGCACTCACACTCGCGCGCGCACACACACACACACACACACACACACACACACACACGTGCTCACAGCCCACTGGTCTGCCTGGGACCCTATCTCTCTGCAAGGGCTGAGATGGGCCCCTCTCCGTAGCTGTCCCATCTCCCAGGCTTCCTGGGACAGCATGAGTGGCTCCGGTACCCGAGGTCTGGGGACCACCCGTATGGGAACTCCCCCACCTCACTGGCCGGGCAGAAATGTGACCGCCTCCCTGTGTTCATGGACACCCCGAAGGTGAGGATCCAGAGCGAATGGGTGTAAAGTGCCTACTTAGCACAGGGTCCACACACAGGGGTCTGCAAAGCCATTACTATGTTGCTGATGTTCCTGGGTGCTCAGTGTAGTTTTTAATTAAGTGGAATCCAGTGGGTGGGTGAGAACAGGCGTAAACACACACAGCCCAGCAGGGAAGAGGGCCTGGCAAGTGAGGCAAGGGCTGGCTGACCGGAAACCTGCCCGGGGGCTGGCGGGAAGGAGCCAGCTGTGCAGAGAAGCAGCATTTAAGCGGCCTGAGATGGTGAAGATCTTCGGACACGGATGCCTGCTGGGGGGCCAGGGAGCAGGGGAGTTGAGGGGGAGGCAAAGGGAAGGAGGCTGTGTGATCCTTCACCCAGATGGATGGTTCCAGCAACAGCCCAGACAGGTAAACACTGGGGCTGAGGCCAGACGGGCCACCCACCCCCTGCTGGATCTGTGCTGGTGACAACTCTTGTCAAGGCTTGATGGGAGGCTGCTGGATGCTTCTGCCCCTTTGGCCCTGCAAGGGGGGTAGTTCTCAAAGTTGGGGGGCCAGGGGCTACTCTGGTGACCCATCTGCACAAGAAATCTCAGGAGGAGACAGCAGAGGGTCCTTTGCTTTCTCTCCACCTCCATGGGAATTTCTAAGGACACGGGTCTGCCAGATTCTCTGTGTTAGTAGGTGCCCCCCCTCCTCCAGGAAGCCCTCCCGGTGTTGCCTTTTCCTCCCCCTCCAGTCAGCACCCCCATCACCACACGCAGGCCCTGCCATCCACGGTCGGTCCCATTCACTGGCACTAGAATTTGTATAACTGAGGCTCAATAGCTGTGTGGCCCCTCTGAACTGCAGTTGCTTCTTCTACTTTGTGGGGACATGAGAGAGATTCTTTTCTTTTTCTTTTTTAATGTTAATTTTTTTAATTTTTTTTTTTAAATTTTTTACAGAGAGGAGGAGAGAGGGATAGATAGCTAGAAATGTCGATGAGAGAGAAACATCGACCAGCTGCCTCTTGCACACCTCCTACCGGGGATGTGCCCGCAACCAAAGTGCATGACCTTGATCGGAATCTAACCTGGAACCTTTCAGTCCACAGACCGACGCTCTACCACTGAGCCAAACCGGTTTCGGCGAGAGAGATTCTTTAACAGATCTTGATCCTGGACCTGCCACGTTCTGGCGTTGAACCTCAGTTTCTGCATCTGAGAAATAGAGTCACCATAATGCTCACCTCATGGCGTTTGTGTGAGGGTCCAGTGAGGCCCTGGTGTGAGGGCCCAGCCCGGGAGGTGCTTTGGGAGAGCCATCCCCTCTCCTGGACAGGCCAGCAGGGGGCTCACAGGGCAGCCCATCGCCACCCCTGGGAGGGCGCCGGGAGGAGGGTCTCGTTCCTATCTCTCTGGCTCAGGGTAAGGGAATTGGGAGGGAGGGGGGGTCTGGCACACTCCCCTAAGGTCCTGCTGACCCAATGACCTGTCCCCCCACTTTTCCACCCCCCATCAAATGATTGCTTGCTGCATTTTATTCTTTGTACACTGGCGCTTGTTTAGCTAATCAGTCTAAAGACATTCTGGCTGATTTGGGGGGGATGAATAAGGATCTCTTAACTACGTCCTGTTTTAGTTGGGGTGGGAGTCCTTTCACAATTTATTTAAATTACTTTGGAACTCTTCAAGGCAACGTTTTAGTTTTCACAATTCAATATCTAGTTGTCAAGTGTAACTTTAGTTCATTAAGTTGAAATTATAGTGTTATCTGAGATGAAGTCTCAGTTTTGGTTTTACTTTCAGGATAACTGAGGAGATATATCACACACACACACACACACACACACACACACACACACACATACACGCATGCGCGCGTGCGCGCGCGCGCGCGCGCGCGAGCGCCGAGCATGAAAAGCAGGGGCTGCTGTGGCCAGTGAGGGGCTGGAGCTGCTGAGGCATTCGGGCAGAGGACAGAGCCTGATCTGAGGGTCCCTGGGGGAGCTGTCAGGAAGGACAGGACTCAAGACGGGTGGGCCCCAGAGAAGGGCTGCGGTCTCCCAGTTGTTCCCCGTCCCCGTGGGGGAGGGCAGCCTGGTGGGATGTGAAACTGCAGGTCAGTCATTTAGGTGGTACAGAGAGGGCCGAGTCTCAGCAGAACTGAAGCAGCATCTGCCCTTCTTACCCTCCATCCTGTCTGTCCATCCACACATTCATCTGCCCATCCATCCATCCATCCATCCATCTGCCCATCCATCCATCCATCCACCCATCCATCCATCCATCCATCCATCCATCCATCCATCCATCCATCCACCCATCCATCCATCCACCCATCCATCCACCCATCCATCCACCCATCCATCCATCCATCCATCCATCCATCCATCCACCCATCCATCCTCCCATCCATCCATCCGATCCATCCACCCATCCTTCCATCTATCCAATCCTATTATCCACCCATGCCACCCTCTTCCATCCTCTCACTCAATTACCTGTCCACTCACCCACCTACCTATTCATCCACTCATTTACCTGCCCATTTACCCACCTACCTACCCATCCATCCATCCACCCATTCATCCATCCATCCATCCACCCACCCACCCATCCACCCATCCACCCATCCACCCACCCACCCATCCATCCATTCATCCATCCAACCATCCAACCAACCACCCGTCCATCTATCTAGTGAATACCTTTTTTAACAAGGAAAATAGAAGTAACCATAAAATTCCCAGGGTAGGAAAGAACAGGAATTCGAGCATCTGAAAGAAGAACCACGTGGCTGACAGGAATAAGTGAAAAGGAAAAGAGAGAGCTGCGTGAGGGACCAGCAGAGACAGGCCAGGCTGGTCCCTATGGGCCCTAATAAGGTGTGAGTCTGGAGCCTACGGCTGAGCTAGTCCCGGGGCAGAGGTGACAAGGAAGGCCCTGGGGTCCCTCTGTCGTGGCCCTGGTGCTGTCACCACCACTGCCCAGCAGCCTTGGCAGAGGCAGGAGCTGGAGCTGGGAGAGGGGGTTGGATCTGGAAGCTGCAGACCTGGGGCTGGGTGGGGCTCTGCTTCCCACTTGTCTGTGTGACCTTCTTGGGCCTCAGTTTCCTCGTTGTCAAAATGGACACAATCTTCCTATCGCCTGAACTGCAGGAGGAGCCAATGACATGGTGGTGGCGGGGAGCTGTGCCCAGGTGAAGGGCCTGAAGCAGCTGGGGCTGGGAGCGGGGTAGGGCGTGTTGACTTGAGGGCTTGCCCAGATTGGCACAGCAGGGGCGGGCGGGGTGGACCAGGCTCCCTGGATGCTGGAAGGGAGCCGGGGGGAGCCTCCAGCTGTGGGGTTGGAGGCTTATGACAGCAAGAGGTGAGCAGGCGGTCATGCTCAGAAGGGATCCATTCAACCCGCTTGCCCATGGATTGAATGGGAAATCTCAGTAACTATATTTTTTACAAAGTTTCCATCTGCCACCACCCTGGCACCCACTGGTACCCACCGCCGGGGAAGATGATGGCAGGAGGCCCAGAGGAGGCACGGCTGCCTCTGGCCACGGACCTTGCAGGCAAATTGAGATGGTTGGCTGGCTGAGGAGAAATGATAAAGCGTCCCCTCTGCCCTCGCTTTGTTCCAGAAAAGTATCTAAGACTGATGTAAAGTACTGGGCGCACCGTGATGGCTCATTCATCCAAAACCATGTGGGGGCGGCCCCTCAGGGGCTGGCCCTGTGCCTTCGCCCCTCTGGCCCAGCCACAGCCCCCCCCCCCCCCAACCTCCCCACCCTCCCCCTAGGGCCGTGGGCTCGGGAGAACAGGGGCTCTAGCTCCAGAGGGGAGGCTAGGGAGGGCCCAGGATAATCTCTCAGAGATACAAACTGCTCCAGGAAGCGTGCGCTGGATTAGGGAGCATCCCGGAATCCGAGATGATGGTTTCTTTCCATGCACTCATTCATTTACCGAACCTCTGCGGAGTGTAGGCTCTGGCTTCCCCAGTGCTGGGGTGGGGAGGGGAGGACTCAGCTGGGCACCGCCCCCCCCCCCCCCCGGCCTCCAACGGCCTGGACACAGTTCACTGAGCTCAGGGCTGGGGAGCGAGAAGCGAGGCGGGGTGGGAGGTGCTGTCCCAGACAGACAGACAGAGTTGAGACGGCCCCCAAGCTGAGTCATGGCTTCAACTTTTCACATTTGAACCTAAGACAGCGGATGTCAAACTCCGGCCCCTGCCCAGACTCCCACACTCTCCCTCCCGGCTCCAGGCCCCTCTCCCTCCTCTCGCCCACCCCCACCTCCGCCTGGAGTTTATGGATGGCTCCCAACCTCACCCTGACACTGTGGGATCCTCGCTTCCTGTGTTTATCTTGGAGAGGGACGGGGCTCTCTCCTCTCACCCACCCGGTCGACGGGCTGCCCCACGCAGCTTACAGCGCGTGTGCTCACATGCACACCGTGTGCTGCATTTGTGCACGTGGGCACGGAGCGCTGGTGTGCCTGGGAGTGCATGCTGGGGGCCAGAAAGCCTGGCTGTCCTTCGGGGGTGTGCATGTCCCTTGAGCAGGTCTGAGGGGTGCGAGGGCTTCGTGCATCGCCTCCGGGTGCCTGAGTGTTGGGTGGGGATAAGCACACGGGCACCACAGGGGCCTCCTCAGGTACCAGCTCCTTCTGGCCTCACCGCTGCCAGTAGCCCTGGATGTTGCCAGGAGCGAGGAGGCTCAGCGAAGCCATGTGCCCGGGGCAGGGTCAGAGTGGCTGAGTGGGAGGAAAGGAGCCTAGAACCCAAGGCATTCCTTTCTTTAATAACTGTGGTTTCCCCCACCAATTAGAAACACAAAAAAATATAACGAAGTAGAAGAAGATAATTCATAATTCCAGCAGAGAGAACAATTGTTAACATTTGGTATATATCCTCATATATAATTTAATTAAAAATGGAATTGTTTTATGCTTCCCCCCTCTCTTTCCTTCCTTCCTTCCTTCCTTCCTTCCTTCCTTCCTTCCTTCCTTCCTTCCTTCCTTCCTTCCTGTTCTTCCTTCCTATCATTTTTGTTCCTTATGATAGGAAAATGCAACATATACAATCTTCCTATATAATAAAAGGCTAATATGCAAATAGACCAAACAGCCGAAAAACCGGTCACTATGACACAAACTGACCACCAGGGGGCAGACACTCAATGCAGGAGCTGCCCCCTTGGTGGTCAGTGTGCTCCCACAGGGAGAGCGCTGCTCAGCCAGAAGCCCTGAGTGGAGCTCACAGCTGGTGCACGCAGCAGCCATGGCGAGAGCATCTCCCACTCTGTGGCAGTGCAAAGGATGTCTGACTGCCGGCTTAGGCCCACAGGGAACGGGCCTAAGCCATCAGTTGGACATCCCCTGAGGGCTCCCAGACTGCAAGAGGGCACAGGCCAGGCTGAGGGACCCCTTACCCCCACAAGTGCATGAATCTTGTGCACTGGGCCTCTGGTAATATAGAGAATAGCACAAAGAATTCCCAATGCACCGATTGGGGAGGTAGGTCTGGGTGGACAGCTAGACCGGAAGTCATCGATTGGGCCCTGGCCACTTTATCAGGATGTGCCTCGGGAATTACCTAGCACAAAGGGCATGGAAGGTCCTGTCCAGTGGCACCTTCCAGAGCACCGTCAAAGGTCTACGCCCACATCCTCCTTCCACCTGCAGTACAGGAGCGGGCCGGTTCCCTCCCCCGGGAAACACCAGAGGTCCACCCTGCAGACCGGTCTCGGGGGCGTGGGGCATGTGCAGAGAGAGCCCGGACCTCCCCCATCTCCCCTAGAAGCCATAGTTGCTTGCACTGCCCCACTGTTTGATTCCCCCCACCCCGTGCTCACACGGGAGACACCCCAGGGCCCGGCGGCAGCAGGAGGCCTGGTGTAACACCCAGCTGTGTTGGGGGCCTGTGGCCAAGCATCTTAATCTCACTCAGCCTCCGTCTCCTTGTCTGTGAAGTGGGGATAATACTCACACCTGCCTCGTTGGGTCTCCGCAGGCGGGGACTGAGCAAGGTCCCATAAGGAAAGTACTTTTACACCTGACACTATGTGCCATTAATATTGAGGAGCTGATGCCAGACCCCAAAGCAGTGGCTTGGTGTCAGAGCTGCCCGCCTTTACCCAGAGGAATAACACGAAGGGCGCTTCCGGATAAATCACCAAAACGAATGATTATAAATTGCGCCACGGACTGGACCGGAGAACAGATCGGCATGCTAGTTGGAGGCCTCCCGGAGGAGGCGACAGGCCATTGGAAGCTTGAGAGGTAAGAGGTCTTGTGAGGGGGAGAAGCAGGTACTAGGTAGCCAGAGCAGCATGTGCAAAGGCCCTGAGGTAAGCAGGGGCTGAGTTGGCTGAGTTCTAGGGACCGGGAAGGAGCCCAGGGTGGCTGGAGCAGAGTGAGCGGACAGAGTGGCAGACAGTGCAGGAGGTGGCCCCTAGCGATCATCCATCCTTGCCCTGCCTGACTCCAGCTTCTGCCAAATCCCTGGACAGGGCTTGGGTTACCATTTTCTTTTGCCTCCCACTGTACCTCGTCCAAGGCTTACCCCCAGGGCCCCCCGAAACCCTAGGCCCTTGGATGGGCAGGCGCCTCTCCAGACTTGGCAGCCCTGCCGTGGCCTTGGCCGGTACACAGTGGGCCCGGGGACCAGGCCGGGGCTGTGGGAGGCCGTCCCCCTCCCTCTTCCATCTGCAGGCAGATCTCTCTCAGCGGATCTGCTGCTCTCAGACATGTGAGCGCACCCCTATAAATTTGCACAGAGCAAAGAAGGGTCCAAGCGTCGGGGTGTCTGCCACCCCACAGGCCCTCCCTTCCCCTGGTCCTCTGAGGAGCCCTTGGGGCCTGCTGTCGGGGACCAACTGAGGAAAGCGAGGAACCCAGGTGGGTGGCCGACAGATGGGAGCTGGAGGAGAACGGGACCCGTCACACCCAGCACCGGAGGGCGGAACTGCTCAGCATCACGCGGTGCATGGGGCCAGAGGGGGCCTAGAACCCCAGAGCTTCTGTGGAGGACCTGAGCCCTGGGTGCTGGGCCCTGGACGGGAGATGAACCATTGCCGGGCGTGGGGTAGCATACCAGGCCAGAATCGGGGACTCCGGACCAGTTGGGTGACCTCGGGCAAGTCCATGACCTCTGAACCTCTCTTTTTCTCTTCTGTATATGTTTCTATGATGTTGGGAAACTCTGATATCACATGAAATCATGGAGGCCAGGAGATTCTGGCAGCTGCCAACTGCTGTATCTGTGCCAGGCTCTTAATTTGTCATTTTTAAACCAGTCCTTGCAGGTACATTCTCTTGCTGTCCAGCTTAGGTTAAAGGTGGGAGGTGGGAATCAGACTGACTCACATGAGATAGTCAGCGAGCAGCCCAGTGTTCATCCAGCATCCGGCATCAACTTGCATGCCTCCACTGACAGGCAGCTCACTACCAAGCGAGGCTGCCTAGTGCCACGGAGCAACAGCTCTGACTCCTCACAGCGAGCAGAAGGCTGCCCCTCGTGTGACGCCATTGGGTAGGGGATCACCCCAGTTTCTCACCCATGTCTGTGGCGATCCTTCCAGAATCCCTCGGCCCCTAGCGTGCTCCCTGCCTGCCCCGAGAGGCCAGGCTGAGTCTGGCTCCTGGGGCCTTTCCCTTCCCTCTTCTGCTTCTTCTCTGATGACTATGTGCTGCTTTTCCTATGTTTAACCTTCATTTTAGTTTATATTATTTGTGGTAACAAAACAAGACAGAATTACAAGGAGAAGAATGAAGAGGCTTTCCAACCCAATCTACTCACGCCCCAGAGAAACATCCTTGCCACCTTTTCTGTGTCTTGGGCTCGGAGTAACCATAAACGTAGAAGAGTGCAGAGGACACGGGGCAGGCTACACGGAGGAGGGACCGACCTGGCCTGCAGCCTGAACGTCACTCCCTCCTCCTAACCTCAGTTTGTTCACCTGTAAAATGGGGCAATGAGGGTACCTCCCGCGCCTGATCATCGTGAGGCCTGAGTGAGTGGCGCACACAGAGGGCTTAGGCCAGTGCCGAGCATGCGGAGCCGTCACAGGTGATTTGTGGTTTGTTTTATTTTAACTAAAATCAGGTGGGAGCCTGTGGACATGTCTTCCTACAGTTTTTGCGACTTTCATTCCGGACAGCTGTCCATGGGGCCCAGGTCCACTGGCATGTTCTGGGACATTTTTAATATCGGGAAAAGTCACTTTGTAAGAACGCCCTCTGGCAGCCCATTGCCACAGTTGGGATTATTTTTTCCCCCCAAGGAAACTTTAGATCTCTCCATGGTGGCCCACAGGGGCCCTGGGCAAGCCAGGCCAGCTCTGGAGAGTGGGAGCCAGGCTCTGACTAAGAAGGCAGCTGGGTCCCAGTGGTGGCCATGGTTGGGAGAGGGCGGATACAGGTGAGAAATGACCGAACAACACTAGGGCTCCTTAGAGGGGGGCATCATGGAAGGCTTCCTGGAGGAGGCGGGATTTCAGTGGGGTCTTGAGGAAGAGGGAGTTGGACAGATAGAGATGGGGTTGGGGGGGGGGCATGTCCTTAAGGCTGAGCCTGTTTGGGACACGGGGGAATTTAGGTTGACTAGAACCAGAGGGCCACACAAGGGAAGAGGAAGATCTTGAACACCAGGCTGCACGTGGGCCTGCCCTGCCAGCCAAGGGGAGCCACTGCAGGTTCTAGACAGCAGGAGGCTCCACTCTGTGTTATTCTGAGAAAAGCTCCAAGCCCCTGGGGGCCTCAGCTGCCCGTGGGTTCTGGGACAAACTTGGGGGAAGCACAGGGGGTATGTAGAAGCTGGAATGTGGGATCAGGCCCTGCTTCCTCCGATCACGGGGACCTGGGAGAGTGGGAGCAACCCCAGAGGCTGGTTTCCACCTTCAGGTCCCTGCTTCATAGAACTCAAACCGTTTCCTTTCCTTTTAACCTGCCCGGCTTTCCCGGGAAATCTGATGTTGCAAACATGTTTTCTTAGCCGGGGGAAATGAGCGCTATGCAAACAGCGAAGATAGCTGGGCTGGTCCCGGCTGGTGGTCTGGCTTGAATGGGAAAAAAAAGGGGGGGGGGGCCTGGAGTGGCCCTCCCTGGCTGCCACGGGCACCAGAATTGGGTACTTGGGGTCAAGAAGAGAGCTGTGGGGTAAAGGTGTTTGAGTTTTGATGGGGAAGGGCGGGGGTGGGGGGAGGGGAGAGAGAAGCTGTCCAAGCCATTGTCACAGAGACCAGGGAGCCCCAAGGCCCAGGGAGGGCTGCTGTATGGCCCAGGTGACAAATCCTAAGCCCAAGTCACCATGAGCCTCATGGCAGCTATGGCGCCTGGAAGCTCAGGGTGGCCACGGTGGAGGGGGCCACGCCTGAGTGCGGGGGGGGGGGGGGGGGGCACCTGTGACCCAGACGCTAGGAATGAGCGGACTTGTTCCTGGATGTGGGAGGGGCAACTCCTTGGGAGGTGCTGGAAGTGGCCGGTCACTTCGGGGCGGGGAGGGGATTTGGGGGGAGATGAGACCTAAGAGCCTTCTTCCCCTGAGCACTGACGTCCGTGTGAGCTCCTGGGTCCCGCAGGCCCGTGAGGCCTGGGGACAGAGGGTTCCAGTGAATTACCACCAGCGGTCACTCCGCAGGCCCGGTGCTCAGGGGCTGCTGGGCGGACCGTTCAGAATGAACAGGTGCCTGCAGCCCTTGAGGTGGGTGTTCCTTCCATTTCCCAGAGAAGGAAGCCAAAGCTCCTGCACTGCCCAGAAAGCGCCCTCAGGCGTGATCTTTCTTCCCTCTCAGCAACTCGCCTATTCCAGGAGCGGCTGCCGCCAATGGCATTGCTGGCCCGGCAGAGACTCAAGCTGGGGGCCGCGCTGGGCGGTGTGGACAGAGAGAGATGGGGTTCAGCGGAGGGAGGGAGCACCGAGAAGTAGTGCTGGGTTCCTCAGCGGCTCCCTCCCCCCATCCATGCCTCCTGGTTCCCCCGTTTCATCTTCCTGGGACCACTCCACTCCTGCCCGCAGGGAGACTCAGCCACATCCCTTCCGCCGTCTTCGTGGGACAGGAAGATGCCCACGTCAGGTCAGCCTGCGTCTCGCCCACGAGGCCAGCAAAGGCTCTCTTCTTGGCCTGAGATGAGACAATGAGCCGGGTGGAGGGGCAGAGGGTGCCACGGCCTCACTTTCCTTTTCCCAGCTGCCGTCCTTTCCTGAAACCAGTCCCCTTTGTGTAGCCTTTACAGCCTCCGTTTTCCCGCCTGTAAAATGGGGTCATAGAAACAACACTCCAGAGTCCTGCTGTCCCTCTCCAATGCCGAACGCTGACACTGAGCACACTCAGAGACAGAGAGTCACCTGTCTCCTCCTCTTGGCAGGGCTAGCTTCCCACCTAAGCCAGGGCCACCAGCAGCCACGGGAGGCCGTCCTGGGTCCATACACACACACTCACACACACACACACACACACACTCACACACACATCCCTCCCAGCACCTCTACTGACAGCTTCCTTCCCAGTGGCTTTAGACAAGTCCCCGTGCCGCTCTGGGACTCTGTTTGTTCCTGTCTGGAGTGGGGACCATAGCAGCACCCCACTCATCGCTTTAAGGATGGGGTGGAACGGAGCCCAGGACTCGAGTTTAGGTGACGCTCAGTGAGCAGCGGCGATGAGCACTGCGGAGAAGGGCAGTGAACACGGGGATTGAGAAGTGCTCCCTCCCCGGGGAGGCCACATCCATCTCTTTATTAGATCATAAGTGCTTTTAACAAGGCAAACAGCAGACGGCAGGCAGCTGGCCAGCAAAGGGCCAAGAACCCGAGTCCAGTTCTCCGAGTCCCTGGACATCAAACACCACGGAAAAGGCCACACATCAAAGCATGAACAGCAAGTCCAAACATTGCGTTGCGCTCTTATCTTAATTAAAGCAAGTCTTCCGTGGGGGGGTTTGATGACACAAGTTGAAGAGCCAGGGTCTGGTTTTATTAGCTTTTGCTGACACCCACAGAGAAGTCTGTGACTAGCCCAAGGTCACCCAGCACCCTGGGGCCAGCGTCGGAGCCCAGACCCAGGCCTCCGAGGCCGGCACTCCTTCCATAACCCCCACCCCCACCCCAGCCTGAGCAACTGGGCCCGGGGTGCAGTGCAGTCCAGGAGAGAGGCATTAGCTCATCCATTCACCTGTGTGCTTAGTACTGTTTGTTGAAGGATCTGGCAAGGAACAAGGCAGTCGAGAGCGGGGAGGGGAAGGGAAGCAGATATCAATAAATAATGACATAAATAACTGTTTTAATTGCAATTGTGTCCCTTTGAATCCGGGCTCAGTGACTGCCTAGTCATTAGAATACAATGGGAGAGTTACTATAAAACTCTCCAGGCCCAACCTGACGCCCCATCTCTTGGAACCCAGCCTCCATGGTCCGAGGAAGCCCAAGCTGCCCCGTGGAGAGGTCCACATGGGGGAAACTGACCGGCCGTCATGTGAGCGCCTCATCTTGGAAGGAGAACACCCCCCCCCAGCCCCAGGCAGCTAGCTGACACTCCGGGGAGCAGGGACCAGCTGTTCCCGCCGAGCCCTGCCAAGTTGCAAATTCACGAGCAAACCAAAGGATGGCTGAAGTTGAAGCTATTGCAATAGGCAACTAGAACATTACAGTTCACCTTCGTGGGGAAGGGTAGACCCAGTTATGACCCCGTTTCATAGACAAAGAAACCGAGGCTCAGAAAGGTAAAATGACTGGCTCAAGGTCACACAGGTCAGAAGTGGCAAAGCCAGATTCCTTGACTTCGAATCCTGTTGTTGGTTTTTTTCCCCCACGGAACCCCATCATTGTCAGCTCAATAGCAAGTGTTTTCATTGACATGTTCCTACTCAAAGGCAGGAAACCCCGAAGGTGGATTCCCAGTCATGGTAAAGGTGATTGAGGAGGCAGTTTTTGAGCAAGGGAGCTCCTGGCATTCTTGGAGCCCTGTGGGTGTCTGCTGGCTGCTGGGTGAGGAGAGTCCCTGGTGGTGTTTGAGATGAGCACACACAGGCTCATCCCCCCGTCCCAGGCCTCTCTCTCTGTCCCTGGTCCCAGGCCTCTCTCTCCCCGGTCCCAGGCCTCTCTCTCTGGTCCCAGGCCTCTCTTTCCCTACCTGCTAAAGAAGAATGGGAAGCCCATCCTGTCCTGCTCCAGCCGGGCTGGCGATGGGCTTACAGATAACACGCACAGTCTTCCCCGGAGGCTCCTTGTCAGACGCTAGCATTCCATCCGGAAAGAAATGAATAATAGCTGAGACTCCCACGATGAGAATTTTAAGGCAAGGAAGTCCGGGCTGGGCAGGCAGGACCCACTCCCCAAAGCCCCCCTCCAATCTGACGCAGCCTGGAAAGCTCAGACTGAGAGGCAAGAGCCCAGGAACCTGGTCCCAGCTCTGCCTCTGACCGGCTGTGTGACCTCGGGCAAGTCACTGACCCTCTCTGGACCCTGCTAGGTACAATGAGAGGATGGGTCAGATGCTCTGGAAGATCCTGACAGTGTCCAACAAACATTCAAAAAAAATTGTGAGGCGCTGTTCTACCTCATCCTCGACACCAGAAGCTCGCAGAATTTAGCCGTTCGTTGGTCGAGAGACCGTCCCTTGGGCTGTTTCTAGAAGCCAGATGTAGGTGAGCTCCACAAGGCAGTCCCGTCCCCCTCCTCCCCGCCCCCTCCCATGTCAGCTTGTTATTTATTGGGTTTCAGATGGGCCACCCAGAGCTCTTTATAAAGATAAAAATATCATAACTCAAAGCCTCCGGCAGCAGGGCTATCCCCTCTGCATGATGGAGGGCTGCACACCGCGGCCCTGTTCCCTTCCGCTCCGACCCTTCCGAGGCCTCACGGCAGGAGAGCGTGCCCTTTATCTGTGAAGTGGAAGAGAAAATGCCAGCGCTGAGGCTGCTGCTGCTGGCCGCGCCGCGCCAGGGCCCACTCTGTGCCGGGTCCCGTTGACGTCTCGTCAACTCTCCCTTCACCACAACCCTACCAAGTGGTCGGGTGTCGTTGCTGAGTTAGCAATCGGAACTTTGGGTCCAGGCAGTCTGCCACCAGAGTCCCAGCTCTGAATTAAGGCTGCTTTGCTCTCCGGCAACAATAGCAGCCGCTGCTCCCACCTCCACTGCTGCCCTCACGGAGCTCCCTTATGTGCTAGGCATGGAGCCAGGGCTGTACATTTTGTTCTTTAAAAAAAAAAATCCCTGTTGCAGAGCAAATCAACCCAAAACTTGGTGACTTCCAGCAGTGACAGCTATTTCTTTTGCTCATGAACCTGCAATTGGGGAGGCTCGGTGGGGACAGCTCATGTCTGTTGGCCCTGGGATGCTTCAGCCACCTGGGGCAGGAAGAGCTGGGGGCTGTCCGGGCCTCTCCCTCTCCGTGGCGGCTCAGGGCCTCTCCACTCGGTCTGTTCCATGAGATACGCCCAGAGACATCAGATGCTTACAGGGGGGCTGGGGGCTCCTGGAGACCAAAGCAGAAACAGCAGGGCTCCTCCTGGCCCGCCCAGGAGCCCGGGGGCCTCGCTCCTGCCCCATCCTGTGGGTTGTGAGCGAGCACTAAGGCCAGTCCG
Source organism: Pipistrellus nathusii (assembly GCA_963693515.1). Taxonomy (NCBI): domain Eukaryota; kingdom Metazoa; phylum Chordata; class Mammalia; order Chiroptera; family Vespertilionidae; genus Pipistrellus; species Pipistrellus nathusii. Next base: position 12,257,072 of record OY882859.1, on the reverse strand, counting down.
GTCCAGGGGAGGGGAATCAAACCTCCACATCCCAATGGGAGGGGAGCCGGGGATTTGTGGCCACCTGTTACCCACCACACTTAGACTCCGGGGAGTTTTTACAGCCTGGGATTCATTATCCACTCGCATTGGTGGGGCACTCACCGTGGGCCTCTGTGGCAGGCCCTTGGAGGGAGCAGCCAGCAGGATGTAGTGATACCCACTTTGCAGATGAGGCAACAGAGACTTGCTAAGGTTTATGTGCCAAGGAAAGGGCCCGCTCCTGCCCTGTCGGCTGGATGATTCCTGACAGGGCGTGGGGTCGATGCTGTAATTGCCAGCTGTGAAGTGGAGGAGCCGGATCCAAACCCTGGTCCTCAAGTCTATGGCCAGGCACTCACCCGGCACCCCACGCGGCCCCATGGGAGCATGGTTTCACACCTGTGCTTCACGGTGACCCCCATGGGTGGCCCCTGCTGGCCATGGGCCCCCGAGGAGGGGGCAGGCTGCTGGAGGAGAGGCCTGCTAAAAAGCCAGCCCTGATGTGAGCAGAAGGAAGCATAGGAGCTCAGAGGATGGCCCAGCCTGAACCGGTCACCACGGCAACCACAGGGGCCGTCTGGAGCCAGCAGCCTGCCAGGCCTTGGCCCCACAAAACCCAGGAGGGAGGCAGAGGGGGCGGCCTGGGGAGGCATAAATCAGGGAGTTCTATGCCCCTGACTCTGGGCAGACGATTTATGGGCTTGCTCAGAGCCCACTGGTTGCACCGGGGAGAAAGGAGAGGATCTCCCTGTTCCCCCCGCCCCTGGGGCCCCTGCCGGTGCCGGTGGGGCAGGAAGAGGCTCCGGGCCTGGGAGCCCCTCCAGGCCACCCTCGGTGCTCCGGCGGCCCTGCCCCCACCAGGCCCGCACCCACCCCTCTGCCCGCAGAGCCAGCCCGCTGACCGCAGGCTGACAGCGGAGCTTTCAAGAGACAAGTCTTTTCCTTCCCTGCTTGGGACGCACGCCGGCATTTTCTATCCCGCTCTGTTCTAGCCTTTTGTAAAGTGCTGGTCACAACCCTCTGGATTAGCACCGTGGCTCACGAATGGTTCAGGGCCTGCAGTGAGAGAAACCCTGAGCCGGAGGAAGCCAGAAGGGGAAACTGAGGCTCCCTCAGCCCTCCCACCCCTCAGACAACTGGAACGTACAGACTTTCCATTCATCATCTCTTCCGTCCTCCCCACCAGCACCTGCGTCTGCCTCTGAGGCGCAAGCCCACCCCATAGCCACCCAGCCATGTAGTAATCCAAGACGCAACCAGCTCCCTCGTTAGGTAATGAGCTAACCGTCTCTGGAGTCATCCAAGCAAGAGCTGAACCACCGCCGCTGCGGTGCTTCACGGGACCCCAGCATCCAGCGGAGAGGGAAGCCCTGAGGCCTCTGAGTTCGCACAGAATGGCAGGCCGGCCAATGCGGGCCCCTGAGCCCGTGTGCATGCCAAGCCACCGTGAGATGGCAGAGAATGCATGCCAGTGGGCACAGCTGTGGAGGATTCAGGGCTGGCTCAGACGGACAGGGATGCAAGGATGTCATCAAGGTGAAGATGGCCCCCAAGTCTGTCTGACTCCACAGCCCCCAAGAAGAGGGGATGGAGAGAACTGACGATCAACAGCACGGTTCCTTTCAAGGTGGGAGCTCCCCATCCCTGGGAGGTTGCAAATGTGCCAGCCGGGATCGCTGCACGAGGCTGAACGCTGGCCTGGGTGACCTCAGAGCCCCAACGAGCCCGGCCATCTGCGTCTGTGCATTTTGTGCATGTGGTGACAGCTCCGGGCCTCGGGGTCAGGAAGCAGAATAACCTTCCCCTGACCTCCCCAGAGCCTCGCAGCAAAGCCAAGTTCCTCCAGCACCCACTCTAATTGGATGTCTCTTCTTCTCGCTTATTAAAGGGACACAAAAGAGAGAGAAAACCACTTGAATTGTCCCCCAGACAGGCTGGCTATAAATGGCCTCCATAAAGGGCCCAGCCTGGGCTCTGCTGCCCAACAATTACAGCTGCCGTGAGACCCGCCCAGACTCCCAGCCCAGGCACCTCTGAGGTCTCCTCCCTGCCCAGGCAGGTCACTGCCAGCAACGGTCCCTCTCAGGGGACAGGCTCTAGACCCCAACATGTACCCAGGAACCCAGCTGACTCTTGTCCAAACACAGGGGTGGTCTGGCTCTGGAGGGCTTGTTCCCCAACTTCCTTCAAGGTTACAGTAAGCACAGCTGGGAGCGCCTGGAGGGGACGGTCAGCAGTGGCTTCTCTGGCACAGATTCCCCCCCTCGCCCCTTGGTTTCCCTGTGTGCGCCTCCCGCCTCAGGCAGAAGGCAGGAAAGGTCTGATCCTGTCGTTTCCCCTCAAGATCTCTAGGAGCTTCCTCTTGCAAAACTTGTTGCATGTTTATAAAAGCAATAGTCCTTCCAATGGCTGAACTTGACTGTCCCAACCATGAACTCATCTCCAGACCCATTCTGCTCCAGGCACACTGGAATCCTTGCCATTTTTTGATTATCCAAACACACCCCCACCTCAGGACCTTTGCGCATGCTCTTCCTTCTGTCTAGAAGTCTCTGCTCTCAGAGACCAGCATGCCTTGCTTTATCTCCTGCAAGTTTCTGCTCATAGTCACATGATTGTTCAGGCCGTTCCTGACCACTGCTTCAAATTGCAACTCCACCCATCCCCACACTCCCTCCCTCCTAATCTTGCTTCTTTTTCCTTCAGAGTAGTCACCATCCTCTGGTAGATTAAATAGGTAAACTCTTTGTTAGCATTTGTCTCCCACTCGCTACTCCCCCCACCAAAAATGTGAGCACCAAGAGGTCAGAAACTTTTTGGTCCATTTTGTTGACGGAAGTATTCCTAGACCTTCCAAGAGCATATGGCTATACACTAAGTGCACAGATTATTATGATCTCTGAATGCAGAATAATCTGGCCACTCAGTGTGTGTGTGTGTGTGTGTGTGTGTGTGTGTGTGTGTGTGTGTGTGTGTAATTAGAGGCCCAGTGCATGAATTTGTGCATAAATGGGGTCCGGCCAGTCTGGCCAGCGGGAGGGGACAGTTGACTGGCTTGCCTGCTGGTCAAACTCCTAGTCGAGGGGACAATTTGCATATTAGCCTTTTATTATATGGATTACACTGAGTGACCATATTATTATGTGTTCAGAGATCATAACAATCTGGCCACTCAGTGTATATAGTATATATAGAGTATATGACAGCATAGTAGGTTCTCAAAATTGCTTGTTAAATAAATGAATGTATCCCCAAAGCTCAAAAAATGCTTTGTAAATGGTAGGTGATCATTTGTAAACATAAGTGGCCAGTAAGTGTATCAGCGATATTGAGCTAAACTAAGCTGCACGCATTTCAAATATATACAGTTGACTAAGCTTTGACGTATGTATGCATCTATGAAAGCAACACTGCGGAAGATAGTCCCATTCTAATTCCTCCTCCCCCTGGTCTGCTTTCTGTCACTAAGGATTAGTTTGCATTTTCTAGAATGTCCTATAAATGAAATTATATACGTCAGTAGGCACTCCTGGTGTTTTCTCTCCCAATCATCATATTGAGATGTAACCACATTGTCTGCTAGATCAGAGTTTGTGCCTTTTCATTGCTGAGTAGTATTCCACTGCATGGCTCTATCATAATTTGTTTACCAGCTTCCCTGTTCGTGGACATTGAGCTGTGTCCCGGTGTGGGCTATTATGAAGAAGGCTGCTATGAACAGTGATGTACACGTCTCTGTATGGAGATGGGGGCATATGTTTTCACTTCTCTTGAGTACATCCTGGAGTCGAATGGATGGATTACATGGTGGGTGTGTGGTAACTGTATATGACGGCCAAACTGTTTCCAATGTGTTTGTACCATCTTGCATTCCCACCAGTAAGGTATGAGAGACCCAGGTGCTTCATGACTAAACATGAAATGGTCCATTTTTCCCATTTGAGCCATTCCAATGTGTGTGCTAATAAAAAATATATATATATAAAATTTGGAGAATTCCAACAAAAGCCTCTGGTGAACTCAGAGACGTTAAAAAGGACCGTGGTCAGTTACAAGATAACTTAAAGATTTCAGAAAATATGAATTTGCAATTTGAAAACCAACTGAATAAGACAATCAGAAACTTATCCACAGTAATGGGTAAAATCCACACTGTTCTCAACAAGGATGATGTGAAGAGTGAAGCTAAAGATCAGAAATCCAAGGAGAATGGTGCAAGTATATGATAATACATGTAGTGACAAAGGAATGGTGTTAAATAATGCAATATAAAAAAATCACGATACCAGAATGTTTGGAAGTGATGCATGTTTGATTTTAGTAGTATAAATATCTGTTAGTACAAACGATGTATAAAGTTTTATGAATGTGAGAGTCTCTGCTTTTGAAAATTGCTTGTAATTCCTAGCATCCAAATTATTAAACAGTCTTTGAGTGAAATAATTTTGCATTGCAAAATGTTTTAGGATCAACTTTGTTAATAGTTTTAATACCAATAAACTTCATCAGTTTAATTGACAGTAAAAAACAAACAAACAAACAAACAAACAAACAAAAACAATGACAACAACCATGTTTGTGCTGGTATCTTACTGTGCATTGATTTGCATTTCCCTAATGGCTGATAATGTTGAGTATGTTTTCGTGTGCTTATTTGCCATTCTTATATCTTCTTTGGTGAAATAACTGTTCAAATCTCTTGCCCATTAAAAGAAAACTGGGTTGTGCAATCTGTTCATCCCAGTTTTGAATGTTCTTTGTATGTTCAGGATATAAATCCTTTATCAGATAAGTGATCTGGAAAAAAAAAAAATGTCTTCCCAGTCTGTGGCTTGTCTTTTCATTCTCATAACAGTGTTTTGAAGATAGAAGTTATTTTGATTTTAACAAAGTACACTTTGTCTATCTTTTTCTTTTATGGATTGTGCTTTTGGTGTCTCATCTAAGAAATTTTTGCCTAACCCGAGGCCACAAAGATTTTCCCCTATGTTTTCTGCTAGAAATTTTATAGCTTTCGATTTTTACATTTAGATCTATGACCTTTTTGAGGTAATTTTAAAATATGGTCTGAGGCATAGATGAAAGCTCTTTTCTTTTTATTTGTTTGTTTTCTTTTCTTTCTTTCTTCCTGTCTTTGTTTGTATGGCAAGGTTTAGTTGTTCCAGCACCATTTGATTAAAAAAAAAAAAAAACAAAAAAACACCAACTATTCTTTCTCCACGGACTTGCCTTTGCAAAACCAGTTGTCCATATGCATGTGGGTCTTTTTCTACATTTTCTCTCCCACCCCATTGACCTTTTTGTCTATCTCTATGCCAACACCACTCAGTTTTAATGACTGTAACTTTGTAAGTCTTGAAATCAGGTAGTATAAGTCCTATTACTTTGTTCTTTTTCAAAGTTGCTTTGACAACTCTAGTATGACAACTTCGAATTTTCATGTGAATCTTTGAATCTGCTTGTTATTTTCTCTCAAGAATGTTTTATCATTTTCTGTCCAAATCTTGTACATCATTTTCCAAGATTTTATATTTTTTGTACTAGTATAGTGTTTTTAATCTCAATTTATCATTTTTTATTGCTTGTATATACAAAGACAATTAAATTTGTATATTGACCTCATATCCTGCAACCTTGCTAAACTTAATTATTAATTCTAGCATGCACTGGATTTTCTGCATACAATATCATATCATCTGAAATAGTTTTACTTCTTCCATTCCATTCTGAATGCCTTTTATTTCTTTACCTTCCCTTATTGCACTGGCTAGAACTCTTGATACAGTGTTGAATAGAAGTGGTAAGAGCAGGCATCCTTGACTTGTTCTTGATCTTAGAGAGAAAGCATTTATGCTGTAAGTATAAAGTTAGCTGTAATTTTGTGTTATTGGCACTAGCTGGTTTGGCTCACTGGATAGAGCACCAGTCTGTGGACAGAAAGGTCCTGAGTTCGATTACAGTCAAGGGCACATGCCTGGGTTGCAGGCTCAATCCCAGTAGAGGGCATGCAGAAGGCAGCTAATCAATGATTCTCTCTCATCATTGATGTTTCCATCTCTCTCTCCTTCTCTCTTCCTCTCTGAAATTATTATTTTTAAAAAATATTTTACCCCTGACCTGTTTGGCTCAGGGCATAGAGCGTCAGCCTGTGAACTGAAGGGTCCCGGGTTCGATTCCGATCAAAGGCAAGTACCACTGGGGATGTGCAGGAGGCGGCTAATCGATGTTTTTCTCTCATCGATGTTTCTAACTCTCTATCCTTCTCCTACCTTTCTGTAAAAAAATCAATAAAATATATTTTTAAAAAGTTAAAAAATATTTTTAAAAAGCTTTTTAAAAATGTGTGGGTTTTAGTGGGAAGGGGTATCCTTTATCAAGATGAGGAGGTTTACTTCTATTCCTACTTTGCTAAGAGTTTTTATAAGGAATAGATGATGAATTTGTCAAGTGCTTATGCATCTATTGGGATGATCGTGGAGGTCTTTTTTAGTAGTTTGTTAATATGGTGAATACATTGATTAATAGTCAATAGTTTAAACCAGCTTTGCATTCCTGTAATAATTTCATGTAATTATGGTGCATTATGTTTTATACATTGTTGAGTCCAATGTGATAAAATTGTGTTTAAGAATTTTTACAACTTTGTTCATGAAAGATATTAGTTGTAGCTTTCTTCTCTTGTAATGTCATGGTCTGGTTTTGGCTCATAACATGAGGAGGGAAATATTCCCTCGAGTTAAATTGTCTGGAAAAATTTGTGTACAACTGATATCATTCTTCCTTAAATGTTTCATAGAATTCACCAGTGAAGGTTGAGGGTTTCTTTGTGGAAAGGTTTCTACAATTAAATATACTGCAATATACTAATATTTAATATAATATTTAATATTTAATATAATATTTAATATAATATTAATATACTGCAATTTATTTAATAAGGCTACATCTATTTCTTTTTTTTTTTTTTACCTTTGGTAGGCTGTGTCTTTCAAGAAAATTCTACATTTCATTTAAGTCATTACGTTTATTGGCACAAAATTATTAATAACATTCTCTTATCCTTTTAATATCTATGAAATTTGTAACGATGTCATCGCTCTCATTTTTTATATTGAAATTTGTGTCTTCTCTCTTTCCTGACCAGTATAACTATATTAATTGTATTCATCTTCTTCAATAGCCAACTTATGGTTTTATGAATGTTTCTCTTATTTTTCTGTTTTCTATTTCATTTTTTGAATATTTCCTCTCTTTTTTTTAATTTTTATCATTTCCATTTTTCTGTTTACTTTGGTTTTAATTTGATCTTCTTTTTCTAGTTTCTTTCTGTGAAAATGGGGGATAGGGGAGTGTGTGTCTTAAATTCCAGACTTTTTCCTTTTCTAAAACAGATATTTAGTGTTACAAATTTCCACCTAAGTACCTCTGTAACAGCATTCCACAAACTTTGGAATGTTGTGTTTTCATCTAGTTAAAAACAATTTATAATTTCCCTTTTAATTTCTTCTCCAACCTTTGGTTATTTAAAAGTGTATTATTTAGTTTTCAAATATTGGAGCAATTTTCCAAGAGATCTTTCCTTTATTGATTCTCAACTTAATTTCATGTTGATCAGTGATCATATTTGCATGACTTAAATTCTCTTAAGTTTATTGAAATTGGTTTTATGGCCCAGAAAATATCTTATAACCATTCCATGGGCACTTGGACAGAATGTGTACTCTTTTGTATTGGGTAGGATGTTCTATCAATGTGAACTAAGTAAGGTGGCTGATAATGTTCAAGTCTTCTACATCCTATTGATTTTCTATCCACTTGGTCTATCTAGTATCAAAAGACGTGTATTGAAATCTCTGATTATAATTGTAGATTTGTCTATTTCTCCTTGTAGTTCTATTATCGATAGTTTTTGTTTCTTGAGCAGTATTTTGAACGTCTTTATTAGGTACTAAATATTTAGGATTATGCCTTCTTGATGAACTGACCCCTTTACAATTTTAAAATGATCTTCTTTATCATTTGCTTTGAAATCTATCTTGTCTGATATTTATACAGCCAATCCAGCTTTTCTTGATTAGTGTTTCATGGTATTTTTTTTTCTATAATTTTACTTTTAACCTATTTGTCTTCATATGTAAAGTAAGTTTCTAAGCAGAATTTTGTGGAGTCTACTTTATTGTCCAATCTAACAACTTTGTCTTTTAATGGAGCTATTCAGATTATTTATATTTAATGTGGTTATTGACATGATTAAACTTAAATATACCATTTTACTATTTGTTTTCTAATTGTTCCATTTGTTCTAATTGTTCCATTTGTTCTTTGTCCTCATTCTGTCTTCTTTTTAGATGATTGGTTTCATTTTATCTTCTTTGTTTTCTAATTAGCTGTATCTTTTTATTTTGTTATTTTCATGGTTAGTTTGGAGTTTATAGTATACATATTTAATTTCTCCTTCTACTTTGAGCAATATTATGCTATTTCATGAAAATTATAAAAATCCTAAAGTAGTATATTTCCATTCCTCATCTCTTAGCTTTTGTGCTACCATATTGTATTCATATATTTTACATCTATATGTGCTATAAATTCTACATCACTTTGTTTTTGGTTAGTCAGTTATGTTTGAAAGACATTTAAGTACTAAAAGAAATCTTATATTTTTATCTTAATAATTACTACTGCCAGTGCTTTTTCATTCTTTTGGGTAAATTCATATTCCATCTGATATCATTTTTCTTTTGCCTAAATGACTTAAAAAACATTTCCACTGTATAGATCTTCTGGTCAGATTTATTTGGGCTTTTGTATATCTTTAAGAGTATTTATTTCACCTTTCTTTTTTAAAGGTTTTTTTTTTTTTTTTTCCTCTTGGTGTAGAATTCTGGGTAAACAGTTTTGGGTTTTGTATGTTTGTTTTTCTGTACTCTAACGATATTGTCCCACTGACTTTTCCCTTGCATTGTCTCCAACAAGAAACCTGCCTTCATCTTTATCTTTGTTCCTTTGTCCATTATGTATTTGTTTTCTTTGGTTACTTTTAAGATCTTTATCTAATGCTGGTCTTGAACACTTTGATTGTGATTTTCTATAGGTCACTTCATGTTTCTTGTGCTTGGGCCTCATTGAAATTCTTAGCTCAAATATGAGAAACGTCAGTCATTATTTCTTCAAATATTTTTCTTTTCCTCATTCTTTTCTCTCCTCTCCTTTGGGGAATCCATTACTCATAAATTAGGCTGCTTGAGGTTGTCCTGCAGATCACTGATGCTCTCTTCATTTTTATTTTTATGCCCTGTTTCTCTCTGGTTTTACTTAAAATAATTTTTTTTAAAATATATATTTTATTGATTTTTCACAGAGAGGAAGAGAAAGGAATAGAGAGCCAGAAACATCGATGAGAGAGAACCATCGATCAGCTGCCTCTTGCACACCCCCTACTGGGGACGTGCCCACAACCAAGGTACATGCCCTTGCCCAGAATCGAACCTGGGACTTTTCAGTCCGCAGGCCGACGCTCTATCCATTGAGCCAAACTGGTCTCGGCTACTTAAAATAATTTTTATTGATGTATTCAAGTTTGCTAATTTTTCTTCTTCAAAGCTTATTCTGCTATTACTTCCATCCAATATATTTTTATCTCTTACACTATCATTTTAATATCTTGATGTTTGATTTGAGTCTTTTATCTCTTCTGTCACTCTACTTAACATGCTCAGTTTGGTTTGTTTTCTAGTTTTAAAAACATATGCAATAACAGTTTTAACTGTTTTAATGTCCTTAACCTGCTCATTCTAAGGATGGGGCTGCTTCACGCTGGTGAGCTCTCTATGGCTGGAGGGGTATGAAAAGAGAACATGGGTACCATTTGTGGGATGAGAACACTTGTACACTTTTGGGGTGAGGGGTGGGTGGGAGGGTACCTCTGAACTTCGGACAGAGTTGATTCCACTCTCTGTTGAGTAGGGGGAGGAGTGGGAGGTGACATAGGTGACTAAGCCTGGGCAACTGGAACATCACATCCTCAGATCTTCTGCAAAACCTGAAGATGGGAGTCTGGGGCTTCTGGCATCATCTTGCCTCATTGAAATGCTGGGAACGAGGCTACTGCGGAGGGAGCAGAGCAGGGAATGTTCAGGCCTGGGTGACAGCGCTGACTCTGCTGGGTTCAGCCATACCTGAAGCTAAATTCTCCTTCGAAGTGAGCCACGCCAATAAAACCCCCCTTTATTTTCCATTTAGATCAGTCTGGGTGCTTTTCTAAATTTCTTATGGCCACAAGAGTCCTATCGGCGATATAACGGAGATGTTGAGATGCTTGGTAAGTGTTTGGCGGGGAGGGCGGAGAAAGGAGGAACGAGGTGACCTTTACGAGCCCTTCCGGCCAGAGAGACTCTGACTCGGGCATTGAAGGGGCTGAATCGGTGGTTGTTTGAGGGACAGGAGGCCAGGCCGGCAACGCATGCCCCAGCATTCCTCCGACTCCAGTTTCCACTCCAAGGGCACTTCCTGGTGCATTTAAATGTGCCCCTGTGTGCGAGTGCCTTCAGGGGGTTTCAAAATAGCCTGAAACATAAACAGGCTGGAAGCCCACTCCTTCTCTTCCTCTCGCGGCCTTTCCTCCCGCCCTGGGGTGGAGGTGGGGGCTGCGGGACCTCTCTTCGGAAGACGTAGGAAACATTTCAAACGAGGTCTTTCTGGGTTTGGCAGACTCGTGCTGCCTGGCGGCTTCCCCCCGCAGTGGCAGGCCCAGGTGTGTGGGCAGGAAGAAAGCGGGCTGTTGTGTTCCAACTTCGGATCCTTCAGGGCCCTGGCCCGGGCCCCCACCATCCTCCAGTTCCCAGGGAAAGGAGCCTGCAGGGGGACACGGAGCCGACCGGGAAAGGACTGGCAATTATCATTTACCTGCAAACGGGAGCAGATCTCTTCACAGTATAGTTCAGCACCGCAGTGATTTCTTAAGCAACTCCCCCCTGCGCCAGCCCTGTGAGCTACCCAGCCCTGTGAGCTACCCAGCCCTGTGAGCTACCCAGCCCTGTGAGCTACCCAGCCCTGTGAGCTACCCAGCCCTGTGAGCTACCCAGGCGGACAAGAACAGGGGCTGGAAAAGCTTCTGCCTCGGGTTCAGGCGATGGACGAGCTTGCTGTGAAACTGGGGTCACTGATCTCCAAAAATGGCTCCCAGCCTCCCTCCGGTTGTCCTGCCCCCGTGTGGCCGCCCCTCCTGTGACTCGCTCTGGGCCATCAGAACACGGGAGAAGAGATGCCGCGTGGTTTCAGAGAGCTGGTTCACAGGAGCTTGGCCGCTGCCACCTGCCTCTCCCCCAACACTTGCTCCGGCTGCTCCCCGCTGGAACCAGCTTCGTGCCGTGAGAAGCCGGAGTACAGGGAGACCGTCCGAGGCCGGGTCATGCCTCGGTATCCCATTCCAGATCGTTCTGTTGAAGTCCTAACCTCTTTACCGGGAAGCAGGTTTATTGCAGATGGAATCGGTGAAGGTGAGAGCCTAGTGAGGTAGGGTGAGCCCCAAGCCAGTGTGAGCCCCAATGCGAAGGGAGAAAGAACGCCACGTGAAGGTAAAGGCAGGGGCCAAGGTGGTGGCCTAGAAACCAAGGAACGCCAAAGATGGCCAGCAGACCCCGTGGAGCTGGGGAGAGGCATGGAGCAGATGCTCCCTCAGCGCCCCCAGAAGGAAGCAACCCTGCTGACACCTGGATCTTGGGCTTCCAGCCTCCAGAGCTGTGAGGTAACACATTACTGCAGCGTAAGCCGCCCGCTCGGTATTCCTCTGTTACAGCAGCTCTAGGGGGATGAGCCCGGGCTCTTCTGGGCATCCATAACAGCCCGTGAGGCATGGGCCAGAGAGGTTAGGTGGTTTTCCCAGGGCTACACAGCAGAGCTATAGCCACGGGGGCACTCGGCTATCTTCCCCCCATATCCTCACTCTTGACAAGACCGTGAGCATCTCAGAGCAGATCCATGCCTTGCTTAACAGTGTGTTTCCAGCGGCAGCTAGCACAACGTGGTGCATACAGCAGGCGCTTAGCACATGCGTGTGGAATTACATAGGGGGTTTTCCATCTCTCCTTGAGAACTCCCCTTACTGAAGAAGCCCTATTCCGGCAGAACCTGACAGTGAACTGGCCTTGACCAAGACGAACCCACTGACATCCTAGGCAGCCAGAGGGTGCCATTGGGCCTTCCGGCCCACGTTGTATGTGTCGGGTGATGAACTGAAGTGGCAGAATCAGAACACGGACCCTGGTCTGGCAGGCTGCTGCACCCTGCTGCCTCGGCTTCACCCTCTGCATGCAACTCAGGTCCCATTACCATGCTGGGGTGGGCATCAGAGGGCTTTCTGGGTCTGCCAATACCCTCAGGTCCTGGGCAAGTGGCTGCACTGCTCTGAACTTCAGCTTTGCCATCTGTTGAATGAACGTGACTCCCCCCTGCCCGCCCCCATAGCCTGCTTTTAGTTAGGATTATGTTCAGACCATCCTATGTGGTTCCTTTTGGTCTGAGTTTGCAAGGCCCACCATGCAGGCCTCCCCTGAGCTTGTCAGGTTTAGCATATGACCACCTTTTTTGTCCACACTCATAAGAGAGAGAGTCCAGTTACAATCGTATGTCATGTGAGCATGGAGGTGACATTCCATGACCTTTGCGGTATCCTGTTGGTTAGAAACAAGTCACATGTGATGGGAGGGGATTACAGCCAGGATAGCAGGAGGCCAGGGTCCTGGGACCAGGCAAGCATCTCCCCACCCAGAAGTGTCCCATCAAGGTCGTGGCAGCTGGTGAATGTACAGCTGCCTGGTCCCCCAGTGTTAGAGGAAGCTGAAGCCATGCTGAGATGCCCAGCGACATAGAAAATGGCAGCAGCCACTTCCTGGGCATTCACTGTGTGCCAGACGCTGTCCTGGTGCTTTATAAACATTGTCTCGTTACGTCTTTACAACAGCCTTTCGGGAAAGGGTTCTGAGTCCCTGTCTAGCGAAGAGGCCCGGTGGAGACTCAAGAGAGACGAAGTGACCTGCCCAAGGCCACGCAGCAGACCAGGGGCAGAGCCCGGGTTCCGGCACGGCCGGCCGCACATCAAAGCCCTGGCTCCAAAGCCTCCTGGTGCCTTATCTGTGTCAGCCAGTTCAAAGGAGATTCGAATCCGTGACTGCCGAACCTGGACGTTTCTCTAAAAATAAAAACTAAAGGTCGGTCTTTGTCATACGAGGACAAGATGAAAGGACTGGGTGTGTTTGATTAGAGAAGAAAAAAAAAGAGAGCCACGGCCACTGACTTCAGCCCTCAGAAGGCTGATCTCGGGGAGGAAGGATGCTTGTTCTGGATGGCTCCACGGCAGGCATGGGGGAGAGCAAACTCCGGAGAGCCGAGGGCGGTCCACGCCAGCCCCCCAGCCCAGGCCAGTGTCTCGCCCCTCGTGGGGAAGGAAAGGCTCATGAGCTCGTCTTTGCAGCTGAGCAAATATTTCTGCTTCCCCTTTCCAAGCCGGAGTCAGTTCTTCTCCAGCCAGCTCTTCGGGCCTTCAAGAGCAATGGCCTTGAGCTGTGGGTGGAGGTCAGCTCGGCCACCCTCACCAGATGGGCCCAGAGCGAAGACTGCTGGGCCCGGTCAGAGGGCACGGCTGATGTCCTGTCTCTCTCTTCTGGGCCTCACCACCTGGATGCCTGCCACGGCCTCCAGGGTCTCCCCTCCAGCCCATTTGCCATGGGACAAGCCGAGCTGTCCTTCTACATATGAAAGCTGACCAGGTCACTCCCTGGCTCCAACCCTTCCGTGGCTCCCTACTGTCCTCAGGACACATTTAACTCGGCCACCAAGCCCTACATGAGGAAGCTCTGCTCTCCGCCCAGGTTTTGCCTCGAGCTGCTTTCCCACCAGCTCCCACCTCACCTTTCAAGGCTTCTGACCAACATGCTGCTCCCAACCCACTGGGCAATGCCAGGCCCCCGTGCTCACTCTGCCTGAATGGCCCTTCCCCCCGGAACACGCCTCTACGTCCGCCAGGAACCAATTCAAGCATCGCCACCTCGGAGAAGCCTTCCCTCCGATGGAGTTGCTGCCCCTTCTCCACCACACTGCACCCAGGCCTACCCGCAGCCGGCGGTTACTGAGAGCGCTCCATGCGGGGCCCTGTGCCCAAGGGTTTGCATGCATCAGCTCCCTGAGTCCTCCCAGGTTTTATCCGCTGCTGATCATCCCTGTTTTCCAAACCAAGCAACAGACAGGGAGGTTAAGCCCTCTCTTCCAGGACACAGAGCCAGGAAGTAGCAAATCCAGAGCAGAACTTCCTCTCTTCAGGTCCAGAATCAGTGTTCTTCGTGGTTTACTTGAACGTGTAATTAAGCATGATAATTCATGAAAATGGTAACAAATATATTAACAGCAAAGAGTAAAGAAAAGGAAGAAATGACCTCTACCCCAACCCCACCCATTATACCACTCAGAAAACTTTTTTAAAAATGCATTTTATTGATTTTTTTTACAGAGAGGAAGGGAGAAGGATAGAGAGTTAGAAACATCAATAGGAGGGAAATATTGACCAGCTGCCTCCTATACACCCCCTACTCGGGATGTTCCCGCAACCAAGGTACATGCCCTTGACCAGAATTGAACCTGGCACCTTTGAGTCTGCAGAACAAAGCTCTATCCACTGAGCCAAACCAGTTTCGGCAGAAAACTTTTTTGAAGCTTTGAGAGCACCAATAGTTGATGGTTAAGAGCAGACAGGCTTCTGGGAGTCAGACATCTCAGGGTTCACGTCCAGTACCCACCACGTACCAGCTGTGTACCTTGAAGCAGTTACTCAATATCTCGGTGACTCACTCTCCTCATCCATAGTATGGGATGATAATAACAGCATCCACCATGTAAGATGGTTGAAATGATTCAGTGAATTGATGCCACGTAGAACCACACCTGGTACGTGATGACACAAGCACTCCGTATTGATGATCACTCTTTCTAAGTCTTAGTTTTCTTTGGTTTCCTCCATATCCATGTATAGCATACTCACACTTCCAGTTCTTCATGTGTCAACTTTAGGCAATAGCGCTTGACTCCTCGTTAAAGACAAGAATTTTCTCTTTTATGTCCCTTCCTCACGATGTTTGACAGTTAGGTAATGGTTTTTCTCCTGTTCAGGCCTATGTTTTCCACTCCACGCCTCTGTCCTTGGCAGGGACGTGTTTACACGCCACATTGTCCACTCGACCCCCTGAGGGTGGGGAGCCGGGTGAGGACCTAGTGAGGCAACTTTGCATCCCCAGCAGCAGGCATAGAACTTGGCCTGTGCTGAGGGGTCAGCTCTGCGTCCTGAATGCACAAATATTTCAGATGAGGGTGTGGAAGCACAGTCAGGGATCGTATTTGGGGCAAGAACAAGACTCTCAGATTTCAAACTTTTCTACTCCGGAACAAATTAGGCTGTGGCCTCCGGATCGTCCCACAGTTTCAAATAGGTCAGCGCAAGAGGCTCAGCGCAGGTGGACACAGGCAGGAACAGCCCTGACCCACCACCGGGCCCCTCTCCCTCCTCCGCCCCCGGCCACAGTGTGTGACCAAAGAGAGGGGAAAAGGGAGTTTTGAGAAAAACAGGGGCTGGATTGCTCTCCCTCCGCAAAGAGCTGGACTCCGTCTCCCTACCCAGGACCCAGGGGAGAGGCAGTGCCTTGGCTGGTGGGGCCAATGGCAGTCTCTTTCTTTTCTCTAAAGTTTGGGCAAGGGGCCCTCACATGACAGGAAGGAGCAGAGCCCAGGGCTCAATAAAGCCCAAAGCTGCCCAAACCACTGCATTCAAAGGCCGTCATGCAGAGGAGGCCAGCACCCCTAAAGTATCATCATTCCCACTTTACAGATGGGGAAACTGAGGCACGGAGTGATCAAACTCCTTGTTCAAGGTCATACAACTCATAAGTGGTAGAGAAAGAGCTCAAACCCAGGGAGCTCAGCCCCAGAGCAGGGCAGCTGCCACTTGCTTCTGCACACTGGCCACATGGCCAGACATCCTGCAATGGCCCAAGATGAGAACGTTGGTGACTCCTCACACAATCCAGAGTGGATTTTGAAAGCTGGAAAGTTCCATGGAGGACTGTGGTGGAGGAAGACACGGGAGCATGCGGATCAGATACTTTTCAACCATTTCTTAAGCAACAAAAAGTTCCTTTTGTCCCCTATAGACTATCCCATCGAAACTCAATGTGGAAAGGGGTAGTAACGGTAGCTAGTATGTCATGAAGACTCCCCAAGGCCAGTGCTTTTTTTTCTGAGCGTTTTGCACCATACATTCCTTTAGTTCTCACAGCAACCCTCTGAAGTATCATCATTCCCACTTGACAGATGGGGAAACTGAGGCACGGAGTGATCCAGTGCCTTGTTCAAGGCCACGCAGCTCACAAGTAGTAGAGATAGGACTCAAACCCAGACAGCATTGCTCCAAAGCCCATGCTCCTTAAGAAATGCCACTCTGGTTAAGGCAGGGCTGGGAGCGGGCGGGGAGGGGAACGCTGTCACTCAACTGCCCCCTCGGCCACTCCCACTCCCCAGCCAGCCTTGAGGTGCCTCTGCATGACCTCACAGGACTAAGAGTTATGGCTGGTGTCTCAAAGTATGGCTCACACCCTGTTCTTCTAAAATGATGCTCAGGTCAGTCTTAGGGTCAGGGCTGGAATACAGAGATAACCATGGGTACCAGGGAGCAGGTGCTGAGCTCAGGCTCAGGAGACAAGTGCAGCCCACCTGGCTTGGAGTTAGCCAGGCTCGGGCTAATCGGCTGACACAGCTGAAGGGAAAACCCGGAAGATGGGGCTCCCTGAACCAACAGGGGCTGGAGAGGTGCGCTGAGGGGTGGCAGGGCCCAGGAGGGCTCAGGAAGGTGGGCATTAAAGCAGGGACCGTGCCTGCCGTGTGTGTCACAGTGACCCAGGCCTCCACACCAAGGCCTGGCCCAGGGGGTGCTCCTGGGTAACAGCTGAGTGAATCAATAAGTGAGCATTTGATAGTAAACACAAGCTGATCAGTACCTCACAACAGCTGTGATATTAAAAAAAAAAAATCCCCATCTGAAATTGAGCAGCGTTGAATCACCCACCACTCAAGACCTAGAGACTCCATAGCACAGCACGGTCCACTGGTCGCTTTGGGGTTGTGGGGTGTCCTAGGGTTTGGAGAGGATGGTGGAGGCTCCCCCTATTCCGTTGGAGGGAAGGAAGCACCTAGAGCTAGCCCCCACTGCCACCATAACCACCAACATGGCACAAAGGACAGGGGCCATTTACCCCAAGAAATACAGAGGTTGGACGCTGGCAGCCAACCACACAAATGTCTGCTATACTGAGTGGCCAAATTATTATATCTCTGAACGCATAATAATCTGGCCATTCAGTGTGTGTGTGTGTGTGTGTGTGTGTGTGCATGAATTCGTGCATGGGTAGGGTCCAGCTAAGCCTGGCCATGGGGAGGGGACATGGGCGGTTGGCCAGCCTGCCTGCTGGTCAAACTCCTGGTGGAGGGGACAATTTGCATATTAGCCTTTTATTATATAGGTTATACACTGAGCGGCCAGATCATTATGCGTTCAGAGATCATCATAAACTGGCCACGCAGTGTATAGCTGACTGATAAGGCTGACAATGACAATCGCACTGACACTGGCACTAAGTATCGAACGTGACTATATCCCAAGACTGTGCGGGGCACCTCCCACACATCTTCCGACGGAACCCGCAGAGCAGACGGGTGGCGGTCACTGCCGCTTTGCAGATGGGGAATCGGAAGCTCAGAGAGGCAAAGTGACTTGGCTGAGAGCACCAGCCAGCGGGTGGTGGTAACAGCCCAGCCTGCTGGACTCGGGAGGGCAATTCCTAATCACTGCGACGCACCGCTTTCCCCTCCCCGCGGTGCAGTGTGACCTTCAGCAAGTGACTCTGGCTCCCTCGCCTTTGGCTTTCGCCATCGGTAACCCTGGGATAGTAACTCATCTTCATGGGAAGCTTTAAAGGGTGGAGGGAACAGCCTGGCACAGAGGAGGCCGGTGGTTCATGGAGCCATGCTGAGCGGCCACACTGTCCCGGAGCTCGGTCCCCGACCCGGTGCCCAGGGCCTCCACGGGCAGGACCTGGGATATTCTTGCTCAGCTCCATGGACTTAGGCAAGTCGCGTTCTGTTACAGGCCTCAGTTTCCTCGTCTGTCAAAGGGAAGGGCGGTGGGGGAATCTCTGGGGGCACCACTGTGTCGACGTCAGATGTCAGACAGCGACGGGCCGAAGGTGCTCACCTCCAGAAGGCATCCGGCCTCGGCTCCCCGATGTCCTCGGAACCGGCCAAATGGATGCTGTAAATCTCCCCTCCGAGGACCGCTCTCCTTCCACACCCTCCTGCCCGGAGGCTCACACGTTCTCTGCTTTCAGGGAGATGTTTTTCAAGCATCCTGTGTGGGAGCCCGGGCGACAGCAGCGTGCAGAGGCCCGGCCCCTGCAGTAATCCCGGGCGGAAAGCGAGCGGGAAGAAACGTGCAGGATGGAGGTGCCAGGAGGAGGCCTCACCCCGGGTTTGCCAGCAACGAGCTTGGGGCAGAGGCCAAGGACGGGGCCTTGGGGGTGTCCGGCAGGTCCTCTGAGAGGGCCTCACTGGCACCATTCATAGCTCAAGATCCTCGCCGGAACCTGGCGGGCAGCAGCAGGCACCAGAAGCGATCTCGCTTGTTTGGAGCACGAACACAGGCCGAGTTGTTAACACCGCGCTTCCTCCAGCCGCCTCTCCTCGCCTCAGACCAAATGCCATCTGTCCAGGAGCCTCACACGGGTGTCCGAGGCCCGGGATGTGGCCTGCGAGCAGTGTGCAGTAAGGCGAGCATGGAATCTGAAGTGGGGGCTCTAACCACGGGCTTTGGCAGGACACTGAACGGGCTGCTGTGTATGGCTGCTCAGCCCTGGCGCTGGACGAGGGCACCCGGGGTGATGAGGGGAAGCCAGTGTGTGCTCTGCTTATCGAGCCACCATCACCCAGGGAGCACCTTTCCTAACACACACAAAGGTGCTCTGTGGGCGAACGTGGCCCTGACCCTCACTCTGACTTTCTGCCTCTGCAATGGCCCGCCCACTTTCTCCTACAGGGATATGGTGAGGATACAGTCATTTAACCTACAGGAACACACCTAGTCATTATGTGCAATAGATTCTCACATGGATTTATACAAAATCTCATTCCCAAAAAAAGATTTAAAGGTAGATTGCAAAATTGCAGGTGGTTAAAACATCCATAAATACAAATGTATACACTGAATGAACGAGGGTCGGCATAAGGAGAATGGGATATCTGAATAAAATATCTGAACCCTGTACTTTCCTTCCTGTGCCTGGGGCAGACATCACTAATCAATGCAATCTACGATGCACATTGTCCATGTTCTGAGCATCAGGTTCTTACCTTAGTATAAAGGAAATGAGAAAACTGACATAGGGTTGAGCCTGCTACACAGTAGAGCCTGCTGCTCAGTAAATGGCAGTTATTACCATTGGAGTTGGGGGAGGGGGGCAGGGGAGGGAAGCTGGATGAGAAAATTCTGCACTACTGTGTGTCAGTTTTAGTTTGAGCTTCATGGAGCGGGTGGCAAAACAAAGTAGTAAGCATACAGGCATGCACATGCACACACATACCCACACATACCAATGTCCATGATAATAGTATACCATTTTTCTCAGACTTCATGCAAACTGCCTGCATGAATGAATTTTTCTGTGGTTTCTCATAGCAGAGCCATGTGAGGACTCAGACAACATCCTCAATGGCAGCCTAGACTATGCACATTGGCAGGCTTTGGTTGGTGACTATATAGAGCAAGGTCAGGGGGTAATATCCAAGCAGAGCCCAATGAAAGCACATGTAAGCCCTGTCGTCACCCACACCCAGCTCATGGGAAGTGTGCCAGGAGTAACAGCAACTCCCTCCCCATTTTCTGGTATTGGAGAATGGATGAGGAGACCAAGACTCTGAGAGGCAAGGGAGGAGCCCCACCTGCCCACCTCCAAGGCCAGGAGTTATTTCTGTGCCCCCTGCCCCATCCCCCTGCCTCCCCAGAAGTTGCTGGTCCCTCAACAGGACTTCCTTGTCCAGCCTGGCCCATAGGAAGGCTGGGTGGTTGCCTCCAAGTCCTATGGCCCAGGTCCCCAAACAACACCCACTGAGAATTCCATCAGTGGCAGGCAAGGCTTTGGGCTGGGTTGTCCCAAGGAACCCCTTTGCAAAGGAACGTGGATACAGAACATGGTGCATCCAAGGCTTCAGGGGGAGGCATCTGAGCAGACCTTCAACGATGGGTCCCTCCTGGCCTGCAGCTTGTCAAGAAGGACAAAGCATGATCTTGGGATCAGGCAAACCTTAGTGCAAACCCCTGCTCTGCTGCTTACTCACTGTGTCCTTGGGAAGTTACTCTACCTCCTCCGAGCCTCGCTTTCCTGTCTGTAAAGTCAGGTTCATACTCGACCTCTGGAGTGATGAGGTCTGAGATCAGTGCGTCTCCCGTTACCGTAAGTAACGGACTCACAGGAGGTGGGCAGAGCTGGAGTCTGACAGATCTGAGTTTGAATCCTGGCTCCAATAGGACTGGCCAAGTTCCTTTCTGAGCCTCAGTTTCCCCATCTGTTAGATAGGAGGCAGGACTACCTCAGGGGCCAGTGGCCTGTGAGGGTGCATTCCCAGCTTGGCCTTGCTGAAGCCGGCAAGTCCAGGGGAGCTGTACCTCATCTGGAGGGAGGCAGGGCCCAAGAAGGCCTGCGGCCACAGAGCTCACCAGCAGCTCCCCTCCCAGGCCTGGGCCACGGGAATGTGTAGGAGGCAGGTCTGGGGAGGGGGCCCTGGAGCTGGGAGGAACAGCCCTGGCGGCGGGCAGCGGGGGTGACCCAGGAGGGAGAGAGAGCTTGGCTCCAAGCTCATCACTCAGCAAGCTGTCTCCCTCAGGCCCGGAACCCCGGCGGCTTGTCCTCCCCACTTCCTGCGTGCTGGGTCAATATTGTGATTTCCACTGTGCTGCCTGCCTGGGACGGCCTGGCCCTGAGCCGCCCAAGGTCACGGGGCTGGGGGGAGACAGGGGTACGGAGAGGTCACTCACTGCCTGGAAGATGACTCAGGACTTGAAGGCTGCAGGCGGCGCGGCCGAAAGCAACCTCACCTCCACCATCCCCACCCCATCCACAAAGAAAGAGTCGCCAGCCCAGGAACCCCGACATGTCCGAACTGGACTGGTGCCTTATCAAGGCCTCTGTGCCCCTCCCATCGAAATGGAGGGATGCAGTGAGGACGGGAGAGGGCTGGGCTTGCTCAAGGTCACAGAAGAGTTTGTGGTTGACGGAAGACCCAAAGCCAATCTCCTGACTTCAGATCCAGACCTAACCCCGTCTCCTACCCTCCCTGCCCAAGTTGGTCTACTTATCATTCTTTCATCAGCGTCCATGACTCATTTCCGCCACAGGAGAGAGGACAAGACCGGCTCTGGCGAAGGGGCATTGCTATTGGCTTCTCCAGGAATGAGCCACCATGAGGAGGATGCTGTTGGGGCCACTCACACACTGGTAATTATGGAGACATCGCGGCTAGAGGGCCCAGCTCTGAGAACAGGGGACCTGTGGTTTCACTTCAGCCGAGTAAGCTCATCACATCACAGACTCAGCACAGACTGGACCTGCTTCTAGAGCCCCTCGCTATTCTTCTCCCTGGCACTTAGTTGGCACCAGCTGTGTGAAGGAAAGAACCGACAAATTACACAAACTCGATGGGGGAGGAGCACATAGGCCTCTGTCCAGTATTAGCCACCCCATCTCCTTTGGAAAATTGTCCTTCTTCCCCACATGACTTTGTCAATCACTAAACCTCAGTCCCCTACCCACACAACCCAGACTTGATCCATGATTGTACCCACTTTCCTGGCAGCAGTGATTAGTCCAAGAGAGGGCACGTGACCCCAACAAGGTCAAAGTCCTTCCTTGGGACTGACATGGATCCTAGGAGAAGACAGTCCAGTTCTGAACCAGGATTGCCAAACTGGGCTGATGATGGCTAAGTTCTTTATCACGTGGAAAGGAGAGAATGAGGCCGAGTCCAAAGGGAAACAGAGACAAGCAGAGGTGAGCGATCGAGAGAGAATCCTGGTGGCCCTGAGCCCTGGCTCCAGCCCCGAGGCCCTTCTCAGGCCACTTCCTGGGCCATCAAGTTCCCATTTTAATTTGTGCTCCTGTGATGTGGGCTTCTCTTGGCTTGAGGCAGGAAGAATTCTGAATAACATTACAACAAGGAGAAAGCAGTGAGCGGAAGAGGGTGAGTCCAAGCGGAGACACAGATATTGAACAGTGGTTGACCAGTAGGCTCAGGGAGATGAAGGAATTTCCTGCTGAGGGCACAGCAGAGACCCTCCAGCTCAGTGTGGGCAGGGCCAAAGGACAAGACTTTGCAGCAGGAGGAAGGACCTAGGGTTGGGTTTGGTGCACTTCCCTTCAAATGACAGAAACCCAACTCAAACTGGCTTACTGAGCAGAAGGGGAATTCATTAGCATACATACCTAGGGTGTCTATGGGACTCTAGCTTCAGACACGGCTGAATCCAGGTACTCAACTCGTACTGTCAGGAATCAAAAAACTTGGAATTTTTAATCTGATTGGCCCTGTTTCAGCCTCATGCCCGTCCCCAAACCAACCCTGAGAAGAGGGGAGCACAGTGCTCTCATGGGCCAGTCTGGGGCAAGCCCCACCAAAACTGATGACCCAAAACTGTGGGTGGGGAGAGTCCCAAGGGTGCTACTATCGGATGGGGGAGTACGTGCTGGGCAGGCAGAATTAGAGAAGTCTATAGTCCTCAGGAAGCTGCTCCCACAGGAATGAAGGCCTAAGGGGAGAGGAGGAGAGGGGAGGGGAAGGGAGGAGAGGGGAAAGGAGGGAAGAGAAGTTCTTTGGGGAAAAGCTATCATTCCCCTTGGCTGGACTGGTCTTTGCAGGAAGGAGGATGTCCCCACTCCCCAAAGGCTAGAGGATGGATGAGAGGACCTCTCAGTTACTCCCAGCCCTGGAAGTCTTCCGTTTATAGCGGTGACGCCAATTGTCTGCAGCCAGACACATTCCTGGACTTGGCTGAAAGGGCGGAGATGAGATTCAAGCCTCCAGAAGCACCTCCAATTCTCGCATCTGCTGGCTCCAAATGCGTGAGTTGGCCAATCCCGGGGGCGCTCAGCCTTCTCTGCCTGGGCCACCTGAGTTTGGCAGTTTGTGGGAGAGAAAGCTGGTGTTTTGAGGGGTGTTGGCAGAAAGCAATACCCTAGGGCCATGGCTTTGGGTAGTCTCCAGCCCCTCAAGAGAAGGCTACAGATGGGGGTGGGGGGATTTCCTGCAACCCCTGCCCTGTGCTTGGAGATAAACAGAAATGATCTCCTGACACTCCAAGGCCACCAGGTCCCCTGTACCTTACAGCGATGACCCTGCCTCACTCCCACGTCACGAAGGACCTCCAGCCTGGCTTCCCTCAGCCGGGCACTCCTCACAAGTCCCTGCTTCTACGCCTCTGCTCATCTTTAAAGCCAAGAATGGCCACACCATCAAGGGAGCTACAGCTCCCCCTGAGCAGCACAGGGCTTCTCTGAGACTCACTTTCCCCAACAGTGTGATGGAGAACCCTCCCTGCCAACCCCCGGGATGCTGACACGGTCAAATGGGCGGGGGCTATGACCAGGCTTTAGAACTGATAAAGTCCTGAACCAGGATGCAGGAGACTGATCCCCCACATAGACATCTGGCTGGGCAGAATCCCCAAAGTGTGCTCTCTTGGAGGTGGGTTTGGGGAGAGGAGTGAGTCCTGTCTGGTCTGGAGGCAAGAGGATAGACAAGATGATGTCTTGAAGTCCATTCAAGCCTTGAGTTGTCGGTCCAACCTGGAGATGATGTGATTAGACTTTAAATCCCCACTGGTCTGGGGAAGCCAAAGGTCACGAGTGACATTTCCTCTTGCCATCCCATCCAATACTGGTCCTGTGGACACTCCTATAGTGTCCCTCTTGGACCCACCCACTTCTTACCACATCTGCAACTATTGATACTGACCTGGTCCAGGCCACCTCTTACTCCTGAGCAACTATCTACCAGTGGTTGCATCCACTCCTGTGGCCTTGGCATTCTTTCTCCAAATAGCAGCCAAAGTGATTCAACAAAACACACAACTGCATGTATATAATTAGATCAACTAATCACTTGATCACTTCCAATGGCTTCCTACTACTCTTTAAAAAAATATATCCAAACTATTGACCAAGAAGAAAAGATAATCTGATGTGCTTGTTTACATTGTGGTAAAATACACAACATAACATTTACCATCTTAACCATTTTTAAGTATACAGCTCAGCTGCTTAAAGCACATTCAGATTGTTGTGTGCCTAATCTCCAGAACTCTTCATCTTCCACAACTGAAACTCTAAGCCCATTAAACAAAAGCTCCTCATTTCCCGCTCACCCAGTCTCAGGCAGCCACTTTCTCCTGTCTGTCTGTGAATCAGATGAGTTTGACGACTCTATGTACCTCTTATGAGGGGAATACTACCATATTTGTCTTTTTGTGACTGGCTTATTTCACTTAGCACAATGTCCTCAAGGTCCATCCATGTTGTAATGTGTGTCAGAATTTCTGCCTTTTAAAGGCTGAATAATATTCCGTCATATGGACACTCCATGTTTTGTTTAGTCATTTAGCCATTGATGGACCTTTGGGTTGCTTCCACCCTCTGGCTACTATGAATAACGATGTTATGAACACGCTGTACAAATATCTCCTCAAGATTCTGTTCTCAATTCTCCTGGCTATGCAGCCAGAAATGGAATTGCTCGATCATGTGATAATTCTATCTTAAATTTTTGAAAAAACTGCCCATACTGTACTCCAGAGTGGCAGTATCTTACATTCCCACCAGCAGTGCTCAAGGGTTTTAATTTCCCCACATCATCACCAAGACTTAGTTTCTGCTTTACTAGTTGTAATAGCCACCCTGATGGGTTTGAAGTGATGTCTGATGTATGTTGATGGGGAGAGTATCTCCTGTGCGTTACAAAACATTTATTATCGCTAAATGCCAGTGGCATGTCCCCCAATCCTTGTGACAACCACAAAACGTTTGCTGTGGAGATTGGTACCCCCATCAGCCAGGTTCACTTTCCCTGCCTTGTCTCACGCAATGCTCCCCACCCCGGCCACTCCAGCCTTCTCTCTGCTCCTCAGTCACGCCAACTGTCTCACCTCAGGGCCTTCGCCCTTGCCATCCCTTCGGCTTCCTTGCCAACCCTAGAGCCTCACGTGACTGAGCTCATCCTCATCTCTCAGCTCAAATATCACTTCCTCGGGGAGTCCTTCTCTGACCATCTTATCTAACGCAGTCCCCTTGCTCTCTCTCTCGCATGACCCTGCTGTACTGTCGCATCACCATCTGAAATTACCCTCTTTCTTATCTGGCTCTCCATCAAGAATGCAAGTTCCTTGAGAGCAGACCTTGTCTTTCTCCTTCTCAGGTGTGCCTTCAACACCTAGAGCAGCCCCTGGCACATAACAAAGACTCAATTAATGTCTGTGGATTGACTGAATGACTGGCTGTATTCAGTGCCAGAGCTGGAAGGGAAATCACCCGCTCTTGCCATCGCTCCATTCACAGAGGGGGATCACAGGCCCAGAAAAGAGTAGGGACTTGGTCAAGGTCACAGGAGGTCCAAACCAGCCTGCTGCTCTTCCCCCAACAGCTCAGCCCTGGAGGCCTTCCGTGCCCCGGGCGGGGCCTGCACGCTGGGAAGCAAAGGCTGTTGATCTACGTGGGAGACAGCTCATCGCCTCCAACCGATGGCTTTGCCCTCCCAAGTGGTTTGTTCTTTCTGCAGCAACCAGGTGACGCGGGCGCCCTGTTTGGAGGCTGGGGGCAGCATGAAGTTCTGTTTGGTTCAGCTTGGTTCATCTGTAAGGTGCTGGGTGGGGGGTGGGGGTGCAGGCTGCCTTTCCATTATCCTCCCCCTCTTCCCGGACCAAGGGTAAAGTCTTAGCACCTGCCTCACTTTGATGACGCTGTGTGCCCTGAGGGAAGAAGGGGGGAAGGCCAGTGGGGGAGGCTGGAGGGGAGGGGGGATGTTTTAGGCAAGGTGGTCAGTGAGGGGCCTCTCTGGGAAGGTTCTGGGAACACCTTGGTTCATCAGCCAGGTTCACCTTCTCTGCCTTGTCTCACGCAGTGCTCCCCACCCCGGCCACTCCAGCCTTCTCTCTGCTCCTCAGTCACGCCAACTGTCTCACCTCAGGGCCTTCACCCTTGCCATCCCTTCGGCTTCCTTGCCAACCCTAGAGCCTCACGTGACTGATCTCATCCTCATCTCTCAGCTCAAATATCACTTCCTCAGGGAGTCCTTCCCTGACCATCTTATCTCACGCCAGTCTTCACGCTGCAGAACCACTGCTGCTCAGTGAGAGGTCGTGGGGGCCCTGTGGGACTGAGGTGCCTGCAGACCGAGGCTCACAGGCCGGCTCCACACAAAGCTGACAGCAGAACCCTGGGCTGAGTGATCCTCCACATGAAGTCACCCTCCATCCCTCCTTCCTCCTTCCCTCCTTCCTCCATCCCTCTTCTCTCTCTCTCTCTCTCTCTCTCTCTCTCTCACACACACACACACACACACACACACACACACACACACACATGCACACATCTTTTGACCTTAAAGGAGTATAGTTAAACTTAGTCACATGAAATGTACAACATGCCTCCCTTCTCTTGAGAAAGACCTTGGCTGCCCACACATGATCTCCCTCAGATCCGCTCCAATTCCAATCCATTGACTAAAGCTTTGGCCTCATGGCTGAAGCTCTCGGCCAGTGTTAACCTGATGTGGCCGGAAGGTATTGCTCCAGTGAGACAACTGAGCACAGTCAGGCGGACCTGGGGAGTCAGACCCAGGCTGGCGGCTCCTGTGCGCAGGGCGGGACTACGTGGAAGGCAGTATGAGATAGCGATGCGGGTAGGAGACGTAGCGCCATCCCGTCACGCAACTGAGGGCTTGGTGAGTCACCATTCTCACCAGCAGTTAGAAAGACTGCCAGGCACTGTCTTCATTCTCAAGTCTTGCCCAAGTTCCCCTGGGAATTTCCTCCCAGTTCTGTTTCCAGAGGATTGGACAAGAACCAAAGACCAGTGCGTGTAGTGGAACAGAGAAAGGAGCATGGGATGGATGCAATAAAGCTGATAACCAATGCACTTCTGGGATTCTGATGCTGTCCTGGCCCTCTGCAAATGATAGCAGGCGGAACACCCACAGCCGCCCTGAAAGCAGGGGCTGAGCTATCCACACTCGACAGATGAGGAAATGAGGCAAAGGAAAGCGAATTCCATTGTCCAGGGTCCATGGCTACAAGGTGGCTGGGCCAGGCCACTGGGGGCTGAGAAGGGCTGCACAAAGGCATGGGGCACAGGGGATGCCCAGGCCAGCTTGAGGGTCAGGTCAGCTTTGCTCCCAGAACCTTCCCAGAGAGGCCCCTCACTGACCACCTTGCCTAAAACATCCCCCCTCCCCTCCAGCCTCCCCCACTGGCCTTCCCCCCTTCTTCCCTCAGGGCACACAGCGTCATCAAAGTGAGGCAGGTGCTAAGACTTTACCCTTGGTCCGGGAAGAGGGGGAGGATAATGGAAAGGCAGCCTGCACCCCCACCCCCCACCCAGCACCTTACCCAGACAGAACTTCAACCGTCATCCAAAGGGGCACACTTTAATTCATCTGAGCATGGAATCCAGGCCCGGTCCTCTGGACCAGGTCATGGCTGGACCATAGGGACAGTAAGACAGTGCTCACAGTGCCCCAGGGATACAGGCTGGGCACATGACAGGCAATATCCTGCATCAGGCCCTCAGCAACTCTGCAAGGGAGGAAACAGTCCCCCTTTACACAGATGAGAGAATGGGCTCAGAGAGGTTAAGATGCTTGCCTGAGGTCACACAGTCAGCTGGTGAGAAAGCAGGAACAGGAGACCAAGGCAGTCTCATTCCAGGGCCAGCACTGTCCAGGGTCATGAAGGCTGTGAAGGCAGGAATGGCGGGGCCAGGTTGGCATTGCATGCTGTTCCCAGGCCCCAGCACAGACATGGCGCCCAGTGGGTGCTCCTGGCTTGGAGGGAGCGGGCAAAAGCTGCCCTGGAGCCGGGCTGCGGCTGCGCTGCCCTCCTTGGGGCCTAGGTGGCGATGTGCGCACTCCATCTCCCCGGCCCCAGCAGGCCTCCACCTTCAGCTAAGGACCCGGGGCCTGGGAAGATGCTGCTCTGTCCCCCAGCTTCCTCTGCCTGCAGCCTCTCTCTCCAGTCCAGCTCCTACCCTGCTGTGCCCCTCGCTGAGGCTGGTCACCATGACGGGGCCTCAGGCTGGGCCAGCTCTCCTTCCCCACCCTGTTGTGAAAGGGAGGGAGGGACGCACTGTGCCCAGGGTCAGATCAGGATGCCCACGGGCTCAAGTGCCCAGGGTCTGGGGAGAGGGGATGGTGCCAGGGACCCATCCCTCCCCGCTCTCCCTTTCCCGGTGGTTCCAGGGCACCCTCCCCACACCCCCCAAAGCCATTTACAAGCTCTAGAGACCAAGACAGCATCTCAGCCACTCTGAAGGGGCCAGAAATGGGGGGAGAAGGGGGAAGAGAGATTAAGAGAAGGACAGGGACAGGACCCTGTCCAAAGCACCTCACAAGGCAGTGGGAGCTGAGGCAGAACCCAGATTTCCTGATGAGTGTCTTCAACCTTTTCCAGCACCGTTTCTACAGGGCCCCAGGGGCAACTGGAGAAAAATGCAGTCCAACCACTTATCTGGTGTAGTAATAATAAAAATAACAACAACCCCGTTTCTGCCTCGTGTCCAGCCTTTCTCCTGCTCATTTGTCCTTGTGCCTGCCGGGGCTGGGGGGTGGGGTGGGTGCCACTTGCCCCTCGCTTTACCCCTGCCCCGAGAGGAAGGGGCTCAGCCAGCTCCCAGGGTGTGCAACCAGGTCCTAGCTTCCGGTCCTGATGTCTGGCCAAAGGGAGGGATGAGAGTCGGCGAGGGGTGGGGAGGCATGAATGGAGGTGAGAGCAGGGAAGGCTGGGCTTTAGGGCGGGGTGAGACAGCCAAGGTATGAAGTGCAAGCCTGTTCCTCCTCCCCCAGCCTGTCCCCCTCACCTCCCCATTCACCCCTGCAAGGAACCTCTTTCAAAGCAGCATCCAGGCTCTGCCCTGGGCCAGGCTACCTCTCCTGCTCCCTCCGCGCCCTGCTCAGCTCCCCATCCGGGCCTCCACTGACTATCCGGGTTTTCTCTGCCTGCCCGTAGGCAAGTCTCTTCTCCCTTCTTGGACTCCATTTCCCCGTTTGTGCAACAAGTGAGTTGGGCTCCGGGCTTTGCCTTCCTGCTCTCATAACCTGACCTCTCAGGGGGGAAGAAGGGGGGGGGGGGGATGTGTGGGCATCTACCAAGAGCCAGGTGCCAAGGCTCAGCTTCTTTGCTGGTGGCACAGAGCAGCCAAAGGCAGATGCTGCCCAGAAGGCTCAGGGTCAGTGGGCACCATTAACCCACCTGCCTGCGCCTCCGTTTCCTTATCTGCGTGGCAGGAATGATAACTCCTCACGGGGCTGGAGGGAGAGCCCAGTGAAAGAACGCAGGCAAACTGCCTCCCACAGCACCACTACAGGAGGGCCCCAAAATGTTGTCACGCTGCTGTCGCCGTCCTCATCTCTCCCCTCTCCCGGTCTGTCCCAGCCCGATCAGGACCCAGCCTTCAAAGCTCCTTACGTGGCATCCAAATAGCCCGGGCTCTACTCCCAGTTCTGCCACCAAACCTGCCGAGTCACCCACGCCTCAGTCTCTTCACCTGCCAAATGGGGCCAACGAGATGTGTGTGGACCAGTATGAGGAGCAGGCAGTGCCAGGTCCGGGGCCAGGGCCAGTGGCCAATGAAGCGGCTGGTGAGCATTCGTCTCCTTCCTTCTCTGTTGGATCAAAATGAAACTTTATGACAGAGCAGAGCAAATACACAAAATGCCACAGCTGATAGTTAATGAGCCCTTTCCACGGGCCTGGCACTGGCCTCAGGATCTTGCTTGACTTAACTCCATTCTCAGAAACCACACGGGGAGGCAGCGGAGACTGTGTCCATTTTACAGGGAGGGGAACTGAGCCACAGAGAAGCAAAATGCCATCTTCTCAAAGCCTCGAACGCTGCCTGAAGCCCATCAGCAGTCAGCACTCACGTTTATTGAGTAGCTACTATGTGCCAGGCAGTGTCCTACCCACTTCCCCGTGGTAGCGCTGTCAGTCCTCCCAGCAATGCTATGAAGTAGTTATTACCATTGTCCCCACTTGGCACGTGAGAAACTGAGGCACAGAGAGAGGCGGCCATTCACTCCCTGGGCACATGGTTGAGCCAGTGCTCAAACCTAGGTAACTGGTCCCCCTGATTCTCATAACCCCAAGAGTCTGCCCCCCGCCCCAAATCGAAGCTTCAGCAGCACCTCAGGGGTGCAGGCCAGAGCTCCAAGGCTCTGAGAGGTTACTGGGAGGTGAGCCCTCAGGGGAGCTGGGGTCTTCGGTGGGGCAAAGCCACACTCTCTCAGGAGGGCAAACACCCCCCTTTCCCCCCCAGCTCCACGTGTCCCAGACAGAGCAGGGAACAGGTGCACAGATCCCAGCCCCGGGCGAGGTGAGGGGGAGCAGCTTGGCAGCTGGAGGCCCGCTGTGAACAAGAAGAAACCCAGCCCGCAGCCCCCTGGCCTGGCAGGAGATTAACAAAACAAATACCCGAGCAATCTTGATTTCAACACGTGGGGAGGGGGCCAAGTGTCAGGGCGCGGGGGCGGAGGGGGGGGAAACCTGGAGACGTTTTACCACCTAAATAACTTTCCCTCTGTTTAGTTTCACACGAATGTACACTCCAGTGCTCGCTCTCTCTCCTCTCTCTCTCTCTCTTTTTCTACATTTTTATTTTATTTTTACAAATGCTCAAACTTTCCTGCCCCAAATTATTCTTGGCCTGGTTACAAGTAGAAAGGCCGTGTGTATCCTTCTCTTGACAAAAAGAGAGGGGGCGGGAGGGTTCTAATGAAACATTTGGGTTGTGGGTTTGAGGTGGGATTTCTCCCTGAATTCTCCCGATGGTGCCTTTGCCTGGAGCCCAGGAGTTCTTGCCTCCTGTCTGCGTCCTTCCTCCGCTGTGCTTGCCTCCGGCCGCCCTCACGGGACTTCGGGCCTTCGGGGCTGGTGGTTCTGGTTCCACAGAGCTGGTTGGCAATAGCACCTGGGAACGGCAGTTTGGAGCTGCCATTGGCGCAGCTCACCGTGCCTGCCGGGTCCCACACCTGGACCAGCTGGAGGGTCTTGTCTGGCAGCCTGGGGGCCGGGACAGAGGTGCCCAAATCCCCCGACAGACCTGGCCGGCTCTACCCAGGACCAAGGAAGGGACCAGGGCCGGAACCTCCCCAGCTGAGCGGGAGGAGATGAGCTGTCCAGACAACCTCAGCCTTGCCCCATCCTCCTGTCTCCCATCCCATGGTGTGGCCCAGACCCCCCCACCCCTCAGTCTCATCCCACCACTCTGCCTTCCCTCATTTCGCTCCAGCCACGTCATTTCTCAAACACGTCAAGCTTTTCCCACCTCAGGGCCTTGGCCAGTGCTCTTTCCTCTTCCCGGAATTCCTGCCACTCCGCTCTCCCCATGGCGCCCTCCTGTGTGTCGCTCCGGTCTCCGTGGGATTGTCACCTCCTGACCTCGTCCGAAGTAGGGATCCTATGATTTGACATCTCAGCCGCGTGTTGGTTTTCTTCCTGACACTTAGGCCATTTGTTCTAGCTTTATTTGACTGTGATTTTGTTTTTGCTGGTCCTACCCAACTGAAGTGAATGAATGAATGAATGAGTAAAGAAATGAATAAGTGAATGAATGAATGAGTAAAGAAATGAATAAGTGAATGAATGAATGAATGAGTAAAGAAATGAATAAGTGAATGAATGAATGAATGAGTAAAGAAATGAATAGGTGAATGAATGAATGAATGAATGAGTAAAGAAATGAATAAATTCCTTACATTGAATAAACCCTGGGCTGTCTATGGCTGCCCTTTGTGAGGGCCATTCCTCCCCAGGCTGGTTAGAAGGAACACAGTGGTGCTAACGGTGTCTAAAGATGTTCCCCAGTCCGGCGGGAAGGGAGGGAGGGTCTGTCACCAGCAGGAAAGTCTAGGTGCTCTTGGGACCTGGCTGCATCACCAAGAACATTTCAGAGCCGTTTCTTATAAAAGGGAAATCGCACAGCCAAAGCCATGCCCTTGCCCTTGTTATGTCTTCATGGGTTGCATGGTAGTTTGGGGGGGCAATTGATGGGTCTCTCCCTTCCCTCATCTCTATACCCCAGCTCTGAGCACTGCAATCGCCCAATGGCCTTTGTTAATGGAATCCCTTAGCCTTCTTTCCTCCATCCCTAGTCAGAAAGGAGAGAGCTTAGGGAAGAGCTAGGGGAGGGTGTGGGTGTGAGGAGAGGGGGAAGAGGGGGTCCGGGCAGGAGGGGGCCGTGCACTTTGAGCAGAGGCCCCTGGACAGAATCACATGGTGGAAGGGAAGGTGGTGGGGGGATTCTGTGGGGACAGACATGGTGGACAGTTTTTCTGCTAAACACTCTTTGTCTTGGAGTTCTGGATACACATCCTGGCGCTTCGTTCAACACAGGTGCAGTGCATACCTCCAGGCATCAGGCGCCTGCTGGGGGCTGGGACACGGCGGGGGACAAAACAGACAAGAATGCCTGTCCTCACAGAGCTTCTGTTCCACTGGGCAGTGGTGGACAACAAGGAAACATAAACACCACGCAGAACCGGGTCAGGACCAGACAGGAAAGGTAAACGGCACGGAATGAAGAGAAGCCAAAGCTGGGACAGAAGCCTGCAAGAACCAAGAGGAAATATTGCCATGATCTTGGGTAGGGAAGCCTTCCCCCACAAGTTACAAACCCCAAATGAGAAAGAAGGAAACAGATGGATTTAAAAATGCAAGCAGTAAGCCTTGAGGAGCCAGGAAGCCTAGAGCAGGAGGAGGAGCGAAGGGCATGGGGCGGGGGGGGGGGGGGGGGGGGGGGGGACTATGGTCATCAGGACCACGGCTGTGCCTGGCCTGCACGCAGCCACACCCCTAAACCCCCTGCTCACTCCATCCCTGCCCCTGCCACTGCTGCCCCCTTTCTAACCTGTCCTTTCCCACCACTGCCCAGGCCTGAGAGTGTCCTGGGCAGCAGCTGAGGCCTCCTGGTCCCTCCTTTCTCAGCCCACCGTCCCAGGAAGGGGACTCTGAGTTCTGTCCACCCTGACGTGGCCCGACCGAGGCAGCTGCTCAGCTCCCCTATTCAGTCCCCCACTAAGGGCCCGGTGAGCTTGTCACCTGGCATCTGAAGGAGGCATCTGTCCCTGCCCTGACCCAGATCTGCCCGGTGCACCTGAGCAGTGCTGAGGACTCCACCTCTGCCTCTCCCTGGCCCCACCCGCACGCCCTGAGGGCAGCCCCTCCCCTGCTGCGCAGCCGCCTGCCTCCTCATGGGCATGCCCAGGCATCACGGCTTGGTGTTCTTCCACTACCGGACCCACCAAGAGGCCTTGCACAGCCTCCGCGCTGGCTCACCTGCAGCCACACCGCCGGGAGACGCAGAGCCAGGCTTTGAACCCGGCTCTGGCTGGCTCTGCCTTCTCTTTGCCCTGCACCCGCCCAATGGTGACCAGACTGCAAGCCGTGCTTAGACCCTGCCTAAAAGCTGGGCTTCTTCGGCCTCTGGAACCAGAGAGGACGTTGAAATGGTGAGGCCCCAGATCCTTGCACCACCTGGAGTGGGGTGTAGGCGTGTCAGGTTGGGAGGAAGGAGGAGGAGGAAGAAGCCAGGAGCTGAAGCGGAAAGAGAAGGACAGGGAAACAGAGCTGGCCCGGAGGACAGAGAGGCGTGTGGGCTCTGGACCCTGACCAGCGGGACAGGAAGCCCCGCAGCACCCACGGCACAGCGAGCCCGGTCGCTCGGTGACACTGGCAGGGCACCGGGAGCCAGCGAGGCCGTGCAGAGAAGGAGGCTTCCTGTGTCCTGGGCCAGCGGGCAGCCCCGGCCCGGCCTCCCGCCGCAGCCCGGGGCGTGGGGGAGGCAGTCTCTCCAGAGAAGCAGGGAGATCAAAAGGAGGAGAAGCCGATAAATCAGCGGCCTGTGCCTCCCTCCCTAGTGTTCACGCACCAGGGAGCCTTCCCATAGCAGCTCCGATGTGGTTCAAGGACCTGAGAGATCCCAACCCAGGTGCTCCCTCCAGCCCAGCCCCCTCTGCCAGACGCAGACCCCAACAACACCCCCCCAACACACACACACACACACACACACACACACACACATGCACACATGTGCACACACACCGCATAAGAGACTCCCCACACCCTGTGGGCTGGGAGTGTGGGTTTGACCACCTCCAGCATCCCTGCCGAGCCAAGGCCGTCTCCGAAGATGAGTGCCAGGCCCCTGCTTCTCAGGATTGTTCCCCCATACCCTTTCCTTGAAGCCAGCCTTTGTTCTAGAGAAATCGGGTTGACATGACCCCCCAGGGCCCTGTTGGAGGGGGAATGATATGAGGCCGTACCCGCTGGGCAGAACTTCGTGGGCATAAGGGTCAGACTTCAGGTCTCCGTCCCTTCCTTACGCCTGGTGCCTTCCGCTCGGTGGCCATCAGAAGCCACAGACCGGGGAGGTGGAGCGGCAGAGGACACAGCTCGGAGTCTGTGGCAATGCCAGCTTCGCCATTTCTATGTGGCCTTGGCAAGGCGGCCTCTCTGAGCCTCAGATGCCTCATTTATCAACTGCAGAGGAGCCGGGCATGCAGGAAATACCACTTTCCTAAGCCCCACCCAGAGGGAGAGAGCGAATCGTCCAGAAGGATGCCCACCACAGCTTGGGGCTGGATAGAATGACACGGGGCCAGCGACCGGCCTGCATTTCCTACGGGCACCCGCTCATTCAGTTCTCGCAGCTCCCCTGTCATTATCTTCGCTTGGCACATGAGATGACGCAGCTCGCAGTGGTTGAGGTTGACCTTGGTTGCCCAAGGTCACACCAAGATGCACACCCGGGCCTGTCTAACGCTAATTCCCATGTGCCCTTAAGTAATCCCAGAGCTGCCCACTTCGCTCATCTCCGCCTGCTTTCACCTCCCCCTTCGTGCTTCCCTGGGGCAAAGCCTGTGGCCGGGGGCCTCGGGCCTCAGTCCTTCAGCCACATCAGGGTGCGGGCACACGGGGACACACCTAGCAAATGCTCGGCACGGCTCTCAGTGCTCCCTGAACGCCAATGGCTCCCACATGTGTGTGTCCAACCCCAAACTTAGGTCATCACATCCCCGGAGAGGCCCAACAACGACACCAAACTCAACATCTCTGAGTGAGCCTCCCCCACCTCCCCTGCTCTCCCCTCGCCGAGCCACAGCCGCCTCTCAATGGGCTCATGCAACAGCCTCCTTACTGGTCCCCCTGCCTCCCCGCTAGTGCCAAGTCCCGTTCTGAGTCTGCAACGACTTCCCTGCTGCTCAGAGCAAAAGCCAAAGCCCCGCCTGTGGTCCTGTGGCCCCACAGCTGTGCTGACTCCTGTCTTCCCACTCTCCCCCCATTCACTCTACCCCAACCACACTAGCCTCTGCGGTCCTTGCAGCAGCCCAAGCACGCTCCCACCTCAGGGCCTTTGCGCTTGCTGTGCCCTTAGCCTGGTCCATCCTTCCCCCGAAGAGCCCTGTCATTTCCCGGCTTGTGTCCCTCAGGCCTCAGTTCAAACACCCTATCAGCAAGGCCCTCCCTGACCAGCCGTGTGAAATAGCCCTCCCAGCCTTAGCTGGGTAGCTCGGTTGGTTAGAAGAACATCCTGATACACCAAGGTTACGGGTTTGATCCCCAGTCAGGGCACATACAAAAATCAACCAATGAATGCATAAATAAGTGGAACAACAACTTGATGTTTCTCTCTCTCTCTCTCTCTCTCTCTCTCTCTCTCTCTCTCCCTCTCTTTAACTTTTTCCCTAACACTAGTTACTATCTGACATGTTGCTAATTTGCTTATTTGTCTAATGTAAATCCCTTCTGTCTCATTTATCTCCCATTCATTTTCAAAGCCTAGAACAGTGCCTGGCACATAGCAGGCCCTCAATAATAAACATTTTTGAATGAATGAATGAATGAATGAATGAATATACCCCTCCATACATCTCCCCAGGCAGGAAAGGAGCTGTTCCAGGCCACCCCCACCCCCACCCTGAGTGGGCAGTGGAACTCTGACAGCTCTGTCTCCCTTTCATTTAAAAAAAAAAAAAAAAAAAAAAAATATATATATATATATATATATATATATATATATATATATATATAATTGATTTCAGAGTAGAAGGGAGAGGGAGAGATAGCTAGAAACGTCAATGATGAGAGAGAATCATTAATTAGCTGCCTCCTGCACTCCCCCTACTGGGGATCGAGCTCCCAACCCAATCATGTGCCCTTGACCAGAATCGAACCGGGGACCCTTCAGTCCCCAGGCTGATGTTCTATCCACTGAACCAAACCAGCTAGGCTCTGTCTCCCTTTTAATCTGCTCTCAGATCAGTGCTCACAGGGGCGCTGGCTCCGGCTGGAGGTCAGGACCTCTCACCTCCCAGGAAGTTCCACTGAGCCACCCCCCACCACCACCACCACCACCAGTCCCATACCCATCTGCGGCCCCTTCCCCTGACCAGTATAACCTGTTGAGCTGAATTCTTGCTAAGCACTTCCAAACAATTCCAGTTATTTGAGGGGAGGAGTGATACTGTGACTCTGGGAGGGGCCACCCTTCACTTCCCCGACTAGCCAACTCTTCCACTCCCTTCAGAGTGTCACTCAGGTCCCTGACACCTCCCGGCAGGGCTTCCACCACCCACTCCCGTCCTCTTCCCTCTGCCACCTTGTCTCTTTAGGTTTCTGCCTCCCCAGCTGGACGCAGGTCTTTGAGGTCAGGAAGCACATGATGCCTGGGGACCCACTTCAGACCCCAGCAAAGGGCCCGGCACAGAGCGCAGGCCCGGGACCTGCTTGTGGAGCGTGGGAAATGGGCGGGGAGGGCGGGCAGAGGCCTGGAGTAGGTGCCGGAAGTCAGGCTTCAGTCGCTACCTTGCTTGTGATCTTCAGCAAGCCACCCACCCTCTCTGGTCTGCCACCCCTGAGAGCCTGGGCTCACTGCGGCCTGCGAGGGGCTGGGAGGTGACCCTGACACTGAAGGGAGAGGGGGTGCCTAGAGGAAGCTGCCATAGTCAAGTGTAAGCCAGGCGCTGCCCAGAGTTGAGGGCGCATCCAGGGAGAGAGTAAGGGCTGGTGCCCCCGTGCACACGGCTCACTCTGCCGCCAGCACCATCCTCACCGGCACCATCCTCACCAGCACCATCACTGCGACCACCGGCATTCCCTCCAAACCAGCTCCCTCACAAATACCATGTCTCCCCACTCCTGCTTGAGCCCATCAGCACCATCATGGTCATCAATACCACCTTCCCCACCATCCACACGCTCTGCATGCTGCACACGCACACATGCATGCACACACGCACACATGCATGCACACACGCACACATGCATGCAC
Source organism: Pipistrellus nathusii (assembly GCA_963693515.1). Taxonomy (NCBI): domain Eukaryota; kingdom Metazoa; phylum Chordata; class Mammalia; order Chiroptera; family Vespertilionidae; genus Pipistrellus; species Pipistrellus nathusii. The sequence goes on along the minus strand of OY882859.1, from coordinate 12,219,381 downwards.
ACACGCACACATGCATGCACACACGCATGCACAGATGATTTTGTTATCCTCAAAGCAGAACTCTATCTTATTCCTCTCTGGACCCCACCACCCAGCAAAGCACCTGCCACTGTCCAGAAGCTCCATGCTGTGGACTGAAGGAAGGGCTCGGCGGGTGAGGGTTTGTGGCCCCGTAGTTTGGCCCAACTCACCCAACCTGGCTGGCCATAGCGGAAGCTGGAACAGGGCAGGACCCAAGGTCCAAGATGACCCCAATGACCCTCCTGTGTCACTGCCCCTGCCCTGGCTGCCAGGACTGACAGGGCCACCCAGTGAGCCCCCAAGATGGTTTTGGGAAGCCTCTAGCCTGAATTCCCAGGATTCACAGAGTGTGTCAGGAAGCCTGAGACCCAATGAGAGCTCAAAGAGGAAAGCCCCAGCCTCAGTTTCCCTGTCTGTAAAATGGGAATCGTGCTCCCGCCTTGTAGGGCTGTTAGAAGAATGAAGTGAGTGACAGAGGGGAAGGTGGCCAGCTTGGGGCCTGGCATCTGGCAGGAGGTACCCTCTCAAGCCAGCCAGCCCCTCACCCCCAGCACTGCACGGCTGCAGGATGTGAGGGTGTTAGGTTTCTCTAGGGCGGGGGCTCTGGAAATAGAGGGAACTAAATCTTAAATGACATTACTTCCGACCTAGACACGTTCCCTAGGTATCTCATTGGCCCCACATATGCAAATGGTGGCTTGCTCGAGGTTACCCAGTCAGGGGCAAACACCCCAAGACCATTAGCTCCTAGGCCCCCTCAGCTGGGCAGGGGGCATAGAAAGGTGGTGTGAAGCCCTGAGCACCAGGTCACCCCTGAAACCGACTGCACCCCCTCCAAGAAGCAGGGGGCTGGAGCATGGGAGCGTCCAGGAGGCTCCAAACGAGGGATCTGCACAGCTCCTCAGACTGGTGGGCCCGGGCTGCCTGGGGACGCTCCTCCTGCCACCCATCCTTAGCCAGAACTCAGGCAGCTGTGTGGTTTGGGCGTTCTCCCTGCCATGCCCCACCCCCATACTCATGGAGGAGTCCGGAGGATGGTGGCCCAAGCGAGGCCCCGCCCCCGGGACCACTTCCTCTGGTAGATTAGAGTGTCTGGGTCTCCCTCCCTCCAGCCTCCCTATCCCACCACCCATGCAGGAGCAGCTTCCTGTTTGCAGGGCTGGGCACTCGTTGCTGTGGAGACAGCAGGAGGTGCCCCCTCCAGGTGGCTGATACCAGGCCCAGCCCCCAGCCCCCCTTCCCCCCCAGGCTGGCTGCTATCACTGCAGCTGCTTCTCCAACAGCTGGGCTGGCAGAACCATCTGGTCTGTGATCAAAGGGGCCGTGGGCAGGCACTGCCCGGGGACCTGGGTAAGGCACCCTTTATCTCTTCCAGGCCCAGGAACTTTCCAGACTCAGCACACCAGGAGCCCAGTGGGACGGGAGGGGCAGGCCAGAGGGCGTGGGAACAGACACTTCCTGGGAGTGGCGGAAGGGATTGAAACTAGCCAGGAACCAGGCCTGAGACCAGACAGACAGGAGGGGTGGTCCTTATGGCTCTCCATCCCCTGCTTGTGCCTCACCCTGCCCTGCCGGGGCCTCGCCAGCGGTGGGCCCAGCACTCCACTCCTCTGAGCCTGGTCTCCTCCCTGCCCGGCGGGAATCAAAGCAGTGACTGTGAAGATCCACTGATGGGGGCTTGGTTGTCATAACAAAGATGTAGTTACCACTTACTGAGGACGAGCCGTGGACGTGCCTAATTCTCATTGAACCCACATGGCAACCGGAGGTGGGGGCCTCCTAGCAGCCACGTTTTACAGAAAAAAAAAACGCCAACATTCAAAGTTGGAGGAAATGGCCCCAACGAGCACAGTTTGTGACTATTGAACATCAGCGGCTGTTACTGCTGTTTTCCTCCTGTCATATTCTGGCTGAGATCCAGACAGCCCTGACAGGTCCCCGACTCCATCCTCTGTCCAGCCAGGCCACCAGCAAGAGCCTCACCCACAGGTTCATGTTGTTCCGCCTAATAATACTCACTATGAATAACAATTATTAGTGACCGATAATAATCAGCAAGTACTGAGCGCAAGCTCTGAGCCAAGTGCTCTGTAATCTTTGTGGCAGCCCCAGAGGTCAGAACCGTAGTAGAAATGAGGACACAGGCCCAGTGAGGGGCGTGCACACGCACTGGGCTCCGATCGGACTGTGCCTCTCACTCCAGAACAGACTCCGTTCGCTCTCAAGTCTTGGTCGCGGCCACACCATTCTCCCCGCCTGGAACCGCTCACCACGTTCAGCCGGTGTCTAGGCTGGGCTGTGGGCTCCCACAAGACCAGGGCCATGCCCTCGATGTTGAATTCCTCACCTAGAACCTTGGGAAGAGGAGGCTTCGAGTCCAGAAACAATGCAGGAGTTCATTAGTAAAGGAATAACTACTCACACCTTATTTATAGAAGCTTACAAAGCCTCAGAGGCAACCATCAAGCCCTCTGTTTCTCTCCATTCTCTCCAGATACAAGCATCTCAGCTAATTTAGCATTTCCCTGAGCTTGTAGTAGAGGAATGGTGAATGAGTGAATGAATAAGTGACTGGATGAATTCGTCTTTGTTTTGTTTTGCTTTTTAAATATATTTTATTGATTTCAGAGAGAAAGGGAGAGCGGGAGAGAGATAGAAACATCCATGATGAGAGAGAATCATTGATCAGTTGCCTCCTGCACACCCCACCCTGGAGATTAAGCCCGCAACCTCAGCATATGCCCTGACCGGGAATTGAACCGTGACCTCCAGGTTCACAGGTTGATGCTCAAGCACTGAGCCATGCCGGCTGGGCACTAGATGAATTCTTAAGTGAGTAAGTGAGCAAACAAATTAATGAGCTGGAACATGAATAAGAGATTTGTTGAAACCATGAAGCAAATGGGCAAATAGATGGATGAGTACATCAAGGGAAGGGAAGAAAACTAGGAAGAAGAAATGAAAGAACCCATCCAGGTGGAGAGGCACCATCTGCAGGGTTAAGGGCATGAGAGACCCTCCAACCCCCACCACAGGCCCCAGAGCCACAAGCTCTACAGGGGCCACATCTGATCCATCGCTTTGTAAAATAAAGTTTTATTGGAACACAACCACACACATTCACTTATGTGTTGTCTACAGTAGCCCAGGAGCAGTTGCAGCTGAACTATAAGACCTGCAAAGCCTAATCTATTTTCTTTTCTTTTTTTTAATATGTTTTATTGATTTTTTTTTTTACAGAGAGGAAGGGAGAGGGATAGAGAGTTAGAAACATCGATGAGAGAGAAACATCGATCAGCTGCCTCTTGCACACCCCCTACTAGGGATGTGCCTGCAACCAAGGTACATGCCCTGGACCAGAATTGAACCTGGGGCCCTTTAGTCCATAGGCTGACGCTCTATCCACTGAGCCAAACTGATCAGGGCTGCTAACCTATTTTCTATCGGACCCTTTGCAGGCAGAGGCTGCCCTCTCTCCAGTAGAGTTCTTGCTGGGGGGACCTGAACTGGCTTCTGCCTGGACACTCCTGGTGCTGCCTGGAACCCTTCCTGCTTTCAGGGGGTCCCTGGGACCCCACTTGCACACCTCAGGACTGAGCCCTCACCACCTCTCCGGGCCGCCCCTCCTGCCTGCCCCAGGGCAGCATGGGCCTTCGAGAGCACTTCCTTCTGCTGAGCGGAAACCGTCTGTCCTCCGTCTTGTCCCCGCCCTGATCCCGACCTCCTGCCTTGACCGTGGGTGTTTACCCTGACCTCTGCCCCGCATCCCGTTCCTCACCAGCCAGGACGGCTCAGGCCCGGCTGGATCCCTCTCCCCACCGGGGAGGCCAGTGAGTCACCGCGTCTGGAGAGGGGACATCTGCTGGGCCCGGCCCGCGGCTAATCTCCCTAATTCTGCGAGAGAGGCCCGAGCCACCCCCGAGGCCTCTTGTTTGTGCTCCGGCCTGGCGGGGACGCCGGCGGGAGAGGAGACTCGCTCTCCGGGAATGGCGGGGTACTCGGATCCTGAGTGTCTCGTTCGAGTTTGGTTTTGTCTTCAGCTCCTGGGACGATGGGAAATGCGGCCTCCACGGGGCCTGTGCACCGGAAGGCAGCGCCGTTCCCGTGGACCCCACACAGATGCCTGTGGCCACCCCACAAAGCAGCCCCCGTTGTCCGGTGCCAGGTCCAGGCACCTGCTTCTCCGTCTCCTCTCTCCTCCTGGAATCTTCGACAACCATGCGAGAACCACTTAAGCTTCCGTGGGATGCTTTGGACCCATTTCCACAGGCTCCCTTAATGCCCTAGCCCTGTGGTCGGCAAACCGCGGCTCGCAAGCCACATGCGGCTCTTTGGCCCCTTGAGTGTGGCTCCTCCACAAAATACCAAGGCCTGGGCGAGTCTATTCAGAAGAAGTGGCCAAAACCGGTTTGGCTCAGTGGGAGAGCGTCGGTCTGCGGACTGAAGGGTCCCGGGTTCGATTCCGGTCAAGCGCATATACCTTGGTTGCAGGCACATCCCCATTAGAGGGTGTGCAAGAGGCAGCTGGTGGATGTTTCTCTCATTGATGTTCCTAACTCTCTATCCCTCTCTCTTCCTCTCTGTAAAAAAAAAAAATCAATAAAATATATATTTTTTAAAATAAATAAATAAATAGATAGTTTGGCTCTCAAAAAAGAAATTTCATTTGTCGTCCTGTTGATATTTGGCTCCGTGGACGAATGAGTTTGCCGACCACTGCCCTGGCCCATTTCACAGATGGGAAGACTGACACACCTCCAAAGCGCTGGGACTCAGGACTCACGTTTCAGTGAACAAATCGTTGGGTAGTGGGTATCCGACAGAGCAGCGGGGTGTGGAGAGGCGAGCGAAGGGGTGTGAAGCCGGAGGCCGGGGCTCCGCAGCCCGGCGGGAGGAAGGAAAAGCATGCCAGGAAGGAACAGCATGGGCAGCGCTGTGGAGTCCAGAAGGCTTCTTCCCCCAGACTCTGCGTGCGATGTGCCCATTGCCTCTGTAGCTGTGACTGCAAAGGGCCCACAGGTTTGGGGGCGAAGAGCAGAGAGAGGAGAGAGAGAGAGAGAGAGAGAGAAGTGAGGAAAGCAAAGAGCTGTGAACACAGGCTCCGGACCAGGCTGAGGGTGTGGGCCTGGCACTGCCACTCCTTCCCAGAGCCCGCTTTCCTGTCTGTCCAATGGGGCTCATCTGTAGAGCTCACTGTAGTTTGGGGGTGAAAGGGGGTAACGTGTGTCAAAGGCGGGGCCCAGGGGCTGGCCAGGCAGGTGCGTGGCCAGGGGACGCCGGCCTCCCTGTGAGGGAGCACTGTGCTTCTCCTCACTCCCTGTTGGAACCTGGAGCTGAGCTTGAGCCCCCGAGTGAGGTGATGTCTGATCACCGTGGCGTGAACCCTCCGCCATCAGCAGGCCAGCCCCGTGGGGTCGGGGAGGGGCCGCGCCACCGTGGGAGCGTACCTGGCCCGCGCCTGCCCCCGTGGCGTCACCTGCGCGCTTTAATGAAAAATTCACGGCCGGAGCGGTGCGCCAGGCCAGACCAGGAAATTGCAAAGTCGCGGGTGCCTTACCTCAGCACCACAGCACACTCTCTGCTTTTACAGCCCCACGTGTAATAACATAAAAGCATAATTTATTAAAGTATCACTTCAAGTGAGGATGGCAGGAGGGGGTCCATGTCCGGGGGGGTGAGGGGGGGCTGTAAGTGCCATGTTGACCGGAGATGCCAAGAGAAGAGAGCACACAGCCTCAGTTCTCACCCACCCGCCTGTCAGGGCTCATGGCCCAGTGGCTGGAGGGCCAGGGGCGTGCCCAGGATGCAGGAGACCAGGAGCCAGGCTGCGTGGGTTTGTGTCTGGCTGTGTGGCTCTGGGTGGGCCGTCGCCCTCTCTGAGCTGCGGCTTCATCTGGAAGTGGGAAGCACTGCCGAGAGGCCTGGTTTCCCCACACCGAGAGAGACTTCCAGGCACTGAGCAGTGCCAGGAAATGGCCTGGAATCACCTCATTAAACACAGAGGGGTATTTACACTGGGAGAAACAAATATTTATCTCTGGACCCAGAAGGAGGAGGAGGGTCTTTGGAACCCCAGGCTCCTATCTGGCTCAGCCTTGCCTGGAGAGAAGGGACGAGGCAGGGAAGGGAAGGAGGAAGGGGGTGGGAGGAAGGACGCAGGGGCGGAGGCAGGGCCGGGAGTCAGGCAAACTGGGTTCAAACCCCAGCTCTGCCACCACCCACCGTTGTGACCCTGAGGATGGGTCCTTGTGCCTCTGTGCCTCTGTCCCCACAGGAAATGTGGCACTTCTCACCGAAACCGGTTTGGCTCAGTGGATAGAGCATCGGCCCGCGGATTGAAGGGTCCTGGGTTCAATTCTGGTCAAGGGCATGTACATTGGTTGCAGGCACATCCCCAGTAGGGGCTGTGCAAGAGGCAGCTGGTCGATGATTCTCTCTTATTGATGTTTCTAACTCTCTATCCCTCTCCCTTCTTCTCTGTAAAAAAAATCAATGAAATATATTTAAAAATAAAAATACATAAATAAATAAATAAATAAAGCACCACCACCTCTCGGGATGGAAGGAGGTGTAAGTGAGGGGGGGTGTGCCTGGCACAGGTAAGTACCGGCTCCATGCCAGGCACGGTCCAGGCTCTCAAATCCCACAGGGAAGAAGGCAAGCAGGCAGTAGGTGGTGCTATTAGGAAAAATGGGGGGAGAGGGGATGTCTCTCATGGTGACCCACTATGCACTAAGGAGCTGGCAGCACCAGGGGGAAGGGCCACGTGGCCTGCGGCCTGCGCAGAGTTCAAAAAAACCCATAAATATCCCCACATGACGAGGCACCCCGCAGGCCTCTCCTGGCTCACTCCCAGGGGAATGATGGATGGGCCATCCCACAGGATGCGAGTTTTCAGACGCCAAACGCAAGACTTTCATCCGACCAAACAATTGCATTTCTCGTGTTCCTGCCTGGGCTCTGGCTGCTGAAACCAGAGAGTTCTTAGGATCCAGCTCGTTCTCTCCACCCGCACGGCTACCTGGTTCAGGCCACAATCAAGAGGAGTGAAGGACAACCAAGCACCTCTCTTTCAGTCGATAAAAAGCCCGGGTGCCTGGGGAAGAAGACCTTTCTCCAACTCCTTGCTTCTGCTCAACCCAAGTCCTCCCTGGGTTTCCATTTCCTTCCCCTGGAAATCATGTTTCTCTTGTAAGACCCAGTTCTGGTGCCACTCACTGTGCTTTGTTTTCTAGCTGCTTACTCACAACCAGTATGTGCCAGGACCACACTTAATGGTGAAAACCACCCGAACTCAGTTCTGGCTCCATCCTTCCAACCTGTGGGAGTTCAGGCCAGTGGTCTACCCTCTGGAACCTCCATTTCTTTATCTAAAATAATCTCAGGGCCCTGCAGGTGGAGATGAAGGTTAAAGGAGGTCCTGTGCACTGGCCTCCAATTGGCTCTTGTCATTGGACTTACCTTCTTCACTGGGAAGACACTGGGCATACAAGACAAAAGACCATACTGGGACCCCAACCTGGCCTCACCCCAAAGCTAGTCCTCTCATCATTGCCCCAGGCTGCCTCTTTCCTAGATTGCTCAAGCTAGAAGAAATATCTCCATCTTGGATCTGAGTCCTAGCATTCAAATAATAGCTATGAAACACATAGCCATACCATGCTAGGCCCGTGATCAGCAAACTGCGGCTCTCGAGCCATATGCGGCTCTTTGGCCCCTTGAATGTGGCTCTTCCACAAAATACCACGGCCTGGGAGAGTCTATTTTGAAGAAGTGGCGTTAGAAGTTTAAGTTTAAAAAACTTGGCTCGCAAAAGAAATTTTAGTCGTCCTGTTGATATTCGGCTCTGTTGACGAGTGAGCTTGCCGACCACTGGGCTAGGCAATCGTGTTTGGATTCATTTAGTGCTCATAACAATCCTCCAAGGCTGTTCCTGCTGCCACCCCCACTGATGAGGAGTCCGGAGCCCCGAGAGGTTGAGCAGCATAGACACTTGGGTCAGCGTTTGAACCCGGCTCTGCCTCCTTTCCAGGGTTGCTCTGTGTACCCATCTTCCCTCTAGACCGGAAGGAGGTCAGGGCCGGCTGAGCATCACCCCTCCTCCTCCACACTCAAGTGCAGGACCTCTCCTGGATAGGGTTGGGCGAGGACCAGTTTGTTAGGGGAAAGTCGATGGGGAAAGTGGGGTGACTGGTGAGAAAGGCCAGAGTTGGGGTCACCCCCACCTAGCCAACCTGTCTCCCACCCCAGCAGACCCACCCTTCTTTCCCAGATGGGGCACCCACCTCCTTGGTGGTCAACTCCATGCCCACCCAACAGAAGCCAGGTTCTCTCCCTGAAACATGAATTGTCACCTACCCCGCCAGCCCCAACCCTTCTAACCTCTCCGTGGCCCGAGGGGCACCCTGCTCCCTCGCCTGGCCGTCCGGACTCCCACGATGTGGCCCCTCTGCTTCTCGTTGCTGCCCCCGGGCGTAAACATCTCCCCCCTCTCAGGACACCTCACTTACCCCTGCTTTTCTGGAAGCACCTCCAGGCCAGGGAGAGTGTTTTCCATGCAACCGCCCTCCACCCCTGGGACACAGCGTCTCACACTCTTCACCTGGCCCAATGCCTGGCCCCCAGCCCGTGCTCAGCATCGTTTCTGCATCGGAACTACTGGCCTGGGAGGCCTGAATTCTGGTCCTGCTTTTGTAATTTGCTGAGACACATGCCTTCCCTACCTCTGAGCCTCAGTTTCTCCATCTGTACAAGGAAGGATGCTAACAGCTCTTTGGGGACTTGGACACTGGGGGTCTCTCTCTTTCTCTCTCTCTCTCTCTCTCTCTCTCTCTCTCTCTCTCTCTCTCTCTCTCCTGCACACACGCATGCACGCACGCACACACAGGCACTCACACACAGGGCCCATGCCAGCCTCTCCCCAGGACGCTGTGCTTCCCATGGATTGGATTACCAACATGTCATCATGGGAGGAAGAGAGACGGGTCAGGGAAAGGAGCTATAAATTCCGCGCACCAAGCCTGTCCCCGCAAGGCCTGGACCAAATGCCCATCTTCCCGGTGGGGTTCGGGTGGGGGTGGACATGGCCAGGGAGGGGGGTCCCTAAAACCAAAATGTCAGAGAAAAGGCAGGGAACTCACACAGACTCACACAGACGCTCTTTCTTCACACACACGACGACATGCTCATGTGTTCATATATGACATATGCATCAACATACATACATGTGTCCTACACACACATTTACACACATATATGATAGATAACTCTCTAGTATTCAGTCAACAAACCTTCATTGAGCCAGTTTACTAAGAAAGACTAGCTCTTCATGTCACACTTTTTTTTGTGAAACACAGCCCCACATTTGGTCACATTCTTACACACACACACACACACACACACACACACACCCGCTCACACGTCCCAGGCTTGAGCTGCAGGCTCCTTCCAAGGCCCTGTGAGGGACCCGCAACACGTGCACGTGATGGTCAAAGCCAAGGGAGGCGGGGAAATCCGCAGTGGAAAGCGTGCCAGGAAGTTAATTAATAAAAACATTATGATACTTTTATGAATTCAGTAACGTTTGCGGCATTTCTCAGTTTTAAAATTGGGCGATTGGTTCTGGTTCCTTTTCTCATTTTAAAGACTCTCCAGTATTTGTACCTTTGTATTCTTTTTCCTGAAGAAGGACCTTAAAATTGGGTACATTTTCAGCCTCGTCTGCCCTGCAAACTCAGTCACACTGCTGCACACATGTTCACATCCCCACATCTTTTGCTATGTTTTTATTGATTTCAGAGAGGAAGGGAGAGGAAGAGAGAGATAGAAACATCAATGATGAGAGAGAATCATTAATTGGTCGCTTCCCGCAGGTCCCACACTGGGGGTCAAGTCCACAACCCAGGCATGTGTCCTGACCGGGAATTGAACCGTGACCTCCTATTCATAGGTCAATACTCAACCACTGAGCTACGCTGGCCAGGCCTCCCCACATATCCTTATGAGTCACACATGCCTGGGCACACAGGGTCCTACACCTGCCTTCCACTCTCTTATGACAGGTGGGCGACCTAGAGCAGCTCCAGCTGCCGGGCCTCAGAGCAGACCCCCAGCACGCACACACCACCCACGCCCCACGATGCCAGCGTCGCCCCGTCCCGCTCCGTCCCCAGAACCGGCCCCTCCATGCCGCCCCCTGCCTTTGCCCCACAGCATGACACCCACCGCCACCTCAGCAGGAAACTGCCCAAACCCACAGAACACCCCGAAATTTTTCCGGAGGTCTCCTCATTGCCCAAAGGCGGCTGGCGTTCACGAGAAGATATGAGAACTGGAATGATACAGTCATTCCCGGGTTCACGTCCCGCCTCGGTGTACCAATCTGTGAAACGGGGGAATAATCCCACCTCCTGGGCATGTGGTGAGGAATAACGGAGCAAACGCAGCAAAGCACAGAGAGGAGACCCAGCGCGTGGCACTGGCCATTCTGCTTTCCCTCCGTGACTTCAGCAAGGAGGGCAGGAGCCCTACCGCTCCCGCCCGGCCCCACCTCCGGCCCTCGCTGGCCCAGCCCCTCCCCGCTGCCTCAGCCACATCACCCTCTCAGGCCACCCGAGTGCTGGGAGCACCAGCGCACCTGCTTCCATGGGCTCTAATTTCCTGTAAGTGTAAGAATTCAGGTCAGACACCGCCCGCGGCCGAGCCCCCCTCCCGGCGGAAACCCATAAATAACCTGGCTCAGGCTGCCTGGCCAGGCACGAGACTTTCTCTCTCGCTCACTATGAGGTTGCGCCTCAGCATGGCTCTGCCAGGCGGGTACAGCGGCGCCCTCCGACACGGGAAGGTCCTGGCCCACGCACCAGGAGGCACTCCCTTACACGATGCCCTTCCCAGCCCTCCCCTCCCCCACACAGCGCCCCTCCACCGGTCCCAGGTGGCCAGTGACTGACACCTGAAATCATTCATTAGTGCGCACTCTCCCTGCAGAGGGCCCGACTGAAAATATTTTTGGAACGGAGGGCCAGGCCGTGTCGCAACTGCTCAGCTCTGGATGCAGCCACAGACAGAGTGCATATAAACGCATGGGCAGGAGTGTGTGCCAGTGACACTTTTTTACAAAATGGGCCCCGGGCCAGACTGGCCATGGCTTGCCCATCCCTCCTCCGTGCTGTGCCGGAATCCAGTTGAAAATCCTAGCCGATGAGAGCTCCAAGGGCCCTGGGAGTTAGCGATTCCAGCCAGCACTGGCCAGAGGATGAACTGAGGTCCAGGGAGGGGATGCGGCCCGTCCGGGTCCCCCCACGGCTCAGAGCTGGGACTCGCGAGGCTTGTCCAGCACTCTGTCTGCTGCATCGTGGATCCGTCCTCCAAGGTCAATACTCATGGCCCTCTGGGTCCCTTGCTCTGAGGTTGGGATGGAGCTGGGTCTCTGTCTGTCTCCCACATGGACCAGGGGGTTGCCTAAGCACCAGGACTGAACATGGACCATCTCAGGGCCACCCAGAGTCCACCCAGTCCAGGACCTGCCCCAGCCAGACACTCAAGGAGAAAAATACAGAAGGGAGCACCTCCCCCCTATTCCAGCCCAAGTCCTGGGTTTCTCAGCGGTGGGACTGCTGACATTAGGGGAAAGGCAGTTCTAGGGAGCTTTCCTGTGTGTCCTAGAAGGTTTAGCAACATCCCTGGCTTCTACCCTTAGATGCTAATACAACAGCATGTGTACACACACACACACACACACACACACACACTGCCAGTTGTGAAAACCAAAAATGTCTCCAGATAATGACAAATGTCCCCTGGGAGGCAAAATCAGCTCTCCCCCCCCCCCCCCCCCCCGCCTCCTCCCCATAAGCCCTAAGCCAAGCTGAGGACGAGAGCACACGCTATGTAAACACACACACACACACACACACACACACACACACACACCGTCTTCCCTAGCTTGCCGTGGCACAGCTGGGAACCTGGCCCAGCCCTCAGTAGCCTCAGTGTCCGCAGCCCCGATGGGTCCGGTCCATTCGGTCCATTCGCTGCAGCTCCGGCCGGAGGGGGAGGGGAGGAGGAATGCGACCACAGCTGCAGGGTCCAAAAGTGCTGAGGAGACACGAAGACGTTCCCCTGTGAGTCAGGAGCCAGGAATGTGTCGCCCGGAGTGGCCGTGAGCCAGAGCCCCCCGCACGCCACCCCCCGGAGCATCCGCCTTTTATTAGAACAGAAACGGCGGCAGGTGCCAGGTCTCCGAGAGCCCGCTAAGCCAATAAACTCCTCGAGTGCCAAGAGGGGCCGCTGGGCAGGAAGCCACCCGGGAAGGATCCCCGGGGCTGGGCAGGCAGGGGAGAAGGATCCGGGCGGAGATGGGAGCCCTGCGGCGGCAGCCCTGTCCGCCCTGGTCCGGGCTCCGGGCGTCTGGCCTGCATTTCCTTCTCTACATGTTTGCTTTGTATCATCGCTTGACTGGCTTTTTACTTCAGTCTTTCTTGCAATGAAGCCAGCAATACCCCATTCGCTAAAGCTGCGTAAGGAAGGTGGCCCTCCACCCTCTCCCTCACCGTGACCGCAGCGCCTCAGAGCCCCCCGTGGGCCTGAGCTTTCACATCTGTAGAAATGGGGCTCACCCGTGTCTCCCCACAGGGCTGGGGGGATTTGAGAGAATGTGGGTACATTCCCTTCCTCTCCCCTCCATCCTGCCCCTGGTTTGGGGCAGACCCAGCAAGCCCATCCTCCTGGCCCCCCACATGGCCTCCCTCCCTCCCTCCCAGCCCCAGGGCTCTGCCAGCAACTCCCCAGAGGACCCCCTGTGGGACCCCCCTGCCCCATCTCCTTCTCCTGGTTCTGTGTCCAACCTAGATTCTAACTTAGAACAGCTCCAAAAGCCACACCTCCTCCAGGAAGCCTGCCTGGTTGGTTCATTCCCGACACGAATTAAGCAGGAACTGCAAGAAGCATCTCCATCGACCCTGCCCTCCACTGGGACATCGTCCCCCTGCCAGGGGCCAGGCCGGGCCCTTTGCAAACACTGTGTCCTTTAACCCCCACGTCACAGCCACAAGCAGGAACTGCTCTCCCGACGTCCAGGTGTGGAAGCTGAGGCTCAGAAAGGTGGGGCGGCGTGCTCTCCTTCCATGCATTCCCCAGAGTGCCAGGAGGCCCAACCCAGCTGTCTCAGAGGTTCACAGGCACCACCGAACCTCCGGATTCCTCTTTATATTGATCCCTTAAACTACAACACCTTCTTCTAGCCGCATCAAGCCCTTTCCAGCCCAAAGTAGATGAAATACAAACGATCGATAGATGATGGATAGGAGTGACGTGGAGTCAGTAAAAATACTAGTAAGTGCTCCTGCACATGCACCTGAAATCATGTGACCCCAGGGTATGCCCAGGGCCCACCTCCGTCGCCTCCCACTCCTGGGTTCTCAGCGTCACCGGAGAAAAGGCAGGTTCCCCCGACGCTGTCTCCCCCAGACCACTGGGCCTAGAATTACATCCCTAGTTCCCTTCTGACTCCTGGGCCCAGGGCCAGCTTTTCACTGACTGGTAAGCGGGGATCTTTCATTTTTTAAAAACTCAGGCCGAGGCAAAAACAGCTATGGGGGCTCTGGGCCACGTCTGGGGCCAAAAGGCAGGAGCCCTGCGCCCTGGCCTGCGGCTGTGGGGGCACTGGGGTCTCCGTGCTAAGGCACCTGCCCTGGGAGGGCCCTTCCTCCCCCAGAGCATGCGTCCTGCTCCCTCCAGCTGCCTCCTCCTCTGACGCTGCAGACCCTCTCGAACGCCGAGGCACTGTTCACGGCCGATGGCACTTAATGCAGGAGCGCCCCTGTCCCCACGTCACAGACGGAGAAGCGGGAGCTGCAGAGGGCTCTGCCGTGTGTCAGGGCCGTCTCCCACCTGCCCTGCCCAGATCTGGCCCAGGCTGGAGCCAGTAGTCTTGCCTTCTTCCCAGAAGCACTGGCTCCACAGGGCTCCGTGAGGGCATGTGCCAAGGCAGCTTTTCCCCAGGGCCCAGGCCGTGCCAGGGAGAGACTAGCCCTGGCCCCAAAGGCTCCAGGGAGGGGCGGGTGCCCAGGCGTCCTCAGGGGCTCCCGTGTTCACGCTCACCCTTTCTGTGCCTCTGCCAGGCACTACCCCAAAACAGCATCTCGGCAGCCACCCGGGTGGGTCCTGGCAGAAGAGCCAGGGCAGGCAGGGGGATCAGCTGCTCCCCTGGCCTCAGCCCAAGACCGGCACAGGCCAGCCCTGAGGGCCCACCTGTGCCCGGCGTGACTTCCAGGCACCAACCGGCCCCTGCTGACCCTCCTGACCCCACTTCCCCGGCAAGGCCCTCCCGCTCCACCGCCATGGGCTGTGCCTTGGAGCGAACACGCCTGCTGGACCACCCCACCAACTAGCCATAACCTCAACACAGACAGCCAGGCCTCAGGGAGCCTCCTTCTCAAATCTTAGCCGCCTAGCCATCCCTCCTTAAAAGCCAGAATGCTGAAGTCCTTATTTTTATTCTTGGAGTCCCAGAGAGTTAGAATTCTCCCTGTAGTCTCAGGATATATGAACCATCCCCTTGGAGGGTCCCAGACGCATGAGGGTCTTTCCCCCTTGCTGTCCCGATGACGGAAGATTATTGCTGAATAGGGCCTGAGGTCTCCACATGATACACACGGAGAAACCGAACCCCGAAGGAGGAGAGCGACTGGCCCAAGGTCACCCAGGGAGGCGGCCCAGGTGGGGTCAGGACGCAGGTGTGTGGCTCCTCAGTCTCTGCCTGTGGCCCCGGAGCCTCCAGCCCTGGAGCAAGGAAGACTTCCTCTGGGGCCCTAAGCCTTCTGGCCAAGGCTTCCCACCCACCCGTCCCAGGAGGAGGGTCCTCATTTCCCCTCCACCCCCCACCCCCGCCCCGCCCCCTGGAATGGCTTCCAGATCAGGGCCTGTGTCCCTAGCCTGCAGCAGGGGCAGGAGACACCCCTTCCCCCCGTCAGGGTGCCTGGGCCTCCGGTGCCACCCCCAAAATAGCCCGGCTCTCCGGCCCACAGATCGGGTTGCAGCCTCCCTGTCCAGATGGGGCGCCTGGCAGGGCGGGAAGCCCTTCTCCCTCGCGCTGCCTCCACCTGCTCCCCCCTCACACGTCAGCGCTGGAGCCCGCACTTAAATCACAGCCTCCCTCCTGAGGACGCAGCCTTTGCTGGAGGCTGTTGGATGGGAGCGGCGGCAAGGGGGTGCCTGACTATCAGAAATCGGGGAGAAGGGTGGAGGTGGCTTCTCGAGAGGAGTGATGTGAGAGTTCCTTTACTGCCACGGAGCTGCCATGTGGTTTGGAAGGGTCAACTGCCCTCTCTGAACCTCAGTTTCCCCTACCCCTTCCCCCCCCTCCCAGCCCTGCTCCGTAAATTGCAGAAAGGGTCCAGTCCCGTCCATTGGCTCAGTGGATAGAGAGTCGGCCTGCGGATTGAAAGGTCCCAGGTTCGATTCCGGTCAAGGGCATGTACCTTGTTGCGGGCACACCCTCAGTAGGGAATGTGCAGGAGGCAGCTGATGGATGATTCTCTCTCATCGATGTTTCTAACTCTCTATCCCTCTCTCTTCCTTTCTGTAAAAAAAAAACAAAAAACAATAAAATATATTTTTTTAAAAAAAACAAAAACAAAAAACAACAGACAAGTCCCTGCCTTCAAGGAGTCCACAGCCCAGGTCAGTAAACCCTAGCCAGGCAGGCGGGTTCCTGAGCCTGTGTTTGTCCCACACACACTGTCTGCTATTGGAGTTATGCTATTTTATTTAGGGGGGGGTCTAAGAAGAACTTTCTGAGGATTTGGGTTGAGACCCCCTACCCTGGACCAGAGAGCAGGGGGTTATGGGTAAGACCAGAGGAACTTCCTCCCCTCCCCCAACCAAGCCTATCGGAGTGAAATGAGGTTTCTGTTGCAGGACGCAGCCCAGTGGCCCCCAGCCCCTGAGCCTCAGTGGGGCGGCCCTGCAATCCAGAGGAATCCATCGAGACGGGGGCTGCAGAGGCTGAGATCCAAGGGCCTAGACCACCCAGGAGTCCCTAAGGCAAAGGGAAGCAGCTGGGATTCCGGGAACCTCACCTGGGGTCCAGGGAGGAAGAGGCCAGAGGGAAGGCCACCAGCCTCCAGGATAGCCCTGCAGCTCAGGGTTAGTACCCGGAGCTTCCGGGGCGCAGGTGTCTGTGGAGGGTGGGATCAAAAGGATCCTTCTTACTATGGCCACGCCCCCTCTTCTAGAGGCCTGAGGGCAGCAAGAATCCTCTGGGACCTTATGGTCATTCACCCCTCTCCACATCCCTCTTTCAAGGTCAAAGATAGGGAAATTCAGACCCGGGGAGGCAAAGTGACTCACCTGGGACACGGTAGAGTGGCTGTCTGAGTCCACAACGTACAGGCTTTATGTCTTAGAGCCGTGGTCGGCAAACTGCGGCTCGCGAGCCACATGCAGCTTTTTGGCCCCTTGAGTGTGGCTCTTCCACAAAATACCACGGCCTGGGAGTGTCTATTTTGAAGAAGTGGCGTTAGAAGAAGTTAAAGTTTAAAAAATTTGGCTCTCAAAAGAAATGTCAATCGTCCTGTTGATCTTCGGCTCTGTTGACTAATGAGTTTGCCGACCACTGTCTTAGGGGAAAATAAATATGGTTTCAATTTTTTAAATCTTATGCTTGGGGTTGGTTGTTATTGTTCAAGTAGCTGCTCACTTAACCTCTTTCTTATTTAAAGGTTTCCTTACTTGCTCAATGCAAATGCATTGAGAACAGATGCATTTAGAACCAGCCGCCCCATGTCCTACCTGATGCATGAAGGCAGGTTGGTCTCCTCTTCCCCACCTGCTGTGAGCACTCACCTTGCACACCTTGCTCCAGGCCCAACACCCTCCTCACCCTCAGTCTCCACCTGACTTCCAGATGGTTCTTTCTGTCTTCAACTGGAAACCTTTTCTAAGGGCCTTCCACGTGCCAAGTTTTGTCGTGAGCACTGGGCAGGCTCACGGCACCCCGCCCCCTTCCTGGAGGCCAGGATAAATGCACAAATAAGTAATCACTAGCCAGTCATAAGGCAGGAACTGGGGTCTCTCTCTTTGCCAATGTACCCAAGCACTTGGATCGAGATTTTGCCACAGGTAGGTGCTCAATAGATATTTGTCAAATGAATGAATTCGCTGAGATGGAAAACCCAGAGTATGAAGCCAGCTTGGGGGAAGTTGATATTGAACTTGAGGTACCCCAGGGCCACCTGAGGGAGGAGAGTGGTCAGGTATCCACAGGGTTGCATGTCAGAATGCGGAGCTTGGCAAAGAATGCGAGCAGAGAGCAGTGTCTGTCTGGCTCACACTCAGCTGCCCCCCGCCCCCTCCGGGCTGGTCTCTCCCTCACGCCCCCATACTCCCTTCCCAGGGAGCGAGGAGGGGGTCTGAGAGCTGCCCCTCCGGCCCCAGACTGGCCGGCCCTGCCCCCTCCCTCCTCTAAGCTGCCCAACAAAAGCTGCCCTTGTAGGAGCCAGGACCATCGTAATTAAAAAGGAAACATAATAAAGCCTCGCTCTCAAGCCAAATCCCCGTCCCTACAGCGGACGCCCGGCCCGCCCCGCGCTGCCCAGGGAGGACACACGGCCCCTTTGTGAGCCCTGGGCCAGGGCCACGCCTGCCCTGCCCCGCCCAGCCCTGCCTCCCGCCCCTCCCTTCCCACACAGCCGACCCCGATGGCCTTCAAATCCGAGCGGAGAGACCCCAGCCTCCTCTTTTCACAGGCGGGAAACTGAGGTCCAACCCAGTCCCCCCCACCCCGCTCCTTCAGCCCAGCTTCTGTCCAGTGAGTGTCCTCTCTCCGGACTCCATACCCCAGAGCCACTGGTGGACAGTAAAAAGCTTCGTCATGTCCGAAACCAGTTTGGCTCAGTGGATAGAGCATCGATCTGCGGACTGAAAGGTCCCAGGTTCAATTCCGGTCAAGGGCATGCCCACTGGTTGTGGGTACATCCCCGGTGGGGGGAGTGCAGGAGGCAGCTGGTCAATGTGTCTCTCTTATCGATGTTTCTAGCTCTCTATCTCTCTTCCATCCTCTCTATGAAAAATCAATAAAATATATTTTAAAAAATAGCTCCTTCATGGAGCTCTTTGCTCCCCGTCAAGCTGAGGGAGACCCCAACAATTAGGTGTCACCCAGTGAGGCTCAGAGAGGTGCGGTTTGCCTGCAGTCACAGAGTAGGGAGGAGGCAGACCGGGGACCAAATCACAGTCCGTCTGGCCCGGCACACAGCTCTTGGCGTGTCCTGGCACCGATCAGGGTGACCTGGGCCCCAGGCCTCGGCATCAGGTCTCCGCGCTGTAGAAGGGGTGAGAGAGGGCCACCTCAGCCCTCTTCCTGTGGCTGGAGTCCAGGCCCCTGCAGGGGAGGCAGGGGATGAGAATGCCAGGATGTCCCAGACCTATAGGACCGGCCTCCCGCATCACACCAAGGCTGGCCTGACCATGAGCTTTCAGTGAGGACAATACCGTGTCATCAGAGAGTCCCCCCTAAGATCCAATTGGACATCTCCCAAATCCGCCCACCCCAGCCCCCTGGCCACCTGCGTGGCCTGGGCATCAGGTCTCTGCGCTTTCCGCCTTTTGGCCTCACCCCAGGGACCTCTCCCATCACTCGGGGCTCCAGCTGGCACAGCCGAAGGTAGAATTTTGGTGCTGGCTGAGGTGGTTGAGGTCCTGTTTCTGACCCCATCAGCCTACCCTCCTACCACTACCCCCAACATTCATACTCACATCCTCCCAGGCTGTCAGGGACCCCCCCCCACACACACACACACACACACTCAGGTGGTCACAGCTGGCAAAGGCTTGGAGGGAGCCAGGGAGACATGACAGCCTTCAATGATCAGGCAATGGGACCCCTCCCAGTGGTGCAATGTTAGGGGCCCTAATGTTTGGCGCTGTGCACACATGCAGACATTCCGATGGGTGCCTGCTTAAGTTGTGGGTGTTGGTGGGCGTGCGGAGACACAGGCCTGTGTTTGAGATTCTTGCTTAAGTAAGAAAAACAAATCCCGCCACTTATTGGGCTTTCATGCCGGGAGTTCTACCTGTTGTGCATGTAAGTCTCCTTCTTACATAGCTCTGGGGGCGGGTGGGGAGAGAGGGGGAAACGCTCTCATTCTTTTTAAACCTCAGAAAAGCAAACTGCCCAAGGTCACTCTGCCAGCGGGTGGTAGAGCTTGAATTTAAAGTCGGATCTGTCTGATCCCCACACCTGCAACGGGGGTGCAGAATGCTTGACAGCCGCCCATCCATCCCTGCTGGGGTCATCGGTCCTGCACTTCGTATGCTGACCCCTTCAGAACGAAGGCCGGGCAGAGACAGGGCTGCCACGTCAGCAAACTCCAAAAACTCCTAGAAGTGTGCACCTGTAAGAGTAAGTGTGAGTGCATGTCCATGCATGTCCATGCGTGTGCATGTGTGTGTTCAGGGAGGTGCTGACCAGGCCTAGCACATGGGGGCCAGCCACGGTCTGCCATTTCCACCTGCCCCCATGATGCACCCCCTGGGCCAGGACTGAGGAGGGGACACTCCTGGGCGCCCAGGGCAGGTAGGAGCGGCCCCCATGCGCTCTGCCCCCCAGGAGCCAGCCGGAGCAGGCGGGGATTAGATAATGCCTCTTGTAAGAACAAGGGATTGTTGCGAAGGGGAAATGAGAGTGGGGGGCCAGGCGGCCAGTTCAGGTTTCTCCTGGGGTGAAAACTGAGCCCCCCGGGGAGAGGATCCCCACCTGCCAGGCCCTAATCCCCCTCGTTCTCACCAAAACCCCAAAGAAGAGGCTGTTCAGAGGCAGCAGATTCCTGGGATTCATTAATTCTGGATTTGCAGGAGGGACTGGCTGCCTGGAGTTCCTCCTGCAGGTGGCAGCCTGAGAGGGCAGCGGGTGCCCGCGGGGAGGCATGTGGGGCATAAGGAAGGGTGGTCCCGCCTCCAACTGGCCAAGCTGAGGCCTCCTGGGCCACAGGGGCCGAGGGATAGACCCTGGGCTTCCCCAGGGAGAAGAGTCCTCCCATACACGCCTCCCCCCACAGGGATCTCTCTTTGGCCAGTTCTCAGCTGCTAACTTTTATTTTCTCCTCTTTACGAGCTGTAATTTACACACAGTAAAATGCCCAGGTCTCACAGAATGAGTTTTAACAAGTTACTCAGGTAACCACCTGGAAGATAGGGCCATTTTCCTCCCCCGGAGCTTCCCTCACACCCCGTCTGCCGATCCCGGACCCAGGCACCCACTTACCTGCTGCCCGTCTCCACAGATGGGTTTTGTCTCTTCGAATCCCACTGTCTGTGCTCTGCTGTGTGTGCTCAGCAAAATGTCTGTAGATTCATCCACGTGGTCCTGTGAGATAGCGGGTTTCCGCGCAAGATTTCACCTGAACAGAGGGTCTCCTGGTTAAAATCAATTGGCAAACGCCAGGATCTTCCCAGGCCCAAGGGCTCTGAGCTACGATGGGTCCAATCCTGTGGCTTCGCCTCCAGAATGTTTTCAAATCTTCAACACCCTTCCTATCCCCACCCAGGCTCCTGCCAACCCCTCCTTCCGCCACAGCCTCCTCTGACCTTCCCTCCCACCCACCCCAGAATCCCCCTCACTGCTCACTCAGCCCCTGCCTCAACCTCCTCCCTCTACTCCACAGCAGCTTTCCAAATGCAAGTCACTCTCCCTTGTAGACTGCTCAGTGTCTCTGCAGCACCCATAGGAGAAAGTGCAAGCCGAAACCGGTTTGGCTCAGTGGATAGAGCGTCAGTCTGCGGACTGAAGAGTCCCAGGTTTGATTCTGGTCAAGGGCATGTACCTTGGTTGTGGGCACATCCCCAGTAGGGGGTGTGCAGGAGGCAGCTGGTCGATGTATCTCTCTCATCAATGTTTCTAGCTCTTTATCCCTCTCCCTTCCTCTCTGTAAAAAAATCAATATAATTTATATGAAAGAAAGAAAGAAAAAAAGAAAGAAAGAAAGAAAGAAAGAAAGAAAGAAAGAAAGAAAGAAAGAGAGAGAGAAAGAGTTTCTTTGCTGGGTACCCTGGGCCTTCAGGGTCCAGCCCTCTCCATCTCTCCGTCTCCTCTATCAGCACCTGTCACACTGTGGGCTCCCACCCACAAACTAGTCCCCATGGCAAGGTTGCTGTGTTCTGTCTCCCTCTTTCTCTGCTCTGTGCTTCTGTTCATGTTGTTCCCTCTGGTAAAAGCACCCCACTCAGGCGCTGTCCGGATCCGGGCGAAGTGCTACCAAACCAGGAAACCTGCCTTGCACCCCTTTGCCCTAACGGGGCCAGTTTCCCCTCCATCCCGGCCCTGCCACCAGACCTCCCAGGCCTACCCTGCCTTGGTCTGCACCCTTGCCACACCTTGACTTCCAACTTCCAGGGACAGTGTCTTATTCCGATCTGGACCCCGGGGCCCACGCCAGGGCTGGCACCTAATAAATCTCAGCAAGGTCCTGCCTCTGCATCTTCTCCTACTCTCCTCAGCTCTGCCTTGGCAGGCATCTGGGCACAGAGGAGCTGGATTGAATTGCATTGAGTCAGCCACGTGGCATTGGGACAGATCTGAGACCCAAGTGGGTGGGGAAGCAGGAAGGAAGGGGTCACGTCCGGTCCTCCATGGACCAGGCAGATCTGGGTTCAAATCCCGCCCCAGCAGTTGCCTGGCTTGACAAAGTCACTTCAACTCCCCGAGCCTCCATTTCCTCGCCTGTGAAGTGGGCATGCTCACAATGTGCACGTCACTGTTTGATGTGTGTGTGTGTATGTTTGTTTGTGGATCCACTGACATCCTGTGTGCAACCGTCTCGGCATGATGTTACCTCTGACAGCCACTGTCAGGTGGGTGGAGGGAGAGAGAACAGAGGGAAGGCAGGTACATACCCAAATGATAACAGGCAGGGAAGGCAGTGGTCCCCACCGGCCTCCAGCATCCCATCAGATATCGAGCCCCTGCTTGTCTCCCTGGCCTCCACCCCTGGCCTCCCTGCCTCCCAACGTGGTAGAGAGGACAAGAGGCTAAAGCAGTCAAGTCGGGCGGAACCAAGTGGAGAGAAGGTGGGGAGGCAGGAATGCTCACAGCCGCCCTGCTCATGACAGACAAAACTCGGAAACAGTCCAAAGGCCCATCGGCAGATGGACAGACAGCCGAACTGTGGCGTGTCCAGGTCATGGCCACGAGAAGGAACGAAGCACTGGCAGGGGATACAATGTGGATGAACCTGGAGCACGTGACGCCGAGTGAAAGGAGCCAGGCACAGACGACCACATGGAGCAGTTTCGTTTGTACAGAATGTCCCGACGAGGCACCTCTATGGAGACAAAAAGTAAACTGGCAGCTGCTCAGGGCTGGGGTGGAGGGAGAGGCTCGGGGAGGGGTAGCTAAAGGGTAATGGGTTTCTCTTTGTGGTGACAAAAATGTCCCCAAATTGATTCTGGTGATGGGGGGATGATCTGTGAATATACCAAAAGCCACTTTACACAGGTGCCTCATAGGGAAGTAAATTACAGCTCAATAAAGCTGCATTGAAAGAGACTAGAGAGGGCAAGAGGGCAGGGGAGGGAAGAGGTGTCTAGCTCCCGGGGGGGGAAAAAGGACGCCTATGAGAGGGGAGGAGGCCTCGGGAGAGGGGGCATCTGCCTCAGCAGGAAAGCCAAGCCTGGGATTTCACAAGCCCTTCCTCTGTTCTCCCACCACCCGTGCGGGGCAGGCTGATTACAAAGGGGAAAGCTGAGGATCAGGACATGCTGCCGAGATCACCCTGCCTGGGAACCGGGGTTTGCAATGACAGAGACGGGCCTGGCCCAGGCCTGCCTGCTGTGCCCCTCCTTGGGCTTCCCCGACACTCCAGGAATGTGAGACTGGCATCCCCAGCCTGGCATGGGCTGCCCTGGATAAGCTGGAGGGTAGAGGGCGAGGCCACCGTGCTGGCACCAGCTCTACCCAGGCAGATCCACACAGGTGTGGGCATCCCGGCTCAGCCTACACAGCTGCTGCCCAGCCTTGCGCCCCGGGCCAGGCCCTGTCCCCACCCCGGACCAGTGCAGGCAGCTGGAAACACCTGCACCCACGGACAGGCGCCAGCCTGAGTGCCCAGGAGCCAGGGTCCTTGGGGCAGCATCTGAGGCTGCGGGGATGGCTGTCAGCCAGGGGGTGAGGCCCAAGAGGTGGCACAGGCCGTGTGAGAGCATCAGGAGCGCACTTGTGGAGTTCCCCGTGCCCCTCAGGGTGTGGCCTGAGGGTGTGTGAGTGTGTGAGAGAGAGCACAGGCCTGCGTGAGGACAGGTGTGCCAGGCGGAGAGCGGGTGTCTCTGCGTGTGTCCTGGGCCTGGAGAAAAGGAGAGGAGGGGACAGGAGTGAGAGCCCATGGGCGTGTAAGATGTGACGCGGGGATGCCGAGTGTGAGGCTGTCTCAGGGGTGTGAGACAGCAGTGTGCCCGGGAGACCTCCGAGTGCCCGGAGCACCAGGAGGGACAGAGGCCCAGGACTGAGCAAGTGTGAGAGTGGGTGTGAGTGTGAGTGTGAGTGGGTGCGAGGCAGGGATGTGTGAGTGGGGTGTGCCCTCGCAGATGCCTTGGGGCTTACACACCCCTCAGTGTCCCCTCCTCCCTGAGTGGCTGTCACCCTCAGGGACGGCCCAGGCCCTTGTCCATTTCTTTTCCTCTCCCTCTGGACTCCCCCTCAAGCAGGGAGCATTCAGAGGACAAACAAGCCCCTCCAGGCACAGCTGCCACCTCTCACAAGCTGGGAGGGTGTGTGGCCTTTGAGCCTCAGTTTACACATCTGTACAATGGAGATAAGATAAAATAGCTCCTCCCCAGGAGAGCAAATAACAAAATGCAGGCAAAGAATTCAGCCGCCCCGAACGAATGAACAAATGAAGAGCTGAACCGAGGGGGCTGGTCAGGAACCCTCGTCCTGCCCTGCCTCTGCCCTGGCCACGCCCCCTCCAGCCAGGGAGGAAGAAGGCATCTGAGGTCAAGACTCACCTTTCACCGAAACCGGTCTGGCTCAGTGGACAGAGCGTCGGCCTGAGGACTGAAAGGTCCCAGGTTCGATTCCGGTCAAGGACATGTACCTCGGTTGCGGGCACATCCCCAGTAGGGGGTGTGCGGGAGGCAGCTGATCAATGTTTCTCTCTCATCGATGTTTCTAACTTTCTATTCCTCTCCCTTCCTCTCTGAAATAGTAAATAAAATATATATATTAAAAAAAAAAAAAAAAAAAAAAAAGACTCACCTTTCTGGATGGGCAAGGGCAGGCCTCGCAGAGCCAGGAGGTTCCTGGGGAGACAACGCCCAGAACCGCAGGTCTCTGTCCTGCCCGGGACAGGCGGGGCCAGAGGATAGGGGGTGGATGGTTATCGACGTGTATTCACTCAGCAAACCCCTCCCAGGCACCAACTCTGCCAGGGCCTGTGGCAGGCACTGAGACGTCAAAACCTCTCCGGCCCACCCTCGCCCTTCAGGGCCCTGGCAAGGGAGGGTGCCTGTAAACAGGTTTTAATCCAGCGCCCTGTGTGATAGCATCGCGGGAGCCCGGAGGAGGGCCCAGCCCCAGGCCAGGTAGTCCAGGGAAGGGTTTTCGGAGAAGGCAGGATTCCTAGTAGCACTGAGCCAGGTGTTTCAGGCTAAGGCAGTGGTCGGCAAACTCATTAGTCAGCAGAGCCAAATATCAACAGGACAATGATTGAAATTTCTTTGGAGAGCCAACTTTTTTATTTTATTTTTTAAATCTTTATTGTTCATATTATTACAAAGGTTCCTCATTTCTTCCCCCCTCCACCAGGTTCCCACCCCTCCCTCCACCCCCTCCCTATCCCCCATTGTCCTCATCCATAGGTGCACAGTTTATGTTCAGTCTCTTCCTCCCTCCCTTTCCCGGATAGTAAATCCCTTTTCAGATAGTAAATCAGTTACTTAGCATTTTCTCAAATCAATAATACCTCCACATGCCCAATGATACACTTCACACAAAAGACATTTCCCAATAGGTCCACCAGCCTCATCCAGGCCCTACCCAAGGCACTCACAGATCAACACCCCAGCCCTATACTAACTCAACACATCCAGATCTAAGCCTTCATCACTTGATTCAGCAGACCCTCAAGTTCCCGCAAAAGTTTCCAGCCATGTCTGAGAGGCAGCCCTGGGGCAGGGGCAGGTGAGGAGCGAGCTGTTCCGGGCCTGGCTGCTCCGGGCCTGGCCTCTGTTGCTCTGGTTCGTTCTACAACCAGCTGCTCCGGGTCTGGTCACTGCCGCTCCCGACCTAGTTGCTCTGGACTTGGCTGCTGCTGCTCCGGGCCTGGCCGCACCTGACCCGGCTGCTCTGGGCCCGGCTGCTCTGGGCCCGGCCTCTCCGGGCCTGGCCGCTCCCAGCCTGGCAGCCGCTGCTCAGGGCCTGGCCTGGAGAGCCAAATTTTTTAAACTTAAACTTTGTCTAACACCATTTCTTCAAAATAGACTCGCCCAGGCCATGGTATTTTGTGGAAGAGCCACACTTAAGGGGCCAAAGAGCCGCATGTGGCTCGAGAGCCGCAGTTTGCCGACCACAGGGCTAAGGCAACAGCCTGAACAAATGGCCGGTGCCACCTGAGCATCTGTCTTGGGGTGAGGAAGTGACGGGAGACGAGGCTGGAGAGGCCTTCGGGTTGGCATATGGAGTGAAGGCCTGAGGCTGGGTCCCCGCTGTGAACCCAGACATGTTCACAGACACCGTTAATAACTGTCCCTCTCACCTGTCCTCACAGAGGTCTCGTGACTTACGAAATACTTCCATACCCAAGATCTTGCTTGGTCCTTGTCGGAATCCTACGACGGAGGTGGGACAAAAGCCCATTCGCCTTTTCACTTTGGCCACTTGGAAACTCAGAGGCTAACCTGAGCACTCTGCGAAACACAGACACCCTCTTCCCTCCCTCACCCTCTCGGAAAATCATCGGGAGGCAGGGGGTGAAGAGGAAGGTGAGGCCAAAACCGGTTTGGCTCAGCCGGTAGAGCGTCGGTCTGTGGACTGAAAGGTCCCAGGTTTGATGGGCTTTTGTCCCACCTCCGTCGTAGGATTCCGACAAGGACCAAGCAAGATCTTGGGTATGGAAGTATTCTGTACCTGAGTTGCAGGCACATCCCCAGTACTGGGTGTGCAAAAGGCAGCTGGTCGATGTTTCTCTCTCATCGACATTTCTAGCTCTCTCTCTCCCTTCCTCTCTGTAAAAAATCAATAAAAAAATATATATATTTAAAAAAAAAAAAAAAAAAAAAGGAAGACACCCTCCCTCCATCGTCAGCCCCACAGCGGTGAGTGAGGTGCCTGCAATCGAGCCTGGAAATAGGCCTGGCTGAGGCGCTGCACCATCCTGGGCAGCTGCTTCCCCGCTCTGAGGCTCAGCTTCCTCGTCTGCAGTGCGGGAAGGAGGGTGTGTTCCGTGTGTGTGCACTCTCCTCCCGGAAGGTTGCACAGACCACTGCAGTCCATCCTCCTAAAAGACAAAGAGAGCTGCTGCTGTGCCCACTTTTCTTTTTTTCTTTCTTTTTAAAATATATTTTATTGATTTTTTACAGAGAGGAAGAGAGAGGGATAGATAGTTAGAAACATCGATGAGAGAGAATCATCCATCATCTCCCTCTTGCACACCCCCTAATGGAGATGTGCCCCCAACCAAGGTATGTGCCCTTGACCGGAATCGAACCTGGGACCCTTCAGTGCGTAGGCTGATGCTCTAGCCACTGAGCCAAACCAGTTTCGGCTATGCCCGCTTTTCACAGGGGAGGAAGTTGGTACTGAGAGCGGTGTGAGCACTAGGCCAGGCCACACAGCTCCCAGTCTGCGTGAACTCACAGCCCACGACCCTACACCACCTCTCAGTGTGAAGTCTCCTGCACACGGCAGGGGTGACCTAAGGGTCTGAGACCACTGGGTTCCCCCACCCCAGTAAACCAGGGAGGAGTCATTGGCCTCAAAGGGGCTCAGGCCCCACCCTGGGAGCTGCTGGGTGGGGTGCCATGTCGGCAGGGCCCCATTAGGCCATGTCGGCCGTGTGCGGTTCAAAGCAATTACACAGCCTAATGGGGCGAAAGTGCCAGAAACACATGTATTTACAAACCAGCTACCACCCAGCCAAGCTGCAGCCAGAACGGTTGCGAAATGCAGCCTGGCAGGCGGGCGCGGCCGTGGCTCCCTGGCCGGTGTGGAGCCTGGACTGGCACCATCTGAGCCACGGAGGCCAAGACCCGAGCAGGGTCGCCATAGCCAGGCAGGTGCCCCTCGGAGGGCTGTCCCGTAGGGGGACTGGCAGAGCCAGGCCCATGCTCTCGGGGTCCTGCCCCTTCGCTGCCCAGCCGGGAGGCTGGAGGGAGACCTGTTGACCACCTTGGAGGCTCCTTCTGCCTCATCTCCTCAATATCCAGCCCGGCCTCCTTTGTGGGAAGAGACAGACAGGGCAAAGGTCACGACTTAGCATGTCCCCAGCCTCCTCTTGCGCCAGGAGCACTCCTGGTCCTGCCGTTTGCTCTATGACTTTGAGAAAATGACTTTGCCTCAGTTTCCACAACCGTAAAATGGGATAATAAGAGTGCCGACTTCACAAAGTAGTTGTGAGGATGAGGCAACACAGTGTGTGTGTGTGTGTGTGTGTGTGTGTGTGTGTGTGTGTGTGTGGCCTGACAACAGTATCACCCGGCACACGGTGAGATCCTGCTCAGCACCAGCCGGCGGTGAGCTGGGCAATGGCTGACAACGGCTTTGGGCAGGAGGAGGCCCCGGGGTGCAGCCCTGGCCGATTTCCAGTGTCCATACTCTCCCCTCGACCCATTCCGAGCTATCACCATGACGCCCCGGACACAAAGCTGAGGTGAGATGCAAAGTAGCGCTCCGTTACCCAGCCCTTCCGCCATACAGGTAGAACAAAGTCGATGATAGTGCACTGGGTAACTCGGAGAATAGGTGACAGTCAGATAGGAGACGGTGAGCTTTGGGCGTTACTTTTCTTGGTAATAGAATTTGTTCCATGGCGAGCTTATGTAACTTAGCTTCTAGCGATGGCTTTGCTGAACAGCCAGTTTGGAAATTCCTGCGGATTTCACAATCGGTTCTCGTGAACGCGTCCCAGCCGCCACCGGCTCAGCACCCGTTCGATGATTCCCATCGGTCACACCTCCTTGCCTTTGTACAAGCCATTCCCTCGTGGCATGCCCCTACTGTTTCCTTGGCAATCTGGAAAACGTGATTTGGTATAGCCCTTCTCTGTAAAGACGCCATCTGAGGTGTGTTAGGATCTCACTGCATCCTTGGCTCTCTGAGGTAGATGCTTGCAGCCCCATTCTTCAGATGAGAAAACCGAGGCTTGGCAAGGTCTGGCTGTTGGATGGGAACCTTCCTCGGTGGAGACAGACCACGCCCAGGAACTGCCTTCCACAGAGACCAGGTTGATGGATGCCTTCCTGCCACAGGCTGAATAACGTCCCATCGGCCCATTTGCATCTTCCCCTCTGCGCTCTCTATTCCGGCATTGGGCTTGCATTCTTCCGGATCAGTGGTCGGCAAACTCATGAGTCAACAGAGCCAAATATCTACAGTACAACAATTGACATTTCTTTGGAGAGCCAAAGTTTTTCAACTTAAACTTCTTCTAATGCCACTTCTTCAAAATAGACTCACCCAGGTTGTGGAAGAGCCACATTCAAGGAGCCAAAGAGCCGCAGTTTGCCAACCACGGTTCTAAGCTAAGCCCTTCATGAGCAGCTTGGGTACAGAGGTACAGGCGGCTGTGGGACGGCCCTGGCACAGGCCAGGAGAGGGGAACAGAAGCTGGCCAGGACTGAGGTTGCCTGTGGAGCCCCGGGACCCACGGGGAGCAGAGCAGGAGGGGAGGGCTGTGCACAGGACGGTGCTGTCTGCCCACCAGCCCGGGGGAGAAGTTTGGAGGAATGTGAGCTATGAGAGCGAAGGGGCGGACAGGCCCAGGCAGTCTCCGCCTGGCCCCCTGGGGAAAGCGGTGGGGGAGGGAGGACAAAAGCCAGAGAAGACCCTGGAAGGGCCCTTGGCCTTCGTGGTCGCCCTGGAAGAAAACATTCCAGACCCATCCATCACGGGGGCGGGGAACCCTGGCAGTCCTAAGAGGAGGGGGCAGCCAGCGGGCCCAGGGATACCCAGCAAGGGTAGGTCTGCCTCTCAGGCTCTAGTGAGGTGGGAGGTGGCACTAGGAAGGCAATGGGGTGTGGCAAACGGAACTGGGTTCAAATGTAGTCCCTCCTGGATGGATGCATGATCTTGAGTGTGGAGTCTGGCAGACAGCAAGGGCTCAGTGACTGTGAGATGAACAGAAATGCCCTTAAATGTGACCCTGGGCCCCCATGATTAGGCCCCTGCCCAGTGATCTCTAAGGCGTGGGGCTGAGTTAGCTTGGGGCTCCCACCAGCAGCCAGGCCTCCCCTTCCAGCATGGACCCAGCCTTTTGTCCTCAAACTCAGCCCTGGCACTGAGGTGCTATGCAACCTCAGGCAGACTTTAGCCCTCTCTGGGCCTTGCCAGTGGGTGATGGGGGAGAAACCAGGCAGGTTGGAGCTCCAGGGAACACAGCTGGAGAAGGAGCCAGAGGCGGAGGAAGGGACCTGCCTGGCAGAGGCTCAGGCCTGAGCCGTGCATCAGCCCCACCACAACCTGGCAGTTTCTAAGTCACTGTTACCAACCCAGGTAACCCATGGGTACTCACACCCACCGGCCCTTGGGGGCAGGAGGACGCTGGCTGAGTAAGACAGCACATGGGAGGGGAGGGAAAGACTGAGGGAGCAGGAATGGCATCAAGTGACAAGGCTGCTACTGACCCAGCCCTATGTGCACAACACACACACTCACACACTCACACACACACACACACACACACTCACACACACACACACACTCTCACACACACACACACACTCACACTCACACACCACACACTCACACACACATACACTCACACATACACTCACACACACACTCACACACACACACACTCACACACACACACTCACACACACACACTCTCACACACAAACACACACACACATACTCACACACACACTCACACACACACTCACACTCACACACACACACACTCACACACACACACACACACACTCACACTCACACACCACACACTCACACACACATACACTCACACATACACTCACACACACACTCACACACACACACTCACACACACACACTCACACACACACACACACACACACACACACACACAGTCCAGCCTGGGGAGGCCATCTGATGTCCACCAGGCCAATCCCTCCTTTTCACGCTCCCTTCCCAGGGCTGGGCCGGAGCCCGCACGCTGCGCTCCTGGGGCCTTGGGTGCCCTCACACAAGCCTAAGGGCTGCCGAGGGTGGGGCTCTGAGAGGCAGAGCTGCCTCCCCACCGGCCTGGACCAAGTCCACGGTTACCTGCTTTCGATGTTGAAATCTGAGGTGCGATCTCATTTGGAGAGAAAAATCTGTGCCCCAAACTCTGAGGAGGGCACCAGGCTCAGGAGAGCCCCTCCGGGTATGTGTGCGGGGCGTTGGGAGGCCGCTGCAATGATGAACTAGCCCTGGCTTCTCACTGGCACCTCAGAATTTGAATCTCTTTATTCCTCCCACTTATTCATGGAGCATCAGTCAGCAGGACACAAGGAGCAGAGCACGTTGTCCACTGTGTCCCATTTCCCACTTCTGTCCCATCCTTCCTGCAGGACAGGTGTGTATGTCTCCCACCTGATGAGGAAACTAAACAGCTCAGAAAGATGAGGTAACTTACCCAGAGCCACACAGCATGTAGGAACAAAGCTAAGACAGAATCCAGCTCTGCCCTGCTCCAAACTTGGGCTCCATCTCCCAGGGGACAGTCTGTGGCCTCTGGCAGTTACATATGCCCCCTGCACCCTCTGTTATATAGATTCTAGAGGCCCGGCACACAAAATTCATGCATGGGTAGGATCTCTAGCAGCTGCTGGCTGGCGGCCAGGGCATCCCTTCCTCCAGCCACCAGCCACCTGCCATGGGCTGGCCCTGCCCCCTGGTCGAACTCCCGGTTGAGGGGACAATTTGCAAATTAGGCTTTTATTATATAGGAAGGCAAGGGTTCTACAACCATGGCCCCTTGGAGGGAGCGAGCAATTCAGCCCATCTGAGTTTTGTGTGATGGTGACAGGGGAGGGGAAATTATTAGTGAAGCCAAGGCCCAGAGCAGCTGTGCCAGGATACTGTAACTGGGAAAGAAACTGGGACTCAAGTCAAGGGGACCTGGGCTCCATGCCTGCACTAACATCCCCTGGCTGTGTGGCCTCAGGCAGGACACTTGCCCTCTCTGAGCCCCAGTTTCCTCAAATGTACAAGGCGTGGGATGAGAATGAAGGTTCAGGGGAACCAATAAGCAGAAGGACTGGCACCTAGTAGATGCTCAATGATGACTTTCTGTCCCACTTTCTCCCCAAGATGTGAGCTCAGCATCACCTTTACCTAAGCAACTGACTTCTCTGGGCACCAAGATGACAGAGCAGGAGCCTGGTGCCAGCAGCATCTGTGGCACTGCTCAGCCTCTCACGGCTGCCCAGCAAAGACCCAGTAGACCACGCCCACATCCCCACCAGCTGGCCTGACAGGGGAGCCAGGCTGGAGCCCCCGCGGCACTGGGACAGGGCAGCAGGGACTCTAAAGTTACAAGCAGCCTGTCTGTGAATGGGGCTATGTTTACTCGGATGGACTTCCTGGAGTGACAGTGGCACCATCTCTGGAGTCTCCAAGGAGCTAAAGACAATGAGCCCAGACAGCCCAGAGCGGGCAAGCAGGGTGCTGCTGGCCATAGGAGCCACAGCCTGCCCACTCTCTCTCTGTCTGGTCACCTCACAGCAACTGCAAGAAATGCAGCCGCTTTGGAGAAAGCTGGTGACTGGGTGAGCCTTGGCCATCATCTCTGGATCCCCAGGGTCTGAGACCGTGTCAAGCACCCAGGAGGACTCAGGGGATGGTGAATGAATAAATGGATGGATGGGTGGATGATGAATGAATAATGAATGGATGGATAATAAATGAATGATGAATGGATAGATGGACGAATGGGTGTATGGATGGATGGATGGATGGATGGATGATGAATGAATGAATTATGGGTAGATGGATGGATGGATGATGAATGATGAATGATGGATGAACAGATGGTCAGTAGATGAATGATGGATGTGTGGATGGATAAACAGATGCATTTATGCGTGGACTAATAAACAGATGAATTTAGATTCTGAACAGCCAAGTTGTGAACACTTCTGCAGCAGAGGCTGCCGTACCATACCCATCTGTGCTCCATCAGCATTCACCATCCCATGAGCTTCTCATACAAATACCTGTGACTCTGCCTCTGAAACCACAGCAACATGCTGGTCCAGAAGAGCCTGGAAATCTTTATATCTACACATATATATAAGCCTAAGTGATCGTTACAACCAGTTGACCAGACGACCGGTCAACTGGTCACTGTAACACGCACTGACCACCAGGGGGCAGATGCACAATGCATTAGTTACTCCCTGGTGATCAGGGTGCTCCCATAGCCAACCTTCCACAGTCAGCCAACCTCCCCTGGTCCGTCCCTTAAGCCGGCTGGCCCCAATTGGGACTGGGCAAAACAGCCCCAATTGGTCCTGAATGACCTCGATTGCTGTCCAGGCTGAGGGACCCCACCCAAGCACAAATTCATGCACCAGGCCTCTAGTGCACGGTATATATATTATTGATTTCAGAGAGGAAGGGAGATGGAGAGAGAGATAGAAATATCAATGATGAGAGAGAATCATTGATTGGCTGCCTCCTGCACACCCCACACTGGGGATTGAGCCTACAACCTGGGATCAAACCATAACCTCCTGGTTCATAGGTCAATGTTCAACCACTGAGCCATGCCAGCTGGGTGGAACAGTCTTTAGCCAAACAGATGGAGGTGGAAGGACAAATACCCCAGTCCCTACACCCCCTCCCCTTGCCCTTTGGAGAGACAACTCTTGGGCCTTCTCTACACTCTCCCTGAGCCCCAATTGCCCACAGCACCCACCTGCTCTTTGTCACATCCTCTGTCGGCTTCTTTCCCTTCCTCTCTCACTTCCCAATTCATCCACCCGAACAGGAATCACCTCCCAGGCAAAATGCATTCAAATCCATGACTCAGGGTCGGCCTTTGGGGGACTCAGCATAAGTCAAGCACCTCTTCTGCTTATCTGTTCTAGGACCTTGGACAAGTCATTTTATTTCCTGTGCCTCATCTTAACATGGGAATAATTATTTAACATTCACGGCAGACCCGCGTGGTCCGCACTGGGTAGGGTCTACCCTGTGGCCCACTCATACTGGGTGCTGAGGGCACAGAGAGAGGAGCAGCATGGTCCCTCCCTGCAGGAATTCATCAAAGACGGTGGAGATGGTGGGGACGAGTCCAGGCCATGGAATGGGAAGACCCAGAATCAAATTCTAGCTCCACATGTATCCTCGTTGCGTGTTCCTATGCAAGCTACATTAAAAAAACACATACACACCTTCTCTGTGCCTCAGTTTACCTTTATGTCAAGTGGCAAGAGTAACAGAACCGACCTCACTAGGTTCTTGTGGAAAGAAAGTGAGATCATGCAAGAGCAGTGGCCAGCACAGAGCCTGGCACACAGAGCTGAACAAAGGGAAGGAGGTCATGGTCATGGTCATGGTTGGACAGATGTACATAAAGCAATGCAAACTGGGAGACTGTGTACCTCACAGTCCAATCAGAAAACAGAGCGATGAAGTTGGTGCCCTGGGAGTTCATGGAAAGGAATTGGGAGGTCCAAGAACGAGGTTGAGATGAGGAATCAGGCCTTGAGCAGGCCCATCAAGGGGAAGGCCTGAGCCCAGAGGAGGACAGGGCATGGCCCTTCACTATGAGCCCACACACATCCCTCCCGCCTCCTTTTCCACTGGCTTCGCCCACAATCCATGCTCCCAGACTTTTCCAAAGGCTCTTGGCTTCCCTGGCCTTGCTTATGCTGTCCCTTTGGCCAGTGTGCCCTTCCGTCTTCCTGGAGCTGAAAGAAGCCTTCCTGAGCTGCACCCATGGACAGGCAGAGGGCGCTGGACCAGCTGCGCCATGCTCCCCACGGGGTGTGGTAAAATGCAGATCCCCGGGCCCTGCCCCCTCCAATCCGGCTTCAGTAGGTCTGGAGGAAGCACAGCTTGGTTAGAGACTCACTCATTCCGTTCACTGCACACTCTCCATTCCTATGGGGACACAGAGGCCCAAAGAGCTGACACGCGGGGCTCAAGGCGTTACAGCAAAGTGCCCAGGCTTTCTAGTTCCCAGTCCTGAGCCCACTAGGCTCCTGTTGCCCCTGGAGGCGGCGCCGGGCAGCCCCTCCGGCGTCCTGCTTTGGGAGGCACATCTGCCCGCTCCCGGCCCCGGCCACAGAGCTCCTCCAGGGGCTGCCAGGTGTGCGGCCCCAAGGAGCCGCCCAGAGGCTCTGCCAGCGTTTGGCAGGTGGCAAGGCCAGGGCGCGGGGGCGGAACGGGCCCAGCCTTGAGTATTTCAATATTTGCTTTCTTACAGAATGGCATTCTTTGGAATATAAGCCAATCTGTATAGAATTAGTCAGTGCCTGCACCTCCTCCCCCGGCGCGGCAGGAGGAGCCTGGGAAGGAGGAATGTACCTGCAGCTTCGCCCGATGTGAACACTCTGGCAAGTCCCAGCACAGGATCCGCCGCCTGCCGCGCCCGGGACGGGAGGGCAGCGGGGTGGGCGGGGATCCCACACGCACCTCAGGCAGCCTTTGCCCCACTCTCATCACAGGCTGCAGCCACCAGGAGCCAGAGGGGCGAAGCCACTGCTTTTTCCTTCTCACATGTGTACACACCTTGGCTGAGCGAGCTCAGGACCAGCCCTGGCCCTGGGCCTGGGGCCCCAGGGACCTTCCCAGGGACGAGTGGGGAGGGGCACAGGGAAAGCTGTCACACCAGAGTTCTAGAAAAAGCCCCAGAGGCTGTACATGAGCAGAATTCAAATCACAACACTCCCTCTTCACTTGCTGTGCGGCCTTGGGTGAGACCCTCACCCCTCTGGGCCTCCCTTTCCCCACTTGTAACAGGGACTGAGAAAGCACAATGGGAAAGCCAGTTTTGGGAGGTTTTTGTGTGTGTGTGTGTGTTTTGTTTTTTATATATTTTATTGATTTTTCACAGAGAGGAAGGGAGAGGGATAGAGAGTAAGAAATATCAATGAGAGAGACACATCGATCAGCCATCTCCCGCACACCCCACACTAGGGATGTGCCCACAACCAAGGCACATGCCCTTGATTGGAATTGAACCTGGGACCCCTCAGTTCACAGGCCGACGCTCCATCCACTTAGCCAAACCAGCCAGGGCTAAAGCTAGTTTTGAATATGTGTCATGCTGAGGTGACTGCTGACAGGTACAGGACTCCAAAGTATTAGCACGTTCACAGCAGCATCCGGACAAGTGTGTTCTGAGCCCACTGGCGTACAAACCTTAGCTGCTGTTATATGGGTAACGACACACTGTTTTGATTGCCTATCTGCAATCATGCAAGTGATATGTCCTCGGACGCCATGAAGTGGTGCACGCACGCTGGACGTCAAGGCAGGATGGCCTGGAATTCAGCAAACAAGCCAGGCTCCCTCGGCTAGAGCGTATATGTTTGTGCTGAGTCCGTCGACAAGCACTTGGTGATCACCTGTTGGGTAACTCTAAGGAAGTTTATTCTTGCTTCCAGGACTTCAGTATCTCCACTTGTAAAATGAGCAGGTTGGAACACAGCTTCTGACATTCCTTCCATAGCTACCAGGCTCTGCATCCACACAATCATTCACGCAAAGTTCTCTCGCCACTAAGAGAAAAGATGAAAAGAAAGGGGTTCTTGAGAAGGCAATGTTTAAGCAAGAGGAATGCATGTCTAAAGAGTGAAATTTCAGGTGCTAAGAATTTCAGTGTATGACTAACGGTGAAATCCAAAACCAGCGAGGTTCTTTTCCTGGATGCCTCTTCCCTATCACTGGATGGATAAACCACTGCTAGGAGCTGCATGGCCTTGGTCAAGTTATTAAACCTCTACATCTCTGGTCTCCTTACCTATAAAACTAAGGTAAAAATCTTGATTATGGGGTAGTTATAAGTGTTAATGAATATATATATATATATATATATATATATATATATATATATTAGAGGCCCCAGGCATGAATTTGTGCATGGGTGGGGTCCGGCCAGCTTGGCCGGGGCGGGGAGCGGGGGATAACACATGAGCAGTTGGCCAGCCTGCCTGCTGGATGAACTCCTGGTCAAGGGGACAATTTGCATATTAGCCTTTTATTATATAGGATATACACTGAGTGACCAGATTATTATGCGTTCAGAGATCATTATAATCTGGCCATTCACTCAGTGTATAATATATGCACACACCCATCTTTATATATATATATGATATTCAAATTGAGCAGGATCACTCCCTTCCCAGGTATTTTTCCTTGTTCCTCCTCAAGTAACTCTGCCCTTTCACATTCATTCATTCACTCACTCAGCACATAGGCACTGAGCCCGCTCTGCACTGCGCATTGCTCTGGGAGGGGAAATGGGTAGGAGTGCATCCGATGAGGCCCTGCTCTCAAGGGTCTCACATTCCAGAAGGAGGAGATGACCAAGGAAAGACCACAAAGACCAAGACACAGGGTAACATGACAGTGTGACTATGAGGCCTCTGGAAAGGTCCCTTGGGAGGGGTGACATTTGAGCTGAGTCCTCAGTTACAAGCAAAGATCACGGGAGAAACATCCCAAGCAGAAGGAAAGTCTGTGCAAAGATCCTGAGGCAGGGATCAGCTTGGTGAGTTTTAGGAACGGAAGGGCCCATATGGCTGGAGCTTGTTTGAGTAGATGATAAAGTTAAAAAGGAAACTCCCGCCTGGCCGGGGTGGCTCAGTGGTGGAACATGGACCCCTGAACCAAGATGTCACCAGTTCGATTTCCGGTCAGGGCACATGCCCAGGTTGCGGGCTCGATTCCTAGTAGGGGGCGTGCAGGAGACAGCTGATCAATGATGTGTCTCTCTCATCGATGTTTCTATCTCTCTATCCTTTTCCCTTCCTCTCTAAAAATCAATAAAAACTTTTTTTTTTTTAAAGGAAACTTCCTTCCATCTGGTCGCTCCTTTGAAGAAGACCAGACATTTTAATTTTTTCTGAATTTAGGAAAGCTGCCTAAATTTAGGAGACTTTTCCCCCTCAAAATGAGAAGCACTATCCCGGCAAAACCCCCGAAGAGTTTCCTCCTGGGAGCAGGCGTGCTGTGGGCAGGAATGCAGGCCCCGCTGGGAGCCTTTCAGGCCAAAGTCAGGCCTTGAAAAGGCTCAGCCCCACGGGGATTAGACAAACTGCAGGGAAGGGCCGGGATTATGGCAAATCCCTCAGACACAAAGCCAGGCAGGACTCCCCCTGCCCTCGGGGCTGCGCGGAAAGCCCCCTCAGCTGACCCCGCTGCTGGGTGGGGGCTGAGACTCTGTCCTTTCTGCCCATCAGCACAAGGGGCCGTGGGGGTGAGCCTCTAGGCCAGAGCCCTGGGGAGGGGGAGGTCCCGCCACGGCCACTCCAACCTCTCCTCTCCCCACCTCACAGCCCAAACGCAGGCCTGCTCGTAGGTCTGTGGGCCTGGAGCCTCTAAACCAGTGTGCGCTCGGCAGCCAGATGTGATCCCCAATGTGCACAGATCACCCCCACGTGTCCCATTCCAAGCAGTAGCATGTTTGTGCGTTACTTTTTGTTGCGTGCTAATGCACAAAAATGCATGCAAATCATAACTGTACGGCTCCGGAGGTTTCACAAACGGAATGCATCCCAGATGGAGAACTCCAAGCAGCACCCAGGAAACCGCTCCCACCCCTGCCCAGGGGTGACCACTCTCCCGACATCTATCACCATGGGTGAGTGTTGCCATTACTGTTCCGCATGGGACTGGGTCACACAGTCTGTGCTCTCTCTGGTCCGGCTTCTCTCGCTCGCCGTGTCTGTGAGGTTCGTCCACGTCGGTGCCTGTGGCTTAGTTCATTCCTTCTCGTTGCTCTGTCATATCCCCCCAGGTGAATAACCTTAATCTATACTGTCCATGGGCGATGGAGCAGTTTCCACCCAAATGAATGGTGCTGTGCCCCAAATGACTCCTACACTCCGCAGCGCCAAACAACAATCATCACACATTACCCCCCAGTTTCTGAGGGTCAGAAATGCAAAAGCAGCTGGGGGTTTGGGCAGAGGGTCTCCTGCCAGGTTGCACTCTGGATGTTGGGGGCGGGGGGGGGGGTGCAGTCATCTGAAGGCTTGACTGGGGCTGGGATCCACTTCCAAGGTGGCTCACCCACAGGGCTGTTGGCAGGAGGCCTCTGTTCCTCGCCAGGTCCCCCCAAGATTGCTCGAGTGTCCTCAAGACGTGGTGACCGGCTTCCTCTAGACCGGGCGATGCAGAAGAGAGCCGGGAGGCGCTGCCATGCCTCTATGAGCTCCCCTCGGAAGCCACACACTCTGCCACATTCCGTTCATTAGAAGTGAGTCGCTATGCCCACCCTCAAGAAGAAAACTACATCGCCTCTTCCAGGGAGAAATATCAAGATCTTACGAGAATCTCTGAAAACCACCACAATAAATGGTTTTTGCATCAGGTTCAATCTCCTGGACACTGAGGCCACGCTCCCCTTTCCTGTTCCCCACCGACTTCCCCGGCTCAGTCAGCACCGATGAGACACGGTCAGACCCAGCCTCTGGTCTCAGCTTGGTCAAGAGCCTCCCTGAGCCCCGGTTCCTCCTATAAAAAGCAGGGGTAACAATAGTGCCCAGGTTGGGGCTGTTCCTAAAGATTGAATTCCACCCGGAGAAGTCCCTGACCCCTGAATCCCGTTCCCTCGTGGCACTTATTTATAGTTCTTGGTGTGGGATTGAGCCAAAGGCTTTAAAAGACTCACAATAAGTCAGGCAAATCTTAAAGAAACCCTGTTGCTTCCCTCCAGCGCCGGCAGCAGGGCTGTGGATGGAGACGCTCGATGAGCCTGCCCGGTATCATGCGTCCTGTCCCTGAGCCGGCTGGGAGATGAGACCCCCACTCGCAGGGCCCAGGCTCCCTTTGGGACTCTGCTCGTGCCAAGATGCCATCCTGGCCGCCCACCACTCAGTGTATCCTCAGCCATCCGTGCCAGGCACCTGTAGATGCCGCCCACGTGGAGCAAAACAGGAGCACAGCGTCTGTCACAGAGCTTCCCTTCGGCAGAGGAGACAAACCGAGAACAAGTCCGTTTCACTTTACGTTGTGAGAGCTGAACTGCTGCAAGTGCTGGGCCAGCGTAACCTGGGCGCCTGGTCTTGCCCAGGTGGGTGGGGGCAGGGGAAAGCTCCCTGGGGCTGGACTCTGAGAGGTGAAGCCCAGGGAGGGGACAGGCCACCGGCACCGAGAAGAGGCCTCTCGGCTGGGAGTCAGGGACTGTCATTGAAGTGCCGCCCTCCTGCCCAGGACACAGACCCATGGCTGTCAGGTCGGGTGCCTATCTCCCAGGCCCATCCTCAGAGGCTCCTGGGCATCACAATGGGTTACTCCTCCCCAACCTCGCAAGAGGCTCACCCTCCCATCCTATAAAAAAACAGAGGTAACAATAGTGCCCACATTGGGGCTGTTCTAAAGATTGAATTCCACCTGGAGAAGTAAGTCCCTGGTCCCTGAATTCCGTCCTCTTCACCCAACTCTTGGGGACTGACCACGAGAGGGTAGAATGTGAATTTCAACCAGTTTGACTCCAAGCACATCTGCCAAGCCATGGAGGGAGACGTTACCATAAATAGAATCCTCACCCTGGCCCGCTTACTACTGTTATTGTAGTGGGTACCAGGCACTGTGCCAGGCACATTTATTAATTAGGATGTTATTTTCCATACAAACAACACTCTATATACATATATGTATACGTATGTATATACTAGAGGCCCAGTGCATGAAGTTCGTGCACTGGGGGAGGGGCCCTCAGCCTGGCCTGTGCC
Organism: Pipistrellus nathusii; assembly: GCA_963693515.1. NCBI lineage: Eukaryota > Metazoa > Chordata > Mammalia > Chiroptera > Vespertilionidae > Pipistrellus > Pipistrellus nathusii. The sequence continues at coordinate 12,179,280 of OY882859.1, read as the reverse complement.
CCTCTCGTATCCAGGGCCCCCAGTGGTCCTTAACGCTGCTGCGGAGGCAGGAGAGGCTCTTGCTACCACCGCTGCGTTCACCAGTTGTGAGCCCGGCTTCTACCTGAGTGGCACTCCCCCTGTGGGAGCGCACTGACCACTAGGGGGCAGCTCCTGCACTGAGCGTCTCCCCCCCTAATAGTCAGTGTGTGTCATAGCGACAGGTTGTTCTGCTGTTCTGTTCAGTGAATTTGCATATTAGCCTTTTATTATATAGGAGATTATATATATATATATATATATATATATATATATATATATATATGAATGGTTACCTTTAATCCTCACAACAGGATTGGGAGTATTGTCTAACTCCATCTTTCAGATGAAGAAACCAAGGCTCAGGGAGACAAATCATTTGTTCAAGGTCACATCATGGAACTCAAGCCCAGGTTCATTAGCTTCAAGGCATCCATCTCTCTCTCTTTCTCTCTCTCTCTCTCTCTCTCTCTCTCTCTCACACACACACACACACACACGCACACACACACGCTCGTTCGCTCGTGCGCCCACAGCGGTGTGCCATGCTGCCATCACTTCGACAGGCTGTGTATTATCGAGCATTTACTATATGTACCTAGTCTCATTCGCTCCTCACCACAGCCCTGTGAGGAAGACTCTGTGCCTGCGGCTTTGCCACTGGAGAAAACGAGGCTCCAGGAGGTTACTCAGCGGAACTGGTGTTTAGATGCAGGTCCTTCGGGCTGTGCAAAGAGGCTGCCTGTGAGGGATCAGCTGATCCCTCTTTGCACAGCCCGAAGGACCTGCATTTAAACACCAGTCCCAAAGGGAGCCTGGGCTCCTGCTTTGCTCCACGTGGGCGGCATCTACAGGTGCCTGGCACGGATGGCTGAGGATACACTGAGTGGTGGGCGGCCAGGATGGCATCTTGGCACGAGCAGAGTCCCAAAGGGAGCCTGGGCCCTGCGAGTGGGCTCTCATCTCAGCTGATGCCACACTCCAGGAGCCTTCACACCCCCGAGTGGGGCCCGGCACACCTCCCCTCGGCGTCTCGTGGAGACTTGGCTGGGATCCCCAAGGCCCTTCACCTGCCGACCCAGCCTCACCGTGCCTGGCCTCTGGGTTCTGTCTGCCCAGGAGTCCCCCACCCTCGGGTTCCCGGGCCCCAAAGCTCTTCTTCTTTTCTCCTTTCGCTCCGAGCCGAGCAGGTTAAAAACACGCCAAAAATGAGCCCCCTCTCGCTTTAGTGCACTCACATAATGTGTGGCAGAGAAGGCCGCATTAATCGCTCGGGACCCACATTTTTCAGTGACATTAATCTCCAGCCGGAAAAGCCTCTCTGGATGGTTCTTTTCAGTCTGAAGGCACTTAACGTTGGCCAGGGGAGCAGAAGGGGCCCGCCTGGAATTCCTCTCTCGCTCCCAAACACCACACCCACCAGCCCAGCCCAGCCAGCTACCCCGGTGATGGCTGGGTGGGGGAGATGCCTGCAGGGGATGTGGGGGGACGGAGGGAGGGCGGGTGGTGAGTGAGCCGTGGGTGTGCCGCGGTGTGCATGCATGAAGGTGAGAGGCTGCGTTTCAGCCATTGCTCGTTCTAGAGGCAGAGCATCTGCGTTCGTGCCCCCACGGCTGCTCGCTCAGAGAAGTGCATCAGTGTCGTGATTCAGGGCATGCCCACCAGCGACTGAGATGCCTGTGTGTGTGTGTGTGTGTATGTGTGTGTGTTTGCAATTGAAAAATGTGCACCTGTGTTCATGAGCACCAGCCGAAGGTGAACATGGTGCAATACACACCCGTTAAAGAATGTGTGTGCAGCCCTAGCCGGTTTGGCTCAGTGGATAGAGCGTCGGCCTGCAGACCAAAGAATCCTGGGTTCGATTTCAGTCCAGTGCACATACCCTGGTTGCAGGATCCTCCCCGTCCCAGGATACGGTCAGGGCTTGCGTAAGAGGCAACCAATCGATGTGTTTCTCTCACATCGATGTTTCTCTCTGCCTTTCCCTCTCTTTTCCACTCTCCCTAAAAATCAATGGGAAAATATCCTCAGGTGAGGATTAACAACAATAACAAAGAATGTGCGTGCAGAAAAAGCTGCAACTCTGCCCGTGAGGAGAGCTTCAGGTGAAAGTGTGATTTCTGAGTGCACACACTGCAGTGAGCAGGATTGCAAGCACGTGTTTGCTGAGGGACACCAGTGAATGTGAGCTGCCGCGGGCCCACCTGACTCTGAGGGCCCACCTGACTCTGAGGGCTAAGATCATGGTCAGGTCTGGGGTGAAGTCGGCGGGGGTCAGAGCCCCTCCTAGATGCACACACTGCACTTTGACAGACCTACTTTAAACACTAAATACACGCTGGCCATTGTGTCAGGCACTAGGGCAGTGGTCGGCAAACTCATTCGTCAACGGAGCCAAATATCAACAGCACAGCAATTGAAATTTCTTTTGAGAGCCACACTTTTTAAACGTAAGCTTCTTCTAACACCACTTCTTCAAAATAGACTCGCCCCGGCCGTGGTATTTGGTGGAAGAGCCACATTCAAGGGGCCCAAGAGCCACATGTGACTCGCGAGCCGCAGTTTGCCCACCACTGCCCTACAGAGACAGTGAGGACTAAGGGTGTGGTGCCCTGGAGCCTGCGTGAACCCACTCACAGGAGATGATCGCACATCTCTTTCCAACTCCACATTCAGCAACGTCACATTGGTAGCTTAAAATTGATCTTGATGGAAGCATTTACACCTTGGAAATTGGCAAATGCCAAATCGGGCCCTTCTTATCCAGAGAGCCTGTTGTTAAATGTTACACCACACCACCAAGTAAGACCATCTATCCCCACTCTAACAGGATCCTATGCATGTTGGTGTTCTTGTACATGAATGAACATGTTTGTGGGTGTCCCCAGGTAACCCAAAGTAGCTCTGAAGTTGTGCTTGTCCAGCACACAAGATTAGCAAACAGATTCAGAGAAGCGGGAGGAAGAGGCAGATTGAGGAAGGCGGAAGGACACTGGTTTTGCAATACTCCAGGGGATAGAGTCTTCCTATCCCATTGGCTGTTTGTGGAATTAGCCAAAAGTAAAAACAACCCATAAAGGATTTTTCTTTGGATAAGAACCCGTAAGCATGAACACAGCCATGATCCTCTCAACATGGAGCATGTCAGACCAAATCTGCAGGGTCATGTGGCTACAAATGGTGGCTCCTGAACCCCGTTTTCTGGTTCCAGAACCCATACTCCTAGCTTTGCTGGCTAGGAGCGAGTACGGAAGACAGCAGGCATGGCCAGAGTGGGGAGAGGAAGACACAAAGGAGTGTACCAAGCCAAGAGGAAAAAGTTTTGAGAAGCAAATGACCTTCAACTTCAAGACCTACAAGAAAGGTGCCTTCCCCCCATTTTACACAGGAGGACCCAGTGTCACATGGCTAGTCCAGAGTCAAATCCAAGAGGGTCTGATGCCAAACACCCAGAAGAGTGCTGGGGCAAGAAGGAAGACTCCAGACCCTTCTTCTCAGCTTCCCAAAACTCCCACACAGACCCCAGTCCCCTGACCTCCTCTGACCTTGGTTACCGGCTCAGCTGTCCAGTCACACTGACCGTCACCCCCACAGTCAGGCGGGACCCAGCCCAGGCAGGTCTCTTTGGGAACAGCAGCCCCAGCCGGCTCCCAGGAAGCGGAGCACCCAGGGAGCCAGTGGCCCTGGGGAGAGGCCCTGGAGACCCCGTCTCCTGGCCGTCCCACTCCCCTCGGCCACATGGATCTCCCTGGTGGGATGACATCAAGGGATGCTTTTCATAAGAGGGCAGGAGGCGTTGGGAGCTGCCCGGGCCGCGCCAGGGCCGGGTTATTAATCACCCGGTTGAGCAGCCACAGCCATGGCAACCAGATCCTGGAGAGAGTTAGGCACACCCGCCTTTCATCCCTGCCCGTGGCCGCCCTGCGTGGGCTCTGCGTGCATCTCCATTAACTGCGGGCCACAGGGGACCAGGCAGGCGTGGGGGGACCCAGGCATCTGTGCATGGGCTCCTCAGAGTGTGTACAGTGGACAGGTGAATTGACACACATGTGTATGCATGCACAGGTGTGTGTGTGTGTGTGTGTGTGTGTGTGTGTGTCATTGCCCGTGTGTCCACATAGGTGTGAGGCAGACAAAGAGCACTGGCTTTGGAATCAGACAGATCTGCACTTTCGCTCAGACCCTACCTTTTTCTAACTGGGTCGTCTTGGGTGAGTTAACCTTCAGAGCCTCCATTTCTCCCCCATAAACTGAGAATCACAGTAGTTTAGTAGCTACCACACATGCTCGTGGGGAGCAAGGAACACTTCTCACATGGAAGCGTCTGGAACTTAGTGCGAGTTTCATAAGCATACATTTTTACTCCCACTGCACATTGGTGGGTGTGTGCATTTGCATGGTAGGCAGGACTCTAAGCATGACCCCCAATAACCCTGCATTACCCGCCACCCTGTGAGTGTAGGCAGAGCCAGAGAGAGAATATGATGAGATCTGTTGCATCATATGGCAAAGGGAGATTATCCAAGTGGCCAAATCTAATCACATGAGTCCTTTGAAAGCAGAATTTCCCCCAGCTGCTGGGCAGACGTCAGAGCTATTGGTAAGTATAAGGGGAACTCACCCAGAGGAGCAAACCTCTCTGATGCTGAGTTGAAAGGGGGCACACGTGCATGGCTGCCAGAAGCTAAGAGAGCCCCCACCAACAGCCAGCAAGAAGAGGGGGGTTCTACAACTGCAAGGAACTGACTCCAGCCAACAACCTCATGAGCATGGAAGTGATGCTCTCGAGAGCTTCTGGACAACAGGCCAGCCCAACGGATGCCGTGACTTCAGCCTCATGAGCCTTAAGCAGAGAAGCCAGCCAAGCCCATCCTGACCTCTGACTGCTCAGGTGAAGGCATCAGTAGTAGGATTTTTTTCAGCTCTGAGAGCATCCAGGGAGAGCCGGGGGCCCTGGTGGCTCACAGTGACACACACAGATCTGCTTTGGGCCCTGCAGGATACCTACTCTGGTCTCCAATCCAACACTGTTTTAAACAGAGGGGACAAAAGGTGACGTCTAGAGCAGCCTGATAGACGTACCCTTGGAGGTCTGGCTGAGATCTCTGGAGACTCCTAGCAAGTCATTTACCTGCTCTAAGCCTCAGCTTGCTCATCTGAACAATGGGATACCAACCTTAGCACCACCTTCATCTCAAGGATAATTTCACTGAATAATTAGTCAAAAGAAACAGAGGTGGTGGCCTGTCCTCTGAGTATCACTCTCAGGCCTGCTGGCCAGTTTCAACCTCCACCAGGGCACCCATGGGAGAGGCCCTGGCCTCCCCCTGGCCAGCCCTCCCTCCCCAGCCCACTTCATCCACTCAGCTCCATGGCCGTCCACTCACCTCCCCAAACCTTTCAATCGCCTCCTCCTCTCTAACCCCATGGCCCCTGTCTGCAGTCCAGCGCCTGCGTCTCGCCTGGATGGCCACACAGCCTCCTCCCTGCATCCCTACGTCCAGCCTCACGCCCCTGCCCGCAGCCTACCCAGGGCTCCTTTTTTCCCTAAAGAGAAAATCTAAACTCTGCTCTGAAAATGTAGACTCATTTTCAGTTTTGCCAAATCAACAAAAAATATTTTCATTTCCCTGAGACTAATAAATTAGAGCAGTTTTGCATATTTACCCCCCTACTCCCTTCTTACCCAGATAATTCCTGCTCGTCTTTAAGTTTCTTAATTATTTCAATTTTTAAAAGGCACCACATGCACCTGGTACGAAATTCAAAGGCTATGAAAAGGCAGACACTAGCAGGTCCGTTCCCCTCCAGCCGCTATCCGCAGCCATCCATCTGCCACTCCAACCAAAACCCCTCTTACTAGCTTTTGGTGTGTGCACCCAGATTTATTCTAGGTAAATACATGCACGTGCTCTTTTTAAAGCAGGTAATAGAATACCACACTTTTCCTTTTTTTTTTTTTTTTCCAGCTAACAATATATCATGGCAATTGTCAGTCTTCGTATGGAAAGAGCTGCTTCCTTTCTTACTGATGGTTTTATAATGTTCCGCTCGAGCAAAATAAATAACCCCACCCCCCTCTTCCCAGTAGACTCAGGCTGTTTCCCATCTCTTTCTATCACAAACCACATGTCACTGAAACATCATTTCACATGCACATGACTTTATTTCTGAGGAAAGTTCCTTGAAAAAAGATTGTTGGGTCAAAGGCAAAGATAGTGCCAAATTGCTACCCATGGAGGTGGTAACCATTTGCATTTCTACCAGCATTTTATCAGCATTCCTGTATCCCTAGACACTCATCAGCCCAGTGATTTATCCGATTTTATGATTCTTATCTGCTGGGTGAAAATGGTACTACACTATAGTTTTAATATGCAGTTTTCTTATTTTGAGTAGGGTTGTCATCTTTTCATAGTGTTCCTTCTCCATGAGTGGTCTGTCCACGTACTTCACCTATTTCTCAACTGAGTTGTCAGCAGTTTTTGTTAGTGATTTACAAGAGCTCTCCTTATATGAAGGAATTTACATGGGCCAATTCAACTAATTTAAATCACTTAAATAATTATTTAAATGCTTGGTAGAATCCCTTTGCCAAATCATCTGTGTCTACTAATTTTTTTAGGAGTAACTCTTTCTATTTCTTCTATTGTTTATTGATGTGTTTATAGATGTACTGTACTTACAGATACATTTTTTAAATACATTTTTATATATTTCAGAGAGGAAGGGAGAGGGAGAGAGAGATAGAAACATTAAAGGTAAGAGAGAATCACTGATAGGCGGTCCTGCACATCCCACACTGGGATGGAGCCCACAAGTCCTCTGACCAGGAATCAAACCATGACCTCCTGGCTTATAGGTCAACGTTCAACCACTGAGAGATGCTGGCCGGGCTTGGTTATTTCTTCATAACCATTTCTTATTTTATGAATAAATGTCATTTCCATTTTACTGGATTTGATTATTTACTATCTTATCTATTTTAGTTAGATTTTTTTAAAAAATAATCCTTACTAGTTATAGTATTTTTCTACTTTCTCATTCATTAATATCCATTTTTATCTTTTCCGTGTGTTTCTTGTGATTTCTTCAGGTGTGTTGTATTGCTGTGTTTCTAATTTCTTGGATCGGACACCTAACTTATGAATCCCCAATCTTTATTATATAATAAAAGTAGTTAGAGGCATGAACTTCCTGCTGAGCTCTGCTTTAGCAATCATCCATAGTTCTTTTTTTTTCCTTTTTTTTTTTTAATTAAAGTATGATATGTGTACATAGCTTACCATTGTCCCCATCCCCACCCCAAAGAGTCCATAGTTCTGACATAGAGTGCTATTACCATCTCAGGTCTCCAGATTGCTGCCATCTATTTTTCTTTCCTTTTTGCTGCAAGGTATGTTTAAGGGAGAGTGATAAACTTTACTTTCTGTTTGTTAATTTCACGTCGTAGTGAACTGCGAACTGTAACTGTTAAAAGTAATGACAGAATTTATTTCTTCTTCCTCCCTATTCCCTCCCCTCCATGACCCAAATTTATTCATTTATATTTATTTTCTTTTTAATACATTTTTCTTGATTTCAGAGAGAAAAGGAGAAAGAGAGAGGGGGGAAAAAATCAATAACGAGAGAGAATCATTGATTGGCTGCCTCCTGCATGCCCCACACCCGGGCATGTGCCCTGGCCGGGAATCGAACCGTGACCTCCTGGTTCATAGATCAATGCTCAGCTACTGAGCCGTGCTGGCTGGGCTAGTTTATGTTTCTTAATGTTTATCTCCACATCTATAATGTAACTAAACCTATTACTTTATTTTTCGTATTTAAATTATACCTTTCACCCTCTGGCTATAAAAGTTAAGGAAATGTGTGTATGTACATTTACTTTGTACAGAACTTTTGTTCCCTGAGTTCTTATGTAGTTAAAGAGTGGAATTTTCTCTAGAGCCCAGCTTGGGGAAGGCTGGCATAGTGCCAACTGCCTTATCACACTTATGAGGAAACCGAGGTCGGAATAGGAACAATGGCCCAGGCCACGCAGGCCTGTGCCAGGGGCTGAGCCCGGACAAGAACCCACGTGGCCGGCTGCCCTGGCTGGGGCTTTCCCCACAACCGGCTCCCGCCTCGGCCTTCCTGCTTTCCTGATGGGGGTGGGAAGGCCGCGTGGGGCTTCCGCTGGGCTGGGAGACCTTCCTGCACGCTCACCTGGGATTCGGCAGGAGAGTTCCCTCCCCTCCCCAGAGGACCGCAGCTGTGAGAGGGCCTGGTGGGACGTCCTCCGGAGAGGGGACAAGTGTGAGCTCATCCATGGGACAGACGGGTGGGGCGAGGGGCTCCACCTGTTCCTGATAATCTCCCTAATCCAGCCCCATAATCGTCCTTTATTAACGGAGGCCGCAGCCATCGGCCCGTGCCGAAAGGGAGGCGCCGGGAGCGAAGACACGGGGATCAAGCACCGGTCACATTTTCCAGAGCGCTTTGGCCACAGCCGCCAAAACCACCCCCGAGGTTCTGTCTCTCCCACCCCAGTGTCCAGCACGGGAGCTCCGGGACCCCGATGCTCCAGCCAGGCCCAGCGGCCCCACCAGACGCCCGCAGCCCACCCGCCTCCTTCCTCCAAACGTCTCCTAAGAGCACGGTCGACACAAGGCCTTGTGCTAGGCTTTGCAGATAAACAAGCAAATAGCACGGGGCCTTGCCCTCCCCGGGCTCGGCATCTAAAAGGAAGGAGCACAGGTACCCCGGGGATCGCTACCCGGCCTGCTGCATGGGGACAGGTGGTGGGGAGAGCAGAGGTGGGTCCCAGGCCAGCCTCGGGGAGGGAGCAGCCCTCATGAAGGGAGAGACGTGTAGTACGGCAAGAAATGCCCCAGGGACAAGGCGAGGGAAGGACATCCTGGAGAAAGGACAGCCATGGCGTACGAGGGCAGAGTTGAACGGAGGTTCCGTGTGGCCAGAGCACAGGTTTGCGGTGGGAAGGGGTTGGTTGGGCTGCCGGGGTGAGCAGTCTGCTCGGGGCCGGAGGGTGCTGGGGATCCTTGAAGGGGTCGGTAGAGAGGTGACGGGGCAGATGGTGCTTTCGGGAGATGCTCCGGGCTGCAGAGCAGATTGGCTGTGGGGAGCTGATGGGAGCAGGGAGGTGGGAGCAGGGAGTAGCGGGGGGCACCTGTAAGGGCCCGGGGTGGGAAATGGGGGTTTGGGGGCCTGAGCAGGAACAACAGGTAGAGGAGAAGAGAGCCAGAGCAGGGCGTCAGGCAACGGTGACGCCATCCCTGACTTCTGTGACTGGATTGTCCCTCGGGCTCACGGCCAGACAAGAAATCGGAATGGTCCTCAGGTTGTTTGTGACCCCGACTCCTTCACCGCCCTCCGCTCAGCCTGGCACTGAATCTATGGGCAACCAGAGGGCATCAGCCGCACTCCCCACCCAGAGGCCCCCGTAACCCAGAGATACGAGATGTAGGGGCAGGAAATCTAAGCTCAGGGGTCACTGGCATTCCCGCCCACCCACCTACCCTGCCCCTTCTCCTCCCCCCATCTCAGCACCCCCCCCCACCCAACAAGCCCTGTTCACTGCTTCACTGGTGCTTCCTAACCAGCTGTTTGCCCATTTCTTGTCCACGCCCAAGTCCTCCTGAGAAGCCTCACTCGAGGCCCCACTGCCAGGAAGCCTGAGCCCCAGTGACAATGGCCTCGTGTCTCCTTCCTGGGCCTCTCGGCCTCTCGGCGGGTCTCTGAGTCTGTCTGTCCCTTCTGCCTCCCTGTCCACCGGGCTGTCCTCTGCCCCGCCCTCACGGTGTGAGTCTCAGCTTGCAGTCCCTCTCTTGGGTCTTCCCTCCCTGTCTCTGTGTGTCCCTCTCCACCTCTCCTCTCTCGCCCTGCCCCTAATCCCCTTCTCGGAACTCATATAGCGCAGGATCCCTCCATCCGAACAGCACTGTGCCTGAGTCTCAGCCAGGCCAGGCATGTGCCAGGTCACAGAGATGGAAATGAGAGGGCACTGGCCCTCTCGTCCTTCCTCCTGGCTCACGCTCCAGCCGACAAGGTGGGCAACATGAACCTGCGGAAGTGCTAGAAGGGGGATCAGAAAGATGGAAGGGTGCAGGCTGGGCTCTGAGAGGTGCCAATCACAGCTGAGCCCCAATGCTTCATTCCCACATCCCCCAAAGGGGCAGGCCCTGGGGCCCAGGGTCCGAGATAAGGGGGACTCTCTCCTTGCGCTCCAGGAGTTCACGGCTGAGTGACATTCACGTGGGGTTAGAGGTGCTGGAGGCTGCAGGAGGTGCTCTGAGCACCAGCTGGCCTCAGCAAGCCCCTCCCCTTCTCTGATCCTCAGCGTCAGCACCTGTATAATGGGTATCTCCTAACAGAATTCCCTTGAGATTCATAAATGTGAAATATACAATCTAGGAGCCAAGGTCTGTAAACGTGGCTTGGCAAAGAGTCTGCTGTGGAGTACATGTGCAATAAGTACAAGCTGCACATGTTGTAATTTTTTAATGTTATTATTCCATTTTAGCTGTGGAGTCGTGGTAAGAGCAATGGGCGAGGCCAGTGGTCGGCAAACTCATGAGTCAACAGAGCCAGATATCAATAATACAATGATTGGAATTTCTTTTGAGAGCTTAAACATCTTCTAACTTAAACCTAAACTTCTTCTAACGCCACTTCTCCAGAATAGACTCGCCCAGGCCGAGGTATTTTGTGGAAGAGCCACACTCAAGTGGCTAAAGAGCCGCATGTGGCTGGTGAGCTGCAGTTTGCCGACCGCTGGGCTATGCTTTATGAGACCCATTCCTGGTCTCAGTCTTGCCACTGCCTGGATCAGTTACCCTGAGCGATGCCCGTTTTCCGGAACTATGAAGCAGGAGCAAAGACCAAGCTTCCTTTCTGCCTTGACCCCTACGATTGGAAGGGGAGGCTTCCCTCTCACTCCCCCATCTTCTCTCTCCGCCTCTGCCCCGACACCCCTCACTCCAGCACGATGGCCTCCTGGCTCTTCCTCCAGCTCCCCAGCCACGCTCTGGTCTCAAAGCTTCTGCATTCGCTGGTCCCCCTTCCCAGAATCCCCTCCTGTCCGCTTCCCATATCCACACCTTCCCTCTCTCACTTCATCCGGGCCTCCATGCAAACATCCCCTCCTCTCCTCCAGGCCTTTCCTGACCACCCTCCTCTCTGACTTCCTCCTCATTCTACTTTATGTTCCTCTGTAGTGCTATCAACGCCTGGCCTGTTGTATATGGCCTGGTGACTTGTTGGCATTCCATCTTGATAGATCCTCCCTTCCCTCAGTTGATGGACAGACATAAACCCCACCTGCGGCCAGACATTCCTGAGCTCTGAACCACCAATCAGCACCTGCCGAATACCCTAAGCCCCGCCCTCTATCCTTAAAGGTGCTTGTAAGCCCCTCGCTCGCTCCTCTCCATGGCAGCAGCCGGCAGGGTTACCCTTCCCTCCAATAAAGCCTGTGTGTCCTGCCATCCCGGTCTCCGGTCTACCTTCTCTATTTAATCTATCACATCTCAACTCGCTAGATGCCAGCTCCATGGGCAGGACAGTGTCTGTTTGGCCTCCAGCTGTGCCCCATGACCCTACACAGTGCCCAGCCCCTGTCAATGCCCACGGGTCAATCACACAATACGCACAGTCAGCCCACAGCCAGTGCAGGCGTGAGGACTGGGTGCACAGTGCACACGTGAGGACCACGGAGAAGCGATGGGGGCGGGGGCGGGGGCGGGGGCGGGTAGAGACGTCTACAGAAGCCCCTCCATGCCAACCCCTGGCAGCACAGCACTCTGGGACTCACCCGCAGAGACCTCTGGCGGCCTGGAAAAGCACAAAGCCTTCCTCCATCCCTGCTGGGCACATGCCCCCTGCCCTCGGGGTCATGGACCGCAGACGGCCACCCCTGCCCCCCAAGCCCTCAGATGTTTCCAGGTCGGAGCCATGGAGGAGGGGACAGTAGTCTGGGGCTTCGGCCTTTGTCCCAGGCCCCAGCAGAATTTAATTCCGAGGTTCAAAGCGCCTTTGCCCCTTCCCAGATAAAAGGCCGCTCAGCCAGAGAGATGAGCTGGTTAATAAAGGACAGGAGGGGGGCCCTGGACGGGCAGGCCCACCGCCGCGCTCTGCCCACACCCTCTGCCAGCAAACGCTCTCAGACCTCGGCCGCCGTTCCGGCCCGCTGCCCCACAAGAAAAGCCCATTAATTTAACACTAATAGGATTTTCAATTTGTCACAATCCATGGAGATCCCGGGGAGGCGGGGAGGGGGAGGGCAGGATCATAAGAAGCCTATATGAAAGGAAATCTCTGCAGAGAAACCGGCCTGGACCCTAGACGCTCCCCTTCCACTCTCGGGCCTTCGGGTGAACCTCGGCCCCTCCTGGCCTCCGTTTCCTCAACGTTAATACGATCGATGTCAAAAGGTGGCTGGCTGTAGGGATCCAATGAGGTAATGAAGGACTAGCATCCAGCAGTGCTGCCTGGCTGGAAGTTGGCGCTCGGTAGCTGTTCCCCCTCCTGTCTCGGCCTCTCTCCCAGATCTGCCCCAGGTAGCACTGGCCACAGGGGCTGGATATCCGCCCCCTTGTCCCTTAGCCGCTGTGTCTCCAGCTCTGACCATAGTTTCAGCCAAACACCTGGGGGGCTGAGGGGAACAGGCTGTCTGGGAACCCTTGGCCTTTTCATCCTCAGCGGGATCAGTGTCCTGAATTCCTCGTTGTCCAAGGAGAGCCAAAGACTTGGAGCTCCCAAACACAGCAGCCCAATGGGAAGGCCCCAGCCCGTGCCAACCAGCTGCGTCTCCGTTACAGCTAAGAACTCAGCACGCCAGCTGCCTGAGCCCGGTTCTCCAGGCGAATTCCTCCCGGATCAGGAGGCGGCCAGACAGCGCGGCCCATGTCTGTGCCGCCCGCTGGCCATGGGCTCAGCTGGCCCTTCTCCACCGTCTGAAAGTGGGGGCGGGGCACACTGGGTCTGGGGGCAGCGGCTATAGGGGCAGTTGACAAGACACTGATGCCAGCACGGTGGAAGCTCAGAGCCAGCGGACAAGCACACCTGGCCAGGCCCCATGCCTGGCGTGGAGCCACGCACCCTGGGTTTGCTGCTGCTGCTGCCACCATCCAGGAGAGAGAGAGAGAGATGGGAAAGGAGGCCTCGGGGTGCAATACCCACCCCACCCCCATTCCCCATCGCCTCAAGTCTGGCTCTGGACAGCTGCTTCCTTAGCAAAGCCCTCATTACAGACTGGACAGGCTGGGGCAGGGTGCTGCAGCCAGCACGGCCTGCGGTCCCTGTTAGTTTTGCCTCCATCCAGGCCCCAACCATAATTGACAGCATCTCGAGTCCTCGGCCTCATGTGGTCCCAAACCGGACAGAGGTGAGAGGAGACAGCAGGGAGACAAAGATGAGGGTGATGTCAGTTATATTGCAGTCACCACAGACTGCTCAGGTGCAAAGAGAATCCTATATCTTGTGAGTAAAGGGAAGTGGAGGAGCAAATCGACATTGGCTCATTTGAAGGGCTGCAGGAGAAAGCTTGATGGGGATCCCACACGGGGGGGGTGGGGGTGGGGCCGGTGAGCCTTCATGAACCAGGGTGCAGGAACCCAAAGACGCTGAGATGCATGAACGTGGGTTTCTCAGGCCCGGAATGCTGGGAGTGGGGAGGGGGGTGCCAGAGGTAAGATTCTAGAAGGAAACGCTGTCCGAGCGCCACGGTGCGGACTGTGGGATGTCACCGTGGGTTTCGGTGGAATTCCAGAGGAAGCTGAGGGGACAGGCAGCCTGCCTGAGATACAGATGGCGCGATGGATGGGCAAGGCAGGTAAAGGACCCCTCACCCATGGACCCAGTTGGCCCCATGAACTTTTGAGGACATCTTTGCTTGGACCTGAGTTGAATCCTTGTCTCAAGCAGCGAGTGTCCAGTTCTGCTCACAAAGAGGAAATGGGGCCCCAGAGGCAGCGGCAGCATGTGCCCAGGCAGGAAAGGAAGCTTGTCACCAAACCCAGGAGTCCCTGGAGGGTCCCCCCAACTCAGAGTGCCCGTCACTCCTCCACTGGGCTCCCTGAATTGCCAGCTCTCACATCAAGAATGCTCCTCAGGCCCGGCCGGCATGCCTCAGTGGTTGAGCATCAACCTATGAATCAGGAGGTCATGGTTCGATTCTCGGTCAGGACATATACTTGGGCTGTGGGCTCAATCCCCAGTAGGGAGTGTACAGGAGGCAGCCAATCAATGATTCTGTCTCTATCTCTCAGATTGATGTTTCTATCTCTCTCTCCCTCTCCCTTCTTCTCTGAAATCAATAAAAATATTTTAAGGAAAGAAAAAAAGAATGCTCCTTAGGCTTCACCCTGCTTCCAGCCACACTTCCAGCTGGCTGTGTGAGATGCTCTTGCTTTCAGCTCACTGGGTAAAAGGTGAAGGAGGAGGAGAAGAATTAAGACAGGTTCTGTCCTATGGAGGATGAAGGTCCCCTAGAAAGAGCTTGGTGAGCCAGACTCGGGATGGAGAGAGCAGCTTGTCCCTGTAAGAAGGAAATGGTCCTTAAAAAACATTTTAAGAAGGGATGGAAGCTATGAATTGGGAGTGTGAGATCGGTCATTCATTCATTCATTCATTCATATAGACACTGTTTACTGAACTCTGACCTTAAGTCAGCCCCCACTCCAGGCCACGGTGGAGAACCAGAAGCAGGCCTTTCCTCAAGGATCCAACAAGCAAACAGGAGCCTCCCATAGTGACCGAGGCTCTGCCAGAGACCACACAGGGGCCTGGGAGGCACACGGAAGTGGGCCAGTCTAGCAGATGTGGAACCTTCTAGTAAATGTGGCCTCTAAGGAACCTTCTAGCAGGCGTGGCCTCTAAGCTATAGTTTGAAAGTTGAGACAGAGGCAGCCAAGGATAGTGAAGGAAGACAGAGGGATCAAGGTGGGGGGCTGACATTTGCAAAGGCACCGGGCATCTTCCTCCTGGCCTCCCTCACTTCTTACCCCCCCATGCAATGCTGCTACCAAAACAAATGAATGAATGAATGAATGAATGAATGAACAAATAAATAAATAAAGCTGAGGGGATACCGACATATATGTTACACCCAAAAAAAATCCAAATGCCTAAAAAAGAAAATCCTTGAGGCCAGTGAGCACTTTCCATAAGGTGGAGCCAAGCATCTGGTTATCTCTGCACCGAATGAAATGGCCCAGGACACTGGCTTCTGATTGCTTCAGCCAAGGAGGAGACAGTGGTCCTGCCCCCTCATCTGCTCATGTGACCTCCGCTCCCACATGCACTTCCCTTCCCCTCGAAGGCTGGGCACCATCCCATTCATTGGCTCATTCAACAACATCTCCTGATCTCCAACCATGTGCCAGGTCCATGGAGTGGTCACTGACATAAAAGCCAGCCTCGGTGCCACCCCCTGGACAGGCCCACCCACCTCTGCTGGCCCCGCGATCACAGCAGGGACCTGGAGGTCCCTGAGTGGGTGCCGGGCTCTCAGAGCCTTCCCCATTAGTCACCAGTCCAGGGCAGGACCGGGCCTGCGAGGAACATTCCTCCTCTGCTCTCCCGCCCAAACTCGTGGCCAAAGGCAAGGCACACGCATGGCTGAAATCCCATCAATGGAACCGGGCCAACTGGCTGCCACTTGCTTATTTGGCTTGGAACAGGAAATACATTTTTCTACTATTTATACTGCTGACCTCAGGAATAAACTAATTACGGCTGCGAAGCTGCATTCCCACAGTGTCAGGCTCACATCTGTAACTCCCGATCGGGACCAAAGCAGAAGGTGCCAGATGGCTGGGAGGTCTGGGGGCTCAGGCCAAGTGGACACTCCTGCCCTGCTCCCTAAGTCTTCAGGGGATACACTTCCACTGGATACTCGGCTCCAACCAAGAGGAGGTCTGCCTGCTTGAGCTCATCACTTCCCTTGGCCTTGAGCTAATCACTTCTGTAGGTCTCGGTTTCTTGATGTGCATAGTGGAGTTGTAGCGATGTAGAGCTCAAGGGACTGTCATTTAGAGAAAATGACACCACCTCTAAGAAAAGCCTTGTGTATACATGTGATTACCCCAGAAGACCCAGAAGCCTGAACCGCCCAGCCCAGAGGCCAGTTTGGCTCAGACTGGCCCCACATCTGGACCAGCAGCGGCAGCATCCAGATGTGCTGAGGATCCCACTGCAGTCTGCATGTCCTCGTGCGTGAAAGCAGGCATCTACCTCTGAGACCACTGCCCACGGCAACCAGATCAGCCGTGCAAACCGGTTATTTGGACACAGGCAGGCAGTCCAGGCACCAGGAAATGGAAGATGACAATATGAATGGATGGATGGATGGATAATGATGCCTAGGTTATAATATCATTTTAACTGACTTTTTAATACATTTATTTATTTTAGAGGGGAAGAGAAAGGGGGAGAAATAGGAGAAACATTAATGATGAGAGTATCATTGATCAGCTGCCTCCTACACAATCGGGACGTGGGGGGGTGTGATCGAGTCCACAACCCAGACATGTGCCCTGACCGGGAATCAAACCGTGATTTCCTGGTTCATAAGTTGACACTCAACCACTGAGCCACACCAGCCAGGCTAACTAATTTTTTAAAGAATTTTCTGAAATGAATGACTGGTTGGCTAGAGGTCAGCAAATTTATCTGAAAGGGCTGGGTAATAAATATTTTAGGCCATAAAATTTCTGTCACAAATACTCAACTGCTATTGCAATGTAATATCAGCCACAGATAATACATAAATAATGGGTCTTAGCTGTGCTTCAATAAAACTTTATTTACACAACAGGTAGTTTGTAGATTTGACCAACAAGCCAGCAATAGTTACTATGTAACCTTAACAATGTCCTTGATTCTTCCTTACCCCTTCATGTGACGGGTCACTGGGTGCTATCTATTCTTCCTTTCAATAGCATCCCCTCCTTCTCATACCAGAGCTATTGTCCTGGTCCAGCACTATTGCCCTCCACCTAGACACCCCAACAACTTGCCACATTACCCTCTTTCCCCCCATCTTCTACCCAGAAGCAAGACAGCGCTACCTAAATCACCAATCTGACCATGTTATCCCCCTCTCCTGGCTCCCACTGTTCTGACCACATAGTCATTCATGCTCTGGGTCCCACTGTCCAACCTCATCACTCACTGCCCTTCTCAACACCCAGTCTCAGCTCTAGCAGACAGACCTGCCATGCCCAATCTTTTCTATGCAAAGAAAACTTCTCCCTCCTCTTCCCCTGGCCAATTCCTGTTCACCCTCCAGGTCTCAGGTCATATGGCAGCACCCGGAGAGCCTTGCTGAGGTGCTCCAGCTCACCCTGGGGAACAGGAGCGCCGAGGCCAGTTGTAGCACAGCCATGAGCTCAAAAACCCATCTCCCTTGCAACCAAGACAGCCAGACTGATATTGGCAAAATATGCAAATAGATCAGCAGAACAGAATAGAGAACCACAAAAATGGACCCACATACATATAGCTAACTGATCTTTGACAAACGACCATAGGCATTTCAATGGAGAAAGGATAGTTTGTTTGATTTTAACAAATGGCGCTGGACCAACTAGACATCTATATCAAAAAAAAAGAAAAGAAAAGAAAAGAAAAGAAAGGAAGAAAGAAAGAAAGAAAGAAAGAAAGAAAGAAAGAAAGAAAGAAAGAAAGAAAGAAAGAATCTCGACAAAGACCTTATATATTAAAAAATTTAACTCAAAATAAATCATAGACTTAAATGTAAAAAGCAAAACTACTTCTAGAAGATAACATAAGAGAAAATCAGGTGACCTTGGGTTAAGAGAATAAAAAGCCAAGCCACAGACAGGAAGAAAATATTTGCAAACACATGTCTGATAGAGACTTATATCCAAAACATAAAAAGAACTCTAAATAAATAAATAAATAAATAAATAAATAAATAAATAAATAACAAGAAAACAAAAAATCCAGTTTAAAAGGTGGGCGAAAGATCTGAATAGACACCTCACCAAGGAAATATATAGATGGCAAATATGCATATGAAAAGATGTTCACATCATATGACATTAGGGAATTGTACGTTAAACACAATAAGACATCACTACACACTTATTAAAAGGGCTAAAATCCAAAACATTGATAACACCGAATTCTGGTGAGGATGTGGAGCAACTGGATCCTTCAACGCTGGTGAACGCTAAGTGGTACAACCACTTTGGAAGGCAATGTGGCAGTTTCTTACAAAGCTCAACGTAGTCTGTCATACAAGCCAGCAATCATGCTCCTAGACATTTACCAAAACGAGCTGTAAACCTTTGCCTCCACAAAAACCTGCATACAGATGATTTTAGCGCCTTTATTCATGACCACCTCAAATTGGAAGCAACCAAGAAGTTTCCTAGAAAGGTGAATGGATAAACAGAATGTGCTACATCCATATAATGATATGTTATTTAACAATAAAAAGAAAGAAAGAAGCATCAAGTCATGAAAAGACATGGAGGAGTGCCAGCTGGTTTGGCTCAGTGGATAGAGTGTTGGCCTGTGCTCCATTCCATTCAAGGGCACATGCCCAGGTTACGGGCACCATCCCCAGTGGGGAGCATGCAGGAGGCAGCCCATCAATGATTCTCTCTCATCATTGATGTTTCTATCTCTCTCTCCCTCGCCTTCCTCTTTGAAATCATAAAAACATATTTAAAAAAAATAAAAGACATGTAGGAAACTTAAATGCATATTGCTAAGTGAAAGAAACCAGTCTGAATGAATGTGTGAATGAATGATTTTCTGGAAAAAGGCAAAATCACGGAGACAGTGAAAATATCAGTGGTTGCCAGAGGTTCTTATGGCTGGGGAGGGGGGAGAGAAGGGTAATGAGTAGGTGAGGCACAGTGGGTTTTTAGGACAGTGAAACTATCCTGTGTTATACTGTAATGGTGGATACATGACATCATGCATTGTTCAAAACCCATAGAACTGGAAGAGTGAACCCTAATGAAAACTATACACATTACTTGTTAATAGCATATCAATAATATATCAATTATAACAAAAGTACCACATTAAAGCAATTTTAAAAGATGTATGTGTGTGTGTGCGTTGAGAAGTGTGTGTGGGAACTCTCTACTATTGCTCAATTTTTATGTAAACCTACAACTGTTCTAATGATGACTAATTTAAAAGAAAATCTCTATATGAACAGGTTATTGTTACTCCTATTTTATAGAGATTATATCACCTCATTTTAAGGAGGGATATTATATTTGCCCTCTTTTACAGAAGAGGACATTAAAGCTTAAGGAAGTTGCATGCATCATTCAAAAATCACACAGGCAAGGGGCAGGGTCATGCTTTATTAATAGAGAGATGGCCAGAAACCCATCAGGCTGTGGTGCTCAGACCCACCAGTGCTTAGAACAGACACACTAACGTTTGAGCCTTGCTCAGCTACCTCCCACCCACGTCCCTGCATCATGGCCCCTCTAGTGGACCAGAACATGGACCTGCAGCCCCCACACCAAGCCTGCTCCATGTGCAGCCATCACTAGAATCTTTCTGCTCACCATTCCTCATCTTCGACATGCAGGAAACCCAGGAGGTGTCTGGGAAAATCATCCGAGTCAAGTTAATTCAGTACAAAGTGGGAAGTTGACGTGCAGAACAGAAAGGTAGCTTAGGGTGGAGATTTGACCCTTGCCTTCAGTTGCCATGGCACCAAATAGACTAGAAATTCAGGGTGTGGGTATGAGCTTGTGCTGCCACCATGACTTCTTCTAACACAAGAAGCCCATGATTGAATGCGATCTCCAATGGCATTGGTTCCAACCAGCACCTTCCATCATGATCAGGACCAAAGGGCCCGGTTCATGGAGAGGTGACATCTGCCAGGGAACTGCCAAGATCACCCTTGGATGGGAACGAGGAGTGGAGCAGAGGGTAGTTGTCCTGAGTGATGACTGTGAAGCTAATCTTGGACAAGTGGGAAGTGCCTAGGACAACTGGCAAACCCCACCAAGCTGCTATCCTGGGAAGCCCTGCTATAAACTGAATGTTTATCACACACACACACACACACACACACACACACACACACACACACACACCCTGAATTGATACGTTGAAGCCCAAATCCCAATGCGATAGTATGTTGAAGGTGGGGCCTTTGGGAGATCATTAGGTCATGAGGGTGGAACCCTCATGAGTGGGATTAGTGCCTTTATAAAAAGTGAAACAGAGCCGAAGCTGGTTTGGCTCAGTGGTAGAGGGTCGGTCTATAGACTGAAAGGTCCCAGGTTCGATTCCAGTCAAGGGCATGTACGTAGGTTGTGGGCACATCCCCAGTAGGGGGTGTGCAAGAAGGATTGACGTTTCTAGCTCTGTATCTCTCTCCCTTCCTCTCTGTAAAAAATCAATAATATATATATATATATATATATATATATATATATATATATATATATATATATTTTTTTTTTTTTTTTTTTAAGTGAAACAGAGACACAGACACAGACAATAAGGTAGAGAAGGCCTGGAAGAGGGGGTCCTAGAGGTCAGTGGGAGGAAAAGGGGACATATGTTATACTTTCAACAATAAGGATTTTTAAAAAAGAAATAAAAGTGAGAGAGAGATTTCTCTCTCCTCCACATGAAGACACAGCAAAAAGATAGCCCTCTGCAAACCAGGAAGCAACCGAACTGGCACCCTGATCTCTGACTTTTCATCCTCCAGGGCTGTGGAAATAAAGGTCTGCTGAACTAAGACGGGCCTTAGATTCTTGCCAAGAGTCTGAGAGCCACCAGGGATGGAGGAAGCATGTCCATCGGATACCTGGTCAGAACCACAGCGCAGCCTGCAGCAGGAAGAACCATGACCACCGACCCTTGGACTAGCCCGGGGATGGTCTTCTGACTGAGGATAAAAAATAAAAATAAAAAATAAAAAAGGAAGAATCTGAGAACATGATAAAAGACTCTTATCTGGCTCTAAGAAGGCTTTTCATTCTGAATCCCTGACCTGAGCTCCTTGCCTGATCCGTTTACAAAAGCCTTTCTTCCCCTTAATCTAGTTTAAACTCTCGGCAGCTCGATGGCACGGGTGTTTTCGTCCCCATTCGACAGAAGAGGCGACCAAGGCTCAGAAAACTAAAACCACCTGTGCTCACAGTCACACGGAAACTGGTGACCCCGAATTCCTCCTCCGACCTCCTGACCCCAGCCCTTGCCTCTTCTTCCACCATCACACATAGACATTGTACAGGAAACCTTGGCCAGTTTTCCCCTAAAGGAATGTTGTCCTTCAGCTCCACTCCCACAGGGGCCCAGCAAGGGCTGTCTCTTCTCAACATCACCATGATTGATGAGGGCGGGTGGCTCCATCTACCACCCTGAGTCACAGTTACCCTAGCCCGGGCAGCCCTGAGGTGGGGCGCTAAGAATGACCCAAGGCCGAAGGGAGAAGGTGTGTCTCCTCCACTGCCTGTAGGTCCTAAGGCCAGTGGCCCTTTAAGGAGAAAACTGGATGGGGGAGGGCTGTGGTGAGAGTCCCCGCTCTAATAAGAATCAAGGGCCTTACAATGTTCCTGGCTTTGACTCAATAATTCCATTTCTGAATTACGGATTAGATAGCTAACCTATGGAATATCAACTCCTAAGTGACTTTCTAGTCATTGAAATGTATGTCTATCAACGTTTTTGAAATAACATGAAAACTTATATTCTGGCACTAAGTGTTAAATGGAATAGTTAATTGTCCACTGAGTATAAACCCAACTATGTAAACTAAATGTGTAGAAAACAGACCATGAAGTTAGCGCTGAGGGGGATGGGCATAAAATAAACATGAAATAAAATGACTGTTGTCTACATGTCCAACCTTTCTGCTTTATCACTTCTATGAAAGAAAATATAAAATTAACTTTTTAAACAAAGTATGATGGGTCAGAAGATTCAGTATCAATTCTCCTCAAATAGGTATGGAAATTCAATGAAATCACAATAAAAGTCTTAGCAGGGTACTCTGTGTATGTGTGTATGAAAGGTGACAAGATGATCCTAAAATTTGCTTGGAAATGCAAAGAACCAAGAAGAGCCAAGTCAAATGAGAAGAACAAGCGAGAGGACTTGAACTACTTGCTATAGAGTAGATGTCTGTGTGGCCCCCCCCTCAACAAAAAAAAGTCATTTGTTAAAATCTAACGCCCAATGTGACGGTGTTAGGAGGCAGGACCTTTGGGGGGTGATCAGATAATGAGAGTGGATCCCTCATGAATGGGATTAGTGCCTTATAAAAGAGACCCCAGAGAGCACCCCATCAGGACACAGTGACGAGACAGCTATCTATGGACAGAAAGTCACCCTGTGCCTTCAGCTTGGACTTCCCAGCCTCCAGACTGGTGAGGGGGAAATCTCTGTTTTATAAGCTATCCAACCTATGGCAATTTCGTTCAAGTAGCCTGAAAGGATAAGACACTGGCACCTATCATGACTATTGTTAGCCTGCAGCAATTGAGACAGGGTGGTATTGGTACCAGGACAGTCCAAACAGACCCACACATGCTGTCCGGCTGAGCAGGACAGTGGAGGAAGCAGTGGTCTGAGATTAAGTACTTTTGGTGCTCCAGTTACTCTCCCCAATTCTCCAGCTCTGTGGCCTCATGGGACTCCGATTACTCTCGAACCACACTCAGCACCCTAGGGGCCAATCGGCATATCCACCATCCAGTGCAAACCTCAAGAAGCACCTGCTATGTCCCCAGTACCCCAGGGAGAGAGGCCAGGAGACCACACATCGTGATCCTACCTTGCAGAAGACCCTCTGGCCTCCGCATCCCTCCTGCCTCCTCCCCATGACAACGGGAGCTCAGTGACGTGAATGATAGCACCTGGCCAGGGCTTGGCCCTCAGTAGGCACTTTGTGAGCACTCAGCTCCTCACTGTGAGGAACACCTCACCTGACAAGTGGTTCTCACATTGGGGTATCCCTCAGGGTCACCTGGAGAGCCTGCTAAAACTCAGGTCCCTAGGTTTCACCCCAAACCTATTGAATAAGAATTCCATTGGGAAGAGTCCAGGAATCTGCACTTCTGACAGGACACCCAGGCCACGCTGGGGGGCACACTTGGAAAGAGACAAATGGGCTGTGCCCTTATTTTATAGAGGAGAGGAGCCAGGTCCAAATAAGGGAAGACCTAAGAGTAAGATCACGTTGCAAAGTTATACAGGGACGGACTGATAACCCAGGAGCCCAGGCTCCAGGCCATACTTACCCTGGGGCCTGCAGGTGCCCTAAGGGAAAGGAACCACAGAGGGGAAGAAAGAAGAGAAAGTACCGGACGATAGGTCACACCTAAGCCAAGGAAGGTTCAAGAAGTAAAGCCAATTGCCTAAGACCTCACAGCGGCTCTGTGTCAGGATGTGAACCCAGATCTGACTGATGCTGAGTCGATACCCTGACCCGCAGGGCACGCTACGTCCCAGAGAAGCTGGAACAGGAGGAGGAAGAGGAGAGAAGCAGGCAGCAGCGGAGGGTCTTGCAGATGCCCCAGGAGAGGGAGCAGTTGCCTTCTGTGCCTGCCCAAGTGGCCAAGCCAGGCCGGCTGGTGTGGGCGGAGAGCGCCTACCAGTCCTGGTGCCCTGCGGTTGCCATGCCGACCCCCAGGCTGTGTTTGCGGATGTTGTATTTGATTTCACACGTTTGGAACTCCAATTACGTCACTTCGCAACACAGGGTTGCCATGACAGCTGGCCCCACGTTCCCTGGGTGGCTCACACCTTGGGGGGGAGGAGGAGGAGGGGCCAGCTGGCACCCCCCAGAAACCTCAACTCAGAAGCCCCTTGAAGGAAGGGGGCCAGGAATGTGGGTTTGGGAAGCCCTGGTGGAATCAGTCAACATCTATAGCTCATGACGGGGAAATGGAGGTCTGGGTGGTGAGCATGTTCTTCCTGCCCCCTCGCCAGCGCGCTCCCCACACCCCTTTCAATGAAGTCTGTGCACACCTGGCTGCCCGTGGGCTGAGGGCCTGGCAGCTGGCACCCAGCAACCAGCCTGGCCATCTGCCCTGCCCTGGCTCTCTGGGCCTAGGTTTAAAGACTCATGCACACATGGGCAAGTGGGGGGTGGGCAGAGTGGCTAAGCACACCAGCTTCGGGGGCAAATCTGGGTTCAGATGTTGGCTTCTCTCTAACCAAGCACAGGAAGATTAGCTGCTTAGTGCACAGAGTGCCGGTTACCGAGTGGATGCAGTAAATACTGTTTGTTGTTCCTCTCTCTCTCTCTCTTTCTCTCTCACTCTCTCTCTCTTCTCTCTTCTCTCTCTCTCTCTCTCTCTCTCTCTCTCTCTCTCTCTCTCTCTCTTTCTCTCTCTCTCTCTCTCTTTCTCTTGTTGTTGTTTTGGTCATTGCCCTGTCATTGTATCTAAGTTCTGGACTCAGTTATACTACCAATCTGCTCTGCAACTTTGGGCAACTAACTTTCCCTCTCTGGTCCTCTAAAGTAGTAATCTGATGATTTTCCCCCCAGAGCTCACTCCCTCACCATTAAACTCTCCATCCCTTAACCCTAAGTTCCAATGATTTAGCTTCTTAACTGCTGGCTTCCATCTACTGGGTGAAGTCCAGCAGAGAGGCTGTGGGACTTGGTGTAAAACCTCAGAGGTCAGCTCCCTCTCTCACTGGCTGTGAGAGGAGAGCAAACTCACCCGTGGCCATTGGTCCATCTTTCTTATCTGTAAACTGGGCTGGCGACCCTGCCCGCCTTGGTGCCTCAGGCTCTCTGAGAGGAAGCAAAGCCTCCCAAAGGGAAGGGATGTTGTCATCATCGAGGCACTGCCGCAGCCGTCCCTGCACAGCCCTGTCCCCAAAACCCGAGACGGGCGGCCTGTAAATTCTCAGTTTTTAGATGAGGGAAATGAGACGGAGAGGTGACAGAAATTGCCTGAGATCTAGATAGATAGATAGATACATACATACATACATACAGATAGATAGATACAAGATAGATATCAAAATATATGAGTTGTTACTGCAGAAAAGGGACGTGCCCTGGGGGCAGCTAGCACAGCCCAGGAATTCCTGGGATGACCAGGGTGATTGGTTTACTGCCCCAATACCACCCATCTCTCCCCTGCCTCCACAGCTCTGGATACTTCCCCAGGCCGGAGCCAGCACCAACACAAGCCGTTACCCCTCGATGTCACCACCAATGTGTGTGTAGCTGAGTTGGCTGGGAAAAACAAACACTGCCACACGTAAGGGAGGCATCCTCAGGAGCGTGCCCCTTCAGCCCAGGCAACCACCAAGGCTTTCTGGGCCCAGCCTTTGATCAGAAGCAGAGCACATCTTAGGTGTCTGCCGGGCCTGGGTTCAAATCCTCACTCCCCCGATGCCGCACTGCCTGCCCTCAGCCATTGATCGCCTGAGCTGCAGCCCCTCATGTAACGAGTGGGAACGAGGATGCACATCAGGAAGGTGAAAGCACATGACAGGTGCGAGAGGGCCGGCACAGCGCTGCCCACTGTACGTCCACGCTGCCTTTCTTCCAGGCAGCCAGCCCCCTATCGGAGGCTGGGGAACAGGAGCGCCAAAGCCACAGTCCCTACAGCTTTTTACCAGCTCCCCAAAGAGGAAAACTAATCCCCGTGAGAGAACTGAAGACAGGCTCCAATCAATGCCGACATGGTGTGTCCAGTGAGTTGTGAGAGACTGTGAACTAGAGAAGGAGGATGTCGCTGTGGGCTAGAGAAGTCCGGGAGGACTTCCTGCAGGAAGGGGCGGTTGAAGGATTGCCTGAAGACCGAAATGCATGCAAATAATCACAGAATAACATGACGTGCACAGAAATGGATGCAGAAGGGTCTGTCGTGATGGCGTCACAGAGGAGGAGACTCTAGAGCAGTGTTTGGAAGGAAGAACGGGCAGAGGAGAGAAGGAGGAGGTGTCATCGTGAGCGTGCAGGCAGAGGGAACAGCGCCTGCAAGGTGCAGAGGTCTGAAACAGCCAAGGGTCACTTGAAGGAATTACTGAACCAAAAACAGGGTAGTGTTGGCTAGAGGCACAGTTGGGGCAGATCACGGAGAATTCGGCTTAGAATTGGTCGTACAGGCAGTTGGGAGCCCGGGAGGATTCTGTGGGAAGATCTGAGAGGAACAGATGTGAAGTTTATAAAAACCACTCTGGAGTGCCCTCGGCGGTCCCAGATCTGCCTCTTGCTTCAACTGTGTTTGACCAGAACAGACCCAGGGACATCCCTTCTCCCAGCCTCCGGCCACTCTCCTCCCCTTTATCCAGTCACCACCTCAGAACCCCCTCCGGGACCAGCCAGCACACCGGTGTTTTCTACCTTAGCTCCTCATTGCCGAACCCCTGTGAGCTCCCGAGTGCGTCAGCATTGTCCCCCCGAGGGGAGGCTGCGGCCACGGCCTGGCCAGCCGCCTCTGCGGCCTCCGCCTGCCTCTCTGGGCCTCTGTTTCCACCCTGACGAGCTGGCTCCGGAGGCGGGGGCCGCTTCTCCCCAGGCAGGCGGAGAAGCCGAGGGCACGGAGCACCTTAAAGCTGAGAACCGGCGAGGCAGCCGCACTGTCCTCCAGGCCCCGCTGCAGCCGCCCAGGGGAGTGGGCACAGCTCGGGCCATGGCAGCCGCCTGGCCTCGGAGAGGAGCCTGAGCCGGCCCGGTGGAGCTGCCGGCCCTGGGTTCCACCGCACAGCCCCCAGCTCCGGGGCTTCCTGGGGAACCATTCCCGGGTGAGGAGGAGAAACTCATCAGGAAGATGGGCGACACCTGACTCCCCTCCGCAGGCTGCTGGCCCCCAGGCTGGGCGGGGGGAGTGTCTCCGAAAGGCTCCCCCTCAAGCACCGCTGGAGCCTGTGGGGCCTCTGCCTCCCCTGGTGTCTGGCTTTTACCCGAGCCTCTCCCCCAAACTGCCAGCCATTCCTTTAAGCCCTGGAGCCCTCTCCCATGCATTGAGCCTCTCCCCCAAACTGCCAGCCATTCCTTTAAGCCCCGGAGCCCTCTCCCATGCATTGGACCGAATGAAACAATAAAACTTTTTGCAGCAGAAAAAAAAAATAAAATAAAATAAAAAACACTGTTTAAGAGGGGGTTGGGCTGTGGGCGCTGAGAGGAATATTGAAGGCAGACACCAGAGCAGTGGTCCCACTGAGAATCAGCAGCTACGAAGGAAACAATGGAGTTGAGACCGTTTAGGAAGTAACATTGGTAAATCTTTTTTTTTTTTTTATTGTGGTAAAATATATATATAGCATAAACTTTACACTTCAGCATTTTATGTGTACGGTTTTGTGGCATTAAGTATATTCATCCTGTTGTGCGACCATCACCACCCTCCCTCTCTAGAACTTTCCATCTCCCACCACTAAAATGCTGCACCCCT
Source organism: Pipistrellus nathusii (assembly GCA_963693515.1). Lineage (NCBI taxonomy): Eukaryota > Metazoa > Chordata > Mammalia > Chiroptera > Vespertilionidae > Pipistrellus > Pipistrellus nathusii. The sequence goes on along the minus strand of OY882859.1, from coordinate 12,151,879 downwards.
TAACTGCTAACTCCCCACTCCCCATCCCAGCCCCTGTCTCTGTGAGTTTTATCACTGAGGCTACAGCAGGTCCTTGAATAACATAGTTTCATTTAAAGTCATTTCATTACAACATTGATGAGAAAACAGAACAAACAAACAAAAAGCCTGATACCTAGCTGGGCCGCTGACGGTGTGGTTTGGCCTCCCGTGTCTGTGTGGGATTTCTCCAGGGACTCCGGTTTCCTCCCACACCCCAAAGCTGTGCATGCGAGGTGAATCCGTGTGTCTAAACTGTCAGCCGGAGTGAGTGTGGGGGTGTCAGGACATGGAAGGACGTCCTGCCCAGGGCGGAGTCCCACCTTGTGACCTGAGCTGCAGGGAGAGGCCCAGCCACCCAAAACGGAGAGCAATGTTCCCAAATAATAATCTTACTTGTTTTCCTTTATCTTCCTTAGATGTTTTCTCACACTTATTTTAACATTTAATATTAGAAGTGTTTGGGGTCTTTATTTTTTTAATATATTTTTATTGATTTCAGAGAGGAAGGGAGAGGGAGAGAGATATAGAAACATCAATGATGAGAGAGAATCATTGATCAGCTGCCTCCTGCTGGCCCCGCACTGGGGATCAAGCTCACAACCCAGGCATGTGCCATGAATTGAACTGTGACCTCATGGTTCATAGGTCAAAGCTCAACCACTGAGCTACACCTGCTGGGCTGGGGGGTCTTTATTTAGAAGCTTGGTGATATTTCTATGGCCAGAACTATGCTGTGGGAACTTAACTCTTGTTTAGGTCAATTAGCCTGGGGTAAAATTGGTCTCGTTATAGTCATTTCTTTCCAAGTTGCCATTTCTAAGAACCTGTTAATGACAGTAAGTGAGGACTTAGCTCATTTAAATGGAATCCTACAATTCCACTTGTCCTTTCGTGACTGGCTTATTTCACTTAGTGTAATGCCTTCCAGGCTCATCCATGTTGTAGCATGTTTCAGAATCTCCCTCTTAAGGCTGAATAATAGTCCACTATGTGGCCATAACTGGTTTGGCTCAGTGAATAGAGCGTCGGCCTACGGACTGAACGGTCCCAGGTTCGATTCCGGTCAAGGGCATGTACCTTGGTTGTGGGCACATCCCCGGTGGGGGGTGTGCAGGAGGCAGCTGGGCGATGTTTCTCTCTCATCGATGTTTCCAGCTCTCTATCCCTCTCCCTTCCTCTGTAAAAAAATCAATATATTAAAAAAAAATAGTCCACTATGTAGATATACCACATGTGCTTACCCATTCATCTGTCAGTAGGCACTTGGGTTGCTTCCACCTTTCGGCTATTTTGCATAATGCTGCTATGAACACGGGCGTATGAATACCTCATTGAGACTCTGCTTTCAGTTCTTTGGGGCATATACTTGTGAGTGGAATTGCTGGACCACATGGTAATTCTGTGCTTCGCTTTTGGAGGAATCACCATCCTGCCTTCCACAGTGGCTGCTCCTTTTACATTCCCACCCAGCAAGGCACAAGTGTCCAATTTCTGCACATCTTTGCCAACACTTGCTATTTCTGTGTGTTTTTTTGTTTTGTTTTATAACAGCCATCAACCTAATGGATGTGAAATGGTAAATTGCTAGATCTTGACGAACGGTTGCATATGAGGAGTTGAGGAGGTAATCGGGGAAGGACAGAAAGGAGAATGACTCCTGGGTGTACACCTTGGCCCACTAAGTGGTTGAAGATTGACCAGGTGAGCTGGGAGGGGAAATTGCATGAGGAAAACTTGCAGGCCATTGGGCTTGAGGGTTCTGCGGGACATCCTGGTTGAATCCTGGAGTCCATGGGTCTGGAGGGGTCTGTGCTACAGATTTTAAGTCACCAGTTTGTGCTGTTAACTTTTGATTAAGCATAAAATTACTTATAAATATGGGATACAGAAAAAAGGGGAGGCCCAGAAAAAAAGCCTGGGGGTCCCTATATTTTAGGAGCAGGATAACGAGCACCCACACATGGAGACAGAGGAGGGGGGCCCTGAGAGAGACAGAGGAAAACCAGGAAACCATCCAAAGTTGCATAATCTAGGATCAGATTTTGCTACGAGCAACGGAAAACCCAAATGAGTGGCTTAATCAAAGTGCAGTTTCTGTTTTATCCTACATAAAACAAGTATGGAGGCAGGTACCCCATCATCACCAGAGCCTCAGGCTTTTCTATCTCTTGCTCTGCTAGTCTTAGTACTAATTTCCACATTCAAGGTCACTTCATGGTCATAAGATTGAAGTTGCAGCTCTAGCCATCATATCCATGTTCCAACAGCAAGAAGGAAGAAGCAAAAGCAGATTTTCCTCCCAGCTAAGACTACTCAGGCTTTTTCACTTACACCTCACTGGCCACCGCCAAGTACAAGGAAAATTGGGAAATGTGGCCTCTTAGCAGATTATACTGTTTTCTTGAAGATCTTGATTCTGTAAATAACAAACTAGAAAAGAATGTCCTTTGGGAGGCTACTGGAAGGTTCTAACACAGAAGGAGGAACTTTCCAGAAGGGGAAAATGGTCGGAGGCATTAGCTAAGGTGTAAAGGCTTGACCATTGAACTTGGCAATGCTGTCATTGGGATACATCTGTAAGATGATGGGGGAGAGGAGATGGAGGTGAAGGGGGAAATGAAGGCATGTCAGGTGACCACACTTGGAAGTCCCCCAGCAAGGGACGAGCTTGGTACCTAGAGAGGAGACACCAGTTCGAGGGAGGTTTGGGATCCATTATTTAAGGTGTGAAGACAGACATAACAGGCCATGAGGGCTGAGCCAGAGAAACGAGGTGAAGAGCTGGAGGAGAATGGGGGTTGTTGAAGGTGTGCAGTCCCAGGAAAGAGGAGAGAGAACAGGGTCCAGAAGAGAGTGGAGGGAGCGGCCATGCACCAGGCAGGAGGCTTCAGCCTGGGGACCAGAAGATAGAAGGTGGAGATGCTGAGCTGAGAGTGGGCAGGGGGGCTGGAAACCAACGGTGTTCCCACCACCTGGGCATCATAATGAGGTAATAGGCAAGGTCACCTTGTCTGTGTGAGGGGTGGAAGCAGCAAGGCCAGGTGATGGAGGCCAGGCCGGGTGATCGAGGCCAGACTGGGTGATGGAGGCCAGGCCAGGTGATGGAGGCCAGACCAGGTGATGGAGGCCTGGTGAGAGGACCACCACCAACAAGAAAAAGGCTTGAAGGGAGGTGCTGAAGGCCTGGCTGAGGCTGCAAACAGTGGGTCTGCAGTGACCGTGACCCACTAGGCAATGCTTTTCTCCGGTGATGCCCAAGTGAGCAAGCAGCAGAGAGAGGAAGGTGGGGTGATCGAGACTGGGGGCTTGGGGGCAGGCAGAGCCTGGGGAAGGAGAGGGTGAGGGCGAGGGCGAGGGGGAGGGCGAGGGCGAGGGGGAGGAGGAGAGGGAGAGGGAGAGGGAGAGGGAGCACTCAGGAACATTGCACCAGGTACGAAGGGTGGGACGTGGTCACCATCAGGGAGGAGGGCTCGGAATTCGGCTTCAGCGGGGACAGGGTCACACAGGGTGACGGAACTTGAACTGAACCCAGGCCAGTGCTCCAGCCTCCCAGGCCCGCGCCAGTCCTTCCCCTCTCTAGGTCTCAGTCTCAGCTCGAGTGCTGGCTGAACCTGAGCTGTGACCCCTGCAGCTTCGGGGACTACACCAAAGTTCGTGGGGTGAGAGTCCCCGCCCCTGGCCCTGCCCTTTCACTGAGTCACCTCCAAAATCACACACTTCAAGACTCCTCCAGCCCTGTGTGAAGTCCTCAGAGGGCTGAGTCACAGGAAAGGTGGAGACAGGAGGAAGCTGGTGACTGATGCAGGTGAAATCAGGCTGCCTCCGGGACCATCCCACAGGTGCTCTCCTTCACACCCACCTTGGTAACCCGTCTGTGTTGATGCAGCCACAACAAACCCTCCAGGGTGAATTGTCCTCAACACCAACCGCTCATTCCCTCCTACTTCCTGTGTCCATCCCACTCACGACACGCTGCTGCTCCTTTCCCCTCTCCTGCTCTGACGTCTTCCGTGGCTCCCCATTGCTGGTAGGAAAAAAAAAAAAAAAATCAAGTTCTTGCCTTCCAGGCCAGGCCCTTTGTGACTCAAACCCGTGCCCTCGGCAGCAACGCCATCCACAAGTCCTCCCCTCCAACCTCATGCTCCTCCGCTCCAGGCCTGGGTCGTGCCATTCCCCTCCCCGACCCCCATCGAGGAATGCCCTCTCCTTTCTGCTGGTCCACACGGAGCAAACAAGCCAAGGCCCCAATGTGCCCATGTCCTCTAGGTTCACTGTGGCCTTCATTTCAAAGTGAAATGGTTCTCAACCCCAGGCCCCAGGCCTACGGAAGTCCAATGCCCTTCTGGATACCTCTGAGACCTCCTGCGGAAGCTTCCAGTTCCAATCTCTTTTCACGCCTCGTTCTGCTCTTAGCATGAGCCACGTCTCCACCGCATCCTGCTGTCTGCCAGCCCCCCTCTGCTCCTGTGTGCAGCCCCTCCCTGGCTGCCTCGTGCCCCAAGCCCCAGGTACAAAGCTGTGTGTGCAATAGACCCGGCTGGAGATTAGGGAACCGAGAGAGCTTTCTGGACCTAACCAGCAGCACTGTCAACGTGGGCATGTCACTTCCTGTTCAGAACCTTCCGAGGCCCTTGTGCCCGCTGCTCCTGTTCCTAAGTCCCTCTCCACTGTGGAAGCCCAGGTTCAACCCCACTCTGCTCGAAGTCCCCAGCCTCCCGAAGCCCCTCTCCAGCGACAGAGATAACCCCCAAATTCCCGGTCCTCGTTACACAGGTCCATGCCCTTCACTGGTGATGACCTTCTCCTTGTGGACCAGGTCCGGTGGAGGGTGGGGCGGGAGATCCTGCCCTTTCGTAGCCAAAAAGGGCTTATGCGGGTTTTTCCAAAGAGCAGCTACCTTCACTTTCCTAAGTAGCAACATCTTTTGTTTTCACAGAGGATGAAACTTTAGCATCAGGAGCAGGACCACCAAGTCCAAGGTCATCAATGAACAGATGAGAGATTGATTGAGATCCAGAGGTCGAGATTCCACTCAAAGCAAGCCCATCCATTTAGTGCCGGCCCTGGGGCAGAACTTCGTTCTCTGCATCCAGGAGTAGATCTGCATCCTCGTTCTGCTCCCCACACTCCTGCTGTCCCACCTCCAGCACATAGAAGGGAGGTGGAGAGGAGGGAATTGACAATAACTGAGCACCCGCTAGGTGCCACAAGTAGTGCACTTTCTGTGAACTGTGTCATTCAATCCTCCTGCCTACTCTTGAAATTATCCCCATTTTACAGGTGAGCAAACTGATGTCCAAGGAGGAAGCCCACAAGGCCCATCAGCTCAGAGCAGGAATTAACAACCAAGGCAACCCTTCCAAGAATTTGCCCAGCTTGGTCTGAAGTAGGATTCTTATTCTGCGTAACAATAAAAGCAAACGTCGTGCCCGCTTTGCTTGTGCCACCTGGCCAGCCTGTCTGCAGAGGAGCAGGGAGGGGAGTTCTCAGCTGAGATGAAAAGACAACAATAATAGTGATTTTTAAAGTACCTTTATAAAGGCAAGAATGAGCTGGAAAACAGGATAACCACTGCATTTTTAGCTAGGTAAACACGTGTAACGTCGTTCTTATTTTTAACTCAATTAAAATGAGTCTTGGCCTGGGGGCCCAGATTCATCTGGTTGATGTGTTCACAATTGCCAGCCCCGAATCTCTCTGCGATTTATCTGTGCAAATGCCCGTGTGTCTCTGTCTGCTTCTCACCTCGGGATCAGGTCCATCCGAGGTGCCTGTGGTCTGTCCAGGTGCCCCTGAGCTGTGCACACCGTGCCTGTTAGGGCAGGACAGTCAGGCCCGGGGGTCTGGCGTGAAGGGATTTGGGTGGGCTTTGAGGAGGGGCCTTACGACATATCTAGAGAAAAGCAACCTGGACTCAGATCACAGCTCCATGGACAAGCCAGGAAACCTTGGCCAAGTCTTCCTCTCCGAGCCTCCGCTTCCTCGTCTGGAAAGTGGAGATAACAACGCTGACCCCTCAAAACTGTGAAAATTGACAAGTCAGATACAAAGGCCCCTAGCATGGTGCAGCACACACGGGAAGCACACAGAAATGCCCGTTTTCCTCGTCTCCCTCCGTCCCTCAGTGGGTTGGATCCTTCCTCTTGTCTTACCCAGAAGGACCCAGCCCCACCCTTGAAGCCTGAAGTCCCTCATAAGGTGACTTCGGGAGCAACGTTCCCTGGGTGGGTGTCACCAGCCTCAGACAGACACCTCCCGGGGCCCAGACTGGAGCCCACGGCGTGAGGTGCGCTGACTGCCGCCAGGCGATGACCTGCCCTGAGTCACGGCAACAAACAAAGCTCGCGGCATCCTCGGCAACGGCCCCGGCACCAGGTGAGCCCGTTTACCTTCTGCACCGCGGCCCAGCCGGCCCCCTCTGGGTGAAGACCCGCGTCTGGACACGCTCGGCCTTGTCGGGAGCAGCGCCACGGGGCTCCACGCCCCGGGCAGGGCCACGTGCGGCTCCGGAGATGCTGGAAGCCATGACAGATGGCACAGGGCTCGTTCTCCATTCATCTGATGAGTGTCTGACGCAGCTTGCCCACCCCTGCCCACTCCTTCCTTCTCTTTCATCAGGGCCAGGCCCCAGCCCCAGGCCCCTCCTCCCCTTACTCACCTGCCAGGGGTCACCAACGCCGGGCCCTGGGCCAGACCCAGGCTGCAGACGGGTGCTCTGGAGCCAGACTCTGTGGGTTATGCTTCTGGTTCTGGCACTTTCCAGCTACAGGTGAGTTACAGAGCCTCCGTTTCCTCACCTGCGAAATAGACATAAATACCTCCTAGAGTTGTGAGGATAGGGGCCTTACCAGCCCAAAGTAAGTACTCCCCAATTTTGCCTTTTTTAAAAAGTTGAGCCAACGTCTCAAAAGAAGGAGGTTTCCTTAAAAAAAAAAAAAAAAAAAAAAATCCAGGCTTCTGTCTTTCCTTGAAAAAATCAAAAGATTTGGGAAGACATTCCTGCAAAGTCCCAAGTGGCATTCCTTTTGGACCAGGGGTTCCCGGCCTCGGCTGTGCCTTAGCATCGGATGAGGATCCCCGGGGCAGCTACTGCAGTGTGTGGCTGCCTGGGCCCCACTCTAGGCCATTAACTCAGGTTCCCCAGAGGGGGGCAGGGACCCCCTTTTGTAGAAGTGGCCCGGGCGACTCTAGTGGGCGGCTGCTTTAGCCAGACTGTGGACTTGCCAGTTGGCCGTGGTAACGTCAGCTCTCTATCGTTTGGCTGCGGTTTAATTGGAGAACACTATCGGGTCCCTGCCCTTTTCAAAGTGAGAAATAGTCATCCTCACCGGTTTGGCTCAGTGGATAGAGCATCAGCCTGTGGACCAAAGAGCCCCTTCGGAAAGTTTATCCTTGAGGACCCTGGTTGCAAGCAACAGAAATGGCCTTTTTGCCGAAACCGGTTTGGCTCAGTGGATAGAGCGTCAGTCTACGGACTGAAAGGTCCCAGGTTCGGTTCCGGTCAAGGGCATGTACATTGGTTGCGGGCACATCCCCAGTGCGGGGGGGGGGGGGGGGGGGGGCTTCTCTCTCATCGATGTTTCTAGCTCTCTATCCCTCTATATATATATATATATATATATATATATTTTTTTTTTTTAATGGCCTTTGCTAGCCCCTGGGAGCTCACAGGGGCCCCAGGGGGTTGGAGCACCAGGCCAGGGAACCAAGGGAATGGCCAAGGTTAGAAGCGAAAGATACAATATTGGGTTCACAGCCGGAATAGCACGGTAAGTTCCCACCTCCGGGGTGGAGGGATGTTTGCCTACCTCTGGCTAGGGAAGGTGGGACCCCTGAGGTCTGCCCAGGGCAGGAAAGCAGAGTGCTGGCCTTCGGGGGAGTGGGTGCTGGCGGTCCGAAGCAGCGAACATCCCCTACAGAGATGACCCACCCTTCGGGTCAAGGTGCACCCTCTCCAATCAGGAGCGTGGCGGTCAGTTATTTTGCTGTGAGAGTTGCCGCCACTTTTTTTTTTTCTTCCCTCCCTTTTCAGTTATTCTGGATGCATTCACTTGGATTTTCCCCGGCTCTGGTTTTCTTTATGTTTCCATAATCTTTCGACTCCTGGGTGGTCTGGTTTCCGACAGGCAGCAGCGTCAGCTGGTTCTCACAGAGTCCATGTGCTCATGGAGGAAATGTGGCCGGAGCCGATGTCACCCCACCCACAGAAAGGAAGTGACAGCTACACAAGGTGGGGAAATGTATGGCTTGTGTCCGTAAGAATGATTTTGGTTACTAGGAACAGAAAACCCAATTCAAACAGCCGTAAATAAGAAAGCCAATGTATTGGCTCACTTAAAAAATAATAATAATAAATTTTTTTAAAAGTCCTTCAGGAAAGGCTTGATCCAGCAGCTTACCCGTGCCAACCAGGACCCCGTTTCTTTCTTCCCCTTGCGTTACCTTTTTCAAGACTGGCTTCCCTTACAACTCCAAGACACTACCAGCAGCTCTGAAGAAAAGATCACCTCACTGTGCTCAGCAGAGTATCAGAGAACCATCTTTGTCCCAGAATTCCTAGCAAAGGTCCTGAGATTCACTCTGATGTGACCGGTCTGGATCACATGCCCAACCCTCAGCCAATCACTGAGTGAGGGGTTGAATGTATGTGCAGACTGAGTTCTACTCCTGCCTGGCATCAGAATCAGTCAGCCCCTGGAACTATATGACACCCCAAACCAAAATCAAGGTTATCTGGGAGGGGGGGGGGGGTACTGAGAAAGCCACCCACACAGGCTCACTGCTTTGGGCAGCCGCTTACACTGCAGTCAGTTGATGAATTATGTTGCAGCTCCCATGATGAGCTGCAGTAAGCATTTGCATGCATGAGTTCATGTGATTTAACAAATCACAGAACCCTGGGAGGTGGCCTTTTAAACAGGTGAAATGAAGTGGCTTGAAGCATCAAAGTTGTCATGAGTCAGAGGCAAGACATGAACCTAAAATCTAGCTGATTCCAAAATTTGTTCTCCTAACCTCTGCCTCACCTGCGTCTCAATCGTGTGCAAAACACTGCTGGGGACACCAAGAAAGACAGCCCAGTGATTCAGCAGGCTTTAACTGAGTGCCTACTATGTGTCAGGCATCCTATCAGGCTCTGAGTACTCGGAGGTCACTGAGGTAAAATTTCTCCCTTCGGTGAGGCTCATGGCCTAGAAGGAAGACAGCCACACACCCATAATGACAGCCTAGCGGGAAAGACTATTTACTCCTATATTGGACACTTCACATACATTATTTCATTGAATTCTTTTTAAAGTATATTTTTTTAATGTATTTTTTATGCCCTAACTGGTTTGGTCCCATGGATAGAGCATCAACCTGAGGACTGAAGGGTCCCAGTTCGATTCCGGCCAATTGCACATGCCTGGGCTATGGGCTCGATCCCCAGGGATCCCCAGGCAGCCAATCAATGATTCTCTCTCATTATTAATGTTTCTATCTTTCTCTCCCTCTCCCTTCCTCTCTAAAATCAATTATATATATATATATATATATATATATATATATATATATATATATATATAGCCCAGTGATTCAGCAGGCTTTATATATATATATATATATATATATATATATATATATATATATATAGAGAGAGAGAGAGAGAGAGAGAGAGAGAGAGAGAGGGAGAGAGAGAGAGAGAGAGAGAGATAGGAAAGGAGAGGGAGAGATAAAAAAACATCAATGATGAGAGAGAATCATCGATCGGCTGCCTCCTGCACGCCCCACACTGGGGATTGAGCTCGAAACCTGGGCATGTGCCCTGACCTGGAATCGAATGGTGACCTCCTGGTTCATAGGTTGAAGCTCAACCACTGAGCACACTGGCTGGGCTCTGGATCCCCCAGTTAACAGAGGGACAGGGAGGTGAAGTCACTGCAGGTCACTCAGCTGTTCGGGAGCTGTGAAGGTCAGATCATGGAGCAGACAGCCGTGAGAAGCACAGGTCCACGGGAGATTCGAGGCCTGGAGGCAGGGAGGGGCACTGCGGATGGCAGGGTCGAGAAGACTTCCTGGGGAAAGAAGCTTTGCTGAGCCGTGGAGACTAAGGTTCAAAGTCAAGGTGTCCTGACTGGCACCGGTGCCAGGCACTTCCCCCGTGTGCTCTGGGGATTGGTGTTTGCAGGATTCCCACCTCTCAGATTCCCATCCCAGAATCCCAAGCAGGGAAACCTGCTCCACGCTCTCGGTATCACTCAAAACCCCACGTTAGCGTTAAGAGAATTTTAATAGCGGCCATTTCTGCTCAGATGGAGATGCTGATGGAGGAGGGGGAGCTGCAGGGACATGGGATGGGGCAGGCACCCTCTGTGCCCCATGGAGAATGCAGAGATGAGAATGGAGCCCTGGGACAGAGAACATAGAACCAAAAGACAGAGAGAGAGCAGCAGAGTCTGAACATATGCCTCTGCCTGGAGTCAGTGGTGTCTCAACATCTTCCCAATGGCGATACCCACCCCCACCACCGTGTTTCACTTTGTTTTGCTTTGTTTAAGCTGTTTCACCTTGCAAACTACAGAGAGGAGACCAGTACAACCCTTCGTACCTGCAACTCCGTGGAGGTGAATCTGAGTTTGACTTCTTCAGTGCTGCAGCCCAGGCCTAGCTCAGAGCCTGCTCCATGACCTCCCGCTGGATGAGCACATGGAATGGAAAGTGGGCAGCCCAGTATGGGATCAGAAAGGAGTCAAGATTCTTTAGAAACGCCATGTCCTCTTTCTCGCCCGTCACGTGAGGGCTGCCAGCTTGGCCAGAGCAGAGCCTCCATGATGCCTCAACTCCAGGACCCCACCCTGGGCAAGAGGGGCTGGCTTCTGTGCCAGCAGGCTCCTCTGGGGCCCCTCCCTCACTTTCTGGAATATTCCAGAGCTGACCCATCACCCAGGTGCATACCCAAGCAGCCAAGGCAACTGTTTACCCTCTGCCCTTAGAAACCACCTCCGGTTTGTGGCAGTGGGCACCCCACACAGCTGTCCTCTGCCCACAGCCTGGCCGAATAAGCAAGCGTGTTTCCTGCTAGGGGTTGGCATGGCCAGGCTGGGTTTCCTACCCCTCCATGCCATCACCCCCCTCCACTGCTCCCATCCACCCCAGCTGCTCACAGCCCCAGCATGCCACACACTCGCCGCTGGTCTGCCTGGAGAGAGGAAGGAGCACTCACCTCCTTCTGCTCCTCCGACCCACTGCCCACGGCTTCAGCCGATGGGGGAGGCCCACCCTAGGGCTCTGGAGCCGGAGAGACCTGGGTCCAGCTCCCCCTCTCCACTTGCAGCTCCGTGACCTCTCGCAGAGCACTTTGCCTCTCTGAGCCTCAGTTTCTCCATCAACACGAAGATAGTCACGGTAACCACCCCGTGGGCTGTAAGACCATGAAATCAGCATGGTGCCCGGCACGAGACTCAGCACTGAGCGGCTGAGGAGCCCTGGCCAGGGGCTCGGGCGTGGTGAGGGGACCCTGGGGGCTTCGCTCCTTACCTGAGGGCCCAAGAGGACTCAGCCCTTTCCTGGGGGGCCACGGGCTGGGAGAGCTCTGCCTCGCCCCGTGGAAACTCCTGCCTTTGGGGGCCACCTTCCCTTAGTCGCCCAGCTGGAAGGGAGCCACAGGGTCTGAGCTGATGCCGCATTTAGGTAACCAAAACTCGGTATTAATGTGACTGGTGGTTATGTAGCGAGGCTCTGGGAGGTCCGATGGCAGCTTTGGGGTCTGGTGGCCCTCGTCCTGCCGTGTGACAGGGGCCCGTCCCCACCTCTTCGGGACCCTCAGGAGCCCCATCACCCCATCACCACTCCAGACACAGGCCTCCGTCAGCACCCACACCCACCCCATTCCCGGAGTCCCGCTGTTTCCTAAGCATGGGCTCCCCCAGCCCACAAGCACTGGTTCTTAAAGTCTGGCTGTGTGGCCTCGGGCGAGTCACCTCACCTCTCTGAGTGCCCTCGGACGGGGAAAACATGACCTAACCCCCTGGACACGGTGTGAGGATTAAACACAGAAACTAAGGAAGTTCTGGACGGGCCAGCCGGCCCTAAATAAATGATGAACATACGTGGCAAGGAAATGACACATTTACATTCTTCTTCCCACCCCTTCCCTCGCTTGCTTTCTGAGGAGGGCGCAGGCTTGAGGCGGAGGAACCAGGGAGAATCAGGGAGAGGGTGAGCCAGGCACAGACCTGAGCGGCCCTAGGAGCACGACGGTGAACAAGACTGGGTTTTGTTGCCCCTCAGCCAGGGTGCATCTGACGGCTGCAGCCTACGCCGGTCCCCGCCCTTTCCCCCCGGGCTCGGTGTTGGATACCCCTGCCCACACGTGCAAACTCTGCCCACGGCCACCTCGGCCCCGCGGTGCTCACACCTGGCGTGCGGAATGGCCGAAGAAGAACCCGCGGGGACCCTGGAAGCGGGCTCGGGCCTCGGGGCGTTCCGGCATCTGCAGGGTGGTCTCCGGGGGGGATGTGGGTGGGCACATCACCCAGGGAAACGGAGTGCAGGCAAAAGAGGACCAGACAGCATCCAGGGTCAAGGTCGGGCCTACGTCTAAGGGCAATTAAGATTCTAAGACTGAATCCCTGCCGAAACCGGTTTGGCTCAGTGGTAGAGCGTCGGTCTGCGGACTGAAAGGTCCCGGGTTCGATTCCAGTCAAGGGCATGTACATTGGTTGCAGGCACGTCCCCAGTAGGGGGTGTGCAGGAGGCGGCTGGTTGATGTTTCTCTTTCATCGACGTTTCTAGCTCTCTATCCCTCTCTCCTCTTCTCTGTAAAAAATCAATAAAATATATTAAAAAAAAAAAAAAAAAAAAGACTGAATCCCTGCTCTGGGGACAGAGAGAACAGAAGAATTTAATTAAAGAATGCTAAGAAAGGGGGATCTGTGGCACAAATGCCTGAGCAGGGATCAGCCTGGCTTCTCCTGGGGGTTCACCTTCCGGTACCCTCAACTGAGCCCCTACACCCCCTCCTGCTGCACCGCCCCCTCCCAGGACTTCAAGGAACGGTGTTCAGGGAGCCGCGCCCATGGCTGAGCACAGTTCCGCCACACTCTGGGCCCGCTGGATGCTGCCCCGTGGTTCCTGACCAGCTGCAGATTCCTGCCCACCCCACACCCCCCAAATCAGATCCATCCCCGGGTTGGGGCCCCCAACTCAACACGGTTAACAAGCGCCCAGGGCTCTGATGAGCCTTGACGTTTGAGTTGCACTGTCGGAGGGGATACACCCCACTCAGGCATTCACTCTGCAAGCTTTTGTTGAGCACCTACTGTGAGCCTGACACCGTTCCAGGCACTGAGGATGCATCCGTGAACAGATACAACCCCTGACCTCAGAGTTGACATGGGGAGACAGTGAGACAAACAAATCCATGACAAAACAGCTCCGACGGTGGTCAACACTGTTAGGAGACTAAAACAGGGAAGGGGTGGGCAGGAAGGGCCTCTCGGAGGAGGCGGCATCCAAGCTGAGACGTAAAGGATTCCAAGGTGGGTCTGTCTGCATCCACACCCGACCGACCGCCGTCTCCTGACTCTGAGGGGCCAGGAAAAGCGAACACGGTGGTGGAGAGAAGGCCAGGCCTCCTCCCGCTGGAGCAAAACCTTCGCAAACCAAGCCTGGAGGGAAGTGGGGACGGAAGGCCCGCCACATGTAAACAGGCCCGCTGCCCCGGGGTCGCCCTGGAAACCTGCGGTCAGCTTGGACTTTGCTTAGGGCCGAGCTCCCTGCCTCTGGGAGCCCAAAACGGCTGAACAAACTCCGAGCTTCGCCTGGGGCCGGCCCTCGATGAGTTCAAGGCCGGAGCACTTCTCCCGAGTCCAGACCGCAACAGGAAGGCACCGAGAGTCCTCCCAGGGCCGGACGCGGGGCTCCGGGCAGCCCTCCCGAAGGCCGTCACGGAGGAGGAAGAGGGGGAGCCAGGACCGTCCCCTCGCTCCCCAGTCTCCACCCTGCCCAGAACTCCACTACGGGGGTGCCACCGTGCCCGGAACTCCACTACGGGGATGGGGGCTGTGGGGTGAGCACCGTCCCATGTCTCTCTCCTGGGAGAAACCCTTCGTGTGGGCCCTGGCCCGGGCCGTGGGGAGGAGGGACTCTGTGGTTTGGTTGTGCTGACTCTGTCCCGGGTTTTCCTGAACAGTCCTGACTGCAGGTCGTCTGTCCCCGTTTCCCACGGAACCAACGAGCATCTTGTTGGGAAAGAGATTCGGCCTCGTGGTTATTCAGAGGAAGTGGCCCCGGGCAGGGAGTCTGGAGCCCCGGTTCTTGGTTCTGGCTCTGCCACTCGGCAAATCTCTCTTCCTGTCTCTGGAAGGGACACTTAGCAGAGGAGGCTGCGGCCTGCATCAAGGGCAGGGGCCCTCGGGCTAATTCTCTCCTTTGACCAGAGGGAGAGGGGTGGGCTCCAGCGTGAAGGTGGCGGTGGCAGTGCTGGTGAGGAGCTGGGAGAGGAGGGGAGGGCCGCGGGAGGAAGGATGAGGTGTTGGGAAGTGACCTGCTGACTCCCCAGTGCTGCCACCGCCTGCTACCCCCTAGCCCACCTTCCTGCTGCTTCCTTTGGCCCTTGGACCCCCGGGACCTTGACCCAGTTGCCCCAGGGCAGACCTGAGCCCGCACTCCACAGGGTGTCAGGCTAAGCCACCCCCCAGGGCAAGGCTAGCCTCCTGTGGGATGGAGGGGAGACTTCGCCAGGGCTGCTCGGAGTCACAGGGGACCTCAGCCCGAGAGAGCGAGCAGCACAGAGGCCTGGGCGCTGTCTGAGCAAGAACGAGCACAGGAGTTGGGGTGGACAGGGACCGGGGTGGAATCTCCATCTCTCATGCACTGTGTGACCTAGGCCCCCTGAGCCTCCTTTGCACCATCTGCAGGATGGGCGGGATGGGCCTGTGTGCGACTCCCAAGAAATCATGGACCTACTCTGCCCACTTCAGTGCCTGGCGCACAGTAGGAGTTTTAGAAAAGAATGATTCCCTTCTCCTAATAAGTGTTCGCTGAGTTGTGCTTTTGATCCTAGTCCCAGCATTGAACTCAGTGTCTAAGCTTCCTCCACAAGAGAAACTGCACTTAGCTCAGGATTACAATCACCCACATCACCCTCGCTCCTGCCACCAAATTTCTGCACATTTGTGAGTGAGGGACTGTCCAGTGCATGGTGCTACCACCGCTGGTAGTAACTACAGCTTATTGCACACCTACTACATGCATGATACTTGACACACGTTCACTATCCCATCACATTCTCACACCAGCCCAAAAACTGAGGAAACTCCCGCTCTCCAGATGTAAAACTGAGGTCCAAGGACCACACAGAGATGGAAAGGATTCACCACTAGGCTACCTTGCCTCCCAAAACTGAGGGGAGCCTCAGCTCAGTCAGTATTTCAACAACAGCTGCTGGGGAGACTCCAGAGGAAATAGCAGAGGCCTAAATGGCTCCCCTAACCAACCAACACTTAACAATTTCACAAAAACGGAATGTTCCCTACAGTAAGGCTCCTCCTCCTTTTTTTCAAAATAAGAACCGGCTTTCAAGGTAGACCCTACAGCCGCTCCGAACTCTGGAGGAGCCAAGAGGGGGGCTGGGATGCTGGAAGCACATTTCTAGGGTGAAGCCCGGAACGGACTCATGCAGCCTCCCAAGACAAGGTTCCCCAGTTATGTGAACGTAGGGCCATTTGGAGAAGCCAGTGTCTTGGGATCACTGCTGGCAAATTTCTGTGATACTTCAGCGCTCTCTGGAAAAGTGCATTGTGCCTTTATTTTATATATATATTATTGATTTCAGAGAGGAAGGAAGAGGGAGAGAGAGATAGAAACATCGATGAGAGAGCATCATTGATTGGCTGCCTCCTGCACACCCCCTATTGGGGATCAAGTCCGCAACCCGGGCATGTGCCCTGACCAGGAATCAAACCGTGACCTCCTGGTTCATAAGTCAACCCTCAACCATTGAGTCACACCAGCTGGGCCTTTTGTGCCTCTTGACTGTGACTCCATCAACACATTTTTTGGCCAGCGGTGGTGATCAGGGCTCTGTGAGCCTCTCTGGCCCCCTGGACACCCTGGTGGGGCTGGGAGCTGGTCAGGGAAGGCTTCCTGGAGGAGGGAGGGCTGGGCAGGACCTGTGGACAGAGAGGATTCAGGCAGGCAGAGAGAAGGGCGTGTCTTTTCCAAAGAGGCATCCTGGCACCACAGAGGAGGGTGGTCTTCATGGTCAAGTGACCTGGGTTTGAATCCTTGGATAGACAGATGGATGGGTGGGTGGATGGGTGGACGGATGGGTGGATGGATGGATGGATGGGTGGGTGGATGGATGGGTGGATGGATGGATGGGTGGGTGGATGGTTGGGTGGGTGGATGGGTGGGTGGATGGATGGATGGATAAATCTATGAAGAGATAAAAGAAGGGAGGAAGAATTATTTGTTAATCCCCAGGGTGCAGTCTGGTGCTGGCCCATTTCCCCACCACCTCATCCCCAAACCTATCAGTCGGGATCTCACACCTCGGTGTCCTCAGCAGGAAAGGGTTAGTTCTTTTTCTGTTTGTTTGTTTGTTTGTTTGTTTAAATTTCTTTATTGATTGAAGAATCACGTATTTATAAAGGGTTAGTTCTTGTTCTTGTTCACAGCACATGCTTGTGAGTTGGCGGGGGCTCTGCTCCAGTGTCCTCACTCAGGATCCAGGCCACCACCATCTTGCTAGTCACTGGCTGCTGTCACATGTCATTGGCCAAAGCCACTCAACCCTAAATTCAAGGAGTGGGCAGGGCGCTCCTACCACAGATCTGGAACGAGGAGAACCTCGACATTTGTAAACAGCCCTGATGCTGCCACTTGCCCCCACTCCAGCTGCTTGGGAGCTCTGTCCCCTGAGCCAGTGAGACCAGGATTGGGTCGGAAGGGAAAGCAGAGAATAAGGGCCCTGGCCCATCTCCTAACCCAGGATCCTCAGCTCCGGGCCCTGTGCTGTGGGTGTTGACTTCAGGACCAACCATGAGCCTAAGACTCCCTGTCCTGGTCCTGTTGGAGACAGGCCCTTGCTTCCAATTGTGCCCCCCGGGGCCCAAGGACTGGCCACACCCTCAGGAGAAATTCGGGCGGGACGTCCATGCTGAAATGCTCCCTGGAGGTTGTCATTTACAGAGAGACTCTGAGGCTCAGAGAGAGGGAACGGGTCCCGTAGCCCAGTGTTTGTAAAAGGCAGAGCGGAGTCTCCAGAGGGTCTGTGTGAGGCCCTTTGGCCCTCACACTGCAGGCAGGCACCTTCAGAATGGGACCTGGGGATAATGGGACACTGCTTTTCTTTCCCCTGGCCACAGCTTGACTGCCAAGCTTGATACACAACCATGGGCCTCAGGGATTGCTGGGGGCCTTTGGGGGTAGCACTAGGTTTTGAGTCAGGCATGTTCCAGGCCTTGCCCCACCACATAGGTCCCAGTGAGTGTCCTTGGGCAAGTCACTTCACCTCACTGAACCTCAGTTCCCTAACCTGTGAAATGGGGCAATGATAGCTACCCTGTGTAGTTCGCTGGCACTGTTTCTTCCATCACGATCTGACAGAGAGATGTGTATAAGGAGGTGCTTTCACCCCCTTTTCCCCAGCCATCCCAGTCAGCCCTGGATCCCCAGAGGCCAGCACAAGTCCTGCCCAGGGTAGTACTTAGGCGATGTTTTGATGAACTGGATTGCCTTATTTTGAATCATTTCAGCAGGAACCTGCCAACCAGGGGCCAGCACTGTATGTGGGTGACAAAATCCCTCAGTCAGGGAGGAACACAAAGGCGTCCACTAAAGGTGCAGAAGAACAGAAGGCCCCAAGCCACGCTCCATGGGAGATGTCCGTCTGTGTGTCCCTCCTGCACTGACTGACAGCCCATTTCCCACACCAGGCTGTGAGCTCCCTCGATGTAGGCACTCGCTAAATTTCCAGCAACTCAGAACCTGGCCCATGGCCCATCTCCACTGACTTCATACTGACTGAAGGAAGGATCTTCTGGATCCCAGATCTGTTCCTTCAGGCAGCTCCTTCTCGCTGAGCCTCAGTTTGTCTACCTGTAAAATGGGGAGGTTGAGTAAATAAACTGAGCCAACGATGAACTTGGATAACCTTGTTTGCAGAGTCACTGGGTCGTCATAGGCCAGCAGCGGGCATGGCTGTTATCATCGTTGCTAAGTGCTCTAATATTGTAGAGACGAGGGAAAGCGCTCAGAGGTCCCTGGGGGATCCAGGCTTGTGCCCAAGTTTTCTGTGAGGACATCGAGACTCAGAGAAAAGAGAGAACTCCCCAGCTCCCCCAGAACCTAAGACTTTTGACCTGGGAGAGAGTATTTCCTGAGTGTCCCCTGTGCCAGGAGCGACGCTAACCTCACCTCTTGTCATCCCCACCTTACAGGTGAGGAGCTGAGGCTCACAGGGGTCATGAGACTGGACTGAGGTTCCCAGCCAGTGAGTGAAGGAGCACCTCCCGCCCCCGACCAGGGCCTCAGCCTCAGACCTCAGTCCCCACTCCACCCCCGGGAGGCTGGGATCTGAGCAGTGCCCCGGCCACCCTCGGCTGCTCCCGAAAGTGCCCCGTGTCTGCACCTTGATCTCCACGCCCACGATGCCAGGAAACCCCAGCAGGGCAGCCGCGCCGAGGGGTATTTATAGCGGACACGCAGAAAACTGCCACCCCCATCTGTTTACCCAACAACGCGCCTCTCGCTGGACACGCTCGGCCCCGCCAGCCACAGACAGACCCTCACCGCCGCCTCATCTATTTTTTCCTCCCCACTTAATTTTGCATCATTCCAGCTTCCAAAATAAACTTCTCCAAACCAGCCGGGCTCCTTCTGGCCCAGGATCCTTCACGGAGAGCCCCCTTCAGCCCCGGCCCCAGCCCCCACGTGAGCTCATAGGGCAGAGCCACCAAGCCCGACCCCGCCCCTCGGCTGCCCTTGGCCTTGATTTAGAAGCAGCTGCCCCTGCCCCGGCGGACTCCTGACACTCCAGTGCCGGGATGTCTGTATCTGTGGGGATGCCGGCGGGGCATCTGAGTGCATGGCTCCCGGCTGGAGGCCGAGAGGGCTGCCCCCCAAAACTGCTCCCTCACACATACATGTACATATATGCAGACACACACACACACACACACACACACACACACACAGCATCCCACAAGCTTCATCTCTTTCGGGACAATCCTGACACGTTAAGTGGCCTCCTCCTC
Source organism: Pipistrellus nathusii (assembly GCA_963693515.1). Classification (NCBI taxonomy): domain Eukaryota; kingdom Metazoa; phylum Chordata; class Mammalia; order Chiroptera; family Vespertilionidae; genus Pipistrellus; species Pipistrellus nathusii. The sequence continues at coordinate 12,132,617 of OY882859.1, read as the reverse complement.
CTGCTCTTGCCCTGGTCCCTGCTGCCTCCTTCCACCTTCATCAGAGGACCCCCCTCCCCACCTCTACCCCGCCTGCCACTCTGAACTTCTTCCTTCCTCAGACAGGCCGTGCCATCTCGCCTCCAGGCCTGGAAGACCCACACAGTCTCTCATTCGCCAAGCTAACCTGACCAACCCTGCAGGCCTGAACTTCGCTATCACTTCCGCCAAGAAGTCTCCCCTGACTCGCCAGGAAGCCTTGCCATCATTTTCCGCCTCCAAGGCCACTCCCAGGGCAGAATGGAGTTCCCACAATTCCCCGTGGATTCCGCAGCCCAGCCCTAGGCCCCGCACACACAGCAAACCAGCTCCCTCCTCCCCCCAAGAAAGCACGCCTTCACCCCGGGATCTGAGAGAGCCGTCTATTCACCTCCCTGTGGCAGAAACCAGGGACATCCCGGCCATGCCGGGCTCACAATCCCAACTCTGTGCTTGCTTCCTGGAGCTGTGGGTTTTCCAGGCTCGCTGCTCAAAAGACCATTGATTTCTTTTGAGTTTTTTGCAAGAAGTGAGAATAGAAAAGAAACTAATGTTTGTCAAGCATATATGCTCCCAGTTAAAAGAAAGGGGCGCGTAGGCCCATTTTTTGGATGAAGAAACTGAGGCTTGGAGAACTGTACATCATGTATTCATCCAGCACCGAGTATGTGTCAGGCACACGGTAGCACCAGGCTGTGAACAAAACGGGAATAATTTCCTCTCCTTCTTCCCCACCTCCATCCGTCCCCCACTCCTGGAGATCATAACCCAGGGGAAGAAGCACATTACAGATACTTTTGCCAATAACTACTTAATACACACGTTGATGCGGCTGACAGTGCTTCCAGGGAGAAGTCCAGGGGCTGAGAGAGGATATGGAACTGAAGCCCAGGGAAGCCTTCTGGGGCGTGGCAAGGAAGTTACATCTGACGAGAATTCGCCCTGTGAAGGGCGGGTTGAGGGGCATCCCCGGCCCCTAAACAGCACGTGCAAAGGCCTGGAGGGGAGATGGAAGAGAGAAGGAAAAGGGAAGATGGAGGGGAGATGGACGAGAGAAGGAAAAGGGAAGATGGAGGGGAGATGGATGAGAGAAGGAAAAGGGAAGACGGAGGGGAGATGGACGAGAGAAGGAAAACAGATAGAGGAAGAAGAAGGGGAGATGGAAAGGGAGATGGAAGGGAGAAGGGGGGGGACACAGCGGACGGTTTTCTGAAAGCCGTACAGCCCGTGAAGGGCATGGGGGGTCAGATTTCAGCCTAGCTGGCCTCAGGGCCTTTGCTGTGCCTCTCCAATAGGAGGGCAGTGACTGCTGAACAAAAACAGCCCCGATAGCGGCCTTCTTTATTGCCTCGTGTCCAGGAAGCTAGTTTTCAGACATAAGCAATACAAACAGGTTCACCTCACTCCATCTACTTGGGAATGTTCAAGAAAATTAACTCCTCTTTTAAAATATCTTAGCAATCCATTTTTGTAAAGGTTCTAATAAAAACACATCAAGAAAATACCTATTCAAGGGCTATTTAGCGCCTATGCAGTAAGCCTTAGCTGTCCATTAAATTCCCTGTCACCATGAACTTAACAGAATGCCTCTTCTAATTTATCTTGAATATTTCTTTACAGGTCAGACCTTTTGTTTTTTTCTGAGACTCCAGGATTTACAAGTGTTCGAGGCCTTGTAGGTAATGTGCATTACCTTGGAGAAAAAGTCAAGTTCACGCTGCCCATCCCCAAGTTCCCTTCAGGCCCATGAGCTGCTGTAGCGTGCTGCCAGGGGCCCATCCCCACCTGGAGAGCTGGTTACCCAGATTGAGGCCTAAGAGCAACTTCGTAGCAGGCTCAGATTCAAACTTCTGGCGCCAGGCACAGCGCTAAGGAGGCGGTCACAGGCCCCAGGCGCCTCTTGGCTTCCCGGAGGAACCAGCATCTCTTCTAGATCAAGCCAATTTCGAGGTTCAGGCAGAACGCTCCCCACAAGAAGTGTTTTCACCACAGCTCCCTGTTTCTGGAAGGAGAGAGCAAGCTCCCCACAGAGTCAGAGAGATGGGGTCAGGCCTCAGAGGAGCAGACAAGAGGAAGAAGGTGCAGAGGAATCAGCTTCCAGGGTTTGATCCGGAGGGGAGAAGCGGGAAAGGACAGGGGTCCTGTGGAGGACTAGAACCAAGACATGACGTTGGGTGGGGGGACAGACCACAGACCTGCCAGCCAGGGTGCCCCAGGGGACACCAGGACAGTGGGCAAAGGTGAATATCCTCTCCCTGGCCCGTGAGGACCCCCATCCTTCAGGTGCGTGGAGAAGGTTTGCCCAGCTCCTTCTGGGCTGGGGCCTGAGGTTAGAACCAGTTCTGGGTGAGAGATTACCACGTCAAGGACAGGCTTTACCATCCTAGAATCACAGGACATTCGTGATTGCTTTTCTCCTCGGCACTAGGAGAGACTTGAGAGGAGGGAAGGTAAGAGATTCCAGGGTTCCGGGTAGAGAAAAACGGGCTGCCACGTAAAGCAGGGAAGCCTGCAGTTAGACATGTGGTGGAACTGCCTGGCCATCCAAGTGAGAGTACCCTGGAATGAACTCCCGAAGGCAATTCTTCAACCCTGAGACCGGAATGTAGACAAACCTGCCCAGACGGGTGAGGCCCAATCAGGAGGCCCGAGCCTTCCAGACTCTGAAACCCCTCCTTCCCAGCAGAAGATTCTCTAGTGGGCGTGCTTGTGGCACATGTTGATGATAAAGTAACCAAAACGGTCATAAATCTAAGAGTGCTTTTCAATAAGTCTGCATTTCATTCATCACAGGTCATCTATGCATGGGGAAGTGAACGGTCCAACCCAGCCCTGTCTCAGAAGCCTTCTGGCCCCTCCCTCCCAAGAAACAACAAAATAAAAATTGAACCCGAGTCGATTCAGACTTTAAAGACAGGAAATACGGAAACAGAGGGACACAAACAGCCAATGCAGCCCAGGGATCCTCCACCGATCAACCCCCCTGGTGTCTGCAACGGTCAAGGGCGTAAGAAAGCCGCAGGTGAGGGATAGAGGGCATGCCCTAGGGCGGTGATCGGCAAACTCATTAGTCAACAGAGCCAAATATCAACAGGACAATGATTGAAGTTTCTTTTGAGAGCCGAAAACTGACTTCTGCACATGCATGGGCCACGAAGTTTCAATCACATTGTACGTGTGCTCCTGCACGTGGTATTTGTGGGAGAGCCACACTCAAGGGGCTAAAGAGCCGCATGTGGCTCTCGAGCCGTGGTTTGCTGACCACGGCCCTACGGTAAGAGATATTAACAGACATATAACAACCCAAGCCACAGGTGGACCTTGTTTGAGTCCTGGTGAGACAAACAACCTGTAAACACACTTTTTTTTAAGCCGTTGGGGACATTTGATGAGAACGTTAGCATTAATTTCATTAGATAAGGTAACAGCATGATGATTATGTAGGAAAATGTCTGTCTTTCAGACAGTGTGGAAAGGTTTAATAACTTGTTCTCTGGGATGGGATTTGGTTAGTCGCGTTTGCTGATTTCCGTGGTGTAAATGCTCCCACCGTGACCTGTTTCAAGCTACCAACATGACGTCACTAGCCTCAGAATTAAAAAGAAGTGAGCATGGTCCGCTCTTAGCAGCCCGAACCAGCAGGCTCCCGCACACCCCTGTTTCAGAGACCTGCACTGAAGTATATAGGGGTGACATGAGATACCTGGAATGTGTTTTGAAATAAATCAGTAAAGAAAAAGAGAAACTGCCCTAGCTGATTTGGCTCAGTGGACAGAGCATCAGCCTGTGGACTGAAGGGTCCTGGGTTCGATTCCAGTCAAGGGCATATGCCTGAGTTGCTGGCTTAATCCCCATTAGGGGGGCATGCAGGAGGCAGCCAACCAATGATTCTCTCTCTTTATTGATGTTTCTATCTCTCTTTTCCTTTCCCTTCCAATCTGAAATTATTAAAAGTACATTTAAAAAGAGAAACAGAAAAAGTGTAGGTGAAGCAAATGGGACAGAATATTGATAATTGTGGAGTCTGGGTGATGTGTAGGGGGAGGGGTGGGCTTATTATACCACTACTTTATTCTGTTGTATATATTTGAACATTTTGGTTTTTTGGTGTTTTTTAAATATATTTTATTGATTTTTTTACAGAGAGGAAGGGAGAGAGATAGAGAGTTAGAAACATCGATGAGAGAGAAACATCATTCAGCTGCCTTCTGCACCACCCCCACTGGGGATGTGCTGGCAACCAAGGTACATGCCCTTGACCGGAATCAAACCCAGGACCCTTGAGTCCAAAGGCCGACGCTCTATCCACTGAGCCAAATCGGTTTTGGCTGAACATTTTTATAATAAAATTTTAAAGCTATGATCAATTTATCTGAATGTAGTGGGAGAGCTTTATTTCAAGAATTCCAGGTGTACACATGGATTCTGGACCCCTATCCTAACTCCACAAGCCCCTGGGGGGCTGAACATAAAGGATGGGGACCACAGGCATTGACATCACCTGCCTAAACCCATCTGTCAACCCATCAGCAGGTCATAACCAGGGTTTCTCCATGGACCCGGGGCTAGGCTTAGGGTGGAAAGAGTCCCAAAGGTGACAAGTGGCAGGGTCCTGACTAGAAGTGCTGGCTGCACCGTCTGCTAGCACTGTGAGCTTACGGGCAACTCATCACAAACCTCTGAGCCTCTACTTCCTCGTTGGCAAAATAAGGTATTAATAATTTATGGTGATGGTAAAATTTGATATGTGGGCATAGCAGCTGTCTCCTCGTGGGGTCAATAAGCTGGTGGGTCTGCGTGGCTGACTCGGTCCCTGGCACACAGGATGCTTGGGGAATATTGGCTCTGCTGGGGGTGCAGGGCCACGAGTGAGCCGTTAAAGATGTACAGAGGTCGCTCCTCTTCCCCCAAGAATGTGGGTGCTCTGTTGCCAAATCTCCCCATTTTTTCCAGCTCCCCGGCTCCTCATGTGAATCTCCCAGTCTCGAAATGTTGTCAACAAATTCATATTTCTAAAAACACTGGGCGCGCCAAGCAAAACACACCTGCAGACTACCGGAGCACGGTTTAAACGTCTGGTGTAAGCCCTAAACCAAGAGGACGCGCTAACGTCCATGAAGCTTGGCCTGTGCTTAGAAGCCTTGACACACATGACAGCATCAGTTCCTCGTAATATCTCTGACAATCCCCATTGCACAGATGAGCAAACTGAGGCTCAGAGAAGCGAAGGGATCTGGCAGCGTTGGGAGCAGAGGTCTTCCCAAGAACGTGATGTTCCACTGTATCCCCGCTCTAAATTCCTAGAAGGGTCTTTAGGGAGCAGGTGCCGGGCCCAGAGAGAGCAGGAAGCTGCCCAGGGCTGCACACACAGGCGGGGCTGGCTGAGGTTGATCGGGGTCCTGTCTGCTTCTTATCCGGGGCCCCAAGGTGGCCAGACCCATCCAGTTGAGCCGGGATGGTGTGTGGGCCATGAGGGCGGGAAGAACCTTGTACTTTTTAGTTTCTTGAACAGTGTGTGTACAGGCTTAAGAATGTCCTAGACCCCAAGCCCTCACTTCTCCACCTCGAAAGTCGGGGAAGTTGGACTGGAAATCCCAGTCACCAGCTGCCCAGACAGTCCATTCCTGGGCACTTCTGAGATTGGGCTGGAGACACGTCCACACATGGCTCTAGACCGGTGGTCGGCAAACTGCGGCTCTCGAGCCGTGATTTGCCACTCTGATGACTAATGAGTTTGCCGACCACTGTCATATGCTACCCTTTACCTCTTTGCACACAATATGCCACAATTGCCTAATCCTCACAGCTTCCAACTACACAGTAACATTTCGTCTAGGCCAGTGGTCGGCAAACTCATCAGTCAACAGAGCAGCAAACCGAGACTCGCAAGCCACATGTGGCTCAAGAGCCGCAGTTTGCCGACCACTGCTCTAGACCTACTCGCCGAGAGCTAGCGATCATTTAGACCCCCTGCCTGTGATTCTTTCTGATTGAAAATGGTGTGGCTCAGTGGTTGGATGTCGACCTATGAACCAGGAGATCCCACACGGTTGATTCCTGGTAAGGGCACATGCCCCAGTTGCGGGCTCAATCCCCAATGTAGGACATGCAGGAGGCAGCTGATCAATGATTCTCTCATCATTGATGTTTCTCTCTCTCTCTCCCTCTCTCTCCCTCTCTGAAATAATTTTTTTTTTTAATTTTCCCAAATGTGTTTCCCTGCCTTGATGGATTTTCAGTATTACGAATAAGAAAGGTCTCACTTTATTTTTTTTAAAATATATTTTATTGACTTTTTACAGAGAGGAAGGGAGAGAGAGAGAGAGAGAGAGAGAGAGAGAGAGAGAGAGAGAGACCTAGAAATGTCAATGAGAGAGAAACATCTACCAGCTGCCTCTTGCACACCCCCCACTGGGGATGTGCCCGCAACCAATGTACATGCCCTTGACCAGAATCGAACCCGGGACCTTTCAGTCCGCAGACGATGCTCTACCACTGAGCCAAACCGGTCTCGGCGGAGAGGTCTGACTTTAAAAGTGAGCCCACTCAGAAAATTAAGAAATTGTTTCCTTCAGCCAAGGACTCCGGCGACAGAGAGGGGTACAGAGAAGACAGTGCCCACCTCAGGCCTCGGGGACTTCCAGTCACTTCCGGGGGAAGCCTAGAGACACCCCAGAACCTTCCCCTTTGGACCCAGACATCTTGTCCTCTGAGCAGTAGAGTGGGGGATGCATCACCACCCAGACCTCCCCCTCCCAGCCCTGGCTGTGCCGCTGACGAGCTGTGTGACTGTGGGCAATCCGTTATACCTCCCTGTGCCTCAGTCTCTCCGCAAGGAAAATGGAGACTCTGATAGCAGTGCCTGTGCTGTGTGTAGGGTTGTTGATAGGTCTTCAAGCACTTTAGGGCAGCCTGGGCTTCAGCACCCTTAAATCTCGGCAGAACCTACCTCCCAGGGCTGGGGCCAGGATTCAGTGAGTGAACAGAAGCAGAGCGCCCGGCACCGTGGCTGGCACGGGGGAGCACATGTCGTTTGTCATCACGCCACGCGATGACACAGGAAGGAGTTGTTGACAATTGAACTCTTTAACGAATGGGCATTTGAATCTTCACAATTAAACTGTCCCGGAAAGCTAGGAGGACATTTCCTCAAAGAGACTTTCCCATTAAGACTTCCCACTGACTCAGGCCGCAGGGCTCCTCCCCCTCCTTATCGCCCGGCAGGGTGGGCCTCGCTGGCCCTGCGCCCTGTTCCCGCCCTCCCTCGCTGGCTCCGCTCACTCCAGCTCCCAGGGCTCCCACCCACGGCGTCTTGTGTGTCTCCCAGCCGCCCTGCAGAAGGTGAGGCAGGTAACGTCGTCCTCAGCGGGTGGATACAGACACTGGATGTCCGGCCGCTCCCCAATGGTCAGGGGGCACACGCTGTGGGAGAGGCGAGAGCCCAAACACCTGAGCCCCAGGCACAGGGCAGCCATGGCGCTGGAGTCTGGGGTCCACCGCTTTCCTTGGACAAGTCAGTCTCGTCCGTACATGGGGGGGAATGGCCATGCCCTCTTCCAGGGTGAGTGGCAGCACGTAAGGCTCTTAGAACACCGCCTGGCGTCCCCGTTTGTCAGGCACAGTCCCCCCTCGTGCCTGGCAGCCCAGCACATCTCCCGGTAGAGTCCCCATTGCGCTTAGAAATTTCCTGGTTTGGGAGAAAATTACATGGCCGCCCTAACATAGCTGCCTGTGCCATTTATTATCAGTTATTATCAGTTATTATCAGTATTATTATTATTATTATTATCCACCAGACCACAGAGAGGTGCCAGGAAGCAAATTCATTGGCTCAAAACAGTTCAGTAATTTAGTACCACTCTTATGTGAGAGTGGGCCCTGCCCTGGGACCCCACACTCTGCTCCCCATCCCCACCCCAGCTAAGCTCTCATCACAGGAAAAGCCCATTCGGCCGAAGGGACGTGCCCACCTGAAGCCTATGCCCCCTCCTGCAGACCACACTCTGGGTACCCAGGACCCTGGGATTGGCTGCCCAGATGGCCAGGACCTGGAGGGCAGACTGCACCCCTAGGACGCTCAGCCCCGGGCAGCTCTCGGGGGCAGGTGCGGTGTAGACAGAGCTGGCACGTGCAGGCTGAGTTGTCCACTTGTGCGTGCACAGGCCCCTGCAGAGCAGGCCGAAGGTGGGCTGGGAGTGGGGGCGGTTCTTCTCCCCACTCCAGTGCAGGGTCCGAGGAGCCTGGGAACGCTACACTCAGAGCTGGTCTTCCAGGTTGTTATGAAAGTGTGCTTGTCAAGGGAGGAGAAGAGAACATATTTTATTTCACATTTTGTTAGCTTGATTTATAACTTGCAAATATTTAGACATATGGTATGTGAGCCTCCATCTGTACTCTTGCTCGGCCCCACAAATCCCTGCCACCTTCTGCCCACTCTCGACACCAGTGTTTACGGAGCCCTTCCTCTGTGCTGAGCCCGGGGACTGCCGGAGGGGAGAGCACCTTCCCAGCACCCAACATAACCGTCCACGTGGGATCAAACGGCTGCTCCTACAGCAGTGAGGAGCCTGGGGAGAGGGGAGGGCGCAGGCCTGGCTTAAGGCTCTGTCCCCAAGCCCTACTGAGGTGGGGCACCTCCATGCCCCTCTCTGGGCCTCAGTTTCTCCATCTGGACAAGAGGTTCCTCCCGGTCTGAGCAACTGTAGGATTCAGCCGGAGCAAGGTGAGGAGCATCCAGAATCAGATCAGGGACCTGGCCATTGGTCACCTGAGGATGGGCAAATAACGCTCACCGGTTATTAAGGTGTGGACTTGATCACTCCACACTATCAAGGCACACGCTGCAGCCCATTCCATCTCAATCATTCATTCCAAAGACACTGCAGCCACCTACTGTGTGCCAGGCGCTGAGCTCCTGAGCTCCGGCAGAATCTGTGAGACGGGGAAGGGTAAATACAACAAGCGTACCTAAAGGGGGAAAAAAGGCAAAGCACGACTTGATGAGTGCTAAAAGTCATAATAATAAACTTTAACAAGACCTTCCTTCTGCTCCTTCCACCCTCACCACCCCTGGGGCTTGTGTTTATCTCTCGGATAAGAAAACGGAGGCCCAGGGAGCTCCAGACCCCGTGGCTCCGGGAGCGCCCTGATCTCAGGCTAAGCCCGAGTCCAGGTCTCAGGTTCCCGCGGTCCCGGGCCCCTGTCCCGAGCTGCTGCCCGGAGCCGGGGAGGCCCGTCCAGTCCGGGAAGGCTGAGGGAGGTGAGCGAGCGGCGGGGCGGGGCCGGGCCAGAGGACGCGCTGGCCGGAGGCAGGAGGGCCTGGCGGGCGGGGGCCGGGGACCCGGACTTCGGGGGGTGCGGCCGGAGCGCAAGCAGCTGGGTGCGTGCGAATGGCTGCAGCGCTCCGCTCGGTCCGCTCCGGCCGGGCCGGGGTCGGGCTCCGAGGCGCCACCGGGGAGGGGAGCGGGCAGGGGGGGCCCAGGCGGGGCAGGCGAGGGCGGCCTGCAGTGCCCGCCGCGGCGGGCTGGGGGAGCTGTGCCCGCTGTCCCCGAGGCCCGGGCGGGGACGGCCGCCGGGTCGCCGCGCCTCTAACCGGGCGGGCGAGGCGGCGCGCGGCCAGGGTGCCCGGAGCGGGCTCGGACCCCCGTCCTGCCGGGGAGGACCCCGGAGAAGCCCGGTCCCGCGGGCCAGGGCGGCCGCTGCTGCCACCGCTGCGGCCCGCCCCCGGGGGGTGTCCCGGGCCGCTGGGCCCGCCCAGGTAACCCCATCCTCGGCCCGCCCCCGGCCCGCCCCCCCGGCCGCCCGCCCGCCTCCGCCGCCGCCGCCGCCGCCGCATCCCGGCTCCGGGGCGGCGCTGACAGTCTGGTCCGCGCCGGGCGGCGGGCGAGCAGCGGGCAGGGCTGCGGGCAGCACGGAGCAGAGCCCCGCCGCGCCCCGGCCGCGCCCGGCGCCGCACCCCGGCCCCCGTGGGTGCCCACCTGCCGCCCCGACGGGAGGCCCCCCGCGGCCGCAGCCGCTGCCCGGGGCCGGGCGCCCGCGGCGGCACCATGAGTCCGCGCTCCTGCCTGCGCTCGCTGCGCCTCCTCGTCTTCGCCGTCTTCTCGGCCGCCGCGAGCAACTGGCTGTGAGTCCGGCCGGGACCGGGCGGCGGGCGGCGGGGGCCGCGGGGCGGGGCGGGCGGCGGCGCGGGGGCGCCGGCAGGTGTCTCGGCCGCGGGGCGCAGGGCTCGCTCGCGCTCTCCCCGGTCGGTCCTGGCCGCCCTCGGGCACCCCTCTGGGCACCCCTCGGGGCACCCCTGCTGCCCGCTCAGCTCCCAGCCCACAGGCGGCAGGGGTGGCCACGGCAGTGGCGTCCGCACCCATGGGCGCGTGCGGCGCCGGGGAGCGCGAGGGGTGCGGGTGCGGGGCGGACCCCGGGGTGGCATTGTGGGGCGCGGGGTGCAGCCCGGGCCGCGCTGACAGGTCCCGGGGAAGCCCACCGCCGGGAGGGACCGGGTCCCAGCAGCAGGTTAATCCCGAGACGAGACGCCGTCCGGGACGGAGCTCCGCGCCGCGCTGCGGGCTGGCGGGAGGCGTGCAGAGACCTGTTTGCTGGGGGGCGGGAGCCGGGAGAGGGACCGGGACCCAGGGCCTCAGGCCTGGGCTCTCCCTGGGGCAGCAAGAAACAACGGGGAGCTCTTGGGAACGAGCCTCTCCCCCCACCCCCCTTCTCCGTGTCTCTCCTGGGAGGGAGGGCTGGTGACTGCTGGTGTCTGTGGCTCTCTTTCGGAGGCCTGACCCGGGGACTCCCTGTGAAGGCACAGAGATGGACTGGGAGGTGCGGGGTGTCTAAAGGGATGAGCCTGGCCCAGTGAGAGTCCCCAGGGAAGCAAGAGGACCCCGACTCCTCCATCCCCCTCAGCGACTACTCCCCAGGCTCCTGGCTTCGCCCGACCCGCCCCCGAGCGCTGCCCGCATCTCCTGTGGGCAGCCAGTGGGGAGCCTGCCTCCAATATTGATCTGAAAAGCATGAGGTGGGAAGGGGGTTGGCCAACAGTGTCGCTGGGGTTTCCATGGAGACCGCGGGAGAGGAAAAAAAATCCTCTCTGCATCAAGACCAAAGAACAAATATCTCCCGTGAAATTGCCCCCCGTGTGCAGTGGCTGTTGCTATGAGGTCATTGCGTCCAGCCCGGGCCTTGCGGGCGGGAAGAGAGTGTTCGCTGGGGTCCGAGCCCCCCGGGGCCTGGGGGACGGAGGTGATGTGGAATTCTCCCAGCTGTTGGGAGCGAGGAGCCGCCGCAGAGGCCGCCTGAAGTGGCTGCGGAGCTTTTGTTTTTCTTGGAGCTTTAATTTGATTAACACTTCAGGGGCAGTGGCACAGCGTACCGAAACCGGGCATCAGCGCGTCCTCCCACTGCCCCCTGCAGACCAGCCCCCTGCGTGGGTATGAGTCACAGAGCCGAGGTGGGAGCTGGCTTGGACTTGGGGGAGCCTGGGGTCCCCTGGAGCTGACTCTTGAAAGCGTGGGTTCAGAGCTGGGTCTCCACAGTGAGGACGGGGTCTGACCGCCCAGCACAGTCACGAAAGGGCAGAGAGAGAAGTGCTGGTTCCAGGGTCTGACCCAGGCCTTCCGGGGGGGAAAGAATAACTTCCACCGAGGAAAGTCCTTGAAGAGCATCTAGTGTTTGCGCTCAGTTTACAGATGAGAAAACTGAGGCCCCAGGTGCTTTGGCTCCCAGGCAGTGACATTCCTCCTTCCCTTCACTGAAGCCATTCCAGGGTCCAACCAGGGTGTCCCAGGTGGCGTCACACCTGGGCATCGAAGCCCCAAATCCCCGGCCCCAGCTTTGGGTCACACAGACTGTGGGGAATTCCAACAGCTCAGTGCTGGTGCTGGCGGGTGGGGTGAGGAGGGCGGCCCAGAGGGAGAAGCAAGGTTGGCAAACCTGTTCTCTGCGACGGCGATGGTGCGGGTTGCCACGGAGCGGTCTCTGGATGACCCCGCTCACGCCTGCGCCACCCTGGGCGTTGGGCCTCGAGCCAAGGGTCTCGGCTCAACCCAAGGCGGAAGGAGCGGGGGCTCCCAGGCTGTGAGAGAGGAGAGAGATTTCTGGGTTCATTTGAGACGGGGTCCTCTGCCTTGAAGGTATCAGCCTCCATCACCGAACTTCTAGGAGCTTGGGGTCTAGGGAAAAAGACAAGATACAGGCACACCTCAAGTGGGCGGGGCAGGTACAGCTGTTGCTGGCAGAGGTAAGGGCCAAGCGTGAGCCAGAGCCGTCGCGAAGTGGGGCAATGGGCCTGGAGGTTCGAATCGTGACAACAAGAATCGTAATTGTAATAGCGCCCCCTGTACTCTCCTGAAACCTCTGAATCCCATTTCACAGATGAGAAAATCGGGGATCCCGGCGGTAATTGCCCAAAGTCACCTTGCTGGTCAGCAGCTAAAGGGGCTGATACAAAAGCTGCTTCTAGAAGGAAAAGCTCCGGGTAGGCAGGCATGGTGGCTGGCACTGTCCTTCGAGTGGCTCTCAGAGGGGCAGGGCCTGGCTGTCCACGCCCCTCCTGGTACCTGGCGTTGGGCGTGAGTCCCAGGGCGGCTGGCCGCCCAGTCGGTGCAGGAGCCGGTGTGTGTGTTGTCTCCGGAGGCCTGGCAGGGAGGCCAGGTGTCCCGCTGCGTGCAGCTGCTGGGCAGGAGGCAGCCTGGAACGGGAGGCTCCGCAGCCCGCGGCCTGGGCAAGCCCGGAGAAGCTGGAAGCTGTTGATTAGACTTGTGTCTGGCACCCGGCGTGAGCTGACAGCTTGTGGCAGCTCCCACCGCCGAGGGAGGGATGGGTGGAAAGATGAAAACAGCCCATCAGCCCTAGCCAGTTTGGTTCAGTGGATAGAGTACCGCCGGCCTGCGGACTGAAAGGTCCCGGGTTCGATTCCGGTCCAGGGCATGTACTTTGGTTGCGGGCACATCCCCAATAGGTGTGCAGGAGGCAGCTGATGGATGTTTCTCTCTCATCGATGTTTCTAGCTCTCTATCCCTCTCCCTTCCTCTCTGTAAAAAAATCAATAAAATATATATTTTTAAAAAACAGTCCATCGGTGGATGGCCTGGACTCTGCCAGGAACTTGGGCTCAGAAATGTCTCTACATGTTCCCCCTATGCAGCAGGGCGGTGCTGGGAGTTGGGAGACTGGGGTTCCAGTCCCAGCTCTGCCCCGCATATTGGAGGGGTCTCTTCCACCCTCTGGGCTGCAGTCCTCAGCAGAGCACTCAGCCCCACGTGGAAGTCCTGGGAAGAGTCAGAGAGCAGATGCGCTGAGGCCTCGCTGGTCGGAATTTTCTGGAAGAAAGCAGTGGTCCGCTGAGCCGGGGTCCTCGCAGAGACCTGCAGGCCAGGGCAGGGAGCCCGTGCTGCCCTCAAAGGCAGTCCAGCAGAGCGGCTCAGGACCGGGTCTCTGGGACGGCAGGTAGTGCACAGTTCCATCCTGGTTCTGCCATCGACCAGCTGAGTGACCTTGGACAGCTTACTGCACCTCTCTGAGCCTCAGGTTCCTCATCCGCAAAACGGCACCCACTCTTGTGGGGGTTGTGAGGCAAGAGAGAGGCCACGCAGGCAGCACCTAAGCACAGCACCGGGCACGGCAAAGGCAATGAATGGCGTGGCGGCTGCTGGGAGCTGAGGGCTGCTGCCAATGAGATGGGAGTCATGTCCCTGTTTACAGGCCTTCAGGCTACTGCTCCCACACCCTCTTTACTCCAGACTGCTCTGTCCGAGTCCTGGGGTGTTACACGGGACACGCAGGGGGGATTTTAGGCTGCCACCTGCCTGTTCTCCGACCAGGGCCCCTGCAGGAGCCTCGGAGAGTGAGGGCAGCCCAGCCTGGCTCACAGGCAGGGCCTGCTGGCCCGAGGAGCTGTGGCTGGGACAGCCGTTGGGTGCAGCCGGGGGAGGCGTCACGTGGCTCAACTGGATCTGACTCCCCACAGGTGCGCACCTCCCAGCCAAGCTCCGCGCATCTGCTTGCCCGGCGGGCTATGTGATTCCCTTGGCCATGGGCAGAGGGAGGCCTGGCATTCCGGGTGCAGCTCGTTGGGCCAGGGTTGCACAGAACCAGCCCAGATGTCAGTGCCAGCCCCACAGGTAAAGGTGTGGCCTGCCTCCCCAAGTCTCCTGCGGGAAAGGACACCTCTCTCCCTTCTAAAGAGTAAAAGCCTGTCCCCTGGGAGGTCCTCCTAAGGACTCTGGGCACTGAGTCGCCATCACTAACACGCCCACAGCCCTTTGCAGCTGACACTAGGATTTCTCAGGTCGCCCCATTGATAGTGAGGGCCTGCCCTGTGCATTGTAGGATACTTAGCAATATCCTCGGCCTCTACCCACTAAGAAGTCAGTAGGAACCCCCCCCAGACAACAACCAGAATTGTCTCCAGACACTGCCCACTGTCCCCAGCAGGGCAAGGTCGCCCTGGTTGAGAATCAGGGGTCTACAAAGCACTTTCCCACCCATTACCCTTCTGGGGTCCCATCACCTCTTCCCCGGCCTTGTCAGAGGAAGGAGAGTGTATTCTTTTCAGTCTCTCTTCAGAGGCCAGAGGTGCGGAGATTTCCCCAAGGACATCCTGAAAGTCAGAAGCAGGACTTCAGCTTGACTGACTCTCACACGTTCAGATCTCCGTGTCTGGAACCGCCCGCCTCTAGCCCCTCCGCTGTTCTGTATCACCTGCAGCTACCGTCCAGCAGTGCGGCTGCTGCTTCTGCCAGGCTGTAAACACCTCCGGGCACCTGACACGCGTCTGACGTGCCGTCGGGGCTCGGTCGGCATCGGATGGGGAAAGGCGGGAAGGGCTGTTCCCTCCAGAGCGTTTTCAGTTGTGGTCAAATGGTGCCTTGTCTTCAGAGACTTCAAGGAGGAGGGAGGTTCCGCTCCACTTGCCTGGGATGCTAAGATGTGCCAAAGTGGGTGTCAGGGAGTGTGGCTGTCACCCCGCACATCTGCTGCTCTGGCCTCAGCTCCCCGGCTAGGGCACACCCCTCCGCGCCAGGCTAGCGCCGTCCCCCCCTCACCCTCCACTGCAGGCCCCCGGGGACCAGGCTCTGCCCCTGGGGTTTGCTCAGGCAGCAGTCACAGCCCAGCTGTCTGCTGCTGTGGCTTGACTTTCTTCCCTCAACCCTGGATTAGCAATTGAGCAACTCAGCAAGCATCTGACAAGACAGTGCTCCCCAAACCTGTTGAAACTCGCCCAACTCGGGCCCTGTGGGTGCGTTTGGAAAGCTGAGCGTTTGCACCAAGCCTCCTCTCCTTGTTCCTCCCTCTGGGAAGAAAGGCTTGGCCTGAGCCAGCCTGGCACAGCATTGGCCGGGGAGCCACCAACGAGGGTGACAGCTGCACACCGCCCCCCCCCCCCCCGCAGTCGCCCCCACTCCAAACACGCTTGCGAGAGCCTCCGCTGCTGCTTTGCTCGCAGGCTCTGCTGGAAGGCCACACAGCGACCCCGTGGTTGCTATCCAGATTTCCGCAGGAGTTGCCAGGTTTTTATCTCTGAGTCCTGAACTGCTTCTTCTGTGATTCAGCCAAGCCCAGGAGAAGGCCCGCTCCCTGCCATGACCCCACGAGCTCCCCTTCCCCATCCGAACCCCCTCTCCCTCTCCCCCCATCTCCTGGAAAACTAGAAGTGGATCTTTATGAGTTCCCTGGCCAAGTCAGAACCCCCGCAGTGGAGGGACCTGGTGGGGGGGGGGGGACTAGCCTCCTGACAGCTCGCGGCTCAGGAGGGAGCGTTGCAGAGGCCCATTAGGAGCAGCAGGAAACTGCTGATGAGACCAGAGGGGCCTCTTTTCTGCTGTGGTTCTGAATGGTTCTTTCAGCCTCTATTTCTCCCTCTGCTCACAAGTCCCATCACACGGGACTGGGTCCCAGGAACTCTGCCCAGAGAGCTGGAGACTGCTGGGCATTCCTCCTGATCAAGGGTGCCCCGCTGTGCTGGCACCCCAGGCAGAGGGACAGAATGGCAGCCATCAGAGTGGGAGGGGCTCTCGGGGATGGTCCTCTCAGCCCCCCCCTCCCCCGACACTGAGCCTCTATGCAGGGGAGGGCCTGCCGTGCCCCATTCCGTCACGGCAAGCACTAATTTGTCAAGACCCACTCCCAAAAAAAAAACGAAAAAAAAGGCCCACTCCATCCACCCATCAGGCTCTGGGCGTGGCACTGGGGCACATTAGTGGTGGCGGCGGAACTCCATGCCAGGCCTCCTGTCTTCCCAGGCCCTTCCCCGCAGCCCCCACCCCTGCCAGGCACCTCCTCCCCTCACAGTGGTCCGGGGGGGGGGGGGGGGGAAGAGCAGGCGGTGAGCAACTGGAGCAAGAAAGGAACCAAGGTTTTCCCACCTGCCCCTTGGGGTGGGGTACGGCTTACCCACAGTCTCCCATTGGGCCTTCAGAAGGGACCCATCAAGGCCCAGGAACTCACTAGGAACCTGGGGCCACCGGGGTATGCGCCTCACTCCAGGAGGCCGGTGCTGGACAGCTCAGCTGGGGTTTCACCCGTCCCCATCCCCACCCCCGGGCTCCCTCGGTGGAACCAGGGAGGACGGATCACCGGTTGAGTGGCTCCCAGGGCGAGGAAGGCACTCGGACAAAAGCTGGGCGGGTCTCTGCGAGGGAGAAGCGCTCTGAGTGAAATGAGAAGACAGGCAGTGCCCTCCGTGTGACACCCTCTCACCCCCACCAACACCTCGCCCCCGGGAGAGAAGGAAAATCCGTACCTTCTGGCACAGCCCGGGGTCGTCCAGGCTCAAGTCTGAGTGGCCGCTTCCCCGCCCTGAGTCAGCCACCAGCTCCCCTGGGGGGAAAAAATACTGTGAGAGGGAAATGGGAACGTGGGCTCATCTCTCACACAGAAAGTGGGGGGCCACAGAGCCCTCAGGAATGGAATGTGAGGAGCTGGGACAGCAGGTTAAGGGGAGCAATGGAAACGGGGAAGCCAAGAGACAGAGAATGGGGGTGCTGAATCTCCTGGGGATGGGAGAAAGGGGAGCTAGGAATCCCAGGAGACAGGAAGAGGAGGGTAGGGCCCTGAGGTCCAAGAGTGGGGCCTTGTGCTCCAGGGGAGGCCATCATCTGCCCAAAACTGAGGATATGCGCCTGGAGCCAAGAGAATGGGCCTGGGCACTGAGGACTCTGGCTATGCTAAGACGGGCAGCACCCACTACCCCACGGCCACGGGGATTGTCTCCACGGCCCGCCCTCCACACGGGCTGCCCCTCCAGGGGTTTCAGGCCAGTGGGAGCAATGTGCCTGAAACGGTGTGCCACACTGTGTGCCACCCTGCCTCCCACGCTGAGGGATGAGGGTGGCGGGGACAGGGGCACCATGGGGAGAAAGGCCAGTAGGATGCTCAGACCCTGGGTACAGAACTGGGGGTGTGGTAGGGATCACAGTTCTTTCGTGAGCCCCAAGCTGCAGAGACCACAGTCCCAGATGCTGTCCAGGCAGCCACGTATCCACTGAGACAGCTCCCTCCCCAGGACCCTCACCCCTGAGCAGCCCCGTGCCTCCGCTGAGGTGCAGAACAGACATGGGCTCTGGAAGGCCCATCAGTGGGAGATGGAGCCACGTCCTCCGGTCACTGGTGCCAAACCATCATGCCTTTGTGCCTGGGCCACCTCTGGACCCTGATCGGCTGGCCCAGGCTTAGGAGCCGGAGTGACCTACTTTCAAGTCCTGATCACCCCTGGCTGGCTGCATGTAACACCTGTCTCTGAGCCTCAGTTTCCTAATCTGTAAAATGGAGGGGGTAATGCCCACCTGGGCAGCCCTACGGGGATGCAATACGATACATAAAAGCACGTGACTATTTGAAGAGCACAAGTGGCAGAGACCCAAGGTGGCTCTCTTCCCGCCATCTAGTCCTACCACCCATTTCCAAATGCCCGGGCACACCTGAGCTTGTCCTGGACACCCGCTGGCCCTGCCCGCCTCACCCCAGTGTCCCCAGCTCCTCCCAGCACCATTACCCCCCACCCCATCGCTCATCCTCCCGGGCCCTGCAAGATCCAACACGGGGAAAACAGGTTTCCCAGCTCTACACACTCCGCCTGGCGTTTCTGTCCAACGTTGGATCGAGGCTGAAGGAACCCACTATTCCCCATGGGAGTGTGTCTTCCCCTAAGTATGTCCAGCTGGGAAAAAAAAAGTGTCAGGAACCCAGGACTAAGAGAGCCGACAGAGCCCAGCAAAGAAGGCCCATGAATGGAACTGGTCTGAGGGCCCAGCAGGGAGTCCCGCGACGAGGAGGCTTTGAGACAGTGGGGCTGAGGATCACGGTGATAGGAAGCGTTCTAATAATGACGGTAACATGAGCCTGCTGCCAACAGGGGAAGGGTGCCTACCACGTGGACACGTGATTCTTTCGAGCCTCCTGAGATACGAGCTAGTGTTCTCCCCATCCTGTAGGACTCAGTGTTTCCCAAAGTGTGGTACGCGTGCCCCCAGGGGTACGGGAAGAGTTTGGTGGGGGTACGCGTTGCACCAGAGTTTGGTGGGGATATGCACTGCACCGTGCTTAGCTGCGCCTAATTCTACGTTCTCATGGGTCCTCGGCGTCACGAAAATTATAGAAGGGGTACACATATGTCAAAAGTTTGGGAAGCACTGCGTAGGTGAAGACACGGAGGCTTGGCGGTGTGCACTATCTTGCCTCTAGTATCACGGAGATGGGCGTCTGACCCCGCCTGGCCAGCTCCCTTGCACAGTGTGCCACCCTGCCTCCCACGCTGAGGGATGAGGGTGGCGGGGACAGGGGCACCATGGGGGGAGAGGCCAGTAGGATGCTCAGACCCTGGGTACAGAACTGGGGGTGTGGTGGGGATCACAGTTCTGGACAGGCTCCGGGTCACTGCTGCTGTCATCGGCCCACATCTCCCGAGGCGGCCCGCTGTTCAGCAAGCACGCTGCTTCCTTCGGGCTCCTCCCTCTCGGCCCTGCTCCTCGCTGGTGCTGGTGCTCCGGGCAGGACCGCTCCTGAGGAGGCTCTAAATGTGGCCCAAGCAGGCGGGGAGGCCAGAGGGAGGGGGCGGAGAGGCCTGGGCCAGCGTCCCAGCCCCCACCTGGACACCGCAGGGCCAGGACCCATGACACTGATCCGCTTGGCCTCCCAAACGCCCCAGCTATTTCCCGTCTCCTCTCCTCTGGACGCAGGGCAAGGGCCGGGGAGGAGTCCGAGAGGTGCGGGTTTTCCTCCAGGAATTTGTATATTTTCTTTAAAAAGCAAGCAAACCTGGGAAAGCTTGGGACAAGCCCAGCTAATTTTAGTTTCTAATGAAAACAGCAGGTGGCCGAGAGGATCTGATCTCCCTGGCAGGGCCAGGGCCCTCCAGCCTTGCAGGCTACAGGCACGGGCCGGGCGCGGGGAGGGCCTCCTGGGAGGAGCCTGAAGGACCTGCAGCCCCTGGTTGAGAAGACGGGGCACGAGCTGGCTGGCAGCAGCCGCCGGGGCAGCCCGGGGTGGTGGGTAACCTGATCGATGGCACGGTGGTGGCGAGATCCTGGGTGGCCGGGCAGCAGGTGGCAGATCGCTAAGCCTGTGCTCAGCAGAGGCAGGAAGAAGCCTAAACTGGGGCAATGCAGCTAGGACCGGAGAGGAAGCAGGGGTGGTCAGGGCCCTAGCAGGCCAGCCCAGCCCAGCGGCAGCCAAGACTGGTCATGCCCAGGCTCTCTGTCTCCCCCAGAAATGGCTTGTGCAGCCGACATTTGAGCCCAGCGAGCTCCAGGGTCAGCAAGTGGTGTGGGTGTCTCTGGGGGAAAGGTTGAGCCGCCTTACAGTGCACAGAGGGGTTTCCCAAGGTCCCCAGGACCAGGTAGGCCCCGAAGGGCCTCCAAGCCCTCGGCAAACTGGAAGGCAGAAACTGTCTCCATGGCGGCCCCTCAGCCCGCCACACTCCATTCTCACCTCCCTCGAGTCCTCCGGTCAGGACAGAGCCTTCTGTGCAGCTGCACACACACACACACACACACACACACACACACACACACACACACACATATATATGTGTGTATATATATATATATATACACACACACACACACACACACATATATATGTGTGTGTGTGTGTGTGTGTGTGTGTATATATATATATATGTGTGTGTGTATATATATGTGTGTATATATATATATTATTGATTTTTTTTATAGAGAAGAAGAGAGAGGGATAGAGAGTTGGAAACATCGATGAGAGAGAATCATCGACCAGCTGCCTTTTGCACACCCCCTACTGGGGATGTGCCCGCAACCAATGTACATGCCCTTGACCGGAATCGAACTTAGGACCCCTCAGTCCACAGACCGACGCTCTATCCACTGAGCCAAACCGGTTTCGGCTAGCTGCATGTTTTTATTTAAAGCCTTCTGTGTGCTGCCCCCTGTGCGAGGCGCTGAGGAGACCCCGGGCCGGAGGTGACACTGAGGGTGGCATCAGCCCCCTGCAGCTGTCAACGGGGCAGACCCACAACCAGGGGACGGGGAACAGAGAGGTCCCAGTCAGAGCTGGGTGTGTATTCCACTCTGTGCCATTCACTAGCCGTGCGCCTCTGAGTGAGTCACTTCACCGCTTCCGGTCTCAGTTTGCTCATCTGTAAAATGAAGCCAGACGCCCTAAGGATGCCGGAACAAGCAAGAAGTACAAGGCCCTAACTCTCTCCACCCCATTTCCGACTCCATTCCCAGCTCCCGCACCCAGCACTTCCCAGGCAAGACCCTGGGCTCTGGGCGAGCCCAGGTGGGGGTGGGGGTGGGGGCGGGGTGGTGCCTCCTGTGGCATGGAAGGGGACAGCTGCCAGGCCAGATAGAGGCAGGGGTGGTGGGCATCGGTGCCAGCCACGGGGGCAGGGACACTCCTCAACGGAAGAGATTTCTCATCTTCTTCCTGGAAGCTGTCCCGGTGACTCACGGCCCTGGCAGCCCAGCAGCTCACCCCTAAATCCCCACTCCTGTTATTTCAGCCCCTCTCCCCTCCTGGGGCCCTGGGCCTCTCCGGCCCATCTCACGTCTCATTTGATGGCAGAACCACCACCTCTCCGGAGGCTTTCGAGGCTTGGCACCCCCCATCCCAGTCCGCAGAAGGAGAGCTGCCCACTCTGACCGTGGGAATTGGCCACACAGGCCCACCGGCTTACTGACCCCACGAGGAGACAGCCTCCGAGAGGGGCCGGGACCTTCCCAAGGTCACACAGGGGGCTGGTGGCTCAGCCAGGCCCCTGCCCAGACAACCCCTGGCCTTGAACCTCCCTTCGCCAGAAGCCAGGACCCAGCAGTCCAACCTGGCCCCTGGCTCCATGCAGGGGGAACCCAGGCTGAGATGGGGAGAGGCCAGCTCTGGTCCCCCCTTGTCACAGAGGACCTAGGGGCCCCCACCCTTCTCCAAGAGGCCAGCCCTGAGCAGGAAAGGATCCAACTGGAGGCCCAACTTCTTGTCCCCCTCACCCCTGGCCTCCCAAGCATGGACCTGGCCCACAGCCAGTAGCCGGACTCTTGGCGCCCCCTGCAGGCCAAGAGTGCCAGGTGGACTAACTGCCTAGGGGACCCCTTCCCTCAGCTGGCAGAGGCAGGGGGGCACGCAGGTCCTACTGGTGAGCTAAGTGGTCTCCTCGCCTCCCAGACGCGTCTTCTCCCTGCCCCTCAGCTGTCTTCCCGCCCTGTGTCCTCAGACACTACTAGTCTGTGCCTCCGCTGGGCAGGACCTGGTAGAGAGGACAGAGGCCCGGGGAGGCAGGGGAGGTTGGACTGCCTGAGCCGAGACCACCCACCTCCCTCCCGCCCGTGCTGCCAGGGGAGGGAGAGATCCTCGCAGTCACTGTGCACCCACAAGGCCCTCAGCTCAGAACCAGATGCAGCAGCCACGTCAAATCGCATTAATTTCTTCCAGCAGCCCTCTGGGCAGGAACCGTTATCTCCACTTCTAGGTTAAAAGCAAACAACAAAAAGACAGACTCCGTCAGGCCCCACAGCCAGGGCTGAGGCTGCCGAGGAGGAAAGTGGGTCCCAGCACCACCTCTCCCTCCTGCTGCAAAGGAAGCACCCCCAGTGGTTACCCCAGAGCTTCCCTAAAGTGCTGTGCAGGCCCATGCCAGCCCAGCCTCCCAGCTGCTCCTGGGAATGTGTTGGACGCCCCGATGCCCACCCGGAGGGGGGCCCGGGCACCTGCGCCTTCACCAAACCCACAAACGTTTCAATGTGGGTCAATAAGCCAGGTTGGGGAGCCATCGCCCTGGTCCAGCGCACAGGCCTGACAAACAGAATCCAGCTGCTGCTCGCACACCTCCGGACAGGGCACACGGCGACGGGCAGCACCCACTGCCCCTTGGCAGTCCTCCTCAGGGTGAGCGAGCCCAGCTCCCAGCAGCTTCTGCCCGCTGCTGTCAGTCCCAGTCCCTGAGCCACAATGTCTCCAACAACGGCTTTGAAATCGGAAAAACCAGGTTCGAATTCTGGCTCCGTCTTTCACGACCTGTGGCTTTTGCCCACAAGGCGGATTGCTTGACCTGTCCGTGCCCCCGTTTCCTTCTCTATAAAATGAGAGTTTGTTGTCTTGCTGAGAGGCTAAATGCAGTAACGTAAGCAAAGTACTTAGCCCCCTCACTAAGTGCCATAAAAGCTCACTATTATTTTTTTGCTCTGGCCAGTACGCACAGTGGTTAGAGCGTTGGTCCACACACCAAAGGGCGGGTTTGATGCCCAGTCAAAGACACATACCTGGCACGCAGGCTCGAAGGCAACCAATGGATATATCTCTATTACATCAATGTTTCTCTCTCTCTCTCTCTCTCTCTCTCTCCCTCCCTCCCTCCCTCCCTCACCTTCCCTTCTATTTTCTCTAAAAATCAATGAAAAAAATATCCTCAGGTGAGGATTAACACAACAAAAAAAACTCACTCTTTTTATTATCATCATCATAAAAATGCCCCGTATTCTAGCAGGGCTTTCTGTGTACTTCTCTGCGTGTCACCGTTCAACAGTTCACTCCTTCGTTCAGCGAGGGGTTGTTGAGTTCCTGCCCCGTTGCCTCAGACTCGCGTCCGGCCACCTTCCACAGACAAGATCCCTTTGCCTCTGACCACAGTTCTTGGCTTCGCCAGGACCCGTGGAATCTTCCCCACGTTACAGCTGGGGAAAGCGGATCCCCAAATGGTCACCTTCCCCTCTTAAACCTTCTTTGGACGAGAAGTTTGCGACTTCCCTGGTAGGATGCTACAGCGTCTCCACCCCCATCCCAGCAAGCTCCCCCGACCGGTTTGCGGGCCGAGGGTCCCCGCTGGCTGATTGCTCAGAGCCCAGGTCTGTGTGGCTGAGGCGGGGGATGCAGGCAGGATCTGAGCTTCCTCCGGGGAGGCCATGGGAACGCCCTCTGTGCTCCCCTATAAAATGCGGGTTCTGCACCAGACCCCAGACTGCGCATGTTCCTTAAGCCGGTGGTTCTCCGTGCTCTGTTGCTCCCCCAAGAACCCATCAGGCACCCCCGGCCGCCCTGCCTGGGAGGTGAGAAGCTGGGTCTCTCACTGAGCAGGTAGGGAAGAGAGGCAGGGAGAGGAGAGGGGGCTTTCCAGGGTCACCATCAGCTCTGCTCCCATCATTAGACTGCCACCTGTTCACCTACTGTGTGGCAGGGACCCTGGGGCGGGGGTTAGGCTGAAGGGCAGCAGTTATAGCACAAGCCATGCGGACATCCACCCCTGGTCTCCAGTGAGGTTCCTCCCTACAAGCCGGGAACCTTGAGCCAGTCACTCCGCTTGTCTGAACCATAGCTGACACCTCGTAGGGGCTCAGTTAATGCCCTCACTCCTCCTTCCCTTGAGAGAGGGATCACTTCTTCGCACAGGGCCTTTTCCCATCCTCGTGAGCATGTTTGTGTCTTACTCCTGGACCCCCTGCTTCCTGGTCAGCATCGTAAAGTGTCTGTCATGAGATGAGAGAGCCTTCCTAGGCCCCTCAGGAGGACTGGCAAGAGGAAGGCCTGGGGGCTGAAGGAGTTGGGCTCTGGCACGTGCTCTCTGTCACTGGGACACATCCCCCCTCTCCCCCCGCCACCCCCTGTGGCCTGTATTCTGGCCACTCTTTGCATCTTTGCTCCTGCCTGCCCTCGCTGTCCCTCCCCCAAGTGCTGCAGCGCTGATGCTGGTCTCCAGCTGGCGGCCCTGGGATGTGGCTGGCAGTGAGGGTCTTGGGTTTGCAGCCAGAAGGTGGGCTCCATGGGGACAGGAAAGAGAGACACCAGACAGACAGTGACTCCCAGCGAGTGGGCATCTCAGCAGGAAGGCGGGGGAGCTCAGGGCTGGGACCACCCCCCTCCCACGGGGCTCTGCCTGCTTTGCCCAACGTGAGGCCGATGGCCTCGTCATGGGAGACCGCACTTCCCGCCTCCGGCCCCAAGCGCTGGGCCAGAGCGCCTGTCGCTGGATCCAGACAGAAGCTGGCAGCCGGGGCTCCGGGCTGGGACACGTCGGTTCCCAGGGACCTGGGCTGGGGGCAGGGGAGGGGGCTCTGCATCGCATCCCACCCCCTCCGCCCTCCCCCCCAGGTACCTGGCCAAGCTGTCCTCGGTGGGGAGCATCTCGGAGGAGGAGACGTGCGAGAAGCTCAAGGGCCTGATCCAGAGGCAGGTGCAGATGTGCAAGCGGAACCTGGAGGTGATGGACTCGGTGCGCCGCGGCGCCCAGCTCGCCATCGAGGAGTGCCAGTACCAGTTCCGGAACCGGCGCTGGAACTGCTCCACGCTCGACTCCCTGCCCGTCTTCGGCAAGGTGGTGACGCAAGGTGAGGGCGCGGCTCGCGGGGTGCTGGGGGCGGCAGGGGGTGGGCCCTCCGCCGGGGGACGCCAGGAGAGATCGCCATCTCCTTGGGTGAAGAATGACCCGCTCGCTAGTGGCCACAAACAGCACCCTGCTCCAGCGAGAGCATAGGGTGCGTGATCCAGGCGGGATTGGGGGGGAGGGGGGTGGAGGAGGGCCGTCAGAGGACATGGCTGTCCTTCGTGCTGGGTGGGCCTCACTCCTCGCCTACAGCCCTGAAGCTGCCATCGCATGTGACAAAGGAAGAAATCGAGGCTCGGAGGGTGACCAGCAGAATCAGAATTCAGACCTGACCCCCTGGCCCCCAGTCCCTTTGCACTCAGCCTCTTGTAGGCAAGCCCATCTCCTTCACCCAAACCTTTGACCACCCATCCCGAGAGCCTCGCCGTGCCAGCCCTGAGACCAGGGAGAGACGGCACCAGCTCCTGCCTCCTCGGCTCTCGGTCAAGTCCGCCGCAGCCCAGGAGGGCGGTGGCATGCACACTGAGAGCGCTCAGGGGGGACCAGGCCCTGTGGCAAGTGTTTTCACTCGCCTGGCCCTGGGTGACAAAACAGGCCTCCATGTTGCAGAAGACATGGAGGCACGCAGAGGCCCGTGACTTGCCCCGAGTCACAGACCTGGGTGGTGGCAGAGCCAGGACGCAGGCCCCCCCAATCCTGCTCCCGGGTGTCATTCTGACCCTCGTGAGAAGACTCTGGGATGCAGGGGACATGGGAGTGGGGGCACAGGGTGACCCCGTCCTCTGGCCAGGGCTGGGCTCAGAGGAAGCATCCCCCAGAAAGTCAGCCCTCCGCTGAGCCCAGGCATGGGAGCGGGCACTGAGCCAGAGGACGGGGGCCCGGGCAGAGGGAACGTGCCTGCAGCTAGCTGGGAGGCGCCCTGCGAGCCAGCGGGTCAGTGCTGCCCTCGAGGAAGTGCTGTGAAGCAGCTGCCTCTCCCTCCACTTCCTGAGCGTGAACCTGACACTCCGGAGCCACCGGCGGCCCCCGGGGCCCCGTGACGGGCTCGGGCAGCGGGGAGGCGTCGCCTGGGCCAACCTTTGTCTTGGCACCTGTGGTCCTGGGCAGCGAGGGCTGCTGGGCTTGTGGCAAACTGTGTGGATGTTGTTGGAAACCAACTGCGATAGAAATTTGGAAGCCATTCTCCCGGGAGCTGGCAGAGGCCAGGCGGGCACGGTCATGCTTGGCATGGCTGGACTCTGCCGCCCGGAGAGGACGCCGGCTGAAGAGGGTTTCCCGGGACGATGGGGCGCTGCTGAGGGCGGGGCTGCCCGTGGGGCGAGGCCCAGAGACGAGGCTCAGATAACAGACCCTGAGCGTGGGAAGCCCCTCGGGGCCCAGTTTCAGGAGTTTCAGGGCCCAGAGGGGCTGCTGTTTGGGGTGGTTCAGCAGGGAAGTCAGGTGCCAGGCCCCTCCAGACTGCACACACCGTGTCCTCTACCCCAGCACACACCCACTTTCTCCACCGGCTCAGGGGGTCCCTCCCCCAGTCTTCCCAGCTCTGCAAGCAGGTGGTTGCTTTTCCTCTTGGCCCTGAAACTCTTGGTTCGTGCTAATGTTTTCCCTTTATTTTTATACATAATGTTTTGTTTTGAAATAATGTCGAACTCACAGAAAAGTTGCAGAAATAGTACAAAGAATTTTTAGAATGTTTAACCCATTTGCCTCTATCAGCTTCTCTCTCTCCTCTCTCCTCTCTCTTTCTCTCTCTCTCTCTCTCTTTCTCTCTCTCTTTCTCTCTCTCAACACACATGCACACTTTTGTTTAAACCATTGGTGTTCACACGGCTTCTGTGGCACCATTTAGACTGCACCGTAAGCCTGTCTCCCCGCCCCACGCTCCGGACTCCAAGCCTCCAGCTCTTCCAAGGCGAGGGCAGTACCCAGCACATGGCCCAGCCTGGATGCAGGGGACGGTTCCTGGGGGTCTTCCAATGACAG
This sequence comes from Pipistrellus nathusii, assembly GCA_963693515.1. NCBI lineage: Eukaryota > Metazoa > Chordata > Mammalia > Chiroptera > Vespertilionidae > Pipistrellus > Pipistrellus nathusii. The sequence goes on along the minus strand of OY882859.1, from coordinate 12,105,844 downwards.
GAAGCGGGTCCGGGCAGGGACTGGAAAGGGCATGGGTCCGTGCTGGCCTGCAGCCGGGAGGGACCCCATTCCTCCTCCTGTGCTTGTAACAGGAGCTGAGGAGAGGGCCCAGCCCGGGCTCAGCACGTTGGGGAAGACACTGAGGAGAGCCGGCCGGGCGTGGCTAGAACCTGCTCCGGTTACAGCTGGGGTGGCTCCGTTAAGCATCCAGTCCCCTCTGGGCTGAGGCAGGGGACCGGCCCCCCCCAGGCCCAGCACCCCGGGCCGTCGTGTCTGCTGGAGTCTGTCTGCCTTCCATCCCTCTCCTCACCTTTGTGCCTTTCGTTTTCTTCCTGAGTAAACCTCCTCTTGGGAGAGCCTCCTGTGGCTCCAGAGCGAAGGGACGTGTCCCTCCGAGGGCTCGGTGCTGCTCCCAGAGGGTGAGGGTGGGTGAGGCAGCTGAGGGAGCGCGTGGCAGGCATGACCTCGGGCAGTGACCTCACTCCCCCGGCCCCGGCATCCTCACCTGTCAGCGAGCCCGGCAGGTGTGCTGACCTCACGGGTCGTCGCGAAGATTCGGTGACGTCATGCATGGCAGCCCTCAGCGGAGACCCTGACCCTGAGCAGCCGTCCGTCATCACCAGCTGCTGTCGTTTTTGGCGGCGGCGGCGGCAGCAGCCGGCCCGGGCAGGCCTCCTTCCCAGCCCCCAGCTCTGGGGACTGGGGGGCTCGGCCAGGACCGCATTCATGAGCTGCCTGGCTGGGGTCGTGACCTCAGGCCCAGGAGAGGCCACCGCTGACTGCATGCAGGGCCTCCTGCATGCTGTCTGCATCGCATCGCACTGACTCTGAGCGTGCAGTCTCGTTCCCATTTCACGGCTGAGAAGGGGGCTCCAGGACCTGTGGCATCTCGGGTGAGGCCCTTCCGGCCCCAGGCCTCACGGTCCTGCACCCTGTAAGACGGGACAATCCCAGACCAACCTCCTGGGCCTCCCGCCAGGACTCGGCGAGATGACGCCCCTGAAGGGCTCCCCCAGAGATGCCCCCTGGGCTCCTTACTGCCTGAGGCTTCCCAGCCTCCAACTTGCACTCTCCCCACCCCCCAGCAGCGGCCACCCTGCTTCCGTCCTCCTGGGGCAGGACAGACAGATGGTGGAATGATGGTGTCTGGTGAGGACAGTGTGTAAGTTGGGGCCAAACGAAGGGTTCTAGGCTGGAAATGTGGTAAAATTGGTGTCTGGGGAAGCCAGGGATGGGGCAGGAATTGGCAGTTCTTGGCTGGGCAGGCATTGAGATGCAGGGATGGCCTCCGTGTTTTAGTCACTGCTTCGTCCCGGTGCCCAGAGCAGCGGGAACTGAGGATACTCGCTGAATGAATGGGAGGGGGAGTCTGTGAGGGCTGGAGGTTGCCCGGAGCAGGGCAGAGCAGGCCAGAAAGGCGCACAGACTCCTCTTCTCCGGCTCCCCTCCACCGGCAGACAGCCCCGGCCTCCCTGCCTCTCTGCATCTCTCTCTCTGTGACCTTCACCGCGTTCCTGTCCTGAAAAGGGACTCAGTGAGCCCTGCAGCCCCTCAGGCTCGGGCTGCCGTGGGTGGCAGGGGATGTGGTGCCCTGGCCCTCGCAAAGAGAAGATTCAAAATCAGGCCCATTTCTCCATCCCCACGCGTCTAGCATCACAGGTCAGGGGTCGGCAAGCCGCAGCTCGCAAGCCACATGCTTTGGCCCCTGGAGTGTGGCTCTTCCACCAAATACCACGTACAGTGCGATTGGAACTTCGTGGCCCATGCACAGAAGTCGGTTTTGAAGAAGTCTGTTTTAAAGAAGAGGCGTTAGAACCCTCAAGGGGCCAAAGAGCCGCATGTGGCTCTCGAGCTGCCTTTTGCCGACCACTGATCTAAGACACCTTACTGGCTGTAGCCTCAGGCTGGATTTAGGAAGTGAATGCTTCCCTAGCCAGTTTGGCTCGGTGGATAGAGCGTCGTCGGCCTGCGGACTGAAGGGTCCTGGGTTCGATTCCCTGGGTTGTGGGCTCAATCCCCTGTAGGGGGTGTGCAGGAGGCAACCAATCAATGATTCCCTCTCACTTTTGATGTTTCTGCCTCTGTCTCTCTCTCTCTCTCTGTCTCCCTCTCCTTTCTCTCTGAAATCAATAAAAATATATTACAAAAAAAAAAAAAAAAAAAAAAAAAAGCTTTTTAAAAAAAGAAAGAAGGAAGTAAATGCTTTTCAGTCCAGGGCAGTGACTCACTGAAACCCGTATTCTCATATTTGTCCTCAATACTTGCATGACGTTGGCCCTGGAGGGTGAGAATGTGCCTTCCCCTGGTGGCCTCTCTGGCCAGCCTTCGGTGCCATCAGATAATCTCTGGGACGTTCTGCCACTGGGAGTTCCCGGAGGATGAACTCACCTCCGGGGCCCCCCCGAGCTGGCACGGGCCCAGCTCACAGCAGGTGGTCGGTGACGGCGGGTGAGGCGGCAGCAGGAAGGAAGGGTCTCTGCCCGAAGGCAAAGGCACGTCAGCTGACTGGCCTCCCGGTGCCCCACCAACACTGTTTGCAAAGGAGTAAAGTGGCACCGATCACCCACCAATAGCCTCGCAATAGCTACTGTGTCCTGAGCACTCACTCTGTGCCAGCCACTAGACGGAGCACAGTCCCACTTTACCTGACTGGATTTCCAGAGCCAGCTGCCGAGGCAGTGCTGTCAGCAGCCCCGTGCTATGGGCAGAGAGCCGACAGCTCACGTCAGGGAGTGGCAGCGCCCGGACTCGATCTCAGGCCTGCCTGGCGAGCGCCCCGCTCTTTCCCACCCCACCCCGTCTGTGAGGGGCCTGCTCTGCGCCAGCCTGTGCTGGGGGCGGGGGGCTGGGGGCTGGAGGAGAAGTATGAGGAACAGCCTGGTCCCAGGAGCGTCTAGCCTGGCTGCAGAGGCCAGACAAACCCACGGGACACGTGGAAGATAAAACATTCTGTGACCCCATCCTGATCACACAGGCAGGCCAGGGAGGGCAATGTGGGAGGGAAGTGCAGGGTCTGCCTGAGGGCAGCAGGATTTCCCAGGTTCCAATTGGGGAACGAGGCTCAGAGAGGAAGGTCACCCTGTAGGAAGAATCTCAACACGCCTTGTCCAGCCCCGAGGCCTCTCCGATTCCCCCTGCCCTACATCGTCTCTCAAATCCAAAGAGGCTTCCTGGAGGTGACAAAGTCAGGATTCAGACACGGGTTGATTTCAAGAAAAAGTGAGTTTTTGCAGATAAGAAAGCAAAGGACCCTGGCCGGTGTGGTTCAGTGGTTGAACGTTGACCTATAAACCAGGAAGTCACGGTTTGATTCCTGGTCAGGGCACATGCCCGGGTCTACAGCCTTACTTCCCAGGTGGGGGTATGGGGAAGGCAGCCAATCAATTGATTCTCTCCCATCATTCATGTTTCTATCTCTCTCCCTCTCCCTTCCTCTCTAAAATCAATTTAAAATATTTATATTTATTTTTAATAGAGTGAGAGCAGGGAACTGGAAAGGCAGGCTGGAGCAGGGACAAGGAGAGAGTGGAGAACGCTAGTACTGTCTTTCTGAGACCAGTGCCTGTCCCGCCCACTCCCTCGGACCACCACTGAGTCCGCTTTGGGCACATGTGAACTCTGCTGGGAATAGCACTTCCACCAGGACACCTGGTGCCAGGGGGGTCACCATGCCCAAGGCTTCCTTTCCAGACCAACTCAGTCTCATCTGCTTCTCCTCCAGACCCTCCTTCCCGCCAGGATGCACTTCCTCCCGACACCTGGGAGAGGCATCGCAGGGGATGTGCTCAGAAGAACACAGGCCTTGAGTCAAACAGGTCTTGTTCCAATTCCCTCTGGGCCACGGACTGGCTGGGGGATCCCAGACAGACCACTGGGCCTCCCTTTTTCCTCTGGAGAGCAGAGCTGGTTGCTAAGGCGGTTGTGAGCCGTAGACAGCCTATGCAAAGGCCCCTCAGAATCGGGGAGCTACTGCTGGATCCACAAGGCAGCTCTGAATTCCCAGCCCCAGGCACCCAGCACCTGGGGAAGATGGCGCTGAGGCGGGACCGGAGGGCACACGGCAGTTAGACCAGTGGCAGTGGCAGAGGAGGTTGCCCTGGGAAGGAGCAAAAGCAGGAAGAAAGGAGTTGGGTGCGGGGTGGCAGATGGCTCTATGGGAGAGGCAGGCGGTTGCAGGGCGGCTGCTGGCACCTGGGAGAGTCCTGCCTTACCCTGGGCCGGCGCTGCTGTCCCCAGAGGACAAAGCCAGGCCTGTCTCTCCCCGCAGCTGGGACAGGCCAGCCCTCCCAGGCAGCAGTTATCTACCACGTGGCTGGGAGCTCCCTTCTGCTGCGCTCGCAGGCCCTGCAATCCGTTTCCTCTCTCAGCAGTTTTCTCTCTCAGCAGTCGCTACCAAGTGCCCGCTAGTCAGCAAGGCTCCAGCCTGGCACCCACAAAGAGACAGAGCCGGGAGGGCTGCAGCAGTAGAGGCAATGGGCTGGGAGAAAAAGCTGGAGGAGCCACTGCCACCGGCGTTAGGGGCACGGGGGCGTGGCCACGGTCTCCAGGCCTCCAGGGCCTCCTGGGCTGAGCAAGGGGGCCAGCGGCTCACCACCACCAGTAAGAACCCACGAAAGGAACCGGGCTTGTCCTACAGCACGTGAGACCGAAGGGTAGACCTAAGGAAGTCCTTCTTGGCTTCAGGTGCTGCGAAGCGGGGAGGTGGTAAGAACGGGGCTGGTGTTCTCTTGTTCTTGTTGTTTTTAATATGTTTTTAATATGTTTTTATTGAGTTCAGAGAAGAAGGGAGAGGGAGATAGAAAGATCTATGATGAGAGGCTGCCTCCCTCCTGCAGGGCCCCCACTGGGGATGGAGCTGGCAACCTGGGCATGCGCCCTGACCGGGAATCAAACCATGACCTCCTGGTTCACAGGTCGATGCTGAGCTGCTGAGCCATGAGGCCGGGCGAGAGCGGCTGGTGTTTATTCCCAGGGGCTCCGCCCGGAGGCAGGATAGCATCAGGTTGAAAGCGCTGGAGCCCTGCCTGACTGCAGGCTTCGGTTCCACCATGTCCCAGCTGGGTCTTGTTGGACAAGTTGCTTCACCACTCAGTGCCTCAGTTTCCTCGGCTGTCCAATGAGGAAACTGGGGATTTCTTCATAGAGATGTTGTGAAGAGTATACAAATTATGTCAAGTGCTTAGTGCCCAGCACAGAGTACGCGTCCTCTAAGCTTCAGCTCTTTGGATTCCAGAATCTATCTTCCTTCCAGAATCTCTTCCGTCAGGCCCACTCCCAAGCGAGAAAACCAGAGCATCTTTGTCCCGAAGCTAGAGAAAGGGGTCCCAGAATCCTGGCTGACAGATGGGTATTGGTTTGGGGGATGAGGCAGAGGTCTCCAGGAGCAACCTTTCCGGGTGCCCTGCACCCCAGGGTCAGCAGCGCTCAAGGGAAGCGGTGAGGCCAGAGCTGGGTGGGCCCAGGCTGCCTGAGAGCCCGGAGAAGCAAGGGAGAGAGAGGACCACATGGGGCCAGAGCTGGGGCCCACGGCCCTATCTCTTGCTCTCCCTCCCCCCCTGGTCTTTGGGGCAAAGGATTGTGCTGGTTCAGGCCTGGAAATACCAGAAATACCAGAAACTAAAGTCGTCTCTCTTTGGGCGGCCACAGCACAAAACCAACCAACATGATCCTGCTATTAACCTCGATTAACTTGGAGAGGATTCTATCTCGGGCTGTCAAGGCCCCGGTGGCCCCAGCCAAGGCCCCTGATGCCGGCCCAAATTGGCCAGGGCAGGGCAGAGGGCGGGCAGTGGAGAGCGGGTGGTGGGCCGTATCCCCAGTTCAGGAGCTGAACCGGGAACAGGGCATCCTGAGCCACCAGGGCCTAAGCTGCCCCCACCCCAGCTCGGCTTTTTCTGCTGCCCGTCCACAGACACGGGCACAGAGGAGGTGATTGTTTCCGTCTGACCACGGCGACTGCTCCCCAGGGCAGCCGAGCGCGCAGGCCTGGGTGTCGCAGAGGTAATTGCCAACCACGGGGCCAAAACCTGCCCCCTCCACTCCTGCGGACACAGACGCTCCAGCGAGAGACAGAAGGACAGTCACGGGCACACAGAGGCCCTCACAGGGCCCAGGAGAGGAGCTGGGCCTGTCTGGTCACACTCCCGGCCAGCCATGCACACACGCACTACACTTGCACTACACACACAGGCACACTCCCTCCCACCACCCACACCCCAGAAAGAGGCTCCACAGAAGCTACACCCCGAGGCACAGTTCCTAGGAGGATAAAAACACCCATTCAGGCAGGGGGCGAGGGCAGGCACCAAAATAGAACTCTGAGAAGTTCTGGGCGGAAGGGAAAGACGGGCCCAGAGGCGGACGGACTGCGCCTTGAGTCCTGCTCCTGTCACTTCCTCGCTGGGTCCTAGGACCAAATCTCTCCCCTCCCAAACCTGCACTGTGCCCTCTGTGAAATGGGCACAGATAAAGGGCCCAGTGGGAGGAGGGCCTGTCCTCATGGGCTGTGGAGAGCAGCGGCCACTGTGACTACAATTTACCCTTAGAGATAAGGAAGCAAAAGGAAGTCAGGGACGAGCGCAGCCTGAGCAGGAAGGGCCGGGGCAGTACCCTGCGACAGGGGACCCCGCAGAGCTGGGCAATAGGCACTGGGAGAACTCTGGTCTTAGAGGGAGCCTGCCACGTCACAGCCCTGTCGCCTGGGTCAGTCAGTCCTCCTCTCTGAGCCTCTGTCGAAGATGATGATGTGAACACGGCTAGCCTTCTGCAGGGGCTGTGAGGGCAGTAACCCCACAGATGCTAACAGCGATGACGCTGGTCTGTCTGCCTGCTCGGCCAGGTACCGTGTGACCAGGGACAAGTTGACTGATCTCTCTGCGGGATGGGGACGGCGGCAGTGCTGACCTCACAGGCGCTGTGAGGCCGACATGCTCAGCACCGCTCAGGATGCCGGATGCAGCCAGTGTCCTCAGCATCCGCGTGGTGAGAATGATGGCCAGCAGCATCCCTCCTGGCCCATGGAAGGGGGATCTCTCCAGGGCCTCCGGCGTTCAGGTCCCAAATACCCTCCACCTCTGAAAAGGAGGGTGCGGGGAGGAGCCCCGGGACCCAGCCTGCCCTCCCTCTGCCGCCCACAGGGACTCGGGAGGCGGCCTTCGTGTACGCCATCTCTTCGGCAGGTGTGGCCTTCGCGGTGACGCGGGCGTGCAGCAGTGGGGAGCTGGAAAAGTGCGGCTGTGACCGGACAGTGCACGGGGTCAGCCCCCAGGGTGAGTGCGGGAGGTGGGGAGGCCTGAGTGGGAGAGCAGGGGCCCGGCCGGCACTCACGTGGCCCCTTCTGCCCAGGCTTCCAGTGGTCGGGATGCTCGGACAACATCGCCTACGGCGTGGCCTTCTCACAGTCGTTCGTGGACGTGCGGGAGAGGAGCAAGGGGGCCTCGTCCAGCCGGGCCCTCATGAACCTCCACAACAACGAGGCCGGCAGGAAGGTAGCTGGCACTTCTTCTGCCCCCATCACCCCGGGGCAGGGGCGGACTCAGGAAGGCCCCTGAAGCACTCTCCCAGCCGCATGCCACCCGGAAAACATCTGTTCAGGCTCTCACCGGCCCAGGCCCTCCCGGGAAGGCAGGGGAGCGGGAGCAGAGAGTGGCCCCCCGCACAGCACACACATCCCACCACGTATTGACGTGCACAGGAGTGTGTGCCATCCCTCTGCCGCACGCACACCCCTAACAGGTAGCACGCTAGGATTTGAATCCTGTGTCATAGCAAAGGTCATTGCTTCTCCCAGATGTCATTGCCTTCCCAATACCTACTCAAGGTTCCTGAGCAGATTCAGTGCAAGTGTGTTCTTCCCCATCATGCCGCCTGCCACTGGCTGTTTCATATGACACTGCCCTTTAAAATGTCTCTCCCTTGCCTGGCCGGTGTGAGCAGCAACCCCTAAAGATTCCCAGTCAGGGCACGGTCAGGGCACACAGTCAGGGCACATGGCCAGGTTTCAGGCTCAACCCCCAGTAGGGGGCATGCAGGAGGCTCAATCCCCAGTAGGGGGCTCTCTCCCTCAAATCAATGAAAACCTATTTTAAAAATAAAATGTCTCTCCCCTGAAACTGTAAGGGCCCCAAGAGCAGGGCCAGTATATTATTTAACTGTCCCCCAGCCCAGCTTACCAGCCCACCGCACACACACACAGTAGGTGCTTAATACGGAGGGAGCCTGGCGATGCGTCTCTCTCCGATTCTGCAGCCATGCCTCCTCCGACCCCTCCTCAGCCTCCCCTGACACCGGTCTGCTCTCTCCCCTGCTGGCCCCCTGCAGGCCATCCTGACGCACATGCGGGTGGAGTGCAAGTGCCACGGGGTGTCGGGCTCCTGCGAGGTGAAGACCTGCTGGCGCGCCGTGCCGCCCTTCCGCCAGGTGGGCCACGCGCTGAAGGAGAAGTTTGACGGCGCCACCGAGGTGGAGCCGCGCCGCGTGGGCTCCTCCCGGGCGCTGGTGCCGCGCAACGCGCAGTTCAAGCCGCACACCGACGAGGACCTGGTGTACCTGGAGCCCAGCCCGGACTTCTGCGAGCAGGACGTGCGCAGCGGGGTGCTGGGCACGCGGGGCCGCACGTGCAACAAGACCTCCAAGGCCATCGACGGCTGTGAGCTGCTGTGCTGCGGCCGCGGCTTCCACACCGCACAGGTGGAGCTGGCCGAGCGCTGCAGCTGCAAGTTCCACTGGTGCTGCTTCGTCAAGTGCCGGCAGTGCCAGCGGCTGGTGGAGCTGCACACGTGCCGGTGACTGCCGCCCGCCCGCCTGCCCGCCCGCCCGCCCGCGCCCAGCACCGCCTCGCGGCCCGGGGAAGGCCCGTAATTTAAACAGTCCCCCACCACCCGCCCCAAAAGATACTGGTTCTATTTTTTGTTTTGGTTTGGTTTTTGGGTCCTCATGTTATTTATTACCGAAACCAGGCAGGCGACCCCCAAGGGCACCAACCGGGGTCTCCCTGAAGCCTGGGCCTCCGTGGCTGCCACTGACCAAAGGGACCTTGCTCGCACTTCCGGCTGTCCACGCGTGGCTGCTGCCCACTGCTCGGCTGTTACCTGCGTCCGTTTTTCTACTTGTAGACTCCAAGTGGGTGTAGCAGGAGCGTTGCAGCCACGTGCCTACTAACCCTGCCATCTAAGGACAGAGGTGGCCCTGTGGTGGGGGGATTCAGTGCCATTTTGCGGGAAGTTGCGCCCCCACACATGCACACGGGCCCCTGGCAGCGTCATCCTGGTGGCCTTGTCCTCTCAAGGCCACTGGAAAGGGAATGGGCAGATACCAGGCCAGGAGCAGAGGGTTCATTTCAGCCCTCCATGAGCAGCTGGAGTTCAACTTCTGTGGGACCTTCCAGGCAGGAGGAGCAGGTGAAGTGAGGGCAGTCCCACCCCAGAGCCCAGCCTGCCTGGCCTCCCCCTCAGAGAGGGAAACCCCCCCTCCCTGGTCCCTTCCAGGCAGGAGTACAGCAGGCCGGCCTGGATCGGCGATCCCAGTGGGGCCTCTGCAGTGACGCCCCGTGGGAGTCTCCTCCTCACAGAGCTGCTTCTGTGAGACTAAGAACGGAAATGGCTCACACACACAGAGGAAAGGGCCATGTAAGGAAGCCCACTCCCAACCAGCTCACGCACCCAAATTTACTGAGTAAATACTACATGCTAGGCCCTATCCTGGGCCATCTCACTGGATGATGGAGAAGACAGGGATGCTCGTGCCCATTTTGTAGCAGAGGGGGCAATGCCCAGAGGGTCCCAGAGCAAGCAAGGTGCAGAGGCAGAGCCACGAGAACCCTCCAGCCAAGGCTCCTCAGGGCTCCTGAAGGCCCAGAACCAGCAGGGCTTCTTGAGTCTGAGCCTTGGGGAGGGGGCTCTGCTGGAGGAAAAGGGGGCCGTGAGGAAGTTGAAGGCACAGACCACGGGCTGAGCGAGAGCCCCCACAGTTCCTGAGGGCAGAGCTCTGAGGGACAAGGCAGTCAGTGGAAGGCACCCTGCCCTTGGGGACCCCGGACAGCAGCAGCAGCCACACTGTCAGGAGACCAGTCCAAACTTCTGTGAGCAAGACAAGCACACAGCAAGACCTGGCCTGACCCAACTGCCTGTGGGGTGGGCTCCCAACCTCCAAAGGAACTCGCTGCCAGCCCACGCTCCAGGCTGCCCCGGCATTGGGGCTCTAGGCTTCTGGTCTGAGGTCCTGAGCTCTGGGATCCCCTTTGGAGGTTCTCAGACCCAAGCTCTTGGCTCCAGGGTTCAATGCTTAAATCAAAGTCCCAGATCCAGAATGCAGGCTCTGGCCTGTAGAAGCTCTCCAGGCCTGTGGTTTGTGCTTCCGGGTGTCGGCTCCCTCGTGAAGAGGTCAACACTCCTGGCCTCCAGCCAAGCTCTCTGCTCAGTGTCCATCTGAGGAGGCAAAAACCAAGTGAGATGCTGCAGCCACATTCGAATGTGGGGATAATCTTGGGGCGGGCAGGCTCTGATGTGGATGAAAGCTGAGCCGACTGTGTTGTCCCCACAGCTGCCCAGCGGGGCTCGCTGCTCCTCTGGCGGGCTCTGGGCAGCCAGATGCTCAGCGCCAGGGAAAATACATCCCTCACTGGCAGAGGCAGACCCAGACAAAGGGAGCCACAGGGACCCCTCCCCTTCCAGATAGGGCTGAGCCACTTTCCCCAGTCCCCAAGTCCTCTCTCCAGAGCCAGGGGAACAGTAGGTCCAGGCTGAATGCTGGTGATGGGCACTGCCCCCAGGAAGAAGGGAGAGGGTCTGTGCCCATTCACGGGCTTCACCTTCCTGCCTGCCAGGGGGCTCCTCAAAGCTGGGGTTCTGAAGGGTGTAACATCTTCCCAGGCCTACCACCACTACCACCAGCCCCGCACACACCAAAGGGAGCCTCAGCCACAGGCAAATGGAGCTTCCTCGGACACACCCTTCACCAAACTGTCCCAGAGGGAGGAAGAGCCAGCACAGGCCTGACAGCCCACCCACTCTGGAAGCTGGCCAGAGGGTCCAAGTCCTGCCTAAAACCTTCTCCACTAATCTTGCCACAGGCAAAGGGGATGTCCTCCTTGGCCTCGGGCTGGAGAGGCCCTGGCTCTGGTTGCTGCTGCCCCTCTGCTGCCCTGTCCCATCCTCCAATTTTTATACGAGGCTCCTTGCCGTTGTGACATCCCCATGAAATAGTCTGATGCACGATAAAATGATTATTTCTTTATCTTGCAATTGTGGTAGTGACTTTTTTGTAGAAGAGGGAGAAGAGAGACTTGGGAAAGGAAAGAAAAAAGCAAAGGGTAGCAATCTCTAGAAATGGGCACCGGTTTGCCCTCTTTCCTCCCGAATAACTGGGTTGGTGGCACCCACCGGCAGGCTCTCTGCACATCGCTTTTAACACAGAAGCCATATCTGCATCTCACTGAGCCAGGGTCAGCTTCTTGAGTGTGATGAGGAGAAGGAATAACACAATTCCAGAGAAGGTTCTAGTGAAGTGGGTGCCAATGGAGACAGGGGACAAATGGACAAGAACTTAGTTCCTGTCAAGGACACAGGGGTTCAAAGCCTGTGGCTCCAAGTAAACTCCATGATTGAAGCCGAGCCAAAATGAGGTGTCTGGATAGAAAATGCCCTATAACTCAAGTCACCCCTGATGGGGACACCTCACTCCAGTGAAATCCCCATCCTCACCAGGGCGGGCAGGCCTGTCGCCCCACACACCACCCCACTGCAGCCAATTCACCCCCGGCTGGGAACTGATCGGCTTTCCAACGGTTTAGTGAGATAGTAGGGGGCTGATGCAAAATACTTTCAGGAAGCTGGGGAATAATGTACGGAGGGAAGGGATGGGATCTAGACGACAGACGGATAGAAAAGAACACTCTTTCCTCAAATCAGGGTCCAGGTTGGGCGGGGGGAGGAGGGGGGCAGGAGAGACTGGTAATTGAGTCCATCCAACCACTGTTTAGAACTGTGAAAAGGAGCCAAGCCTTGCAATCAGACAGATGGGGGCTGCCATCCCTTCACTATATGGAACCTTGGACAACTCACTGTCCCTCGCTGGGACTCACTTTCTTCATTAATAATATAGTGCTACCCCTTTGCCCCAGTTCCAAATGGGGCTAAATAATAACAGAATCTATTCATTGGGGATGTTAAATAAAATAACACTTATAAAGCTTAACAAATGGCAGCTATTATTGGAAGTATTAGTATTATCCTCTTTCCAGGGGTGCAGGAGGCGGTTAAAATAGCTCTAAGATGGAGGGGCCAGAACGAGGAAGGCAGAGACAATAGGTAAGAGTTGGGTAAGAGTTGAAGGCAGGTACCTCAAGGCTGTGGTCCTCCTTTGGCCTCATCATAGAAATCAGAAGCAGACAGATATCTTGGGGCAGAGATCCTAGGCTGGAAACAGGGACAGAGAATCCCAGGGTGGGATATCCAGGCAGCAGAAAGCAAGGCAATGGCAAAGCTGCCCCTGGCACCAAGAAGAGAAGCTGGACCGAGGTCCAATGGGCAAGAAGCAGGGCTAGGACAGGAAGCAGGGGACAAGGAGGGCCCAGTCAGAAGTGGAGTGGGAGCCAGAGCTGTAGGAAGCATATGCAGTGGGGCCAGGCTCCGCCTGTAAAGACGATGGCTTTCAGAACTGCCAGGCGGGGTGGGTCAGCTCAGAGACTACGTGCAGATCCATCTTTGACAGCTGCCCTCAGGGCTGAGGTCTGGGTGATAAAGCAGACCTTCTCAGCCCCTTCTTGGCAACCAGTGGTCCAAGGGAAGTCTGGGAAGACCCAAGACCAGGTTCAAGGCAGATCTTGGGCCAAGGAAGGGCCGAAGATCGCAGCAAGGTATAAAAGGAAGTATAGGGTCTAGGCAACTGAGAGGAGCTAAGTAAGACAGGCTGAGAAATGGAGTGAGGAAGCAGCAGAGGGTGGGAGCACAGACACAGGAACAGAGGGAGAGAAAGGCATGAGAAGGGAGGAAGGCACTGAGGAGCCGGAGGGCATCTGGGCAGAAGAGCCCAGCAGCTTCCTAGTAAGAGGAGAAAGTGCTGAGCTTCAGGAGAAGGCATATGACTCAAGAAGGGGGGTGTGAGGGGATGTCTAAGGGATGTGGGGGAGGGAGGAGTGTGGCCTGGCCCAGGCGATGACTTCATAAGCATCTCCCCCCACTCCTTCCTGAGCCGCCAGCCCTAGTGACCCCCTGCCCGCATCTCAAGGGTCTAGGCCAAGCAGGCGCTGACAAGGGAGAAAAGGGGCCCTCCTGGGCCAGGCCCCCTAGCCTGGCATAGTGCCTGCTGAGAAGGAGGGGCCTAGAGGCCCAGCCCTTGTCAGCATCCCGGCCGGCACTTCGGAGGCAATTAGCAGCCCAGCTGAGCTAATCCCCCGCCTGGCGAGGCCAACACAAACAGGCCCAGGCCGGGTGCACACTCGCCTGCCTGTTTGCTGAGGGGCCCGGTGGTCCGCCAAGAACAACACCAATAACCCGGGGCCTTCTCTGGGTTAAGAGGAGGACCGAGGCTTGCTGAAGAGCTGACCATGCCCGACAGGCGTACTCTGGCCAGGCGCCCTGACTGCCCCAGAAAGGCAGCCACTGTTCCCAAGCCTTGGGCCAGCCAGGAAGAGGAAGCTGGACACAAGGAGCCATATACTCTAATTCAGTACCCACCCCTACCCCCACCCATGCCACCTGTGAGGGAGAAGGGCCAACTCAGGCTTGTGTTGCCTTGACCAGCCCAGTAATTGAGGCCAGAAGGGCCTGAGCCCTCTGGTTAGAACCCAAGGATTACAGGCTCCATGTTGGACACGGGAGCCCAGAGGCAATTCAGACCTGGACCCTGCCCTCCAAGGGTTCACGGTCCAGCAAGGGAACAGACCATGTACAACCCTGGAGCAGGGCCAGACTCTACTCCCATCAGCAACTACCTGTCCCCCCAGGTGGGACCCCCCACAACCGAGAAGGCAAAGGGGTCCAGGAGAAGAAACAGAGGCCCACAGATAGCTAAATGGGGAGATGGTACCAAGAGGACAGAAGGGGATAGACTGGCACAGACTGGTCCTGGACCAGTAACTCCTTCACACAACCCAGCAACCACTGGGAGAGCAGGCAAGGCCCTACTCCTGCACCCCGACTTCTTCATGCCAGCCCAATTCCACTTCCCTCAGCTCTTGACTAGGGAGATCTCCTCTGAGGTTAACCCTCCACCTGCAACATGGTTCCTCACCTACATAGGTGCCTGGACTTTGCTGCAGCATCAGAAACTGCAGCCTCCTGGGAGCTTCTACTGGGGATACAGCCTCCCTGAACGGACCAGGCCCCTTGGGGAAACTGCACTGATCATTGATATGCAGCACAGCTCCCGTTTACTGAGCACCTATCACCAGAGGGCCAGGCCCACACTGAATCCCACCACCAGCTTTATCCCATGTCAGAGACACAAGCAAATAATGGGGCATGAATATATGCTGTTGGATAAGCCAACTGAGAGGCAGGTGTACGGTTTATCTCCACTTTACAGATAAGGAGACCAAGGCTCACGGCAGAGAGAGAGAGAGAGAGTGTGTGTGTGTGTGTGTGTGTGTGTGTCACTAGGCCCCTCCGCCAGTCACACACACCTCTCCATTTCCCTCATCCCATGCTGGCCTAGACCCAATGTTTCCTGGGCCAACAGGCCTCGGTGCCTGGAGCCCACCCTTTCCCCACAAAACAGCATTGACTGTCTCTGGCTGAGCTAAGCTCCACTCTGTTGCTCTGCTGGGGATCTATACATTGTAGGCAGCTTTCTGTAGGGGAAAGGGTGAGAAAGGCTGGAATCACACTGCTAGAGCTGACAACGCCACAGCTGGAAACAGCAGCTCTGCCCACCACCCCCTGCTGGCTGGAGACTTCAAGTCCACTTCCAAGCCGCCAGATAGGCTGTCAGTTCCTTGCCCAAAGCAGGAAGGAGCTGACAATCCAGTCTGAACCCTCGTTGGGCTGCTCCCACACCTGGCCCTAGAATATCTAGCCTGAACCAAGGTATAGATGCGTAGATGAGTCTTGTTCCCCTTCAGTGCAGCCAAAAAAGGAGGTATTTTTCGAAAAAGTCTTTTACTAGGAAACTGAAGAAAAACAAACAGACCCTAAGTACACAGAAACAAGCAGATTCCTAGGCAGGCCTTTAACCAGTGCCTAACCGGAACCTTGCAGACACTGCATCTCCCAACCTCCTTCTAGACAGGGGCTCATTCTAGCTCCCCGACTGCCAGCCTGTGAAATCTGAAGCAAGTCAGTCAACTCTAAAGCTCAGCTGTTAAAGAGATGCTGATAATGGTAGAGCCAGGACCAGATCCGGTCCTAATTTGAAAGCCTCCCACCCATGACATTATGGCTGTTGGAGGACCGAGGGAAACCCTGAACCAGGAAGTGCTTCGTGGACTGGGAAGGCCTGTAAGGGATATTGATGGTTGTTCTCAGCCAGCACTCTGGCTCTTCCTTTAAGTGTGAGGGAAAGCGTGTGTGGGAGAAGTGGAGATCCTCCTGGTCCCATCAGGTTGAGATGACACTTGAATGTGCTGGGTCTCTCTTCTCCTGGGATCTTCCCACCCCTTCTTCTCCCTCCCCAGCACCTCCTGCCGCCTGGGCCTCCTCCTCATCCCCTGCATGGACAGCGGCTGGAGCCACCTGTGAAGCTTCAGGAATGGCTGATGGTTATCAGAGCCAGGACAGGGTGAGTTGCTGCCCCTCTGATTCATCACAGAACTGGAGTGGATCCAGAGAACTGACCCAGAGGATGCAGGGCTGCTGCTATGAATTCAGACTGTTTCAGTAGGGAAAGAGGCTGAGAGAGGGCAGTTCAATCATTCAAATCAGAAAGGAATGAGGAGAGGGGACTTTAGACTCATTCCTCAAAAGAACAGGCACGGTGTGGCGGAAGAAGTCTGAGGGCTGAAATCGCACAGATCTGGGATTGAACCTCTTCTCTGCCTCTCACTAGCTGGGTGACCTCAGATAAGTTAACCCCTATGAGACTCAGCTTCCCCATCTGTATCATCTCAAAGGCTACTACAGGAACTGAGCCATATGTAGGTAGGTGTCCGTAAATAATTCCCTGTGCCATGCCACTCACTTCTGGCCTAGGACACGAACTCTCCCCTTCCCACCTGGCTAGTTGCCACTGCCATATGTTTGGTGATGGCACTGCATACACTCTACCGCAACTGTCTCCTCTCAGCACCTAGGGTACTTTCAAAAATGGCATGATTCCTGGTTGCCAGGCAGCCCAGAACCAGCAAGCTTCAGTTTGACAGGAAGACCCCAACATGGTGAGAAAGAGACTTGCCCTCAAGGGTCAGAGCTCAGTCCAGCTCACCCAGCAGGCATCAGCTCATTAGCAAAAATGAAGTTCTCATCCTAACTGATTTGGCTCAGTGGATAGAGCGTCGGCCTGCGGACTGAAAGGTCCCGGGTTTCAATTCCAGTCAAGGACGTGTACCTTGGCTGCGGGCACACCCCCAGTAGGGGGGTGTGCAGGAGGCAGTTGATCGATGTTTCTCTCTCGCCGATGTTTCTAACTCTCTATCCCTCTCTCTTCCTCTCTGTAAAAAATCAATAAAATGTTGTTGTTTTTTAAAATGAAGTTCTCAATCTTTAACCTATGGCCCCTGCCTCTGAGAGACAAAAGCTCTTGCTCTGTTAGTTCTGACATTTCAAAATAAATCTTGTGATTAAAATATGCATTTCAAATTACATACACCATTTGTCAACTGGCTATTCTAATACTCTCCCCCCTCAACAAGAGAAGCCTAGTAGTTAAATATTCTGCAGTCAAATAACTCCAGTTCCACTGAGTCCTAGCTATGTACCTTCGGTAAGTCTTTAACCCATTTCCTCAGTTATAAAGAGAACTACTGCGAAGACAGAGAAGGTAAAGCACTTCGCACACTGCCTGTCACCCAGCCGCTGCTCAGCCACCAGCTATTGTTACTACTGCTGTTCACATTGGAGAATGTGCCTGCCGCCTGAGTCTGATCCTGAGACTCACTGAGCCAGACATTCCAGTGTGGGCTCCCGAGACTTCAGCTGAGCAGAGGACACTTCAAAGAAAAATGGGTGGGTGCCCTTTCACAGACCTTGTGCCATACATACTATTTTTTACACATTCCACCCTCCCCCTCGAACCGAGGGCTCTTTCAGGGTGCGATCTGGACTTACTGCTTTATGAGGGAGGGAGTCAGGAAGCAGTGAACAAATGCCAAATGAACTGAGGCATGCACTCTAGAAAGGGAGGCAGTGCAGTCATCTGCTGGCACTGGAGGCCAGGTGGACGGCCAGCCTGATGAGGGCAGCACAGGATGGGCTCGCGTCCCTGGAAGCTCTAAAAGGCTACAGCACCAGGCTGGCATTCTGAACTCCTTCAGAATGAAGGAGTCAGGGGAAGAGATAAAATGACTTCCACCCACTAGTATCCTGGATTGCAGGACCCCGTTCCCCCTTTAGGGCCCCAGAGAAAAGCCTCAGCCTGGGTCTGCAACCTCTGGTCCCTGTGCAGGGCCCCCTGGAGGGCCAGCCCACACGGCTTTGTTATAAATGATGCCCTGGACAGCCATCTGACCCACTGTCTCCCAGTCTCATCCTCAAGTTCCTGGAAGCTCAGCCAAAGACAACAGTGTGGCCTCATTTCTTCGGGGCCCAGAGTGGAAGGCTCCCCAGCACCTGGGAGCAGCTGGAAGCTGGAACTCAAGGACTCATCGCTGCTGGTCTCCCCATCCCGTGCCAAGTGCATCTGTAAACAAGCCTTCTCAGTGGTTCCCAAGGAGCCAAAGGGAGAGAAACAGACAAGAATCCGGGCAGCCCATGGCTTGGAGAACTGAGCCAGGCAAAGCCTGGTCTGAAAGATGGTCCCTGGGTGTGGCCAGGTCTGCACTGCTGGCCCTGTGCCCAGAGCCTTGGATGGATTCGCCATTGCCCAGGATTGCTGCTCTATGCCAGCTGCTGAGACCCCAAGAGGCATGGGGCCTGTGTCACACTGCTGTAGGTCCCACTGTTTTACAAGTTGGCAGAGAGAAAGAGCTTGCTGGGGTGGAGATGCCTGGATGCTGGGCTGTTGTGCGTGATTCTGTTTGCTATAAAACAGCCAGACATTCCTAGGACCTGGAATCCCGCCGAGGCCATGGAGCTAGTCTTCCCGGCCATATATCTCCAGGCGGGGGACAGGCCTGAGACATCTGAGATAATAAAGACATGATTGTCTCAGCCCTGGGGCTTGTCTCCCCTTTGTCCCAGGGCCCAGCAGCCAGCAAGAAGTTTAAAGACATCCTCCCCCTTCTCCTGGGAAAGTACAAATGCATCAGATTCTATAGCCCCTGGGGTGAGCTTCCCAAGACCAGGCCTGGGATTCCTGCGCTGGCTCACCAGAGCAGAGGCAGTCAGGGGTCCATCCCCAGGCAGCATACAGGAGAGTCTGCGAGCAACCAGATGTGGAGCACTCACTCGGGCACATGCCCTCCCCTCTGGGCACGCCTCTCTAATTCTCACCAACCCTCTAACATGGAAACTATAATTTTAGGAATTAAACTGGAGCTGAGGGAAGTTAACGAACTTGTCCAAAGTCACAGATACTCGATGGCAGGGATGATCTGAAACCTAGATGTTTTACTCCAAAGCCTGCAACTTCCACAGTAATTCTAACAAACTCTACCACCTCTCTTTTAAAATATATACAGTTTTTATTTATTTCAGAGAGAGAGAGAGAGAGAGAGATATCAATGATGAGAGAGAATCAGTGATCAGCTGCCTCCACAATGGGGATCAAGCCCGCAACTCAATCATGTGCACACACAAGGAATCAAACCATGACCTCTTGGTTCATAAGGGGATGCTCAATCACTGAATCATGCCTGCCGGGACCCAACACCCATTTTTTTTTTAATATATTTTATTGATTTTTTTTTTTTCTTTTTACAGAGAGGAAGAAAGAGGGATAGAGAGTTAGAAACATCAATGAGAGAGAATCATCCACCAGCCGCCTCCCGCACACTCCCCACCAAGGATGTGCCCAAACCAAAGCACATGCCCTTGACCAGAATCGAACCTGGGACCCTTCAGTCCGTAGGCCAACGCTCTATCCACTGAGCCAAACCAGTTTCGGCCCCAACACCCATTTTTTATAAAAACTCTCAGCAAAGTGGGAATAGAGGGAGCATATCTCAACATTACAAAGGCCATACATGGCAATCCTACATCAAACATTATACTCAATGGGCAAAAACTAAAACCATTTCCCTTAAGAACAGGAATAAGACAGGGATGTCCACTTTCACCACTCTATTCAATACGAGAGACCCGGTGCACAAAATTCGTGCTCACACGCTCTTGCAATCCAGGCCTCCTGTGGGATCGAGCCTAAACCGGCAGTCAGACATCCCTCTCGAAATCTGGGACAGCTGGCTCTTAACCACTTGCCTGCCTGTCTGCCTGATCACCCCTAACAAGTCGCCTGCCTGCCTCACTACCCCTAACCACTCTACCTGCCTGCCTGATTACCCCAAACTGCTCGCCTGCCTGCCTGATTGTCCCTAACCACACTGCCTGCCTGTCTGATCACCCCTAACCGTTCTGCCTGCTGCCTCATTGCTCACCTGACTACCTGATCACCCTTAATCGCCTCTGCCTCAGCCCCCGCTGCAGGGACTTTGTCCAGAGGACATCCAGAATGATGTCCAGAAGGTCCTTCGGCTGTCCTGTCTAATTAGCATATTATGTTTTTATTATTATAGATAGTACTGGAAGTCCTAGCCACAGCAATCAGACAAGAAGTAATAAAAGGCATCCAAATTGAAAAGGAGGAATTAAAACTCTCATTATTTGCAGATGACATGACATTGTACATAGAAAACATTAAAGACTCCACTAAAAAAAAACAAAAAAAAAAAACAAAAAAAAAACACTTGCTTTAATAAATGAATTTGGCAATGTAGCAGGATACAAAATCAACATCCAAAAATCTGGGGTTTTTTTTTTAATCCTTACTTGAGGATATTTTTCCTTTGATTCTTAGAGAGAGTGGAAGAAAAAGGGAAAGACAGAAATATCGATGTGAGAGCAACACATCGATTAGTTGCCTCCTGCATGCAGCCCCGGGCCTGGGCCGGGGAGGAACCTGCAACCAAAGTACATGCCCTTAACCTAAATCAAACCCGGGATCCTCTAGGTCTGCAGGCCAACGCTCTATGCACTGAGCCAAACCTGCCAGGGCTCTATGGCCTTTTTATACACTAATAATGAATTATTAGAAAGAGGAACTGGACAAACAATCCCATTTACCACTGCAACAAAAAAATTAAGATACTTAGGTATAAACTAACCAAGGAGGTAAAAGACTTATACTCGGAAAACTACAGGACACTGACAAAAGATAAAGGAGATTAGGGGTAAACAAGTGAAAGAATATACCGTGTTCATGGATTCGTAGAATTAACATTATTAAAATGTCCATACTACCCAAGGCAATCTACAGATTAAAAGCAATCCCTATTAAAATACCAACAGCATATTTCACAGATCTTGAACAAATACTCCAAAAATTTTTATGTAACCAAAACAAAAAAACAAAAAAAAATAGCCACAGCAATCTTGAGAAAGAACAAAGTTAGAGGTATCACAATACCAGATATCAAGTTATACTACAAAGCCACTGTAATCAAAATAGCCTGGTACTGGCATAAGAACAGGCATATAGATCAACGGAACAGAAGAAAAATCCCAGGACTCAACACAGCCATTACGCTCTATTATTTGACAAGGAAGGAAAGAACATACAATGGAGTCAAGACATTTTCTTTAATAAGTGGTTTTGGGGAAATTGGACAGATACATGCAAAAAAATGAAACTAGACCACCAATTTACACCACACACAAGAATAAATTCAAATGGATAAAAGACTTAAATGTAAGTCATGAAATCATAAAAAATCCTAGAAGAAATCATAGGCAGCAAAATCTCAGACGTGTCTTGTAGCAGTATGTTTACAGATACAGCTCCTAGGGCAAAGGAAACTAAGGAGAAAATAAACAAGCAGGACTACATAAAAATAAAAAACTTCTGCACAGCAAAAGAAACCAGCAACAAAATGAAAAGGGAGCCCACTGTATGTGAGAACATATCTGGCAATGATACATCTGATAAAGGGTTAAAATCCAAAATATATAAGGAACAAAATAATCTGATAAAATACAACTAAACAAAAGGAAGACAAGCAATCCAATTTTAAAAATGGGCAATGGACCTAGATACTTCTCCAAAGTGGACATACAGAAGGCTGAGACGTATGAAAAAATGCTCAAAATCACGAAGAAATGCAAATTAAAATAACAATGAGGTATCACCTCACACCTGCCAGAATGGCTGCCATCAACAAATGACAAGTGCTGGCGAGGATGTGGAGAAAAGGGAATCCTAGTACACTGATGGTGGGAATGCAGACTGGTGCAGCCATTATGGAAAACAGTATGGAGTTTCTTCAAAAAATTAAATATGGCCGAGACCGGTTTGGCTCAATGGATAGAGCATCGGCTTGGGGACTGAAGGGTCCCGGGTTCGATTCGGGTTAAGGGCATGTACCTTGGTTGCGGGCATATCCCCAGTAGAGGGTGTGCAAGAGGCAGCTGATCGATGACTCTCTCTCATCGATGTTTCTAACTCTCTATCTCTCTCCCTTCTTCTCTGTACAAAATCAATAAAATATATTTAAAAAAAAAAAATTTAAATATGGCCCTGGCTGGTTTGGCTCAGTGGATGAAGTGTCAGCCTGCAGACTGAAAGGTCCCAGATTCGATTCCAGTCAAGGGCACATGCCTGGGTTGTGGGCTTGATCCTCATTAGGGAACATGCAGGAGGCAGCCAATCAATGATTCTCCCTCATCATTGGTGTTTCTATCTCTCTCTCCTTCTCCCTTCCTCTCTGAAACCAATAAAGATATATATTTTTTAGTTAAATATGGAACTGACCCTTGACCCAGTGATCCCACTTCTAGGAATATATTCCCAAAGTACCAATTAGTATGTTCATAGCAGCACAATTTACAATAGCTAAGATCTGGAAACAGCCCAAGTGCCCATTAGTAGTGAGTGGATTAAAAAGCTGTGGTACATTTATACCATGGAATGCTTTGCAGCAGTAAAAAAGAAGTATCTCTTACCCCCTGAGACAGCATGGAAGGAGCTGGAAAGTATTATGCTAAGCAAAATAAGCCAGTAAGAGAAATACAAGTATCACATGACCTCACTCATGTGAAATCTAATGAACAAAATTAACTGATGAACAAAATAGATCGAGAGGCACAGAAGCATAGAACAGACTGTGGAATCTCAGAGAGAAGGCAGAAGAGGATGAGTGGGTGGGAAGTGATCAACCAAAGAACTTGTATGCATATATGCACAACCCATGGACACAGATAATAGGGTGGTGAAGGCCTAGGATGGAAGGTAGGGAGGGCGGGGGGGCAGGCTAGGAGGGATCATATAGGGGGAAAGGGGACATGTATTTAAAAAAGAAAAAATAGAAAAACGTGAAATATGAACAAAGTACAAAATTTAAAAATGAATCAACCAATGAATGTCTAGATAGGTGGAATAACAAATCCATCTCTCCCTCTCTCTCATATCAATAAATAAAACACACACACACAAACCATTTTTTAAGACTTTCAGTTATTTGAAAAATGGCAAGCAAGATCATTGGCTCTGGAAGATAGTAATGGTTCTCAGAATTGGAAGTACCGGCTACAGATATGGGTGACAAGACACTGTGGGTAGTGGGCTCTTTCCCCATCAATTTGAGAGTTTGCACTCTTGTCAAGGGCAATGAGAAAAGCAGAAACTCAAGAAACCTTGCTAAGTCCCACAACCAACCACTTTTCTTGCTGTTTCTCTGCCATCTAGTGGCTCCTCTGGAGCATTACAAGTTAATATTTACTGTTAAATCATATTTATCCTAAAAGCAAAAACCACATCAGTCTTTACTGGACACTGCACTATACAAAACACTATAAGTTGAACCAAACTTTAGGACCCCTCAAATACATCAATGAAAACCTGATTCTTCTTGAAGACTCAACAGTCTACTTGTATATTTAATACATAGGTTTTATATGTTTTTATTAATTACCTGTCAGTAGCCAAAAATTCCTCGAGTTGTAGAGCTGTCCTACACCAGTGGTGTTCGAATCTCTTGGCAAAGCCTTACAGCTCCCATAGGGCAGCACAAAGTGTGCCCCCATGTTTGGGACAAAGGAAGCAGTCGAGGAGAGAAACTGCTGGGCTTGTTTCAATCGCAGCAGTCATTTCATTTACCTTTTCGGTTTCTGTAATAAGGTTCCATGTAAGATTTTATTTGGGGGAAACAGAGGTCTATTGCTGAAAAGACACAAACCAGAAAGAATAGAAAACTGCTTTATCTACACATGGGGAAACTGAGGCCCAAAGAGATAGCTACTTTTCCAAGGAAATTCTGGTGCCCCAATTGGAACCTTGGGTATCCAACTCTCAACCAGAGCTTTTTCCAGTAATGGTGGTAAAAATCAGAGCTTTTACAAACCTGAGAGTAATGAGGAGATAACATCAAACACCATAATGTAAAATAAACAAATAAACAAACAGGACTCCATTTAGTCTCACTATATTTACCAGGTTTCAAGATCCCTTATGGGCTAAGGAAAGGCTGGTCTTAAAATCAAGAGGCATTGAAAGCAGGGGAATTTTATACAAACCACAGATAAATCCCTCCTCCCCCGTATCTGTGGTTTTGCTTTCTGCAGTTTCAGTTACCATGGTCAATTGCGGTTCAAAAAATATTAAGTGGAAAATTCCAGAAATAAACAATTCGTAAGTCTTAAAGTGCATGTTGTTCTTAGTGATAAAATCTCACATTGTCCCATTCTGTCCCAACCTGAACATAAATCACCCTTTGTTAAGCATGTCCGTGCTGCATATGCTACCTGCCAGTTTGTCACTTAGTTGCTGTCTCAGTTATCAGATGACTGCCGAGGTGCTGAATGCTTATGTTCAAGTCACCTTTATTTTACTCACTAATCGTTCCCAAGTGCAAGCATAGTTTTGCTGGCAATTCAGAGATGCCAAAGAGAAGCCACAGAGTAATTCTTTAAGTGAAAAAGTGAAAGAAAAAAAGTGTATATTGAGGTTTCTCAGATCCACAGTAAAAAAAAACAACAAAAAACCTATCTGTGAAATTGTGAAGGAAAAAGAAATTCATGCTAGTTTTTTGCTGTCACACCTCAAATTGCAAAAGTTACAGCCACAGTGTGTGCTATGTGCTTTACAAAGGAGCAGAGTGCTGGCATCAAGCTCCCCTGTGGTTCTGGGGCTCCAAATACCATCCCTATCACAGAGTCAAAAATGAGACATAGGAGGATATGATACATCTCAAGCTCCCTGAAAGTCTTCTCTGGGTTCCTGGCAATGGGGCTGCAGGACCCTCACTCATACAGCAGCCTATGACCCAGAGCAAACAGGGCTCTATCGCCCTGGGACTACTTGCCAAGCCTGTGCTAAATCAAAGATCAAGTGATAGGACCTAAACTCAAATCCAAAACCTATGCATGTAGTTTCTTTCCTTTTTTAAAAAAAAATACATTTTTATTGACCTCAGAGAGAGAAAGGGAGAGGGAGAGGGAGAGGGAGAGAGAGAAACATCAATGATGAGAGAGAATCATTGATTGGTTGCCTCCTGCACAACCCACTGGGGATTGCCCTGACCAGGAATTGAACTGTGACCTTCTGATTCATAGGCTGATGCTCAACCACTGAGCCACGCCAGCAGGGAGGGCATAAGCATGCACTTTCCATCATAATGCCAAATTGTTTAACCTCAGTCTTGCCATCTATCCCGCCTCCCTTACAGGGCTGTATTGAAGGTGAGTGAAATCACTAATACAAACATGATTTAAAGTTTGAGTTTACTACCTAAATTCAAAAGTGTGAGGACTCCTGAGCTTTGTGAAGATGTAGCTCCAGAATCCCAATCATCTCCCTTTATTTGAGGCTAGGTAATGAGCTCCTCCCTAATAACAGGGTCTCCCTCCTGTTGAGGCTGTAGTAGATGTGTGGAAACAATGGTGCTATTCTAAAGCCTTGGTGGACTGGTAAAGAGAAAGGGTGAGAGATCTCAGAACCGGCACGCCCATCACGCCCCGGCCTTGGTCATCAGTAAGGTCCAGCTTTCTCAACAAACCCTGCTCTGCCGACATACAAGGCTGCTCTAATGACTCTAGGGGCTCACTACCCAAATGCAAAGGCATCTCATACCAAAGACAACAGCTATCTTTCTCTCATGCTACAATTAAGTCACCTTCCCTACAAAGCTCCTACACAACCTGCCACTGTACGTGAAGCTTTTATATCACTATGCTTGCCTTAGCATTAATCATGCTTTAACTACAATTTTCTGCTTTGTAATTAGTCACATGTATTTTATTTTCATAAGATACATATGGTTAAACATACAGGCTCCAGAATCAGACAGACCTGAGTTCCAACTCTGGCTGGAGATACCAACCAATTTTAGTGTCTGGGAGTCCGCATCTATAAAATGAAGATACCTGTAGTATCAATGTCATATAGCTGTTGTGAGAAATAGATGTGGTAATACTGTAGGTTCAACACAGTCTAAAGCACAGCAAGTGCTTAATTAACAGGTATTCTTTCACCAAAGAATATGTTCCAGTTCTTTTATGATCCTAGGCAATTAGAACAGTCCTCCACCAGTATGATTAATGTTCCCTTTAATTCACTCGTTGGTTTTGGGGGGCCCTTGACAGCTAGCTTTCTACCTACTACCCCTATCCCTAAGCAGGTGACTACTTCCCAAACATGCCAGGTGTCCCCCATCTTTGTTCACATTCCTCCCTTCCAGAAATCTATACTCATCCACCTGCCCCCTCCCCCAACCTCACCCCATATAGCTCATTTCCAAGTCAGACCCGTCTTTTAAGTAGATCTAAAATGTCACCTTTTTCAAGAAGCCTTTCCCGATTTCTTTCCACCCCTCACTCCACCATCTCCCAACAAAATACACACACAACTGTGCTTTCTCTTCCTTTCCTGGTATGTGAAGTTACCCTCCCTTACTCTCATTCTTACTAGAACCATCTTCATCCACCATGCTATCTAATAGAGGGCCTCTCGGTACTAAATAAATATCTGTTAAATTGACTTTACAAAAACAAAAGCTTTGGAGAGATTTGTAGTTTTTAATATAATAACATCTGAACATTTCTTATCCCTTGATGTTCGTAAACTAGCTTGGACCAGCAAGATCCTCAGGCTAGCCTCAGAGGTTTGGCCAACCTAAGACAACTAGTCCTGGTAACTCTGGGACACTGGGGAAACTGCACAACTAACCTGATCTGCAGAGGTACTGGTTTCCTGCCTTCGAGGGGTCCTAAAAACAAAGCCATTTCAGAGGTAAAGTATCTAGAGCTCTTTAGATACAATTTAATGTGTACATGAAACACTTCCACAAAAGTAAAAGCTAGGAGAAAACTCCATTTCTATAATAGATCTTAGCTTCTTCTTAAAGAAAGCTCTAGCCCTAGCTGGATTGCCCAGGTGGTTGGAGAACCATCCTGTACTTTTAAAAGGTTGTTTGGCCGAAACCGGTTTGGCTCAGTGGACAGAGCGTCGGTTTGCAGACTGAAAGATCCCTGGTTCTATTCCGGTCATGGGCAAGTACTAGGTTGCGGGCACATCCTCAGTGGGAGGTGTGCAAGAGAAAGCTGATCGATGATTCTCTCTCATCGATGTTTCTAACTCTCTATCCCTCTCTCTTCCTCTCTGTAAAAAAATCAATAAAATATATATTTAAAAAAAAAAAAAAAAGATTGTTTGAACCCTAGTCAAGGCACATACCGAAGTTGCAAGTTCAAGGCCCAGTTAGTAACTGACAAATGTTTCTCTCACATCAATGTATATCAATGTTCCTCTCTCTCTTTCTCTCTCTCTTTCATCCTCCCTTTCTCCCTATCTTTCCAAAAACAATAAACATATCCTCAGGTAAGAATAGAAAAAAAGCTGTAATGGAGCTTGAGCTCAAACATCCTAGTTTTATACTAAATCTGTACTCCTGTAATTACTAATATACAAAATCCCCAATATACACCCAGTAGCATGTGAAAATGATATACATAAATAAACTAGAGACCCAGTGCACTTGGGGGGGAGGGGGTCCCTCAGCCTGGCCTGCACCCTCTGTAGTCCAAGAGCGGGCCAAAGCCGTCAGTCGGACATCCTTAGTGCTGCCATGGAGGCAAGGAGAGGCTCCCGCCACTGCCGCTGTGCTGGCCAGCTATGAGCCCAGTTATGGCTGAACAGCATTCCCCCTATGACGTACATGGAACACTGACCATTATCCATCGCTATGACATACACTGATGGATAATGCCACTATCATGCTGAAACCAACTCTCCGACATCCCCCAAGGAGTCCCCAATTGTGAGAGGGTGCAGATCAGGTTGAGGGACCCCAAAGATGCACAATCTGGGCTGGGGATGGATGCAGGAAATTGGGCAGCCAGGGTGGGACTGCGGGAGGGCTCCAGGGCATATCCAGCTCACTCAGTCCTAATCGTCAGGACCCCAGCAGCAAGCTAATGTACCAGTTGGAGCGTCTACCCACTGGTAGTGCACAGTGCACGTCATAGTGATTGGTTGACCAGTCAATTGTCTGCCCCCTGGTGGTCAGTGCTCATCACAGCGAGCAGTTGAGCAGCCTTAGCATATCATTAGCATATTACGCTTTGAATGGTTGAACGGCCCACCAGATGACCGGACACTTAGCATATTAGACTTTTCTTATATAGGATAATTCCTCATATATAATCTAAATTCTTTCCATTGCAACGCAAATCTGATAGCTGTTAATATTTGCATAGCACTTTTGTGTTTACAGAACATAGTCACATATATAACCTCATTTAATCCTCACACGCAACCCTCAGGTGTAGATATTTTTATTCCTAATTTACAGATGAAGCAAAAGATGATCAGGGACAGTCACTGTTTATCCCAAGTCACACAGCTAGTAAGGCCAGAAAAGAAACTCAAGGCCAATTATTTCCCTACAGCAGGCATCACCTTGAATTTTTTTTTAATTGACTATGAATTCTCAGACAGACTCTTCACCTCTCCTAAAGAATCCTAAGTCTCCCTAATCCACCAGTACATTTACTCAACCTTATTTCCTTTCCTCATCATCTCCTTCTCTTCTCCCTTCAGACATTTATCAAGACCACATTAGAAGTGGTGTCCAGAAATTAGGTACCCTCAGTTCAACCATCAGGATTTTAGCAAATTCACCACTAGGTGGAGCTCATCTCAATAATCCAAGAAGCCAACAAGCAAGCTCATTGGGAACCAGAAAACAGAGGAGCCAGAGTTAAAGTAGCTCAATACATTTTTTAAAAGAAACAAGAAAGAGATATGTTGGTACTGGCACAAGCTTTCCCATCTTCACCCCAGTAGCACATGATCAGAGTTAAGAACTTCTTGCCCTAACTGGTTTGGCTCAGTGGATAGAGTGTTGGCCTGTGGACAGAAGGGTCCCAGGTATGATTCTGGTCAAGAACATGTACCTTGGTTGCAGGCACATACCCAGTAGAAAGTGTGCAGGAGGCAGCTGATCGATGTTTCTCTCTCATTGATGTTTTTAGCTCTATCCCTCTCCCTTACTATCTGTAAAATAAATAAATAAATAAATAAATAAAATCAATAAAACATATTTTTTTAAAAAGAACTTCAGTTCAAGGCTTAGGCTCAGAAACAAATATTTACAAACCCACACAAGTACCCCTCCCCAGTTCCTGTTTCTGAGAAGGCTGGCTACTATGAAAAAGATATCCACCTCCATCCAGTGAAATTTGTAGAGCACATTTGTCTTGAAGTTATCAGGGAAATACAGCCTTCCTCTACATTCCAACTTTGACTTAGAAACCCTTAGTTGATCTCTACAACTTACTTACCACACTCTTAATTTCTTAGGAATCTGTTCAAAATTTCTCTGTGCCAGTCTACCAGTAAAATTATTATGATATGAACTTAGTAAACCTTTCTAAATAAGGAGTTAAGAATTAAGTGTTAGTTTGGGACCACAAGTTTGGAAAACCTCTTTCCTAAAAAAAGAAAATAAAGCTGTAAAGACATGTAGCCTGAACTTACTCTAAAACTCATGTCAGGTGTAAATGAAACCTTAAGAGATCATCTAATGTCATGGTTCTCAAATCTGGCTGGCATCTACACTAATAATCTTTACTAATAAAAGTGTAACATGCTAATTAGACCAGGAGACCTTCTGGAGACCTTCCGGATGTCCTTCCAGACAAACCAGGGGCTTGGCCAGCCTGCAAACTGCCCCCAAAAGGCCATGAGCTCCTTGCCCAGGCCTGCCACGCCCCCCATCAGGGACCCTCACCCAATGGGGGCATGGCCAGCCTGCAAAAAGCCCTGAGCCCTTGCCCAGGCCCATCCCGGCCCCAGCGGAGACCCCCATCCCAGTGACCTGCAAACCACCCCAGGCCTCTTGCCCAGGCTGGCCTCACCCACCAAGGGAACCCCCTGATCCGGGACCCCCTTCAGGGCAGACCAGCCAGCCCCCACCCGTGCACCAGGCCTCTATCTATACTAATAAAAGGATAATGTGCTAATTAGATCAGGAGACCTTCTGGACATCCTTCAGGACAAAGCCATGGTGGTGGGGCAGAGGCAGAGGTGGTTAGGGGCGATCAGGCCAGGAGAAGAGGGCCGTTGGGAGCAAGCAGGCAGGCCGGCAGGTTAGCAGTTAGGAGGATCAGGCCTAAACCGGCAGTTGGACATCTCCCGAGGGGTCGCAGATTGGAGAAGGTACAGGCCGGCTAAGGAACACCCCACCACCACCAATGATGGAATTTCATGCACTGGGCCACTAGTATTAAATAATCTGGTGAGCTTTAAAGAAGTAATGCCACTCAAAAAAATAATTTGAGGCCGAAACCAGTTTGGCTCAGTCGAGAGTGTCAGCCTTCGGACTGAAAAGTTCCAGGTTCGATTATGGTCAAGGACATGTACGTTGGTTGCAGGCACATCCCCAGTAGGGGGTGTGCAGGAGGCAGTTGATCGATGTTTCTCTCTCATTGATGTTTCTGGCTCTCTATCCCTTTCCTTCCTCTCTGTAAAAAAAAAAAAATCAATAAAATATATTTAAATAAAAATAATAATTTGAGCCGAAACCGGTTTGGCTCAGTGGTAGAGCGTCGGTCTGCGGACTGAAAGGTCCCAGGTTCAATTTCGATCAAGGGCATGTACATTGGTTGTGGGCACATCCTCGGTGGGGGGTGTGCAAAAGGCAGCTAGTCAATGTTTCTCATCGATGTTTCTAGCTCTCTATCTCTCTCCCTTCCTCTCTGTAAAAAATCAATAAAATATATTTAAATAATAATAATAATAATAATTTGAAAAACCAGGCTCTATCTCCAGTGATTGATTGAAATAGCCCCAGGCAGTATTTACCTCTCTTTAAAATGAGCTCCAAAGGTGATATTCACACAGCCAAAGTTACGAATCACTGAGGTGTGCACTAATCTTCAAGCAGAGCTCATCTAAATATTACATGGGGAGCCTGGCTGGCGTGGCTCAGTGGTTGAGCATCAACCTATGTTTCTATGTCTCTCTCCCTCTCCCTTCCTCTCTGAAATCAATAAAAATATTTTTTAAATCCTACCTGAGGTGCTTTTAAGAACTAGCAGGTCCCACTTTAAGGGGAATTTTTTAAGCTTCCCATTAATTGAACCAGGCTCCTGACCTGCATCTGAGACCTCAACAATGATAAAGTACATAATTATTTTACAGATAGAGGCCAGGAGAGTGAAAGTTACCTACCAAAGGATATGCTGAGTTAGGGCTGTCCTTCCCCAGGTCTCCAGTGTCCAGTATGGAACAAGTGTTCTGAACAATAAATGTATGGCATGTGCATGCACACACATAAAATTTTTACTTTTTGTTCTTTTCTGATTTTTACTCTCTTGAGAACCACTTGAAAAGTGGGATGAGACCACATGGCTATTCAAGAGGAGGTAGATACCAAAATTTAAGGAAAAGAAAATTCCAGCAGGTCAGTATGGTTCAGTGGTTGAGTATCAACCTATGAACCATGAGGTCACAGTTCAGTTCCCAATCAGGGCACATGCCCAGTTGCAGGTTCAATTCCTGAAGGAGACACATGCAGGTGGCAGCTGATTGGTGATTCTCTCTCATCATTAATGTTTCTATCCCTCTCTCCTCCTCTCTCTGAAATGAATAAAAGTATTTTTTATAAAAAAAATCTAACAAGTCAGGAACCCACATTTTTAGTTATATTCTTAGAGTTTTAGTAAATGCTTTTTAAAAACCCTTATTTTTGAATTTACTAAATATGAATTTTGAATGAGTAAGTGGCACAAACTGGGGTTGGGTATATGGAATCCTCTGGGTAATGGAACATGAGAGATTTTAAATGTGCTTGACCTCACACGCCTTTGGCTCACCAGGCTCACCATGAGAAAGAAGTCAACTCTCAGGTTGCCCGTTTTCTGGAGCCAGGCTCCAGAATGAAAACATGGAGCCAACCTAAGCCCAATCTGAAGCCTCGAGGCAAAACCCAACTGACCCATGCATAAAAAACTTAGATGCTGATTGTGGTAAGCCACTGTTAGGATGGCTTATAATGCAGTATTACTGTAGCAATAGCTAATAAAAGTAACTTTCTTTTTTAAAACATAAGGGCACTTTGGAAAAAACTCAAAGTAATATATAAACTTAAAAGTATTTAAAATATCCCTGGAAAGCAAATAGGAAGGTGAGGCCTTCTGTTGCTTTAAGTAGTTAAATCACCACGCTCTGAGTTGAGAGGACTTGGGCAAGGCCTACAGAAAACAAGGAGAGCTAAACTAGAACAGTGATTTAAAGCTACTTCCCTCACATCTCACTCAGTGATGCCCTAACCACTGAGGAGCTCAGCCCTCCCTGAAGTACTAGAGTTGCTACTTCCTGGTGAAATGTTGCCTCTCTCCCACACTGTTAAATTTCCAAGTTATGTTAGCTGTACCCAGCTCAAAAAGCAGTGCCCTTGCCAAAACCGATTTGGCTCAGTGGATGGAGCTTCAGTCTGTGGACTGAAGGGTCCCAGGTTCAATTCCGGGCAAGGGCACATACATTGGTTGCAGCACATACCCGGTAGGGGGTGTGCAGGAGGCAGTTGGTCAATGTTTCTTTCTCATCGACATTTCTAGCTCTCTATCCCTCTCCTTTCCTCTCTGTAAAAAAATCAATAAAATATATATAAAAAAAAAAAAAAAAAAAAAAAGCTGTGCCCTTATATACCGGTTTCTTGGCACTCAGCAACCAAGTAACCAACAACATCAAAATGGGATAAAATAGTCCAAACCTAACAATGAGGAAAAAGAAATATACCTTTATCCATTTATGAAGATAAAAATTATAAGACACTACTGATTTAATGACAACTCTTAGAGGGAAAAAAAAGGACTCTACATTAAATGTACACAGAAGTTTTAAGTGGTATTCTGATTATAATATGAAAATGTGAGGAAAATACATCTTAGAATAAAGAAATACTGCAATTATTCCTTTCATACCACAATCCTTTCTTCCCGTAAGAATATTCTTTCCTATTGACATAAAATCCAGATCAAAGAATCCAACTGTAACAAACTACAGAACCTATTACTAAGACCTTCAGTAAAACATATTATTTTAGAAAAACAGTGATATATTAGCCTAAATAATGTAAGTTTTGTCACATGCTAAGTCTACTAAGGACTGTTTAAAATAACCCTTTTCCAACATGGGCAGTATCACTCACTAAGCCAAGATTACAGACACATTTCTTAAGTCAAATAGAGAATAATATTTAAGTAGAAAATAATGTTAGCTTCATCTATTTGCCTCCCATATTCTTCTAATATATGAAAGTGAAACTGAAAAATTAGAAAACAATGTTAGCATCAATCTTCTGTCACTACTGTTTTTCTGATGTGTGCATAATTCGACACAATCATGTGACCTGCCTTATTTCATTTATTCATACTTAGTATCATGTACCCATCCAATGATTATTTTTAGAGCCATCTCATGTGTCAAGCACTGCTCTAGGCCAGGGATATAGCAATAATCAGAATGGACCTATATGCCACGGTACTAAAAACTAGGGATACATAGTACCTGCTCCACAGAGTCAATCCAGGTACCTCTTCTAGTACAATCAAAAAGAATAAGTTTAAAAAAAAAAAATAACTAATAAGACACATTGGTAAAATAGTACACCTTAGATCTGCCTCTTCTTAACCCCTTCCCAACCAACCCAGCTTGGTTCTAGTACAGTATGGAATCAAGCCAAACATGACTCCCTGTTAAAAAAAAAAAAAAAAAAAAAAAAATTATCAAAACAATCTATGCTATACCAACCTTATTAACTGGATTAACAGTTCTTAGTTTTTAAAATTCTCAGGCAGATCAGTATTATACTCTGAATGTAAATGAATCGTTCTAGCCACCTAAAGCAAATGTGTCCCATATTCAGATTCACAGTGCAGAATCTAGAATCTGAGAGAAACAGTTTGGGTTAACCACCCCGCAGCAGTTCTCAAACTTGGCTGCCATTTTGGAAATACCTGGAAAGCTTTTAAATAACCCATTGCTCAAGCTGCACTACAATAAGCAGCAAAGTTTAAAAAGCACAGATACAGAAAACTTGGAGGAACTGGCTGCTTCCCAACTAACCCATGAATTAGAGGTGTGCTTCCTTCCCACAACATGAGCGGTGAGCTTCCTAAACGCTCTTCACAAAGACCTGCTAGGAACCGACTCAGTACTGAATAGGAGTTTGTAGGCTACATGCCAGACTCAGAGGAGAAGACACAAGCCGGAGTACATGGAGTAAAAAGCATTATCTCAAACTGAATGCCAAAACTGAAATAAAGCTTTTAAAACCTTATCCCAAAATGTTAGAAATTGATATTAATAAGAGTAAGTTAAGTTCCCACTGCTAAATATCTAAAAAGGAGGCGGAGGGAAAATAACAACCCCCAGGCTGGCTTGTGAAGGGTTTTTTGTTTGTTTAATACATCTGAAAAGAATGCATATACAAAGAATTGAGACATGAGAAAGCATTGGTTCAACACTAATGAAACTACAAGAATTAGGATTTGGGGAAGGTAGAGAATATTACCTGAACATTTTTTTTTTAAATGTTGGGATCTGCAACCAAAATAAACTGATAAAATCCCTATTAACACTTATGAAGAGTCTTCATAAGACTCTCTCCATGGTTTTTATTAAACTAGAGAGCCTCGACTGGCTGCTCTAGGGTTCCCCATGCAAAACAGAAATAAGGGGATTCCCCTGACTGGTCCCCATGTTGTTAAATGTTCTCCCCACTCCCACCCCGCCCCTAGCTTCTTAATGAAGCAGGTCTCCATCCTCATAACTTGAAGAGGATGTGAATCATTCCACAGACATCTGTCTTCTAGCACCCCTCAGATATACCAGGTCTTCAGCTGTGTTCTAGGAACCGTTTCATACACTATTAAGCTGCACATCTATGCTAAGCATGTAAGACAATGACTGACAAGGAAAAAATGTTTTTTTTAAATTATGTACTTAATCCATTTGGTATATTTCAAAAGGTGCAATACTTTTCTTCGTTCATCAGTGAAAGAAGTTAGACATTAACTTAAAAAAAAAATTCAGCAAACGGCTAACCAATTTCCTTGAAAGTCAGTCACGTACAGAGTGCATCCTAGAAAAGGGGGGGCAAGACAGGTTCCACCCACTTGCATGAGTTTCATCAAATACTGAACCTACTCGAGGGTGGAGAGAAAAGGCAACTTTCAAAAAGGAGTATGTTATTAAATGAGGCATTTACTATACTCCTCCCTAAGAGCACCGGTGGGGAACATGTTTTCTAAACTAGATCGAGGAAGTGGAATGTGGAATCACTCCATCCTCCTCACCTAAAGGGCTGTCCGAAGGTTAAAGGATTTTTTAAAAATGACTAAATAAAAACAAACTCCACATACACACCCCTCTCCTCCCACCACAGGAAAAAAAAAAAAAAAAAATACTAGATGTCTCAGATCACTCTCCAGAGTGGAACCTGGGAGCAGCCTCAACAACCCCAATTAGTCTGTTACAGAGTCATCACAAGCATGCCTTGCTTTTAAACAAAACAAAAAACAAAACAAAACTAGTACTGATCACTTTTCTGACAATACACAATTACTCAAAATTAACTAGTATTGAGGGGGGAAAAGGGACCATATCTATGGGCCTTGTTTCACACGAGTGCATATGGGTAGGTGCAGGGCATTTGTCATTATTGCAAAAACGAATTTTAATTTTTAATCTTTAGTTTGGTTTAACATTGCTTTTAGTATGATGCCGAAACCAGCTGTGCAGAAAGGGCTCTGGAGAGATGTTCATAGCAGCACACACCTGCGGCTCTTCTTCGGTTCTGGAGGCTCCAGGGCAGCCAATATTGCTTCGTCAAATACATTCTTTAGGCCTTTCTGAAAGGGGTAGAAAGAAAAAAATGGGCAGTCTGATTTTCAGTATAAGAAAGTAGAAGTTCAAACTAAAAACATTCAAATCCCAAAAGTTGGCAAAGAACAAAACGTTAAAAACAATCCTGGATCTCAACACAATCATCTCACTTCACCAAGTTTTGTCCAGGCAAGGCCCTGGAAGGATCCAGCAAGTCAGAGGAGCAGATATTCATGAGTGAGACAGTGGTCCTTTGAGAAAGCGTTTTGCAGACCAATGTATGTCACAAGAAGCAAACAAGCACACGTGTCATTTGCTCATTCAATATGCGTTTTGTAATGTGCTGCTGAGACATTTTACATAAAAACAAGTGAAGCAGCCCTGCATTCAAATGAAACAGCTGGATATGGGAGGATGGGCACCAGGCAGTGGCATCCTTGTTACATGAAAGCACAGGCAAAGATGGAGAGAGCGATTACAGTGGCTGCAAAGATATTCACTCTGAACTCCCTTTATCCCGCCAATTACAGAGCCAAGGGGATTCAAGGAAGCAAAAATGTGGGTACCTGATACATATATAAAACTAGAGCCAGTCAGTGCAACAGGAATAAAGCTTCATCAGGCATTTATACAAACAATTGTATATCTTTAATTTCAAAATTTGAAGGTAACCACAATTGTATGTTTCCCTCACAAGGATAAAATCAGAAGAAAATATAAAGGTGGCAGCATAAACCTTAAGTCAACTGTTAAAATGGATGCTATTCGTAAAAGATAATGTAACAAATAATCTCATAAAGCAGTAGCAGATACATCAATATCTTTCCCACCCAGACTGACAAATACTCCACTACAGCACAGACAACCAAAGCAATAGCAACACAAAATTTCACTGCACAAAGGAAAACCAGGAAAAAAAATTGTCCCTTCCCCATTACACTCTACCAGCAAGTCACCCTTTTTCCATAAAGTTTGTCATGCATTTACAATTAACAATTGATCATAAGAATAAAATGATGTTTGTATTATTCTCTCCATCTAGAACTAAGATCTGGAAGTGTTAAACTCTTATTTTCTCCAAAAGGACATTCTTAATGCTAGACCAAGTTCCCTTTTGCAATAGTAATCCAAACAAAAAGCTCTGAGCATCAAACAACTCAAGCAGCAACTTGACTACTCATCACACAAAATATTCTGTAAGATATTGCATTCTTGGTCAAAAACTAATACAGAGGTTGCTCTAAAGTGGTGAGTAAAAAGACACAGAGGCTTTCAAACAGGATGGTTTTATTCCTTTGTTTTTAAATGATCTTTCTACAGTAGTGAGACAGGAAGCAGCAGCAAAGAGGGAAGGAGAAACAGTTTAGAATATACAGCACTTCCTTTTGGGTTGAGTTTCCGGAGGCTCGAGGGCAGCTAGGATAGCCTCATCAAACACATTCTTCAGACCTCTCTACAAGACAGAGGGGAGGAGAGAGAATGGCAGCCAGGTTAGAGGTTAGAAAGACTAGCAGATACAATAGCAGTCTGGATTAAATGGGCTGGATTCACAGAAGCAACGTGCCTTAAGAAAAATAAATGCCAGAATGCAAGACTTAAGCCCATTACTGAACAGAAACTTCTTACTTCAAAAAGGTTAACTGAATAAGAAAGCAATTTTTATGAAAATGCCATATGTTGACAATCTAATATTACATTTTAATGAAAATAATACCAGGAGAGGAAAATGGATATGCAAACACAAGATACATTGTGTAAGTAAGCCTTATAAATTCCCCAGTATTTCTAACAAGAAGAATGGCACACACATTTTGAAATCTATTAAATTTCAGAATTCTGTGAATTCAGCCCCTGAATAACTGAAGTACACAAATAGCAGACTAACAGGCATGCTACATGTTTCTAGATTCAATGACATAGCTGGATGGAATTAATCAGGATCTCAAAGTCAAACAGTTTCCCAGAACAAAAAGGTTCAGACATTTAGAAAAAGTGTTAATTGTTCAACAGTACCAACTGGGAAAAATTTAAAGAACAGACTCTAGAAACAGCAAACACTTCAGTTATTCAGTAATGTTATCAAAGCAAGTAACCACCACCCAAGTTATAGAAAAACAAAGAATGGGGTCTTAGAATGAGTTTTAGCAAGCAGTCCAATGCTTTAAGGTGTCTGCATGAGTATCAGAGCATAAAAGCATGGAGTGAAAACAGAATATTCTCAGATCTACAGAAATTAAGATGCATAAATACACTTACACGCAGAACTCCAACGTGACAGTGATTCAGTAGTACTGGTACCTTGGGCCCAGGTCTACAGACTCACTTAAACTCACCTAAATCTGAAGCCAAAGGTTTACCACCCAAAGAAGTTTCACATGTTCTCTATTTCAGTTTGGTCCCAAATAAAAAATTTGCAAAAGTTCCAGAATACAGTTCCAATAACAAGTACCAGCCCCAGACTATCCCAGATAATCCCACCCCTACCCTATTCCCACCACAGCCCCAATACATTCCCACCAAGACATCCCAGAGGCCTAGCACTACGCATTCTATTAGGTACAAAGAAAATCAGAAATAATAATAAGTACTTAAAAGAAGCAAAGCAGTTAAAAAGCTTTCTTCTTTCCATATCTTTTACAAAGTAAAAATGCTAAACAAAAATTAAAGATCCTCTGAAATTCTTTCTACACATCTAGGAGCAAGTTCTAGTAGTCAAATATGAAAAGAAGAAGGGAGAATGGAAAGTGAAATACATTCTATAAGGGAAAAAAAAAGTGGAGAACAGCAATTAGAAACTAGAGCATTCCTTAATAAGAAGGAAATCTTGTTGTTTATTAGCAAAAATCAACTAATTCCCTACAAAACAAAACTAATCTTCACTTTTACCCACAAACTATCTGATTATATAGTTTATTTTTAGAGAAATCAACAAACAATTTATAGACCTGAAAGTTCTAGCTCCCAAACATAACCACAGACCCTATTTTCTATCTTCTCTTTTAACTTCTCCAACATAAAAATCTGGTAAGAAAAACACAATTGCTAAGACCTTTTCAAATTGTTATTCTCTGCAAAATGATTTACTGTGTAAACCTGTAAAAAAAATAAAAAAAGTCACATCTAGAAGCATCCAATTCTCTAAAATAAGCTTCACCAGTAACCTAAAATTGGATCCACTTAGCCTACTTGCCTCCATTTCCCTCCCAAAACGACCCATATTTAGAGAAGAGGGGGATGCACATAATTAATTATACTCTGGCACACACGGTCCACACATAACCTTCCCCAAAAACACTTTTCCGAGGATGGTATCAAATTACAGAAGCATCAGGCATTTTTTAAAACTCTCAGTAAGTGCTGTGTGTGATAAGATGAAAAATCTTATTTAGTTTTAAATATCTGCTTTTATAATACAACTAAATTGTCAAAGAGAACTGGGTTTGGGAGAATAATAGGCCTTAAAATTATCCTGTGTAATATCCAGATAAACATGAAAATTTTATCTTTATCCAACCTAGTGCTAAACAGAAGATTACTGAGTTATGTCTAGGCCCCACATACTAAATACCAAATATATGCACAATATGCATATGCCATTTATCTTACTATATATATATATAATCAAGATTAATGTAACTAAAATAATCTCTTCCCTTCAAACCTGCCCTAATTTACTTGGGCATGTTTTTGTCCATTGTTCAAAAGTCAAAGCCACCAGTAACTAGTAAAATAAGAGTTCTGTGCAAAGTAGTTCCATAATCCTTTCCTTTGCCCTCAGATGGAGAATCATTTGCAATAACCATGCAAGTCAAAAAAATGAAACCACGGGTCAGTTACAACTCTCAGTCTACATATTCTAGCACTGTTCCCTGTCCTCAGAAGCTGACATTTCCCATCAAGCTATGAGAAGAGTTCCAATTAAATCATTCCGAAAGAGACAGAGGAAAGAGGGCCACATAAAGAAGGAATGCCTCCCAAAACTGTAGAGACACTATACATATAAGATGCTTAAGAAATAGCCATAGCAACTTTCTCTGACATGAAAGTCTCTATTATGACTAATTCCCTATCCCAGAAACAGTATAGCATTAATTGTTAGAATAGAATAAACAAGAAAAGGTCAATACTATTTAGATAAAAATTTAGTGTTGGGGGGGGGGGGGTTGTAAATTTGTGCTTACCTGGACCTTCCTGTAATTTTTTAAACACAATCCCTGACCACTACAAATGACTCAGCACAACATGGAAGCTCACCAACACAAGAGCTTTACTTAGAGACTAATAATTTCTCCCTAAATACAGACATCCAGAAAAAAATATATACACTATGAGGCTGATCATAGTCTTCCTAGGCAGCCTTCTTGACCACTTTTAGGAACAACCCCTAAATCGTAACGCTCAAAGAAACTATTCAGCTGCAAATAAAAATCGGGTTCCGCAAGTCCTCACCTGTGTGAGAGCAGAACACTCCACATACTTGACAGCCTTCAGGTCACGGGCCAGCTTTTCAGCAGTCTCTGGAGTGATAGGTTTCTGTTTGTTCTTGGCAAGTTTCTCAATCGTAGAGGGGTCATCTCTGAGATCAATTTGGGTCCCAACAAGCAAGAAAGGAGTCTTTGGACAGTGATGAGTTATCTCAGGCACCCACTAGAGGAAAGGTATTTTAAAAATTACACCTTCATTAACCTGCAAGTCTCTAGATCTATTTTCACGTCAATAGAAGTTCTGTGACAACATTTTTCAGGACAACGATACCTGACCAACTCACCTTTTCTTTCACATTTTCAAATGAGGATGGAGAGACCACTGAAAAACAGACTAGAAATACATCTGTTTGTGGATAACTCAGCGGTCGTAATCTGTCATAATCCTCTTGCCCTAGGAAGGAAAAGAATTGGAGAAATCATCAACTCAATGTTGGTATCCTCATCGTATTAAAATTACCAGTCAACAAATTAAGTATGCAGCTAACAGTACAATGATTGTTAACGAGAAAGCAACTTACCTAATAAAATGTATGGCTTTATATAACACTAGTGCCCCAGTGCACGGATTCATGCACCATGCACACTGAAAGGAAATTAATTAGAATGTGGCCAGCGGGGTGGGACTGAGTAAGATGGGTCAGACATGCCCTGGAGCCAACTCCCCGCCCCCTCTACGGTCCCTCCCTGGCCAGCCGCACCTAGGGCGGTGCAGTGGCTCAGAGGGCGTCTACACCTGGTAGTCATTGAGCATCATAGCTACCAATTGGACGGTCAGGTGGTCACTTAGGCTTTTATATATATCAGTAATATTTGAGAAAATTCTCACTGTGCTAATTCTCCTTAATATTTCAAGCCATTAGAATATTATTTGCATTATTACCAGTTTGAGGTTTTAAATCTTTGTGTCCATTAGCAATCCAACAGTATAATAAACACATTAAACTGTTGCTACAGAAATGGTTAAAAATTACTCCTACTCAGATCTGGTTAAGAAATGATTACACTGAAACCATCTAAGGCAGTGGTCGGCAAACTGCAGCTATAGAGCCACACGAGGCTCACGAGCCGGTTTACTGCTCTGTTGACTAATGAGTTTGCCAACCACTGACCTAGACTCTCAATTCCAATAATTACAGACTGTTGTTCCTTGTGATTAAACCCCTATCCCAGTGGTCGGCAAACTCATTAGTCAACAGAACAATCGATCTAAGGAAACAAAAATCTCAGTGAAACCCAACTTACAATATCCATTGCCCATTCATGACTACCAAAGCAAGTTCACATTAGTTAACATGTGCAAATAAAACCAGTATCTGAAACCGAGAATGCCTAGGGGGAAAAAACAATACTCTATGGATGCTAAATCCATGGGGAGAAATTCTGGTGAAAAGAATAATATCTGCATGGTTTAAAAGAGCCAAAGGGGGGAATGTAAACGAACTGTGAAAAAATCAGACATCATCTTGACTGAGTGAGGAAAATGACCATCACCAGTGAGTGGTACATGAATATCAACAGCAGTGAGTGACAGATGAAGATTTATATCTTTAAAAAGATTTATATCTTTAAAAAGACAGCACTAATGTGATATTCCAAACAAATAGCATAGTTTGGTCTGTGTTTCCTCATGAGTCTAATCATGAGGAAATACAGACCAAACTCAAAATGAGGAATATTTTATAAGGGGAGGAGGAAGAGAGGATGGACCTGTATTAAAATAATGTCATTTTTTAAATGTCATAAAAAAGCCCAGCCAGGTGGCAATGGCTCAGTTGTTGAATGTTGATCTATGAACCAGGAGGTCACAGTTCAATTCCCAGTCAGAGCACATGCCCAGAATTTCAGGTTCCATCTCTAGTAGGGGTGTAGAGGAGGCAGCCAATCAATGATTCTATCTTATCATTGATGTCTGTCTGTCTGTCTCTCTCTCTCTCTCTCAGTTCAATTCTCTCTCTCTCTCTCTCTCTCTCTCTCTCTCTCTCTCTCTCTTCCCCCACACCTGCCTTCCTCTCTAAAATCAACGAAAAGTATTTTTTTAAAAAGAATAGTAAAGCAAATAGAGCAAAATGTTAACAATTGGAAAATCCGATTAAAGGGTCTATGGAAGCTCCTGGAACTATTCTTGCGACTATTCTGTAGGCTTGCAATTATTTTTCAGATAAAATGATTTTTTAAATAGCCACACACACTTCCAAACTGTGAGGAGGAGGAAGGAGTTATAGGGGAAGGATTTAACACTCTAATTTCAAAACTGAGCTATAGCAATCCTATGTATTAAAAAGAGATATTTAATGACACTGAACTCTATACACTTAATAAAAAATTTTTAAAGGTCAGAAAGACAAGTTAAATATTTTGTGTGTGTGTGTGTGTGTGTGTGTGTGTATTTTTGTCCACCATTGAGAATATAAGAATTTAGAGAAGCTATAAAAAACGTGATAATAATTACAAACCAAAACATTAGAAAATATATCAAGTTTTCACCTGCAGTATCAAAAAGTCCAAGAGTATATGGCTCTCCACCAATCATAACTGTGACTGCATAGTTGTCAAAAACCTAAAAACATAAAAATACACTGTTAGTGTGCAAGGCGGTGGACAAAATGAGATAGGACAACTCTTAGACTAAGGCAATGTTTTCTCCCTAAGACTTATTCCTTTCTTAGCTCATCTTCTTTATATATAACAACGTTGTCAACCAAGCCTTTTGCATGAGCTAATGGTTATTGGGAAAAATTATAGGGGGTATTCTGGAATGTCTGCTCTACCCCAGCAAATGTCTGGAATGTCTGCTCTACCCCTGGACAAAAGGGTTAGAGATGTCACAGTAGCAGAGTCCCTACCGATACAAAATGACCATGGTCAAGTTTGAACATTTTGAGACATTAGTTTAGAGTTTACCTCAATGTTCAATCTGACTTCAGAGAAATTATTTCTTCATAGATCTTTTCCTTTTAATCTAGAATTAAAATCTCCTAGGTCCATGATAATCTTTTTCCCTTCAAGGTTCAAGATAAGAAGAGCCTTGTTGCCGAAACAGGTTTGGCTCAGTGGTAGAGCATCGGTCTGCGGACTGAAAGGTCCCAGGTTCAATTCCGGTCAAGGGCATGTACCTTGGTTGCCAGCACATCCCCAGTAGGGGGCGTGCAAGAGGCAGCTGATCGATGATTCTCTCTCATCGATGTTTCTAACTCTCTATCCCTCTCTATTCCTCTCTGTAAAAAATCAATAAAATATATTTTTTTAAAAAGAGCCTTGTTGCCAACAGGCCCGTTAGAAAGAAATAAAGGTTTCCTCAAGATAACCAACTAAAGGCTTGTTGGTTTTTCATGGATAAAATTTATGTCACTGGGTACAAACCACATGAGCCAAGATACCTTCTTTGATCTAGATGCTTTTTTTGGTAAAGAGACTGTAAAACCCATGACAAACTCAATATATGTTAATATGGTTGTACTAAGTTATTTGTAAAAATGGGATATAACAGTGCTAAGTGGATAAAGACCCAACACTAATTCATGGATGTCTTTGAATTAATTTACAATTAAAAACCAATGCTTTCCAACTAGTAGGAGGATGTTATATTTTAAGACACCTTGTAGTTACCTAACACTAGTTTTCTGATTCATGTTTTAACAGGCAAGAAGCTTGTTTAGCCCTAGCCGGTTTGGCTCAGTGGATAGG
Organism: Pipistrellus nathusii; assembly: GCA_963693515.1. NCBI lineage: Eukaryota > Metazoa > Chordata > Mammalia > Chiroptera > Vespertilionidae > Pipistrellus > Pipistrellus nathusii. Next base: position 12,062,105 of record OY882859.1, on the reverse strand, counting down.
ATCCCTAATATAGTGGGCCTGCAGGAGGCAGCTGATCAATGATTTTCTCTCAGCATTAATGTTTCTATTTCTCTCTTCTCCATTCCTTTCTGAAATCAATAAAAATATTTAAATAAATGTAAACAAGAGTGGAGCAAGGACATGGGGGAGGTGGTAGTTAAAGGAAAAGTCAGTTCTTAATAACAAGAACAAGGAAATGTAACTAATGTGGTTAAGCTCTCAAACCATATTGATTATTTTCTTAAGTCATATCTAACCCTTTTCCAGAGATCCACATACAAACACATAAAGCACCCACAAGCCCACCTTAAATAGTCATAAAAGTATCAGAAATGTTTACAAGAAAATAATGTTAATGGAGATGAAACACAAAACTTCTGACAGTTGCCCTCACTATGAAACAAGATCCATGATATCTCTAAAAGTCCCCTTCAATCTCAGAATTTATTTCACTTATAAGGTCCTCAAATGGGCCAACACAAAAAAATTATTTTTTATTTAATTATACACTTAAATTCTCCCCCTCCAAGAAACCTAATTTTGGTCTATCTCATTCACTTTACCGGCCTTGGGGTATTATAGATTGTCAATTCCAAGTAAACATAATTACCAACATTTTAACAATTCACTCTCTTAACAATGCTCATGTCTCTGAAGATTAACCTAAAGTACTCATATTTTCTTCCTTTTTACTTACACAGTATTAATCTACATTGGAGCTTCATAATCCCTAAAACAGCTCACTTAACAGAGGTGGATATTGCCAAGCCCAGCCCTACTCCCCCTCACACCACTGACTGGTCATCTATGTTTAACATAATTATACCACTGGTTGGTCCAACAACTTGGGACAAACACTGAATCCCCAAACACAGTCTTTCACAAGTACCCTAAATAACTCTGTCTCCCTGTCACCCTGTCTGTGTCTGTGTCTGTCTGTCTGTCTCTCTCTCTCTGTGTCTGTCTGTCTCTCTCTCTCTCTCTTTCTCTCTCTCTCTCTATTATCTTTGTAATTCCCATTTTCCCTCTATTCTTCCAAGAAGCTAATAAAAAGATTTGTGGGAGAGGACCCCCAAAGGCTTCTGTTGGTATTCTCATAACAAAAGCAGAGGTCTTCTCCGCGCCTAAAAACCAGTTCGGAGCTCCATTAGTGCTAAGACAACAGCTCCATAAGATCCTCTTCTACTCCCTCAGAAGAATAAGTATAGACATACTACTTTTTCTGAAGTTATAAGACCCCAAAAGCATTCCAGAAGACCTCTAAGTACTGATTAACCATTGGCCAAGATATCAAAAATAAAAAAGTCACCTCATTCCAAGATGTAGAGCATACTTCTCCAAACTGAGAACACCACTCTTTAGAATCTTGTCTACTGGAGTTTTGCCTCCCAGCACTTCTTGCAAACCCTTGTGTCACCCCTTCTGACTTTCCACTGATTTTTCAGCTGTTTAATTTTAAAGTGTATATAATTTACCCATGAGAAGTCAAGATCTTTAAAAACAGGAAACAAAGGCAGACAACAGAAATATTTCAGTACACTCAGAGAAAGAATTTTCAAAAGGATATCAAATTATGTTTCACTAACAGATGAAAGCCTTTATACTTACAGTTGGTACATATTCAGATGGAAATTTGTTTGTTGTGTAGGATATCAGAAGACATGTTTTACCAACAGCACCATCGCCCACAACGACACACTTAATTGTCTGCATTGCTGAAACAGTTTTATATCCACTTTAAATATTTCAAATCCAATGATGACCTACAAAAAGATTAAGGATATTTGTTTTATTTATTTGTACTTACATATGTATTGTTTTCTTCACTTAGCAACAGGTTCATTCATTTAGAGCAAAAACAAAACTAGTACCCCAACTACTATCACTGAAAGAACCTAAAGAGAAACAGTGACTTGCTCAGTCACAATCTATACTATAATAATAAAAGAGAAACATGCAAAATGACCATCATGCTGCTACGCCCACCAGCCAATAAGGAGGGAATATGCAAATTAGAAGGACAAAGATGGCAGCCACCCAGCTGCTGGAGGTGCAGGATTCCTGCTATGAGAGGGAGGTAGGGGGGAACCAAAGGGATCTACAAGAGCAGCACTTGGCTGCAGTGAAGATGAAGATGGCAGACTCTGGCTGGAGCAAAGGCCTGGGTCCCAGGTACCAGAGGAAAACGGGTGCTGGAAGCCAAGGGAAGGAAGACCTACTACATGAATCTCTTCATGCAACAGGCCTCTAGTAATATTAATAAATAAGAGTCACGTTTCTAATGCCTGGTTATTTCTACTTAAATGGTGTTCTTAAAAGTTCAAATTTGTGTAAAAAGCAGCATATGTCTTACTATAGTGAAAGAGAAGAGGGCATTTGTATTTCAGAATGAATCCCATTTAGTATACCAAATATTATGTGAAACTTTTCCTTTAGTTGTATGTGTACACCCGTGTGTGTATACATGTATGTGTACTACACTGCAATATAAAGGCCACTTCTTTAAAGAATGGTCCATATGTCCAAACTTAGAGTTACAGTTACTCAGACTATAACCAACAAGGAGCAAACACCATCATTCCCCTGTAAGAGATGAGCAACATGACAACCCAGACAAAGATCAGGGTAATCCCTCATTCTCAGCAGCTGTTTTAGCATCGGGTTGCATAGTTACTAATTCAATATCTGTGGCATAAAGAGGCCAAAATCTACATTTTTTAAAATATATTTTTATTGACTTCAAAGAGGAAGGGAGAAGGAGAGATAGAAACATCAAGAGAGAATCATCAATCAGCTGCCCCCTACTAAGGATGGAGCCCAAAACCTGGGCATATGCCCTGACCAGGAGTTGAACTGGTGACCTCTTGGTCCACCAGTCCATGCTCAACCACTGAGCCACACTGCCCAGGCTATTAATCTCTTTTTGCCTCAATTTTCTCATCTGTAAAACAGAAGTAATATCAAAACCTCACACAGTTGTTATGACAATTAAATAATATAAACAAGGCCTTGCCCCGCCCACTGTGGCTCCATGGTTTGAACATCAGCCCACACACTGAAGGATCTTGGGCACATAACTGGGTTATAGGTTTAATCCCCAGCCTCGGTAGGGGTGCATGTTGGAGGCAATAAATCGATGTCTCTCTCCCACAATGATGTTTCTCTCTCGTTCAACCCCTCTCTCACAATCAATGGAGAAAATATCGTATGGTGAGGATTAACAACAACAAAAGATTTGGCTTGTAGCTCATACTCAATATGCAAGAATTCCTCTACTTAGTGTGTCAAATAAATCAATTCTATCACATTCTACTTTCATCCACTGAGTCAAAATTTACAATGTAGCCCTGGCCAGGTGACTCAGTTGGTTGACGCTTCATCCTATACACAAAAAAGGTTGCAGGTTCAATTCCCAGTAAAGGCACATACCTAGGTTGCAGGTTCGATCCCCAGTCAGGGCAAGCATGGGATGCAACCATTCGATGTTTCTCTCTCACATCTATTTCTCTCTTTCTGTCTGTCTCTGTCTCTCTCTCTCTCTTTTTTTTTTTTTTTAATATATTTTATTGATTTTGTACAGAGAGGAAGGGAGAGAGATAGTCAGAAACGTCGATGAGAGAGAGTCATCGATCAGCTGCCTCTTGCACACACCCCACTGGGGATATGCCCGCAACCAGGGTATATGCCCTTGACCGGAATCGAACCCGGGACCTTTCAGTCCCCAAGCCGACGCTCTATCCATTGAGCCAAACCGGTCCCGGCTCTGTCTCTCTCTCTTTCTAAAAATCAATAAAAACATGTCTTCAGGTGAGGATTTAAAAAAAAAAAAAAAAAAAGCTTGCACTGTAGTACTGTACTTCCTTCTCTCTTTGGTGAACTATCTAATCAAAGTTTTCATGCTTTGCACATACCAGGCACAACAAAAACAGATTAAAATGAACTGACTATATACACCGCTCTTACTTTAATCTCACACACACACACACACACACACACAAAAAAAACACCACGAAATCCACCCAAATTTTCTTCTTCACCTAAAAACTCCTGTATTATTTCTGTATCTCCTGTGTCATTTCTATATATAGAGAGAGAGAGTAGTCCCTAAAACCAAGTTAGCTAACAGGTATTAACAAAATAATTTAGATAGAGGAACACCAAATTAAGTGCTTTTTTAGTTTACAAATCATCACTGCTTACATGTAAATGAACAAAAACCTGACAGTTACTATCTTTTATGCTTAAATTTAGCCTCTAAACCTATAATTTCAAAATTATCACACCTCAGACCACCATAGTCATAACTATCTTGGACCGAGTTTATTAACAATTTAGATTCCTGGGCCTTTCCCCAAATCTCATAAATCAGAACACTTCCTATGCGATTCTAATGCACAATGAGGTTTGAGAACCACTTTTCTATGTGATAGCAAGATAAAGAATACCAATAACACAAGAATCTAAACTAAGATAAACATGACTGGCATTTTAGGTCACCTAGAAATAGTTTCTTAAAATAGAATTCAAATTATCAAAATGAATTACTGTATCGCCCAGGCATTTTACATATTCAGTAATGAAAGATTCATGTTGAATAAAGATCATGACATAATATATTTCAGAGATGTTTCAACCTAAAAAGTGTTTTCAAATAATAACAGAGACAACAGCAAACATTTCCTATACGCCACATACTGTCCTAAACATATTACACATATTCATACATGTCATCTTTCCAGCAACCCTATGAAGTGAGTACATTATCCCCATTTTACAGATAAGAAAACCAAGTCTCAGTGAAGTAATTATGCCAAGACCAATGAGCCAGTAAATAGCAGAGCTGAAATTTAAACCCAAGCAGTCTTGACTGTCAAGCAAGCCCCTGCTCTAAAGCACTATACTACCTCACCTGAGAATGGACACTGATAAAAACAAACATGATCACTGCAAATGTAGTGGCAAGTATATACCCATGACAGTTGCTGGCATTGGAAAGAGGAAGGCAGAAGAGGAAGCAAGAAACAGAAGTTCAATTCCTGTTTCTTCACCCTGCAGACAATTACTGAATTTTATTGGGGAAAGGGGACAGAAGAATTAGTAACTGAGTTTGTGTTTGCTGTTCCCCTTTCTATACACCCACAAATCTTCCATTTCTTAGGATTTCTGAACTTAATAGCTCAGCAATCTGTTGGAAATTGGTGGTGGGTCTCCTGTTAAGAGCACTGGCTCAGGAGACAGGCTGGTTCTACCATGCAAGCTATGTGACCTTAGGCAAGCTATTTAACTTCTCTATGGCTCAGTATTCCCTCATCTAAAAAATGAAAATAGTAATACCTTCCTCATAGGATAAGTTGATTAAGATAATACATGTAAAGAATTTGAAACAGTTTCTGGTATACAGTAAATGCTGAGTAAATGTTATCTATTAATTTTGAATAATTAAAGGCACTTTTAAGTTAATATAGTTTAAAACATCAATAATCCCAATCCACTAAGAAAGGAGCACATAAATTTTATTTCCAAAATAATTACAGTATTCTTTGTACTTACTAAAAATGTAGTCAAATAGAGTTATTATCATAGAAGTGGTCATTTCAGAATCAAATTCCAATTTGATTAGCTATTCTGCACAACATTTGCTATATAGTGTTAATAATTGTGTGTATTGCCTGGTCAGTGTGGCTCAGTGGTTGAGCATCGACCTATGAACCAAGAGGTCACGGTGGGGTTTCGGGCTGGGTCCCCAGTGGGGGTGTACAGGAGGCAGCCGATCGATGATTCTCTCTCATTATTGATGTTTCTATTTCTCTCTCCCTCTCCCTTCCTCTCTGAAATCAATAAAAATCAATATATTTTTAAATAATTTAATGTATTAAAATATCATCAGATGGGAAGGAAGTAGGTGACCAGAGAAGAAACTTTGGTTTTGCAATATATACAATACCAGCTTCAACAACATGGAGAAAACTAGGCCAGACATGTTTCATATCCTGTGTTAACTTTATGTTGAAACAATGCCAAGTCCTGGCCTGTGTAGTTCAGTTGGTTGGCACAGAAAGTTTGCCAGTTCAATTCCAGGCTGGGGCAAATGCCTAGGTTACAGGCTCAATCCCTGGTAGGCATGCAGGAGGCAGCCAAGGGCAGTCCTTTTTTAAACTTTATAATTTGTTTCCAGAGTCCTCAATAAACAGAAAATAATCTTATAAACTTTGGCACTCATTCAAAAAGTTAAAGCAATACAGATACTGCTAAAAGTTATTTGCCTAAAAAAAGAACCAAAAGCAGCTTAAATATGATCAGCAGTTTACCTCATTTTTCAATAATATATCCATTCCAATTTGAAAAAATAAATTAAAACTGTAATTTATCTTTCAATTAGTAAAAAGTAGACAACCCTGAGTTAGGAGAGAGTTCTCCATAGTTTGCAGGCTCAATGCCCAGTAGGGGGCATGCAAGAGGCAGCTGATGGATGTTTTGCTTTCACGTTGTTTTTCTCCCTCTCCCTTCCTCTTTCTCTAAAAAAAAAAAAAAAAAAAAAAAAAAAAAAAAAAAAATTTAATTTTTTTAAAAATAAGTATTTAAACTCTTATTATGTGCTAATCCCCTATACATGGCCAATGCCTGGAACAAAGTTCCTCTTCCCTTGGGGCAACACTCTACATAGGGTATACAGTCAATAAATAAGCATCATCCTCATCTTCCTCCCAATATACTTTTTTTTTATAACATTACTGATACTGACACCCTTATAGGTAATATTCCCATTCTTGTCTCTTAATTAAGGGCAATATAATTCTAGTCTCTTAATTAAGAACAGGCAAGAAGCCTCGCCGGTTTGGCTCAGTGAATAGAGCATTGGCCTGTGGACTAAAGGGTTCCGGGTTTGATTCCGGCCAAGGGAACATGCCGGGGTTGCGGGCTCGATCCACCTTCCCCAGTAGGGGACGTGCAGGAGGCAGTCAATCAATGATTCTATCTCATCATTGATGCTTCTATCTCTCTAACTCTCTCCCTTCCTCTCTGAAATGAATAAAATTATATTTTAAAATAATGAATTTTTAAAAGAACAGGCAAGGAGATATTAGATACAGTCAAACCTTCCTCTGTTTCAAGCAAAAGATAACGAAAAATAAGAGCACTGTGCTTATCTCAAATCTCAAATCTGAATTTACCGCAGCTCCAAGGTCTAGACAACCTGGGGAATTTGCATCTTCTATCTTATTCTGATCTAATCACTGTCAATTGTCTGATACTGTATAAATTATCCAATACTGTTTGTTGCTTATTTCAGTCTATGACTTTAATCACATCATCTCTCCAAACCATGAATGTCTGGCCTTACAACTCATCCTATTTCTAATCTAACTTTCCATCCCAAAATCCCATCTTACCCGAGTTTCCTTTCCTAACTATTCCAGCTTTCAAAAGCTGCCCAAATTCTGCCCTGGCCAGTGTGTCTCAGTGGTTAGCCTGTCAGCCCATGCACCACAGGGTCTCAGATTCAATTCCCAGTCAAGGGCATGTAGGTGGTTTGCAGGTTTGATCCTGGGTCCAGGTTAGCTGGACACATGCAGCAGGCAATCAATCCATCTGTCTCTTTCCCTCTCTCCCTCTCCCTCTCTATCCCTCCCTCCCCTTCTTCCCTTCCATCGTCTCTAGAAATCAATGGAAAAAGTATGCTCAGATGATGATTAACAAAAGAAAACTGCCCAAATAAATTCTTAACGCCAATGACAAGGCCCTTCGTAAATCTTTGATCTCGTCTTTCATCTCCTCTCCCCTTCAATCTCCATGCTCTGGCTACACAGATCTCTTTATATTCCTCAAACATACAAGGCTCGGTCTTGCCAAGAGCACTCTTTCCCCTATTCTTAAAGCTGTTGACTTCTCATCCTTCAGATTTCAACCCAAATCACTTCCTCAAAAAAGCACAGGACCCAGAATAATATCCAACCCCCTTCCCTCCTTACTTCTATCATATTACCGTTTATTTCCTCCACAATATGATCATAGTCTATAATTATCTCGTTTACTTGTTATATTGTAGCAAAGGAGACAGATTAAAAAATAAAACCTCTGTAAAAGCAGGAACTCTGCTGTATTCCAAGAAAATAGCTCGATACTGGACACTAATATGTACTCACTGAATAAATCACAGAAGTGACTACTTCCACTGTTTTTATTCACATGTGCATGTGCTTATTCTAATAGATTATAGGCCCTCAGAGAGGAAAAACTAGGCTTATACTTCTTTATCTCCCTCCCAAAGCACCTCATACAGTACTGAGCATATATTAATAGCAAGAAAAAAAGTAAAATTTTAAAATATATATGTTTATTGATTTCAGAGGAAGGTAAAGGGAAAGAGAAAAACATCAATGATGAGAGAATCATTGATTGGCTGCCTCCTGCACACCCCCATCCTGGGGATCCAGCCCGCAACCCCAGCATGCACCCTGATTGGGAATCGAACTGTGATCTCCTGGTTTATAAGTCAACCCTCAACCACTGGGCCATGCTGGCCAGGTGAAAAAAATAACTTGAATGTGTGTTTTTTTAAACCGTTGGCTAAAAATAAAAAGCATTGGATTTTTAAAGACAAGCACATGCAGGTTCCAATCTTACTCCACTTCAATGTGTGGAACCTGGCAAATTACTTCACTTCTATACCTTAATTTCCTCATCTACATAATACCATTTAACTAAAAAAACTGCTCTAACCTTAGGCAGTGGTCAGCAAACTCATTAGTCAACAGAGTGGCAAACCGCTCAGGAGCCGCAGTTTGCCAACCACTGCCCTAGAGAGTTTGGCTCAGTGAATAGAGCCTTGGCCCGCAGATTGAAAGGTCAAGAGTTTGATTACGATCAAGGAAACAGTCCCTGGATTGCAGGCTCAATCCCCAGGGCACATTTGGAAGGCAACCAATCCATAAGTCTCTTTCAGATCGTGTTTTCCTCTTTCTGTATCTCTCCCACTCCCTTCTACTTTCACTAAACATCAATGGAAAAATATCCCCTCAGGTGGAGATTAACAAAAAAACTGTGATAAAGAAAAATGAGGTATGTATATAAAGTATCGATAACTAACATATCGCCTGGCACATAGTAAACACCTAATAGGGCATTTTATTTTAAATTAAAACTTGCGCCCTGGCTGGTTTGGCTCAGTGGATAGAGCATCCGCCTGCGGACTGAAGAGTCCCAGGTTCGATTCCGGTCAAGGACATGTTCCTTGGTTGCGGGCACATCCCCATTCAGGGGTGTGCAGGAGGCAGCTGATCAATGTTTTAACTCTCTGATCCTCTCCCTTTCTCTCTGTAAAAAAATCAATAAAATATATATATATATATTTTTTTTTTAAAGAAAAAACTCAAAAAAGTCTGTGCTTCTACCATATAGGCTTATTTGTTAACTTGATCAATCCTTTTTGAAATCCTGGCACTCTGGTCTCAAAGAACAGTTTAAAAGAAACTTATTTGTAGCCAGAAGATTTGGAATGTTATAAAAAGGGTTGTAAACTGCCTCTATTTTAAGATGAGACAAAATAACAGTACTTAATCATACAAAAAATATTTATTAGGTCTCCAATATGCCCAAGGAAGACAATATAGAGTAGCAGTCCACCAACCCTCAGCTCAGATACCCCTTCTTGTGTGACTTTGGGCACACTCCAAAACCTCTTCAACACTATTTCGCCATTTGTAAAACAAAAATAAATCTAACATCACAGGTTATAGGAATTATTGAGTTACTCCTATGTACAGTACTTAACACTCAATTGCAAGCTCTTTTTATCATTGTGAAGTCACCCAAAAAGGCAGTCAATTTAGAATCTGATTATCTAGGCAATCTTGTATAGGGGACTGTGTTTATACTCCATCGAAGTACTAAATGAAAGCCATTCACGTACCCAGGGAAACAATGTGGTTTTAGATTAGGACATAACACACAAGGCAAATGTTTACTTTCAAAAAAGTATCAGAAACAAGACCTCCATGTCTAGGTCAATATCTACCAAAACTTAGTAATATGTACATTCTTTACCCTAGAAATTCCATCTTTTCTTATTTAAAATTTTTATTGTTGACACTACTGCAGATGTCCTCATATTTCCCCCTCTGTCCACCTCCACCCAGCCCATGCTCCTCTCCCTTGGCGCTCCCCACACTATTGTCTGTGTCCTTGGACTATGCATACAAGTTCTTCGGCTAATCCCTTCACCTTCCTTTATCCAGTCTCCCCCAACCCACTCCCCTCTGAGATCTGCCACTCTATTCCATGTATTCATGCCTCTGGTTCTGTTTTGTTCGCCAGTTTATTCTGTTCATTAGAATCCACATTTCAGCAGTCCTCGGGTTACATCAGAGATCCAGAGATCCGTTCCTACAGTGGGACATAACGTGATTTTCACCGGAAGTCAGAACTTACCTACATAAGCGCCTACGTCACTCACATGGAGCACATACACAGCAGTAATGAAGTGAAATAGTAAAAAAAAAAAAATTTAAAGATAACAATTCCTGACCTTTATTTGTGGTAAATAAATAAAAACATAAAGCACATATGTGCATACGTTGAAATGACGGAACTTTATTTTTTTATATATACTGTAAATGGCGATGTAACCACGAAACCACCTAAGTCCGACGTAACCGGAGGATGGCCTGTATTAGTGAGATCACGGCCTGTATTAGTGAGATCACGTAGTACTTATCTTTCTCTGAATGGCTTATTTCACTTAGCATAATAATCTCCAGGTCCAGTCATGCTGTTGCAAAGGATAAGAGTTCCTTCTTTTTTACAGCCTCATAATATTCCGTTGTGTATGTGTACCACAGCTTCTCCACTCATCTACCAATGATGGCACTTGTGCTGTTTCTAGATCTTAGCTATTAAATAACACTGCTATGAACACAGGAGTGCATATATTCTGATTGTTTTGGGATTCTTAGGATATATGCCCAGAAGTGGTCTTAATGGGTCAAAAAGCAGTCCCATTTTTTTTTTTTAAAGATTCTGGTTTCCACAGTGACTGTACAGTCTGCATTCCCACCAACAGTGCACTAGGGTTCCCTATCTCTACACCCTCGTGCACACTTGTTGATTGTTGTGGCAATTCCATTTCTAAAACTTTCTCCGTGTATGCAAGGAGGGAGACACAAGGTTATTTATCAGTCTTGCTTGTAGGAACAAGACAGATTACCTACATGTGCACCAACAGGTGACTGGTAAACTAGGTTATAATTAAAGTAATATCCTATATAATAAAAGACTAATAGGCAAATCAACAGAACAGCAGAACAACCAGTTGCTATGATACACATTGACCACCAGAGGGCAAACGCTCAACACAGGAGCTGCCCCCTGGTAGTCAGTAGGCAGAAGCTGGGCTCATGACCAGCGAGTGCAGCGGTGGTGGCAGGAGCTTCTTCTACCTCTGCAGCAGCACTAAGGATGTCCATCAGTCGGACATCCCCAAGGTCTCCCAGACTGCAAGAGGGTGCAGGCTGGGCTGAGGGACACCTCCACCCCTCACCCCATGCAAGTGCACAAATTTAATGCACCAGGCCTCTAGTTATACTATAAACTGTTATAAAGAATGTGCTATTGTGCCTATTATAGACTGAATTGTGATCCCAATAAAGTGACATGTTGAAGCCCTAATCCTAAGTACCTCAGAATATGGCTGACTGTATTTGGAGATAAGGTCTTTAAGGTAATGTAAAGTCATATCGATGGCCCTAATACAATGTGACTGGTGTCCTTATAAGGATATTAGGACACCAAAGTGTAGAGGGCCCCTTGGGAATGCACAGGGATGACCTTTAAATTAATGTCAGCTGAGTCCGAGGTGACTGTCATCATGATGGCATGGCTGTCATCACTCCAGCCCCCCAAACAGCCTCCCATTATCAGTACAGATTTATCAGTTATCAGTACAGTTATCAGATTTCTTATTTTTATCCATGTGCTTGGAATGAGGAACAAATAGGACCTTGACTTACCCAGGTCTTGATATGCTAAATCCCAGGACCTGGGCACACCCAAAACTTCTTTTACCTTAAACCCCTCTGGAAATCAATGAATGCGCTGTGCTGTCTGTGGTGGGTGTTGACTGTCCCTCCATCAGAGTGACAGCCTCCACCCAGCACCCAGTTTTTAGATCTATTTCTGCCTCTTGTCTCTTTCTTTTATTTCTCAATTTCCAGCTCCTCCCCTCAGGAACCTGTCCTCTCTTTCCATGAGAGACAAAAAGGAGAAACACCCACCTCACCAAAGTAGAAAAACACAAAAAACCACATGAGTTGCGATAGCTGGTTTGGCTCAGTGAATAGAACGTCAACCTGTGGCTAGAAGGTCCCAGATTCAATTCTGGTCAAGGGCACGTGCCTCAGTTACAGGTTCCTCCCCTGCCCGGGCCCTGGTCAGGCACTGCAGGAGGCAACCAACCGGTATGTTTCTCTCACATCAATATTTTTCTGTCTTTCCCTCTCTCTTTCACTCTTTCTAAAAATCAAGAGAAAAATATCCTCAGGTGAGGATTTAAAAAAAACAATCAGTTGAGTCCAAGTCATTAAAGACTGAACACTAGGCAGAGTTTTCATTTAACCTGGGTGAACAGGAGGCTACCATTTCTTTCTTAACCATGAACAAGTTTTGTGTGTGTGTGTGTGTGTGTGTGTGTGTATGTTTTTAAGAGTATCAATCTTATACCTGTATTCCAAGGTGAACAACCAGATAAAGTAAAGGAACTCAGCTATGAAACTACTTAAACAAAAGACCTGCACTAGGGTAGGAGCATGGAAAGAGAAAATAAATAGTTGATCTGTTTGAGGGTGGAGAGTGGATTTGTGTAAGGAGGTGGGAAATTATAAGGAAGTTTCTTAGTCTGGGAAATAAGAGAATAAGTTTGTACCACAGATAAATGGAGAAGTTAGAAGAAATTTATTATGTTTTTAAGGCATTCTTGTAAGAAAACAGCCTTTTCAGATTCAGTAGACAAATTCTGTCCTCAGTCTATCAAGGTTGAAATCATGTGCCAGCCAGTATAAGAAATCCTACATACAAGCATACATTTGCAGCAAAAAAATATAACAAATATGTGTTGACAACAAATCTATGTGGGTTTTTTTACAACATGTTTTTATTGATTTCAGAGAGAGGGAGAGAGATAGAAACATAAATGATGCAAGACAATCATTGATTGGCTGCCTCCTGCACGCCCCACTCTGGGGATCAAGCCTGCAACCTGGGGATGTGCCCTTGTCTGAAATGGAACCCAGGACCCTTCAGTCCACAGGCCAACGTTCTATCCACTGAGCCAAACCAACTAGGGCAGGGGTGGGCAAATTCATTAGTCAACAGAGCGGCAAACTGGCTCGAAAGCCACAGTTTGCCGACCACTGATCTAGGGTAACTTACAAATCTGCTTTATAAGCACACTTTAAAACCAAGGACAACACCATCAAAGCCAGAGTGGCTCAGTGGTTGAGCACTAACTTATGAACCAGGAGGTCATGGTTTGATTCCTAGTGGGGCATATGCCCAGGTGGCAAGCTTGATACCCAGTGTGGGGTGTGCAGGAGGCACCAAACAATGATTCTATTCTGTCTCATCATTAATGTTTCTCTCTCTCCCTTCCCCCTCCTCTCTTAAATCAATAAAAATATATTTTTTAAAAAATAGATAGTATGGATTAGAGATGCAGCAAGTCAAAAACATGTTCTTTGGACTCAGAATACACCCTTCAATGTGTCCTTTCGGCTCCTAACCCCTCCCATATTACTTTTTGAATAAAGAACAAATAAATTTTTTTCTATATCCTTCTGAAGGAGAAAAATCCTATTTCTAAGACATAAGTCAAATCTGCAGTCTGAACTAGCTAACGTGGTTTAACACCAAGTGTTTGAAGCCACCCAGGGAATAAACGTACTGTATCATCATGAGCAACTCTATTCTGGAAATGCACCAACTTTTTTTTTTTAATATATTTTATTGATTTTACACAGAGAAGAATTGAGAGGGACAGAGAGTTAGAAACGTTGATGAGAGAGAAACATCGACCAGCTGCCTCCTGCACACCCCCCATTGGGGATGTGCCCGCAACCAAGATTCATGCCCTTGACCAGAATCGAACCCGGGACCCTTCAGTCCGCAGGCCGACGCTCTATCCACTGAGCCAAACCGGTCCCGGCTGCACCAACTTTTAAACCAAGAAAAAAAATAACACTCTCCTATTTAAAAAAAAAAAAAAAAAGCAGTCTCCTCCTAAAGTATGTGTATCACATTGTATTTACAACTATATCAGAGTAAAATAGTTAAGGTAAGCAATCTTATCCTTAGACATTTTATAATTAAAATATGCCTCCAATTTTAAAACAACTCACTCAGATTTTAATCCATTAAAACAGTGTATAACAAATTTAAGCCTCACATAATTGCCAAAAAATTATCTCCACAACCTAAGTCTTCACGAAAATCTTTGCCATTGATTAGCTCTATTTTTATTTTATTAATTGATTTTTAAAGACTGGGAAAGGGGGAGAGGGAGAGAGACATCTATCAGCTGTCTCCTTCATGCCCCTCTACTGAGGCCCAAGCCCTGACCAGGAGTCAAACAGGCAACCTTTTGGTGCACAGGACAACTGAGCCACAAAGACAAGGGTGATTAGCTCTATTTTAAAAGCTGCCTGTCTTAGATTTTTTTTTCTTAGATTTTTTTGGCAGTTTGGCTTTTTTAATGTTTGCAGAGAATCATCTTACCATCACATTTTAAGTGCCAGAGAGGCAAATTTACTAATATAATTTATAGGAGAAGAAATTATAGCAATTTATACAAATGAAAGAAACAGAAATAAGAAATTTGGTGTCAGCAGAAAACAAACTTGGATCTTCAATACATGTCACATGCAGGACATGAATTAATCTTGATCCTGAAGAAAGCTTAATTATCAAATAGCAATTTAAAAAACAAACAAACTGAGACTGCCCAACTGGTGTGGCTCAGTGATTGAACATCAACCCATGAACCAAGAAGTCGCTGGCTCAATTCCCGGTCAAGACACATGCCCAGAAAAAAAAAAAAAAAAAAGACACATGCCCAGGTTTCCGGCTAGATCCCCAGTAGGGGGGGCATGTAGGAGGCAGCCGATGAATGTTTCTCTCTTCCCAACCTTTCTCTCTCTCTTAAAAAAAAAAAAAAAATCTATAAGAACATTATTTAAAACTTTACATTCTAATTGATTTGAATTGTGCCCCTCTAGTTTCTTCTGCACTCTCCATTATTTACTGACAGTTACCTTTTAAATTTTGCACACAATGAGATTAAATTTGGCCTCTATTGTGCCAATTCCCTTTTCCTCTTGTGTTTTAAGTACAAACTAACATAAGTGAACATAACATCAAGTAGTGCACAGATATATGCATTTACCTGATTCAATTTGTTGCACTCTTATCAGGTTAGAATTGTAATTGCACCATCTATATATATAAAAGGCTAATATGCTAATTGTCCAACCATCCTGGTCACTATGACGCACACTGACCATCAGGGGGCAGACACTCAATGCAGGAGCTGCCATGACGTGCACTGTCCATTTACAGAGAAATGGCACTGCAGACTGGTGCCCAAAAAGTAACACTCGGCTTCCCCCAAGTGGAACACATTGGCCTGCCACCACCCCATCAAATTACAGCCAACACTGCCGAGACTCCATGGTGCAAAATGTAGCCCACAACCCAGCCCAGACCAAAACAGTGCCTCTGGGTGCTGGGTAATGACGTCACGTAGCAA
The DNA here is from genome assembly GCA_963693515.1 of Pipistrellus nathusii. NCBI lineage: Eukaryota > Metazoa > Chordata > Mammalia > Chiroptera > Vespertilionidae > Pipistrellus > Pipistrellus nathusii. The sequence continues at coordinate 12,046,312 of OY882859.1, read as the reverse complement.
TACCTGGCTTCCTCTTCCTAGCAACTAGCCTCCTTGCAGTTTGTTCAGCCCAGGAACAGGACTTGCTTTATAGCCAGGGGGAAACATTTTACACTTTAATCAAATGTCTGTAAAGCATTTCCTCGTGCCTCAATTCATTTGATCCTCACATAAGTCCTGAAGTAGATAAAAGAATCGATGGAATCCTATTTTTCTTTTCATTAGCCGGAAAACGGAGATTTAGAAAGTTTAGAAACTTGACGTGACTAAAATGAAGAAATGGTAGACCTTAAAAACAACTTCAGGTTTTCTCACTGCGTAGAATATAGTCAAACACTGCTGCAGTTAAATAGTTTACCCTTTGTTCTCCTTGCATGATCTACAATAATAACCTGCTTCGTGTTGATATTTACTGGTGTGTTGCTAACAATTACCTGAAAGAGAAGTTGGGGTGTTTCACTGGGCTGGAAAAAGTGTAGCTAACCAGAAAACAGGTCTAACCAAGCAAGTTTATTCTATATATTAATATATACTGGTAAAAGGCTGTTGACTCAGGCATGCACAATACATATAAAGCTCTTGCTGGCGCCAATCGCACACGTGTGTTTCAATCTGTCATTGTCAATCGTGAATTTGGTTGACACTTCTATTATAAAGGGCGAATAGCAATATTAAAATATTTCTTCTAGCTGAAACCGGTTTGGCTCAGTGGATAGAGTGTCAGCTTGTAGACTGAAGGATCCCGGGTTCAATTATGGTCAAGGGCATGTGCCTTGGTTGGGGGGTGTGCAGGAGGTGGCTGTTGGGTGTTTCTCTCTCATCGATGTTTCTAACTCTCTCTCTCCCTTCCTCTGTAAAAAATCAATATATATATATATATTTCCCCCCCCCCCAATTCATTTCCTTTCCATGTGAATGAATTCATGTACCAGGTCATTCATTTTGTAGATAAGGAAGCTAAGTATATTGGTGCACTTTTAAGTTTTCAAAACAGTGTTGAAAAATCAGAGTTTTTATTTTCTTAAACTAAGTTTAAAAAGACTAAACCATTCGTTCAAAAGAAGCATCTAAATGTGTACCTAATTTTGTATATATGCTTACTTTTTTTAGCCAATAACAAAAAGTTGCTATCAAAAAAAGTTTACATTTTAAAATCTAGTAATTTATTGCTTTGGCCAATTTGGCTCAGTGGATAAGCAACGGCCTGCGGACTAATGGGTTCCAGGTTCCTTTGCAGTCAAGGGCACATGCCCAGGTTACAGGTTTAATCCCCAGTAGCAGACATGCAGGAAGCGGCAATCAATGATTCCTTCTCATATTGATGTTTCTATCTCTATCCCTCTCTCTCCCTTCCTCTCTGAAATCAATAAAGATATATTTTAAAAATCAATAAAATCTAGTAATTTATTTTAAGATCTTAATGTTAATATCAAACTCCACAATAAAAATATGACTTTCTAGCCAAAGCCGGTTTGGCTCAGTGGTAAAGCGTCAGTCTGCGGACTAAAAGGTCCCAGGTTTGATTCCGGTTGGGGGCATGTGCATTTGTTGCGGGCACATCCCCGGTAGGGGGTGTGCAAGAGGCAGCTGGCCGATATTTCTTTCTCATCGACGTTTCTAGCTCTCTGTCTCTCTCCCTCTCTGTAAAAAATCAATAAAATATATTTTTTTAAAAATATATGGCTTTCTAGGAAAGTAGTTGATATATTGTTAAACTCTATTTCAGAAGATTCCAAAACTGACCTCCTCTCAATTAGTGCTCAGCTGGTAAAACAAAGGTGTATTATGATGAAAAATCCTGAAACCATAGATGCTTTGTTAAGAAACCTTATTCTTTACTTCCAACTCTTCTTAATCTAGTTTGTTTTTTTTATTATCTTTGTACATATACCATTGCCCACCCCCTCCCAGTCATGCCCTCCCTCCCCAGAGTTTTGTGTCCATTGGTTGTACTTATATGCATGTATATAAGTCCTTCTTCTTCATCTACTTTTAAACAGATTTAAAAGTAAACCAAAAAAAGTTACAAATATTCTTAAACTGCCAACCAACAAAGCAAATGGTATCTGAGGTCTTGCTTACGCTTTCTTCTACAAAACGTATCCTCTTCTTACACTCCTTAACACAGTACTCTTTTATTCCTTCATCTCTCCCTTGTTTCATTGGCTCATTTGATCTGTCCTCAATCTCTTGTTTCCACAAGGAGTAGCAAACAGTGATAATCTATTTAGCTGAAAAGGATGACGGTGGTTTAACTTCCAACACTAGATGGTTTCATATTGCCACTTGGGACACAGAGAACGACACAAGTGTGACTGAGACATTGCTCCTCCAGCTCTCCTGGGGTCTTCAGCTCCAGGCAGCCAGGAGCAGCCTCAGCATCTACCCGTGTGACATTTCCCATGTCTGCCTTGCTTTCAACAGAGCTAGGAAGCACTACCCTAGAGTGCACACTGCACAGGGATAGCACTGGTGAACTTCTCCTACACCAAATACTTTAAGAAAAAGGGGAAAGTTATTAGAAAAAAAATCAATTTAGTCCTTAAAAAATAACAATAATTTTTTAATATGGCAGCTAAAACTGACTAGATTTTTGTTATTAACATCTTCCCTTTAGACTGGAAATATGGTTTGTTTTAAAGAAAGGATGCCCAGCCGGAATGACTCAGTGGGTGAGCATTGACCTATGAACCAGGAGGTGGTGGTTCAATTCTCAGTCAGGACACATGCCCAAGTTGCAGGCTCAATCCCCAGTAGGGGGCATGCAGGAGGCAGCTGATCAGTGATTCCTTCTCATCACTGATGTTTCTCTTTCTTTCTCTCTCTCTCTCTCTCTCTGTCTCTCTCTCTCTCTCTCTCTCTCTCCCTTTCTCTTTGAAATCAATAAAAATATATATATTTAAAATGTTTTTAAAAAAGCAGCCCTGACCAGTTTGGCTCAGTGGATAGAGCTTCGGCCTGTGGACTGAAGGGTCCCAGGTTTGATTCCAGTCAAGGACATGTACCTTGGTTTCGGGCACATCCCCAGTGGGGGGGTGTGCAAGAGACGGCTCATTGATGTTTCTAACTCCCTCTCTCACTTCCTCTCTGTAAAAAAAAAATCAATATGTTTTTTAAAAAGATATGGATGTTTAGGGCAAATGCAGATAGCAGCTTAAAAATGGCAGCCAAAGAGAAGTTGTAATAACAAGAGCACTTACTATGTGCCAGTGAATTGTCTTAAGTACTTGCCACAGACTAACTGATTTGATTCTCCTAACACCGTGAGGCAGGGACCATTGCTGGTCTTATTATACAGAAGGTAAACCTGAGTCACAAAGACATTACTTAGGTTGCACATAACTAATAAGTAGCAGAGCCAGGATTTTAACCCTGGCAGTCAGTTTCGGACTCTACACTTTTAATCACCGTACTAACAGCGTTTTTCTGAAGAACACACAGCAGCAGAATTAAAACAGCAAATCCTAATGGCTTACTTTTGGAGAAAAGGATGGAAGTGTTAAAGTGTAGCGTTAAAGCAGAGGGAGCAACAAGGTTCTCTTCAGGTGACAGCCAGCCAATGCTTGGTGAATGACTTAACCATGTATAGGTTTTTGCTATATTAGAAACTGTTCTGAACTTCAGCATAGCTAAATATTTGAGAAAAAAAATCTTTCCTAAACAATTTTTTTAATGAAATATCATTTGGTGGCAAAACACCTGGTTTTACTTCATGAAATAAGTAGTTTGAGACCAATGTCCCAGGGGCAACTAGGGAAGAAGAGTTTTGACATCCAGGGCTTTTAACAGCAGCAGACAAAGCTGAAATGGCAAGTAAGGAAAACTGCTTTACCAAAAATATTTTGGACTGAAGAGATAAGTAACTAAAAGTAGAAACTAGTAAGGGACAAAGCATAACATGACCAGGAACTTGATACTGTTGAGTAGAGGAGAAGTGGCAAAAATAAGCTGCTAATGGCTAAGAAATAGAGGATACTTCAAATCAACTTTAAAAAAGAGAGAGAGAGAGCCCTGACCAGTTTGGCTCAGTGGATAGAGTGTCGGCCTGCAGACTCAAGAATCCCAGGTTCGATTCCGGTCAAGGGCATGTGCCTTGGTTGCGGGCATATCTCCAGTGCGGGGTGTGCAGGAGGCAGCTGATCAATGTCTCTCTCTCGTTGATGTTTCTAATTCTCTCTCCTCTCCCTTCCTCTCTGTAAAAAATCAATAAGTATATTTCTAAAGAGAGAGAGAGAGAGAGAAAGGAATGAAACAGACTGAAAGGCCCCAGGTTCGATTCTGGTGAAGGGCACATGCCACATGCTGGGGTTGCAGGCTCCATCCCCTGTAAGGGTCGTGGAGGAGGCAGCCAATCCATGATTCTCATAATTGGTGTTTCTATCTCTCTCTCCCTCTCCCTTCCTCTCTGAAATCATTAAAAATGTATTTTTTTAAAGTACACAGAAAGAAAAGGTTAACCCTCAAACATCATCAAATTCATTCATCTGACAAACATTTCTAGGGATACAGGGGTGACCAGGGAAGTCAAACCCCTGCCCTCATAGAATCTATGTTCTAATGGAGGAAACTAATACATTTGGAAAAGAATCCTGAATATTGAAGGCCAAGAATAAAGCTCTTTGATATAGTGGGCTATATAGATCCATTTATGGGAAATAAGTTCACAAAATATTAGCACTCCTCCTGATGCAGAGGCCCTCTAGTCTGAAATGCTCATTGTTTCTTATCCTCTTGAAAAAGACCCTAAGACAATAAATGCATGAAAAATGTTATCTACAAATTAAAAGTATAATCTGAACTTTACTTCCAAGAATACCTATAAATACTACTCCCGGATAGGCACAGTAAATTGTACCTCAAAGTTTTCCAAATGAGACAGCTCCTGGATTAATACATTTTATTAGAGTAACCATTTTAAAAAGAACTAGAAATGCTTTTCTAATAGAACATAAAATTTTAAGTGGAAAAATTACCCAAATAAAAAACAAATCTTAAGTTACAAGACAGTCAAGATTTGGTCTCAGTGAGCTTTAAAAATCTGATTTTTTTTTTTTTTAAGAGAGTAGAAGGGCAGGAAAGGGAAGTGGAGGGGAGGAAGAGCAAAGGGAAGAAAGAGAGAGAGAGAAATATCAATGTGAGACACATCCATTGCTTGCCAGCCACATACACCCCGGGGACCAAAAATCAAACGAACAACCCAGGGATGTGCCCTTGGCCAGAAAACAAACCCCCAATTCTTTGGTTTGCCAACGCTCTAACCACTGAACACACTGGCCAGGGCTCTCACTGATATTTGATTTAAGCCACCAGAAACCCTAGCTATAACAACTCTCTTAGATTCAAAAAAAAAAATAATCTGAACTGAGTACAACTGTTCATTATTATGTGAAAACATTTTAAGAGGATGTGATACTTCTTAGGTCCTGAAGTAATTACTAGAAAATAAGCTCATTTTTAAAACTCGGTTAATTACCAATCTCACTGCTTCAGTTTAAACACTATAAACTCAAACTACTCTGCTATATATATATTTCAAGAGGAAAGATACAAGTTGCTATACGTACATTTAAACGTCTTAAATATGGAAGATTCAAGAAACAAGACAGCAGGTAAGTGTTCCATTTTTACACTCTTAAAACATGATCAATTATGGCAAACATATTTCAGGAGACCCAACCTCCACACCTATCCAATCCACAACACCTATACACTACAGAAAGCCGATTTAAACGTACACTTCTTTTATGTGTTTCCTAACAAGCAATTTATTCTCTCTATACAAATGAGAAACAATAGGAAAGTGCTTGTCCCAACAAGAACTACTTTTACAATGCATTACACAATTGGGTCTCATTTGCTTTACAACGCTAACATTTTTTTCTGTGCTACTGTATTTACCCTGTAGTCCAAAAAGGATGTACCTTACATTCTGGGGAACAAATATTGTGATCCAAAAAGTCTGAAAATGTTACTCAAGTTTTCTTAGTTAAAGATCCAAAACTCCTTTTTAATGACAAATCTAAAAGTGTAGCAAGCAAAGATCAGGGGTGACATGAACTGATTCTCTTTTCCCTGTCACAAAAAGCACAGGTTAGTCCACTTAGGGTAAGCACTCTGCATCAGGAAGTCATACAGGAGATGTTAAACAGCCTAGGAAGGTCATCTGGACCAAAGATGCTTCTACAAATAAAGTCACTTCGTTGAGTACAAAGGGATCTTTAAAGGTATGGCCTTCATAAGCGGCTGTGCATGGTGGTGTCTTTCGCTTTATTCCCTGGCACAAAGCTAATCTTGGGGTTTTAAACCTTCCTGGCTTTTGGGTGCACTTGGGACGACCGGGGTTTGAAAAGATCTCTGAATGCGATGCACTGAGAAGCAGGCAAGGAAGGATAGCCAGCGCAGGCTGCAAAGTGCTCTCTTACATGGATGAATCCCCCCCCCCCCCCCGACTTGCAGGAGTTAAAACTCGCACCCCTTCTACTGCGATGACGTAATCTTCCACACTGCATGTCTCTTGGACTTAAAGGGGAGGAAAAGAAGGCAAACGAACAAAGAAAATTTCCCCCAAGGAAGAGGAATTAAGAAAGTGGCAGAAGGACAGTTTCGAGAGATGGTTAGGTAACTCCCAGAAAGGGAAGCTCAGCTGAACAGGCAGAGAGAGCTGGAGAGGCAAGCGGAAATGGCATTAGGCGCTCAACCTGAAGCAGAGAGAGAGTCGCCTAGAGAAACGGGGCTCAGACCCACCCCGCCCGGACCGAGCGTCGGAGCCGAGGCTGCGGAGAGGAAGCCGGTCGCAGGCAAAGCCCGGGGGGGACCAGCCAGCCACCCTCCGGGGCCCGCACTTCCCGGCCGCCGGCACCGCGCGCCCCTCCCCCGCCGGCCGCAAGATGTCCGCGGCGGCGCCGGCGGAGCAGGAAGTAGGCGCTGGGGCGCTGGGGCCAGCCCGGCCGCCGGGGCCACAGGCACTCCGCTCAGCCCGGCGCCCGGGAGCGGCCCCGAGGCCCAGGCCCACGACGGCGCCCCGGCCCGCCGCCCGCCGCCCGCCCTCGGGGCCGGCCTGGGGGAGGGGAGCCCCGGCGGCCGGGATGGGTGTGACCCCTTCCTTCCGCCGCCGCTGCCCGGTGACAACCCGGCACCGCCCGCGCCCTCAGGCCGGCACCCCGCATCCCGGCCGCACGCCCCTGGGCCAAACGGCCGCCCCCCGCCCCCCGCCCCTTCCCCGCCGGGACCCTCTCCCCTCCGTCCCCCGAGAGAACCCAGACCCGCGCTCTCCCGCACGGCGCCGCGCGACCCGGGCAACCCCACCCCCACCCCGCGCCCCCAGGCTCCCCCGGAACCCAGAAGCGGGGTGTCCCCGCGGACAGGGAGGTGCCGGGGCGGCACAGGAGGGACGGGACAGTGGGGAAGCCGCTCCCGCAGGGAGCCCTGGGCCCCGCACTCACCTCAGCCTCTCCGCCGGGGCGTTGGCAGCACTGCGCGGGGTCTCCTCGGCGGCCGGACAGGGGCACGCGCTTGACGTCAGCACGCAGGCGACGCACGGTTGGGTACCCGCGGAAGTGGGCGGGGCCGGGAGGCAAACCGAGGCCGAGAAAGGACGTGAATTCACTCCTCCGCCTTGGCTCGGGCTGCCTGTCGCGCACGCGCCCGCCGACGCGGCTCTCTCGGTTGCGGCTGAGCGCACATCCTCCTGAGACGGTCTTATTTATGATATGGAAACGGCCGTTTGCAAAGTGCGTTCACTAGCATTTCTTCCGAGCCTTGCATTCTGGTGAAGAACAGTATTATCTCCCCTAGTTTGCAGAGAAGACGGAAACAACTCAGAGGAAAGTGACTTGCGGAAGACCAACTGCAGGCGATATGGCCCTGTATTCGATGGGTCCGCCCAGAGCTGAGCCGCTCTTCTCATCTCTGCCTACACCTCAGCCTCCTTCCCTCCAGCCACCGCGTCTTATTTTGGTTTAGACACTTCCTCCCCGTTGCAAGGCCCTGCATTCACTGTTTCCTAGCCTGCTCCTCCTCCCAAGCCCTGTGGCTGGCTCTCAGCCCTCCCAGATCACCCTAGCCTCACAGCACCTGTTTATCTGTCCTCCCTGCTAGTGTGGAAACTCCAGGGGAACAGGAACCTTCTCTCTGTCTTTTCTCAAACGTGTCCCAGTGTTAGAGGAAAACAGCTTATTTTAATAGTTCATTTATTGTTGACTACAGCTATTTGGCCAAGAAAAACACCTATTTTAAATATATATAATTTAATAGTCATATTTCCTTTTGGACTTTTTTTAAGCTTTTTAATTCTTTATTGTTCAAAGTATTACTTAAGTCTCCTTTTTCCCCCTCTCCCTGGCCGCCCATACCCCCCAGTACATGGCCTCACTCCTCCTCTACTGTGTCCATTGGTTTTGCTCATATGCATACATACAAGTCCTTTGGTTGATCTCTTACTCCCTCACCCCCTGCATTCCTTCATAGGTTGGACAGTCTGTTCAATGCTTCTGACTCTGGTTCTATTTTTGTTCATCGGTTTGTTGTTTGGACTTTTTGTAATTACATAAGAATAAATGCATTTTTGAGTGGTTATTGTAGACATGGAATATTAGCTACTTTAAACTCAACCATTTTATAAGAGCTAGTACCCCCATTTATTGATACATGAACTGAGGCTTAGAAGTGTTAAGGGACTTGTCCAAAGTCGCCAAGGCAGGCAGTGGCAGAGCTGGGACTTGAACCCCGGAGGCTGTCTCTAGTTGACCACTACTCTATATAATACCCAGCAGGTTTATTATACAGAAATCAAAAGACAAGCTTCAGCTGTGGCCCTGCCTTAAATAATACCAATTATTAACATTTTGGTGTATACCTTCTCAGTAATTTATATATGTGTGTGTGTATACACATACATCTATTGCACAAAAACAGATTGTAATCTGCTTTTCTCTCTCAAAACTACATTGTGAATATCTTTTTGTGTCAAATAAAGCATTATTTGTAAAGGCTGTATTCTAATGCGTGGACATTACACTATTCACCCAATCTCCTATTGGAATCTAAGTTGTTTTGGGCAATTATAAAAATGTTAGTACCACAAAAATACATCAGCTTCATTTCTTAAACTTGAGAGAAAACTTGTGGTTTCTCCTTCAACAAGGCCAATTGGCAGTGACCTTTCCTTCTTCCCTTCTCCCAATTCCATGAATGTGCCCAGACAATGTCTGCCCTTTCTGCCAGCAGCAATATCTTGATGGGGTGTCACCCAACTTCTTGGCTTTTCCTGCCTTTATTCTGAGGACAAGGATTCACTTAGCACTGTGTCTATTTTGTCAGAAGACCCCTCCTCCAACTTTTCACAGCCCCAAAAAGCAGTAGCTTTACTACTTGACCTCAGTCTACCCCTTCCCTTGCTGCTGGCCATCAAAACACCAGTCTCTCACTGGCTATGGCTGCCTCATATTAACAGGAGGAGTAGCCTATTGGTCTCCAGCTCTGCTTCCCCTGTGGTTACAAACCCAGTGTCCATTCCTCTTTCTTCCGGTAACACCTCCTTCTTCTGGTAGCACCCCTACCCCTCTTCTCACTCCAAGTAGCTCTAGAGATGATTCTACCTAATTGTAGGAATAGACTGGTGACCCAGACTTGGCCATTCAGAGCATTTTTAAAAATATATATTTTATTGATTTTTTTACAGAGAGGAAAAGAGGGGGATAGAGAGTTAGAAACATTGATGAGAAACATCGATCAGCTGCCTTATGCACACCCACCAACAGGGGATGTGCCCACAACCAAGGTATATGCCCTTGACTGGAATCGAACCTGGGACCCTTCAATCTGAAGACTGATACTCTATCCACTGAGCCAAACCGGGGTCAGCCAATCAGAGCATTTTGTGTGTGTGTGTGTGTGTGTGTGTTTTACGTTTTTATTGATTTCAGAGAAAGGAAGGAAGGAGAGATAGAAACATCACTGATGATAGAGAACCATCATTGGTTGCTTATTGCACACACTAGGGATTGAGCTGGAAACCCAGGCATGTGCCCTGACCTCCTAATTCATACATAAGTCAATGCTCAACTGCTGAGCCACACCAGCCAGGCCCAATCAGAGCATTTTAGAACCTGTACCCAGAAAATTAATACCTAATTTCTAGAGGTTTCCTTTGAGAATCTCTGTTTTAATTCATTTTATACAGCACAACTTTCATCTTCCCAGGTATCAGCTCTTATTAAGCCACTTCCAAACTCAGGAACCCCTAGCGTTTTCTCCTATGTCTTCCAAGAAAAAGTCTAAGTCCTTCAGCTAGGCATTCTGCATTCTCTTGATCTGGCACCAATTTGCCTTTCCAAAGTTACTTGCTTTTCCCTTCTGTATTAGTCAGGGTTCTCCAGAGGAACAGAACCAATAGCAAACACCTACACCTACATCTATCTTTCTTTCTATCTTTATCTCCTATTTTATACTTTTTTAATATATTTTATTGATTTTTTTTTTTTTTTTTACAGAGAGGAGGAGAGAGGGATAGAGAGCTAGAAACGTCAATGAGAGAGAAACATCGACCAGCTGCCTCTTGCACACCCCCTACCGGGGATGTGCCGGCAACCAAGGTACATGCCCTTGACCGGAATCGAACCTGGGACCTTTCAGTCCGCAGACCGATGCTCTACCATTGAGCCAAACCGGTTTCGGCTCCTATTTTATACTTTTTAAGGAATTGACTCATGGAGACGGATTAAGTCCCAAGATCTGTATGGTGAGTTGGCAAGTCAGAGACCCAGGAGAGTAGTTCTAGTTCAAGTCCTAGGGCCTGAGAACCAGAAGAGCCGATTATTCAGTTGCATTCCAATGGCCAGCAGGCTCAAGACCCATGAAAGACCATGGGTCCTTGACTCCAAAGCCAGAAATAATTTTCCCTAACTCAAGGGTTGGTCAGCCTTTTGTTCTACTGATTAGATGAGTCCCACTTCATTAGTCTGCAATACTTAGTCTACCAATCTAAATGTTAATCTCATCCCCAAACATCCTCACTCCTAGAATGTTTGAACAAATATCTGGGCATCTCATGGCCCAGTCAAGTTGACAAAAAAATTAAACATAAGACCTTCCATCATATACTTTATGCTCACAACTTCCTTTTGTGCACCTAGTATCATAATCTCTTGCTGCTAAACCCTTGGCTCAGGTTGATCCCTTTGCCTAGAATACCTTTTCTGCTCATCCATCCTGTCAAGTCCCACTATGAACTCTTTTAGACAACACTGACCTGTATTCTTTCCCACCTCAGCACCTCTGAAGATTCAGTGGTTCCCTTCTCTGTCTGCCAAACTCCTATTCCTCTCTCCTTAAAATACTGTCCTAGCTCTCAGCTCTGAAGCCCTCCCTGAAAACCCCAGGCCACAGTCATTCCTATTGCACTGGATATTTCTAGCATACAATATTAGAATCATTTATATCTGTGCTGACACAGCCATTTATCTGTGAACTGGCAAGGATCTTATTCATTTTTGTATCCTTTGACCTAATTTCCTGGCATACTGCCTGCCTTCAAAAACGTTTGATAAATAATGCATGAATGAACTTAATGGCACCTCTTCCACAAAGCCTGCTCTGCTTCCAGCTGCCAAAAGTGATCTCTGCCTCTTCCAAACACCCATAGCACTTATCTGGGGACTTCTTCAGGCCATGGCCCTGTTCTGACATGTATCTCCATGCTGTCTCTGCCTGACTACGAGCTCGCAGGGGCAGGCGAGGTTTTGAACACATCTCTGTGCCTCTCACCATACACTTTAAGTGCCTTAAACAGTGAGAATTTAAACACAGGCTGAATGAAAGAAGCCTCAAAACTTCCATCAATAAATCAACGAATCACAAGTGGAGAGAAAGGAACCCTCATCATTGCTAGTGGGAATGCAGACTGGTGCAGCACTATGGAAAATAGTATGGAACTTCCTCAAAAAGTTAAAAATGGAACTCCCATTCGACCCAGTCATCCCAATTCTAGGAATATATCCCAAGAAATAAGAAACAACAATCAGAAAGGACTATGTTCATAGCAGCACAATTTACAAGAGCTAAGATTTGGAAACAGCCTAAGTGCCCATCAGCAGGTGAGTGGATTAAAAAACTGTGGTATGTTTGCTTTGTAATTATTGTACTGTACATTAGTGTTATGTGCTTTTACTCATGGATAATCCTAATAAAGAGGGAATATGCTAATTGACCATCACACCCTCACAAAGATGGCGGCACCCAGTCCCCTCTGCCCCCCAGCACCCAGGGCAGGCCTAAGGCACAGGCAAGTCTTGGATGATGGCTACCCAGCCGCCCAGGGCTGCCCAAGGCTCAGGTAACCAGGACCAGCCGAGGCTTGTGCTGCCGGCAGTGGCATCACCTTCCCCTGATCGCTGGGTCACCTCCCACCCCTGAGGGCTCAGGGACTGTGAGAGGGGGCAGGCCTGACTGAGGGACCCCCCCTCTCTAGTGCATGAATTTTCATGCTCTGGGCCTCTAGTATTTCATAAGAATAAAGGTTAAAGAGAACTCAATAAAACAAAAATAAAATCTTCCCGAAACTAGTTTGGCTCAGTGGACAAGAGGATCGGCCTGCAGACCTAAAGGTCCCAGGTTCGCCGAGACCGGTTTAGCTCAATGGATAGAGTGTTGGCTTGGGGACTGAAGGATCCCGGGTTCGATTCCAGTCAAGGGCATGTACCTTGCTTGCAGGCATATCCCCAGTAGGGGGTGTGCAAGAGGCAGCTGATTGATGTTTCTCTCTCATCGATGTTTCTAACTCTCTATCTCCCTTCCTCTCTGTACAAAATCAATAAAATATATTTTAAAAAATAAAATAAATAAAGGTCCCAGGTTCGATTCTGGTCAAGGCCATGTACCTTGGTTGCAGGAACATCCCCAGTAGGGGAGGTGCAGGAGGCAACTGATCAGTGTCTCTCATCGATGTTTCTCTATCCCTCTCCCTTCCTCTCTATAAAAAATAAAATATATATTTAAAAAAATGGAACTTTAAAATCTTTTTTTTAAATATATTTTTATTAATTTTTCACAGAGAGGTAGGGAGAGAGATATAGAGCTAGAAACGTCAATGAGAGAGAAACATCGACCAGCTGCCTCTTGCATACCCCCTACTGGGGATGTGCCCGCAACCAATGTACATGCCCTTGACCGGAATCGAACCTGGGACCTTCCAGTCCGCAGACTGACGCTCTACCACTGAGCCAAACCGGTTTCGGCGGAACTTTAAAATCTTACTGCTGTCACTTGATTTTTTTGTTGTGCAAAATCCTATCACTTAAATCAAGGCTACCCTTCCATTCTGATTTACTGGCTGGTCTTTCCCTCCACTGGATTATAATGGCCCAGACCTTGTCAACAGCTTCATCAGCTGCTAGGATTCCAGATGTGCTCCTGGTTTAGCCTGCCACACCCTAAGAGCTGAAACCTGCCTACTCCATGGCTCTGACCCCATTCCAAGCTTCTTCTGCAGCCCCTCCTGCTGCTGGGCCTTCCTCCTCTTTGTACCACATCAGTACATTTGTCTAGGGACCTTGCCTCTTCTAGGAGTCAGAGAAAGGAGAGGAACTGACCAAACCTGTTTCCTGCTTGCCTTTTTCCAACTGGTTCAGGCTTGCCAGGCTTTCATCTCTGTTACATGTTTCTGATGGAGATAATCTGGGTCACTAAAGATGAGTAGATGAGATGGGATAGGGGAAAGAAAAGTCTAGAAGTAACTGAGCAACTCTATCCCCATCCAGTAGGATTTAAAAAGAACCCAGAGGCACATAGCACAATGATGAAGTTTTAATTTGAAATTATCTGAGAATCACTCTTGTGGGCCAATTGGTTATTGGCAATTGTGACCAGTATTCAAGATAGTGCCTACTATGTGCTAGGTACCTCAGGTACAAAGGTGACTAATATCCTGCTACTTAACCCCTTCAATGGCTTCTCCTGGCTCTTGTCCATCTCTCTAACCTCCTGTTTTTCTCAGATATTTGAGCTTACTGTGCCACCTCAAAGCCTTGCACTTGTTCTCTCTCCTGCTCTTCACCTTTCACCCTGAAGGTCTTTGCTTAAATAGTGCCTCTTCAAGACCTCTACCCCACCCAGCTTTCTTTCTTTCATAGTGCTAATCACTATCTCAAATAATCTTACCTCTTTTTCTTACTATCTCATTCCTTTAAAAATTTTTAAAAGTTTTTTTTCACCACTGTACTACCAGCTAGAATATAGTGCATACTCAACAAATCTGTTGAAGAAATACTATAGATGAAGACATAATCCCTAATCAAGGAATCAAGGTCTCATGTGGGGCAAATAATAATCAAAATCAGTGCTAGGACAAGAGTTTGTATAAGGATCTAGGGGAATAATAAAAGTATTCACGATAACATTTATTAAGTACTTCCTGTGTTCTAGGTATTGTTCTAAGTATTTACTAAGTATTCTCTCACTTGAAATTCACAAGAACTCTGGCATATAGAAACTATTATCTTTAACCAAAAATGAGGCATGAAAAGGTTGTTAGTAACATTTGCCAACCCATTCAGCTGGTTGGTAGAGGAGCTGGGATTCAAATCCAGAGCAACCAGGTAGGTTTCCCAAAGGAGCAAGGTTTTATCTGAGTCTAGAGAACTTGAACAGTCTAGAGACCTGGCCAGGCCAGGGTGGGGCATGCTGGAAGAACCGAAAGCTTCCTGGCAGAAAGAGCAGGCATGTCCAGGTAGACAAGCATGGAAAAGCAGGGGTAGATGAATCTCAGCAACACAATATTGAATCCAAGAAGACAGACACAAAAGGGTATTTACTGTAATTTTCCACAATGTGCAAAAACAGGCAATAGAAATCCTATCGGCAGTTATTCTCAGGGGATTGACTAGGAAAGGGCATGAGACTTCTGAGATACTGATTATAGTCTGTACCTTCATCTGGATGGTGGTTATAGGGGTGTGCCCGCTTCATACCATTAAGACTTGTGCACTTTACAGGATGCATGTTATATTTAAGTTTAAAAAATTAAAGGTCACTACAGTATTGGTGTAAAAAAACAAAACAAAACAAAAAAAAACCACTTGTGATTTTCTAAGAAGGGTAGAATTTTTTTTTTTGATGACGAGATGTAATGCCTGTGAATAAGATAAGCAATACGGAGAGGGATGTGGAGGAGTGGGATAAGAACCATATTTTATGTATAGGAATTAGGAAATGGAAAATGGAGCAGAGAAGGGCTCAGAAGAAAAGAACAAAATCAAAGGGACAGCTGAGAAATCTAACTGAATTTTCCCTAACCAAGCAGATTCAGATACAATTGCATTTATTGAATGTTCCTGTCTCCAGTGCTGTGCTAGGGTGATCCTAGCTAGGAATAAGTCAGGTGTGAAAATGCTAGTTCAGAGAGATGATGTGACTTGTCTGAAATCACATTCCCTGTAAATACTAGAGTTATCTTTGCTGGAAACATCCCATTTGTGCCCCTAAGACAAGGTTCCAAAACACTAAGTATTGGCTTCAATTCAAGGCAGAGTTTGAGCTCAGAGGAAGTGGAGGGGAGGCCCTGGCCTTTTTGGCGGTATAGGTGGCTTCCTGCCCAGGAGACACACCCAGCTTCAAAATCACCACTCTAGGCAGTCAGGTTGTTGCTAGGCACTAAGGGGGCCCTTGAGCTTTCAAGTAGAGCCAGTGCAGGACTGCTAACCTCACCCCATTGCAAGGCCAGGTACAGAATGGGGAAGGAAGCCAGTCTCCTGGGTTAAGCCTAAGTGAAGAGATTCCCCACCCCCCTTCTTTTTTTAATTTTACTGCCATCACCAGCCCTTACACGGAATAAATCATCTCACTCCCTGCCCTCTTCCCAATGTAACACTTAGTGGTCTCCCATGAACTCTAGTTATTTGTGTTTACTAGAAGGAAATACCTTAAATCAGGGAGCAACCATGTGTCTCCTACAAATACCAACTGTTCCTTGAGAATCAGCCACAGATAGAACTTGTATTGGAAGCCAAGAATATAGAGATATCATCTTCATGGAGCTCACAATCTGCCTGGGAACACAAAGCTGTACTACAGAGTGATATTTAGAATAGGGCATAGCACGTTGGGTACACAATATATATTTGCTGAATGAACAGGGACTGATGCGTTAGAACAGCTCACAGGTGCCAATTCAAGGCAGACATCAAAAAAAGCTTCAGGAAGGTAACCATGCCTATCTGCATAATAATGAATAGAAGCCCTGACATAGTCCTGTGCACCAAAGGATGGCCAGTTAGATTTCACTTCAGGGTACATATTGGTCTGAGGTTACAGGCTCTATCCCCGTCTGGGGTTGCAGATCATTCTCTGATATTTGTTTCCCTCTCAAATCAATAAAAACATATGCATTTTTAGAAGCCCTGGTCAGTGTTTCTCAGTGGTTAGAGCATTGGCCCTCTCACTGAATGGTCTCAGGTTTGTTCGATTCCCGAAGGCATGTAGTTTGCAGGTTCAATCCCTTGCCTGCGTGGGGATGCTTTCAGGAGGCCACCAATTGATGGTTCTCTCTCTCCTTCCCCCTCCATCCCTCCCTTCCATTCTTCCTAAAAAAAACAGAAAATATCTTTGGACAAGGATTTTTTAAAAAAGAATAGGAGTGTGGGCTGGCAGACTGTGGGAGGGGCATTCCAATTCAAGGAAAAATGTCCAATACATGCATGACAGTGGGTGGAAAATGTTTAGCAAAAGAGTAGTCATTGTTAAGTGCATTATACTGAGTGGTCTGTGGAAACTGACCACACATGATGCTCCTGGGAAAGCCAGTTACACTTGCATTCTCCAGCTGCCACCACCATGGCCCCCTCACAGCCCCCACCCTCCTGGAGTTGGCCATCTCTCCAGCAGCCAGGGCTGTGACCCACTCACTCAGACATTTTTCCATGGCACCACTGCTAGCCAGTTGCTAGCAATCTCATATTACTTTGTGGCCCCAACACTGATTTTTCACTAGTAGCCATCTGGCAGGAGCATTTTTAAGTAATCGGATTAAATTAATCTTTTGTAGAATTTGGAGTCACAAAGGGAAAATTAAACATGAGACATTTTAGAAATACTTCCCTCTGGTTCCTCCACATGGTCCTCTTCCTTCCCCGTCACTCAAAGAACTAAAATTGTCAGGGTGCTTTAGAATTGGTTTACTCTTAGATATCCAGGCAATGTGACCTTGTGGCAGGGTATGGGGCTAAAGCCAGATGAAATGGAGATGAACTCTAGCTTCTCCTCTTACTGGGTTGGTTTGGGACAAGAAATCTCATCTGTCATTCACTTGCATGGGAAAGAACTAGTACCACAGAGTTTGCTGGGAGACAGTGCTGGTATGTGAATTGTACCAATTCTGGTTTTATAACAAGGGGAATGGGTCTTGGCTCGGTCACTTACCTCTCTAAACCTCACACTTTAGAGGTTGACTCTTACCTAAATACACTACTTTGCATTTTTTACTAGAAAGTGTTAAATTAGGTATGAGCCACACAAAAAAACTATTCTGGCCCAGCTGGTGCTGCTCAGTGATTAAGCATTAACCTATGAACCAGGTCACGGTTCAATTCCTAATCAGGGCACACACCCAGGTTTCGGGCTTCATCCCCAGTGTGGGGTGAGCAGGAGGCAGCCAATCAATGATTTTCTCTCATCAATGATGTTCCTCTTCCTTTCTGAAATCAATCACTCAATATATGTATACTCATAAATACATTTTGCACATAGGAGATTCTCAGAGACACTTGTTAAATTTCCAAACATGATGGAAAAAAGCCCAAGACTAGGGAAACAGAAATCCAAGGCTCAAGTTCTAGTTCCACTACTTATTAGCCATGTCGCTTATGAAGCACATTTGTAATGAACTCTATTAACAGTGGTTCTCAACCAGAAGCAAATTTGCCTTAAGGGGCTATTTGGCAATACCTGGAGACATTTTTGGTTGTCACATATATGGGGGCTGCTACTAGCATCTAATTGTTAGAGGTTAGGGATGTTGCTAAAGATCCTATAATGCATAGGACAATCCCCCTATAATACAAATTATTATCTGGACCCAAAGTGCCATGATTGAAAAAAAACCTGTGCTAGGTTCACTCAATTCAGTAAACCTCAGCTGTCTTGCCATAAAACCCCTTTACCTGCATGCAAAACTTGAGATCATTGCAACGGCTAAGAAACTGGTGCAGACCAGGAAATTCCTTAACACCAGGAATTCAAGATTCCTGCAGACCAAAGGAAATACCTTCACAATATTTTGAACAAACTGAAGTATTAGAGATACTAAGGCCCTATCAGCATTACTAACTCCTTTGCCAAGTTAAATTTATTCCTAGAATTAAGAATAGCAAAGCTTAACTAAATTAGTAAGAGGCAGAGTTCACTTGTCTTTATGTTCACCATATTTTATATTTGTATTCTAGCATCTAGAACAGTCCCAAAGGCCCAAGTACTAAACAACCACCAGAAGCATGGAGTTAATCATCCCTAACCCAAAACATCATTTGGGAATTGGTACCAAGTCTGTTACCAGAACAGATCTATAAATCCAAGAGCCAGGCGACAGAAGTAGCAAGGCTCCTCAGCCCGATCAGGCTGGGGAAGCAGCTGCCATTTACTGTCACAACCACAGCTACTGCTCCGCCTCAGCTGTCTGAACCAAAGTACAGGTCTCCATACACAGAAAGCCAGGATGAACTATTTCAGGAAGACCGGAACAGAATTGCCAGAGAGTTTCTGAAGGAAGACAAGCTGTAACAAAGGTAATGGAAATGGAGAAAGAGCAATTCAACAGCTCTGCCTATTATTTACCTTTATGACCCCATTTTGTCCGATTTAAATTCTAACTTTGTAAACAAAGGCCAGGCCTGTTTCTATTTCCCAGCTCAGCAAATGTGTTGTAGTTCTTATCTCTAGCTCTATTCCAGACAAATTCTTTTTCTCAAATACTGACTACTAAGAGTTACACTGATAATTACCACAGAACATTCTTATTAAGAACCAAACTTTAATATTTCAAGGATATCCCAAATGAGTTACTAGTGAGGTTACAGAAGTTCCCACTCATGCCACAACAGCAAGAATCAAGAATTCTGCAAGTTAATTACCTCTTTGGATACATAAAAACAATATATTAAAGGATGTCACAAAGTGCAAAAAGACATTCAGCAGAGCAAAACAAACAGCAGGCCGACTGTCTTAACAAGAGGGCAG
Organism: Pipistrellus nathusii; assembly: GCA_963693515.1. Lineage (NCBI taxonomy): Eukaryota > Metazoa > Chordata > Mammalia > Chiroptera > Vespertilionidae > Pipistrellus > Pipistrellus nathusii. The sequence goes on along the minus strand of OY882859.1, from coordinate 12,027,112 downwards.
AGAAACTGGAGTTCAGTCCCAAGAAACAGCTGCCTCACGCAAAAACAGGTCCAGACATGGGTTTTGATCGATTCGTTACTAGTCAAAAGCAAACTCAAAGGAAATTGAGGTTTAGATTTCCCATGACTGTAATAAGAACTTAGAACAGAGAACCTTTACCTAACATCTCATATGTAGGTTAAGCAAGAAATAATAAGCAGTGAGACTTAGCCAGGCTATCTGATCGTGGACGGACACTTCTGCTGCCGAGCTCTGAGCAACTCACGCAGAACGATCTGGAATTGCTCCTGCACCACCATTTTTATCATGTGCTCCTTTGTGTGAATATCGGGTCTCAGCCACTGCCTCGCAAGCGCTAGCAGATGCCTAAGACTTCCCTGGGCGTAGATGGACCCTCATAGCGGAACTTCCTGAACATCTGCCTGAAGATGAGAGGACTGACAGGATTCCTTCCTGGCCCGGTCTCAACATTTTTGACACAGACTTTTTCAAGACTCTTCTGCGGATGTCCAGAAGGCTCTTGTGGAACCTGGGCCTGGGGAGCCCCAGTTAGGACATCTTCTGGCTCCTTAGCCACCATCTCATTTGGAGGTGACATTATTTGATCATTCTGGACTTCTCTATCTTTTTGTGTCTTTGGGTCTTCTTCGGTCTCCATTCTGGAACTCTGGAAAAGGATGACTCAGGCTGCTAGGTACAAGGAGAGAAGTCAGTCAGCCAATCAAATACCTGTAAGAGAAAAACAGACCACCAAGGCTATTAAAACCACCCTGATCTCTGGGTCTGGACCAGATCCAGGTTCCATTAGTTTTCCCATTTTAACAATTTTCTTTCTCTTCAGAGATGCATAGTTTTTAAATTTTACTTTTCAACTACAGTTGACATTCAGTATTACTTTATATTAGTTTCAGGTGTACAGCATAGTAAAGATAATTATGTAATTTACAAAATGATCCCAATAATTCAAGTACCTACCCGGTACCATACATGGCTATTACAGTATTACTGATTATATTCCCTATTAGAGGCCAGTGCACTCATTTGTGCACGGGGTGGGGTCCCTTGGCCTGGTTGGGCGATCTGGGCCAGCCAGGAGGAGGGACTGTGGGCTTGGCCTGGTTGGGCCATCTGGGCCAGCCAGGAGGAGGGGCTGTGGGAGTGCACTGACCACGAGGGGGAAGGGCAGGGGATGGACACAATGGGACTCCTGTGTTGAGCAGCTGCCCCCTCGTGGTCAGTGTGCATCATAGCTACCAGCTGGTTGTCCAGTCGTAACAGTCACTTAGGCTTTTAACTATATAGATGTTGAACTTTACATCGCCATGACTATTTTGTAACTACCAATTTGTATTTTTTAAACCCTTCACTTTTTGCACCCATCCTCCTAACCAACCCCTTCTGGCAACCATCAGCTTGTTCTCTGTATCTGAGTTTGTTTCTGTTTAATAGGCTTTCTTTTTTTTAAATTATGTTTTTATTGTTTTTTAGAGAGATAAACATTGATCAGCTGTCTTCTGCATGCCCCTTACTGGGGATCAAGCTGGCAAATGGACATGTGCCCTCACCAGGCATCGAACCAACAATCTCTTGGGATAATGCTCAACCAACTGAACTACACCTGCCAGGCTCAATAGGTTTTCTTCATAAAGCTATTAGAAATTCTATTTTTATTTCCTCTTGTTGGATCAAGTAACACAATTAAGAAAATGTGCGGTTTACCAAAATGAAAAGTGTAGACTTGGGACTATATTCCTTATGTTGAACTTTACATCCCCATGACTATTATGTAACTACCAATTTGTATGGGAAATTGAACTTTGAACTTCCCAGAATCTCTTGGGATGCCTAAGTCAGCTTTAGCAAACCAATTTAGTGGGAAGAATGGAGTGGACCAATCAAATACCGGTAAAATGCCAGAAAAGGGCTTTGCTTCATTTGAGGTTAGAGCCCCAATCCAAAAGAGCAGTTATTTACAGGAAAACCACACCTTATGTTAATTTTTTTATTGATTTTAGAGGAAGAGATAGAAACATTGAGGAGTGAAACGCTGCACACCACCTACTGGGGAAGAAACACACAACTGTGCCCTGCTGGGGAATCGAACCCAAGCTCATCAACTAAGCCACAACAGCTGGGCTGCTAATTTATTTTTTAAATATATTTTTTTGATTTTTTACAGAGAGGAAGAGATAGGGACAGAGATCTAGAAACATCAATGAGAGAGAAACATCGATCAGCCGCTCCCTGCACACCCCCCACCGGGGATGTGCCCGCAACCAAGGTACACGCCCCTGACCAGAATCGAACCTGGGATCTTTCAGTCTGCAGACTGATGTTCTATCTAATGAGCCAAACTGGCTTCTGCATATTTTTTATTTATTTTTAATAAATATACTTTATTGCTTTTTCACAGAGAGGAAGGGATAAGGATAGAGAGCTAGAAACATGGATGAGAGAGAAACATCAACCAGCTGCCTCCTGCACACCCCCTACTGGGGATGTGCCCGCAACCAATGTACATGCCCTTGGCCGGAATCGAACCCGGGACCTTCCAGTCCGCAGACCGATGCTCTATCAACTGAGCCAAACCGGTTTTGGCTGGGCTGCTAATTTATAAGAGGGGCAAGAAACTCAAATGACAAGTTAATGACTAAATTTTCACATAAGGTTATGTCCAATCAAATAATATAACTCCTATGATGTAGTCAGCTTTCAGAGATCATGTTTTTTCATTAACTCCCCTCCTTTAAGTACTAATTCCTCCTTATTCCACACAGAAGTATTGACATTTAAAATCAGGTCCAATATATTGAAGTGTTGTTCCAATGTGGGAGAGTTTCAGATTTGACCCCTGGGCAGAGCACATGCAATAGGCAACCAATGAATGCAAAAATAGTGGAACAGGTTGATGTCTCTCTCTTTCTAAAAAAAATAAAATAAAAATCTATCAATAAATTTTTTTTAAAATCCCAGTGTTTAAAAAAGATTGCTGTAACTCAAGGAGGCTTTGGATGAAAAGGAAATACTTAGTCAAGGAGAGGGTGGATGAAATATTGTGAGAAAGCAGAATTTGGAAATTAAAGTGACCATCAACAGGGAAAATGATGACATAAAATAAAGTACTGCTAGCCATTCAGGGAGATTACTGGGCAGCCTTGTTAGAGAAGTGGTTGGCAAACTGCGGCTCAAGAGCCACATGCGGCTCTTTGGCCCCTTGAGTGTGGCTCTTCCACAAAATACCATATGCGGGCATGCACATACAATGCAATTGAAACTTCGTGGCCCATGCGCAGAAGTCTGTTTTCTGCTCTCAAAAGAAATTTCAATCATTGTACTGTTGATATTTGGCTCTGTTGACTAATGAGTTTGCTGACCACTGGGTTAGAGCATCATCCAGATACACCAAGGTCTTGGGTTCAACCTCCAGCCAGGGCACATACAAGCAACCAATGAATGAATAATAAACAGAACAAGTTGATACCTTTTTCTCCCTTCCTTTCTCAAATCAACTGGGGGAACGGGGAGAGAGGAAGTAGGCCTAGTGTTGAAATGTGAAAATGTCCATTAAGTCATCATCACATCACTAAGATGTAGATCAATATAATATGCATAGTATAATCCCACCTGAGAAAATCTTAAGTCTTTCTCTATTTTTTTATTTTTTTTTTATTTTAATATTTTTATTTATTTTTCAGAGAGGAAGAGAGGGGGATAGTTAGAAACATTGACGAGAAACATCGTGCCCGCAACCTTGGCCGGAATCGAACCGGGGACCCTTCAGTCCGCAGGCCAATGCTCTATCCACTGAGCCAAACCGGTTTCGACTTATTTTGATTTTTAATCCTCACCCAAGCATATGCTTACTGATTTTAGAAAGCACGGGAGATGAACACTGATGTAAGACAACACTGGTTGCCTTCCCTACGTTTCTGCCTTGGGGTTCAACCTGCAACCTTCCCGTGTGCAGGATGATCACGCTCCAACGTAGTTTGGTTTTTTTAACCACAATTATGTATCACTTTCATAACTCGAGGGAGAAAACCTGCGTGAAAAACCCCTAAGCCACTTGGGAAAACACCCTTGCAGTAATTCTAATTTCCAACACCCAGGCCTTTACAGCCCTGGCTTCTAGAAAGTATCACTGGTCAGCAGATCAGTCCTCAGGGTTGGCTCTGAAAAGAGGAACCCAGCTTATTTATAAAGCTTATCCGTTTTATTTATTTTTCGAAGGCGGGTTGTTGGGTGTGTCTTTTCTTTCATTTTAAAATGTTTTGTATTGTCTGCCTGCACGCCCCCTACTGGGAATCAAACCCAACTGAGTGATTCCGTTGGGTTAGATTCCCAGTAGGGGGCGTACAGGGCAAAGCCTATCAGTTAAATTTGTTTTACTTTAATCCTCACCCGAGGACATTTTTTTTTTTTCCTTTAATTTCTAGAGAACGGAAAGAAGGGAGGCGGGAGAGGAAGAGAAACACTGACGCGAGACGCACCGACTGCCGGCCTCCCGCACGCGCCCCGACGCGCTGGTGGGCGGGCCTGCGCTAACCACTGAGCAGGCAAACCTCTCCTTCAAGGCCCGGACACTCCGCGGCAGCTGTCCCTCATCCCTTAACTTTTCCAGTCAGACAGACAAACTGAGGCTCGGAGAGTGGGCACACGTGGTGGGACCACGGAGCCGAGTAAACCCCCCCACACATCCCCCGCGTCCCGCGTCCAGGCCGACTCCTCCCACCAACATGGGCGCGGCTCGGAAGGCGGAGGCCGGGCCGGAAACGCGCTTCAGGGGAGTCCGACCGAGACCTCCTCCTTCTCCTCAGCGGAGGCGACGCCCAACGCCACACCGGGCGACCCCGAGGGCAGGGCCTCCCGGGCCCTCACAGAGGGCGCGGGGGGAGGAGTCGGAGTGGGGTGGGGGTTCACCTGTACACGGTCCACCTCAGAGGGAGCTCCCCGCGAGAGCAGACACCTCCCAAACGAAACCGAGAAAAGGAGACCCCAGCCCCGGCGCCAAGATTTGTATCCGGGGGCCGGAACCGGAAGTCCCGCCCTACCGGAAACTAGAAGTGGAAAGGGGACTAGAGTATAGAGTGGCCGGGCCTCTCTAGGCTTCGAGGGCGGGGGGGGGGGTGGTCCTCCGCAACTTTATGGTTTTAACCCGTGATGGGCTTTGTTCTTCCCCAGTCCCTAGTCCTCAGTCCTCTGCCCTCGCTCTCGCCTGCGGTGCGGGACGTTGGGTGCAGCCTCGGCTGCTTTACCACTTCCCAGGAGTTCTTAGTCTTCCCTAGCCACAGTTTGCCCATCTGCAAAATGGAAAGCGAAACCGGTTTGGCTCAGTGGATAGAGCGTCGGCCTGCGGACTGAAGGGTCCCGGTGAGGGGGCATGTACTTTGGTTGCGAGCACATCCCCAGTAAGGGATGTGCAAGAGGCAGCTGATCCGATGTCTCTCTCTCATCGATGTTTCAACTCTCTATCCCTCTCTCTTCCTCTCTATAAAAAATCAATAAAATATTTTTTTTTAAAAACGGAAAAAGAAAGGGGGAAATGAGACATTCTAGAAGCCCGCGCGCAGCTGAGTCAGGGCCCCGCCTGGGTGGCGACTGTTTGGACTGTGGTCCTGGGTGGCGCCCGGTGGAATCACTTCACATGGGAAATGGAATCCGGACCAAATTAAAATTTAGGGAGCCTTTTAACAACAGGCCGGCTGACTGGTCTCTCTCCACGCAGCCCCAAGAGCAGCCCCGACCCTTTGTGTCTGGTATATTTATACCCATTCGCTACCTCCTGTTTTTGCAGAGCAAACAATTTAAAACAACTTAAACAAAGTAGTTTTTCTTAGGAAAAGTCAACATGTTATTTATAGGGTCCTGGCACCTGGTGGACCTGCATCCCATTATCAGGAAAGTTGACAGGGATCTATCTTGTAAGGCTATTTTGTTAGTTGTAGCTGGGATTTATGGCCAAGTCGACTAGGAGAAAGCATGCTCAAAAATTCCCACTCTCTAACAAAGTGGGCACAGGCTATTAAGTAACCCTACCTCAACCTAAGACCCAGACACAAAGGGGCATATGCCGTGCGTATTTAAAAACAGTTTGTCCTTGCCGAATCCGGTTTGGCTCAGTGGATAGCCCATCGGCCTGTGGACTGCGGGGGTCCCCTGTTGGATTCATTCCCGTCAAGGGCATGTGCCTTGGTTGCGGGCACATCCCCAGTTGGGCACATCCCCAGTTGCGGGGAGGGGGTGTGCAGGAAGCGGCTGATTGATGTTTCTAACTCTCTGTCCCTCTCCCTTCCTCTCTGTAAGAAATCAATAAAATATATTTTAAAAATAATAATAAATAAATAAAAAGTTTGTCCAGGGTGTGACCATGCATCTGGGAGGATCTATCCTTAGTCCTGTGTTCCTCTTTCCAATACTTTCCAATTGCTGATGGTTATGAACTGAAAAATTTTAAAAAATAGCCGGGACCGGTTTGGCTCAGTGGATAGAGCGTCGGCCTGCGGACTGAAAGGTCCCGGGTTCGATTCCGGTCAAGGGCATGTACCTTGGTTGCGGGCACATCCCCAGTAGGGAGTGTGCAAGAGGCAGCTGGTCGGTGACTCTCTCTCATCGATGTTTCTAACTCTCTGTCCCTCTCAATTCCTCTCTGTGTAAAATCAATTAAAATATATATATATATATATATATTTTATTGATTTTTTTACAGGGAGGAAGGGAGAGGGATAGAGAGCTAGAAACGTCGATGAGAGAGAAACACCGACCAGCCGCCTCTTGCACACTCCCTACTGGGGATGTGCCTGCAACCAACGTACATGCCCCCCCACCACCCCCCCCCACTGGAATCGAATCTGGGACCCCTCAGTCCGTAGACTGACTGATGTCTCTCTCTCCACCACTGAGCCAAACCGGCTTCGGCTATGAACTGAAATTTTAAAGTCATACTGAGCTGGTGTGAGTCTGAATTTAGTGTGGGTTTGAGTCTAGAATGGCCAAGGAGAAGCTCAGTGTCTGATTGGTAACCTGTTCCACATAAATCAAGACATTATTGTTGCGTACTTCTGTCCAGCTCATGTGGCTATATAGTTCAAGCATTTTCACTGTTTTTAAAAAAACAGATTCTTATTGATTTTAGAGAGGATGGGAGAAGGAGAGAGAGAGCGAGAGCGAGAGCGAGCGAGAGAGAGAGAGAGAGAGAGAGAGAGAGAGAAAGAGAGAGCTAGAAACAACAATGATGAGAGTCGTTGATCAGCTGCTTCCTGCACGCCCCCTACTGGGGACTGAGCCTGCAACCCGGGCAAGTGCCCTTGATGGAGGAATCGAAAAAGAGGACCCTTACAGTCCGAAGGCGGAGGCTCTACCCACTGAGCAAACAGGCCAGGGCTAAAATATTGTCTTTATTATCTGCAATTACCTCGTTGGAGACTGGAAGGCTCCCTGAATTGCAGTCTCCACATAGCTTCTTTTAGCCTTAGTTATGGGACTTCTGTTCAGCGGATTACAGGCGGCTCTGAATGATTATTGTTCTATAGTTTAGTTGTAATTTTATGCGGTTGTGGGAGGATGTGAATATGCATCTTGACCGGAAGTATTGACTATATGGTTTTTAAAGGATTTGAGACTTTGGGATTAAACAAGAGGAAATTGCCGAAACCAGTTTGGCTCAATGGATAGAGTGTCGGCCTGCAGACTGAAGGGTCCCAGGTTCGATTCCAGTCAAAGGCATTGTAACTTGGTTGCGGGCACATACCCAGTAGCGGTGTGCAAGAGGCAGCTGATTGATGTTTCTAACTCTATTCCTCTCTCTTCCTCTCTGTGAAAAATCAATAAAACGTATTAAAAAAAATAAACAAGAGGAAATTGAATTATTGATAAGCTTTAAGGCAAGATTTCCTAACTTCTCTGCTGCCCAGGTATGAGAAAGATGTCAAAGCCATTCTCAGCCTCACTGTGAGGCTGGGTGGAGGAGGGCCCCTGAGTTCCCACTGACCAAGCACAGGATGGAATTTTACACATTTGATTGCCCTTTATCCTAAAACTATTTTTGGAAAATTGCTCACGGGCCCTTCTCTGACCCATTAGGAAGAAGCAGCTCTTCAGTTTTTGCAACTCTGTGGTGCCTTAGAACACCTGGCAGTTACATCCATCCCCCGGCACTATCTGACTCCACACAAATTAGTACCATATGTGGTCCGAGAATTTCTCCCCTCCTCTCCCACACTCCCATGAGAGGTCTCTGCTGTGCCTGACCCAGTTTCTTCCTTATCCTCACTCAGGCCCCACCAGACCCGAGCTTCTTGGGCTTTTGCAGGAGCTGGCGTGGGTGTAAGGGCTGGACGGGAGTATGTGGGAGAGACTTAGGAAAGATGTGGGGCGGTTGTAATACATGGAGGCAGTGGATGGGAAAGGAGAAAAAAGGGATTGTGAGAAGTATAGTTGATACAATCACTCTTTTAAAAATATACATTTTTTATTGATTTTTTAAGAGAGGAAGAGAGAGGGACAGAGAGTTAGAAACATCAATGAGAGAGAGTCATCGATCAGCTGCTTCTTGCACACCCCCTACTGGGGATGTGCCCGCAACCAAGGTACATGCCCCTGACCGGAATGGAACTCAGGCCGATGCTCTATCCACTGAGCCAAACCGGTTTCGGCGATACATCACTTTTAAAATATATATTTTTATTGATTTTTTTACAGAGAGGAAGGAGAGAGGGATAGAGAGTTAGAAACATCGATGAGAGAGAGACATCAATCAGCTGCCTCTTGCACACACCCTACTGGGGCTGCACCTGCAACCAAGGTACATGCCCTTGACGGGAGTTGAACCTGGGACCCTTGAGTCTGCAGACCAACGCTCTATCCACGGAGCCAAACCGGTTTTAGCGATACAGTCACTTTTGAGAGAGATTTAGCAATTGGTAAAGTTGCAAATGAGCACTCCCACTCAGCAATTCCATTTCCTGGAATATACCCTAGGGAAACTCACACATGTGCACCTGGAAATATGTCCAAGGACCTTCACTAGGCACTGTTTGTAACCACAAAGAATTGGCCCTGCTGTGGCTGTCCATCAGTAGGGGGAGAATGACAAATAACCAGTGTTGTGCAATGGGAGTCTCTATAAAACCAGCAGCAATGAGCTAAAGGTATAGAAATCAGCCTGGATAGACCTCAGAAACATAATGTTGGGTGAAAAAAAAAAAAGCAAAATCATTCATATGACACAAAACTACGCATGCATTATTTATTTATTTATTTGTTTATTAAAATACATTTTATTGATTTTTTTTTTTTTTTTTTTTTTTTTTTTTTTTTTTTTTTACAGAGAGGAAGGGAGAGGGATAGAGAAGTAGAAACATCGATGAGAGAGAAACATCAGTCAGCTGTCTCCTGCACACCACCTACTGGGAATGTGCCCGCAACCAAGGTACTTGCCCTTGACTGGTATCAAACCCGGGATCCTTGAGTCCACAGGTCGACACTCTATCCACTGAGTCAAACCAGTTAGGGCATATTTTTATAGATTTCAGAGAGGCAGGGAGAGGGAGAGATAGAAATGTCAATGATGAGAGAGAACCATTGATCGGCTGCCTTCTGCACACCCCATACTGGGGATCTAGCCTGCAATCCCGGACATGTGCCCTGAGCAGAAATCAAACCATGACCTCCTGGTTCATAGGTTCACACTCAACCACTGGGCCGTGCCAGCCAGGCATCATGCATATATCATGCCTGTATTTTTATTTATTTTTTTTAAAATATATTTTATTGATATTTTACAGAGAGGAAGGGAGAGAGATAGAGAGCTAGAAACATCGATGAGAGAGAAACATCGACCAGATGCCTCTTGCATACCCCCTACTGGGGATGTGCCCGCAACCAATGTACATGCCCTTGACCGGAATCGAACTTGGGACCTTTCAGTCCGCAGACCGACGCTCTACCACTGAGCCAAACCGGTTTCGGCCATGCCTGTATTTTTAAAAACTCCCACAATGCAGGTGCTCTCCCTCCCTCCGCCTCCATGTCCCTGCCTATTAGCTTGTCACCAAGCCCCAAGGGCTCTTTCTTTACCTCTCTAACTTGTTTCCTAAGCCCGTATTTCTAGGAGTTACTTTTTCTGCTTCTGTGATTTACCAAATGTTATCTAAATAAATAAATAAATAATAAAACTCCAACAACGCAATATATTGTTTATAGATATTTATATGCAATAAAAATATAACAGCATCAAGTAGAAAGATAATCACCAAACTCGTTTTATCAGTCAAAATAAGTTCAAGTCGTGCTTCTGTAACAAACATGAAAATCACAGTGGCTTATAAAAGAGTTTATTTGTTGCCTGTGCTACATGTCCAGCAGGGGTCAGCAGAGGCTCTGCTTCATGGCTCCTCACTCCGGACCTGGCTGACCTATTAGCCAGTAATTGTCAGAGCAAAAACGAAGAGCAGAGCGCTTGGCAGATCATCCTGTCTCTCAAATCTTCCCCCAGAGAAGCCACGTGGCCAAACCGAACTTCAAGGGGGCAGGCAAGAGCTACCCTACTATGTGCCCTAAAGGAAAGGCAGTAATAGGGTTCAGGACCCCACACCTGTGACCTCTGGAGAGATACAAAGGAGTCTCCACCTTCACTGTAGAACATCGATGTTTCTTTTTTTTCTTTCTTTCTTTTTAAAAAATATATATTTTATTGATTTTTTACAGAGAAGAAGGGAGGGATATAGAGAGCTAGAAACGTCCATGAGAGAGAAACATCAACCAGCTGCCTCTTGCACACCCCCTACTGGAGATGTGCCCGCAACTCAGGTACATGCCGTTGACCAGAATCGAACCTGGGACCTTTCAGTCCGCAGACCGACGCCCTACCACTGAGCCAAACCGGTTTCGGCAGAACATTGATGTTTCTAACTCTCTATCCCTCTTCCTTCCTCTCTGTAAAAGATCAATAAAATTAAAAAAGATATATATACATGTCCTCAGTGGGACCATAATTCCTTTCATGGTATTCAGGAAAAACATGATTTTTAATGTTGCTTTTGGCTGCGTGGCAGCAGTCTTGGACGTCAACAGCAGCTCACGGGGCTCCGACCGCATTGCCAGCATTGACATCTGCGTGCGTCTGCTCCCTCCCAGCACGGCTTTCCCGACATGGTCCTACCCACCTCTGTACTCCCAGCCCTGAGATTTCCACAAAGAAGGTGCTAGTAAGTGTTCTGATGGATGATTCTGATACGCTTATTTCTATCTAAATGATGAGCTATTTCAGGGCAGGAACCCTGTCATCTTCCCCCGCTGAGCCCTGGTCTGGAACCTGGAATAAATGCTGTTGAATGAATGAAGGACTCCTTCCCCAGCCTATCCGTGGAAGCAGAAAAAGCATGGCCCTTCCCACTCCAGCATGAGCCTCCCATGGAGCTGGCAAAGTCAGTTTTTCTGCAGGTTCTACTGTTTCCTGCATTGAAAACCAATGATAACGTGTGGCTACCTAGGGTGACCTCTCCCAGTTTCAGCACTGAACGTCCTGTGTCCTGGGATCCCTGTCACTCCCAGGCAAGCTGGGATGTTGGCCACTCTGCGGCAACTTCCTTCTTCTCTCATTTTTTCCTCATTTTCATATGACAAAGTTGGACATGGTCTTGACTCTACATAGCAGACCTACCATTTTAGGAAAGGGCTGAAGGGGAAGAGGTGGGTTAAAGAAGGAAGCAAGCCTGGCGTTGGAATTTTCTGAGAGATCTTTATTATTTTATTTTTGCAATGAGTGTGGATCTGGACTGCCACCCAGGCCTTGGTTCTAGTGGCTTGCCATGGTCTGGAAAAACAAGGGGGCAGGGGAGACACAGGGTAGTCTAGTTAGGTTCTGAAGCCAGATGGGACCGGGTTGAACTCCCAGCCATGTTATTCACTAGCTATGTGACCCTGAGGGTGTGACTTGACCTCTCCGAGCCTCAGTTTCTTTATCTGTATAATGGGGTTAATCATAGTAGTCACCTCATGTTTTTTTTTTGTTTTTTTTTTTTTGATTTTTTGTTTTTTCATTAAACTAAGGTACTTATTACAGCGGCTGGTACATACTTAAGTAGTTTCTACATGGTGGCTATTACTATTACAAACATTATTAATCCCCCTCACCATTCAGCCCCAGGTGATATTTGGCACTGTCACTGGGACCTGAGCTTTTTGAATCACAGCTCATCATTAATTACTGTTTATTTAATTACTAGAAGCCCAGTGCAAAAAATTTGTGCACTGGGGAGGGTGTCCCTCAGCCCAGTCTGCACCCTCTCAAATCTTGGACCCCTCGGGGGATGTCCAACTTCAGCTCATACATCCCTCTCACAATCCGGGATATATTGGCTTCTAACCACTCACCTGCCTGCCTGATTGCCTCCTAAATGCTCCTCTACCTGCCTGATTGCCCCCAACTACTCTCCCCTGCTGGCCTGATCACCCCCAAGGCTTTTATTAGTATAGATCTGTCCCTCCCACGAGTCAATGCTTAGACAAAGACCTGCACAGAGAAGGCACTTTATAAACACTTGCTGAAATAAGAACGTTCAGCAGTCGAGACCGGTTTGGCTCAATGGATAGAGCGTCGGCTTGGGGACTGAAGGGTCCCAGGTTTGATTCCGGTCAAAGACATGTACCTTGGTTGTGGGCATATCCCCAGTAGGGGGTGTGCAAGAGGCAGCTGATCGATGACTCTCTCTCATCGATGTTTCTAACTCTCTACCTCTCTCCCTTCTTCTCTGTACAAAATCAATAAAATAAAAAAATAAATAAATAAAAAGAACGTTCAGCAGTTCAAAGCTCCAGCCAGAAGCTATTGAGGTTCTTGGGTCATACTGCAGCAGAAAGCATCCCCCAGCCCTCTGGAAGATCACCAAGGACCCCTTCGCTAGCATCCTTTGAGGCCCCCTCAGGACCTGCTGTTCTGACATCTCTCCTCCCCTCCCCTGGGCGCCTCTCAGAGGAGCAGCACACGGCCTCTCCTGGCTCATCCGCCTGCTCACCTCCTGGATCCAGTCGTTGAAGGCTGAGACACGCGTGAACACCGTGGGCTTCTTGCGGGTGTTGCAGCCGAAGGCAGACACGAAGCTGGTCACACCGTGGACCTGCCAGGAGCCGTCGGCAGCGGGGCAGTTGAGAGGTCCTCCAGAGTCACCCTGGAACGGTAGAGAGCGGGCGGGGGGGGGGGGGGGGTTGAGCCATGTCTGAGCTGCAAGGACTTTGGGAATTTTGAGAAACCTGTATTCCTTGGCCTGACTGAACCTCAGTTTGCACTTCATGATGAGAAAGAGTATCGGTCTTATGGGATTTTTGTGAGAATTAAATGGGATTATAATAATAGATATATGGTCTTAGCACCATGCCTAGTGGAAAGGAAGTAGTTAACAAATGGCCGTTCCCATTATTGGTACCACAGTTAACTATCAATGTGATTGTTTATACTCACTTCTTTTCTTTTTTCCTTGTTATACCCTCTTCTAATACAATAATAGTTTGGTTTCATTATAACTTCAGGACAACAGAGTCCAAGATGACTTTTATCTTCTTGGGGAAGCCTAAGGACCAGGGCCTTGCCCAGGTCAAGGCAGCGTGTGGCTAGGACTAGACCTCAAAGGTCATGACACCTAACTTCCTCTCGGACCTGCTGGCCTGGAGGCGGACTGGGGCCAGCAGGCACGATTCCTCCTGCATCTTCCAGGCTGACGTGGTACCCCAGGGCCCCGGCCGCTCAGCTGAGCGGCTGTAGCTCGGGGAGCTGACTCACGTTGCATCCGGAGCGGATGTCCCCACCGGCGCACACCATGGTCTTCCTCACGGAGCCGCCCCACCAGTCCCACTTGGAGCAGTGCTCATAGTCCACCACGGGCAGCAGGGCTTGCTGCAGCTTGTCAGGCAGTGGCCCACCGGCTGTGGGGGTAGAGAGCGCTGAGGGAGGGGTCTTGGGGTGCAGGGCTTAGGCTGGGGGCAGGGCGTCAGGGCTGGGCGCCTCAGTGTGGGGTGGAGGTTCTGATGGGGAAGATGGGGACTCCCTTCCCACCAGGTTAGAGAGTCCTGTCCGCTTTGTCTACCTGCATCCCCGGCAACTGGCACTCCCTAAACATGTTCAGTCGAGTATGTTCATGTTTGGGAGGAGAGGGGGGAAGGCTGCTGCTGAAGGAGGAATGGGGGAAAAGGGCAAGGACCGGTCCAGGTGTTGACCTCAACCTCTGTTCCCGGGCCCCGCCTTCCCGCCCACTGTCCCTGTGGCTGGGCGGGGGGCCAGCACGTACTGTAGAGCCGGCCCCAGCCGCTGATGTAGCAGGGTGCCTCGTTGGGCAGGATTTCTTCTGCAGGAGGGAGGCAGGCGAGCTGGACTGAGTCTCCCAGCTGGGCGGGGCGCGACAGCTTGATGAGGGCGATGTCATTGCTGGGAGGGGGGAAGGGAAGAGTCATGGGAGCCTGGTTACCCCCCAGACCAAGCCCCACCTCCCAGCCCTTGCTCCGGATATTTCACATTCTGACTACATCTGCCCCTTTTGCCTGCACACCCCTTCAGGTCCCAGCTCCCTGTCCTCAGCGTTTACCCCAGTGGTTCTCACGCTTCAGCTGCATCAGAATCCCCAGGCAGGCTTGTAAAAACACAGGTGGCTGGGCCCCCACCCTAGAGTTTCTGCTGCAGGGGGTCTGGCAGGGGCTCGAAAATTCACATTTCTAACAAATTTCCAGGGGATGCTGCTGCTGCTGCTGCTGGCCTGGGGACGACCCTTTGAGAACCCCTGCTCTTGGTCTTCACCCACCTGCTTGTCACTCAACTCACTCCACCCGGGTCTGATTTTTCTCTCCACTTACTCCAGGAGGACAGGTCAAGGTCTTGATCATCACAGCCCCTCATTCTTGTCCTGCACTTCTAGGGGTTCTGCCCTCTTCTTTGACCTTCCCACCAAAAATACTAACCCACCAGACACACAGTTTGGCATATGGTTGAGGGCCTTTACTTGGCCCCGCTTTGTGTCCTCACCCAGAGATTGCCTCCTTGACCTTCCTAACCACCCGGGAAGCACAGAGTCCGCCCTTGGCAAGTGGTAAAACTGAGGCCCGAGAAGGGCAGTGACTTGCCCAGGCCGCAGGGCGCCTTAGTGCTGGAGCCTGACTCTCAGTCCGGTGCTTCTCCTTTTGCCCAAAACGCCCTGGGTGAGAGCTGTTGGATGGAGGAACTCTTGGATTTGGAGACTGGGTTCTAGAGGAATCCTGGGCTCTGATGCCAACCAGCCAAGTGGCCTTGGGGGAGTCCCTGCCCCTCCTTGGGCCCTGCTGTCCCCTACGTAGGGAGAGAGGTTTGGTGTCGATGGTCCCTAAAGTCTCTGCTGGCTCCGACCCTCAGCATGTGGATCTGGGCACAGCTTGCTGGACCCAGAATTGGCTTTGGGCGATGGAGGGATGAGCAGAGGAGCCCCTAGGTCCCAGGCCTGAGAGTTCACTTACCCACAGGCCACGCAGTTGGGGTTCCAGAGTGGGTGCACGAAGAGATCCTCAGAGTTAATGGGGATCACCTGCTCGGGGCCCTCCTCCTCAGCCCGGTCATACTCTCCCAGCACCACCTGGTAGGTCATGGAGCTCCTGCCAGTGGAGGTAAGGTCAGTCCAGGCCTGACTGGCCTCCCTCTCCCCATCCCTCCCACAGCCACCCATCACCCTGGCCTGCCAGGGTCACATGCAGGGACAGGGCAAGTGAGAGAACTCACGAGATGCAGTGGCCGGCAGTCATGACCCAGTCGGGGGCAATGAGGGTGCCACCACAGGTGTGGTGAAAGGCTCCATTCTTCTCATACTGCAGGGAAATCTGAGGGCCAAGGAGGGAGAAGCCTGAATGGGTTAGACCCCACACGGAGGGTTGCTACCCCTGGCTGTGTACGTGCACCGTACAACTCTAGAGGGCATCATGCCTGCAGAAAAGAGCGGTGCCCTCTAGAAAGACGCAGTGCCCAACCTATGCAGCTGCTCATGCTGGCCCTGTCACTTTCCCACTAGAATCCCACTCGCTCTGTCCAAAAGCCCCTCCAACGCCCAGCCCTCTGCTCTCCCTGGGGACCTCCGTATTCTCTGCCCTCTCATTGTCTGCCTCAAGAGCCCCAGGTCCTCTGTTCTAACAGCCACCCAGCTCTTCCGAGCCCCAGTTCTTGTAAGGCCCTTCCTTGGGCCCTCTGAGGCACAACCCACCTCAAGTTCTCTGTCTCTCTTCTTACTTCCCACATTCAGATTTTCAAAAGCTCCTACTAAACCAGGGGTTGGCAAATCATAGCTTCTGGACCCAATTGGGCTTATGGTCTATTTTTTTTTTTAATCTCAGTTTTCTAATCTTTTTTTTAAAATATATTTTATTGATTTTACACAGAGAGGAAGGGAGAGGGATAGAGAGCTAGAAACGTCAATGAGAGAGAAACATCGACCGGCTGCCTCCTGCACACCTCCTACCGGGTATGTGCCCGCAACCAATGTACATGCCCTTGACCGGAATCAAACCAGGGACCCTCCAGTCCGCAGGCCAACACTATCCACTGAGCCAAACGGGTTTCGGCTTATGGTCTATTTTTGTACATAAGATTATTGGGAAAGAATCATACTCGTTCATTTATGTATCATCTAGGCTTTCGTGCTACAACGGCAGAGGGAAGCCATTGCAATGTAAACGATATGGCCAACAAAGGCTAAAATATTCATTCTCTGGTCCCTTATAGAATAAGGTTGCTGACTCCTGCTATAAACCTGTGCGATCCAATAGGAATTTCTGTGGTGATGGAAATGTTCTCTATTTTGACTGTCCAATATGGTAGCCGCTAACTACATGTGGCTATTGAGCCACTGAATTAAAAAAAAATTATTTATAGACTAGTTTATTGAATTGTAGAGATAGAGGAAGGGAGAGGGAGAGAGAAACATTGATGTGATCAGTTGTCTCCTACACTAGATGTGTCTCCTACACATCCCCTAACAGGGATCAAACCCGCAACAGGGCATATGCCCCAACTGGGAATTGAACCAGTGACTTGAACTGGTGACCTCTTGGTGCATGGGAGGACCCTCAACTAACTGAGCCACAGCAGCTGGGTGACATTATAGCTCTTTTATACAATTCAAGGAGTCCAGAAATGAGTCCCCAGAAATCTCCCTCCTTATATGTATAGCCTGACATTCTACTTAGTACATCAACCATTGGGTTAAACATTGCCTTTGCCAGATTCCACATTTAACTTGCAAACATCCTGGTGGGGGTTACAGGTTGAATAGGCAAAACTTCCACATAGATTGA
Organism: Pipistrellus nathusii; assembly: GCA_963693515.1. Taxonomy (NCBI): domain Eukaryota; kingdom Metazoa; phylum Chordata; class Mammalia; order Chiroptera; family Vespertilionidae; genus Pipistrellus; species Pipistrellus nathusii. The sequence goes on along the minus strand of OY882859.1, from coordinate 12,009,817 downwards.
CCAGGGGTTTCCCGGTCTTTGGAAGCTGAGGTGAATACTAGAAGCAAAGCAATGGGATTAAAACCAGATGCCTTGCAGTCAGAGCACAAGGTATTGAGCCTATGGCAGGAAACAGTGCCATGGGTATTGCTCTTACCTGCCAGGGCCAGCTGTAGGGGACCGCGTCCTCACCATTGACCACCCTGGCGGAAGGGTGGAAAGAAGGTCGGCCACAGCCGGAGGCTGGAAGGGAGAGGAGAGGTGTCAATCAGCTAGAAGGTCCCCAGGAGCTAAGAAGAATTCTGGGTCTCCGTCCCAGCTGTGCCACAAACTGGCTATGTGACCCCATACAAGCCCCTTCCCTCTCTGGACCTCAGTAGCCTTGCATACAAACTGTGAGCATTTGGACTACAGCAGAGTCCCCAGAGTCCAGGGATAGAGATGAACACGTGGCCTCTCCCCATGGCAATACTGAAGGGTTTCGTGCCCTTAGAACAGTGCCTAGAGCCCAAGAGCCTTTGGGAAGTGATAACTATGACTGCCAGTCAAGGAAGGCGTCTTAAAGGAGGCGGCCCTGAGCTGAATGCAGGAAAGGCCCTGAGCTGAGCGACCAGGAAGAGGTTAGACCATAGAATATGGAGCGGGTCGGAGGGGTGTGAGAGGAGAGTTGGAGGGTTAAGCAAAGGGGCAGTATTTCCAACCTAAGCAGTCTAACCACAGAGCCCAAACTTTTCACCATTAGACTGTTTGCTGTCCCCATTGAGGATTCCCACCATAGCCCTTTGGGTCTTTCTCTTAAACGGGTCCACCCATGGCTTCCCTCCCTCCCCCCATTATCCTGCTCAAGTATCAGGCTTGAAAGCCCCCTCAAGCATGCCCTAGGTACGAGCTGAAGACCCCCTCCTATACATGCTAGGTTCATGAGATCCAAGGCAGGGGGCAGACTTTAAAGGTAACACACACACAGGCGGGGTCTTACCGAGGGCCACCAGCAGGAGGGAACTCAGCAGCCGGAGCATCGTGTGTTTTGCGATGATAGGAAAGAGGCCCCGAGCCGGGACTCTAATATAGGGCAGAAGGTTGGTGGGGGACTGGACTGGGCCCCATTTCTGGAACAGGTGGTGGAAGCCCAGGTCTCCCACGGTCCAAGGCCGTGGCCCCACCCCCACTGCAAAAGGGGGAATGAGAGCCAATGACAGGACCCAGAGTTCTACACAGTGCTACCTGTGCAGCCACAGAGTTCCCTCATGTGGCTCTACAGGTGGCACCGAATGACCTGCTGATAACAGGCGAGGGGGAAGGAAAGTTCACAGGAGAACAAAACAGCCTCTCTCAGGAAAGAATGTGGACTTTGGAACTGGTCAGACCTAGATTCAAATCCTGCCACCTCCAAGCTCTGCAACCTTGGGCACGAGGATTAACCTCTCTGAGCTTCAGATTTCTCATCTCTAACATGAAATTGATATTCGTATCCACCTCAATAAAAATAAATAAATAAATAAAATTTTTAAAAAATTGGCTGGTGTGGTTCAGTGATTGAATGTGGGCCTTTCAGGAGGTCATGGTTTGATTCCCCGTCAGGGCACATGCCTGGGTTACAAGCTCAATCCCCAATGAGGGGCATGCAGGAAGCAGCCGATCAATGATTCTCTCTCATCGTTGATGTTTCTATCTCTCTCTCCCTCTCCTTTCCTCTCTGAAATCAATAAAACCACATTTTAAAAAATATTTGTTGAGTCGAAACTGGTTTGGCTCAGTGGATAGAGCATCGGCCTGCAGACTGAAAGGTCCCAGGTTCAATTCCGATCAAGGGCATGTACCTTAGTTGCAGGCACATCCCCAGTAGGGGGTGTGCAAGAGGCAGCTGATCGATGATTCTCTCTCATCGATGTTTCTAACTCTCTATCCCTCTCTCTTCCTCTCTGTAAAAAATCAATAAAATAAATATGTTTTAAAAATGAAGATACAGTCTATATATTTTGTTTCTGGGTACCTTTTCCTTAGCATAATGCTTTTGAGATTCATCTGCATTATTATGTTAGATGTGATTTTGAAGGTGCTAAGTACAGTTTTTAAAACTAGAGACCTGGTGTACAAAATTTGGGAACAAGTAGGGTTCCTAGGCCTGGCCAGCAATCAGGGCCCATCAGGGCCTTCTGACTGCTGACTGGCACCTTCCTTTGTTCCACACTGCCCCCTGGAGGTCAGCTCACATCATAGTGAGTGATCGAACTCCCAGTCTCCCAGTTGAACTCCTGAGGGGACACTTTGAATATTAGGCTTTTATACTAGTACTAAAAGGCCCAGTGCACAAAATTTGTACACTTTGGGAGGGGGTTGTCTCTCGGCCTGGCCAGTGCCCTCTCCTAGTCTGGGAGCCCTCAGGGGATGTCTGACTGATGGTTGTCAGTTGGACATCGTTAGCACTGCTGCAGAGGCGGGTGAGGCTCCTGCCACCACCACTGTGCTTACCAGCCCTGAGCCTGGCTTCTGGCTGAGCCACACTCCCCCTATGGGAGCACACTGATCACCAGGGGGCAGCTCCTGCATTGAGTGTCTGCACCCTGGTGGTCAATGTGCATCATAGCAATCAGTCGTTCTGTCATTTGGTTGATATGCATATTAGCCTTTTATTATATAGGGCTAAAGGCCCAGTGCATGAAAACTCATGCACTGGAGGGGGTCCCTCAGCCCGGCCTGCCCCCTCTCACAGTCCTGGAGCTCTTAGGGGTGGGAGGTGACCCAGAGATCAGGGGAAGGCAATGCCCCCATCACACCTCTGCTGCTGCCACTGCCGGCAGTGCAAGCCTTGGCCTGCCCTGGTTACCTGAGCCTCAGCCAGCCCTGGGTGGCTGGGCAGCCAGCATCAGAGGCTTGCCTGTGCCTTGGGCTGGCCCTGGGCTGCTGGGGGGCTGAGGGGACTGGGGAACTCCCGAGGCAGGTACGCAGAGAGGCTGGACTCTCCTGGGGGTGGGCCCAGCCGTGCCATGAGCCTGCTGCTCCAGTGGCACTGAGGGGACTGGGTGCCATCATCTTGTGGCTGTGGGCACTTCCATCTTTGAGGGTGTGACAATCAATTAGCATATTCCCTGCTTATTGGCTGTGGGCGCCACCATCTTTGTGAGGGTATGATGGGCAATTAGCATATTCCCTCTCTATTAGATAGGATATATAGATAACTACATGTCTAACTAAATGAAGGTGGCCCTTGAGTGAACTATGATGATGCCTGAAACAATGATGAAAGTATGACATGGGCTGAGGATTATAATTTATCTAGTTCTATGCCTGAAAGAGAGAATAAAAACACGAGAGATAGAAGTGGGTGAAGGACAGATGCTGTAGGGTTTATTTTCTGGTCAGGTAATTAGGAGTTGGCTCTTCATTTTCAGCATAAGGAGCAAGCCCTGGGGGAGGGGGCGAGGGTGCTTATTAAGCGGAAGAAGGGCCTGGGATCTCATTTATGCTTTCTTTTTTTCTTTTTCTTTTTTTTAAATATATTTTACTGATTTTGTACAGAGAGGAAGGGAGAGAGATAGAGAGCTAGAAACATCGATGAGAGAGAGTCATCGATCAGCTGCCTCTTGCACACCCCCCACTGGGGATATGCCCACAACCAAGGTACATGCCCTTGACCGGAATCGAACCCAGGACCTTTCAGTCCCCAAGCCGACGCTCTATCCATTGAGCCAAACCGGGTTCGGCTCATTTATGCTTTCAAAAAAATCTCTTCATGGGTGCTGCGTGAAGGATTGTGGGTGAGAGAGAAGGGGACCAGCTGGAGCTATTTAGGGGGGTGGGCAACATTGAGGGGCAGGGCTTGGCCTTGGGCAGTAGAGATGGAAACAGATAGGGGTGGGATCAGGGCGTATTTTGGAGATAGAGTGATACCTCTGTGAAGCACGAAGCACAGTGCCTGGCACAAAGTCAGTGAACTTAGTTCACACTCATCCGTGGAAAAGACAGCATATCCTCGGCTGTTGCAATCTCCTATGGTGCTCAATCAACATTTGCTAAATAAGGCAAAGTGTCTCTGCAGGCTTTCCTGAGTCACCCCTCAGCACCAGGGCTCTAAGAATGGCCAGGCTGCTTCCTGCTCATGTTCCTGACGCAGCAGAGCAGCGTGGAGCCCTCCTCTGGGGTTCCTGTGCTCAGGGAGCCGGTGGGAGGGGGAGCCATGCTGAGCTGCTTGAGATAGATCCCGAGGCGGAATGCCAGGCATCAGCTGGGCATGTTTTCTCTCACAAGGGCACCCCCTCCCATTACACCCTCGGTGACGTCTGCACCCCACTACCCTGGGCCCATGGAAAATGTGTGGACACAACAGAAGCAGCTGTGAAAATCCTTCAAACTGTGATAAAAATAGCTGTGCCTTCCCGGACCACCTGTTCCCTATGGGCCCGGACATGTTTGTTTGCTCAGCTTTAAAGCTCAGAGTGATTTCTCAGGCCCTGAGCTGAGGAAGAAAGGGGGGGCGGGGGCGGGGGGAGCTGTGGGAAGGTGGAAGACAGATCAGATACTCCCAGATTCCATTGAAGAAATGACCTCATGATCTAATCCACCTCTTCTGTCTGAAAAATAGGGGCATTAAGACCCAGAGAACTGTGGGGACTGGCGTAAAGCTCCTTGATTTGTCACTGCCTGGCCTGGCAGAAGGTAACCCACAGCCACCCCCCAACTTCACACCGTAAGCTGTCTCAGCCTTTATCCAGGTGTCCTTGAGCAGGTCCCAGCCTCTCTGTGGGCTCTGCAGATGGGCATGGGGCCACCCTGGCCCTCTGTCCTCCAGGACCACTGTCCCATCACCACCTGCTGGGCCATTCCACCTCCAGGCCTTTGCACATAGTCAGCGGAGCTGCTGACTTACCCTCTGTGGTTCTCTGGCCCAGGAGCCCATGGAGCAAAATCCCTACAGGTGAACCTCTTCCCAACCCCCGGGAGGAGGGTGCCGGCCAGGAAGCCGGAGGGGCCAGCTCTACCGTAGGCCTCAGCCTGAAACACTGCAATCCACGTCCTGAGTGGGCAGTGGAAATGGGCTGCGGGGAGTGGAGGGAAGGAGTATGGGGAATTAGGAAGTAGGTATAGGGAGGGGAGGGAGGGTGGTCGGCTGGGGAGTCTTTTCCCTGGGGGAGTTCCTTTATTTCTAGTTCCCACCTGATGGGAAGTTCCGCGAGGACAAAACTGTCTCTTATTCACCTTTGAACTCCCAGTGCCTAGAAGGGGCCAGGCACACAGTAGGTACTCAACAATATACAAATGATATAAAAAGAGTTAATAGGCCGAAACCAGTTTGGCTCTGCTTGGCTCTGCCGAAACCGGTTTGACTCAGTGGATAGAGCGTCGGCTTGGGGACTGAGGGGTCCTGGGTTTGATTCCGGTCAAGGGCATGTACCTTGGTTGCGGGCATATCCCCAATAAGGGGTGTGCAAGAGGCAGCTGATCAATGACTCATCGATGTTTCTAACTCTCTCCCTTCTTCTCTGTACAAAATCAATAAAATATATTTTAAAAAAATAAAAGCTGCAAGCTTAAAAAAAAAAGAGTCAATAGGCCAAAACCGGTTTGGCTCAGTGGATAGAGCATCGGCCTGCAGACTGAAAGGTCCCAGGTTCGATTCCAGTCAAGGGCATGTACCTTGGTTGCGGGCACATCCCCAGTAGGGGGTGTGCAAGAGGCAGCTGATCGATGATTCTCTCATTGTTGTTTCTAACTCTCTATCCCTCACTCTTCCTCTCTGTAAAAAAAAAAAAAAAATCAATAAAATATATTTAAAAAAAAAAAAAAAAAAAAGAGTCAATAGCCTTAGCCTGTTTGGCTCAGTTGATAGAGAGTCAACCTGTGGGCTGAAGGGTCCCAGGTTCAACTCTGACCAAGGGAACATGTCTGGGTTGTGGGGGTGCTGGAGGCAGCCAATCAATGATTCTCTCTCATTATTGATGTTCCTATCTCTCCCTCTCTCTTCCTCTCTGAAATCAATAAAGAAATGTATTTTAAAAGAGTCAATGGCCGAATGAATGAAGCTAAAGGACTCTTCAGATGCCTGATTCTTTCTACCCTGAAAGGACAATTGACCCTGACGTTCATAAAGGGCACATCTGGAGGCTGGGACTCTGTCGGGGGAAGCTCGTGGCAGCCTGGGATGGTGGATTGGAAGAGCAGCCTCCTAAAGGGCATCAACAGCTGCTTTGTGACAAATGGACTCATGGGAATGGAGCCCAATGAAGCAGGGGGTTTGGCCTGTTTTGTTCACAGCTATGACCCCCGGTCTCAGAACAGAACCCAGTGTGCACACAGTACAGAATCAAAGGTCAAATAGGGTTGGAAAATACAAGATTAAACCAAGTTCAAATTCTTTCCTGCAGGGCCAGCATTCATTGTGATTCATACACAGTGATATATATTTAATGTCTTTATTGATTAAGGTATCACATGTTTGTCCTCAACCTCCCATTCCAATGCCCCACCCCTCCCCACTCATGTCTCCACCCCCCTATTGTCCTTGACCACTGGTTTGGCTCATATGTGTGCACACAAGTCCTTTGGTTGATCTCTCCCTTTTATCCCCACCCTCCCTTTGAGGTCCAACAGTCTGACCCATGGCTCCTCATCTCTGGGTCTGTTCTTGTTCATCAGTCTATGTTGTTCACTATTTCCCCTAGATGAGTGAGATCATGTTCTACTGGAAATATACTTATAAGAATAGAAAATGAGACAAGCAATAATGGTTATGCTGAAAGGCATATGAATCAGTCTGTAGTGAACAGTGATAGATTTTTTTAAAATATATTTTATTGATTTTAGAGAGAAAGGGAGGAGAGAGCAATATGGGATTTATCTTTCTTCCTCATATCGAGCCACAACCCATGGAATCAAATCTGGGAACCTTCAGTCCGCAGGCTGACACTCTATCCATTGAGCCAAACCAACCAGGGCCACAGTCATATTTTAAAAAATATATATATATATTTTATTGATTTCAGAAAGGAAGGGAGAGGAAAAGAGAGATAGAAACATCAAAGATGGGAGAGAATCATTGATCGCCTGCCTCCTGCACACCCTCTATAAGGGATCGAACCCGCAACCAGGGCACATGCCACACGCAGTGATCTTAGTTCAGAGCTCTCTGGTGCCTCATTGCCCTGGAGTTCCCCCCTTCAGGCCCCATCCCTCTCGGATGGGACAGCCCAGCCTCCAGTGGGGAAGGAGGCCCAGGGTCAAACAAGCACCCCACCTGCCCTGCAATGGCACAGAGGAGCCACCGAGGAGACCAGGGCTGGAATCGCATGCCAGTGGCTCTTGTCCCAAGGAAGCCGCTGCCTGGGCTGGGACCGGAGGGGTTGCTGGTCCATAGTGCTGGGAGGGATGAGGACGAGGGACAGTCTTCCTCCCACAGCTAGTGCCATGTCTGTCTGGGCCTGAGCAGGGTTGGGTGGGAGTCCCTTCCCCCAGCTGCTCTGGGGGATGGTGGTGAAGGAGGTGTGAAGCCCTCTTCCTCCTCACTCCCCGCCCTCCTGGCATATACACATTCAACAAATACTTGTTGAACACCTACTAGATTCCAGGCATTGTCCTGGTCAGTGGGATGACCTTCTGCCAGGATGACAAGTCTCTGAGCTCACAGCCAGCAAGGAGAATGAGCAGCAGGAATTCAGTCAGTCTGCTGGATCCTCTCCATCTGCTCTCCACCCAGCCCCACCAGCCCCACCAGCCCCTCCCTGCCCCTTTGGCCGGCCTGATGGATTCCATCACTGGGCTCTTGTCCTCTGGGTTTGGTTCAGCCCAGGGAAAGTGCCAGCGGGAGACTGGAGGATGGAAGAGAGAGCAGTCCCAGTATCTATTCCCCAGCTCCCTCCCTGCTGGGTGTCAGGTTAGCAATGGCTGCATCCTCCCACCAAGTCCCTGTCTCCATTAACTGCCCCACCCTCGGCCCCTTCAGGCCTGGACTGGTATCAGCTCCCCATGGTTACTAGCCACGGAATGCTCACCATCCCTTGTTAATTTTTCCAACCCTGTCTGTTCTTTTCATTAAATATTCCTCAATTACCCTGGAATTCTCCTCCCGGATCTTGACTGATGACACACGTTTACATGAATATAACAGAGACTCCAAAAAATAGTGCATAAAGTAAGATAAAAATGTATTCTCCTCACCCAGCTGGTGTGGCTCAGTGGTTGAGCATTAACCTAGGAACAAGGAGTTCATGGTTGAATAAGAAGGTCATGGTTCAATTCCCGTTTGGGGCACATGCCAGGGTTATGGGCTTGATCCCCAGTGCGTGGGGGGGGGGGGGGAATGAGGGGGGTGCAGGAAGCAGCCAACCAACAATTCTCTCTCATCATTGATGTTTCTCCCTCTCCCTTCCTCTCTGAAATCAGTAAGAATATATTCATAAAAAAAATAAAATAAATAAACAAACAAAATAAAATGTATTTCCCTCTAACTTCAAAGAATATGCTGGCATTACAGCTTTATTCCATGAAATCCATCCATAGGTTGTGCCCTCCCCTACAAGCCATGTGTTACGGGCTGTGCCCACAGCCCCAATATCTATGTTGCAGTTCTAACCTCTAATACCCCAGAATGTAATCATTTGGACCAAGGGTCATTGCAGGTGTAATTGATTAAGAGGAGGTCATTAGTGTGGGCCCTAATCCCATAAGGTAAGGTAAGGATTAGGGTCCTTACCAGAAGGGAAACTTTGGACACAGAGAAAGACACCTAGAGGGAAGATGGCCATGGACAAGCCAAGGAGAGGGGTCCGGAACCCAGCCTCCCCCGCAGCTCTTGGAAGAAACCAGCCCTGCCGACACCTAGATCTCAGACTTCTAGCCTCTAAGACCGTGAGAGGATACTTTTCTGCTGTTGAAACGACCCAGCTTGGGGCCCGAGGAAACTCACACAGCACAGCGATGGCGCCGACACTGCACCCACATTCCAGACAGAGAATGGCAAAGAGCAGGCGCGGGCTTTATCTCTAAGCACCCGACCTGGAATGTGTGTTCGCCTCTTCTGTCGGTGGTCAGAAATCAGCCCGGTCTGCCTCGCAGCCAGCCCCCAAATTAAATCTTTCCCACCTGCTTTGTGCCACCTCAACCGAGACCTGCAGTTCTTAATCGTCGCCTCCCCACACCCTGAGGAAAGAGACACCACCACAGAACGAAAAGTTTCTAGGAAGCACGTGTTAGATTTCAATTACCTGATAACTCCCCAGTGAGAAGCCAAGAAGAAAAGCTGGAAGCCTGCCTGACACTATGAATTTTTTTGATGGTGTGAATAAAACTTATTTATTAAAAGGAGGAAAAAAGAAAGAAAGAATAAAGGAAAGAAAAAGAAGTCAGCTTAGGCCCTAGCTGGTCTGGCTTGGTGGGTAGAGCATTGGCCTGGGAACTGAAGGGTCCCAGCTTTGATTCCGATCAAGGGCACATGTCTGAGTTGTGAGCTCCATCCCCAGTGGGGGACTTGCAGGAGGCAGCCCATCAATGATTCTCTCTCATCATGGATGTTTCTCTCTCTCTCTCCCTCTCCCTTCCTCTCTGTAATAAATAAAAATATATTACAAAAAAGAAAGAAAGAAAGAAAGAAAGAAAGAAAGAAAGAAAGAAAGAAAGAAAGAAAGAAAGAAAGAAAGAAAAGAAGGAAGGAAGGAAATCAGCTCAGGCCTCCCCTGGCTGCTGGGGAGCCTGGAAATGCCCTGTGCACCTGGGAAACTCCTCTGATTCTAGAAAGAAGGGAGAGTGGCTGCTGAGGGCCGCTGAGCTCTCTGGCACCAGATGTCACAGTTAGCTTCCAGATGCAGCAGCAGGAAGCCTTGCCTCAGGGAAACAGTTAGGAAGTGCGTTAGCTCACAGGACTTCAAGTTCGGAGGTGGGGTAGGAGGCATGGGGGAGGTACACCAAGTCCCCGTTCTGTTCTCCGCCCTTCCCGTGGCTCTGCCCTGCACAGGCTGGGAATCAGCTGGCTGATAGTGTCAGTTAGGGTCAACCAGAAAAAAAAAGAAAAAAAGAAAGAAATCTCAAGTATTTGAGAGCGAGGGAATTGGTTGCCCAGGTGAGCAGACAAGGAAGGTGGAGGAACCCAGAGATTAGCCCCAACTACCTGTAGGGACAGAGGAAGAAGGTGAGCCAGGGTCACCCAGCCCAGACCTGGGCAGTGGAAACCCTGGAGGAGGTATAAGGAGAAAAATACCTAGTTTCTTGCTTCCTGCCGCCCTCCAGTCTCCCACCAGTGCCTCCCATTGGCTGAACCCAGCTGGAAAGCAGATGTCCCTGGTGTCTGGGGAATCCAGCCCGCAGGAGTCAGGGCCCCGGGCCCCTGCCCAACCACAGTGAGGGACAGACCTAAGGCCGGAGCTTCCGTGGGAGGTGAGAGCAACAAGGGGCCCTTGAAGGGCTTTCGAGGAGAGAACATGATGCAAAGTATGTTTTCAACTCTGAGTGCTGAGTGGAAAATAGCTTAAAGAGGATCAAGAATACCATCAGGAGACTAGCGGGGAATCTACCGAGGTTGTCCCGGTAACCAGGTGGGGGCAGTGGAGGAGCAAATGAGCTGAGGATGTGGAAAGTGTTCAAGAAAGACGAAGCCAAGAACTGAGAGGGGAGTCACATGGGATGTACATGAGCAAGCCAGGACGACCCAATTCTGTGTCCCAGATACACGGGGGTTTGCACACAGCAGGCACTCACACTGTGCATATGGTGCACACACAGCCACTGGCTTCCCTTTTTACATGGAATTATGCCTTATGGAGTTCCTGTTCCTGGAAGGCGTTCAGCCACAGGAACAGATGACTCCACATAAAGAGATGTACATGGTTCGGGCCCCCCAGAGGGTGGGGGCAGCACAGCTGCCGATCTGTTAACTCAGAGGTGCGGTGATGCCATCTTTGCTCTGTGCCAGCCTCAGCATGTTGGCCTCTCCTCTTGGGCTGTCTCCTTCTCATCCCAGGAGCAGGCAGGTTATTTGGGAGGTGATCCTGAGAAATATGTGCAGGGAAGCAAGGACATGAGATGGTGAAGGGGGAAAAGCCAAGATGGGATGCATTCATGGACAGCTGGGGCTCAATCTCACTAGGAAACCCTGGGGGCTGACTCCTCAGAGTTGTCCCATGCACATTCCCCGAGAACACCTATATGCACAGGTTAGAATTGCTCACACGCACATGTCCATCATGCCCAGGGCATGGCATGCAAGCACACGCTCGAAATTGCACCTTGCCTCCCTCATGTACATGCACACCACACACACACACACACACACACACACACTCACACACGCGCACCAGAGCACACACCTCCTGCCCATTAAAACAAACAGCACTGTCGTAATGTGCTTGGGATGCTATGCAAAATGCCATAGACTTAGAGGCTTAAACAACAGACATTTATTTCTCACTTTTTGGAGGCTGGGAAGTCCAAGGTCACTGGCAGACCTGGTGCCCTGGTTTGCAGATGGCCAGCTCATTCATCCCACATGGTAGAGAGCAGAGAGCAAGGAAGCAAGCTTTCGTGTCTCTTCTTATGAGGGCGCCAAGCCTGTTCCTGAGGGCTCCCTCCTCATGGCCATAATCACACCGAGGTTAGGATTTCAACATGTGGATTTGGAGAGACACATTCAATTCCTGACAATCTCTCTCACTGCTTCTTTTTTTTTTTCTTTTTTTTTAAATTTTTTTTTCTTTAAAAAAAAAATATATATTTTATTGATTTTTTTACAGAGAGGAAGAGAGAGGGATAGAGAGTTAGAAACATCAACGAGAGAGAATCATTGATCAGCTGCCTCTTGCACACTCCTTACTGGGGAAGTGCCGCAACCAAGGTGCATACCTTTGATCGGAATCAAACCTGGGACCTTTCAGTCCACAGGCCAACACTCTATCCTCTGAGCCAAACCGGTTTTGGCTCTCTCACTGCTTCTTACTCTGGCCTTTGGCTTGGGCCTGACAAAGGCTAGGATATTAACGGGTTCTGACAAGAACCACCCCCAGATCCCCTAAGGTGGTCTTGCTAGTAGGAGTTGCAGTGCAGGAGTAGTGCCAGAAGGGGGAGCAGAGCAGCCCCTTCCTGGAGACGCGCTGGGACTCTCTGGCTTAGGATGTAAATTTTCATATTACCAGCAGGAGGCGCCTGAGAGCCATTACTGTCTTCAGGGGTTTCTTTTCTTTTCTTTTTTAAAGTATATTTTTATTGATTTCAGAGAGAAAGGGAGAGGGAGAGAGACAGAAACACCAATGATGAGGAAGAATCGTTGATTGGCTGCCTCTTGCACATCCTCTCCTGGGGACCAAGGCCGCAACCTGGGCATGTGACCTTGAACAGAATGGAGCCCAGGACCCTTCAATCCGTAGGCCTACACTCTCTATCCATTGATCCAAATAATCTACAGCTCTTCTTAACTTTCCATCACCATTTATCCCCCTGTACCCTCTTCCACCTCCACCCCACCCCCACCCTACTCATCACACTGTTGCCCGTCCATGAGTTCTTTCTCTCTTATTTTCTTTTTTGATCAGTCCCTCCACCCACACCCCCTAACCCCCGTTTTTTGTTTTTTGTTTTTTTGGTGTTTTTTTTCTTTCTTCCCCTAGCAGATTTGTGTAAGGGTTTGTTTGATTCTGGGTGTGTTTGAGAGCGAGGAGAGGTGTGGAGGTTTACCTGAGTGTAATGGATGCCCTCACTACCAATTCTAGGCCCTGCATCACCCAGGCTCCATTGCCCAGACACAGCTTTGATGCTCAGTTTGTGTTAAATGAAATGGATGAATGGGTAGATAAATGGATGGATGGATGGAATGCAGAAAAGATACCCAAATTAAAAAAAAAAAAAGGTAAAAAGAGAAGAACTGGAGAAAAGGATGCAGAGCAGACAGATTAGGAGGGGAATTAGGGAAAAGAGAAAAATGCAAGGAAAGCATGTGACCAGGAATGGGAGCTTGGTGTCAAGGAGTGTTGAATGAAGGGGAGCAGTGAAAATTTGTAGGCCTCAGGGTTGGGGTGAGGGCATGTGCCCTGGGAAAGGGGGAGGGGAGGCCAGGGGAATATCAATGGGGGGGAAAAAGGGAGACATATGTACTACTATTTGTAATACTTTAAATGATAAAATAAAATTCTAAAAGAAGAAAATCTGCAGGCCTCACCCTAGCCGGTGTGGCTCAGTAGGTTGGAGTGTCACCCCGTGCACCAGAAAAGTGCTGGTTGAATTCCTGGTCAGGGCACATGCTGGGGTTGTGGCTCCATCCCCAGTGGGGGTGTGCAGGAGGAAGCCGATCAAATAGTCTCTCTCATCACGGATGTTTCTGTCTCTCTCTCCCTCTCCCTTCCTTTCTATGAAATCATAGGTATCAACCACTGAGCCACACCGAGGGGCTGCCCTTCCGTTTCTCACCTGAGAAAATGGGGATGCTATTAACATCCACCTTATAAGGTCGCCTTGAGGAACACATGAATGAATGTACATAATGCACTTAGTACAGTGTAGTAGCCAGGGTTCTCTAGGAACACTGAACCAAGGGGAAGCATTCTTAAGCCATAATCAGACCACTGTAACAAAAATACCGTGGGCTGAACGGCTTACCCAACCAACGTTTATTTCTCACAGTTCTGGAGGCTGGGACAGCCAAGATCAAGGCACAAGCAGACTCAGTGTCTGGTGAGAGCTCCCTTCTGGCTCATAGACGGCTGTCTGTCCACTGTGTCCTCACATGGGGGAAGGGACCACGGAGCTCCCTGGAGTCTCTTTTATAAGGGCACTAACCCCATTCATGAGGGCTGCATCCCTAAAACCTACTCACCTCTCAAAGGCCCCACCTCCATATCGTCACACTGGGTGTTAGATTTCAACATATGGTGTGTTGTTTTGTTTTTCAGTCTAGAACCATATGTAGTTGGTTCTGTGGCTTTAAGAGAAATTACATATTATGAAACCAATTTTGCCAGAGGCTAATTGATATGATCAAGAGTTATCATGACACCTTATCAACGTTACAACTGAAGCAGGTGAGTAAGAAGCTGGGAAAATTCCTTAGCAAGTGGAATGGGGATCCTGAGACAGATAGCTAACCCAATGGCCAAGCAATATGCAGCCAGAGGCAGAAGGTCACCAGGACAGAAAGCCCCGGATACCTAGCAACGGGCAAAATTGGCACTGGGCCTTGCCTCCAGGGTGGCTTTTCCTCCCTTGGCATATGACTGGTCCTGCAGTTTATTTTTAAATATATTTTATTGATTTTTTTTTTTTTTTTTTTTTTTTTTTTTTTTTTTACAGAGAGAAAGGAAGAGGGATAGAGAATTAGAAACATCGATGAGAGAGAAACATCGGCCAGCTGCCTCTTGCACACCCCCTACCAGGGATGTGCTCGCAACCAATGTACATGCCCTTGTCCGGAATCGGAACCTGGGACCTTTCAGTCCGCAGACCGACACTCTAGCTACTGAGCCAAACCGGTTTTGGCTAGTCCTGCAGTTTAGAGCCCCTGACCTCTTCTCCCTAGAGATAACATCTAGGCCTCAGTTGTATTTCAGTTCCAGGCCCAGAAAAGCAGTCAAGTCTGCCCTGGCACTGACCTTTCAGAGGAGACCACGACCTTGAAAGGACACACCTGGAAAAGCTAATGAACATTCTATTAGGATTCTCCCTCCCCACCAGCTGGTTTGGCTCAGGGGCTAGAGCATCAGTCTGTGGACTGAAGGGTCCCAGGTTCCATTTCGGTCAAGGGCACATGCCGGGGTTGTGGGCTCGATTTCCAATAGGGGGGTGTGCAGGGAGCCAGCTGGTCAATGATTCTCATCATTGATGTTTCTATCTCTTCCTCTCTCTGAAATCAATAAAAATATATTTAAAGAAAAAAGATCCTCTGTTAGTTTTGTCAGATGTGATAACTGAATTGTGATTACATTAAAAAGTGATCTTTTTCGCAGAAACCGGTTTGGCTCAATGGATAGAGCATCGGCTTGGGGACTGACGGGACCCGGGTTCGATTCCGGTCAAGGGCATGTACTTTGGTTGTGGACATATCTCCAGTAGGGGGTGTGCAAGAGGCAGCTGATCGATGACTCTCTCTCATCGATGTTTCTAGCTCTCTATCTCTCTCTCTTCCTCTCTGTACAAAAATCAATAAAATATATATTTAAAAAAAGTGATCTTTTTCAATTAGAGACACATCAAATGAATTATGTTGAATTTGATTAACTCATTACAACGAACGTGTTTATTTATTTTATTTTTTTTATTTTTTAAAAATATATTTTATTGATTTTTCACAGATAGTTAGAAAGATTGATGAGAGAGAATCATCAATCAGCTGCCTCTTGCACACCCCCCACTGGGGATGTGCCCGCAATTAAGGTACAGTACATGCCCTTGTCCGGAATCGAACCCGGGACCTTTCAGTACGCAGGCCGACGCTCTATCCACTGAGCCAAACCGGTCCTGGCCAACGAACGTGTTTAAATATAATAAGTTTTGGAGGTTAATTAAAAGGATTACACCCTTGCCGAAGCCAGTTTGGCTCAGTAGTAGAGCATCGGTCTGCGGACTGAAAGGTCCCAGGTTCCGATTCCGGTCAAGGGCATGTACCTTGGTTGCGGGCACATCCCTGGTAGGGGGTGTGCAAGAGGCAGCTGGCCGATGTTTCTCTCTCATCGACGTTTCTAGCTCTCTATCTCTCTCCCTTCCTCTCTGTTAAAAATCAATAAAATATATTAAAAATAAATAAATAAATAAATAAATAAATAAATAAAAGGGTTACACCCTTAAAAAACAAAACACCCCAAAACACACACACACAAAGATCCTCCCCTAAGACCTCCTCTACGCTCTCTAACTTTCAAAACCCTCAAAAAGGTCCCAGTGTGCACTCTCCCTGCCTTCCCTTTCCCCTTCGCCTTCTCTTTCCCCTTCTCCTTCCCCCACAGGCCGTGTTTATTAGAATACATTTCATTTTTAAAATTGAGCTATCAGCTGTGAAAGTGTGTATACATATTTTGGGGACACAGAGTTGGCAAAAGTAGGTTTAAGTTGTAAGTACACAAGACATAAAGTTTATTCTTGTATTATTATTTATTGTGTTATTTAGTTGTATTAACTGTAATCCTACTTTTGCCCATCCCTCAGAAACCTAACCCCTAACCCTCGATAATCAGCAACCTGATTATTGATCAGCAGGCAGCAGATAGTAGTCTGGACCTGGTCCTGCGGTCCAGACCTCTGGCAGGCCCTCACCAGACTGGATAGTGCCAACCCACAACAGGCAGGGCTGTCTGCTTCACTCCAATGCCAATGCTAATCTCTTCCAGAAACACCTTCACAGAGACCCCCAGAAATTACGTGTCACCAGACACCTGGGCATCCTGTTGCCCAGTGAAGCTGGCACAAAAAAATAACACCCAGCAGCACCCACAGCAGCTGAGACCCAGTGAGCAATCAATCCGCACAGGCCATTATTACCGCCAACGTGAGAAACCTGTAGAGCATTTGTGTAAGAGTTTATCTGAGCCAAACCTCAAAGGCTCTGGGAAAGGGAAGTTTGGCTGTTTGTTTGTTTGTTTGTTTGTTTGTTTGTTTGTTTTAACATCTTTGAGATCAAGGAGGAATGTCAGGGAGATTACCTGGAATGTAAAGGAGATTACCTGGAGGTTGAAGAAAGCAAGGCAGGAACTGGGTTATAGGATGGTTCGGATGATGATGTGCTCGGAGGACATGCTCTCTCTAGGAGGAAGGGTGTGAAAACCGACATTGCAAAGGTGTGTTAACCTGGATGCGCAGAAACTGTGAGCAGGGCTTGCTCAAGGCAGAGATTAACCTTACCCTGAGGAAGTGACAGGCCTGGGACGTGACTGCCCACCATGACCTCCTCGGTTAGGAATTTATGATCCCCTGGAAGCTGACTTTTCGAGGAACCGCTTGTCATAGCCATTACAGTTTTATGGATAAGGAAACAAGCATTCAGAAGGGGTAAGTCATTTAGCCATAACCACACAGCTGCAACCGTCTGCTGGTGAGCTGGGTCTCAAACAGAAAACAAAACGAAACAACCCCCCCTCTCATGGGTCCCCTTTGCCAATATCCCCCCCTGCCAACGGCTTAGCAAGCACTTCCCCCAATCCGGTGATCGGCAAACTCATTGGTCAACAGAGCCAAATAGCAACAGGACAACGATGGAAATTTCTTTGGAGAGCCAATTTTTTTAAACTGAAACTTCTTCTCACGCCACTTCTTCAACATAGACTCGCCCAGGCCGTGTTATTTTGTGGGAGAGCCACACTCAAGGGGCCAAAGAGCCGCTTGTAGCTCGCAAGCCGCAGTTTGCCCACCACTGACCCAGTCCCAGGATATCTAGCCACAGGCTGCTGCCAGCCAGCGGGAACTGCCTCAGCACACCCCTGTGGCTCCGCCGTGGGAGAGGGGTTTCATAACATTAGCCATTATTGCAAGGAGTCAGGTGAATAGTGGGCACTGGACACCCTCCTTACCCCCATTTTACAAACAGGGGATGGAGGTCTGGAGTTCAGTGACCCAAGGTCACAGCACAAGCCAGCGACATGCTCTCCCATTGCACACATCTTCTCTCAGCAAGGTCTCACAGGACCCTACGGGTGATCCTCCTCATCCCCATGCAACCCCTCCGAGGGAATTTCCCAGACCCCGTGAAGATGGGAGCTCTGTCCCTGCCCGCACTGGCTGCTGCACCCCGAAAGCCCTGGGGTGGCTTCGCAGGAAGAAAGCTCTTACTGGCTGGGGTACCTGCCAAGCCACACCTGCCCCACTGCTCCTGAGCTCAGATCTGCCCCGGCTTGTGCCTCCCACAGGCCTGGGGAAGCGCTATTTTGGCAGCTGGCGAGGAGCGGAGGGCCCTGTTCCTGGAGGGCATTCGGGGATGGGAGCGGGTGACTCATTCATGGTGCTTCCATGGGTGGAAGGCTGCCGCCAGGGGAGGGCCACAACCAAACCTAAGGAAGATTTGCAGCCCTGCAGGCAGGCTGGCCCCGCTCCAGGGAAGGGCTCAGGTGAGTCAGTCTGCCGGTAGTCGGTAGTCGCCCCAGGCTGGGCACAGCTGTCTCCCAGCCCCAGCGGGTGGGGACAGACAAAATGTCATCGCTCTTGGCTCTCTGTCTTCTGGACGGAACTGGGCTTGCTCCTTATCTGTGATGATTTCAAGAGCATTTTGGCTGAAAGCTCAAGTGAACACTCCTCCCACCCTATCAGGCCCCGGGAGAGGGGAAAACAGCTGGTGGCATGTGGGGGAGTTTATAAGCAGCATGGGCGGCCATGGGGCAGGGGGCCTGAGGTCTTTGGAGAAGGGGGGCTGTTTCCGCCGTTCTGGCGCCTCCAGGGAGGGAGATGCCCTTGAACTCTTTGAGCCTGAGGTGGGCAAAGGGTTCCTGATGGTCTTGGTGGGGCACAGGAGGGGACAAGGATGTGGGGAGGACTTCAGGAAGAGGAGTAAGGTGAGAGCGAGTGAGCGGGAGGGGGAAAGGCCCACGCACGATTTGCAGTTGGTTTGGCCAAGGAGCGAAGGAGCCAAGGGTGGAAGTCGCCCCAGGGGGCAAAGGTGGGGACCACTGAGGCTGGAGACTGTGCAGGGAGGGCCCCCAGCCACTCGGGATCCTTCCGTGCAGGGCTAGGGGAGAAGCAGCTGGGGTTGGCTGGACGGTGGGAGACAGGGGCGTGCTTGGTGGGGGGCAGGGCCACAGCTGGACCCCTCCCAATGCTGCTCAGTCTGAGTCTTCATTACGTGAGGAGGTGGCCCACGTTCTCCCCCAATTAGTGCTTAAGCCCGGAGAACCCAGAAAACCAGGTTCTAATTCTGATCACAGATTGAGCTTGGGTAAATCTGTCACCCTCGTGGAATCTCCCCACCCCCCCCTTTGATTTTTATTTATTTATTTTTAAAGATATATCTTATTGATTTTTTACAGAGAGGAAGAGAGAGAGTTAGAAACATCGATGAGAGAGAAACATCCATCAACTGCTTCCTGCACACCCCCCCACTGGGGATGTGCCCGCAACCAAGGTACATGCCCTTGACCGGAATTGAACCTGGGATGTTTTAGTCCACAGGCTGACGCTCTATCCACTGAGCCAAACCGGTTTTGGCCCCCTTTGATTTTTAGAGAGAAAGGAGAGGAAAAGGAGGGAAAGATCAATGTGAGAGCAAAACATCGATCTGTGGCCTCCTGCACACACCTCACTGAGGATCGAACCCACCACCAGGCATGTGCCCCGCCTGGGAATCAAACTGATGACCTTTCAGTGTACAGGACAACGCCCAATCGACTGAGCTACCATACCCAGGGGACCCTCTTGCAATCTCGATGACCTCACCGGGAAAACAAAGTCCCCGCCTTAGGGTGCCATGAGAATTAAGTGAGAGGGTGGCTGTGAAGTTGCTGGTCCCGACAATGTCAGGTTCTCTGGCACAGCATCAGCTTCTTGGGGATGGACCTGGGAAAGAGCCGGGGCGGGCTGCTTTCCTGTAGCCTCCCCCTCAAGTGCCCCTGTGCTTTGAGTGAGACGGCTGCCCTGACCCTAGGCGGGGTCCAGAGAACCCAGCATCGAAGGACAAAAACATCCGTCCCACTCAGGGCTCCCGGTCCCTTCTGTCTCTGAGGGCCTCTGAGCCCCCCCAAAGTCCTAGCAATCCCTTGGCGTTGGAGAGGCCGTAGAGGGACATTTCTCACCTTACGGGACACAGCCTGGCTTTCTGGGAGGATGGGGGAACTGCACATTCCTCCTGAAATAATCGTCCCGGAGCTATTTCCAGAGGCTCTCAGTGCCCAGGCCAGAAATGGCCAGTGATCTCGATGCCTGGGTGCCGTCAGGACAAACACGGCACAGGCCCAGCCCCCAGTCCAGAGCAGAACCAGACCTGGCCGAGGCCCCACAGAGCAACAGCTGACACCACTTCCCTGGTTCCCTGAGTCCTCCAGTGGACCTCTTCATCCTCGGGGGGGGAAAGGTAGGGGCGCTGGTCCTTCCTTTCAGCTCCCTGTTTCGGTGACTATTACCCTATTACCCCACCCCCACCCCCCACCCCCATGCAAAAAGCCCTTCTGTCTCAGTGATTGTGGCTGGGAGGCCATAGGCAGAGCTTTCTGTGTAAAAGTGCTTTATAATCTTGAATCTTTTCGTTAGAATACATCCGATAAACCCAAATCGCCAGTGCTCTTCAAAAATGCCAATGTCATAAGACACCCAGGAAGACGGAGGGACTTCCCGGTTAAAGGGAACCAGAGACCTGAGAGCTAAGGGCAATGCCTGGTCCTGAATCGGACCCTGGATGAAATGCTGGAGGAAGAGTTGCCATGAAGAGCATCAGAGGGACAAGACGGGGGATTTGAATACAGACTGCATATTAGATACTAGAACTGTATCAACATTGAATGTCCTGTGATTGTCATCGTAGCTTGGACATGTAAGGAAAGATGCTTCTCCCAGCGTGTGTGTAGGGGACACATGCTGAAGTATTCAAGGGTAAAGGTATTGTTGTCTGCAACTTACTCTTAAAATAATTAGCTGAAACCGGTTTGGCTCAGTGGATAGAGCGTCAGTCTGCGGACTGAGAGGTCCCGGATTTGATTCTGGTCAAGGGCATGTACATTGGTTGCGGGCACATTCCCGGTGGGAGAGGGAGTGCGGGAGGCAGCTGGTCGATGTTTCTCTCTCATCGATTTTCTAGCTCTCTGTCCCTCTCCCTTCCTCTCTGTGTAAAAAAATCAATAAAATATGCTTTAAAAAATAATAATTATTGGGGGGATGTGTAGTGACAAATATGGCAAAAGTGTTAATTATTAATCGATGAAAAAATAATTAGTGGATTTGGATAGAAACTATATGGGAGTTATTATATTATCTTAGAAGTTTCCAGTAACTGGAAATCTTTACAAATAAAAAGTAAACCTGTATTTTTAATTTTTAGGGAAGGAAATGTTGGAGGGAGGGTTTCCTTGGCAAATACAGTAAGAACTCAAAAAGGGGGTTTTGCTTGTGTTTTCAGCGAACATGTACTGGGCGGCTTCTGAGGACCAGATACTCAACACTAGGCTGTTGAGGGTATGAGGAAGAGGTGAGAAGGGAGGAAAGAAGGTGCTGTTATGCCCAGGGATGGGTCATTCAAAGGGGTAACACTCCACGCCTCTGGAGACGTGTTTACTGACCCGATGAGAAAAGAGAAGTCATTGATGCTGACCACAGCCCATGGGAATTACAGTAGACTCGGCATAGAACTTCCTGTCTCTCAGCACAATTAAACACTTAGAAAACCAACAAGGGATGCTGGAAAACGCCCATCCCAGCCCCGCTTAAAAATAGGGTCCATCTGCCTTGGGAGGCTTAAAGTGGCACTGGCCTTGAGGCAGGGGCCTGACCAGGATGACCCCAGGAGGCCCCTCCCAGCGCTAGGATTCCGTGATTCTATGACATGGCCAGCAGTCTATGTGAGGGGAACATCAGTAGACACCAAGAAGAGGGCCACGTCATCTACCTCCTACACACACAGTGAGAGTGGGAGGGGGCCTTTTGGCAGATGGGGCCCAGCCAGCCAGCCAGGGAAGGGCGGGGCCCTGTGAGGATCAGCCCTCAGTTACCTCCTATTTTCTCAGAAGAGGAAATGGGGGAGGGGTTGGACCAGAGAGGGAAGAGGCAGGTCTGGACATCCCACTTGACTCAGACCCAAAGGACAAGGGCAGCTGATGGGCGACGGGCTGGGAGAGGGGCTGGCAGCTGTTTTCTGGGTGGGACAGGTTCACATCCAGCTCTGTCCTTACGAGGCAGAAGTGGAAACTTAGCCTCGAGCTGGCATTACTCGGGGAGAGAAATGAGAGCCTTCCTTCTGGTGTGGGGAGTACTGGGGAACTCAACGACAATGGGAACAGGGACAGGAAGACGCTGCTACCTTTGGCTGGGCCCAGGCAGGCTCAGGAACAGGAGTGGGGGTTAAATGGACCGGGCATCTCTTTGGCCTGGTCAGGGCTTAGTCCCTGTGAAGTGCCTACATTTGAAGCAGGAGGAGTAGGTGTCCCAATACTCACTCCCTTCTTTGTGGGATGGATGAAAAGATCTCTGTTGCTAGAGAGTACCAAGGCCAAATATCCTGGGAGGTTCTGATTTCACAAGCCCAACCTCGTTAGTGGGTTTGTCACGCCACCTGCCCCCCACCATTTGGGGTTCAAATGCAGCTCCATTCTTAGTTATGGGGTAGCAAGTACCCCTCTGCATCTGGTTCTCCCCTTCACGCCCCCATCCAGGCAGGCAGAGCAGGTGTGGTGAGACTTCTTCCTAAGGAGACTGGGAAGGAGGCCAAAGTCACCTCGACAGCATGGCATTGTCTTTCCGGGGGTCATCCGACACACCTAAGAGAGTACCTTGGCCCCACCCCTAACAAGCTGTGTTATCTGGAGACAAGTCACGTCATCTCTCTGAGCCTCAGTTTCCTCATTATCATCTAGGAAAAGAATAGCAACTACCACCTTAGTTTGCAGAAAGAATTCCATGCCAGACACAAGCAAAGATCCGGGCTCAGAGATCGTGCGTCTAGGACTGCATTGCTTCTAAGACACATTTTTTTCGTATCGGAGTACATTGTGTAGTTGTTGATTAGCGAGTTGACATTGTCTCGTAAGAAAGCCTGTCTCAGTGCTTGGAAATTCACCATTAGAGATTCAGAGCTGGGCCTCTGTGGGTTAAAGGGCAAAGAGGAATTTCAGAATGTGGGCTAGAGCTAAGAGCAGAGAAAGACTCCCACTCTTTCTAGGGGTCTTCTGGCTCCTTCATTTTCAGGATCTTGCCTTCCTACCTTCAGAAAGCCCTATTACTGTGACAGCCCCCACTGTCTGCTCTGCACAGATGGTCCCTTTTGCCCTTCTTTGTGCTTTCTGAATCCTGGGGTGTCTGTTTTTCGGTTTGGAAATCCCTGGGCCTAGGAGGAAGATGGGGAGGAGGAGAAGGGTGGGGTGTTGGCTCTGTGGAGGCTGATGGAACACCTGGAGAGAAATCCAGGAGGGAGGTGGCAGGGAGCTGAGGAAAGCTGACCTAACTCTCCTCACCAGACCCCAGGTAACCAACTTCCAGGGGAGCTCACAGCAGTTCAGTGGCACGAAGCTTTACCCTCCTAGCAGGCCAATGTCTGGGCGCCAGGTGAGACTTCCCAACACTCACAGCCACTTGAACCATCCCAAGAATGTGTCCTTTCGAATCCCGACTCCAGGCTGTTTCCAAAGCCCTGAGACAAAGCCTATCAGCCTCAAACGTCCTCGCACCCCAAAGGCCTGGGAGTTAAGCAGCTGCAACAACTCTTCGGAACAGTCCGACAGCCCCAGCTCCCCTCCACTTCCAATGAGGAGAATCTGCACGGGCCAGCCATACTCCTCCAAGCTCATAGAGACGGGCTACCCGAAGAACCGCCCCAAGATAGCCAGAAAGCCCTGTTACCGTGACAGCCCCCACTGTCTGCTCTGCACAGATGGTCCCTCAGACCACTCCAGTCCCTCCTTTCTGGACCAACTCATCAGAGGCATCAACTACCTTGACAGATCCATCAGCTGCTCCCAATCACTGAACCTGCCAAGGCTCGCAGTCAACTACCTAGAACAGGCTGCTGGCTCCTACCTGGATCACCAAGACCACTCCTCTCCCTGCAGTTACTCCAAACCCAGCACCACCAAGGTGCCAACCACCAAGGGTGTCAATGCTTTGCGATCTGTGGATGGTGCCGTCAACACAAGTTGCTCACATCAGTTTCGTAGCCAGAACCCCCCTCCGACGCAGCCACAGAGACAAGAGATAAAGTTGCCTGAGCTCCCTTTGTTTGGCAACAAGATGTTTTCTTTAGGTCGCCTGCCCAAGTTCTGGGATGAACTCCGCTCGTGTTGGAATGCCCCTCTTGAACCCACCTCCAAACCTGGTAACTGGTGGTAACATTGACACCAACCATGAATGGACACACGTCCATCAGTCTGCTGTTGTGAAAAATAAATTGTCTCTGGCAAAATGCTCCTTCCAAGGCTCCATTGAGGGGAATGGCCATATAGATTGGGGATTATAAATTCGAGGACTTTTGGGGCGGGCAGTTAAAAGTTAATGGGTGAGCTAAAACCAGTTTGGCTCAGTGGATAGAGCATCGGCCTGCAGACTGAAAGGTCCCAGGTTCGATTCCGGTCAAGGGCATGTACGTTGGTTGTGGGCTTATCCCCAGTAGGGGGTGTGCAGGAGGCAGCTGATCGATGATTCTCTCATCGATGTTTCTAACTCTCTATCCCTCTCTCTTTCTCTCTGTAAAAAAAAATCAATAAAATATATATTAAAAAAAAAAAAAGTTAATGGGTGAGCCCAGCTGGTGTGGCTTAGTGGTTGAGCATGGATCCACAATCCACTAATGGTTCTCTGTCATCATGGATGTTTCTTTCTTTCTTCTTCTTCTTTTTTTTTTTCTTAATCCTCACCTGAGAATATTTTTCCATTGATTTTTAAAGAGCATGGAAGAGCCGAAACCAGTTTGGCTCAGTGGATAGAGCATCGGCCTGCAAACTGAAGGCTCCCAGGTTCCATTCCGGTCAAGGGCACGTACCTTGGTTGCGGGCACATCTCCTACGGGAGATGTGCAGGAGGCAGCTGATTGATGTTTCTCTCTCATCAATGTTTCTGGCTCTCTATCTCTCTCCCTTTCTCTCTGTAAAAAAAATCAATAAAATATATTAAAAAAAAAATAAAGGGCACGGAAGAGAGAGGGAAAGGCAGAGGAAAATATCAATGTGAGAGAAACATGCCAATTAGTTGCCTCTTGCACATGCCCTGACCAGAGCTTGGGCTGGGACCCAGGACCTTTCAGTCTGCAGGCTGACACTCTATCCACTGAGCTAAACTGGCTAGCGAGTCATTGATATTTCTTTTCTTTTTTTAAAATGGATTTTTATTGATTTCAGAGAGGAAGGGAAGAGAGAGAGATAGAAACATCAATGATGAGAAAGAATCATTGATTGGCTGCCTCCTGGATGCTCTCTACTGAGGATCAAGCCACAACCCGGGCATTTGCCCTTGATTGGAATCAAACCTGGGAACCTTCAGTCCACAGGCTGATGCTCTAGCCACTGAGCCAAACCAACTAGG
This sequence comes from Pipistrellus nathusii, assembly GCA_963693515.1. NCBI lineage: Eukaryota > Metazoa > Chordata > Mammalia > Chiroptera > Vespertilionidae > Pipistrellus > Pipistrellus nathusii. The sequence goes on along the minus strand of OY882859.1, from coordinate 11,984,743 downwards.
GCCATAATTGATATTTTTATCTCTCTCCCCTTTTCTCATTTCTCATTCTCTCTCTGAAATCAATAAAAAAGTATTTAGCCGAAACTGGTTTAGCTCAGTGGATAGTGTCAGCTTGTGGACTGAAAGGTCCCTGGTTTGAGTCCGGTCAAGGGCATGTACCTTGGTTGCAGGCACAATCCCAGTGGGTGGTGGGGGGGAAGTGCAAGAGGCAGATGACTCTCTCTCATCGATGTTTCTAACTCTCTGTCCCTGTCTTTTCCTCTCTGTAAAAAATTAATAATATATATTATTAATATATATATAAAGTATTATATATATAAAGTATTTTATATATAAAGTATCATATATATATATATATATATATATATATATATATATAGTATTTTAAAAAGTTAATGAGTGAATTGAGCTGGGTGGTAGAGACTATATCTGAGTGGAGAGGGAATACCTGGTCAAAACTCAGTCTCAAATGGATTGTTGTCTTTTCAAGAAAAGCCAGGAATCTGAGTTTAATATGTTAGCAACAAATTTAAAAAATGTTAGCTCAGCTGGTATGGCTCATGGTTGAGTGTCTATCCATGAGCCAGGAGGTCATGGTTTGATTCCCGGTCAGGGAACATGCCCAAGGTTGTAGTACTTGATCCCCAGTGTGGGATGTGTAAGGAGGCAGCCAATCAACAATGTTTCTTTCTTATCATCATTTTTCTATTTCTCTACCCCTTTCCCTTCTTCTCTCTCTAAAAATCAATTAAAACATACTTTAAAAAAAAAAGTCATAAGGCTCTGTGAGATGAACAAAAATACTTGTTGGCTGAGTGTGAAGCTCACAGGAGCCTCTGGTTTTTATCTTGCATGGGTCACTGGGGAGGTTCTTGGCTTCCCTTACTCTCGGTTCCTGCTTGTGAAGAAATAGATTATTTATACCCAACCAAACTCTTCTTTTTCCAGGATTATTAACTTTAGCACAGCCCATGTGAGCAGAAAGGTAGAAGTGATGATGATGATGATGATAGCAAACCCTGTAGAGCCCTTACAGGCACTGTTCTAAGTGGTGGTGTTGTTGTTCCAAGTGTTTCATACATATTTATGCTTTTAAAGATGTGGTTTTGGTGACCAGGTTTTGGATGCAGAGAAAAGTTTACAATGCCCAGTGTGAGACGTGTTGGAACAGACAACCTGAGTTAGTGGGAGGTGAAAGGATGGCTCTTCTTGGGAAATCTCTGAAAAGAATGGTTCTGTTCGCCCTGACTGGTTTGGCTCAGTGGATAGAGCATTAGCCTGTGGACTGAAGGGTCCCGGGTTCGATTCCGGTCAAGAGCATGTACTTTGGTTGTGGGCACATCCCCAGCTGGAGGTGTGCAAGAGGTGGCTGATAGATGTTTCTCTCTATACCTCTCCCTTCCTCTCTGTAAAAACAAAACAAAACAATATATTAATAATAATTAAAAAAAAAAAGAATGGTTCTGTCCAAGTCAAGTGAGGGTTGGAGGGTCAGAAGAGGTAGTCCCACATTTCTTGCTGGGAATACCTGAAGAAAGTGTTCCCTGGGCCACTGAAGGCTCTGAACTTTCAGACTCAACAGGTCCTTCAAGGCACTCAGGTATCACCATCCTGCTGATGAGGAACTCTGGAGCCTGGGATTCCAACCTAGTTTCTGCCACTCATCTGCCCAGAGACCTTGGTCTCATCCTTTCCCCTCTCTATGCCTCTGTTTCCTCTTCTGTAACATGAATGGGGTAGCTTTGATGATCTCTAAGGGTGCCTGGACTCATATTTTTGCATTTCTCCTGATCCCATCAGAGGCCTAGAGCTTTCTGAGCTGAGAATTGAGACCATACCTCACCCGAACTCAAGTCTAAGTCTCAGGACTCATTTCTATGTGGCTCTGAACTTCCGACCCAGCCAGATCCTTCTTGCTGGAACTCTCCTTGGAAATAATAGAGTATGGAATGGAGTTGACCTTGAAATAACCTGAAGGTCTACAAGGTTCCATGGCTCTTGGAGGAGGTGGCCTATGGCCAAGCAGAGAAGGCCTGAATAACTCTACCATGAGATTGGTGAGGTGGTCCTAGGATAGGAAAAAGGAAGGGGGCACTGAATCCCCAGCCCATTGACTTCACCCCCGCTTCTATTCTGTCTCTGAAGGACAAGGGTGATCCTTCCTGGGTTCAAAGCTCAACAGCTTCTTTGTCTCTGGTTGCTCTTACCTTCCCGGGAAGAAGACTTTGGCCTTTGTCTGAGAGAGTCCTCAGCCCTCCAGTGACTTATTCCCCAGGTAAATAGTCACAGGAATGTAGCTTGTTAGAATCCATGTTGGCCCAGCTCAGGAGATAGTTCAAGAGTGTCCTGAAGCCCTGGTTGGGTAGCTTAGTTGGTTAGAATGTAATCCCAATACTCTTAAGGTTGCAGGTTCAATCCCCATCAGGGTATATACAAGAAATAGCCAATAAATACATAAACAAGTGGAACAACAAATCAATGTCTTTCTCCTCTCTCTCTCTCTCTCTCTCTCTCTCTCTCTCTCTCTCTCTCTCTTCTCCCTTCCCCTTCTCTAAAATCAACCAATAAATAAAGTGTTTAAGATTAAAAAAAAAAAAAAAAGTACCCTGATTCCTAAACTCAATCTGGCCCCTCAAAGCCATCTCCTTCCTGCTTTAAGCCCATATTTGCAGAAGAGTCATTCTGACTCTCCTAAGGATGCCTACCTCAAAAATGGTCCAATTTCCCCTAGTCAGAGTGTAAGACCCCTGCCTAAGACACTGTTCTCTCCAGTATCTAGCCCAGTTCTGGCTCACAATAGGGGCTCAATTATATTGATATGGATTAAAGGGCCTTATGCCTAGTATGTGCTCAGTAATGATAACTACTATTATATTAAAAGTAATTCCAGTACCTTGCACACTGTGGACTTTTGATAACTAATAATGATGACAGCCAACATTTATTAAGCTCTTAACTATACCCCAAGCATTCAGTGCCTTATATGTATTAACTCATTTAAGTCTCATACCAATCCTTTAAGTAAAGTTCTATTGCCCCTATTGTTATATATATATATATATTTTATTGATTTTTCCAGAGAGGAAAATGGAGGCACAGAGAGATCAGGTATAAATGATGTGCTAAAGATGGTTACAGTGCATAGAACACAGCAGCTCTTCAAAAAATGGTTGTGGGGGTTAGGGAATTGGAATGGGGGTGTTGAGGACAAATATGTGATACCTTAATCAATAAAGAAATTAATTTTAAAAATGGTTGTGCAGAGTAGGTGCTCAATAATAATTATCTTTAGGATGACAACATCTTGGAAATAGAAGGTGCTCCACAAATGCGTACTGTGGGTGCCCAATGAATGGTAGATGTCATTACATAGCCCAGTGCATAGTAGGTGCTCAAATAAAATTTGACCATTGGTTGGGGATACAATTGTACCCTAAAGGGACAGGATCTCTGTGGCTGGCTCAAACGTCTCAGGATATATACCCATGACTCACAAATCCCTTCCACCTGTCACTCAGCCCAAGTCCAGAGAAAATAAGGCTCTTAGTTCGAGAAGGCCCTCTGCCTCCTGTGGCCATGTGGAGGCCACCGGAAGTGCCTGTATCCACCATTCAGACCATGCATCTGCAAGGTCCGTGTAAACAGGAAGCAGCAGGCAGGCTGCAGAACAATGTCACGGCCTACTGTGCTGTCCATCTGTGTACAGAGTGGCCTCGGTATCTCCACAGCAGAGTGTGGCCAGGGAAAGTCCTTCGTTATTCAGCAAGCACCCATGCTATCATAAGTGCCAGGCATGCTGAAACATAGGCTCTGAAACCTAGGCTCTCGGCCCTCAGCTCCCTGAGAGGCTCGGTGTTAGTGCCCCATTTTGCAGAGGGGGAAGCTGAGGCTCAGAGAGAGAAAGTAACATGCCCAAGCTCCTGCAGCTGAAAAGTAGCAGAGCTGGGATTCCAACCCAGGACTCTGACCCTCAGCCAATGCCCTTTCTACTCAAACCAATGGGGGGTTTTTTTTCTTAGTATTTATTGAATGAATTTTATTTTATTTTGTTTTTTTTAAACAACATAAAAGTTGCCATTAAAAACATATATATGTATATTTTTAATATATTTTATTGATTTTGTACAGTGAGGAAGGGAGAGAGATAGTTAGAAACATCGATGAGGCATCGATCAGCTGCCTCTTGCACACCCCCTACTGGGGATATGCCTGCAACCAAGGTACATGCCCTTGACCAGAATCAAACCCGGGACCTTTCAGTCCCCAAGCCAACGCTCTAGCCATTGAGCCAAACCGGTTTCGGCAAAAACATATATATTTTATTGATATTTTACAAAGAGGAAGGGAGAGGAATAGAGAGCTAGAAACATCGATGAGAGAGAAACATTGACCAGCTGCCTCCTGCACACCCCCACTGGAGATGTGCCCGCAACCAATGTACATGCCTTTGACTAGAATTGAACCTGGGACCTTTCAGTCCACAGACCAATGTTCTATCCACTGAGCCAAACTGGTTTCGGCTATTAAATGGATTTTAAAAGAAAGAGGGGTAAATCTTAGCATCTAAAACATGCAATAAATTACCGTAGACAAAGCTAGGATTGTATTGAAGTCCAGGGGTTTGGGCTGCCCCCAATACCAGTCTTCTGAACAGGGCCGTGCTAACCTGGTACAATAGGCTCTTACAGGAAATAGTAAGCAAAGGGAGAAACTTCCTCAAAGGTCACCTGTTGTCTCAGTTGCCCAACCCACTGGTCCCTGCATCATTTGGTAACACTGGGTATAAGTGCATGATATCAGAATTATTTTTGTGTATTTAAAGCAATCTTAAGTTCCTTCCAAACAGATAATTCGATCACACTATTCTAAGATCCTAGAAATAAAATGAAGCTTTTTGTATGGCTAAGGTGCGTGTTTGAGAGACACACTCATCCTATTCCCAACCCTTTACTCCACCTTAATCTTTCTTATCCAGAACCTTAGCCTTAGGGCCCTGTCTCTGCCCACACCCCCATCCCCCCCCCCCTCCATTCCCGAAGCCCATTTTATCCCTTACTGACTTTTCTGCCTACACAACTGCCCCTGCTTGCTCCCCATAAGAAACATAATACTAGGAATGGGGCACACCCTCCCCCTCAATTGCACCCACACTGCCCTCTTTTAAGTTGAATTTGCAGGAAAAAGGAAAGAGCCTCGGACATGTGCTGTGCCTGAGCTGGTAGCACCATTTTTGGCAAACTTTCTTTACGACTTCCTAAGCTCCTCCCAGCAGGGCAGGAATTTCTTGTGAACAATTGAACAAAGCCGGAGGGAGAAGGCACAGGACATTCCAAAAGGATTTCTCTCCAGCTCTGAAAGACAATCGTGGAAACTGCTGCCTGAGCTTCCCAGCCTAGAAAAGAAAAGCATGAAAGGAATGGAAAGTCAGGCCGGTAGGGAGGCGGTCAGGCTGGGGGAACCAGGCGCCAAGGTCTGGAGGTCTGGGCGGAAGGGGTGCCTCTGTCACTCGTGACTCTACCAAGGTCACTTCACCTCCCTGACCTCAGATTTGAAGGTCAGGGAAAGTAAACACGTGGATGCATGCATACCTGGTCATAGCAATGCTGTCTAAACCACAATGACCTGGAAATGGCCATCCAACAATAAGATAGAGTTCATAAACAACAGTATGTCGATAAGGCACAACGCCAAATAATTATTAGAAGTACTTTGTGCAAATTCAAGATGAGTGCTATTCAAAATAGATGGCCCACCGGGGGAGCAGGCGGGTCGGGTGCGGCCAGGCTGGAGCAGCGGCGGCCAGGCTGGGAGCGGCCAGGCCCGGAGCAGCAGCAGCCAAGTCCAGAGCAACTAGGTCGGGAGCGGCAGTGACCAGACCCGGAGCAGCTGGTTGTGGAATGAACCAGAGCAACAGAGGCCAGGCCCTGAGCAGCCAGGCCCAGAACAGCTCGCTCCTTGCCTGCCGCTGCCCCACGGCTGCTTCTCAGACATGGCTGGAAACTTTCGTGGGAACTTGAGGGTCTGCTGAATCAAGTGATGAAGGCTTAGATCTGGATGTGTTGAGTTAGTTTAGGACTGGGGTGTTGATCTGTGAGTGCCTTGGGTGGGGCCTGGATGAGGCTGGTTGACCTAGTGGGAAATGTCTTTTGTGTGAAGTGTATCATTGGGCATGTGGAGGTATTATTGATATGAGAAAATGCTAAGTAACTGATTTACTATCTGAAAAGGGATTTACTATTGGGGAAATTGAGGGAAGAAGAGACTGAACATAAACTGCACCTATGGATGAGGACAATGGGGGATGGGGGGGGGGGGACGGAGGGTGGGGTGGGAACCTGGTGGAGGGGGGAAGAAATGAGGAACCTTTGTAATAATATGAACAATAAAGATTGATTTAAAAAAAAAAAAAAAAAAAAAAAAAAAAAATAGATGGCCCAGAAATTGCTAATGGTTACCATCTGAAATAAAGAGCTTGTATCGTGGCTCAGTGGTTGAGCACCGAGCTGTGAAGCAGGAGGTCACAATTGGATTCCCAGTCAGGGTACATGCCCGTGTAGCGGGCTCCATCCCCAGTGGGGCGTGCAGGAGGCAGCCCATCAGTGATTCCCATCATTGATGTTTCGCTCTCTCTCCCTCTCCCTTCCTCTCTGAAATCAGTAAAAATATGTTTTTTTAACAAAAGAAGAAAAAGAGCTTGTACCAGAATGTGCCTAGGTGCTGCTTCCCCAATGGACCAAATATTGCAAGGGGAAAAAAAGTGTCAGCTTAAGCTAAACAGAGTGCTTACTGATACGGTTGGTTTCCACTCTGAACAAGCTTCTTATCTCATCTCAGACTGGCACTAAACAGTTTGAGGACTGGCACTGATCCACAGAACCATTTTCAAGTGGCCCTGCTCTTTACTGACACATAGCACGGCGTTAATGGAAAGAATGTCAAGCAGGAAAAGTAAAACATGAAGTCATATGCATATGTGGATCACATGGGGTACAATGCACATGTGTACAATGACAAAGGAAGGGAAATGAACATTTTTGGAGCTCCAATTACAGGTCCTGCACAGAAGTTTTCTATGGCTGAAGCAGGGGCGTGTGGGCAGGAATGTGAGGGGGTATGTGGAGACCATGAGCATTCCAGCCTGGCTGGAGGGCAGCCATGGGGGTGGGGGAGCATGAGTGACAAACTCAAATTGTAGAAACCGTTGAGGTCTTTCGGGAGCTGGCTCTGGGGCAGTATGTGCAAAGCGTGTTCTGAGAAACAGTAATCTTGTGAGATGTGACAAGGTTTTTCCAGAAAAACAAGGGAGGTCCCTATCTTATGGTGAGGAATGCTGCATTAACAGCTGGGCCCGGCTGGTGTGGCTCAATGGCTGAGTGTCTACCCATGAACCAAGAGGTCACTGATTCAATTCCTGGCCAGGCACATGTCCCAATTTCGGGCTTGATCCCCAGGAGGGGGTCATGCAGGAGACAACCGGTCAATGTTTCTCTCTTATTGATGTTTTTATATCTCTATCCTTCTCCCTCTCTCTCTCAAAATCAATAAAAACACCACAGCTGGCTGGGTGACTGCACTGCAGGTCTGCTCAGAAACTTTCCTGTGCTGGTGTTTCTTGAGATGGCCAAAGTGTGGGAAAGAGCCGGGAATCCCCAATCTTCTTGACTAGGGCAGTGGTTGGCCAACTCATTGGTCAACAGAGCCAAATATCAACGGGACAGCGATTGAAATTTCTTTGGAGAGCCACATTTTTTAAACTTAAACTTCTTCTCACGCCACTTCTTCAAAATAGACTCGCCCAGGCCATGGTATTTTGTGGAAGAGCCACACTCAAGGGGCCAAAGAGCCACATGTGGCTCGTGAGCCGCGGTTTGGCGACCACTGGACCAGGGAATCCCTTTCCCAAGGAGCATCTCAGAGAGCAGGTGACCCATGAGGCACAGGATAGGGACCCAGCCCCTGGGCCTGGGATCTACAGCAGGAGATTCGCAAGAAGGTGATTGAGGAGGGATGGTGTGAGATAGGAGGGGTCAGAGGGACACATCCAAAGCCATTTTCAAGAGTCTGATTTGTGCCTGTGCAGGGCTGAGCATTACCTAGGCAGGGTTGGGGGGGAGCAGAACTGGGATTGGGTTCTGGAGGCAGACAATCACACACGTGAATCCTGGCCCTACCCCACACTGACTGTGTGAACTACGGAGGCCACTCCATCCCCTGGACCTCAGTTTCCTTGTTTGATGAAGGGAAGTAATAAAATGCGTTCACTTGTCTATAATCCCATGGCTGTGGTCGTGATAAAAAATGAGATTCAATGGTGGTCAAGGAAGGGAGTGTATCTTTGCCCCAAGTATAAACCAGAAGGGGGACATTTATGCCTTGTGACATGCTTGCTTTAACTTGTTCTTTTACTCCAGTAAAATGATTCACTCAAGTGCCAACTCCGTGCCAGGCCTTGTCTTCTTCACAGGGGATATAGTTGGGACCAAGAGAGAAACAAGACAATTGTGCCTTCATTATGTCTCTTAAGGTTAAGAGAGAAACAAGACAATTGTGCCTTCGTTATGTCTCTTAAGGTTAAATGACCTTCCCGTTATCACTATTACCAAAATAAGAGAGAGAGAGAAGGGTGGGGGGTTGTTAGAAAGTAAAGCAGGGATATGATCCGGCCCGGGAGGTCAGGGAAGGCTTCTCTGGTGCCATGCAGTTTGATCTGGATTCTAGAAGAGAGTAGGCACTCAAGAGAAACAGCGTGTGCAAAGACCATGCTGGGGGAAGGATGTGGCTGGAGAAATGGACTGTATCTTGCCAGGGTCCTCTATCTGTCCAAGGGAAATTAAAAAAAAAAAAAAAAAAGTTCTTATTGATTTCAGAGAAGAAGGGAGGGGGAGAGAGGGACAGAAGCATCAATGATGAGAGAGAATCCTTGATCGGCTGCCTCCTGCATGCCCGCCTCCTCCTGGGGACCCAGCCTGAAACCAGGGCATGTGCCCTGACTGGGAATCAAACCGTGATCTCCTAGTCCATGGGTCGATGCTTAACCACTGAGCCACAGTGGCTGGGCTGTCCAAGGGAAGTTTTGCCGCCTGCTTTTAACTATGTCCTCCCCCTACTTCCTCCTCTTCGCCACATCATCTCCCTTTTTCCTTCCCTCCATCCCACTCCCTCTCCATAGCAATTTCCTACTCCACATTCTCACCCAATTACATAGCTTTACCATGCTACCTCCTGTTTACCCACACAGGCATTGGAACTCTATGCAAAATAGAGGTGGGCTTTCATCATTATTATTATTTTTAAATACATTTTATTGATTTTCTACAGAGAGGAAGGGAGAGGGACAGAGAGCTAGAAACATTGATGAGAGAGAAACATCGACCAGCTGCCTCCTGTACACCCCCCCCACCGGGGATGTGCCCGCAACCAAGGTACATGCCCTTGATCGGAATCGAACCTGGGACCCTTCAGTCCGCAGGCCGACACTCTATCCACTGAGCCAAACCGGTTTCGGCAGGTTTGCTTTCATTATTGAATGAGTGCAGGGCCACCGCTAGTCCACACAGTGTCTCTGCTCATATTCGCAAAAGGTACCCCCTCTGAGCAGATACGGCCTCACCACAGGGCCCACTTGGCTGCAGACCCTTGTGGGAACAACCTCCTTAATGGTCCCTTGCGGGCCTGAACGAATGAATGAGTAAATAAAATGTGAGATGAGTGAGAAGGCCTGAGGAAGAGGAAAGAATCGGGAGTGGGAGTGAAAGCCAGGGGAAGCTGAGTCCTGTCAACATGGGAGCAGATGATTCACAAGCGCTGGCTACTGGTTCCAGAAGGCCCCCCCGACTCCTGTTTTTCTCAGACGCCAGCGTGCTTGGCTGCTCGTGCCTACCCAAGCCCTGTAGCCTCTCCTTATCGAAGGAACCTTGTGCAAGACTCGAGCTGTTTCTTTTCCAAAGAGCGCGAGGAGCACTGGGAGTTACGAGTACCTACAGTGCAATTACAGGCGCCTTGCAGGCTCCGCGCAGCCCAGAAGGCCCTGCCCCTGCTCCTCGTCTGAGCCATATGAGGAGAACGCCAGGCCCTAAACAAAGCCACTTGAGAACATTTACTAAAGATATCGAGGACTGCAAAATAAAACAGAGCCGGCCAAGTCCCTTCGCGGGGAGAGGATGCAGAATAAATAGGTGGATGACCAGTTCCCAGGGCGGGTGGAGCTACCCTGGAAGGCTTTCCAGACAGGCCGCGTTTTCCAGCTCTCCGCGTCAGCGGCTCAGGTCGGCCTTACCGGCTCCCTCCCCAGCCTCCTTTCGGAAGCAAGGCTTACGGCTTGGGTTTTCGTCCTGACCAAACATCCACAAAGGGTTACTTGTTCCCCTTTTCCCTTTGCTCATGAGCAAATCATCCAAGAAGCCAACGTTCTGGGACTTGAAGGGCCTGAGGTGGGGAACAGACACTGAGGCAGCTCACAAAATGCGATTTGTCACGGATGCTGACCTCCACAGACAGGCAGGGCCTTGGAAAAAACCCTGCCACCAGCGCTGGCCACCCGCCAGCTCTGAAGTCAGCGGAGTTTTATAGCCAGGGAGTTCTCAGGCACAGGCTGTAGTCCTCCATCAGGCTGCAGGTCCCTGGGGTGGGGGTTGCATCCGGCCTTCAGCCTGGGATTAACACATTGGGTGAGAAGCGGCTCCTCCATCAGACAGGAGTCCCTACCCCCCACCTGAGGGCAGAGTTGTGTCTCCCTCTTTGGAATCGGAGCTCCCCCACTTATGTAGTAATTACTATGTGCCTGAAACGGTTCTTTTAAACATCGATATGGATTCATTTTAACTCTCCTAACAACACTGTAAGGCAGGTCTTAGCATTAGTCTTCCTTTCTTGATGAGGAGAAGGAGCTATGCTGAGAGGTCGAATCATTGGTTCAAGGTTGCACAGCACGGTGATGGGGGCAGGATGCCCCATCGCACTGAAAACAACGTGAAAACAGGGACAACATCCTTCCTCTTTCCTCCGTCAGATTAGGAGCTCATCAAGGGGGGAGATCTGGTGTCCCTCTGTGTCCACCCCTATCTCCCTGTCTGGGTCAGAAACAGACCTTGCCCTTGCCCTGGTTGGTTGGAGTCAGTCTCTCTCTCTCTCTCTCTCAACTCTTTCTTTCTTTTCTTTTCTTTTTTCTTCTTTTTTGTAGGTTTTATTTATTTATTTATTTATTTTTATTTTTACAGAAAGGAAGGGAGAGAGATAGAGAGCTAGAAACATCCATGAGAGAGAAACATCGATCTGCTGCCTCCTGAACACCTCCCACTGGGGATGTGCTCGCTACCAAGGTACATGCCCTTGACTGGAATCGAACCCGGGACCTTTCAGTCTGCAGGCTGGCACTGTATCCACTGAGCCAAACCGGCCAGGGCTCCCCTCCTTTTTCTTAAAAAAAAAAAAAAAAAAAAAGAGGTTTTATTCAGTGCTGTGCCTGGCATCTGGGTTGGGCACAGGGAGTTGGCCAAAACATTGTGGATGAATTTCTGCTCCTTACAGCTCTGAGCTGGTCCCCAGAAATATGCCCCATGAGGTGGAGAAGCCCATCTTATAGAGACAACACCTAACAGGGAGGGAGGCCAGCACGCTAGAATTTTCTCTGACCCCCAGGTGCCTGGGTAGGGGGCCCCAGAGTGCCTGCCTGGAAGACTGCAGGCTGCTATCACAGGGAACACACCTTCCGGAGCCAGGCCCGGTGCCACCCTGTCAGCCAGGCATTTCCTTCTGTCCACAGCTCACCTCCCTCCTGGCTGCACACCCAGCCGCGAGTCTCTGGAACCTAGCAACTCTCGAGGAAACAAAGGAAACTTCAGTTTTTCTTCTCCTCCCTCTATCATTACTCAAAAGGTTTTCCTCTAAAGCTACACACACATCAATTTTCTCTCCGCCCATCAGCCTGGGCTGTCCTGGAAATTTTCAGGCAGAAAGGAGTCCTGTGCGTGGGCAGGAGGGAGACCTGGTGGCGGGGCCATGTGTGCCTGCCCGGGTGGGTCTGTGTCAGATGGGGATCATCAGGGACTGTGATTTACCACCCCAGCATCTGTGATTGGGGCTCTGGCAGGGTCTGTCTGTGTCTGGGCCTGGATGGGGGAGCTGGTGTGTCTCTGTCGCAGGGGCTGTGATTTATGGGAATCAAAGTTGGTCTGTGATTTATATGGATGGTGGCATGTGTCAGGGGCCATTCAGGATTGAGTGCCTACTGGTTAGTGTGTGAGAACATGGTTGGCCTGTGTGTGTGAACTGTAGGCGCCTGTGAGGATTTTGTGTGTGAAAAAATGTCCTTTTTAAAATATATATATATATATATATATATATATATATATATATATATATATAATTGATATTTTACAGAGAGGAGGAAGGGAGAGAGATAGAGAACTAGAAACGTCGGTGAGAGAAAAACATTGACCAGCTGCCTCTTGTACACCCCCCACCGGGGATGTGCCCGCAACCAATGTACATGCCCTTAACCGGAATCGAACCTGGGATCTTTCAGTCCACAGACCGACGCTCTACCACTGAGCCAAACCGGTTTCGGCAAAAAAAAAATGTCCTCAATGCTTCGTGTCTATGTGAGTCTGTGTAAATATGTGAATGTGAGTGTGTCAGCTGTGTCCACTGTGTCACCTGCAGAGGTGAGCATTTTGAAGAGATAAAGTATTCATTTGTGTCTGTGAAGACTATTAGTGTAAAGAAGTTGGTATAAGAGTGAAAATGGGCCGAAACCGATTTGGCTCAGTGGATACTGCGGACTTCAAGGGTCCCACGTTTGATTCCCCTCAGTGGCATGTACCTTGGTGGCAGTCGCATCCTCAGTGGAGGGTGTGCAGGAGGCAGCTGATTGATGTTCCTCTCTCATCCATGTTTCCAGCTTCCTATCTCTCTCGCTTCCTCTCTGTAAAAAAATCAATAATATATATATATATATATATATATATATATATATATATATATATTTTTTTTTTTTTTTTTTTTTTTTTAAAGACTGAAAATGTGCTCAGTGCTCTCAGGTAGCGGATGAAAGTGCTAGTGCGTGACACTTGTGAGTGTGAAAGTTTCCTGTGACCGAAAGTTGGCACGGGTGCGAGCACATGCTCAGGTGCCTGTCCTCCAGAGCTGCCCGCGTCGGGGGGAGTCACGCCGGCGGGGTGTGGGAAGGGGGAAAGGGGTTTTACGGGTCTGGCAGTCCGTGGGGGCGCGCGGGAGCGGCGGTGCGCGTGGAGGGAGGCCCCGTCCGCCGTCCCATTCTACACTCCAGGCCGGGTTTGGCGGGGAGCCGGGCTGGGCCGCGGCCCGCCGAGGGGGCTGGGGGCCAGACAAAGGCCCAGTTGGCTGTGCCGCCGGCTCCGAGGAGCGGCGCCCGCGGCCCGGGGGCGGGGCCTGGCGCTCCTGGAGGGGCGGGACCAGCGGTCTCGGGGGCGGGGCCAGGCTCCGGGGCGGGGCCTGGCGCCCGGAGAGGCGGGGCCAGGATCCGGGGGCGGGGCTGGAGGCCTCAGGGGCCGGGCCTTGCGCCCCGGAGGGGCGGGGCCAGTGGCCTCGGGGCGCGGGGGTCAGGCTCCAGGGGGCGGGGCCTGGAGCCCCGAGGGGCGGTCCGGGGCGTGGCCAGGATCCGGGGGCGGGGCGGGCAGCCTCGGGGGCGGGGCGGGCCGGGGCTGGGCCGGACCGGGCGGGGCGGGCGGCGGGCGCAGTGGGGGTGGCGGGGGCGGGAGCGGGCCGCGCTGTCCCGAGGACTCCGCGCTCCGCAGGCCGGCGAGCGGGCAGCTGCGGGCGGACGCCGAGCGCGCGAGCGAGAGGAGCGGGCCGGCCATGGGGCGGCCGGCGGCGGGCGCGCTGCTGCTGGCGCTGCTGCTGCACGGGCGGCTGCTCGGGGTGAGTGTGCGGGCGGAGGCACGGGGCGAGGGGGGGCGCCCGGGCCCTGATCGCTGTGCCCGCCAACTTGGCGGGGGGGGCCCCCCCGGAGCTGCGCTGTTGGAACTCCGGTTCCGGACGCGGACCCCCGGCTGGGCACGGGCCGGCGGGCACAGGCCGGCGCCCCCGTCCCGCGCGGGGCTGTCCTGTGGGGCCGGGGGCGGGGCCTCCCGCGTGGGAGCCCGTGGGTCGCCCAGCCACGTTGTCGGGTCTCCGAGTCGCCCTGGGCTCGGCTCGGCCCGGCCTCCCGTTCCTGGGGACCAGACTGAGAAAGTTTGGAGCAGGGTGGGAACTTGGCTGGGCAAGGGACGTGGGCACCCCTGTCCGTGCCAGCTTTGAAAAGGGGGCACTCCGTGGCGGTGGAGACCTATGCCCTTGGGGAGCCACAAGGAAAGGGCCACTAGGACACAGCTGAGCCTGGGGTGACACCCCGGACCCAGAGCCCCTCCGCTCAGGACTCTTGAATCAATCCCTGCTCTCCACTGAGAGCTGTGTGACCCGGAGCCAGCGAGTGGAGCTGAGACCAGCCCACATGCCTGAAGGGACATAAAATGTGTGGCCTCCCAGCGCATGTGTAGGACCGGGTGGAATGCTCCGAAGAGTGCCTGGTGCCGGGCCTGTTGTGTGGTGGACATTCCGTGGATCTGCTTCCTCAGCTTTCCTTGCCCCCCACCCCCCTCCCCCTTCAAGGTGCGGGAGGGGGTGGGGGCTGCCCCTTCAGCCCAGTCCCCTGCTCTGAGCTGGGATGGGCCTCTGCGGAGGAAAAGAGAACTCTTGGCCAGGAGAGGCCCTGAGGACCTGAATGAACTCCAGGAGGGTGGGGTGGGGTCAATGGGCAGGGCGCTGGTGGCAGATGTAGGTGGGGGCACATCTGGGGAAGCTGGGCCTGCCCTTGGGGGAACTACAGAACCACCTCCGCCCTTTCTGAGGTGGTCCCTGCGGTCCCTGCCCCTGCCTCCATGTTCTCAGAGCCGAGAGGGATTTTTCTAAGCTGGCCGGTGTTTACCCAGTGACTGACCGACTCCCTAGTCTGGCCTTGCCTGGCCAGCTCCCTCTCACCTCTGGACTCCTGAGTCACTTGTTAATTCCCACCCGGATCTGACCCCTCACCTCTCATGACCCACCCACCCAGCACCTCTCCTACACCCCCCACCCCCACCCCACCACCCGCATCTGGGCAGCTTCCTTAATCCTTTTTCTCAGCAACCATCTTCAGCAGGGCCCATCCAGTTGCCTCCCAGTCTTGACCTGAACTTGCAGCTCCCAACACTGATTTTCACTTTTCCAAAAAGGAGGCACCGAGCTAGCACATGGGCTGTCTGCCTTTTTGTGTTTTTTTTTTTTTTTTAGTGTTTTTTTTAAAATCCTCATCCAAGGATATTTCTCCATTGAGAATGTAGAAGAGAGAGGGAAAGACAGAGAGAAACATTGATGTGTTTACATCAATTGGTGGGGCCTCCTGCAGACGCCCTAACCCGGGCCAGGGCCGAGGAGAAGCCTGGAACCTAGGTGCGTGCCCTGGACCAGAATCGAACCCGGAACCCTTCCATCCACAGGCCAGCGCTCTGTCCACTGAGCCAAACTGGCTAGGGCCTGTTTGCCTTTCTGGTCTCTCCCCCAGCTTTGCCTCGCCCTGCCCAGCCCCTTCTGCCCCGTCTGCCCTGTCTCTTGGATGCCTGGGTTTTGCTATGGCAGGAGTGGGGAGGGGGTGGGGAATTGTTTGCTGTGTTCTGGAGGAATTTCCAGCGAAATTCCCGGATTGTAGCCAGTCATCTCATCCACTTGTTCATTCCACACATCTTCATTGAGCAGCATCCCAGGACAGTCAACAGGTGTCCAGGGCTCATTCATTCTCCTTGGGCAGCTATTGGCTGAGCACCTATTCGTGTATCAGTGCGGCTGGCACGGCGCTGGGGGCTGGGGTTTATGGGTGAGCAAGATCAGGCCCCGTCTCTGCTTTCCCCAAACAGAGATCAGAAAATAGACAGCCCCAGACCTGTGAGATTAGAGAGTCTCCCCAGCAACCGCACAAAAGTCTTCACGGCCCCACCCCAGGCGAACGGTGGAGGCCTGGAAAGAGCTGGCCTCTGGAGGCTCACAGACTCAAGTTTGAATCCCAGCTCTGCCATTTCCCAGCTCTGTGATCTGGGGCAAGCTTTTCTCTCTGAGCCTTGGTTTTCAAATCTGTAAAATGAGAGTAAGGAGTTGTAGGTTTTAAATGACATCACCTTGCTGCCAGGGCCCCAGCAAGCCTTGGGCTCCTCCTTGCCCACCGTGGGCTCCTCCTTGCCTACTTGCCCTTTGTCTCTTGTACCCTTCCGTTCACAGCCATAGGCCAGCAGTGAGTGGGTGAGAGGAGGATGTGAGAGGAGGATAAGGCGATCCTTAGGGAGCTCGGGGTCTCAGGAGGGGCAGGAGACAGGAGATAGTGATCTGTGATGAATTGTGGGGCTAATTTCAGTGGCGGTGCGGAGGCCTGCTGGGGCAGGGGGCCAGGTCTGGGTGACTCAGGGCCCGCTGACCCCTTTTCTTCCTGCTGGGGCCTTAGCCCTTCCTTTCGTGGGGCCCGCCCTGCCGGGAGATGGGAGTCTTGAGGAGGCCGCAGTGATTACAGTGTTTTCCAGAGCTGAGGAGGGAAGTCGCTGAGATACCTGTTTCCTGCCTCCGCTGGGTTTCCTCACCGGGGAGGTTGTGGGCTGGCCGGAAATGGAGGAGCCTTCTCTCCCCTCAGGGCATCATTACTGTAGTCCTCCTCTTGACATAACTGGCTGCTCTGCCCAGCCCCTTCTGCCCCGCCTTGCTCTCGACCTGCTGCTGGGAGGGGGTTGTGCCCTGGCGATTTCCCTAGGGAGGGCCCTAGGGAGGGCCGAGGGCCGCAGGTCAGTCCACAGAGGGAGGGAGGCTGAAGGAACAGAGATGGACCCCTCCCCCCATGCCCTAGGCTCAGCTCCCTGTGAACGGGAGTCTTGGCCCCCACCAGACGTGGCCCAGGCCTGTTCTCAGGCTGAGTGCAGGCAAGTTGGGATCTGTGGGTCTGAGGCCTGGCCGGGGAGATGGGCGGAAGGAAGGTGCCAGAAGGTGACCGGGTTCAGGGCTTGGAGTGGTGAGAAGGGAGGTCTTGGGGTGCAGGGCCTGATGGTGACAAAGTAATGTGGAGAGTTCACATTTATCACGTGCCCACTGTCTGCCAGGCACCACGCTTCTCAACAGGTCCCCCTGTGTTCCCCGGCTCACAACTCTGCGAACTCCCCATGCTGCTCACAGTCAGACCCGAGCCCTGGAGGCCCTGAGATCTGGCCTCTCCCACTGCCTCTCGAATGTCTCCTCCTGCCAACTTTCCCCTCGTTTGCTCAGTCCAGCTACACTGGTCTTTGTTTCTTTTTTTTCCTTTCCTTTTTTTTTTTTTTTAATCCTCACCTGAGGATAATTTTCCATTGATTTTTAGAGAGAGAAGAAGAGAGAGGGAAAGACGGAGAGAAATATCCATGTGAGAGAAACACATCGATTGGTTGCCTCTTGCACGCCCCCCTACGAGGGCCCGAACCCGGGAGGAACTTGCATCCGAGGTATGTATGTGCCCTTGACTGGAATTGAACCCGGGACCGGTCGGTCTGCAGGCCGATGCTCTTGGTCTTTGTTTCTTGAACACACTCCCACCTTCAAGCCTTTGCATTTGCTGTTCCTCCTTCCTAGGATGTGTGCCCCGCAAATATATGTGTGACCGTCTGCCTCACATCCTTCAGGCCCTCAACTACTCTGCTGCTTGGCCTGTCATTTGCTGTCCCCTTGTCCTGCTTTCATTTTTATTTACTTTTGTCACCTTTGGACGTGTATCTGTGTACTTGTTTCCCCCTACTCCCATTGAAGCTTCAGGAGAGCAGGGCCTTCTGTATCTTTGTTCCCTGCTGCTTTATATTTAGCGCCTGCAGGGAGTAAGTGCTCAGTAAATACAGCCGTGGAATGACTCTGGATTCCAATAATTACAGGCGGGTGGTTGTTCCTTGTGATTAAGCCCCTAAAGTAAGGTGACTAGACGCCCCGATTTTGGCGGGACAGTCCCGATTTTTAACAATGTGTCACTCGGCATTTTTAAAAAGTCCCGATTTTTTTTTTTTTACAAGTCCAAAAAACGGGGACTTTTTAAAATACAGCGGGACACATGGTTAAAAATCGGGACTGTCCCACCAAAAGCGGGACATCTGGTCACCTTGCCCTAACGCTATAGCTACCAGGACCATCGGCTTTCTCTAAGCAGAGGAAATTGAGCCACAGACAGGTTGCTTGCTCCGTGACTCCCACACGTATGCAGTGGCCCCACGAGTGAGACTTGGAAGCCAGACCAAGCTCTCCTCACCGCTCTGCTGCTTTCCCACGTGCTTGTGGCAGGCAGGCAGTGGATGCGGGTGAAACTGTTGCCACTCAGGTTGATAAAGGTGAGAACTCAGGCCCTAAGTAGTGCCGGGGCTACCTCAGGCAAGAAGAGCAGGCTGGCCTTGGGACAAGAGACTCTGGGGCCTAGACTGGTTTGGCTCAGTGGATAGAGCGTTGGTCTGCAGACTGTAAAGGTCCCGGGCATGTACATTGGTTGTGGGCACATCCCCGGTGGGGGTGTGTGTAGGAGGCAGCTGGTCGATGTATCTCTCTCATTGATGTTTCTGGCTCTCTATCCCTCTCCCTTCCTCTCTGTAGAAAATCAAATATATATTTGGTCCATAGGGCCAGCCTGTCCTGGAACTTAGAAATACTAAACTCTAGGGCAGTCATTTGTGGGATTATCTGTTCTTTTGTAGGTTGGTTAAGCTGTTTAATTTCCTCATTAAATATTCTCTGAGACCCTATAGACAGTTGAATTAATCCAGGGGTTTTACGACCAGGCCAAGCCCAGCCCTACTCTGTGTGGGAAGCTGGGGGGGGGGGGGGGGGGAGGGGCGCGGAGAGGGGAAATGGCTAGCTGCCCTGCACGGAGCCCTCACTGGGCTCCCCTGGGGGCTCAAGGTTCAGTGTGAGTCTGCAGAGGCTTCAGGGCTTTCTGGCCTTGGGCGAGATTCTCAGAAGGGAGGGTAGGAGGGGCTGCCCAAAATGTGGAAAGATCTGCAGTGATGATTCAGAGGCCACTTGGAGGCCAGACATGTGGGTTCTGGACCCTCAGACCATTGGGAGCGTGTGGGAAGGCCTCCCGGCCCTGGCCTGCTGCCCCCCTCCCCAGCCCATCTCAGCTGAGAGGCGTCAGGCCGGTGGAGGAGGGGGTGAACGGGACCCATCCTCCAGCAGCCTCCCGAAGACCTTGTGAGCCCACCACACCCTCCTTCCAGGGCCCAGCCTGGCCCTCCCCACATCTCCATCCTGCCAGGAAAAAGGGGGTGGTTGGGCTGAGGGTCTTGCTGAAATGTTGCCTCAACCTGGGCCTTGGCCTCTTGGGCCCTGCTGCCCTCTCCTGCTCCCAGGGCCTGGCTGGGGCTTGCTGGCTCCCCCAGTGCCCAGAGCTGGCTGACTGAAACCCAGAAGAATGTGTGGAACTTGCTTCGTGGGGAGCCGCCAGCCTCGCTGCCCAGCCTGGTGGCGTCGGCCATGTCAATAGCGGCCTTGAGAGGGGAGTGGCCCATGGCTGCTGGGGTGGCTGGGCCAGGGGCGCCAACATGAAAGCCCGGGAACAAGGCGGCTCTTTGAGTCCAGGGAATGTGGGGACTTCCAAGTCTCAGCCGCCCCCAGAACGCACCCTCCCTCCTTCCCCTGATGGCTGCCCATGCGATGGTTGTAGGGACTCAGGGCATCCCCAGCGGCGGATGTGGTATCCCTGAGGTGTTCTAGGACCAGCTCCCAGCTCTCTACCAGACCCTTTTCCCTGAGGCAGGAGGAGGGTTTAGGGGGGGCATCTGGAGCACAAAGCTTACAGTGCGCATTGAGCGAATGAATGGACCCATGATGTGACTAAATATTCTGCAAACGGAATCCCCTACAGGTGTGTGTTAGACTTAACATTCAATAAACAAATATTTATTGAGCATCCCCTATCAACCTTGTTCTAGATGCTGAAATGACAGCAGAGAACAAAATAACTTACCTTATAGCTAGTGCAGGAAGACAGACAATAAATATAAGCGCCAGAAAAAATAAAGCAGGGGGGGAGGATACAGAGTGATAAAGCGGTCAGGAAATCCTCTGATAAGAAGGCATTTAAACTGACGCGTCTGAAGGATGTGAGGGTGTGATATCCAGGAAAAGGGCACTCCAGGAAGAGGGCACAGCCCAGAGGTTTGTGGGAAGCAAGGAGGCTCATGTGGCTGGGTTAGCATGCGTGGAGGGGAGCATGGCGGCTGTGGCCAGAGGATTGGCAAGGGGAGATGGGCCGTGGGAAGGACTTTGGATTTGCTCCTGAGTGAGATGAGAGATCACTTGATTTGCTGTGTGGAGAGGACACAGAGGGTCAAAGGCAAAGGCAAGGAGGCCGTGACTCAGGCCAGAGGCAGTGGAAGCTGTACCAGGTGACAGAGGTGGGAAGAAGCAGTCGAATCCTGAAGCTACTGTGAAGGCAGGGCTGACAGGGTTTGCCAGGGATTGGGTGTGGGTGGGACAGAAAGAGAGGAGTCAGGGTGTCTCCACAGCCTTCCAGCTTGAGCCTCCGGAAGGATGGAGCTGTCACTCACTGATGGGGAAGCTCCTGGAGGTACAGACTGGGGAGGAAGGTGCAGAACGGCAGGGGATGGAGGGATGGCGTGGGGGTGGGGCAGTGTTGGACTGCACCTGGAACACGTGGGCCACTTCTGAGTGCCTGCCTTGCTGCCTTTCACTTATCTGTGCCCTCTCCCTGGGGCACCGTGGGTGAGGGAATGGTGTAGGCTCAAAGGGCTCTGACTTCAAGTCTTGGCTCAGCCCCAATGGGCTGTGTGACTGCAGGCAAGTTGCTTCCTCTCTGAGCCTCGGGTCAGACATGAGGACCGTGATGCTTACTTCCCAAGTGAATATGAGACCAGGTGGGTGCGCCTGGCCCAGCGTCTGGGATGTGGTAGGTGTTTGAGAATTGGTGGCCCTTCTATCCGTCTTGTTCCCACCCAGGACAAGGCCAGAGTCGTATATGACTCAGAGTTCACAGTGCCGAGCCTGACACAGTTTCCTCTGATCCGGACTGCCGCCCTCTGCCATCTGTTGACCCAGGCCCTGCTCTGGGCTTATCGAATGAATGACCGAGGAAAGGGTTCATGCCTGCTCTTTCTGTTTCTCTTCCGACGTCTGAGAGCCCTCACTGTGGCTCCATCTGATCTGTCGCTGCCCCTCCTTCCCCCACTGAGGCCGCAGCTGCAGGACAGAGTCCACCCTTCCACCCTGATTGCTCTTTCCTGGAGGGGGAGGGAGGGGCATACCCCAGGGTGGGGCCTGGGAACGTCTGGGGCCTATGGACCCATTGTCCCCTTCCCAGATGTGTGCAGTGGCCGGGCTCTGAGCAATAAGAGGAGTGGCCTGGAGGCTCCCATGGGTGCAGAAAGGATGTTCATGCATCTTCAGGGGAGCGGCTGAGGGAGGCTTCCCGGGACTCCATCCCAGTCTGTGCTCCCTCGGGCCCCGCACTGGAGGAGGCCGGACCTTGCCCAGGGAGCCCAGCCGTTTCTCATTTTCGAGGGTTGATGAGGCCTCGAAGCTCTAAATCCGGTCCCCACGGGCTCTCCAAGAAACAGCGAGACTAAAGTTCACGGTGACTCCCCCCCCCCACACGCTTGCCTCGGACTTGGGCTGCTGCATGGATCGCATCCAGGTGTTTCATTTGTTAGCCTCTGGCATCTCTCCCCACCTTTCCCCCAGTCCCAGTTTGTGAGGAGAGGGAAGCAGCCCGGGGTTGGGCAAGGGGAGGACTTCAGAGGTGGCCTCGGGTGACCCCACAGATGCTTCTCCCCGGGGTGGGGCTGGGAATTCCCAGCTGCCTCTGGCCCCTTCCCAGCCCACCTCCAGGACCGTGCTCCCACTTCTTCCTTTCCCGCCTCCCCAGGCTCACCCCAAGGAGCCAGCTCGGCCCCCATCTCCTGGGCCTGGCCTCCACTCCCTACCCCAGCTGACTCATCCCTCTGTTTGGCGTTTCCAGTTTTCAAATAGTTGGGGCCTGGGATCATGCCTCTGCTTGGATCCCTCACTGGGCTGGATGGATTGAAATTCTGGCCTCAAAATCCTAGCCCCCGTGGCTTCTATCACGTAGCAGCTCTTCTCTCTCTTGCCGTTTGCCTTCCTGTGCGCAGGGAAGACTAGAGACGAGGGTCTCCTCCCCGGTGACCTGTCACCCGTCACCAGCCAGTGCTCGGTGAACATTCACGCCGGCCCGCCTTCACTTGATTAAGACTGCCATTCTCTGTCTTTTTTTTTTTTTTTTAATATATTTTATTGATTTTGTACAGAGAGGGAGAGAGATAGACAGTTAGGAACATCGATGAGAGAGAGTCATCGATCAGCTGCCTCTTGCAAACCCCCTACTGGGGATATGCCCGCAACCAAAGCACATGCCCTTGACCGGAATCGAACCCGGGTCCCTTCAGTCCCCAAGCTGACGCTCTATCCATTGAGCCAAACCGGTCTCGGCAAGACTGCCATACTCTCTTAAGGCAAGCCTTTTGAGGGGCTCTCTCTGGGCATTACGGAAGATGACCATCCCAGCAATCTTTTTTTTTTTTTTTTTTTAATATATTTTATTGATTTTTTTACAGAGAGGAAGGGAGAAGGATAGAGAACCAGAAACATCGATGAGAGAGAAACATCGACCTACTGGGGATGTGCTGTAACCAGCGTACATGCCCTTGACTGGAATCGAACCCGGGACCCTTCAGTTTGCAGGCCAACGCTCTATCCACTGAGCCAAACCGGTTTTGGCTCCCAGCAATCTTTTGAGGTTGGCGCAATAGCCTCCATTTTGCAGAGGGTGAAACGGGCTCAGATGTCCAAGTCGTCCATTTAGTACATGGCTCAGCTGGGAATGGAGCTCAGGTTGTTTTGGCCCCAAAGCTGTCATTCCAACCTGAGAGGGTTTAGCCTGTTGGGTGCAGAGAGAGGACAGTCTGGATCCACTGGCATAGTCAGGATGGTCTGAATGGAGGAGGTGGTTTGGGCCGGACTTGGCAGAGGCTACAGTAAGCTGCATCTCGGCTGTGTGGACATATCCAGCTCCTCCTCCTCAGGCTTAGGTGCCTTTTGCCTCTGGGTCTCTATCTCAATTTAGCGATAACATTCCCCAGGGAAGTGGATTTGCCTTTTTCTGTGATTAAGACCCTTGGGGACCTGGATCCTTTTCACTCAGGTCCCAGGCTCCCTGCAGGTTTTACGGTTGGGAGTCAGTGAATTTTTGCTGAGTGGGGCCTGTCCTGAGCCAGCGCTTTGACCACCTCTATGTTAGGGGCCAGGCAGAAATAGAAGCCACAGGAGCACATGACCCAGCTAGAGGCCAGAATCGACATGCAAGCCCCAAACCGTCATTTGAACATCCCCATGTAGTGAAGAAGCCAAGAATTCATCCGCCCATTTACTTATTCACTCATTCATTGCCTGAGGACCTACTGTGTGCTAGACTTCATGCTAAGGGTTTTATCTGCATTATCAACTTTCCTGTGAAGTTGGGATTATACTTTCATTTCCTTGATGAGAAACAGCTCAGAGAAGGGGAGTATCTTGCCCAAGATCGCATCGCCAGGTGCAGAGGAAGGTAGGAGTTCAGTTCTATGTTCTCTTGGGAGAAGTTAGAGGCATGGCACTTGCTCTCCAGAAGCTCTGGGTCTTGCAGAGGCAGGACTCAGGAATCCTAAGTACCCATGACAACGCCACGCCCGGACGGTAGCAGATGGTCAGGGAAGGCAAACATCAGTTTGGCATAAGTGATCTGATGGAGGGACTTTCTGGAGGAACTGGGGCTTGGAGAACGAGGAGGATTAGGGTGGTGGGGGAAGAATACAGGAATCTTATGCCTCCTCGTCTGTGCTCACTCACTACACACACTACACACACATCCATCCAGGCCAGGGGTCAGGGAGTCATCCCCATTGTGCCTAGATCTGTATTGTTGTTGAGTGTGGACAGGAAAGTCGTGGTCTGCTGCTGGAATCGTTAACACCGGGAAAAGAATGAGAGGAAGTCACCACATAGTTGAGGTAATATACATCCCAGACCCCTGCCCTAAACCCCGCTAGGAGGCAAGAAGTCAAGGCCTGGGCCTCACTCTTCTTACCCACAAAATGGGCTGCTTTCTTGCTTTTTTGGCCACCTGCCAACTCAGAGGATCAGGACCTTGAGTTCTTGGAGAAAGATTCCCCTAAGAGTTGATAATATTCTATTCTTTTTTTTTTTTTAGTATTCTATTCTTTGGGGCCCAGGGTGGCAACCACCTTGAGAAGCTACCACCTTACCAATTCATTGATGCTACCAATCCACAAGGGCCAGGGCCTGGGCGAGGGAAACAGATGAGAGAGATGGCTCTCTGCTTCCTTAGCTCTTCCTCGCCTGCCCACCCACGGGGACCTGGGATTACCCATGAAGAGGTCTGCCATGTTGGTTCAAAGTGCCGCTAAGCTAACATCCAGGGGATCCGCCAATGTGTGTGTAGTGAGTGAGCACAGACGAGGAGGCATAAGATTCCTGTATTCTTCCTGGCCCTCCCTGTATGATCCAGGACAAGTCCTTTAGCTTCTCTGAGCTGAGTTTCTCCCATTCTTTCATTCAGTCAGCAAACATTTATGGAGGGCCAGGTCCTGTATTAGGTATAAACACCAAGTGTGGGCTGAAGGAGCTTTTAGTCTGACAGGAGAGCCAATAAAAGATTGAGGGACAGTCTTATCCAGCTTGGCTCAGTGGATAGAGCATCAGCCTCAGGACTGAAAGGTCCTATGTTTGATTCTGCTCAAGGGCAGATGCCTAGGTAGGGGATGGGCAGAAGGTAGCCGATCAATGATTCTCTTATCATTGATGTTTCTATCTCTTCTCTCTTCCTCTCTGAAATCAATAAAAAAATATATATTTTTAAAAAAAGGTTGGGCATGGAGGCTGCATTCAAGAAAGAGACTTCAGGGTCCACATGGCCTCTTGGGGATGTCTGGGGTCTTTGTGACTGTCTCAGCGCCCGTGTGTTATTGTAGTTACTGAACAGTCTGCTTCCTTGAAAGCAGCTTGCGAGAAGAGAGGACCCGTGGAGACAGCTCCCCTGGGCTAAGGCAGAGGATAAGACCCACAAGGGTGGAGAGGAGAACAGGCTGATTTTGCTGTGAGTCTCAGATGAGGTCATGGATGTGGAAAATAGTGGGTCTATTTATACTGAGCCTGGTTATTTTAATTTAGGAGAAATGGAAGCTGCAGAGCTCAGGTCTGGCATTGAGTGAGTTAAATGAGCGGAATAGCCCCGAAGCTCCTTCTTTCCACGTTCCTTCCTCTTTTCTGTCTTCCCTTTTTTGGGGTGGGGTGTGTGTGTGTGTGTGTGGGGGGGGGGAGTCTTGGGAGGGAGGCAGAGAGAGATCAGCTCAAGCCTAGATTTGACTTGAGAAAATGGGAGGAAAGGGTTAAGATGGGCTGCTTTTTTACCCAAGGTGCTGAGGGGGGAGGGCAAGGAGACAGGGACTGCTGGGGCTGGGGTAGGAATGTGTGATAAGATCAAAGCTTTCAGCCTGCCTGGGCCTCACCTTAGTTTCACCTGAGCAATTGAAGGGAATTCTCTAGCTGGGGGAGGGAGTTTGCAGGAGCCACCTCCTCCCTGGAACACTCCAAGAGGCCCCACTTCCTGCTAGCCTTAGATACCCCTTCTCTGCCACCCCAATCTCCCAGAAGTCCTTGCTCTTGCCCTGGCAGGTTCTCAAAGTCCCAAGGACCACCGTTCCTTGGCATATCCAGATTAGGGACCTCTCCCTACCACTCCCATCCCCACCAGCTCTCTCACCCCTGGGTACTCAGAGGATCTCTTTGGGGCCTGCTGGGCCACCAGGTTAGGCTTTCCAAGCCACTCCCTCCTACGCCAGGGGCTTTGGCAGCCCCGCTGTGTGGCCCGGAAGGTGGCCCCAGAACCGCAGCAGGAAAGGGTCCTGGAGCTGGTCCTAGGGGTGCGAAAGCCCAGGTTCCTGCCCCTGCTCTCCCTCTGGCTTTGTCCCAGTTAATGATTATTCTGGGCTGCAAGAGAGCAGGGGAGAGGGAGCCCCCCACCTCCCAGCTCTTTAACCACTGGTTGCACCTGAGGTATGTCAGTAGCCTGGGTGTTCCCTGCTTTAATGTGGCAGCCTTGGTCTGGGGCATATGGGTGGGGGAGCGGGCGGAGGGACTTCGGGCCACAAATTGATAAGCAGCCTGTGCCCCCGGGGACCTGGGGACAGACTTAGGACCTACAGGATCTGAGTAAAATGTGGGCGAGGGTGTAATAAGCCCTGAGGTTTGGCCCCAGCCCCATGAGCAGACCCTACAGTCATAAACCAGGTGAGCAAACCTCTTCTAGCTCATAAAATCCCCTGGGCTCAGACGCTGCTGAAAAGTCTGAGCTAGAAGATGGTGTGATGTTTAGGGCTTTGGCGCAGCTGGGCTTGGCTTCCAACACTAACTCCGCCACGTCCGGGCTGTGTGACCTTGGGCAAGTCACTTTACCTTTCTGAGCACCATTTCCTCATCTGAAACAGGAGGCTACTAATTCTCACTTTGCTGGTGTCAGCAAGGCAAGGTGTGGGAAGTGTTCAGCTCATAATTAACATCTGGGGAATGGTAGCCAATATTACTATTGTAGGTTTTATTATTAGGAGGATGTGAAAGTTGGATCCTAGGCTTGGCCCCTGATAGGAGCTGGAGGATCTGGGGGAGGCAGGGGGATGGGGAGATCCCAGGAACATGTATGTATGGAGATGGCTAGAAGGATGGAGATCATGAGGCTTTGGTGAGGTCACTCTATCTCACCCAGGCCCTACCTCAGTCCTCCCATCCCTGACTCTTCCCTGGGCTGGGTCCCGAGGCTGGTGCAGGCCAGGAGTGGGGGAGGAGGGAGAATTATTTATTTTGATACCATTAGGGCATTTTCCCCCAGTGCAGCTGCTATTTTGGGAGCCCTGGAGAGCAGGGGTATGGTTAAATTAGGTAATGTTGCTCCAGAAGGAATGTGTGAAGCCGCTGGGCCCAGGCTGCAGGGAGAGGACAGTCGGTTCACTCCATATAAAATGAAACTGCAACTTGGAAGAGCAGCTTGGGCCGCTTTATAAGGCGATCGATGGAGGGGGAGGCCTCTGGGGGAGTGAAGGTGGGAAACTGAGCCCCCCCCCCCCCCCCCCCCCCCCGTGCTGGAGGCCTTGGCCGGCCCAGCAGGGGCCTGTGATGAGGCTGAGGGGCAGAGCCAGTGCGTCCTCAGCTCCAGGCCTGTGGCTGCCATGGCTGCAGTGGGGCCCGGGGTGGTGTGATACATGGGAAGGATGGCTCAGTAGACTAGGCCTCGAATTCCAGTCTCCTGTACTTGAGCAAGTTACTCAATGCTACCAGTGTGAAATAAAGGTTCCAGTCCCCCAGGGATGCTTTTAAAGGATTAGCTCGCTAGAAGAAAAGGGGACGCTAACTTTTATGGAGGGCCGCTGTGTGCAAGGTGCGGTTCTCACGCAATGGGCTGGTCCATGCACCTGGGCGCTTGTCAGAAATGCAGAGTTCCAGGCCCCCTAGATCTACGGAGTCAGAATCTATGTGGACAAGATCCCCAGATCCCCAGGAGATCCCTGTGCATGTTAAAGCTGTGGAAGCACCTCTTTACATGCCAAGTCTCATTTTATCTTGCACACTGCCCACCCCTGCGAGGTAGGAGTTACTATCATTTGACAGTTGTGAAAGCTGATGCATGGAGAGGGGGCCATTGTAGAAACACCATCAGCGTTCATTCTCTCCCAAATTCTGCCCCGTCTTCCCTTCTTTCGGTCTGGGCCAGGGTTGGGGAGATGAATGTGATGTCAAAACCCCTGGCAGGACTGGGAAAGATCAAGAATGTCCCCTGCCTTTGAGAGTTAATCAGATTCTTCTCTCCGTTGCCCCATGGGACCAATGCAGTTGGAAAGGGATCACCTCCCCAAAGTCCTCCCACACTTCCGGTCCTCGAAGAACGAAGAGGGCGGGAACAGCGTTCTCTGCTGCCGTGGCCTGTGATACTGACAGTAGCGACTGCCCTGTAGGTTGGAGAAGGAGTTGGGGGATCAGAACCTGGGCTTGGTTAGGGTCACCCTGCCCGTCACTGGAATATTTGAGACTGAGTCCACCTGGCAGAAAATATTTTGTGAGACACCTACTATGTGTCCAGGCCTGGAAAAGTATCCCACGTTTTTTCTTAATTCCATAGACTCTTTGTGATCCAGAACAATCAAAAAAGTTACTATCCTTTATTTAGCACTTATCATGTGCCATAGTGTGATAAGCACTTGATTTCCATTATCTTATTTATCTATTGAATTTAACTTTCGGTTTCTTTTTCTATAAAATGGGGCTAGTTATTCATAATCGCTCTCTCATGGGGTTGTTATGAAGATAACTTCTGCCACGTACCTGGCACGCCATGTTTGTTAAATAATATAATAAGTACAAATAATCTCCCCACAAAGGTAAAAATCCTGCCCCCATTTTACAAATGGACAAATTGAAGTACAGAGCAGGGAAGGGACTCACCTGTCGGGGTCCCAGGAAATTGGGGAGAGCCACAAGATACTGACTCCTCAAACTTCTAAGCCACTATGATCATTCCGTTCAACTTAGTAAATACTTGTTTACTATCCACTAGCTGCTACTCAGTATTGGGAAGTGTCGAAAGGTTTAAATATATAGAAAGGAAAAAAACCCCCAACCTGGTGTTTGCCCCCATGGAGAGTATAGACATTTACTCCAGTGACTATAATAAAGACGAAATCTCAAGCTCTCGAAAGGTAGAAATTACGTCCTATGAAAGTTATCTCTGTGGGGCATCCAGGAAGACTTCACGGTGGAGGCAGCAATTACGCCTTGAAGGGTGGATGAGCAGTTTAGCTGGGGAGGCATGGCAGTAGCATTCTAGGAGAAGGGAACAGTGTACACAAAAGCTTAGAAGCAGGAAAATGTGTCTTGCGAGAGTGCCGTCCAGTTCTCCGGGGCATCTGGAGGCGGCACGGGGTCTGGGGTGAGGAGGCGCCCAGGCCAAGCCCAGCTTTCCTGTCATCGAAGGTTCCCAGTCATCACAGACGTGGCTCTTCAACCAGCTGGGATTAGTCTATCATCGTCCTGCCCTTTCTCCAATCAGAGACTTTTATAAATGGCCCGTCTGAGTTGCTGGTCAGGATGTGATAACCGGTGTAGCTGACACAATTCAGGCCGAAAGCAAGAGACGCGATGTCTTGATTAGCGGGGCAGCCTGGTCGCGCACACACGTACGGTTTCCGTTCGTCTTCTCCAGCGCTGACAATGACCCTGGGCGGGGAGCACCGTGCGGCAGCCAGGCCTGGGTTCCGACTTTGCCTCTGTGGCTTCCGAGCTGTGTGCCTCGCGCAAACCGCTCATTACCTCCTGTCTTGGTTTAAGGACGGTGTCATCGACACTGTCCAGTATGGTCGCGGCTAGCCACGTGTGATGATTTAAATGGAAGATTTAATGGAATAAAACATTTCAGAGTATTTCGGGGCCACATGTAAAGTGCTCGGTAGCCCCGGGTGGCCTGTGGCTGCCTTGTTGGACAGTGTAGACCTAGGACATTTCCATCACTGCGGAAGGCTCTGGTGGGTGGCGTTGGTGTATTATATATACAGTGCCATGCGCACTCAGTAAGGAATGGCTATTGTTATTACTGGTTCCCGGTCCCAGGTTGGGACTCCCTCAGGGTATGGGGCCCTGAGAGACCCCTGGGCCTCGATGGAACTGGACAAGATTGCCCTCTGTGATCCCGTTTCATTTTCCATCAGCAGCTGCGAGGTCTCATTGTTCCCTCACCCGAGCCCCTCTGTAAGGTTAAAAAGTCTGAGACTTAGAGCCTGATTGGCGAGGCTCAGCGGTTGAGCATCTACCTATGAACCAGGAGGTCACAGTTTGATTCCCAGTGAGGGTGTATGCCCAGGTTACCGGCTCAATCCCCAATGATCTCTCATCATTGATGTTTCTATCTCTCCTTCTCTGAAATCAATATATATATGTGTGTGTGTGTGTGTGTGTGTGTGTGTGTGTGTGTATTTATTTATTTATTTATTTATTTAAAAAGTCTGAGACTTGGCTCCATCCAGCGCACCTTCTCCCTTATTTTCCCACCCACTCCCCTCAGCCTGTCTCTGCTTATGTTCCGTTCAGCTGCTGGCATCTGGAATCTCCACGTCCAGCCTCCAAGATTCCCACTGCCCATTCCCAGGGGGTGGGGGTGGAGGTGGGCGAGGAGGCCTCCCCTGGCAGTCCCCAGCTCCCATCCGGCTGCCGGCTGCCGGGGGCCCCTCTCAGCAGGGCGGAGACGATGGTTTGTTGTGACGGGGCAGTGGGCAGCCTGCCCACTCTCACGCGCCCTATCTGGGCACCAAGCATGCCGTCTGCACTTGGCTGGGCCTCCTGGTCTGGCCTGATGCCCAAGAGGGCTGGCCTGCTTTGGCACCCCTGGTTACAAAGGCCAATCATGGGTCAGGACACGAGGAACTATTCCTGGTGTGGGTCCTAAGGTGATGGATGGGCATGTCTGACACCTGGAGTGCAGAACGGATTCCCAGCTGTGGCTGAGCTGGGTGCTAGGTGTGGACAAGGCCCACGTAGGTGCAGGCCGGCTGCAAACTCCTGGGGCCCAGGCAGGAGGCCAGCTCAGATTTGCAGGGTCTGCTTGCGGCATGCACACCTGTCTGGGAGGAGCTTTGGCCTGGGATGCCAGAGAAGCGTCATGCTCTCTCCTCCTCCTCTGGCCCCCTGCCTCATCAGTTGGGAGGTGGATGACCAGGCAGCGCTGGGCCAGTCATGTGCTGGGGGCATGGAGGCCCAGCGAGGAAATTAGCGTCTGAGGTCACACAGCCAGGCTGCA
Source organism: Pipistrellus nathusii (assembly GCA_963693515.1). NCBI lineage: Eukaryota > Metazoa > Chordata > Mammalia > Chiroptera > Vespertilionidae > Pipistrellus > Pipistrellus nathusii. The sequence goes on along the minus strand of OY882859.1, from coordinate 11,953,848 downwards.
GGAATCAGATCTCTGACTCTGAATGCCTAGCGTGCTTTTGTCCCTTCCATCTCTTTGCGTGGAAGCTCTGAGGACAGTAGCTTCTGGACATTTTGCTGAGAAGGAAGGTGGGAATCCCGGCTTTTTTTTGACACTTACTCCTTCTGTGACCTTAGACAAACCTCTCTGCTCTTGAGGAATGGGGATAATTCTACCTTGCTCTCCAGGCAGTGGTGAGGGTTAGGTAACTGGTCTTCTGGCTGTTTCCAGGACATTCCAAGGATACTCCTGCAGCCACTGTGCCCCACCTCAGGAGCCTTCTTCCTCTATCCATGCCCCAGCTTCCTGTGCGTCACCTTCCCTAACTGGCCTGTGGAACGGAGCGACCCCACCCGGCCACTCCCTGTCTCCTCACCTTGCTATGTTTTTCCTTTTAGCTTTCTCATCATTTGACAAATATTATTTTAGGGTCCAGCTGGCTCCAAGTAGAATGTCCCACGAGGGCAGAACACTGGCACGGCTCACAGAACCCGCTCACAAAGCAATGACTGGTTATTTCCCTTCTTCTTCCCAATACTTCTCACTACCCGACAGCCACTGCTTTCCAGGCCCTTCCCACGTGCCAGGCCCTGTGCTAAGCAACTCCCATCTCCGCTCCTTGAATTTTCCAGGGTCCCCATCATGCCTTTGTCCCTTGCACATCAGAGATGAGGAGCAGGAGGGCTGCAGTGACTTGCCCAAGGTCACCCCGCTGGGAAGTGGCGGAGCCCAGTTCCCAGTGGGGCTAGTCCTGCCCCCGAGCTCACACTGTGCTGCCTTCTGTGTTGGATTAACGAGATCAGCCCATTCACCCAAATTTGGATCTCAGAATCTGTGTTTGACAGGTCAGATTTAGGGGTGGCTCTCAGTCTTTTTGGGGATGCCCTTCCGGCCCTCTCTTCTGTGATTGGTCAGTGACAACCGCTCCCAACGTCCCAGAATTACAGATGTCCTTTGTCTGGGGAGCCCACAGGTCAACCTGAGCCCCCAGGGGTGGGCCAAGGCTGGGGCATCTCTGGGCTGCCTGGGGCAGGTGGACAGGATGTCCGCACAGGCAGCACACATTCCTGCTCGGAGGTGGCAGGCAGCAGATTTACCATTTCCTCTCGGTAACCTGAGTCCCTGGGAGGTGACGAGTTCTCCTGCCAAGGACACAACTGCTCACTTGCCCGTCCTGCCATTTCCTCGGCTCCAGCTCTGCCTGCCTGCCTGGGGCTTCGGCCCAACCTGAGGGACCAGCTCTAAGACCGGGGTCTCGGGTGCTGATCGAAACCCTGACAAAGACCCAGCTTGATGCCCCCCCCCCTCTCATCTGTGTGGCCCCGGACTCTAGTCTTGGGGCCAGGGGTGACACTGTGAAAGGAGAAGGACCCTGTGTTAGAAGCCAAAAGACCTGGGTCCTGGGGCTGCCCTGCCATCCGCTGGCTGAGAGACTTCTCCCTCCCTCCTCGGAGCTGCTGATCCTTACAGCAGCACTTGGGGTGGGGCTGTCAGTGTCACAGATAGGATTTGAACGCGGCCTCTCCAACACTGGTTGGTCCTCTTCGGTGGCCTCACTTCCCTTCTCGGGGTCGGTTTCCCCTTCTGATAAGTTTCCATCACCGGCAGCCAGGGGCCCAGGACTCCGCTGGAGCCTTACCTAGCCTGCGGCGGGCATAACAGGAATTGCTCTCCGGAAAGGTCAGGTCACTCTTCCTGCTTGTGAGCTCCTGGCTGGGTGGGGCTGGGCTGGGAGGAAAGGGAAGAAGTGACACTTAAGCCTTGTTAAGTGCCAGACACTGGGCTAAGCTCTTAGGTTGTCTTGTAGAATCTTCCCAACAGCCTTGTTTATGTCCATTTGCAGAGGAGAACACGGGCTTAGAGAGGTCAAGTGACTTGCCCAAGGCTACACAGCTAGAAACCTGCCAGGCTAGGTAGGGCGTTGTGAAGTGGAGTGACAAGTGGCCAACACACATTTGCTAGGGTAGCTTTGATTTATTAATGAAATGAAATAAAAGCAATAGCCTTCCCAAAAGACTAGGCACATGCCCCAGAAGTTGAGTACCTGTGCAATAACAAACTACATCTCCCAGGCTGCCTCTGACACCGGAAGGGGCCCAGGAATCCTTTGTTAAATGTTGTTTCTCTAGTGCTTTGGGGAATATGTAATTATGGGCATGCCTGAGTTCAGAGGAGCAAGAGCCATGTGGGCTGGAGTGGACTGGAAAGGATTGGCACTGAGCTGGGAGTGGAGCTGAGGGAGCTGAGAGGGGTCTGGGGTGGGGCCAGCCAAGGCCAAGTTCACAGGCTCCAAAAAGCCTCCCTAAACGGCCTGCAACCTCATCTCTTTGCCAGGAAAATCACAAGGCCTCTCCTCAAACCCCTTTCCCACTTAGTCCTGCCCCTTTTCCTCCCACGGGGGTCTCTGGGGCAAGGCCTGCTTAGCCTGCAGACCTTTGCTCCAGCCCCTCCACCCTCACCCCAGACTTCCCAAGGAACTGGGTGAAGGGCTGTGGGGTGGGGCAACAAGGCCTGTGTCCTGGCACCCTGGGATTTGAGCAGTTGGCAGCGTGCAGGCTGAGAGGAACCAGCCAGGCTGCTCCCACCCTCTCCTGTAGGGGGGCCCTAGGCCCTGAGGCCCCAGCAGCTGTCAGCAGGGAACGGTGACAGAGGAGGGCCAGAGGTGACTCCCCAGCCCGCCTCTTCTCTCTCCCCGAGCGTGGGCCAGGCCCAGAGCTCTTCCCAGCTGTAGTCAGCAGCTGCTGAGCTTTGTTCCAGAGCCAGCCCTGGGCACCGCCCTCCTCCCCAGGAATCTTCCCACCACCCTGCACAGGCCCGAGCCGCTGCCCCTGGGGAGGGGTTGGGGCCAATACGGTGGCACGGTCCCATCCCACAGTTCCTTTGATCCTACTCAGGACACAGAGAAATAGGAATCAGTGCCCCTGTTTTTATGGAAAAGAAATCAGATCCAGAGAAGCCAAGCGACTTGCTTGAAGTCACACAGCTTCTGAGTGGCCGAGTTCAGGCTCCTGGCTCCTAGCTCAGTGCTCACGCTGCTGCCTTTCCTCGGGGCGTGTCTGTGCAGGGTGAGAGAGACCTGCGGTTCCTGGGTTTGACTCCCAGCGTGGCCACTCAGTAGTTCTGGGACTCCTGGCCAGCTCTTGAACCACTGAGAGAGGAACTCCCATTTTCTGGCTTGTACATAGGTTAATAATAATAGTCCCTACCTCTTGGGATTATTGAGCAAATGAAATGAGAACCCGTGTATAAAGCACTTAGCATAAGCCCGGCATGCTCTAAGTGCCCCAAATGAGATCTGGCAATAGTATCAGAGAGGATTAGCCATCGGTGCCCCCAGCACCGTGGGTGGTTCTGTGGGGTTACAGACATATCCAACAATATTTATATCACTCAGTAAATGTTTCTTTGGGACCTACTGTGTGCAAGGTACTGGAGAAAAAAAACACGCAACACTGACAAAACAGGAAAAATTGCCATCCCTGCTTATATTTTACACCACACACACGTCTGGGGAGACACGACTTCATCTTAACAAAAGCCTCCGAGCACTTAGCGCACACGGTGTTATTATCCACTCATTGCAGATGAATAAACAGGTTGAGAAGATCGGTGGCAGAGCAGGGGCCAGAACCCAGCTCTTCTGAGGTTCTCGGGCAGTGGCCCCGAGGGCTTCCTGGAAGAGGAGGCGCTTGTGCTGTATCCCACCGGGCCTCAGGGCCTGGCAGGAGGGGTTGGATGCGGACTGGATGGGACGCCGCCATCACAGTCTGGGCAGCAACAATCTCAGGAAGGTCTTGCTGAGGTCAAGGCTTCTAGTTCCCCAGGGACCGCAGCACAGCCAGAGCTTTAAATACCTTGTGCAGCCCAGAATAACCCCCATTGTCCTGGCCCGCAGCTGGGGGACCCAGGAGGGTCCCGAGGGAGGCAGATCTTGGAGGTGGGGTTGGGGCTAATATGGTCTTTCTTAGAAGGCTTTTCCATTTGGCTCCCGCAGGAAGGCCCGCCTGTGGGAAGGGTGGAGCAGCTAGCTGCCTGGGTTCTGCGTGAGCAACGTGTGGCGGAGGGGGGAGCCTGGTGGGTGGGAGACTCCCAGGGAGGGCCCTGCTTCCCAGTGAAGGTGCTCCTTTGTGTGCCAGGGATGTGTTCATTGGCCCACTGGGCCCTCTGCTGTGGGCGGGCCTACCCAGGTCCTGCCCGGGGCGGCTTCCTGGCACCCTCTCCTGCTTCGGCTATTTTGGGCACTGGCTGTGTTCAGGCTTGGGGAGGGATGGGTAATCCTGCCCAGACCAGGGATGCTGGGGCGCTGCCTGGACCGCCATTCCAGGGCGCTGGATCTCTGGTTGCTGTAGACTCGGACCCTGAGTGCAGCCTCAGAGGCTCGTGGTCAGTGGGCTCTTAGGGGATGCTGGCCCTCTGGACAGGGAAGGACACCAGACCAACCTTTTCCCTTGGGGCATTCCCTGCTCTCGCCTCAGGAGTAGTTGTGCTTCTAAGCAGCTGGTTTGTTTTTACCTCATGGGACACGGAGTCCAGGGACTGGTCAGGTTTCCTTCTTCCCATCGGCCCCCAGAAAGCTCAGAGCCAAGTGAGTTGTGGCTTTCCCAGACCTCTAGCCTCTGGCACATACTGTGTCTGCTCACCTCACTCTAGGCGCCATCTGTAGCCCTCCCCGCGTTTTTCTTATTATGTTTAGTTCTCTTGCTTTTATGCGTACATTTTTGTAAGCTGCTCAGAGCCTTCTTGGAACAGGGAGGTGGGGGGAGGGAGACATGGACAGATGATGGTGGAGGTAACCCTTAGCTGGTCAGTTCCCTTCCATCGGCTCCTCACGCTTGGTTCTGACTTTGCAATTCCGTCCAATAGCCCTGCCCTCTCTGCTGGTTGGAGTCACAGCCTAGGATTTTAGAATCCCGCTGTTTCAGAATTTCAGTGGCCTAAAAGGTCCTAGCCAGAGGAACCTTTGGAATCATTTAAGTTGAGAGCTTTCTAACTTACTCTTAATGAGCAGTGAAACCCTACTTCAATAAAAATAATAGTATGTTGATTAAATACTATAATATTTTTTAAAAATATATTTTATTGATTTTTTTTTTACAGAGAGGAAGGGAGAGGGATAGAGAGCTAGAAACATCAATGATGACAGAAACATCGACCAGCTGCCTCCTGCACAACCCCTACTGGGGATGTGCCTGCAACCAATGTACATTGACCAGAATCGAACCTGGGACCTTTCAGTCCGCAGACTGATGCTCTATGCACTGAGCCAAACCGGTTTTGGCAAAATACAATAATATTTTGACAAATAATAGCAAATACAGAGCATTCACCGTGTGCTAATACTGTTTGTAGCATATTACATTTTTTTTGAATCCTCACAGACCTTCTAGCCTCTGGCACATACTGTGTCTACCTACCTCACTCCAGGCTCCATCGGTAGCATATTACATTTTTATGGAACCCTATGAGTAGGTACTATTATTATTATTATCATGCCCATTTTACAGATGAGGAAATGGAGGCACCAGAGAGGTGAAATGACTTGCTCACAGCCTCACAGCTAACCAGGGGCTGAACCAGACATATTATGGTAGACGGTCAAACTGTAAAAAGGAAAAAAGATAGATTTCTTTTCGTCGAAGTGAGTATTTGAGGGGGAGGGGGTCAAACCATCTGTCTGCCACTCTCTGATGTCCCCCCACATTGGTGAGGTCAGATGGGAGACCTGAGATCTCTGCTTTCTCTTCTGACAGCGGGAGCCTGAGGCCCAGAGAGGGGAAGGGACTTGCCCAGGGCAGCAAGGTGCGCCGGAAGCCAGCTCTTAGTTCACCCTGCTGCCCAGAGGTGCTCCAGCCCCTCACCTGCTCTCCCCCCACCCCCACCCTGTCAGCCATCCCTGGTCCCTCAGCTGAACTCTCTCTTAGAACACTCAGCTCCCCTCACCCCCACCCAGTGCTTGGGGCCTTCTGTCCAGTCCTAGGGTATCGGGAGTGACCAGGCGCTGGGCCACCCTCTCTGTCCCCTCTGACGGACTCATTACCCTGAGAAGGTTTCTGCAGACTCTGACAGGGTTCCCCCTGAGGAGAGAGAGAGCATACCCCTCCTGCCACCAACTAGCCTGGCACCTGGACTGCTTTTTCTCCACCAGCACTTCATGCCATGGGCTTTTCTGTCTTCAAGAACCACCTTTCAAGACCCAGTGGCGGTGGCGGGCCATCTCTTTACATCTGAGGCCTTGCTTGGGGAGAGCCAGTGGGCAGCGAGCTGGAGGAACGGTGTATGTTGGGGTGGGTGTTCCCAACGTGTGTTCTGTAGAACCCTAGGCCCATGCGCTCTGCGTGAAGAAAGGCTTCCAAGTTAAGCAAGTCTGGGAAGCGCTGGTCACCCCGTGCTCTCATTGTGTGGTGTTAGAGACGTTAGGACTTAGGGAACCAGCTCAGCTTTGTGTAACCGCCTCTCCCAGATGCGTTCGTCTGTAGGACCCTCCCCCAGAGGGTCCAGAGTTCCTGTGCCTGGGCTGGACATTGGACATGAGGAAAGGGGAGAAGGGCCTTCTTTTTATTTCCAGGACTGTTACCCACAGGCCTCTGGACAACCATGGGCTCGGCCCTGCCTGCCAACTTCCTCCGCCTCCAGGAAGCAGATGGGGAGAGCCCTGGGGGACCCGGGGAGCTGGCCGCCTTGCCGCAGCTGCTGGGATGCCGGTCCAGGCTGTTTTTTCCTGTTGTCGATGCCCACGGGAGCAGGCAGGAGTGGAGCCACGGAGGCTTGGCTGCCCAGCTGCCTTGTGCAAGGCCCTGGGGCCAGAGCTATGGCCCAGCTCGCCTCTGAGACCTCTGCCCACTCCCTGGGATGCTGGTCTGCGCAGTGGGCAGGTTTCTCTTCAGGGACCATGGGCTGTTTGTCTCCCGGAGATGGGCCCTCCTGGCTGGAAAGCCCCAGGTGTCAGAGATGGCTGGAGGACGTCCAGGTCATATAGGGTTTCCAGGTCAGGCTTCCGGTCTCATCTCTTCCAACTCTGTGACTACGGGCAAGTCACCCTTCTGAGCCTCCGTGTCTTCCTTTGTAAACCCCATTCATTACCTAATTTAACAAATATTGCTGAGCATCCGCTGTATGCCGGGGGCCTGTAGGTACTGGGGATACAGTGGTGAGCAAAGCGGACCAAGTCCCTGCCTTCGTGGAGCTGATGTTCTAGTAGGGAAGATGGCGATAAGCAGATAAACATGTAAATATATGCCCTAGCTGGTTTAGCTCAGTGGATAGAGCATCAGCCTGCGGACTGAAGGGTCCCAGGTTCGATTCCAGTCAAGGGCACATGCCCGGGTTGCAGGCTTGATCCCCATTAGGGGATGTGCAGGAGGCAGCCAATCAATGATTCTCTCTCATCATTGATGTTTCTATCTCTCCCTCTCCCTTCCTCTCTGGAATCAATAAAGAAATATTTTAAAACCCACACACATGTAAATATAGGGTTGAATATAGGTGGTGAGGTGCCATGAGACAGGGTAAGGAAGTATATAATAGATTCTGGACCTGGAATGTGATCAGGGTGGGCCTCTGTGAAGGTGACATCTGAGCAGGAACCAGAGGAAGAGAAGCGGTGAGCATAGGTGGGGGCCATGCCCCAGGCAGGGAATACAGCAAGTGCAAAGGCCCTGAGGTGGGAGGGGACTTGTGTCTGAGGACTGAGGTAAACGTGGCAGGTAGCGGGGAGAGCGCAGTGGGAGAGGAGGCCGGAGAGGTGTGTGTAGGTGTATGCGCGTGTGTAGCAGATCACGCAGGACCTGGTCGGCCATAATAGGGCTTCTAATCCTTAGCTGAGTCAAGAGCAATGGAAAGGCCCAACCTAGTAGGTTCAGGAAGTGGTCGTTGTCAAAAGTGGCGTTTCATCTCAAGGAAACCTTATGGCATATTTCTCCCGTCCTCCCATAGGCCTGGCATCGTGCTAGGGGCGTCGTCACTCATGAGATCTGTGGGCAGTGACCTGGTGGGCATGGGCAGGCCCAGCCAGGTTGGTATGGCCATGAAGGCCCACAGCAAGACCACCCAGGAGCCAGAGAACCTGAGAACCAGCCGGGCCTCTGGCAGGAGGCAGGCACGTGGACACCACGGGCGCCGTTGGCACGGGCCATGCTTAGCGGATAATATTCAGCCCCTGGGGATCGTCTTGCTGGGCAGCCCAGCCCGGAAGCTGTCCCCGCTTGGCCACCTCCACCGCCTCAGCGGCACCTGGCAAACGGTTGAGGCAGGGTCACTTCCCGGTGGCTTCCTGCTTCCTCCCTGTGAGCTGGCAGGCGGCTCCCTCAGCGCCAGGGGAGGCCTGCTCTGAGGGTGTCTGTGGGGGCAGGAGGAGCGTGCGTGGCCTCAGGGGGCACCGGGAAAACTGGGCTCCGGTTAGCACATGGCGACAGCATGGCCACGGGCCCCGCTCTCTAAGTGAAAAGACCATTCAGAGCTGGTCCCTCTGATCCTCTGCCACCTGGCACGCCGTGCCCACTGCTCCAGGCTTCCAGCCGCTCGACTGTGCCGAGCACTGTCCCGCCTCAGCCGAGTGTGCCCTCCCCTCTGCCTAGTGCACACTTCTCCTCCTCCTTCACCCTACAGAATGGTCACCCCCTCTGGGAAACATCCCCCCAACTTCCACCCTGCCTCACCGAGTGAGGGGTCCCTCCTCTGGGCTCCTCCAGCCCCCGTCCTTCCTCTTCAGAGCTCTTCTTGTGCCTGTCTACTTCCCAGCACATAGTAGGTGCTTGATAAGGAAAAGTCAAAGTGACTGGTCTGGTTGATTATCCCCCCTTTTTAAAATATATATTTTTTTATTGCTTTTTTACACAGAGGAAGGGAGAGGGATAGAGAGTTAGAAACACAGATCAGCTGCCTCCTGCACACTCCCTACTGGGGATGTGCCCACAACCAAGGAACATGCCTTTGACCGGAATCGAACCTGGGACCCTTTAGTTCACAGGCTGACATTCTATCCACTGAGCCAAACCAGTTAGGGCCCTATTTTTATTTTATTTTATTATTTTTTTTTTAACAGATGAGAAGGCTGAGGCCTAGAGTCAGATTGTCTGAGCAGAGTCTGCCCTCTGCACCCCTGGTCGCCTCTCTCTGGGCCTGGGGGACTAAGCGCTTTTGCTCGGTCATGGCAGGAGCAGACCTGTGAGAGGGCACACCCCAGCTACCTTAGAGGGACCTTCAGAGCAGGGACCGTGTCAGGTCCACCTGGGAGAGGGCTGCCAGCAGACAGACTCGGACTTTTCCAGCCCTGCTTCCCAGAGCAGCTCACCCCTCATCCCAGGTTTGTTCCTTCGATCGCACAGTCTGTCTGTGTCCGCAGATACTAACTGAGCACCCAGTAGGTGCTTTCTGCCCCAGAGATGCAGCAGAGATCAAAACGCATGAAAGTCACTGCCCTCCTGAAACTTTCTCTTCACATGGGCGGGGGCGGGTGGCGGGGAAGCCTAGCACATATCGCAGGGGCTTGCCACCCTTTGCTAAAAGGGGAGAGTGGCCAAAACCGGTTTGGCTCAGTGGATAGAGCGTCGGCCTGTGGACTGAAAGGTCCCAGGTTCGATTCTGGTCAAGGGCATGTACCTTGGTTGTGGGCACATCCCCAGTAGGGGGTGTGCAAGAGGCAGCTGATCAATGTTTCTCTCTCATCAGTGTTTCTAACTCTCTATCCCTCTCTCTTCCTCTCTGTAAAAAATCAATAAAATTATATATATATATATTTATATATATATATTTACATATATATATATATTTATATATATATATATATATTTTTTTTTTTTTAAAGGGGGAGGGTGACAAGGAGCTAGTCGAAGGCCACGTGGTGAGTTCGGGGCAGAACTGGGACAAGGAATCCCACATCCCTGCTTCTGGCTCCTGGTCTCTGTCTAAGGCTCTAATGGGCCCGCGGTGTCCCTCTAGGCCCTGGCTGGAAGGCAGCCTTTCCAGGTCCTAGGCCTCGGTATGAGTTTAGAGGGCAGGAGTCAGAGCCTCCGAGCCAGCCACAGCCAGGAGAGAGGCCTCAGCCGTGAGGCCTTCACTTCCCTGAGCCTTGGGTTCTTCCCTGGAGAATCTGTGGGCGCCAGTGTGTCTGCCGCAGGAGGCTGCGGGTTTGCGTGAAGCTAGAAGCCTCGCATGGAACTTAGCGCCTGCACCCGCAAAGGCCTTATCTCAGCGGGAGCACCCGAGCCTCAGGCCTTCTTATTCTGGGGATCATCGTTCCTCCTGGCCAACTGGCTGGGAAGGTGCTGCCATCTTGGGAGCCGGAGTGTGGAGAGCTGGCAGGCCTCCCGGGCGGCACGGGCAGGCCTCCCGGGCGGCACGGGCAGGCCTCCCGGGCGGCACGGGCAGGGCAGGCATGCCCTCGGGGGCCGTGGCCACCTTCTTTCCGGCCCGGCGCCCCTCTCGGCCTGCCAGGGGATTAACAGCCTTCTGGCCTTTGTGTCTGGCTCTCCCGTCCCCGGCGGTTTGTACAACAAAGTGCTGCCCCAACAGATTCCTTCCTTTCTGCCGTTTGCTGTCCATGGTCATGGCCTGGGGCGGGGGCCGGGGGGGCGGGGCAGGGCACCTTGACCCTCTCTCTGAGTTGTAATGGTATAGAGTTACCTGGGAGCCTGCATCCGAGAGGACGGTTGGGGGACTTGTCTGGGTTCAGTGTCCCAGGGAATTGGGGGCTGTGGGTCACAGCATCTGCTGGCTCCTCTGCCAGGCACAGGGGAGGGGCCACTGAGGCAGAGTCTTTGCTGGCAGGAGGCAGGTGGGCAGGCAGGGGCCCGTTGTCCCTCACCCCCACACTGGATTTCGATGGGGTGAGCTCACTCCGGCCCAGATGCCTGGAGCCTCGCCCTGGGCAGCTGCAGCCACCCTAGGGACTGCAGAGCTTAGACCTCTGCCCGGCTGCGGGGGCGGCAGGGGGCTCAGCCTCGGGCCCGGGCCATGGCGGGGAGGGCGGGCTGGTTGCCCAAGGCATGTGAAGAATGTCTCTGGAGAAGTCTGAGGTTGAAGTGCTCAGCGGTGGTTTCAGAGTCGGCCTCAGAGCAGGCAGACAATTTGAGCCTTGGAACGAAGCTTTGTTGTCACCCCCAGTCAGTGCCCTGCCTGTCCCGCCAGCCCGGGGCCTGGGCGGCAGAGCCACATCCCTCCCGTCCCCCCACACCTAGAGGTTGACCCTAGGCCTGAGCCCACACCCCACACTCCCATGCCCCCCTCACCTCTACCCGGACCCACTATGTGCTACCACTTCCAATGTTCACTGAGCCCTCACTGTAGACAGGGACCATGCGCAGTGCCTCACAGACTGGGAGCCCATTGACTCAGATGACCCTTCCTGGGTGTCGGTTTCCTCATCTACGAAATGGAAATAGCAGCACAAGCTGAGTCTCGCCATTGAAATCCTTGCGGTCAGACGTGTTTTGGAATTCAGAAGTTTTCAAACCCGAGAAAGGTGACATAGAGCACATGCCAGCTGTGACGTGACGTCGGTAGAATCTGGGACAACACCTCACAATCAAACACATCGCTATTGCTGCAGCAAAACGCAAGACTGTTCACCCCAAGCGGAGTGAATAAGCTATTAATAGCTTCATGTCAGTTCAGGTCAGGGCTTGGTAGCTAATGAGCTTGTTATAAACTTATTTAAAAACACACACGCTCTTGGTTTTCAGAGCAAGGGCCTTGGATTTCTCCTATTGCACTCCCATCGGCTGCTGCGATGGAAAAAGCCCTCCAGGGAGTCTGACCATGTTTTGTTTTTCCTTATTGTTATTCTTTATTATATGACTATCTAAAGAATGCTTAGATAATATAATTTATACTAAAGGTACATAGGTCAAAGAAGAAACACAGCCCTGCCCAGTTTGCCTCAGTGGTTAGAGCGTTGGCCTGCGGACTGAAGGGTCCCGGGTTCGATTCCAGTTGGGGCACGTGCCCGGGTTGCAGGCTTGGTCCCCAGTGTGGGGTGTGCAGAAGGCAGCCAGCCAATGATTTCCTCTCCTTGATGTTTCTGTCTCTCTCTCTTCCTCTCCCTTCCTCTCTGAAATAAAAACAAAAAGAAACACATTTTTACACAATATAGTTTTCTGAGAACAAGTTTGTGATAACATTTTCTTATAGCCATCCAAAAGGAACAGACATAAAAGGTTACGGAGATTTTTCAACCATTTCTTATTTTCCAACTGCAAATGGGAGAATGTATGGATCTGACCGTTCTTATTGTCATCTCTTCACTGTGCGCCATCTTCCTACAGCTCTGATCTTAGCAGTTCCGGAAATTCTTACCTACACACATATCCTTCGCAGGGCCCTCAGTCCTCATAAACTTTTAAAATCTATTTCTTATATCTGGATCTATTCCTCTCCTTGAACCTCATACCTTCTCTAACATTTGTACTCTTCTCTAACGGCCTGACCTTCATCTCCCTGCTCTCCCAGCCACCCCTGCCTCCCTCTGTATCCTTAGGCCGGAAGAGGGCCCAGCCTCTGTCCCTTGCCCCCAAAAGCCTCTGTAGAACTTGGACCTGGAGGTCTATGTGCACCCACATCCTCGCCAGGAGGCCTGGACACACCCAGCCTCAGGAGCGGGTGCTTCTCAGAGATCCCCTGTCAATCTGTTATAATTCCCACCCCCAAACCCTCCTATGCTCATTGGGAGGTGGGAGGTCACCCTACCCACACCCCCATCCTAAACAATTGTTCTCAGCACACAGAATAGTCCTCTGACCTTGGCCTGCATGAGTCAGCTGCCCCTGTTTCCTCCACAGGAGCCTGCAGGGTCTGAAAAAGCTGCCTCTGCCTGGCTCCTTCCTCTCTGGCCCCTGTCTGCCTTCTGGACACCTCCTCTCTGGCCCACCGTCCTTCCCCAAGCACCGGGTTCCTCTGGGAGGAAGTCACAGCCTGAGACTTCTATTTCTGGCTTCTATTTCTGCCTTTGACATTAACGTCTCTGAGGGCCCTCCTCGGGATCTCAGGCACTGTCCCAGGAGCCCAGGCCGCTGGGATCCACCCTGGGATCTGGTTAGGTTGGGGATGGGGACCAGCTAGCCCTGGGCTTCCTGGCCCAGCCTCACCCCACCCTGCCCTACTCCTTTCCTGATGAGCAGGGCGCTTGGGATCCCGGCTCTGATCTTGGGCAACCTTCCTTCTGTGAAAGGGGGCCATTCACATCTGCTCAGCCACTTCGGGGGGCATGGTCAGGGTCAGATGACACGGGCCTCGGAAATGCTCTGTAAAGGCAGTGTGGTTGAGAGGCTTTGCAGGAGTGACTCTCAGTGACCTCTCGGTGAGTTGGCTCATTGCACATCCCGGGTTACAGAGGCAGTGTGGTGCAGCGGTAAGAGCTTAGCCCTTGGTGCCAGACCTCCAGGGTTCCGATTCCAGCTCTGCCACCCAGGTTTTCCAGCAGGTGGCATGCTCTGCTCCTTTCCCCATCTTCATAGAGGGCCTGGTTAACACCTATAACCTGAGTTAACACATCAAAGTCCTAAAGGAGTGCCTGGTGCATAGTAAGTGCCCCATAAATTAGCTCCTTTTCTTCCGCAAGCAGACCTTGGACTTCCCAGGTCTGAATCCAAGTTCCCTTCTACGGACAAGTCTCAGGCTTCCTCGGCTCTTTCTGAAGCCTCTTTCTGGCCTGGCTCCTTCTCCCCTCCCAGATGTGAAATGCAGCTGCTAGAACCTTTTGATCTTCAGCTTTGCGCAAAGCAAAGTCTCCGCTCTTGCTGGCGTGGCCCTTGCTGCAGGCCCTGATCTGACCCCAGAGCCTTGGGTCCTGGAGAGAGGCTGCAAGCAAGGGCATGTGGAGGGCCCATTTCCAGGCCCAAAACGCTCTGATTCTCTCTCCTCTCTCCCTGCAGATGTGTGTTCCTGACATTTTTTCCAGGATGAGTCTCACTTTGCTATTTCCTGTCCGGTTCCAAGCCCCTCCCTGGGAAAAGCCCTGGACCTTGCTCACCAGAGTTCTCCTTTTCCAGACAGCGTTCTGGTGTCTAGGGGGGCCAGGAATCCCTGTGGCTCCTGCAGCCCTCCTCGGCCTTGCTTGCATGGGAAGAAGGAGGGTTTGTCAGTGACACACAGAGAGAGCCCTCGCCTGCCCCTCTAACCCCCTCTGCCCAGTGTCAGTAGCCCCTGTACCAGCGCTAGCCTCATTCTCCATGCGCACCCCCCCCCCCCTTTAGGTCAGTCAGGGTGTGCTCAGGACCACACTTCCATCCAGGGGAGGAGGGTGGACCTCTGGGATGGGGATGGTCCTGTGATTCTTAACCGGTGAGTGTGCGAATCCCCTGGAGCATCCATAACTGTTACCGGCTGGCCTGAGGTGAGGGAGCCTGACTCAGTGGCTCTGAGAAACAGCCCAGGAATCCATGTCTCACTCCTGGATGCGAACCTCACGGCCCAGCCCAGAAGTTCACTGACCACTCTTTTCCAGGGGAGAGGATACAGGGAGGAGAAGGAATAGGAGGCGTTGGCCCATGGCTTGGCGGGGACGGGGGAGGGCGGCCATAGTAGAGGATAAAGTCAGCATGCAGGCCTTACACGAGGTTTGGTAGCACTGCGAACACAAAGATGACCAAATGGCACTCAGCCCGGGCCTCCCGCAGGCTCCCCGCCTAGGAACGGAGATGCATACAGTCTGGGGGGGGGGCTTGTGCACCCTCCAAAGCAAGTCATCTCTGGAAAGCTTCTAGAATTAATAGATGAATTTTTGTCCGTTCATTCATTCATTCGAGTATTTATTGGATACAGGTACTGAGAAGTTCGAGATGAATTCATCACAGTCCCTGCCTTCAAGGTGCTTCTATTTCAGCAGAGGTACAGGCGATTACAGGGTGAGCCCCAGGGGGCCCAGAGCCCAGCCTGGGGTGCAGGTGGCAGGGAAAGGCAAGGAGTCAGGACAAGTCTCACAGAGGTTTATCTTTATTGAGCTATACAACAAATCCACCATTTCAGGTGTTCAGTTCAGTAATGAGGAGGATATGTATGTACCCAGGAACCATCGATCCAAAAGGCTCCCTCGTGCCCCTTCCTGGCCAGCCAACCCCCTCACCCCCACCCAGGTGCCAGGCAACTACTGAACTTCCTATCAGTGTAGATTAGACTTTTTCCCGCAGTCCTTTGTGTCTGGCTGCTTTCACTTAGCACAATGTGCTAGAGGTTCATCCACGTGGCCGTGCACGTCCACAATTTGTTCCTTTTTATTTCTGAGCAGTTAAAGGAGATGATGTTTAGCTGAATTTTGGAGGACAGTTGAACTTAGCCCGATAAACAAAGAGAGGGAGGGCATTTGGACAGAGGGGCCAAGGTGAGACAAGACCAGAGTCTCCAGGACATGGACTATGGAGTTGGGATGGAGGAGGAGAGGGACAGGCTGTATCTTCGATTTCTTTCTCCTCCCTGCGCCTCTCTCCTGCTGCCACACTTTGTTTTCACAAGCAAGACCACTTCCTTCTGGCCAGGCCGGGCTCCCCCGAGGGGCCGAGGCCAGGGCAGGCCATGAGGCGGTCCTGCCAGGCCATCGCGGCCTGGATGTGCATTATGGGGTCACAGCAAATCCGTGCACACTGGTCAGGGGAGGGGGCTCTGAAGTTCCCTGGGGCTCTGCTGGGTTTGCTTTCCTCTGAGTGATTTGGTATTAGTCATTTGGAAAAATCTTGATCTTGTTTAAGGGAAAGAGGCTTTCCCTCCCACACCCACCCCTGTGGCAGGCAGGTGTGATGGCTGCTGGGGCCCTTCTGCTCCGGCCTGCGGGGTGCAGGGTCTCAGCAGCCCCTGGTGGAGCATGTGCTGGGCTCAGCAGCAGCCTGAGGTCACATGGAGTTGACACCATGCCTGACCTGCCCCCATTCAGCCCAGCTGCCGGGTCCCATCCTCTCCAGAACTACTTCTCCAACGTGGCTGGAATGCGGTCGCTATGGCCTGGAGATTTGGAGGCCAGACTGAGGCAGAACTGAGGTGGCCAAGCTTGCCTGGCTGGGAGCTGCTGCTGGAGGCATCAGCTCACCCTCAGTTTCTGCCTCTGTCTCCAGCTCACCCTTTACCTGCCTGTGTCCCCCTACCCACTAACCCGTGTCCTGGGTATCTCCAAACGAAGAAGAGTCTTCACGTACCCAAGTGATTTTACTTTTATTGTCTGTGAATTTGAGGATTAATTCAGACGTTGTGGATTCGCAGGGTTGGGCTCAGGGGCCTCAAGGGGCTCATGAAATTTGGAGAAGCTGAGTCGAAAGTAGTGATTCAGCCCCAGCCTGACTCTTTTAGCCAAATCACATCTGACTTAACCCCGGAGGGCCTTGGGGTGGGACTCCGGGTCCCTCCTGAAGGGAGGGGAGGGGTCCTGGGTGTGGCAGGAGTGGAGCGTGTGACACGGTCGTCTGTGTGGTTTCCCCGCAGGTGATCCATGGACTGAGGGCGTATGATGGCGTGTCCCTGCCTGAGGACGCCGAGACGGTCACAGCGGGCCGGGCTGGCTGGAGTAACTCAGACCTTTCTGACGACGAGGACTTACTGGCTGACGAAGCCTCCGGAGGTGGGCAGAGGATTCCCGGGGCCGGGAGTGGAGGGAGGGAGGGGCAGAATCAGGTTGTCCCCACCAGGCCCTAAAGAGGCCTCAAGAAGCTTGCCCAAGGTTGCGCCTCAAAAGACGGGCTGAGAGCTGTGTATGTCCTGAGCCCTGATTCCACGGACTCCAGGATTCTCCGCTCACAACCTGGTGACTCTGGGCTAGTGGCAGCTCCTCTGCTGTGCAGTCCCCTCCTAGGAAGGATGGGCAGGACCGATGGGGACGGTGGGGGGACAGTTCGTGCCCTATTCCGTCTCCTCCTGTCCTCACCTGGAGGCCAGTCCGGCCTGGTCCCTCTCCCCCAGCACCCTGGGCCCACACCCTCTCTCCAGGCCAGGCCTCCCCAGGCTGGGGCAGGAGGTAACAGTTGTGTTTGACCTTTCCCACTCTGTGCTCAGAACCGTGCCTGACACCCAGTAGTTACTCACCAAATATCGCTGCTGAACAAGTCTCTCTTTTGCTTACAGATGGCCTGGGCAGTGGAGACGTGGGCAGCGGGGACTTCCAGATGGGTAAGTTGCTGGTCCATCCTAGAGGCCCTTTCCTGTGTCTGGGGAAGTCCAGAGCTGGTCTTCTCGGCCACAGAGGCCCTATCTCTGGGTCCTTGGTCCTGCTGTGAAGGTGGCCTTGTCCCTCCTAAGTGACAGCTGTGTGCAGGTGCCTGCAAGGTCGTGCATGGCCAGGCTCTGTGCTTGCCTGTGCCAGGAAATACCCGATTCCATGGTCAGGAGATCAGGCACGTTCAGGGTGGTATGGCTATAGATAAGGAATGCCCGGCTCTGATAGGGACTGAAAGCCAGCTGCTCAGCATTCAAAGCAAAATCCTCACTTCCCAGGGCAACTGAGCTGTGACGTTCTTCCTGAGTCCCCCTGGGGACCGCTGCAGAGCCGGAACCCCAGCAGGGTGGGCAGCCAGAGGGGCTCTGTGGCATAGAGCTGGCCAACAGAGCTGATGGGGGGATGAAGGAGGGAGTCATCCTCACCTGGGACATGGGAGGGAACCCTGCCTTAGGGCAGGTCATCTCTGGGAAGCCAAGGGCTCCCAGGTGGGGAAAGAGGGCTGGGCTTCACGGAGGGAAAGGAATCAGGAGCTCTGTCAGATGCCCACTCTGCCAGCACCCTAAGTGCCAGCCAGAGTAGGGGCTGGCCCAGCACTGGGATAGAGACTCAGAGTCCCTACTCCCTCCCACCCAAGGATGCTGGGTAGAGAAGGGACTAGCTGCTCACAGGTCCCAGCAGCTCCAGAGAGTCCCCACTGACCTCTGGGAGCCAGTGCTGGGCACTCTGTGATCGGAGCCAAGGGTGGGGCTTGGCTCAGCCTGACCACTGGACATTCCCCCCACCACCCAGTGCTGCCCACACTGGGAGGCCTGGGGCGGGTCTGGCCTGGGCATCTCCAGGGGTGAGGTCGACTCCCTTCAGCTGGCATCTCAGGGGCATCCAAATACCAGTGGGCGGCAATCCCACCTTAGCCAGTGCAAACAGGAGGGTTGGCCTGTGGG
Source organism: Pipistrellus nathusii (assembly GCA_963693515.1). NCBI lineage: Eukaryota > Metazoa > Chordata > Mammalia > Chiroptera > Vespertilionidae > Pipistrellus > Pipistrellus nathusii. The sequence goes on along the minus strand of OY882859.1, from coordinate 11,935,761 downwards.
CGGGGTAGTCCTGACTGTGACCTCCAGGCTCCTGGGACTCAGAGACTGCCTCTGCAGGGCTAAGGATGCCTGGGAGCTGGGCTGGCCCGGGAGTGGATGCCAAGTGGGTGCCAAGCTCACGTCCCAGAATGGCCTGGGCTGATGCAGCCCTGGGAGCTGCCTCTTGACAAGCCAGGCCTGCAAGTGAAGGGCCTGGTCCGGTCCACCCTGTCCACTTGGGATATCTATAGCCCCTCCCATGGGGCTGCCCACTGCAGCAGCTTGGCCCACTCTGAATGTTTACCAGCCTGTTCCCCCATGAGAAGCCGCTGTGAAGGCAGGGGAGGCCAGGGTGGGGGAAGGGTTGGGATGGGCAGGAGCAGCTGGGGAGGGCCCGAGTGTAGGGCCCCTTCCTCGTGGATATGGCTGGTCCGTGGGAAGATGCTGGGCTTTAGATCTTCTAGGCCCAAGCCCTGGCACCTCCCGCTGCCTCTGGGCCAGCTCCATGCAGCTGGGCTGAATCTTAGCCCGGGAGGCAGCAGGTGTGTCTGGTTCCCAGGGGCTCAGCATGCATTCTTCAGCCCTGCCCTCCCCATGCTGCTGAACGAGGGCCATGCTGGCCGTGATGGGGCCACCCCCGGCTGTGCCCCTGCCTGGGCCCTGGGCCAATCCAGACCCTGGAATGTAGCCTCAGAGATGGCACCTCCCTTCTCCTCTTCCCTCTGGCCAGGCTCTGCCCCAGCCCTGTCCCCATCCCCTCCCACGTGCCCCTCCTGGACAGCCCCTGCCCACTTCCGCCCATCCAATTTCTTTCCATCTTCTGACCTGTCTCTCTGTCTTTCCTGTCTCCGTGTCTCTCCCGCTTCGCCCTTCCCCTGCCTGGGCTGTCTCTCTCCTGCTCTGTGCCTCATCCTTCTGTCTCACTCTGTCTGTCTTCCTCCTTGGCTTGCCTCCTCTACCCCTCTGTGCCTCTATCTTTGCCCTCCCTTCCTTCTGCCTTTGTCTCACTTCTTTCATTCTCCTCCCACTTTCTCCATGTCTCCGTCTGCATCTCTCTGTGTCTCTGTTGTTCCCCTCCCTCCCTACCTCCGTCTGTTGTCTTCTTTCTCCATTCATGTCTGTCTTTCCCTTTGGTCCTCCCCGCCTGCCTTGCTGTGCTGCCCCTCCTCGCCTCCCTCTCCGCTGCTCCACTCTGCAGGCCCTGGGCCCCCCCTGTCTGGCATGATGGTCTCGGAGCCTGATGAGGCGTCTCCTCTCAGTAAGTGACTTGCCAGCCTGGTAGACGCATTCTCTCTCTCCCTCCACACCCTCTCTCCCAGCTCTCCCTTCTCACTCCTTTTCCTTCCTCATCTCTTCCTCCCCAGCTTGCACTTTGTCACACTTAAAGCCCTGCCCCAGCCGGCCCACCTTCTCCCCTGCCCTGCTCAGGATGCAGTTAGGCCCCATGTAGGCCTGGTGTCATCCCCATGGGGTACTGGGTGGGCAGGGATGGGTGTGGTGACCTCTGGAGGGGAAGGCCCTGGAGGCAACTTGTGTCCACCTGAGGACCGGCTGGTCATGGGCCCACCGATGGGATCCAGGGCTGGGGTTCAGCGGCCTAGGTTTGTGTGGGAGCTCTGGTGAGCAGGGAGTGAGCATGGGGAGTAAGAGGGTAGATTGCATTCCACACCCCCTCCTGGGCGCAAGGCAGCTCTGGGCCTCCTGTCCCTCCAGCCTCTGGCTCCGAGTGAGCTCTCCAGATGGGGTCAGGATGAGGACTAGGAGGGAGAGGGCTGGCCTGGGCAGGCACCCAGTGAGCACTCCCAGCTCTGGCAGCACCCCCCCTTCCAGCACCCTCAGCTCTGGAGGCTGGTTCCTGAAACAGACAGGCCTCACCTGCCCCAGCCCTCAGGCTCCGGCTGCAGGGACACACCCAGGGCGAAGGAGGGAAGGGCTCGCCCTGACCTACCCTGGTTTGCAAAACGCCGGGGTGGGGTCAGGCTGGAGGGTCCATGCCCTTCCCAGGCCCTCGGAGAAAGGGGCTTTGTGGAGCGGTCACATTCCTGGGCAGAGGCCTGGCCTCCTCACCCTCTCCGTGCCGTGGGCTGAGGCCAGGGGCCAGGGTTGGGGGGACTCTCAATGGACCTCTGTGCCCGCTCACAAGGGGCCTCTGTGGCCAAGCTCGTGGCTTCCATACTCCGGCCCCCAGAGCCCCACCCGCCTGGCCCCCAGGAGTTCGGTCCGGCATGTCCCTGAGGCTCAGAGCAGGCAGTGCTGCCCTCACAAGCACCCTCTCTTGGAGTAGAAGTTTAAGTTTACTCTTGTACCGGCCGCCTCCGCCTGGGCTTGCTCAGCCTGAGCCTCAGAGGGACAGGGTCCTGGTTCTGGAGGCGTGCACACCTAGGGTGAAGAGGGAGGAGGACAGGCCTGGAGTTAGGCCCAGCGGGTGCCCCTTCCTCTGCCACCTACTGGCTGGTTTTCTGTCACCTCTCTGAGCCCACTTCTGCCTCAGGGGCTTTGCAGCTGCTGTTCCCTCAGCCTGGAATGCTGTTCTCTCAGCTGCCTCCCGTGGCTCACTACCTTCTTTCAAGCGTGCCCCGTGAGGAAAGGCCTTCCCTGGCCCCCCGGGGAGAGTGGCACCTACCGCCACATAATCCATACTCATTTGTTTCATTTTCTTTCTCCTCCCGCTGGACGGTGATCTCTGTGGGGACAGGACATGCCATTTGCGGAGTTCACTGCTCCATGCCCTGCGCCTAGAACACCGCCTGGCATACAGAAGGCCCTCAGTATAGATTTGTTAAAGCAATGCATGCCCCCTTCAGATGGGAAGAAATGAAACCAAATTCATTCCTCCCATTCATTGTAAAGATCAGAGGGAGCCCTAACCGGTTTGGCTCAGTGGATAGAGCCTCGGCCTGCGGACTGAAGGCTCCCAGGTTTGATTCCGATCAAGGGCATGTACCTTGGTTGCGGACACATTCCCAGTAGGGGGTGTGCAAGAGGCAGCTGATTGATGTTTCTCTCTCATCAATGTTTCTAACTCTCTATCCCTGACTCCCTTTCTCTCTGTAAAAAATCAATAAAAATTAAAAAAACAAAACAAAAAACAGAGGGAATAATTACAGCCAACTTCATGTAGCTCCTACTATGTGCCGGCCACTGTTACAAGCACCTAACATTTGTTAACTTACTCTTCACAACTCTTATCTGGGGTGGGCACTACGATTACTCTCATTTTATAGACGAGGGAATGGAGGCTCAAGGTCACAGGGCTGTAAGGGCAGTTTTGCTCCAGAAGCCGAGCTTTTTTTTTTTTTTTTTTTTTTAAATATATTTTATTGATTTTTTACAGAGGGGAAGAGAGAGGGATAGAGAGTTAGAAACATCTATGAGAGAGAGTCACCGATCAGCTGCCTCTTGCACATGTGCCCGCAACCAAGGTACGTGCCCTTGACCGGAATCGAACCTGGGACCTTTCAGTCTGCAGGCCGACGCTTAATCCACTGAGCCAAACCGGTCTTGGCCAGAAGCCTAAGCCTTAGCTAATCACTAAGCTACACTGCCTCTCATATAGGAATTGGTCACAATATTTTGTACCTACTGTGTGCCAAGCTCTGTGCTAAGCACTTTGTACATATTGAAAACTCATTTGTAACTCATGTCAACTCAGTATTTTTTCCCCCCAACTCAGTATTTATAATTTATACCAAACATATCAAACTCTCAATCCTTAGGTTGCATGCCTCGTTTATTTGGCCTGTGTTAGCCCTCGAGTTTGACATGCTCGATTTACACCTGAACTCATGACATTGAGAATTAATGCATTAAACAATCCTGTCCTTAATAGGTGCTCAAGAAATGACGGGGGCATACCCATAAACCTTGCTTGACTGTGCTCATGGCCAGGCAGGGGGGACAGTGGATGCAAGGGTCATTTGGAGTTTGTGCCAATTCTAGCCAGCCTATTCAGTGGCTGGATAAGTTGCATTACGTCAACATTTTCTTGCCTCTCAACAGAGAGGAGAATAGTGGCATTAACTCTGGGGAAAAAAAAAAAAAAAGAAGAAGAAGAAATGACTGGTGTATGTGTTTATGTACTTATGTATGAGTCATTTGCAACGTATATTAACTTACATTTATAACTGCTATATGAATTCGTTAACATTATGAGGTGTAATGTGTACAAAATGTATAGTAGTTACTAAGAAACGCTCGGTGTATGTATCTGTTCACACCAATCTGATATGAATTGATTCAGCCATCACTTATTAGGCACCTCCCATGTGCTCGATGCGCACACTGGGGATACAGGAATGCATGAGATCTGTAGTCTCCACGCCCCCCTGATATCAGTTTCAGAGTCCAGCAGTAGAGAGGGAGGCATCTGAGCACACAGAGAGACGGTGCACAAAGGCACATCATTTATTCCCTCCAGCTGCCCAGTGTGTTAATGTCATCACTGTCCCCAGTTGACTGAGGAAGCTCAGAGGTGAGGTCTGAGATGTGGCTCGCCTCAGAACCCCTGATGTTTATGAAGATGCTCTAGGATCCACAGGCACTCAGGCAGGACTGTGCCAGGTGGGGTAGGAGGTGCTCTGGAGGAGAAGCAGAGAGCCTGAGGGAGCCTCAAGGAGGGGTCTCTAACCAGCCAGGGTCGGAGGAGGTGACGGCTGAGCTGAGCTCAGTCCTGAGGGGTGAGGAGGAATTGGCCAGGGAAGAGTGGGGAAACATGTTGGTCACTTGCATGTCAAACTCAAAGGCGAACACAGGCCAGATAAACGAGGCGTGCGGCCTGCGGGTCGAGAGTTTGATATGCTTGGTGTAAATTATACATACTGAGTTGGGTACTAGGCCAGCCTCCTCTGGAAGCCACTTTTCTTGTTCAGCTTTCCTCTGCGCTGCCAGGGGTCTCCTCTTCTGCACCATCACTTGGTTTCTGGGTCAGATCACTTTCCCTATTAGTTGAAGCCCCTCACTCAAAGGTGGACCTTGGCTTTGACCCCTGGGACAGACCAGCCAGGGCCACTGTAGTATGTGCTGATAGGGGCCCGTGCTGGGCAGAGCCGGGCAGAGCTGTAGGCTCACAGGTGTCTGCCTCAGTGAGAGGCCTCAGGGAACATCTCCCTTTTCCCACCTTCGGCCTGACTGCCTGAGGCCACCACGCAGTGACACCCCTCTCCTCCCCTCCCTGCAGTTTACTTCCGAGCCCTGGTGAATTTCACCCGCTCCATCCACTACAGCCCTCAGCTGGAGGACGCCAGCTCCCAGGCTTTCCGAGAAGTATCCGAGGCCGTGGTAGACGCGGTGAGGCGAAGGGGCTGTTGGGAGCTCCCCAGGATTCGGGGGGCAGGACTGAGGGTGGAGTGAAGGCATCTGGAGGCTGATGGCGCTGTGTCCTCTTCTCCCCCCACCCCCCAGCTGGAGTCAGAGTACTTGAAGATTCCTGGAGACCAGATTGTCAGTGTGGTGTTCATCAAGTGAGAAGGGGCCCCTGGGGGCTGGTGGGTAACCCGGAAGGAGCTGACAAAGACGGGGAGAAGCCTGGGTACTAGGAGGGGAAGCAGAAGAGGTCTAATCACGTGAATCTCTATTGGTGAAAATTCAGGAATTGATGGGGGCACAATTGGGACCTTACCATGCCCTGCGTGGGCCACAGGGTGTCAGGAGATGAGGTCTAACTCTCCGATGGGATCAAGGGAGGAGCTGAGAGCACAGGCCTCTTCCTCACGCTGCTCCCCTGCCCCTAGGGAGCTGGATGGCTGGGTCTTTGTGGAGTTGGACGTGGGCTCCGAGGGGAATGCAGACGGCGCTCAGATCCAGGAGGTGCTGCGCTCGGTCATCTCCAGGGGCTCCATTGCCTCCTACGCCACCTCTCCCCAGGGGTTCCAGTTCCGACACCTGGGCACAGGTGAGCCCATCCTGGAGCCTGGGGCTACCTCCTCCAGTTTAGGAGACTCAGGAGGATCCCTTTTGAGTATCCCCACATGGACTATCTTAGCTTGGGCTTGCACACCACTGGGGACAGGGAGCTCACCCCCTGATGAGTCTGCCCCACCCTGATGCAGTCTTGTCTTGAGTTGAGCATACATGGTTTCCTCTAACTTGTACCTATTAAACCCAATTTCTGCTCTCCATCCACCTCTCTATACATTGACAATAGGTAATCTTTTCCTCATACAGCACTTTCAGATCCAAAACTTTTGTTTAATAATAACCAACAATTACTAACTGAGCACTGAATACATGCTAGACACTCTGTAAAGCCCTATGTCCAGCCTCCCATTCAATCATCACAATAATTCCTGTGAAATAGATATTATACACCCTGCTTTAGAGATGAGGGTTTTGAGGCCTAGAAAGGAAAAAAAAACCCGACTTGTCCAGATCCACATACACAGACAATGGAGAAAGAAAGAATTTAAGTCAAACCCTGTTTCTATTGCCAGTCTTGCCAGAATCTATGATAAGATGAGGTGAGAAACTGAGGCTCAGAGAGAATAGGAAACTGGCCCGAAGCCACACGGCTGTTAGAAGCAAAGTCTGGGCCTTTGTACTCTCCGTGGACTCAGGGTTTTTTTACGGCATCCTGTCTCCTATTTTGAGTCCCTGAGTCTTTTCTTCTCGAGGCTACACAGTTCCAGCTCATTGCTCCCAGGCTAAGGGTCTCAGCTGTCCCTATTTCAGTCCCCGCTCCTGGGAATCTCCAACATAGCACCCTCTCTGACTTCGTGGAACTCAGGACTGAACAAACTCCCTGTCATGGTGTAGCCCAATCAGGGAAATGTAGTGCAGCCATCGCCTTCTCCTTCTGCATGTAAACCGTTATGTCCCCGAAGGCCAGTTTGCTCTTCTGACATCCCCCAGCCCAGGTCTGAAGATTGCAGGGGGTCCAGTCCTCTGCATTTTTCAATGAGTCTTCAGGGCTAGGGATGGTGGATGGGCCTGGCCCAGCCCTGCAGCTCCCAGCTCCCAGGTCCCAGGTCCCAGGGGGATGGCTGCTGATCACCCCTTCCTTTCCAGCACAGACACCCCCGCCCCAATTGGCCCCTGGGGCGGCCTCAGTGACACCAGGTGAGAGTAAGCCAGACCCAGGCCCAGCAGAGTAACTGAAGTTAATAGGTGGAGGGGAAGGAAGGATGAGGGCAAGATGGCTGGGCACAGCCCAAAAGCCACCCCTTCTCCTCTTTCCTCTTTATCCTCTCTGGGCCAGGTTGTGGCCTGCATGTGTGTCATGTGGTGGCTGCATGTGTGTGGCATGTTAACTGTGTGGGAGGCCTGTGCCATACAGTGTGTCTCATGGGTGCTGTGGATGTGCCCACCATCTGCTCCTTGCCCTTGCTGAGTCTGCCCAACACCACATGGCCTGACACGGGGCACCAAAGCCCATGCCCAGCCTCGCGGTGCCTGAGCTGTCCTTGACGCCTCCCATCAGCTTTCCACCTGCCCCTCTGACTCCCCCAATCCCTCAGTGCCCCAGATCTCCAGAGTGTGCACCGAGGCTGAGTTTGCCTGCCACAGCTACAACGAGTGTGTGGCCCTGGAGTATCGCTGTGACCGGAGGCCTGACTGCAGGGACATGTCTGATGAACTCAATTGTGGTGAGGGGCTGCCTGGGGGCACGGTGGCCTGCAGATGCCAGGGAAGGGGCAGGATATGCCTGGGCTGCCAAGTCAGTCAGGGTTGTAAGGGTTGGGTGCAGGCAGAGGGGTCTGAGGGAGGTGGGCAGGGACATGGAAGGGTGATACCAGGGTCAGGGCGGGCCTGGGGCGTGTGGGGTGCAAGGGGTGAGGAGTCACACATACACACACACACACACACACACACACACACACACCCGCCAACGCCAAGTGGTCTGTGTCCACAGAAGAGCCAGTTCTAGAGTTTGGCCCCACGCCACCCCATCCGGTGGAGGCTGCACCTATCACACCATGGTCAAACATCTCAGCGTTAGTTCCAGAAACCCTGACTCCCCATCTTGTCAGGCCCTGTGGGCCCCATGAGACCTCCTGTCGCAGTGGGCATTGCATCCCCAAAGACTATGTCTGTGACGGGCAAGAGGACTGCAAGGATGGCAGTGATGAGCTGGACTGTGGTGAGGACTGGGCAGGGAAGGAGGGAGGGAGGGAGAGGGTTCAGGGTGGGGGACCTGGCCAGGGGCGGGCCTCTGGCTGAACCCTGCCCGGTTCACTCAGGCCCCACGCAGCCCTGCGAGCCCAACGAGTTCCCCTGTGGAAGCGGGCACTGTGTCCTCAAGCTGTGGCGCTGCGATGGCGACTCTGACTGTGACGACCACACCGATGAGGCCGACTGCCGTAAGTGCCCCGGGGTGTGCCCGGCGTCCCCGCCCCGCCCTGGCCTGGTTCACCCCTGTTCTGTCCCTTCTTGGGTAGGTTTGTTTACTCTCCCCGGCTGCGTGGTGACGGCCCTGGGGACAAACTTTAAGGTTCATCTCTCTCTCTGACCCCAGCATTGAGAGCCCTTGGCTCTGAGCTGGTCTTTGTAGCAAGCAGTCTGGGCAGATTGCCCATGGTTAATGTCCCTCTCTTTCTTTTCTTTATTTTGTTACCATTAATCTTGTCTGTGTTATTTATGCTTGTGTGCGGGTCGGATGAGTGGCCAAGAGGGCTCTGTGTATACACCAGGGTTCTTTGCTCATGGGTTCCTTGATGCATGTGTGAGTCAAAGGCCCATTCCCTGTATGGGCCTTGAGGGTTTTCACCTAGAGCTGGTTCTGAGTTATTTGTTCCTTCATCATCAGCCCAGCTCTTAATCCATCTGTCCATTCAACTGTCTATTGTCCATCTGTCCAGCATCCTTCTTTCCTCCCATCTGTCTGCCCACCCTTTCATCCAACTATCTATCCACCATTGCCTAGCTGCAAAGTTCTTCATCTCTATATCAACCTATCTATTCAACATCCTCCTATCCATCTCACCATCCATTCTATTATCCACCCATTCACTGTCCATCTATCCACCCATCTGTCCATCTATCCATTTGTTCAACATCCTTCCTCCCATCCATCTCTCCACTTGGCCGTCCATTCAGTGGCATCTTTCCCGCTTCATCCACCTATCTGTTGTCTAGGAGCAGGGAACGAGTCAAAGGAGTGAGGGGATGGGGTGGGGGAGTAGGGTAATGTGATGAGCTATTGGATGGCTGCCTTGGTGATGGTGACATTGTGGGCAGTATTGTGGCAAGTGTCTGGGCCTGGGTGGGGCATCTGTGTGTCACGTGAGTGAGATGAGAGAGTGACCCTGGAAATACCTGGGGAAGGTGGACAGGGTGGGGCCGTGGGCACAGGTCAGAAATGGGGGTGGTCCACCCTCTCCCCACACCACCTGCTCTGTCCCCCAGCTGCCAAGCACCCCGAGGATGTGTGTGCGCCCACCCAGTTCCGCTGTGTCTCCACAAACGAGTGCATCGCAGCCAGCTACCACTGTGACAAGGAGAGCGACTGTTCTGACCGCAGCGATGAGATTGGCTGCAGTGAGCAGGGAGCTGGGGGGCGAGAGGGGGCCCTGGGCTGGTTTCCACTGGCCCCTCTCTACCGTCTCAGCCTCAGCCCTCCTTCTGCCTGGCTCCTCTGATCCACCCCCACCCCCCACCTCCCACTCTTGTCCCTTTGCCCCTCACACCCCTCACATCTGCTTCTGTCTTCCAGTGCCTCCCCAGGTGGTGACCCCTCCTCAGGAGTTGATCCAGGCTTCCCGGGGCCAGACAGTGACCTTCACTTGTGTGGCCATCGGTGTCCCCACCCCCATCATCAACTGGCGACTCAACTGGGGCCACATCCCGTCTCATCCTAGGTGTGGCCCTGGGCCTGGGTTGGGGGCTGGGGATGTAAAGGTGGCTGGGCCAGTGGCCCAGGCCTGACCCTGCCTCTGTCTTGGGACTCACCAGGGTGACAGTGACCAGTGAGGGAGGCCGAGGCACGCTGATCATTCGAGACGTGAAGGAGGCAGATCAGGGCGCCTACACCTGTGAGGCCATGAATGCCCAAGGCATGGTGTTCGGCATTCCTGACGGCGTCCTGGAGCTCATTCCCCAGCGAGGTGCCGCCATCGGGCTGGAGGGCACGGGCACGGGGGTGGGCCGGGGCTGCCTGCCTGGGGCCTGCTGCAGCCCACTCTCCTGCCACCCGACAGGGCCCTGCGCTGATGGGCACTTCTACCTGGAGCACAGCGCCTCCTGCCTGCCCTGCTTCTGCTTTGGGGTTACCAACGTGTGCCAGAGCAGCCGCCGCTTCCGAGACCAGATCCGGCTGCGCTTTGACCAGCCTGGTGACTTCAAAGGTGCGTCTGTCGGTGGGCAGGTGGATGGGCGCCCTCGGGGGTGGGAGGCAGGTACCAGGCTCCAGCGGGCTTAGGGGGAGGGAAGACATGGGGGGACAGCAGCACTGGGAAGGGATACAGGTTGTTGAAGAAATGCCGAGTCCTGTTGAGAAAAGGGAGGAAACAAGCATCTTTAGGAAAAGCCGAATGCACCCCTGACATTTGCCTGCTTCAGGTTGTAAAGAAGATGGGCTCTGGCATCCGATTCCCGGTTCAAATCCTGGCTCTGGCCCTTACTGCTTGGGTACCCTTGGCCAAGCCTATCTTGTGCCTCAGTTTTCTCATCTGCAAAGTGGGGAGAAAATAGTACCTCCCCGGTAGTTGTAATGACTTAGTGGGTTAATACATGTCAGCCTCTCAGAATGCTCTTGGTCCACGGGAAGTGCTCACTAAGGATTCCCTACGATCTCCCTCATCCTGACAGGTGGAGAGGTGTCATTGCCCCCCCACTCCCCTCAGAGCATAAGAGCCCAGGCTTTGGCACTTCAGCCCAGGGCTGACCTCCAGCTGCACCAGAGTGCTGCCTGTGTGACTTTGGCCAAGTCTCTTGGCTTCTATGGGCCTGTTTTCCCAAACATAAAGGCAGGCAGCTGGACTCGGTTCTCTTGCTTTGAGAGGCAGAATGGCATCGAACCAGACATCAGACAGACCTGGGTTCAAGTCCCGGCGTTGTCATTCACCACCTGACGTTAGCCAGCCAGCCCCTCGTCTCATGCCTCCATCACAGAAGGTTAAATGCAAGTGGAAGGCTTAGCGCCTTACACAGCCAGCACTCGGCAGACGCCGCCTGCGCTGCCCCTTTGGTGGTGAAGGAACCTCAGAGTGACTCATGAGATGTAATTACCTCCCAACGTCATTCCCTTGGTTTATTTATTTATTTATTTTAAAATATATTTTATTGATTTTGTACAGAGAGGAGTGGAGAGAGAGAGAGAGAGAGTTAGAAACATCGATGAGAGAGAGTCATCCATCAGCTGCCTCTTGCACACCCCCTACTGGGGATATGCCCGCAACCAAGGTACATGCCCTTGACTGGAATCGAACCCGGGACCCTTCAGTCCCCAAGCCGATGCTCTATCCATTGAGCCAAACCGGTCTCGGCTCCCTTGGTATATTTAGAACAATAATGGCCACGGGCACCATTTCACAAGCACCCAATTGGCACTGTGGCTCGACTCACACAGTCGTTGGTGGCGAATAGTCCTGGCCGGGTTGAGGCCATATAAGGGAGCTCGAGGTTCTTAGAGGTTGGGGCGGGGTGGGGGGATGGTGGTGTCACAGCTGTTTTTAGAGGCATAGCTGATTGGAATCAGAACCATTAAGGTGGGCGGGAAATCCCAGGGTGAGTAGGTGGCCGGAACGTGGATGGTGACCAGGGTAGAGGGGAACCTAAAAACATCCCTGGGAGGGAGGGGGGAAGGCAGGTGTGGGGCAGGGTAGCCTGGCCTTGGGGGGCTGTGTGTGCTCATTCTGCAGAGGAGGGGCTGGGCTCCTCCATGTTGCTGGGGCACACTTAGGGTCAAGGGGAAAAGCCATTGCAGGTGTAGACAGATACAAAAGCAGGTGAAGAGCTATTTGAGAGTCATGTCCAGGCTCAGGAGGGACTGCCTTGGGAAGGAATGAGCTCCCCATCCCTGAGAGCGGTCCAGTGTGGTCGTCATTAGCCACGGGTAGCTACTTAAATTTAAATAAATTAATTCAGTTCCTTGGTCACTCTAGCCACATTGCAAGTGCCCAGTAGCCACACGTGGGCAGTGGCCAGCATATTGGGGAGTACAGTAGAGGGTATTTCCATCACCACAGAACCTTCTCTTGGATGGCTGATGCTCCTCTAGAGGTCTGGAGAGGGTTCCTGTGTGAGTGGGAGAGGGTTAGAGTTGATGACCTGTTGCAGTTAGAGCAGCAACAGCTCACCATCCAACAGCAGCAATAATAGCCGTTTTGAGCACTTCCTCTGTGCCACCCTTTGTTTTAAGCATTTTTTTTTATCAGTCTGCTCATTTTCTTAATAATTCTGTCAGGCAAGCCACTATTACCCCATTTTACATATCAGAAAACTGAGGCCTTTGCCCAGACTTACATTTGGAGGAGGGTGGCAGAACCAGGTCTTGGGTACCTATTCTTCAGCCCCGTGTAGCTCTTTACTGCCCCCCTGAGGGCTGTTCCAAACCTTACAGCTCCTGGACCTACTGGCAAGCAAAAGGGTCTGAGAAGTCCTGTTACGAAGAATCCCTTTGACCTTTCTTTGACCCCGTGGTTCCCAAATAGTCCCCAACCAACCATCATTCTACAGCCGTGGCTCTCCCCAGAGCATGCTTTGGTAAAGGCTGTGCCAAAGCTCCAGGAAGAGAAAGAAACCACCTTTTTTTTTCCTTTGGGAAAGAGACTGAAGTTCTCCCTAAATCAGATTTCTTTCCCATCCTTTAAGATGGTATCTCGGGCAGTTACATGCTATGGCTCTCAACCCCTCCCTCTTGCCGCCCACAGGCGTGAAGGTGCTGATGCCCTCGCAGCCCAGCATGCCACCCCTCTCCTCCACTCAGCTGCAGATCGACACTGCTCTGCAGGAGTTCCAGCTGGTGGACCTGTCCCGGCGCTTCCTGGTTCACGACTCTTTCTGGGCTCTGCCCGAGCAGTTCCTGGGCAACAAGGTGAGGGGCCCGGCTGCCCCCTGGATCAGAAGGGGACGAAGCCCCTCTTCACAGGCCCAGAACCTGCCTGGGCCTGCTTCCCTCCTTCTGACGCTAGTGGGCAGCAGGGAAGACTCGGCTGTGGGGCAAGGTGCCGTGCCCCAGCACGGCCCCTGGGGGCAGCAGCTCTTTATCCTGCCCGCTCCTCTCAAGATGGGAGGAATGCCAGCCGACTCGGCCTTCAGAAAACCTTCCTGGGCCACCTCCACAGCAGGACTGAAAGGAGGGCCCCTCCTCGGGTCTCCCTGGGCATCCTCTGCATAGAATTATCATATTCCTCACCGCATTGGGTTGCGCACCCCACAGGCAGAGCCCAGGTCCCACCCATCTCTGCTCCCTGTGCCCAGCTCCATGCCAGGCACACAGTGATCACCAGGTTGCAGAGCGAGGGGGAGGGATGGCTGAGCACACAATGGGCATCAAGCATATCCATGGCTGCCCTGCCCTGATTTGCTCTGTCTTGGCCAGGTGGACTCCTACGGGGGCTCGCTGCGCTACAAGATACGCTACGAGCTGGCACGAGGCACGCTGGAGCCCGTGCAGCGGCCGGATGTGGTCCTTGTGGGTGCCGGATACCGCCTACTCTCTCGAGGCCACACGCCCACCCAGCCTGGCACTCTGAACCAGCGCCAAGTCCAGCTCTCTGAGGTGGGCGGTGCCTGAGCCCTCAGGGCCGGGGGTGAGGGGGTGCAGGTTGGGCAGACGCTGACGGGTGACCCCTCCGCCCCCACACCTCTGTCTGTACCCAGGAGCACTGGGTCCATGAGTCTGGCCAGCCGGTGCAGCGGGCGGAGATGATGCAGGTGCTGCAGAGCCTGGAGGCTGTGCTCATCCAGACGGTGTACAACGACAAGATGGCCAGCGTGGGGCTGAGCGACATCGCCATGGATACCACTGTCACCTACGCCACCAGCCACGGCCGTGCCCACAGCGTGGAGGAGTGCAGGTGCCTGACCCAGCCGGGACCCTGGCAAGGATAGGAGAGAAACAGCAGGACCTCACAGTTCCTGCAGCCACTGGGTTGGTCCTTTGCCCACAGGTGCCCTGTCGGCTATTCCGGCTTATCCTGCGAGAGCTGCGATGCCCACTTTACCCGGGTGCCTGGAGGGCCCTACCTGGGCACCTGCTCCGGCTGCAACTGCAATGGCCACGCCACCTATTGCGACCCTGTGTATGGCCACTGTCTGGTGAGTGGTACCAGCTGGCCCTTGGACACCGGGAAGGGGGCAGGGGACAGAGACAGGGCTCATGGCCACCAGACAAGCTACTGTGACCTCTGGATGCATTACCAGAGATACAATATTCAGATGAAGGAAGTGAAAGGCCTGCTTTTTCCCACCCTTGTCAAATGCTGGAGCCCGGCTAATGTTTGCTCAGTGGTTGAGCATCGACCTGTGAACCAAAAGGTCGCTGGTTTGATTCCCAGTCAGGGCACATGTCTGGGATGCAGGCTCAATCCCTAGTAAGGGATATGCAGGCGGTAGCTGATCAATGATTCTCTCTCATCATGGATGTTTCTATTAATATCTTTCTCTCCCTTTCCCTTCCTCTCTGGATTCAATAAAAGTATATATATATTTTTAAAAATCAGTGCTAGCGAGTACCATACAAAGCAAAGGAGCCTGTAAATCCTGTTATTCCGGAGGAATAGTGGAGAGAGCTGGGAGTATGGAGCTGACAGAAGAGAAGGCTCAAGCAGGGAAATCTTTTATCTCCAAACCTCTGAAGAGCTGTGAAGGGTAGAAGGAACGGACTCCAGAGGGCAGACCTGGCCAGTGGGTGCAGACTGGAAGAGGGAGGCAGGCTTAGGCCAGCAGGAAGCAGGAGTCTGGCTGCCATGTGAGGTGATGAGCTCCTCATCAGGATGCAGCTGGATGCTTCCCTGTCTGCAAAGCTGTGGAGTCATTTCAAGCATGATGGGGGAGGCGGGGCCAGGCAGCCTCAGAGGCCCACCCTCTGGTTCAGGGCGGCCCCACACTGGGGGCAGAGGGCTGCTCTACAGAGTCTGAGCCACTCCCTTCCCTCCCTCCCAGAATTGCCAGCACAACACCGAGGGGCCACAGTGCAACAAGTGCAAGGCCGGCTTCTTTGGGGATGCCACCAAGGGCACGGCTACGGCCTGCCGGCCCTGCCCTTGCCCGTACATTGATGCTTCCCGCAGGTAGGACCCGGCTCGGGATGGGGCGGATATGTCTGGGTGAATGGGCGGTGTAACAAGCTGGGGCATTCGCTAGGCCAGTGGTCGGCAAACTGCGGCTCACGAACCGCATGCAGCTCTTTGGCCCCTGAGTGTGGCTCTTCCACAAAATGCCACGTGTGGTCGAGCACATACAGTGCGATTGAAACCTCGCGGCCCATGCGCAGAAGTCGGTTTTCTGCTCTCCAAAGAAATTTCAGTCGTTGGACTGTTGATAGTTGGCTCTGTTGACGAATGAGTTTGCCAACTACGGCTCTAGGCAGAGGTGTGACTGTGTCCGTGTGAGCAGTGGTCATTTCCCCATGTGGGATGGTAAGGCCTGGCCACCTCTGTAGTCTGTCCCGTGTCCTCTCCACTTGATCCCCATAGGTTCTCAGATACCTGCTTCCTGGACACAGATGGCCAGGCCACGTGTGACGCATGCGCCCCAGGCTACACAGGGCGCCGCTGTGAGAGGTAACAGAGGCCTGTGGGGGCTAGGGAAAGCATGTTGGGTGGGGGGTGGGGACATGGCAGTGCCACTCATGACCCACTCTCCCCCTTAGCTGTGCCCCTGGATATAAGGGCAACCCCATCCAGCCAGGCGGGAAGTGCAAGCCCACCGGTGAGTATCAGAGCCATCTTCCCCTGGCCCTCCCCTGGCTGCCCACCAGGCCTCATCCTGGAGCCTAGCATAAACCCCAGGATCCTTGAGGAATTGTCCCAGTCTGCCCCCCATCTGCCCAGATTATTATGATCTCTGAACGCATAATAATCTGCTCACTCATTTTATATATATATTAGAGGCCCAGTGCATGCATGAATTCGTACATGGGTGGGGTCTGGCCAGCCTGGCCAGGGAGAGAGAGGAAGGGACATGGACAGTTGGCCTGCCTGCCTGCTGATCAAACTCCTGGTCAAGGGAACAATTTGCATATTAGCCTTTTTATTTATTTATGTGTATGTATATATACATATATATTTATATATACAATAAAATAAATATTTTATTTATGAGTATACACACACACGAGTGGCCAGATTATTATGATCTCTGAATGCATAATAATAATAATTTGGCCACTCAGATTATGTCCCTATTATTCCTTCTTACCCTGCCCAAACCCACTTTGTACCCCCAGGCCAGGAGATCGTCCGCTGTGATGAGCGAGGCACCTTGGAGACCTCGGGGGAAGCCTGCCGCTGTAAGGTACGCATGCCTCGCCTATCGCACCCCAAGGACCTGGGAGAGGGAGAAAGGAGGACGTGTACTCCCCACTGCTCCTTGCCCGGTGGATGGTGGCCTAGCCAGAGGCTGATGGGTCTGGCTGGCAGGTTTTTCACCTCATGAGAGGTGGTTGGGGAGCCGGGTGACCCAGGTTCAGGTCCCAAGTCCTCTGCTAGTCATTCTTTGTACACCCATTGTGTTTGTATCTTTGCTTTAGTCATACTTTAGTTCGCACATGGACATGGAGAGGTAGGTGTTAGCATTGCCGATTTACAGGTGAGGAGATAGAAGTGCAGTCATTTGCATTAAGAGTGTCACTGGAAAAAAGAACTGAACAGATTTTAGAGTCCAGCACCCCAACCTTAAATCCCAGGGTGGATTAGCAAACCACGTGACTTCGTGTAAGTCATTTTGCATCCCTGAGCCTCTGTTTCCTCATGTGAAGCATGGAGATATCTCAAGGTACTTAGAGGAGTTAAGTGAGAGGATGGTTGAACAGAAACTAGCAAAGTGCATGAAACACTCCATAAACGGTAGCAGTAATTATTGTAACCAACCTGGCGTCTTTTAAATCTAAGTGTATTTGGGAACCCTCCTAGCAACTAAAGAGAAAAGGGGAGAATGATTGCATAAGCTCCCTTTCAGTGGACATTATTGTTCACATGGTCTCGACGCTTCATACATGTGCTCTTTCTATGGTTCCCCCTGCCCTCGGTGCCCGTCTGAATGTGGGCGGCCTTGGCCGGAAGCGCCCGGCAGCCCCTCCCGTGGGCCAGCCTGCAGCTCCCGGCTCTGTGCTTGCAGAACAACGTGGTGGGGCGTCTCTGCAATGAGTGTATCACCGGCTCTTTCCACCTGAGCGCCCGCAACCCCGAGGGCTGCCTCAAGTGCTTCTGCATGGGCGTCAGTCGCCAGTGCACCAGCTCCTCCTGGACCCGCGCCCAGGTATCTGCTCGAGGCGGATGGGTGGGCAAACAGGCGGGACCGCCGAGCCCAGGGCTGGGTGGACTCAGCACCAGTCCCAGGCCACAGCCCCACCTCGGCCTCTTCTCCTCTCCCAGGTGCACGGGTCCTCCGAGGCCCCCAGCCAGTTCAGCCTGACCAATGCTGCGGGCACCCACACCACCAGCATGGGCATCTCATCCCCCTCGCCCGGGGAACTGGTCTTCTCCTCCTTCCACAGTCTCCTCTCTGGACCCCACTTCTGGAACCTCCCTTCGTGTTTCCGGGGGGACAAGGTAGGCAGGGGATGATGGGAAAAGAAAGGGAATTCTGGGCAGCAGGAGCAGCACAGGCAAAGGCTCAGAAGGTCTGCGGAGTCAAGGGTCCTAGGTTCGATTCTGGTCAAGGGCATGTACATTGGTTGCGGGCACATCCCCAGTGAGGGGTGTGCAGGAGGCAGCTGGTGGATGTTTCTCTCTCATCAATCTTTCCAACTCTCTGTCCCTCTTCTTTCCTCTCTGTGGAAAATCAATTTAAAAAATATATTTTTAAAGAAAGAAAGAACGAAAAAATGGTGGGAGCAGTGGGAGGCTGGAGCAGCGGCCAGTCCGACCATGGGGGCCGCAGCTGAGCGCCTGGTCACCCCGTGCCCCAGGTGACCTCCTACGGAGGAGAGCTGCGCTTCACAGTGACCCAGCAGCCCCAGCCCGGCTCGCTGCCCCTGCACAGGCAGCCCTTGGTGGTCCTGCAAGGCAATGGCATCGTCTTGGAGCATCACTCCTCCCGGGAGCCTAGCCCCGGCCAGCCCACCACCTTCACCGTGCCCTTCCGGGAGGTGAGCACCAGCACCCCAGGCGCCTTCCGGAGGAGGAGGAGGAGGAGGAGGAGGCGGCCGGCCCCCTGCTTCTCCCACTCAGGGGCCGTCGGTATCCCAGGATGTCAGGGTTGTAGCACACGAATCCTTGCCTTGGCAGCAAGCATGGCAGCGGCCTGATGGGCAGCCGGCCACACGGGAGCATCTGCTGATGGCACTGGCGGGCATTGATTCGCTCCTGATCCAGGCATCCTACAGCCAGCAGCCAGCTGAGAGCAGGTATCAAGGCATGAGTGGGGGGACAGAAGAGGCTCGGTGCAGGCGGTTCCAGTCTCAGTGGGGGGATGCGGTGCCGCCAGACTGCCAGCTCTCCTCCCGTGGGCAGTGTGGACGTCTTGTGCCTTATTTTCCCATCTGTGAAATGGAGCTTATAACAGTGCCTCCCTCCCAGGGCTTGTCTCAGGTCGGGCTCCCTAGAAGCAAAGCCTGGAATGGGTATTGGGGTGCACGTGGTTCACAGGGGAAGCCTGGGGAGAGGAGGGAGAGAGGGACCCAGACGGGGGAAGTGGCATCCAGTCAGAAGGCAAGAAGTAGTTCCAGGTGGAGCCTCCACTTCATCCCCATGGAGCCCTTCAGTGCCATCCTGCTTTGAGACAAAGGAGTTTTGGGGCCTGGGTCAGCCTGTCAAAGGTGGTGGGACCTTTCCGGGCGAGGAAGGTGCGGTCTCTGGAGGCAGTTGCAGGTGCAAGCCATTCGCCACAGTCCTCGCAGCAGCTGGGGGTGGACGCCTCGTGAGAGGACTGGATGGGGCCCAGTGGCCTCCTGACAGCTATCGGGAGGGTGAATGAGATCACCGCCTGTGGGATCCCAGAGATGCCTGGCCCAGAGTGCAGGCTCATTCATAGGGTTTATCACTCCCAGGATCTCGGGCATCAGCATGGACGTGGCTGTGCCTGAGGACACTGGCCAGGACACCGCGCTGGAGGTGGAGCAGTGCACCTGCCCCACCGGGTACCGGGGCCCATCCTGCCAGGTGAGCCCTGGCTCCCACACCCCTGTCCAGCCAGCTCCTTTCATGGTGCTCCCTTTAGCTCTTTCCACCTCCCCAAGCCCACCCCCGCCTCCCCACCCAGGGGGCCCTACCCAGAATGGGTCCTGCAGAGGATGCTCCTCCCATGGCCATCTTCCCGCCCCCAGGACTGTGACACCGGCTACACACGCACGCCCAGCGGGCTCTACCTGGGCACCTGTGAACGCTGCAGCTGCCATGGCCACACGGAGGTCTGTGAGCCCGAAACAGGCGACTGCCAGGTGGGTTTCGCCCTTCTTCTTCCTACCCCAGGAGGGGGAAGTGGCCAGGCAGGAAGCAGGATCTGGGGCCTGGGCCTGTGGCCTCCAGGGGCTCATCCCTAACCATGCTCTGCCCCTTCAGGGATGCCAGCACCACACAGAGGGTCCTCGGTGTGAGCAGTGCCAGCCGGGATACTACGGGGACGCCCAACAAGGGACACCACACGACTGCCAGCCATGCCCATGCCATGGACCCCCCTCTGCTAGCCAGTGCGTCCAACCCCTGCCTGTACCTGCCCTTTCCTGAAATGTCCACTGCCCCCTCCCAGACTCCCTGCCTCCCAGGACCTCCCGAAAGGCAGTGGTTCAATACTGGCCTTCCCGCTTCCTCAGTGTGTCATTTTATGGTATGACACACGTTCCTGATCTGGGCATCAACCTCGTCGTCTGTGAAATGGGGATAATGATGTGCTCCAGCTGTTTCCTTGTGTCAGAATTGAGTGAGATGATGCACATGGAGCTCTTAGTAAAGTGCCTGGCACTCAGAATATGTTAGTGCCCACGCCCCTCCTTCCCCTCCCTGCTCCCCTGGTCCTGAAGAGAGAGCTGCTGACCGTTTAACTGGGCATTTGCCCCTTCACTCTCAGGGCCACCCACACTTGCTTTCTGGACACAGACGGCCACCCTACCTGTGATGCTTGCTCCCCCGGCCACAGCGGGCGTCACTGTGAGAGGTGAGGCGGGTTGACGAGCAGGATGGGTGGCATGCAGGAGCGGCTGGCCTTGGAGCCAGGCTGGGCCCAGTCCTCCTGACCTGGAGGGAACAGAGGCTCCCACTCATCAGACACAAGCCCCCAGAGCGTGGTCAGCTCCTTTCCCAGGGGGCCTCAGCCCTGAGCCTCAGGTCCTCAGAGACCTGCAGTTCACCTCCAACCCCAACATCCCTGACCCACGCTGGCCAGAGACTTCCCAGAAAAAAACCCTCATTCCTGTGGAGGGCATAGGTTTGGGGCCTGCGCATGCTAACTGCACTGGCTCCGTGGCCTAGGGCACGCGCCTGCTCTTCTCCCAGCTGTTTCCCCGGCTGGAACATGGGTGAGTTAGGCTGATTGGCTTCTTCCATCGCTGAGGTCATTGGTCCCTGACGCACTGCAGGCTCAGCAGAATTCTCTCGCTCTGCCCTCCCTTCATCTAGTGCTTTCTCTCTCCGTAGGTGTGCCCCAGGTTTCTATGGCAATCCCAGCCAGGGCCAGCCGTGCCGAAGTGAGTAGGGTTGGGGAAGCCTTCCGGGTTGGGCTACCCAGTCTGCCCCAGGGGTGGAGTTAGGACAGAGCCTTGGTTCTCCTTCCCCGGGGGCGGGTGACTTTCCCTTTCTGAGCCTCGGCTTCTTTGCCTGTGAAATGGGGAGAGTATATGGCACCCCCCTGCCAGAGGGCTGCTGTGAATGGGTGGAAGGCCTACGGGGTGGGCGATCAGAACCAAACGCTCCCTCTGTGGGCGGTGAATTAGATGATGGGGGTGGTGGAAAGGGGAGTGCTTGGAGCGGGTTTGTGATTCCAGCTGTGGCTTCCCTCCACTGCAGGAGACGGCCAAACGCCAGAGCCCATTGGCTGTGCCTGTGACCCCCAGGGCAGCATCAGCAGCCAGTGTGACGCCGCTGGCCAGTGCCAGTGCAAGGTTAGTCTAAAGCCCCGCCCTTCATGAGGCCCTGACCTGCAGCCACAGCGGTGACCGGGCCTCCTCACCGCACCCTCGGGCTGTTCCTGGGCCCTGGCCACCTGCCCTCAGCGGGCTGCTCTCTGCCCCACGGCTCCAGGACTGGTGGGAAGGCAGGCGGCAGCTGATGGGATCTGGGGCCTGGGCATGGGGGCAAAAGGGGCTCCCAGAATTGCTGGAAATGGCCGGGAAGACTGAGCTCACAGGTGGCTGGAGGTGCAAGAGACCCAGTCTCGTTCCCTGCACCCACCTCTTCACCCTTCTCCCCAGGCCCGAGTGCAAGGCCCCACCTGCAACCATTGTCAGCCCCACTACTTCCACCTGAGTGCCAGCAACCCCGACGGCTGCCTGCCCTGCTTCTGCATGGGCATCAGCCAGCAGTGCGCCAGCTCATCCTACACCCGTCACCTGGTAAGAGCCTGTGCCCACCCCTGCCTTGGGGCCTGCTACCTGCCTCTCCCTGACTCGTCGTCACTGGGGCAAATCAGAACCCTGGCCCAGAGGCATCCCCACTGTCTATGAGGACACTTATACCCATGCCTCCATTGTTGCCATGTCAGTACAGCTCCCAGCAACACTCGCCCTGCCCTGATACTCCCGAAAACCTCATAATTGCTTTTGTCAGCACTGGGCCCAAGCCCCTCCTTTCCCCAATTGTCCCTCCTATCCCCCCATTGTTTCTGTCTCAGTCCTGATCTCAGCCATCCCCGTTACTTTCCCTCATGTCCTTCCATACCCCTCCACCAAGGTGCCAGCCCCAGTGCCCAGGCTGACACCCACCCTTCTGCTTCTAGATCTCCACCCACTTCGCCCCTGGGGACTCCCAAGGCTTTGCCCTGGTGAATCCGCAGCGGAACAGCCGCCTGACAGGAGGCTTCACCGTGGAACCCGTGCCCGAGGGTGCCCAACTCTCTTTTGGCAACTTCGACCAACTTGGTCACGAATCCTTCTACTGGCAGCTGCCAGAGGCATACCAGGGAGACAAGGTATGGCATGCAGCTGCTGGCAGGCCCTCCTGGCGTCATCTTTGGGCCAGGCCTCTGCTGAGCTTGGGGCCAGTGGGGACTCAGAGCTATTTGACCTCGGAGCCGTCTGGGCCAGCAGGCAGGTGTCAGCCACATTGTGGTTTAGTGCACGGGCCTTAGGGTCGGATAAGCCTCAGTCTAGACCTTACCACTTACCAGCTGGCTGCCTTTTTTTTTTATAATATATTTTATTGATTTTTTTTACAGAGAGGAAGGGAGAGAGATAGAGAGCTAGAAATGTCGATCAGAGAGAAACATCAACCAGCTGCCTCTTGCACACCCCTACTGGGGATGTGCCCGCAACCAATGTACATGCCCTTGACCAGAATAGAACCTGGAACCTTTCAGTCCACAGACTGATGCTCTACCACTGAGCCAAACCGGTTTCGGCACAGCTGGCTGCCTTTTGATAACCCTCAGCTCAGGGTGGCTGGGAGGATTGGAGATCGGGCCCAGCATGTAATAAGTGCTCATCTATTAGTGATTATTAGCTCTCAGTGCAATTAGGTCCTGGACGAGACACAAGGACAAATAAGACAGTTTCAGTTTCGTTCATTTGCTCACTGAAAATTCACCTGAGGTAATGGCTCTGTGCTTGGTGTTGGGCATAATAATAATTCTTATTGTAGGTCATATTTATTGAGCTCTTACTCTGTGCTCAGCACTGTTCCAGGCACTTATCTATATATCACAGATCACAGCTGTGTGAGCGATGCACTACGACTGCTCTATTTCATTGGGAGGAAACTCCGATGAGAGATTAGGCAGCTTGCCTGACCTCCCATAGCCAGAAGGTGGCCGTGCTGGGATGCACACCCAGGTCCAAGGCCCCCCTTCACTACACGGGTCAGAGACAGGCATGTCTTTGCTGCTCCAGAGTCATGGTCTAGTGGATGGTGATGGTGCTACTGTGGGGTCTAGGGTCTTCAGGGAGGACTCCAGGGCAGTTTGCCCAAATGCATTCCTTGGGTAGTCATGGTCACCTGGTGGCACCCAAGGAAGTGGGTCCTGGTCCAGGAGTCCCCTGCTGGCTGAGGCTGGCGTTCAAGCAGATACATCCCCTCACCCAGCGCCCCAGGAAGGTCAGGCACACTTAGGAGGCGGAGTCTCGAGCTGTCCTGTCCTTGTACCTTGGACAGACCCAAGTGTCC
This sequence comes from Pipistrellus nathusii, assembly GCA_963693515.1. NCBI lineage: Eukaryota > Metazoa > Chordata > Mammalia > Chiroptera > Vespertilionidae > Pipistrellus > Pipistrellus nathusii. Next base: position 11,912,434 of record OY882859.1, on the reverse strand, counting down.
CAGCCTCCTCCCAGGGCTGGCTGCCTTCTAGTCTCCTCTCCCTTCTCGGGCTCCTCCTCTCTCGGCCTCGCCTGCAATTTCTAGACCTCTCTCTCTCTCACTCCTCTCCTGCTGTTTCCCTGCGCCCACAGAGGGAGGCGTACTTTGTGCGGTTGCGCCGGGCTCACCAGGTAGGCCAGTGACCGGATGGTGTGAAGTTGATGTGACGTGGGCATGGTGTGTGTTTGGATGCCCGCAGCCCTGCATGGGGAGATGCCCAGTGCCCAAGGCATTGTGGGTGTGCATGAACCCAGGTAGTGCCTGTTGGCTTCCCGGTCGTGTCACCGTTGTGCCCGAGCCCCTGCGGTGCTGAGTTAGAGTCAGGAGGTGGGTGTGGCTTACCTGCTGTGCGGTCCAGTTCTGGTGCCAACCACCTGGTAGCCAGAGTGGTGGCCTAGTGAACTAACTCAGTGCTAAGCACCATGTGACTATACCCGGCCCCCAGGTTATCCCAGCACTGCCTTCCAAGCAGCCTGCATTAACCCTCTGTGTGCAGGCCCCCCTCTAGCAGCCTGGAGTTAACCCGTGTGTGCCAGCCTGGAGAGGGGCGCATGCGTCTTCCTCCCCTGGCAGTGTGAGCCTGTCTGGCCATGATACCCCCCGGGAGAGGACACTCCCCAGGCCTCCAGCTCTCGGTCCTGAGGTCTGAGCCGGCCGGGGCCCTCTCCCCATCAGAACCGCACGTCCCTCTCCGAGGAGCAGTTGCGGGTAGCTGTGACTACTGGGAGGATCCCAGGACCCCCAGAGGGCAGGGGCCGGGCACAGCAGCTCTCGCAGGTAACCAGGGCCCGGCCTGAACAGGCTGAGTCAGGGGCCCCAGAGAGTCTAGTCTAAGCAGGAGCCTTGAGCCGAGGCCCTGGCCTTCCTGGGCCATTTCCCCAGGCCAGACCAGGCTCCAGCCTGATGCCCAGTCCACTCCATTGTTGTCCTTGAGAAACTTTCCAGAGCCATGAGTGGCGTGGCCTGGCACCGTGGTTAAGCATGGGGAGTGAGGCCCAAGGAGCTCCTTCTCACAGATGCCTCTAGGTCTGCCCCTCTCTTGCCAGGTACCCTCTCACTGTGCTTCTCTCCATAGCCAGAGCCTGTAGTCACCTGAGCCCGTCCCGGGCTCGCCCCATGAGGCTCATGAGGAGCAAGGGGGTGGCGGGTACAAGGGCCAGAGCGTCAGGCATCAGCAGTTATAAACAGATAGAACAGAAGCAGACGGCTGGCTGGGCCTGGCGCGGCCTGTGGGCGGGCAAAGCCTCACAACATCCTTTCTATCCCCCTCTGCTCCTTCCTCTGCCCTCCCTCTCCTGGTCCCTCAGGTGGACGAGGCCCAGAGGAGAATGGACACTGAGATCTGGCAGCTCCTTTCCAGCTTTGCTGCCCAACCTCACCCCCCTGCCCCGGGGCTCCTGCCCCATCCCCAGCCTGCAGCTGCTCTGCGAGCAGTTTCCTCCTCCTCCTCCTCCTCCTCCTCCTCCTCCTCCTCCTCCTCCTCCTCCTCCTCCTCCTCCTCCGCTTCCGCCTTCACTCCTCTGTCTTCCATAGGCTCACAGGTATGTGCCAAGGCAGCCACCAAAGACTCACACACACCATGTTATCTAGACGTTGGTTCTGAACCAACTTTACAATTTCTGGTGTTTCCACACACTGCCTGGATTAGTATTTAGTTCAGATTTCCCTTTAAATCTATCATGTAATATCTCAGTGATGCTAGCTATGCATTTTTAAGTACGCTTTAAGCCTGCCATTGCATTTAAAAACATTTTCTGGTGTGCTGCGTCTGTCACCTTGGGGTCCACAGGAGGCCCAGACCCAAACCATGCCCAGTGAGAGCAGTTGGGGTGTTTGGTCCAGACAGGGGAAGCAAATTGTCCAAACGCAGGGTTGGGACCTCGGTGGTGGGGTGTGGGGTTCTGTCCCTCAGTCCTCATGCCCCGCCCCTGCTCCCTCAGCTCTCACTGCCTGTCCTTCTGTCCTAGTTCTCTCTCTCCTACGAAGGCTTCTCTCTGCTTCCTGGAAGCCTCTATTATTGGCAGCTGCCCCAAGCCTTCCTGGGGAACAAGGTAACAGGGAGCTGGGAGGGTTCAGGGGTGTCAACGAATCCTGAAATTCCAGGGGGCCCTTTGTCAAAGCCCTTCATGATCTAATGGGTAGACCAAGGCCCAGAGCGGGGAAGGGACTTGCCTGAGGTTCCACGTTTAGGTCAGAGTAGCTGAGGTTGCACCCAGCTCAGCACTTGCTCTTCAGTGGCCACAGGCCCCTGGCAGAGGGGCTGTCTTGCCTTAAAGGGAGACTCCCCTCCTTTAGGCTCCCTTTACCCTGCGTCACTGAAATAGCTCCTGGCACTACGTTCCTTCATTCAAGAAGCATTGGTTAAGTCCTCACCGTGCGCCGTGGCTGTATTGCAGAAGAGCGAAGACCCTGGCCTCCCAGCGCTCACTGTTAGTCTGATTATCCTTCCTGTTCTCAGCACCAGCAGCATTACTAATAACATTAATGTTATATCGGCATCGTCTCCATCTTTTTTTTTTAAATATATTTTATTGATTTTGTACAGAGAGGAAGGGAGAGAGATAGAGAGCTAGAAACATCGATGAGAGAGAGTCATCAACCAGCTGCCTCTTGCACACTCCCTACTGGGAATGTGCCCGCAACCAAGGTACATGCCCTTGACCGGAATCAAACCCGGGTCCCTTCAGTCCCCAAGCCGACGCTCTATCCATTGAGCCAAACCGGTTTCGGCATCGTCTCCATCTTATTCCAAAAATGACTTAGAGTCTTCTAAAGCAGCGGTCGCCAGCCTTTCGGACCTCACGGACCACATAGTGGTCCACGGACCACCGGCTGGCGACCGCTGTTCTAGAGAAGACACGTAATTCGTAATAAAAGAACACACAGAGAGCAGCAGACAAGAAAGCCGGGCCACGGGCGGAGCTGGATGTGGTGGGGACGGCAGCCCTGGGGCTGGGTGTCGCAGGCACCGTGCTGAGTGCCCTGTTTTACGTGGCCCGTGGCACTCGGTCCTCATGCTGTTCTCCCAGCGGGGCGTTATTTTCACTCCCACTTCCATAGGAGGAACGTAAGACTCAGAGCTTAAGGGACTTGTCCAAGGCCGTCCAGTCAGTAGAACTGGATTTGAACCCTGGTCTCAGACGGCAGAGTCTGCTCCCTTAGCCACCCTGCTGCACAGGCCTGCAGCTTGGTCCTGAACATGGCCATGAACTTGCTGGCATCCAGAGCAAACAGAAAACTAGTCGTGTCGTGGTTAGCTGGTGATGGCCCTGACCTTCTCACCTCACCCTGCGCTTGTGGAGAACATCCTCAGCGACCGGCATGTTGTCCGGAGACATTTAATACATGCTCACGACTGAACGAACAAACCAGTGAACAAATGGGCTAGGCGTGATGCACTGTGGTGTTGGTTTGAGCATCCGCCTTGATGGCAGAGGACAGGAAGGGAAGTCCTGTGGGCGGAGCGGAGGCTCTGGCTGCCCACGTGAAAGCCTTCGGTGACAGAACTGAGGGCCGTTTCATTGTGAGCCACAGAGAACCTCAGTCCCACTGGCTTGTCGGCAACAAAGAAAGGAATCTATTGGCTCAGGTAGCTCCAGAGTCCAAGGGCGTCTGGTACCAGGCATGGCTGGGCCCAGGGGGTCACTGGGACTTCGTCTCAGTTGGTGTCCTCCTCTGGCCTCCAGGATGGCTGGTAAAGGAAGTTTCTCTGTTCCAGTAGAAAAAGCAGATGACCTGAAACCGTTTTGGCTCAGTGGATAGAGTGTCAGCCTGCGGACTGGAGGGTCCCAGGTTCGATTCCGGTCAAGGGCATGTACCTTGGTTGCAAGCACATTTCCAGTGGGGGTGTGCAAAAGGCAGCTGGTTGGTGTTTCTAACTCTCTATCTCTCTCTCTTCCTCTCTGTAAAATATCAATAAAATATATATTTTTAAAAAAATAGAAAGAGCAGATGAGCAAGGTCACGTGTCCACATCTGATGGAGTGGAGTGGGAGTAACGGAATGTGGGATTGGCCAGGCCTGGCTCATGTCTCTGCTCAGACTACATGGCCTGCATGTAGGACATGGTTTCTTTTCAAGGAAACCAAGGCTGCAGTTTGCCAAAAGCGGGGAACGGATTCTGAGCAAACAAAGCTCACCTGCCCAGGGGACAAGACCTCGGAGGACCACCCTCAGCCCCGTTCCCCTGGCTGATAACTTGAACCTTTGGTGGCCTCCCCGGGTGGTCACGGTCGTTACTCCTGCCTGCTCTGTGGGTAGTTCCTTCTCATGGACAGGGCCTTGGAGTGTGTTTGCTGTGATTGTCAGGCACTTAGAAATGGGAAGCCCCCAAAGCAGAAAAGAGGCTGCTCAGGGTCATTGGCACCAACTCAGGCTGTATGGGAACTGAGTGATGGCCTGTCTCCTAGGCAACCTCAGGCTAGGCCTATTGCCCCGCCTCTGTATGGGTGGTGGGTGAGACAGCACGGGTACAAAAGCGCCTTGCAAGATTCTGCCCCCTCACCAGAGGAGGGCGATCAGGCTATGACTGCCGGTCTTCCCTCTTGCAGGTGGCAGCTTATGGCGGGAAGCTGCGGTACACCCTCTCCTACACAGCCGGGGCGCAGGGCAGCTCACTCTCGGACCCTGACATCCAGATCATGGTGAGCACCCGATTCCATGCCGGGCGGGCTGAGGGCAGGTCAGGTGTCACCCTCATTGTTTCTTCTGTCCTTTCAGTCCAGCACTCAGCTGGCCTGGCACGGGCTAGGGGGGTGGGGGTAACCCCATGTTCCCACCTCAACATCTGGTTGCACACCACCCAGGCAGAGGCCCAGCTGCCGGGAGAAGGGGGCAGTGGGCATGTGCCAGATTCCTTTGGGCACACGAGCTGGAAGGTTGGAGCATGGGAGGCGGGTGGTACAGAGAGTGCGGATCTGGTGGAGGACTCCAGTGTTCCCAAGAGCCCCTCATTCCCCTCCAAATCCCATTGGTGTCTCCCAGGGCAACAACATCATGCTGGTGGCCTTCCAGCCAGCACTGCAGGGCTCCGAGAGGAAAAGCTATGAGATTGTTTTCCAAGAGGTAAGGAACACCCGCCACCCTGTGTCCGACTCTCCCCCACCCCACCCTTGCTTTGGAGCCTGGCTTTAACGCCAGCCACCCTGCTGCTCGCTCCCCCATCCTCACCTCAGGGTCCTCCTCCAGTGCCTAGAAGGCAGGAGTCGGGGGACGGGTTGCTGCAGAAGCAGCACACAGAGCCTGACCCCCCTCCCGCACACGTGCTATCGTCCCCCCACCCAGGAATTCTGGCGCCGGCCTGACGGGCAGCCAGCTACACGCGAGCACCTCCTGATGGCGCTGGCTGACTTGGACGAGCTCCTGATCCGGGCCACGTTCTCCTCGGTGCCCCTGGCGGCCAGTATCAGCGGGGTCAGCCTGGAGGTCGCCCAGCCCGGACCCTCGAGGGGACCCCCGGCCCTGGAGGTGGAGGAATGCCGCTGCCCCCCAGGCTACGTGGGCTTGTCCTGCCAGGTGAGCGTGGCCAGCCCAGGCACCTCTGCTCTGGCGCTGCTGGATCTGCCACTAGCTGGTCAACTGGCATTTGACGAGTCATGACTTCAATGTGCTCTGCAATATCTCGTTTATTCTCCCCAGCAGCCCTGGAAATGTGTCACTATCCCCTTTTAACAGGTTTTTTTTTTTTTTTTTTTTAACAATAGAGGCACTGAAGGGTGAATAGCTTACTGAGGGCACACAGCTGCCACCTCTGGAGGTTCAGACCCAGCGTGTGCCCTCAGGGTGCCCAGCAGAGACAGGCAGAGCTCTAGCCCAAAGCAGAGCGTGGAGTGTCTCAGAGAAAGGAGGGACCGCGGGGAGGGGATAGGGTGCTAGGCAGGAAGGCAGAAGCTCAGAGGACCGTGTGGGGAAGAGTCGCCCCTGGAAAGCCGGGGTGGGGTGTGGGAACTTCCTTAGGCCTGGAACAAGGATACCAGTGGGAGCTGGGCCCCGGGAAAATCCCTCTGCCAATGGTGAGTGAGGCGGATGGGGCAGGGGGGGGAAGATGGGGAGTCCCATTGGGAGGAAGGGCAGTGGCATCCGTCCACCATGGAAGCAGCCTCCCTCCCAGCCACTCGGGAACCCCACCGTGGGACGCCCACATTTCTGCAGTTTTCCATCGGTGCCCCTTCACTGCGGCCACAAGAATTTTCAAATCCAAGTACACGAACTTTAGATCCCTTGAAATGATAAAATTTAACACGTTTTGAAGGAGGACCCCTGGGGAAAGCAGAATCCTTGGTGCACATTTTCTGCATTGAAGCCAAGCAGATTTATAAACGTGCCTTTGAAATGGTGGAGGGCCTGGAGAGATTTCAGAGAAGGGCTGGGGAACAGCAGCTCATTGTTTTCAGAGCCCATGAGTACTCACCGAGAAAGAGGAAAAACATCCTCCGGGGTGTGTGCGCAGCCTCTGTCGCTTTGTGTCGTGAACGTACAAATGGTTGTGAAGCTCTTCAAGGGCTCATTCCAAACCCTCTCCTGAGCCCTCTTTTCCCATCGAGGTTTACATTCTGCCAATAAAGACCCTGCCAGAAGAATTTTCGGGAACAGAGTCCTGGGGATATGGGTTCTCCATTCAGGATGAACTATTATTGCAGTGAATTTAAGGGGCAGGCGATGCCAGGATGAGCTGGGACAACATCCAGCTTCGGAGTGTAAAGTGAAGACGGAGGCGTGGAAGAGGGCGGCTGGGAGAGGGCCAGGGGGTGGAGGGCTGGGCCTGGGATTTTCCCTCCCGGAGCCAGCGAGAGTCTAGCTGGTGGGAAGGGAAGGAGGGTGTGGGGTTCAGAGTCTCCTGGCTTTGGAAGGGACTGCACTGGAGATGGAGACCAACCTTCTCTCCCCCTTCCCAGGACTGCGCCCCGGGCTACACACGCACTGGGAGTGGGCTCTACCTCGGCCATTGTGAACTGTGCGAATGCAACGGCCACTCGGACCTGTGCCACCCAGAGACTGGGGCCTGCTCGGTAAGATGCAAGCAGGGCAAGGGCAGGGGTCGGCTTGGGTGGGCCTGGGTGGGGTACCAGGGCTCACTGTAGGGTAGGGAGGGGTGGACTTGGTAAGGCCAGCCTAGGTCCAGGGACAAAGATCATGGGGCATGGCCTGTGGGACAAAGCACCTATGCCAGCAGGTGGCAGTAGCCATGATGGGGTAGCCAGGACAATGGAATAGCATCCATCTTTGTTTACTAGAAGCCCGATACACAAAAATTTGTGCAAGGGGCTTGGCCCTCCCAGCCGTGGCGGCTGCCTCACAGCCCCAGCTTTGTCTGGAAGACCATCAATCGGTTATTCCGCTGTTCGGCTGTCCGGTCTAATTAGCATATTACACTTTTATTGTTATAGATTTTTTTGTTAATCCTTACCCAAGGATGTTTTCTATTGATTCTTAGAGAGAGTGGAAGGGAAGGGGAGAGACAGAGCGAAACATTCATGTGAGAGAGACACATCAATTGGTTGCCTTCCAACGTGCCCTAACCAAAGCCAGGGATTGAGCCCGCAACTGAGGTATTCTCTTGACGGGCATTGAACCTGACCCCCTTCAGTCTGTGGGCTGATGCTCTCTCCACTGAGCCAAACTGGCTGGGGCTGGAATAGCATCTGTCTTTATAAAAGAAAACTTTGGCCGGGACCGGTTTGGCTCAGTGAATAGAGCGTCGGCCTGCGGACTGAGGGGTCCCGGGTTCGATTCTGGTGAAGGGCATGTACATTGGTTGCGGGCTCATCCCCAGTGGGGGGTGTGCAGGAGGCAGCTGGTCGGTGTTTCTCTCTCATCAACGTTTCTAACTCTCTGTCCCTCTCAATTCCTCTCTGTGTAAAATCAATAAAATATATTAAAAAAAAAAAGAAAGAAAACAAAACTTTGGTACCTGCAATTTTTTATCATCCAACTGGCACATGTTCTCTGTAGACAAGTCAGACTACAGAACTAACCCAAAAAGAAAGTAAAAACCTTCTGTAGTCCTACCACCTGGAGTGATTACTGTCAACATTAGTGTGGAGGGCTTTTGCTCTTTTTCTGGGCCGATGTCTGTACGTATTAATGTACCTTTTGTTTTCCAAATGAACATAGGATCGTTGTGTTTAGTGAGCTTTTTTCACTTACAGAGTCATGAGCATCTTTCCATATCATTGTTTACACCTGAACTTTTCAGAGTGGGATGTCTTAGCCTCCCTGCAGTATGTGGTCAGGGTTAGGTGGTTGACAGAGCAAGGAGCATGGCACATTAATCAAACAAGCATGAATCTCTTTGGAGAAGACTATTACCCCACCTGTATTTATAATAAAGCATCTATTTTTAAAACTCCCCACATACCCAGGTGTACCCCTTTACTTTCCCTGTGATATTACAGCTGTGTAGGGAGAAAATGTAAGAAATGTCATCAGTATCGTCCTATGTTAGATAGGTGGGTGGGTGTTGTTTTTAGTTTCTCTCTTCATGGATTTTTAGGTTTATTTCCAGCATTTTGCTTCTATAAACACCACAGAGCTAAACAGTCTTTAAGATAAATGCACAGCTGGGACCGGTTTGGCTCAGTGGATAGAGCATCGGCCTGCGGACTGAAAGGTCCTGGGTTCGATTCCGGTCAAGGGCATGTACCTTGGTTGTGGGCACATCCCCGGTAGGGGGTGTGCAAGAGGCAGCTGATCGATGATTCTCTCTCATCGATGTTTCTAACTCTATCTCTCTCTCTTCCTCTCTGTAAAAAATCAATAAAATATATATTTTAAAAAAAGATAAATGCACAAACATGGTATTTCCAGATCAAAGGATTCCAAAGTTGTAAGGGTTTTTGGTAAATTCTGCCAAAGGGTGAGTGGCCGGTGTGTTTGTACCTCACAGCAATGCCAGCACAATGCCATTGGGGAGTTCTGCGAGCTGTGTGCCCCTGGCTACTATGGAGACGCCACGGCTGGAACGCCTGAGGACTGCCAGCCCTGCGCCTGCCCGCTGACCAACCCGGAGAACATGTGGGTGCCCTTGATCAAGGCCCAAGGAAGAAGTCCCGCTGGGGGTAGAGGGCACTGCACTGGCCGTCAGGGCAGGGTGAAGGGGGCAGAGTGGGATTGGGGCATCCCATGGCCTGACCTGTGCCTCCTCTATCCCAGGTTCTCCCGTACCTGTGAGAGCCAGGGAGCCGGCGGGTACCGCTGCACAGCCTGCGAGCCTGGCTACACCGGCCAGTACTGTGAGCAGTAAGTTTGCCAATAGGAAGGGGTTTGTGGTCAATTCCTAGGTGAAAGCCCCAGATAGGGTGCTGCTAAGAACGTTCTCCACCAGGATCATGTCCCTCCCCTTGATTCCCTGCTGCCCTTGGGTAGCCGTCACTCTTTAGTCTCATCCACTTCCAACTCCTAACTCTGCTCTACTGGGGCTGAACTTCGTGACTAATTGATGTTCAGGCCTTTGCATGAGCTATTTACTTTACATGGAACATTCTTCGCCCTCAAACTTCCCCTTTCTGGCAAACTCCTGTTTAGCCTTCAAGGCTCAACCTCATTCATTCATTCAGCACGTTTCTATTGAGCACCTGCTGTGTGACATGTAGTGTGTGAAGGTGCTGGAGATACAGTGGTGAACAACACAGATTCCATCCTAGTCCTGTGTAGTCTACCACCTGTGACGGGGGAGAAAGCAGCAAAAAAGTGATCATACAAATATATAATTATAAGCATTGGTAAGTAGCCTAAGGAGAATATAACAGGTCCCGGGGAATATGACAGCTCAGAAGCCCCATTCCCAGGGAAGTTTCCTCATTCTCAGGAGCCGTTCTGTGCACTCACAGCCCCCAATACATGTTCCTCACTCTCATTTTATGTGGTTTTCCTTCCTTCCTAAGTCATTTATTTCTTTATCTTATTTAAAGTATTACTAAAAATAGTACATACATCTCCTTTTTTCCCCCCTTTGGTCTCCCCCTGTCCTCCCTTCCCTCCCTCCCCCTCCCACCCCCCCGCAGTGTCTTGCATCCATTGGTTATGCCCATGGTCAGCAAACTGCGGCTCTCGAGCCACATGCGGCTCTTTGGCCCCTTGAGTGTGGCTCTTCCACAAAATACCACGGCCTAGGCAAGTCTATTTTGAAGAAGTGGTGTTAGAAGAAGTTTAACTTTAAAAAAATTTGGCTCTCCAAAGAAATTTCAATCGTTGTCCTGTTGATATTTGGCTCTGTTGATTGATGAGTTTGCCGACTACTGGGTTATGCTTATCTGCATGCATACAGGTCCTTTGGTTGGTTTCTTACCTCCACCACCCCCAACCCTCCCTTGCCTTCCGCTGTAATTTGACAGTCTGTTCGATGCTTCCCTGCCTCTGTATCTATTTTTGTTTATCAGTTTATAATGTTCTTTATATTCCACAAATGAGTGAGATTGTGTGGTATTTAATCTTTCACTGACTGGCTTATTTCACTTACCTTAATGCTCTCCAGTTCCATCTATGCTGTTGCAAATGGTAAGAATTCCTTCTTTTTTATAGCAGCCTAGATTTCCATTGTATAGATGTACCACTGTTTTCTAATCTACCCATCTGCTGATGGGCATTTAGGCTGTTTCCAAATCTTAGCTATGGTGAATTGTGCTGCTGTGAACCTAGGGGTGCATATATCCTTTCTGACTGGTGTTTCTGGTTTCTTGCGATATATTCCTAGAAGTGGGATTATTGGATCGAATGGCAGTTCCAATTTTAATTTTTTGAGGAAACGCTATGCTGTTTTCCACAGTGACTGCACCATTATGTAGTTTTCATGTTGGTTTCCTAGTAAGTTAGTTCTGTAAGAGCAGGAACTTGGTGTTCACCGTTGTATTTCCACAACCTAGCATAATAGTTGCTTAATAAACATGAATTGAATGAATGTCTTCCTGGAGAATAAAGCTTTACCGCCCGCACACCGAACTTGCTGATATTCCCTTGCCCTCCCCTTTCTCAGCTCGCCAAAGCACTGCGTGGAGGCCTCTTTGGTGTCTGAAATCCTTCCAGAGTACTGAGCCTCCCAGCCCACGCTGGGCAGCCAGCTCCCCAGTCCACCATGAGGCACCGGGTGCCCTGGGAGCTGACAGAACTGGTCGTTGTTCCTCCCTTACAGGTGCGCCCCAGGTTACGTGGGGAACCCCAATGTGCGAGGGGGCCGATGCCTGCCGCAGGGTAAGTGGGACCATAGCTCCTGGTCAGGGTGATGGTCGAGTCGGGGAGCCTAGGGAGTCTGAGAGGTGCTAGGTCTGGGGAACAGGACCAGGAGGAGGACAGGCCAGTCTCTGGGAAAGCAGAGATACTGAGACAGTGCCATGTGCTCGGCCTCCTACCTGAATGGCATCTCCCGTCCTCCCCTCCCCCTTCCAGCAGACCAAGCCCAGCTGGTGGTCCAGGTGCAACCGCCTCGGAGCATAGTACCCCAAGGTGGCCCCCACTCGCTGAGGTGCCAAGTCAGCGGGAGCCCACCCCACTACTTCTACTGGTCTCGCGAGGATGGGCGGCCCCTGCCCAGTAGCACGCAGCAGCGACATCAAGGTACCCATGGCCCCGACTCCGTGAGCCACCCAGTGGCCAGGGAGCCACAGGGCCGGGTGACGGGAGGAGGGTGCGTCTGCACCGACGAGCTCCCGTTGTTCCCCACCAGGCTCCGAGCTCCACTTCCCCAGCGTCCAGCCCTCCGATTCCGGGGTCTACATTTGCACCTGTCGTAACCACCATCACGCCAATACCAGCCGCGGAGAACTGCTGGTCACCGGTGAGTTTCTCCTCCTCGTCCCCAGACGGCCTGCCCTGGGCTGGGCTGAGGCTGCAGACCCAGGCAGCTGGCACATTCATCCGCCCAAGGGCATGGCGGCTGCCCGCACAGGGCCACTGGCCACAGAGATGGAGAGAGGTGATGGAGTTAAGAACTGGCTTTAGCCGAAACCGGTTTGGCTCAGTGGATAGAGCGTTGGTCTGCGGACTGAAAGGTCCCAGGTTCGATTCCGGTCAAGGGCATGTACATTGGTTGTGGGCACATCCCTGCTGGGGGTTGTTCAGGAGGCAGCTGGTCGATGTATCTCTCTCATCGATGTTTCTAACTCTCTATCCCTCTCCCTTCCTCTCTGTGAAGAATCAATAAAATATATTTTTAAAATAATAATAATAATAATAAAAGAAAGGGGAAAAAAAGAACTGGCTTTAGAGCAGAGATGGCCAGACGTGATTGTGGTCACTGAGGGAGAGAGAAACATCTAGGACGATGCCTAGCCATCTGGTTTCCAGCAGCTGGGCAAACGGGGTGCCATTCACTGAGATGAGAGAGGCTCGATAGGAGGGGTCTTCATCTGGACTCCCCCAAAAGCAGAGTCTGAGACAATGATTTGCACGATAGTAGTTTATTTAGTAGGTGAAGAAAGACAGGGAAGAGAAGGCAGCCAGCAACAGGTATGTTATTGAGCAAGTTACTACTGTGAGCAGGTATTTAATGCTGCCAGGGGAACTCTGGGAAGCTCAAGGGTAAAGCATGCACCTTGGAGTCACCCCATCCCAGGATCGAGGTGCTGGGCTGTGTACATACCAGCTCCTATCAGCCATCACCTGGGGCCTATTGTAGGAGCATTCGTTCCCCTGCAACTGCCCACCTCCTGGGCAGGTGCAGTGGTCTCTGGGGATCTGAGAAAGCCTTTGTGTGAATGCAGTGGCTGGCAGCAGTCAGACCTGGTGGCACTGAAGGAACAGGGTGAGGGGACTGGGTGGGGCACTGGCAGTACCTGCTACCAACAAGCCAGAGGGAATGCCAAGTGTGAGATGTTTGGGGAAACATGTAAGCAGGTACATCTGGCAGGCATGGGATATGTGAGTCTGCAACTCAGGAAGGAGGCCCCAGCCAGAGAAATGAATTGGAGGGTGTTGGCATAGGGGTGGTATTTATATTTTTAATTTTTTTTAAATCTTCACCCGAGGATATTTTTCCATTGATTCTTTGACAGAGTGGAAGGGAGAGAGAGAAAAACATTGATGTGGGAGAGAAACATCAATTGGTTGCTTCCTGCACGCACCTCGATCAGGGCTGGGGACCAAGCCTGCAACCGAGGTACATGCCCTTGACCAGAATCAAACCTGGACCCTTCAGTCTTCAGACCAGTGCTCTATCCACTGAACCATACTGGCTAGAGCTAGGGGTGGTGTTTAAAGCTATGGGACAAGGTGAAATTACCAGGGAGAGTATGGCTTGAGGATAGAGCCACAAGGAGCTCCAACTTCAGCATGGCAAGTTGAAGTGTCTCTTTTACAGCAGGAGACTTGAGCAGGTGAGGCCAGTGAGCTAGGGGGACAGGGAGGGGAGGGGAGGTGCCTGTTGGAAGCCCAGAGGGGAGAAGGCTTCCAGGAGGGGGCGCTCGGCCTCACCATATGCCCTGAGGAAGTGAGGTGTGGCCGAGAAATAACCCCTGATGAGCATGCTTTGACCAGAGCTGTTTTCAGTGGAGTGAAGGGGTAGAACTAGATTAGAGTGAGGCAGAGAATGGATGGGAAGGCAACACGTATAGACAATTCCCTCAAGAGTCTTGGCTCTGAAGGGAGACCGAGCAATGGGGTGGCAGCTGGGAAGAGTATGGAGTCAAGGGGGCCTTCTCAGAGACGGCTATGCTAGAACACATTGGTCTATGGAGAGGAATGACCCAGTGGGGAGGGAGAGGAGAGAGTGATGTGGCAAGAGCGGGCACAGCAGAGGGAGGAAGTCCCTGGGCGGGCTCCGGCACTCAGAAAGTGGGGGTTGTGGAGGGAGAGCTGGTTCCTCAGAGGCTGGGAAGGAGGGAAGTGGGTAGATTTGGAAAGACGGGAAGATTCCTGCCTAGCAATTTGTTTTCTCAACCAGTGTGGATTGAAGCCATTAGCTACGAAAGCGGAAGTGGGGGTGGTTCTGGAGGGTGCAGAGGATGGGAGGAAGTGTGAAATGATTTGGGGAGGATGGGAACTTGAACCAGACCCAGAAGGCCAGTTGGAGCGAAGTGTGAAGCGTTCAGAGCTCATTTGTGGTCTGCGGTCGTGAACTGGAGCCAAGCGGGCTCATGGTGTGACATTCTCCCGTCACTGCCCGCTGGCTGCTTCGTGCCAGCAGGAAAAAGACGATAATGGGGTTCCGAAGGATGAGGGTGGGAAGTGCCAGGGGACGAAATCTAAGCTAGACTGGGAAGCAAGTGACACCCAGACAAGGTGGTGGAGAGAGAGAAACTGGCTCCAGGACAGGGGCCTGGCCAGCACACCGCTCACGGGGCCTCCCGTCCCCGCAGAGGCTCCCAGTAAGCCCATCACGGTGACGGTGGAGGAGCAGCGGAGTCAGAGCGTGCGTCCCGGAGCCGATGTCACCTTCATCTGCACGGCCAAGAGCAAGGTGGGCAAGGCATGGAGCCCTCACCGGGGAGAGGGTCTTCTGGGGTCTCCGGGCTCCACCTCTAACCCCCATCCCATCCCATCCCCTCGCCCCACCGGCAGTCTCCGGCTTACACCCTGGTGTGGACCCGCCTGCACAACGGGAAGCTGCCAGACCGAGCCATGGATTTCAACGGCATCCTGACCATTCGCAACGTCCAGCCAAGCGACGCGGGCACCTACGTCTGCACCGGCTCCAACATGTTTGCCATGGACCAGGGCACAGCCACACTGCATGTGCAAGGTATGCTGCTCATGTCCATGCCTGGCCCACCACTCCCGGCCTTCCCCAGTGCCCACCAGGACTCGTGTTCAGCAGACAATTCCTGAGCATCCATGGGATACCAGGTCCTGGCCTAGTCTCTGAAGAAACAGAGCAAAGGAGGTCAAACGGGAGCTCTGCTCTCTTGCACTACATGTTCTAGTAGGGCGGAGGTAAACATGGAACAGGTGAACATGTAGGGCAATCACACAGGGCGGTGCCTGCTGGGTTAGTAGTAAATGGTGACAGGAAAGAGAAAGGATGTGGGAGAAGGGCAAGCTATTCTACGTGGGTGGTCAGGGAGGATCTCTCTGGGGAGGTGACATCTGAGCTGAGGCCTGAAGGAAGGGAAAGTGTGCAGCCTCTTAAAGAGCTGGCGGAGAGTGTTCTTGGCAGAGGAAGCAGCACGTGCAAAGGTCCTGGGGCAGGAGCGTGTTGCTGTAGGTGGAGCAGCATGGCCAGTGTGGCTGGAGCTGTGGGAGGACGGGGGATGATCAACTTGAAGATGTGGGCAGACGTGAGTGTGTGTAGTACTTGGTGGATCACAGCAGGGAGTCCGGGTTTTATCCTAAGAGCGATAGAGAGCCACAGGCAGGCCTTCAATTCACAAGTAACAGACCCCATGACGTTTCCAAAGCTCCCTCTGCCTGCTCTGTGGACAAATGGCCACGAGGGGCTGGAGTGGAAGCAAAGAGGGCAGCCTGGAGGCTGTTGCCGTGGGTCAGGAGATTACCCCCCCCACCACCACCAACCACATGTTCTTTCTCCCGTCAGCCTCGGGCACCCCCTCGGCCCCCATGGTGTCTATCCACCCACCACAGCTCACAGTGCAGCCCGGGCAGATGGCCGAGTTCCGCTGCAGCGCCACAGGGCACCCCACGCCCACCCTTGAGTGGACAGGTGAGGCCGTGGCAGGAATGACCCTCAGGGCCTGGCTCTCCTGAGTGTGGGAGGCCAGGGGCAGCTCCCTAGGCTGCGGGGAGGGGGCAGCAGTGCCCGCCCACAACTGCTGACCCACTGCTCCACACCAGGGGGTCCTGGTGGCCAGCTGCCTCAGAAGGCGCAAGTCCACGGCGGTATCCTGCGCCTGCCAGCCGTGGAGCCCTCGGACCAAGCCCAGTACCTGTGCTATGCCCGCAGCAGCGCCGGGCAGCATGTGGCCAGGGCCGTGCTCCACGTGCATGGTGAGCGGGCAGGCTGAGGGTGGGCTGGGAGCACGTGGGCAGCCCAGAGAGGTGTTCTCACAGGGCCCTCTCTGTCTGCAGGGGGCAACGGGCCCAGGGTCCAGGTGAGTCCAGAGAGGACCCAAGTGCACGAAGGCCGCACGGTCAGGCTGTACTGCAGGGCTGCGGGTGTGCCCAGTGCCACCATCACCTGGCGGAAGGAAGGGGGCAGCCTCCCCACTCAGGTGAGGGGATCCATCCGGGCTCAAGGGAGTCCCCGCATTTGCCATCTGCCCCTCCCCCGTGTGCTTCCCCCCCCCAGCTCTGCCTCCTCTGGCTCTCGTCACTTCCAACAGGGTGGCCTGGCTCCGTGCCTCTTTGGTGCCCAGCTGGGCCCCAATATTGGCTCTGTGCTTGCCTCTACCTTTCCCCCCCTCTGCCTATCCTCGCCGGCTGGCCCTTGCCAGGCTGCCACGGCCACTCAGGCAGCTGACCCTTCTCCTGGGTGGCAGGCCCGGTCTGAGCACACGGACATCGCCACGCTGCTCATCCCCGCCATCACGGCCGCTGATGCCGGCTTCTACCTCTGCGTGGCCACCAGCCCCGCCGGCACCGCGCAGGCCCGGATCCAAGTGGTCGTCCTTCCAGGTGCAGGGCCCGCGGGGGCTGACGGTGTTGGGGAGCACCGGCCAGGGCTCCCCGGAGGCCTATTCACTCCTCTGCCCCCGCCTGCAGGTGCCAGCCCCCTGCCAGTCAGGATTGAGTCCTCCTCATCTTCTGTGACTGAAGGCCAGACACTAGACCTCAACTGCGTGGTGACAGGGCTACCCCACGCCCAGGTCATGTGGTACAAGCGAGGGGGCGGCCTGCCTCCCCACACCCAGGTATGAGCTCCCCGAGCCTGAGGCAGGGGTCCCGGGGTGATCCTGTGCCCAGGGAGGCCCCACATCACCCTGGCACCTTAACTTTCCTCCCTCTCCAGCTTCCGGCATGGGGTGGCTCAGTGGTGACCACAACCCCCTCCCCATCCTCACGTACCTCTGTCCCCACCCGGTCCAGGTGCACGGCTCCCGACTCCGGCTCCCCCAGGTTTCCTCAGCGGATTCTGGAGAATACGTGTGCCGAGTGGAGAACGGGTCAGATGCCAAGGAGGCCTCCATCACCATCTCTGTCCTCCACGGCACCCATTCGGGCCCCGGCCATCCCACAGGTGAGGAGCCAGGTGGGCCTGGGCGGAGGCGGAGCCCTGGGACCTCCCCACTGTTCCTGGGGAAGAGGGTCCACTCGGCAGGCTTTAGCCTTCCACTCCCTGCCTGGGGAGCTGAGAGGACTAAGGTGGGGATCAGGTTGGTCAGCTCACCGGGGGCCGTGATGAGGCTACTATTGTCAGAGCTCAGCAGTAAGCAGCGGAATCAGGGTTGAACGATGAGTAGGGAATCAGGCTGACGTGGGTTCAAATCCTAGCACGACGCCTGATCAGCTCTGAACTGGTCATTTTACCTTTTGGGCCTCAGCTTGCTCCTCTGTGGAATGAGGACCATGCCGCCACCATAGGACAGGGAAACGGCAAACACCGTAGAAAGGGGTTGTGGTATCGTCTGCATCTTTTGGCCTTGGCTGAGGGCAAATGGACCTTGAACTCTGAGTCCGAGGTTGGGAGGGAAAGAGGGGCCTGGCTGGCCACGCTGAGGAGCAGGTTGCAGCCCCAGAAAGGTCTCCCATCTGACCAGCCTCTCTGTGCCCCAGGTCCTGCTGGGTCCCCAGCTCGGGGCAGTACCCAGCCCATCCGCATCGAGTCCTCCTCCTCCCACGTGGCTGAAGGGCAGACCTTGGACCTGAACTGCTTGGTGCCCGGGCAGGCCCATGCCCAGGTCACATGGCACAGGCGCGGGGGCAGCCTCCCCGCCCGGCACCAGGTACAGCTGCCCCCGGGGCCAGCCTGCTGGAGGGCCTGGATGGGGCCTCTCTGGCTCCCTCCCAACCCTCCCTGTCTGCGTGCAGACCCACGGCTCGCTGCTGCGGCTGAACCAGGTGTCGCCAGCAGACTCGGGCGAGTATGTGTGCCGAGTAGTCCTTGGCTCTGGGCCCTTGGAGACCTCTGTCCTGGTCACTATCAAGGCTTCAGACTCCAGCGATGGCTCCCTTCCTGGTGAGTGACTGCCGATGGCAGGCAAGCTGGAGGAGGTCAAGTGCTTCCCGAGGTGCTGAGGTCTAGGGACTCCTGTTGTGACTCAGGGCAGGAGGCTCACGTTGGAGCTGGCCGCGGCCTGGCCCAGGCAGACTCCACTTCTGAGTTACCCACCATCTTCCCGTCACTCTTCGGCCACGTCTCTCCTCATGTTTCTGCTGCTGCCTTCTTGTCCTCTCTCCCAGCTTCCACCGCCTTCATCTCTCCCACTTTCTCACTCTGCAAGGCTCTGCCCGGGCCCCAGCCCTTCCCTCGGGTTGCTTAGCTGAGGACATCAGGCCCAGGCCACCATCCCCCCAAACACAGGCCTGGCTTCAGAAGACAAGGCCACGCTGGCTTCAGGGTGGGCAGCTCTTGCCCTCTCTTCTGGTAGCATCTACTACTACCCTCGCCCCTCTCCCCACAGCCCCAGGACCCGTCCCTTCTGTCAGGATCGAGTCCTCATCCTCCACCGTGGCTGAGGGGCAAACCTTGGACCTGAACTGTGTGGTGGCAGGGCAGGCCCATGCCCAGGTCACGTGGTACAAGCGTGATGGCAGCCTCCCCGCCCGGCACCAGGTACATAACAGCAGCAGGAAGGTAGGAGGGGTCAGCTGGGCTGAGCCATGGATGGTGGGTGGCAGGGATCCTGGCGTCTGAGCTGAGGGGCTGGCAATTCCCAGCTCAGAGGAACGGGGAGAGGGTGGCCAGGGGGGCATCTGCTGGCCTCTGGGAAGCCCTCTTCACCCCTCTGCCCATGCTGCCCAGGTCCGCGGCTCCCGCCTCTACATCTTCCAAGCGTCGCCAGCTGACGCAGGCGAGTACGTTTGCCGGGCCAACAACGGTGTGGAGGCCTCCATCACAGTTACAGTCACCGGCACCCAGGGGGCCAACTTTGCCTACCGTGAGTAGGGCCACCAGGCTGGCTGGGACAGGAAAAGGGGAATAGATGGGCAGCTGCAGAGAACCGGAGTGACCCACTGACCTTCTTCCCCAGCTCCTGTTGGCACCCAGCCCATCCGCATCGAGTCCTCCTCCTCCCACGTGGCTGAAGGGCAGACCCTGGATCTGAACTGCTTGGTGCCTGGGCAGGCCCATGCCCAGGTCACATGGCATAAGCGTGGGGGCAGCCTCCCTGCCCGGCACCAGGTATAAGACTCGAGAGGAGCCAGGAGGGAGGCCCCTGGGTGGTGAGGTCAGAGCAGGTGGGGGGGGGGGGGACTCCTCTGAGACAGGGGAAGCGTGAGCCCATTGCTCAGGTGTGGAGTGCAGAGAAAGAGCCCAGACTCTGGGACCTCAGCGTGAATGCTGCTCCCACCGCTGACTAGCTTGTGACCTTGAACTTGTTACTTAACCTCTCTGTGCCACAGTTTCAGCCCCTTTTAATTGGAATAGCCCCTTCCTTATACAGTTGTCTTACGGTGAAGTGAACTAATATTTAGGCAAAGTGTTCAGAGCACCGGCACACAGAAAGTGCCATGAGCTGTGTTATCACTATCATTCCATTCGCTATTATTATTAATTCTATTATTATAGAATTTAGGATGCCATTGATTGCAAGAGTCACCATTATTTTAGGTGCCTCTAAGGCAGTGGTTCTCAGCCTTTCTAATGCCACGACCCTTTATGCAGCTCCTCATGTTGGGGTGACCCCCGAGCATAAAATTATTTTCGTTGCTACTTCCTAACTGTCATTTTGCTACTGTTATGAATTGTAATGTAAATATCTGTTTTTCGATGTCTTGGGCGACCCTGCTAGCAGTTCTCTATGATTCATTAACAGTAGCAAAATTAAACGAAAATAATTTTTTGGTCGGGGGTCACCACAACATGAGGAGCTGTATTAAAGGGTCGCGGCATTAAAAAGGTTGAAAACCACTTCTCTAAGGGGGGGTGGGGGGAAGCTGCCATTTAATTGTGAGAGTATTCACTCTAAAAGACGCCTCGGGACACCAGAAAGTATGTCCCAGAATTGATGGAATGTGGTATTGGTGCTTGTCCAGTTCACCATGGCTCCTCCTGGCCACCCAGCACTCCTGGGGCGAACCTCCGTTTCCCCACCCCTAACGCAGGATGGCGCTGATGGCCAGGCCTCAGGGCTCAGAGAGAGGCACGCTAGAGTGCAGGGGTCTCATGGAGCCCCCTCTGACCTCACCTTCCTTTCCGCCAGACCCACGGCTCACTGCTGAGACTACACCAGCTGTCCCCAGCTGACTCGGGCGAGTATGTGTGCCGTGTGGTGGTGGGCTCGGTGCCCCTGGAGGCCTCTGTCCGGGTCACCATTGAGCCTGTGAACCCTGTGCCTGGTGAGTGGTACTGGGCAGGGGAGGAGGGGGCGGGGAAAGAGGAGGGCCGGAATGGAAAGGCTACGGGCCCAGCCAGGAGAGACTTCCACTCCAGCAATGGCAGGATCTCACGAGACCAAAGCCCCTACCTTCACTCACCCACACTTCCTCCTCCCGTTCCAGCCGGGATTGACCCTCTGCTCTCTGTCCCCAGCGCTCGGAGTCACCCTCCCCATCCGGATTGAGTCCTCCTCCTCACACGTGGCAGAAGGGCAGAACCTGGACCTGAACTGCCTGGTCACTGGGCAGGCCCACGCCCAGATCACATGGCACAAAAGAGGGGGCAGCCTTCCTGCCCGGCACCAGGTAGGCGGCGGGGAGCGACTAAGGGACCTGAAGGACCCTGGTGACTGCAGAATAAGGGCCCTAGTCTCTGAATTCAGGCATGCTCCAGTGTGGATGCTGCTCTCTGCCTCTGGCCTGCTGTCTCTGCCTCTGGCCTGCTGTGTAACTTTATTTTTTTTTTTAATTTTTAATATAGTTCATTGTTTTTTAACAGAAAGGAAGAGAGAGGGATAGAGAGTTAGAAACATCGATGAGAGAGAATCATCAACCAGCTGCCTCCTGCACACACACACCTCCCCCCCCCCCCCCCACTGGGGATGTGCCCGCAACCAAGGCATGTGCCCTTGACCGGAATCGAACCTGGGACCCTTCAGTCCGCAGGCAGATGCTCTATCCACTGAGCCAAACCGGTTTCGGCCTGCTGTGTGACTTTAGGCCAATCATTTGACTTCCCGATGCTCAGTGTCCTCCTCTGCCACGTGGCTCACACTGACTCCTTCTCCTGCCCAGGAGCTCATCAGCAGGTGCCGGGCCCGTATTCTCCCTGCTGGACCTGTCCTCCTACTGGGATGGGGAACTGAAGAGTCATGAATGGAGGATCTCCCTGGAAGAGCTTCCCCCAGCTCCGGGGGCGGAGGCAGGAGTCAGATGAGAGGGGCCAGAAAAGGGAGCCGGAGCCCGGCTGCCAGCCCCAGTGCCCAGCTCTGAGCCTGCCTCCTCCTGTCCCTCAGGTACACGGGTCCAGGCTGTTGCTGCCCCAGGTGACTCCAGCGGACTCTGGAGAATACATCTGCCGTGTGACCAGCAGCTCGGGCCCCCAGGAAGCCTCGGTCCTCGTCACCATCCAGCAGCGCCTTAGTCCCTCCCACCGTGAGTATCTCGGGGGTCATAGAACGTGGTGAGCGGCCGCGAGGGCCTCTCCACCCTCCGCGGCCCCCACACCCTGCCTCCCGTGTCCCCCTCCCAGCCCAGAGCGTGGTGTACCCCGTCCGCATCGAGTCCTCCTCGTCCTCCCTGGCCAACGGACATACCCTGGACCTCAACTGCCTGGTGGCCAGCCAAGCCCCGCACACCATCACCTGGTACAAGCGTGGAGGCAGCCTACCCAGGCGGCACCAGGTACCAACCAGCGGGGAGAAGCTGAGCGCACTGGCCTTGATGGGAATCGGGAAAGGTTTCCAGCACCTCCTCTGTGCTCATTCAGTCATTCAACAAACACCAGCTGTTCTTGCTGTGTGGGCCCTGGACCAGTGTTGGGGATATGGAGATACGTCCCTCTGACCTCAGTTGAATGCCATGTTTTAACAGAACATTCTATGAGTCGCTAACTCCACTTCCCTGAGAACTTGCTCCAGGCCAAGCCTCGTCCCCGGCACTAAGGGTTCCAAATGCCGGTGCCCGCCCTCAGGGAGCTCCCAGGGGGAGGCAGATGTGCCGCTGACAGCAGTGTAACAAGAGCCACAGCAGGGCGCTATGGCGTCACTGGGATGGGCCTCCGCAGAGCAGTACAAAGGCTAGAGGCCCCGTGCTCCCCAGCCCAGAGCCTCCGGGAGGCCGCTGAGGGAGTTCTGAAGGAGGCCGGGTGAGGGCTGGCCCCAGGCAGGGCAGGGGTGCTCCCAGAGTCCAGGGCCCGAAGCAGCGATGCCCGAGACGTGGAGAGGCTGCCCTCACCCACGGACACTCGCTCCCCTTCAGATCGTGGGCTCCCGGCTACGGATCCCCGAGGTGACGCCAGCCGACTCAGGCGAGTATGTGTGTCACGTCAGTAACGGCGCCAGCTCCCAGGAGACCTCTCTGATCATCACCATCCAGGGCGGCAGCTCCTCCCACGGTGAGAGCACACCGGCAGGGGGGCCGGGCATGGGCGCAGGGGGAAGTGTCTGGCACCGTCTGTGTTGGCTGACCGGTCACATCTGACCTTCTCTGTCCCCAGTGCCCAGTGTCTCCCCACCCATCAGGATCGAGTCCTCATCCCCCACCGTGGTTGAAGGGCAGACCTTGGATCTGACCTGCGTGGTGGCTGGGCAGCCCCAGGCCATCATCACGTGGTACAAGCGTGGGGGCACCCTCCCTGCCCGACACCAGGTACAGAGTGGAGCGTGGCCCTGGGGGCAGGTCCTCACCTCCTGGGGCGGGTGCAAGGACGGCCCTGGGGCAAAGAACCGAAGCATTCGCTGGCAGTCCTGGGCAGTCCTCCCTGCTTCCCCCGGGCAGACAGAAGGTAGCTGCCAGGGTCCCACGTCCCACATGGTTCAGGGTTCAGGTTCAGGGTTCGGGCTCTGGAGGAGGCCCCGTGCAAATGAAAGAGACAAGACAAGAAATAATCATTTGGAAATTGGGGGCCAGGCAGAAGCCCAAGGTAGGACTCTGCTTTGCTCTGGCCTTGCCATCCTTTTATTCAGGTTTGAGATACCCCCATAGCCCTTAGGCAGGCCATCCCAGTAACAGGCAGACTCTAGTATCAGTGAGGATTTACATGGCTATATGGTGGGGAAGTTGCTTCATCTCCATTGTCTGGACTAAACAGTGGGTGCGTAGCCCTGACCTTTGCCAGAGCTCAAGGTCTTCAGCCCTCCGGGTTCCTGGTCCACACCTCTCTGCTAGTGAAGACAACGGGCGGTTTCCCACCCGTAGCCTCAGAGGTCTGACGAGGGAGGCCGGCGAAGAGGCCTGGCCCAGCCGCGACCCCTGGGCCCTTCCATTTCCTCTCTCCCTCCTTCCCCATTGACCCTCCAGGCCCACGGCTCCCACCTGCGGCTGAATCAGCTGACCGTGGCCGACTCGGGCGAGTACGTGTGCCGGGCCAACAACAACATTGACGCCCGGGAGGCTTCCATCACCGTCTCCGTCTCCCCCAGCGCTGGCAACCCCTCCGGTGAGTCTGACGCAGACCCAGGAAGGGACCAGGAGACACGGGTTACAGGGCCCGGGGCAGGACGGACTCTGCACAAAGATGCCTGGGTTTGAATCCGGCCTGTACCAAGAAGGGACTTGAGTGAGTTATTCTCTTCCCCCAGCCTCAGTTTCTTCCTCAGCGAAATGGGCATTTTGCTCATGCCAGCCTCCTGGAGCTGTCTCAAACGATGCTGCCAGCCACAGGTGGCAATTGAATTCTTTTTTCTTTTTTTTTTTTTTAATATACTTTATTGATTTTTTACAGAGAGGAAGAGAGAGGGATAGAGAGAAATATCGATGAGAGAGAAACATCGATTAGCTGCCTCTTGCACACCCCCTAGTGGGGATATGCCCGCAACCAAGATACATGCTCTTGACCGAAATCAAACCTGGGACCTTGCAGTCCCCAGGCCGACACTCTATCCACTGAACCAAACCAGTTTCGGCTGAATTCTTTTTTTTTAATTTCAAATTCCTAGCCTACATTTCAAGAGCTTGGTGGCCACACGAGTATAGCTAGCAGCCACTGTATTGGGCAGTGCAGGTAATAGAACATTTCTGTCATCGAAGGAAGTTTATGCATTTTGTGAGGACTAAATGAGTTTAACATCCAGAAAGTGCTTAGAGCGGTGCCCAGCACACTGTAAGCGCTTCGTAAGTGTTGACCTTGGGGGTGGGAGCTTCCGTGGCTGAGGTATCTGTCAACCCAGCTGTTCCCCAACCTGACTCTGCCCAAAGCCCTGACTTGGTGTGTCTGTGCCCCCAGCCGCTGCGGGTGCTGTGCCCATCAGAATTGAGTCATCATCTTCGCACGTGGCCGAAGGGCAGACCCTGGATCTGAACTGTGTGGTCCCCGGACAGGCCCACGCCCAGGTCACGTGGCACAAGCGTGGCGGCAGCCTCCCCACTCACCACCAGGTACGGGAGTCTGGGGGCAGGAAATGGTGGGAGGGCTGCTGGGTGTGGAGGCCCTAGATCGGGGTCTGCTCCCTAAGCCCTGCCCAGCAAGGAGGCCTGGGAGACCCTGTGGGGTGTACTTGCCTCCCTGGCGCCATCCTTCAAGGTCCCGACCGCCATGTCTGCTCCTCCGTCTCCCTGTCCTGTCCCGCTCAGGCCCACGGCTCGCGGCTGCGGCTGTACCAGCTGTCCCCCGCTGACTCGGGCGAGTACATCTGCCGTGTGGTGAGCAGCTCTGGCTCCCTGGAGGCCTCGATCCTGGTCACCGTTGAGGGCTCTGGCTCTAGTACCGTTCCTGGCTCTGGTAAGAGTCCCTGCAGTGGTGCCAGGAGGCTGAAAAGGGGAAGGGGCACCAGCAGGCAGAGGTCAAGTGGGGTGCAGCTCTCGGGCCCTGGAGCAGACTTTGGAGCCTGGCATATGTGGGCCTGGGTCCCAGCTCCTCGGTCTACACCCTGAGATGTTACACAGTCCTCTCCTCTCTGCGTTTCACTTTCTTCATCTGTAAAGTGGGGACAGTCAGCTCTTTCCCTAAAGACGGGCAGTGCGCCTGCAGGGAACACAGGGAGCACGTGAGGGTGATTTGAGGTGGCACCCTCATAGGCGTCTTCTGCGTTAATGGCGGACTGTTAGGGGGAAAACAGCAACACATCAACCCTGTCATCATTTCATGGAAATTATTGCCTGTCACCGGGCGAAGTATGAAAGGTGTTTTTGTTTGTTTTGTTTTTAATGAATCCATCGAAAGGAACATGTAATTAATAGCACAGGGAACACATGGCTGTGGCAGACATCATGATAACAGTATGTGAATTGCTGAGTGACAAACATGATATAGCATGAGTAATGTTATATTTACACACATTGACTCATTCCATCCTTACAGTAATGCCTGGAGGTAGGTATGCTTGCTCTCTCCATTTTATGGATGGGGACACTGAGACACAGACGTGAAGGACCTTTCCTAACATCACAGAACTCCGGGCGGAGCTGGGTTTTGAACCCAGGCGATCTGGCCACAGAGCCTGAGTTCCTAGCCACACACGACTCGTGTTTAGGAAACAACTGTGGTTTGTGTGGAGGTACCTGGCCCCGAGCCCAGCTGTCAGTGACGCACAGGAGGAGACGGTGGGACCAGTGTCCGGGGCGGGGCTGGGACTAGACTAGCCTAGCTGCTCCCGGCCTCAGGAGAATGCGGAAGGGGGAATCGAAGCCACCTCTCTATGGTCTCTGGTCTGAACATCTGGGAATGAGGGCACGAGGGGTTGGGAGGGGAGTCCCAGTTCACTGGCCTCTACTTGTGCCCCAGCTCCAGGCAGAGTCCCACCCATTCGAATCGAAACCTCCTCCTCCCACGTGGCTGAAGGGCAGACCCTGGATCTGAAATGTGTGGTGCCCGGGCATCCCCACGCCCAGGTCACATGGCACAGGCGAGGGAACAGCCTTCCCGCCGGGCACCAGGTAAGGGAGCTGGAGAAAGCAGGATGCGGGCACTCCCCACCCCACCCCCTGCTCAGGCAATCCTGCCGGAATCCAGCCCCACGACCCCTGGGTGTCAGGAGGTCAAGAGCCCTGCGTGCCACTCTGGCACCTTGATGGGAATGAGAAGAGGGCAGCTCTTACCCCTCCTCCCAGAAAAAATGTCGTAATAAACACGCTGGACCATGTCTGCTGTCAAAGGGGGGTGCCTTTGGCAGGACGCAGCCTGTATAACGGCGTGTGGCAGTCCTGGGGTACAGGTTCCAGAGGACCTGGATGTCTGGAGGCCTGGGCCACTGGCCCCCCAGTTCACCCCCAACTCTCACCCCAACCTTGGCCAGGTCCACGGCCCCCTGCTGAGGCTGAACCAGGTGTCCCCTGCTGACTCTGGCGAGTACTCCTGTCAAGTGACCAGCGGCTCGGACACCCTGCGAACTTCCGTCCAGGTCACCATCCAGGCCTCCAGCCCAGCCCCCATTCCTGGTGAGTGCTGGGAGCAGTGGGCAGTGCTGGGACCCTGGCTTGTAGGGGGCCCTTTCTGGCCTCGCTCCTCCCTGGTCTCCCAGCAGGGCGCTGGCCCTGGGCTCCATGGAGGTCCTCCGGCTGCTCCCCAACCACCAGGTCTGACGCTGAGTCTACTATGGCACCTTGGCCCCCGGGGAATGGAGACCCCTCTTAGGTCAATGGCACGCAGCCATGGCAGTCACTGTGCTACCAGGAGGACCAGTTGGCATCCACTTTAGGTCCCTGCCTTCACCCTGGGAGCTTTGCCTTTCTCACCCACCATTGTGCCCACAGCCCCAGGACTGGCCCAGCCCATCTACATCGAGGCCTCCTCCTCCAACGTGGCTGAAGGAGAGACCCTGGACCTGAACTGTGTGGTTCCCGGGCAGGCCCACGCCCAGGTCACATGGTTCAAGCGTGGGGGCAGCCTGCCCGCCCGGCACCAGGTAGAGGGACCAGGGTGGGGTGGTTCCAGGCAGGCAGGGTTTGACCTGCAGTTGCCTTCTACACCCTAAACCTCATGCAAACCCTGGCCTGTGTGGGGGCCCCAGGAGAGAAAATACTTTTTGCGGGGAAGAGTTCACCAGCCTGGGAGTCGAGACACCCGGGGTTTTTTTTGTGTTTTTTTTTTCCTGGCGTTGCTGTTGAGCCAGTTTCCTCCTCTGGAAAGTGGGGGGTTGGTCATGGAAGACTCTGTGAATGAAGCTCGTCTGCATCAGCTGGAGCCCTGAGACCAAGGCAGAACTCGGGAGATCTCCCAGGCACTTGCACGGGCACAGCCAGGCCTGGGGACTTGCCCCGTCCAAGCCTTTGGCCTGATGGCTGCCCCATCCTCATTCCGACAGACCCATGGCTCCCGGCTCCGGCTTCACGACATCTCCGCAGCCGATTCCGGCGAGTACGTCTGCCACATCGTTGGCGGTGCGGGCCCTGAACAGGAGGCCTCCTTCACCGTCACCGTCCAGCCCAAAACGGCGGGCTCCTCCTTCCGTGAGTGTGGCAGATGCCAGGGCAGCGGGGAGAGGGGAGACGAGCTGAGACGGCGGGGTTGAGCCAACCCAGCCCTGCTGAACCCCACCCTCCGTGCCCCTCATCCCCCAGGCTATAATAGTCCTGTCATCTCCATCGACCCGCCCAGCAGCACCGTGCAGCAGGGCCAGGATGCCAGCTTCAAGTGCCTCATTCACGAGGGGGCAACCCCCATCCGCATTGAGTGGAAGTTCCGTAACCAGGAGCTGGAGGGTGAGCTGGGTGGGGTGGGTAGGGCTGGAGGCAGGTATCAATGTATAGTGATCACCACTGTGGGTGGGCAGAGGCTGAGGATGGCACCAAACTCACCGTGTGGCCCTGGGCAAGGCCCTTCACTTTGGGGCCTCCGGGCTGGACCCAGGAGTCTGCAAGGACTCTCTCATTTGCCATCTATGACCCTGTGGGCTGGACACCCAGGCTGGCGGTGTCAGGGGCGTGGGGCAGAGGTACACCTACTGACAGCACCCACGCATGGAACACTCTCACTGACCATACCCTCCCCATTGCCAACCCACAGACAACGTCCATATCAGCCCCAACGGCTCCATCATCACCATTGTGGGCACCCGGCCCAGCAACCATGGTGCCTACCGCTGCGTGGCTACCAATGGCTATGGCGTGGCCCAGAGCGTCGTGAACCTCAGTGTGCATGGTGAGGGGCGTCAACCCCATGGGCTCTACCTTCCTGTTTCCAGACACCCCTCCTCCCACCCCCCATCTCAGGCTCAGAGCCTCCAGGTTTAAATCCTCCCTCTGCCACTGCTTCCCTCTCGGGCATCCTACCTCTCTGAACCTCAGTTTCCACGTTGTGCAGTGGGGACACGAGTACCCACACGGTAGTCACTGGGAAGGGGTGGTGGCAGTGTGACCGACGGACCCTGCGTGTGTGTCAGCTGTCACTCCTCCGGCAGGGCCGCCCACGGTGTCTGTGCTGCCCGAGGGCCCCGTGCGGGTGAAGGTGGGAAAGGCCGTCACCCTGGAGTGCGTCAGTGCCGGGGAGCCCCGCTCTTCCGCTCGCTGGACGCGGGTCGGCGCCCCCACCCACGTGGAGCAGCGGATGTTTGGGTTCGCGGACAGCCACACGATGCTGCAGGTGAGGCGTGGCTTCCTCTGGCCAGAGGCCCCGGCTCTTTTATCCTCGGGTCTGAGGCCCAGGCAGGGCCCGTCCTTGAGCAGATGTTTGGAGTAAAGAGTGTTGGATGGGCAGTCAGGTGATGAATGGATGGAGAGAGAAAGGGAGGAATGGGATAGGTGGATAGTGGGTAGATTGGAAAATGGAAGGGAGGGCCGAAACCGGTTTGGCTCAATGGATAGAGCGTCGGCTTGGGGATTGAAGGGTCCCGGGTTCGATTCCGGTCAAGGGCATGTACCTTGGTTGCGGGCACATCCCCAGTGGGGGGTGTGCAAGAGGCAGCTGATAGATGACTCTCTCTCATTGATGTTTCTAACTCTATCTCTCTCCCTTCCTCTCTGTACAAAATCAATAAAATACATTAAAAAAAAAAAAAAAAAGAAAGGAAGGAAGGAAGAAAATGGAAGGGAGGGATAGAGGGAGGGAGGGGGTGGGCGGGGAGGTGAGTGGATGGGTAGAAGGGCCAATAGGATGTCTTGAGTGTTAGCTCTCAGGCTGCCAGCCCAATAGGAAAGCTAAAAACAAAAGGAAGGGGAGAGGAAAGGTGAAGCCGAGGCAGACGGGAGGCGGGTGCCACGGTCCTCTCTCGGTGCCCACATGACCGGCCTCCTTGCTTTCTTCCAGATTTCATCGGCTAAACCATCCGATGCGGGCACCTATGTGTGCCAGGCTCAGAACGCACTGGGCACGGCACAGAAGCGGGTGGAGGTGATTGTGGACACGGGCGACGTGACCCCCGGGGCCCCACAGGTCCAGGTTGAAGAGGTTGAGTTGACCGTGGAAGCTGGACACACGGCCACCCTGCGCTGCTCGGCCACAGGTGCGGACGGGGGCCGGCACACGGGGCAGGCAGAGCAGTGGTGCCTGGGGCTTGACTTTTAGGCACAAGAAACCTGAAGATGGTGTCATGCCGCTGCATCTCCCGGGGATGGCCGAGGTGCCCGCGTAGTGCCTCCCGTGAAGGGGCAAGACCACCCAGGTCTTTCCCTCACCATCCCAGCTGGACCCCGAGGTAGCCCGGTGACGTCTGCTGCCTTCTCCTCCGCTTCACAGGCAGCCCCACGCCCACCATCCACTGGTCCAAGCTGCGCTCCCCGCTGCCCTGGCAGCACAGGCTGGAAGGCGACACGCTGGTCATTCCCCGGGTAGCCCAGCAGGACTCGGGCCAGTACATCTGCAACGCCAGCAGCCCCGCCGGCCACGCCGAGGCCACCATCCTCCTGCACGTGGAGAGTAAGGCCCTCCTCTGCCACTGTCCCTCCCGCATGCAGGTCTGAGCCCTGCCTCCCCCCACCGGACCACACCCTGGGCAGAACCCCCTTCGGAAGGTTTCAACACCCTCAGACCCCAGCGCCTCCTCCCGCCTAAAGCCCAAAAGTCCCCTTATCCCCCGTCCATGGGGCTCACCATTCCGTTTCCTTGGTTCTTTGGGAAGCCTCCTGTCCCATCCTGACCTCTGCTCTTCCCCCTCTCCCCCTCTGCGTCCCCTTCCCCCAGGCCCTCCGTACGCCACCACGGTCCCGGAGCACACTTCGGTGCAAGCCGGGGAGGCGCTGCAGCTGCAGTGCCTGGCTCACGGGACGCCCCCGCTCACCTTCCAGTGGAGCCGCGTGGGTGGTACCCTCCCTGGGAGGGTGACAGTCAGGAACGAGCTGCTTCACTTTGAGTCTGTGGCCCCCGAGGACTCCGGCCGCTACCGCTGTCAGGTCACCAACAAGGTGGGCTCGGCGGAGGCCTTCACCGTGGTACTCGTCCAAGGTGAGCAGCCGAGCTCAGGCTGGGCAGAGGGGTCAGCTTTCCTCCAGGCCCTTTACTTACCCAGCAACTGGCACCTCGGGACCCCCCATGTAGGACATTAGGACCTCCCTCCATAACCCCACCTGGAAATCCCGCCTTTTCCCATTCTCTACAACTTGAAGACCCCATCCCTGAGTTCTCAGCACCACCAGCTCTCACGGCTGCATCCCTCCGCTGGCATCCCTCTGCTCGCATTGCCAAGGGCTGTCTGAGGACCAAATCCTCCAGACGTCACCTATCAGACAGGGGATGCTCAGGGCGGGGCTTGGGCTCAGTCACTTCAGCAGCCCCGGGCTTGTCCACCATAGGACCCAGAACAGGCTCCGTAAAAGGCTGGCACTGCTGACCGTGCATGTGTGACAGGGCAGCACCCACACCTGGCGTGCCCAGGGTTCCCGTAGATCTCCAAAGAATCCAATCTCCGTGGCCTCCTCCATCCATTACACAAGGCCACGCAAGTGCTGCTGAGCCCCAGATTCTAGCAGTGGGAAAGCATGTAGCCCGTTGGCCAAGAGCCTGGGCTACCACGGGCCTGGGTTCAGTGGGCAGCTCGGTCACTTGGCAGTGGTAAGACATGGCCAAGCAGTCTCCCTCCCCAGTTTCTTTGTCTGGAAAGTAGAGAGAACAATGCTAGCACATAGGTTGACTAAGAGAGATACACATACTAGGACAGGAAGCCGGTGGCACACAGTAGGCACTTATAATATGTATCTACACCTACCCTGCCATCTGTCCCCAGCTGGAGGACCCATGCCTTCCCCATGACCATGGATCCTCTTAGGATAG
The DNA here is from genome assembly GCA_963693515.1 of Pipistrellus nathusii. Lineage (NCBI taxonomy): Eukaryota > Metazoa > Chordata > Mammalia > Chiroptera > Vespertilionidae > Pipistrellus > Pipistrellus nathusii. The sequence continues at coordinate 11,881,173 of OY882859.1, read as the reverse complement.
CCAAGAGCTAATGGAAGCACAGAGCCCAGTGCCTCCCAGGCTCTTATATGTGTTGATTGGATGGCTGCATGAACGAGCAAATGAAAGGTCTTTTTCTTTGATCAAAGGAGCTTCCAGGAGGAGAATATTCCCAGTTTTAGGATGGAGGCATCAGGGGTCATACCCACACACCCTCGTATATGTCCCCGCAGGCACCTCCGGCTCTCTCCCTGCGATCCCCAGCCCAGAAGGAGCCACACCCACCGTTCAGGTCACGCCTCAGCTGGAGACCAAGAGCCTCGGGGCCAGTGTGGAGTTCCATTGCGCCGTGCCTAACGACCAAGACACCCAGCTCCGCTGGATCAAGCAAGGGGGTCAGCTGCCTCCTGGCCACAGTGTGCAGGATGGGGTGCTCCGGTGAGTGGGGACGGGAGCAGGACTGGCCTTGGGCACGCCGGCCTTGGTGTGCAGTGGGGCTGTTGGAATACCTGCCTTCTTGGGGCTCCACATGAAGCAGTGTCCCTGGGCAAGTCGCTTCACCTCTGACCTCAGTGTTAACTGTGTGGTGGGCTGTGAGATCAACATGAAGTTATCTAAAGCACTTGACACCGTGCTTAGCATATGCAAAGTCTTTAGTGAAGAGCGGCCCCTATCCGTATTCTGATACAGAGGAAAGCGCTCAGGCTCTGTGGCCGGATATAGACATGATCCATATTGCAGCTCTGCAGATTGATAACTTTTATCTTGAGCTTTAAACCATAAGGTGTTGGTCCAAAATGAGTGCGGTGAAGGCACCCTGCCTGCCACCCTGCCTACCTCCCACGGTTTCTGGGAACTAGAAGTGACACCGTGTGCTGATCTCTGGTGGCTTTGAACTCCCGTGCAATTGCAAAGTATTCTCATCAATTGTTTTTATTCACTGATGACTTACTATTTTTTTTTTCTTTACAGAATCCATAACTTGGACCAGAGCTGCCAAGGGACATATGTTTGCCAGGCTTATGGACCATGGGGACAGGCCCAGGCCAGCGCCCAGCTAGTTGTCCAAGGTAAGATGGTGGCGTCAGGCCTCTGCCAGGAGCAGGGGACAGGAAAAGGAACAAAGGAACTGTGTTCCCCAGGAAGCCCCTTAAATGTTATGAATGAAGAGGACAATCTGATTGTATTTTGCTTGTGTCTGGCGTAGAGTAAGAGGGTTGACAAATATTACAAGGGAAAAAGGAAGAAGGGAGATGGGTGGAGTGAGGGGGTGCTCAGACAAACCAATGAAGAATGACATTGGATGCACAAGTGAGTGAAGGAATAAACAAAAGAGCAAATAGTGAGTGTGCTAATGAGTGAATGCTTCAAAAAGTGAATGAAGGCCCTAGCTGATTTGGCTCAGTGGCTAGAGCGTCGGCCTGCAGGATGTACTGAAGGGTCCCAGGTTCGATTCCGGTCAAGGGCATGTACCTTGGTTGCAAGACACATCCCCAGTAGGGGGTGCGCAGGAGGCAGCGGATCGATGTTTTTCTCTCTCATTGATGTTTCTAATTCTCTATCCCTCTCCCTTCCTCTCTGTAAAAAAAATCAATAAAAAAAAAAATTTTTTTTTTAAGTGAATGAAGAAATGAATGAGTGTCTCAGGCTCCAGTGCCCACCTTTTCCCGCGCTCTCAGGCCAGGCCTGCAGCAGGTTGGCCTCATGCTGCCTCTGCCTTCTCCTCCCGCAGCCCTGCCCTCGGTGCTCATCAACATCCGGACTTCCGTGCACTCCGTGGTGGTCGGCCACGCTGTGGAGTTTGAGTGCCTGGCCATGGGTGACCCCAAGCCTCAGGTGACATGGAGCAAAGTTGGAGGACGCCTGCGGCCTGGCATCATGCAGAGCGGAGGCGTCGTCAGGATTGCCCACGTCGAGCTGGCCGATGCTGGGCAGTACCGCTGCACGGCGACCAACGCCGCCGGCACCACCCAGTCCCACGTGCTTCTGCTTGTGCAAGGTGAGGGCCCGCAGGGGCCTCTGCGGGGACGGGAGGGTGTGGCGGGGGTGTCTCAGGCTACCATCCCCTGCCTTGCCTGCTCTACTCTTCCTTTCCACTCTCTCGGGAAGTTTCAATTTTGTGTATTTAAGAGGCAGGTTTCCTAAGAGAGGTGGCAGCAGCGGGATATAAGTAAGTGTTCCTCTGGATCAGGCTGGGACTTGCAGGAAAGGGCTACCCCCAGGGGCATCAAAGGAAAGTGGATATGCAGCCCTCACCTACTGGAGCACCTGTTCTGATGAGGGAGACCTACAGCCCAGTCTGAGGGCTGAGACCTGTAGACACCAAACAGACCCAACAGAGAATAAAACAAGGGCAGTGGATGCAGAGCAGACACAAAGCTGTGCTTTCTTCAAAGGCAATTCCTTTTGCCCTGCCCCTTAACCTTATGCCCTGCCCCCTAACTTCCTGACCCACACTGCCCTAGGACCTACCTCTTCCCAGGTCCCCAAAGGACTGCACCATTTTCTGGCCAGCTGTGTTGAAGAGTCTTGGGCTGTGGAGTCAGATGGACCTGTTCCTGGGCCCTGCCTCTGCCCGGTTCCACCTGTGCCACCAGGAACGAACACGTCAGGGCATAGGCTAGGCTCACAAACAATGGCTGTCGTCCCGTTCACGGCCTCTGTTTCCTTCCTCCCTCTTAGCCTTGCCCCAGATCTCAACACCCCCGGAGGTCCGTGTGCCTGCTGGTTCTGCAGCCGCCTTCCCCTGCATGGCCTCTGGCTACCCTACTCCCGACATCAAATGGAGCAAGGTAAAGGCCTGGCAGGGGACCAGTGGGCATACCTGAGGGTCAGCGACCAGGTCTTCACCATCTCGGTGCCCCAGGATCTGGCCCCAGCTTGGCACAGAGTGCTCAGGGTTTTTGAGGGTGGGCCTGACAGACATGGGAGACAGGCCCTATGGGGGTGCAGGCTCGGGCCAGGGTCCAAAGTGTGGGTGTGTTTGCAGCTGGATGGGAACCTGCCGCCTGGCAGCCGCGTGGAGAACAACATGCTGCTGCTGCCCTCAGTTCGACCCCAGGACGCGGGCACCTACGTCTGCACTGCCACTAACCGCCAGGGCAAGGTCAAAGCCTTCGCTGACCTGCAGGTGCCAGGTAAGACAGCACCCCGGACAGTAGTGCCCTGCCCGCTGCCTGGTGGGCATCGTCTCTAACTCTGCTCTCTGCCAACAGAGCGGGTGGTGCCCTACTTCACGCAGACCCCCCACTCCTTCCTGCCACTGCCCACCATCAAGGATGCCTACAGAAAGTTTGAGATCAAGATCACCTTCCGGCCTGACTCAGCTGATGGTGAGCAGGAGAGAAGCCGATTCGGGGGAGGCCTGGTGTAGCTGCCATCATGTTATGAGCCCTGGTAGCCCCCAGTCCTCCTCACCTCCCTCAGCCCTTCCCTGTCCTGGAGACCCCAGGCCTGCCGGGCCTCCCCTCGGGGCCCTCTCTCACGCCTTCTCCTTCTCCATCCCCACCTCCATGACATCTCTCGTCTTAAGTCTCCCATGGTCCCCCTGCCATCAGTGCATCGACACCCAGCCCTCCTGTCCCACCTTCCTGTTCTTATCTCCGCTCCGTCTTCCCTCCCCCTCCCATCTCTCACCCTTTCCTCCTCTCTTCTCTCTCATCTGTCTCCTCCCACCTCGCGCGGGTCTCTGACTTTCCCTGTCCAGGCCTCCTCCTCTACTCAGGTGAGTTCTGCCTCCATCACCTCGTTCAGGTAGACCCCCCCCCAGTGTGAGTGAAGCCACTTCAGGGTCTGTCTAGGAGCCGTCAGCAGGGCCTTCGGTTAGGGCACACCCTGAGGTAGTGGGGAGGCTCTGGCTGTGTGCGGTGTCCCAGGGGAGGGACAGCTGTCAGAATGAAGGGCTCGCAAGCGTGGATGGTCCATGCTTGGCTGGGCACACAGGGAGCCCATAGCTGACTGGGAGGCTCTTACACATCTGCACTCCCCCCCCACACCCCCCACCCCACCCCGCCAGGAATGCTGCTGTACAACGGGCAGAAACGGATCCCCGGCAGCCGCACCAACCTGGCCAACAGGCTGCCCGACTTTATCTCCTTCGGCCTCGTGGGCGGGAGGCCCGAGTTCCGGTGAGACCCTCCCCATTTACAGGGGGCGGCGGACAAGTGCATCCTTAGGAGCTGGGACTGCTGCAGTCCGGGATTCATTCATTCATGCAACAGTGACTTGTTGAGCACCGCCTATGTGCCAGGCACTTGTGGGGACGTATATTCTAGCTGGGGAAGACTAGCCGTAAACAAAGATGGGAAGAAACAAGGTGATCTCAGAGGGGCATTGAGGCCAGGTGCTAGGCTGTAGGGCCTCAGGACCCAGGCAATTAGAACCCTGGGGGCTAGTCTGGATCCGTCCCCAGGGCAGGAGTGTAGGGGAAGAGAAGCGCTAGGGAAGGCACAGGGATGGGGCAAGCTGGGAGTGGGTAATGGGGCTTGTGACGAGGCAGGCACAGGAACTGGAGTAGGACTGTGGGCGATGGTGACATCACCTTTGCCCAGGCTGGGCCCCCTGCCCAGCCCTTCTTACGAACCAGACATCCTCCCTCTCTTGCCCTGGCCCTGCCCCGTGGAGTAGGTTTGACGCAGGCTCAGGCATGGCCACCATCCGCCACCCAACACCGCTGGTGCTGGGCCAGTTCCATACGGTGACCCTGCTGCGCAGCCTCACCCAGGGCTCCCTGATTGTGGGCAGCCTGGCCCCAGTCAACGGGACCTCCCAGGTGAGCCTCAACCCATCCCCGTATCCCCAGCCCCGGCCCCACTCCACCCAGCCTGCTTGCCGTTCCTGACCTCTCCGCTCCCCAGGGCAAGTTCCAAGGCCTGGACCTGAATGAGGAGCTCTACCTGGGCGGCTACCCTGACTACGGCGCCATCCCCAAAGCGGGGCTGAGCAGCGGCTTCATAGGTGAGCTCCCTCCCCATCTGCAGCCCTGCCTGGCCTTTCCAGCACCCTCGGAGCCTGGGAGGGCCTGCGCAGTGTGGTTAGGCCGAAACCGATTTGGCTCAGTGGATAGAGCGCCGGCCCGCAGACTGAAGGGTCCCGGGTTTGATCCCGGTCAAGGACATGTATCTTGGTTGCGGGCACATCCCCAGTAGGGGGTGAGCACGAGGCAGCTGATCGATGTTTCTCTCTCATAGATGTTTCTAGCTCTCTATCTCTCTCCCTTCCTCTCTGTAAAAAAAATCAATAAAAATATATATTAAAAAAAAAAAAAAAAAAAGTGTGGTTGGGATGAGCACCCCACCTTTGCTCACCCACCTGTCCCCCTTCCCCCCAGGCTGTGTCCGGGAGCTACAAATCCAGGGTGAGGAGATCGTCTTCCACGACTTCAACCTCACAGCACACGGCATCTCCCACTGCCCCACCTGCCGGGACCAGCCGTGCCAGGTAACCCCACGCCTCACGTGCCACCTGGCTGCCCCTGGCCACCGCCCTCCGCTGTGGCAGAGCCCCGTGGGGAGCGGGAGAGCCGGTTTTCTTGGCCTGATGTTTCGGGGTGCCTTACAGAACGGGGGCTGGTGCCAGGACTCGGAGAGCAGCAGCTACCTGTGCATCTGCCCGGCTGGCTTCACCGGGAGCCGCTGTGAGCACTCCCAGGCCCTGCACTGCCACCCAGGTGCGGACCCACCTCCCAATCACTGTCACCCGGAGCACCTGCCTGTGCCCCTTCACATCCACCTGTACCCCGGCTGCTACGTGCATGGACTTACCACACGCTCTCACCCTCACCCCAGCACTTACCACTCCTCCCGGATGCTGACCTCTGTCCCTGCCACCTAATGCTCACTCTGCCTCCCACCTCTGCCACCCGAGTACCTACCCCCATTCCTGATGCCCAGTGCTCACCTCTCTCCCACCCGTGCAACCCAGGTAATGCCACTTTCCCATCTATTACCAAGGCCCTCGCCACATTAGCTGCCCCCATACTGTTGTGTCCTCATTCACTTCCCATCGTGCTGTCCCGCTGCCTCCTCTGGCCCTTGCTCTCACCCATTCCCCCTCCTTGGTCTGGCCAAGCCCTAGAGAGCCGAGGCCCCTGGGATGCCATAGGTGGGCTTTGGCATCAGGACTATGTCCTCAGTGTCCTTCTCGTGGCCTGTGTGTCCCCCAGAGGCCTGTGGGCCCGATGCCACCTGTGTAAACCGGCCCGATGGCCGAGGCTACACCTGCCGCTGTCACCTGGGCCGCTCGGGGCCCAGGTGTGAGGAAGGTGAGTAGAGCCCAGCCTGAGGCGCCCCCTCCCCACCCAGAGGTCCCAGGAAGGATGGGGGGGGAGGGCTGGGCAGGGGCCCTCTGAGGCCATGCTGGGCCCTAGAATGGTAAAATGATGCCAGACATATAATACCTTAAAATATATATATATATATATATATATATATATATATATGCCAAAACCGGTTTGGCTCAATGGATAGAGCGTCGGCTTGGGGACTGAAAGGTCCCGGGTTCGATTCCGGTCAAGGGTATGTACCTTGGTTGCGGGCACATCCCCAGTGGGGGGTGTGCAAGAGGCAGCTGATCGATGACTCTCTCTCATCGATGTTTCTATCTCTCTATTCCTCTCTCTTCCTCTCTGTAAAAAATCAATAAAATATATTTTTAAAAAAAAAAATATATATATATATATACACAAAGTAAATAAATAAATAACATAACATAACACATACAATTATGGATAGTACATAATACTTGACAATGATAAATAACTATGTTACTGGTTTACGTATTTACATTTTTATCATTAATTTAGAATGTACTCTATAAAATGTGTTACACTGGTAAAAAAAAAACAAAAAACACAAAAAAACAATAATAATAATTAATTAATTTAATTAAATGATGCCAGAGCCAGAGGGCCTCAAAGTCAGCTGGCCAAGCTCCTGCCCAGTCCCACTCCCTTATGGGAGAGTCCCGCAGAGGGATGCCCACCTTATTAGGGACCCTTCCGGCCTGGTCTGCGTGCCGGGTGGGCCAGGAGTTCCTGTGCAGCCACAGCTATGGCCCCACGGATCTCCAGCCGCCGGGACTAGCGAGTGAGGTGGGCAGGAACCCCAGAGTGAGGCTGAGTAAAATGGACCCCTCCTGGGATCCTGGTGTCCCCACTGCCCCTCCTGGGATCCTGGTGTCCCCACTGCCCCCGGCTGAGCTGTGGCTGCTGCAGGTGTGACCGTGACCACGCCCTCCATGTCCGGCATCGGCTCCTACCTGGCGCTGCCCGCCCTCACCAACACGCACCACGAGCTGCGCCTGGACATCGAGTTCAAGCCGCTGGCGCCCAACGGGATCCTGCTGTTCAGCGGGGGCAGGCGCGAGCCCGTGGAGGACTTCGTGTCGCTGGCCATGGCCGGCGGCCACCTGGAGTTCCGCTACGAGCTGGGCTCAGGTGAGCGCTGGCCGCCACGTGCAGCTGGGCTCTGGGCGCCAAGCTCTGTGCCCCCCCCGCCCCTCCCCCGACTGCCTGTGCCCTGAGGAGGCTCAGAGGAGTGGATTCGGAAGTCAGACCCATTGGAGGTCCCTGCTCCTTCCCATTCCTCCTGAGTGTGTGACTTCCAGCCCCTCCACCTCTCCGGTTCCCGTGGCACACCAGGGGGCTGACGGAGCTCCCTGGCCCGGTGCGGGGCGGCAGGGCAGGGGGCCATCCGGGTGCCAGCCTCCCTCCCGCGTTCTCCCTAGGGCTGGCTGTGCTGAGGAGCGCAGAGCCACTGGCCCTGGGCCGCTGGCACCGCGTGTCCGCCGAGCGCCTCAACAAGGACGGCAGCCTGCGGGTGGACGGCGGGCGCCCCGTGCAGCGCTCCTCCCCGGGCAAGAGCCAAGGCCTCAACCTGCACACCCTCCTCTACCTCGGCGGAGTGGAGCCCTCGGTGAAGCTGTCCCCGGCCACCAACATGAGCACTCCCTTCCACGGCTGCCTGGGCGAGGTGAGGAGTGGCTTCCGGAGGACAAGGAGGGCAGGGTGGGCAGGAACCAGACTCCCCCGCCTGCCGCCAGCGGAAGGCCCTCGGGAGCAGAAAGGTCCCCTGTGAGCCTCAGTGTCCTCCTCTGTAAAATGGGGTGGCCGTTACACCTAATATGAAGGGTTGTACCGAGGATTGACTGCACTGATGGGTGTTGGTGGCACACAGTAGGTGCTCCTGTCTCTCCCTTCCCTACCCGACAGTCCCCTGTTACCACTCACATTCCAGCTTGGGTTCCCGGCTACCCCTGCTGCGTCCTCTCTGCTGGTAGGCCAGTGCCCCACCTCCTGTGTGGCCCGCGTCCTCCAGTGTCCCCTTGCCCACAGGTGTCAGTGAATGGGAAGCGGCTGGACCTCACCTACAGCTTCCTGGGCAGCCGGGGCGTCGGGCAGTGCTACGACAGCTCCCCGTGTGAGCGCCAGCCCTGCCTGAACGGCGCCACGTGCTTCCCCGCTGGCGAGTTTGAGTTTCAGTGTCTGTGTCGCGACGGCTTCAAAGGTGTGTGAGCTGCCCAGGCCCTGGGAGAGGGCGGGGCGCGGGGCGGTCAGCAGCGATGCCGGCCCGTGCCCCTCACCTCTGCCGTGACCCGCAGGAGACCTCTGTGAGCACGAGGAGAACCCCTGCCAGCTGCGTGAGCCCTGCCTGCACGGGGGCACCTGCCAGGGCACCCGCTGCCTCTGTCCCCCCGGCTTCTCCGGCCCACGCTGCCAGCAAGGTAACTGCCCAGCTTCTCTGCATCCTTTTTCGGAGCTCTGGGGACTGCACAGCGTCAGTGCCCACTGACTGGACCCTGCCTTTCCCCGCAGGCCCGAGGCATAGCACTGCGGAATCCGACTGGCATCTCGAAGGCAGTGGAGGCAACGGTACGTATTTTCCAGGGAAGCTGAGTGGACTTGCCTTCCAATTGGATCCAGGAAGCCACGGTCCTCCTGCCGCCCCTTCCCTTGGTTGCCTCCAACTAAAGAAACTGCTAAATGTCAGCGAGATGAGCGTGAACACAGAGCACTCGTGTTTTCTGTCCAAGCTCACAGGCCCCTGAGTTCTGTCCACGGCCCCCTGGGTCTCCAAGGGCCTGCAGGTTCAGAGGCCCCTGGTCCTACGTGACGGGAGGAGGTAGGGTCAGAGGACACGATGCCAGGTGGGCACTGCGGGCAGGGGAGCAGCTGTCTCCTACCCCCCTTTCCTTCCGCAGATGCTCCGGGGCAGTATGGAGCCTATTTCGACGATGGTGGCTTCCTAGTCCTTCCCAGCTATGTCTTCCCCAGGAGGTGAGAGCCTGGGAGCCTGGGGAGGGGAGTGGGAACCTGGGACTCCTGCCCCCTCACTATCCTCACCCCTTTCCTCCCCTCCCCCACTCCCCAACCAGCCTGCCCAGGGTGCCTGAGACCATCCAGCTGGAAGTTCGGACCAGCACAGCCAGCGGCCTGCTGCTCTGGCAGGGCATGGTGAGTGTGGGCGCCCAGCAGGCGGCGGGAAAGGGGCCTCGGCTCTCCAGGCTGGGGACCCCAGACAGCCTGTGCTTCCCTGGCAGGAGGCGGGGGACGCCAGCCACGGGAAGGACTTCCTCAGTCTCGGCCTTCAGGACGGGCACCTTGTCTTCAGGTGGGTCCTCTCCCTCCCCTGGCTCTCCACCCTCTCCCTCCCCGTAGCTTCCCGTCTGCTCAGCCCGTGGCTCTTCCCACAAGGAGCTGCAGTTCCCCGTGTCCCACTCCCACCCCCCACCCCCACCCCGCTCCTGTCCTGCCCACCTCACCCTCCCTGGGCCTGTGTGACCACAGCTACCAGCTGGGCAGCGGGGAGGCCCGCCTTGTCTCTGAGGACCCCGTCAACGACGGCGAGTGGCATCGGGTGACGGCCCTGCGGTAAGGGAGCCCACCGACACGAGGGAAGGGGCCCCACCAGCTTGGGGAGGTGGGCGGTGGGCTCTGGGGAGGCAACTTGAAGCCCAGACTTCAGGGCGGGACAGAACTCCATAATATGGGGGGGGGGGGGGCAAAGAGGGGAGGACTCCAGGAAGCACCTACTGGTGGGTGAAACCTGGGCGCTAGGAAGCTGGGGGGTGCAGATCTCTTATCTGGGAGGGAGGGAGGGAGGACTCCACATGCAGACGTCTCGCGTGTGTGGAAATGGGAGGGGCTCTCAGGGCCGGAGGCACGGAGGCCTGGCGGTGAAGGGTCTGACCCAGCCCCGCACCCACAGAGAGGGCAGAAGGGGCTCCATCCAGGTGGACGGCGAGGAGCTGGTCAGCGGCCAGTCCCCGGGCCCGAACGTGGCCGTCAACACCAAGAGCAGCATCTACGTCGGTGAGTCCTGGGCTGGGGCCTCGGTGCAGAGCCCAGCACACGCCCCCTCTCCCCGGGGGCCCCTGACGCTGACCAGTCCCGTCCTCTCCCCCCCCCCCCCCCCCGCAGGCGGAGCCCCCGACGTGGCCACCCTGACCGGGGGCAGGTTCTCCTCGGGCATCACGGGCTGTCTCAGGAACCTGGTGCTGCACTCGGCCGGGCCGGGCGCCCCGCCCCCACAGCCCCTGGACCTGCAGCACAGCACCCAGGAGGGGGCCGGCACGCGGCCCTGCCCCTCGTAGGCAGCTGCCCGCCCGCACGGACTCCTGGGCAGCGCCCCAGCCCCACGTCGTCGGGTCTATTATTAATATGATGATGATGGTGATGAATATTTTGTAAGAAACTGAGGCGACGCCACGCTTTGCTGCTGCCGCCCTGGGCTGGACTGGAGGGTGGGCATGCCACCCCCCACCCAGACACACGTGGGCAAAGCCGCAGGCTGGGGAACAGGGCGGGCTGGCTGGGGGCAGGCGCCTCAGAGGGGCAGGCATGGTGGCTGAGGGGCCTCAGCAGCGCCCCCACCGCGGCAGAGCCCCAGCGCAGAGCCGGGCCACCCGTGTCTGCAGCCCTTGTCCCTACAAGAGCCAACCGTGGCGCACAGCCTGGGCCCTCGCCAGCCACTAGGAGCTGAGGGCGTCGCAGTGGCCCTTGCCGCCACCCTCCTCTGGGTAGCAGAAGCTCTTTAGTGCCAATTGTGGAGCAAAAGGCAGCTCACCCCTGGTCAGGCATCCCCCAACCCCCACCCCGTTAGACCATGTCCCAGCCCCCCTCCGCCTTCACCTCTGCCTGACCAGCTTGGTCTGCACCCACCCCCCCACCCAATACCTACTCCAGGGCCCCCGCCCTCAGGGGCCACAAGGGAAACCACCCCAGCTCCTGCCAGGAGCTGCCGCAGGCCAAGCCCAGCACTGAGAGGGCCCCGCCAATCCCCCCACTGATCTGGAAGTGAAGGCCCAAGCGATATGGGGGGACGGGGTGCTGGTGGAAAGAGCGAGTGCCTTAGGTGGGGGAAGCCAGGACTCATGACGGAGGGACAGGAAGGGCCACGGCACCCCTGCCCCATCTGCGGGAACCTGAGGGCCCAACGGGGGGCAAGCACCCTCCCCCCCAGTAGCTCCCCAGATGCTGGGCCAGGACGCCTGGCCCCTGTGTCCAGATGGGACCCTCCTGTGGTCTTTGTCTTTGATCTTTTTAATAAACGGTGCTATCCCCGCCAACGCGGTCCCCCGCTGTCTCTGCCTAGGGCTTCACTGGTGGAACTTGAGGGTGGGGCAGAGCAGGGCAGGTTTGGTCTGGGGGTGAATCAGGGAAGCTTCAGGGGAGCGAGGCCCCTGCTCCCTACCCTGGGCCTGGAGGTCCTGCCTTTCGCTGACCCAGCAGTGACAGCCACCGCACGAGTGACAGCCACCGCACGAGTTCTGGTGCTGGTGACCTCCTGTGGCCTTCCTTCCCCACAACCCTGGGAGGCAGGGATCATCCCATTTTCCGGAGGAGCAGACTGAGTCTCAGAGGGTTATGTGAGCTGCCCAAGGTCAGACAGACTTCTGGAGGTGGGGGTGAGGACAGAACCCAGGGTCTGTTCGACCCACCCCAGAGCCCACTGGCCGTCCTCTGAAGCCACAGCCTCTATGCTTGGCTTCCCTAACCTGGAAGGCCGTCCCACTTGGCTGCGGTCCACCAGCGGCCACCTGGCCAGGACATGTGTGACAGATGGTGCAGCTAAAGCAGAGGCCACGCACCAGCCCTCCAGGCCAGCTGGCGGGAGGAGCAACAGCACCAGAGGAGGCCAATGTGGAGGACAGCAGAGGCCAGGAGCACCGAGGAGGCCAGCGCCGCCTTCTGTAGCCGGGGACCTGCGGGGAGAAAGGGAGAGTCCACTCAGGTCTCAGCCCCGGCCTGCTCCCCCTGTTCCCAACACCTGGAGAGGGACCAGTATGGTCTTGGTGGGAGGAGTGGGAGCAGGTGGTAACAAGTCCCTCTGCCTTCCGCAGCTGCATCCTGTTGGGCAGCGCCCCGGCCTGGTGGGGGACTGCTCCCAGCTGCACTCCGGAGGGGCCTGCTGACACGGGAGCTGGGGAGACAGTCGAGGCCTGGAGGTGTCAGCCTCTGTACTCCCCTCCTGGCTGGGCGTCAGAGAGGGGCCTGAGTGGGAAATAACAGAGCTAACGCAGAACTGGGCCTCTAAGGCATGACTGTGTCTCCTTCAATCCTTTCCAAACCTCTGTCTGTTACAATTAGTGTTTCCATTATATAGACCAAGGAAGGACGGCTCGGCCATTGGCCCCGGTCGCTCCGTTGGAGTGATAGGGGAGGACTTGCACTCAGCTCCCGGGCCTGGAGTGTGTGAATGGAGCTACTCCTCAGGAAGGAAGATGTGCACATATTTAGTGTTCTCTGTGCACCAGACGCCGCGCTCAGTGCTGGGCCCTTTACCTGGAAAGTTAGGTTTATCACCCCATTTTACAGATAAGGAAGCTTGAGGCATGGAGGTTCATTCTTCTCCTCACTTGACTCACATTTCTCCAGCGTCTACTACTGTGCCCTCGGGACTGGGGACACAACGCTGAGCAAAAGAGACAAAAATGGCCGAAACTGGTTTGGCTCAGTGGATAGAGCGTCTGCCTGCGGACTGAAAGGTCCCGGGTTCGATTCCCGTCAAGGGCACGTACCTTGGTTGCAGGCACATCCTCAGTGGGGGGTGTGCAAGAGGCAGCTGGTCCATGTATCTCTCTCATCGACATTTCTAACTCTCTATCCCCCTCAATTCCTCTCTGTGTAAAAATCAATAAAATATATTAAAAAAAAAAAAAAAAAAAGAGAGAGAGAGAGAGAGAGAGAGAGAGAGACAAAAATGTCTTCATGGAAGTGGCAGTTCAGTGTTAGAAGACACAAAAGCAATTATGTCAAATGGAGAGACTAGTAAGCAGAGGATAGGGACAGGCATGTTGGCTAGGAGTGGGGCTGCTTTTTTAAAAATTGGGAAGTATGGCCGAAACCGGTTTGGCTCAGTGGATAGAGCGTCAGCCTGCAGACTGAAGGGTCCCAGGTTTGATTCCGGTCAAGGGCATGTACCTTGGTTGCGGGCACATCCCCAGTGGGGGACCTGCAAGAGGCAGCTGATTGATGACTCTCTCATCGATGTTTCTAACTCTCTATCCCTCTCTCTTCCTCTCTGTCAAAAAATAAATCAATAAAATATATTTTTAAAAAATGAATAAAATAAAAAATAAAAATTGGGAAGTATGCCACAATAAACCGTTAACCAGTCTGTACGTGTACCACAGAACTCTTCCTCCTGCAAAACTAAAACTCTGGCCCCATTAGATACTAATTCCCTGTTCTCTCTCCCGCCCCCACTGCCCCCCGCCCTTGGCAACCACCTTCCTACTGTCAGTCTCTGAATTTGACTATTTGACTACTCTAGGTGTCTCGTAGACGTGGAATCATACAGCCTTTACCCTTTTCTGTTTAGCTTATTTCAATTAGCAGAGTGTCTCCATGGTTTCAGACTTGTTGAAATGTCCTTTTTAGCCGGGACTGGTTTGGCTCAATGGATAGAGCATCGGCTTGAGGACTGAAGGGTCCCGGGGTTCGATTCCGGTCAAGGGCATGTACCTTGGTTGCGGGCATATCCCCAGTAGGTGGTGTGCAAGAGGCAGCTGATCGATGACTCTCTCTCATCGATGTTTCTAACTCTCTATCTCTCTCCCTTCCTCTCTGTACAAAATCAATAAAATATATTAAAAAAAAAAAAAAAAAGAAATGTCCTTTTTAGGGCTGAATAATATCTCGTCGTGTGGCCACATCACATTTTGTTTATCCACTCGCCTGTCCCTGGACACAGCATTGCTTTTTTTAAATTCAGGGGTCAGGAGAGGGTGAGGGTTAAGAAGAGCCGTGTAGGAGCAAAAGGATGAGCATGAAAATCTCTAGGGAAACGCCTTTCAGGCAGAGGGAGCAAATTTTTTCTTTTTTAATTTTATTTCAGAGAGGAAGGCAGAGGGACAGGGGGAGAGAGAGAAGCACCAATGATGAGAAGGAATCATTGATTGGCTGTTACTGGGGATCGAGCCTGCAACCCGTGCATGTGCCCTAACCGGGAACCGAACCATAACCTCCTGGTTCATAGGTCAACGCTCAATCACTGAGCCACTATGGCTGGGCGAGAGAGCTAGTCTTGAGACCAGAGGCAGAACCAGACAGGTGTGGAAGGTGTTGGCCCGGGACCGTGTGGAGGAGCTGAGGGAGCAGGAGGGCAGGGGGGCCCCCAGGCGGCTTTGTCTTTGAGGAGCAGGGCGGGTTCTGAGCGTGGCAGTGGCATGACTGACGGGGTGTCTTAGGTGGCTCCTCTGGCCAGAGAGCTTACCTCCCCACTCCGTCTGTCAGCTGTGCTAGTGACTTCCTCCCAAAAGGGACAGTCTGGAAAGAGGAGGTAGAAGGAGGAACCGTGGGAAAATGTGACAAACACGATCTCAACCAGGTTCAAGGCCAACATCCGTAGTCCTGAATCAGGTTGGTGGTATGTCCCTTTGATAGGATGAAAATGACACTTGACCCCTGTAGCCTTTCTCCCAATAAACCCCTAACTCCAGTCTTATCGTGAGAAAAACATCAGACAACTTGATGTGGATGGCTTGGCTTTGAGCTGCAAAAAGGAACAGCCACACAACGGCCCTACCTGGTGTGGCTCAGTGGATAGAGCGTTGGGCTGCGGACTGAAGGGTTGAGTCATATATGAGCATTTATTCCAATAATGCCGTCAATTGGGAGAGCAGCAGGTCACCCACACAATCTGCTCTGCAACCCCCGGTAAACCAGGTGCTTATATGGGGTCGGACAAACGGAATTAGAATGGATATGCATTGGCAAATATGTTCTCCCATGAAGCAGGCTCACTTTTCACTTAAAAAAAAAAAAAATATATATATATATATATATATATATATGTGTGTGTGTGTGTGTGTGTGTGTGTGTGTGTGTGTATTGATTGATTTTTTACAGAGAGGAAGAGAGAGGGATAGAGTTAGAAACATCGATGAGAATCATCGATCAGCTGCTTCTTGCACACCCCCTACTGGGTATGTGCTCGCAACCAAGGTTCATGCCCTTGAAAGGAATCGAACCCGGGAACTTTCAGTCCACAGGCTGACATTCTATCCACTGAGCCAAACCGGTTTCGGCTCTATTCACTTTGTTGATGACTTCTTTGGCTGTGCAGAAGCTTTTTATTTTGATGTAGTCCTATTTGTTTATTTTCTCTTCAGTTTCCTTTGCCCTAGGCCTAGGAGATGTATCAGCAAATATATTGCTGTATATTTGAGATGTTTGAGATTGTGCTGCCTATGGTTTCTTCTAAGATTTTTTATGGTTTTGCTACTTACTTTAGATCTTTTATCCACTTTGAGTTTATCCTTGTGTGTGGTGTAAGTTGGTGGTCTAGTTTCATTTTTTGGCATGTACCTGTCCAATTTTCCCAACACATTTATTTGAAGAGAGTATCTTTACTCCATTGTAGCTCTTGACTTCTTTTTAAAAAATATTTTATTGATTTTTTTACAGAGAGGAGGGAAGAGAGATAGAGTTAGAAACATCAATGAGAAACATCGATAAGCTGCCTCCTGCACACCCCCTACTGGGGATGTGCCCGCAACCAACGTACATGCCCTTGACAGGAATCAAACCTGGGACCTTTCAGTCCGCAGGCTGACCTATCCTCTGAGGCAAACCGGTTTCGGCTGTTCTTGACTTCTTTTCAAATATTGAGCATAATGGTTTGGGTCGTTTTTTCTGGGGCCTCTGTTCTGTTCCATTGATCTACATGCCTGTTCTTGTACCAAGCTGTTTAGAGCACAGTGGCTTTGTAGTATAACTTGATATTTTGTATTGTGATTCCTCCAACTTTGTTCTTTCTCAAGATTGCTGCAGTTAAAAAAAAAAAATTGCTGCAGCTATTTGAGGTATTTTTTGGTTTCATATAAATTTGTGGAGTGATTGTTCTAGATCTGTGAAATATGTCATTGGTATTTTAATCGGGGTTACATTGAATCTATTATATGGGGTAGGACAATGATACAGGGTTTGCCAATGATACAATCTATGTAACATTTTCCAATGATACATCTGATAAGGGGTTAACTTCCAAGATATCTAAGGAACTCATACAACTTAACAAGAGAAAGACAAACTTCCAAATTAAAAACTGGGCAAAGAGACCGGCTGATGTGGATGGATCAGTGGTTGAGTGTGCACCATAGACCAGGTGGTCACGATTAGATTCCAGGTTTCGGGCTCAATCCTCAAGAAGGGGAGTGCAGGAGGCTGTCAATCAATGAGTCCCTCTCATCATTGATGTTTCTAGTTCTCTCTCCCCTTCCTCTGAAATCAATAGAAATATGTTTGTTTGTTTATTTTAATATATTTTATTGATTTTGTACAGAGAGGAAGGGAGAGAGATAGAGTTAGAAACATCAATGAGAGAGAGTCATCGATCAACTGCCTCTTGCATACTGGGGATATGCCCGCAACCAAGGTACATGCCCTTGACCGGAATCGAACCCGGGACCTTTCAGTCCCCAAGCCGACGCTCTATCCATTGAGCCAAACCGGTTTCGGCGAGAAATATGTTTTTTTTTAAAAGAGGGCAAAGGACCTAAATAGATGCTTCTCCAAAGTGGACATACCAAAGGCTAAGAGACATATGAAAAAATGCTCGAAGTCACTAATCATCTGAGAGATGCAAATTAAAATCACAATGAAGCTGAAACTGGTTTGGCTCAGTGGATAGAATGTCAGCCTTTGGACTGAAAGGTCCCAGGTTCGATTCCGGTCAAGGGCATGTATCTTGGTTGTAGGCATGTCCCCAGTGGGGGGTGTGCAAGAGGCAGCTGACTGATGATTCTCTCTCATTGATGTTTCTAACTCTATCCGTCTCTCTTCCTCTCTGTAAAAAATCAATAAAATATATTTAAAAAAAAAAAAAAGATGTATGGACAGCATTTAAAAAATAAATAAAAAGAATGTGTATCCAGGACAATGGGGAGGGGATATGGAAATGGGGTGGGCTGGGAACCGGGTGGAGGGGACCTATGGGGGTAAAAAGAGGAACAACTGTAATAATCTGAACAATAAAGAATTATTAAAAAAAAAAAAAAGAAAAGAATGGGTATTATAGAATGGGGAAGTAGGCAAAAGGAATAAAAATGGGTATAATGATTACAGATTACAGGCGTTGCTGGCTGGGGTTAGTCTCTATTATTCGGTAAGGTTATCAATCTTTCTGATAATAGACAGTTCTTGAATGACAATGGACCGCATTCCAAGGTTGTCTCCCAGGGGCAAGTCAACTCCCAGGCCCCAGGGGTTAGGTTGACTCCTATGTCCCAGGTCAGGGGTGAGGGAATGGGAGGGTAGTGGGAGGGGGGAGGGAGAGGAGAGAGGATGTACAACTAACTCCCAGGCAGGTGAAAATGTGCTTTCTTTCATCAGAACAAAGCAATCACAATTAACAAAGCATGATTAATATTTAGCTAGCTCCCCAAATTCTATTCTGCCCCTGACACCAGGTCATAGCACAGTGTCTGGCACAGGGCAGTAATCCAGTAAGTAAGAGTAAGTGTGTGGCCCTAGCCAGTTTGGCTTAGTGGATAGAGCTGTGATATTGTGATTTATAAGAAATATATATTTGGTCTTCCTCCATTCCTACCACAAAACTCCTAAAACCCTTGGAATTTCTGAAGCAATTAGAGATGAGGGTTTGGGTTTTTTTTGTAAAGAATTATAAATTTATTAGGTCGCCGAAACCGGTTTGGCTCAATGGATAGAGCGTCAGCTTGGGGACTGAAAGGTCCCGGGTTCGATTCCGGTCAAGGGCATGTACCTTGGTTGCTGGCATATCCCCAGTAGGGGGTGTGCAAGAGGCAGCTGATCGATGACTCTCATCGATGTTTCTAACTCTCTATCTCTCTCCCTTCCTCTCTGTACAAAATCAATAAAATATATATTTTTTAAATAAATTTATTAGGTCATCTAGAAATCAGATGGGCTCAGCCCCAAAATGGCACTAGCCAAAAGGTATCTTTTGCTATTCAGAACAAACCCCTTTTATAAATATATTTTTATTGATTTCAGAAAGGAAGAGAGAGAGAGAAGCATCAATGATGAGAATCATTGATCAGCAGCCTCCTGTACGTACCTTACTGGGAATAGAATACAGCAACCTGGCCATGTGCCCTGGCTGGGAATTGAGCTGTGACCTCCTGATTCACAGATCAAACCTCAACCACTTAGCCACACTGGCCAGGCTCATAATAAGCCCCTTTCATGCTGAAACCGGTTTAGCTGAGTGGATAGAACGTCGGCCTGCAGACTGAAAGGTCCCAGGTTGGATTCCGGTCGAGGGCATGTACCTTGGTTGCGGGCGCATCCCCAATAGGGGGTGTGCAGGAGGCGGCTGGTCGATGTTTCTCTCTCATCGACGTTTCTAGCTCTCTATCCCTCTCCCTTCCTCTCTGTGGAAAATCAATAAAAAAATATGTTAATAAAATAAATTAAAAAAAAAATAAGCCCCTCTCAACCACACAAATTTATGTTAATGCATTGACTTCAGGAAAGCCCCCTTGGGTAACCTGAGAATGTGGGAGCTGGTTGCTAGAACTGACCATAGTTAGAGGACTGGAACTTGCAGGCCTAGCTCTACCTCTGGGGAGGGGAGATTAAGGGGCTGGAAATCCCATCACCAATGGCCAATGATTTAATCAGTCATGCCTATGTAATGAAACCCCCAAACCCCAAAAGGACAAGGTTCCGAGAGCTTCCTGGTTGGCAAACTGTGAAGGTGCTGGGTGGGTGATGCACCCAAAGAGGGTGTGGAAACTCTGCCCCTTTTCGCATGCCTTGCCCAATGCCTCTCCTCCAACTGGCTGCTCTTGAGTTTGTTCCTTTTCTAATAAATCGATAATTAGTAGTTAAAATGTTTCTGAGTTCTGTGAGCCACTCTAGCGAATTAATTTAACCCAAGTGTGTGGGGAGGGGTTTTGGGAAGGGTCCCGGGTTCAATTCCGGTCAAGGGCATGTACCTTGGTTGCGAGCACATCCCCAGTGGGGGGTGTGCAAGAGGCAGCTGATTAATGATTCTCTCATTGGTGTTTCTATCCCTCTCTCTTCCTCTCTGTGAAAAATCAATAAAATATATTTAAAAAAATTGAAATCATCATCTACCTTCTAAACCTGCATCGTCTTTTTTTTTTTTTTTTTTAAATGTTTGGAAACTATTGCATTTAAAAAATATTTTTTATTTCAGAGAAGGGAGAGGGAGAGATAGAAACATCAATGATGAGTATCATTGCTTGGCTGCCTCCAGCACACCCCATACTGGGGATCAAGCCCATAACCCTGGCATGTGCCCTCGACCGGAATTGAACCCAGGGCCCTTTCGTCTACAGGCCAATGCTCTATCCACTGAGCCAAACCATCCAGAGCCTTTGTTGCAGTATCTACCTCACTTGGCATTGTTAAAAAACAAAATTCAATTGAGCTGATCTGAAGACCTAATTGTCATTAGAAAACCATTTATGAATTGGGCAGCACCTCACCTAACAACTAGAAGGGACTAGTTGCATGAATTGGTAGGTTTTACAGGCGCACCTCAGAGGCAGTACAAGTTTGATTCCAAGATTACCCCAGTAAAGCAAGTATCACAATAAATTGTAAATTTCTTGCTAGTGGAGGTTCTAGCCTTCAATGTGTAAGAAAACAACATTTGGGAAATGGGATAAAGTGAAACACAATGGTAAACCAGTATAGGCAGAGAGAGGGTGGGACAAGGAAGTTCAGTGGATTCATTCAGGCAAGGTTACCTGCCCTGAGGGAAAGGCGAGGGGTTTTAACAGGTAATCCTCACTAGGACTGACCAGCTAATTCCAGACTGATTGGTTTAATATTCCATTTCCCAAGGACAGGTGTGGGTGGTTTAATTCCTCATAGGGGTGAATGCAGAAGGCAACTGATTGAAGTTTTGAAGTTTCTGTCACATCTCTCTTTCCCTCTTTCTTTTTTTTTCTCTTTCCCTCTTTCTCTCTAAGATCAATTTTCTAAAAAAAAAAAAAATCAATTCCTGGAAGAGGCTGAAACTGCAGGTACAGACATATCTTGGATATTGAGGGTGCAGTTCCAGAGCACTGCAATAAAGTTAGTGTAATCTTTTTTTCTGGAGGGTCTTGCTTTCAATTTATATAAAAAAGCAACATCTGTAAAGTGCAATAAAGCAAAGCTCACCCTCGCTGCTAGGGCCTAGCCAGTTTCACTCAGTAGCTAGAGAATCGGCCTGCTGAGGACTAAAGGGTCCCGGGTTTGATTCCCATCAAGGTCACATACCTTGGTTGCAGGCTCCTCCCTGCAGCCTGGGGCTCTGGATGGGATTTATGCAGGAGGCAACCAATGGATGTGTTTCTCTCTTCCACTCTCCCAAAAAATAAATGGAAAAATAGCCTCAGGTGAGGATAACAACAAAAAAGGAAACTGCAATAAAACTAAGCCTGTCAGTATTAAGTGTTGGTGGGGCTTACCAAAGTGACTCCATCTTGGGTGTGTTGTTTCTTTTTCTTTAAAAAAAAAAAAAAGCCGGGACGGGTTTGGCTCAATGGATAGAGCGTCGGCTTGGGGACTGAAAGGTCCCGGGTTCGATTCCGGTCAAGGGCATGTACCTTGGTTGCGGGCATATCCCCAGTAGGGGGTGTGCAAGAGGCAGCTGATCGATGACTCTCTCTCATCGATGTTTCTAACCCTCTATCTCTCTCCCTTCCTCTCTGTACAAAATCAATAAAATATATTTAAAAAAAATAATAATAAATAAAAAAAATACATTTTTTATTTCAGAGAGGATGGGAGAGGGAGACAGAAACATCAATGTGCCCTTGACAGGATCAAACTCGGGACCCTTCAGTCTGCAGGCCAAGACTGTTTATTTGAAGGACTCAGATTTAAAGATGGTGAATGATATATGGAAAATTTACATTTTTGTGTAGCTTCTTCCCTCTGGATCAAGGCTATATATAAGGGGCAGTGTCTTAGGTATAGAGTGAGAAGAAAATTTTGAAAGATATTTACAATAAATAATTGATACAATTTGCCGAAACCCGTTTTGCTCAGTGGACAGAGCATCGGCCTGCGGACTGAAAGGTCCCAGGTTCAATTTCAGTCAAGGGCATGTACCTTGGTTGCAGGCACATCCCCAGTAGGAGGTGTGCAAGAGGCAGCCGATCAATGTTTTTCTCTCTTCCTCTTTAAAAAAATTCTATTAAAATATATTTTTAAAAATTGATACAATTTGATGACGTTGGTCTGAGTACTTCAAATAAACAGTCTGAGTACTTCAAATAAAGACAGTATAGGCCTGCCTCTCAAGCCTTAGTTCTCACCTCTTCAAGACTCAGGATTTGTAGCCTCACACCAGGAAATTTCTCTCTTCTGTGCCTTAGCTCCTTGCTGTTCTCTTTATCTGGAAAGTAGCTTTTCTCCTAGCTGGCTAAATCCTACTCATCTTTTAAGGATGAGTTTAAGAGTTACCTCTTCTGGGAAACCCGGTTCTCCCAAGTACTCCAAACCTTCCGAAGCTGGGAAGAGGATCTTGTATTTCTACTCCTCTCACCTTACCCATCTCCAAGGGCAGAGGCCAGGTCTTATTTTCATCCTGCCTTCAGGGAATGTCTGAATGTCTACTGATTAGCACTGGTTAGAATACAGTCAAATTCAGGAATTAGTGCTTAGACTCCATAAAGCTCTCATTCAAATGTAATGTTCTCAAAATCCTCACTCAAGCATTGCCCTTGAGTTTGCAAAACATTCTGATAAGGCTCTTTATATCCTGAGGCAGAAGTTTAAAAAAAAAAAAAAGGGACTGTTTTTAAACCCTGGGGCTAGAGAAGAGCTTCAAGAAATAAGTTATCTTATACCGACAATAGCTTTGTAGAGAGTCAGGTGCTATAAAGGTGACCCCGCCCTCACTGTGCGCCTCTGCAAAATCCCAGGCACATCAAGCTCTCCCTCCAAGACTACAAATCCCAGCATGCCTCGAATACAATGAGTGGCAGCGCGCAGTGCACGCCGGGACCTGTAGTCCGGTTCCAGTTCAGGAAAAGGCCCCGAACGTCCCGTGACGTCAGGAGGGCTCGGGAAAGGGAGTCGGAACCGGTCCAGGTTCAAGTCAAATCTTCCTCTAGAGAGCAGAGCCTGGTTTCTTTGGTGACCCGGTGTCAGGCCCCACCCCACAGTACAGCGGACCTATGGTGTGCGTTGAGTAGCCTCTCGCGTGATTCCTTCACGGTTAAACGGGGGAGGACCAGAAGGCAAGAATAGGCAGCCTTTAGCCCTCGCGGCGCCGACTTGTCAGGGTAGCGGTACACAGGACGCCTCCCTGCACACGGGCAGAGACGCTGCTTCTCCGGCGGCGCTGAAGAGGACGCGGCAGAACTCTCTCTGACAACCACTCGCCTCTCCTCCGCCCGTCAGCTTCGAGGCGCGGGAGGCGCAAAGGCTGCTGGGAACGCGCATGCGCCCATCCGGGTGGGGAGTACTTTCCAACGTCTGCGGGAGCGAGGGGCGGGGGGAGACAGTGTCGCGTGTCTGCGGCGGTGCTTTGCGGCCGGTCGTGCGCGGGCGGGCGCGGGCGGGCGCGGCGGCCGTGGCGCGCGCAGGTGATTGACTGGCCAGCTGGCTGAGGGAGCGTCTGGTCTTCATCGCTGGCAGGTGGCGGAGCCCAGTTGGGCGGCTGCGGAGGCGGCAGCGGGAGCCCGACTGCGGAGGCGCTCCTCCTCTGGCCAAGGCCATGGCCCCGCGGCTGCAGCTGGAGAAGGCCGCCTGGCGCTGGGCGGAGACGGTGCGGCCCGAGGAGGTGTCGCAGGAGCACATCGAGACCGCCTACCGCATCTGGCTGGAGCCTTGCATCCGCGGCGTGTGCAGGTGAGGCCCGTGCACCGGGCTTGCGACCCTCCATCGCGTCGGACCTTGCAAAACAGGGCTGGGGGTCGGGCTGGGGGGAGGAGGACGGCGGCCGGTCGCGTGCATCCCGCAGGAGCGGAGAGGAGCCGGCGGGGGGAGGCTTCCTCCTCTCCGCCGTCCGGGCGACCTGGGAAGCGCAGGCTGCCCGGGCTCTGCGCGGCGGTGATGCTGCTGAAAGCTCATCTGCAAGGGTTCTGGGCTCTTCCCTAGAAGATGGCGGGGGAAATGGTTAAAGGCAGGAGCCCAGAGCTCAGCTAACCTTGGTGGGATGTCTTGGCCACGGCTCGGCTTTTTGTTTGTAAAAGGGAACTACTTCGGAGTGAGCCTCCCTCGTTACAGCGCATCCTGCGTGAGTGTTGACGCTGAAGCATTGGTCATCTTCGTGTTACTTTTGGGTAGGCTTGCTTTGGAAAAACGTATGGTTACCCTTGTCATCGGTGCTCTTCGTCCTCCTGGTGACCTCCCTTCTTTCGTGAATCTAGTATTTTTTTTAGCGTGTCTTCCCCCCCCCCCTTTTTTTTTTGTCTTTCAGACTCTCTCTACCAAGTATGATGTTTGAGTTGTGCAAGTTTTGCCCTTCCCTTTGCTCAGCCTCTGAACCTTGCCTTTCTTTTTAGATCGAATCCTTGGGCTTTGTGCCCGACTCTTCTGCTTTTCCACCTTTTCACGCGGGAACTATAGTTTTTGTTCCGGAATGTTGTTGCATTGACTTGGCCGAGCCGGGCATGCTCAGTAGCCGCCTTGCAGCGGGCTCTCTGGTTTCTGCGTTCGGTGGCGGGATCCGGAAGGAATGGGAGTCAAGGTCTCCGCTCTGGAGCTTCCAGTCTGGCTGCAGAAGCCAGACAAAGTTAGGA
Source organism: Pipistrellus nathusii (assembly GCA_963693515.1). Taxonomy (NCBI): domain Eukaryota; kingdom Metazoa; phylum Chordata; class Mammalia; order Chiroptera; family Vespertilionidae; genus Pipistrellus; species Pipistrellus nathusii. The sequence goes on along the minus strand of OY882859.1, from coordinate 11,857,020 downwards.
AACTTCCATAAGGAAAAGGAAGCCGTCCCAGCTCTGGGCGCCGGCCTCACAGGGAGGGCAGATCTGACTCCAGCAGTGAGTGCTGGGACCACCAGAAGGGCCTGTGTAATAGAATTTATTAACAAGCTCGGTCGTCCTCTCAACACAATTAGGCTCCAGAGCAACCAAAAAGTGTATGCACTTTCACGTAGTTCTGATTTTCCCGGGAGGAAAGGAGTAGAAATTGGCTGAGATCAGTAGAAGGTGGATGTCAGAGAGAGGATGAGTTTTTAGCTGCGGTTGCAAACTTTACACACCCAAGCAGGGTTTTTGTTTTTTGTTTGTTTTTTTTAAACATGGAGATATAATTCACATAGACGATTCACTTTGAAATGTAGAGTCCAGTGTTTTTTTTTGTTTATGTATACACAGGGTTATCCAGCCATCATCACAATCTGGTTTTAAGACATTTAGGGCCCCCTGAAAGAAGCCCTGTTAGATTGGCACTCATTTCCCCCTTCCCTCCCCCCCTGATGCCCAAGCTCCAGGCAATCACTGATCGATTTAACGCCGCTACTATAAATTTACCTATTTGGGACATTTCGTGTAAATGGAATCATGCAAAATTTGGACTTTGGTGACTGGCTTCTTTAACTTAGTATAATATGTTCAAGGATCATCCATGTTGAAGCATGTATCAGTATTTCTAAAGCATTGTGTAAGAAAACATCATTTGTCATTGTAAGGCTCCCAATTCAGTGTGTACAGCTTTTACAGGGTTGTGCACACATCCCGGTGGTCTTGTTTTAGTCCTTGTGTTCCATCCCCCTAAAAAGAAACTTCATATCCATTAAGTTCACTTCCCATTTCCCTCCCCTCACTCCCTAGCAGCCACTGTTCTGTCTCTGGATTTCTCTAGAATGGATATTTCATCAAATGGACTTATAAAACATGTGGCCTTGCCGAGGCCGGTTTGGCTCAGTGGATACAGCGTGGGCCTGTGAACTGAAAGGTCGCGGGTTCGATTCCGGCTAGGGGCATGTATTATACCTTGATTTCGGGCACATCCCCAGTGGGGGCTGTGCAGGAGGCAGCTGATCAATGTTTCTCTCTCATCAATGTTTCTAACTCTCTATCCCTCTCCCTTCCTCTCTGAAAAAAAAAAAAAAATCAATAAAATAATAATAATAAAAAACAACAACCATGTGGCCTTTTCGGGGGTGGTGGGGTTGTGTATGGCTTTCACTTTGCATAATGTTTTCAAGAGTCATCCATGTGGTCGCATGTATCAGTACTTGATTCCTTTCTCTGGCTGAGTACATTTTATTGTTTAAATTGACCACATTTCCTTTATCCATCAGTTGATGGACTTAAGAAACGCCCTCCCTACCTTTGCTGGAGGGCTCAGTGATTAGAAGGCACGTGCCTCCCTGCCTCTATGCAACTTATCTGTCTCCCTCCCTTTTACTCTGTAAAAGCCATGGGAAAAATATCCTCAGGTGAGGATTTAAAAAAAAAAAAAAAAAAATCCCAATCTTTTATTGAGGAATAATTGACAAATAAATTGTATTATATTTAAAGTGTGTAAAGGTGCTGACTTCATGTGTGTGTGTGTATTTGGTATGAGTTACCAAGATCAAGATAAATAAACCTGATGGACATTTTGATAATTTCCAGTTTTTGGCTATTGCCAGGAGTGTTGCTAAGAACATTTGTTAGGACATCTGTTTTCTGTTCTGGAGATACACTGTACCTAGGAGTGGGCTTGCTGGGTCACATGGTAATTATGTTTAATTTGTTGAGGAGCTGCTACACGGTTTTCCATGGCTGCCCTGCTGTTTTACATTCCCACCAACAACGTAAAAGGGTCCAATTTCCTTGCCAACATTTGTTACTTTCTATGTTTTCTTTTTTTCAATGGCATTTCATTGTGGTTTTGATTTTCCTAATGACTAATGTATTGAGCATCTTTTCATGTGCTCCTTGGTTATTTTCTTTCTTTTTTTTTTTTAATCCTCACTCGAGGATATTTTTATTCTATTTTAAGAGAGAGTAGAAGGAAGGGAGGAGGAGAGAGAAACATCAATGTGAGAGAAGCCATCGATTGGTTGCCTCCTGAATGTGCCATGACCATGGGGATGGGGATTGACTCTGCAACCCAGGTACAAGCAAGCCCTTGCCTGGGAGTCAAATCTAAGACCCTTTGGTGGATAGGCTGGTGCTCTAACCACTGAACACACCAGCCAGGGCATCATTTCTTTTTTTTTCTTTTTTTTCTGAATAATCCATTTTGTGTATACACCTACTACATTTTATATATATTTATTCATCAGTTGATGGACATTTGGGTCATTCTCTTTGTTAGCTACTATGAATAAAACTGCTGTGCACATTTGTGTATAGATTTTTGCGTGGACATTATGGACAAGTTATTTTTCAAAGTGGCTACCTTATTTTATATACAAAGTATAAGGATTCCAGTTTCTCCATCTTTATAGCTGATGTTTGTCTTTTTTTGGTTTGCCTCTTTTCTTCTGGCCATCTGGTGAATGTGAAATGACTTTGGTTTGCATTTCTCTGATGACTAATAATGTTGAGTATCTGTGCTTTTTGGCTAATTCATATATCTTTGGAGAAATGTCTATTCAAGTGCTTTGCCCATTTAAAAATTGGATTATTTGTCTTTTATTATTGAGTTGTAAGAGAATTATTTTTTAAAATTTATCTTTATTGTTGAAAGTATTACAAATGTCCCTCCTTTTCTCCTCATTCACCTCCACCCTGAACCTCCCCCCCCCCGAGATATATTTATTTATTTATTTATTTATTTATTTATTTATTTATTTATACTAGAGGCCCAATGCACGAAATTTGTGCAAGGGTCTCAGGCCCTCGCACCCCAGCTTCATTTGGCTGTCTGGTCTAATTAACATATACTTTTATCACTATAGATTGGATATGGTCCCTTATTTGCGTCTTTCATTCTGTGGGTTGTTTTTCATGTTCTTGATGGTAATCATTTGCAGTACAAAAGCTTTTAATTTTGATGCAGTCCAGTTTTTTAATAACTTTTACTAACGTATTTTTTAAAATATATTTATTGATTTCAGAGAGGGAGGAAGAGAGAAATAGGAACATCAGTGATGAGAGAGAACCATCCATTGGCTGCCTCCTGCATGCCCCCATTGGGGATCAAACCCACAACTCAGGCATGTGCCCTTGGCCAGATCGAACCCAGGACCCCTCAATCCACAGGTGGACGCTCTTTCCACTGAACCAAACTGGCCAGGGCATATTAAGAAAAAAAAAAAAAAAAAAAAATATATATATATATATATATATATATATATATATATATATATGTATTTAAAATAATATATTTTATTGATTTTTTTACAGAGAGGAAGGGAGAGGGATAGAGAGCTAGAAACATCGATGAGAGAGAAACATCAACTAGCTGCCTCCTTCACACTCCCCACTTGGGATGTGCTCACAACCAATGTACATGCCCTTGACTGGAATAGAACCTGGGACCCTTCAGTCCGCAGACCGACGCTCTATCCACTGCTGAGCCAAACTGGTTTCAGCACTGGCTAAAATATTTTTTAAAAAGAGCACACTCACACTGGGAATTGAGCCCACAACATGTGCCCTTGATTGGAATCAAACCTGGGACTCTGCAGTCCACAGTCCAACATGCTAGCCACTGGACCAAACCAGCTAGGGCTTTATTGAAATATTAGAGACCTGGTGCACGAAAGTCATATATGGATAGAATCCCTAGGCCTGCCTGGCTGGTGATCAGGGCCTTCCTTTGTTTTGCGCTGCCCCTTGGGGGTCAGCACACATCATAGCAAGCAATTGAACTCCTGGTGGAACTCCCAAGGGGACACTTTGCATATTAGCCTTTTATATATATAGGTTTTTAAATTTTTTTTAAATTTTGTTTATTAATCCTCACCTGAGGATATTTTTCCCAATGCTTTTCAGAGAGAGTGGACCGGAGCTGAGGGTGGGGGAGAGAGAGAAAGAAAAACATCAATGTACCTGAGATCTTAGTTGAGACTCTTAGTTGTGTGGGCTGACGCTTTCACCACTTAGCAACAGGCACACAGGCTAACAGGGTGATTAGAGAGAAACATTGATATGAGAACAGAACAATCATTGGCTGCCTCCTGCATGCCCCCTGCCCAGAATTGAGCCCAAAACCCCAGGCATGTGCCCTACCCAGAATCAAACCCACAACTTTTCAATGCACAGGACAGCTCCCAGCTGAGCTACACTGGCCAGGGTTCACTTTCCTTCTGATTGAGCCTTTCTTGACTCTTAGCAAGAAGAGATTAAATTATCCATATGAAAGGTTTCATCAGTTATTTTTTTTTTTATACTTTACACACTTTGTTATGAGATGCCAGAGCTGCAGAGGTGTTTAACCACATTCAAAGACTAGATGAATCAGGGCCGTTATTGATATTTCTCAAACTGCTTAAGTTCAATCACAGGAGGAAAGCAATCTGTACTAAATTCTTTACCCACAAAATTCTGCAAATATTGTGTCTTCACTCTTAAAACTAGACATGTTTCCTAACAGTGAGGATAATAGTCAAGTAAATTCCTGGTGGTAAAATCGGTGGGTAAGCATTGTGCATTTTTTCATTGTGATCCACCTTATTTTTTTTTTAAATATATATTTTATTGATTTTTCACAGAGAGGAAGAGAGAGAGATAGTCGGAAACATCAACGAGAGAATCATCAATCAGCTGCCTCCTGCACACCCCCCACTGGGGATGCACCCGCAACCAATGCACATACCCCTGACCGGAATTGATCTGGGACCCCCTCAGTCCTCAGACCAACGCTCTACCACTGAGCCAAACCGGTTTAGGCATGATCCACATTATTAACTTGCCCTTCAGAGTCAAGGTTCTATCTTACATTCCTCTGTCAATGTGTAAGAATGTCTTGTTTCCTCCTACCATCACCAGCACGATATATTAACCATGCTTATTGATCTGATAGGTGGGAATGGTGTCCTGTTAGTTTGCTCTTTTTGGTGACAGTTAAAATTTTGATATGAATTTTTATTGTGTGTGTTTTTTTCATATATATATTTTATATATGAATTTTCAAAGTCTGGACTTATCTAGTTCTCATTAGAGGAATAGTAGTACATGACTTATAAAGTTAAAACTTTACACAAATGAAATGCAATCTATAAAGTTACTGTCATGACATTTTTATTTTATTTTAAATATGTATTTTTATTGATTTCAGAGAGGAAGGGGGAGAGAGAGAGAGATAAAAACATCAATGATGAGAGAGAATCATTGATTGGCTGCCTTCTGCACGCCCCACACGGGATGGAGCCAGCAACCTGGGCATGTGCCTTTGACAGAATTGAACCTGAAACCCTTCAGTCCACAGGCCAATTCTCTATCCACTGGATCAGACCAGCTAGGGCTGTCATGCCATTTTAAAAACACCTTGAAGACTACTAGGCCTCATTCTTAAACTTTTTTTGTAAGGAAATTAGTTTCAGTTTATTTTTTGAGAGCCAGAGACAAGGATTTATTGTTACACTTATTTATGCATTCATTGGTTGATTCTCTTTAAAAATTTTTTTATTGATTTTCAAAGGTGAAGAGAGAAGGAGAGAGGTGGAGGCATCAATATGAGAGAATCATTAATTGGCTGCCTCACGTACACCTCTTACTGGGCATGTGCCCTGACCAGGAATCAATCATGACTTACTGGTTCAGAGGTTGAACTCAACCACATCTCCTCACAAGCAACCACTGCCCTTATTTTGGATAGAATTGATTTTGCCAATTTTGAACTTTGTATACATTGTAGCTCCTTCTGTTTCTGGCTTGTGCTCAGCATTGTGAGATTCATGCCTGTTGGTAGCAGTAGTGTGTTCCTTGTTAGAGCTGTACAGTATTCCATTGTTACTATATACTTTATTCTTCCTTCTGGTGATAGTCCATTTTGTGTTTTTTCAGTTTTTGGCTGTTATGAATAAAGCTGCAATGAAAATTCTTATATCTTTTCATGCTATATATGCATTTTAAAATGTATTTTTATTGATTTCAGAGAGGAGGGGGGGGAGAAAGAGAGAGAAAAAAAGAAAGAAACATGATGTGAGAGAGAAACATTGATCAGTTGCCTCCTGTACCCATCCAACCAGGATAGAACCCAAAAACTCCAGGTTGTGCTCTTATGAGGAATTGAACTGGTGACCTTTTGGTGCACAGGATGACGGCTCAACTAACAGCACACCTGCCGGGGCTATTTTATTGATCTGTAGGAGTTTATTTTGATACAGGTGTTTGTTGGATATATTGTAACGAAAATATCTTCTAGTCTTGCTAGCTTTTAAATTTTTTTTTAAACAAAATTTAAAAAAAAATTGATTTCAGAGAGAGATTGAGCCTACAACCCAGTCATGTGCCCTAACTGGGAACTGAACCATGACCTCCTGGTTCATGGGTTGACGCTCAAGCAGAGCCACTCCAACTGGTCGCTTTTTAACTTAAATGGCATATTTGATTAGCAGAAGTTCAAATTCCAGGATAGTCCAATTTACCAGTATTTTTCTTTATGACTATTGCTTTCTTTGCATGTATCTCATTTAATAAATTGCTATTTTCCCCAAGATCCTAAAGGTATTGTCCTGTGTTATTATCTTCTGCAAGCTGATTGGTTTATTTTTCTTGGTTAGATCTAAGGTCCACCTGGAATCAATTACTTACTTATCCTTGTCAGTTGGGAAGTAGGGGCATGGAAAAGTTACAGATTTCCTGGACTCTGTCACCATAGCTGGGTAAAAGGTTGAATGACTGCTAATGGGAAACATCTCTGTTGCTAGAGAAAGTAACAGGTCTAAGTGAAAAGAGAGGCATATATAGGGGAAAATTAACCAGAAAAGTTAACACATCAACCAAATAAGACTCTTGCAAATCTTTTTTTTTTTTCTTTTCATTTTATTTTTATTTATTTTTAAATATATTTTAACCGCTGAGCCAAACCGGTTTCTGCAGTTTTCATTATTTTTTAAAGCCAGGAAGACAGTATATTTAAGTGGACCCTTAGACAGTTAATTTTGGAATATGTGGTATACTCCATAGTTCTAAGTCCGAGAGGTAGAAAAACATGGGAAGCATGCATAGCCTTTTACTCTGAATTTGCAGCTAGCAAGTGCTCGGTGAACCGCTTCAGAGATGGTGGTTTCCTTTTTAGAGTGTATTTACCTTTACCTAAACAAACAGGCCTATTACACCCATTTTTCTTTTATTAAAAAAATATATGTTTATTGATTTCAGAGAGAGCTGTCTCCTGCCCCCTGCTGGGGATCATGCCCCAAATCCAGACATGTGTTTGCTCTGAACAGGAATTGACCTATGCCCTGGGTCATATGTCAGTGCTCAACCACTGAACCACAGCAGCTGGGCTTATATCAGCCTGATCTCCAGGGGAGCGGGGCCTAAGCTAGCAGATGGACATCCCATGAGGGGCCCCAGACTGTGAGAGGATGCAGGCCAGGCCAGGGACTCCCCCCCCCCCCCCCCCCCCCCGTGCATGAATTTCATGCATGAGGCCTCCAGTTCTATATAATAAAAGCCTAATATGCAAATTGACTGAAGGCAGAACAACCAGTTGAACACCCAGTCACGGTGATGTGCACTGACCATCAGGGGACAGATACTCAATGCAGAAGCTGCTCGCAGGCTCCAGGCCATTCAAGGCAATGCCAGCAGGCACCCCCCCCCCAAAAAAAAAAAAAAAAAAAATCACCCCATTGGGTGATCGCTGGTCAGGCCTAGGGGCCCTACTATCTAATAAAGAGGCAATATGCTAATTGACCATCATCCACAGCAGAGGCCAAGTTCCCATAAGGAGCCTTAATGAGCAGTCAGCAGGGACCTGAGGCTACGCCCTCCCCCACCTCCATAGGGCCTGATAGGGGAACTCTGGTTGTGCCCCCCACCAGGTGGAGCTTTACTGGGGACTTCAGGCCACGCCCCCACTCCAGCACCAGGTGGGGGGGCGAGGAGGGGGGACACATCAGAATACACCCTCGCCTGGCAGGGCTTGACAGGAGACCTCAGGCTATGCCCCCCACCCAGTGGGGCTTGCCGGGGGACCTCAAGGTGCACCCCCAGTGCTGGGTCAGGGGAACTCAGGCCGTGCTCCCATCCAGTGGGGCTTGACGGGGTCCCTGAGGCTGTGCCCCCCTCCTGGTGCTGGGCCGCGGGGACTGAGGCTGCACTTGACAAGGGAACCTTAGGCCATGACCCCACCCAGCAGGGCTTGACGGAGGACTTCAATGCATCCCCCCTCCTCCCAATCCTGGCACCAGGCCAGGGAACCTGAGGCTACGGCCCCTGCCCAGCAGGGCTTGACAGGATGGGACTGGCCGGGTCTGGGTCTCCCGCGATTTTGAGGTGCATGTGGGTGGGTGGGTACTTGACTCTGGCAGTTAGACCTTGCTCTGGGAGCCCTTGAAGGATGTCCAGCTGACAGGGAGCCAGCCTAGACCACAGCTGGACACGTGCTGCCTCAGAGGTGGGGGAGCCCTCGCTGTGGATGTGTGTGTACCACATCCCCAGAGATAAAAAGCTTCTGCACAGCAAAAGAAAGCAACAAAACACCAAGAAAGCCCCCTGCATTAGAGCACATATTTGTCGGTTAAGGAGCATGCTGGTTACCTTAGCTTTGATCACTTGGTTAAAGTGTATCTGCCAGGTTTCTATACTCAAAGCTACTACTTTTCCTTTGTAATTACTAAACAGCTTGTGCTGAGTCTGTTACTTCTCAAACTTGCCCATTCTAGCATCCTTGATGATTGTTGCCTGACTCTGTAATTAAAATGGTGATCTTCTAATTCTGCCCTTTTACTTTGTAAATTGGCTTTCTTTAGAGATTTCCCACCCATGTCATTATAGACACCTAGTTTATTCAATAGCTTATAATCCTATTGTTACTTATTTTGTTGGATCAAAATTGTTCCTGATCTGGCAGTGGAGCCCCTTTAAAACACATTTTAACACGTCCCAGCATGCTTTGAGTGCATCTTTAATTCTCTGGGCACAGCAGATATTCCATGTTTATCTTGTGTTTTCCATTTCCCATGCCCAGCCTTAACAACAGCCATTTCTCCAAGGAGCCCTGGGTTCTCCTTGTGGGGATTATTTTGAAATAAAGATCTGGTTGCTAGGTGTGCTCATAAGTACTGCCCAGTATTTTACCTGACAACCTATTCTGCCTTCTCTCTATATACTATACCTCCCTAGCTCTCCTCTCCAAAATTTGGTTCCCTTTGTCAGTAAATTTACTTTTTGTTGAGTTGTAGAATATATAGGAAATTGTTTCAGAATTGTTCATGCATGTCTCTGGAAAGGAAGCCTTTGAGAGTTTGTAATTTATTCCTTTTGTCTTTACCTTAAAGACACTACTGATTGAGATTGCTGACCACTGTTTAGGTTGCTAGAGTTAGCCCCCCCCTCCTTCAGTGTGGATATGTTACTTATGAAAATATATTTGTGTTGAATTTAGGGTTCCCCCCATCCTTATTAACTGTGTGTGTGTGTGTGTGTGTGTGTGTGTGTGTGTGTGTGTGTGTGTGTGTGTGAGAGAGAGAGACGCCAGAATTCAACAGTGTAGGGAACATTATAGTAAAAAAGTGTCACACACCTCTCTCTCTTTTTTTTTTTTTTTACCCTTATCCTAATAGGTAATCAATTTCATTGGTCTCTGCTTTGTCTTTTTTTTTTTTTTAATGTATTTTTATTCATTTAAGATAGGGAAAGAGATAGAAATATCAATGATAAGAGACTCATTGATCTGCTGCCTCCTACACTGGGGATCAAGCCCACAACCTGGGCATGGGCCCTGACTGAGAATTGAACAGTGACCTCCTGGTTCATAGGTCAACGCTCAAACACTGAGCCATGCTGGCAGGGCTGTCCTTGTATTTCTTATTGCTCATGCATGCACACACACACACACACACACACACACACATACACACTCACACACTAGTATACTGTACGTACTCTTTTGCACTTTGCTTTTTTCACTTACTAATATAGCCTAGGAATTCGAGAGCTTCTTCCTGCTTTTTGTTTGTCGGTTGCATAGTACTCTTATGTGTGTGTGCCATATCCCCTGGTTGGTCATTAGTTTGTTTCCGGCAGTTTGCAGTTCAAACAGTGCTGTAAGGAAAGACCTAGTGCTTGTGTTTTTGCACTGAAGGAGTTGTATCTTCAGAGTGATTTCTTAGAGATGAAATGGTTAGCTGTAAATGTAGATTTGTTAAGAGACTACAAAATACTTCTCTGTAAGAGTCCTACCAGTTTGTATTCTCATTAGTAGTAAATTCATTGTTTTCCATAGACTCACAAACTGAATGTTAAGTATGGTGGAATACTTTCTCAGTTATGTTAATCTTATAGATAACAAATAGATTTTTAAAAAATGGTATGTCATTATAGTTTTAATTTGATTTTTTCTTATAATGGAACTATAGTATTTTAAAATTAAACTTTTTTCTTTTTCTTTTCCATAGACGAAACTGCAAAGGAAACCCAAATTGCTTGGTTGGGATTGGTGAGCATATTTGGTTAGGAGAAATAGATGAAAATAGTTTTCATAACATTGATGATCCCAATTGTGAGAGGAGAAAAAAGGTGAGCCGTCATTTTTAAGTGATTTCATATGGTATCCTATGTTGGTTGTCTATGATCAGAAACCATGATTGGTTTCTGGTGAGTGTGAAATAGGGCTTTCATCAACATCATGCCCTACCCTTGGCCAAGGTGGCTGAAGGTGGTTCTACCATGTTGGTTGAGACAGTTTTAACAAAATTACCTGAAATTTAAAAAATGATACCTCCTATAACTTTTTTTTAGTTGTAAATTTTCTGTTTGTAGAACTCATTTGTGGGCCTCACTAACCTGGGAGCTACTTGTTATGTCAACACATTTCTTCAAGTCTGGTTTCTCAACTTGGAGCTTCGGCAGGCGCTGTACTTATGTCCAAGTACCTGTACTGACTACATGATGGGAGATGGCATCCAGGAAGAGAAAGGTCAGTGGGATGGGATGGGTTGGGATGAGTATGCTAGGAGGTCACATCCGAACCAGCCAAATAGAGGAAACTTACTTCCGAGTGTTCCTTCCATGTCAGGCATGGTTGTAGTTCTCTATAAACATTGTCAGGATTCAAAATCATTTTCCTTTTTTCTCTGTATCTATCGTTTATGTAAAAAATGGCTAACACTCGCCTAGCCAGTATAGCTCGGTGGTCGAGCATCGACCTATGAACCAGGAGATCACAGTTTGATTCTAGGTCAGGGCACATGCCTGAGTTGTGGGCTCAATCTCTAGATCCCCAGTAGGGGACGTGCAGGAAGCAGCCAATCAATGATTCCCTCTCATCATTGCTTCTGCTCCCTCTCCCTCCCTCTCTAAAACCAATAAAAAAAAAAAAAGGCTAATATTCAAGTGAAGAAAATATGTTTGATGATTCTTTAAAATTTTCTTTAGCATTTAAAAAATTTTTGATTTTTAGAGATATATATATTGATTTGTTATTCCACTTATTTATGCATTCATATGATTCATATATTCAAAAATATATATATATATTTTTTAATTGATTTGTTTGAAGAGAAGGATAGAGAGTTAGAAATATTGATGAGAGAAACGTCAAGCAGCTGCCTCTTGCACACTCCCCACTGGGTATGTGCCGCAACCAAGGTCCATGTCCTTGACTGGAATCGAACCTGGGACCATTGAGTCTGCAGGCCGATGCTCTATCCACTGAGCCAAACTGGTCAGGGTTGGTTCAGATTCTTGTGTATGTCCTGACCCAGGATCAAACTCACAACCTGGATGCATCGGGATGATGCTCTAACCAACTGAGCTACCCAGCCTGGGCTACATTTTATATTCTTATGTAGTTTACAGGTACACTTCTCTTAGTAATAGGCTGTGATTGTAGTCCATTAATTTCTAGTGACTGATAAAAATCAGTAAATAAAGCAGGCAGGATTACTCTTTTACCTAGTTTGTTACCTTGATGTATTTTAATTAATAAATAGTTCGGTATAATGCCAAGTAAGCAAATAACACTAAGAAGCTACTGTCAACTCTAATGAGGGCAATATACAGTCCAGGGCAAGGCCCTAGTTAATAGTTCATCTGTAAGCCTCGTGCTGTATTTTATATGATTGATTGGGGCACAATGCTAACCTCTTTATTTTTTTTATTTTTTTTTGTATTTTTATTGATTTTGGAGAAGAAAGGGAGAGAGAGGTTGAAGCATCAATGATAGAATCATTGATCATCTGCCTTCTGCATGCCCCCTACTGGGGACGAGCCAGCAACCCAGTCATGTGCCCTTGACTGGAATTGAACCTGGGACCCTTCAGTGTCCCATGTCCTCCCCCCCCCCCCCCCCCCCCTACACACACACACTCTATCCACTGGGCCAAACCAGCCAGGGCACAATGCTAATCTCTTTTGCTAGGAGTGGGAAAAGATAGGATTTGTAAGCCCCACATCTTGCCGTCCTTCAGACAATGGTGATAGTTGAGGGTCTTGAGGGTCTTGGTTTTGTGCTTGTCAATGGTAATCTTTGCTTCACAACACAATGTTTAAAAATCCTTAAGTTTGGCCGAGACCGGTTTGGCTCAATGGATAGAGCGTCGGCTTGGGGACTGAAGGGACCCGGGTTCGATTCCGGTCAAGGGCATGTACCTTGGTTGCGGGCATATCCCCAGTAGGGGGTGTGCAAGAGGCAGCTGATTGATGACTCTCTCTCATCAATGTTTCTAGCTCTCTATCTCTCTCTCCCTTCTTCTCTGTACAAAATCAATAAAATATATTTAAAAAAAAAAAAATAAAAAAATAAAAAAAAAATAAAAATCCTTAAGTTTGTTTCCTCAATGCTTTATTTCTATAGTTCTGAATATTTACATCTAGATCAATAGTGTGTTAAATATTTAAGATAATAGTGTATGTAAAGGATGAAATCCTAAAAATGGATCATTTAAAAATTTTTAGCATTGTTTTGCTGAAGCATAAATTTACTAATGAGAAGATAATTAAACAACAAATGAAAACTAAATTTTTATTTTATAAAATGATGTACCATAGCTGAAACCGGTTTGGCTCAGTAGATAGAGCTTCAGCCTGCGGACTGAAAGGTCCCAGGTTCGATTCTGGTCAAGGGCATGTACCTTGGTTACTGGCACATCCCTTCCTCTCTGTAAAAAACTTAAAAAAAAAAAAAAAAAATATATATATATATATATATATATATATATATATATATATATATATAGAATAAACATAAAGATGTACCATAGCCAGAATTCTTTAGGTATCTTTATGAAATTTAAATATTTTTTCTAAACACATAAATTGTAACATTTCACCAACGTTCTTCATAAGCATGTACATTTCTGCTGTTACCTTTTTTTTTTTTAAATATATATTTTTTTAATAAAGAGAAGAAGGGAAAGGGAGAGATTGAAACATCAGTGATGAGAGAAAATCATTGATCGGCTGCCTCTTGCACATCCCCCTACTGGGAATTGAGCCCACAACCCAGGCATGTGCCCATGACTGGAATTGAACCCAGGACCCTTCAGTCCGAAGGCTGACTGCTCTAACCACTAAGCAAAACTTGCTAGGGCTCTGCTGCTATCTTAAGTCAACAGTGCTATGTAGTAGAAAGGCTTACGTTGGGAATGATGGGATCTGAGTTCTAGGCACAGCTCAGCCACTCCGTTATTTTCTAGACAGGAAAACCAGTTGAAGATCTTATGGAATATAAATAGCCTGTAAAATAAGAGTTGGAATAGATAAGACCTACTTGATAACTTTTAACAGGCTGCAAAGACCTTGCACCTCAGGAAGTAAGATTTTTATCTTTATTTTGCAAATGAAATAACTGATTTCCTGGAGGTCACAAAAGAGATAAACTGTCAGTTTAATCAGAAGACAAACTGCACAATAACTTGAACGGAGAAAGCAAAGGGGATTATTAACAGGAAATTCAAGTAATGGGGAATTGTTTAGTAAGAATTAAACAGGACTGGAAACGATACAGGAGTAGCAGACATAGGGAGCAGCCGTTAAGTCTGGGGCGGAGATCCGACCTCTTTGGAGAGAGCATTGCCATGGTCACTAGATGCCCAGACACGGCTGAGATGCCTCAAAAGCCTCTGAAGGCACCTGAGAGGTGCCTGAAGGTCATTCCCTGGGTGTCATTTAGGAGGAAGTGTCTCAACAGACACATGCTGCAGTGAACTGGCTACCAGAGGAGGTACCGAGGGGCGCTCCTGGCCACCTGTAGGCTGCAGGAACCCGGAGTCTGAGAAGCTGCGCCTCCCGGAGCCTGGTGACAGGCATAACTGAACTCTCCAGTGCCTCCTACTAATAAGACTTAACCCTTCCTGGCAAAGGAGAAATATTTGCAGAGCTCATCTCTGTTACCGTAGAGCAGGCAAAGAAGGGTGGATTTGGAGGTGAGGGGCAAAACATTAATAACTGGCACAGAAGGTAACACTCCATGTCTTTTAGGGCCCTTGAGGTTCATGCTTCCAGTTTGCGTACCTTCCCCAACTCATTAAAATTCGCTACTCAAAAGTTCTAGGATTTTTTTTTTTAAATATATTTTTTTATTGATTTTTTTACAGAGAGGAAGAGAGGGATAGAGTTAGAAACATCGATGAGAGAGAATCATCAATCAGCTGCCTCTTGCTACCACCCCTACGGGGGATGTGCCCGCAACCAAGGTACATGCCCTTGACCGTAATCGAACCTTAGGACCCTTCAGTCCACATGCTTAATGCACTGAGCCAAACCGGTTTCTGCTGTAGGATTTTTAACAGCAAAATCTTCCTTCAAATTTGAAACTCTAGGCTTGAGGTTCCTCTCACTTGCTCTGAGTATGGCAAGTCCACATTAATGAGATTTCATTAAAGTGTTTGGCTATCTTTTACGAACGGGGAATATGGTTTTTATTGCGGGAATCAATGTTTTCAGTGTGATTTGACATTGTAGAAACTAGTCATGACTGTGATTGTTGAATTGTACATATGGCCTCTTGCTTTCATGGGATGTGTATAGGCGGCTCTGGCTGCCTCGTTACTTCCAAAAGACATGGTTATGAATTTGTTTCTTTTGAAGTTTTAAAACAGTAATAAAATACTGTGTAGCTTAAATGTAAGGGTGTTTAATTATATCTCATGTGAAGATGAAGTACATTTTAAAGAGTAGCAGTTTTTTAAACATAAACATTTTTTTAAAAATAGATTATGAGCCTCAAACAATTTGTGAGCATCTCCAGTACTTGTTTGCCTTGTTGCAAAACAGTAATAGGCGATACATCGATCCATCGGGATTTGTTAAAGCCTTGGGCTTGGACACAGGGCAACAGCAGGTAAGAACCTTGTGTTTATTTTTTTCAATATAAACAGGTACCCAAGCATTCCTTGGAATGTTTATAGAAGGGAATGAGTTTATAAATTATTTTTTCTATCTTGAATTAGAGCATTTATTTACTGTCCCATTTATTATACCTTTTTCTTGATCCCATTTCTGAAAATTCCTATTTTGGGCACAAGCTGATTCATTATAGCTCTAGTCCTTGTTGGAAAATGTCAGATAGTTCAAAGTACAGATAGTTTTGGGAATGTTTAACATATTTCTATTTGTATCAGAAGTTGAAAAGCAAGATACGATTTTTCTTTTTATTAACCCAAACTTGTATTGTAGGATGCCCAAGAATTTTCAAAGCTCTTTATGTCGCTTTTGGAAGATACTTTGTCTAAACAAAAGAATCCAGATGTGCGGAACATTGTCCAACAGCAGTTCTGTGGGGAATATGCTTATGTAACTGTGTAAGTGTGTTTCTTGGCTTTCCATGATACGTTTGATTTTTAAGACAGTCGTTCATATGTTATCTAATTTTTAGTTCAGTTCCACATTATAGCTTTAGTGGGTTATCATGGGACCTGAAGTATTTATAGACGTTGCCGTGGGAACATGTAAACAACCGTCTTGATAGTTACAGTTGAACCCATCCAGGTGTTGGGAAGCTTGCTAGTTTAGCACTTGCCATTTATTTTATGGCTGTGGCGTGAGCTGAAAGAGTAAGATTAAAGTCAGCTAGAATACTAAGAGTAAATATAGACTAACTCTTAGAAACTTTCCTAATCATAAAACACATGGCCTCCCCAATCACTTTCTGTGTTTACTTATTTACTAAGTATATAGATAGTGTGAATAATTTCTGTGAAAGAGGACTAAGGGGATAAATGCTTCTATCCGTATTTCTAGGATGTAAAACAATAGAACTTTGTTTTTCCCACCCCGATCTTAATTTTATCACTATTTTATTGCAGTTGCAGTCAGTGTGGCAGAGAGTCTAAGCTTTTATCAAAGTTTTATGAACTGGAGTTAAATATCCAAGGCCACAAACAGTTAACAGATTGTATCTCGGAATTTTTGAAGGTATTCAGTTTTGGTGTATATATTGTTTCTGCTCATTAACAGTTAAATACTATTCTGAATGTTTTTTTTATTTAATGGATAGTCATTTCAACATTTTTTATATATGAAGTGTCTCTGGGTATGTAATGATCTAGAAGAACCTTAGTAAATTATAAAGTATTGAAGCAGGCTGCATCTTAAAATAATTTTTGGCTATTTCAGGCTATTTTTTGTATATAAAAACTTCCTGTATGATCAGGGGTGGTAGAGTGTTTGAGGAAATTGAAGCTGTTACTTTGTTTAATTTACATTTTCATTTAATGAGAGCTAGAATGTGTTGAATGTAAATAGTGTTTACATCACCGGTTATTCTTCAAGTCTGCCCCTTGATATTTCTGCTTCCTGTATATTTCGATTTAGGTGCTGATGTGAATGAAAGTGGTCTCCTTTTGTTTGGGGAGGGGAGGAGGATGGGCGCTGCTAGGCGGAAACCTTGGCTGTCAAGTAGGAACAGACAACATAATAGATGAACTTATTGTTTTTTGTACGTTTCCTACTCCCTTAGTACAACCATTAGATGCTGGATACATTTGTTGAGTCCACTCAGCTAGGTGTTGAGTGATCGCTGCTCTGGCACTGTTTCAGCTGTCAGGGATAACCATAGTGAGCAAAATATACAAAACATTTTTGCCTTTAAGCAGCTTCTAGTGTAACGGTGTTGGGATCAGGGAGGGGCAGTTACAATAAATACAAGGAGAATACAAAGAGTGTCTACTGTAACGAGTGCTGTGGAGAAAACCAAAGCAGGGATGAGGGTGTGGTTGGTTACAATTAGAAACAAAGTGACAGAAGGCGATGGTGTGAGCCATGCAAGAATAGGGAGGAGCATATTTGGGATATTTTGTGACTGAAGTGAAACAAAAAGGGGAGAATGACAGGAGATGAAGTTGTAGAGACAACCAAGGACCGTTTTGGACAGGGCCTGGTACACCTTTGTCAGAAGTTTGACTTTTACTTAGAGTGAGGTGAGACGCCATTGGAGAGCTGTGAGTGTGGGAGGGATGGAGCCTTCTTTCACAGGATAACTGGGTGCTGTCTTGAGAAGAGGAGGCTGATGTGGGGCAGGGCAGACAGAGGCTGATGGTGGTTTGGACCAAGGGTTAGCTGAAGAGATGATGTGTTTGGATTTTAGGTGTATTTTCAGAGTAGAGCTGATGAAATTTGCAGGTTGGATATGGAAAGCAAGAGGTACCAAGGATTACTAAGGTTGACCTGAGCACCTGGAAGAATGTGGTTGCCATAACCCAGATGTAGAGGATTGTGGGAGGAGCAGGTTTGGGAGAGGAATCAGGAGTTTGCACTGGGGCATGCTATATTTGAGAGGCATAGTTGAGGGATAAATTGAAGCTAGATAAAGTTTCTGGGATTGCCCTATCTGGTTTGGCTCAGTGGAGTGTCAGCCTGCGGACTAAAGGTTCCCAGGTTCTCTTCTAGTCAAGGAAACATGCTCGGGTTGTGGGCTCCATCTCCAGAAGGAGGCATGCAGGAGGCACCAGTCAATGATTCTCTCTCATCATTGTTGTTTCAATCTCTCTTTCTGCCTCTCCCTTCCTCTCTCTGAAATCAATAAAAATATATTTTTTAAAAATCCCCAGGGGTAAGAGGCAAGGGCTAAGGACTGAGCCCTGGGACATTCAAGCATGAAGAAATAGGGAGATAGGAGCAGTGGGCAGAGGATGCTGAGGAGGAGGAGGACTGGCCAGTGAGTTAAGAGGGAAACAAGTGAATGGGATCCTGGAGCAAAGTGAATAAAGTGGTGGTGCCAGTCTTGTATTATTTACAGTAATCTGTATCAAAGCTTTTATAGAAACAAAAAGGAAAAATGTAGAAAGAAACTTCCTTTAGCTATATATAACATTGGATTTTCCTGCACTCTTATCTTTCTCTTATGTGGTTCAATAATTTTAACAGTGTGCGTGTGCACATGTGTGTGTAAAATTGTGTGTGTGTGTGTGTGTGTGTGTGTGTGTGTGTGTGTGTAGAAAGATAGATATAATAATTTTATATTGTGGTGCCCAAGTGTAGTTCATATCCATTCAATATTTTTAAATTAAGCTGCATCAAAATGCATACCTATATTTCTTTTTTTCTTTCTTTTAATATATTTTATTGATTTTACACAGAGAGGAATTAAGAGAGATAGAGAGTTAGAAACGTTGATGAGAGAGAGTCATCGACCAGCTCTCCTCTGGCACACACACAAACTGGTGATGTGCCCGCAACCAAGGTATGTGCCCTTGACCGGAATCGAACCCGGGACCTTTCAGTCCGCAGGCCAATGCTCTATCCACTGAGCCAAACCGGTTATGGCTATTTCTTTCTTTCTTTTTTTTTTTTTAATTAAATCTTTATTGTTGAAAGTATTACAGATGACCCTTTCTCCCCCCCACCCCCGCATTGAACCCTACTGTTATGCCCCACACCTGCCCGGGCCTTCACCACCCTACTGTCTGTGTCAAAGGGTTATGCATATATGCATACAAATGCTTTGATCTCTCCCTCCCACACCTCCCCCTTCTTTCTGAGGTTCTGCAGTCTGTTCTATGCTTCTAAAACCCATTTCCTTATAATCCTCTAACCTGCATTAACTGGACAGAGGACCCAAACACAAATATTTTTTTTTTTAAATCCTACATTTTGAAAAGAGGCACATCAATTTTAAAAAGACGAAAGCAGTGCTTTTTATCTTACATGTCCTTCATTATTTAGAGTAGCTTGGTTTTAAACAGTCTGAATGGGAGCTATTAGTTAAGCTGAAATTCTGTGATCAGTTTTAAAAATCTTTCCATCTTCTAGTTTTTAAAACATGTCTTATTCCGTATTAGGAAGAAAGACTAGAAGGAGACAATCGATACTTCTGTGAAAACTGTCAAAGTAAACAGAATGCAACGAGGAAGATCCGACTGCTAAGCCTTCCTTGCACTCTGAACTTGCAGCTCATGCGTTTTGTCTTTGACAGGTAAGTATGTGCAAGTGGTAGTGTTGGTAGCTCATTGTGGCATAATGTGCAGATTTTACTGTAGACAGGCAATAAAATGCTTATAACTTGTCATTTAGCTTTGAGGGTGAAAGTTATAGATGGAGCCTGTTGATTTGAAATGCGCGTATTTCATGATTTTATCACAAAGTTCTTAAAGAAGCTAGACATAAAATTCAGAACTAGAAAAAGTAGAGACTCCTTTTTATTCTAAGTAATTATTTTTAAGGTGCAAAGGAAAAGCAGACATTTAGGTAGGAACTGAATTACCTTGGCATTCTGTATTATTAAGAACTAGAGTAACATTTTCTACTCCTTATGGTACCCTCAATTCCATGAGAATACATGTCTTTTATTTTATCATTAAAACCAGTCTTTTCTGCCATGAAAAAGCAGGAGAACCTGTGGTTTCCTTTTGTGATCAAATCCAAAGCTCTGGAAAAAAGTGCTGTTTGGAATTAGCACTTTAAATTCATACCTCTTAAGTGGTTGGGTTTATTTTGCCCAAAAGACAGTATTACGTTTGCTTATATGCATCCTTGAAGAAGGAAATCTGTTGAGTTGATTAAGATAGCTGACAGAGCTTATGCATTGTTTTATGATTATTTTAAATATAATTAGCTTTTCTCTTGCTTAGGCAAACTGGACATAAGAAGAAGCTGAATACCTACATTGGCTTCTCAGAGCTTTTGGATATGGAGCCGTATGTGGAACATAAAGGTAATGTTTTTACTGAGCAGTGATAGTCATAGTGCTCAGAGATCATAACTTGTGATCTGCCTATGATGAGTACAGAATAGTACTGCTACATTTTATTACCTACTCCCTGGGAACAAAGGCTTTCTGGGTGAGCTGAGATGTCACTTCATTTTCTATGAGTTAGGCACACAACAGAGATTAGATGGTTCAGCAATATGTGCATAACTAAGGATATCTATATAATAAAAGCCTAAGTGACCATTATGGCAGAATGACCAGAAGGACTGGTTGCTATGATGCGCACTGACCACCAGGGGGCAGATGCTCAACGCAGAAGGTGCTCCCTGGTGGTCAGTGTGCTCCTACAGGGGTAGCCCTGCTCAGCCAGAAGCCAGGCTCATGGCTGTGCTGGAGAGCGCAGCAGCGGTGGCAGGAGCCTCTTGCCTCTGCATCAGCACTAAGGAGCAGTGAACTGAGCGGTAAGGAGAAGGAAGGGAGGTTCTGGACTGGGAGAAGGATGTCTGACTGCCGGCTTAGGCTGCTTCCCTCTGGACTGCCAGAGGGTGCATGCGGGGCTGGGGGACACACTGCAGTCCCCCCCCCCCCTCACACACACACACACACACACACACACACACACACACACACATTTCATGTACCAGGCCTCTAGTAAAATAATAAAAAATGAAAAAGATATTTCATTGTTTCTGAACCCACACTTGCTACCTTTTAACTGTCAGTATTTATAATTTTTTTAGTAGATTGTCTCCAAGCTACCTCCACATTTTTTACTTATTTAAAAACCTTTTATCAAAAACTTTAGCCGAAACCAGTTTGGCTCAGTGGTAGAGCGTCGGTCTGCGGACTGAAAGGTCCCAGGGCATGTACCTTGGTTGCGGGCATATCCCCAGTAGGGGGTGTGCAAGAGGCAGCTGATCGATGACTCTTTCTCATCGATGTTTCTAACTCTCTCTATCCCCCTCTCTTCCTCTCTGTAAAAAATCAATAAAATCTTTTTAAATAAATAAATAAATATACATTTGGTTTAAAAAAAAAAAAACTTTAGGTGACATAATTCTAATATGTATATTGTAATTCATATCTGTGATCATTGGTGAGAAGAGTTCTAGGATGTTATGAGATAGTTTCATCAAGAAATAGTTTACTACTTTCTCTTTTGATAGCCTTGACCTTACCAAACAGGGTGATACTTATCAGAGAAAACCAACATCTTGCCCTTACTAGAAGGACTGTTTTACTTCCCTTTTAAGATTGATTGTACTTTTTTTATTTATTGATTGATTTTTTTACAGAGGGATAGACAGAAATATCAATGAGAGATAAACATCGATCAGCTGCCTCCTGCACACCCCCCACTGAATTTTTGATGTCATAATTATATAATAAACTCTGTCTCTTTACACAAAAAGATCACAGCAGAAATAAGCCATAAAACAAAACATTGAAAAGAAATGATTGTGGGGAGGTTGGGAAGCCATGTGGTAAATATGTGAGGTTTAAAAATGTATGATGCTTTGTCAGGAATGTGGCTTAAAAATTGGATCTTCCCTGGAAGAACGACACTGCTGACCACAGACTGTGTCACTGTTAAATTTGGCCGAACAAATAAATGACCTTCGCTCTAACCCTGGCCGTGTGGCGCATTGGTTGAAGCGAGGTCCTGTACACCGGGAAGTCCGGGGTTTGATTCCTGGTTGCAGGTTGGGGCAGACATCCAGGTTTATTTAAAGGAGAATAGGAATTTAATGCTTATGAAGAAATTTGAGTGAAGAATCAGTATAGATTTTTAATGTCTTCTCTCTTATATCCAGTTGTCTTACCTATACCTATTGTGAAAGGCAGGTTTTCTTAATGACTTCCTTTTTTTTTTTTTTTTTTCCGAAAACATTTTCCTTTTACATAAGCAGTAGATTTTTACTTTTGCAGTCATCTTTTATTAGTTTGCATAATTGATTTTTGTAACAAGTTGGAGAATTTGAACAGAATTTTGGTAAGTATATGACTCAGGCAAATTATCCGGGAAAGGCAAAGTATAATATCGAGTAGCTTTGTAACCCTGAGCACCCAGGATGCCATAGCTTTTCCTCTGTCTATGAAGGGATGGAGAATTAATATAGTGAGCTTATATTATCATGTAAGTCTTAATTTCTTTTAATCTTAGGTGACATGTTTAGGATTCTATCAGATGCATAAAGAATTGTATTCATTATCATTTAGGGTTAGAGTATAAGAAAAAATATTGTTACCCTAAATTTTATTTTTACTTTCTCCTTTCCTAGGTGGATCCTATGTGTATGAACTCAGTGCAGTTCTCATACACAGAGGAGTGAGTGCTTATTCCGGCCACTACATTGCCCACGTGAAAGATCCACAGTCCGGCGAATGGTATAAGTTTAACGATGAAGACATAGAAAAGATGGAGGGGAAGAAATTACAACTAGGGATTGAGGAAGATCTAGGTAAAACCTTTAAGTTGTGAGTGCCCTTTTAAAATATAAATTTTTTTTTGCCGGAAATATTTGTGATAAGTTATTATGGTCCAAGATTGTATGGGCTGTCAAGGATATTTGTATTTATTAAACATAATCTCTGAACATCTTTTATTAGCAATGCTTGAATTAAAAAAAAAAAAAAAAGATTTTGCTCCAGAGGTGGTTTCCATAATGTCATGTTTGAAGGCAAATATTTAAATGTTTTCAGTTATCAGGTTAATTGGGAGAGACGGAGGCGATGGTAAGTATTAAACTAAACATGTTGGCTAGTAGATTTAATACGTAGGATTTGTAGTCCTTTTCTCTGGGTCGGGAAATTTATTTTTGGCATTAATTACAGCAAGGGAACTTTGCTTCAAGGACCGTACCTACTCCTTCCTGTTGCATGTCTTATCCCAACCATGGAGCAGGGAGCAGCACCTCTGGGAAGGAAGCTTTTTGCCATTTTGTAGTGATGAGTCTGCCTTAAAAAGTACTTCTTGAAATAGTATCTTAGTATGGAGCTCTCATCAACATAGTTTTCTTAGGCCAAAATACCCATTTATTCCCTGAAGCATTTATTCCCTGAAGGGAGCACACGGTTTTCTCCGTAGGAGCCATCTGGCTGAGGTTTTCCAGTTGTCATTTTTCGGTGAGATTTGGACGGGATCTAAATAAGGGAAAAGGAATGGGAATGAGCGTGTGTCTTCGTGCCACTGTTTTTTAATGGATCAGAACCACTTTTCCAAAGAATCGGAGGAGCATGGCAGTTGGCTGGCTTTGCTGGCTTTCAAGGCATGTGGACAATCTTTCTACAGATCTCCATGTGCTGACTATTCTTGTGATTTAAATATAGAAAATAACTCTTACAAGAATACTAGGTATTTATGGGCCAGGTAGAACATTTCATGTTTCTACCGATTATTTTATTCTTTTTGCTCATTAGAGTGTCTTGGAGTGTGTGTGTGTGTGTGTGTGTGTGTATTAATTTTATTTCTTTGGGAAATTGAATTAAGTCTGGATTTATTTTTATAATTTAAGACCAATATTAAAACCCAAGTAGTAGTACTTTTATTGTTGTTCCAGGTATGTTCTCATGAAAAACACTACCATTTTTTGAGAATGGAATATGGCAGGCAAGGTATTGGGGGTGGAGGGAGGAAATATTTTTAAAGATTCATACATCTGTAGAGCCTGCTAAATTTGTGCTGCATTTTAATGTTTAGATCATATAAAAGTTTCTTGATCATATAGGAATTGTTTTTAAGTCCACCTCACCCCCATGAAAAAATAAACAAACTAGGCATTCTGATTTAATCATCTTTGATTTCTTTCCCTCAGCAGAACCTTCCAAGTCCCAGACACGTAAACCGAAGTGTGGCAAAGGAACTCACTGCTCTCGGAATGCATACATGTTGGTTTATAGACTTCAGACTCAAGAAAAGCCCAATACGTCTGTCCAGGTACCAGGTAAGCCGCTTCCCATTATTGTGTCAGGCAAGTATCTTAGAACACCATGCTGGAAGGTCAGGGACGGGAACAGATTGTTTTTGTTGTTAATATAGGTTGATTGATTGCATATTGTTAGTATTGGTGAAAGTAGATATAATCATTACAAATTTACTCTAACGTAGTGAAGTTTTAAAATAGGGAATCCTTTAACAGAACTATTCCATTGAACCTCCCTAACCTCCCACAAAAACAAACAAAAAAAACAACAACAATCTCCTCCTCTCCCCCTCAAAAAATGCAATTTAAAAAAATCCAATAGGCAATCCAGAAATATTTAATGAGCAGATTGGGCCTGGTTGGCGTGGCTCCGTGGTTGAGCGTCAACCTATGAATCAGGAGGCCATGGTTTGATTCCCGGTCAGAGCACATGCCTTGATATCATCTCCAGTGGGGAGTGCAGGAAGCAGTAGATCAGTGATTCTATCTCAACATTGATTTTTCTCCCTTTTTCTCTGAAATCAAATAAAAACACATTAAACCAAAATTTGGTTTTATTTTGTTCAATTTGTAAGTATTTTCTAGATTTCAGTTCTGTGCTCTGTAGCACCGTGTGTGTGTGTGTGTGTGTGTGTATGTGTGGTGTGTGTGTTGTGTTGTGTTTTTAAACATGTTATTAGGTTTTGAGAGAGAGAGAGAAGCATTAATGTCAGATAATAGCATCACTGTCTCCCACATGAACCCCAGCTGGGGAATGGACCAAAACCTGGGTATCTGCCTTTACCAGAATTCGAACTGGCAACCTTTCGGTGCACAGGATGGCACCCAACTGAGCCACACTGGCCAGGGCAGTAGCATGTATCTTGAAGTTGTGTTTCGAGCCGTCTGATGGTTCTGGTTGGCTGTAATACCATGGATAGCCAGGTGGGGACTCACTCTAGTGTCTGTGTTCAGTTTCACTTTTGCCTTCAGGTTGGGGTTCTCTAACAGAAAAGGAGAACTGGAAACTGCCTCCAAAATACGAGCCGGTGTTTTATGTAATTTAGAGACGGCGTGGTTCGGTGGATACGGGATAAAGCGGTTTTGCTTTTTCTTTCTGTTTTGAACAGCCTTTCTTCAAGAGCTGGTAGATCGGGATAATTCCAAGTTTGAAGAGTGGTGTGTTGAAATGGCCGAGATGCGTAAGCAAAGTGTGGATAAAGGCAAAGCAAAGCACGAAGAGGTTAAGGAGCTGTACCAAAGGTTACCTGCTGGAGCTGGTCTGTAAGATATTCTGGGACAGCACTGTTGCCATTGAGTGCCTTGTTCTATGTTCACAAATGCGTACGAACTTTTCCCTTCCCCATCTTATAACTCACTAATGCCAGCCTTGTATGCTATAAAATTGCCATGTAAACCAGCACTAATGTGATGTGTAGCATTTCATATAATTTTCATTATCATGTACTTTTCAAAAATGGGAAGCTCTTAATTATAAGGTTTAGGTCAGCACTTCATATAAGACAAAATAGATATTCCTATTTTGTGAGATAGTAACTTAAGGACAAATTGGATTGGGTTACTATGGAGGCAGCTCAGGCTATTTGGTTTCCTTGTACTTTGTACCCTTGCAGTATTAACAGGCATTTTTATTAATATGAGTACTATTTCTTAGGATTAATTTGAAATTTAATATAAAAAGGAAACCTCAACTTTTTAAAGCTGGTATGCCATTTGTAATAATATATTGTCTTAGTCCTTTCATAGACATGAATTCCTCTAAACCCAATTTCTACTTTAGAGAGGCAATTCAATCCTAATTTTAGAACATAAACACTAAAGCATAATTGTAGTTACGTATTTTGTCTTTTTTATGATCTTAATTCTCCATTACTGTTACAACTTTAAACAAAAGATGAATATAAATGACTAAATCTGAGGAATACCTCTTAAAAGTTCTTTATTTTTAAATCCTCACTGGAGGATATATTCATTGATTTTTAGAGAGAAGGGAAAGGAGAGAGAAACATGGATTGGTTGCCTCGCCTATAGGTCCTGACAGATGATCAAACGTGCAATGTAGGTATGTGCCCTGATAGGGAACTGAACCCACAATCTTCCGTGTACTGGACAATGCTCCCACCAACTGAGCCACCCCGGGCAGGACTTAAAAGTTCCTCGTAAATGATTTGATTCTGAGATTTCTTTGTAAACTTTTACTGTCTCTCTGTTTCAAGGGTTGGGATTGTCCTAAAGAATTAAAAACTGACCTTAATTTTCTTGGAAATGAACATATGATTCAAAGTTGTAAATTCAGTCATTCGAGTTCGGAACTGGGAGTCAATTTATTGAACTTTAGTCCGTTTTCATTATTCATTGAACAAGAGAAAGGGATTTGCGGAGTCTGAAGGAAAATGCTCTTTGGAACCACTCTTTATAAATCCGCACGGTCCAAAGATGTCAAGTCAGCGCATTCTTATGCTTCTCTTGGCTGTTTTCATTCCGTCTGTAAGGACTGTGCTGTAATAAAATAATCTTAAATTATCTGTAGATAAAGTATTTTAAATATTTTTTAATGACTCAATCTTTATAGACTTAATGCTCCAAAAGAAAATATTTTGTTCAAAATCCAGGCATTAAAATATAACTTTGAATCCAAATGTGCATTTCCCTTAGGTAAATATTGTAACAATAAGCTTTGCTGGTTTGTCAGATGCTGAGATTTTATACAGTGTGTTATCTCCAGATTGATCATTAAAAAGAGTGTTTATCGCATTTGGCGAGTTGGCTTACCCATGCCTCTGGAAGGCAATGCTTAGGTAGGTTGCAAATCACAGAAGCAGAGCAGGTCTTTGAGAACCTCCCAGGAGCCTTTCTTTCGGCCAGAAACATTTGTGGTGTAAAAAGTGCTCCATAAGTGGATTCTGACCTAACCATTAAAACGGATGCCAGACCTTGACTGCCAGGGACGCTCTGGGCAGAGATTGATCCAACTCTAATGTGATGGGGATCAAAAGTGGAAAGAAAGAGCTCAGTCACTTCCCTTCCATGGGTTTCTCAGCACATTGAAATCGGCGCCCAAATCTGCACACCAAATCTACACCAGGATTATAGGCCCGGTCTCCGCTCTGTTCCACATTATACACCACACGTGATTTTTCTAATCCTCATGTAGTGCATTGAACCCAAACAGGAAGCTTCACTGGGAAGTTCACTCTGGTATGGGGATTGGAAAATGTCTGGAACTAATTGCCTCTGAGTCCCATTGCTATTGCATGAGCCAGGATAGAGTCGCTCTGGGCTTTGGACCCAGCAGACACCCCCTGGCAACCAGTGCTATTTGCTCTTTTAGTTTCCCTATATTTCTTACAAAGGTCAAGATTCTCATGGCTTATTTTTTTCATTTAGAAACAGCAGATACTTCCCCAGCTGTGGGGGAAACAAGAACACCTGGTGAATCCTTCTTGAAAGTTGCTCTGTGTAGAAATCCTGTTTTCCCTCCTTTTGACAGCCTTCAGATTACTAAATTTTAATTGATGTGACTATATGCGGGGAAAAAGTCAGACATGCTAAGACTTTGATTTTTCCTTTCTTAGAGAGGGATTTCGCTTTCTTAACTCGATCCCTGCCAAGTTAAACTTGATAAATGGCAAATAACAACGAGAGGTATTTTAAATTTCATTAACCATATCATTATATGTTGTGAAATGCCATGGCCATGTTACCTCTACTAAATCTTAAGGTCTCCTCTTTTATATATTGTATGAATTGTATAATTAACTTTTCTGTATCTCTTTTCTTCCAAAAAGCTCAAAATGCTTCACATATCTTATCTTTTATATTCAACAACATCCCTGTGAGGTAGGTAGAAGGCAGGTATTATTACCTTCATTTTACAAATAAAAGACATGAAGCATAGAGAGTTTAAGTGACTTGCTCAAGTTCAGTCTCTTGGTGGCAGAACTTGGATTAGACCTTGGTCTCAGCTTGTAGTCAGTCACCTGCTCTTCCTCTGCAGCCGTGTCTGAGCTGATCAGTACAGTTTTAGCACAAACAAGCATCCAGAAATCCTGAACTTTGTTTTTGTAAATGTTGAAATGTTTTATGCTAAACGTAAGATGGGAGTTAGTTTTCTAGATTTGTAACTCAAGAGAAGTATAAAATTGCTCAAAAATGGGCTTTGAAGTGAACTGTCCATCCCTCAGATCTCATCAGAAGTAGTACATAATACAAATATATAAATTCAACCTCTGTATGTTTTCTTCTATGTTTTATGCTTGGACTCACTGGAGATCTTTGTAAGTAATCAAAGCTGGCCCTTTACCTTTAATTTTGGCTTGTAGGGAACTCAGGGACTCTTGTTTTCCCAAATTAAAACTCACGTTGAGGTGTTTGTTTTTTTTCTTAATTTTTACTACTTCAAATTGAAATTCAATTCTAGTGCATTTCATCCTGGAATTCATTTAAAATCGCTTATTTCCTTGAAACAATAAATAGATGATGATATGGTGATTGGGTGAGGAAATCAGTTACCTTTTCCTCCATATGCCCATATCATCTTGGATGAAGAAAAGTTCAGTGATTGAAACAGGCCCGTTAAAGTGCAGTTATCGCCGATGGGTTAATCTCTGACTTAGAACTCAGTCAGGCTTCTTTTACTTTTCAGATGTATGTTATGTATTGACAAAAAGGATTGATGAAAAGGGTTTTATGGAATACACAGTAGGGGATGAGGTTATGTGATTTGCGAGCCAGCATGGAGCGGCTTGTCAACAATCACGGTGTCCTGATCAAAGCTCTGCTGTGCTATCAAGCAAGACACTTCTCTCTGTGGAAACCTCTTTTGTAGAATGTGGCTAATAATACCAGCCGTCCCCTAGGCACTCAGCAGATTCACCCCCGTCACACAGCAGCTTGAAACCAGAGGAAGGAAGGATAGGGTAGTTAAATGGAGCTCTGTGTCATATTTATCCAACATTTCCCCCTCAGCAATGATTCCGATTCCGCGAACTTTGGACAGAGTTTGCATTGTCTTTTGAGAAAAATGAATGTATCACGTAGTTAAAAAGCTGTGAAAATACATAGGCTCTTTCCCTTGCTCTCTTCTCAGAGCCCTATGAGTTTGTCTCTCTCGAGTGGCTGCAGAAGTGGCTGGATGAGTCGACACCTACCAAGCCTATCGATAACCACGCCTGCCTTTGTTCCCATGACAAGCTGCATCCCGATAAAATATCCATCATGAAGAGGATATCCGAATATGCAGCTGATGTTTTCTACAGTAGATACGGAGGAGGACCGAGGCTCACTGGTAATTTCCGATGTCTTCTCTGCTTAAAAAAGAGTGATGCTGTAGGTCCTCGTCATGTGGTCTCCATGGTCATTGGATCCAAACTAAGCCAGACTAAAGGTTCCTTCAACTGCAAGAAGGATTTGCTAAAGAAAGCAAAAGTAGCATTATACATGGTATATTTATGGTGTTAGGAAAGAAACTGGTACTGCTCAATGGGCTTTTATCTTTTTCAAAGCAGACGGGAATAGGATACTTTTGAGAAAATCATCTGGTAGGATTTTGTTGCTTTATGCTTGAGCCCTGGCTGGGTAGGTCATTTGGAGCATCACCTGATGCACCAGGAGTGCAGGTCAGAGCACATACAAGAATCAACCGGTGAATGCATGTAATAAATGGGAAAACAAATTGATGCTTTCTGTTTCTAAAAAAAATAGTGTGTATATATATATATATTTTTTTTTAATTGATTTTTTTACAGAGTGGGAGAGAGAAGGATAGAGAGCTAGAAACGTCTATGAGAAAGGAACATGGACCAGCTGCTTCCTGCACACCCCCTACTGGGGATGTGCCCGCAACCAATGTACATGCCCTTGATTGGAATCGAACCTGGGACCTCTCAGTCCGCAGGCCGACGCTCTATCCACTGAGCCAAACCGGTTTCGGCAAATATATATATATATATATATATATTTGTTTTTTAAATCAAAGTACTCGAAGCCTGGTCTAGTTGATTATAGATCTTACGCATCCCTGCTATAGTGACTTATAACAGTATGTGATGTGCACATTGTTACTTAGCTTATGAATGGAATCTGTGTGATTCTACTCTAATAAACGAAACTACTACCCCTTCCCGCCCGCCCCCTAAAATCAGCTATTTTCTGATCATGTACCACTTCTGCATAAAAACTGGCACTTAACTATATGCTCTAGGGCTTGTGCACATCTGGAGTTTTCTGTTTTTTGATTCACAATCAATAAATAGCAATGGGATGATCTTCCAAAAAGTAAAATTTCTGTGATTCCTGGCACTGTGCTTTAAAGCAGGCCTTGCTTTTTGTTTTCCCTTTCCTGTTCTGGGCTTTGAAGTGTTCCCATGAATCTCTTAAAAACGATTAACATTACATTTATGATTGTCAGATGCACTGACTCCCCACTGCACCATTATTTGATTGGTGTCTTGTGAAATTGGCATCCAAAATTGCATTTCATGGTACAGATAGTTTTTACATATAGCATTTTACCTCTTATAACTGTTATTATATTGATATTAACATTACAAAATAACTTAGGATATATATACGATATCAATTTAAAAAATATTTTTATTGATTTCAGAGAAGAAGGGAGAGGAAGAAAGATAGGGGGGGAAAAGGTAGAATATTTCACTAACGTTAAAAATACTGATTTTATAAATAGATATAAACATTTTAGGTAGAGTGAATTAAATTCATTGTATTAAAAATTGAAATCACCTACCTTCTAAACCTGTACCTTCTGCTGTAGTTTTTTTTTTTTTTTTTTTTTTTTAATGTTTAGAAACCACTGTCTTTTTAAAAAATATATCTTTATTGATTTTAGAGAAGAAGGGAGAGGGGGAGAGAAGCATCAGTGATGAAAGAGAATCATTGATTGGCTGCCTCCTGCAACCTCCCCACTGGGGATTGAATCCGGGATCCTTGAGTCCATAGGCTGTCGCTCTATCCGAGCGAAACCAGCGAGGGTGATACATATCAATTTGCTGTGTTGTCAGAATTTGTGACCTTGGTTTAGAATTCTTTTGTGTTTCCTGAAATGGTGAAACCTTTTCTTAACAGGAAATCTGTATGTGAGTAAACTATTTTCTTTCATTCTCTCGCCCTAGTGAAAGCCCTGTGCAAGGAATGTGTAGTAGAACGCTGTCGGATGTTGCGTCTGAAGAACCAACTAAATGAAGATTATAAAACTGTTACTAATCTGCTAAAAACAACAATAAAGGGGTATGTTCCACCGTGTATATTGTTTATGATGCACTAAGAAAAAACAATTAGCAGAACTAACCTGATAGCTGATTATTTTTAGATAAGAGGGAATTGGATTTTTTTTTTTTTTTTAAAGAAGTGTGAGGATATGCATGGCAGAGCCACATTAAGTTTTGCTGTGACTGCCAGAGTGGTAAAGACACAGAAAGCTGGGTCAGTATCCCATCAGCCTTTGTGACAGTATCCCATCATTAAAAAGACAGAAGCAGAGATGTGGACTTGAGGCCAGGTCAGAACAAGGCAGGGGTGCATGCCTGTGTTTAGGCATGGAATTATGGAAAGCCGTGGTGGAACTTCATCCTGCCTGGTCTGGTGGTGTCCGCCTTAGATCTACAGAATGAAGTATGTGTGTTAACAAATGGTACCCAGCAGACATCCTTGTGAGAAACATGCAGCCCAGTCAATCCAATTGAGAAAGAAAGAAAGGAAAGGAAAGGAACATCCAGGGTCCTTTAGAGCAGTGGTCGCCAACTGGTGGTCCGTGAGCCTGGAAGTTTGGCCACCATGTTTTAGAGTATGCTGAGCGGGGCACCTCCCTCTTCCCCCCAACACACACACACACACACAACACACACACTCCCTATAGTACCTGTGGATTCAGATAGAATAGAGTCAGATGGCATTTATTATGTCTGGATTTTTTTTTTTAAGTTGTCTATTGCCCAAACAAAGATAAATCTAGTTGACCGTTTTTAGTCATTCCACAAACAGCCTAAATGTGTGTTTATGTGTAGACATGGATGTATATATGTGAGTGCGTCTGTATATACTTAGAGACACAGCTGTATGTGATTGTGAATAGTAATCAAGTGAAAGAAAGCAGCCAGTTGATTGATGTGACCGGAATAAATGTAAATGAGGATTAGGAGAAGCAGGGTAAAGTTTAGGATGGAAAACAGTACCTGCAGTTCAGTAATAAAGGAGTAAAAATGGCCTAGATGAGGAAGTGGGTTAGAGAAATTGTGTACATAACAGCAGACTTTGAATATTGGAGATTCCTTTTAGTTGTGGCCTTTAGAAGGAAGAAAAGGGAGGGGAGGGTGTGTGGAAACGTGACATGCATGATTTCACTTTCTCTCTGTTCCCAGCAGCGATGGCTTTTGGGTGGGAAAATCGTCCCTGCGCAGCTGGCGCCAGCTGGCTCTTGAGCAGCTCGATGAGCAAGATGGTGACGCAGACCAAAGCAACGGAAAAATGAACGGCAACACCTTGAATAAAGGTACCTTCTAGAACCTGTGTCTGTGGCCGTGAATTCTGCCACAAAATTGTAAACATTTGTTTTTAGTAAAATTGGTTTGATTCCAATCCCTGTAATTTTAAGGAACATTTTTATTAAACCTACAGCTCTAAAAAAAAATGCCTCATAGCAAATGAAAAGTGTTTAAGCTAATGACATCGAGCAAGGGTCAAAGGTCCAGCAGCTCAGAAAGGGGAGGCTGCTGCAAGCTGCAGAATGTGCTGTAAGGCCAGGATGTTTTGGTTGTGGATTATTAGCTACACTGACAGGCTGCCTTCCTCAAGTAGAGGAGCTT
Source organism: Pipistrellus nathusii (assembly GCA_963693515.1). Lineage (NCBI taxonomy): Eukaryota > Metazoa > Chordata > Mammalia > Chiroptera > Vespertilionidae > Pipistrellus > Pipistrellus nathusii. Next base: position 11,824,036 of record OY882859.1, on the reverse strand, counting down.
GAGCTTCGGATGAGCAGGCAGCTTTTGGATAGGTTTTTTTTTTAACAGAGAGGAAGGGAGAGGGATAGAAAGTTAAAAACATCGATCAGCTGCCTCCTGCACACCCCCTACTGGGTATGTGCCTGCAACCAAGGACCCTTATCCACTGAGCAAAACCGGTTAGGACTGAGTTTTTTTTGTTGTTTTTGTTTTAAAGCTATGCTTTCAAATAGGAAATTATGTTAGTCTCAGCAAACCACTAAACTTAATTTTATAACCAATATTTTATAAGATATCAGGGAAGATTAAGGCATAGGAACTATTTTTAGATTAAAAATGGAAACTAAGAGGTTTGATCAGTTTACTAATTCAGAGGTAAATTAGTGATCCATAAGAAATTCATTTAATTTTTCTCATCTTCAAATATTATTTACATGTATTTTTACCATTTTAATATTCTTAACCATTTTACTGAAATACTTTCATTTTCTGCATTCAACCATATATCATTCCATTTTGCTTGGTGTGGCCTTGGTGTCAATACCCCTTTGAGAAAATAAAAACACCAAAGCCATTATTAGTTTTAAACTATGATTTTTAACACTTAAATTTGAAGTTCAAATGAATTTGTAGAAATTCCTGGACCAGAGAATTATCTCCATATATAATTGCTATAAACTGATACACGGTAAATTTCCTCCAGAAGTTAATTCATCATGCTTTTATCAATTTAAAGAGTACATCAGTCACATCCATTTTTTTCCCCAGACTGATGAAGATGAAAAATGACTTAGCAGTGTCAAGGCTTATATCTTTCAAAACCATCACTGAGGTCGGCCCTCCTCATATATTTGAGTTGTTATTTGTGCATATATGACAGATGCCAGAGTTACCTGATTATGTCCTTCCTTTGCTCATTTCTTTATACTTGAACTTCTTAACATTTTACAAATTATTCTTTTATTAATTTTTAAAATGTATTGTGTTCTTAACTTGGAATACCCATAGATATCATAACTATTCTGATCTCCTGATACTTAATACTTCTCTTATTTGATCATGTTCCTGGTATATAAAACTAAAAATTGATGTTGATACAGTGTGGGCAAGTAAGAAAAGTAGATACTGGGAGAGAAATGTTAACAGGAAAAGCAAAGTTCTTTTTATATGTATTTGACATTAAAGGTTAGGTTTTTATTTCATTGGCCTCTAAAACTTTCTGTTCAACCCTTAAAATAAGAGAACGACATGACATGTAGATTATTAACTTGGTTATGATACCATTTTGAACACCTTGACTAGAATTAATGGAAGGATATGTAAATTGTTTTTAAATTTTTGGGGGAAAAGCTACATTTTCTTGCATAATCTTAATTCTTTAAAAAGTTAAACTGCAATTCAGATAGTCCTCTTTCCTTTTCAAGGAAAGAAATATAACACTTAGCAGAACTGTGTAGGAATTGCTTGGGTCAAATTTTAAGAATGTTTTAACGTTTTCTTTGTTCAAAATTGTGCAAGTATTATCTCTGCTACTTTGACCTTTAAATACAACAGCCAGAGCAAGTTACTCTCTGTGTTTCCTTTGATTAGACGAATCAAAGGAAGAAAGAAAAGAAGAGGAGGAGGAATTAAATTTTAATGAAGACATTCTGTGTCCACATGGTAAGCTAGAAGCATAAATCATCCGTTGTCAGATTTGAGCACATTGTAAATATTTTGTTAACTGTTTTGTACTTTCTCTTAGGAGTTAGGCCATAATACAGCAGCCATGGTTTTTCTAAACTGTATTTGATTCTGATGTTTCTATTCTCATATCCTTCTTAACTGTTAGATTCTACTGCCTGATTTCGGGCCAATGCCTCACACACCTTTTCTTCACTCCTTGCAATATATGTGTATATACACAAAATAGGATTTTTCCTATATTTAGTGGAGAGGGAACTTTTTGGTCACTTGTCTCCTTGAAGGGCTATCTGAGTGGAAAGGAAGACTTCTAGTTGTTTCCCACGGCTGTCTTTGTCCAGTTTGAACACTTTGAGAACAGTGTTCATCTATTTCTTACTAGAGGCCTGGTGCACGAAATTGGTACGGGGGGGGGGGGGGGGCGGGGGGGCGTGGCTCATCCCAGTATGCGCCCTCTCTCACTCCTTACGCCTGCCTGCTTGTTGCTCCCTGCTCACTGTTCCTTAGTGTTGCTGTGGAGGTGGGAGAGGTTCCTATCACCTCCACTGTGCTCGCCAACCATGAGCCTGCTTCTGAGTGGTGCTCCCTCTATGGGAGCACATTGACCACTAGGGGGCAGCTCCAGTGTTGAGCTTCTGCACCCTGGTGGTCAGTGCACATCGATTTGCATATTTGGATTTTAATATATAGGGTTATTATTATTATTATGGGTATTTTTTGGTTTAGTTTCTTAGACATTCCTATTTATTTGTTTATGTATTTCTTATTTGATCCTAGTTAGAGCTCACTACTAGTAAGTAATTTTTTGCAAGGGATCCTTTATATATGAGACATGATTATCTATTCTGTTAGCACTCTGAAAGTCAAGCAGGACTTTGCTTCTCAAAGCCTTCTACTATGTAAGGACCCCTCGCCCCTATTAAAAACTTGATTTCTTCTTCTAATCCATGTCAGGGCATGTGTGTTTCTTGTTGTATGCTAATGTTGCCCAATCTCAGAATGCTTGTTGGTCCTAATAAATTCCTAATTTTGGGTCTCACTTCATTGGCTCATCATGAACCAATACGTAATATCTCACCCTCGTGCACTCTAGCCTTTTTATATCAAGGGTCCTTGATGAGTGGTGACAATTCTCCCCTGAATGATCCTTGCAGGCTGGTCTTTCTGGATATTGTCTCCCTGCACTTTAGCTTAGTAGCTAAGTGGCATTCTTATTTACCACACTGCTAGGTGGTGAAGGAAGCCATCCTGGGATTTGGATTTAAGTCTCTGCATCCCAAGACCATCTCTCCTTCCCATCCCATCACCTACAGCCCAGTTTGTCCACCTTATACTTTGAAGTCACAGCAGGAGCACAAAAGTGAGAGAAGAGAAGTAGCTTCCTGGGTGGTAGACAGGTTGAATAAATAAATAGGGGGAGGTGGAGTAAATGGCCAAAAGTAGATGAGTTTTTCTTGAAATGCTTTCTGTCATCTCTTATTTTACCTTCACAGCATGATGTGGACCTAGGATGAATGCCTTCCTTTTTTGAGAGCTGAGGAATGCGTGATCTGTGATCTGTCCTACTGTTGAAACAGTGCCAGAACTCAGATTGTCAACTCATTCCTTCGCCTACTGACTTTTGCTCTGTCTTCCCACCTCCTGTCTCATCTTGTCATTTCAGTATTACAGTTTTGATTAGAAAGCCTGGCAGAGCTGAATGTGATTTCAGGACATGTGCTGCACTCCTCAGCAGAAATTGTACTTGAGCTGCTTTTTAGTTCCTTAGCTTGATCTGGTACTTGTTAGCCTTTTCTTGCTAAAGGATAGTTTTCAACTACTGTTTTTGTGGACATCACTTGTCCATGTACTGTGTCTCTGAGATCAGATGAACTTCACTCATTAGGTTTATATTAAAACTAGTGACCCGGTGCATGGATTCGTGCACATTGAAAGGAAGTTAATTAGAAGGTGGCCGGTGGGGTGGGACTGAGCAAGGTGGGTCGTACAGGCCCTGGAGCCAACCTCCTGTGATCCCCCACCCTGGCATCTGTGGAGTGAGTGGGTTCCTCCGGCAGGAAGGGTCCCTTGGCTTGGTCTACAGGGATCAGATCAAAACTTGCTGTCCGTGCCCTGAGAATTCCCGGAGTGCAAGAAGGCATTCTGCAAAGTTGCTGTTGTGGAACAGAAACACAGGTGTGCAGTAAACCAGATTCGGGCTTATAGTGCCGCAGCAACAACATAACCCTTGGCCAGAGGTGGAATTTTGCAGCCCTGTGAGACCTCCCAGCTCTCTGTTTCTTCCGAGAACTGCCTCTGCCAAGTCACTGCAGCTTGGCAGCTCCTGCCTTGAGCATCTGCCCCTGTTGATCAGTGCACGTCACAGCAACCGGTCGGACAGTCAGACACTTCGTGTATTAGCCTTTTATATACATAGATTTGTTCCTAGAATGTGATGGTGGTGGTAATGGTGGTAGTGATGGTAGTACTGAATACAAGTACTAGTGAGATGATGATAGTAGTCATCTTCTGAATGTTTATACCCATGCTGGTAGTTTTCTAAGTGTATAGATATTAACTCGTCTATAAAACAGTGCCGAGAGTTCAGTATTACTGTCGTATCAGTTGTACTGATGAGTAAATAAGCGGAGGCATAGAGATTTAAGAGTCATTTGCTCAAGATCACCACATTTAATGGATAGTTTTACCTACAAGCATAATTTTCTCAAATTACTTCAGAAATTTAAAGGACTTGCGCTATCTTTCATTGTGCCATTTGTCCATTATGCGTAATTGATTCTTTTCATTCCCTTTTGGCAGCTTGTATTTTTATTCCCAGTGTTCACTGGCACCCGGTGCAGGCCCTCCCTCCTTTCCTCCCTCCCTCATGTGTGAGGTGCTTGTGGAGGCCGGGCGCACCCAGGAGGGCCTCGCTGGGGAATTCCGGATGTCAGTATCTGTTCTTGGGCTGCTCAGATTTCTCCGTAGGCATCCATTCTCCTGCCTGGAAGTGCAGCCATGGCTGTGCCTGTTCTGGGGTAGAGAGTAGAGGGCTTGGGAGGCTGCCTCTGTCAGCTCATTGCCTCACTCCTCTCTGTGCTTTGTGCCCCTGGTGCAGAGGGCTGATTCATATGTCACCAGAGAAGGTATTCCTTGTGGGTAGAGGGGCAGCTATCTGTAGAATCTAGAGGAGGCAGAAAATAGTAACTGCCTTTTCAATAGACTTCTAATCCATTGCGGGTGTTTTGTTTTGTTTTTAGCTCCACCTGTACTTCAGGTGACCACAATTCTAGGCAGTTGTGCAGTGTAATAAATCTTGTTATTTCTTGACTTTTGCCGATTTAAAATTCATTTTTCATGTTTCATCTGTCTGCTTTTTAAAAAAAATATATTTAATATTTTTACAGAGAGGAAGGAGAGAGGGAGAGAGAGCTAGAAACATCGATGGGAGATCGATCAGCTGCCTCCTGCACACCCCCCACCGGGGAAGTGCCCGCAACCAAGGCACATGCCCTTGACCAGAATCAAACCCAGGACCCTTTAGTCCTCAGACCGATGCTCTATCCACTGGGCCAAACCAGTTTCGGCCATCTGTCTGCTTTTAAGCTTCTAAAATTTTTGTTGCTGTTGTTTCCTCTTTGTTCTGTTCATCCATCATTATGATTTTAAATCTCTTTAAAAAAACTCCCTTTACTGTGGTTTGGTGGTGGTTCAAGAGGCAACTGAAAGTAAATGCAGTTTTTTGTTTTTGTTTTTTTAATATATTTTATTGATTTTTTACAGAGAGGAAGGGAGAGAGATAGAGAGCTAGAAGTATTGATGAGAGGGAAACATCCATCAGCTGTCTCCTGCACACCCCCCACTGGGGATGTGCCGGCAACCAAGGTACATGCCCTTAATGCCCTTAACCGGAATCGAACCCAGGACCTTTCAGTCCGCAGACCGACGCTCTACCACTGAGCAAAACTGGTTTCGGCTGAATTTTCTTATTTTTTTTGTAACAGAATTTCCCCCCCCCCCTTTTTTTTTTAAAATATATTTTATTGATTTTGTACAGAGAGGAAGGGGGAGAGAGATAGTGAGTTCGAAACATCGACGAGAGAGAGTCATCGATCAGCTGCCTCTTGCACACCCCCTACTGGAGACATGCCCGCAACCAAGGTACATGCCCTTGACCGGAATCGAACCTGGAATCCTTCAGTCCCCAGGCCGATGCTCTATCCATTGAGCCAAACCGGTTTCGGCAGAATTCCCCTTTTTTAAGCAAATTGGGTTATACCAGTCATGTACAGAGGAAGAGTTTTTTTCTTTTTTAAAGAAGGAAGAGGAAAAAAAAAACCCACTTAAAATTATTTTTAATTGCCTTGGAGTGCTTTCTAGAAAATCAGGTCATAGAAATATACCTTTCCTTATTATGGCTGCATTATATTTCACTATAAAGATGTACTATACTAGGCTTGGATAATCAATTAATCTTTTAAAGATATTCCCTAATTGTGTCTTAGGGTATGCATGTTGGAGTAAGTTTTTATAGCCCCAGAGGAAATTTAAGTTAATAGTCTATTCAGAAAGAAAGTTAAATTTTACATTCTGACCCATTTTTCTCTGGCATTAAGTTTATTAAAGCAAAGTGATAATTCCTTGGGATTATTCGAAGGTCTATAAGAGGCGAAGGGTGGCAGTTATGAAGATATATTTATCGGTATTAGAAATTATGGAGTTTGAATGAACATACCTGGGTTCATAGTCCAGCTTCATTATTCGTCAGCTGTGGCATCCCTAGGTATATTAACTTTTCTAATTCTCAGTTTGTTTATTATTATATAAAACACATGAAGCAAAGAAGATACTTATTTTATTTTAGTAAAAACTTTTTTTTTTAAACCAGTGATATTCACTGGTGTGTGTCTCAAGATGTTTTTTTTATATATACTTTTATTTTATTTATTTATTTTTAATCCTCACTCAAGGATATTTGACTTTCAGAGAGAAAAGAAGGGAAAGGGAGAGACAGGGAGAAGCACCAATGTGAGAGACACACACATAGATTGGTTGCCTCCCCCCATGTCCCCTGACCAGGGCTGGGAGCCTGCAGTGAAGGTACGTGCCTTTACTGGAATCAAACCCAGGACCCTTCAGTCCACAGGCCACTGCTCCATCCATTGAGCCAAACTGGCTTATGCAGAATGATCATTGTTTTTAGAACGCTTTATTTTAACAAACATGAAGGTGCCTGGCAAACGGGGATAGAAAAACATATGGCCTTGGGAACTTACAGATGGTTCTCTGGGTAATGACCCATTCAGTACAAAGGGACAGTTCATTAATCCATCAGTTAGGAAAAGCTGAATCAATGAAAACTAGAATCACAGGTGGAGTGGGGCAGAGTTGGGGGAAAGGCAGGGGCTGCTGAGATTGCAGGTTTCTGCCCTTTGGCCGTTCCCACGGCCTTCCGGGAAGAGGAAGGGTGGTGGTGACCAGTCCTGTTTTTTTCTCTGTGGATTTTTAAAGATCCACAGGGATTGGAGTGATGACAGTAGGAGACTAACAGGGTCTTGTCTGGAAACAGTTTATCAGTTGTACAGTCGATAATTATTTAACTCTGAATCCGTAACTTAAGAGCATGGACACCACCTTGAAAATACCACTTTAATTCAGGGCGATTTCAGTGAGGCAGCACGACCAAACAGGAGGAAATGCAGCCTGCAGGAAGCTGTGAGGGAGTGTGGGCGGAGACGAAGTGCTGCTTGGCAGCCCTGCCTCACACAGAGCCCCCAGGATCCCGGGAGCCCCCTCCGGCAGGAAGACAGACAGGAAACGTGCACGGCGCTGGTCTCACGCATCTGTCTTTATTGCCTGGTTTTTCAACCACAGATACAATGAAGGACACAAAGGAACGGCTCCTTTAGAATGAGATAAAATAAAATCAGAGACTTCTGAAACCAAAGAAAGAGAGAATTAAACACTTTGGAAGAGAATATTTTTCTTAGGTTTAAGAAATAGGAAACAACTTCTTTGGAAGCTGTCCATTGATGTTTTTGGTTTAAATGTTAAAAAAAATTTTTTTTTGGTGTGTGTTAGGGGAGTTGTGCATCTCTGAAAACGAAAGGCGGCTTGTCTCTCCAGAGGCCTGGAGCAAACTGCAGCAGTACTTCCCTAAGGCGCCCGAGTTCCCCAGTCACAAAGAATGCTGTTCGCAGTGCAAGGTACTGAGCACGAGGCTCCTCCCCGCGCCCGCTTCCTGGCAGGAGCCTGGTTCTGCCCGGGGTGGGGGGAGATAGGTCCCGTGCCGTCAGCAGGAGGTGGTTAATGGCTTCATTCTCTTCCAGATTTTAGAAAGAGAAGGGGAAGAAAACGAAGCCTTACATAAGATGATTGCAAATGAGCAAAAGACTTCGCTCCCGAATCTATTTCAGGACAAAAGCAGACCTTGTCTTAGTAACTGGCCAGAGGTACAAGGGTCCCCGCCAAGGAGAGAATTCGTCCTGTGTTCCAGAGGCTTTTCTGCTGTATCGTTTCCAGACAACCCTGAGCCTCTCTGATTCTCTTTGTCTATGTTTTCTAATCAGGGGGCTCACTCTAACTCGGTTTCTTGGTGACGGGCCGTGTTTCCATTTTATTCATAAAGCTTAGTGCGTGGAAAACCTCTTTCCCCTAAAGGATTCAGGCTAAGAACGCAATGAAGTGATGGCTGCTTTAATGTGCTTTCCTGTTCTAGGATACAGATGTCCTCTACATTGTGTCACAGTTCTTCGTAGAAGAATGGCGGAAATTTGTCAGGTAGAATCCAAAATGTTTCCCTTTCTCTTTTTGGGGGGTTGGTTTTAGTGTTTTAAGAATTCATAGACTCTGGTCATGATGCCTTTTACTTACTTTTTCTAGCATGTGCTTAAAAAGCTTTCGTGTAGGTTAAAGGACTAATCCAGAGAAACACTTACTTACTAATATCTTTTTGAGCATACCCCATTTTTGAGCAGTGGTCCGAGCACGGCCCTGTGTACTCCGCGGCAGCGCGGTGTGTTGATCCTCCTTGTCTCGTTTGAGCAGGAAACCTACGAGGTGCAGCCCCGTGTCGGCGGTGGGAAATAGCGCCCTTCTGTGTCCCCACGGCGGGCTCATGTTCACCTTCGCTTCCGTGACCAAAGAAGATTCTAAACTGTGAGTCTCTTCTCTTCCTGCCATTTGTCTGTTTCTAACGATTAGCAAGTTTTTTTTTGTTTTTTTGTTTTTTTTATCACTTTAGGAATCTAGTCCCTTGCTGAATTGTGGGTTTTCCCCTCTTTCATATACTCACTGTACTAGAAGGAGCACTTTTTTTTTTTTAATTTTAAAATATATTTTATTGATTTTTTTTTTTTTTTTTTTACAGAGAGTAAGGGAGAGGGATAGAGAATTAGAAACATCGATGAGAAACATCCATCAGCTGCCTCCTGCACACCCCCTAGAGGAGATATGCCCACAACCAAAAAGTACATGCCCTTGACCTGGAACCCTTGAGTCCGCAGACCGACGCGCTATCCACTGAGCCAAACTGGTTAGGGCCGAGCATTTAAAGACCTGCTGCTCCATAAAGGGCAAGAGGCCATGGGCACCTTGCTCTTTGTTTCTTATTTCTTCCTTCCTGGAGTCCTGCTTTCTCCTCTCAAGCTGCTGCCAGCACTGTCTCTCGGTGGGCCTCTTCCCTAGGACCACGTAACAGCCAGGGTCTTGGTGGTTTTTATCAGCAGCCACCAGACCTCATTCATAACGTAGAGGATGGGAGGCAGCATGGCAATGAGCTGGAATCTCAGGGTCTGAAAACCCAAATGTTGTTCCGTTCCTTTCATGGTTCCAAAGGGGCTGTCTATGAAATTCACCAATTATCTTACTAGTTTGTCTTTTATTTTTTTTAAAAATATATATAATTTAATGATTTTTTTTACAGAGAGAAAGAGAGGGACAGAGAGCTAGAAACATCAATGAGAGAGAGACATCGATCAGCTGCCTCCTGCACACCCCCTACTGGAGATGTGCCCGCAACCAAGGTACATACCCCTGACTGGAATTGAACCCGGGACCTTTCAGTCCGCAAGCTGACCTTCTATCCACTTAGCCAAACTGGTTTCAGCTACCAGTTTGTCTTTTAAAATGATTTTTAAATAATTATCCTATCTAATAAAAGAGTAATATGCAAATTGACCATCATAAATATGGCTGCCCCCCATGTGGCCAAAGATGTCCACCCTCATGTGGACACAAGATGGCCGGCAGGGGAGGGCAGTTGTGGGTGATCAGGCCAGTAGAGAAGGGCAGTTGGGAGGGTCCAGGCATGCAAGGGAGGGCAGTTGGGGGAGATCAGGCCTGCAGAGAAGGACAGTTGGGGGAGATCAGGCCTGCAGAGAAGGACAGTTGGGGGAGATCAGGCCTGCAGAGAAGGACAGTTGGGGGAGATCAGGCCTGCAGAGAAGGACAGTTGGGGGAGATCAGGCCTGCAGAGGAGAGCACTTGAGGGAGACCAGGCCTGCAGAGGAGAGCACTTGAGGGAGACCAGGCCTGCGGGGGATGGTTGGGCGGAACCAGGATGGTAGGGGAGGGCAGTTGAGGGCAAACAGGCCTGCAGAGGAGGGTAGTTGAGGGGAACCCAGGCCTGCAGAAGAGGGCAATTAGGGGCAATTGGGCTGGCAGGGGAGTGGTTAGGGGGTGATCAGGCTGGCAGACAGAAGCAGTTAGGGGCAATCAATCAAGCAGGCAGGCAGGTGAGTGGTTGGGAGCCAACAGTCCTGGATTGTGAGAGGGATGTCCGACTGCTCATTTAAACGGACACCCTTGAGGGATCCCAGATTGGAAGAGGATATAGACTAGGCTGAGGGACACACACCCTCCATGCATGAATTTTGTGCACTAGGCCTCTAGTATAAGATATGCCTCTGACCTTGCCTGTAAACCATGAAAAGAAAATTGAAAAATTAATATTCCTATGGGACAAAGCTAGAATTTGGAGTTTATTACTCCTATATCAATACTTTTAACATCAGTTCAGGAAGCTTAGAGTATGCATATATTTTCTTCTAGGTTCTCCCCTGTTTGTTGGGGAAATATCTATAATAATTAAAAATAAAAAGTGGGACACCAATTATTTAAAAGTTAAATTCAAATATAGTTGAAGGGCCTTCAGTACTTAACCTTTTATTCATCCTTTTCTCTTTTTATTCCCGACTGTCTCACAGTAACCACTGTCCTGAAATTTTTTTTTTTTTATTGATTAAGGAAATACATATGTCTCTTTATCTCCCCCCCATCTCCACCCGCCCTCACCCCCCTGGTGTCTGTGCATGCATACAAGTCCTTTGGTTGATCTCTCCCTCCTTACCCCCACCCTCTCCTGCCTTCCCTCTGAGGTTTGACAACCTGATTGATGCTTCTCTGTCTCTGGATCTGTTTTTGTTCATCATTTATGTTGCTCATTATATCCCACATGACTGAGATCATGTGATATTTATCTTATTGTGACTGGCTTATTTCACTTAGCATCTTCAGGTCCATCCATGCTTTTGCAAATGGGAGGAGTTCCCTTTTACAACAATGCAGTACTCCATTGTGTAGCATCTGCACTGATTATGAACATACATAATATACATCTGAAAATTAAAAGTGTACCATAGTCGAAACCAGTTTGGCTCAGTGGTGTAGAGCATCGGTCTGCGGACTGAAAGGTCCCGGGTTCGATTCCGGTCAAGGGCATGTACTTTGGTTGCGGGCACATCCCCGGTACGGGGTGTGCAAGAGGCAGCTGATCGATGTTTCTCTCTCATCGACGTTTCTAGCTCTCTATCGCTCTCTCCTTCTCTCTGAAAAAAATCAATAAAATATATTAAAAAAAAAAAAAAAGTTACCATAGTTTTTTTAATCCACTCATCTGCTGATGGACACTTAGGCTGTTTCCAAATCTTAGCTATTGTAAATTGTGCTGCTATGAACATAGGGGTGCATATGTCCTTTTTGATTGGTGTTTCTAGTTTCTTGGGATATATTCCTAGAAGTGGGATCCCTGGGTCAAATTACCCTGAATTTTTGAGAGTTATCCATCTCAGAAAAGATTTGTTTAAACACACACACATGCACGCAGGCAGGCACACACAGTAATGTTTTGCACGGTTAAAATTTTTTCTATCCTTGGCCAGTGTGACTAGAAAGATTGCCAGTTCCATTGCTGATCAGAGCACATACCTAGGCTGTGGTTGTCCCAGTTCGGGGTGCCTAAGGAGGCAATAGATGGATGTTTCTCTTCTCTTATTCTCTCCTACCACCCCCTCTTTTTCTCACCACTTCCCTTCCCTTCTCTCTAAAATCAGTAAAAAATCATATCCAACTATGTTCTTTCTCAATTTAGGTTTCTGAGATTTAACCAAGTTGATTCATGTAATTTTAGTTCATTTTGTTTCTTTGCTTTGGTAGCATTCGTTTGTGTGGAAACAAACATCCAAAGTACTGTCCCTCGTTGCCGATGATGTGTCTTTCCCCTCTGACTCCTCTGCGTTAAAGGCTGGCTGTGATTATCTCACCAGTTCTCTGATTAAGGCATGTTGTGTTTTTTTGCACAGTATAGCTCTCATATGGCCCAGTGAGTGGCAAATGATACAAAAGCTGTTTGTTGTGGATCATGTAATTAAAATCACAAGGACTGAAGTGGAAGACGCAAATCCTTCAGAAACACAGTATATTTCTGAGCCCAGTAAGTTTTCATGCTGCTTTTGGTTTGCGTAGTGAAGAGTTGACATTGTAAAGGAAGTAAGAGCATGCGGGTATTATGTCCTCTCCTTAAAAGTAAAGGTCCCGTGGTAGTCCAAACTAATATTCCCCGGGGGGGCCCATCATACAATGATGTCATGATTTGTTCGTTTATTTATGGATAGTGAGTGGGTTTCTGCATTATTGTTATTTGCATATAACAGTACAACAATTCAACAGTTAATAGAAAATATGAGTAATTGTTTAATGGATACTCACTGGTAACTTTGATACATGTTTTTAATTATTTGGGTCTTCGATAGTAATTTCTCAGCCACTTCTCTTTCACTTTTCTTTAGAGCTCTGCCCGGAATGCAGAGAGGGCTTACTGTGCCAACAGCAGAGGGACCTGCGTGAATACACTCAAGCCACCATCTATGTCCATAAAGTCGTGGATAATAAAAAGGTACCAGTCCCTCTTGTGGCCCTGGTTGGTAATGGTCAAGCTTTTTTTCCTTTTTTCTCTTTTTTTCCCCCCCTTTTTTCCTTTTTCTTTTTACTTGCTCTTGGGAGTTTCACTGAGGATTGCAAAGGGTCACATTTTTGTTTCCATGGAGCTTTTTGGTATAAGAATTAAAATTAGACAGGAATTGAATATGAATAGTTATGTGGTTGCTTGAGGAGTTGGTGGAATGAATATTCGACACACAAATACTTATTGAATGTCACCTGTGTGTGTGGAATGGCTGCACTGCTGGGGGTCCAGTGGGGAAGAAGATGGACAGGACCTGGCCCTCACGACCATTTGTGCCTCCTGAGGAAGATAAGGAGCATCGAAACTCCTGCTATCTGATCCACTTGAGCTTTGAAAAAGCCCGACAGTCAGTGTGCTGGGAGAAATGGAGAGCATTTTTGAACTGCTGCAAGATAACGTCATTATGAAAGCCAACAGTGAATGTTCTGTAGAGATCACTTTACATTTATGGTGAATGCATTAAGTGCAAGAATAAGCCACAGGATAAAAACCTAACATGTTACAAGAGGATACAGAGCCCCTGAATCTTGAACCCCTGGTGTGTGTGTGTGATTCCCAACGGTGATAAAGGTGTTCCTCCTCTTGGTAATGGGGGGCAATCAAAGCCTGTAGCTCATCTTCTTAGGTCTGACCTACGTCTGTTCTGCTTTCCTCACACATTCAGGTGATGAAGGATTCCGCTCCGGAGCTGAATGTGAGCAGTTCCGAAACAGAGGAGGATAAGGAAGAAGCTAAGCCAGACGGAGAAAAGGACCCAGATTTTAATCAGGTACTTGTTGAAGCCGCTTTTCATTGTCATACCTTCGGCTGTGCTGGCAGGGAGGGCAGCCTCTCCGTGCCCCAGACGTCTCTCCGTACCCGTGGGTCCTCAACACCCTTTGTTTCCTTCGTGTTTGGTGGCATGCAGTAGCCGTCCTGATTTCCCATGAGAAGCTGTGGACAGCATTATTACAAGATTACAGTAACAAATTTTTAGCTAGAAAAGAAGACTAAACAAGACCCACATCTTGGTTTGTTGCTGAATTATGGAATCTTCAAGTATGAAAGGCTATCTTAGATTTCCTCATTATAAATAAACAGTGGATTTGATAATGGAGTTTATAGATGAGATATTTGAGTCTGTAAGTAAACAAATGACCATATTAACATTAGTCTTTTCTAGTTCTGTTATGATTTTCTATCTCCTCTCCCTTTTTTTGTCATACCTTTGGCTGTGCTGGCAAGGAGGCCTCCGTCAGCATTGGGGATCATTGACTTCAGTACCAGTTCAGATCTGTACATTTCAAAATATGTCAATGAGAAAGAGAAACATTGGTTAGTTGCCTACTTGACTATATTCTGTATGTCCATTGTATTGGGAAAATAGGCTTAAGAAATTAAGCTAGAGGAAGGAAAACATTATTAAGAAATAACGTAGGAATAAGTTTGGTTGCTGTACAATATAGGTAAGCTTGGTCTTTTCCAAAAGTCAGTCCATTGTATTCCAGGATATTCTATGGATACCTTAATTCATGGAATTTCTACTCTACCTAGAGTTAGTTTTAACAGATGAGAGATTTTTTTTCTGCCAAAATACAGGGTAGTTAAATGATGGCCGTCATTCTCCCTGACAGAGTAAGTGGTCTTGTGATCATCTGCTGTATCTGTGACAGCGGAACTCTGGGCTTGTCCTGTGTGTGCTCACCGATCCTGCTATTTCATTTTTAGCATTGATGGAGAAAGTCAGAAAAGCCCTCTTCGACTTGAATCTTGGTCTCCCCAAGCTACATGTTACTGTGGTTTCCCAGCTGGTAGAGAGATACGTCAGCATTTGCTTTCTGTGCTGTTGCATCTCATAAACGTTAACTGTAAGGCACCTGTGAGAGAACAAAATCATGCCTTCTATGCATCATCCTTCTGACAACGATCAGCCACTCTTGTCCAAGTTGTCCCACCAAATTTGTATTTCAGTCATTCAGCATTGGGAGCCCTCAACTTCAGTGCCAGTTCCGATCTGTACATTTCAAAATATGTTTTCACTGGTTTGAGAGAGAGACATCAGTGAGAAAGAGAAACATTGGTTAGTTGCCTCCTGCCCGCCACACTCCTGACTTGGGATCAAGCTAGCAACCCGGGCTTTGCTCTGACTGGAAATCTATGCATGGGATGATGACCCTCATTCAACAGCCACACTGACCAGAGCTATATGTGTACGTTTTACAGGAATGCAGGCTTACAGCTCTGAGGGGATAATGGCAAATAATCCTCCTATGAATATCCATGTGCAGATATCCCTTCTGTTCCTTGGGATGATTTTTGAGAGATGACAGAGTCAAATAATATGTCTATTGGTAGGAGTTTGCAAACCTTTCTGCCTTTTTAACCTGTTCATTGTCAACTTTTTCATGTTTCAAATTCTTACACAGTTCATCTTCCATGATCTTCACAGATCTACAAACAAGTCTGTTTCCTTTCCTAGTTGATATGCTAAAAGTGTGTGTATGTGCGCGCGCGCGTGCGTGCATGCGCGCCCGCTTACCCACCCTCATTTACAGCTTCATTCTCTTTTTTTATTTGCTTGGCTGGCAACACCATACCGTTTTAATTTTTATCTCTCAGGTGTATGGGACTCTCATCTTCTCTCTATATTGTTTATTATTACCTGTGGTCACCAACTCACTTTCTGTTCCTTCTGGTAAACTTTAAATTAATTTGGAAAACTTGACATGTATGTTCTTTTTTTTTTTTTTTTTTTTTTTAAATATATTTTATTTATTTATTTTTTTTAATCAATCTTTATTGTTCATATTATTACAAAGGTTCCTCATTTCTTCCCCCCTCCACCAGGTTCCCACCCCACCCTCCGCCCCCTCCCCATCCCCCATTGTCCTCATCCATAGGTGCAGTTTATGTTCAGTCTCTTCTTCCCTCAATTTCCCCATTAGTAAATCCCTTTTCAGATAGTAAATCAGTTACTTAGCATTTTCTCAAATCAATAATACCTCCACATGCCCAATGATACACTTCACACAAAAGACATTTCCCAATAGGTCCACCAGCCTCATCCAGGCCCCACCCAAGGCACTCACAGATCAACACCCCAGCCCTATACTGACTCAACACATCCAGATGAGCCTTCATCACTTGATTCAGCAGACCCTCAAGTTCCCACGAAAGTTTCCAGCCATGTCTGAGAAGCAGCCGTGGGGCAGGGGCAGGCAAGGAGCGAGCTGTTCCGGGCCTGGCTGCTCAGGGCCTGCCCTCTGTTGCTCTGGTTCGTTCCACAACCAGCTGCTCCGGGTCTGGTCACTGCCGCTCCCGACCTAGTTGCTCTGGACTTGGCTGCTGCTGCTTCGGGCCTGGCAGCTCCCAGCCTAGCAGCCACTGCTCAGGGCATGGCCGCACCTGACCCGCCTGCTCCCCCGGGCCTGGCCGCTCCCAGCCTGGCAGCCGCTGCCCCGGGCCCAGCCGCTCCGAGCCTGGGCACTCCCAGCCTGGATGCTCTGGGCTTGGCTACTGCTGTTCTGGGTCTGGCTGCTCCCACCCTGGCTGCTCTGGGCCTGGCTTCTCCGGGCCCGGCCACTCCAGGTCTGGTTGTTCCTGGACTGGCCACCCTGGGCTTGGCCGCCTCCGCCTCAGGCCTGGCTGCCACTGCCCCAGGCCTGGCTGCTCCAGTGCTGGCTGTTGATGCTCTTGTTCTGGCTGCTGCTGCTCTGGGGCCTGGCTGCCACTGCCTTGTGCCACTCTAGGCCTGGCTGCCGCGGTTCCAACATTCTGTCCTTTTTTTTTTTCCTTTTTCTTTTTTTTTTAAACGCATTTATGTTGCAATGTTGGCTGTTGAGTTGAGTTCTGACTTAGTCTTTGATTTTTCAAGAACTTCTTTGTATTCTTTCTTAAGTAATTTTACTATCTTTTGCTCTCACTTGATTTCTTCACATTGAGAACTTCTTTGGTTTCTTCCTCCTTGTCCTGGGAACTCAGCAGGTTGGCCTGTGGCACCCCTTTGTTCTCCGCGGGCTCCTGCGCTGCTTCAGCCTGTTGCCGGGGACGGCCCCGCCCAGGAAGCAGCCCCCGGCCTTGGCTCCATTGCCTGAGCTCAGCGGTGGAAGGCTCAGGGGCACCCCCCCCCCCCGCCCCCCCCCCCCCCGCCCCAGGGGCCCCGTCGCAGGGCTCCTTGCTGGTGCCCGGTTGGCCGGCGTCCCGTCCCGGCAGGGGCTCCTGCTCCCCGCCGCGTTCCCCCAGCCCGGAGCTTTTTTTTTCTCCTTCCCGCTAGGGGAGTCCAGCATCAGAGTCAACAGACTGTCCTCTGCGCGCAGTTTGCGCGAGTCCCACAGACTGTCCTCTGCGCGCAGTGTGCGCAGGTCCTGGGGCCCAGCCTTTCGCCGCTCTCCCCGGACTCCACCTCACAGCCCCGTCTCCCTCTGCCTGAGTCTGGGTCCCCAGGGATTGGTCCAGAACTGGGTTTTGGAGCAGTCCGGACTGAGGCTCAGCGCCGCCGGAGGCCTTGTTTCTTCCGGCTAGGGTAGCCCAGCATCAGAGTCAACATTCAGTCCTCTGCGCTCGCATTGCGCGCGACTCCGGGGGCCCTGCTTTTCGCCGCTTTTCTGCCTCACAGCCCCGTCTCCTCCTGCCGGAGCCTGGGTCCCCAGGGTCTGGCCCATAACTGGGGCTCAGCGCTGCCGGTTCGGGGGGCTCAGTGCTGCCGGTTCGGGGGTTCAGCCCAGGCTGGGGGTTTTATTTCCTTCCTGCTAGGGAAGGAAAGGCAGCACCCCGCCCTCTCCTCCTCTCCGGCTGCGACCTCTCTGTGCGCGTGTGCGGGCGGGCGCGCCACATGTCTCCGTACCTTAGGCTTTTTTTCAGCTCCTCTGATTTTCCTTCTGGTTTTCTCTTTCCTTCTTGTTGTAGAATTTTCAGTCAGTCGACTACCTGTAGCTCTGGGCAATGTCCACTCTAGATCTTAGTTGTATTCCATTGAAATTGTTGTGTGCTGCCACGGCTAGATGTCTACCCGAGCAGCCATCTTGGATCCTCCGACATGTATGTTCTTATTGTTCTTAGTTTCTGTTATTTCAAGGTTTGCTTTTCCAACTAAGAAGTATTTAGAAAACTCTTTACATTTTTCAAGTGACGTAGGCTTTTGGGAATCTGACTTTTTTGAATATGTAGTTTTATTCATTATGGTCATAACCACAGCAATTTACAAAAGTGAATGTGGAATTCTTCGTTGTGGATGACAACAGATTTCACATGTACAAATATGATAGAGAACGTTGGGAAACATTGCTTTTTATGCTGTAATTACACTTTATACTTTGTAATTTTCTTCTGTCTTCCTTCTCCTTGTTTGGAAGTTGTAATACTCCAGATGTTTTAAATAGTTTTTGTCCCACAATAAAATCTCAAGTGTAACCTTCCTTCTTTAGAAAAGAGTGGAGTCCCAGAATATCAACGTTTCAGAATGCCAGCCTCCTCAGACCTTTTCTTTGTAACAGAGTTGATCCTTGAGCAACACTAGGTTCGGGCTATCGACCCCGCATAGAGTCAAAATCCACGTATAACTTTTGACTCCCCAGAAACTTTCCTAATAGCCCACTGTTGGCTGGAAGCCTATCGACAGCATAAGCAGTCAGTTAACACATCTTGTATACTATACATAATGTATACTGTGTTCTTAACAATAAATTAAACTAGAGGAAGGAAAACATTATTAAGAAAATCATAAGGAAGAATTCTGGCTTAGTTGGCTGGGCGACATCCTGGGCTCCTCCCATCAGGTTGCATGCTGAGTTCCCGGTAGGGGGCATGCATGAGCTAGCTGCTTGATGTTTTACCCTCGCCTTGCTGTTTATCTCTCCCTCGCCCTTCCTCTCTCTCTAAAAATGAATGGAAATGTATTTTTTTAAATAAAAGGAAATCATAAGGTAGAGAAAATACAATGATTGTATTTATTGGGAGGAAAAATCCACGTTTAAATGAACCTGCAGAGTTCAAACCTGTGTTGTTCAGTGTCAGCTGTACATTACAGTATCTCGGTTCATAGATAGCTTTTACAATTGCTGTTGTAAATCCCCATAATAGCAAATGATTTCTACTTGTCCTTAATGGAGATGAACAAATCTCTCTTTCCTCTTTTCTCTTAAGCTAGATCAACCTAGTTCGACTCTGACCTTATCTACAATTTAGGTTAATAATGAACCCAGTATTGGTTATCACTTAGGTAACTAAAAGCCATCTAAAACCATCGGGCTGCTTTTTGTCAGATAAGTTGGATTTAAATTCTATGGCTTTTTGTTTGTTTGCTTTTAAAGTAATTCTGGGAAAAGCTTTTAGACCCATTTAAAACCAGTCATTAAAAAATGTTTCATGCTTAATGCTCTGGGCTTTGTTATTTGGTTGTTTTTATATTTCTAAAGTAAAATTTTACATCGCTGTAGATACTTTTCCTAATCGTGGAATTAAGGTCCAGTTTTACTTTTCCTTTCAATTATCGGTCGAGATTAAAGAGAATGTTTCACCAGCTTTGACTATTTATGAACTCCCACGTTTACTTAACCTTTCCTTACGACTGTCAGAGTCATTGAACCTATCCTGGTGCAGTTCCTAGCCGTGGGCATCACCCTAAACAAACGCTCTTCTGTGTTTGCATCCTGAGCCTCTTCCGCTTGTAAATCTCTGGGGCTCCCATGGTAATGACTGTAGCATCTGTGTCCATAAATGATCCCTAAACCACTCTGTCGTGCGCAGCTGACACTCCAGTGCCTCGTGGTTACCTCATTCAGATTTCATTAAACCAGGGAAAGGGTTCTTTTTTGTTTGTTTTTTGTTAATCCTCACCCGAGGACATTTTTCCCATTAATTTGTAGAGAGAGTGGAAGGGAGGGAAGGGGAGGAGAGAAAAACATTGATGTGAGAGTGACACACATTGATTGTTTGCCTCCCACCTGTGCCCTGACCAGGGCCAGGAATTGAACCTGTGACTCTTTGTTACGTAAGTTGACACTCTAACCGCTGACTCATACCAGCCAGGGCCTCTGTTAGGCTCTTGATGAGTCTTGTAGAATGACATTTGATCCTTACCTATTATTTTTTTCCTTAAGACTAGTATAAGATGTATTACGTGCTCATGTGAATTCCTTTATTTTGTTTCTGAACTGCTCTTAAGTTCATTATGACATTTCACGTCTAAATACTTAAACCTACAAGGAAGTGTTTAAAGTTCTCAGTAGTTTATATTTAATTCCCATGACTTTCTCAAGAACAGAAGAAAATATTTAGTACAAATAAGTTAGGATGATGAATTCAATTAATAGTCTTAGCCTTGGCCGGGTGGCTCAGTCATTCAGAGAGTCATCCTGTACACCAAAAGGTTGTGAGTTCAGTTCCAAGCCAGGGCACATACCTAGTTGTGTGTTCTATCCCTGTTGGTAGGGCGCATATAAGAAGCATCCGATCAGTGTTTCCTCTCTATGTCTATTTATTTATTTATTTATTTATTCATTCATTCATTTACTTATTTTTATTAAGGTATTATATGTGTACCTATCTTTCCATTGTGCGCCGCCCCTCCCCCCCCCCCCCCCCCCCCCCCCCCGCCCATACATGCTCTATGTCTCTTTAAAATCAACATATTCTCCAATGAGGATTTAAAAAAATTTTTTTAAGAGTTTTCCAGCATATCACATGTATTCTGATTTAAGGTCAGACATATCATTTTGCTTTTAAATGTCCTCTTAATAAAGTCTTCTTAAAACAACTGTGGATATCTCATTTCATTCTTTAGTCAGTTTTATGAGCCTGCTTAAGAGTTTCTACGTATTTTTTAAAGTAATATAGGAAGAAAAGATTATTTAAAAAACAACAATAATTTATTGTTGAAAGTATTACATATGTCATCTCTCCCCTGCCCCAGGCCTTCACCCCCCTACTCTCTGTGTCCATGGGTTATGCATGTGTGCATACAAGTTTTTTGGTTGATTACCTTGACTTATTTCTGACATTGAACTTCAGTGTTTAGGGAACCCATAAGTGGAGCACGAGTAATACTGTGGATCATTTCATTGCTTTCTTTGTTTTGAATCTTTATTATAGAGCAACGGAGGAACAAAAAGGCAAAAGATATCGCATCAAAATTACATTGCCTTTCAAAAGCAAGTTATTCGACGGAGTATGCGACATAGGAAAGTTCGTGGCGAGAAAGCACTTCTTGTTTCTGCTAATCAGACATTGAAAGAATTGAAAATTCAGGTGAGAACAGCTAACATTGAGCATGTTATAGATGCAAAGGACCTTCATAAATCCTGCTTTCCACCCATGTTTATATGTGTAATGGGTTTTTCTAGGTTGATCTCTAGTCATGTATTAAGCCACTGAGAGGGTTTTATTGGTTTCAGAGTAATGCCTGCCGGGCCCCAACATTAAAATACTCTTTCTTTAAAATGGCCACAATTCTCTAGAACAGACAAGAAGCTTTCTATGAAGATGAAAGTGTTTTTGGTTTCTGGAATTTGAGCTTTCCAATGAGAAAATTGCGTGTCAGTTTGTTACCATGTTGGGGTTGTTCTAGAATAATTGGTCTCTCCCTTGATTCTGCTGTTTGCTGTTCTTTGACCACTTAATGGGCATTTGAGCCGATTATTACCAGGATCTGTCAAATTTAAGGAGATGTAAAAGGCAGCTGCTTAATTGTTTATTGGATGAGTCAGAAATTATTTTTTAATTAAATCATTATTTTTGTACATATACCAATGCCCCCCCCTCCCATACCAGAAATTATTTTTATCATAATATTTTTTATGTCAGATAAGTCTGTTGGGCAGAATTTTAAAATTACCTTCACCTCCCTTCTCAGACTGGTGTTTTCATATTTTTTCTTAAAGGTTCGTTTTAGATCATTTTCTCTCTATCTCCCTAAAAGCATGCATTGCTTTACAGATCAATTTAACGAATGCAATGTGGGCATTGTGAAAAGGCTTCACGGCCATGTTATTTCTCGGTGCTTGTGCTGAAACACTGTAAATGAGCATGCCGATGGTATATCTCAAAACACAGGCAGAGGGGGCTGATAAGTTCAAGATGTCCAGGAAAAAAGTCTGGCCCCTGATCTGCTTCAGTCCCTGCTATATGTCCAAAAGGCTGACCAAACTCCCCTCTCTGCTACTTTCATGTGGCATAGATCAATGGTTACGCATTCTTCTTGTTGCTGATATTTATCATCGTAATTGAGGCAAAAGTACAGGCTTCCTTTGAGGGTGTTATGTGTTCCAGATTGTCCGGGGAACAGTATTTCCCTCGGTTGAACCCAGGGCTCTGAAAATAAACGTGTTGGCACAATCTCTCCCCTCTGTTTATTGTACCTTTTCCATCCGAGAAAGCTTGCTTCTGTCACCGGCTTTCTCCCTGTCAGTGGTAAACCTCGAACATTCAAACCCTTTCCCAGCACACAAAGAGCCCCTGTGGTGGCGGCCTTTGAAAAGCCTGTGCTGCTGCTATTGTGGGCTGCCATTTTTGAAGAATAAGTCAGAAGAGTCAGCAGAAATCACCTCCATCTCGGAGCATGTAACCTGCACCGATGGGTTGTTAGGAGGCAGCAGCTGCTCAGAGGTTCCTTTACAGGGTCCTTCCCCTCATCTCCCACCTGCTCGAGCACTGCTGTGACCCAAGCAGGGCCCAGACAAAGGGCGACGAAATGTCATCTCTTCCCGCTGCTCAGTGTGGCAGCTTTGAAAACTGCAGCTGGATGCGACCCCCTTACCTCAGCAGCCTGGACAGCTTCGGCGTTTGTGGTGGGTGGTTTTTTGAACAGCATGTTTTGTGTGTGTGTGTTTGATGGAGCCTTTCCTCCAGGAAATACTACAATTCCAAGTTAATAGGACGGCAAGCTTTGAAAAACTGTCAGTGGCTTAGCCCAGACATACCCATTTGCAGCTCTCTAAAACCTGAAGAAACTTGCTTGGCCAAATTACTAATTCATCCACCTATGATGCCATAAAGTAAATGAAGTATAATTTATTCATCTCCTTTCTCAAAGGATGCACAGTATTTTATTGTGTTATTTCATTTTTCCAAAAATAGGTTTTGAGTGGGTGGTATTGCCTGCCTTAGAAAGGAGGAAATGTTGGCACAGGTTAAATGGCTGGCAGTGGAAGCCATTGCTTGTACATTTCCTTATTTCTCTCTCTCTCTCTCTCTCTCTCACACGCACACACACAAACACACCAACACACCAACAAGCACTCACTGTTAGGAAAACATTGTTCCCTATTTCTCTATAGATCAGGAAAGCTGTATCTACTTTTTAAAGAGGCTTATAGTAGTTCTACTCAAGCATTCTCCTAGTACTTATGGTTTATGAGTTATTATACCAAAGACCTCCATGTCTTTAATTAGCCTGTTCCCTTATTCTAAAATCATTTTCTCCTCATTAGTACACACTTGTTCATTTGTCACTGAACCCCTTCTACACAACCTTCCTTGGCCTCCGGCTGCAGAGCTGGCTGTTCTCTCCCCCCCATTTTCCCCCTGGATCTTACAGGTACCTCCCGCTGCCGCCTTCACATTGTGCTGTTCTCCCTCACATTGTGAACTCCATCACGGCGTCAGTCACTTTGATCTTTCTTGCACTTAGCACAGTATCTGTCAGGTAGCTTCTTAGTAAATGTTTCATTAGTTCTTGAGTGAATTTTAATGTCCTTGTCTGTGTGCTCAAAATAATAAAGTCTGAGCATCAGCCCCTCATCCATCGTACTTGTGTCTCATGTTCCATAGTATTTGTTAGTACATAGCGTGGTGCAAAGACAATGAGCATTCAGGGATCTGAACCAGCATTCCTCCAGCCAAGCAGCTGCGACCTTTCCCACACTCATTGTCTCAGATGCCTCCATGTGACTACCTTCTTCACAGGTCTCCCAGGGCCTGTGTGCTCGGCTGGCTTTGGGAGAACTGTCCTGGATTCTTCCTTCCCAGGAACAGGCAGTTGTTGGATGATGTTCGTGCACTGTAGCCTCCCATCCCTGTTTGATCAATCCCCGCTAGTTTCTCGGGGGCTGATGTCCTTTTGAGAAGTCCCGTTGAGATTCTTATTTGTGTGCCGTTAATCAAACCACTTTTCTGGCCCCAGCTGTCCCAGCATGGGAATCTCCTGCCCCTGTTATACACAGTTGGTTCAGGCTGCTTTGCTAGGCTCGTTTTGTCTTCACAGCTTCAAAGGATAGAGGAAGAGAGTACATGGAAAGGTAGGATTGTTTTCCTCTAACGTGGGAATCGGAGTCATGAAAAATACACGTAATAGAACGCACTCCATGAGGATGTAACTAAGTTATGAAGCACGATACAGTGCACACCAGATGTAATAAAAATGAAAACTTTTTTTTCTGAGTTTGAAAATGTGTAAGTGTTATACCTAGTAGTCTTTCTGAATGTATTTAATTTAACACTAGACTAGAACTAGGGTCCTTCACCCTTAAGGAATTCCAATTTTGGTTCCTAGACGAAGGACTCAGTCTAAGATTATGTGTTCCATGGACTGGACTGTGTAGTCCAGGCTGCTTGCTAAGGGAATCAAAGCAGAAGGAAGAAGAGTCCAAATCACCTGGGGGCTGTTTTAAAGACTTGATTACAAGGCCGTGGGGCTTGGGCTGAGTGACAGTAGTGGCCCTGTCCAAGCCTCATGACCAGAGGAGCCGTCAGCGCAGCCCCTTCTGCTCCTTTCACTCCCCATCCCCACCCTCGGAGAGGTGATGGCGCAGGACTAGAGGATCTGTGGGTGTGACTGTTCCTCTTCCAGCCTTCCTAGGGCAGGTCCCAGATGTGGTGGGATTATAGCCTCCGTCGGTAGGTAGCAGGTGAGCTGGCTGCACACAGTAATGTCTTTTGTACTCGAGTTCTTTTATCTTTTAAGGAATCTAATTACCCAAATAAGATATAATTCTCCGCATTTTACTTTATATCAACTTTCTTTTCTTTTTCT
The DNA here is from genome assembly GCA_963693515.1 of Pipistrellus nathusii. NCBI lineage: Eukaryota > Metazoa > Chordata > Mammalia > Chiroptera > Vespertilionidae > Pipistrellus > Pipistrellus nathusii. The sequence goes on along the minus strand of OY882859.1, from coordinate 11,799,209 downwards.
TTTCTCAGATCATGCATGCATTTTCAGTGGCTCCTTTTGACCAGAATCTCTCCATTGATGGAAAGGTTTTAACTGATGACAGCGCCACCCTCGGCACCCTTGGAGTCATTCCAGAGTCTGTCATTTTGTTAAAGGTGAGTGACGGCTTCTTCCCTGAGGAATTCTAGGTTTTTTTCCTTCTCTTTCCTCTGCAAAGTTCTAATGATGCACACCCACGTGTGAACTGCTGCGGTGGAGGTTACAGCTGCTCGGGTCCCCAGCAGGCCGTGGTACCAGGTGATTGCCATGAATTTGTGCTGGCTTCTCGGTTCACCAGCTCTGGCTGAGCTGCAGGGACTTAGAGGAGGTCACGGCATCATTGAAGTTTTCATAATTTTGTTAAAAATAATGGATCTAGATTGCGCCTCCTCCCTAACTTCTGGGTCAGCAGAATCAACGATACTTCCGCTCTGAAAGCATTCGCTCATTTCCTCGTGGCTCAAAAACAGCAGCTTGTCGTGTTCGGAATCACACGGACCCGAGGCTCGGCCTCAACAGTCAAAGCACTTTTGGTTGTCCTCTTCTCCAGCTCATGGACACTGGCTTTAGGTAGAATGGGTGTAGGAGTTGTTTTCAATGGCAGGGCTTCTGAGAAATCGTCCCAGAAAGTGAATCCTTGAACCAGCCTTATTCGCCCAATGGTTCTCGTGTGTAGAGGTACCTACTCATCACATTCATTTGCTGCTGCTGTTTGTATGTGGCCAGAAGCATCCCCACTGTGCTAAAAGTGTTCGTAGGGTGTTTGAACTGTGACATAGGCGCCTCAGTTCTGGGGAGATAAGCCAGGCCCTGACATGATGGAGCAGACCCCTATCTGCCCCACACATACACACACCCTCACCCTGCCACCCACCCCTCCTGCTGATCACGTTCTACTTTCTTGGAAGCGGAGGTTCTGTGGAATTCCTGTGAAAGCCTGCTGACTTGCCGAGTCCTAGGAGGCCTGTCTGAAATCCTAGAAACAGCAGTATTGTTAACGGGCTTGTACTTCCCATGGGCAGTTAGATTCCCCACTGGCCACTGGCCCCTGCCCCTCCAGCTAATCCCACCAGAAGCTCGGGCTCTGTGTTGGCTTCTGCCCTAACAAGGACCAGGGTATTTTGTTCTTGTTGGTGAGGCAGGACAAAAATGTATTTTTAACCTAGTTAGTATTTTTAGAGGACCAGTCTGGCTTTTTATTCCTACCTAACTTGGCCACCACCAGCATGTGAATTCACGTTAATTAAATCAGTTTAGTAACTTTGGTATCTAAACCTCTCTACATCTTAGAGGTGTTTTTAGGAGCTGGAAAACATGCCACATACATGTGCACTTCTGTGGGTGATGAGTTTAGACCCATTACAAGACAGGTCACCCATCCATTAATGCTCAATCTCGCCGGCTGCGGCTCAAACCCAGTTCTGTACTGGACAGATCTGTGTCCTGTGGCCACATAGTCCGCTCCTGGGCCAGACTTCCTCCTGGCTGCCTCTCCCTTATGTTTTGAATCGTCTTCTTTGTTGTTTAGGCTGATGAACCAATCGCTGATTATGCTGCAATGGATGATGTCATGCAAGGTAAAGACGAATCTACTATAGGAATTTGTTGATTAACTTGTTAGAAGGATGTGGAGTTATAGGTATTTAAGCTTTCATCTATAATACTATTAACCTTAAAAAAGGGTTCCACATGCTGAAAATGGGAAGCAGAGAGAAGAGTAGTAATTATTTAGCTGACCCGGGAAAAAAACAAACAAGAAACGTCAGCCTAGAGATGGAAGAGGTCACCAAGAAGCAAAGCTAATTCAGTCAGGCACACAGGAATGGGAGGCCCAGGCGCCCCTGGAAGTGGGAGTGAGGGGTGAGCCTGAGAACAGGAAACTAAGAAGCAGGAGACACCTCGCTGTCCCCCAGACCCTCCCAGCCCGTTGCTTTCCCTCCATGTCACGCTGCCTCTTCCCCGGCACCTCAGACGGGCAGCTGGAGTGTGTGTCTCAGCTCAGTGAAGAAATTAAACCAGAAGGTGAGCTGAGGCCCGCCCCTTCGGCGCACCCGGCACGGTAGGAGCCACAGGGTGCAGGCTTCAGGAAACTGAGGCTCACGGGTCTTTGAGAGCTTGCCCTTGAGTTGGAGATGGTGTAGAGAAGATGGAACACGTAAATAGTGCAGAGCCACCAACTCAGAAAAACGAAAAAAATCATACCAGACAAGCAGTGCAGCCACAGTACACCGAAGAGTCCAACTGCAGGCAGTGTTAACAAAGTTTAAAAATGCCAGTGATGTGAGCTCCGGAGATCAGCCTAACAACAAAGTATCACAGGAGGATGTGCAGCCAGTCTCTTTCCTTGAGGAATTGTCTAAAATAGTGAAATGGCAACAGAAGCATGTGATTTAGGCGAGAAAGATTGTATACCGTAAGAAATAGCTGCAAGAGTCAGAAGTGTTTCCTTCTGGCGTAGGGGGTGCGGGGTGGAGAGAGGGGAGTCTGGCTCCGAGGTCAGTCCCGGGGTTGTCTCCAGACTTCCCAGGAGCTGCACAGAATGTGAAAACGAAGAATGTCATCTGATTATCATCACCCATAACTTCAAAAGTAGTGATTATGGGTGAAGTAATTAAAAGTTATTTTAAACCTCATCTTTGGGCATTGACACGATCTTGTTCCTTACTATCTGTCACGACAGTCTTTCTAATTTGGATTTTTCCCTCCCCCCCCAGTGTGTATGCCAGAAGAAGGGTTTAAAGGTAAGTTACATTTGTCATGTTCTATTCGTGAATGTCAGAGTCATACTGTAATTTTCTATTAAAGTGAAGGCTATAATTTGATTTTAAAATTTAATTCAATCTGAGTCTCATGACTGAAATTAATTTTAGTTAAATGCATTTTTTATTCGAGCTTCTTCGTTACCTTTTTCAGCACTCGGCCTCAGATGGGGCCTGTGTGGTCACAGTATCTGCTAGCACATGTCCATTCTGCTTTCTCTTTGTCTGACGGGGGAGTAGGGTGGGGTGGGGGAATTAGCTAGTGGCATTTCGAGGTTTATATTTAACCTGTTTCCAGTTCACCCCGTCAGTCGCATCTGCGAGCAAAACAGTTTGTATGCAACCGATAAGAATTAGAGGAGAGGAGAAGAATTTGCTGGCCTACATGAGGTTCAGTGAAAAGGTTTCATTGATCTATTTAGACTTAAGGCATGTCTTGGGTTATTACTTTAGATGGAGACACAGCAGTGCCTTGTTCCACATCTTGGCAGCTACAGTGGTGGACACCAGTATTAGTCACTAATCCACCGAATACAGACCTCTGGCATTTACTGCTCCATTCTCACTGGCTGTGGCCGGCTCGAGAGGTTTAGGCCGGCTGTGATTTTGCCCGGGAGTCGGTTTGAATCGGATGTCAGGGTGCCTTTGCTAAAGGAAATGAGTGACAGAGCCACTGGCCCGTGGAAAGCCTTCCTCCCCGCGCGCCCCTTTGTTGTCTGCGCATCACGACTGCACAGAAACCCTTGATGTCACAGCCAAAGCAGAGAAAACATTTTTATGAAAAATGGCCATCAGATGTGTCAGTCAAATCTCATTAACTGCATGAAGACAACACATGGCTTTGAACAGAAATGGGATTTAGCTGAAAACCTACAGTTGGCTGATTTTTAAAAATATATACATTGAATCCAGAAAGGAAGGAGCAGAAGAGAGAGAAAGAGAGAGACGTCAATGATGAGAGAGCATCATTGATGGGCTGCCTCCTGCCTGCTCCCTACTGGGGATTGAGTCTGCAACCGGGGCATGTGCTTTTGACCAGAATTGAACCGTGGACTCTTCGGTCCGCAGGCCGATGCTCTGTCTACTGAGCCAAACCAGCCAGGGCGTGGCTGGTATTTTTTCCTGCCCTTAAGCACTGAGGGTCCGCCACACTCGTTAAGGTGGATGGTCCCTGGGGGTGGTGTGTTCTGGGCGAAGGTTATGCGTGGACTCTGCGTGTTTGGTTTGTAACCATACTTCCACGTGTTTCTTTCCCCAGGTACTGGTCTCCTTGGACATTAATCTCTCGGACCTTTCCCGACCGCTGAGAAATGACCAGAAGGGAAGAGGAGATTGACATGTTAGGGCATTAACGAAAAGCTGGATTTAAGAATCGAATCATTACGTGACTCTTCCAAAAGGCAGAAAACCATTTCAAAAGTGACCGTCCCAAATGCCTTGTGTCAAATAAAACCGATTGCACTGAAGGGCCTCAGACTTGAAGGAAATGTTTCAGGTTTTCTATTTAAGGGGTGGGGGTGGGGGAAAGGCGAATAAAGATCAAACCAGTTTAGTAGCAGTAACAGGAAATCATGTTTACATATGAGATTTATAGTCACGGGAGGGAGTGAAATTCTGTCCTATTTCCTTGCTCGAGCTTCACGCCAGATGCACTGGTCCATAGGAATTTGTATCACAGTAAACGGGACAGCATTCTGCTCTGAGCTAACCGTAACTCTTTTATATAGAGACGTAATCTGCTTACCAGTACCTGTTTTTGATTCCTATTTTACTTTCAATAAAGCATGGAAGTGAAGAACTTGCCATAATTGTGGGAAAATATCTTCAGACTAGACGCCTCTCCGCGTCGGCTGCAGCATGCCTGCCTCACGCTGCCCGGGGATCTGTCTCTTGGTGTCGGGCACAGGAGGGGGCGCCTGCAGTGACCGAGGGACCCTGCCTCGCTTCTGACTTCAAAGGCTTTTTGCTTTCAAGCCTTCCGGAAAGGACGACGAATGTTAGACCTCGTGGTAGCATCTCCCTCCGGTTCTGCTTACTCAGGAGCAGAAAATCAGACCCGCCTCGCACTTTCGAACAATCCGACCTCCTCGGAAGAGCAGCGTGGACGACACAGGCTTTTGTAAAATGTCTTCCTGTCTCTCAAGTCCACCATCCTTCGCATCTGTCACCTCTCTCTCTCTGAAAACATTCTTCCGGAATGGCCAGAAAGCATCTTTACATCACTTTGTTTGAAAGGGGGGAGAGTGGCCATTTTACCCAATTCAGGATTATTGTCATGAGCGACATGCAACCGAAGCAATATTCGTAAGAACGCTGAAGGACTTTCAAATAGAGTTTACGGTGGGAGTGTGTTTAGCTGTTTCCTTTGTTGAGCATGTATGGACATCTCTGGGGTCTCCCTTGCTAACATTTTCCCTCCTGGTTTGTGCTGGGGTTCCTGCTCCCCCTTTTCTAAACATTGAAACTCAACGGAGGGGGAGACGGGTTTCACTCGGAGGGCTAGGCGCCCTGGTGGCAGCACCCCTCTTTTTATCAGAATAGCCATGGCTTTTGGGCAAAATTATAACTTCCTGTGTATCCCCCCTGTGTTTGCAATGCCTTTGGTCTTTGCCCCCTGTATGGGAGAGAAGCACCAGGAGCCTCAAGCCATCCCAGGAGCCAGTAGTCCCCACCTGCGGTCAGCACAGGGAAGGACTCAGTTAAGGCCACAGAGAGCTGATCATCTTTTTAAAAATATTTTTTTTATTGATTTCAGAGAGGGAAAGAGAAACAAATGATAAGAAATGTGTACGCCCCACACAGAGGATTGAGCTTGCCACCCTGGCATGTGCCTGAACTGGGAATCCCAATCATGACCTGGCTTATAAGTCGATGTTCCACCACCGGCCCACGCCAGCTGGGTCTGATCCTCCTTTTTAGATCTCGCGCCCTTTTATTTTGCTCCGAATGGAGCTGGCGCATAAGAGGAATAATAACATGCCAGGCGACTTATTCTTTCCCGAGGCAAAGACTTGTGCCGAGGTTTGCCTAGGGCTGGAGGTAGCAGCTGCCTTTTCCTCGTCAGCAGCTGTTTGCCAGAGCACATTCTTCCTAGGGGTTGACATCAACCTGTCAGTAGCTTCCCCAAAACCCAATCTGTTTCTCCCAGTCTGCTGTTAGTAGTTTTAAATTATGCTACTTGAGCCTCGCTCTCACGCAGTGGCACAAAATAGCGGCCTTGTGTGCGTCTTCCGGGCAGGTAACCCACTCTCATTTTAATAACTCCTTCAGTGACACTCCCCAGGGCTGGGGGTGGGCTGGACCCAGGGAGCAGGAGGTGCTCCCCAAGCCTGTCCTCGTAGCCCCCGCAGTGGTCTTCCCGGGTCCCATCAGCGCCGTGCACCGCAGCACCACAGCGCTGTGTCAGGGACGCAGTGAGGTGGGATCTGTCCCCACGGGCTGCTCCGAGCTGTTGGGATCAGCCTGGGACTTTCCCACCCGCAGTAGTGCCCTTGCAGTGCCACCCTTGCCACTTAGTAGGGAAAAGCAGGTCCACGCTGTAACCGAAAGCCCAGTTCTTGCTTTGTAGTGACAAATAGATGGAGACCAATTGGCTGTGACCACATTTCAGTGGGGAGACTTTCCCTCGGGTTTTTAACATGCGCGTGGTTTTTTTTTTTAAATGTCAGGCCAGTCCTTGGTAGAAGGTTCCTAAAGCTGGAGTCCTCCTGCCGCCCTTCCCCTGTCGGCCCTCCCTCAGTCCCACGCTGAGGTGTGCAACACGTCAGACCTGAAACAGAGGTTGCCATTCGGACATCTTCATTCCCTGAGGGAATAAGTATCTTCCTGTGTATCGAAGGACTTTGTTGTTTGGAATCACTGTTATCTTTCTGCCAAATTAAAAAGAAACGAGTGTCCTTTTATTTCTATGGAATCCTCGCCCAGACGAATGTTTGTTGTTCCTTTATGTGTCCCGTTGGTTTAGGCTATGTGGTCAGACCCTGGTGAGCATGTAAAGCGAATGCTAGGTTTGAAGAACCTGTTTTAAATACCCGAGGGATGGTTTGCCGCTGATGTGACTGCTGGAGTGAAAGGGCATGAAAGCCTGTCCTTCCTGTTCCAGCATCAGGGAGGGGCATCGTCCCCTCTCCCTGGCATCTTCGTGTGCAGCCCGGTCCGTGCGGCAGGAACTGGGAGCAGAGTGCAGGCGGGGGAAAAGCCAGTGTTTCGGTTCTCACCCCACGCACCCGTGAGCTTCCCTCCTCACAGGGCGTGTTCCACCATCACCTGCTGCATCTCTGATCCTAGAGACCAAGAGCTGACGACCTCCAAACCTTATTTTTTATGGACACTGATATTAACGGGATTTGATCAACATTTGCATCCTTTATTCATTAAGATAAAATTAGAAACACTACCCCTTTGACACATTTCACTGAATGAACAGCCTTGTGCAGAGTCCTGAGTGTGGGAAAGTCTAGGGAGACGGAAAACCTCACATCCATAGCCTTTGGGAGTTTTCAAGTGTTACTATTTCGTTGGGCTTAGGAGCCTGTGAGCTGTTCCAGGTACAACACGCATGTGGGCAAGTTTGAGAGGTTGGGTCACCTGTGTTCCAGATAATTTTGCTATTTATGTTATGACAGAAGTTAATTTGCTCTGTCTTAGTTTTCTTAGCGCAGAGAACAAGGCAATATTTGCTGCCTTGTTTACCCTCCATGCTGAAGGTAAGCAGTAAAATTATTGGGGTAAAGTACTTTGTGTTACTCTGTAATTAGATTATACTTTTGTGAGAAAACCCTTTGGAGTCCTCTGCGAGTCCTCAAGAAGAATAAACAAAGCCAAGCTACCTGGACCCCCTGCCCTGGTGACCCCTGGCAGCTAAAATGCCTGCAAAGGTGTCTGGTTGTCCTGTGACAGGAATGCTTCCTCTTGTCCCTTAAGGAACACGAAGCTAATGGTCAAACACAAGCCTCGTTGGTTCTTTATTTGCGGGGTTATATTGAAAGATACTCAGGACACAGTTAGAATGGGCTCTGGAGATTTATGTCTGATGGGCAGGTCCTTTCTCAGAGGGGCAGCTTCCCATGTGTTGCCAAGAACATCAGGAACAGGTGCCGTGAGCCGCGGAGGCACCAGGCAGCACAAGACTGGCCGGAGCTCAGGCTACTTCCATGGCCCGGGCATCACGCTTGTCATTCACCTCTTGAGACATGAATAATGTTCCTGACTACAGTGCACAGAACAGGTATTTCTTGTGCTTTCCCCCAACAAATAAAACACAGAACCAGTTTTTTATCAAATTAATACAGCATACTGTTAACCATATCACATCACTTAAATTTTTAAAAAATAATTGGATTTAGAGGTGGGGGGAGGGAGAGAAACATTGATTTTCTTTAAAAAAAATATATATATATATATATATATATATATATATATATATATATACTTTTATTGATTTCAGAGGAAGAGAAACATCAATGATGAGAGAATCATGGATAGGCTGCCTCCTGCACGCCCCCTGATTGGGGGTCAAGCCCATAACCAGGGTATGTGCCCCTGACCAGAATAAAACCTGAGACCCTTCAGTCCGCAGGCTGACTATCCACTGAGCAAAACCGGCTAGGGCAATGTTGACTTTTTTTTTTTAGACATTCATTGGTTGATTTCTGAATGTGCCCTGACTGGGGGTCAAACCCACAGCCTTGGTATATCAGGTGATGCTCTTAACGAACTGAGCCATCCGGCCAGCACTTAGCACTTTTTTTTAATGCATGTTTTGTACAAAGATGGTGATATTTCTTCATTCCTGAGCCTCATCAAATTTTAGGAAGAAGGAGGTTGCAGAGTTCACCCTGTGACTTGTCTAGGAGGGTACGATCTGGCTGACCTTGGACTTCTCTTGGAATTGGGATCTGCACGCACTCATTGCTGGACCGAGCCTTCCTCATGTCCCAGGAGAAGCAAAGACCATGGTCTCTGGTGATGGGGATCCTGTTGTCGAGGGTCCTCCATCCTACAAGCGCAGGAGGGAGCACGTGGCTCTCATACAGTTTCACACTTTCACCCATGAGGCTCTGAATCCTCTGTGAAGTCCATCCCAGGAGCTTGTCCAGCATAACTACCGTGTGGATCTCAAATAGAGACCATTGTCTGTGTTTGCCCCAACATGCTAACGGGAAAAAGCACCCTGCTTTCAAGGACTTGGCTAAGACCCGGGAGGCTAGGCCCTTTGAAGTGGAACTGCTCTCCGTCCGGAAGGGAGCCAGCCTCGTGACAGCAGCTGGAACCCCAGATCTGTCAGTGCTGCCAGCAGGCCGGCCTGGGCCACAGGAAGTGGGGACCCGCCCCAGGGGAGACCGAAGGCCTGGGCTTTCTGTCCTGGGCTGAGTGGTTGCCAGCCAGCCGGCACGCTGGCCTTTGCGCACTCGTATCTTGGCTCCCCTGCCCCCTCCCCTTCCCCCCTCGGTCTCTGCTGTATTTGTGTTTGTAACCTAGGGAACACTCAACGGCCTCCCGGGACAAGTGTGTTTCCCTCTGGGCCGCAGTGCCCTCTGAGGGGAAGCTGGAGGGGTGGAAGTTGTCGAACATGAACTAGGTGGAAGCAGACAGTGGCCTCCGCTCCTCAGCTCCTCGCCTGCACCCACCCACGCCCTCGGAGCTCCAGGGAGTGCGCTTGGGAAGTCGCCCAACCGGACGGCCTCTGGGGACTTCTCTGCATCAGCCCGTGAGTGGTTTCTGCGTTGACTTCTGTCTGGCCTTTTCGCTGCATCTTCTCTCAGCTGGAGCAGGCTCTGACTGGGGGTGAGAGGCTCCAAGCGGTGCTGGACCGTTTAGAATTCTGGAACTAGAGGGAACTGTTTATTTTATTTTATTATTTTTGTCTTCCTGGGAGCCGGAGTTAGGGCTGGCCTGGATCTTATGTCTGCCCCTAAAGCCACTGCGATCCCAGAAATGAATCAACCTAATTATGAGACAGTTCTTGTGCCCGAGGGCAGGGGCTCAGCCGGCTTCCTCGCCACATCCCACCGGGAGCCACGTGACCTGTTCTCAGCCAAGAAAATGAATGATCCCTTCAGGGTCCACTAGACATTCCTTTTTTTCTGTGACAGCAAGACCTCAGGGGGAGAGCTTCTCTTCCTTTGGTCTAACCAGAGCCGACCCCACGTGGGGGCTTACCTTTTCCACCCACAGAGGGGGCTTCTAGCTGTGTGCACATTCATGACCCAGACTTCTCCGAGAGGGCCCCCCCCCCAGGGCTGCATCCTCTGTGCTATCTCCAGCATCAGCGGGGCAGCCAGACACAAGGCCCAAGGCAGCCAGACACAAGTTCCCTGGTGCCAACTCCCACCCCTCATCCTGTCTTGTGCTCACTGGAGTGGCACTGCCTTCTCCCAGTCAGTCAGCCCTGCAGACAGCACCCCCCTCTCTCCTTTACCAGCCCCTCCTAGATCTTTAAAAAAAAAAAAAAAATATATATATATATATATATATATATATATATATATTTTTTTTTTTTTTTTTTTTGCCAAAACCGGATTGGTTCAGTGGTAGAGTGTCGGTCTGCGGACTGAAAGGTCCCGGGTTCGATTCCGGTCAAGGGCATGTACGTTGATTGCGGGCACATCCCCAGTGGGGGGTGTTGCAGGAGGCGTTGCTGGTTAGTGTTTCATCGATTCTCTCCCTCTCTGTAAAAAATCAATTAAAAAAAAAATATATATATAATATATTTATATATATAAATCAATTATATATATATATATATATATTATTGATTTTTCACAGAGAGAAATAGAGAGTGAGAAACATCGGTGAGAGAGACACCGATTCAGCTGCCTCCTGCACACCTCCCACTGGGGATGTGCCCACAACCAAGGTACATGCCCTTGACCGGAATCGAACCCGGGACCTTTCAGTCCTCAGGCCGACGGACACTCTATCCACTGAGCCAAACCAGTGAGGGCCCCTCCTAGATCTTACTGTTGCACAGACAACGCACCTTGGGGGCCCATCACTCTTGTGTTTTCTCCCCTTGCTTTTCCTGCGGGGCAGTCTCTGGCCCCAGCTTCCTCCCCTTTGATCCAGCCAGGGAGGGTGGGCATCGAGGGGGGAGTTATTGCCCTCCTTCCCGTGGTAGGACTGCATCGTGCGTTACTCCGAGTTCATCGTGCCTTCCACATTTTCACCCTCCAGTCTTCTTAGATGTCAGCCATTCTGAAGCCAGCTTTCATTTCGAGGACTTGGGCGAGCAGGGGTTGTGGTGAGGTCGCAGTGTACCGGTATTAAGTGGAAAAGCAGAGGCTGTGCCAGGAGGCAGCCATGCGTGACTGGTCAGCCCTGAGTGGTTTGGACTGAAGTAGGGCAAGGAAAGCAAAGCTGCGGAGCTTTTGTCCATCTTCGCTGCCATGCCCAGGCTCCGTGCCAGGCCCTGTGCCCAGCCCCCCTGCAGCACCGCACATGTTGCCTTCTCCCCAGGGGCCCTGCCAGTCTCAGAATGCTGCCCCCACCCCGGGACCGGCTGGAGATTAGAAGGCTCTTGCACTGAGGTTTTCTGAAAAGAGGGAAATGCTGTAATTGAAAAGCTCCTTGATTATAAAGAAGAAACGGAGAGGCCTGGCACAGAGGAGCTTTCCCTCGTTGGCCTGCCCCGCCAGGGTTGGGCACATTTAGTCCCTGGTCCCCCGGTGCCAACAGACCTCAGGCTCTTGGAAATCCTGGGAGTCTGTCGGGTCCAAACCATGAAAGGTCACAGCTGCAGCTTCTCAGGGAGTGCATGTTCACATCCCCACGGCCTCCGTCTGCCCCTCGCTCCAGCTCAGGTGGGGCGCCTTCATATCGCTTGCATCTCGGTATCGCCTTCCTGGCCAGAAGTGGGAGTCTCAGCATGAAGGGGGGGCGGGGTGGGGGGGCTCCTTGGGGAAGTCGTTAGAGAAGCAGGAAGAGGCACTGGGACTGTGACCAGAATTAAGGATACATCTGGCCGGGCACACAAAAATAAGCCAAAGGAGCCCTCACCAGTTTGGCTCAGTGGATAGAGCGTCTGCCTGCAGATTGAAGAGTCCCAGGTTCGATTCTGGTCAAGGGCATGTACCTTGGTTGCAGGCACATCCCCAGTAGGGGGTATGTAGGAGGAAGCTGATTGATGTTTCTCTCTCATCAATGTTTCTAACTCCCTATCCCTCTCCCTTTGTCTCTGTAAAAAATCAATATATATATATATAAGCCCAAGGATATGGAGATATGCTTCCGAGGACCTGAATTCATGTGCCTCCCTGAGATGGGTGGGCCTAGCCCCAGGTCTGGAGGCTTTCAGCGGGCCCTTCTCAAACAGGATCTGTTCTCACCGAGCATCTTCCAGAGCCGGTGCCCTGCGGGACATGCCTGGCTGGGGCCATGGCTATGCAGGGAAATCCCTTCTGCACCATCGTCAGTGGTGCCTAGGCCATGCTGGTTCAGCTTCTTCTCCTTCGTATGACTATTCCGAACCAGCTCTGTAGCCACGGTGTTTGCTGAGAAGGGTCCGGGACCCAGGCCCAGGTCACATGCCAGGCGGGGAATCAAAGGGCCTCCATGGCGGGGAGTGGTTGGCAGGTGATGCTCCAGGAGTCCAGAGAGCCGCCGTCTGCCTCCTGCCCTGACCTTAACCTTGTTCCACCAGCAACTCACAGTGTCTGTGGCCCCTGGCACCAGCAACGCTGCTCGGCTTTAGTAGAAATGCCGGAACTCAGGCCCCAGGCCCCCGGAATCCGGATGTGCATTGGGATCAGGTCACTCCTGGAAGTACGAGAGGCCGGGCCTGGGCCTCCTTTCTCATCCATGGCTTGGGGGAGCTTGAGGAGGGGGAACTGGACGGAGAGGGACTGGAAAATAAGGGCCCAGTTCCACGTCCCTTCTGCCTTTTCCCATTTGCTGGAGGATGGGATGAGGACAAGACAGGTCCTGTCACTCCCTCTTAATGCTAATCTCTCGGAGGGGGTGAGATTCTCGGGGGGAGGAAGGGAAACAGCTGCAGTGTTACTGAACACGCAGCCCTGAGTGCCTCAGGTCTTCCAGGAGCTGATGCCAGGGGTGCTGAAGGGCCAGAGCTTTTTCTTAATGAAATGCAGTCCCTGTGGCTGGGAAGACAGAGGGGGAGGTGGGACTGACAGTCATTTGTTAAGTACACAGCAGGTGCCCAATAAACACGTAAACAGATGAAGACTTGAGTCCTCCCTGTGAAGGGGGCCTGTGGACTGGCTGGCCTTGAGGGTCCCGCCTGTTTGACATACTATTATAAATGGTTGCAAATGAAACGGAGGTTTGTCTGTCCCCTCTGACCTCAGCGTCCCCTGTGACTAGAACACGGGAGTGCGACTCAGGGGTCTCCAAGGTTCTCCCTCTAACAGCGTCCTGACTCAGGCATGATCTTGGGGCCACCACGCAGGCCCTCTCCCACTGTCCCCCGCCGCCCGACCTTGCAGACACACGGCCTGCTTCCTGGATGCAGCTAGGGCTGCCCCTTGGAGGGGCGCCCATGGAGACAGAGGGAGGTGGGGAGCGGGGCCCAGGGGCCACAGTGTCAGCGTGGCTGCTGCTGCTGCTCACTTGCTCGTGACCATGGTCACGTCTCTTCCCCTCTGTGGGCCTCAGAGGTCAGACTAAGCAAGGGGCTCTCTGGGACCCCTTCCTGCCTGGGTTATCAGCTCTTGTCCTGATGCCACCTTTCGCCTTCCGGTTAGATGGGAGTGGGGAGCCAGCTGCGGGTGCAGGGAGGATGTCAGAGCAGCTAACCTGCTGGGGGGCGTCACCGAGCCCCCGAGGCCCTGAGCCTCGCTCGCCCCGCTCGCCCCGCTCGCCCCGCTCGCCCCGCGCCTCTACCCGGAGCCCAGGGGGGCTGGGGCGCCTCGCCCACCTCTCCTGTCGCCCATGATGGTTCTCTCCCGCTGGGCACAGGCTGGCTCGCTGGCTGTTGCGGGAGGCGGGGGGTAATGGGGGGGAAGAGAGGGGGAACCCGGCCACGGTCCAGCCGGTAACCTTGAGCAGCCCTCGCCCTCTGGCTCTCAGTTTCCCCACCTGTGCGAGGGGCCAGGCGCCGCGGGGACCTGTCGTGGGGCGGCGGCGGGGGCCGGGCGCTCGGCGCGGCCGGCTCCGCGGAGGGGGGGCCGCGGGCGGGAGCGCTCGGCGTCACGTGACCCCCCCCCCCCCAGCTGCGGCGGCGGCGGCGGCGGCGGCGGCGGAGCGCTCCCGGCAGAGCTGCAGCGGCCGCCGCGGCGCCGCACCCGAGCGCAGGACCGGCCCCCGGCCCCGGCCCGGCCCGGCCCGGTGAGTGCGCCCGCCGCGCCGCCCGCGGAGGGAGGGGACGCGGGGACCCGGTCCCGGGGGCCGGGGTGCGGGCTGCCGCGGGGCGTGGGGGCCAGGCCCGGGCTGAGCGGCGAGCCCCCCGCCTGCGGGGTGCGGCCAGGCCGCCGCGGGGGCTCGGGTCCCGCCCGCCGGGTGGGTGGGGGCGCCTCGGCTCAGAGAGGGGAACGGGGAGGAGAGGGCAGAGATGGGCGCTCCCCGGTCCCGGCTCCCGGGGCAGGGGGCCAGCACCGCCCAGGATGAGGCGCCCGGAGCCCGGCGGGAAGTGGGGGCTCCCAGGCCAACGCCCCCAGCGGGGAGGCTGGAAAGGCTGCCGATGCCCTTGCGTCCTCAGGACGGAGCCGTCCCCCGCCTCCCGGCCCCGACCCGCCGCCGGCAGGACTCGGCATCACCCAGCGGGGCGCCCCTCCCGGCCCCCAGGGTCTGAAGGCTGGGGGAGGGAATCCACAGGGGGCCCTCGCGCCCCGCAGGCGCCCTGGTGCCGGTCGTGGGGCGCCTGGGCTGGGACACACACACACACACACACACACACACACACACGCACACACGCACAACTAGCGCCCTCCGTGGTGGCCAGACCCTGACCTGTGCGTGACCCCCAAGCTCCTCAGGGTCATACCCAGGCCTGAGGTGGAGGCCGCCCCGCACACAGGGCACCCGGGCATCTGTCTCCTGGCCGCACTCCCCTCCCTCCCCAGCCAGCCGCCCGCAGGAGGCACTGAGAGGAGCCGGGCCAGGAGGGAGCAGGGAGGAAGGAGGGGGGACATGGAGCCAGGAGACGGCTTTTCCTCCCAGACCAGACGGGAGGGAGCAGGCTTGGGCTCCCAGCCCACCCGCCACAGGACAGCGGTCCCTCCTTCCCCAGGGGTTTGGGGGAAGAGATGAGGATGGGGAACAGCCCTGAGTTTTCTAACGAATGAGAAGGAACTCAGTTCAAAGGTTGAAGGACATCGAGGCCGGCATAGCGGGAGGGCAGCCTCTGGGGTTGGCGGGGGGGGGGGGGGGGGGGGCGCGGGGGGGGCGGTGGTCGAGCCTCAGCCTTGCTCTGGGACCCCTGGCTGTTAGACGGCCTGGGCAGGGGAGGGGGCATCCTCAGGGCCTGGGTGAGAATTCCAGAGGAATGATTGATCCTCAAGTGGCAGGAGCGCCTCCCTGCTCACAGCAGGCTTCCAGGCCAGGGCTCATGCGCCCATTGCACAGATGTGGAAACAGAGGCTCGGAGAGGCTGAATACACTGTCCAAGGTCACAGAGCCGCCCTCTGCCTGGTCCTGTGGATCTCCACAGTGGCGGGGTGGGGAGAAGGTCATGGACGGGATGGAGTGTCCACAGTGGGCCTGCTCCCCTGTGCCGCGTGGGGGTGCGTCTGGATGGAGGCGGAGAAACTGGCACTGGCTGAGGAGAACCCCTCCACCTTCCCCAGGGCCCAGAACTCAGATCTTCTCCCCCTTCGGAGCCCCGTGCATGCTTGGCCACCCCTTCTCACAGCCAGGATGCTGTTCCCGCCCTGGGACCTTCCTGCTCACTACCACCCTTGGGCAAAGCCCTCTTCTCGTCTCTCTGCCCCATGGCGGGGGTCTCAGGAGGTCTCTCTCCTCGCTCTATCCAGCTGCCCCGAGGGCCTCCTTTGGCCTCTTGGAATGCAGAGGGTCTCCTTTTGGCTTGGGGTTCTCTGCTGCGTGGGCTCAGCCCTCAGCAGGATCTGCACAGGCCTGGGGTTCGGCAGCCCCGAGCCCACTCTCTCAGCTGGCCCTGCCCCCCCCCCCCCCCCCCCCGAGGCCCTTGGAGGACTCCTGGGGCAGGTCTGTCTCAGGCGCCACCTGCCTGCCTGCAGAGGCCTTTGTCCTGGCTGTCAGAGGCTGCCCAGCAGCCTCATGTGCTGCTCAAACACCGAGACCCGTGCACAGCCAGACGCAAACGCAAACGGGATTCAACTCACAAATATCTGAGCCCCCGACACGGCACGTCCAGGCCGGGACCCCTGCCTCCCTCTCTGAGCACAAACACGAAACACACCACCCGGACCTGTGCACACCGCTGACGTCTGTGCCCATGATCTCCTCCAGGGCGCACACATGACACACACACACACATGAAAGCCCCGTGCCCTCAGAAATGAGCATGGCAGACCTGCTCCTGCACCTACTCACTCCCGGGCCCAGGGGTGTGCACACCCGTGAATGACATCAGCTTCCTGCGTGTGGGACGTGAACTCGTCACCCGGCAGAGGGGGGCACAGGCCCCTCCCTCTGGCCACCCCAGCAAAAGCTCACCCGCTTCCTTCTTTTCTGCCTCCTGCGAACCCAGCTCGGCTCAGAGAACTGGGAGCCTGCCTGTGCTTCCCCTGATGGGACCCTCCTCCCCCTTCCTCCCCCCTCCTCCCCTCCCGTACACACACCTACCTACACCTGCCACCAGGCTCCCCCTGGCTGCCCCTGCCAGAGCCACCCCCCCCCCCCCCCAGCACTCCGAAAATCAGAACACTCTCAGCCCAGACTCCACAGCCTGGGTTCCATTTCCTTTGCCACTTTTGCCAGGAGGCCTTGCCAAGTCTTTCTAGGGGCCAGCTGGTGTGAAGGGAGGGGAGTCCTCCGAGCTCCCCTGTTACCTCCTCGCCTGGTGGAAGCTCTGCAGCCTGGGCCTCTGGCACCGCTGGGAGCAGCTGCTGAGAGGCGCCCCTGTGGGCTCAGATGACCCCCGGGGGCAGGCTGGTGCTGGGCGGGGAGGGGGGAGGGGCTCGGAGCTTGGCCGCTCTCACTTGGGCACTCACCCTAGGCTTGCCAGAGTGTCGTTCTGGGTCCAGGCCTGGCCCCACCTCCCGCTGGCTGTGTGGCCCTTGCAAATCTTTCCCCATCTCCGGCAGCTCTGGCTCTGGGCGGCAGCCCCACCTGTGTGGGGAGTGAGGTGGGAGGCGGCAGCCTGTGCTAATGAGGAAGGAAGTTTGGCTCCGTTGGGCCGTGTGGGCAGATCGGAAACTCTAGGCCCACACAGGGTCAGACAGGGGTGGCCAGTCTGGGACTTCCTGGGACGGGTGGCCACTCTGGGGGACCTGAGAGCAGGGGGCTGCAGGTATAGTTCATCTGTGGGTGTTTGGGGCCCCCAAATGTGCTCTATTTTTAGGGCTGAAGGCTAGTACTTGCAGACAGTGACTCAGAGAGGGCGAAGGGAGGAGCGGGAAGGTGCTGGTGGAGAAATATCCCAAAGCAGGGGAGTCCCATGCGACCCCAGCCTTCCCCACGGGAAGGGAGGAGCCAGACCCCTGGAGCTCGTGCTGTGTGCGGGCACCGTGGCGGGGACCTCACTTGCACACCCACTAAGGACGCTGAGGGTGTGGTATGTCCCAGGGACACGGAGATGCGCTGGGTGCGGCATCTGTTGGTCCCACCACGGCCCAGGGTGGTTTTATGTGGTCACATCTTCGATGAGGAGGAAAGGCTCAAACTGGTGAAGCACCCTGCCCACACCACACCATACTGTGCCAGCATGAGCCACCTTCCCTTGGGCCTCCTCTTTGAAGAAGGAGACTTGAGTTCAAATTCTGACATTGCCACTGACTAGTTGCACAACGTGGGGCAAGTTACTGCATCTCTTTGAGCCTCTGCTGCTGCTGCTTCTTTTTTTTTTCTTTTAAAATTTATTTTTATTGATTTCAGAGAGGAAGGAAGAGGGAGAGAGGAAGAGAGAGAGAAACATCCATGATGAGAGAGAATCATGGTGGATTGGCTGCCTCCTGCAAGTCCCCCACTGGGGATTGAGCCCACAACCTGGGCTTGTGCCCTTGACAGGAATCGAACCTGGGACCCTTCAGTTCGCAGGCCGACGCTCTATCCACTGATCCAGTGAGCCAAACCAGCTCAGGCGAGCCTCTGTTTCTTCATCTGTAGAGTGGGGCTCACCCACTGCATGCACCTGATGGGGTTGCTTCCAGGGTTAAGAAGACGAATGTAGGGAAGTACCCAGGCCATGCCCACCTCCTCCTGGGCACTTGTGGACTAAGAGGTTATGGGCTGGGGCTTGTCAGGAATCCAAGTCCTGTCTCTGCTGTGTGACTTTGGACAAGTCACTTGCTCTCTCTGTGCCTCGTTCTCTTCTCCATAGGAAGGGGTGACAATACTCGCTGCCCATCTGGGGGTGCTGTGTGTGCAGATCAGACATGATGGCTGGGAGCTGCTGTGAAAAACAGAGCTGCACCCAGAGATAGGAGAGCGCAGAGGAAAAGCAAACGCCAGAATAATGTGGAGAAAAAGTATTTTTAAAAACCTTCAGATATTTTATTACAGCAAGAAAAAAAAAATAAGCCTTTTCTTCCGTTTTTTGGGGGGTAGTGGGCAGCTTTTCCATAATTTCACATTTACAGGGCAGTTGGCCTTGCTGTCATCATGTGAGACGGGTAGTGTCCCCCTGAGGAGTCAGTGTCGGGCACATAGTAGGTGGCCAGTAAATGGTAATGACGGCGCCGAGTGGCATCAGTTCCGTAGTGAACGGGGCTGCGGTGTTTCTGGGTTGTGACTGTTGCTGCATGGTGACCAGGACTCTGGCTTTGCTTCCGTGGAAGGTCTGTGTAGGGTTGAGCTGGGACAAATTTGTTAGGACCTTGGATGCCAGGCTAAGGAGTTTGCATTTTCCTGGAAGCCATTGGGCAAACCAACAGATGGATTGGCTGAGCCTCCTGTGGGCAGGCCGTGGGTGCTTGGCCAGCTCACCAGCCAGGAACGAGGGAATAGCCAGCACCGTTCTCTGCCCTGTCCCTGCTGGGTCCGTGTGGCTGTTTCCCTGGGAAGCCTCCGGCACGTTCCATCCAGGGGCAGGCGAGACGGCCTGGCACCAACCCATCAGGGCGGGAGGGGGCTGCCCTCTGTGCTGAGGCTCCTATTCCTCCTCTGGGTGATCTTGGCCAAGTCCCCCGCCTCTTCCGGTCCCCCTTCCGTCTGTGCAATGGGCGTTTACAGCGTCTGCGTTGCCGTGTGACACTGAGACCGCGCTGGTGACCGCGTTAGATGAGCCTCAGGTGGGTCATGTCTCCGGGGGACGCGTGCTGTTTCTTATAATGAGACATCGGGGCTGCTGGGGCTGGGCTTGGAGGGGACAGCAGGTGAGGACAGACTCCTTAGACACCAGAGAGGCCGTGACCTTCTCAAGGCCATAGGAGCCACGTGCCTGCCACAGCCAGGCTGCTGGAGGGAGTGGGGCCAGCCTTCCGCTCTGCTCCTGAGTCCTCGGCCCTGAGTCTCTGCAAGAGGGACTTCCCACCCCAGCTCAGAGGACAGCCCTCTCCGAGGCCCGCTCCTCTGAGTGGGGGGGGGGGGGTGTCTTCGAGGTGGGAGGAGGTGGCCGACGGAGGGAGACCTTGGGAACTCCTCTCTGCTCGCAAGCTCCGTCAGCACCGCGGGGGCAGCCCTGGTCCTTCCGTTCTCGTAAGTGGGGCATGTCATTGACCCTCGAGGGGCTGCCGGGACGAGGCCCAGGCTGACGATGGGAGAGGCTTTTTCTCACCTCGGAGGTCCCCGGGGGGGCCACCCACCATAGCAGACTGCTGCAGGCCCTCGGGCCAGCCGGGCAGCAGGCTGTGGATGCCACTGGGTTGAAGGCTCTGAGTCGGTGGCTCCAGCCTTGCCCCATTCACCTCACCTGAGACAGGGGAGTTTTGCCAGGCACAAAGGGGTCCCTTCCAGTCCCTTCCCCAGGGCTCCGAGTCCCCAGAGGCAGGACTGGAAAGAGCCCTCACGTGTCCCAGTCACCAGGCAGACTTCCCTGGCTGGCTAGAGAGGGAAGGCCCTCAGGGGTCCTCAGAGGGGCAAAGAAAGCTGGGGCCTGCCCCCCAACCCCTGCCCTTGCTCCCACACGACACCATTGGGGCCTGCGCTGAGTCTGCCAGGTGAGAACTGGCTTCTGGCAGGGGAAGCTGGTGACGGGACGCAGGTGGGGCATGCATCGAGTGCTTACAGCACGCTGGGCCCCGTGCTAACCACTTTTCACGGATCTATCTCATTTAACTCTCAGAGCAATCTTCATTAGCTGCCCAAGGTCACCCAGCTGGTGTGTGGCTGGGGCTGAGATTGAATTAAGGGCTGTCTGATCCACTGTCAATCACTCCGTGCACTGCATGCAGAATCAGGTGGGGAGGGGAGTGAGCAAGAGAGAAGAATGGGCTTTGCCCTAGGAATGGGGGCAGTTGGGGGCACGAATGGGGGCAGCTAAAACTGTGGGGCGGTCCCCACCCTTTCTGGAACTGGCCCTGAGCCTACAGATCCTCCTCCTTCCCTTTTCCCTTCCCATGGTCTGTCCTTGGAGCTCAGAGACCAGGACTTGGGAAAAGAGGATGAATGGGGAGATCTGTTGGCAGACATCCCAGGGACGAACAATCCCACAGACCCTGGCTTCTCCCGGCCCCCCTGTCTGCATGAGCTCTGAGCTGCGAACCCGGGAAATCCTCAGCATCAGAGCTGGAAAGGAGCCCGTGGAGATCAGCTGGTCCAGCCCCCTCGTTTTACAGGTAATAATTACCATGATTACGCTCGACGGTGGCAATTCACAAAGGGCTTTCACATCTGGGCTGCCTCTGTGCGCGCCAGAGTCCCTGGGGCTGGCGAACGGTGGTGTGTGCGCCCCTCCCTGCTTTGTGAGGGAGGAAGCCGCGGCTTAGCGGCCAGGAGATGGATCTCGGGCACACATCTGGCTTTGGTACTGTAGGCTCCAAACCCAGATCTCTCTTTCCCCTGAGCTCCTCCCACCATCTTGGGCCCCAGAGGCCCAGAGCCCACCAGGTGTGGCTCAGGACTACATGGTGCATGAGGGCTGAGAGGTCAGCAGGAGGACAGGGAGGTATCCGGTGTAGCTCTGGGACCCCCAGTGTTGTCCACCTTTCCCCTTGTTGTGAGAATACAGTCCCCTTCTCCATGACAAGAGGGACAGACTGAGGGGCAGACCTGGTCTCTGGAGGCCCCCACCCACTATGCCCATGGGGACCAGGCCCCCCCCCCACTAAAATCATGGGGACCAGGCTGCCCCAGAAAATCAGACTTAAAAGGCACCTTGGAGGGCCCTCATTATAGAGAAGGAAACTGGGCTAGAGGGGTAGGGACCTGCCCGCAGTGAGCCAGTGGCAGAGCTGGACCCAGGACCCGGGTCTCCTGACTGAATGTGTGGCTGTGCCAGCACGTGCCCAGCAACAGGAGTAAAGACAGTCCCTGTTTAGAGTTGCCAGGGCTGAGCACGTTACACTGAGTCCTAAGAACAACAAGTACTGTTTTTATCATTACCACCCCCTTTTACAGATGAACAAACTGAGGCTTTGAGCGGTTCTGAAAAGGTCCCAAAGTCACAAACCAGGAAGTGACAGAGGCAAAGATTCAAACACATGTCCATGTGACTCATGTGAGCCCGTGCGTATGTAATATGACAGGAATAGACCTGATGCCATCTTTCTCCTTGTTCCTGGCCAGCCTAGGACGTCATTCATTCATTCATTGGGTGTTTACGGAGGGCCTCCCATGCTGAGGAGACCGGGGGGCTGATCTGGGGTCAGAGGCTGAGAGCTGGCACAGCTCCCTTTTCCAGATGTGAGACCTGAGGGTCAGAGTCACACAGCTCAGGCCCGGGCCAAACCCTGTGTTGTCTGGCCTCACGTCCGCTTCCCGTTTCCGTCCGGGGTGGCTCCCTCGACCACGCACTGGGCCCAGGCTCGGTGGTTATGCGTTTGGAGCCCTGGTTCCTGCAGGCAGGGCTGCAGCCAGGCAGCAAGCACTCCGTGAGCACCTGCCAGGGGCCTGGGAAGTGCTTCCTGGAGCTAAAACGCGTGAGGCATGAAGGGCCCCGTGCCACCCTCCCACCTGTGCCCTGAGGTAGAGAGGCTGCCAGGCCTCCAGGGGTGTCAGGGCAGGGCAGTGTGAGTTGACTGAAGGGCTTCTTCTTGGCAGGAGTGTCCCCCAGAGGGACTCAGCAGAGGTAAGGCCTCAGAGGTCTTTACAGCCCCTTCTACGCTCACCTGTCCTTGAGTGGCCACCAGCCCAGCAGGCCGGTTCCTGGTCTGAACGGGGGATGATCACAGCACCTAACTCATCGGGTGGTTATGAGGATGCAACCAACAAGCGGGCTTGGCACAGGGCCTCGGAACTGGGGCTTCTCTCCTGAGCCGGGGTGCAGGTCTGACGCGGGTGCAGAGGTGGGGAGGCGGGGGGAGGGGGGCCTGAGGTCTGGAGGAGGCATCAGAAAGGCAGGATCTGCTTGTTCTCAGGCCTCAGTTTCCCCATCAGTCATGGTTGTCACGTAACTGTTGTAGGATCTGCCTCTCGGGCCTGTCGTTGGGATCACAGAGGCCCCAGGGAGCGTAGGTGCGGTTCGAGGGGGCGGCGGCACGTGGTGGCCTCAGGTGTGGCATTGTGCCCCCGGAGAGGCGGCAGTTCGCAGCAGGCGGGGGGCAGGCTTTGGGGGCCGCCTCCGCACCAGGGGAGGAGTGAGAAGTAAGGGGAAAGCAGGGCGCTGCCTCCGGGCGCTCCCCGGGCCCCCACCCTCCTCAACGGAGATGCCCACCCGGAGCGCTGTCCCTGGTCCTGGAGCCCGCCCCCCCCTTCCTGCAGTTCCCGTGATGGCCATTGGAGGTCGCCCGGGACCGCGGCGGACTGGCAGGCCCGGTTAGAACACTTTTTTTTTTTTTTTTTTTTTTTTTTAAGAGCATTCCTTTTCCTGTAATGATCTACCTACACTCCTAATTTCAAAAACCGAAAGATATCCCGCCCTGAGAGAGTAAAAGCCCTCGCCCTCGGTGGTGTGGCTCAGTGATTAGAGAGTTGCTTCGCAGAAGGTTTGATTCCCGGTCAAGGGCATATACCTTGGTTCAATCCCCAGCCCCAGTTGGGGTGCATGGAGAAGACAACCAATTGATGTGTCTCTCTCACATCAATGTTTCTCTCTCTCTCTCTCTCTCTTTCTTTCTTTTTTTAAAAAAATATTTTTATTGATTTTTTACAGAGGAAGGGAGAGAGATAAGAGAGCTAGAAACGTTGATGAGAGAGAAACATCGACCAGCTGCCTCTTGCATACCCCCTACCGAGGATGTGCCTGCAACCAAGGTACATGCCTTGACCGGAATTGAACTCGGGACCTTTCAGTCCAGAGGCCGACGCTCTACCACTGAGCCAAACCGGTTTCTGCTCTCTCTCTTTCTTGTTCTCATTTCCACTCTCTCTAAAAATCAATGGGAAAAAATATCCTCTGGGAGAATTAACAACAACAAAAAGTAAAAGCCCTGTTTTCCATAGATACTCTAGCATGATCACACCCCAGTAATCAAGCGTTTTGAATGTAAAAGGCTAATATGTTAAGTGTCCTTCCCACCTTCCGTCTGGTGGCTATGATGCACACTGACCACCAGGGGGCAGACATTCAATGCAGGAACACAGGTGGAAACATTTTACACTTTAACCCTGTGGTCGGCAAACTGCAGCTTGTGAGCCACATGCGGCTCTTTGGCCCCTTGAGTGTGGCTCTTCCACAAAATACCACATACTGAAAAGATGTAAGAAATGGTGGACCTTGAAAATGACTTCAGGTTTTCTCACTGCACAGAATACAGTCAAATACTGCTGCAATGAAATATTTTACCCTTTGTTCACCAATCGCATACATGTGTTTCCATTTGTCATTGTTGATTGTGAAGTTGGTTGATACTTCTATTATAGAGAAAGGGCGAATAGCGATATTAAAAGATTTTTTCTAATTAATTTCCTAGTACATATATAAACCAATTAGGTTCTAGAATGGGATCAATGGGCTCTTGGCCCACATGAATATCTGGGGGATATTTGATGCATGGCAAGTCTTCCGTGGGTGGAACCTTTCCCAGTCTAGCTTTCCTAGCCCCCACCCACTGAATGATAGTGGGCGTCCCCAGTAATTGCCAAGGACAAAAACCATCCTCATTTATTTTATTTTATTATTATTTTTAAAAAATATATTTTATTGATTTTTTACAGAGAGGAAGAGAGAGGGATAGAGAGTTAGAAACATCGATGAGAGAAAACCAGCTGCCTCCTGCACACCCCCTACTGGGGATGTGCCCACAACCAAGGTACATGCCCTTGACTGGAATTGAACCCAGGACCCTTCAGTCCACAGGCTGATGCTCTATTCACTGAGCCAAACTGGTTAGGGCCTCATGTATTTTCTTAGTGCCCCCTAGGAAGCAGTGACGCCCCCATTGAGAATGACTGTCAAGGTGGGGGACCTTGGCTGGGTGGAGAGGGGCTCACAGAATCCTGGACTGGCTGAATGGGAGGGTGGAAACTTAAGGCACTGTCAGGGCACCCCATCACCCATCTTACAGATGGACCAACAGAGGCAAAGTGGGAAGAGTCTGTGCTAGAAAACAATGAGTGACCAGCAGAGCTGGGGCCCCAACCCAGGTCTCCTGCCCCCTTAGTACGGGCTCAGTAAGCCTAGTTGCACTGGGTAGAGCTTTGGGCATCAAGCAGTCTCCCTTCTAGCTCAGCCTACATGCTTCTGAAAATGGGCGGCGGGTGGGGGTTGGGGCTGCCCTTAGCAGGGGGTACAGAGGAAGGCTGGCTGGACTCCAGCCTACAATGTGTGAGAAGGGCCCTGGCTTCCCTCTCATTGGGGTGCAGTCATTGCACAGCCCTCAACCCCCAAAGAGCCATCCCTCTCCTACCTTTATTTCTTCCCAGTAGTTATCTGGGCACTGGGTGTGCATATGTGCATGTGTGTGCATGTGTATGTGCATTTGTATGTGTATGTGTGTGTGTGCACAGTATGTCTGTATATTATGTACATGTGAGCATAATGTGATCTAAGGGTGTGTAGGTCTGTGACTTCTGTGCATGAATCTGTTGTCATTGGTGTGTGTTCACATGTGTGTCCAAATCTAGCCACAGTCAGGAAGTGAACACACGCTGGTTTTGGAACGTATGGGTGTGAGCTTGATGTGACTTTTGCATGTGTATGTGCATGTGGGGTTGCTGTGTAGGGACTGACGTTCATGCGGGCAGATCTGCATGAATTTGATCTGCTCTGACCTCTGAGGGCATGAGTTAGATGCCTCTGTGCACGATACAAGGGCAGGTGCATGTGTGTTAGTGAGGTTCCTGTGCAGGTGTGCACACAGATTCTCCCAGACTCGATGCCTTGTTATCCTCTGTCACGAGAGCCTGAGCAGTGCCAGGTGCACAGTGGATGCTCATTAGGGTTAGTTGAACAGTTGAGGAAGGAAGACAGACATGCCCTTTGGTGTCTGTGTTTCCAGAAGCGCTTTGTTCTCAGGGACCTATGGAGGCACATGGTCCCTTTGGGGACCAGAGCACATCCTTAGGGGTGTTGGCCTGAGTGGAGGCATTTATTCTGACCATTGTGTCCGGGCCACATTGTCCTGGTCCCTGAAGGGGACACGGTGAATAGGCAGGTGTCTCAGGAACCCATTGAGTAAAGGAGTCTGAGAGCCAGGACAGGGGATGGCTGGGTTGTGAACCTCACTGGACAGTTGCTGGGGAAATGGTGTGAGCCAAGCTGCACCCACTTCTCCCTCCCTCCCCAGGGCCTGAGGTCCCCCCCACCCCCAGACTCCTTCTCCAGGAGCTCAGGGTGTACAGCATGTGATTGGGTGGGTGTGGCTTGGCTACAAAGACCATGGCTACGGCTAATGATATTTTGATAATGGAGAGCGGATAATGGAATCCTCCGAAGGCAAATGCATGTTTCCATTATTTTGTCTCGAACCCAGCAAGGTGAGAGGGGGTGTTCATCAGATGAGCAAACTGAGGTCCAGGGAGGAAGACGGATTATTGCAGAGCCACACAGTGGGCTGCTGGCCAGGCAGCTGAGACAGATCCCCTGAATGGGAATGACTGGGCAGGGGAGGTTGTCGGAGACCCTGGTAAGAACTGACCCAGCAGTCCCACCTGGAGCCCGGGCCTGAGATCTTCCCAGGAATCTGCACCTCGATCACATTCCCTGCTGTGGGCTGGGAAGTGGGAGCTGGAGGCAAGTGGGTGGGACTCCCAGAGCTGAACCCAGGGTGACCTTGGGGAGAGAGCTCTGAGCACGCCATGCTGTACCCTCCCTTCCTTCGCACAGAGTCTGGCGCCTGACAGGCTCAGGTGCAATCCTAGGAGGTCCAGCAGAGGAGGCTGCCTGCTAGGAGGAGGGCCAGGCCCCTGGAGGGCAGCCCGGCTCTGCTTTCTAGGTGAGAGGCTGGAGGGAAAGGGAGAAGGGAGCTCTGTCCCATCCCAGAGGTGGCAATGACCTCCTGGTGCCATTGGCGAGCACGGGCTCTGTGCTGACTCTGGGTCACAGTGGGAGGCCGGCTTTCGGGGTGCTATTAACTAAAGTGTTTGAGATCTCAGAGCTAGGAAGTGTCAAAGCCTTGTCCATTGTGTGTGTGTGTGTGTGTGTGTGTGTGTGTGTGTGTGTGTGTGTCTGCCTTGTAGGTTGGTCCAGATGTCCACACCTAGACCTGGCCCATTCCTTCCAACAGCTGGATGGCATTGCGTGGTATAAACGGATCTTGATTTATTTGTCTGACGCCCTCTGGATGGCCATTAGTTTGTTTTGGAATTCTTACTATAACTCTTTGCTAACTACATAAATGGTGATTTCATACAGTTTAGCCCAATACAGAGGATGCTACAGCAAGTGCTTTCTCTAATAATAAGCACATGCTATTCAAATACTATTCTCGTGCTTTATAAGTATCCATTTAAAGCCAGTCCTCGGCAAAACCCTTCGAAGGAAGTGCTGTTCTCTTCATCATCAACCCCGTTTTGCAGATGCAGAAACCGAGGTGCAGAAAGATCGAAGCGACTTGCCCAAAGTCACCCCGCAGACCAGCGGGAGGGCTGGGATTCAAGCAGGGTGAGGCGGACATTTCACAGGCATGAGGACAGAGACTTGTGGTTCTCTGTCCCTTGTCCTTGGCCTTTTATCTCCAGGCGCACATGCCCTGACGTAGAGGCTGCATTCTTGGAAGTGACCTTGCAGGTTAAGAAGGTGCTTTTCAGTTATGCTGTTGCCTGAGGGGCCAGGTGCGGCCAGGGAATGTAGGTGCTTTCCTGGCGGAGGGAACGTGACCTCCCCGCTCCCCTCCCCTCCCCCCACTCCTGCCAGTGAGGCAGCTGCAGCTGGTCGGAACCCAAGAGGAGGGCGCCCACACTGGGCTCTTTGTCCTCGGTGGGAATCCTGTGGCCCCCACGGCCCTTCTGAAGGGCCCACTGTCCCAGCACCAGCAGGATCTCCCGGGGGCCGGCCCGGCTGGGAAACTTGGCACATGGAGGCCCTTGGCCAGCCTGCCAAGTGGACACGCAGAGCCCACTTATGAGTCATTCCTACGGACAAGACAGACCCGAGACAGAGGGCCCTGTCCTAGGGGGTGGGTGCGGCAGCCTGGATGTGGCTGGAGTCCTGGGTCCCAGCCCTGGCACCGAGCACGTCCCCAAGCCCAGGCCTGGCTCCTGGTCTTCCCTCCCTCCGGCTCTCTGCCCCCCTTCCCCACTGCCACCACTCAGGAGGGAGAGATGTCCTCCCTTCTCAGGCCAACCTCGGTGCCCCTCGGGGCCATATTGGATTGCCCTGTGGGGAGTGGGCATCTCTCACTGCCCAGGACGTCCCTCCACCCAGGAATCTGCCCTGGTTCCGGAGCACCCTGTCGAGAGGGAGCCAGACCCCCCCGCTGAGAGCCAAACCCAGCGGGTAGTTCTAAGGGCAAGGAAGTCGGGCTGCCCTGCTGGGGGTCTGAACCCTGCAAGGGGCTCTGCAGGCTCCTCTGCCCACCAGGGCGGGTAGCGAGGAGATGGTCCCGAGTGGGGGCAGAGAAGAGGCCGGGGGTGGACCCCGCAAGAGAGCAGTGATTGCTCTGGTCTGGGGTCTTCATCTGAAATGTTTTTAACACTTTATGTTTTATTATTTTCTTTTTCTTGGGCAACACGGGTCCGTTCCTTCTTTCACGCTCTGCACCGCCTCCCCCTGCCTGGGGGAAGATGTACCCAGACCAGGGAAGATGGCGCTGTGCCCTGGCCCAGGGCTTGGCTAAACAGTTCCTGAAAGGCTTTTGAAGCATCCCTCTCACCCTGTCATCATGCCCCTGGCTGTCCGTTCTTCCTTCCGTGTCCCCCCACTGCATCTGCTTCCTGTAGTCTTTTTAAAATATATATATATTTTATTAATTTCTTACAGAGAGGAGGAGAGAGTTGGAAAGATAGACAGTTAGAAACATAAATGAGAAACATCGATCAGCTGCCTCCTGCACCCCCCCCCCCAAACCAGAGATGTGCCCGCAACCAACGTACATGCCTTTGACCAGAATCGAACCCAGGACCTTCCAGTCCCCAGGCTGACGCTCTATCCACTGAGCCAAACCGGTTTCAGCTCCCTGTAGTCCTTTTAACCTGTGGAAAACTCCGTGGAAAACCTGAGAGCTCTGGTGGCTTCCCTGGGTGGGCATCTGGAAGGGGGAGGGGAGCCCTGGGGGGCAGGGCCAGTGCGCCCCAAAGGAGGGGGTGTATCTTTCATTCTCTCACTGGCCTGAGCAGAGCTGCTACCTAGTGCGGGACATTCATGAAGCATTATTGTATTAACTCATTCCATTATTGTATTAACTCATTCAAGGGGCGGGGAGGGGGCAGGGAGGAGGTGAGTCCCATTTCACAGACCAGAAATGTGAGGAACGCACCGCACCGGGGGGCCGCAGACTGCCCACACTGCGACCCTGGGGCCTGGAGTCCAAGTTCTTGACCCGAGCAGCTCGCAGCTCGCTGTGGCGACGGGGCAGGTCCACCCACCGCGCTTGCGGGGGATGGAGAGGCGCCGCCCGAGGAGGGTCTGCGGCCCGCGCTCCCCCCACCCCCCACCCCTCTGGGGGTGAAGAGTGGGTCTCATCTACCCCCTCCCTCCTCCTTCCCCGCCGGCCCCCCCCCCCGCCCCCGGTCCAGCTGGGAGAGCCCCGCGAAGCCCCCGCCCGGGAGCGCGGGAACAAGCGGCCCTTTCTGCGGCGGAGCTGGCCCGCGGCCGGCGGGGCGGACAGGCCGGGCGGGGCGGGCGGGGCGGGCGGGGCGGGCGGCCGGGTTGCCAGGGTGACCGGGCGGCGGGGAGGGCGGCTCCGGCGGCTGCGGCCAGAGGGGCGGGCGGCCGCGGGGGCGCCATGAGCTGCCGGAAGCGCAGCTTCACCTTCGGGGCGTACGGCGGGTAGGTGCGCCGGGCGGGGGCGCCCGCGGGCGCGCGGCTCGGGTCCGGGTGCCCGGTGCCCGGTGCCCGGTGGTGAGTGTGGCTGTGAGTTGTGAGCTGCTGGGGGGTGAGCGCCGGGAGGTCAGCTCCGTTGGTGTGTGCGCCCCTGCGCGCTGCGGTTGGGTGTCCACGGGCACGTGTGGGGTCGGAACTTCCCGTGTTTGTGTCCCAAGTTGGCGCGGGCTCTAAGGCATGAGCCTGGTGTGTGGTCGGAGGCCGGGCCTGTGTGTGTGCCCTCCTGGCTGCATGCATAGTGGGGTGGGCGGGAGCAGGTCAGGGAGGCCCTGCAGGGGACCCCACTTGGTCTCTGATCAGCTGGGGCCCTGCACTGGGGCTTTGGAAGAAGGGAACCTAGAAGCCATTTGCAGCCTTTCCCCCCTCCCCCAGTCCTGTCCACCCCATCCCTTGGGCTGCCCCTATGCCATGCCCCCGTCTCCCAGGGACCCCCCCCCCCTCTCCCCAGGGCTATTGGGTGCCAGGGCCTGGAGATCTGGAGACCTGGGTGGAGGTAGTTGGAGTGGTGACTGTACATCTTGAGGTCACCATCCTTCTTGACTTCAAGTGCCCAGCTCAGAGGGGTGCAGAGGCATGCCAGGGGGGTGGGGTTCTGGCCTCAGGCAGAGATTTGGTAAATGGGAAGGGAGATGGGTAGGCAGCCTGGGCCAGAGCCCCTTTCCTGGCTGGACAGGTAGTTGCATAGCCGTCACCAGGCCCTGCCTCCCTGCAGTTGGAGGGACACACGCCTTTGGGGTGTGCAGCAGGTGGGGTTCACGCCTGTCACGCTGCTGGTGCAGGCGAGGTGCTCTCTGAGCTGTGGGCACTGCGTCCTGCGTGCCTGCCCTCTCTGGACACCCAGCCTCCCGGCTGCCTCAGTCCGGGGCCAGGTGAGCCCGCAGGGGTTCTGGTCAGCGGACTCGGACAGGCAGGACAGGCTCTGCTGTGTGACCTTGGGCAAGTCCTGGCTTCTCTGGCCTCACTTTCCCAGTCTGCAGAGTCCACCCCAGCGGACCCCCGGGGAGACCCCGTCCTGTCTCCCCAGAGGGTGCCCCCTCGCCGGCGGAGTCTGGCTTGGTGCCCCTTTGCCATTCTCCTCCTCTGGGTTCTGGGCAGGAGGCAAGAGCTATTTGTTGTCCCAACAGCTGCTGAGCCCTAGGCCCCCCGCTGGGCAGGAGGGTGGAGCGCTCTCCAGCCCGCCCAGCCCCAAGGTGCCCAGCCCCAAGGTGCCCTCAGGGGTGGGTCCGGGGAGAATCCACCCACTCCCTCTGAAGGGGGACCCGGAGGGGTGGGGGGGATAAAGCCTGGGGGTACCGCTGAGCTCTGGGAGCTTGAGGACCTGCTCTGGCTCTGCTCTGGGGGCAGGGTGTGTGCTGGGGTGCGGTAGGGGAGGAAGCCCCTGGGGCCTCCTGCTCCCACATTCCCTGGGCTTACCGTAGCTCCAGCTCCAAGATCAAGGCGGGGAGGGGTGGGGAGGGGGGAGTGGGGGAGTGGGGGAGTGTGTGTGGAGGGTTCTTCCTAAACCCCCACGTGTTTAGTCTCGTCTGTAAACACTGTGAGGGGCCTCAGCCACACCCCACATCTTTGCTCTGACCCCACAGGCTGTGGCCACTGTTCCTCTCTACCTGCTCCAGGACCCCCACATAGCCTGGCCCCGGGCCCCTGCTCCCTACCCCTGGGTCCCCAATCCTGCCTCTTTCCTTACTCCTTACCCCACACCTTCCCGTGCCCCTCATCTGGCATTGGGGCCCCTGTAGCCGGTGGGGGGCAGTGACATGGCACGGAGCACCTCCTCCGGCCGCCTCTGGGTGGAGGGTGAGTGGGGGAGTAAGTCCGGGTCAGAAGGGGCTGCTTCCTCACCTGTTGCCCCTCTTGCTGTGTTTCAGGGTGGACAAGTCCTTCACCCCTCGCCGGAGTGTGTGGTAAGTGCTGGGGGGAGCTGCTGGGCGGGGCAGTCTTGAGCTATTCATTGCTACCCCCGATAACGCCAGTCCAGACCCGCCAACCTCTGGACACTCTCTCCAGGGGATGCCCCCCACGTATCGTCCCCCCAGGTTTCCTTCCAGAGCTCTCTGCCGGGGAGTCAGGCAAGTCAGGTTACATATCAGCTCTGCCACTGCCTGTGTGACCCTCAGCAACCCGCTAACCCAGTGGTCGGCAAACTCACTCGTCCACAGAGCCAAATAGCAACAGGACAAACGACTGAAACGTCTTTGGAGAGCCACATGTTTA
The DNA here is from genome assembly GCA_963693515.1 of Pipistrellus nathusii. Taxonomy (NCBI): domain Eukaryota; kingdom Metazoa; phylum Chordata; class Mammalia; order Chiroptera; family Vespertilionidae; genus Pipistrellus; species Pipistrellus nathusii. Next base: position 11,767,667 of record OY882859.1, on the reverse strand, counting down.
AATCTTAAACTTCTTCTAACGCCACTTCTTCAACATAGACTCGCCCGGGCCGTGGTATTTTGTGGAAGAGCCACACTCAAGGGGCCAGGGAGCCGCATGTGGCTCCCGAGCCGCAGTTTGCCGACCACAGCACTAACCTCTCCACAGCTCGGTGCTCTCCTCTGTGCGGTGGAGACGGGAGTGCCTGGGCGACAGTGGACGTTGTAAAAACAAAACAAACGGCCCGGCATACTGAGGCCCTCGCTGGAAGGCTGTCCTTCCTCTCTCTCCTCCATTCCTTCCACTCGTGGCGGCTCCCGGCTGGGCTGGGGGGGCCCTTAGCCTCTGGGCTGACCCCCCACGCCCTCCAGTTCCACCTCATGCACAGCCCTCCGATGCCTCCCCTCCAGCCCGTGTCCTCGGCAGGGCGGCCCTCCTGTGGGGGAGGAGGGCAGGAGGCGGTGGTGCCTGCAGCTTCCCCAGCACTGAGAGCAGTGGGTGGAGGTGCAGCCTCACCCCGGGGTTCACAGCACCCCTGGCGCTGCCTGGCTTCCCTGGCACCAGCTCCATACGGGCCCAGCTGGCTGCTCCTGCTGCCACCTCAGCTCCATCAGGCAGCCCCCGAGGGCTCTGGCTCCTGCTTCCCGCCCCCGCTGAGGGCTTCCCAGGGTCCCCGGGCTCTGCAGGGCCCCCAGCTGCTGGGCGACTCCTATCTGGCATTACTGCCCCCAGGAAGCCCTCTCTGGGGTGGGAAGCACATGGGGTGCCCAGGCTGGGCTCCGGGGTCTGCCCTTTTCTTCTCCCTTGATGCGCTTTGTAACCTGGGGCCAGTTCCTCTCCCTCTCTGGGCTTACAGACCCTGCTGCTGTGCCCTTTGAGCTTCTGCTCTGTGCAAGACTGTGCTGGGCCCAGAGCAGAGGTCGGGGGGAGGGGAGGGAGACGCCGTCTTTTCCTCAAGGGGTTCAGTAACAGCACCCCCACAACGGCCACCTGTCAAGCACCTGCTGTGACCGGGTACTGCCAGGTGCTTAAACTACATCACCTCCCAGAACCTTTCCCACATCCCCGAGTTAGGGACCGTTACCTCTGATTACGGATGAAACCGTGATGCTCAGGGGGGCATGGACTTCCCCGGGTCCACACAGCTGGTCAGTGGCAGAGCTGGGGTTTAAACCCAGATCTTCTAGTCTCTGCAGAGCCCAGAGTCTCACCGCTCTGTCCAGGCGTCCAGGCCGCAGAGCAGTCAGAGTGAAGGATGCACTGGGGAAGACTTGAAGATGGAGGGTGACCCAGAGGGTCCAATCGAGGAAGCCCTGAGTGAAGAGTCAGAGACAAGGCCCCAGAACTGATAGGAACTAACTTTCTCTGTGATGTTGGGCAAGTCTCCTTTCCTCCCTGAGCCTCAGTTTACACCTGCAATGGAAAATTCTGAAATCAGGATTTGTCCATGACCCACAACCTCCTTGCTGGAGTTGCTGTCTAAGGTGCTAACACCTAGATCCTCCCTCCCCCCCCCCTCCACAACCCACTTCTGGAAGCCAATTACTTAGCCCCCACCCTGTGCCTGGCATATCGTTAGTGTACAATGGGGGTCATTTTGACTATTCGTTATGATTCCTGGCATTCAAGGCCTGTCTCCCCCTCCTTTTCCAGCCCGGGACTCACGTCTTCCTTCCCCGCATTTCTCATCAGTGGGAACATGGCCCCTATGATCACAGTCTCTGCGCTTTGCTCACACTCTCCCCTCCCCTCGCCATGCCTTCCCTTCCCATGTCCACAGTTCTTCGCCTCCAGCCCACCTTTGTCACTGTTTGTCGAGTGTTTTCTTTCCCGATCCCTGCACCCCATCTTTCTCTCCTTAGAACACCTCTCCTTATCATGTCTGTCGAGCGCACATTAGGCTCTTTCCTGGGGCAGTGGGGAGTCATGGCCTTGAGAATCAGATGGACATAGATTAGAAGTGGCCTCTGCCACATGTTAGTGATGTGATCTTGGGCAGGTCATTTCGCCTCTCTGAGCCACTTGGTGCTCAATACGTACTTGTTGAGTTGGATCTTCCAGGGAGCTGACCTCAGCTGAGTTGAATGAATCTACATTATACTGCAGTGCAGAGCAGGCTCTAAAGTCTTTGGAAGCAGAAGTTACTTAAATATATATAAATTATTGATTTCAGAGAGGAAGGGAGAGGGAGAGAGAGATAGGAATATCAATGATGATAGAGAATCATTGATTGGCTGTCCCCTACTGGGGATTGAGGCTACAACCCAGGCATGTGCCCTGGATCGGAATTGAACCCAGGACCCTTCAGTCCACAGGCAGATGCTCTATCCACTGAGCCAAACCGGCTAGGAAGTTACCTTTGACTTAGGCCCACTTTCCAGTTCTGGTTCCATACAAGTTGGACTGTGCTCTTCTGATCTTTCTGTCCTCCACACGGTCTGGCACAGCTGCCCAAACCCAGCAAATGCTTAATGGATGTTTGTGGAATTGAATCGAATGTGTCCAGAGAGTGGGACGGGTAAGACTTTGTCAAGTAAGCTGGAGAGGCTTCCTGGAGGAGGAGGAGAAGGTATAGCTTCCCCAACTCCTTTAAAGAAGGGATTAGAGACTAGGGCTTGTATCCGGGGAGCAGTGAAGGCTGGTAGGGGCCAGATGTGATCATGACTGAATTCCCCACCCCTGCACCTCGTCAGCAGCTTATTTGCAGTGGAAGAGCTCAGAACAAGTGTGCAGGTGTCAGAGGGATGAGGCATGAGGCCCAGTGTGAGGCTTGGGAGCCAGTGGGAGTGGGTAACTCTGGTTGTGTAGCTGGAATGAGGGCTGGACATGTTTTTTTTTTTTTTTTTTTTATAGAATTTATTGCGGCGACATTGAGTAATCAGGGGGCTGGGCACGGAGGGAGGATTTGAATGGTGGGGAGAGGAAGGCGTGGCCCTCGGGTGGGGGAATGGCTGGTGCACTTGTCCAGGGAAGGGGGTTCTGGAAGGGAAGAGTCAACTTTGACCATAAAGCTGGGAGCCTCGGAGAAGGAAGAGGCGGGACCCAGCAAGGACCAAGTGCCCACCGTGTGCCAGGCATTTTACAACGGTCGTCTCCTTCAGTTGTGATGGCAGTCCTGCACGTTGGCTTAGCGTCCCCATTGTAGAGGCCAAAACCCAAAACTGAGGATGGCGAAGGGAGGCTCAGGCCCAAAGTCACAGAGTTGGTGAGGGCTGGGGGTGAGTCCAGATTTTCCTCTTGCCAAGCAAGGGACCTGGCCCGGGGTGAGGAGGCCACAGCAATGAGGGAGGTCCTGGTTCAGGGGTAAGGAGAGGGAGATGGCCCGCAATACCTCCAGAACGGCAGTCACTGCCCAGCCCCAGGCGCCCCACTGGGAGGGCCCATTTGGTCCCTGAGATATCCCCCGTGAATGCGTTGGTCCCAGTTGCTCCCCATAAGAGGCATTTCCTGGGTCCCACGATCTGGGCTGAGCACGGCGTCTGCATTATTTCATTCCATCTTTAAACAGCTTCTTCCCCATCTGTCTCCCCCATTTCATAGATGAGGAAACTGAGGCTCAGGGAAGGAACCTGTCTGGTGTAGACAGGGACAGTCTAGGAGAGGCACGGTGGTCAGCCTGAGCCCAGACCTTTAAGCCTTGCTCTCCTGCACGCTGCCTGTGATGAGTGCGGGGCTTGGGTGGGCAGCTTCTGTCCTCAGGTGGCTTCTCCCTGTAAGGACTGAGCCGTGGGCCCTGGGGGTCTGTGTGCCACTGCAGGAAGCACGAGGCTGGCCTCATTAGTGGCTCCGAAATGCCAGGCAGGCACTGCCCGCTGGGCCTCCTCATCTATTTTGCATCTGGTGGGCAGGCCCCCGGCGGGTAGCTGGCAGAGCACAGGATGAGGGAGCGAGCAGCTGCTTCCTGAGCCCACACCTGCCACCATACCTCTGGGCAGGGATCCCCAAGGCAAATGCCAAGGCATCTGCTTGGTCCAACTGGGGTAAGGGGGTCCCATTGGGGACAGAGGCTCGGGTGCTGGTCCCTACCTCATTAGCCTGCCTGTTCCAGTGGCCACTTCTAAGAATGACTGGGGGTCATTTGGGACCAGGGTGGGAAGACAATATTTTTTTTAATATATATATTTTATTTATTTTTTTACAGAGAGGAAGAGAGAGGGATAGAGAGTTAGAAACATCGATGCGAGAGAAACATCGATCAGCTGCCTCTTGCACACCCCCTACTGGGGATGTGTCCACAACCAAGGTACATGCCTTGACCCGAATCGAACCCGGGATCTTTCAATCCGCAGGCCAATGCTCTATCCACTGAGCCAAACAGGTTTCAGCTAAAATAGAATCTTAAGTGCATAGCTTCCTGTCTGTACCGCGCCTCGGAGTGATAGAGCCACAGTCATTAACCCATCATTCATTCATTCATTCATTCGGCCACAGGTTATGGCTGAGCACCGGCTGTGTGCCACCCTGCAAACTCAGTGGAAAGTGAGGCAGGCCCAGCCCCTCTCTCCAGAGAGCTTGGTGTGGCCAGTGCTTCCCATCTTTGAGCCTTAGTTTCCTCATCTACAAAATGGGGAGTAAAGAACATGGCCTATCAGTAGGCAAGAAAGCAAACTGTGTGGTTGTGCTGAAATTTGAAGCAGGGTGCACACTAAGGAGAGCTGACCCTCACCTAGAGCCTGCTGGGTGCTGGGCTGTGTCCCAAAGCTGTTGCATGTAAGGATGGACTTACCCCTCACAGCCGCTTCATGGGGCAGGTGCTGTTATTACCCCTGCTTGAGAGCTGAGGAGACGGAGGTGTGGAGGGGTTACACAGCCTGTGTAAGGCCTCTTAGCAAGGCTGGGATTTGAATCTAAGCAGTTGGCTCCCGTTTGCACATTCCCCTAAGCTACAGGGATGGAGGATGACGGAGGAAGCCATAGAAGGCCATGTGAGGAGGTAGCATTTGAACCCAAACCTGAAGAACGGGAGGCATTGGCCGTGGGAAGACTTGGCAGGAGCCAGGGGGCCGTCCTGGCAGAGGGGGGACAGGAGGGGCCATGGCCCTGAGGCAGGAACAAGCTTCGTGTGTCTGGGAGCAGGGAGGAGGCCGGCGTGGCCAGAGGGAGGAGGGAGAGTGAGGGCAGGGGTGGGTTTGGAGAGAGCGGAGGGGCCAGATTGATCAGGGTCTTGCAGGCAGTGTAGGAGTGTGGATGCAATGTCAGCGACTGATGCGCAGAACCACTGAATCTTAGACTTCCGGCTTTGTAAATATTAGAATCAGGAAATCTGGGTCTCCTAGAATCTTTGGAGATGGAAGAAACCTTTGACATACCCTCCTATGGCCTCGTGCTTAGCAAGGAACCCCTCCTTCGGTCCATGACCCCTTTGAGTGTTGGAAAAAACCTTTGGGATCTCCTGAGAAACATGCAGCTTTGTCTTCAGCGGCTTCAGGAACCTCTTGAAACCCGTCATCCCTGGTTGAGACCATCATGACCGCTTCCCAGCTCCTTGACCAGCCCTTCCTTGCTCAAAGTGGCCTGTTCCATTGTTGGGCAGCTCAGATGGATATTAAAGTTCTTCCTTATTTAGAATTAGCTGCCTGAGCCTACCTGCACCCCCTGGGTCTCCTATCCCCCACTCGGGCTCTTCGATGAGATAAGGATGGGGATTACATGTATCTCCCCAAGTCGGCTGTTTCTGGTCTGATCGGCCACTGGTCCGGGCCTGCCCTCCTTGTCATTCTCTCATCAGCTCAGCCCTTGCACGAAAACGCCCCTCTGGCGTAAGGAGTCGGGAAGATCCCCTCCAGGTGGGTTTTGGTCCTGGGGCTGCCATGGAAGTCCCTCTCTCTGGGCAGTTTCCCCAGGCCCATCGTTGGCACAACGAAGAGGCACAGGAGGCTCCTCGAGTCTCTTGCAGCTCTGAGGTTCCCAGCCTGATGGCCCTGCTTGCCTCTACCTCCCGGCGGTGCTCCGGCTCAGGCATAGAAAGATCTGGATTCTGCTCTGGGCAGATCTGACTTCCTGTCAGTCCAGGCATGTAGGGTAACTGCTCTGGGTATTGGTCTCTTCACCTGTAGAATGCAGACACTAAAAGCACCAGCCTCGTAGATGGTCGTGGGATTCAATGAGGTAATTTGTGCCAAGGGCTAACACCAGGGCCCGGCACAGTGCAATGCCGGGAACACAGTTACTGCGGATCGTCTTGCTGGGCCCTGGGAAGGGGGTGGAATGACTCCGCGTGTGGTCTCTGCCCTCGGGAAGCTCACCACATGCCTGGAGGTGAGTCCTGCTTAGAGGTGAGCATGCTTTCTGTCCTTGGGCGCTGACCTTGACACCGGCCATGCAGCCAGGCAGGCTGGTGCTGCGTGTGTCCTGGCTGGGCGACCTTGGGCAGCATGGCCCTGGCTGAGTGGTGGCACCGGTTCCTTCCTTTGTGCAGTAGGTGGAGGTATTAGCAGTCCCCACCTCGGGGTGAGTGAGAGCAGTGAGGCGATAGGGTAAAGCCCTGGCTTAGCACAGCTCTGTGGTGGGGAGCCCGGGGCCGAGGGTAACAGGTGGAGAGAACAGTGTGTGCAGAAGCCTGGAGGTGGGGCAGACACGCAGGGCCGAGTGGGCCGAGGGAGGCAGCTGAGGCTCCATCCCGCGTGCAGCAGCGGGAAGCCGCTGGGGGCTTTCAGGCAGGTAGGCGATGATAAACAACACGCGCTCGTGCAAACCCACGCACGCCCCAGACAGAGCACTTTCTGTGCCACCCACATGTTAGGTTCCTGCCAGCCCTGCCATGCACATGCTCCCCCACAGAGCCACACCCCTTCTCTCCGCCAGGCAGGGCTGTGGAAAGCCTGGTGCTGGCTGCCAGCAGCAGTGTCAGACATGTATCCCACCGGCCTGCTGACTGTGGGGCAGGGTCCTCCACTCCATCCGGGAGCGACCTGTGTGCGCTCCATGTTTGCACAGGCATGCACATGCCTCAGGCACAACGTGTGCAGGATTGTGACACTCCCCTGCCCGTGGCAGGTGGCCCCTCGCTCAGGGAATCTCACTGAATTCTCCCAGCTGCCCTGCCAAGACGGTGATCAGCCCCATTTCATGGGGGGAGGGGGGAACGGAGTCGTGGAGGTGTGAAGAGGCGAAGGGGCTTGCCTCGCTCTGCAGCGGGAGCCGGGATTCGAACTCAGCCCATCTGACTTCTCAGTGTGTTCGCTGGCCCATCCGGCCATGGTTGTCCTCTTTCCAGGCTCTTGCTGGGAAGGTGGCAAGTGACCTTCAGCACCAGATTGTTCCAGAAACAGGTTGATCAACATGCAAAGTTATTTAGAGTCCCAGCTCATGCCCACCTGCCTAGTGACCCTGTGGCCTTGAGGGGAGTGCCAGGGCTGGGGCTGGGTACCTGCCAGCACGCCAGCCCAGGGCAGCTCAGGGCATGGAGTTGAAGCCTGGAGCCGGGGCCTGCATTTGCATTTGCAAATCAGACAGACAGCGCTGGCCCCGGACATCTGGCCTCAGCTGGCCTGGCTCCCAGGATGTGGCAGCGGTGGTCCCCCAGCACAGCCCTGTGCCCCAGACCCAGGCTGCTTCTCTCCTGCTTTTTCTCTTCCCTGCCCCTCAGAGCAGGTTGCCTGAGGAGTGTGAGCTTTAGAGTCCGCCGGGCCGGGGGTACAGCCCAGCTCTGTCTCTCCTGCTGTGGCACCGTGGCCCCGTGGTCCCTCGTGTCAGAGTCTCCTCCTTGGAATTAAGAGTGAAGACTATCTCCTCAAGATGATTGAAAACGATGAAGGAGTCAGTCCTCAGAGATCGAACTCATAGTGAATGTTCACTTTTTATACATACACACATATATATATATATATATATATATATATATTTTTTTTTTTTTTTTTTTTCTGGTCACAAAAATAACAACTGCTCATTGTAAAAATCCAAACCATGCAGACAACTAAATCCTGTAGAAGGCAGAGTTCTTATCCAGGGATAAGCTATGTGAACTTTTACATGTAATTTTAAGTTTTTACCAGTAAGATGCTTGCTGTGCAACCTGCTGTTTTCACTTCCTAGTAACCACTAGGCCTCCAGCCCCTTTTCCTGCCAGGACTAGAGACCTTCTCCGCCACCACTGAGTCAATGGCATTTCATGGTTTGTTTGTTTTTTCTTTTTCTTTTTTTAAATATATTTTATTGATTTTTTTACAGAGAGGAGGGGAGAGGGATAGAGAGTTAGAAACATCGATCAGCTGCCTCCTTCACACCCCCTACTGGGGATGTGCCTGCAACCAAGGTACATGCCCTTGACTGGAATGCCCTTGACGGTGATCAGCCCCTGCGAATCAAACCTGGGACCCTTCAGTCCGCAGGCCCATGCTCTATCCACTGAGCCAAACCAGTTAGGGCATCATGGTATTTCATAGTTTGCATGTACCTTGATTTAGTTATTTAACCAGCCTCCTTTGAATGAATGTGGGGGGTGGCTTCCAGACTTCATTGCGTACCCCGCTGCAGTGAATGTTCTTCGTTCATGTATTTTGTGCATTTGTGTAAATGTTTCTGGGGGAGAAATGTCTAGGAGTGGAGTTGCTGGGCCAGTGCACGTTTTCATCTTCGACAGGGATGGCCAGACAGTCCTGCAGAGAAGTAGTAGCAGCCTGTGTGCCCCAGTCAACCCGAGAAAGGCCATGTCCTCAAAATAATGGGAATGACCCACCGCCTTGGGCCTCAATCCCAGGGACCTGATCATAGAGAGGCACAGAAACCACGTGGAGGCTCCCGGGAAGCCACCTAGCCACGCCCGGCTTCATTGACTCCTCCTGTTCCTGCACGTCTGTCTCTCACCCCTACACCCTGGAGAGGCCCTGCCTGCCGTGCACGACAGGGAGCTCGGCACCTCACACGGCGGGCGGTTTTACTCTTGAGCAGCGCTAGCATACTGATTCTCACCCCTCTCACCTGGAAGCCTGCCTTGCTTCTTAGCAACCTGACCGAGAAGGAAAGAAGGAAGAAAGGAAGAGAGAGAAGGGAAGGCCAGGAAATGCTCATACTTTACATGCAGTCATTTAGTCCTCAGGACAACCCTTGGAGGCAGGCACTGCTATCCTGCTTTAGAGATGAGGACCCTGAGACTCAGAGAGGTTAAGTAACCTGCCCCAGGTCACACAGCTGTTAGGGGGCAGAGCTAGGATACAAGTATAGGCAGCCTGGCTCCAGAGCCCACACCTCTGGTGTTCTACTTCTCCAGGCAGGAGCCTATGACTTATTGAGCAGCTGATGTATATAGTTATGTGCCACTTAGCCACAGGCGTACGTTCTAAGAGAGGCATCGTGAAGGGGATTTCATCGTTACGCAAACATCATGGGGTGCACGTTCACAAACCTCAGTGGGATAGTCTGCTGCACAGCTAGGCTGTAGGGTACAGCCTGTTGTTGCTCCAAGGCTACACACCTGTACAGCATGTTACTCTATGAATACTGTAGGCCAGTGTTTCCCAAAGTGTGGTACGCGTACCCCCAGGGGTACGGGAAGAGTTCGGTGGGGGTACGCGTTGCACCGGAGTTTGGTGGGGATATGCACTGCACCGTGCTTAGCTGCACCTAATTCTACATTCTCATGAGTATGAGGGTACTCAGCGTTATGAAAATTATAGAAGGGGTACACCTATGTCAAAAGTTTGGGAAACACTGCAGTGTAGGCAATGGTAAGACTTTGTGTATCAAAGTATATCTAAACCTAGGAAAGCACAGAAAAAATGCAGTATAAAAGATAAACAGCCCTGGCTGGTTTGGCTCAGTGGATAGACCTTTGGACTGTGGACTGGAGGGTCCCAGGTTTGATTCCGGTCAAGGGCACATGCTCAGTTTGCGGGCTCGATCCTCAGAAGGGGGCGTGCAAGGAGGCAGCCGATCAATGATTCTCGCTCATCATTGATGTCTCTATCTCTCTCTCCCTCTTCTTCCTCTCTGAAGTCAATTAAAAAAAAAAAAAAAAAAAGGTAGTCGAAACCGGTTTGGCTCAGTGGTAGAGCGTCGGTCTGTGGACTGAAAGGTCCCAGGTTCGATTCCGGTCAAGGGCATGTACATTGGTTGTGGGCACATCCCCGGTAGGGGGTGTGCAAGAGGCAGCTGGTCGGTGTTTCTCTCTCATCGACGTTTCTAGCTCTCTATCTCCCTTCCTCTCTGTAAAAAAATCAATAAAATATATTTAAAAAAAAAAAAGGTAAACAAGGACACCTGTGTAGGGCACTCACCATAAATGGAGTTTGCAGGACTGGGCGTGGCTCTGGGTGAGTGGGTGGGTGAGTGGGTGAGTGAGTGGGTGAGTGTGAGGCCTGGGGCACCGCTGGACACTGCTGCAGACTTTATAAACATGTACGTTTAGGTGGCACTCAGTCTTCAAAACAACAGGAGATTAAATCAAGCTCAGGAGAAAATGATGCTATCAGGAGACTCGGTGCACACGAGGTGTGTGCGGCTGTTGCTGGCATAACACAGCGCTGTTTTACAGCAAACTTCCCTTCGTGGCAGTAGCAAGAGGGCACTCTGAAATAACAATGAAAAGCTCAGTACAGTAAGTACATGGTCGTTCAGCATCATTATCCGGTGCCGTGTACTGTGCATAATTGCATGTGCTGTGCTTTTATGTGACTGGAGGGGCCGGAGGCTTGTTTACACCGGCACCACCACAAATATGTGAGTCATGAGTTGCGTGGCAACATAAAGACGGCTCCAGCGTCACCAGGTCACAGGAATTTCTCGGCTCCATTCTAATATGACGGGGCCTCCGTCCTGCAGTCCCTCATTGACCGAAACGTCATGAGGCAGCATGTCTGACCTCAGCCCTGGGCTGGCCGGACTGCACACACAATATCTAATTGACTCACACAACAACCCCTGGTGGGTGTGACTGTCCCATTTTGCAGATGAGGAAGCTGAGGTCCAGAGAAGAGAAGCAGCTTGGCAAGGAGGCACCTCCACCGCCCGCTAGGGTTCCAGTTTCATCCAGTCTCTGGCAGCCTCCACGCCCCGTTTCCCAGACGCCCATTCACCCTCCTGCACAGTGTCTGAGCCAGATCTCAGCGTCATCTCGTCTCAGTCCCCGTTCCCAGTGGGAACTGTTGGAAGAGGTGGCGGTGACTTAATCTGGAACGCCGCTGCCGCCTTTGGTTAGGAAACGGTGACCTTGTCCCTCTCCCAGGGGGTTTTTCACCTTGGCCTGGCAGGATCTTCTGTCACCAGCCTGGCCCAGGGCCCACGGGGCAATCCCACTGGCCAAGGCAGGAGAGGGATGAATTAAGCAAGGTCTTAGCATGGGAGGGTTCGGTGTCTGGGTTAGCAAGGCCCAAGCAGTACCAGGAACAGTGGGAGAACAGTCCGGGCCTGTGCCGCCGGGGCTTGGTGTTGAGGTGGGGGAGGCCTGGCTCGCCCAGCTTGGCTGCCAACACCCGGCCCCATTGTCCAGCCAAGAGCAGGCGGCGGGACATGTGTCCTAAATGCGTGACTGAGCGTAGGAATGAAGGGCAAATGGGGGAGTGGGTGGATGGTGGGGCGAGTGAGTGAAGGAATGCATGGCGTTCAGAGGAGGGAGACCGCTGGCTGGGGGGGATAGAGGGGGCTGTGAGGCGGGGTGGGGGGTGGGGGGGAGGACAATAGGTTAGTGAGCATCGGGCCCAACCAGTGAGTGCTGGGCGGTCCTCTGGCATGGGCACTAAGGAGGGGCAGCACGTTGCAGGTCCATCACTGGGGGTTGTCCTGCCTGGATGGGGCAAGGGGTAGAGCAGCTGGGTTTGAGCTTCGGGCCTGGCACCTTGGGCAAATCCCCTGTCTTCACAGTTTTCTTCCGGCGGAATGGAGGTAACGTTACCGGACTCAGGTTCTGTGAGGGGCTGTTGACAGAGTCCCGAGGGAAGGCGGTTTGTAAGCCGTCAAGTGCCAGGCTGGAAAAACATGTTATTACCGAGCAGAGGCCCCACGGCTAGGTCACTCAGTGTCACTCCTGCCCCCGGGCCCCAGTGCAGGGAGGAGGCCATCCCTGGGAGGCAGGGAGGGGAGGCTTGTGCCACCGCGGGGCCCAGGCCACCTGGGCAGGAGCAGGTGGAGGGAGGCCCCAGGTGCCGATCCCCGGGTGGGGGCTGGTCCCATGACCTCCGCTCAGGGCTGCCAACCTGTTGTTTGCTCAGGAGGCTGCTGCCTGGCCCAGCTCCGGGATCCGGGTGTCTCGGCGCACAGCCAGGGCGGGGTGAGGGTGGGGGCCCCCGAGTGCCACCTCCCAGCTCACCCCTCTGCCCGGCGTGGAGCCTGAAGCCCTCTCCCCCACCGCGGGGGACCCTGCCAGCTGTCCCCCTCAAGTGGCTGTGAGACTGGGAGCCCATCTTGCAGCCTCCCTGAGCCTCCACCTCCTTATCTCGGAAGCGGGGTGAAGATGGCAGCGCCCTCAATCAGGGTTGTTGTTGTTGTTGTAAGGATTACAGGATATCACGGTGCTTGGTTCCCCCCCACCCCTCGACCCCATGCTCCCCCTTCAGTCCTGGCAGAGGTCAAAGGTGCCTGGACAAAGAGAGTCAGGGTCGCCATGCCTGTGGTCCACCCTCAGCCGCTCCCCATGGGCTCTGTAGGAGGGGGTCAGACTCTGGCCTCACTTCAAAAATTCACTCACCGGGCTGCCCCTGGCCACCTTCCTGACACCTTGGCAGGGCTAGGGGCAAGCAGGGGGGCAGTGCCTGATGGTTAAGCTCCGGAGACAATGGGCCTCTGTGGCCCCTGGGCAAGGGGCCGTTCCCTGGCAGTGTCTGGTCTCTGGTTTCAGGAGATTAGCGTTCCCTCAGGCCTGGTACCAGGATGGGGAGACAGGGAGCGCCCAGGCCCCACCCAAAGGGGCTTCGCTCAGGGGCGACAGGGCCTTCCGCACCCTTTCTCACTCGGTGGTCCCTGCCCCGTCCCTTACGGGAATCACCACAGAAGCAGCTGGTCTCGTGGCCTCTGGGGAGGAGCACTGGGCCGGGCTGGGCCCCTCAGGCCCCTGTCCTGGGCTGGTCTCCCCACGACCTTCTCACCCCTCCCTTCACTGCCCCCGACCACCCAAGTCTGGTTTCCCCAGCATGCATGCGTGCTGTCTGGCTCTCCTACTCCCCATCACAGGCTCCGGGCCTCAGGGGTCCTGTGTCACCTGCTCTGGCTACCAGTCTCACCTGTGTAAGTTGGATTTTCAAGCACGGAATAGGTCACTGGGCAGCAGAGAAGGAAAGGAGCCTTGGCCAGGCAGCAGCCTATGCAGGACCCCGCTGTGTAAGACATGCCAGGCTAGAGCAAGGCGACTGGGATGGGACAGAAAGGGCTGGTGTGTGTGTGGATGAGGTTGGGAGAGCCAGCAGCAGCGAGACCCACCTGGGACCTCCATCCGGGCAGCAAATTGTGGATGGGCAAAGGGCCAAGTCCTACCCCCAGGACAGTCCAGTCCCCCCTCAGGGGGGGGGTCCCTGGAGAGTGGCTCACAATAACAGTGCTCACTGTGTTCCATGGCTCACAGCAGCCCAAGGGTGGGCACCTCACCTCTACTTTTGCAGGTGAGAGGACCTTCCTACCCACTCTCCTCCTCTTCTTCCTCCTCCTGGTCAGCAGGTAGGTCACCACCCAGGGAGGCCTCTGGTCACCTGTCCTCCCTCTCCCATAGCTCCCCACCCCGTCTGGGTCTGACCTGCGTTTTGCAGAGTGAGGGTGCCCCCACCCCAGTGTGGCCTGTGAAGCCCTGGGCCGATGGAAGGCCTGGGTTCTGGCCCCCAGTCTGCCCCCACCTTGCCGGGCGGCCTTGACGTGGTGCTTTAACCTCTCCGAGCCTCGGTTTACCTCCTGGGAATTGGGGATTCTAGCGACCGCCTTATCTCCGGATCCAGTTCTGGGGAGTCTCCCAGGGGTGAGCAGATGAAGAGGGCATTTGAGAAGTACAAAGAGCTGTACTCACCGCGGTGAGATGATTATTGTTACCTTGATGTGGAGATAAGGGAGGGGGAGGAGGTGCAGTGACAGTTGCCAAGAAACCCTGGAGCTGTCAGCAGCGGCTTCCGGCCTGGCCCATCCCACTCAGGAGCCGGGCCCTTCCCCCCACACCCCCGTCGCACCCTTTCGCTGGGAGAGATGGGTGCTCTGAGAGGGAAGGGAGCTGGGGCCAGCTGGCTGGTGGCCATATATCTTCGGGGCCTGAAGGTCACCCAGGAGTGTGCCTGCCCCAAACTCCGAGTCGGCTCCAGCTTTCCCTGTGACCTTGAGCAAGTCACCTCCTCTCTGGCTACCACCTTTTCTGTGTCCAGGTGTTGTGTACCTGCAGGCAGGAGTCCAGGCCAAACAATGCCTGGCGGTAGCTGCAGGGCCAGGACCTGTGGTGGGAGGCCACTGGGGGCCAGGGCTGGGCAGCAGGACGGAGGGCCTGGGCAGAGAGCATCTGTGATGCGTGTCTTAAAAGAACCCTGGGCTGGAGTCAGACCTTGGCACTGCCCTTTCCTTGGTATGATCTGGGGCTTGTCACTTAGCCTCTCTGAACTTCAGTGGGGTTTTTTTTTTTTTTTTTTTTTTTTTCTTATTTGGAAAAAGGTTGGTAATAATCCAACCTCACAAAGCTGCTGTGGTGATCACATGAGACAACGCCCGTGGAAACTGCAGAGTGCTGTGGAGATGGGCATGGCAGGGAAGGCATGCTCCAGGCACCTTCCAGATGCTACATGTGCAGGAAGAATGCAAAGCATTTTAAGCTGGGCCAAGCCACAGCGTCCAGAAGGTTGTCAGAGGAGTGGGGAGGGGCGGAGGCCTGGGGACCTTATGTGAACGGGATGGTGGAGACCAGGAGTCAAGGGTGGGATAAAGAGAGAGAGAGGTTCTAGTTCAGGAGGAGGGAGGACATTGACCAAACTGGGAGAGGTCTGCAAAGGCCAGAGGCGGAGGGGAGGGAGGGAAGGGCCAGAAAGGTGAGGGAGAGAAGGTGAGAGGTAGGAAGGCTGAGAGGAGGAGGAGGCGGCAGCGGAGGCCAGAGGGGTGGGGAGGGAGGCGAGAGGCTAAGTGTATTCATTCCTTCAAAAGCATCAAGAAATTGCTCTTTACTAAGAGACTGCATAGTGCCGAGACCGGTTTGGTTCAATGGATAGAGCGTCGGCTTGGGGACTGAAGGGACCCGGGTTCGATTCCGGTCAAGGGCATGTACCTTGGTTTCGGGCATATCCCCAGTAGGGGGTGTGCAAGAGGCAGCTGATCGATGGTTCTCTCTCATCGATGTTTCTAACTCTCTATCTCTCTCCCTTCCTCTCTGTATAAAATCAATAAAATATATATATATTAAAAGAGAGAGAGAGAGAGAGAGAGAGAGACAGACAGACAGACAGACAGCATAGTGTACAGGCACAGTACCTAGACCTGATGGTCAGGGGTTCAAATCCTCCGCATTTCACTCACATTCACAGCGTGACCTTGAACACGTAGCCTAACCTCTCTGTGTCTCAGTTGCCGCCTCGGACCGGTGAGGACTGGATGAATTAATGAGAGAGAAGCAGCGCTGGCTGCCATAGCTGTTGTCACGGTGACTATTACCTTTCCGGGCTGCCATGCTGGGCCCGCAGGGCCGGCTTCCCATTCTGTGACGTCCAGAACCTGGGCTCTGCCCTGACAGCTCTGCCTCATGGACAGTGTGACCTGGGGCGAGTCAGCATCCCCTTCACCAGCCTCAGCTTCCTCAGTGTGAGGCCAGCCGCCTTGGAGTGCCTGACTCCTGGGGAAGCTCTGAGGATTGAATAAGGTCATGGAAGGCACAGGTCAGCTGTGGCTTTGGTTCTTGTCGCCCTTCTAGCCCTTCGCTGGGCTGGTGGGCGCGGGCAGGGCCCAGGGCCTCCCACTTCCTGCTGCCCTCATCCTGGATTCCTTTCCCTCCCCTGCCCTTTAGGGCCTAAGCATGACCTTTTAGGTGGAATTACCTGGGGGAGGGCGATGGGGCTGGGCATTTCTTGTGAGGAGCGGGACTCTGGCCAGCCAAGCCCTGGAGAGCCGAGGGCCCGGAGGCTGGGCCCTGGATGGCAACCAGAGCTCCCTTGTCTTTGCAGAGTTCCCTAGTCCTGTGCCCACGTGGACAGTCCTGACTGAGATGGGCACCCGGGCACGGGGAAACTGAAGCTGAGAGGGTTCTGGAAGGGGACCATGTTAGGGAGCTGCTGCCAGGCTGACCTACAGTGGCACAGTGGGGTCAGACCGGAGAACACTACCCAAGTAGCTCCATCATGGGCAACAGCCTCCACTCAGCAGCCAGGCCACGCCAAGATGGTGGTCCCTACCACCAAGGGGGCCAGCTTGGCCCCTGCACACCCTCTGCTCTCTGTCCCACTGGCACTGGCCCTGCTCCACCAAGGGCGTGAGCTTTACATTCTGGCTCTGTCACCCACCTGCTAGGAGAAGAGGCTTCACCTCTCGGAGCCTCGTTTCCCCCCATCTATAAAGATGGGGATACATGACGCCAATCTTGTGGCACTGTAGTGAGGGTATAATGTGCTTGACACAGTTATTGCACACAGTAGGTCTCAATGAAGAGTCCCCGTGCAGCCACAGCGTGACGTGCCTGGGCCATTTGTATAGGCCTCTCTCTAGCTCCTCATCTCCAGTCTCTCCCCAGGTCTTGCAATCTATAGGAACCTGTGTTTGGGCTGTTTCCCCGCCCCCAAACCTCCAAGATCTCCCTATTGCCAACCTTCATTGAGACATTCAACTCCTCAACAAATACGTAATGAGATCCAAGATCCTCACTCGGGGAGCCAGAGGTCACCATGAATGAATGAATAGCGAAGAATTTGTTGGGTGGATAGTAGCTGCCCAGGCTCTATGTGATTTTTTTTTTTGAAACTGAGGCCGATAGGAGTGTCCGTTATGGTCACACATACCTCCCCCACCACTGTCCCCATGTCTATTCTTCTGGGTCAAGGCCTTCCTTTTAGGACACACCCCCGGGGGGTGAAGAGGGAGCTGCAACAGGGCTGGGGCTTCTCCTACTAGACGAGGTGGGCTGAGGGGAGTCAGCAGGGGGGCCCAGAGCCCCTCAGGGTCTCCCTCCTGGGCCAGGTTCCTGCAGGCTCGCCCCCTCCCGGGGTGTGGCAGTGCCAGCTTCACCTGACTCAAGCGGCAGGTGCTGCTGAGGATCACCTGGCGGCTGAGTGACACAGCCTCTTGGCGGATGGGCGTGGATACAGCCACCTCAGGGTGGCCCTAGGCAGCCGGCAGAAGCCAGGCTGCTCCCCAGCCCTGGGCTCCCTGGGTCCCAGGAAGCACTGTCCCCGGAGGTGGCCTCCTCAGCAGGCTTTCTAGGATGACGGCGCTGACTTCACCCTCACCGGACCAGTTTCCTCTCCTCGGGGAAGGGTGTGGTGTGGGCACAGGGTTCGGGCTTGCCGTCGGCTGGGCCTCTGACCAGCGGTGTGACCTCCACATACCTCTGGGTCCTTGTCTGTCCGGTGGGAATACCAGTGTGGTGAGCAGTCTCTGCCTTCAGGCCAGAGAGCGGGGCTTGGCACAGAGCCCGGCACCCAGTAGGCCCAGTGAGAGTCGGGTAATTCTGTTGTCAACAACAACAGCCAGCGGCCTGTCAGTCCGAAGGCCGCTGCCTCCCTGAGGCTCAGGAAGAGGTCCATAGAGGCTGGAGCATCCTGCTTAAACCAGAGGCCTGAGCTCGGCCATCTGCAGCAACCCTCACTGCCTCAGTCTGCCCATCTTCAGAACGGGCTGTGGACACCCTCTTGGCTGGAGTATGTGGGAGGGAGGGCCCGTGGAGCGCGTGGGGAGAGACCCTGTGCGCATCTGTGGTCTCTGGGGAAGGAGAGCCTGGTTAGCGGCCCCACTCAGCAAGCTCCTCCTCTTCCTCCTCCTGGGCAGCCCCGGACCCACTCCTCCGTGGAATCTGTGACCCCCCGCTTTCCCCAACTCGGCGGTTGACTCTTCCTCCCCAAGTTCACAAATCTCCCCACTGAGGCGCCCCCTGACCTCAGACTCTTTCTCTCCCAGGAGGAGTGATGGGCAGAACCAGCGCTTCCCTCAGGCACTAGACCTGCCGAGAGTGGACTCAGTCTCCTCACCCGCTGCTTCGCTCTACCCAAAGGTGAGTGCCCGCTAACCGCTGCCTTGGTCTGGAGATGCCCCAAATGAGCACCAGGCAGAGGTAAAATGTTCCTCACACTGGCACAGGCTAGGAGGTTGAATGGGGGGGGTTTGTGGCATGGCTGGGGGTGAGGGAGAACAGCCGGGAATAAACTGGCTCAAGTATTCTTTTTCTTAAAAAATTGATTTTAGAGAGAGGAAGGGAGAGAGAAACATCTGTCCTGCACGCGCCCCGATGGGGGGATCGAACCCACAACCTGGGTGTGTGTCCTGACCAGGAATGGAACCCACCACGTTTTGGTGTATGGGTTGACGCTCCAACCAACTGAGCAACACTGGCCAGGGCACAACTATTCTTCATGTTCTTCATCATCATCATCATCACCATCAGTTTTCTGTAAACCGGGGATAACGGCAGTGCCCGCTTCCCAGGGCTGCTGTGAGGATTACATGGAAAAGTGCCAATAACGCGTTTCACACGCAATACCTGGGCCGGAGGAAAAGCCCTGTAAATGAGGCTGTTGTTATCATGGAAATCAAATGTTCACCCGGAACCTGATTTGTGTCAGACGTCGTGCTTGGTGCCAAGTGGCCAGTAACCAGCCAGGCACAGACCCTGCCCTCGAGGAGCCGGAGTCCAGATTAGAGAGAGAGAATTAAACTTCTGCAGAGTGTCATGTGCCAGGAATAAAGGCTAGCATTGATTGAGATTTCCCGTGGGCCCCGTGGACACGTAATGCTCTACATACAGCATTTCATTTCATCCTCAAATAATACCTTCTCTATCAGTCCCATTTTGCAGATGAGAAAATGAAGGCTCAGAGAGGTTAAGTTTCTCATTCAAAGACACACAGTAGGATGTTACGGCGTCATGACTGTAACCCAAGCTGTTTGCCCAGAGGGCTGGTCTTGTGGCCTCTCCGATGCCAAGGATCACAGGCCTGTACTGCAGTACCCTGTACGGTTCTAAAGCGTGTCCACACGCAGCCGAAGCTGGTTTGGCTCAGTGGTAGAGCGTCGGTCTGCGGACTGAAAGGTCCCAGGTTCGATTCCGGTCAAAGGCATGTACATTGGTTGCGGGCACATCCCCGGTAGGAGGTGTGCAAGAGGCAGCTGGTCGATGTTTCTCTCTCATCGACCTTTCTAGCTCTCTATCTCTCTCCCTTCCTCTCTGTAAAAAATCAATAAAATATATATTTAAAAAAAGAAAAAAGAAAAAAAAAAGAGTGTCCACACGCATCATGCCTCTTGGTCCTGTCATTAAACTCCGGGTGGCAGGCATTATTCAGGTGAGGATGCAGATGCTCAGAGAGGCGCAGTGATTTTCCCAAGGTCACACAGCCAGGAAGTAGCAGAGGCAGGACCTGCCAAGCTCCTCTCCAAGCACGCTGGCCTGGAACAAGGCCATGGTCCTCTCCTGGGCTGGGAGAGCAGACGGCCAAGGAATGGTGTCCTTGTGGGGGACCATCACCACCAAGGGGGTCCCATGTGGGGGTCCTGTGTCTGTGGGAAAGGAAGTCAGAGTGCCTTCTTTCCAGGGGCCATGGGGCTTGTCAGGAAGGGAGTGACTCGGGTTCGTGAGTGAGCATCTGGGAGGAGGCCTGTGTTCGCACCAGTGCTGCGTGCCCTCGGACTGCCCCTTCTCTTCCTGGCCTCAGTCTTCCATCCGGAGAATGAGGGTTGGACCAGCCCGTCACCCCGAGTCCTGCTGCCCAGCCAGCCTGAGGCTGCTCTTCCTGGATAAGTTCTGAGATGCCTCCCTTTGGGCTCCTGGCCTCCACCCAGTCTGCCTAAAAACCTCCATTTGTGCCAACACAGCCCAGATGGGAGGCTCCCGACAACCCACCCCTCCCCCAGAACCAAGTGGACCGCAGCCAGTGGATCACCCTCCTTCAACAGGAGGGAGCCAGGGGCCAGAGAGAGTGAGCGAGTCCGCTGGACCCCCAGCAAACCAGCGGTGGAGCTGAGGGAACCAGGCCCGCGACGCACTGTCCACCCCCTCGCCCAGCTCCCCTAACTCTGCACACTTGTATGAGGTGATGGAGCCAGTGAGAGGGGCAGGAGGTCTCCTTGTGCCAGTGGGCACCTCCCTGCCCCTCTCGGGGCCTCCGTTTCCTCATCTGTAAAGTGGAGGGGACACTTGCTTCTCTACCCCCCTTGCCAGCTTGCAATTGAGAGATAACCCTGAAAGTAACTTTGGAAAGTAGAAATCAGGAAGCTGAACTATTATATTACCAGGATTACATTCCTGGGGTAGGACAGGACACCCAGGAGGGACTCCCTTTATTGAGAAGCCCCTTGAGATACCCAGGACCTTCCTACCCTGCCCCCTCAGAGGGGTTTCTTCACGTGGGGATATATGCACAGCCTACCCGCATGTATGCACGCAGACATAATCATGTGTCTGCACATGTGTGCTGAAACTCGCACACATACACATGCAAGCATGTACACATACATATGTACAAATACACACAGGCAGGATGTCCAGGCACACACAGTTACACCCTGTCCCAGTCACACACACACACACGTACAGCTGCTGCACCCCTCCCCCCACCCCCTCCGCTCCACCTGGCACACAGGCATCTCCGCGATAGGAGCAGGTCCCTCCTCCTCCCAGTGTGGGAATGGATGTTTCTCTGGTAGCTTTTTGCTGGGTGCCCGGAAGTGCTCAGGCCTGGAAGTGCCTGCATAAATCAATATTTGCTGCTGTTAATTATTAAAAACAAAGCTACACCATGTCTGGAACACACATCTCTGGAGTTCCCACTGGCTCCTGGGGCTCCAGCCTGACCCGGGGCCAGGTCTGGGGGAAAGGAAGGCGAAGTGCCTTCCTTCCAGGGGCCGTGGTTTGGAGATGGAGGTGCCAGCAGCTCCTTCAGGATGCCAGGTTGGTCCCTGAGCTGGTAGGCAGCCCTGCGCCTGCAGGGTCCAGAGCAACTGGTATAGATGTGCCCACAGCTCAGGAAGGAATCGCTGCTTTCCCAGCATCTGTCTGGGAAGGAGCTGCTGAGGCCCCGGCCCTGCCCCCGAGGTGCAGGGGCAGACACAATGCAGGGTCAGCCTATTTTATAGGGGGAAAACTGAGGGTTACGGAGATGGCCGGTTCTCACACAGGTTCACCCAGCAAATTGTAGCAAGGGCAGAGATGGAACCCGTATGTAAGTCTGCTCCATATGGCGGCACCTTGGCAGCCCTCCCCAAGCATTGTGGTGTCTCCCCCAGGGTCAGGGGCAATTAGGGTAGAGGAGGGGCTAGTTAGAGCCAGGTATGGTCTGGGGCCTGGGGAAGGGAGAGAACAGGCCACTGTCTGGCATTGGGGAACAGGAGGAGAGGAGGAGGGAGGGGAGAGCAACTCCAGGCCTTTCCCTGGATTTCTAGTTCTGCCTTTCCTAGCTATGTGATTACCTATATATATTTTTATTTTATTTTATTGACTTCAGAGAGGAAGGGAGAAGGAGAGAGAGAGAGAGAGAAATCATCAATCAGCTGCCTCCTGTATGCCCCACATTGGGGATCGAGCCCTCAACCCGGGCATGTGCCCTGATAGGAATCCAACTGTGACCTCCTGGTTCACAGATCGATGCTCAACCACTGGGCCACACCAGCCAGGCGCTAGCTTTGTGATCTTGAGCGTGATATTTCACCTTTAGAGTCAGTTTTCTTTCCTGTAAAGTGGGAATGACACCCGCAGCTCCTGGGCGGTGGGAGAGAATGAGATTGGTTAAGGGTCCAGCATTCAGTAGGTCCTCAAGAAAAGTCTCCAAGGTAACCCCCTTCTTAACCTGCCTGGCTTCCCAGCCAGTCCCAAGAACCCCGTCCCATCCCGGAGGCCCTGAGGCCGGGTGCCCAAAGTCTGGGAAGACAGAGAAGGCGGGGTGGGGTGCGCCGGGGCGAGCCTGGGGGTGCCGGAGACCCCCGTGCGCTCAAATCTTCCAACGCTCCGGCTAGTGCGCGCAGGCGCAGTGTCCAGGGCCGCGGTCCGGCCGCTGGGGGGAGAGGGGCGGGCGGGGGCGGGGTCTCGGTGTCCCCGCCCCGGATCCCCGCAGCCCCGCCCCCGCCCCGCGCCGCCCGTACCTGGCGCCCCGCCCCCTCCGGCCCGGCCGCCCGGCGAGCCCAGCGCAGGCAGCGCCGCCGGGAGCCGGAGCCGGAGCCGGAGCCGGAGCGGGGCGCCGCGGAGCCCGGGCCGGGGCGCGCGCGGGCCGGAGCCGCGGGGCCAACCGGAGCGCCCCCGGGGCGGGGCTGCGGGCGGGCCGGCCTCGGGATGGCACAGCTGCGGCCCCCGGCGCCCCCCGGCCGCCCGCGGAGGGGCTCGCTGCCCGCTGGGGCCGGCTGGCAGGTGAGGATCGGGGCGAAGTGGCCCGGCCCAGGGGCTCTCGCCGGGTCAGCCCGACTTCCCTGGAGCCGGCAGCTCTGCCCCGGCCCGGGCGCGTCCTGGAGGAGGTGTGAGCTCGCTCCGGGCTGACTCCGTGCCACGGCGGCCGCGGGCACACCCCTGCCCGAGGGCCGGGCTTGGGGCTCTCCGGCCACTGCCCACGGAACGGACAGGGCGCAGGTGGTGGGACCGTGGCTGTGAGTGTGTCTGTGTGTGTGTGCGTGCACGTGTGTGCGTGCGGGTGTGTGAGTGTGTGTGTGTGTGTGTGTGTGTGTGTGCTTGCGCCTGTGTGTGAGTGTGTGTGTGTGTGTGTGAGCGCACAAGCGCGCACGCTCCAACTTGGGGACCATTCCTCCATCCCCTGCCCCTTCCAGGTGTGTGTGTCCGTGTAACTTTGCGTGGTGCGCTGGGCACTTGGCTCACAGTCCCCCATGTGTCAGGGCATCGGTGGCTCCCGGGAGGCTGTGGCTGTGGGTGTCACTTGTTGCTGTGTGAACACGCTGGTGACACCGCCATGTGTCAGTGTTGATGTGACTCCCGCTGCATTGCTCTTGGCCCTGTTAGGTCACCATGAGGTGGGGGACATCGGTGCACCCCATCACTGCTGGGCTGGAGTTGTGTAGGTACAGGGTGCCGGGGGGACAGGCGTGTCTGCCTACCTGCCCTGCAGGTGTGTGTGTGGTCTCTGCTCGAACAGCCTGCGGGATTGTATCCTCCCAGCTCGGAAGCACTGGGTGTGGCCACAGGTGGCCATGGGTCAGTGTCTCCCGTGGTGCATTTCATGGGGTGGGTTTTGTCCCTGGGGTCAGGCCTCAGAGTGTACACATGGTGTGTGTGTGTGTGTGTGTGTGTGTGTGTGTGTGTGAGAGAGAGAGAGAGAGAGAGAGAGAGAGAGAGAGAGAGAGAGCGAGAGAGAGGAGAAATATGAGTGGTGTGTACTCAACTGGGTGTGAGGACCATGCTATGACCCTCACCCTTGGTGATCACCACTCCGCAGTTGCCATGTGCTTTTCCTTTTTCTCAAAACTCACCGAGTGTGGTGGGACCAGGTCCTTCGTGCCTGCTCCGCAGGGTGTGTGACTCCGGCGGGAGGTGCGTGGGAGTGGGGCTCTGTAGCGGAGTTTCCATGAACGTGCCCGCCTGTGTCGTGAGAGCCTGTTGCTGTCTCCACACGCAGACCTGGTGTTTGTGTAGCTTCGTGTGCGATTGCTGGCATGCAGGTCTGCACAGGGGTGGGTTTGTGAGTGTGTGTGTGTATGTGTGTGTGTGTGGTGTGTGGTTCTTGTATACAGACCTGTGTAGGAGGGGGTGTGCTGTTGTGTAACTTAGGACACCGGCACGGGTGTTTGTGGGCTAGTGTATAGCTCTGAGCCTCAGAGTGGGTGTGCAGAGACCCCGTGGGACTGTGTTTGCTTTCTTTGGTACAGTGAGATGTTTCAATATTGGTGTGTAGGCCTGTGCGTGTGTGTTTGAGCGAGCAAGAGAGAGGGGTGGGGGGAGTATGCGTTTCCTGGTGCCCAGCCCCGCAGCACATGTGTGTGAGCTCAGGCTTATGTCCATGCATAAGCCTGATCCTCTCCGGGCCGCAGGAGCTGGGAGGGGCTGGGGGAGGGGGGCCCTCCGGGAGACTCTGGGGGCTTCCCAGGCCCAGCCCCTGCCCTACCGGCCTTCACGGTGCTGCCTTCCAGGAAGGCCCACGGGGAGTTGGCGCTGGAGAGGCTGAAGCTGCCAAGGCAGCTGGCAGATGCCCGATTAACCCTGCGTGCGCCCTGGCCAGCCACAGGAGAGGCAGTCTGCGAGGGCTGCCTGGGCACGCGCACACACGCGTGTTGGGCCAATGGGACGCCCCAGCGTCCTCTCCCCCAACAGCCCCCAGCCCACACTGCTGGAGGGTGAGGGAGGAACCCCAGACCCTCCGGAGGGTCCCAGCGAAGCTCCTCTCTGGAGCTGGCACCTGGGCTCTTCTCGGGTGCATGGGCCTGTCCTGGCACTGCCAGCCTGGTAGCGACACGGGGACGCTGTGTCTCTCCCCAAGGGTCATGCCCCTCTGTCCGAGGCGCCAGCCTCCTCCTTTGGGGAAGGGGGCTGAGTGGGGAGGGCTGCCCTGCGGGGCCCGGGCTCTGGGTGGACAGGCCCAGGGTGGGGCTGGTCAGAGTTAGAGGGACCGGATGGATCGGTGCAGACACCTTGGGGCTCAGCAGGATCAGCCGGACCACCCTGAGGCCTGACCCGCTCTCTCCCCCTCTCTGTTGCAGAACACAGATCTGTTTGAGATGATTGAGAAGATGCAGGTGAGGCTGGACCCATTGCCCCTCCCTGGGGGCTGGGCTGGGGGGGGGCGGCCACACCTCTCTGAAGACAGGCCATGCCGGGCGGGGCAATGTGTTGTCCAGAGCTCTCTGTCCTGGTAGAGGATGGGGACCAGTAGGGCCCAACTCGCTGTCTGACCCTGGGGGCCCAGGTTCCACCTGTGTGCCTCCCTACTTCCCATCCCCCTCCTCTCACAGAACTGGGGTCTCCGCTTCAGCCCCCCAGGAGGTATGACAGACTCTGCAGGACCCTCCTGCACAGCGGGAGGAGGGGTGGATGCCAGGGCTCAGGCAGCCAGCGCTGTGCCACAGGGCGGGGGAGGTGCCGGTGAGCTAGGCGGCCCCGCCCCCACTGCCTGACCCCTGCCCACCCTCCCCTGCCCAGCTCCCAGCTTCCAAGCCCTTGTCTATTTGTGCAAGGGTCTGTGCTGGGAGGTGGTCAGGGGCTGGGATGAGCTGGAAAGACCGCAGGAGCTTCCCTAATGTCAGTCCACCCCCTACCCCCTCTCTCCTGCCCCCTCCCGTGTCTCTGCCTCTCTTCTTTAGTCCTCTGGGTCCATCTCTCCCCTCCTCCTCCTCCTCTCTCTTTTTCTTTCTCTCCCCCTCTCTCCCTCCCCCTCTCCGGCCTCTCCCTCACTCCCTCTCCCTCTCTCAACAACACGTATCTGTGTAGATGCAATAGCCTCCCTCCCGGCTCCCCACACTCACACAGGCACGCGCTCACCACCCTGCCCCCACTCCCAGCGGCAGGCATTCCCACACTGAGCCCCCGGCCCCTCCCTGCTGCCTCCACCGCCTCCCACAGCCCAGGTGACTTACCAGCTGCCCGCGGGGCCTGCAGAGGCCTGAGGGAGCAGCACCCTGCCCGGGGGGTACCCCACCTCGGTGGGCTTTCCCCTTCCACACAGGAAGGGCCATGAGCCCAGGGGGGGTGGCCCAGCTGCAAGCAGGGGAGGGGTGTGATGGGTGGGAGGGGAGTAACAGGAGGTGCTGCCCTCTCTTTGCAGGGAAGCAGGATGGATGAACAGCGATGCTCCTTCCCACCACCCCTCAAAGTAGGTCTGAGCCTCGACCCGCCCTTGGGCTTCCTCAGTGGCTGCCCCAAAGGGCTTGGGGCCTGGGGCTGGGGAGAGCGTGCAGACTCCCTCACTCGGGTGGGGGTGGGCCTGGGAAGTCTCAGCACAGCTGCCCACCCAGGAGCCAGCCCAGGAGAACCCACCCCTTTCATGAAGTAGTGTGCTGGGGCACCCACCTCCATCCGGCCCTCTGGGAGTTCTGAGATGCGTGGAGCCCCCCTCCCGGGCTGTAGGCCTGGGGCCTTCATTCCAGTTCCTCCCTGCCATCTTGCTGCAAACTCACCCTGCCTCTCCAGGCTGCCCTGCCCAGAGTTCAAGCCCCATCCCTCACACGATGGCCTGCGTACGCGGTTTTCCTGGAGGCCAGTTATGACAAGCAGCTGTAGAAAGACTCACTCAAACTCCTGCTCCCTGAAGCTCTTACCTGAAAGGCTGAGGGGGAGGGGATTTGAGGAGGGGTAGCCAGCTTGCCCCCCCTCCTCCCACCCTCCCCTGAGGAGCCAGGCAGGAAGCCGGGGACTGAAGGGGATGAAAGGAGGCTCTGGTTTAGTCTCACATCTTTCTTGGGGGGGCAGGGGGACTGCATGTAGCCTCTCCAGGTAGGCATATGGTTCTCTGGTTGTTGATCTGGGACCCTAACTATCCAACAAACTGGCAGCTGGGTCTGGGGGCGTGGGCTCAAGGTGCAGGGGTGAGAATTAAAGGGGCTGCCTGGGCATAAGCCTGATTTTCGTCCAGGGCTGGGGTTTTCGAAGCGTGGTCCTCAGACCAGCCCCATCAGCATCACCTGGGAGCTGTGAGAATGTGAATTCTTGCCCCCACCCCCCCCCCCCCGACCTAGGGCATCAGAAACTCTGGGGTGGCTTGTAGCCACCTGGGTTTAATTGAGCCCCCAGGCTGTTCTGATGCACTGAGAACCCCTGGTCTGGAGGTTCCTTGGAGGTGGGGGGGAGGAGGGCAGCGAGCCGCCTCCTCCCCCAGCAGGCCCAGGCCCAGAGGAGGCCGCCAGCACTCAGTGAGCTAAGCCTGCTTCAGCCCAGCCTCGCGGGGTCACCCCAAAGCAAGCCCTGCCCCACCTGTGAGGTGGGGAGATGCTCCCAGCCTGCTGCTGGCCGAACAAGGAGCATTGTGGGAGGCTGGGAGGAAGGGGCATGGAGCCAACCCGCCATGCCTCGGCCCTGCTTGTGTTTTGCAGACGGAGGAGGACTACATTCCCTACCCAAGTGTCCATGAGGTAACCCCCTGGAGCCCCCTGAGCCCACCCTCACCCCCAGCCGGGAGGCACTCCCACGGGGAGTCGGGAGGCCCCTTCTCCACCCTCTCCGGAGTCGAACCTCCGTGAGAGACCCCGTTTATAGGCCAAGGACTTCTGAGCGCATCTGAACCCAAGGCCTCTGAGCCAAACATTCAGCCTCTGCCAAGGTCCTGCTCCTGGCTCTACCCATCCCCACCCCACCCTTTGAGAACGGGACTTGGGGCTCCCTGTGGTGTGGGACCCACGTGGTCTCTGGGTTGTCCGGAGGTCTGCGTTGGGGAGTTGTCCTGGGGTCCCCCGGTGGGATGTAGTGTGAGTGGCTCTCACCCGAGTCCCCCTTCAGGTCCTGGGGCGAGAGGGGCCTTTCCCCCTCATCCTGCTGCCCCAGTTTGGGGGCTACTGGATTGAAGGCACCAACCACGACATCACCAGCATCCCCGAGACAGAGCCTCAGCAGTCCCCCACGGCCAAGGTGAAGCTGGAGTGCAACCCCACCGCCCGCATCTACCGGAAGCACTTTCTCGGCAAGGTGGGTGGCCCGCCGGGATGGGGGTCCGGGCCTGGGAGGGAGAGAGCCCTCGGGCGGGGGCTGGGTGACACGGTCCCAGAGCCCGGAGTCTCAGGGAGCTTGCCTAGTGGATTCACTCATTCATTCAACAAACAACTGTTGCAAAAAGCAGTCTTAGGGCGGAATGGCCAATCGCAGGGATGCTTCCGGGGCCTGCGTCCCGGCTCTGCCACTCACCGCGTGGGACTGCCGGCCGGTGGCTGACCCCCCTGGGCCTGTGTCCTCAGCTGTGGAAATGGAAGTGATGGCGGTACCGCCTCAGAAGGCTGCTGCAAGGCTGTCCTGACAGGGTGCTTGTGGAGTTTAGAATGGCGTCTAGCCAGTGTGCCTGGTCCTGTTCAAGGCACATGGTGTGGAGCGGCAGACCCAGGCCCTGCCCTCAGGCAGCTTGAGGTGGAGGTGGGAAGACACAGTCATTTCATGGTGTGACCTGAGTGGATGTAACCCTCACCCCATCACCAGCCCCCAGCGCAGGGGCCCTGTCCGGTCCCAACTTGTCAGAGGGTCCCCCAGCGGTGTTCCAGGCCAGAGTCATTGGACCAGTCTGTGGGCGTGGGAAGGAGGTCCCTCGCGGGGACCCTGTACGTGCCCAGGTGCCGTCTCTGTGTGGCTTGTCTCTGAGGCGACAGGTGGTAGCGTGGCTCCAGGATCTCAGGGCCTGGGCGTGAACCTGGGCTCTTCCGTTCATTAATGGGATGACCTCGGGCAAGCTATTTGGCCTTCCTGGGCCTGTTGCCTTACCTATAAAAACCAGGCAATAAAAGTACACTAAAGCATAGAAAACCATACCTGACCCATAGCGAGTACTTGGCAAATGCTAGCTGTTGTTATTACATTTTAACGAGTCCGTGAGATCAGGATTGCCTAGTCGTTCAGAAGAGGAAACGGGGGGCTCAGAGAGGGAAAGTGACATGGTCAAGTTCACACAAGTACTGGGCTAAGGATCGACTTAGCTTTGGCTGACCTTCCATCAAGACACGCTCTGAAAATAGACAACATTATTGTCCTCTAGTTATGTAATGTGATGAATACGGCTACAGTGACAATCTTATCACAGTACACGAATGCGTCAAAGTAACCCGTTATACACCTTACATTTATAGCTATGTGTCCTATTTTTAAAAGGACATGCTTTGGGAAGGGTCCTGTTGCTAGGCGTGTGTATGCATGTGTGCACACACGTGTGTTGGGAGGAGGATGCTATTCCTTGGGCATGGGATTCTACCTCCAGCCGAGAGACCTGCATCCTGGCACCACTGTCCGGAGGCTCTTAGCGGGGTCTGGCAGCTGGTGGGATCTGGGGGACTGGGCCAGCTTAGCACATAGTTGGCACTCAGAAAAGTTTGCCAAGGAATGACAAGGGACAGAGCGAGCACAGAAGGACCTGAGGAGGTGCACGTTGGGCATGATGGCCAGAGCGGAGGGGACCCCGAGGGCTGGGAGAGAGCCAGGGCCACCTCCTGCCTCCAGGTGGGGTGACTGGGGGAGCACCGGGCCTGTCCTGGCAGAGGGCGGAGGTCAGGTTAACTTTGGGGACTGACTTTCTGGGACCCGGAGCCCACTTTCCACTGCACCCCTGGGCTCCTTGGGCTCAGGCTCGGGGACTGGGGAAACGCCCCACCCTGAGGACCCTGCCAAGTGCCTGCCACTCCCTCTCCGCAGATGGCGCCAAGCACTTGGGGTTTTCCATCGCTCTGTGCCCAGGAGGGCTGAGGGGGACTCTGCCCAGGTGCGCTCGGACTCTCCCTGAGCACATCCCCGGCCCCTACCTCCTCCTCGGCCTGCCCTCTGAGCACAGGCGTTCATGTTCAAACAGGACTGACTTCCAGGATGACTCCTGGGCGGGTGTGGCTGGGGAGCCTGCACGCTCCCAGGGCCGGAGCTGCCAAGGGGAGCCCAGGCCAGGCTGGGGTGTGATCTCCCAGCTCTCCCGGCCCTGGGCTTTGGGACTTCCCCCGGAGGGACCAGCCCTGGGCTCCTCTCCGGGGGAACCGTCCCTGCAGCGGCTTCCCCTGCGGCCGCTGGGATATTTCTCCAATTCCTCCCCACCTGCAGCTTCTTCCGGTGAGGCGGGAGGGCGGGAACCTGCCCGGTCAGCCGCCCAGGGTGTTCATGAGATGTTTCACTTCCTGTTTCCCACGGGCCCTGGCTCCAGGGGCCACAGGTTGAGCAATCAGTCCGTCAGCGTATTTTCATGGAGCCCCTACTGTGTGCTCAGCGCCAAGAAAGGCAGGGCTGGGTCACAGCTATGAGGTGAGATACCAGACGGGGTCCTGAAACTGGTGAGAATCCAGAGAGGGGTTCCTATAAGTGTTCCTTGAACAGCTGCTCTGTGCCAGGCACTTTATCCCTGTCAGTCCCTGCCGCCATCCCGCAGGGGGGAGGCCTCCCTCCCAGTTCGTAGACTGGGAAACTGAGGCACAGAAGGTGAGGTGACCTCCTCAGGCTCCCCAGCTGGCAGGTGGCCGAGTGAGGCTTGAATGCAGGCCCGTCTGGTGCTGTGGCCGGGTCACCGGCTGCCTGGTGAAGAACCCCAGCTAGGAGCCAGCTGGCGTTCTCGTTTGGTTCTTATCCATGCTCAGCCTCACGCACTCCCCTGGCCTCTACCGCCCCCCACAGGAGCATTTCAATTACTACTCCCTGGACGCTGCCCTGGGCCACCTGGTCTTCTCACTCAAATACGACGTCATCGGGGACCAGGAGCACCTGCGGCTGCTGCTCAGGTGAGAGGGGTGAGGGGAGGGGCCCTGTGGCAGCAGGGAGGGCGGAGGTCTTGTAATCTGAGAATTCATCTCGTGTCACCCACTCTCCTAATGGAGGCCCAGAGAGGGCCAGGGATTTGCCTGAGGCGGCACAGCACGTCAGTGCCCAGGCCAGGCCTGGCCCTCCCTGGGCTCTTTCTCCCTTCCCACGGCCCAGCCTTTCACCGGGAGCTTTCTCCTCCAGGACCAAGTGCCGGACATACCACGATGTCATCCCCATCTCCTGCCTCACCGAGTTCCCCAACGTGGTCCAGATGGCAAAGGTGAGGCCTCTGCTCCATGAGGGGGTCCCCTCTGCACCCCCCTGGGGGGCGGGGTCCCCTCTGCACCCCCCTGGGGGGCGGGGTCCCCTCTGCACCCCCCTGGGGGGCGGGGTCCCCTCTGCACCCCCCTGGGGGGCGGGCACCCAGCGTGAGGGCTGTGGCTAAGCCTCAGCGTGCTCTCCTCTTCAGCTTAGGGCCTAGCCCCGTGTGCTGCGGCCCCGTCCCTGAGGTTCTGCCTCTCACCTGCCCCAT
This sequence comes from Pipistrellus nathusii, assembly GCA_963693515.1. Taxonomy (NCBI): domain Eukaryota; kingdom Metazoa; phylum Chordata; class Mammalia; order Chiroptera; family Vespertilionidae; genus Pipistrellus; species Pipistrellus nathusii. The sequence continues at coordinate 11,736,750 of OY882859.1, read as the reverse complement.
GCGGGGCCCTGTCCCCTGCCTGTGTGTGTTGGCGCTGTTTTAGAGCACTTTCAGAAACGGGGACCCCCGTTCTCCACGCCCCATTCTGAGCAGCAGGGAGCCCACAGTATTGCTTCCGCCTTGGTGGTTTTCTCTCCTTTCTGCACCGTGCCAACACCTGTCCCTATCTCCTTGGCCTGGGAGGCCCAGAGGGGCCCCCCCTCCTCCAGTCCCTACCTCTGCCCCCATGTCTCCTCCTGCAGCTGGTGTGCGAAGATGTGAATGTGGATCGATTCTATCCTGTGCTGTACCCCAAGGTACGGCGGGCCCTGGGCGCTGCTCACTGAAGGGGGTGGGTAACGTGGGCATTGAGCCTTTATGGGCACCTGCAGCGTGCAGGGCATTCTTCTTAAGTGTCTCATTTAATCCTCACCATAACCCTGCAAAGCCAGTTTATGGAAGAGGAACTAGAGCTCAGAAAGACTCTGTGTCTTACCCAGAGCTGCACAGCAGATAATAAAGGTCTGCATTTAAACCTAGCGTTGGTGGCCCGAGGGGTGGGGTGGGGTGGGGAGGGAGGGGCATGCCTTCTCTCTGGAAACGCTCCGTGTAATTTGGGGACCCTCCCAAGAGCAACCGGTGTTCCCAGTCAGGGGCTTCCCTGGCCTTGCCTTCCGACCGCAGGGGCCACCCGGTGAGGGAGAATAGCACAGGCGCCGTCCTCAGTGCTGCTCGCAGACAGCAGCCGCACTCCCAGGCGCTGTCACATGTGGGAAAGGGGCAGGACTTCTGTCTTCAGCGAGCCAGGGGGAAGACAGGTGGACCCTGTAGCTCTGACCGGATTCTGGAGCAAGATGCGGTGCCCAAGGGGTCCTGTGGTCCAGGAAGTGTCCCCGAAGGAAGGGGCTCAGAAACTCGATTCCATCTCAGTTACAGCAGAGGAAACGGAGGCCCAAAGTGAGGAGGGAATGAAGGAGCTCAGGGCCCACAGCGAGGGGGTGGCCTTGGCCTGTTGTAGACTGAGGAGGTGGGTCTACGGAGGAGCCCAGGAGGGACCTGGGTGTTGGGGCATCGAGTAGGGATGGGGGCTTAGAGGCAAAACTCAGGAGCAGTGAGCTTGGGCTTTGGAGTCCAGCAGGCCCGAGTTCCAGTCCCAGCTCTGCTGTGCAGCAGGCTGTTGGCCTTAGACAAGCTCTGGGCCATGGTTTCTTCGTCTGTAACATGGGAGCGTCTTCCTCGTGAGTCTGTTCTGAGGATTAAAGGAGAGGATGCTCGTGGTGTGCCAGCCACAGGGCTTGGCACAAAGCAAGTTAAGTGACAACTGGGGAAAGCCCCTGTCCTCTCCCCCAGGCTTCCCGGCTCATCGTCACCTTTGACGAACACGTGATCAGCAACAACTTCAAGTTTGGAGTCATTTATCAGAAGCTTGGGCAGGTGCGGCGTCCTCCTCCTCCTCCTCCTCCTTCTCCTCCTCCTCCTCCTCCTTCTCCTCCTCCTCCTCCTCCTCCTCCTCCTCCTCCTCTTCCCCCTCCTCCCCCTCCTCATCCTCCCCCTCCTCCTCTTTCTCCTCCTCCTCCTCCTCCTCCTCCTCCTCCTCCTCCTCCTCCTCCTCCTCCTCCTCCCCCCCTCCTCCTCCTTCTCCCTGCTCTCCCTGCTCCCTGTACCTGGGACTTCAGCCCTTTGCGGGGAGAGCACCTGCCCAGGGACTCGGTTTCCCGGGGCTGCCAGAGGTCCTCCTTCCAGCCTTCTCTGGGGGGGGGGGAGGGGGTGGGGGCGGCCCAGGTGCTGCAGCCCAATTACCTCTGCCCTCTGTGCCCCCAGACCTCCGAGGAGGAACTCTTCAGTACCAATGAGGAAAGCCCTGCCTTCGTGGAGTTCCTCGAGTTTCTTGGCCAGAAGGTCAAGCTGCAGGACTTTAAGGGGTGAGCATTGGGGGGGTGGGTAAGCAGGCTATACTCTGGGGCAGGGAGGGAGCCCCTGCCCTGGCCCCCAGGAGGCCTGGCTGGCTGGAGACTGAGCCGTGGCCTGGGGGGCCCGGGCAGGTTCCGCGGAGGCCTGGACGTGACCCACGGACAGACGGGGACCGAGTCTGTGTACTGCAACTTCCGCAACAAGGAGATCATGTTCCACGTGTCCACCAAGCTGCCCTACACCGAAGGGGACGCCCAGCAGGTAGCCTGGGCACCCGTCCACCCGCTTCCCCCACCTGTCCTCCTGTCCCCCACTCCCTGTCTGTCCGGTGTCCGCCACATCCGGCTCAGGGGGCCCTAGGATGTAGAAGATGGAAGTGATCCAGCCCCTCCTCCTTAGGGGCTCAGTTTCCCATCTGTGAAATGGGGTAGTAATGGGGTAGGTGAGCATACATGAAGGATACACATACAGTGGCGAGAAGAGTGTCTGGCAGAGCAAAAGCTCAGCAAATAGGAGTATTTTTCCTGGGAGTGAAGGGCATTGTGGGGTCATGTGGGGGTTCTTAGACTTGGCAGAGGTGAGAGTCAGGAAAAGCTTTCAGGAGCAGTGAGGGAGTCCCCGTTGTAGGTGGAGAGAGGTCCGGAGCTGAGGAGGGCAGAGTGTGGTCTGGGAGCTGAACTTAAGAGATTTGTCACTCTGCCCTGAGCGGCCTGCAGGACTCTCTGCCTTCCCCCACTCCACCCCCAGCCCAGGGGAGAAAACGGTCATGTGAGAAACAAATGAAAACATTTATTTCTTACTTTTACTCTCATTTTCTTTTCTTTTAAGAAGATTTTCTGTCCATTTTAGCCACATGAATTTATACTGGGTGGAACCTGTTTGTTCAGGGGGGGTGGGCCAGGTTTGGGGCATTTAGAAGAAGAAGGGCTGAGAAGTAGGGCCTAGGGATCAGGAGCCCTGGGTTCGAGTCCCCTCACTCACTGTAGGGCCTTGCAAGTCCTATCTCTCGTGGCCTCGGTTTCCTCATCTGTCACAGAGATTCTAAGAAAAAGGAAAATAATTTGAAGACAAGATCCTCACCATGTTTTTGGAGGGAGAAGCGAATCCTTAGCCATGCCCCCTGCCTATCCCACACCCCTGCACCCGCCTCGCCCCGTGGCCCGCCCCCCCGCCCCCCTCCCCTGCTGGCCAGGCGGTGAAGGCCGTGCCCTGTGCTCAGTTGCAGCGAAAGCGGCACATCGGGAATGACATCGTCGCCGTGGTCTTCCAGGACGAGAACACGCCCTTCGTGCCGGACATGATCGCGTCCAACTTCCTGCACGCCTACGTGGTGGTGCAGGCCGAGGGCGGGGGCCCCGACGGCCCCCTCTATAAGGTGGGTGACCGCAGAGCCTCCCGGGATGAGGCCTCGGTTTTCCCCGCTGTAAATAGGGGGGCTGTCCTGAGGGCTCTCAGTCCCGCTCTTGCTCCCCATAGTTCCCCTCTCAGAGAGACCCGTGAGCCTCTTCCCCCTTCATCATCCCCGATGGCTCCCGAGACCCCTTCCCGCCACTCAGATCCAGGGCCCAGCACGGAGGCGCTGAGATCCTGGGGTTCAGCCACCGAACACCCCCCACCCAGGAGCAGGCCCACGGGACGGGATGGGGAGGGGAATGAAGGGTTTCTGGCGGGCGTGGGGCCCACAGGGACCGGTCCCTCCCTCCCTCGCAGGTCTCCGTCACGGCCAGAGATGACGTGCCCTTCTTTGGGCCCCCGCTGCCGGACCCTGCCGTGTTCCGGAAGGTCAGAGGCTGCCCAGCCCCGTCACGGGCAGGACCACATTGGTGGGGGCCGACCGGGGGCCCCACATTCTGCCATACTAGGTCCCGGAGCCCCACTGTGTGCCAGGGCAGCGGGCCTCCCCTACCCCTGCGCCTGGGGCCTGGCTTTTCTGATCATCTTGATAAAAGCTGGCCTTTCTTTACCAAGTCACAGAGCAAACTATGTCATGGTTTTACATTTTTTACATGTTTCGTGTCAGACTCTGTGGCCCTTCCTCGTTTCTGTTATCTTCTTGACAATTAGTCTTCTTTCGTCTAAAATGTCTTGCGGAGGGCGGGGGGAGGGGCGGGAGGGGCACAGGTCTCTCTCCTCCACCCTGGAGCCCTGGCTTCAGTCCCCCACAGGCTGGGGCAGTCAGAAACCCGGATCCAGCCAGCCCCTTACTTCTGTGGGTTTGCTCTCCTGAGGGGTGGGCAGCCATGAAGGGCACAAGGGGCCCTCCCAGGGCCCTGGGCTGGGGAGCTGAGCCAGGGAGGGGCCCTGGAGTGAAGAGGGCTACTTCTGGGCTCCAGCAGTTGGGGGCTCAGGAGACTCCAGCCCGGGACACAGGGCACAGCTTCTGTTTCTGTTCCCCTCAACGCCCCCCCCCCTTTCTTTACTCCACTCTGGGGGCTCCCAGGGGCCCGAGTTCCAGGAATTTCTGCTGACAAAACTGATCAATGCGGAATATGCCTGCTACAAGGCAGAGAAGTTTGCCAAGCTGGAGGTGAGGATGGGCTGCTGGGTCCGAGTCCCTCCCCGCAGCTTGAAATTTCAGACCTGCCCCTCCCTCCGTCGGTAATCTTGGCCTTGGGGGTGGCTGCCAGGGGGAGCAGGAGGTAGGGCTGTGCACGGCTGGGTCAGGGGGGAGGATGCAGGGCATTTCTGGGGATGTAAGGGGGATGCCCGGGCAGGCGGGGCTCGGGTGGGCAGGCCGGCAGAGGGCTCCGTGGGGGCGGGGACAGGCGGCCAGATGTTGGGGCCTGAGGGCAGCAGAGCGGAGCTTAGGCTTGCAGGGGGCGCAGGCCCACTCCCCACGCTCCCAGAGAAGGTGGGGGGGCCGAGGGCTGGTCACGGGCCCCTCCTGACCGGCCGGCCCCCAGGAGCGGACGCGCGCCGCCCTCCTGGAGACGCTGCACGAGGAGCTGCACGTGCACAGCCAGTCCATGCTGGGCCTGGGCGGCGACGACGACAAGCTGGAGAACGGCGGCGGCGGCGGAGGCTTCTTCGAGTCTTTCAAGGTGAAGGCCGGTCTGCCAGCGCTCCCCGGGCCGGGCCGGGTGGGCGTGGTCGGGGTACGGACACGCGGCGCGAGTAAGGTGACCAGACGTCCCGCTTTTGGTGGGACAGTCTCGATTTTCAACAGTTGGTTCTGCGTCCCGATCAGGACTTTTTTCAAACGCCGCAGGATGCGGGAAAAATTGTTAGAAATCTGTTGTTAAAAAAAAATTGGCAAAAAAAAAAAAAATACCACCTGAAAAAACAAAACAAAAACAAACAAAACACATTGAGGTTAAAATAGGCTTAAAAGCTAAAAAATGTAATATGTTTCCTTTAGAAACAGAATACCATGAGAGCCTGCAAATGCACTATGACTGATATGCTTGGCAGTTAATGGAGATCAGAAAACCATACCCAATCATCCTGAAGAATACAACTGCTGTGTAAATTGTGACACCCAGTTTTAAATTGTTATTTTTGTAATATTATGGCTAATTATAACCATATTTTGTTGGGAATAGGGCTAATCATACTTGCAATGTGTTACTATCAAAGAAAATGGATCAAATCTTCTTTCTTTTCTCTTATCATTCAGAAACAAAATACAAAATTTTTTAAAATAAACAATATCATTATGATTTTGTACAGAGAGGAAGGGAGAGAGATAGAGTTAGAAACATCGATGAGAGAGAGTCATCGATCAGCTGCCTCTTGCACACCCCATACTGGGGATATGCCCGCAACCAAGGTACATGCTCTTGACCGGAATCGAACCCGGGGCCCTTCAGTCCCTAAGCCGATGCTCTATCCATTGAGCCAAACCGGTCCCGGCAGAAATAAACAATATCATTATGAAAAAAAAGAAAGAAAAAGAAAAGAAAAAAGAAATCGGGACTGTCCCGCCAAAAGCAGGACCATCTGGTCACCTTAGGCTATAGGCTCATCTTGGGGGCGGAGTTGGTGGGGGGCGTGGTTGGGGATATGGACACGTGTGTGGGTGTGGCTAGAACAGTGGGGGCGTGGTTCTGAGGGGTATGGACACCTGTGGAGGCGTGGTTTGGGGGTTATGGACACCTGTGGGGGCATGGCTAGAGGCGGGCTCACCGAGGGGGCGTGGTTCTGGGGGTTATGGACACCTGTGGGGGCGTGGCTAGAGGCGGGCTCACCGAGGGGGCGTGGTTCTTGGGGTTATGGACACCTGTGGGGCGTGGCTAGAGGCGGGCTCACAGAGGGGCATGGTTCTGGGGGTATGGACGCCTGTGGGGGCGTGGCTAGAGGCGGGCTCACCCAGGGGTGCAGTTGGGTGGGGGAGTGGTTCTCGGTGGATTTGGGCTTGAGGGTGGGCCCAGATTAGTGAGGTGGAATTTGCAGTTGGGACTGTAAATCGGGCCGCTGCCCAGGAAGGAATTCATGGTTGGAGGCGGGGCCCAGGCGTGGTGGCCCAGGCTCCCTGAGGGTTAGGCTGAAGGCTGAAGTGTCTGGGCTGCAATGGGGCGTGAGCCAAGGGGCCATCAGAGAGGAACCTGGCCTGGGTGACCTTCAGCTTGTGTGACCCACCCTGGCTGTCTCTGGTTTCGGTCCGTGTTAAGAGCGCAGACTCCGTGTTAAGACCCCAGCTTGGTCATTCTCTGAGCCTCCATTCCTTTGTCCGGTAGGATAATGACAATTTATACAGTTGTTGACATTTGTTAAGCAGTTAGATCAGTGCAATAAATGTTAATGAGCAGAATGCAAAATTCTGTCCAGCCACCTCAGCAACTGTTGTCCAAAGTGAGAGGCAGAGGGAGTTCCTTGGATAGTGCCCAGACACCCCCCCATCCCCCACCCCTCTGCAATCCCCTCCCCTCCGCCAGCTGCAGGTCCCCAGGTGGTGGCTTCCCTGCCCTTGTCTCCTACACCCACTCCCAAGTGCCGGGCCCCAGCTCATCCCTGCAGGCCACAAAGCTGGAGCCCTGGGCTCGCTTAAGGGCCTTAGCCCCGCTGCCCAGGTCTGCCCTGGCTGATGGGAGCAGGCTGACTCTGAGAAAGAGGCCTCAGGAGAAAGCCTGCCTCTGCCCACTGGGCACAGGGCTGGGTGAGGTGAGCATGGGTGTGTGTCTCCTCTGAGAGAGGACCCTAGGGACCCCACCTCGTGTGGGCGTTAGATGGCGGACCTGGACTGGTCCGAGCCCACAGGTAAGGATTTGGGTTTGACGCGGGCTCCAGGCTTGCTTCTGCTCTGGGTTCAGCCTGTGGAAAGTGAGCGTGGGAGTGGTGCCTGCCTCGCAGGGCGATGGCGTGAGAGAGCCAGTGCCAAGTGCCTGGCCCCCAGTACGCACTGGCTGAGAGAAGCAGGGAGGGAGGATCAGAAGCTTTAGGAAGGTCCTAACCGGTTTGGCTCAGTGGATAGAGTGTTGGCCTGTGGACTGAAAGATCCCAGATTCGATTCCAGTCAAGGGCATGTACCTTGGTTGTGGGCATGACCCCAGTAGGAGGTGTGTAGGAGTCAGCTGATCGATGTTTTTAACTCTCTATCCCTCTCCCTTCCTCTCTGTAAAAAAATCAATAATATATATATATATATATATATATATATATATATATATATATATATATATATATTTTTTTTTTTTTTTTTTTTTTTTTTTAAAGAAGCTCTAGGAAGGCTTCCTAACAGGAGAGAACTGTTCTGGGAGAGCTCTCTGTACACACTTTGGGCCATGACCCAGTATTTTTTTTTTTAAATAAAAAATATTTTTATTGTTTTTATTACAGAGAGGAAGGGAGAGAGATAGAGAGTTAGAAACATCGATGAGAGAGAAACTCTCATTGCTGCCTCCTGCACTCCCCCCCCCACTGGGGTTGTGCTTGCAATCAAGGTATATGCCCCCGACCGGAATCGAACCCAGGACCCTTCAGTCCACAGGCTGACTGACGCACTCTCTACTGAGCCAAACCGGTTTTGGCCCCAGCATTTTCTTTAATACTCACCACAGCCACACAAGAGGCTCCCTGGCTCAGGGGGTGAGTGGCTTGAACTAGGTCACCCGGTGAGTTGGTGGCAGAGCCAAGGTCCAAACTCCCCCTGGCACCGTGTGGGCCTGGCTCTTGCGTGGCCTCTTGGGGAAGCACTTCTGGCACTCAGAGTGGCAGTGGTGGGGAGGAACCAGGGGCCCGGGTTCCGGGATTTCCCCGAGGAGCAGGCGTTTAAGAAACCTGTGCCTCCTCCACCCCCTCCCCACCCTCACAGCGGGTCATCCGGAGCCGCAGCCAGTCCATGGACGCCATGGGACTCAGCAACAAGAAACCCAACACCGTGTCCACCAGCCACAGCGGGAGCTTCACCCCCAACAACCCGGACCTGGCCAAGGCCGCGGGAATAGTGAGTGCCTCCCCGGGGCCTCCGGCTCTCCCTGCCCCCAGCGCCCCGCAGTCTGAGGGGCCGCTATCCTGGCTCTAGTCTCCGTCTCCAGGGGAGGGTCAGGGGCCCAGGCCAGGCACTGTGGTGCCAAGAGCCTTCCGTCTCCTTCCCAGCATCTCAACCCGCCACTCCCCCCAGCCCCTTATGCAGGTGTGACTTCGGGTCAGCTCTGGGGCAGCCTCTGTGTCACATTCTTTACTGAGCTCCTGCTGTCTGTCCTGCGCTGGGGACTGGCTGCTGTACTTGGATTTCTGGGAGCACCAGCTGTGTGCCAGGCCGTGGGCATGCTCTGTGTGCCAGGGCCTGGGTTTCTGTGTGAGCACCTGCTGTGTGCCTGGCGCTGAAGCGCTGGTGGTGACCTGGATAGTTGTGTGGACATGTATTCTGTGAGCACCTGCTGTGTGTCAGGTCCTGGGCTGTTGTGTGGACATGTACTCTGTGTGCACCTGCTGTGTGCCCGGCCCTGGGCTGCTGTGTGAGAGCCTGCTGTGTGCCAGAAAACAGGCCGCTGAATGAGCACATCGTGTGTGCCGAGCCTGATGTGTGGGGGAGTGAGCTGTTGTGTGAGCACTGACTCTCGCACCTCCTTCTGTGTGCCCGGCCCTGCGCTGCCGTGTGGGCACCTGTGTGCCAGGGCCGAGGTGGCTGTGGCTGCCTAATGTGTGTCAGGAATTGTGTGGGCTTCCGTGTGAGCATCTCCTAAGTGAGTACCTACTGTGTGATCACTTACTGTCTGCCAGGCTCTGTGGGTTTCTGCTACTAATACTCAGGGCGGGTGCTGGGCACGCAGGTTGGGCAAGGCCTTCAGTTGTGGGCCTCTGCTTTCTGCCACCCCGTGGCCGCCCCTGGCACTGCACCCACTGCTCTGCTCCCCCCGTCTCCATCCACCCTTGTTCATCCCTCCACCCCTCCACCCCTCCACCCCTCCACCCCTCCATCCCTCCATCCCTCCATCCCTTCATCCCTCCATCCTTCCCTCCATCCATCCTTTACTGACTGCTGCATGCCAAGCCCTGCGCTCAGTGCTGTGAGGCTGTGTCACTTGTGGTGAGAGGGACCTCCCACCCCAATTCCTGCCCATGATCTGGCCTGGCCAGAGAGCAAGGTCCTCTGCGGTCCGGCACTCACCGAGCCCACCCTCCCCCAAACCCAGATTGACAAGCCACCCCCGTCCTGGCTGGAGTGGCCCAGCCTCCCGTGGGGGGCGGTAGAGGGGCCCCAGAGACAGGGCCAGGCCAGCAGCACCCACCATGGCAGTAACCAGACCCATTTTTGTTTTTGTTTTTGTTTTTGTTTTTGTTTTTACACGACTCTCCGCTCTCTTCATGTTGCTTCCTTTCCTTCCACTCCCTCCTCTCTCCCTGTCCTCTCTCCCCTTTCCTCCCCTGCTTGTTCTCTCTCCACTTCTTACATGTTTATGTCTCATGTCCTCGGGCACTCCCTCTCCTCCTCCTCCTCCTCCTCCTCCTCCTCCTCCTCCTCCTCCTCCTCCTCCCTGCCACTGCTCCCTCCCTTGCTTCTTCCTTTTTGTCTCTCCCTCCCTTCCCCTTTTCATCTGTCCCCTCCCATCTCTGTGTCTGTCTGTCTATATTCCACTCTGGGCCCCTCTCGTGGGCTCCTCCTGTGTGTTCCTGTTGCTGTGTAACCGTCCATTTGTCCATGTCTCTGTCCTTCTTCCCCCCTCTCCCCTCTCCCCTTCCCCTGCCTTTTCTTTCTCCCTCCCAACCCCCTGCCTCTCCCTTCTTTGTTTCTCTCGCTCTCTCGCTCTCTCGCTCTCTCGCTCTCGCTCTCGCTCTCGCTCTTTTCCCTGTGTCACCTCTGTTTCCCCTCCTGCCATCTCTCTCTCTCTCTCTCCGACCCTCTATGTCTGTCCGTCTGTCTCTGCCCCTCCTCTGCTGCTTGCCAGTCTTTGCTTATTCCCGGGAAAAGTGCGAGTAGATTCGGACGCCGGGGCAGTGCCATAGGCATAGGAACCGTGGAAGAGGTTGTCGCCCGCGGGGCTCTGGAGCCTGCCTGCACGCGCTGCCCTCTGCTCGCTCTCAGGACGAAGGCCATATTGGGGATGCTGCCCCTCCCTCGGGGACAGGGCAGGGGCACGCAGGTCGGAGTGCTTGCAGCTCTGATGGCACCCAGCACCTGCTTTGGGGCCTGGTCCCTGTGCCAGAGCCGGTGCCCCCGGCCAGAGGCTCCTGGGCCTGTCCTGGCCCACAGGTTCCTGGCCCAGTCCCCGCCAGGATCTGACGCCCACAGACCCTCTGCCCGGCTGCTCGCCCCCCAATATCGCCAGTTCTGCATGAAGTGCCATCCCTCTCCTCTTGACCATGAGCTGGTCTGGGGGTTCCTGCCCTTCCTGCCTCCCTGGGACCCACCTTCCTGATTCCCCCAAGAAGATGGGAGGCCTGCTTCTGTGTGTGTGCAAATGGGGGTATCTGCCAGCTGCCGGCCCGAACCTTCCCCAGCCTGGGGTGTGGGCTTGGTTGCTATACCCACGCCCCATTGGCCTTAGGCCGCAGGTCCTGGAAGCCCTGGGGTGGGGGGATGGCCATTGGGAGTGGCCGCAGCCCCTGGGCCCCCACGGGCAGTGTCACCTGGGGGGGGCCCTCTGTGCAGGGGGAGGGCTGTCTCCGGACTTGGACGGTTTCTTCTGTTCTTTCTTGCTCGTTGCCTCTGCTTCGGGGCCTGGAGCAGCAGGGCTGGGGTGGCATGTGGGGGCCCCCGGGCCGCCGGGGCAGGTGGGACTGAGTTGGGGGCTCTCCTCGCAGTCACTGATCGTCCCCGGGAAGAGCCCCACGAGGAAGAAGTCAGGCCCGTTCGGCTCTCGCCGCAGCAGCGCCATCGGCATCGAGAACATCCAGGAGGTGCAGGAGAAGAGGTGGGTGAGCGGGCGGCGGGGACCCCCACGCAGGGGCAGAGCGGAGCAGGCAGGAGGGAGTGCCTGCCCTCTGCCCCTCTGCCCCTCACTGGTGACAGCTGTCCATGCCAGTCCCTGCTGGGTGCCAGGCGCCGTGCCAGCTCATCACCTCACGTAAAGTGCTTCCGGCTGCTCAGCAGTTCTGCTGGCTCCTTGGGGTCCCGCCTTGCACACCGGGACGCTGCAGATCAGCGGGCTTGGGGCCTGCCCAGCTCACACAGCCAGTGCGGGGCAGAGCTGGGAGTTTCGGCTAGTCTGTGGGGGTCTCTGAGAACCTCTGTGTGGGCAGCGGTGGGCAGCATGCCGTAGTAACAGCATGGCAGCTCCTGGGAAGCCAGGGGTAGTTCTTGGGTGTGAATCCCATCTTTACCACCATCGGGCTGTGTGACCTTGGGTAAGTCACTGCACTTCTCTGAGCCTCGCTGTCCCAGCCTGAAAAAGGAGGATAAGAACACACCAACATCCTGGGGCTGGTGCGGGGGTGTGGCGCTCTGCATGTGAAGCGGGGGGTGGGCACATGGAGGCTCAGGAATGCTGCTGGCACAGTCCTCGTGGGCAGGAGGGCCCAGAGTCCTGCAGATCCCGGTTTAAGTCTTGGTTTTGGCACGTTCTGGCTGTGCATCCTGGGCAGGTTCCCTCCCATCCCTGGGCTCCAGTTTTCTGATCCATGAGGGACAATCACACCTGTCCCTTGGAGAGGCGGGAATCGGGGTGTCCTGTCTTAGGAAGGTTCTCCGAGGTGCCTGCCAGGCCCGGCCCATTAGCCGCAGGGACTGCCCTGGGTCTGGCCCCTGAGTGTACAGAGTGTGGGTATGAGGCAGGAAGTGCCCATGACCTCTTCTCACCACCTGGGCCTCATCCTACCCTGATGCCAGGCCTCATCCCCCGCCGCCCCATGTGCCCGCAGGGAGAGCCCCCCGGCTGGCCAGAAGACCCCAGACAGCGGGCATGTCTCCCAGGAGCCGAAGTCAGAGAACTCCTCCACTCAGAGCTCCCCCGAGATGCCAACCACCAAGAACAGGTACGCTGGGGCCAGGGCTCACCGGGCCGGGGCTTGGGGGTGGTGGGCTCATGTTTTCCATCCCCACCTGGGCTGGGGGAGGCCAGGAGCATGGACCCTGCCACCCCAGGGTGTGGGGGAGGCCCGGGCACTCTCTCGGGTCCTCCGTTGACACCCACCCACCACCGCTCTGGAATACATGGGCGACCTGGGCAAACGTGGGGGGTGTAACATGACCCAGGAAGCTATTTCCAGAGAGTTGTGGTGAGAGGAGAGCAAAGCAGGGGACGCGATGAAGAATGACTTGGGGGCAGGGGGTCATATGGATGCTCAAGCAAGACATTGACAGAGGGGGCGAGGGAAGAGGGTTCCAGGTAAGCGGCACAGCCAGTGCAGAGGCCTGGGATATGCTTGGAGGATGGAAGGAGGGCGGTGCCTTGAGCCGAGGGCCTGAGGGGCCAGGCCCAGTGAAGGGTTGGGGTGAGGGAGGGAATGGAAGCTCCTCCATTCGGCTCTCGTTGGCTGAGCCTTTCTCTGCTGACTCTGCCTCAGCCCAGACAGAACGTCAGGCAGGTGCAGGGAGAAGCAGGGCAGGGTGACAGGGATGGTGAGAGGCAGGGTGTGCAGGAGCCAGAGCCGGGAGGGCCGCCCTGCCGTGCGAGGAGGAATCAGGAAGGGCCTCCCTGAGGAGGGGGCCCTCGCTGGTGTTTGAAAGATTAATTTGCTCCGAGGGATTTGACGGGCAGAGTGAGACTCCCCTCGGGAAACACAAAGTCCCGAGCGTGGAACAAAATCGGGGGAGGGCCGTGCGCACACTGCGGCGTCGGAAGCTGGGTCCTGTCTGTCCTCCCCCCTGCAGCTGGGGGACTTTGGACCATGGGCCTGCCCTCTCTGTGCCTTGGTGTCTCCTCATCTGTAGGGTGGGTCCAGTAGCGATAACAGTGGGATCATTCGGGCAAAAATAACGTGGAACAGTGCCTGGCACAGAGCAAATGTGCACTACATGATAATATTAATAGTTATCATTGTGCACCAAGGCAAGGAAATCGGACTTTATCGGGGGCCGTGGGAGCCCTGAGAGGGTTTTGAGCAGCGGAGGGACAGGACCAGATCCGCATAGTGAGGAGGACAGTGGCCGGAGGCGGCTCAGAGGCCTGGGCAGCTATAAAGCAGGCCGTAGGCAGGCCTCCCCGGGCCCGGCCCGGGAGGGGCCCTGAGTGGGTGCTGGCTGATGGGTGCTGTCTGTGGCAGAGCGGAGACAGCAGCCCAGAGAGCCGAGGTGCTGAAGGACTTCTCCCGCTCCTCGTCCAGCGCCAGCAGCTTCGCCAGCGTGGTGGAGGAGACGGAGGGTGTGGACGGGGACGACACCGGCCTGGTGAGAGGCCCGGGAGCCGGGGCTCCCCCACAGTGGCCCTCTTTGGTGGAAGCAGGGGGCTGGCTGTGGCTGAGATGCAATCCGGGGACCCAGCCGGGAGGAATACTGCAGACTGACCCTCCCTACTCTGATCTCCCATGCTCCCCAGCGCAGGGGAAGGGGGGCCCAATCCCTGAGACCTCTGAAGACCCCCTCCTGCCCGCCTCAGCCTCATCTCCTGCCACTCCAGCCATTCTGCACCCTCTGCAATCCCCCACACCCACGAGGCTGACTCTACCTCTGGGCCTCTGCACGGGCCCTTTTTCCCTGGAACACACTCCGCCTCCTTCTCCTTCCTCTTTGTCTGAGTCCTGCTCCCCCTTCCCGGCTCGGCATCCCATGGCCTCCTCTTGTAAGTCTCTCCGGTGTCCCAGGCCCTCTTGGTGCCTCACAGACCCCGGGCTCTGCCCTCAGCCCCCGTTGGTCATTCTTCACTCCACACCCCTGCGCTGGGCACCTGCTCCCCTGCCGGGCCTGTCCCGGGTGCTCCGGGCACCGCAAGGAGCGGCGCAGACCGGCCCTCCCGATGGGCCGGGACCTGGTGTGGTGGCCGTAGTCTCTCCCCAGCTGCCTCGCCTCTTAGACTCCGGTCTCGGAGGGCAGGGACCTGCCCCACGTCTCTCGGTGGCCTGGCCCACGAGAACGTCAGTGAACGATGGCTGAGGGAACGAATGGGCGAGTGTGGTGTGAGCCCGTTCCCGCTCTGTCCTCCTGGGGCCTCCCTGGAGCAGACGGTGGGCCCCTCCCCTTCGCAGGGAGGCAAAGGGGGCCCAAGGGGAGGGGAGCCGAGCCAGGGCCCTGGCCCAGGCTGACCCCCCGCTTACTCTCCGCCCTGCGATCCCAGGAGAGCATCTCGTCCTCGGGGACTCCGCACAAGCGGGACTCCTTCATCTACAGCACGTGGCTGGAGGACAGTGTCAGCACCACGAGTGGGGGCAGCTCCCCAGGTACCGGGCTGGTTGGTGCTTGTGGCCGGAGGGGTCAGGGCTGGGCACTGAGGGTGGAGACCCGGGGCTCATGCCCCAGGGGGTGGGTATGTCATGGCGGGGTCGTCATTGAGCCCGAGATGATGGGGTGGGCTTGGAGGGCTGGTCGCTTCTGGAAGGGTCTCAGAACATGATGGGGGTGAGGGTTGGGAGTGAGAGCGGGGTTCCCCGGGGTGAGGGAGGACTTGGCGGGGCTGGGGAGCACCAACCAGTGCCGACCACCCATCCATACCCGTCTCCCTGGTGCCTCCCCGCGGCCAGTGAGGTGGCTCCCTCCTGCCCCCCTCCCCAGGCCCCTCGCGGTCGCCCCACCCAGATGCCGGCAAGTCGGGGGACCCTGCGTGTCCGGAGATCAAGATCCAGCTGGAAGCGGCTGAGCAGCACACGTCCCAGCTGGTGCGTGCGGCCACCGGGGGGAGCCAGGGACGGGGCCTGGGCTGAGAGGTCCCCCTAGGCCGGCGGGGTTGGGCTCCTCGGCCTGGGCACGGCCAGTGACTTCTGCTTGCCTGTCTTCTGCTCCACGCCACCTGTCCTGTCCCCTGCGCGCCGCCACTCTGTCTGTGCAGGGCTGTTAGCCAGGCCCCCTCGGAAGGTGCCGAGCAGGTCAGACCCAGCCCTCCGCGCTCATTCGGTGGGGAGGGCGGGAGTGGCGAGGGAGCGGGCCAGTTTCTCCCTGTCCCTCTGTCCTGTGTCTCGGCGGAGAGCTTTGTGCCTGGGTTCGAATCCTCCGCCACTCAGCTACTGAGTGACTTGGGCAGGTCATCGGCCCCTCTCTGGGCCTCAGTTTCCTTCTCTGTGCAATGGGGCTAACCAGTGCTTCCTCCCTTCTGCCCACGAGCTCCTGGGAGGATTTGGTGGGGCCTGAAAGGGACTTGGGAGTTGCTGGGAAGGGTGGGTCTGGGGGGGGGGGGAGGGTTCCCAGGGGGGTGGAAAGGCCTAGAGCCTGGAGCTCGGAGGGGGGGCGGCTCCCTGCTCCGTGGTGTCTCCATCTCCCTCTACCCCACAGATGAGGTCGAAGAAACACAAGGTGAAGATGCCGGGTCAGATCCAGGCAGACAAGACCTCGGCCCCCAAGGCCACCACCAGCCTGGGGGCTGCCCCCGGCCTCCCCCACCCTTCCCTTGGCCCACCGCCTGGGCCGTCTCTGCAGGGCGGAGCCATCCAGACCTGGGAGTGGGGGAGCTGCTGGCATCCTCCTTCCTCCCCGGGCTGGGGGCCGGGCTGGGCCGGGAGTGGTCAGCTGCAGCAGGATTCCAGGCCCTGCTCGCCCCGACCCAGGCCCCCCGTCACACCTTGGTGCCCCTCTCGACTCCAGGGGAGCAAGATGCGAGGGGGGCCCGGGGTCTCTCCGTGCATTCAGAGCCTCCAGGCAGCGGGGGCTGAGGTGTGACGGAGTGAGCTCCAGGCTGGGGATCTTGCGTCCCGAGCCCCGGCTTCTGAGCTGGGTCCTGCCGTGCGGCTCTGGGCTCTGTCTCCGGGCCCCTCTGCTGCCCGTGGACCAGATCACCTCAGAGGTCACCGCGGACTGCGGTTCCGTGCACCTGCCCAGGATGGGAGACCGTCCTCCCAGGGGCCTCCCATCCGTCACCCCATCCTGCTTCGCGGGGCTCCGGCCCCCGGTGGGCCGAGGGGCAGGGAGCCGGCGATGCCTCTTGCCCCTCCTGGACCCTTCAGCTCTGCCACAGACCTGCCGACGCCCCGTCCACTGCCTCCACGTGACAGACAAGCAGCCCCCTGGTGGGAGGGGGGCACCTCCCCGCCCCTCAGCCAGCTCCCAGCTTCACCTCTGCCATCCCATGTTCTGGGCGCTCCAGGCTGAGTGGTCCCGGCTGGCCTGGCATGACAGGTCTCTCCGTGGCAACCCCCCGTTCCCACGGAGGGGGCTGCCAGGCACAGCTGCTGTGAGTCCTTCTCGTGTGTGTGTGTGTGTGTGTGTGTGTGTGTGTGTGTGTGTCCACACTTTTTAGGCGCCACGGCCGAGGCCAGCCTTCCCGCCTCACCACCCGCCCGGGAAGCCCCGTGGCTGTGTGTATGTTGGTAACAGTTGTACAAAATAAATTCTATTTATCGCTATTGTACCCCGAGATGGACCTGGCTCTGCGTGAACCGCGCTCCGACCTACCCCAGGTCTCACTGGCACTGAAATGGAGGGAAGGCCTGGCCCCCAAACCCCCATCAGAGCTGCGGGGTCCAGGGCACCTCTGAGGCTGAGCCACAGGCTCTGTAACCAGCAGCCGTGGCTCCCCCTGGGCCCCTTCTCCATGGGGAGAATGCAGCTTTGCGTTCGACTGACCCAGGTCTGAGTCCTTGGCACCATCTGCTCGCTGGGCGGCATTGGGGAACTTACTAGCTCCTTGGAGCCAAAGGGTCCATTAAAAAAAATTTATATATGTGTATATATATATATGTATATATATATAATTTATATATGTATATATATGTATATATAAATTTTATATATAAAATTTATATATGTATATATATTTATATATGTATATATATATATATGTGTGTGTATATATATATATATTATTATTATTGATTTTTTACAGAGAGGAAGGGAGAGGGATAGAGAGCTAGAAACATCCATCAGCTGCCTCCTGCACACCCCCTACTGGGGATGTGCCCGCAACCAAGGTACATGCCCTTGACTGGAATTGAACCTGGGACCCTTCAATCCGCAGACCAATGCTCTATCCACTGAGCCAAACCGGTTTTGGCCGCAGGGTCCACGTTTGTTCAGTGGGAGTGACAGTGGCTCTCCCAAGAGGATCCAGTGGGCTCTCAATGGTCAACTTACTTCCCCCTCGTGCTCCTTGAAGCCCAAGAATTTCTCCGTTGTGGCCACCAGGGGGCGCCCAGGGATCGCTTACTGGGACCCTTGGGGCCGAGTTCGTCCCACTTCGGAGGAGCTCACAGTGCAGGGCAGTCACAGCAAAGGGTGATAAGTGAGGGTGTGTGTGTGTGTGTGTGTGTGTGTGTGTGTGTGTGTGTGTGTGAGCAGGGGGCCGGCCCCCTGAGGGGAAGATCGGACTTAGGAAAGTGTCCCCAAGGGTGGGGAGAGGGCGCTTGGAGCAGAAAGTCATGGCTCTGATGACGGGATGTAATGGCTGAGGGGACAGGGAGATGGATGGAGAAGAGCCGAGGAAGAGGGCTTTGTGCTGAGGGCAGCAGGGGGCCTGGAGGACTTGGAACAGAGAGTGCTGTGAGGAGCACGGAGGCTCTGCGGAGACTGGCTGAGCAGTGCCGGGACAGGGAGGGAGGACCAAGGACCCCGGGAGGCATTAGGGGGTCTGAGCCCCTGATGAAGGGCTGCGGGGATGTGGGGCCGAGGGGAGTTGAGGAGGCTCTCACGGGTCGGCCTGTATTGGGTGAAGGGGTGGGTCTCTGAGATGGGAGCGTGGAGGGAGAGCAGGAGGAGGTGAGCAGGAGGAGGTGAGCAGGAGGAAGAGCAGGAGGAGGTGAGCTGGAGGGAGAGCAGGAGGAGGAAGAGCAGGAGGAGGTGAGCTGGAGGAAGAGCAGGAGGAGGTGAGCAGGAGGAGGTGAGCAGGAGGAAGAGCAGGAGGAGGTGAGCAGGAGGAGGTGAGCAGGAGGAAGAGCAGGAGGTGAGCAGGAGGAAGAGCAGGAGGAGGTGAGCAGGAGGAAGAGCAGGAGGTGAGCAGGAGGAAGAGCAGCAGGAGGTGAGCAGGAGGAAGAGCAGGAGGTGAGCAGGAGGAGGTGAGCTGGAGGAAGAGCAGGAGGAGGTGAGCAGGAGGAAGAGCAGGAGGTGAGCAGGAGGAGGTGAGCTGGAGGGAGAGCAGGCGGAGGTGAGCTGGAGGAAGAGCAGGAGGAAGAGCAGGAGGTGAGCTGGAGGAAGAGCAGGAGGAAGAGCAGGAGGTGAGCTGGAGGAAGAGCAGGAGGAAGAGCAGGAGGTGAGCTGGAGGACGTGAGCTGGAGGGAGAGCAGGTGGAGGTGAGCTGGAGGCTATTGGGCTTGGGAGTAGGCACAGGATCGGGTCCCGGTGGGATCGGACATGCCCTGGTCTTCCTCACAGCCTTGCAGCCCCCTCCCGCCCCACCACCTGCCCCCACGCCCTCCGCAGGACGATGCTGAGTGCACCCAGGGGCTGCCTGACAGGGACCCCCCTCTGGCCCTTAGTGTCTGGGGCCCCACAGTCCTACCCACTGAGCTTGGCTCTAGGCTGGCCTGGGCTCGGTGGGTCCCCTCCTGGCCCTAACCCTGCTCAGCCTCACCCCTGTGCCCTGACCTCCCCACCCCTGCCCGGGTCCCGGCTCCTCAGAACTCTGTCTCAGTCCCTCCCCTGTCTCCTCCCACCTCACCCCAAAGGACCAGCAGCCACAGATCAGCACCCAGGTCAAGAACTGGAGGGAGAACTGGTGGCTCTGAGGTCATCTTAGCTCTGTGACTTGGGGTCTTCGGGCCTCAGTTTCCTCATCTGTGCAGTGGGGAGGCGGGCAGCCCTGACCTCGGCACCCTGATGGGAGGGTTCGGTGAGGGGACACTTCCTCCATTACTTGGTTCAGCCCTGGCCCGTGGTGGGCTCCCAAAATAGTGTGTGTGGTGGCGAAGAGCCGGAATGAGGACCACATCCCTAACCCACATCAGAGGGGCAGGGTCCCTGCTCAGCCCGGAGGACGGAGGCCCTGGCCGGGCACGGATGTCCGACCTGAGGCTTCGGGGCTGGGCCTCAGCTTCCTGCTGTCCCAGGGGGTCGGTGTCCCTTTTATAAAAGAGGGTGGGCACCCGCTCGTGTCCCTTTACAATGTGCCCCCCACCCCCGCCCCGGCTCTGACCCACAGCCGAGCCGGAGCCCTGGGGTCTGTGGGGCAGACGCAGGCAGCTTGGACAGCAGAACCTGCCTCTGCCCTGGGTTGTGCCAGTGCCGCTGCGGACGAGCCCGGCCTTGGGGATCAAAGTGTCCAGGGCTGTTTCTCTTGCACCCGTGCCAGGGCTGCGCTCACCCTGGTTATGAGGTGGGCAGGGCGAGCCGGGACACCGTCCGAGGCTGGAATTAGGCGTGGGCGGGGGGCACCGGGTTCCGGGAAGTGCTGGACTCGGCTTAGAAATAGCTCTGGTGGTGGAGCCGGCAGCCAGAGGTTTCTCCCGACGCAGGAGGCAGGAGGCCTCCTGCGGAGAGGCCTGGGCGCCTGGCAAACCTGGCACCCCGTCTCTGCCTCAGAGCAGGAGCCTGTCTCCCCCGGTCTCGCTGTCCTCACCTGTAAGGTGGGGACTAGGCCCTGCCTCGCCCTGTGAGGAGGCTAGCACGGCCCCGGGGGGCACACGGCCTAGAACCCACGCCCCACAGGTCCTGCTGGCAGGGGCCTCGCTGTTGTCCCTGGACACCGTGGCTGGCCCTGGGGCCGCGTTACCAACGAGATGCCGCAGGCACAGGCCCGCCCGGGGCCAGGGGACTGGGACCTGGATGTTCCCTGCTGCCCAGGCCACGGGGGTGCTTAACCAGGGACCCTGGAATGTGGAGGTCCCTCCCTGCACGCCCTGCCAAGGGGACGGCCGGGGATGGAGCCTCCTGAAATAACCAGATCTGGTTAGCCAGGCTAATTTTAAAAGCCACCCTGGCTGCCCATGGGCCCTTCCGGGACGGGGCGCCATGAATGTCCCTGTGTTTGTTCCTGGGAGGCAGGGCGAGGGGAGAAGAGGGGGGAGGGGTGTGAGAGTGGGGGGGAGGGGCCAGGGAGGATGCCCACCCCTAACCGCCAGTCCGGAGGAATCCCCCCCCCACCTCCCAGGGGCTGCCCAGCCTTGGCCTCTGTCCACTCAGAGCAAACCGGGGCCCTGGGGCGCTCTCTGCCTCAGCTCCCCCATCCCCATCCCAATCCTCTCCCTCCAGGCCCTTCCTCTCTGTGTCCCTGCCTCTCAGCCCCTCTGGGAGGGACTGTGCCTCGTCCCCTCCCTCTGGGCCTGGCATGCAGGAGGCCCACAGCCTTCCTGACGGGGCGGGCGTGGGCTGGAGTGTGCCCGCCAGGGCCAGGTAGGGGCAGGTGGGCAGTCAGGGCTGCGGGGGGAGGGGGGCGGCGGGGCTGGGGTCCGGCAAGAGCCACGGCTGAGCAGGCAGGGCCGTGTCCAGGCAGGGCCCGGCCATCTGGTCAGGCCAGGTGACGGCGGGGGCATGGGCGCTGGGGCGGGGCGGCCGGATTTAGCTGCAGAAACACACGGCGCCCCGTGTGTTCAGGTTGAGTTTCGGATCAACAAGGAATAATTTTTAGTTTAAGTATACCTCATGTAATATTTGGGGCATACTTAAATAAAAATTATGCCTTGTTTATCTGGAATTCAGGTTTAACTGGCCATCCCGTGTTTGATCTGGCAGCGCAGGCCAGGGCGGCTCTGGAGGGAGGCCGGTCAGGAACGGCAGGTTTGGGAGTTTGGGCCGTGGCCTGGTGGCCGTGCCCTCCCCCACGCCCCTCCCGATCGGCCTGTGGGGGAGGCTGCTCCTGCCCGCAGGGAGCCTTCCGTTTTCCGGGGATGGGGACGGGTCCCCCAGTGCCCACCCCAGGGCCTTGCCCGCCATAGAGGCTTCGTCAACGTTCGTCCAGTGAAGGAAGAGCCTTCCCCACCTGCGGCGGTGAGGGGGCACCTGGCCAGCAGGGGGCTCCAGCACTCTACCTCCCAAGGTCCTTGGAGCCCAGCCGAGTGTGCTTGCCTCCACCCCAGGGGCTCCCCAAAGTGAGCTGCAGAAAGGGAGGGGAGGGGCAGAGGCGGAGGGAGGGAGGGGAGAAGGGTAGAGTGGAGGGTGGGGGAGGAAGCCAGCTTTCCCCTCTACCCTCTCCCTCCCCTTCCTTGGACCCAGTGCCAACTTGGAGTTCTCTGGGGCAAGGGTGCAGGGGCAGGGGACAGGGCAGGGTGACCTCAGGCCTGACATTGGGAGACTGGTTGGGTTAAGCGGGGGGAGGTGAGGAAGAGGGGGGCAGGCCAAAGACATGCTCTCAGCACTCCTTGGGGGGCATTGGGCCGTATGGGGACCCGCAAATCTGGCAGGTCCCACTTCCTCTCAGAGCTACAGCCCTGTCAGCCCTGTCCTTCCTCTCCCCGGAGGTCCGCTTTCTCGGGGGGCCTGTAGCTTCCAGATGCTGGGATCGATCCTTCCGGAAAAGCCAGAGGTGGGGGAGAGCTCGGAGGGACTCTCAGGAGGAGGGCTCGGTCCTGGCTCCCGTCGAACCTGCAGCGTGACCAGGCGGCGTCCCCCCTTCTGCTCGGGGCCTCGGTTTCCCCGGTTGCACAGCAAGGGAGCGGGGCCGGCCTTCCCGCCGTGCCCTGGCCGGGGCCTCTGTGTCATCCCGTTAGTAACAGTTTAGCGCTAAGCCTATAATCACATCTGCCTGGGAAGAACTAACACAGCGTTTCTTTAAATCGGGCTCTAATTGCGGCTTTTAGTGGAGTCAGATGCGTCCCATCCCCCGGCTGGTCTGAATCAGCGAGGTTATCCCGGCCAGCCCAGCTCAGGGACCCCCCGGGCAGGCACTGATGTGCCCTGAGGACCTACTGTGCGCCCGTGCCCTACGCAGGACCAGGGACTCGGTCATCCCACCACAGTTCTGGGAGGCGGGGGTACTGGGGCCACTTTTCAGAAGGGGAAACCAAGGCACAGAGTAATGAGGTCTCTCGCCGGAGGCCGCCCGGCGAGGATGTGGCAGAGGGGAAGGGGAGGGGAGGGGCAGCCTAGTCCAGCATGGAGTCCCAGGCCCAGCCCATTGTGCAGATGGAGAAACTGAGGCCTGGACCCAGGTCTGTTTGACTCCCTGGGCTTTGTTCTCTGCCTGAGGCTAAGGAGACGTGTCCCCCTCCCCGAACCCCCCCAGTTCAGTGGAACGCCCCTCCTAAGAGGCTCTGTGGGGGGGGCCTGGGATCACCTGAGCCCCCAGCCCCAGCCTCTCCATCCACATGTGCCCGAGGCCATTGGGCTCCTTCCTCCCTGCTGGTGACTGGACAGCGGAGGCAGAGGAGGGGAGGGCGGGGAGAGGGGTTTGGTGGAGGAGGCCAGAGGCAGCTCCCCTCCTCGGGTGGGGCGAGGGGGTGGGTGGGTGAGGGGGTTGGCGGGGGGGGGGGGGCCTGCGGTTTGTTCTGTTTGTTCTGGAGATCCCAGCCGCTTCCCCGAGGAGACAGCTAGTGGTTCCCAGGCCACAGTCCCCGGGCGGACGGAGCCAGACCGCGGCTGGCCAGCCGGGAGCACTGCCCGCCAGCCCTGCCCTGGCGCTGGGTGGTCTGGGCAGGGGCCAGGGGGGCTCGATCCTGGCCCAGGGGCCGGAGCCACAACTGGAGTCAGGCTGGAGGCTGCCCTGCCAGGGACCTAGTGGGGTGGTGAAGGTGGAGGGGGTGGCACAGGGGTGGAGGCAGGCGTGGGACAAACACCCCCGTGGGGTGGGGGAGACCTGGAGGGGAGATTCCAGGCCCCAGTTCCACCTGGAGGCCTCAAGAGAACCCCCACCCACCCCACCCCCACCCCTACCCCCACCTCCACCCCCACCCCCAGCATTGTCACTGGTGGATTGTTTCCACTCTACCACTGAGTTGGTTCGGGCAGGGTCCCGCTTAGAGGCTGGCAGTGAGGGCAGGACGAAGACCTAGGACCAGCCTTGCCTCCTCTGGCCCTCAGTGTCTCCATCTGTACAATGGGTGGGCCCGGGCTCCATGCTGGACAGGCTGCTCCAGCCAGACAGGCGGTAGTTGGGGTTGGGCAGCCCACGGTGGCCCACATTATTCCCAGACCTATTCTCGGGGGGCTCCTCCTCGCCCTCCAGCCTTGCAGCCTCCCCTACGCCTCAGACAAAGTCCACTTCCGGCATCCCCATGCTGGCGTCATCCGAACCAGCTGTCCTCTCCCCAGGTGTGCTGCCCGCAGCCACCGATGTCGCTCCCAGGTGCTCAGGCCGGAGCCTCAGGGGCACCCCTGATTCTGCTGCCCACGCTTGGCCCTTCAGCCAGCCCTGCTGGCTTCCACCCCAGGCATGCCCGGGTCCAGCTTTCCCGCCACCAGGGCCCTGAGCTGCTCCAACCCGCCGCCTCCTCCATCGGGCACGGGGAGGCCTCCGGCGTCTGTTCCTGGCCGGAGGGGCCCCTCTGCATGGCAGCCAGCGATCGCCCCGAAGCATGAGGCTGATCCCAGCTCTCCCTGCGCCTCACCTTCCCAGCTTCCCCGGCCGCAGGAGACGCCCGCCCCTCCCACCTCATCCCCCTCCTCTGGGCTGCAGGCGCATGGCCTGACACATGAAGTCATTCCCCGCTCGGGGCACGGGCTTTATTCCTGCTTAGAACAAACTTCCCTCCAGCCCTCTGCAAGGCCACCATCTTCCCAGCTGGTCTCAACTCAGTGTCACCTCCGCGGACAGGTCTCCCCTGACCACCGGTCACTCTTGGGTTTCTCATCTGTGAAATGGGCGCAGCGTTGTGAAGAGGGTGGGAAGGCAGTTGGGAAGCGGGCACGGGGCGGGCGCTGGGTCCCTGCGAGTCCTCCTTCTCATCAGCACCCACGGCCCCAGGCCTGGCTGACCCTGAGCGGGCTGGACCCAGGAGAGTCCTTGGCTGGGGGTGGGCTCTGCTGCCCACTTGCCTGTGTGACTTGGCTTTGGCGTCTGACTCTCTCTGGGCTGTCTCCCTCCTCTGGCCCGCAGACGCCCCCAGCCTGAGCGTTGTCGGGGGCCTGTGGAAGGAGGCGGTGGCCCGGGAGAGCCTTCAGGAGCGGGGGCTCAGGGCTGACGCAGGGCCCGCCCGCGCTGAGCCAGGCTGCCAGGGTGCGTGTGGGGACAGCGCCTGCTCCTGCCTGAGCGGCTGGGGCTGCGGCTCCGATCTTGGCTCTGGGGGTGAGGGATGCGTGATTATGGCTCCAGCCCCTCCGGATCCTGCCCCAGGGCCCTCCTTCCCCCGGACCCAGCCAGCTGGCCTCAGGGCACAGCCTCACGGCAGCCACTGCTCCCCAACCAGGTGTCCCGGGAGGTGACAACCAGAGTGGGCAAGAGGCTGGTGACAGGGGCCCTCAGCCGGAGTGTGCCCGCCCAGGCTGACCCCCAGGCGCTGGAGCCAGCCCGCCCTGGCATGGGCAGGTGGAGGCCACCGGGTGTTCCCACCGGGACGAGGGCACAGGCCCAGGATAACAGGCTCTCCGCCACGGACACCCCGCCCAGCCCAGCCCAGCCGCCCCGAGCCTTCGCAGTCCCGTTCCTGACTCCTCCTTCCTGCTCCTCACCCTGCGAGCGCCAAAGGACACACAGGCAGGATCCAGTCCGCTCCCTGGAGCCGCAGGGCTTGGCTTCCAGTCCGGCCTCCCTCCTGCTAGCGGTGTGACTTCACACAAGCTACTGGGCTTCTCTCGGCCTCTGCTTCCTCACCAGAAAACGGGGACAGTGGGGACCCCTGCCCGGGGGCTGGGAAGGGGCCTGGGAAGTTTGCGTGGGAAGCTCATCTCCTCTCAGCTCCTCTCACCCTCAGAGCACCTTCCCACTCCCGTGCTCCCCAGATGGCACAGGGCACCCTCATAGTGTTTTAAAACACGGGGACTGCCCTAACCGGTTTGGCTCAGGGGATAGAGCATCGGCCTGCAGACCGAAAGGTCCCAGGTTCGATTCCGGTCAAAGGCATGCACCTTGGTTGCGGGTACATCCCCAGTCGGGGGGGTGCAGGAGGCAGCTGATCGATGTTTCTGACTCTCCCTCTCCCTTCCTCTCTATAAAAATCGATAAAATACATTTAAAAACAACAATAATAAAATAAAAAAACATGGGTGACTTTCACATGGGATTGGATTGGGGGCTTTTTTGAGAAAGTGGGAGATGTGGCTGGCTCCGCCTCCCATTTCTGCGGGGCCGTGGTCAGCGGGGCTGAGCTCTGCGTTGGCCCCGGGCCCCTTACAGGGGGCGGGGAGGACAGGGGAGCTAAGGCTGTGAGGTGCATGGCCACCGGGAACCCCACAGAAATCCTCAGTCAGTGTTCCCGTCACCTCGAAGATTCTAAGCCTCGGTTCTGGGGGCGGGAGGGGGTGGGGGGCGGGAGGGAGAAGTGGCACTGGCCGATGATGGAGCCCGGCCGGGCCTGCCTGTGTGGCTGGGGGGCACGTGTGTGCATCCGCCCCGGGGTTCCGAGGCTGGGACACAGGTGGCTGAGGAACCGGAGAAGGGCCTGGCGCTGGCGCTGTGATCCAGGCAGCCTCGCAAGGAGGCCGTAGGAAGCCACACAGGAACCTGGGAGCCCCAGTCCTTTTTGAGAACCGGACTCCCACCCCCCACCGGCCGGCTCGATCTCGGTGGGAGGTCCTGGTGAGCCACCAGGACTAATTATAAACTCTCAGGCTCTCACGGCCCCGTGGAAGGCTCTGTGGCTGATGGGCTGGGGTTGTTTTCCTTGGAGAGATTAGCATCCCAGAGGCAAAGTGGGGGGACATGGGCTGGGGGTCAGGCAGACCTGGGTTCAGCTTGCCACAACCCTCTCATCGGGAGGATGGGAATAGTGCTCGCCTCCCAGGACGGTGGTGTGTGTGTGGGGTGTGTGTGTGTGTGTGTGTGTGTGTGTGTGTGTGTGTGTGTAAGTGCATCCTCACGGTGGCCACATACAGTCGTGTCTCCGGTGTTCAGTGGGTGGTGTGCCTCTCCCTCCCGCCCTCAAGCTCAGCAGCTCCCAATGATCTATCCGTTCCCGTGATGTCCTAACTTCCTTGTTGGCCAACAGGAGCCGGGACCCTCCTGTGTTTTGGGGGCTTGTTTAGCCTCCCCAGCTTCTCCTGCCTGGTCTATTTAACAGCCTCTTTGCTGGCCTCCCAGCCTCCAGTTCTTCTCCTTGAAGCTGTCCTCGAAACCGGCTGCCAAGATGATCTTTCAAAAAGGACACTTGCCCAAACCGGTTTGGCTCAGTGGTAAAGTGTCGGTCTGCAGACTGAAGGGTCCCAGGTTCAATTCCAGTCAAAGGCATGTACCTTGGTTGCGGGGGGTGTGCAAGAGGCAGCTGATCGATGTTCTCTCTCATCGATGTTTCTAACTCTCTATCCCTCTCTCTTCCTCTCTGTAAAAAAAAAAATCAATAAAATATATTAAAAAAAAAAAAAAAGGACACTCATGTCCCAGTTCCAGAACCTTCCATGGCTCCCCAGGGTCTTCATGATCCACTCCCAGCTTCTTGGAATGGCACTCAAGGTCCTCCTACTATGGGGCAAACCTGATGGCAACCACCTGTCAGCTCCGCTGGCCACGGCCCTGCAGAAACGTGGGCCAGTGGCAGCCACACCTTTCATTTTCCAAAGAAGCCCGAAATCCAGTCCTATGTGCAAGTTCCCCGTGTTTTAAAATATGGGGCGGATGCTCTGTGCCGTCTGGGGAGCACGTGAGTGGGGAGGTGAGCAAAGCTGAGACCAGACAGCCTGCTGACCGCTCCTTTCTTACTATAGAGCAGACGCTCTGAACTGGCTGGGGTGGAAACGGGAGGGAAGGATAAGAAATCTAGTGAGTAGATGCTGCTAGACATCCCTGGCCTCTGCTCCTCACAACAGTCCTCACACCAGAGAAGTTTCCGCCCCGAGTATCAATGGAGCCCAGGTTCTAGAGAACCTGCTGTAGAGTTGCTGGTGGCAACAACTCAACCAGCCCCCATCGCACCCCAATGGGACCATAGGATTAGTTCTCCCCAGCGGACCAGGTGTGTCACTTCCAGGAAGAAATAGGTGAAAAAGACATCTCCTCCATTGCGTCCCCTCCACCATTGGGTTGGCCAGATAGGACTTAGTGGATGGACATTCTGGTTTCATGGGACATCTGGAACTTAGAGGAGGGGAGAGCCACAGGTGGAAAGAGCCTGGGTCCCAGTCACCTGACCGAAGGTACCACCAGGTGTTTTAAAACAGAAATGAACTCTTATTGTGTTAAGTTCTGGATTTATCTTTAATAGAAGACGGGATTGTCTGGATGAATAGAAAATAATTTGTCAGATCATCTTTATTCTTTTTTTTAAAAAATTGATTTTCAGAGAGAGGAGGGAGAGGGAGCTAGAGAGAAACATCAATGTGAGAGTGAAACATCCAGAGGCTTGCCTCCAGTTCATGGAAACAAGAAAATATGGAGCAGAGACTCGAAGCCTCATCTCTCTGAATCACGGCCTTTTTAACCCATCAGGGTACCCCTGTTTTCCTCGAAGTATTTGAAGTTCCAGCACACGTCCAGGGGGCTTCCTCTCAGCCATTCCAGGGGCAGGTTGGCAGGCTCAGGGTGGTAATTTTTCCGGGAGCAGATTTTAGCCAATGTGGGGTGTACTTGGAGAATAAATACCCCAGTTCCCTCGCCCCCAGGGTGGGATACTCTGAAGTGCATTTCCCACCCAGGCTCCTGGAGGCCCATTGGATTGACTCCCAGTTGCTCATAATGGCAACTATGAAGATAACATCTTAAAACACCACACTGTACAGTTAGTTCAAGATGACTTATCTCTTTGTCCTGGCAAGAAGGTAGACAAGTAGTTTAATTTTTTAAAAAATGTTTTTATTGACTTCAGAAAGAGGAAGGAAGAGGGAGAGGGAGAAACATCAATAATGAGAGGGAATCATTGATTGGCTGCCTCCTGCACGCTCCCTCCTGGGGATCGAGCCCACAACACAGGCATGTGCCCTGACCTGGAATCTAACCATGACCTCCTGGTTCATGGGTCAACACTGAGCCGCACCGGCCGGGCATGTAAGTTTAATTTTTTATCTCAGCATCAGCGTGGCTGTATTTCTCTTTTTGCTAGGTCTGCTAGGAAGCTCAGAGGGAAATTTGCTCAGTTGCATTTTTACTTCCGAAGGATCCCCCACTCCTGGCATATGGTGTCTCAGCTTTCTGAGTTCATGTTTAAGTGGATGTGTGACGAGTCATTCATACTGGCCGCCTCGGAACCTGGTTGGTAGGAAGTTAGCACATGATAAACAGAGGGTGCCATTAATTGTAGGAGCTTTAAAGTCAAATTTAAATCCTAGCTCCACAGCTTGGAGGACCTTGGGTGATCCTCTCACATCCTGCACCTTGGTGTCCTCATCACCAAATGCAGATGGTGGGGCCTGCTTCCTAAAGAGGATTGTAAAGCATCAAGCACACAGCTAGGCAGATGGCAAATGATCAACATTAATTGCTATTATTGTTATAAGGATTTCATTCCAATGACGAGGGGAACAGACTCAGGGGACTCTGTATAACCCCATCTGCACCTGCCATCCTGCACCCAGTCCTCAGGCTTGACAATCAGGAACAGAGAGACTACAGTCACCAAGCCAGGCTGAAGCTCGGAGAGGGCAGGTAGCACAGCAGTGTAGTTCACCATTTGGTACAGGGTCTAGCACATACTCAACATTTGTGAATGAATGAATGAATGAATGGGCAGCTACCATGGGCCAAGGCACGTAGCTGTTTGTGGGTGCCACGCAGCCAGGATGTTTCAGAGCCCTAGCAGGCCTTCCTCCTGTGGGTTTCGGGGCACACAGACATTCTTCTGTAATCCTCACGGCAGCCTAGGTATGGGCTGTCCCCATTTTACAGATGGGAAGATGGAGATGCAGAGACACCAAGCACTTTGTCCGAAGTCACCCCTGGATGTTAAAGAACCCTCCCCCCACCCCAACCCCCACCTCCACCTCTGGCCTCAGTTCCTCCCTGACCACAAAGACTCAGCTCTGTCCTCAAAAATATTTGGAAACTTTTATTTAAATGTTTTGTGTTCCCTTTTAACCAACACCAAAAAGAGAAAGAGTTTCTTGCCGTTCCAAACAGGAGAGTCACTTCAGAGAGGAGCTGGCGTGTGTGTGTGTGTGTGTGTGTGTGTGTGTGTGTGTGTGTAGTGGGAAGTGTCTGCCGCCAGCCTGCTCTTCCCAGCCCAGGCCACCGGGGGCGGGACAGCCAGGCCCAGGCCCAGGAGCTGGCTTCCTGGAGCCCGGGAGCCCTGGGAGGCCTGGGATGAGTGAGTGAGCAAACCCCCATCCTGAAGAGGATTGGTCTCCCCTTCAGGCGGGGACATGAGCATGGAGGGCCCTGGGAGGTTCCAGACGGAAGGAGAGGGGGTGGGAGGGTCAGATCTGGAATGTTCCAAGGAAGCTCCAGAGCCTCCGGATCTGGAGAAGTATGTTTGCTAGAAAAATAAGACGCTTTGAGAATGTCTGCAGTCTGTTCTCTGCCTGCCCTTGAGAAACCTACCCTGTTGGCCAAAGGGGCCTCGGGTGGGGTGGGGGTGGGGGTGGGGGCTGGGCGCTGGGCTGGGCCCAGTGAGGGACCGGAAGGGAGCAGGGCGGGCAGCGGACTTTGGTTCCTGGGTCCCCTTCCTTGCAGCTGCAGAGGCTGTGGGTGCCCCACCTCCCTGCCCCTTGAGGTGCGGGCCGCAGGCGGTGTGCACGCTGGGAGAGGGAGGCTGGCCGTCTGTCACGGGCTGGCGGGTGCCCCGGGCCTGGGCCCTCAGAACAGGACGCCCAGGGGGAGCAGGGCCAGCAGGAGCACCAGGGGGCCTGGGGCGGGGCTGCCGGAGGAGCTGGCCGAGGCACAGTGGTCGCGGTTGGCGCCGATGCAGGCCGCGTACGCCATCACGTGGGGGATGTAGTTCTGCTCGTGGACGCCGTGCAGCAGGTGCGCCATGGGGCCCTTGGCGAACACCGCCACGTCCTCCCCGCCGTGGGTCTCGTGGCGCAGGGGCACGGCGGACTGCGCCTGGTAGTTGTTGTGAGCTGCGGGCCGGAGGAAACACTAGCAGAGCCCACCAAGGGCCTGGCGCCATGCAGCTGCTTCCCCCTGCCCCTCCCGGGCTGGCCGGAGTGACCCATTTTGCAGAAGGGAAAACTGAGGCTGCGTGCGTGGAAGGCGTTCCACACAGGCCACAGGATTCTGGCCTGAGTCTGTTCTGAACCCTCAGAAGAGAACATCAGCTCTTTGGATTAGAAGGAAAGAGTCAACCTGGGAGAGGCTCTTACCATTGGCTGTACATTAGACCCTCCTCCCCTCCCCCCAGGGGTCTCTGGGGACATCAAAACAACTGTACATTCTACGCCCTGACAAGTTTGGCTCAGTGGATAGAGCGTCGGCCTGCAGACTGAAGTGTCCCGGGTTTAGTTCCGGTCGGGGGCATGTACCTTGGTTGCGGGCATGTCTCCAGTGGGGGGTGTGCAGGAGGCAGCTGATCGATGTTTCTCTCTCATCGATGTTTCTAACTCTCTATCCCCCTCCCTTTCTCTCTGTAAAAAAAAAAAATCAATAAAATATTTTTTAAAATGCACTTTCAACAATAGGGAATTGGACTGGCTCATGCACTGGAATATTACGCAGCCAGTAAAAACGACAGGGAGCAGCAAACCCCTGTGTGTGCCAGGTGCCATGCTAAGCTCATCAGGCCCCTTTCGTTTTCCAGGCGACCGTGGGAGGTAGAACCCGTTCAGGGAGGACACTGAGGCTGAGAGCTGAGGTTATGGGCCCAAGGTCCCAGAGCTCATGAATGGTCCGAGGGAATTCACACCGGGACCGTTCTGACTCAGCGCCGGCTGTTCTGAGACCCCGGACCTTGACCACAAGCCTACACTCTGTTCCAGGCCCACCCCGAGGGGCGTCCTGCCCCCTCCCAGCCCTGCGTCGTGGCATCTCACCGTAGTCCACCATGGAGACGTTCTCTCGCTCACCGCCCACCACCTTGTAGCCGGGCCCGTTGCCGTACAGGATAGCGGTAAAGGGCTTCTTGTCAGTGTCGCTCAACATGGGGGCCAGACCTGCACAGGAAGACGGAGGTCCAGGGGTCCTGTGGGAGCTCGGGGGGTACAGTCCCTTCGAAGGGCCCGACCCGCCTCCCTGAAGCCACCTTCCAAACCTGATTGACTTCCCACCACCATCCTTCAGTTTTCGCTGCGCCCACATCCCTTCCCCGCATCCATCAATCCATCCTCTCTCTCACTCTACCCGTCCGTCCATCATCTAGCCCAGTGGTCGGCAAACTCTTTAGTCCTCAGAGCCAACTATCAACAGGGCAACGATTGAAATTTCTTTGGAGAGCCACATTTTTTTTAAACTTAAACTTCTACTGCCACTTCTTCAAAATAGACTCGCCCAGGCCGTGGCGTTTTGTGGAAGAGCCACACTCAAGGGGCCAAAGAGCCGCATGTGGCTCGCGAGCCGTAGTTTGCCGACCACGGGGCTAGGCAGCTGGCCACCCACTCATGCATTCCCCTCGCTCAGTCCTTCCACTCTGCATGCCCCCAACCACCAGTCAGTCCTCACGAGTGCCCCCTGTGCCAGGCACTGGGCTTGCCGGCTCTCCAGCACCCTCCTGCTCCCAGGTGCCCCCCCAGGGAGGCCTACCTACCGAAGATCGAGTTGCCCCGGGGGGTGTACCCGCCGAAGGTGAACACGTGGGAGTGGTCGGCGGTGACGACGGTCAGCGTGTCCTCCAGGGAGGTCATGGTGCCGGCCAGCCCGATCGCCTGGTCCATCTCCACCGCCTCGTGCAGCGCCTGCTTGGCCTTGCCCTCGTGGTGCCCGTGGTCGATCCTGCCTCCTTCGGACACCAAGGCAGAGGCCTCGGTGAGGAGGAGGGGGAGAAGGCGGGCAGCCCCGAGCCCCACAACACCACCGCGGGGTCATCTTCCTCGGGTGGGGAGCTGCCACGTGCCAGGCACCCGAGGCTTCCACGCAGCCATTCGGCCTGGCCAGTGGTTCAGCTGGGTGTCTGCGTTGCTGGGCCAAAGGCTTACACGTGGAGAGAGTGCAAGGCCAGGAAAAGCAGATCCGCCTGACTCCTCCCACCACCCCACGCTGCTCCCAGCACCCCTCCTTCAGCTGCTCGGAGTCCCCGAGACATTGGAGAGGCAGGGAGGGAACCCACATGCCTGAGTGCCCCCTAGATGCCAGGCATGACAAGCCGGTGTCTTGTTTCCCCCTCACATCAATCCTGGGCAGAGGTGAGCACCATCAGCCCCATTTACAGACGGAGCCACTGAGGCCTGGCGTGGGGAAGTCACGCGTTTGCTGGGATCTGAACGCAGGTGTGCCTCGCTCTAGATCACCTGCTTTCCTCCTGCACTTCGAACAGACCCGCTGAGCGAGAAACTCAGCCCTAATGCATCTCACGCTGCCGCCACAGTGAGCACAAGAGGCCTGGCACGAAGCCGGCTTCAAGATCTCAGTCACGGGCTGCGTGACCTGCAGGAGCGCCTCCTTGTCTCCCACCAGGAGAGGCTGCCTGGGTGGACACTCCCCACGCGGAGGGTCCTGGGCCCAGGGGCATGGCCACCCGCCCTGCCTGAGCCCCGCCGCTCGGCCGGGCAGGCTGGGAGGGCGGGCCTCTCCTTTGTTGTGGCTCCGGAGCAGCTGGCCTGGCGGGCCCCGTGCTGGCCCCGCTCACAAAGCCCTCCGCTCCCGGGGGAGCCCCAGCTCTCCGCCTCCCGCCGGCTCTTGGCTGGCTCCTCGGCGTCAGAGGCCTGGTCCGGGCCAGGCCGAGACCGAGACCGAGACCGCCATGCTTGAATGGGAACCCCGGGGTTTGGCAAGAAAGTGGTCAAGCCGGGCTGGCGGCCACTGGCCTCTGGAGGGCGGAGGGGTCTGAGTGTGTCTGTATGTGTGGAAATGTGTGCGCGCGTGTGCGTGTGCGTGTGTGTGTGTGTGTGTGTGTGTGTGTGTATGTACATGAAGACAGTGGCTGTTAGGACTTTGGGAGATTCCAGGACCTTTACCGTGTCCTCAAACTTCCAAGTACGTTATGTCTCTGAACATAATGGATGCTATAACCCTCCTGTGAGAGGGGACTGCGTGGGCCTCGTTAAAGAGAAACGTCTGGTGGAGGCCACACAGCCGGTGGAGGCCACACAGCCGGTGGAGGCCACGCAGCCAGTGTGACCCCAGCCCGAGCCTGACCCAGCACCTCGCCACGGCCCGGGGAACTATGAATGCCGCATACAGCACTGCTCACTCCCCAGGAGGACCTGGGTTATCACAGGGCCTGCCCCGGCCTTTTCTTCTCAGGGACCGGACTCAGGAGCCTGACCTTGGCCCCACACATGCCTAGGAACAACGGAAGTCCAGCTGTGAGGCCTCTTGTCCCGCCGTGAGGCTCCCGTGGACCAGCAGGCATCTGCATAAGAGTCCCCTGGCCTGTGTCCTTGGGCCCCCTCAGGCAGCTGCTCTGAGTGCAGATGTCTCCTGGGCCTGCGGGTTTGTCCTTTGGGAGGGGTGAAGCTTAGGGGGTTGCACACCCCTCCAGAGCCAGGCGTCCGGGAGGACCTCCCAGAAGGAAGAAACCCGCCTCCTCTTCCAGGAAGCCTTCCTGGACTAGGAAGCCCGCGCACATGTATGGGTGACAAGCAGCTTGTTGGGCTGGGAGCTTCAGCGCTGCCCTTTTCTCCCACAACCCACACCCCATCCTCCCCAAAGGACTTCCCCCCATCCTCCCACACTGGACAGTTCCCCTGGAGAGCGGGGGGCCCCCCTGTGCCCTGGCCTCAGGGCTGTGCACCCACAAGCTCTACCTTCCACCAGCAGGAAGAAGCCTCTGGGGTTCTTGCTCAGGATCTTGATGGCGACCTCCACCATCTCGGAGAGGGACGGGTCCGTCACGTTGTTCCTGTTCAGCTCGTACTGCATGTCCCCCGGCTCGAAGAGGCCTGCGGAGGGGGGGGCGGGGAGGCGTCACGACCAGCCGGGAGGACCCCCGAGGACCCGGCGGTGTCTGCGGGAGCACCGGCTCCCCACCCACAACGTGGGGGCAAAGCGGAGGGAAGGCAGCTCATCTGGATGGCTCGTGGCACCCCAAGTGTGGTGTGGGCGCACCATGGAGAGAGGTCACCGTGTCCGTTTAAAGAGGAGACCGAGGCTCAGCAGGTCGGTAACGGCTGTTTTCAGCTGCTGAGTCGAGATCTGGGAATCAAGTCCCTCCACCCACCTCCCAGCCTGAAGGGCCCCGGACACAGCACCGTGTCCCTCAGGCAGGACTGTGCTCTGGACTGGACCGGGCAGCGTGGCTGCGTGTTTACAGGCCAGCCACAGGCCAGGGCTGAAGTGCACAGTGCTCTGCGCAGGCAAACAACAGGAGGTTTGGGGTCACTGTCCCTTCTGCTCACTGAGCTCACTTGTCCCGTCTTGGAAGCAAGGAATGACCCATTTCTTGTCCATGTCACGAGATGGCATGTGCACTGGCTGGCGTTTTAGGTTCTGGGCCTCCTTCCAGAAAAATCGCCCTTCCTCCCGTGAGTGCGTGCACAGCCAGACAAGAGTTCCGGTCCGCAGAATGCTCACTCTGTATCACGTGCCACTCCGAGAGGTGCCAGCCCCCAAGAGGGCACCCAATGAGCCCGGGCGGGCCCCCTCCCTCAGTGACTAGGGCAGCAATGGAATTCTGCAGGAACAATGATGTGTGACTCTCAGGTCTGGGCCTAAGACACGGCGGCTTCTGCTCCGCATGCTCTTGGGATTCTGGGAGAAGCCGGCCGCCATGTTGGGAGGACACTCAAGCAGCTCCATGGAGAGGTCCATGGAGCAAGGAACGGAAGCCTCCTGCCAGCCCATTAGCCACGTGAGCGAGCCATCTTGGAAACCCAGAGCCAGTCTAGATGACGGCAACCTCCTGAGAGACCCAGCCAAGCTGCTCCTAATCCCTGACCCCAAAACAGCACAAGCAACAACAATCTACTCTTATTTTAAACGTAAGTTTTGGGATAGTTGAACACACAGCAACCTCTAACCTATACAATACACTAGCTCATTTAACCCTCATGACAACCTTGAGGCAGGCCCTATCATGATCCCCGTTTTATAGAATTACTCCTCCTTTTAAAGAGGAAACTGAGGCACAGAGAAGCTAAATCACCTGCTCGAGGTTGCACAGCTCATACATATGTGGTGGGAGCTGGATTTGAACCCGGCACTCTGGCTCTACGAGCCATGAGTGGCACTGTTCTGCTCCATGTGTGGTAGAGTCTGTGCCATGGGACCCAGACAAGCGGAGGGCTGTATGTGTCTGGGGCATCCTCCAAGCGCCCAGCTCTGAGCCCATAATCACCAACGACACACCCAGGACCCGAGGACTGAGCTGCTTGGGAAAGGTTTGCAGGAGGCTTTGCCACCACTTGCTGGGCATGCTAGCCGGATGGGAAAGAGGACTCAGGTGTGTCTGCATGGGGTGCTCACGTCCCCTGCCACCTAACCCAGGGCCCTACCACAGCTCCCTTCCCCCTGCGGAGAAGGGCGCGCGCACACGCGCGCGCGCACACACACACACACACACACACACACACACACACGGTCAAGACCAGCAGAGACAGCCAGGCTGGCTTCCGCCCTGGCCACACAGCAGGGCTGGCTCCAGGCCCCCGCTCCACGGCCTGGGACGTGTTTGCCTCGGCTCCGACTTACCTGGCCGCACGCTAGTCAGCGGGTGGCGTGCCGAGGTGGCTTCCGTC
Source organism: Pipistrellus nathusii (assembly GCA_963693515.1). Classification (NCBI taxonomy): domain Eukaryota; kingdom Metazoa; phylum Chordata; class Mammalia; order Chiroptera; family Vespertilionidae; genus Pipistrellus; species Pipistrellus nathusii. The sequence continues at coordinate 11,700,752 of OY882859.1, read as the reverse complement.
TCTGACCTTCAGTGTCCCCTGTGCTCAATGTACTAGTCTCCCTGCACAGCCAGCAGATCTGGGGCCGAAATTCTATGAACCAGAACCCCTTCTTCACCCCTCGCAGGCCCCGGAGCCTGAGGGCAAAGATCCCTAAGGGGGGGAGGGGCTGGCAGGCTGAGACCTCACCCCCAGGTGCTGGGTCACACAGCTCTGGCCCCAGGGCACCCAGCCAGGCACCCACCACTCCAACCCCCGGCCCCCTTACCTAAGAGGTAGTCCACGGTGTTGGGGTTGAGGGCCAGGAGTTCGGTGCGATTCCAGACGTAGTGAGAGTGCTAGGAGGAAGGGCTTGTCAGTCGTGTGGGGACTGGGGGAGTGACCCCAGCTGGTCCCTGAGTCTGGGACATGTGTGTGTGAGTGTGTGTGTGTGTGTGTGTGTGTGTGTGTGTGTGTGTGTGTTTCCTTCCATCCTTTCACAATCCTTCCCTGAGGACTGACCATCCCCACCCTCAAGAAATGACAAATAACTAGGTAAGTCTAATGTAGGGGAAGGATCCTGAGAGACCAGGGGAGGCTGAGCCCAACGGTGAGATCAGGGAGGGCTTCCTGGTGGAGGCGGTGTCCTAATGAGGCCCTGGAGGACAAGTGGAAATTGTTCAGCCTGGCGCCAGGGAGTTGAGTTCTAAATAGAGGGACATGGGGCACGGAGGAGGCAGGCATAGGTCCCAAGGAGTCTTGAGTGCCCCCTGAGAGGCATGAGCTGTGTTCGTTGAGCCATGGAGAGCTGGGGGGGAGCGAAGCCCTCGCTCTGCCCGGGGGACCCCCTGTGTCCTGGGTGCAGGGCACAGAGGCCACAGAAAGAGGCTGGTTGTCTTGCCTGGAGGTGGCAGCCTTCAGGGCCCAGACTGGGGGTCCTGGCACTGCCAGTTACCCGCTCTGTGTCCTGGGGAGTGTCCTTTCTCTGGGCAGTAACACTGGGATCAGTGGTTTTCAAACCTCAGGGGTTATTGTTGGAAGGAGGCTATTATGGCTAAGACAATGGGGCTCTGTTCCCCCGCTCCCATCCTGTCCTCTGCTTCCCAGAGGTGTGGGTGTGTTATCCCATTGAACCCCACATCGGCCCTATGAGGTCGGGGTGATCATGTCCATTTTACGGATGAGGAAACTGAGGCACACAGATGCCATGGCTATTAGGTGATAAAGAGGCATGGTTCACAATGCATGTATGGCCTCCGGGGAGCCCCGGTGATCCCTGCCCAGGCCAGTGCTGGGGCCCTCTCCTTCCCTTGGGGGACTAGACTGAGCTCCGTGAAGCTCCGGGCCCAGGCAAGAATTAAGCCCCGCTCCTGCGTCCCAGGTAGGGACATGGAGGCTGTCTTGCAGGCCTGGGCTGGGAGCGGCTCTGGCCCGGCCCGAGCTGACTCAGAAGGAATGGGAAAGGTTCAAAGCAGCTCACCAGCCCCACGGGGGCCATTCCCCAGCCCTTGCCCCCAGCTCACTCCTGGCCCGGCCCCAGCCCACAGGGCCTCCCCTGGGGCCGGTCCTGGAACCCTCAGAAACCCAACCCCAGCGTGACATCAAAGTGGCTGCCAGGCTGCTCCCACTGTCTTCAGCGCTGACCACAGTCATGCAGACCCCAGCTGCCCCGGGCCCGGCGGCCGGCAGCCCCGGGAGCCAGAGCCCTGGCCCTTCCCACGTCCCTGCCTCCCTTCCCCAGCACGTGCCCTCGCCCTGGCCAGAGCCAGCTCCCTGTGGAGGGCTGCTGCCTCCCGCCCTGCCGCCTCTGCCTGTGAGACCTCCAGCAGGTCCTGGGCACCCACCACGCGAGCAGACGGTGCTCCCCGTTTCCTTGACCAACCGATCCATCACTGGACCTCATGCCAGTCAGGGGCCCTGCACACAGTAGGGGCTCAGGGGACTGAATGTTGTGCAGGCTATTCCCTGGCCCACCCCCCTTCGTGCGGCCTAGCTCTCCCATCGCCCTCCCCTGAAGGAAGGAATTGATTGATTACCTACTACGTGCCATTCCTGTATCTGATAGGCCATGTGAGCCCGCTGAGGTAAGAAGTATGACCACCCAGCCCCGGCCCCACCGCAGGCCACCCGGCATCGGCCCCTGAACGGCTGGCTACCTTGTGTCTGGGCTTGAAGCTCTTCCAGATGTCGATGAGGTTCAGGCCGTCCAGCCTTGTGCCCCTGGCCTTCTCGTCCTGCTCGTACTCCACGTCAGTTCTATTCTTGGGGTACATGTACTTCCGGCCGCCCCCCATGATCACCTGGAGGGGGCAGGAGCCGTCAGCACCCTGGGGTCCCCAGCTGTCAGGCAGCCCCGGGGGCCCGTGGCGTGGGTGTCTCTCCCCCTGGAGAGTCCCGGGTCAGTCCGCGCTGCTCCCGGGGCCTCCCCTATCCCGGTGGGGGCGGGCAGAGTCTGCGGGTCCCCGCCCTCACCTGCTCTCCAGACCCTGATAGAAGCCCCTTGGGGAAGAGCAGTGCCGCGGAGCACCCCAGACACATCCCCCTCGACTTCACCCCAGGCTGCAAGGAGCCGTGTACTGCACCCACTTTCCCCATGAGGACGTGGCTGCAGAAATTGGCTTTCTTTTCCCCAAGGTCACACAGCCAGGAGGGGCAGAGTCAGGATTCGAACCCAAGCCTCCTCCTACCGTGGCACCAGGGCCCCCCACTGTGCCCGCAGAGCCCACGGTGGAGGCTCCAGGAGCTTCCTCTCCCCACAGCCAGGGGCGAGGTGCCCGCAGGCCGAGGCCTCGCCGGGAGGTCCCGGGGCAGCCCAGCGGGAGCCGGGCGCAGCGGCCAGGGCTGCCGTCGGCGGAGCCACCGCCGGGCTAATTTTACCCGCGCGGGCGGGGGGCGCGGGCTGTTTGTGTTCCTTGGGAGCCCATGTTTGAAGTCCTGACTATTTTTAAAATGGGGCCAAGAGCATAACAGCTGCCGCCCACAGCCACCACCGCACCGGTGTCCCGCCACCGCAGGCGTCAGCCCAGGCCGCCGCCCCTGGCTGACACCTCGGGGCGCAGCGCCGGCGTTTCCAGCCCCCCACCTTCCGCTGCCGGCCTCCCGGGCCCGGCGGTGCGGGGAGGTCCGGATGGGCAGGGCGCCCGGGACCTGCCGGGATCACGGGGAACTGGTGGGGACCAGGCTCTGAATCCTGACTGTCCCTTCCTGACCAAGGGCCTGTCCCTCTCCCCTCAGAGCCGCCGTGTCCTCTCCTATAAAATGGAAATAGCACCCCCCCCCTCCCCGAACTGGCCAGGAGCACTGCAGGCACCCAGGGGGGCCTCCGCAGAGGGGGGTTCCCATAGGGGCACATTCTCTGGGGTGAGCAGCCTGTGCGAGGAGGAGGAAGAGGAGGAGGAGGAGGAGGAGGAGGGGCCGGGTCACTGACCCCTGGGGGCTCCCCGCCCCCCCCATTCCCACAGAACCTGACCCCTTGGAGCCTCCGGCGTGGAAGCGAAGCCCCCAATCTTCGTGCCGGAGCCTCCCGGTTCCAGCCGGCAGAGACTTCACACGGGCTCATTAAATCCCAAATAACAGACTTGCTGTTTGGCTTTGGGGTTTGGGTTTGCGTCTTTCTTTTCCCTGTTGTTTTTTTAGCCAAAGATATTTATTTTCAGGGCGGACACCGGGATTTTTGTTTCACGGGCGGCCTGGGGGCCGGGGGCTTTGGTGGCGGAGACGCAGGGCCGATGGGGGAGAAAGGGAGGAGGAGAGAGGAGGCCGGGGAGGAGGGGCGGTCCTCGCCCGGCCCTCCCGCCTCCCGCTCGCCCACGCTCATCCCCCGTGGCTCCTGAGGACACCCCCCGTCACCCCAGCCCTCACCCCCACGGGAGAAACCTTCCCTGAAACTCCTGTCCCCTCTCAGGCGGCTCCTGCCAAACCTCTCTAAAGAGCGGCCCCATAATTATACCCTGCGCTTGTACAACAAATGTTCTCACATCATGACCTCATCTCGGCCTCCGGTGGCCCGAGGAGGGGGCACGCAGGCTCTCTGTTCCCGTACAGGTGGGGACACTGAGTCGGGGAGGAGCAGAGACTGGTCCCAGGACATGGGTCAGGATGGTGGCCGGGCCTCGGATATAGGATCACTACATGGGCCAGCGGGACAGTGTGTCCTGAAAGGTGTTACGCCCCCAATAGGAGAAGGGGAGGCTTGGGCTGGTACAGAGGCCAGGGGGCACTTTGAAATTGGGGGGAACTCTCTGGGGGCCAGAAGGAGGGTCTGGGAGCCAGCACGTTTGTCTGGTAAGGTTAGAAACAGGTAAGGGGTAGGCAGGACCTGGAGCTCCCTCTGAGCCTCCCCGAACCCCTTCTAGGCTCGGGGGGCCATAGTCCCCCCAACCTGATCCCCACTGAGAAAGGAACACGCTGGAGGTTCTCATTTAGGGAGAGACAGTGGGGACCCCTCTGGACATGTGTGGGTGGCAAGCGTTCCTGCACCTGCTCGGGGTTTTAACGCTTGCGTTTCGGGGCAAGGACAAGTGGCTCACTCATCATCAATGCCACCGCTTTCTGAGCAGTCACTGGGTGTCAGGCCCTGCAGCCTCTTCGGGGACCATTGCATTTGGCTCTTGCAACGGGCTTACTGAGCGACAGGTACATTTCCCCAAGGGGGTGTGGAAGGGAAGGCTCCGAGAGGTGAAGTGACTGACCCAAAGTCACACAGCCGGCAAACAGGGCGAGGGTTTGAACCCAAGAAGTTTAACAGTGCGAGTTGGTGCTGCCCCGTCCACACCACCTTGCCCCTGGGTGTGCTGGAGGAATCCGTGGGGCACATGCCTGTTGGTGCACGTGGGCATGTGCGGGGCAGACTCTCCTCCGATGGCCACCCCGCCTCCCCGTGTTGTGGGGGTGCCGTGCCAGGCTCCCATTGACGAGATAATCCCTGGGCGCCTGGTTCTTAGTGTGGTGGCGGCCACATCGGGGTTTATCCCTCAGCCCCACCGGGGAGAGATCCTGCCGAGCCTCGCTGCCCGACCACAAATCCTCTAATGGGCCGGAGCCCTCCCAGGTGTTTGGGGAGCCAGGCCAAGCTGCTTCTCCCGGGCCAGCCTGTACCTGAGGCCTCAGCCTCCCTCCCCTCATCTGAGATCCTGCCTCCCAGCCCGGGGGCCCCTGCACTGGCTGCACCCCCAGAACTCGCCTCAATGTCCCTGACGTTGTGCATGAGCTGGTAGGCAATGTCCTTGCAGCCCTGGCTCAGGGCCTCTGCGGGCATCTCGTTGTCCGAGTACCAGTCCCGGTCGGCGGAGTGGGCGTAGGAGGCGCTGGGGGTGGCGTGGTTCACTCGCGTGGTGGTCACAATGCCCACGGATTTCCCTGGGGGGTGGGAGAGGAAGAGTGGTTGGCTTCACCTGGAGACGGTGGTGTCCAGGCCGCCTCTCCCTCCTCCTGGCTAAAGCCTGGCCTCCTGTTAGTTGCCATGACTGCCTGGGCCTCAGTCTCCCCATTAGTACTTAACGGGGGCAGGGGAGAGGACTTCAATGTACGCTGGCAGCTCAGACAGTGCCTCCTGGAGGACCTGAGCTGTGAGCACCTGGGCGGAGTCCTCCCCTCCACTGAGGAGCCTGCAGGAGCACAGCGGGCCCCTGCGGGCTCTCAGGTGGTGGCGTCCCCTGTGCCAGCTGGCCTCGGACCCTGGACCATAAAACTCCAGAGGACTCGGGCCAGAGCCTCCCGCTTCCAGGAGGAAGGAGGAGGAGATGTTTCCTGACCCCCCCACAGACTGGCACCGGGCTGGGCCCTGGCCTTCCTCACACCAAGCCTCGGAGGGACCATGTTTTCGTGCCTGTTTCACAGTGGGAGCAATGGCCTTGGGGAGATGCTCCAGGACCAGGTCCCACACCGGAGTGGGTTCCTAACCCACCAGCCTCCCTGTCCCGGGCAGGATCCCCTGAATCGGAGAATCGGAGCTGGAAGAGCTCTGCAGAGCACCTTTTTCCTACCCTCCCCCCATTGTACAGCTGGGAAGACTGAGGCCCCGGCAGGTCACGCCCCCCTCACCGGCGTCCTTGGCCCAGCGCAGGATGGAGGTGACCTCGTTGCCCTGGGTGGTGTTGCAGTGGGAGCGCTGGGTGGCGGCGCTCACGCCCACGGTGCCCTCGTTGGCCTTCACCCCGCACAGGTAGGCGGTGGCGGTGCCCGCGCTGTCGGGGACCTGAGCGTTGGTGTTGTATGTCTGCAGGCAGGGAGGGAGGGTTGGAAGGTGGCCAGGCCCTGGCCCACCCCGCTGCCCGCCCACCCCCATTCACACCACAGGGCCTCAGTCCCACCCTCCTGCGGTCCTCCCCTCACCCCCCAGAAGCCAGGAGACAGGCTCTGTCTCCCTCACAGAGAGGCCTCTCCCAGCTTTGGCTGAGCCCTGCTGCCCGCTGAGGTCCCCGAGCCACAGCACCACCATGCTGCCTGCTTTCTGCCCCCACTCCCCTGCCCTGGCAGCCAGGGTGGCAAAGAGCAGGAAGGCCACTCTCCAACACGTGGGAGCGATTGGCAGAGGAGGGGGGCTGGGCCAGCTAGGCCTCTGAGCCTGGACTGTAGGAGCCAGCAAGGGGGAGGGGAAGGCAGGTGAGTTCTGGAGAAGGGAAAGAAGAGGGGAGGGAGGCTCAGTTCTTGAATGGGGCGAGGGGAGGCAGGATCTAGAATGGAGACATGGGGACGAGGCCTTCTCCTGCTTCAGAGCGTCACAAGCATGTCAAACTCATTTATTATAAAAGGCATGTGGATGGCCGGCTGCGAGTTTGACATGCTTGGTCTAGAACTGTGGTCGGCAAACTGAGGCTCATGAGCCACATGCGCCTCTTTGGCCCCTTGAGTGTGGCTCTTCCACAAAATACCACGGCCTGGGCGAGTCTATTTTGAAGAAGCGGCACTAGAAGAAGTTTAAATTTAAAAAATGTGGCTCTCCAAAGAAATTTCGGTCATTGTGCTGTTGGTATTTGGCTCTGTGGACCAATGAGTTTGCCGACCACTGGTCTAGAGGATCTTTAGTTCAGAGCACCACTGCCAGCGATGACGACACCAGTGACAACAGCAGCCACCGAATTAACGTCCCAAGCCACCTTGGGAGAGAATGAATGCAACAGAACCACGTGGATGAGTAGATACGGCCGATTCCCTTTAGATCAAGTACAAACGCAGGGACAGCTAGTCTACGGGTGGGAGGGGTGGGGGCTCGGGCTGTGACGGGCCTGCGGCCTCTGGTTGCTGTCAGTTCATCCACCCGGATGCCAGTTATACCGACACGGGCAGTTTGTAAAAACTCACGCTGTGCATGTGTGCACTTTTGTGCATGTTATTCTTCAATCGATTTTTAAGAATCAACGAGCTAAGCCCTCAAAATAAAGTCTCGGGAAGTAGCTGCTGCTGCTCCCATTTCACAGAAGGGCCTCGGAGGCCCCAGGAGGGCAAGTACTTTGCCCCCCACCCCGTCTCCTGCGAGCTGCCGGCGGAGAGGGGTGCGGGGCTCACCTTGGAGAGGGCCACATGCGGGAACTTGTCCATCTCCAGCCGGGTCTCCTCCCCGGTGTTGTGGTGCAGCTGGCCCTTGAGGATGCGGGCGGCCGTCACCGTGGAGACGCCCATCCCTGCGGAGGGGAAAAGAGGGCACCAGCCTCGCCAGCCAGTCTTCTCGGGCACCCACAGCTCTCTAGTTTGGTGCCAACTCAGGCTGGGCACTGGGCACCAGAGAATGGCTCTGGAACTGTGACTGGGCACCCCTTCCCTCCCCAGACCCTCAGGGGACCGCCTGGGACAGCCTGGCCCCACCCTCTAAAAATGTTCCCAGGGCTACAGCCTCTTCAGCACAGACCCTCCACCTCTGCCTAGCCTGCGCCCCCTCCCCCGGGTGCCCTGTCCAGCCCCCCCTCGGCCCCAGGCCTCACCGTCTCCCAGGAACATGATGGTGTTCTTAGCCACGTTGGTGTTGAGCTTCTGAAGGCTCAGGGCATGTTTCAGGGTCTGCTGGGCTTGGTCTCGCCAGTACTTGGGGTCTTTCTCTTTCTCTGTACAAACAGCAAAGCAGCGTTATTTGGCAAGGGGCGGGCCTAGCTGCCCATCCCCAGACTTGCAGGTACCTCAGCTTCTCATACCCGAGGGCAGGGTGCCGGGATTGGGGCGGGAGCAGTCACGGTGTGCTTGGTGAACCTGTTCCTGTCTAATCTTCCAAACAAGCCTATGGGCACTGGGTCTTCTCCCCACATCTCAGAATGGAAAAACAAAGGCTCAGAGACACCAAGTGACCAGCCCAAGGCCACACAGCACTGGCAGACACGGGCAGAGCTGAGTTCCACGCCAAAGCCCAGGCTCTTTCCTCCCGCCCAGCAGAGCGACATTTCTGCCAAGGCAGCAAGTGGATCGGGCTGGCGCGAGATTAGGAAGGTAATGTTTAAGCCGTTCAAGAGAACAAACTACTTACAACGGCGGGAGTCCCCAGGGGTCTCAGTCATCAATTATAAACTCTGCGTGGCTTACTGATTAAAGCGGTCTCAGCAGGAACCCGGCTTAGCGCTGGAAAGTGAGACTTGTCTTTTGTGTAAAGACCTGCCTTTTGTTTAAGGAACCAAATGGAAATAGCTACGCACAACCTCACTCCAGTCAGGATAATTTAGCACGTTCTGAATCCCCAGTCTTGAGATAAAACGGAGCCAGGAATGCTCTCTTTTCTTCCTCTTTTTCCTCTCTCCCTCTGTCTCCCTCGCCCAGTAGTCAATCCTCCAGGGCAGTGGTCGGCAAACTCACTAGTCAACAGAGCCAACTAGTCTACGGCCATACCACCCTGAACGCGCCCGATCTCGTCTGACGATTGAAATTTCCTTTGAGAGCCGAAAACCGACTTCCGCGCATGGGCCACGAAGTGTCAATCGCACTGTCTGTGCGCGCCCACACGTGGTGTTTTGTGGGAGAGCCACACTCCAGGGGCCAAAGAGCCGCATGTGGCTGGCGAGCCGCAGCTTGCCGACCCCTGCTCCGGTGGAGAGGACACAGCTGTGGTGTCTGACGAACCTCAATGCCCCCCCTTCCCCACGCGGCTGTGCCAAGTCCCTGCTGTGTAGACAGGTCACCTCCCCGAGCCTCAGTTTCCCCCCCTTCAAATGCGTGGTCTGTACCTTCCTCTCAGGGTCTTATGAGGAGTGGATTAGGCAGTGACACACCTGAGGGCCCCCAGGAGAAAAATGAAAAGCCCCCCCCTCTCACCCCTCAGGCCTGGACTCCCATGTTTTTCCAGAGGCCCGGCTCCCTATGCCCTGGGCATCGGGGCCTTCCCGTGCCTGCTGGGCTCCCCTCTGTACGTGGGCCCCTTAAATCAGTGCATTGGGGTACAGAAGCCTCGAGATAAGCTCTGTCTTCCAATGCCTCCCGGTCATAGAAGGGAAGGCTGAGGCCGGGAGGCGTGGGGGAGTCTTGTCTAAGGCTGAGGACTCGCGCCTCACCCCTGGGCCCAGCTCAGGCCTGCAGGGCTTCCAGGCGAGTGCCAGGAGCCTCGCACACAGCAGCCCGGTGGGCAGCCACTGTATTTCCTCCACGTTATGAAATACCACATGGAGATTAGAGCCGAGAAAGAAAAACAGGAAACCCACACATTGAGGGGCCGTGCCCCTGCTCAGGTGGGGGAGGGGGCAGAAGGAAGCCACTCCTGGCCTCAAGCCTGGGGCCCACCCACACTTCACTCCCTCTCCCAAGAGGTCCCCCCTTATGGCACCCACCCCAACCCCTTAGCCCACCACCTTCCCCCGGTAGCCCCCAGCTCTGCCTCTCTCCCGAAGGTGTCTCCCGAAGCTCATTGACTTCAGACCCCGGGCAAAGGTGGGGACACAGCTCCCTACAGCAGAGCTGGGACCGAATGAGACAAAGTCAGCGATCCCACTGGCTCAGGAGATCCCCCACCCCCACCACAGTGCCCGGCGTTGGTCCGGGAGCTTCTCTGGCCATTTGGGTGCCACCCGGGTGGGGATGCGCTCCTACCCTTCCTGGCCGCCCGCCGCCTGCCGCCCCCCTCGCCCTGCGCCCGCTGCTCCTTCCCCACACACGCTCTGCTGCCAGTTTGCCCAGTTCTCACAAGAGCCATCCCAGGGCGTGCCCCTCAGTCCGGTTCAGTGGGTGCCCACGGACCTCATTGTCAGAGAACCAGTGAGGCTGTGACGGCCAGGAGGCCATTGTGTTCACAGCCCATTGCTTCCTCGGCTCTAATCACTGTGCAGCGCTATCCTTGTCTAACAGCACGTACTGTGCGGTTTTGTAAATGTGACATTCAAAAGGCACACCTCGTCTGGTAGTGGCAGGAATGTACCTGCGGGTAGTCCCCTCCTTCGGCGTGGGGGGTTGGGAGGGCAGGGACCTGGGTGTCCCGTCCCTGGAAGTGTTCTTCCCTGATCTGGGCGGGGCTTACACCATCTAAAACCATATCTACGACTAACTTGGTGTGACACCAAAGTTTTTTTGAAAAGAAAGAAAAAAACAGTGTACCACCCTGCACACTCATCAGAGTAGCTAAAACGAAACAGATCACACAAAAAACTGAATTGCTGAATTTTTTTTAAATTGCTGGATATTTGAAGGTTTTTCCTTTCATCACTTTTTCATTCTTTTTCCTTCTCATCCATCAGCTCACCTCTCACCAGCGGGGCGCTGAGAAAGCAGGGACTCGGTCTCGGGTCCCCAAAGGTACCCAGTGAAAGGCATCATGGGGGTCGCAGAGGGAGCGACAGCCTGGGAACCCAGCAGCTCAGGGTTTCTTCCCAGTTCGGTACTGACTCGCTGGTGACCTGGGAAGGCCGGTCCTTCTCTGCTCCCCAGTTTTCTGATCTGTTGAAATATCTTCTCCCATATAGCTCCCCTCCCTGCTAGACACTGTGACTGTGCCCTGTCCTCCTCACTATAGCCTTGAGGAATTATCTCCACTGAGCGGATGGAGACATTAAGGCTCAGTGAGGGCGGTGAGGGGTGTGCTTCCAGCCACATGGGGGATGGAGCCGAGGAAGGCTCCCCACTCTAATCACAGATACAGAAATGCTGAAAACAACAACAACAACAACAACAACAACAAAACCCAACTCAAAACAAGTAAAAACAGTACATAGCTTTAAAAAGAAGGAAAAGAGGGAAGGGGTACACCCAGAAATTTAAAACCAGAGAAGTAAACAGGAGTGGATGCTGAGGACCCTGGGATATAAAACAAGATGCAGGTCTAGGTTGAAGCTGTTTTAAATGTTGTTGTTGTTGTTTTTTAATATATTTTATTGATTTTTTTTTTTTTTTTACAGAGAGGAAGGGAGAGGGATAGAGAGTGAGAAATATCGATCAGCTGCCTCCTGCACACCCCCGACCGGGGATGTGCCCACTACCAAGGTACACGCCCTTGACCAGAATCGAACCTGGAACCCTTCAGTCCGCAGACCAACAATTATAAACCACAAGGCAATGCACTCACTGCTCCGCGAGCTAAGCAGACAAAAGCGACAGGAGACTGAGCAGACCAAGCCTGGGAAGAGTTTATCGAATAACTTCTATTCCAGGTTACAGAGAGATGAGAGAAAAGAAACCTCAATTAAAGAACAAGAAAATATAAAGCAGGGCCCTAACCGGTTTGGCTCAGTGGATAGAGCATCCACCTGCGGACTGAGGGGTACCAGGTTCGATTCCGCTCAAGGGCATGTACCTTGGTTGCAGGCACATCCCCAGTGGGGGGTGTGCAGGAGGCAGCTGATTGATGTTTCTCTCTCTTCGATGTTTCTAACTCTCTATCCCTCTCTCTTCCTCTCTGTAAAAAATCAATAAAAATATATTTAAAAAAGAAAATATAAAGCAGGAAAGCGTGACCAATAACATGAGCATGTGGGATAGCCGAGCTGGGACTTCCCATTCTGAACGTTTGTTTCCTGTTCTTAAATACTTTGGGTGATATTGTGACCCTGAACACAGGCAATGCCCTCCTCCTACCCCACCTGCACCAGGTCTTCCCGCCCTCCGTCCGGGCCCCCCAATCCTACCTGGCACTAAGGAGGTGGTAAGGCAGGTGCCAATGGCCAGCACCAAGAACGGTGAGATCATAGTGAGCTCCAAGGCCTGCTCTCTCTCTGAAGCCAGAGGTACAGTCCACGTGGGTGGGCTGGCAGTGGTCAGCCGTTAGCTGATGTTAGCTGATGCTCCGATCCTAAAAATGAAAAATACATAATTAAAAAAAAAAAAAGACACATGGGCCACAGCTCCAGAGTTCATGGGTTCATTCACTCAATTCCTTTGTTGGTCCATTCATTCCCCAAGTCTTTGTTGAGCACCACAGGCCAAACCTAGGGACGCCAGCCTAGGTGGTCTCTCCCTTGGGAAGCTTAGTCACACGGCGGTAGAGTTATGAAGGAGTGCCATGCCACAAAGTGGTTCCCGCCCATTTCCCAAGCCAACTGGAACTGTCAGTCTGTCCATCGGAATCCACCAGCATTCGGGCACTCTGCACCCTGCTCCTCAAATTGTAGCCTGAGTCAGAGCCTCCTTCGGGGCTTGTGAAGCTAGACTCTGCCCCCATCCCCATCCTGGACCAGAGATTCTGACCGCACTGCCAACAAGCTCCCGGACGATGCCCCTGCTGTCGGCCCATGGGCCATCCCGTGAAAAGACTATTCTAGACCATCAGTCTTCAGGCTCTTGATTACCTGTGACCCAAGAACATCAGAGACAAAAAAAAAAGAGCCCCCCTTCTCTTCCAGAGCTTGTCCTTTACGGTGAGAGATAAAAACCACAGACGTGACCGATAGGAAGACTGGCCGGGAAGGGTGGCCATTTCTGGGTAGTAACGTTACAGATGACTCCGATGATTTATTTTTTCTTCAAGTTTCCTTCTGCGCTGAGATGCTACCTTTATACTTTTTTGAAAATGTGAACAGATGCTCGGGGGGTTCCACATCCTTGCCAACACTTGGGCTTCTCTGCGCGTGCACACACAGGAAGGGTTTGGGGTGATTCTTTCCTTCCCCCTCCCCTCCCGCCTGAGAGCTCTGGCTTCCGACTAATGTAAAGATGTCATGTGCCAACCACAGGGTTCCGACAACAAGGCAGAGCCCCCAGCAGCCCCTAGCGTGATGGGGGAGCCCAGCGGGGAGAATGACTGCTCCCCACCCATGGAGCCAGGCACCTGCAGCGATGGCAATGGCCTGAGGACCATCCTGGGGGCTTCCTGGCGTCAGCTTTAAACTATTTTGAATAACAATTTGCTGCATCGATATTGAATATTAATTTAACAGCATCTTTTATGATGCTAGGATTTACTCTAGAAATGTTTAGAAGCTACTGTAGAATAGAAATAATGATAAAGCACCCAAAACCCCGCCATTCAGTGCTGAGTGCCTGCTGTTAGAAGTTCCACGTCCTCCCTTTCCCCACTGCCAAGATGGGTGTTTTAGGAGCCAGGAGGGGGCCGGGGTGGGGGAGGGGGAGCACAGGGTTGTGCAATTGGACGGCGTGTCTGGTGAACTAGGGGTGTTTCGTGGGATGGGTGCCAATGGGCACTGGGGTGCAGCATGTATGGTTTTAAGGTTGACTCGACCTCACTTTCCCCGGAGGTAGAGTGCTTCTTACCAATCATAGAAGAGCAGGAGGTTAGGGTTGCCCCCGGCGATGGAGGAAGCCAAGCTTCTGCAGCCCTGGCTGGCCTAGGCCTCTGCTCCAGCCATGCAATGTTGTGCACCCCTACCGTTTCCCATGTGGAAGAGACTATTAATGGTACCGCTTCAAAATGGAGTTGGAGCCGCCATACCCGAGGGCCTGGCCCGCACGCCTTACTCCGCACACATGTGTGGAACGTTAGCACTGGGCCAGGTAACCCCGGGCGGGGCCCGAGGCAGCGCGTGGCGAAATAGCTGTTTGCAAAGAACGACAGGAAAGCAGACATCATGACTACGTCTGACTGAGAATTAATGGCACTCTTTACAATTGCCATTACTCTGTCAGGTCAGCTGCACCTGCAGAGAAATTCCTTCCTTAGTTCCTATGACTCATAAAAATCCCTTCCTTCTACTCCTGTAAATATTCCCCCTCCCTTTCTCAGAAATCCTCCTTGCCGTCAACTCCTAATGCTTCCCAGTATTGCAATTCTATTTTTTTTAATAATAGGTTTTAATTGTTACTATTATTTTTTAAAAAAACATTTTTATTGATTTCAGAGAGGAAGGGAGAGGGAGTGAGAGAAACATCAATGATGAAAGAGAATCGTTGATTGGCTGCATCCTGCACACACTCTATTGGGGATCGAACCCTGGATCCTTCAGTCAGCAGTCTGACTCTGTTCACTGATCCATTCTTTTTGGATCTCAAACGCTTGTTGCCTCTCACCTTGACTTTTTTTTGTTGTTTTTAGGTGAACATTCTCAACCAAAGGAAGAGTCATTTTAATCTTGGTTTTGGTGGAAATCATCATTTCCTATCACTAGGGAATTAATTCAGAAAGGGTGGCGGTGGCACTACCTGTAGCATTAAAGCCAGGCGTCAAAACAGCGGTGCGAATGGAGCTCACACACAGGACGGGGTGAAGAGGGCAAAGAAGAAGATGCAGTTCCCTGTGGTCAAATGTAAGCCACACCCTCCCACAGAACACAGCCTCATTCCCGAGGACACACACACTCAAGGCCATGTTCACCCATTAGCATGAGGGCCTGGCGGAGCTGTGGGGAGCGGGGAGCAGGATCGAGGAGGGAAATGAATAAGCAGGAAGTGAGCTCATGACAGCCCCCCATACCCTGAGATGGGACTTCTTTGGCTCTCTCGGCACTGAGGGTCCATCCATGGCAAACAGTGGGGAAGGAAAGGAAAGTGAAGGGTAACCCAGGAGACGGAAGGCTCGTCCCGCCCCCACTGGTTGCACTCGCTGTCTCTCTTCTCCGTTGGACTGACGGCTTTGTGACGGCACAGACCACCGGACCCATCTCTGGATTCCTGGCCCACACACAGCTCTGTGAATGCGGACTGAGTGGAAGACGCCAGGGTAATGGCCGGAGTGTTCTGGATGGGACATTGAGATGGGCTTGTCCTGGAAACGAACAGGTGCCTTCTCCATGGCCTCCCTCTGCTTGTAAAGGAGAGGGAGTGGGAATCCAGGAAGCCAGTCTGCCCTGCTGGCTCCCCTTTCTCATCCTCGCCACCACCCCAACCCCCACCCCCACCCCCACTCAGAGGCTCCAAGTCTGCAATCTGGCAGCCCCGGGTGACGGGCTCCGTGGGGCCCAGTCTGGGGCTGCGGGGGACCCGGCTGCCCACCACCCTCTGCCAATGCTCTGCCAGCTCAGAATGGAGCTTCCGAGTGTGCGCCAACCCCCTCACCCCCACTCCCAGCCGGTCCGTCTCTGCCAGGCTCCCAGCTACGTGCCCTGATTATTCATGACAAGCGTGCAGAAGTGCAGAAGCCCTGGCAGAGCCCGGAGCCCGAGGAGAAGGAGCAGCTACTTGGCAGGTCAGGGGCGGGAGCGAGGGGCTGGCCTTGGCCCGGAGTCAGCATCCTGGGGCAGAAGGCACGGGAGCTCGGGGAGGTGGGCGAAAGGCCCAGGACAAATGACAGAATAATAGAACCGATAAAAATCACCCTGTACCCGGCCTGTGCTGTGACCCGTGACCTCACTTCATCTTCCCAAGTGTCCTCCCATTTGAATTTAGGAAAGTGAGCGAAGCTTGTCCACGGCCAAGTGGACGCAACTTCTCTGAGCCTCAGTTTCCCCACCACGGAGGGAGGGATAGGCTAGTGCCCGCCCTTCCCCTGCCCCACAAGGGCAAACGGAAGAGAGGAGTTCAGGCGGGAAGGCTGGCAGCAGAGCCGGGCCAGGCGAGCGCCCCTACCTGAGCGGCCTGGCCAGGCGGCAGGTGAAGAAGCACAGCAGGCCCAGGGCCAGCGCCAGCAGGAGGAGGCTGAGGACCCCTGTGAGGACCAGGTCCAGCGTGGGGGTCAGGAGGGCCATCTCGAGGTGAGGAGGGTCTCCCCAGCCCTCTACACGCCTGGCCACCCTTGCCTCGGACGCTCGCTGGCTGCCAAAGCCCTGGGTCGGTGGCCGGCTGGTGTGACCTGGCTTTGTCCCCAGGTTAATCTGGATGGATTAGCCCAGGAGGGATGAAACGGGAGGGGACTGGCCACAAAGCTCCCCTCCCCCAGCCCAGTCCTGTCACACCGGCTGCTGGCTCCCTCATTCTTCATTCCCACGCGTTCACTGAGCACCTGCCGTCTGCCCAGCTCTGTCCTGGGCCCTCAGGGCTCAGAGGGAAGAGGGCAGATACAGCCTCTGTCCTCTCGGACGGTCCTGACCGGCCAGGGTAGGCAAGCACCTACTGTGCACCGACACTGAGCTGGCACCTTGTGGGATTAAAACAACAGCAGGAAAGGGACCCTGGTCTGTACCGCCTGGGGACTGGGGTCCAGCGAGGGTCAGTCAGGTCCCTGCCAGGTGCCAGTCCAGAGCCAGGGGTTGTCCAAGAGGCAGGCTGCAGGTCACTGAGCAGCATGCCACTGTCTGGAGGGGCCTGAAGGGCGCCCCCCCCCCCTCGCCCCGTTTTCATTCTCTCCTGGGTTCCCACAGCATCTCATGAAGTCGGGATGGTGAGGATGGTTCCCACTTTACAGACTCAGAAACAGAGGCGCGGAGAAGTGAAGCCGCTTGCCACAGGCAGAGCCTGGAAGGAAAGCCAGCGCTCCATGCCCCACTGGGCACTGCAGACCCTATGGTACAAGTCCCCGGAACCGGGGAGATGCTGCCACCCTGTCGGTGCCAAGGGAGGCCCTCTCTTCCCGGCCCCAGAAAGGCCACCGAAGTCACCGTGGGAACAGGAAAATCAGTGACATGACTCTACCAAACCTTTGTCATCCTGGTGATAAAAGGCAGGGTGGGGCGATTAGCCTCGCTGGCACAGGAGGGCACTGGGGCGGAGCAGTGGAGTCAGGTAGCCTAGCCAGCAGCTGAGGTCCAGACCCGGCTCCATCACTTCCCAGCTGCGGGATGCCAGGGGGTCCCTGCACCTCGGAGCACCCCTCTCCCGCTGAGGAAAGCACCTACGGTGTGGTGAGCTCGGTGAGACACCGCTGAGCTGGGTGTAATCCTCACCAACCGCCTGGAGAGAGAAGCCAGGTACAGCTGTCCCTCTTCTCAGGGGAGCGAATGGAGTGAAGGTAACCCAGGGCCACAGAGGCGGAAGGCGCTGAGCTGACCCCTGCACAGGGACCCCTGAGGAGTCGCCCCTGCCACAAGCTCCCTCCACCACAGGCACACTCCCCTTTCCTCCCTCCCTCTCCGCTCTGCTCCCAGGCCTGCACCCCCTATAAAGCTGCACACCCCCCCCCCCCCCGCCAGCCCAATAACTCCATCTGAGACCGAGGGAGGGTCACCTCGTGCTTCCAGAGCGCCTGGGGGGGGTCAGAGGTCACGATCCTGGAATGTCTGGGCTGGGGAGGGTCCTCAGAGCAGCTGTCCCCTAAGGTACCGGAGCACAAACACCGCTTGGTGTGATTGGGGACACAGTCTGTTACCGGGGAGAGACTGGGAAGTGCACGAGGGAACGTCCAGGGACGATGGCAGCGTCTTGAGAAGACCTGGGAGGAAGCCACAGGCCCATATGCTGCCGGTAAAAGCTCACCCAGAGCTTAAGAACCCCACCGGCTGCATCTCTGGGGGTCGTGAGAATCTGGTAAGAACTGAGAGAAGCGAGTGCTGGGGAGGAGGAAAAGGTTTAGTTGAATGGAGTGACTGAACTCACATGTAAGAAGAGAAATTAAAGAGACAGGACTCCCTGAATAAATTCCTGTTCCTCCCCCCACCCCATGCCTGCTCACTCGGCATCTCACAGGCAGACTGTGCCTTAGAGATTCTCCCATTGGCCAGATGGTTAGACTGAGGCTCCCAGAAAAGGAAAGACAGACTTACCCCGGCCTCCCAGCTCCCAGTCCGGACAGATACACACAGGGAACAGTCAGGACCAGCCCCGGGCCAACCGGGAGCCAGTCTCGGGGCTGTCGGCCGGGCCTTCTCGGCTCTGGCAAGGAGCTGTGGCTGCGAGGCGCCGAGTGTCCTCTGTGCTCTCCGGGGGCGGAGGGGAGAGGAAACGGGGGAATGGGATAGGGGTCGGGGGCTCCTGCAAGGCCGAATGGGGCTGCGGTAGCTGCCCCGGAGAGGGAGAGCGTGCAGCTGAAGACGGGTCCAGGAACGCTCAGCTCAGGGTCAGGGACAGGAGACATGCCCCAGGCTCAGCCAAGCCCAGTGTCTCTGGCAAGCCTGGTTGGCCGGCACTCGGTTCATTCACTGTCGGATTATTTATGGCTGCCAGGAGGCAGCCTCTGAGTGCAGGGCCCAGAGGGAATGCGTGGTGGTCAGCGTGGGCTGCAGGTCAGACCCGAGGAGGGACTTCCCCCGGGGGGCAGGGGCCAGGTGCTGGGCACGGAGCACAGCGCAGGCCTCTGTGCTGACAGCCGGCCAGCAGCACACACAGGGGGAGTGTCCAGGGCGGCGCGGTGGCGGCCGGCCTGCTTCCAGCCCGTTTTGCCATAAAGGCTCTGATGCGGTGCCAGCTGTCCCGTGTGCACCTCCAGCCTCTGCACACTGCGTTCCTGGTCTGGAATGTTCCTCGCCGTTCACCCGATGAGGTCTTCCCACCACCCTTTCACCTCGACCTCAGCTCTGTGGAACTGCCCCAGCCCAGCCCAGCCCGGCAGCAATGATCGCTCCTCCCAGGCGCCCAGAACCCCAGGAGGCTCTCAGCACTGGTTTGGATTGATCAGACTCCGCGTGGCCTCCTCCCCTCGGTGTGAGCTCCTAGAGAGCAGGGATCTGGCTCTGAGGATGGTGGCCGCCCGGGCAGGCGGGGCCTGGCGCCCGGCCCCCTGGGTGGGGGTGTCGGCCTGCCCAGTGGGGGTGTCCGCCTGCCCAGTGGGGGTGTCCGTAGGTGGGGGGAAGGGTGGCGGGATCCATGGTGACTTGCTGCAGAGGCCACTCAGCGGCAGGGAGAACGAGCTCTGGAGCCAGGGCTCCAGGTTCGGATCCTGCCTCCGCCCGTCTCAAGCTGGGGAAGGAGTTCAGGGCCAGTGACCCCTCGCCTCGGTGCCTCAGGCGTCCCACCTGCAAAGCGGGAGAGCAGCAGACGCCAGGGGGTGCTGGAGGGATTCTGCGAGTGCACACGAGGAAAGGCTCAAAGCAGAGTCAGGGTCAATGTTCAGAGAAGGTTGGCCTGCGGCTAAGGTCACGGGTGGGGAGGATGGGCTGATGGGCAGGTGGGCAGACGAGGGGCGGTAGCTGAGAACAGGCAGACCCTTCTCTGCCCACTCGGCCAGGTGGCCATCTGCCTCACATGGGAAGCCCGCAGGGTCTCTCTAGATCTACGATTCTAGGAATCTAAGGCTCACCCGCCTGCTGGGCACCTCCACTGGGTGGGGTGTCTGACTAAGGGGTAGAGGTCCCAGCTCTTACAGTCAAAGGGGTCTGTCTGTCTTTCCTGAGAATCAGATCTGTATGTCCGTCTCCGTGTCTCTCTCTCTCTCTCTCTCTCACACACACACACACACACACACGCACGCACGCACGCACGCACAGACACACAGATTTGCATGGGAGGAAATAATCCACCAGGCAGCCTGATGCTTTCTTTTCCTCTTGACGGACAGACAGAGAGAACACCCAGGGTCAGCCTGGAAGGTTCCATGGAGCGGGTGGGAAGACAGCGGGCTGGGCAGATTGAGAGGAACAGAGAGAGGGGCCGCTCCCGACAGGAGGACCCACATGTGCAAAGGTGAGGAGGTGGCAATGCAGGATTGAGGTCAGGGAGAAAGACAGGAGCCAAGAGTTAGCAACAAAGAGGCAGCCCGGACTGACCACAAAGGACTTTGCTCCCCAAGCTCGGCCTGGTGGAGAGCAGCCCCTTTGCAAACCTGTCTTGTGGACACATCTGGTCGCCATCCCATTTCACAGGTGGGGACGTTGACGCTCAGATCTCTGCCCCTTGCCCAAGGCCACGCGGCAGAGCTGGAACCAGAAGCTCCAGGGGTCTGGATTCTGGAGTCAAAGATTTTTTTCTGGAGCTCCCTGAGGTGCCTGGCCCTGAAGGCAGAGGACTGGGAGGACTGGGCCTGTCAAAATTCAACTGGTGGGAGGAGAGCTGGCAGCCGAAAGGTGGGAGGCGGGGAGGGAGGGCTGGGCCCAGGGACTGGGCTCCTCGGCCTGCGTGGCTGGAGCACCCACGCAGAGCAAGGTCAGGGACACTGCTCTCTGGACACACAGGCTCCCACCGTCCCACGGAGAGGCCGTGCTCCGCTCCAGGCCGCCTGGCTCTGAGCCAGGCCCGGAAGCTGGGCGGAGTGGGGGTGGGGCATGCACTGCGTTTCTCTGAGATGTTGGCCGCTCCTCCCGCCCTGGCACTCCATGCTCCTAGTGCAGGAACCCTCGGTGTGAGATGTGGCTCTCCCATCCCTGCTCCCACAGTCCACACTGAGGTCCAGAGAGGGTCCATGACCTCCCCAGGGTCACACAGCACCTCCTGGCGGGACAGGTCTCCCACTAACCAGCTAAGAATTTAGGGAGCGTTTGCCGGAAGTATAAGGTCGCCTGCAACGTGGATGCCGGTGTCTTGGAATTCTAGGCATTAATGATGTGTGTCAACGGAAGAGAACATTTCAGACTATTCTAGAAAAGTCCTCGTTTTACTTACTCTGCCATTGTATTCTTAAGAATAGCGAACCTTTTCACAGCTCTTACTGTGCGCCGGCATTGTTCCAAACACCATGCCTATATTAACCCACTTGATCCCACCTACAACCTACGAACTACTAGGCAGTATTGCCTTTGGCTTTTTCTTTTTTTTTCTTTCTTTTAAAAAAAATATATTTTATTGATTTTTTTTTACAGAGAGGAAGGGAGAGGGATAGAAAGTTAGAAACATCGATGATGAGAGAGAAACATCGATCAGCTGCCTCTTGCACACTCTCCACCGGGGATGTGCCCGCAACCAAGGTACATGCCCTTGACCGGAATCGAACCTGGGACCTTCCAGTCCGCAGGCCGACGCTCTATCCACTGAACCAAACCGGTTTCGGCGTCCCTGGCTTTTTAAAAAAGAGGCGCAGAGAGGGTTAAGTAGCTTGCCCAAGGTGACAGGGCCAGTGAGTAACTAAGCCAGAATCCAGCAGTACCTGAGGATGTTCCTGTCCCCCAGAGGATAGAAGTCACCTCCTGAAGCTGCAGGCCAGAACCGAAAGGAAGCACACTGGTCTCGCCGCCACTGTCTATGGTGTCTGTGTGTGTGTGTGTGTGTGTGTGTGTGTGTGTCTGTGTGTGTGGCGTGTGCAGAGGAATGGACTTCCTGCAGCTCCTTCCCAGATGGCACTTCACTGTGTGTGCACCACAGCCCCTGGAGGGAGGACTTCCCCGTGTCCCTACTTTATTTCACTTATTTATTTTTATTGATTTCAGAGAGGAAATCGGAGAGCTAGAAACATCAACGAGGAGAGAAAGCCATTGATCGGCTGCCTCCTGCACGCCCCCTGCCGGGGATCGAGCCCTCAACTGGGCATGTATGTACCCTTGACCGGAATCGAACCTGCAGCCCACGGGCTGATGCTCTATCCACTGAGCCACACTGGCTGGGGCTATCTCTATTTCACAGAAGATGAGGTGACTTGCCAGAGGCCACATCTAAGACTGACCGAGCCCAGGTCCCCGAGCGGTGCACCACCCTATGGGATCCTGGACACCACTTCTCCCCGATGACCCCTTCAGACGGGCTTGACACTGGACCACCATGGCTCTCCCCGCTTCTGGCCCCCAGTGCCCACACACCCTCGCAGCCCTTCCCGAGGAGAGGAAGCCTCCGTCCCACAGATGGCCCCGCACGCCCTGGAAGAGGAGGCTGAGGCAGCTCTGGGCTGTGGGGAAACGGGCCGTGAACTTGTAGCTCGCTGGGTGGAGCCGGCGTAAACGGCATCCCTGGGTGGTGTGTGCCGGGGGCCTGTCCATGCTCTGCTCGTGTCAGCGCAGGGCGTGCACTGATGCCTGCAGAGATAGCGCTGCTGCAGCCGGGCCCGCGGTTAACGATTTCCTCCCATCCCCAGAGAAGCTTCCAGAGGGCCGAGGCTCCCGGCCTCCTCCGAGGCCCTGGGAGGGAGCAGGGCAGGGGCTGCTCCCCGGACAAGGAGCCAAGGGCGCACAGCTTTGGCAGAGTCCCCCTTGCTTCCTGGCTTCTTCCCCTTTCCGGGCCTCAGTTTCCCCTTAGGGCCGGTGGGGACGATCTCAGGGCGTGCCTGTCCCTGTACTATTGCGAGAAGGAGGGTTCCGTAATAAACAGTCAGCTGAAGGCCAGGGATCTGACACGTATGGAACATTCAGTAAACGTCAGCCAGTTGTAATAGTGATAACAAGTGAGCCAGGCACGGGTCTAAATTAATGTCTTTCCAAAAATCGGGACTGTCTTAAAACGCCACGGGACTCAGGACAAATGGTTAAAAATCGGGACTAAGGTCCGGTCACCTTGGTCTAAATGCTTTACCTCCTCGCAACAACACTGCGGTAGGTGCTATCACGGCTCCCAGAGGCGCAAGGTAACGTGGCCACGGACACACAGCGGCGAGCAGGACACTGATGAGGGGAGGGAGAAACTCTTAACGAAGCACCGACCACGTGCCTGGAGCTTTCTGTTCAGCTTCCCAAGATCCCAGGGAGAAGGACTGCTCAGCTCAGGGTCAGGGAGAAAAAGGAAGCTCAGACAGGGAGTGGGAGGGCCAGGTCACACCGCAGCCACGTGGGAGAGCTGGGATCTGGCCAGGCCTGTCCGGCTCTGCATGCAGTGTGCTTGCTACCCACATCCCAGTCACAGGCCAACTTCCGTCACGGCTGCAAGACCTGATGTCTCGGCCACCCCAGATACAGGAGGCCGGTGACCTCACTCAGAGAGAGAGAGAGAGAGAGAGAGAGAGAGAGAGAGAGAGAGAGAGAAGGAGAGAGAGAGAGAAAGAGAGGGAGAGAGAGAGAGAGAGAAGGAGAGAGGGAGAGAAAGAGAGAGAGAGAGAGAAGGAGAGAGGGAGAGAGAGAGAAGGAGAGAGGGAGAGAGAGAGAGAGAGAGAGAGAGAGAGAGAGAGAAGGAGAGAGAGAGAGAAAGAGAGGGAGAGAGAGAGAGAGAGAAGGAGAGAGGGAGAGAAAGAGAGAGAGAGAGAAGGAGAGAGGGAGAGAGAGAGAGAGAGAGGGAAAGAGAGAGAGAGAGAGGGAAAGAGAGAGAGAGAGAGAGAGAGAGAGAGAGAGAGAGAGAGAGAGAGAGAGAAGGAGAGAGGGAGAGAAAGAGAGAGAGAGAAGGAGAGAGGGAGAGAATGAGAGAGAGAGAGGGAAAGAGAGAGAGAGGGAGGGAAAGAGAGAGAGAGGGAGGGAGGAGAGAGAGAGGGAGGGAGGAGAGAGAGAGGTGACTGCTGCCGACTTCCACTGTGTGTGTGCCCACACTGTCTCATGACCGCCCTCGCCGGGCTCTTCCTGGGCCATCGCGTGACTGCAGCCTCCCTGGGAACGTTCCTGTCTGGACACAGCGCCCTCCCATGAAGGTAGGGCCTCGTCACATCGGTCCCCGCCTCCCAGGTCAGCCGCTCTGGGATTCTAACTGCACCACGAGGCTGAATGCGCAAGGGCTGTGTCCTCACCTGCAAGCCAGGGTAATTAATGCCATTCTGTGGGAAGGCACATGTGCCTATGGCTTTCCACTGCCCCCTCTGATGACTGTAGTGGGGATGTGCAGTAACGTATGGCCACCCAGAATCCATTCCTCCTTCCCCAGAATACAGCCAAGCTCCCTTTGGGGAATGACCCCTCCAGTACTCAGGCAATGAGTGGTTCAGGTGGGACTGGTCCCGCCTCCAGCAGCTCCAGGTGGCCCTGACTGGCTCCAGCTGGAAGGCTTTCCCCACCTGGATGGAGCGTTGTGGGCGTGTGAGGTGGGGGGGAGGGCATTATGTGGGGCCTGGAGATAAAGCAACCCCCCAGCAAGCTGAATGGCAAGAAGCAGAGAGTCTGAGTCTCGGGGGACATTGTTTGCGCTCCGTGGCGCGGCCAGGCCGGAAGCCTACCTCGGAACATCACGGTTATGTGAGCTAATTCATTCCCGGTATCCTCTGACTTGGACGTTCGGTTACTTTAAACGCAGAATCTGCCCTCTGACTCCGGCTCAGTTTCTCTCTGTCATTGTGGGCGAGCACACCCTGGCATGCTCAGCCAGCTGTTTGCACCAACGATAAGGTGACCAGATGTCCCGATTTTTAACAATTTGTCCCAAGTCCCGCGGCGTTTTAAAAAAGTCCCGTTTTAAAAACGCAGTGGGATGCGGGACAAATTGTTAGAAATCGGGACTGCCCCGCCAAAAGCGGGACGTCTGGTCACCTTAACTTGCAAACAAGCTCAGGGTGGGTCCATACGTTTCAAGTTCACGGGCAAATAGTCCAACTGAATACAAGTTAGGTTCTCTTCGAATACATAAACTTGCAGACGTGGTGCAGAAGGGCCTCCTCGGAGGGACTCAGACCCTCCCCTCACAGCAGGCTGCGGTCGGTGGAGTTTAACCCCTCTGGCCACCAGGTTCCAAGTGCCAACGGTGTGCCTGGCCTGCCTGGTCCTGTGCTGGGGGCTGCAGGGGCAAGCTCTGATCTAGGCGCGTCAATCTAATGCCGATTGGTCGGTCATGACACACGTGTTGGCTGGGTTTTACACAAAAGCCCTAGAAAGTCAGTGTAGGGGGGAATACTTCTGCGCCCAGTTCACAGAGAAGGAGGCAGCTCAGGGTGGTGAAGGGACTTGCCCAAGGTCCTTATGTTCAAGGGGGGCAGGGCCAGGCCGTGCCCACGGATCTGCCTGGCTCCAAACACAGTGCTTATTCTCTTAGCCTTTGGCAGGGGTGGCAGGTCGTGTCTTTGAGGTAGTTTGTTCCACGTGGGGGCAATCAGAGCCGTTCAAAGAGCCAAAGGAAAGAGGGAAGCCAAGGGTCACGGCCTTCTTGTCTCCCAAGGGTCTTGGCTCCTTGAGAATCCCCAGTGCTCAGGCCCTCCCAGCTCTCCTCCCCTACAGGCTCGCTTTTCTGCGGACTATGGCCAGAGAGGGGCCAGGCACTACCCTGAAGTCCAGGCCCCTGACGTGGGCAGCCTTTGGCACCCAGGCGACCTGTCCTGGCTTCACTCGTGCCTCTGCCCTCCACCTCTGAGATCCCGCGGACTCTGATTCAACACTCCCTATGCACCAGGGCCCTTCCCTCTGTGTTATTCAGCCACCGTTTACTGAGCACCTACTATCAGCCAGGCGCTCTGGGTGCTCAACAAAATAGCCCACTTCCTGCCAACGGGGAGAGCAGACGACAGGAAAATGAGTAGCGTGCCAGGGGGTGGTAAGTTTGATGGGAAAAAGAAGGCAGCGGGGAGGACGGGGAAGAGAGGTGGCATTTACAGTTTGAAGCAGACAGGTCGGAGAAGGTCTCACTAAAAGAGGATCCTGCCGTCGCCTTGCAATAACCCCAACCGAGTAGGTGATTTCCAAATTGCAGGAAAGGGAACTGAAGTCCCAGGATTAAATCTCAGGCTCCCGCGGGTCCATCTAACCCGTGGCCCCCCACGGGCCATCTCCCCTCACGGTACCAAATGGCACAAGGAGCCCTTTGGCAGATGAAGCAGCTGAGGCTCTGAGTGGGGGAATACACGGCAAGGCCAGGGTTCAGCCCCGGGGCCGCCCTCTGGAACTGCCTCTTGGCAAGACCCACATCTGCTCCCGCTCCAGCTCCGGGCTTGTTGAAACTCGATCCTCCTCTTTGCCGATTCCACGTCCTCCAAGAGTCCTCCTCCCTCTCCCAGAGGCCCGTTGGCTCGCTCTCCCAGGTCATATGAGCCCCTCATTGTCCAACCCACCCTTGCTCTGCCTCTTCAATTAACTCCTGGCCCATCACTAAGCCCACATTTGCACGAAACCTACAAAAGACATTTGGGCAGGCATGGCCCAGGGCCGGCAGACAGCTGGAGCCCACGTGCACGGGGGCAGGGAGCTTCTCACTGAGCTTACCCATCTGAGTGTGTCAGGGATCCCCAAACCCCCATCTAATCCTTCGGCACACGGCGCGTTGTAGAGAGACCTTGGCCATGGAGTAGGTGGTCCTAGGCTCAGTCCTGGCCTAGGCAGCTTGGTGACCTCAAAAGGTCCCTGGAGCTGCACACTGTTCATTTGTAAAAACAGTACTAGTTACCCCTAACTTGCAAGGTTGTTATAAAGATAAAAGGCAATGGAGAGCATCTGTCAAGAGATAACACTTGCCGAAACTGGTTTGGCTCAGTGGATAGAGCGTCGGCTTGGGGACTGAAAGGTCCCGGGTTCAATTCCGGTCAAGGGCGTGTGCCTTGGTTGCGGGCACATCCCCAGTAGGGGGTGTGCAGGAGGCAGCTGATCGATGACTCTCTCTCATCGATGTTTCTAACCTGCTATCTCTCTCCCTTCCTCTCTGTACAAAATCAATAAAATATATTAAAAAAAAAAAAAAAAAAGAGATAACACTTAACGACAGTGTACTGAGCGAACGTTCTCCTTAGGAGAGCCGGCAGGCAAACACCAAGAACTGGTTGAAGTGAGTGGAGAAGTCTGTATAACGGTGCACAACCACCACCAGCAGAACAATAGCTGCATTCATCGGGCTCCCGCCCTCTGAGGTAGGCACTGTTAGTATCAATCCAACTTTACAGAAAAAAAAAGGGGGGAGGGGGGAGCACAGAGAGGTCAAGGCACTTGCCTACAGTCACACAGCAAGTATGCACCCAAATTGTCTGACCCCAGAGTACAAGCTCTTAGCCTTGATGCCAGGCTAGTACGTTGGGGCTTCTCGGGTTGAAATAACTGCTCCCGGAAACACAGTGATTACGTGCTGACGCAGGAGGGAGTCATGGCCAGTCCCACTCCAGAACCTCTGTCCTTAAGCAATCACCAGCTTGTCAGCGCTGATAGGGACTCTAGGAATAGTCTAACCCCGTGCTTGGCAAACTGCGGCTCTCGAGCCACACACAGCTCTCCCACAAAATACCACGGCCTGGGTGAGTCTATTTTGAAGAAGTGGTGTTAGGAGAAGTTGTTTAAAACATTTGGCTCTCCAAAGAAATTCCAATCATTGTCCTGTTGCTATATGGCTCTGTAGACTAATGAGTTTGCCGACCACTGGCCTAGCCGTACCCAACACTCCCTTCTTACCCCCACGGGAGCCTGAGGTCCAGAGAGGTAGTGTGACCTGCCCAAGGTCACAGAGCCAGTTAGTTGAAGAACCAGGGCAAGGACCCTAGATTCCTCGTTCCAGAACCTCCCCGCCATCCCTGAGTATCACACTGACAGAGGGGGGCACCAGGACAGGGGCCTTGAGGAGGCACAGGAGTTTTTCCAGCAGAAGTGAGAGAAAGGGCAGCCCAAGCAGAGGGAACGGCCCATGGGAAGGCCTAGAGGCCATGGCGGTCTCCTTTTTGAGAAGAGTGAGCTGTAAGATGAGGCAAAGGCTGGGGTAGGGGCAGACAGAGGCGGCGGCTAGTTTCACATTGAGCATCTCCCCCTGTGGTTTTATTTAACACTTGCTTATTGTTTCGTGTTGCTAGTCTCTTTCCTTATTTCTAATGCTTATTTAACACTGGAGGCCCCGTGCATGAAAATTCATGCACTGGAGTTTGGGGGAGGAGGGGTCCCTCAGCCCGGACTGCCCCCTCTCACAGTGCGGGAGCCCTCAGGGGGCAGGAGTCCACCTGGCCATCAGGGGAAGGCAATGCCCCCATCACACCTCTGCTGCTGCCACTGCTGGCAGTGCAAGCCTTGACCGGCCCTGGTTACCTGAGCCTCGGGCAGCCCTGGGCGGCTGGGCAGCCGCAGCCAACATCTGAGGCTTGCCTACACTTGGAGCTGGCCCTGGGCAGCTGTGCAGCTGCCATCTGAATCTTGCCTGAGCCTCAGGTGTTGGCTGGGCAGCTGCCATGCCAGGCGTGTCTGCACTTGGGCAGGCCCTGGGGGGCTGGAGGGCGGAGGAGACTGGGGGGCACTGGATACAGGCGTATGGAGCGGCTGGAACTGCCCGGGGGTGGGCCCAGCTGTGCCGTGCTCCTGCCACCCTAGCAGGGCTGAGAGGACTGAGTGTCATCATCTTGTGGCTGTGGGCGCTGCCATCTTTGTGAGGGCGTGGCCGTCAATGAGCATATTCCCTCTTTGTTAGATAGGACTCTTGGCCCGCTCTAGTGGCATCTGTCATCAGGCGGCTGTTTTCTTCCTAAGCCACTGTGCTCTGGCTGAGGCAGCGGTGCACGTGGGGCCGCAGGCACTCCACCCTAAGACTAGCCCTGAGGGAGGACGAAGATATTAATAGACGGCTCCTCCCCCCCATCAACCCTGGAGTAATAGAGCAAACTGTAACTAAGCCTAGGAAAGGATGGAGCAAACAGACCGTGCTGGGGAGCAGGAGGGGGTTTTAGACTGTGTGTGTGTGAGGGCGAGGAGGGTGCTGCTGCCAGGAGAGGGGTCAGGGAGCATTCTCCATGGTGGTAGAGAATACCGTGGGAGCCGAAACCGGTTTGGCTCAGTGGATGGAGCATAGGCCTGCGGACTGAAAGGTCCCAGGTTCGATTCCGGTCAAGGGCATGTATACCTTGGTTGCAGGCACATCCCCAGTGGGGGGTGTGCAAGAGGCAACTGATGGATGTTTCTCTCTCATCGATGTTTCTAACTTTTTATCCCTCTCCCTTTCTCTCTGTAAAAACTCAATAATTTTATATATAGATATAGATATATTATATAGATATAGATATAGATATAGATATATATTACTATGGGAAAGAGTATAGGCATTGGTTTCTGCTCTTGTCTCTCTGCATCAGCCTTCCCCAGGAACCTCCCTCTCCCCCCACCCCCGCCCTCATACACACGTGCACGCTCCGCCCTGGATCAGTGAGGCCAGTGCTGTTGGCCCAGGCCGTTGGCAAGTGTCTGTTGGGGCAACTTCAGGACAGTGCAGCCGGCAACCTGGAATCGCAGGCATCAGTCACGCCACCACCCCTTCCCTTCCAGGCCTCCGGTCTGGGGGGTTCTGACCTGGGCAGGCAGCCCCTCCCCTGGCGGCTCCTTCCTGGGATGCTGAGTGTGAGGCCCCGGCCTGTGGAGTCAGTTACGAGGAGGGAAATGGTGATGCCAGCCCCAGTGAGAAGCTGGGTGTCTCTCGTGCCCGGGGGCTCTGCTCTGGGACTGTCATTTCCTTGGGCTCGGTGCTGACAGAGACAGGGGGTCAGGCTTAGATTCCTTCCAGCACCGAGAGAATGAAGATCCCAGGAAATGAGCTCCTAGGTTAACAAACAGGAAGTCCTAGGAGCACAAAGGCTTCTAATGAAACAAACTGATTAGAGATACCAACTGGAGGTAGCCGTATCCAACAACGGACTGGGAATTTTAAATAAGCATTGGAAACAGTCAAAAGAAATAAGGGAAGACATTAGCAAAACAAAATAGAACAAGAAAGGATTCAAGGGCCCACATGGAAACATCCTATATGGAAAAGCAGCTGAAATAACAAACACACAGGCAGAAGCGACATGGCCGCTGAGGAACGAAAAGAGGAACTGGGATATCAGATGGACAAGCACATCCACGAGGAAGCCCGGGAGGATTAAGAAACAGATAACATCAAAGAAACGGTAAAACATCCGTCAAAAGCTAAAACATCCACCCAAATCTTATTAATTCGAAATGGACCATAAACCACACTATGAAACCAGATTCATATGGTTTCTAGAAGGAAACAGAAGAGGATATCATCTTCATGACTTTGGGGTAGGCAGCAAGTCCTAACTTCATCAAAGAAAAAAATTGATAAATTGGACTTCACCAAAATTTAAAATCTCCGCTCATTGAGAGATACCACTAAGAAACTGAATAGACGAGGCACATAATAAAAAAGAGCATGCGCTCTGGCTCAGTTGGTTGGACGTTGTCTCTTGCACTAAAAGGTTGCCGGTTCTATTCCTGGACAGGGCACATGCCCAAGTTATGGGCTGGATCCCTGGTGGGTGACATGCAGGAGGCAGTCGGTCAATGTTGTACTTTCAAATAGATGTCTCTCTCTCTCTTTCTCTCTCTATCTCTCTCTCTCTTTCTCTCTCCCTTCCTCCATCCCTTTCTCTTAAAAAAAAATCAATAAACTATTCTTAAAAAAAAAAAAAAAAAGAATATGCACAGTACATATAGCTGACAACGGATCTGAATCCAATAAAGAACTCCTAAGTTGACAATAAAATGACTAACAATATCCCCAAAACACAATGGGCAGAAGACTCAGCCACTTCAAAAAGAAAACATACAGACGTCCAATAGTCAGTGGGAAGGGTGCTCCACATGGTTATTTCACACCCACCAGGTGTGAAACCAAGTCAAAACTACTTAAAAAATCAAACATTGTCTAGAATATATATATTTTTTAAATCACACAGGATCTCATATATTGATCATGGGAATGTAATTTAGTAGTGACTTTGGCCATTTCTTATAAAGTGAAACATACTACATGATCCAGCAATACCAATCCTAAGAATTTTCTCAAAAGAAATGAAAATATAGCTGTACAGTAGCTTTACTTATAACACCCCCAAATGGAAACAGTTTAAATGTTCATTACCATTGAATGAAGAAACTATGGTGGTATGTCAATAAAATGAAAAACTACTCAACAACAACAAAATGAACTGCTGACACAAGAGAGATGAATTTCAAAAACATTTTGTTAAGGGAAAGAAGCTGGATACAGAAGAGTACATACTAAATGAATCCTTGTGTAGTTAACTCTAGAAAAAAAACAAATGGTGAAAGAAATCAGAATAATTTTATATTTGGGAGGCAAATGGGAGGGAACTCGCAGGAGTGATAGAAATGTTTTGATTGTTGTTTTAAGTCTTGTTTTGTGGTCATGGTTACAAGGTAATGTGCATTTGTCAAAACCAATTAAATTGAACACTTAAGATCAATACATTTTATTGTAGGAAAGAATGCATCAACAAAAAAAAGAGAGATGGGGATTAACAAAAAAACAACAACACTTTTTAATAAAAATCACACACAGGGAAGATTAAAAAAAAAAAAAAAGGATGATAGAAATGGGCGTATAAGTGCCAACATCTGGATAATAGGAGCCCTAGGAAAAGAAAATAAATCAAGGGAGGAAATAATAAAGATAATTTTAGAAGTAAAAAAAAAAAAAAGATGAAAGATCTCAATTTGAAAGAGACCCCAATATACCAAACAGGACAAATGGAGGAAAAAAGCACAATTAGAAATATTATAGTGAATATTAAAGACAACAAAAATAGCTCTATCCAGTTTGGCTCAGTGGATGGAGCATCAGACTGTGAACTGAAAGGTCCTGGGTACAATTCTGGTCAAGGTACCTGACCAGGTTGTGGGTTCAATACCCCATAGGGGGTGTACAGGAGGCAGCCGATCAATGATTCTTTTTCATCATTGATGTTTCTATCTCTCTCTTCCTCTCCTTTACTCTCTGAAATCAATGAAAATATGTTTTAAAAAAGACAACACAAACATTCTAAAAGTTCAGAGGAACAGAACTTTTAAAGGAATAAGTATCAAACTGAATTGACCAAAGTACCAAAGAAAAGAATTTGAACTGAGAATTTTATATCTAGCTAAACTGTCATTCAAATCATTTAAACTGTTTCCATTTGGGGGCATCCTATATAATAAAGAGCTAATGGTCATCATACCCTCATGTTGTGATGCCCTCATGCCATAAGAGCCGATCACCAGGAGGCTGCATGTGCAGCAGGCACATGTGGGTGGGCGGGGACTTGACGCTGCTGCTGCCCAGGGCCAGCCCAAGGCTCAGATGAGCCGAAGCTCAGGTAAGCTGAGGCGGCCGGCAGTGGCAGCAGCAGAGGCATGATAGGGATGGTGGCTTCCCCTAATCTGCCAGATCTCCTCCAGCAGAGGGAAGCCAGACTGTGGCTTAGGCTGGGGTCCAGGCAGAGGCAATTATGGATGATCAGGGCAAGCAGACAGAGGGGTTAGGGGCAATCAGGCAGGCAGACAGGTGAGTGGTTAGGAGCCAACAGTCCCAGATTGCAAGAGGTATGTCTGTCTGTGGGCAGTCGGACATCCCCCAAGGGGTTCCAAATTGGAGAGGGTGCAGACCAGGCTGAGAGAACCTCCCCCAACGCCTCCTCCCCTGCACAAATTTTGTGCATCAGGCCTCTAGTTATAAATAAAGCTCCTATGAACACTTATGTGTGAATCTTTGTACAGGTATATTTTCATTTCACTTGAGCAAAGCCTTAGGATTGGAATTGCTGGATCATGTTTCACTTTATAAGAAATGGCCAAAGCCACTATACTAAATTACATTTCCACGTTCAAGGGGCCCATGTTTATACAAAAAGACCATATTTTTTTCCAAAATAACTGCTTACTAAGTATAGAAACAAATTCCACAGATGATATTAAAGATATGTGAAGGTTGACCAAATAACTTAGTTTAAAGTTTACTGTTAACAAAATTCACAGATCAAAGAAAAGAACAAGAACATCTATCTCAAATAACTCAGAATTAAAAATTGCAGATAATTTTAATCTGATGTCTAGGGGGCTGATGGGCATTTTGATGAAGAAGGGGAAGAGGGAGACCAGGGGGAATGAGAAAATGCTAATCTTGTCTTTGTGGGGGAAAGCTATAGCTATTTTTAAGTAATTAACATTAAAAATAAAACAGAAACATCAAGATAAATTGGAATAAAAAAGCAGGATGATAGAAACAAAGTACATACACACATTCTTTTCAGGAACACTCAAACATTTTATAAAAATTGACCAGAGCTCTAGCCGGTTTGGCTCAGTTGATAAGAGTGTCAGCCTGTGGACCAAAGGGTCCTGGGTTCAATTCCAGCCAAGGGCACGTGCCCAGGTTGAGGGCTCAATCCCCAGTAGGGGGTATGCAGGAGGCAGCTGATCAATGATTCTCTCTCATCATTGATGTTTCTATCCCTCTCTCTCTCTCCCTTCCTCTCTGAAATCAATAAAAAGATATTTTTTTTAAAAAAATGACAAGAGCTCAAGCCTCATATTTTAAATAGCAGGGTTTCACATAGTTTACATTCTCTGACCATGGTACAATTAAGTTATGTACTTAGAACTGACTGATGATAAAAACACTTATAGATGGAATGTAGCAAAGAAAGGTTAAAAATTAAGTAGCTAACTGTCTGTCCAACACTTAGAAAAATAGAAACCTTCTCAAAATAAAAGGAGATTCTATAAAGCAGAAATGAACAAAACAGGAAACAAAGACTCAATTGAGATAAAAGCCACCATAAAAGTTGGTATTTTTTAAAAAGTCAATAAACTTCAGGTAATAGTAATATAAGAAAAGAGAGAGAGAGAGAGAGAGAGAGAGAGAGAGAGAGAGAGAGAGAGAGAGAGAGAACACAACTGTAATGGAAAGAATACTAAGGAAATGCTATAAGCAAACTTATGTCAATATTTGAAAAAGTAGATTAAATGCATATATTCCTAAAAACATAACTTATCAAAACTGATTCAAGAAGAAATAAAGATCCTGAATAATATATTTTAAACAGTAGTTAAAATTTTCCACGGAGGAAACATAGGCCAAGATTATTTTGAAGGTGACTTATATTAGACTTCAAGAAACTCATTATCTCGTTTACCCAAATATTGCAAAAGAACAGTAAAAGAGAAAATATTGCCAACTAATTTTATAAAGCCATTATAATTGCAATTCCAAGGCAGAAAAGTACATTAAAAGTGAAAATTAGAGGCACATTTTATTCATGCAAATTTATATAATTCTAAACAAGATATTATTAGACCATAACCAAATATCATATAATAAACAAATTAGGTTTATCCTAGGAATACTTTAACAGATTAAAAGAGAAAAGCCATATAATCATCTCAAGACACTTTTTGAATGAATTTAGTACAATTCAACACAAATTATTACTTTAAAAACACTCTCAGTAAGTTATGAATAGATAAAAGCTTCCTTAACCAGAAAAAAAAGAAATTTATAAAAAATATGTAACACATATATTCTAAGTGGGGAAACTTTAGAACATTCTCTCTAAAATAAAAATCAAAGAAAAGATACTTTGTACCACTATTTTTATGTAAGATTGTACTGCCAGTCCTAGACAGTGCAATAACATAAGAAAAAAATTAAAAGCATAATTAAAAACACACACACGCGCGCGCGCACACACACACACATACAAAAAGATATCATTATTTGTAACGGAGAATCTACAGACAGATAATTGGAAAAAGAGTTGAGCAAGTTAGTTTGATAATATCAAAATGCAAAAACATCTACTGCATTTCTATATCTCAGCAACAAAGTCAACTGGGAAAAAAGAAAAAATGGGAATCTAGAGAGAAAAAAATTGAATTGAATGTCTCTCTTATACTATAGGGATCAAGGCCTTAAATGTGAAGAAGAAAAAAAAACCTAACACACACACACACACACACACACACACACACATTTAGTAGAAACTGTAGGGGATGAGGCACACTTTCTTAAACAAGACCACAAACTGTTAAACAAAACACTAACTGTTAAATCACACTCTATTAAATTTTAGAATTCCCATTCCCAAAACATGATGAGACTCAGGAATATAAAGAACTATCACAAATTACTATGAAAAGGCCCCCTCCCCAAAAAAGGGTGGCGGGGGGGGGGGGGAGAAGACAAATAGAAAAAGAGGCAAAAGAGAACTCACACACGTACTCATACAAACTTACTCAGCCTCACTGGTAACCAGGGAGCTGCAAATGAAGTCTACAACGAGAAATCCTTATCCTTATCTGGTTGGAAAAAATTAAAAGTCCAATAATACTGTGTATTACCGAAGATGCCGGCCATCAGGACTTCTCCTACAATACATTACTGGTGGGAATGTAAACAGATACAATTATCGTGGAAAACAGTTTGCTCCTCTCTTGTTAACACTGAACCAATGTTCACAGACCCTATGACCCAATAACCCCACCCACTGGTATATATCAAGAGAAGATCTCTACGCTCATTCATTAGAAAGCATGTACATGAATATTCATAGGTGCCTTTTCCACACTAGGAAAAACTTGAAACCAACCCAAATGCCATTAACAAGAAGTTGAGCAAATAAAACCTGTGGAACGGTTGCCCAGTGGAATATCAGACACAATGAAAAAGAATTACAATTCCATGCAACAATATGGATGGGTCTCAGCAACACCAAATTGAATGAACAAAACATGTCTCAGGAGATTGTGCATGACAACCTCTCATAGAGATATATATTTTTCACCTATATGATTTTTTTTTCTCATTAAGCTTTGTTTTAATGGGTCTCAAAATTCTGGGACAGGTAAATACTAATCAAAAAAGGCAAAGGGGCCCAGCTAGCATGGCTTGACCTATGAACCAGGAGGTCACCGGTTCAATTCCCGGTCAGGACACATGCCCAGGTTGCGGGCTCGATCCCCAGTAGGGAGTGTGCAGGAGACAGCCAATCAATGATTCTCTCTCATCACTGATGTTTCTACCTCTCTCCCTCTCTGAAATAAAATATATATTTTAAAAATTAGTAAATATCTAAATAAAAAGGCAAAGGGAATGAGAAACTCCAGATACCAATATATGAAACATATATATTTTATAATAATAATACTAATAAAAATAATTTCAAAAGGCAAGAAAATGAGAAACCCCAGATTCAGGCTAGTGGTTACCCCACGTGAAGGAGGGTAGCTGGGAGAGGGCTGAAGGAGTCCAAAGGACAATGTTAATTACTGTCACTATTCTAGCCCTGGATAATAGTTCATAGGTATTTTAAATTTATTTTTCATGGACCAATGATGAGAGTGCTTGCAACATGGATCATGAGTAATCCATATCTAGGCCCCAGGTCCATAAAATAATTTAAATGAAAACAAAAATGCTCAGTCAGTATTCACATTTCGCCAAGCACTGTGGGAAGTTGTTGACATGCATTATAGCACCCTGAATCCTCAACAAACTTTTAAGCCGAAAGCATTCAGAAGTCCCCCCCTCACCGTGGCTCTGTCTTCAGAGGTTCCGGTTACCTGCAGTCATTCACAGTCTGAAAATATTAAGTGGAAAATTCAAGAAATAAACAATTCATAAGTTTTAAATTGTGCACCGTTCTGAGTAGCGTGAGCTCTCTCGCTGTCCCGCGCCAGCC
Organism: Pipistrellus nathusii; assembly: GCA_963693515.1. Taxonomy (NCBI): domain Eukaryota; kingdom Metazoa; phylum Chordata; class Mammalia; order Chiroptera; family Vespertilionidae; genus Pipistrellus; species Pipistrellus nathusii. The sequence goes on along the minus strand of OY882859.1, from coordinate 11,664,532 downwards.
TGGCCAGTGGCACTGAGTGGCCACCTCAGTGACCAGACGGCCTGCAGCGGCATCGCCGATTTTACTTATAAAGCGCTAAATTGGTGATGCTGGCAATTCGGACTTGCCCAAGAGAAGCCGTGAAGTGCTTCCTTCAATGAAAAGATGAGTACAGGACAATAAGACAGTTTGAGAGAGGCCCCATTCATGTAGTAACATTTATTGCAGTGCGTTGCTGAAATTGTTCTACTTCATTATTGGCTACTGTGGGTAATCTCTCACCGTGCCTATTTTATAAATTAACTGTGACCATAGGTGTTTGGTTCACCCACAGTTCCAGGCATGCATTGGGGTCTTGAAACCTATTCCCTGTGGGTAAACGGGGACTCCTGTAGGGCTAGCCCTGTTGTCAGAGCAAACTTGGCCAGGATCAATCCCAAAGACCCCCATCTCTGAACGACCCTTAACCAGGCCCCTGAGCCACACCTTCCCCCTGTCAAACCAGTCAGGATATGTACTTCTCCTGGCAAACAGCGATGAGCAAATGTCAGCCTGAGCCAGAGCGGTTGGGAGGGCACATTGGAGAGAAGTTAGTTGGTGGCTGGGGACCTAGATCCAGTCCCGCCCCCTCCCATTGTGACCTTGGGAGGAGTCGCTTCCTGCTGGGCTCAGCTGCCCCGTTGGTCCCAGGGGAGGGTGGGAGTGTCCAGCTTCAAAGGCCATTCCTGCTCCAACCGCTTTTACTGAGTCATTCAACCAACGACGGGAGGTCACCCTAACCCTTCCTTCTCCTGGCCCCTGCTCCTGCCTCCAGAGCCCATCGGACATCCACAAGCTCATCTTCCTGACATCATCCCCTGGCCCCGGCCCGGCCAGACCTGACGTGGCCCTGCTCGCCCCTCGGGATTTCCGCGCTGGCTGATCCCTTGCCAGGAACACTTGCTTGGCTCGCTTCCTCTCATTCTCCAGCTCAAAGGCCACGTTCTCCGAGTCCTTCCTGCTCCCACGGCGTGAAGAAGCCCCCCCCCCCCCACACACACACACACACCCCAGCCCCTCACTGAGGCACAAGCCAGTGTATCCTCTTCCCAGTGCTCAGCGCTGCCTGGAACTAAGGACCTGCTGCCCAGCTCCTCCAGCGCAATGGGGCTCCGGGGGGAGAGGCTGTGCAGCTCGCTGCCGCATCCTCTGGAACCACGTCAGCCAGAAGGTGCTCGGCAAATACTCTTTGGAGAAAAAGCAAGCAGACGAGACCGGATGTGCCTCCTCCAGAAACCCGTGGTGGTCATTCTGCCCAGGGAGGGCATGCAGGTGGCCTCCTCTGCCCCACGGCTCTGGCCGTTTCCTGTACCCCAACACCACCGGGCCTCTGTCTGGATCTGCTAACACAGCCATCTCCCCACACACCGGTGCTCTCTGAAAGCAAAAACTGAACCAGGTCCATCTGTGAATTCCAACACCAAGCCCTGAGCCCAGCTGGCACTGGGCTAAGGAAAGGTTTGTTGAATGAATGAATGAATGAATGTGCTCCTGTATTCACTTGCCCGCTTCCTGACTCTGCTTTCTCCTTCTCCCCCTCGACAGGTGCCAAAAACCAGTACCCCCCCTTCCCTCCCCAGGACAAGAAAGGCCACTCCCACAGGAACTTCCTAGAACAGGGCAGCCCTGTTCTTCTCCCGCTTCCGGGCAAAGCTGGAGGCCAGCGCCACCCTTTGTCACAGGGATCGTCAGGGTCCTGGTCCGTTTGTCGAGACAGGTGTTCTCCCCATGTTTTGCCCTCGTTGATGGGACAAGGAGGTGGACAGGCCTGCCTGGGAGCCCCAGCCCCAGCCCCAGCTAGAGGCTTCACACGCTGAGCACTGCCTGGCCAGGGGCCAGTCAGGAAACACTTGATTATTCAAGTCGTGTAGCGACCCAGCAGGAAAGGAAGGGCCTCCTTTAAAAGGGGGAGCGGGGCCGGCAGGCCTGCCGGGGCCCTGGGTGCACAGGGAGGAAATTTCAGAGCAGAGTTGTCACACGAGCCAGCGCACCGAGATTTTCCGCCCCAAGAAGACACTGGAAGCTTGAGATAGAGCCCAGGAGGGCCGGGCCCGAGGCCAGGGGCCTGGACTGAGGCCGGGGCCCGTCCGCCACGGAGGTGTCCGAGTGAGCAGCGGCTTCAGCCAGGCTAGCGGCTCTGGCCTTCCCCTGACCCTGGTCCTGGAGACGCCAGGACTGCCCACCGGGCTCCCCGCCTCCGTCTCTCGCTCACCCCGGGAATCGCGCAGGGGACAGATAAGCTGCGCTCCTCAGCTCAGGGAGCAGGAAGTGTCACAGAGTCCATCGCAGCCTACTATCCCCTCCCCGAGCCAACTCCGGGAAACCGGCAGGTTCAAGAAGAGTTTAAGCATCTGGCCTGCAGAGATTTGTCTAATGAAGTGATTGCAGGCCCGCACTCTGGAGCAGGCTGCCCAGGCTCCAATTCCAGCTTCGCCATTTATGAGCTGCATGACCTTGGGTCAGTCCCTTCCCTCCTCTGGGCTTCTATTCACCTGTGAAAAACAGAGATTCCAGCGCCCACCCTGGGAGGTTAAGAGGACCAAATATCAAAGGGTGTGGAAAGCACTTACTTAGCAGGCCCCGTATAGCCATTCAATGAATTAAACAAATTAAGACCGTCTGGACCAGATATCCCCAAGACAGACTCGTCTCCCTCACCAGAGCCAAAAGGGGAAAGACTCCAGGCTCCGGGTTCAAACCCCAGTGCCACCACCCACCAGCTCTGCAGCCCCGGGCAAGTAACGCAACCATACTAAGCCCCAGTTTTGGCTCTACATACTACAAATGGCAGCGGTATCTCCCTCCAGCCTGGTATCTCCCTCCATGCTGCTGGGCAATGCCAAGGAACCAGGAAGCTGGCACAAGTCAGGGCTGCCCCAGACAGGGTAAGCGGACTGAGTGGCTTCCCTTCCTGGGAACCTCCACCTGGCCCCAGCTGCAAGGCTGTGATGTACCAGTGGTCCTTCCTTCACCAAATGTGTGTTAAGTGCATGCTATGCACCAAGAAGCATGGTGCATACAGATGTGTTACTCCATGTACAGCCATTGCTATTTTTAAAAAATATATTTTATTGATTTTCTTACAGAGAGGAAGGGAGAGGAATAGAGAGTTAGAAACATCGATGAGAGAGAAACATCGATCCGCCGCCTCCTGCACACTCCCCACTGGGGATGTGCCCGCAACCAAGGTACATGCCCTTGACTGGAATCGAACCTGGGACCCTTCAGTCCGCAGGCCCATGCTCTATCCGCTGGACCAAACCTGTTAGGGCAAGCCATTGTTGTTGTTTATTATTATTATTATTATTATTATTTTAAAAATTGAGGTTAGGCACTAGGGGTATGTTTGTGAAGAAAATGGACAGAGAATGGTCTGAGGGATGACACTGGGGGAACCCACACCCGACAAAGGGCCTGAGCCATCGATAGGAAAGCTGGGTTGACCTGCTGCCAATCACCAACAAAGCATTCATGAGTCGTGTCATCCATGTGAGATGAAGGTCCAGTGGAGATCTAGGCGGGGCAGCCCGGCTCAGCCTGGGTGGCTCAGGTGTCCAGCCAGCAGGACAACCTCACAGGCTTCCCCCCGGAAACCAAGCCCTGCTGGGCGCAGAGGCCCTGCCGGGCGTGGCAGCCGTTCACTCACTCAAACCCTTGTGACCCGGTGAGACACGGGCTTCCCGCCCTTCAGGAGCTCCTGCTCAGAGCCAGGCGCGATGCGGATCATCAGATGACAAAGGACTCGAGATTTCTAGGCAAGATCGAGAAAAGCAGCCGCGATGCCAACTGGCCACTCAGGCAGGGAGGGCCCTGCAGGGGTGGGGCAGCAGGTGCGAAGGCAGAGATGCGAGAGGCCGGGACACATTAACAAAGACCTGGGGTCCTGACCAGAGGCTGAGGGCTGGTCGTGCCATTGATTGGACTTGAGCCTCAGCACCCCTTTTGCAAAAGGAAGAGAATACTGTACTGGGCCGCCTGAGGAGTCAGTGCGTTCATGAATGAGAAAGGGCTTTAAAAACTGGAAAGTGTGATAGGGGCCTGTAAACTGAGGTTGGGGGTATTAGAGTAGCTCACCCAGCGTCTCATGGCTGATGAAAACAGGAACTAGCCCTAAGGGGTTTGGCTCAGTGGATAGAGCATCGGCCTGCAGACTGAAGGGTCCAGGTTTGATTCCAGTCAAGGGAATGTACCTTGGTTGCAGGCTCCTCCCCGGCCCGGATCCTGGTCAAGGCTCATGCAGGAGGCAACCAATCGATGTGTTTCTCTCACATCGATGTTCCTCTCTCTCTTTCCCTCTCTTCCACTCTCCCTAAAAATCAGTGGGGAGATATCCTTAGGTGAGGATTAACCAAAAAAAAAAAAAAGAGAGAGAAAAATAAAAGCGTGAATGCATAGAAAGCCCTTAGCAGAGTGGCTGGGTGCCAAATAAATATCCGGTAAATGTTAATAGCTCTTCTTAATACTGTTCCTATTACTATTGATCCAATTACTACTATTGTTACAGAGGGTGGGGGAGGGGGAGCCAAGCTCTGCAGGACCATCTAAACCACCCTCCTCCCTGCACTCTTACTTTCAGCCTGGGTTGACCTTGAGCACAGCTCTGAGCCCCATGGGGGGTCCCCACCCCACCGCAGGGTGGGATCTGGGCAGTCTCTCTGGGTTCCTCCTGCTCTCCCAGACAAGACAAAGGAAAAGAAGACTCAGAAGCTTAGTGCCACTGACCTGGGTGCCACCCGGGCCTGTCCCTCTTCCACCCTTGTCCACACAATAATTAAATCTAATTTGGTTCTGGGATGTCCTTCAATCTCGCGTGCCAACTCTAAGGAGTTGATAGTGGCCGCCTGGAGGACTGCATTTAGAAGGAATTTGAGGTTTAGAGGGAAAAACAGCCGTGGTGATTAGTGATGTCTGCCATGCGTGCAGGACAGGGGCGGGGCAGCATGCATGCCAACTGTTTGCCACACATGAAGGGGAAGAGCCCTGAGGCCTTCCCTCACTCGGTGCAAGCCGTAGTGGTCAGGCAGGGTAACCCAACTCCAGAAGAGGGAAAGGACTTGCCTACGGTCACACAGCTTGAGATGGCAGATTCAAACACAAGTCCCTCTGGGTTCCTAAGGATGCTTCCGGATAAGACTATATTTCTTTTTCTTTTTCTTTTCTTTCCTTTAATATATTTTATTGATTTTTTTTTAACAGAGAGGAAGGGAGAGGGATAGAGAGAAACATCGATGAGAAACATCGATCAGCTGCCTCTTGCACACCCCCCACTGGGGATGTGCCTGCAACCAAGGTACATGCCCTTGACCAGAATCGAACCCGGGACCTTTCAGTCCACAGGCTGACGCTCTATCCACTGAGCCAAACCGGTTTCAGCCTATTTCCTTTTCTTGATGAGAAGAGGTGTCCAGGCCCAGACCCACGGGGAGAACAGATGCTTCTGCCCAATCAGGAGTTCCTATGCTTGGTCCCTCCCTCTGAGACCTTCCACCCACATCACTTTGCTAACCCCAAGGACAGAGGGATGGTTTCACTGGGGACAAATGTACACATCGAAGTTCCCTGAGGGCTTACATGCAAACATAAAAAATTTGAATCCAGTGGCCAATCTGGTTGAGCAAGAAAGCATCTCCACTTTCCAGCTGTGTGACACCGAGAAAGTTACTCGGCTCCTCTGAGCCTCAGTTTCCCTTCTGTAAAATGGAGAGGATAACAAGCGAAATACGAAAAGGTCATTCACAGAGATTGGCTCCGTTCCTGACACTGAGCAAGACCTTCAACGTTAATCACGAGGATTAAGAGGAAAATTTAAAACACAGCATTTGCACCCAGGAACACTCAGGGGGTGCACGCAGGGGCGTGGGCCCGCTGCGGAGAGGAAGTCTGTCTATCTTCGACATCTTGATAACTGAAGCTGAAATATGAGGTGCTCTATTCTATGACTTCAACACACAGGGAAGGAACTGGGCTCTTCTCGGAGGCTGGCTTGTGGAGAAGGAAGCAGCCTTGGAGGGGTGCAGGGGCAATGGTGGGGGACAAATGGGGATGTTTCCGCTTCCCGGCTGACTCAGGGCCCATTTCCTCATCTGTAACACGGAGATCATGTTACACACATGCAGTACTGGCTGCTCTGAGACTAGGGATTCCAGGTGAGGCACTGAACACCACACTCGATACGGCAAGGTTAGCCGTGTGTGCCGGTGGGAGGGGTAGCAGAGAAAACAGCCGGTATAGAAGGTCATGCCGGAGGGAAGGAGGGGAGGAGCCAAGAATTAGCTGAGACACTTTGACCCAGCATGGTGGCAGATGAATAAGTTATTCACTCTATGTATTAAGAGGCCGGTAAGTCAAAGTGGGAACAGGTGGAAGGAGAAAGACAAATGATAAAGGCCAAGTCTGCTTCAATCCAGGGGCAGCCAACCATGAGGCCTGGGGGATGATGGCACGGAAACCTGAGAGCCTCGGCCTGCGGTCTGAGAGGGTCCCCACCCTGTGGTCTCGCAGACAAAAAAAAGGTGGGTCCGAAAAGGCAAGCGCTTGCCCTTCACCGAAACTCACATGGGAGAGCCTTTTCAAGGTTCTCCCAGCCTCCCCTCTGCTCTCCTCCCTTCCCTGGATCAGGATGGGGTGCCAGGGGCCCCTGGGGGAGGGGGTGACACCCCAGGTGTCTGCCCTCTGAGTCTCAGTCTCTTCAACTAAAACAGCCTCGTGGCCAGCGTCCTTATAAAATGCTGCTTCCCACAAGGGCAGGCACGTCTCTGAACTCTGCAGGCTCTAGACCCCGGCTACTGTCAGGAATCCGAGCCCCCCTCGCTTATACCTTATACCCCCGGGGCTGTTTGTGGCCCTCCTAGACTCTCCCATCTAAGCCGCTGCCCCGGAGCTTGGTTGTAGCGATTCGGAGATCTGTGCTGCGGCCACGGTGCCAGCTGTCAGCGCCAGGTCCGCTCCCAGCGGAGGGAGGGGAACAGAGAACTGTGATTCAGAGCACAAGGTGGTGTTTCTTGTCTGTGAAATGGTGACATATGACTACGTTCTTCGGAAGTATTAGGTAAGATGGCAGATGGCCAGGGAGTCCCTTCCCCCAGGACTGAAGCAGCCAGCACTGCCTGACCCCCCAGGAGTAGGCCCCAGGCTCTGCTCTCTGAGCCCCAACAGGCTGGCACTCTGTCACCCCCAAATCTCCAGAGCCTGTAGACTATGCCTGGGACCCCCAAAACAGGAAGAAAGCTCCCTCCGCCTAGCCAACATGTCAGAGACCCTGCCAGGCCACAGAAGGACGGATGTCCATGTATCCCATGTTCCCATCCTGAGCTCCAGGGGCTGGCCCACGCTTCTTGCAATCACCCAGATGAAGCCTGAGTCCTCCTTCCTCGGCCTCCGGCACTTAGCTCAGAAACTGCAAACTCAGAAGGCAGGTAGCTAACGTGGAAGAGCCCAGTGGGCTGGAGGGAGGGAGTGGTGGGGACCGTGGTCAAGTGGACAGAGCAGTTGCTGATTAGTTCCAGTCCTGGTGGTGGACAGCGATGTGGCCCCCTGTGGCTCAGCCATCCACCACATCTGTCTCTGGCCACTGGAGGAGGGCAGTGTGTGACTGACCTGCCATAATCTAGGCCGTACATGTTCAAGGACCAGTTGACAAAACTAGACCCATTTCAAATCGTAGGTCCGTCTCATTCCCCCCCACTCCTGCTCCTCCGGCATCCTGGTTTGCAAACGAGGAAGCGGAGGACCAGGGAGAGGAAATGACTCCCCCAAGGTCACACAGATAGCGCACCCACAGGTCAAGGACTTAAACTCTACTCTTCGGAGCTGAAGATCTTTCTCTACCAACCCCACACTCTCTCTGTATCCTCCCTTGAACCATTCTTTCTTTTCAAAAATAAACATAAGAATAGGTTCATTAGGCAGGATACACACCCAATTCACAACGGTGGTTACTTTGGGGAAGGTGGCGCCTGGAGCTGGGAGACTGAATCCGTAGTCCAACGCTGCCCTCTGCGGCTGAGTGACCCTGCACGCATCCTCCCCTCCGGGGCCCCAGCCTCCCAGGTCTGCTGCAGAGCAGCCAGCAGCCGGAGCCAGCCTCTAAATGCCTTCCAGCCCTGAAATCCTAGGCATCTGTGAGGTCTCCTTTCTGGCCAGGCACGGCCTCAGAAGAACATAAAATAGTAATAATAATTATAATGGGAAAGGCAAGTCCCCACGAAGCAGGAAGGAACACTACAATTTTTAGTGAAACCCGACTCCCGGTTACTGGAATTCAGAAGGGACGATGGTAATACTTGGGCAGTTTAACCACCAGCCTACAGTTAAACAAAAACACATCTGGTTTAACTTCAATTTCCTCATCTCCCCCCCACCCCCTACCCTCATCTCAAATGTTACCCCTTCATTTGAGAAGTCAAATTAAATGCAAACAATTGATTTCAGGCCACAGCGAGGTTGAGGATTCCAGCATGGAAAACTTTAAGTATGAAGCTTTTCTGGGAGCAATTAGGAAATGTTGGGGGGTGGTATGGGGAGGTGGAAAAACATGGAGACTGTTCTGGAATGTTCTTTGGACACCGAGCATCCTTTAGAAGTTGCTGAAGGCCTCATGGGAACCTAACAGTCAGAGAGGCCAAGTGACTTGCCCCAGGTCATCCAGCTAGGAGTGGAACCCAAGATGCTGTCCCCCGCGCCAGCATGTCCCTTGCTACCTCTGGGCCTTCCCTCTGGCCTCCGGGACCACGTGTGCTGAAGGATAATGCTGCTGACTCTGTCCCACAAGGAACAGCTTCTCAATGACAGTCACTCACACAGGTTCAGGCCGGTGCTGAAAAACCATTAATGGTCTTGCTGGCCCCTCATCGCAATGCTTCAAAGTACGTATTATTAACCTACTTTCCATATGGTTTCCTCAATCTGAGGCTCAGAAAGGGAGAGTGACCTGTGCAGAGTCACAGAGCCACGCTGGGAATGAGCCTCCAATCTACTGCCCCCGCTGCCCTCTCAAAGTGAGGACATCTCTAGAAGGAAAAAGAAAAGACACACACACACACACTCACACCGCACAGCCCAACCTCAGCCAGTGCCGGGGCGCTGAGTCAGCATTCCTGTGGCCGCGGGGAGATTTCTGAGCGCCCGGTTCTCAGCCCAGCTCGCTCACTCTCCCCGCAATGTCGAGCGCTGGCGTTTGTATTGATAACTCTGGTTTCTATTTCAAGGTGAGAACTTGAGGCTATGCTGCTGGGTCCTGCCCCCGGATGAAGAGGCCTCATCCCCAGAGATGGGTGCAACAGGGGAGGTCACGAGATTTGGAATTCTAGACACCCATCCAGCCCCAGCTCCCCCAGGTAGCGTGTGCATCCTGGACGAGTCGTTTCTCCTCTCCGAGACCTGCTTTTGCAGGTGTGGAGTCAGGACTACATCTAGCTTGCCGGGAACGTCGGTGTGTAAGCCAGAGAACATGCAGGGCTTGAGTCTGAGTTCACCCCATTTCCAAGCTGGGACACTTGGAGGCTCAAGAACAGGCGACCCTCCGGCCCCCCCCTGCAGAGATAATAGCCTCAAGCACAGAGCCCAGGCTCCTGGCCAAGGCTGTGTTTAGGATGGTAGGCATCGGAATGTGGGCAAGGAGGGTGCCAGCCCATCAGAGAGTGGGCAAGAACCTCCATGGAGGTGGGTGATGGGTTCCAGGGCTCAGGGTCAGTGACATAACCATCTACCGAGGCTCAGCATTGCGTTTTCTGCCAAGATTAGAGCTGATGACAGGCAATATTTTCTTAAGCACAGACGCTGGCCAACCACTTGGCATACATTAATCTAGACCTCACCACCTGAGAGTACTATTCACCCATCGCCTCAGCCTGAAGGAGGGGACCATGGCATTATGGGGGACAGAACTCTTCCAGGTCACACAGTGAGGTTGACAACCTTGTCTATTCGTGAGGACCAAAATCCCTTTCCGTGGGAATTGCTTGATTCCAATTCTGTACCATCTATTTCAAAGCCTGAAAGAAAAGTTTGTTATGCAAATGTCTGAATGTCCGGGCTTTTGCCTGCTTAATTTACTGCTCTATCCCCAGGGCTGTTAAATTTTGTTCCTTCCCTCCTTACATTTCTCACAATAGTCTAACGGGAGAGACCTACTCCCGTTTGACAGGTGGGGCCATGGACACAGACACCAAGCCGGTCTCTGCCAGGAAGCTGTGTCCAGGAGTAGCTTTTGCTTATGGAATCCAGAGGCACGGAGTTCAGGGAGGAAGAGGGTGGCAGAGGCGCAAGGGCAGGGGCATGGAGTGGAGTGGGTGGATGGACTGGGACACACAGGTGGGGAGGACTAGGTTTGAAGGGGGCCGGTCTGGAGGGTGGTGGGAGGCAGGACTGAGCCCTAGAAGGGCCAGAAGGAGGAATACGGTGTGAGCGTGGGAAGTAGGAGGCTAAGGTTATAGGGTTGAGAGTCAGGATCAAATCCTGATCTCTATTTGCTTAACTTCTTAAGGAGTGGGTGTACCGGCTTAACTTCTCTGAGCCTCACTCCCGCCATCTGCAAACACTGTGCTGCCCGCCAGGTGTTGGAGAAGGTCTGGGCTCGGAAGGCACTCAGGCAGTTGCTTCCTCTTTTCTGGAGGGGAGCCCACACCTGCCCGCTGGGATACCCCGCTCCTGGCCCGGTCCCACCAGAGAATCACCCGTCTCTGGGTCTTTGGGGTCCCCCCATCCCCATTAAGTGTTGGGAAGGGTCAGAGAGGCGTCGTTGGGGAAGACTGGCTTCCTCAGCGGCCCGTCCCACCAGTGTAGACCATGCATTGAACCCTTTGTTACCAGACTGGGCCTGGGACCAGCCCTGAGCGACCACTCACCGGGCACACGCCCCTCGGCTCCGGGGGCTCCAGAGCTGGACCCACGGCTGCTGAGCCCACCCCCCGGACACTCACCCACCCGCCGAGAGGCCCTTTCTCCTCCCCTGCGGCTCCCGGACCCTGGCGCCCCCTCCCTCCACTGTCCCCAGCTCTGCCCCAATCCCTTTAGACCCCACGAGGGCAGCCCAGCCTCCCCCCGCTGCTTGGGGGGCCTGGGCTGGTAGGTGGGAGGCGGGAGAGGGCACCGGGCCGGGGCCGGGCTGGAGCCGGAGTCTCCGGATCTCCGGCCAACGGTCCACCATGGGCCGCTCGGTCCCGGGCGCGGGGGTGGGGCGGGGGCGGGGTGCCGGCGCCTGGGCCGAGGGAGGAGGCAGAGGAGCCCGGGACCGGGACCTCCAGTCCTCGCTTCGCGGAAGCCACGTCCAACCTCGGGCCGCCGCCGCCCAGCGCGCCCCCCGGGGGCCCGGACGCGCGAGGACCAGTGCCCGGGGGTCCCCGTGGCGCGGAGGCCCGGCCCGGCCACCGACACCCTCCGCGCCGCCGTCCGGGGCGAGCGGAGGACGTGGGAGGGGCCGGGAGCAGCCACGTTCTCGGGGTCCCGGGGTCCCGGGGGCCGGGCAGCCTCGAGTCCTTACCTGGCAGAGCCCCGGGTGGGTCTGTCCGGCACGAGGGACGCGGGTGAGGACGCGGAGCTTGAGGGCGCGGAGCGGGCGCACGATGCTGCCCGGGCCACCGCCCCCGCGGGCTTATAAAGGCGGCCCCGGGCCCGAGCTGCCGGGGCAGCCCTCACCCACCCCGGCCCCGGCCCTCCGCCCCCTCCCGCCCCCGGCCTCCCCGCCCCCGGCCGCCCCGCCCCCGGCCCAGCCCGGCCCGGCCCGCCGTGCTGACCACGCGTCCAGGGCGCCCCCTGCCGGGGATCGGGGCGCACCCCGACTCCGCTCCCTCCTTCCCCCTCCCCCCCTGCGCGGAGCTGGGGCAGGAGCTGGTGTCCCGCCGTCGGTTCCGTTGGTTCCGTGGGCTCCGCCGCTCCCGAAGCCCTCGGTCCCCCTCCAGCTCCGGCTCCCGGGCTCCCGGGCTCCCGGGCTCCCGGGCTCTCGGGCTCCCGGGCTCCCGGGCTCCCAGGCGCAGCGCCCCCTCTGCCCGCCTCTCCGCGGGGCCCTTCTGGTCTCTGTGCCTCCAGCTCCAACTCGGTTCCGTGCGGTTGTGGGAGTCTGTCCGGCGCTCTCTGTCCTGTCTGACCCTCTCTGTGCATCTGTCTCTGCCTGTCTCTCTACTCTTTGTCTCTCTCCATCTCTGTCCACGTGTCCCTGTCCCTGTCTCTGTCCACCTGTGTCTCTGAGCCTCTTCCTCGGCCTCTCTCCTTCCCATCCGCCCCTGACCCTTAGCCTCTTCTCTCCGCTGCCCTGGCACCTGTCTCCCCGGCCAGGGCTGGAGAAGCCGAGGAGGCCTAGGAGGGGCAGGTGCCTGGAGGGGTGCCTCCCCTGACAGGGTCTGTTCCTGCTTTTCTCCTTAGAGGGGGAAGGGGCCGTCAGGATTCCTGCTGACTGCTCCCCGCCAGAGCCCAGCGGTCACTTGCCCTCTGTGGACTCACCTGCCCCTTAACAAGTGGACAACATCTCCCCCCGGCTTCCCTCACCACGTGGTGCCAGAGTCATGTGAGACTGAGGTTGAAAAGTGCACAGGAAGCTAAATTTCTAGATAAAAGGGGGGAGAGGAAGAACAGGAGGCTGCAGCCAAGGCGGAGGGGGGAAGGTTATCGGCACCAGCAGAACCGATGCCAGCCCAGAATTCCCAGGGCCAGCCATCTGTATTCCTTCTCTCCCAACAACCCCATTTTACGGAGGAGAAAACAGAGGCCCCAAGAGAGCTCACATGTGTCTTGTCAGTGTGACTGGAACTAGAACTGGGGCCTGGCACCAGAAACTAAGACAGTCTTTGTATTTATTCTTCTTTCTTCTTGTATTCTTAACAATTGATTTTGTTTTCACAGTAGTGATGTAAAGTTTTCTTTGCCCGGGCATAAGTTTATATTTTTAAAAAGGGACTCAAAACATTGTGTAAATATTGATATACGAGTGGTCTGGTGCATGGTTTCGTGCACATGGAAAGGAAATTAATTAGAAGGTGGCTGGCAGGACCGGGCTGGGTGAGAGGAGCCTGGCACACCCTGGAGCCAACCTCCTACTGTCCCTCTCCAGCTGGCCACACCTGGGCTCGAAAGGCATCTGCAGAGTGAGCAGGGTCCCTCGGCAGGAGGGGTCCCTTGGCCTGGACTGTGGAGATCAGGCCGAAACCAGATCTCCGACATTCCCCAAGGGATCCCAGAGTGCGAGAGGGCACTCTGCACAGTTGCTGTCACTCGGCGGCTCCTGTATTGAATATCTGCCCCCTGATGGTCATTGCACATCATAGCTACAGGCCGGCCGGTCACTGAGGCTTTTATCTATATACCAGACCCCAGACCTGCCATGCTGTCAGACCCATTAATGCAACTCTGGGTGACCAGTCGTTTGTTCATTATGGCATTATGGCGCAGGCCTTTTATAATATAGATTTAATGGGTTAGGTTATTATGGCAAAAACCAAGGAGGTGGTAAATGAATAATATTTGCATAAGAAATTGTGGGTGAAAGCATCCACAGCCCCCAAATCTGGGAGGGGCTCTGTAACTGTTCACAACTCCAAGGAAGGATTTAGGGGTACTAAGATGATGTCATCATCAGTGAGTCAGGGGCAAATCCCCAGGCTGAGAGGTTGAGCCTACAGGGAGTTGAGGGGACCTATCACAGGCCCCTGGCACCTGCCCCCCACTTCTCATCTCCCCAAAACTACGAGGGATGGGCACTTCTGATTGTGCCACTCGGCCAGTATTGGGTTCCCTGTGTCTATTCTTCCACCTGATGGGTTATCAGCAAGAGGGTCTGCTGCCTGGCCTGCCACTCTCCTCCCTCACTCCTCCCACCTGCTGCCGGGCTCTGCCCCAGGTACCAGCCCTCCTGATGGCTCCGCCCAGCAGGAAGGAGGCCTCAACTGGAAAGCAGGAGCCCCACTGCCAGCTGTGCTCTAGCTTCTTGGCTGAGCTGAGGAAGCCGCTGTCCCTGTCTCGGCTCAGAGTCCCTCTGGCTGGTTGACCTGGACGATCTCTAAATCCAGCCCAGACTCCAGATTTCGGGACCACGCAGCTGGTAGAAGGCAGTTCGTCGCATTAGGTTTGTCTGTGTCGATACTGCACATGCCTTGCCTCTGGGGACCCGGTGCTTTATTTTAAAAAATGAGTAAATTGGACTGCTCCCTTGGCTCAAAGAGCTGATGATATCATTTGGTTCGCACAACGGTTTTGTAAGGTGGACGGGACAGGCCTCTATAAGCCCCGTCAGCGATGAGGAACCTGAAGGCCAGAGGCACTTGTTACCTTAAGGTCAGAGTCAGAGCGAGGGCTCTTCCTACTCCTTCATCCGTTCCATTCGGTTATGAAGTGCCCCTGCCTTGATCGAGGCCTGAAGTTCACCAGGAATGAGAAGATTTCTAGTTCTCATTTCCACTGGCCCGTGGGGAGACTTCTACAATGAGAAATGCTGGAATGGTGAGCACAGGAGGCCAGGCCCTCAGTGGTGAGGGATAAGGGAAGAAAGACGGAGAGAAGAAAACGCTAAGGCCTGTGTACAGGGGGGAAGGGGGGCGGGGGGGGGGGAGGGAGGGAGACACTCCCTAAAGTCTAGGCGGACATTTAAAAAGGAGGGCCACCCAGCCAGAGTGGCTTAGTTGGTTAAGCATCATCCTGTGCAACAAAAGGTTACCAGTTTCTGGTCAAGGCACATACCTGGGTGTCCGGTTCAGTTCCTGGTCAGGGCAGGGCACATACAGTATCTCTCTCTCACGTTAATGTTATTTCTCTCTCCCTCTCTCTCTCTCTCTCTCTCTCTCTCTCTCTCTCTCTCTCTCTGCATGTCCTCTAGTGAGGATTTTTTTTTTTTTAAAGAGGGGTGTGGAATCCCTTTGTTTTGACCCATGGATTAGAAGGATCATTTACTTGCAAGCCTAGGCATAATCAAAGATTCAGCTTTTGACTCTGAGCCGCCTCCATCTCCTCCTTCAGCTCAACGATGCGAACACACACACACACACACACACACACACACACACACATATGCAAATTAGCTGGGGGTCACAACTGGCTCGAGGAGGCTGCATCACAGCTGCTCAGGGGAAGCTGTGCCACAGATGGGTGGGAGGGGACTGTGCCGCCCCCACCCCAGCGGACACCCCCACCCCAGAGACACACACACACGCGCACACACACACACACACACACACACGCACACACACACACCAGGGGTGGGGGCATGCTCCGAGCAGCTACACGGCGAGTGGCCCTGACCATGCCCCTGGAGGGTGGTGGCAGCCGCTGGAGCAAAGCAGCCCAGGTCCTGGTGCCAGAGGGAAACGGGTGCCAGCAGCCAGAGGAAGGAAGGCCTATTCCTGCATGAATCTTTGTGCACCGGGCCTCTAGCTCAATTACAACGACACTGCACAGCATGCTGAACACTGACTTCATGGGAGGCCTTGGTCTAAGTGCTTTGTGTGCATTAACCCATCTAATCCTCACCACAGCCCTACAGACGAGGGCCTTCTATTCCCACTTTACAGATGAGGAGCCCGAGGCATACCCCAGCTGTCATTACACGGGTGTCCGCCTGCCTGGTGCAAAGCTCTCTACAGGTGAGATTGCACTCAGTCCTCTCTGCAACATGGAAGCAGCAACACAGATGTCACCCTCACTTTCCAAGTGAGGATCGCTCGGCTCAGAGAGGCTTCACAACTTTCTCCGTTCAGCACTCTCCGTTGCGTGCCCGCTCTGGGCCAGGCACGGCTTTAAGAACTGGGGACACAACTGAACAAACCAAAGGTTTTGTCCTCACGGAGCTGACCTGCTTGTTAGGGCAGACAGATAACACACAATACACATTCTAAATACGTAAATTATATGCTCAGGTAGAAGGGAATAAGGGAATAGATGAAGAGCCAGAGCAGACGCAAGGGGAGCAGCAGTGCCGAGGGGGCAGGTTGTGGCGGTAAGTAGGGTATTAAGGTGAGATGAGATAGGCGTGAAGATCCAGGGCGAGAGAGAGAGCCGCCTGGGACCACCCAGAGAGTCAGGGAAGGGCTCAGGCTGCCCGTGTGGATGTCCTCCCAGGAGCAGCTCAGACCCTCAGCCTCATCTCAGCCCTGGCTCAGCCCCAGTTCCAGGCTTACTCCTTCATCCTGTCCCAGGCCCTGTCCTTAGCCCATCTTGAGCCCTTGCTGCAGCCCTCATGTCTCTCTCTCAGTCCTCTCCCTTATAGACTGCCCTAAGCGTGTGCACATCTGCAGCTCCGACCTGTCCCAGGTTGGCCCAGCAGTCAGCCCTGTACTCGGGGCCCTAAGAACTGGCCAGCCCCTGGCCCAGAGGGCAACGCCAGCCCAGCAGCCATTAAAGGGAGCCCTCCTCACCAAGGCCCGGGGAGCTGCCCTGTGAGAAAACCCCATTGTCTAGGGAACAATGTCCCCGTTTAGTCCTTTATTTCTAAGGGACTCGTGAGCAGGCTCCAGGCTCCAAGAGGGAGCATGTTGCTTCCCATTCTTACCCGGAGAAGGCTGCGGGCCAAGTGGAAGGGTCAAGGCCCTCACCTGGGGGCTGGATTCCAGGGGCCAGAGCAGATTCAGGCAGGTCCAGCCTTAGCAGTCAGGTGGCATTTCCAGAATGGAGGCGGGAAAGAAGCCGCCCATGATACCTAGGAAAAGAGCTCAGCTGGACCCAGTGTGGCAGAGATAAGATCTCCTCCACCCCTTCCATCCCTCCCCCTGCTCCCCCCCCCTCCCCCCCACACACAGAGGACTTGCATCATCTCTGATAGAGTTTCCCTGAAGATTCCTCCACCCCCTGGCTGTGCGTCAGCCTGTCCATCCATCTCCCTGTCTGTGACGGACACATCTGAGAGGGGTCTTGGAGATGCTCCCCTGGGGGCTGTACCATGTTAGCATCCCACTTCCTGTTAGATACAAACTCAGGGCTGGGAGGATGCTTTCAGGCTTGTGTGCTGGCGGGCTGATATTGGCCAGACTGGGGGTTATGTTAGCAATATTCTTAAAGGCACAGTAGGTGTCTAACCTTCTAGTATTTGCGTCCAGTCAAGTACATGGAGACCTTGCCACATCTTTGTGTTCAGAACATGACTTGGGGATATCTATCTCCTGACAACTGGCCTTGGGGCTCACCATGTCATAGATGGCCTTGACCTTGGCATGTCAGAGCCATAGCAGGAGTGGAGCGATATTGTTTTGTTTTGTTTTTAATATGTTTTATTTTTTTTTAAATATGTTTTTTTTTTAATATGTTTTATTTATTTTTTTCAGAGAGGAAGAGAGGGGGATAGAGAGTTAGAAACATCGATGAGAGAGAATCATCGATCAGCTGCCTCTTACACAACCCAATTCCGGTCAAGGGGATGCGCCTGCAACCAAGGTACATGCCCTTGACCGGAATCGAACCCGGGACCCTTCAGTCCGCAGACCAACGCTCTATCCACTGAGCCAAACCGGTTTTGGCAGGAGTGGAGCGATATTGTTAATTGGCCTCTTCCTCTCTCTTGGCCCCAATCTCACCCAGGTGGGGGTTCCCAGGTGGCATATGGAAGTCACCTATGACATGTCAAACACATGGAAATCTGTTTCCTCAAACACAAGTATTGGAAGGGAATGTCAAAGACCAAACATCCCTTATGGGCTCCCTGATCCAGTCACCACACTGATTGGCTTAAACCAATCCAGGCCACCAGGGGAGACAGGCTGGGAAACAACTCAGTCTCCTCCAAAAGGGAGGCAACTCACCAGAGGGCAAGTACCCACACTCCTGCACTTATAAGCTTTATGCTTGCCTGAGCATTTTGAGATAAATAATAATACAAATACTTTATGTAAAGTACAATGTTTTTAAATACCTAAATCATGCTGAAACCAGTTTGGCTCAGTGGATAGAGCATCAGCCTGTAAAATGAAAGGTCCCGGGTTCGATTCCGGTCAAGGCACGTACCTTGGTTGCGGGCACATCCCCAGTGGGGGGTGTGCAGGAGGCAGCTGATCGATGATTCTCTTTCATCGATGTTTCTAACTCTCTATCCCTCTCTCTTCCTCTCTGTAAAAAGCTAATAAAATATATTTTTAAAAAATATCTAAATCATCTGTGTTCGTGCTAGAAAGTTTAAATGCAAAGAGAAAGAGTATTTTAAAATGCCATGTAGTCTCTGTAAGGTTTGAGGTGCAGGAAACTGACCACCGAGGAGTTTTAAAGTAAAGTTTATTCCCCAGTAATGAGCGGGACTCGTTACCGAGGTAGAGAAATCAGAATTGAAGGAGTTGGGGAGGAGGGATGGACCCAGCAGGGCTGCCACCTGGACATGGAGGATCAGCAGCACCTGGCTGGTCTGGGGGTCTTTTTAAGGAGAGGAACAGGAGAGGGTTGGACCCAGGGCAGAACAGGAAGGAGTGGGCTCCAGGACACTTTGGCACGGGCTGATGGATGGCTCAGTGTCTCGGAGATGTCTCTGTGACAGATGCCAGTAATGTCATAACCCCGCCCACCAGCTGGGAGGAGGGAGAACCTTATAGTCTCATTACATAGAGATAGCCCATTGGAACGCCTTGGAATTTATCTTTGCAGATTTCAAAAACCATACAAAAACTCTAAAAGAATGGAATGGTAGGGCACATACTGGGGGCCCCTGCTTTTCTCAATACATAAACATTTTTCCCAATCCTGTCCGGATTTATAAATCCTCTGAATACGTTACCTCGTTTTCTCTTCTGGGTATGGGTTATCATGATCCGAATCCCCCAGATAGCAAACGAGAGGCTTGGAGATCCAGCCCAGAGCAGGCAGCCAGGATGGGACTCATGGCCCAGGCCCTAACAGTCTCCACGTGGGAGAGGGAGGATACGCAGCCGCTCACTCACCAAGCGCCCAGCAAGCACTTCTGGAAGGTGCGAGGGGCCATTGCCCCACTTCCAGGATGGTCCCGTCCCCTTCCCAGCCTCCTCTTAGCTGGTTCCATGCCAGAAACCAATCATTGTCTCACTAATAGAAAGAGGCTGGTCAACCTTGAAGCTCTGAAAGGTCAGAGCCATCTACACCCTATCTAATTGAGACAATGGTAACTGAGGCAACTTCCCCATCTTGTAATCATGTAAATCCTTACTGATATGATAATCTGCTTATTACCTGCCTAAGGGCTATGGATGTTTCCCAAAGCTGCTTAAGGGTACTGGGTGTATCCCACAGCAGCCTCAATAAAAGGGATAGCGAGGCCAGAGCCTAGAGAGTCTTCCCACTAGAGGTTGACTCCCGCCTGGCCCCCCATTTGTCCCAAATTAACTCTTTTCTAGTCTCTCTCCATTTTAGTGTGTGGCCTCCTCCAGAACCCGGACCCTGAATGGGCCCTAATCACGCGGGTGGTGTTTAGGGTTCCCACAGCTCCAGAGGTCTCCGTGCTCCCAAAGAAAGGAAGACCCGTGGGTTTAATGTTTACCACCCTGAGGTGCCTGTCATGGAAACCCAGGGACTCCGGACTCTCCCTCCGCCTCTGGGTGGGTGTCCAGGGCAGGATGAGCCGAGGGCAAACAGTCTACCTTGACTGCCAGATCCTCCAGTTTTCTGTGTGTGTGTTTGGGGGGCGGGGTTAGGATTGGTATGAGCATGTGGAGGATGGACTCGGGCCTTCTCCCAGCATTCTCAACCAAAAAAGCTGTGGGGAAAGGGAGGGAGGAAGAGACTGAACATAAACTGCACCTATGGATGAGGACAATGAGGGGTGGAGGGGGGTGGAGGGTGGGGTGGCAACCTGGTGGAGGGGGGAAGAAATGAGAAACCTTTGTAATAATATGAACAATAAAGATTGATTAAAAAAAAAAAAAAAAAGCTGAGGTAATAGACTGAGGTTAGCCCTAACCGATTTGGCTCAGTGGATAGAGCGTCGGCTTGGGGACTGAAAGGTCCCAGGTTCTTTTCCGGTCAAGGGCATGTACCTTGGTTGCGGGCACATCCCCAGTAGGAGTGCAGGAGGCAGCTGATTAACGTTTCTCTCTCATCAATGTTTCTGACTCTATCCTTCCCCTTCCTCTCTGTAAAAAGTCAATAATATATATACATATACATATATATATGTATATGTATATGTATATATATTATTGATTTTTGTACAGAGAGGAAGGGAGAGAGATACAGAGTTAGAAACATCGATGAGAAAGAGTCATCAATCAGCTGCCTCTTGCACACCCCCTACTGGGGATATGCCCGCAACCAAGGTACATGCCCTTGACTGGAATCGAACCCGGGACCTTCAGTCCCCAAGCCGACGCTCTATCCATTGAGCCAAACCGGTTTTGGCAAAAAATATATATATATATTTTTAAATAGACTCTGAGGTCAGACTGCCTAGGTTAAACTCTGGCTGTGTGACATGTGAAACCTTTGCTAAGATTTTTCTCAAAGTTTTGAAAAGCTCTTAGCCAGGATCATGGTGTAATAAGACATAACGTTTTTCCTTAAAAAAAAAAAAAAAAGTAAGTGCGTGCGTAGAGTTAAAAAGCTATTGTACATTTATGATTTAATACAATAATTCTAAAGGGAAAAAAAGAGAAAGGTTCATATAAGATAATCCATATAAACCCCTTGGAAGAGAGTAGGGCGCCGAAGAAGCGTTTGGTAAATATCAGCTATTGCTATTATTATTTTCTTAGGCACCTGCCTCAGTGAGAACTCTAGTTGCAGGCCATAGACAACGCCGCCGCTGGACTGACAGCCAAAGGCAGCGGGCTGCAAGAGAGCCTGGAAGCAGGGACTTGACCAGTGACCAGTCCAGACCCCTTGGTCTCTAAGTCTCCACTCGCTGCTCCTGCTTCATTCTCTTCTTCCTGCAGATCCACTGTGTCCTCCTCCCGGTGTCTGCAATGGGACCTGGCCTCCCCCGGGCTGCCTAACAAGTACATGGAGGCATTGCAGCTCCCAGGAGAGCCAATGGGATTGGCCCAGCCGGGTCACATGTCCCACTCCTTGTGCAATCAACTACAAATGGGGGCGAGGTTATGCAATGCCAACATGGAAGCTCCCAAAGAAAGGACAGGCATGTGAATGGGACTGAACCCCCAGATGAGGAGACTCCATTCCCCCCTTCCTTCTGCCATAAACCACTTTTACTCCTTGGCTCTCAAAGTTACTGGGAGCGCCTGCTGCTGCTACACCCGCTGTTGCTACATCCCCAGACACAGCTGGTTGGACCAGCTGCAGCCAATTCCTGCACTTGTGTCCTGACTCCACAACCAGAAGCCCAATTAAGAAGCTCTGAGGGGAGGCAGTTTTGACCAAGAGAGATGACAGGTCAGCTTCTCCTGGGTCCCGTGGAGCCCCGTGGAGCGAGGACGTTGAGCGTGCCACCGGCGAGAAAAGAGAGCCCTTCCTCAGAGAAGCCAAGGTCAGAGCGACCTACAGCCAACACACTGAGCAGGTAGCTCCAGGCTCCGCCGCCCGGTTCCCCCTCCCAGCACCAGAGGGTCCCGCTGAGTTTCCCCTTCCTGGGCCCAGGGAGAGGCCTGGCATTTCTAAGTCACAGCCCCACAGTCTCTCCCCACCCATGGTTTTGTTTTTGAATTTTTAAATATATTTTATTGATTTTTTACAGAGAGAAAGAGAGAGGGATAGAGAGTTAGAAACATCGATGAGAATCATCGATCAGCTGCCTCCTGCACACCCCCTACTGGGGATGTGCCCGCAACCAAGGTACATGCCCTTGACCGGAATCGAACCTGGGACTTTTCAGTCTGCGGGCTGACGCTCTTTTCACTGAGCCAAACCGGTTTCGGCCCCACCCACGTTTTTGTTTTGTGTTAGCAAAGATACAAAAATACCCTCGTGGGGAAAATTCTCTTCTTTATTCCTCCCTAAAGTGAGCGGCAAAGTAACCCAACTTCCTTATTTCTTCTTGGAGCGAAGGTCCAACCCACCCGCCCCCTGATTTCTCCTAAGGCTCACAGGTGTGTGCCCAGAGCTGGCACCAGCATCACATCCATGTAAGGACACTTTTGATGCTGTGGACACCACAATACCCTCCTTGTCCCAATATCATCTGACCTCCCTCCCCCAAGAGGGAAAAAACGGAAGGCAACTGGCCCAACACGTCCTGTAGAGACAATTGTGTGGCCCTGACCCCAGAGCGTGGGTGCACATCCCTGCGGGCAGTCGGGGAGGGTCCCAGTGGCGGGCAGGGCCTTCTGCTAGCCTGGGCCGGTCATGGTATGTCCAAGCAGGGCTGGAGCAGGACTTCCAGGAAAATATTTCCCCCAAAGCGCCAGTCTCCGTGCCTCTGCCCTTAGTGAGATACAGAAGCTGTTCGAAGACCAGGCAACCATCCCCTGGGAGGGAGGGAGGTTAAAATTTGCCTCGGTTGCTCCCACCATCTCCCGGACATGCCTGAGGAGTTCAACCAAGATCTGGCTCCATCCTCTTCTCTCCTTCAGCAAATCTTCAACAAATCAAATTAAATTATTAAATTACATAATTAGCCAAAACCGTTTGGCTCAGTGGATAGAGCGTCGGCCTGCGGTCTGGGAGGTGGCAGGTTTAATTCCGGTCAAGGGCATGTACCTTGGCTGCGGGCACATCCCCAGTGCGGGGTGTGCAGGAGGCAGCTGATTGATGCTTCTCTCCCATCGATGTTTCTGACTCTCTGTCCCTCTCCCTTCCTCTCTGAGAAAAATCAATAAAATATATTTTTAAAATTACAGAATTAAATTACAGGAACCTCTGAACTCTAATTTCCTTATTTATGAAATGACCAGGTTGGACAAGGCCTGCTCTTGGGCCCCACCCTGCTCTGATGGACTAGGAATGTGGTCCCTCATCGCTGTTGAGTGCTGTGATAATGGGTGGTAGGTTATTGCATCCCTTATGCTTGGGCTGTGTTTCCTGATCTCTCCGTGTCCTCAACAGAGAGGGTCTGTGTGGACCCTCTCATAATGGCGAGCTGATGCCAGGGGGCGGGACAGGCTCCTGACCCGCTGGCTAAAAGGCTGTCAGATGGACCCGGACAGCTGACAGGTGACACGTCAGCATTCTGACATTCTGAGCCTGGGTTTAGTGACAGCCCCAGGGCTGGGACGGGTCATCCTCCGACCCTCCCTCCACCCTTTCTTAGCAACCGGTTGTTAGGCTAAAACAGGTGCCCAGGGTACCAGGAAAGTGAGGGGAAAAACCCAAATCCAAACAAAGCCGGAGAACAAAAGTTTATGTTGACAGTCTTACCCAGAATTTTGCAATCGGTACATTTTAAATCCAGATGTATAAACTCGTTTTAATTTCCGCATCCCTGTTAGGTATATATTTGTGCCTTGGTGGTATTTCTATTTCGGATTACAGAGGAAGAGGTCTGTAGGGGCACCACAGTGCTCAGGCACCTAAAGGTCTGCAGTGGGCCCTGGTGCCGGGAGTCCGGTGCCTCTCTCTCTCTCTCTCTCTCTCTCTCTCTCTCTCTCTCTCTCTTTCTCTCTTTGTGTGTGTGTGTGTGTGTGTGTGTGTGTGTGTGTCTAGGTGGAAGGCTTTGCTGTTTTTGATCACTGTCCCTTAAAACATCTTAAGACCTTAATGCAAAACAACACTCGACTCATGCATCCCTGAGTCCAAGAGGTTTTGTTTATATTAATTTTCCCCCCAAGGGGAAGGGTGGAAGGGAAGAAAACCCGTTTCCTCCGAAGACGACCGTATCAAGGTTGTTAATTGCTTTTTTATCTCAAGCCGGTTTTTGCCAGCTGTCCCCTGGCCAAGAGGAAAATTGTGTAATCTCCGGGGTATTTGGGAAGTAGGTGGGACAGGGATTCCACAGACGAGGCTCGTGACCGTGGTGCTGGGCGGGAGCAGAGAGCTTCCTCTTGCCTCACTGGAGATAGCCACTGGCCGGGCCGGCACCGCCAGCACCGCCTGCACTTTCAGCTGTTGATATGCTTCTCCTGGTGAATGCGCTCTTCCTTCCTCCAAAGCTCTGATAGATTTCTTTCAGAATTAAATCACTGTCGTAAATGGAACACCAATCTCATTTGCCATAAATAGAAGGTAACGGAATTCCGGCTTGCATCTGCTGCTCGCCAAAGGCTCTTAGCAAGTGGGAGGGAGGCGCTGGAGATAGGCTGGCCCAGATGGCTTGAAATGAAATTGGAAAAGGAAGCCTTCTGCATGTGTCATTTGAGGTAAAGACACCCCCGGTGCCACAGTGGAGAGTGGGAATATTTGAGCATGCTTCCAGAGAGGCAGTGGACTGTGCCCCAGATGGAGCTGTCAGTGCTGACACCAGGCCAGGCCTTGAGATAGGGTCTCATGGCCCCTTCCCAGCACGTGGGCCTTCTTTCACAGATCACTGACAGCTTTCTTGGGAACAGGATGACCCTGTGAGCAACATGGTCGTCAATGGCGTGACTCTGACGTTGCTTGGGAAAAACTGTTTTGTCTTGGGTTGCTTGCTCTGTCAGAACAGGATGTGGTTAATGTGCTTAAAAGTGGTCCTACACAAAGGGTTCGCTGCTGCTCTCTGGTCTCCCTGCGTGGAGAATGGCAGAGCAGTCGCCCGTTAGTCGCTCACCTGGCCGGCTAATTAAGGCTCTTTGCATCCGGCCGCTGCATCGATAGAGGCGGACGGAGAGATGGGGCTTGAGCTTGAATAAAGGCTCTTTGCTTTTGCATCAGACTCGGCTCCCTGGTGGTCCTTGGGGATCTTGAAATCTGGGCATAACACCACACCAGCTAGATTCCTCCTCTGGGTTCTAGGAGGCTGTGAGCTCCCTCGGGGAGAGAGATGGCGGGTGTCCTTTGTTACCCACAAAATACCTAGCAGGATGTCTCACGTATATCTCTCACGTATATCGAGTGCTCAGTGAACACTGCAAGTATTCTCAGTGAAAGAGGAGACAGAGGGCCGGAGACCAGGCTTTATTAGAGGAGAAGGACCCTGCCGGGCTGCCTTGCAAAGGAAGAGAGCACAGTGCAGGGGTGAACTGCCTTTTGAGGGGAGGAAAGGGAAGGGGTGGGGCTTAGGGTACTCGGCACACGCTGATTGGTGGTTTCATATCGGGCGCATGATTAGCCACTTAGGGACTTAGGAATGGGGGCGGGGCTTAGGGTATTTGGCAGGTGCTATTGGTGGCTCAATGTACAGTCCATATAAGGTGCTTGGTTAGGTGCTCAGGAAATGCCCGTGCTGCAGGTGGAGTTTACGTCATTCTCCCTCCATCACTTGGGGGAAGGAAGGCAGGATCTGTCACTTAGCACCTGCCAGGGCTGAGGCAGACCCACCCAGGGGCCAGCTCCTCCCACAGACAGACTGATGTGGAGAAAACCTGTGAATAAGCATGGGGGCCAAGCTCACTGTCTCAAATGCTACTGGATTCTGGGATCCTGCAAGTAGGTTGGGACGAGGGTGTGAAATATAGTGGCAACCATACTTTGATAAAAACTGCTGTTTGAATTTTAACCCTGCTAAGTCTGGCCCCTGCATCTGATTAAAACACTGGGTACTTACCTCAGCTTCCAGGTGGAGACCTGGAGGCTAAGGCAATTTTCCCTTGCCTGGGACCAGGACCACAGGAGAATGATTCCCACTGACTCAGTAGCTTCAGGAATAGAAACTATAGATAACCTTTAGAGACTAACCGCTGAGCTCTGCTTCTGTGTTATCCCTATCGCAAGATAAGGCCACATTCCAATGTCCAGCAGGATGTGACTGGGAACCGACCCTTCAGGCTGTCCCCAGTCTTTAGGATTTAGTCTTTAGGATTCAGAATTTAGAACAAAGGAAAATTCCTGTGGTTTGAACCAATAAAAGGGACTGCCTACCCCTGAAATGGTACAGTCATTTGGAGTCCACCTGCGTGTGGTGCTCTTGTGGCTGTCCTGGCCAGTTCAATAAATCCTTGCCTGCTTTTTTAAATTAATTAATCAGCCTCCGGTGATCTTATTTTGAGCTCAGGGTTCAACCCCACAACAGGTGAAAGTGCCTGACCCGCTACCCCTAGTCTGGCCCGGAGGGCCGCAGAGAGCAGGGGAGAGAGGCAGATCCCTTTGGGAGAACAACAACCCAATGCAATCCACCAATTGGCATGTGGGTATTTGTAATTCTAAGGAACAGCAATTTGTAATTCTAAGGAACAACCATTTGTAATTCTAAGCAAAACCATGGCCCTCAGCCAGAGTTTGCTCTCTCCCTATTTTCAGCAGTCAGTGCTAATTACCTTTTGCAGCCAAATGTCTAAATTAGATGTCATTGTTTCCCCAGCTTGAGAATTCTATCCATCCCACCCCGCCCAGGAGGGGAAGGTGCTTTGGGAAAGGAAATGCAACTTGGGCCAAGATATCAGCATCCATTCCACGTTCTCAAATGCCTGACACCTGGGGGCTTCAGAACCTTCCTCGACCTCCTTGTTCTGACGCCTGGTTCCTATCTCGCTGCAGTGGAAAGGGCTCTGGCTGAGGGGTTGGACAGCCAAGCTAGACCTCACCCCTGCCACTTGCTGGCTGTGTGTCCTTAAGCAAAAGTACCCCCTTCTCTGACCCTCAAATGGG
This sequence comes from Pipistrellus nathusii, assembly GCA_963693515.1. Taxonomy (NCBI): domain Eukaryota; kingdom Metazoa; phylum Chordata; class Mammalia; order Chiroptera; family Vespertilionidae; genus Pipistrellus; species Pipistrellus nathusii. The sequence goes on along the minus strand of OY882859.1, from coordinate 11,638,039 downwards.
AATTCATTTGCTCTTCAAGTCAGTCTAGGAATTAAATCCTCCCAATAGATATAAAAGCCTAACACAGTCCCTGGCACATAGTAGGTATTCACAAAAGCTCACGTTCCCTTTTCTTTTTTTAAAAAAATATATATATTTTATTGAGTTTTTACAGAGAGGAAGAGAAAGGGATAGGGAGTTAGAAACATCGATGAGAGAGAAGCATCGATCAGCTGCCTCTTGCACACCTCCTACTGGGGATGTGCCTGCAACCAAGAATCAAACCTGGGACCCTTAAGTCCACAAGCTGACGCTCTATCCACTGAGCCAAACCGGTTTCGGCTCCCTTTTCTTTTTGGCCCAGCACCTGGGTTTTCCCAATGGAAGAAGAGACCACTCTTCTTAACGTGGCCCCTGAATCTGAGGTAGCCACGAGATGGAGGAGAGTAAGTGGGTAAAATATCACCTCCAAGGCCCCCAGCCTGCAGGCGCCGGGCCAGCCGCAGCAGAGGGTCACCGGTTATGGAGCACCTCCCCCATGCCAGGACCCGGTGAGCAGGGTGGCTGCCACTCAGGATATGTTTGTGCTCTCAGGAAACAGTGTCTTGGCGACATTCTTGCTGGCTCTGTCTTCCATACGAGGTGCGAAGCTGCTTCCAGAATGCCCACACCTGATGCTCCCAGATCTCCAGCGATGGAGCCTTTCTAACCACCACCCCCATCCTGTGCCACACACGCAGGTGGCCAGCCAGCTGGGTGGGGTGCGGAGGGGCTGAAGCAGGAATTTCATTTTTTTTAATATATTTTTATTGATTTTTTACAGAGAGGAAGGGAGAGGGATAGAGAGTTAGAAACATCAATGAGAGAGAATCATCCATCAGCTGCTTCGTTCACACCTCCTACTGGGGATGTGCCCACAACCCAGGTACATGCCCTTGACCGGAATTGAACCCGGGACCTTTCAGTCCGCAGGCTGACGCTCTATCCACTGAGCCAAACCGGTTTCTGCTGAAGCAGGAATTTTAGGCGGATATAGGCAGGCGGAGGGATTGGGGGGTTGGGGTCCATGGGGAAAAGTGCAGACTGGGAGAAAGTACATTTCCACAGCACAAGGAAGCAAGGTGCAGTCACATCTCCATAAGACAAGGAGGCAGCAACAAGTATATTTACATAAGACAGGGGAACTGGAAGGAGCCAAGAAAGGTCACATTTACAAAATAAAGAGAAGGAAGCACTTCATTCCGAAGCCGGAGGAGAAGAAACCCAAAAAGAATAGGAAAACTATAGGGAAGGAGGTGGGGAGAACCTCTTATGTCCCATGTGACCTTTGACCTTTGAGCCCAAGAGTTACTATAGTAACCAACTTGAAGGGGAATAGTGTCCAATCAGACGGGATACCAGGATCTGCAGCCTATATGAGCCAGAGGGATAGGGAACCCAGTGGGACCCTTTCCCCCCTCCCTACGTGGGGAAAATCTCCATCTTTGATAAATCTCCATCTTTGATAAATCTCCATCTTTGCTACACCACTTTTCTGTCCATGGATTCATTCTTCGATTCTCGCAAACAAAGAATCCAGGTTCCAGTCCAAAACTTCCGTATCAGATGGTGCATTGGCCGGGAATGTCTGTAAATTAATTAGCCCTCTTCATGTCGAATGGTGAGTAACCACGGATTTATAAGTTATTTTCAGTGCTTAAATGTGCCGTCTGCAGTAAGCCACGTGCCACCTGTTACGTACAAATTCTTTGTCGTACTAGAAAGTTGTGGTCTCAGCAGAGGTCTTATCAATTGCATTTTAAGCAAATCTAGAACCATGCCGCTTTTGGATTTGGTCATTGGACAGCCATTCCCTTACTCCAGTGCATTTAAGTGTCTAGAAAACCCATGGAAAGAACCGACTCTCTCGAAATTGCAGGTCTCTAAGTAGGTCATAGCCGAACTCAAAGGTATTTTGTAGAACTTCGGGACATTACGACACCCCTTTCTTATAGGCACTGGAAGGGGTGCCTTTGTAATCTCCTGCGAAGACAATAAGCAGGTCCCTCTCCCAGCAGTGAAGCAACCACGTTGGTTGCCCAGAAGGTAGCATTCTTAAAGGTTTGAAAATAAACAGCAGGGCCGAAACCGGTTTGGCTCAGCGGTAGAGCGTCGGTCTGCGGACTGAAGGGTCCCAGGTTCGATTCCGGTCAAGGGCATGTACCTTGGTTGCGGGCACATCCCTGGTAGGGGGTGTGCAAGAGGCAGCTGGTCGATGTTTCTCTCTCATAGATGTTTCTCTCTCATAGATGTTTCTAGCTCTCTATCTCTCTCCCTTCCTCTCTGTAAAAAATCAATAAAATATATTTTTTTAAAAATAAAATAAACAGCAGGAATGAAGGGTCAGTAGAAACTAAAAGTTAAGCCAGTGAGCACGAAGTTTAAAATATAAAATCAGGCAGAGACTAAATCACTTAATGACAGGGGGTGGGGGGCACACTAGGGGTGGGGACTGGGGCTACTAAAACTTCACTCGGATCACGGGATGCTGGCCAGACCGGGGTTCCTGGTACTGTGTAAACTCTCTTAAGTCCTCATCCTAAATTACACCCTTCAGCAACACAGTCCTGTAGGTACTTAAATATGACAGCCGCCTCAGGCATCTTCCGTCACAAACAAGGGGCCTGAGAGCACTGGTTATTCACGCCACCCCCACCAGGAAGTCACCAGCAGCATCAGGTGAGCGCGGGTCACGGTCTCGGGGTGAGTGAAGTTAGGTCCACCTGTCCACCTGTCCACCTTGTCCGTGATCCCACGCCGACAGGGTGGGCCATCCATGTAAGGATGGCAGGCATCCTTGCATGTTTTTTTAGTTTACATTTTTTCCAGATGGGAAGCATACTTTCTACTCTACATAAAGACAGCTCTCTAGAATGTATCCTCAAGAATTGGGATAAGTTTGGCCTGCAAACCTTAAAAAGAAAACGCCTGATTTTTTTTTTTCCTGCACTACAGAATGTCTCAAATTTAGGAACATGAAGCCTGTTAATTACTCTAAATTAACCACCATTGATCAAGGGGATAGCAAACCCTTTTGGTTAAGCATACCAACATTGCCCCAGATTCAGAATCGGGACAGATAATTTTAAAGGATAAATTTATCACGTAGCCTATCCCAGATGTCAGGAGGCTGCAAGAATTGGCTATTGGTCCCAAGAGTACTTTAAAAAATCTCCTGAAAGTTACCACCTCTGTGTTCTATAAGAGAGACCAGAATGGGGGAAAGAGAGACCAGGGAAGCCAGGCCAAAGCCACGGCTCTCAGTGCCACTCTTCGGTAAGGCAAGAACCCCGGTCAGAGCCCGGGGGCGAAGGGCCAGTCCTGGTCGCCTGCTACACTGCAGACAGGTTGGACTTATGTCCGGAGTTGCCCCAAGGGGCGTGGTGGCCCCCCGAAGCCCTGTCCTGCCTGTGAATGGAACCACTGGCAGTCCGACTGCCCCTGGAGACTAGGTCCCTTGGAGCGGGGCTGGCAACCAGTTGGCCCAACAGGACTGGTGAGGCTGGGGTCTCTGAACCTGGCTCATCTGAGGACTGCCACCTCCACCCAGGAGCCCCAGGGAAGCCTGACAGTGTGGGAGGCAAGGAAATTGATTTCCTCCCCGATGCTGGAGCCACCTTCTCTGTGCTCCTCCCAATCCCTGGTAAACCATCCTCGGAGGCTGTGGCCGTTACAGGCAGGTCTGGGAAGGCAAAGAAGAAATCTTTCCCCATGTCTTCCTTGACCCTTCAAAAAGCCTCCCATTCACATCAGAAACACTGTCCCCAGTCCAAAAATTCAGCATCACTATGGCCTCACAGAACCTCAGCTTCTTCCACTCACAATGGAGATGATGGTACCCAGCTCCTCCCCACCCCGGTCCTGGTCTCCTCTGGGAGTTCCCATCTCACTGGCATTGCTTTCCTCCACGGCTCACAAACCTGAGTGTCCTCCTTGTTCCTTCCTCCCCGTGTCAAGACCATCTCCAAGCCCCCATTTCCCCTCCTTTTCCACCTCCACCATCCCGCTCCAGGCAGCACCAGGATGACCATAGGCCTGTGGCCTCAGGATGTGATCCTGCCCTCTCTTCTAAGGGAATCTGATCACACCATGCTCCTGCCCCACCCAGCTGACGAGGCATCCATGGGTCCTCCTTGCTCTTCTGATTTCGAACCATGGCTGTCTGGGCCGTGAGGTCCAGTTCCCACCATCTCCAGCCACAAATGATCCCTGGCTAAGCTCCCTGGGCCTTCCTTTCGCTCCAGAATGCACCATGCTCTCTCCTGCCACAGGGCATTTATCTGCACGTCCTATCTTTACTCCCGGGAAGCCCTTCTCCACTCCCTAAAAGTCTTGCTTTGTTCTGTTCTATTTGCTGTTTTCAGCTAAAGGGCCACCTCCTCTCAGATGCCCTCCCTGATCAGCAGCCAGAAAGAGGGCCTACATTACCTCCCTCTCAGAGCACTGGATATGCTTCTTGACTTACTCTAGTATGGCCTATGATTGACACCCAGCTATGATTATCCCCTCTTGACCGTAACCTTCATGCAGGCAGGGTCAGTGGCTACTTTATTTATTTATTTTTTAAAAGATATATATTTTATTGATTTTTTACAGGGAAGAAGGGAGAGGGATAGAGAGCTAGAAATGTCGACGAGAGAGAAACATCGACCAGCTGCCTCCTGCATACCCCCTACTGGGGATGTGCCTGCAACCAATGAGCATGCCCTTGACCAGAATCGAACCTGGGACCCTTCAGTCTGCAGACTGATGCTCTCCACTGAGCCAAATCGGTTTTGGCGACAGCGGCTGCTTTAATTGTTTCCCCAGGGATTAGCTGCTGACACACAGAGGGTATCGATAAGCATTTGTTGAGTACATGGTAAACGACTCAATGAAAGTTGTATAGAGTCAAATAAGGAAGAGAGAAGAGGAAAAGGAGAGGGAATCCATGTTTGGTAGGTGTCCACATGGTGCCTCAGATACAGTTCTAACTGATTTTCAGCAGTGACTCATTTTACATTGACTCAGATATTATGTAACCTGCCCATAATACACAGTTTATAAGCGGTAGCGCTAGAATAAGCATAGGGTTTGCTTAGCTCCAATGCTCACGATCTCCCCCCCTTACCCAGTCTTCCTCCAAGTTAAAAAGTGTATGTTTTGCAGTTTCTTAAGTGAAATAATATTAGTCTTTTATAGCCATCTCCAGAGTTTCCATTACCAAAATAATAACAGATGTAGAAGGAGGTGGAGGAGTGGCTGGAAAGAGAAATTTTCAGGGACAGTTAGTATGTTCTATATCTTGTTTGGGTGGTGGTAGCACCGTTGTGTATATTTTTTGTAATTCATTGGGATGTACCTCTAAGATCTGTAAATTTCACCATATGTGAATTTTACCTCCTCTTCAAAAACAGCCATAAAGGGCATTTTTAGTACGATTGGGGAAATTTGAATATGTATATGTCAGATAACATTATTGTATCACTTTTTAAAAAATATATATTTTATTGATTTTTTACAGAGAGGAAGGGAGAGGGAGAGAGAACTAGAAACATCGATGAGAGAGAAACATCGACCAGCTGCCTCCTGTACACCCCCTACTGGGAATGTGCCCGCATTGTACATGCCCTTGACTGGAATCAAATCTGGGACCCTTCAGTCTGTAGACTGATCCTCTATCCACTGAACCAAACCGTTTCGGCATATTGTATCACTGTTAAATATTGAGTGTCAGAGATTAATCTTAAAGCTACATGTCACCCAGCAATTCACTTCTAGGCATATGCCCAAGAGATCTGAAAACATATATGCACACAAAAACTTGTACATAAATGCTCATAGTAACATATTCAGAATAGTCCCAAAGTGAAAACAACATGAATGTCCATCAGCTGATGAATGGATGAATAAAGTGTGGTTTTTAAAAAACATATAGAAAGAACATTAATAAATGATTTTCAAAGACAAGTAAAATCTCAACCTGAAAAATAAAATGTGGTAAATCTATCTAATGGGATATTATTTGACAATAAAGAAAAATAAAGAGATACAATAGAAGCAGTGCTCAGAGGGAAATTTAGAGCTGTAAATCCATACATTAAAAATTAGGAAAGATCTCAAATCAGTAATATAACCTGCACCTTAAGGAACTAGAAATAGCCTGGCCAGTGTAGCTCAGTGGTTGAGAATTGACCTATGAATCAGGAAGTCAAGGTTCAATTCCTGGTCAGGGCATATGCCTGAGATACAGGCTCAATCCCTAGTGTGGGGCATGCAGGAGGCAGACGATCAATGATTTTTCTCTCATCATTGATGTTTCTATCTCTTTCTCCCTTTCCTTTCCTCTTTGAAATCAACAAAAATATGTTTTTTAAAAAAAGAACTAGAAATAGTGATGCAAACTAACCCCAAAGTGAGCACAAGGAAGGAAATAGTAAGATTAGAGTGGAGATAAATGAAATATAGAGTGCAAGGATATGAGAGAATGAATGAAGCCAAAAGTTGGTCATTTGTCACAAGGTTGATAAACTTTTAGCTAGGCTGATCAAGAAAAATGAGAGAATACTCAAATTATTAATATCAGAAATCAAAGTGAGAACATTACTACCATCCTTAAGGAAATAAAAAAAGGATTATAGGAGAATACTATGAACAATTGTATGCCAATGTATTAGATTACATAGATAAAATAGGGAAATTCCTTGAAAGACAGAAGACTGCCAAACTGAATTAAAAAGAAAAGAAAATCTGGCCGAAACCGGTTTGGCTCAGCGGTAGAGCGTCGGTCTGCGGACTGGAAGGTCCCAGGTTCGATTCCGGTCAAGGGCATGTACATTGGTTGCGGGCACATCCCCAGCAGGGGGTGTGCAGGAGGCAGCTGGTCGATGTTTCTCTCTCATCGACGTTTCTAGCTCTCTATCTCTCTCCCTTCCTCTCTGTAAAAAATCAATAAAATATTAAAAAAAAAAAAAAAAAAAAAAAAAAAGAAAAGAAAATCTGAATAGACATATAACTAGTAAAGAGATTGAATCAGTAATAAAAATATTTCCAACAAAGAAAATCTCAGGACTAGATAACTTTACTGGTGAATTGAATCAACTGTTTAAGGAAGAATTAAAACCAACCCTTCCAAAACATTTCCAAATAAAAGTGGAGGGGACACTCCCAACTCACTCTATGAAGCCATCAATACCCTGACAGCAAACCCAGACAAAGACTTTGTATCTAATACATATCTAATACAGACCAATATCTCATATGCAAAGATCCTCAACAAGATACTAGCAAACCAAACATACCATGACCAAGTGGGGCTTACCCAAGGAATGCAGAACTGGTTTAACACATGAAAGTCAATCAGTGTAATACACCATATTAGTACAATGAAGGAACAAAACGAAATGATCATCTCAATTGATGAGGGAAAACAAACATTTGAAAAGACCCAGCCAACATCCTTTCATGATAAAAACACTCAACAAACTAGGAAAATGGGACTTTCCTCAGGCTGACAAAAGCCATTGATGAGAAACTCACAGCTAACATACTGGTTGTAGGGGGCCCCTGGAAAATACCTGGACATTCTTTAGACTGTTGTTGACTGAGCCTAGGATATTGACAGAATCGTGTCAGTTACCTTCCTGTCCTGGAAGTGCGGAGATATTCTTAGTTCCTGGCTTATGTTTGTCAGGCAGGAAGGAGTGGATGGGACCTGGCCTGTCCCAGGCTCCTTGTTTTTCCTGTGAAAACCCCCCCTTTGTGTATTGGAGAATAAATAGTGTGCCTTGTGGCTCAGGGGTTGTCAGTCTCTCCAGCGAGGAGGTCTGCGACCCACTTGGGGTCCAGCTTAAACCTATTTCTGCATCGACTCTCTTCATTTCTTTATTTCTCAATCCCTGGCTGCCTCTACGAAGAACCAATTTCATCTCTCTTTCCGTGCTGGCCACGGAGAAGGGAGATCCCTGGCTGTGTCAGGCCCCCATAACTGGTGATGTTTTCTCCCTAAGATCGGGAAGAAGACAAGGGTGTCTAACCACTTCAACATTTTACTGAGGGTTCTAGTCACAGCAGTTCAGCAAGAATAAGAATTAAAAAGCATGCATATTGGAAAGGAAGAAGTAAAACTATCTCAATTCTCAAAAGACGATCTTGTACATAGAAATTCCTAAGGAAACCACTAAAAAAAAGTATTAGAACTAATTAATTCAGCAAGATTGGAAGACACAAAAATCAACATACAGAAATGTATTTCTCTTCACCAAGCAGTAAGCAATCCAAAACTAAAAGGAACAAAATAATTCAAATATGAATAAAATAATTCAAAATAATTTGATGATAATTTATATATTCATTAAATAAGATCCTTGGGCATGAATTTACCAAGAAGGTATAAAACTTGTACATTAAAAACTTTCTTTAGAAGTTAAAGTTCCCCTAAATAAATAGAAAGATATCCCATATTCATGTCCATGTTCATGGATTAGAAGACAATATTTATAAAATGGCAATACTCCCCAGATTGATCTACAGATTCAATGCATTCCTATCAAAATTCCAACTGCCACTTTTGCAGAAATGGACAAGCTGATCCTAAAGTTCCTATAAAGGGATCCAAGATAGTCAAAACAATCTTGTAAATAGGAAATTGGAAGACTCACTGTTCCTAATTTAAACACTTTTTACAAAGTACTCAAGACAATGTGGCTCTAGCATAGAGCTAGACATAGAGATCAATGGAATAGAATTGAAAGTCTAGAAATAAAACCCATAAATCTATGGTCAATTGATTTTCTATTGGAGTGCCAATACCATTCAACAAATGGTGCTGGGATAGCAATATCCACAGGCAAAAGAATGAAGTTGCACTCTTTATCTCACACCATATACAAAAAATGAACTGGAAGTGGATTAAAAACCTAAATGTAAGAGCTAACATTATAAAATTCCCAGAAGAAAACATAGAGGTAAACCTTCACAACCTTGAATTGGGCAATGAATTCTTAGGTTTGACAACAAAAGCATAAGCAACAAAAGAAAAAATAGACAAGTTGGGCCTCATTAACATTAAACATTTATGTGCATCAAAAGACAATCAAGAAAGTAAAATGACACCCCACAGAATGGGAGAACATATTTGCAAGTAATATATCTAATACAGGTCTAATATCCAGAATATAGAAAGAACTCGTACAATGCAATAATGAAATGACAGACAACCCAATTTTAAAGTGAATTGAAATTTTTACACACACACATACACACACACACACACACACACACACACAAATGGCCAATAAGTATATGAAATGATGCCTGATATCATTAGTCATTAGGGAAATGCAAATCAAAACCACAATGATATACTACTTCATACCCACGAAGATGGCTATAATTAAAAAGACAGAAAATAGCCCAGCCGGCGTGGCTTAGTGGTTGAGTGTTGACCTATGAACCAAAAGGTTCGATTTCTGGTCAAGGGCACATGCCTGGGTAGCAGGCTTGATCCCCACCCATTTGGGGCATATGGCTATTTGACTAATAGGAGGAGGCAGCCAATCAATGATTCTCCCTCATCATTGATGTTTCTATCTTGCCCTCTTCCTTCCTCCCTGAAATCAATAAAAAGACAGAAAACAACAAGTGCAAGGATGTGAAGAAATTGGAACCCTCATCCACGGCTCGTGGACATGTAAAATGGTGCAGCTGCGAAGGAAAAGGGTGTGGCCGTTCCTCAAAAAATAAAGCATCGAGCCGAAACCGGTTTGGCTCAGTGGTAGAGCGTCGGTCTGCGGATTGAAAGGTCCCGGGTTCGATTCCGGTCAAGGGCATGTACGTTGGCTGCGGGCACATCCCCGGTAGGGGATGTGCAGGAGGCGGCTGGTTGATGTTTTTCTCATCGACGTTTCTGGCTCTCTGTCTCTCTCCCTTCCTCTCTGTAAAAAATCAATAAAATATATTTTAAAAAAATAAAAATAAAAAAAATAAAGCATCGAATTCCCACATGACTCAGCAACTCTACTCTTGGGCTTATATCCAAGAGAATGGAAAACAAGTATCCAAACAAAAATTTGAACATCGACGTCCATAGCAGATTAATCTCAACAATCAAAAAGTGAAAACAGCCCAGTTGTCCATCACCTCATGGTGGTTGATGCATGCAGTGGAATATTGTTCAGCCGTAAAAGGATGGAGTGCTGGTATATGCTACCAACAGGGTGAACCTCGAAAATATAGTGAGTGAAAGGAGCCAGACATCGAAAGCCACTTATTATATGTTCCACTTATATGAAATGCCCAGGTCAGCAAATCTATAGAGACAGCAAGCAAATTAGTGGTTGCCTGGGGACGGGGGAATGGGGAATGGGAGTGACTGCTTAATTGGTATGGGGGAATCTTTTTGGGGTGATGAAACTGTTCTGGAACCAGTGGGAATAGTTGCCTAATATTGTGAACCTACTGGGAGCCGCTGAGTTGCACACCTTCAAATGGTTAAAATGGTGAACTTTGTTATGTGAACTTTGCCTTAATAATTAAAAATAAATAAATGCAATGCTGATAGATGCTACTGCACCGATGGACCTTAAAAACATTGTGCAAGCTGAAACCGGTTTGGCTCAGTGGATGGAGCATCGACCTGCGTACTGAAAGGTCCCAGGTTCGATTCCAGTCAAGGGCATGTACCTTGGTTGCGGGCATATCCCCAGTAGGGGGTGTGCAGGAGACAGCTGATTGATGTTTCTGTCTCATCAATGTTTCCAACTCTCTATCCCTCTCCCTTCCTCTCTGTAAAAAATCAATAAAATATATATTTTTAAAAAACACCATTGTGCAAACTAGAACAAGCTATCTACAAAGGACTGCATAGTGTATGATTCTATGTATATGGCCTGTGCAGAACAGACAATCCTGTGGAGACTGTAGTTGCTGAGGACTTCGGTGGGGGTCAGGGGAAATGGGGAGGGGCTACTAATGATCGCAGGTCTCTTTCTAGGGTGGCAAAGATATCCTAAAACTGATTGTGGCAATGCTTTCACAACTCTGAAAGCACTAAAAGTATTGAATTATATACCTTAAATGGGTGAACTATATGTTACGTGAACTATAGCTCAATACGCTTGTTATAAAAAAAATTCTTGGGTGTGATACGTATTCTGGCTACATAGAAAATGTCTTGCTCTGAAGAAACAGAGCCTGGAGCATGTAGGGCTGGCGTCTCATGATGTATCCAGCTTATTTTCAAGTCGCTCAGCAAAACAAAAGAATGTATTGACCTGCAGCTGTGCCATTCAGTACAGGGGCCTCTAGCTACATGGAGCTCTTTATGCTTAAATTTAAATTAATTAAAAATAAATAAAATGTAAAGTTCAGGTCCTCAGTTCTGGGCCACATGCTAAGTGCTCAGTGACCACATGTGGCTAGTGGCTACACTATTGGCCAGTTGGCAAAAGCCTGTCTTTCATCACCGAAATTTCTATCGGCCAGGACTGCCATGTACAGAGAGAAGGCAAATGTGGAACAACGTTACATGCGGTGACTCTTGGGGAAGCATACAGGCCTCTGTATTATTCTTTCAACAGAGGGATGGGAACATGGCAAACAGTCCCAGTGTGCATCCCGTGGGTCCAAGTACCATGTGAATCTAAGTTCCTTTGGAAACTTCCAGATCCTTGTCCAACAGTCTGTTCTGCTTGTTAACAAACACAGGGTGAGGCAAAAGTGCATTTGTAGTTGTGAGTATGCGATACACAGAGTTTTATTCCTGTATTATTAGTTGTTAACTAGAGGCTCGGTGTATGAAAATTCATGCACTGGAGGGGGGGTCCCTCAGCCCAGCCTGCCCCCTCTCACAGTCCGGGAGACTTCAGGGGCGGGAGGCGACCTGGTGATCAGGGGAAGGTGATACCCCATCACACATCTGCTGCTGCCACTGCCGGCAGCGCAAGCCTCGGCTGGCCCTGGTTACCTGAGCCTCGGGTGGGTCTGGGTGACTTGGGCAGCTGCCATCCAAGGATTGCCTGCACCTCGGGCTGGCCCTGGGGGAGCTGGGGGGCTAAGGGGACTGGGTGCCGCCATCTTGTGGCTATGGGCGCTGCCATCTTTGAGGGCAGGGCAGCCAACTAGCATATTCCTTCTTTATTGGCTATGGATGCTGCCATCTTGTGATGGTGTGAGGGTCAATTAGCATATTTCCTCTTTATTTGATAGGATTGTTGTATTATTTTTCCATACAAATGACTGTAAACTACTTTTTCCCCACCCTGGAAGTTTTCTCAGGACCCTCTCCCTGAACTAAAGTCTGTGCATAGTCAGTGCTCTTTGTATCCTGCTCACCCGTGTTTCTCTGAAAGGTATTACGAGATTACGGGGTTGTGGATTTGCAGCTAAATGGACTCAAGTTAAATACCTGCTCTTTCAGTTCAGTAGATGGATGACCTTGGCCACATGACTTTACCTCGGAGCCATAGGTCTGTCCGCTGTGAAGTGAGATCGGGAATCATAACCACCTCTTGTGCTATGGAAGGCACGGAGCTCTGGTGAGCCCAGACCACAGGTGCTAGGATTGTTCTGGGATGAGGGAGAGTCGGATTGGCTGAGGCTGAGGGTTACACCTGTGGGACTTCTTACCTGGTCAGCCAACTGCTGGGGGACCAGGATAGCTGCGTTGGTGATTAAAGGCTAAATGTTGCCCACAGCAAAAAAAAAAAAAAAAAAAAAAAAGGCGGGGGGGGGGGGGCTAGTCTCGTGAAGTTCAGTGTGCCTCTGGCATTAAAATGCCCTTAATTTCTGAAAGATGGGGCTGGTGTGCTGGGAGCTGTGGGTTTTTAATACCCTTAATGTGGAATTCTACGCCAGTCCCTGTGTCTGTGGACACCGTGCAGGTGTGTGTAATCCCAACAGGGTGATGATGGGACGAGAGAGCCAAGCCTAGGAATCAATAAATTGAATTCCCAGCATCTGCATGTCCATGATCAGTCAGCAAAGCCGAAGCCGACACTTGCCTGTGGGAGTGAGCCTCTGAGAAGCCATTTGCTCCCTCACGATTGTTTCTCTAGGGCTGGCATGTCCTTCCTGTGCTTATCTGCTCCTGGAAACCTAGGTTTGGGACAAAGAAGGGAAAGGGTGAGGTGAGGCTCTGCAAAGCAGGAGAGGCAGAGGCAGAGGCAGAGGCAGGGGCGACCGGGCTGGGCTGGCCCCTGGGCACTGGATTGCCCTCTTTCAAAGGAAACTGTGGGATGGCTCAGAATCATGCCCACCTGCTTTCTTGCTTTTGAGCCGGGGCAAGTTGCTTCACCTCACATTTTCTCACCCATTAAAATAACACCTCTTCCCAGTGTCAGGTTGTTTCTGCTCTTATGTCCACATTTCAGGCTCAGTTTTCTCAGCTGTGAAATGGGCATGAAAAGCACACCTAACTCATGGCACAGGAACTTAGCACAGTTCCTGGCACATAGTAAGTGCTCAAATGCTAGCTAATATTGTCCATTAGCTTTCACTACAGACCTACAATCCCTCATCTGCATTCTGAAATTCATAAAGCTCTGAAAACTCAATTTGTTTTATAACTTTACCACCTAAACTCATTTGATGGCAAAACCTGATCTGAACCGATGCCAAGCTATTTATAGTCTACACTAGAGGCCTGGTGCATGAAACTCATACACGGGTGGGGTTCGTAGGCCTGGGCGGTGATCAGGACCTATCGGGGCTGTCTCACCCAGTCCTGATTGGCAGCCAGACTGGTCTGGAGGCCTGCCAGCTGCTGGATGGGGCCTGACAGGGGGAGAGACAGGGGGAGGAACTGAAGGAGGTTTGCCGGGCCCAGGGAAGGATCTGAGGAGGTTGGCTGGCTGTGGGAGCTCATTGACCACCAGGGGGGAGCTCCTGCATTGAGTGTCTGCCCCCCTGGTGGTCAGTGTGCATCATAGCAACCGGTCCTTACACAGATTAAATACCTGCTCTTTGTGACGGGTATTTATTACACCAATTAAATACCTGTTCTTTATGACTTATTTGCATATTAGCCTTTTATTATGTAAGATGGGACAGCTCACTGAATATATGAATATATGAATGTAGGGATTATTGGGTGTTGCCCTAGAATGTGCACCGAATCATCTTTCTGAAATCTGAAAAATTCTGAATTCAGAATCACCTCTGGCCCCAAGAGTTTTAGATCAAGAACTTGGAGCTTGGAGTGGGGGAGGTATAATAGAGGCATAAAATGATACGACTGGGTTCCAATCCAAGGCTTGCTGGGTGCAGAGAGTGGGGAGACCCTGGGTGCTGCAGGAGCCTTCCCGGTCAGAGAGAAGGAGGAAGACCCTCCTGGAAGGGTCTTAGTTACAGGCGAAACCAACTCTGGCTGATTTAAGCAGCAAAGGAACTTTCTAGGAGGGTACTAGGTTTATTCCAGGGTATTGGGAGGTGGGAGGAACAGGCTTAGAGGCCTCAGGGCCCAGAGGCCACCAAAATTACTCACAGGACTGGTCAGGTGAGAGCAGCAAAGCCCCAAAGCCATAGCCCGCAGCCAATCCTGACCCACCCTGGCACCAGAGGGAGGCCCCTTCCAGCCCAGCTGCTCTGTCCCTGCTTCAAATTCAAAGTCTGCAGTGGGAATGTCTGACTGGCAGACCCAAGGTCACATGACCATGTTCAGGCTACAAGGGAAGGTGGGAAAACAAACATCTGTAGATTTTTGCTTTTATTTATTTATTTTTATAATTTTTTAAAACTATATACTTTATTAATTTTTTACAGAGAGAAAGAGAGAGGGATAGAGAGTTAGAAACATCTATGAGAGAGAATCATGGATCAGCTGCCTCTTGTACTCCCCCTACCGGGGATGTGCTTGCAACCAAGGTACATGCCCTTGCCCGGAATCGAACCCGGGACCCTTCAATCCACAGGCTGACACTCTATCCACTGAGCCAAACCAGTTTCGGCAATTTTTGCTTTTAAAGTAGGAGGCAGTTCTGCCTGCTGCCAGGTCTCCAACGAAAGGGATTTCTCTAGAATAGGAACAAGGGTTCAGTTGTCAGGCAGCAAAAACAAACAAGAACGGGCAAAGGCTTAACAGAGGCGTTGATCCTACCTGAGCCTTAAAGGATGATCAGATTCAGGCTGGAAGGGGGATTGGCGAGTAAATTCAAAAGGAGCCTGGAGGCTTTGCCTAGAAATAAACGGTAAAGATTTTTTATTCCAAGGTCTTAGAGTTTACAAGCCAGAAACACAACGAGGCAGCGCCCAGAGTGGCCTGAAGAAGGAAGAAAAGCTAAGAATTCTTATAGTGAGAGGTACATTCTTGGAAAGAATCAGCCCCGCATTCTTAGCCTCTGCGTTGGTCCAAGATGGTAATCCTCAGACCACAGGGCTGGATGCAGGAACATTCTTTCCTCTGTCCTTCAGGTGTAGCCTGAGAGTTATCTGGAAGTTTGATGTATCTCTAGGCGTTGACGCAGGACTGAAAAGTTCAGACGCTGAAGTTCCCAGGCTAGTTAAAACAAGAATGGCATTGTTTCCACATACCTCAACCTACTTGACTATAGTGACCGCCTTTTTTTTTTTTTTTTTTTTTCACTCTGTTCTTTGGGGTGAGGTAGGCTGGAGGACGGCAAGGGCCTACATGTCTAGCTAGAGTGTGCTTACTAAATGACAGTCCCAGAGCTAACCACTTTATTCTCCTTTAATCCTCAGAACTACAGGCAGCAGGGAGCTATTTTCAGCAGCAGGAGGATCAAAAAGGTTAGGTCAAAAGGACTTGAAGGCATGCATATAAGCCTAACCAGTGGTCTTGGACAACAGGGGTGAGGGGGACAACTCATTTGATGTCAAAACCTGATCTGAACTGATGCCAAGCTATTTATAGTCTACAGTAGGGCCGTGGTGCATGAAACTCATGCACGGGTAGGATTTTGGGATGGGAATAGGGGAATTGAGGACAATTATGTGATACCATAACCAATAAAATAATTTTTAAAAAATTGAAAATAAAAAAAGGTTAAGTCAACTTGCTCAAGATTACACAGGTAGGAGGGGGCAGGACTGAGAACTGAATGCGGATAATCAGACACCTGGCCTGAATCCGAACACTCAACAGGAACCAGGTAGTGATTGCCTACTCCTGTCAATTGATAATGGCTGCTTGGAGTCCTATGTTGAGAAGAACTCTGAGGTTGTCTCTGGCATATAATGAAAGAAGGGTTATTATCAATTAGAGATGTCATCTTAACAAATTTGACCTGAAGACTCAAAATACACATACTTTCAAGTGAATGTAACATTTATCAAAATTGCCCATATATTAGCCCATAAAAAAGATTCAACACATTTTAAAAGATTGAAATTATTTAGTTTGTGTTCTCTAACCACAAAGGAACTAAACTATAAATTGAAAACTAGAAAACCCCCAGCTGCCTGGAAATTGAGCATTACAGTGGTCAAAGAAAAAATCAAAATGGGTATCAGAAAATATTTAAAATGAATGATAATGAAGATATGACATAGTAAAACTAATGCAGTTCTTAGAGGAAAAGCTGTAGCCTTCCAATGCATATGTTAGAAAAGGATAAAGCACCATCTAAAGATGCTGGAAAAGAAGAGTAAATCCAACTCAATGCTAAAAGTTGGTTCTTTGAAAGAATTAATTTGATTGAATAAGTCATATCTAACATAGGCAAGGTATTGGGACTTATTCCTGGAACCCTATACCTTTTATATGGTACATGCTCATAAAAGTATTAGTTAAATTGAATCTGAGCAAGAACTGAGAGACAATAGTTAAGAGGTAAGGAGTAATCCAATTAGGTTAGAGTTAAAATACTGTAAGGAAGCCCTAACTGGTTTGGCTCAGTAGATACAGCTTCGAACTGAGGACTCAAGGGTTCCAGGTTCAATTCCAGTCAAGGGCATGTATCTTGGTTGCAGGCACATCCCCAGTAGGGGGTGTGAGGAGGCAGCTGTATGATGTTCCTCTCTCATCAATCTTTCTAACTCTCTCTTCCTCTTCCTTCCTCTCTGTAAAAAAAAAAAAAAAAAAATCAATAAAATATATATATTTTAGCCGAAACTGGTTTGGCTCAATGGATAGAGCGTCGGCTTGGGGACTGAGAGGTCCCGGGTTTGATTCCGGTCAAGGGCATGTACCTTGCTTGCAGGCATATCCCCGGTAGGGGGTGTGCAAGAGGCAGCTGATCGATGACTCTCTCTCATCGATGTTTCTAGCTCTCTATCTCTCTCCCTTCCTCTCTGTACAAAATCAATAAAAACATATTTAAAAAAAATAAAATATATATATTTTAAAAAATACTGTAAGTATTTTAAAATACTTAATTATTTTAAAATACTTAATTATTTTAAAATACTTAGATATTTTAAAATATATATATTTTAAAATATTTTTAAACATATATATATATCGATATATATATATATTTTAAAAAATACTGTAAGCCAGTTTGGCTCAGTGGATAGAGCGTCAGCCTGCAGACTGAAAGGTCCTGGGTTCGATTCCGGTCAAGGGCATGTACCTTGGTTGCAGGCACATCCCCAGTGGGGGTGTGCAGGAGGCAGCTGATCAATGTATCTCTCTTATCGATGTTTCTAACTTTCTATCTCTCTCTCTTCATCTCTGTAAAAAAATCAATAAAATATATATTTTAAAAAATACTGTAAGGGAGATGAATTACTCGGGATTCTGTTGTAAATGACAGACGATCCAATCCAACTGGCTCAAGCAAATAAAAGTTTATTTGTTTGCCTAATTGGAAAGTCCAGGGGGGAATTCTGGCTTTAGGAACAGTTGGCTGTAGTTGTTCAAACGCTGCTGCAGGAGTGGCTCTTTGTTTTCGGCCTAGGCTGAAGGGCAGTGGGACCTTCGGTGGTGTTATGGCGATGGGAGGGCAACAGAATAAACACAAGCTCATTTCCAGCATCCACATGTCTCACTTGTCAACACACTCTTGGCCAAAGGAAGTTGCATGGCCAAGCCCACAGTCTAGGGGTGGGGAGATTCTCTCTGCCCATCCTGAGGCTGTGGCAAAGAGAGAGAGCATAAAATGGGGATTGTTAGTCGGTCTGCACAGATACTAACTCAGTACTGAGCTTCCTGGGCCATAGAGTCTATGCATGCTTCCTTTCACCTACAGACTGCTAGACTGTTCTCCAGAGCGGCTGCAATCCTCACCAGTAATTCACAAGGCTCAGAACTGTCCGGCTCTCATTCTGGCCAGCCTGATGGGTGTGAAATGGCATCGCAGTGAAGTGTCTCTGATGACGTTTGCCTCTAAACATCTCTTCACATCGTGATAGTCATTTGGATTCCCCTTCTGGGAATTGCCTACTCATGTCCTTTGCTCGTTTTCCCTGTTCTGGTTCCTTTCCTTGTTGATTTGCAGGAGTTCCGTGTATAGTCTCTATATCAACCCCCTGCCGCTTTAGACATTTAAAACATCTTTTGCAAATCAGTTCTCCATCTGTTAATTTTGTGTAGAGGGTCCTTTCTGAACAGAAGTCTTTGATGTGATTAAACCCAGCATTTCTTGCCTTGTGGTTTGTGCTTTTGGGGTGTAATTTGAAAGTAACTTTTCCCATCTCTAGATGGATAGTCTATGCCTTCTTTCGCATAGGTTTGTGTGTTTTTGTTTGTCTGTCTGTTTGTTTTTTACACAGAGAGGAAGGAAGAGGGATAGAAAGTTAGAAACATCAATGAGAGAGAAACATCCATCAGCTGCCTCCTGCACAACCTACTGGGAATGTGCCTGCAACCAAGGTACATGCCCTTGACCGGAATCGAACCTGGGACCCTTCAGTCCACAGACGGACACTCTATCCACTGAGCCAAACCAGTTTCAGCTCGAATAAGTTTTTAATGCGTCTGGAATCCGGGTTTGTGGTAGGCAGGGTGGGGAGCCAGTTTTGCTTCGTTTCTGTATAGAGAGCCAATTTTCTCAATATCATTTACTGAAACGTCTGCTCCTTTCCTTTTTGGTTTATGGTGCTATTCCTGTTATATAACAAATCTATCTATCTACCTATCTTTTTTTTTAATCAATCTTTATTGTTCATATTATTACAAAGGTTCCTCATTTCTTCCCCCCTCCACCAGGTTCCCACCCCACCCTCTGCCCCTTCCCTATCTCCCATTGTCCTCATCCATAGGTGCACAGTTTATGTTCAGTCTCTTCCTGCATCCACCACTGCCCCCACCTCCTGAATAGTCAGTCCACTCCCCTCTCGTATCTCTGATTCTATTATACTCAACAGTTAATATTGTTCATCAGGTTTTTTAATTTCCTTGTTTTTTTTTAATTAATAAACTTTTATATTTTTAAGAATAAATTTTATTTATTTATTTATTTATTTATTTATTTATTTTTTTATAATATGCTGAATTTATCTTTTTTTTTCTTTTTTTTTCATATTTTATTGATTTTTTTTTTACATATTTTATTGATTTTTTTTTTACCCCCCTCCCATTTTTAAGAATAAATTTTAAAATCTAATAATTTTAAACCTTGTTTTTTCTGCCCTGGGAACTGAGAAGCAAGCTTATTTACATGTAAACTTGCCCTTAGGCTATCAAAAGGGATAGCCATTCAAATGTAAATGGACACATTGTTTAAAGATAGCTGCTGGCTGGAATTGGATTACTTGTTCTGGGTGGGAAGGGCTTGTCCTCCCCTTTCTCCATTGAAATTAAGGTGTTGGCTTTAAAAACCTCTTTTTGGCAAGAGACCTTAAACTTTCAAGAACTTTAAATTTTTCAGGTAGTAAATCAATTACTTAATATTTTCTCAAATCTATAATACCTCCACATGCCCAAGGATACACTTCACACAAAAGACACTTCCAAATAGATCAACCAACCTCATCCAGGCCCCACACAAGGCACTCACAGATCAACACCCCAGCGCTACAACAACTCAACACATCAAGATCTAAGCCTTCATCACTTGATTCAGCAGACCCTCAAGTTCCCCCAAAAGTTTCCAGCCATGTCTGAGAGGCAGCCCTGGGGCATGGGCAGGCGAGGAGCGGCAGGCGAGGAGCGAGCTGTTCCGGGCTGGCTGCTTCGGGTCTGGCCTCTGTTGCTCTGGTCCGCTCCACAATCAGCTGCTCCGGGTCTGGCCGCTGCCGCTCCTGGCCTGGATGCTGCTGCTCTGGGCATGGCTGCTCTGGGCCTGGCCATTTTGGGTCTGGCCGCTCCTGGCCTGGCTGCTGCTGCTCTGGGCCTGGCTGCTTCCGACCTGGCTGCTCTGGGTCTGGCCGCTATCTACCTATCTTTGTACTTATCTATATATCCATGTCTCTCATTTATTTTTTAAAGTCCCCACCTGAGGATATGCTTTTTTAAATTTATTTTAGAGAGAGAGGAAGGGAAAGGGAGAGAGAGAAATATTGACGTGAGAGTGAAACATTGATCGGTTGCCTCTCGTATGCACTCCAACCGGGGATCAAACCCACAGCCTGGGTATGTGTTCTGACTGAGAATCAAACCATTGACCTTTTGGTATACAGGGTGACACTCCAGCCAACCAAGCCACACTGGCCAGGGCTCTATCTGTCCATTTATGTATCTGAGGAGGCACCTTCTCCCACTTAATTATCTTTTGACAAATTGACGGGGTTCTGTGCAGAAGTCATTCTTCCGTATATCATCCTTGCTCTCCTGGGTACCAAACCTGAAGGCTTGCACCATGTTCTTACTTGCAAGGGCATGCTGCCCCCTGCTGGTCAATGGCTTTCCAGATAAACCCAGTGGACATTCTTCAGGCTGGGGACACTTACTCTCCCAGCAGCACCTCTGGAAACACTCCCTCAGTGTATTTCTGGTTTCTGGCTCTCCTCCCAGCTCTCGGCCTCCCCTTGCTGGTTGATGGCCCGTGGTAATTTATCTGGCCATTAATGCTGGCATCCACACTTCCTCCCGGGTCCTCCTCTCCCTCCATCTCATTCTCTCTTCCTGGGGAACGTCACCCATGCCCACATAGATGCTGATGGCTCCCAGATGACCTCTAGCCCAGGGAATTACAACTGGAGGCACTGGGCCCTCCAAGGGGCATTGGGCGATGTCTGGAGATGTGTGTGGAGAGAGGGATGCTACTGACACCTAGTGGAGAGAGGCCTGGACTGCTGCTAACACCCTAGGATGCACAGGACAGGTCGCCACAGCAGTGACCCAGCCTCAAGGGTCTGCAATGCCAAGCTTAAGGACTTCATTCTCTCCCAGCTTCTCCCTGAACCCCAGGTGGGCACATCCAACTGCTTGTACCACATCTACACTTGGATCTCCCAGACATCCCTCAAACTTCACCTGACCCGGTCAAATGCATGATTTCCCCCACCGGGTCCTCTTACCATCCTCCTCACCTCAGCTGCACTCTGCTGCATGAGCCGGCACCTGGGAGACCCCCCTCCACCTCCCTCTCCCTCACCTCAATATCCCTCCATCACCAGGTTCTGCCCATTCTCTCTCCTCAGCATCTTTCCAACACCCTGCTGCAGGTGCGTCATCTCTGCCCGGGCTTTCGCTCGATTCTCTTCACCTCACAGCGGCCAGGGTAGGCCACATCCAAACACAGATCTATTAGGACATCTTGTTTGAAACACTGGTGGCTCCCCACTGCTCTCAGGATCAAGACCCAAAACTTACACAGCCTGCAAGGCCCTTCTGGTTCCCCCACTCCCCCACCCCCTCCACTCTCTGCACTCTGGCCATTAAGGCCCTATTTCCATTTCTTCAATTCCTTCCCACTCGGGAGCCTTTGCACATGCAGGTCCCTCTTCTTCCTGCCCCTGCCTCACCCAGATCTTTTCATGCTTTAGATCTCACGTCAGGGGTCACCTCCTCGGGGAGACTCTACGTGACCCTGGAGTCTAGGCCAAATTCCGTGACTAACGCTCTCAAAGAGAGGCTCTCTCTCCTGCAGGAAACATAGCTCGGCTTGTCATTTCCTTACTCGTCCATGCGACGCCTGAGGAATGTCCGTTCTCTCTACCTGACTAAGTGCCCACCGAGCAGGAACACACTGGTGCATGCTCACCGGCCCCACGTGCAGGCCCGGCACCTAGAGAGACCAATGCAGTATTCAAAGAATAGAGCGAGTACCATCCTATCTTCCCATGTGGCCACACAACACAGGGCCTGAAGAAGAAGCATCTGAATCATTACCTCTTCTTTCCCCCCCGAAAGGCATTGCTCTCCTTCCTTCCTTTTGCACAAGCCATCCGTGCTGGCTGTGCAAAAGCAGAAAACACAAACAGACGGAGGAAAACACTTACCGTGCTGCGACTCCTCTTCACCTTGAACAATAGGTCGATGCCGGTCAGCACAACGTTTCTGTCATATTGTTTCTCCCGTCTGACCTCCCATTCTGTGCAAAGAGCTCCCTTCTCAGGAGGCTGCTGCCTCAGACGCCTGGGGAGCTCTTTCACGGACGGCTCTCAGCTCCACACCCAGGAGGGTCTGATGCGGGAAGACGCGTGTGGATCCCAGCTTTTTCAACTTCCCCTGGAGGTTCTGAAGGGCCTGCCGGGGTTAGCAACCACCCATGGAACCCAGTCCTCTTTTCTCGGCCACAAGGGGAGCATCCAACGTCTGGTTACTCCTGTTTGGGCAGCGGTGTGCATCCTGTGCCGCCTCAGCAACTGTCCTCCATCTCAGAAAGAGGGCCCCGGGCAGCCTCACACACGGGCAGGCAGAACATCTTTGAGTTTTCAAGTCCCTGGTCCCCGTCGGAGCCCTTCTCCTGAGCGAAGTCACTATGGACTTGACCTGGAAGCGAGGGGGCACGGGGATGGCGGAGCATGAGTTTCATCTCTCTGTGCCCTTTTGGATGGTTTGATTTGGGGGGTGACTGGCATGTCTGACGTTGGCAATTTAAAAAAAGGAAAGCCAAAACCGGTTTGGCTCAGTGGATAGAGCATCGGCCTGCGGACTGAAAGGTCCCAGGTTCGATTCCGGTCAAGGACATGTGCCTTGGTTGCGGACACATCCCCAGTAGGGGGTGTGCAGGAGGCAGCTGGTCAATGTTTCTCTCTCATCGATATGTCTTTCTATCCCTCTCCCTTCCTCTCTGTAAAAAAATCAATAAAGTATATATTTTTTAAAAACCAGACACTTATTTAAAAATAAAAATTTAAAAAAATTAAAAATAAAAAAAAGCCGAAACTGGTTTGGCTCAGTGGATAGGGTGTCGGCCTGCGGACTACAGGGTCCCAGGTTTGATTCCGGTCAAGGGCGTGTACATTGCCTGCAGGCACATCCCTGGTAGGAGGTGTGCAGGAGGCAGCTGGTTGATGTTTCTCTCTCATTGATGTTTCTAACTTTCTATTCCTCTCCCTTCCTCTCTATAAAATTTCAATAAAATATATTTTTAAAAATAAAAATTAAAAAAGGAAAGCTAACAGGATTCTTTGGAAATGTCAGCCAGGCTTTCAGCCCAGATCTCATTTTCCAACCACCAGACCCTGCTCTTCAGCTGCTTGATTGCCATTCCCTCCTCGGTGGTTGGACACACGTTGCAAAATTAACCCCCATGAGAATGCACAGACCCAGCTCTCTCCTCTCTCCCCTCTCCCCACCTCGTCCAGCTCAGCCCATGGCCCCTCTGCTCACCCTGCTGCTGGGAACCGAAGCAGGGACCTCAGCACCTTCTCCTCACCCCCAGCTGTCTCCCCAAGTCCCGTGATTCTATCTATATTCCACTTCTCTCCGTCCCCCCACCATTATCCCTCTCCTGGACGCCTGCATTTCTCCCCAACAAGCCGTTCTTGCAGCCGCCACGGTGGTCTTTCAAGACCTAAATTAGACCAAGACTCAACCCAACTCAGGACACTGATGGCTCCCTCTTATACGTTGGATGAAACCCAAATCTTAGAGGCAGCCAACGGCCTGTGGGTCTGCCAATGCACCTCTGCTGCCTCCCCTCCCCTCTTCCCTTCACTCCCCCCTCCCCACCCGGGCTCAGACAGCCCTGGCCTCCTTGTGAGTCCATGAGCAGACCTTCACCTAAATGCCTTCACCCGTGTCTGGAACATTCTTCTCACCAAGCCTCACTCTCCCCCTTTCCAGAGGGGGTTCCCTGGACCTAGCTTAGGGTAGAGCCCCCTCCATCCCCTCTCCCAGCAGCTGGTCCTCCTTCATCGCCCTCAGCTGCCCTTTGTCAGGATACGTTGGGTATGGGATGGCTGGCAGTGATGCCTTCGCTCATGGGAACATCAGCTCCCGAGAGCAGAGACAGGCTGTTTGTTCCCTGTGAACCCGGCACAGCAGCACCTGACACACAGTAGGTGCTCAGCGCCTGTTCACTAAAGGGGGTCAGGGAGCAGAGACAAGAAAGACCAGCAATCCATGAGGCTCCGGGATGTCACCCAGGCCCACAGACCCTGGTGAAGTGCTCCCTCGTCGTCCTGAGCCACCTGCCCAGCATCTGAACCCGCCAGGACTCTGAAAGCGAGGGACTTCCTGCTCATGTCACAGGTGGTCACAGAGGTCGTGTGACTTACCCAAAGCCACAGGGTGGAGAGAACCCTGGATCCACACCCTGGCTTCTCCATCTATTCTTCCTACTGCACATTTTTATTAAGCACCTACTAAGTGTCAGGCTCAATGCCAGGAGCTGGGGAAGTGAATGAGCCAAAGAACACATCCCTGCCTTCCTGGTGCCCACATCCTTGTGCAAGGAGGCAGGAAACAAGCAGAGAACTCGGCTATAACTATGAACTCTGATAACCCCAGAAACTTAGCAACGTGTCCCAGGCACCGTCCTTGGCATCTCCTGTCTCCAGGCAACCGGCAGTTTCTTCTGCCCCAAGGCCACCCCAGCTAGCTAAGGTTTGCCCTTTTCCCAAGCTGTCAGCCTTCCACCACGTTCGCAAGTGCTCACTTCACCTCTCCACCAGGGGGCAGTAGTGCTCCATCTTATGGTTCTATCAGCTGGGCTTGGGCCTCGGCTTCCAGAACAGGAGACCCAGGAAGGGGAGAGAAGCAGGAAGAGGGGAAGCGAAGGGCCTCTGGCTCACAGGCTCCATCTAGACGCAGGGAAGAGTTCCTCCTTTGTCTTCCTCCTACTTTATTTTCTCATTCACTCCTCCCCCTTTCCCCCTTCTCTTCCTCCTCAACACTCACACCACTACTTCCTGTCTCTACAGACAGCGGTTCCCAACTTTATTTTGGCCATGCCCCACCTAAGCGTCTCTAAAATCCTGATTCCCACCCCCTCCCCTCTGACATATAATTCTTATTATTCAAAAAGAGAACTCATTCCTAATCACGTGGAGGAAGCCTAACAGGCCATTAACTTGGTCTAAACAAGCTTCCAAAGAACATGGCATCCATGAGAGAGAAAAATAAAAGAACGAAAGGACAATTGAAGTAACTGAGGAAGGAATCACTGAGAAATTGTTAAAACAAAAAAACAAACAAAAAAACAAGAACAATCACGAAGTGAAATGAAAAAATAGCAAATAAAGTTTCAAAACATACGAGAACTGAAATGCATAAATGTCATTGTATATGAGGCCCCTAGAACAATAAGAAATGCAAAAAAAAAAAAAAAAAGTCGGCTAATAACTCATTCTCGAATTGCCCCCCTTAAAATCATAATTGCCTCCCTGTGGGGCGTGTGCCCACCTTGGGGACCGCTGTATAGCTTTGCTGATTCTGTAAGTGTCACAGACCAGGCCATCTCCTATGACTGGCTTCTTTCAGGATTCACCCATGGTGTAGCATCCCATTTCTCTTTGCTGCTGATTGCTATTCCACTGTATGGATAGACCACACTTGGTTTATTCACTCATCAGTGGATGGACATTTGGGTTTTTCCTACTTTTTGGCTGCTACGAATGATACTGCTATGAACATTTGTGTACAGGTTTGTTTTTTAAACTGAGATGTAATGCACATATCATCAAATTCACCCTTTAAAAAATATAATTCAGCCCGGCTGGCATAGCTCATTGGTTGAGCATCAACCTACAAACCAAGAGGTCACAGTTTCGGGCTCTATCCCCAGTGGGGGCATGCAGGAAGCAGCCAATCGATGATTCTCTCTCATCACTGATGTTTCCATCTCTCCTTCTCCCTTCCTCTCTAAAATCAATAAAAATATATTTTAAAAAATAAAAACACAATTCAATGGTTCTTAGTATATTCACAGGATTGTGCAACCATCACCACTAATTCCAGAACAATTCATTGCCCCAAAAAAGACATTAGCGGTCACTCTCCATGCCCTCCTTTCGCCAGCCCCCAGAAATCACTAATCTACTTTCTGTCTCTGTGTGTTTATCTATTCTGAACCTTTCCCATAAATAGATCATTTGATATGTCGCCCTTTGTGTCTGGCTTCTTTTATTTAGTATATGTTTTTAAGGTTTGTCTGTGGTATGACACATCATGGCCGCATTCCTTTTTGTTGATGAATAATATTGCATTGTAACCATGTGTTACTTGTATATTTGTCAGCTGGCAGACATTGGGTTGTTTTCACTGTGGGGTAATTATGATTAGTGCTGCTATGAACAGGCATGAACAATGTTTTGTGTGGGCATATGTTTTCATTTCTCTTGCATATGTCCCTAAGAGTGGAGTTGCTGGGTCATATGGTAACTGTGTTTATTTATTTCTATTTTTTTTAGGAGCTAGCAAATTTAAGTGCTCCATTTTACACCCCTATAAAAAATATGGACGTACTAATTTCTCCACAACCTCTCCTTTCTGATGACAGCCGTTCTAACTGGTGTATGTGTTATTTCATTGTTCGCTCAATAGACTTGCCAAGGGCCTACTGTGTGCCAGGCCCTGTTGTAGGTCCTGGAGGCTCAGCCGTGAGCAAGATAGAGATGGCCCTGCTCTCGTGGGCGCCCAAGAGCTACTGCAGATTTAGGTACAGAACACAGGACTTTACACTCTTCACCTGCACCCACAGAGCATCTGTTGCTTCTGTTAGTAGGAAATAAGAACTAAGTGATGGTGAATGGAGATCGCTTTGTGCAATACGCACACCGTATGCCCTTCCACCTCGTGTGGACAACATCTTTGTCACCAGCCCTGTGGGGCTGAGAGACTTCAGTTCCCAGGGCACCCGTGCTGTCTCTGTCTAGAAGATGATCTCTGAGGCGCAATCCAACCCCAGTCCCTGTGGCTCACCTGAGTCCAAAGAGCAGAAACCAAAACCTCCAAGTTATTGGCAGGCCACCGAGGCTTCCATTAAGCAAACTATTATATCACCCACACAGTGCAGATCACCTCTGGACAAATGTTCGATAATCCCATAATCCCGCCCCCCTGAGAGCCACCATCTTGAAACAGCAAAAGCCAACCCCTCCTTTGAATTAGCTAATCTCGAAAGACTATGCACCTGAGCTCCGATCAAGAGATGCCTTAGGGATTATAGAGCCGAGCAGACCACCTGCTTGGTGTCCCCACACCCTTCTGCATAGAAGTAAAGATGTTTGCCTTGCAAAAAAAAATAAGAGAGAGAGAGAGAGAGAGAGAGAGAGAGAGAGAGAGAGAGAGAGAGAGAGAACTACTGCAGATTTAGATGGGGAAGGAGTAATGGCTGCATTGACAGACAGTTCGGGAAGTGGCGAGTGTGCTGAAGACCTGAAGCGGAGCCATGGGTGGTGGGGGAGGGGCAGCGGTGGGGTCTCTGCATCATCGGGAAAAGGCCCTTGTGGGAAGGTGACGTATGCAATGAGGAGCCACCTGCTCAGCCCTGGAGGACACGCATGCCAGGTGCAGGGCGTGTGGCTGGAGCTAAGTGAGCAAAGCGGGGAGGAAATGAGAGGTGGTGGGGGAAGTGGGAGGAAGTCCATCCCTCAGGCTTTGAAGGCTACCACGAAATCAATAAAAACATATTTTTAAAAATTTCGCCTTGCACTCCCGAGGCTTGTGCAGGCTGTGCCGGAATGCTGTTTCTTGTTTGCCTGTTGCTGTCGCTTGGCGCTCCTACCAGCTGGGCGGGCTGACTCAGTCGCCCACTTCTCTTCCCACCCGGGTCCGGGGAGACCTGTCCCAGGAGCACAGGGCGGCCTCTCGGCCTCTCGTGCTCTGGGCACGTCCACCTCTGTTTTAAGGACCTTCCTGGGCCCCAGCATTCTTACTTGGGGAGATTTTATTCACCCCTTTACTCAACATTGATGAGAATCATCCATCAGCTGCCTCTTGTACACCCCCTACTGGGGATGTGCCCGCAACCAAAGTACATGCCCTTGATCGGAATCGAACCCGGGACCTTTCAATCTGCAGGCTGACTATCCACTGAGCCAAACCGGTTTTGGCTTGAAGTACCGTATATATCTTCACTGTTTAAATTTCAGTTTTCCCCATATATATGTTTATATTAACAAAAATGTAAAGAATGTTGTTTTCAAGTAAAATCTCCCTGCAGATTTTCAGATTCTTTTATTATTTTCAAAGGTCTTAAAACATTACGCAGGTAACACATGTTTCCTATAGGAAAAATCAGAAAAAAAACAAACACTGAAATAATCAGTAATCTTGTCACACAAAAGTAACTGTAATTAATTGACACTTGAAGTATATATTTTCACTGTTTAAATTTCAGTTTTCCCCGTGTGTATGTTTATGTTAACAAAAAATGTAAAGAATGTTGTTTTCAAATAAAGTACCATAAGCAAACAAAAGCGCAGGCATTTCTACTCTAACATACATTCACACTCACAACTGGGTTTTGACAAACCTTAACGTTTTTAGCATTTTTAAAAATTTTGTCTTGCACTCCCGAGGCTTGTGCAGCTGTGCCAGAATGCTGTTTCTTGTTTGCCTGTTGCTGTCCCTTGGCGCTCCTACCTGACAGCTAGGGGGAAGCCCCACATACTTCTTTACAATCCCTCCCCTTCTCTCCTCCCCTGCCCCCAGGGTCCACCTCTCACAAGTTCCGGGTTGTCGGCTGCTCTGGCTGTTAAACTTCCCATGAATTGCATATTCTGCATGCAGCCTTCTGCAGCTGTGTGTGGGATTGACATGTTCTGCAGGAGAGTTCGTGTCGAGCCACATCACTGGAGTTTATTCGTCCACACTGCTTGCTGTTCAGGACTCCGTGGTTGGCAAACTCATTAGTCCGCAGAGCCAAATATCAACAGGACAACGATTGACATTTCTTTGGAGAGCCACATTTTTTAAACTTAAACTTCTTCTAACGCCACTCCAAAACAGACTCACCCAGGCCGTGGTATTTTATGGAAGAGCCACACTCAAGGGGCCAAAGAGCTGCATGTGGCTCGAGAGCCGCAGTTCGCCAACCACGGGAATAGACCACAGTTGCTGTATCTATTCCACGGACGATTGCTTTTGCAGACTGTGCTACAGCACATCCTGGTGAGGCCTTTTTGTGTATGGGAAGTGGGTTCCTCTGGATAAACACCCGAGAGAGAATGGCTGAGTTGCAGGGCGTGTGCACTGGCATAGCCTTCCTTTTGCTCAATGCAATCCCAGCTCGTGAACTTTTTTCCATTCCCATAAACACCCTACATCAATATATGCTCAATGGTTATGGAAACTGTGCCCCGAATTTTTCAACACTAATTATG
This sequence comes from Pipistrellus nathusii, assembly GCA_963693515.1. NCBI lineage: Eukaryota > Metazoa > Chordata > Mammalia > Chiroptera > Vespertilionidae > Pipistrellus > Pipistrellus nathusii. The sequence continues at coordinate 11,608,486 of OY882859.1, read as the reverse complement.
ATGGGCATAATTAGTTCTTATTAAAATCTATCCTGTAAGGGAATATCTTTAGTTATTTCTGGAGGAGAAATTCCTAAAGGTAGACTTTCTGGCTCAAAAGAGATGTGAGTTTTCAAGATCAACTTCCCTGGGGATTCTTGAATGAAGTGCTCTTTCCATCAGCTTCCGACTCCTACGTGAGTGGAAATTCCCCCAAATCTGGCCCACCTCTCTCCTTACGATCGTCCGTCTCTTACACCCTCATCTCTCCTGTCCCTTTTCCCTCGGCCAAATTCCCGGCTTTGGACTCCCATAGCCCTTAGCAACTCCTGGCTGGCATTCGGCATTTCCTCATTTCCTCTCCAGCTGTGTGCGTGTGCGTGTGTGTGTGTGTGTGTGTGTGTGGTGTGTAGTTGATCTTTCCCTCCAGATGTTAGTGGTTTAATACCAGGAACTCTATTTCCTTTGTTGTTATTCTGTCACAGTTTATACATCACCCAGTAACGTTTACAATATCCACAGTAATCTACACACACGGACTGTTTAAAAAACATACGGAGCCTTGGAGTCCATGACCTTACTGCTTTTTCATTTCATCCTGCCCACCGAGCATTTTCTTTTCTCTTTTTTTTAAATATATATATTTTTTTGAGTTTTACTTATTGTCAGTTTTATTCTAATTATTTCTATTTTTATCTTTATTTTTTTTCCATTTATTTTTTTAAATAAATCTTTAATGTTCATATTGTTACAAAAGTTCCTCATTTTTCCCCCTCCACCAGGTTCCCACCCCACCCTCTGCCCCACCTCCCATTGTCCTCATCCATAGGTGCACAGTTTATGTTCAGTCTCTTCCCGCACCCCCACTCCCCTTTTCCCCAAGAATCGTCAGTTCACTCTCCTTTCATACCTCTGATTCTATTATATTCAACAGTTAATATTGTTCATCGGGTTTTTTAATTCCCTTGGTTTTTAGATTCACTTGTTGATAGTTACGTATTTGTTGTTCATAATTTTTATCTTTATTTTCTTCCTCTTCCTAAAGAACCCCCTTCAGCAATTCATATAATTCTGGTTTGGCGGTGATGAACTCCTTTAGTTTTTTTATTTGTGAAGCTCTTTATCAGCCTTCGATTCTGAGTGATAGCTTTGCTGGGTAGAGTATTTTTGGCTGTAGGTTCCTGCTATTCATTACTTTGAATATTTCTTGCCATTCCTGTCTGGCCTGCGTGGTTTCTGTTGAGAAATCAGCTGACAATCGTATGGGTGCTCCTTTATAGGTAACTACCTGTTTTTCTCTTGTTGCTTTTAATATTCTCTCTTTGTCTTTTGCTCTTGGAATTTTAATTATGGTGTGTCTTGGTGTAGTCCTCTTTGGATTCCTTTTGTTTGGGGTTCTGTGTGCTTCCTGGACTTGTAAGTCTATTTCTTTCACCAGGTGGGGTTCTGTGTGCTTCCTGGACTTGTAAGTCTATTTCTTTCACTATTTCTTTCAATATGTTTTCGGTATCTTGCTCTCTCTCATCTTCTGGGACCCCCATAATTCTGATGTTGCTTCGCTTGAAGTTGTCCCAGAGGTTTCTTACATTATCTTCAACTTTCTGGATTCTCTTTTCTTCTTGCTTCTGCAGAAGAATGTCCTCTGGCTCTTTGTGTTCCAAATCTTTGACTTAATTCTTGTGATCTTCCATTCTGTCTTTAGGACTCTTAGGCTTTTACAGCTTCTCTGATTTTCCTTCTGGTTTTCTCTTTACTTCTAGTTGTAGAACTTCCAGTCAGTCAATTTTCCTGTAGTTCTGGATGATGTCCACTTTATATTTTAGTTGTATTTTTTGAAATTGTTGTGTGAGGCTGCAGTTAGGCTTTTACCCATGCCGCCATCTTGGTTTCTCTCTCTGAATATATTTTATTTTTATTTTTTTAATATATTTTATTGAATTTTTATAGAGAGGAAAAAAGAGGGATAGAGAGTTAGAAACATCTATGAGAGAGAAACATTGATCAGCTGCCTCCTGCACACCTTCCACTGGGGATGTGCCCGCAACCAAGGTACATGCCCCCGACTGGAATCTAACTTGGGACCCTTTAGTCCGTAGGCTGATGCTCTATCCACTGAGCCAAACCTGTCAGGGCATCATCTGGCATTTTCTGAGAAAGCTCTCTGGGATGAGAGCTATGCTTAAACCCTGGGCAACCAGAGGCTGAAGGCCCTGGTCCCTGCCCTCCAGTTCACAGTCAACGCAAGGCTCCTCTGAGCCGCCTGTCAGCCAAGGCAAAAAGGGAAACATGATGTATGGCATCTGGCACGGGATTAAAGAATAAAGCCCATTTCAGCTGGGAAAGAGCCTTAACTGGTATTAAAGTACAGGAAGCCTGTGTCACGTAGGTGCTGCTGTGTGACCCTGCATTTCGGACAACCTCTTTATTGGCCTTTGACAGCAAAACACAGAGGTGCTTCGCTGCACGTGGAGGGAATGGCTCCATGACCTTCCAGGAGGGTCAAAACTAGACTGGAAAGGTGTCAGTCAGCAAGGGTCCTTCTGAGAGGGACTGCCAGTGTAGCCTCGGTGTAGCGTGTTCTGCGGGTTTTATATTGGCCCCCCAGGAAGACAGCCATTGCACACACAGTCCCTTGTTGTGATTGTATGTGAGTCCTGGTAGGGGCTTAACCACAAGCTGCTCATTCAGCCAGTATCTATCTATCTATCTATTTATTTATTTTATTGATTTCTTAAAAAGAGGAAGGGAGAGGGATAGAGAGTTAGAAACATCGATGAGAGAGGAACACCAATCAGCTGCCTCCTACACCCCTCCCCCACTGGTGATGTGCCCGCAACCAAGGTACATGCCCTTGACCGGAATCAAACCCAGGACCTTTCAGTCCGCAGGTCGATGCTTTATCCACTGAGCCAAATTGGTTTCAGCAGCCAACATCTATTTACTCATTCATTTTATTGAGTACTTACTTTGTGCAGGGAATTCAGGCTAAATCCTGCTGATATTTTGTTAAATAAAAATCATGGTGACACCTCACATATTGCTAGTGGGAATGTAAAATGGCGTAGCCACGATGGAAGACAGTGTACAGTTTCTTAAGAAATTGAATATATACTTACCATACAGCCCAGCAATTCCACTCAGAGGTAGCGAGGTATCTATTTTAGCGAAATGAGAATGGATGACCACACAATTACCTATAGGTGGATGTTCATAGCAGCATTATTCTATAGACAAAAACTGGGAGCAATAAAAAAAATAAAAAAGGCGAATGGGTAAATAAAACATAGGACATCCACACCAGGGAATACTGGTCCGCAATAGGAAGGAAGAGACTATGGAACATGCACATGGATGGAGCTCCACAGCTTTGTGCTCAGTGAAAGAAGCCAAACACAGATCATGTATTCTAGGTTCCATTCATGTGACATTACAGAACAGGCTAAACTAGACAGACAGGAAGCAGATCAGCGATTGCCTGGGAATGAGGGTGAAAGCAGAGATTAGCTGGAGTGATGGTCCTGCAACTTAAAATGAGTGAATTTTGTGGCATGTAAGTTACACCTCAATTAAGAGACATGACAAAATAAAAAAGTCACAGTCCCTGCATCTGTGTGCTTTACAACCAAACTGGGAAGAGAGATAATAAGTACTGTATGTAACCAAGCAACTGAATTACAGAATTATTAGTGGCCTGGTGCACAAAATTCATGCACTGGGGTGGGGGGGGGCGGGGGGAGCGGGGGTTGTCCCTCAGCCAAGCCTGAACCTTCTCCAATCTGGAACCCCTTGGGGGATGTCCAACTGCCGGTTTAGGCCCTGGCCCAAACCGGCAGTCAGACATCCCTCTCACAATCCAGGACTGCTGGCTCCCAAATGCTCACCTGCCTGCCAGCCTGATCACCCCCTAACCACTCCCCTGCTAGCCCAATTGACGTCTAAATGCTCCCCTGCTGGCCCGATCGCCCCCAACTGCCCTCCCCTTCCAGCCCGGTCGCCCCCAACTGTCCTCCCCTGCTGGCCTGATCACCCATAACTGCCCTCCCCTGCCAGACATCTTGTGGCCATGTGGGCAGCCATCTTGTGCAAGGGCATGATGGTCAATTTGCATATTACATCTTTATTATATAGGATAAATTCTGCCTGGCTTTTATGGCTTGATGGTTGAGCATCGATCTATGAACCAAGAGGTCACAGCTTGATTCCCGGTCTGGGCACAGGCCCTGGTTGCGGGCTTGATCCCCAGTGTGGGGTGTGCAGGAGGCAACCAATCAATGATTTTCTCCCATTATTGATGTTTCTATCTCTCCCTTCCCCTTCCTCCCTGAAATCAATAAAAAAATCTTTTTAAAGAATTCTAAATTCTGACAGAATGAAGGAGATACTGTGGGTACAATGATAGGAGATAAGTAGAAAGAAGAACCTCCTTAGAGACCACGGCTAGGGAAGGCCTATCTGAGGAGGTGACATTTGTTTTTTGTTGGTGGCGGGTTTTTTTTTTTGGAGGTGACATTTGGATTGAGGCCTTGAGGAAGAGAGAAGGGGTGGGCACTTCTGTGAAAGCTGTGCTTATGCATCCGCGTTGTAGTGTTTCCAGGAGGTGTGTGACCTGCCAAGACCACATGGCACGTGAGTGATGGGGCGGGGTTTAAAACAAGGTCTGCTTGTGGCTGACATAGGCATCAGCCTTCCTTTGTATTTCTTGTAGCCGAGGCCAACACCAGCCATACATCAGCTGACTGGCATGTCCATACTGGCCTGCCTTTGCCCAGGGGCTTGGGACACAGCGGGTGGCAGAGGTGTCTGGGCACGTGCTAGGTGAGAAGGCAGCCGAGGTGTTGCCCCAACCCCTGCCCCACCTAGGCTCAGGCCGTCCAAGGACCTGCCTGATCACATCCCTCCTCTCCCTGTCCAGAACCTGCGGGCAGAGCTGGATTGACTCAGGGAATCTGACCCAAGTGAAAGCTCATCCACAGCTCCCACCCTAGTCAGGCGGGGTCCTCTAACCAAGGGTCTCAGCCCACCCACCGGCCTGGTCGAAGCCCTGAGTTTTTTTTTTTGTTTTTTTTTGTTGTTTTTTTTTAAATATATTTTATTGATTTTATACAGAGAGGAAGGGAGAGAGATAGAGAGTTAGAAACATCGATGAGAGAGAGTCATCGATCAGCTGCCTCTTGCACACCCCCTACTGGGGATATGCCCGCAACCAAGGTACATGCCCTTGACCGGAATCGAACCCGGGACCCTTCAGTCCCCAAGCCGACGCTCTATCCATTGAGCCAAACCGGTCCCGGCCGAAGCCCTGAGTTTTTACCCTTGGCCCTGACTGGCTGGGCAGCCCCTGGCCAATTCCCACTTGGGTCAGTGGAGCTGAGCAGCCTGGTTCTGCATCTGCCTCGATGCCTTTCCCAGGCCCTTTCCTGCACTCCCACCCCAAAGAGTGTCGCCGCCTCCGTACCAGCTGCTCAGGAGGAGAGAGCAGGCCCTGGTCTGGGACTGCCAGGTGCAGCCCTGCCCCTGAGGCCAGCTCCCCAGGAGAGCTCCTAGGAACATGAAGGTTCATGCCTCAGGATAAAAGCCACTTCCTTGAATGGCAAGGCCCTGCCAGCCACCTGCCCAGCTCCCCCAGGTCCTCACTGCCCTAGGCACGCCAGCCACTGCCACCTTCTGCCCTCCTCCTGCTCTCTCCCCACGTCCCCAGTCTCCGTCCCCCTTTGCACAGGCTGTTTTAAAGAAATTTCAATCGTTGTCCTGTTGATATTTGGCTACCTTGACCAATGAGTTTGCCGACCACTGCCCTAGCCCATTCCTCTAGACTTGACACGAACTGTCAACCAACACATTCACACCTCCATTTACAAAAATGCTCGGTGTTAAAGCATGCATTGTAAGACATCAATTTTAAAAGAGAGATCGAAAGCCATTAAAAATAGGAAGGAATCTATGAGGCATCTGTACTAAATTAGTCACTGAGGTGGAATAATTTATCAAAGAGCTTCCTGGCAGCCATGGCAAAAAGGGAAATATATTGTTAGAGTAATTTGGTTCTGACATGAATTGGTCCTTTGCAAAAAAAACACACACACATCCTTATTCCCTTAGTTGAGAGCGGCTGGGTATGAAACAGCTACTATTAGCAGGAAAGGTCTTTAAGGACACGGGTTTCCACTCTCTCTGCACTCCTGTCCCTTCTGGAGGCTCCCAGGTAATTCTCAGTATTTTTTCTTTTTAAAATATATTTTATTGATTTTTTTACAGAGAGAAAGAGAGATAGTTAGAAACTATCCCCTACTGGGGATGTGCCCACAACCAATGTACATGCCCTTGACCGGAATCGAACCTGGACCTTTCAGTCCACAGTCTGACGCTCCATCCACTGAGCCAAACCGGTTTTGGCTCTCAGGTATTTTTTGCATCTCCAGCCAGGCCTACTTTCTCAGCTATCTTTCTGTGGCTCTGGGCTCTGCAAAAGTAGCAGGTTTCCCATCAGCAGAGGTGTTCAGATGTGGGCCAGGTGACCCCTTTGGGGAAAACTGCAGAAATCCATAAATCTAAAAGAGGAACTAGAGTGGATAACTTTTCATATCCCGTTCGGGTCCAGCCTTCCGAGCCGGTGAACTTGCCTCTGGGAAACAGAGATGCAGCCTGGACCACCGCCACCCCTCCAGCTCCGGTATGTCCTTCGGAGAACACACAGCTAAGTTCAGATCGCACGACACAACTTAAAATCCAGGCATCTTCCCAGGTTAGTGACCATATCCCACTCAGTTTCTGGGTTTTTTGTTTTGTTTTTTAAATATATTTTATTGATTTTTTTTTTTTTTACAGAGAGGAAAGGAGAGAGATAGAGAGCTAGAAACGTCGATGAGAGAGAAACATGGACCAGCTGCCTCTTGCACACCCCCTACTGGGGATGTGCCTGCAACCAATGTACATGCCCCTGACCGGAATCAAACCTGGGACCTTTCAGTCTGCAGACCAATGCTCTATCCACTTAGCCAAACCGGTTTCGGCTCCGGTTCTTAATGTAGGAAAAGGTGAGGATGCTGACCACAAGGCCTGTGGGGTGGGTTCCATGACAACACATGCTGGGCTTTTATTTGTCTGTCCCTACCTGGTCACATGCAGAGAAGGATTTGAAACTGCTTACAAAAAATGAAATAAGACTACGTTTACCAGGAGATTAAAATCGTAGGTGGTACCTCATCCCAGCTCCCCATTTGCTGGCTGTGTGATCTTGGGCCAGTTGCTTCACTTCTCTGAGCCTCAGCTTCCTCATCTGTAAGATGGGATAATAGCAGTACCTGCCGCCAGGGGGCTACTGTAGCAGTAAATAAATTAATGTGGGAGGGTACTTAGCACAATGTCTATAAGTCGGCAATACATGATAGTAGCTATTATTATGGAATCTCATGTTTTGTTTATCAAAAGTATCCTGGGTAAAGATGAGCCCCTTGGAGGCCAGGCTCAGATCTCTGTTGAATTAAAAAGAAACACCAGTTCCTCCTTTCCTCAAAAATAAAAATGAAAAAAAAAATTTGAAAAGCAATTTAAATATTTGTTCAGTCCTCTTGAAATGTTCAAGCAGGATTCATTCATAACCTCAATTACACGCTTAGCATTCTTTTTCTTCTCTCTGTTTCTTTTTCTCACCTTCCCTTCCCACCCTCTGCCCACAGCTCGCAGCCCCCAAGTCTGGGTCCCGAGCCCCTCAACAGCTCTCCAAGCTCAGCCTGCACTGGCTCCTCCCTCCTTGGTCCTCTCCCCCAGCCTCTCCTGTCTTTTCCCACCAGCAACCTCTGCCCTTTCTCTCCTCACCTCCTCTCCCTTCTCCCAGTACCCAGACCCACAGGACAAAGCCCAGCTGGAACTGCCTGAAAGTTTGCTTCCCCAAAGAAGGGCAGGGGGCCCGAAACCAGTTTGGCTCAGTGGATAGAGCATCGGTCTGCGGACTGAAGGGTCCCGGGTTCGATTCTGGTCAAGGGCATGTACCTTGGTTGTGGGCACATCCCCAGTGGGCGGTGTGCAGGAGGCAGCTGTTTGATGTTTCTCTCTCATCGATGTTTCTAGCTCTCTGTCTCTCTCCTTTCCTCTCTGTAAAAAATCAATAAAATATATATTTAAAAAAAAAAAAGAAGAAGAAGGGCAGGGGTGCTGTACACAGTTAAAAATGGTTTCCCTCTCACAAAACAGACACATCTGTTAATACCGCTCAATGCAGAATCACATCAAGGCCTTGGCCGTGTCTAATATCAAGAGTGTGGCTTTTCCTGCTGTATTCATTTCCGTTTTGTTGACATCATCTTACAGGGAGCGTGTCTCAGTTACATTTGAAATCAGAAAATAAACAGGCTTGTTTTATTTTGCTTTTGAATTTAAGTATGGAAATCGGGGCAAGGGGAGAAAATAGTAGGGAAAGCAAAGCAAAAGCAGGGATAATGGGAGTATCTGAAATATATCCCATTGGTCCCGTATGCAAGCCATGTAAAGTGCCCAGCGTGGCGTCTGGCACAGCAACTATGATGGGGTAGGGCTTCCTGAGCCTCACTCAGTCCCTCACAGAAACTCAAACTGCCCAACTGGGTCAGAGTCACTGGTAGCCGAAGAGGAAGGAACCCAGGCCGAGACACGCTGGTCCCCAGCTTCACCCAAGGCGATGTCCCTGCAGGGGTGGATGAGTCAAGCAATAGTCTAATTGGGTCTGACAATCTGCCTGCTCCTTTCCTACCAGCTCCCAAATGGGCTCCTTCTGATGCCTTTCTGTCCACATTCTCTGTCTACAAACATTCTCTGTCTACAGGCTGGTGTGTGTGTGTGTGTGTGTGTGTGTGTGTGTGTGTGTGTGTGTGTGTTGTGTGTTGTGTGACTGTGTGTGTGTAATCTACTCCTAGAGAGGGTGAAGATTCCCTGGGAGCTCTAGATCAGTGGATCAATGGTGGACCATGAGGTCCAAAAGGTTGGTGACCGCTGCTCTAGACTGTAGTTTCTGTTTTGTTATGGAAGACACAACAAAATTTAAAAATTAAATAGCTCTTATAATGTGTCTCATTCGGTCTGCATGCCTGTGGGCTACTCGGTATATCCTGACTCTATCTGACTTGGTTACATGGCAACAGTCCAAAAAGTACTTGTTTATCAGTCAATCACCTACTGCGTGCTAGACATTACCAAACAGGATGATGACATGGCAAAACAAAGGATCCCAATAAAAACGCTTGCCATTTACTGAAGGCCTGTACAATGTAAGCCTTTCCGCACGGTCTGGGGGTTCTTCCTGGGCCCTGGTGAACCCTGAGGCTGGATTGGCTAGAAACCACATCTAGACTCAAATGCCGGGTACCTCTGAGACTCTCAATCTCTGCGGCCTTGGCCACAGTGACTGGCTGAGCAACAGCCACAGGTCCCAGTAAGAACCAGCGAGATCCAATTTGGGAAATGAATGTTGTTGGAACTGCTGATAAAACAGTCTCTGTTTCTGCAGTGTTGCTGAGAAACTAGGAAGTGTGCCTGGTGCTGTGGGCTGCCATCTTGTGACCCCAAGGAGAGATCCTGCCAGAGAATGAGGCCAGCAGAGAAGGGAAGCAGTCTGGACAAGCAAAGAGACTGACACTGAGCCCTGATGACATCATCTGAGCTCCTTCGTGGAGCCAAGCCTAAAGCTAGCTCTACCCCCCTGTATTTCCCAGTTTAAGTTGCATTTTCAGGTGCTCCAACTAAGCAATTTCCCATCTCTCCAAGCCCCCTACCCCACATGAGACCTGAGGATTTGGAAGAAGCACCCCTCACCACCCAGTCTTTAGGAATCTGACAAGGGAAACGTGTTCTCTTGCCACACAACCACCATGCTTCACCAGAGAGCAGAGTCCACCAATGCCAACAGGAAGTAGCATGTTCCCAGGAGTGAATGCCCTCAGATGAACGGTGCGTCCTTCGGGAAGTCACTTTCCCTCTCTGAACACTCATTTTTCTCACTTGCAATAGGGGGTGGGGTGAGAATCACAGGACCTACTACATAGAATTATTCCCAGAAGGCTGTTTGGAGGAGGCAAGTTACGAGGATCCCTAAGGAGTTGGAGGTTGGGTCAGAGTTGGCAGCCAACCTTCTCACTTGTTTTCCCCTGGAGAGCATTAAGGCCAGGGATGGCTTCTGCTGGGGCAGCGTGGTGGGATGGAAAAGACTCAGCCTATTATCGGGAGGCCTCAGTTCTAGTGCTGGTGCCAACTCCAGGGAGTGGCTCCCCCACTGACAACATGTCTCTTTCATTTTGGTTCTCTGATTGAGTGATTTTTTTCAACTCTGTCTTCTAATTCGCTGATTCGATCCGCAGCTTCCCCTAATCTGCTGTGTATTCCTTCCAAGGTGTTCTTTATTTGTATTATGTCACTCTTTATATCTGACTGTTCTTTTTTCATAATTACTATATCTTTTTTCATGTGGTTGAGCATCTTTACCATCATTACTCTGTTTCAGATAAATCCTCTGCTTCATTTACCTTTTCTTCTGGAGAATCCTCTCTTTCTTTCATTTGGGGGTTGTTTCTTTGTCTCCTCATTTTGGGTTTGTGACTATGTATTAGGTATATCCTCTACACCTCTCAATCTCTAGTGCAGGACAGTGTCAAATGCTGTTTCTGACTAATTAGACCAGGCAAAGACTCAAATCCTCCAGAGACCACCTCGGCCTACAGACTGATAGGATTCCTACTTGAATGGCCCCCAGGCAACTGTCCTCAGGTGTGGGGAGAGTTTTTCCTCAATGTGGTGGGGTAATTGCTTTTGCCTGGAGGCTAATTGTTATTTTTAATCTCATAAGTGGCCTCAAGGCAAGGTGTTTTCCAATAGGTTGGGTCCACTGTCTTCCAGATGTCTGTGTGGGAAAAATGTCCTCTGCTGCATGAGGGAATGACTCAGCCCAGGAAACTGGGGTGTCTACCTTCTGAGCTCTAACCCCTCACACAGCTCCAGTCCACTCCACCCTCCCTCTGCCAGAGCACAAGGTGAGTGGCTCCACAGGGAATTTTGTGCATTGGCCCTTTAAGAGGTGCTTGAGTTTTCAGCCCTTCACTTCCTGATAGACAGCATCCTGCTGCTTTTCACAGCCAAATGTTATATGGGTACCCTTCTCAGTTGTGGTGCTCTCTGCTGGACAGGGCGGGAAGGGGGAGAGCAACTTGGGGGTTGGGGCCCAGCTTGGGAATTAGATCCCAGAGTTCTCAGTGGCACCCTCACGCAGATGAGATATTTTTCTAGGACTTCAGCTGTTGCCTGTGGGCGCCCAGCCAGTCCTTTTGCACCTCTGCCCCTCCTACCAGTCTATGTGGTCTCCACTTTCCGTCCTCTGGTATCAGGGTTCTTTCCTGCAAGTCTTCCTTGATTATTCAGGAAGTTTTTCTGTATTTTAGTTGTGATTTCAGTTTGTTCCTGGGATCATCTACTTACTCTGCCACCATTTTTAATCTCCCATGTGTCTTTCAGAAGGAAGAAAGCCACACCCCTCTCCTGTTTTCTTCATAGAGCCAGGATCACATTTAAAAAAAAAATAAAATTAAAAAAAAAAAAAATAAATAAAAAAAAAAAAAAATATATATATATATATATATATATATATATATATATATATATATATATATATATGTTTTTATTGACTTTTTCAAGAGAGAGGAAGGGAGAGGAATAGAGATAGAAACATGGATGAGAAAGAAACATCATCGATAGATCTGCTGCCTGCTCCCTACCGGGGATCGAGCCCACAACCTGGGCATGTGCCATGACCAGGAACTGAACCAGTGATCTCTTGGTTCATGGGCCGACACTCATCCTCTGAGCCACACCAGCGGGGCCTGGCTCACATCTTGTTCACTGCTATACCCCCAGTACTCAGCCCAGTACCAACCTTGCTAATGGAGGGTTCCAGAATGCCCCGTGTGTGAGTGAATAAATGTGGGCAGGATGTGTGGCTTTTCTTTGGGGAACAGGTAAGAGGAAAACACACCCAGGCTCTAAGGAGACTTCACAGACTAAGACAGCCCTGTGCCCAGCCCCTCCGTCCCAAAACAAGCCTGCGAGGGCCCAGAAGTGCCCCTGGTGCCCCCTTTCGAGTCATTCCCTCCACAAAGGTAGCACCAGCCTGACTTCCGGTCGCATAACGCAGTTTTGCTTATTTTTGAACTTTATGTAAACGGCTGGATGTTTAATGTTTTCAGTGCTTTGAAGCTTACCAAGGGCCCACACGTATAGTAACTCACATCTTCACGTCAGCACAGGGAGGTGGGCAGGCATTACAAATCCCATTTTACAGAGGAGAAAACCGAGGCTCAGACTGGAGATGGGATCCCTGACTCCATTTTTAGCAAATGGAGAGCAGGATGACGGGGCTCCATCTCCATGTTTTCCTGGATCTCAGAACGTTCCCCCAGGTGTCAAGCTGGGGTTCTCAGGAAGGTACATGAGGAGGAACGGTCAGAAATCTGAAACCAGCCCTGGCCGGGCAGCTGGAGTGTCGGCCAGAGAAGATCTGTTACCTTCAGGGCATGGCCCAACCCTCCATGCTCCACCATGCTTCCCTGTTTTGCACACAACGTGCTTTGCAGATTTCGATGAGTGACCCTCCTCCCTGTGTCTTTTCCTCGATGTGGAAGAATTCAGGGTGCTGCTGAATGGAAGGGGAGAGTAATGTCCACAGAATCCCTCCTTGCTCTCCAGGTTGCCACACACTGCCCAGGAGCACGTGGTCCCCTTTGGCACCTGCCACAGTGGGCCTAGACCTCTCTTCTGCATGCCCAGTCACCCTAAGTCAGCTCTGAGAAGCAGCTGGGCCAGCTGCTCCTACCCCCCACCTCTTCCTGGCAGTGGGTGCCCTTTATCCTAGAATCCTTCTCTGTCCCCAGCCAATTCCACTCCCTCTTACACTTCCCCTTCCCCCATGGCTGGTGGGCAAGATTCCAATCCTTTCCCTCTGGCCTCATGAACTCCTATACATCCTTCAAGGCCCAAACCCCACCTCTCCCAAGATGTCTCCGTCTCTCCTGAACAATCATTTATTGCACATTAGTTTCACTTTCTTTTTTAAATATGTTTTTATTGATTTTTAGAGAGAGAGGGAGAGGGAGAGAGATAAAAAATATATATCAATGAGAGAGAAACATCACCGATCAGTTGCCTCCTGCACACAACCCAGACATGTGCCCTGACTGGGAATCAACCGGCAACCTCCTAGTGCATGGGGTGACCCTCAACCAACAGAGCCATACCTGCCAGGCTAGTTTCTCTTTCTTTTCTTTTTTAAAATATATTTTATTGCCGGGACCGGTTTGGCTCAGTGGATAGAGAGTTGGCCTGCGGACTGAAAGGTCCCGGGTTCGACTCCGGTCAAGGGCATGTACCTTGGTTGCGGGCACATCCCCGCCAAATGGGGATGTGCAAGAGGCAGCTGGTCGATGTTTCTCTCTCATCGATGTTTCTAACTCTCTGTCCCTCTCAATTCCTCTCTGTGTAAAATCAATAAAATATATTAATATATATATATATATATATATACATATTTTATTGATTTTTTATAGAGAGGAAGGGAGAGGGAGAGAGAGGTAGAAACATCGATGAGAGAGAAACATCAATCAGCTGGGGATGTGCCCACAACCAAGGTACATGCTCTTGACCGGGATCGAACCCGGTACCCTTGAATCCGCAGGCCGACTCGCTAGCCACTGAGCCAAACCGGTTTTGGCTAGTTTCTCTTTCTTAACATAACACAAATGTAGATGACTGCAGAGTCACACAAAGGAAACACACATGCCTTCACTACACACGATGTCTGTGTCTCTCTTCTTTGCACACTGGGCTGCATGCACAGTGAACTGAATCACAGCCGCCCCTCACGTGTGCACACCTGCGCGTGCACACAGGACACCACACAGCCGCAGGGACTTGATCTCTACCTGTTCACATCAGGGATGCAGAGTCTCTTCCTAACACACAACATGCATGCACAGTGGGCCCCAAAATGCAGGTAACACATGCAAATACTACATCCACACACATTCTTTTCTGCGCCTTCCCCCTGCACTCAGCGTACTTACAGACACACCTGTAGAGAGAGTTTCTCCCCTGGACATGCAAATACACAGGCAGAGAGCCGGCGGCCCTTCTCTCTTCCCTTCCACCCCTTCTCTCCTCTCTCTCTCTCTCTCTCTCTCTCTCTCTCTCTCTCTCTCTCTCTCTCTCTCTCTCTCTCTCTCTCTCTCTCACACACACACACACACACACACACACACACACACACACACACACACAGAAGCACTCAGTAACAAACCCCATATATAGTCAATTGCTCTTTTCTTCACACATAAACACTTAGGCACACGGGATCCATCCCTCCCCTGCTTTTGCGATCTCTCTCTCTCTCTCTCTCTCTCTCTCTCTCTCTCTCTCTCTCTCTCTCTCTCTCTCTCTCTCTCTCCCCACACACACACACACACACACACACACACACGCGCGCGCAGCTGCAGCGCCCTGGTCACGCTCCGGTGCTGGCGCCAGGCAGGAGACAAAGGTCGCCGAGGCTCCGGGTGCCGCGCACCGGGCACCCCAGGCTGCTCCCGGGACCCGCCTTTCCCCAAAGCCTGTGTCCCAGAGGCCCGGACCGGCTCCCGGAAGCCGGAGACCCCGCCCGCGCCGGGGTCCGCTCCCCGCTCCGGCTGCAGCCCGGCGCGCCCAGGGTTAAGGAGCCGGGGGCGGGGAGGGGGCGGGGCGAAGGCCGCCTCCGTACGTGATTGGCTTCGCGGCCGGGCCCTGCGCCCCGCTATTGGCTCCTCGCCGGGCCCATCCCCCGCCCCCGGGACTCGGCGCCAGAGCCCCGCTCGCCTGGCCGCGGGGAGGCCAGAGTCGCCGGGCAGCCCGCCGCGCGGTCGGAGGAGCAGAGCGCGGCCGGGAGCCGGAGCCGGAGCCGGAGCCGCGGGGCGCAGCGCGCTATGGTGAGTGCGCGGCGCCGGGCCTCGACGGTGCGGGCCGTGACGCCGGGCTCCCGGGGGCTGGGCGCTGGGAGGCGGGGAGCCCGGGGCGCGCGGGCGGCGCCGCGCTCGGCTCCGTCGGGGCGGCCGCGTCGAACTTGGTTCTGGGCGGCTGGACCCGGCCGAGTCGGTTCGGTTGCGGTTCTGGGCTGGGGTGTCCGGAGGGAAGCCCCTGGACCCGGCTGTGCTCGGAGACCCGGGTATCCAGGCTGGGTCGGAGCGGGGTTCGGGGATCCCAGGCTGGGTCCAGTCGGATCGGAGTGTCCCGGGACGCCGGAGGGGCCCCGGACCCAGGCTCGGCTGGGGGCATCGTGGGCGGCCGGGCTGGCGCGTTCGGAGGGCTGGGTGGGAATCCTGGGGGTGCGGTCCTGCTGTGCCCAAGGCGTGGAGGGGGAGGTGGAGGCTGGGCGGACAGGCGGGGTGCTGCCGGGGTCCCGGGGACATCTGGGGTCCCTGTGCCCAGCAGCCCGGTCTCCCCAGCACCTCCAGTCCTCGGTCCGCGGGGGAGGAGGTGAGCAGTGGCATCAGGAGAAGGGCGCAGGGGAGGGAGCTGTCAGGGCGGGGGGCGTTCTGAAGCCCCAGGGTGCGGGCTGGGCTTGTTGGGGCTGCTTTAGGGCGGGAGCTTGTCTCTGGAAGGAAAGCCAAACCCTTTAAATCACCTCTCTAGGGCCTGACGTCTGGCTCTCCATCATGGGGGCTAAGGCCAGCGACTTCTCTTTGGTTTCCTTCCCCCTGGACAGGCCCTGCTCATTCCCTCCTAGTCCTGCCCTGTGCCCTGTGGTGCAGGGCCGGAGGAGGGCATGTGCCGGAGGAGGGCATGTGCCGGCACTAGGGATGCAGCCACTGCTTCTCTGTGACAATGCTGCCCAGCCTGAGGGAGCCCAGGTGGGGGCAGGATGGGACCCCCCTGTAGACAAGAAGAATTCCCCAGTGACTCCTCAGGGCCAACTCCTGCCCAGAGCTGGGGTCCCCTCAAACACTCCTTTCCTCTCTCCTCGCCTCACTAATACCTACCTCCTCCTCCACCACGACTTGCCTCAGAGTCTGTAATAATGAAGTTACGCTTGGCTCCGCACCCAGAGGTGCTTGTGGGTCATTTTGGATTCAGGCGACCTCCTTGGTCTAGAACCTCTCCCTGGATACGCCGCTTGGAGAGTTTGGGTGGCAGAGAGCTCACTCACTCCCTGTGGGCCGGCACTTGACTTAAGGTCTCAGAATTTGGGGCAATAAAAGGGAGGTGAGACTTTGAGGTCATGTTACCCACTCTGCCTCCCAGTCCAACCTAACCTATTTGCTCAGAGCAAGAAAACGTCTTTCTCTTTAAAACCCCAAAGAGGGGTCACCTGGCCTTGGTGACATTTTCCAGAGCCTTACAATCTGAGGCACTCCCCTTCCCCTCTTCCCCCCCTTTGGCCAGAAGACCCCAGACTTAGCCATCAAACAAATTCAGGCTCAAATTCCAGCTCCTCCACTTCCCCACAGAGACTTCAAGTGGCACCCTCACCTCTGAGGATCAGTCTCCCTATCTGTGAAATGGGATAAGTCTTAATCTCACAGGGATGGTGTGGGGATTCGGTGAGATAACCCGGTGAGCGTGCCATGCTCTAACACAGCCTAGTTTCCCTTCCGGGGAGAAGTTCTGCCTGACTTATGCTAATCTGGGAGAAAGATTAAAGTTTATCCGTGTTGTAGAGCGCAGAAGCGCACCGTGATATTTACCAGCGTATATTCACTTGTCCGTCATTCAGCCAAGGCTTACGGAACGCTTGCAACATACGCTATGCCAAGCCCTGGGCGAGGGAGGAAAAACCGGTCATAAACACCACGCTGAGGAAGCCTCTGCCAGGCCATAAATATCTGCGTGGACCATCAGACTAAGTGGCATCTCTTTGGGAGAGGAGCGATATCGTGCCAGGCCCAGGGATGCCTCCTGGCTGGGCAGATGCGAGAAAGCTTCCCTGAGCAGGTGGCATCTGAGTTGGAGAATATCGAGGTAGGAAGACCTGTGTGAGCAGAGGAAGGCCAGAGTGGGGCTTGCCTGGCACCTGGGCATGAGAGAGCCCGGGAAGAGGAGAGAGAGTGGGCCAGGGGCGTTGCTGGGGCCAGAGAGCCAAAGGCTTAGGCTGGCTGAGGAGCTGGCGCTGCCCTCTGGGTTGTTGACCCGTGTGTGGGTGGGGTGGAGGCTGACGTCAGACCTTCCCCCCCTTCCTGTGGTTTCCCTTAAACACGAGTCCCTGTGCTCATTCCTGAGGCGGGGGTGATCGCGGGCTGCCGGAGTGTTTATTCCTTGGACCTCCTGTTTCACGGGTTTTAAACAAATCCAGCATTCCCTCCCCTGCGGCGGGGCCAAGTTTCCCCTGGCCCCGGGGTTCCCAACAGGACTCGCTGGTGTTCTGTTTCCTGTTGTCGCGGCTGAATCTCCCTGACGGTCCCCAGCTCCCCACCCAGGTCTCTAACCCCTTGGCGGGTAATCAGCACTGTTCTTAGAGGCCTCAAGTGGAACCTTCCCCTCCCCCTCACTCTCCCCTCCCCCCACCCTGCAGTGCAGGCTTGGGTGAGGGTTCTGAACAAACTTTGTATCTTCTGTCTCCAGTTGTCCTCATGCCAGCCAGCAGCAGGCACAGAGAGGTGGAGGAGCCTGCCCAGGGTCACACAGCAAGCTAGTGTCTGAGAGGCCACAGGCCTCCTGGATGTTCAGAGGATTGCCAGGTAGACGGGTCTCAGGGAGAGAAGCCCAACCCCGTGCTCCCCAGTCTGCTGTTGTGGCACCTTGAGAATGTGCCTTCGCATTCCCAGCTAGGGACTGAGCTTAAAGCCAGGCTGAGGGTAGGCATCCTCGTTGCTGTAAGTGGCCCGGTTGGGGACAGGGTCCAGCACTTCGATTTGAATCCTGGATGTGTCACCTACTGCCTCTCCTGCCAGGTGGGGCAGATTAGCTCTCTCTTCGGGGCATGACGAGAATGCCATGTAGCATGCCATGTAGATGCGGACGGTTGAGAACTTGAGGGAAAGCGTTATTATTGGAAGATGGGAGGCCCCGTGGCAGTCTGGAGGTCCCCCAGAGCACCGGAGTACCTTTCGCTGGGCAGGTGGGTCTGGGCTGTTAATGGGGTTAGTCACGTGTTCCTCGCCTTGCTACGATTTTTTTTTTTTTTTTTTTTTTTTTTTGGCAAACAAGCATGTTGTCAGCTCTTGTTAAAGATAAAGACATTGTTTTCCAGAAAGGATCGGAGAGACCGGGCCCTGTCAGAGGAGGGTAAGAAGGCTGCAGGGTGGGTTTGGCAGAGAGGTTCAGGCATTCGCCAAGATAACCAGCGTGGCTAAAGTCCACACGTTGTTGTCTTTGTGGGGGAGGGACCATCAGCAGTTGTTTTTGACTTTTTGTATTTCCTCTCGATTTCTTTTTTCTTTTCAGTTAACCAGGTAAGCACTCCTGCTGTGGTCAAACGGCTTCATTCGTTCATTCATTCATTCACTCACCAAACGAGGCGCGCCCTAAGGCTTGGGGCTGGTCAGTGTGAACGAGACCCAGAGGTCTCCCTTCCACAGCCTGGCGACAGGCAGATAGGGAGCAGGAAATTGCGAGCGCAATTACTGTTGCCAAGGAGACGGGCAGGGTGCTGTGGAGCAGATAGGCGAATCAGGCCCGGGGCTCAGAAGAGGCTTCCTGAGGACATGACATGAAAGCCCTGGCCTAAAGAATGGATGGGACCCGGCAGGACATTCCAGGCAGGAGCCGCTAGCTGTGTGCAAGATGAGCCAAAACATTGGAGAATTAACTCATCTGGAAGCTCTGAGGACAGCGCTTGGGAGGTGGCCAGGGGCAGGTGTATGGGGTGTGTGTGTGTGTGTGTGTGTGTTAAAAATTTGGGGCTCCATCCAGGGGCAGTGGAGAGCCACTCAGGAGTTCAGAGTGAAGGCAGGGACATGGCAGATTTGCTTTTTTTAAATAAGATTTTTAAAAATATATATTTTATTGATTTTCCACAGAGAGGAAGAAAGAGGGATAGAGAGTTAGAAACATCGATGAGAGAGAATCATATATCAGCTGCCTCTTGCACACCCCCCACTGGGGATGTGCCCCAACCAAGGTACATGCCCTTGACCGAAATCGAACCCAGGACTCTTCAGTCCGAAGGTCGATGCTCTATCCACTGAGCCAAACTGGTTTCGGCGCAGATTTGCATGTTGAGATTGGGGGAGAGGAGGGGCGTGCTGGAGGCTGGGAAACCAGTTAGGAGGCTGCTGGAGGAGGCCTGGAGAGGCATGGGGGTCTGTCCTCCCCAGTCACTGCCCTCTTCACCCCCATCGTGCTGCCCAAAGTGGGCAGTAAGGAGAGAAGGAGGCTGTGTCCCCAGAGACCCCACAAGTCCCTCTCCCTGTGGACACTGACCTTCTGCCCCGCATCTTTTCATAAAATAACCGGCAGGGCTCCTGGCCTCATGGAGCTTCAATCTACTAGGGGAGAAAAGGCCACGTTCCTGAATGCCTCTGAGCAAGGCAGAAAACGACAGACCTGAGGATGCAGACCCAGAGTCACCCTGGCCGTGTGGGTGTGTATCAGGGAAGGCTTCCCGGAAGAGATGGCATTCGAGCTTCAGTTAGTGCAGTGGTCGGCAAACTCATTGGTCAGCAGAGCCAAATATCAACAGGACAACGATTGAAATTTCTTTGGAGAGCCAAATCTTTTAAACTTAAACTTCTTCTAACACCAGTTCTTCAAAATAGACTCGTGCAGGCCGTGGTATTTTGTGGAAGAGCCACACTCAAGGGGCCAAAGAGCCCTGTTTTGGCTCACTGAGGGCTCCTGGGTTTCTGAGGGGGAGATGTAAACAAAGGAGTAGGTTTCTGGAAAACATTCGGGAAATTATCTGTGGGAGGATCTAACTTGAGGACCCAGAGACAGGGCGGTGGGCCTGGCGGCTAGGTCTCCTTAAACCCTTAGAGCGCCTGCATTGGAAGGGGATTCAGGCCTGGCCTGGGCAGCCCAGTTGGCTGGAGCATCATCCCGATGCGCCAAGGTTGCAGGTTCCATCCTCCGTCAGGGCACCTACAAGAAGCAACCAATGAATGCATCAATAAGTGGAACAACAAACGGATGTTTTCCCGCCCCCACCCCCTGCCCTCTGCCCTCCTTCCTCTCTCTCCCTCTCTAAAGTCAATAAATAGAAATCTAAAAGGGGGATAAACTCACAACCACCTAATTCAAATCCCCCATTGCGAAGATGGGAAGACCAGGGGTGAAATGAGCATCCAGCATTTGGCACTTACATGTAACCCCTTCGGTCTTCACACCAACCGAGGGAGCAGGCTTACCTCCATGACAGAGCTGTAAAAGCCGGGTCTCCGAGGTCCCTCAGGGCAGCGGTCCGCAAACTTATTCGTCAACACAGCCAGATAGCAACAGGGCGGCTTTTGCGCTGTTTCCTCCAGGAGGCAGAGGAGGGGTGTGGGGCAGGGACTGGCAGTCTTGGGGGGTGGAAGGGGCAAGGGGGGGGGGAGGGTCAGGTAGATTGAAATTTCTTTGAAAGCCAACTTTTTAAAACTTGAACTTCTTCTAATGCCACTTCTTCAAAACAGACTCACCCAGACTATGGTATTTTGTGGAAGAGCCACACTCAAGGGGCCAGAGAGCTGCATGTGGCTCGGGAGCCGCAGTTTGCCGACCACGGACTTAGGGGATGAGGAGGGACTGCAGCTAGGCAGTGGCCCCCTGCTTCCTTCGGATGCTGGCTTCAGTCCCAAGCTGCCACTCAACCTCCCAGAACTCTGCCTTCCCGGGAAAGGCCCCTGGGGACAGGGACGGACCCATTAGGCAGTAGCCCAAGGCCGTGGTTGCTGATTGGGGCTGTAGGGTGGCCAGGCTGAAATACTTCTTTGTCTTTCACCTTCCCGTAGCACTTGACAGTCAAGCCCTTTTCTCCCTATTCACCACCACCAGCTGGTCTTGGGACTTAACCCCGAGCCTGTAACTCCCACCAGACCCCCAGCTCCCCAGCTCCTTGGCTGGAGATGCCCCCATGGGCATGAGGAGCCGCCCCTGGTCCAGAACCCCTCTCTCCCCCCTCCTCCTCCCCATGGCTCCTCGCCTCCTTGGAGAGGAAGGCTGGAGGGCAGGCGCGGGGTGACAGCCAGGAGAGGAGTAGGGTTACAGTGTAAACACACACATGTCAATATTTACCTCTGCCTGGAACCAGAGCCTCCCCCGGGGCTGCCTGCCGGTCCAGGTGCCCGTGGCCTACTCTGCTGCTATGATCTGGTCACTGAGAGCAAGGCCAAGGGCGGGGGTGGAGTTTCCAGCCGGAGCCCTGCCATTAACGTTTCATTTGGCCTGAGCGAGCCATCCTCCTTCCCCGGGCCTCTGCTTTCTCCAGGCGACACGCCTGGAACAGACTGGCTTCGGGGGCCTTTTCAGCAGTGGCACGGAGGATTAAAGCAGAATTCTCTGGCTCAGAGCTCCGCCTGGCAGTTGGCCAGACCCGGGTTTGAATCCCAGCGCTACCACTTCCTCACTGTGGGCAAGTCGCTGGCCTCCCTCTGAGCTTTGGTTCCTGCGTCCGTAAAACGGGAACCTAATAAATCCGTTGCGGAGGGTCATTGGTGGGGATTAATGAGGTAACTCCGGACCGTTCTTGGCGCAGGATGAGAACGGAATAAACGGTGGTGGTGGTTAGTCCAAATAAACATCTTATGATTCCCTGAATCGGGACTCGGGGTTGCGTCATTGGGGAGCTGGAGCCAAGGGTGGGGACTGGAGCCTCAAGTTCTGGTGCTCAGGGGTCACAGGCTGGGCTGGGGGAGCCTGGGGTTTGAGAAAGCCTCATGGTCAGCACAGGCCCTCACCCCGTTCCCCGTCTCCCTCTGCCCCCCCCCCCACACACACAGCTGCCCAGCCTCGGGGCTTCCTTCTCATCGGGCGGAGGTCCAGGGCAGAAGAGACCTCAGACATGGCAGTGGCAGTGACAGGGCTGAGGGAGGGTGGGGAGGCGGAAAGGAGGGGACGGAGGCATTTCCTTAGGAGCTTTCACAGAAGCACCCTGTCTGGGGCAGCGCTGTTTCCTCCAGGAGGCAGAGGAGGGGCGTGGGGCAGGGACTGGCAGTCTTGCGGGGGTGGAAGGGGCGGGGGGGGGGGTCAGGTAGGTGGGGCTGCCCCTATAGCAGAAGTGGGCCTTCGAGACCAGTGGGCCCGGGTTCAAGCCCAGCTCATCACGCTTTGCTGTGTCTCCTTGGACATGTGTATTCCCATCTCTCCGCGCTTCGTTCTTCTCCTCGTTCCCCGGAGCTGTCGGGGCCTGTGTGCGCTGCGGCTGGGAGGGTCCCTCCAGGTGCTGCTTCCAAAGGACCAGCGCCGTCCCGCACACACGGGCTCGGTGGGGCTCAGCCTCTCTTCCTAGCGTGACAACGAGAGCCGAATGCCAGTCCGGTGCTCCTCTGCCTCTGGGGAGCGAGACTGTGCGTTTGCTTAGGTAGGACGCACCGATCTCGTACCGCTTGATTTTTACAAATGTGCACGCCTGTGTGGCCGCCACCTCGATCAGAAAAGAGAACATTCTCGCCGCCTCAGAGTTTCCATGCGCCACGACCATTAAGCCTTCTTCCAGGCGGCCACTGGCCTGCCCTCTTCACCCTGGTTTTGCCTGAACTTGATCTGCATGAATTCATATACTCTTGGTCTGGTTTTCCTTTAAAAAAAAAAAAATTAAAAAAAATATATATATATAATTGATTTTTTACAGAGAGGAAGAGAGAAGGATAGAGAGTCTGAAACATAGATGAGAGAGAAACATCCATCAGCTGCCTCCTGCACACCCCCCACTGGGGATGTGCCCGCAACCAAGGTACATGCCCTTGACCGGAATCGAACTTGGGACCCTTGAGTCCCCAGAGGCTTTATCCATTGAGCCAAACCAGTTAGGGCTGGTTTTCCTTTAAAAAAAAAAAAAAAAAATATATATATATATATATATATATATATATATATATATATATATATATATTATTGATTTCAGAGAGAAAGGGAGAGGTAGAGATAGAAACATCAATGATGAGAGAGAATCATTGATCAGCTGCCTCCTGCGCACTCCCTACTGGGGATGGAGCCCGCAACCTAGGCATGTGCCCTGACCGGGAATCGAACCATGACCTCCTGGTTCATAGGTCAACGCTCAATCACTGAGCCACACCAGTCGGCTTGGGTTTTCTTTAGCTTCAGTCAACACTGAATATTTTTAGTTCGCCCTTGCTGCTGCCGGGACCAGCGTCTGCTCCTTTCTTAGGCTGCCTGCCCCCGCGGGGTAAGGCGTGTGTCAGTGTCCACGGGTGACATCGGGGCGGATTCCCGTGGGGACTGCTGTGTCACTGCATGTCTGTTTGTGAGAGCCGCTGGGTCAGAAGGTCGTGTATGTTTAACTTGCATAGACACTGGCTCTTGGTGGGAGGGGGTCCATGTACAGAGCATATTGTTCACCCCTTTGCCCACCCCCTACCCAAGGCTACAGGAAGCTCTTGATGAGTGTTTTTAAAGGAAGGAAAGAACTTGAGTGTTTTCTTTGTCTTAAGGCTTCAGGTCCTCTCCAGTGAGCCCTGCCCCTGCCCTCAGGGCCTGGCAGCTCTGGGCGGGCCCTCTGCCTGGACCCTGGGCTTTGGGTCTCTCCTGGCATTTGTCAAGGTCAAGGGTGGGCGGAGGTTCTGGCCCTGGAGCTCCCTGGGGCCATGTTGGGTGTGTGGTGGTTGGCAAGTCCTTCCCCTCCCTGGTCCTCAGATTCCCCTTCAGTGGAACCTCGGGCAGGTTGATGGTCTCCCCGTTTCCAGTGGTCTCCCCTCATCTGGGAGTCATTTGCTCTATGCTTCCCCACCTCCAGGGTGGCACTGCCCCAGCCGTGAGCCCCAGCTGCCCCATACCCTCAGGGAGGACCACGTGAGTAAGTGGTAGGCTCTTCTCTTTTGGAACCCCCCCTGCCCCCCAAGAGCCTCAGTGTGAGTAAGTTCTCCCTGGTGGGAGCCCCCAGCATGGCCCCTGCCTGTGGGAACCCATCCATGGAGAAGGCTTTGCAGAGCTGGCCCC
Organism: Pipistrellus nathusii; assembly: GCA_963693515.1. Classification (NCBI taxonomy): domain Eukaryota; kingdom Metazoa; phylum Chordata; class Mammalia; order Chiroptera; family Vespertilionidae; genus Pipistrellus; species Pipistrellus nathusii. The sequence goes on along the minus strand of OY882859.1, from coordinate 11,584,441 downwards.
GACGCCAGGGAGACCTGGGTGTGAATTCTGCCGGTTCCCGGCTCTGTGACCGTGGGCATGTCACTCCACCTCTCTGGGCTCCCGCACCCTCGCCTGCAGGGCTGTAAGGATGAAACCAGGACCGGCCGCACTGTGGGCACTGAAGTGGATGGGACCGCATATCCTTGCTCCTGAGGAGACACATGCTGGGGGGGCGGGGGGAGGCCACAGACTACAGGCAAACCCACCCACCACAAGATCGCTTCAGAGAAGGAAGAAAATGAAAGAGTGAGCTCAGCCAGCATGGCTCAGTGGTTGAGCATCAACATGTGAACCAAGAGGTCACTGGTTCGATTCCTGGTCAGGGCACATGCACAGGTTGCAGGCTTGTTCTCCAGTTGGGGGCGTGTTCCCCAACCAATCAATGATTCTCTCTCATCATCGATGTTTCTATCTCTCCCTCTCTCTTCCTCTCTGAAATCAATAAACATATATTTAAATAATAATAATAATAAAATAAAATGGTGATGCAGTGGAGAGTGGCTGAGAGCTGGGGAGGGGACTACCCCACATGGGTGGACAAGGAAGGTAGTGACATCTGAGCTGGGACCCGAAGGCTGAGGAGATGGCAGTCAGGCAGAGATGTGGGAGAGGAGAGTTCTGAGCAGAGGACCAGCCTGTGCTAAGGGCCTGAGGCAGGACGAGGGGTTTGGCATGTTGTGGGTGGCAAGAAGGCCGATGTGGCTGGGCAGAGGGAGCAAGGGAGGAAGGTGTGGGAAGAGGTGGGCAGGGAGGGGCCAGGTCATTCAGGGCCCTGCCAGGCATGGTGATGTTGGCACTTCACCCTTGGAGTGAGGGAAGGTACTGCAGGGGGATTAGACTTGGTTTGTTTTTAAAAGGCCCTGGTGGCTGCACCAGTCTGCATTCCCACCAGCAGTGCATGAGGGTTCCTTTTTCTCCGCATCCTCACCAGCACTTGTCCTTAGTTGATTTGATGAAAGCTATCCTCACAGGTGTGAGATGATACCTCATTGTTGTTTTGATTTGCATCTCTCAGATGATTGGTGACTTTGGCTTTCTGAATGTCCTCTTTCGAAAAGTGTCTATTACGATCCTTTGCTCATTTTTTGATTGGGTTTATCTTCCTTTTGTTAAGTCGGTCACATCTGTCTTAACACTTCCGCTTGAACTCAGACTCCCAGCGTGAGCTCAGGGCTCCCGGGATGACCACATTCCCACCACCAGGCCCTACAGCCCAGAGACGGGCACAGAGCCAACGCCTGCCCCCCCTGCTTCCTCCCAGCTCAGAGGCGAGGGTGGAGGAAGTGACGGCCACGGGGATGCCCAGCTCCTCTGCCGCCTGGGCTGCTGCTCCCCACTTGGCTTCAGGGAATCCTGTGGCTCTGTAGTTTCGGGGTGTCCCAGGCTGAGTGGAGGCGGGGGCAGCCATGAGAAGGCCACACTTCATCTTCCCGTGGTTACTGACATCCTGCTGGGCTTCCGGGGCTGTGGGCGGGGAGAAGGGGAGTTCGGAAAAGTTCTCAGAGCCAGAGGTCTGGTGGAGGTGAGACTTAGACATCATCACACCATGGAGACCAGCCTCCTGCAGGGGCACAATGGTCAGGAGGAGAAAGAGAAGTGCCTCTGGCTACAGGGTGGTTCTCAGCACGACTGAGACCCTGGTCTCGGGGGCTCCTCAGCCAGTGCTTCTTCTGGCGAAAATGTGAGTTTGCGCTGAAACCGGTTTGGCTCAGTGGATAGAGCGTAAGCCTGCGGACTGAAAGGTCCCGGGTTCGATTCCGGTCAAGGGCATGTACCTGGGTTGCAGACACATCCCCAGTAGGAGGTGTGCAAGAAGCAGCTGATGGATGATTCTCTCTCCTCGATGTTTCTAACTTTCTATCCTTCTTCTTTCCTCTCTGTAAAAAAATCAATAAAATATATTTTTTTAAAAAGAAAGAAAAAAAAAGAAAAAGAAAATGTGGGCTTGGGAGTCGGGCGGACCTGGTCCTAGTCCAGCTCTGCACCGCGTCCCCGAAGGGCGACCTTGGGGCAGTGCCCCCCTCTGAGCTCGGGCCTCTCCTGCGTGGATGGGTGAGGGCAGCCCTCTCTCGCGGTGTGGTGGGGAAGAGGGGCTGGGGGATGGGTGTGCAGCTCTAAAGCTTGGAGGATGGCGCACGGAATAGGCTCCCAGTAAATGGAGCTCCTATTCCCGTTATTCCCACTGTGGTCCGTCCTCCTGAGCCTTCAGAGAGCTGGAAGGAGCACCTGTGCACTGGCCTTCCTGAAGCGGTTCTCCGGTTCTGGTGAGTGCAGTTAGGCAGGGAGGTGAGGACATTCTCTCAGCCCTTCACTGCTGTTTGCGCGCGCGCGCGCGCGTGTGTGTGTGTGTGTGTGTGTGTGTGTGTGTGTGTGCGCGTGCGCGCCTTTTCAAATAAAAAAACTTTCGGTTTTATTTTCTCCTGCACCAGATTCCCCGTGTAAGCCCGCAAAGGAAGAAAAGGCGAACACTGGTAGCTGGCAGGGCGGAGGGCTCTGGAAGAGGTGCCAGCCGGGGAGGTGACGGGATCTGACTTGCTTTCTAATGACCTCGCTCTGGCTGCTGCGCGGGGAGGGCGAGAATGGAGGAGGCAGGTGGTGGCGAGGGAGAGACTGAGGGGAAGCACTGCCGGGGCCTGGCGATGGACTGGGAGGAGGCAGGGCGGCCGGCCCGTTGCTTGGCCAGGTAAGGACTGAGCACAGGAAGGTGTGTGAGCCGATGTGGGTCAGGCCACACATCTGGGCAGTGGCAGGGACTCCCGCCTCAGGGCTTCCAGGTCACTGCTTTTGTGGAGTCCCTCTTCTAGGCCCTACTTCATGCCTCCCAGCCCCCTCCCCCCCCCCCCAACACACACACAAACACACACACACACACACACACAGAGTCTGGTGGCTTCAGGGAAAGGAGGCTTTATAGGATTCTGTCTGAAGCATCCTGCCAGGGAGGGGCTGTGATCTGACCTCAGATTCCTTCTCTGTGACCTCTGGGCCTTGAGGGCCTCCCCAGGCTTTGAAGGAGTACACAGAAGTGGGGCTGGAGCTACTGTGCACAAACAGCCCCGCACTGGCAGGGGTGGGGGTGGGGGGCTGCCGAAGGACTGAGGAGAGAAAGGAGCCTGGACCAAGCCCGGGCCTGGCCAATGGGGTCTCCCCAGGAGGGCGACGCCCCCTCCTCCAAACCTCGTGAACTGGAAACTGCCATTTAGGTGCCCTTTAGTTCCCCCAGTTAACCCTGCCTGGCAAATAAGACTGAAATGTCCAATGAAATGGGCTTGTAGCTCCCCAGGCCTCTCCCGGCCTCCCCTCCTGGTCTCAGCCACCCCCTCCTGGGATCCAGGATGGACATCACTCCCGGTCGTGAATTTCTCCTCTGTATTTGGGTCCACATTTATTTTCCTCTTTGGGGTTCAGAGCCCCCTTTTTCTCCTCGGGTTCCAGAGCCTGTGTTTCCCTCAGGACCCTTCTTCCCGGCAATTGCCCCTGAACCCTGGACCCTGGCCTGACCTCTGTCTGGGACTGGCTCCCCTGGAGACCAGCCCTCCCTCCCCTGTCCCCCCAAACCACAGTCTCCTGAGGTTCTGTACCCTGCCCCCACCCCAGCCCTGAGCCCTTCTCCCCCTGACACATACCAGGCTCTCCAGAAATGTGATCTCTTCCTCCTGCCCCCCTCCCTCAGCCCCCACTCCGTGGCCCCCCTCAGCTTTCCACGCGGGTGCTTTTGCTCAGGGAGCTGTGTGCTGTGACGATAGAGACCGGGAAGCGGCTAACGCTGGCTGAGAGCACGGAAAGGGAGAAAGATGAGGGCTGAGAGGGGCAGGGAGACCCTCCGTGCTGCCGGCTCAGCCCGCCCCCCACTCCAGGCCTCCTACTCTGCTGAGTCAGAGTGGGTACCTTTGGGACAAATCGGAGTAGGGGACTCAGTCATGGAGACCATTGCACAGGTAGGAAGTGGACATCAGGTTGGGAACAAGGTAGGCGGGCGAGAGAGCCACTACCAGCCGCACAGAGCAGCAGGTGGAGATACTGAGGGGTGATTGATTGGGGTCTCGTGGAGCCTCTGGCTGATGACAGCACAGCACCAGGACCCTGTGTTCGCAGGTGGCGCTCTGTAACACCCGCCCTCCGTCCTCTCCCCTGTCTTCTCCATGGAGCAGGAGGTAGGACCGCCATGCAGTCCTACCATGCAGGGAGCAACCTGTGCATTGACTCATTTCATAGTCAACTCTAGAGATGGGTCCAGTTGTGTCCCCATTTAGCAGATGAGAAAGCTGAGGCTTGCCGAGGCAAGGTACTGGGCCAATGCCACACAGCTCCGAGCCAGGATTCGGGCTGACGCGAGCCAGTTTTTGTAGGGTCCTGGGCAGGGTCTGACCTCTGGGTGGAGGGGTGGGTGCGCCTGGGGCTCAGAAAGGCTGTTTTTCGGCAGCAAAGAGAGAGGAGGCCAGCAGAGGAGAAGAGAAGAAGATTGCTCTGGAACCCCATCCGGCGGGAGCAAGAGCACGTGGTACCCTTTTGGGAGGGGCCGGCAGGGTGCCAGCTAGATGAGGAGCTGGCACTGTTCTGTCCTCCGGACACTTACGTCCTTTAAGTGTGACTATTACTTCTCTGTCCTGGAGGGGCTGTCCTCCAGGGCAGACCCTAGTTTTCTTGGCATCAGCAGCTGCCCAGCAGGTGCATGGAGGGCGGGCGCGCCTCAGGGCTAACACGGATGGAGGACATGTTAGTCCTGGCGTCGGTATGGTGTTCATATTGTCACTAGGGACACTCTGTAAGCATTAATGCCAGCTAACAGAGGAATAAAATTTAATACAGAAAACTGCACATTGCAGCCCATTCTGATCCCTAGCTATTGTGCAGTGTTTCTTTAAATAACAAGACCCCCCCCCAAAAAAAAAGAAAAAAAAAAAGAAAGAAGAACAAGACCCAGAACAAAACACATGTGAGTGTTTCTGCTGGTGACCTGCTCCCTCGTTGAAAAGATTTCTTCATAGACCTCGCACCCCCGTGACCGGTGAGTTCCCTGCTGTCCCAGGAGGCAGTGGGTCAGGAAAGTCCGGACGGTTTTCTTTCTCCACCAGGTTCCCTGTCAGCGGCGCGGGGTGACCCCAGGGACCCGCCAGGGCTAGGGAAGGAGAGGCAGGCACACTCCCTTCCATTTTCCCTGCCTTTCTGGGCCCAGAGCCGTGACCGGGCCTCCTGAGCCTGACTCAGCCGGCCTGGCCCTCTCTAGGGAAAATGAGTCATCTCTTCAGCCCTGCGTGTTCCTCTCCCGTGGGAGGAAGGGAGAAAGGAGTCGGGGGGAGAGCCCCTCCTGGCCCCTCCAAACTTTTTTCTGAGCTGGGAAAAGCACCCTGGCCCCGGAGGGAGGGATTCTGGGGTGACCGCTGGGTGGGGCAGCCAGACCAGTCAGGTCACTAACCGCAGCTGTGACCACCGTTCGGCCATCCTGGACAGAGCCCCTTGGCCAACCGCCCTCTTCCTCTGCCCGCCCAGGGCCTTCCATCGGGCGAGAGGGTCCATTCTACCCCTCGTTATCTCTTAAACGCCATCAACTTAAGAAGGCGTGGGGGTAGCAAAGTGCCCCTTACAACCTGGCAGATGTGCCCTCCCCCTTTGCCCCCCAGGCCTCTCCTTCTAAGACTTTTCAGCCACCTCCAGGGGTTTGTGCCAGCCCTACTGATTGGCTCTTCTGAGGACTTGGAAGTCTGGCTTCAGCAGATGGATCTGATCTATTAGTGATGTCTGCTGGGGTCTGGAGGGGGAGGGGAGGGGCGGGCAGAGTTGCTCCCAGTCATCTTCCCCAGAGGAACCAATGGCCTGGGCCCAGCCTTACACTCTCCCCCAATCCCCCCACTGTTTTCTTGTGGAGACTCACTTTTCTCACCTGGAAAACAGGGATCATAATCCCCCCCCCTTCCCCCCCAGCTGTGAAAAATGAATGAGGAAACATCTGCAAAGCAGCCTCATCTCCTTCTAGTCTGCTCCGATGCCACCTTCTCAGAGAGCTTTCCCGCCTCCCTGCCGAAAACTGTCCCTCCCACGTTCTGTCCCCCGCCCTGCTAGACTGTCCTCCTTAGCACTTACCACAGCCCGCCACACTCCCCTTTACTGGATGGTGGTGGTCACCGTCTCCTCCCACTGACAGATAAGGATTTCGGCCTGTCTTGTTCCCTGGTATTTCCCCCTAGAACGGTGCTGGCATACAGTAAGCACGTAAATATGTGTAAAGAGAACGAGTAAGCCCTGGCCAGTGTGGCTTGGTTGGTTGGAGTGTTGTCTCGTACACCAAACGGTCAAGGGTTTGATTCCTGGTCAGGGCACATCCCATCCCGATTGGGGTGTGTATGGGAGGCAGCTGATCGATGTTTCTCTTTCAAATCTCACATCTATGTTTCTCTCTCACATCTATGTTTCTCTCTCTCACACACACATCTATGTTTCTCTCTCTCTCTCTCTCTCTCTCTCTCTCGCTCTCGCTCTCGCTCTCTCTCTCTTTTCCCTCAACTCTCTCTAAAATAATAATAATAATAATAAGTGAAAAATACACACAAAAGAATGAAGCAAGCACCTGGTGCAGGGACCAGGTACACTGGTTTCCCTCTCCTCCTCCTCTTCCTCCTCCTCCTCCTCTTCCTCTTCAGCTGTTATTCTGAGGGTTCAGTCCTTTATTCTTCCCACTCTCTCAAGGTCAGTGTATGCACTCTTGAGGTGCCACGCTTAATTTTTATATTTGGGCATTTCATACGAGTGCATCAGATTGCCCTGGGGGTGTAGTGGGAGTTGTAAAATTAAAAGTACTGCTTCGGAGTAGAATGCAGAATTGGCATGACTTTTTAGGACAAAAATAAACGAGGCCTCAGTGAAGGCTTTTGGCCGTGTCCTCGGATGTCCCTGCGTACCGATCACTCTCCGGGAACCTTTGGGAAAGTGCGAGGAGCCCTGGAAACGACCCCAGCCTCGGCGCCGGGGGCCCGCCCTCCCTCCTGAGCCCCCATCAGAGGTTTCCGCGCCCTCAGGGTCCCCGCAGGGTGCAGATCCGAGCGCATGGCATCCTGGGCCCGGCCCACTCGCCTGCTTGACGCCCCTCCCCAGTCCTTTTGCTCAGGAGAGTCAACCCTGGGACCAGGAAGCCTGCCACCCTTTTTAAAATGGGCATTTTATTTTGGAATCATTTTAGGTCTACAGAAACATTGCCAAGATGATACAGAGTTTTTATATATCCCTCACCCAGTCCCTCCGAACACTGATGTCTCACACGACCAGGTACATTCGTCAAAACGAAGAAGCCAGGGTTGGAACATCTGTTCTGATGTCTCCAGTTTCTGCGCAGTGTACGTTTTCTGTCCTTAAAACCCTTCCGTGGCTGCCGTTCCCCTGGGAGCACGTCAGACTCCTCCACAGCAATGCTAGTCTTGTCCGTCTCTCCAGCCTCATCTCTGGCCTTTCCCGGTCCCGTCCGCTCTGCTTCAGCCAAACTACAGTCCCCTCCCCCAGCGCAGCTCACTTTTCTTCCGCCTCCACCCCTCTGCGTATGTTGTGCCCTCTTTGTTTCCTGCCGTTACAATGTGTTCCATGAGTGTAGAGACCTTATCTGGCTTGACCTCCACTGTCCCTGCAGTACCTTGGACAGTGCCTGGCGCATAGTAGGTGGTTGATATTATAAATACCTATTAATCCATACGAGGCAAGTATGGGGGCAAGAAAAGTCTTTATCAAATAATCTCAGCCCTGGCTGGTGTGGCTCAGTTGGTTGGGCATTGTCTTGTGCATCAAAAGGTTGGCAGTTCAATTCCCGGTCAGGGTACATACCGGGGTTATGAGCTTGATCTCCGGTAGGGGGTGTGCAGGAGACAGCTGATTGATGCTTCACTCTCAAATCCATGTTTCTCTTTTCTTCTCCCTCTTCCTTCCTCACTCTCTTAAAAAAAAAAAAAAAAAAGAATCAATTAAAAATAATTTAAAAATGGATGTTTCAAATTGATGTTTCTCTTTCACATCTATGTTTCTCTGGGACCAAAATGGCACCACCTCCTTGTCTCCTATGCCAACAGGTGGCACTGCCACATTTGTCATAAGATCTGGGGCCTCAGGGTGGGACATATGGGAGGAGGGGCCCTGTCACAGCCCCAGCTTGTGCCCTTGGCCTGCTCTTTGCACTAGCCAGGTGAGGAAGTCTGGCTGGTCTCCTGCCCTCAGAGGTGTTTCCATGGCAACTATGCAGCCAGAATCCCTTGGCTTCTGCTGGGTGAGGGCCACCAAATTCCCCACAGGATGCCTACAGTCAGAGGAAGCATCTGCTAGGAGGCCAGAGGTGGGGCCGCACTGACCTGTCCCAATCCTGAGAGAGGGGAGCAGCATGCTGGGCTCAGGTGAGGGGCTGAGTCTCCAGGTTTCACCCACACACTCCATCTCACTGGGAAGCTACCCCGTGACTCTGAGCCTCAGTGTACTCATCTGTAAAATGGGGATGTAAGCCTGCGTGAGCCACATGGGGGAGTGGTCAGGGAGCCTGGGGAAGCCATCCTGGGAGCCAGAGAGGGGAGCGGGAAAGCAGGACTAGACCAATGAGAAGGGGCCAGAGACACAGCTCTGTTTCACTGGGACTTGGGACTCAGACGGATCTGCCCCTCCAAGCAGCATGGTCTTAAGGAAGCATCCTCCCTCTCAGCCTCGGTTTTTCCTTTTCTAAAATAAAATGATCCATTGTGTCGGTCCCCTGTGAAGGCACTGACCAGCCACAATCACAGGGCATTTCCATGGTCAGCCCTGCCTGCCCAGGCCTGGGTCTCCAGCACACCCTTTCCTGGCATGGCTGCTGGGCACCCCCGGACGTGCCCCTCCCCACAGGAAGTCCCTCCTGTGTCACTTAGTCACAGACCCCGGAAGGCCGAACCCACTCTGTAAATGCCCCTGCCTGTTATCTGGCCTTCCTGGCGGCCCTTAAATTGATTTCTGGGTTGTGTTAGGTTGTTTGTGTCGTGTCTTATCTCCTCTGTGGAGACAGGGGCAGCCTGGTGAGTGCCAGGATTGTGGCTTCAAGTCAGCAACTGGGTTTGAGTCACCAGCTCTGCCTCTCCCTGGCTGCGGGACCCTGGCTTCTCCTCTGTAAAATGGGGCTGATAATTGTTCCAGCACAGGGTGCCCATGAGGGTTACACAAGAACATGTCCCATGGTGCCTGGCATGGTGTAGGGCAATGGTCGGCAAACCTCGGCTCGGGAGCCACATGCGGCTCTTTAGCCCCTTGAATGTTCTAACGCTTAGCTGACGGGGAAACTGAGCCCTGGGAAATGCACAGAGCCAGCTCCGTCAAAAGCCCGTGGGGTGCTGAAACCGGTTTGGCTCAGTGGATAGAGCGTCGGCCTGCGGTCCCCGGTTCGATTCCGGTCAAGGGCGTGTACCTTGGTTGCGGGCACATCCCTGGTGGGGGTGTGCAGGAGGCAGCTGATTGATGATTCTCTCTCATCCATGTTTCTAACTCTCTGTCCCTCTCTTCCTCTCTGTGGAAGAATCAATAAAATATATTAAAGAAAAAAAGAAAAAGCCCGTGGGGTTTGATCTGCCGAGAGGATGAGTGTGTGAACGCGTAACTTAGACCGCGTTCCTTCACCCCTGCCTCTGCCGATGCCACGCTTTCCACGCAAACTCTGTTCGGACCCTGACTCATCTCCTCTGCCGCCTGTAGCTGGAGCTCTCGTTGTAAGTTCCTGCCTGGTCTGCTCTTTGGCTCTGGCTGGGCTGTGGGGCCAGGCTGACCTCCCTCCTGCAGGGACGGGACTCGGACTGGCTCTCGTTCCATGGGCTTGTAGAGCGTGTCTCACAGATGGGTGAGACCTCAGATACGGCCCCACTCCTTTTCCAGGTGGAGAAGCTCACGCCCACGGAGGGGAACTGTCTGCCCCAAAGACTCACTGCGGGTGGCTGCGGCAGAGCTGGGGCCCGGTCTCCAAGGACACCCTGGTCCAGCTGACCTTTGTGAACAGCGGTGGGACAGGCTTGGGAAAGGACAGGAACATTTCCCAGAAGCATCATGACCTGAAATCAAATGTCCCAGCCAGCCTGCGCCCTGCTGCTGCCCGCCCTCTCCGAGCTGTGCCCCAGAGGTGCCCTTGGGCCGTCGGGAACACGGGCAGATTCCTGTGCTCCTGCCAGCAGGGTGTTTTCATAGGGTTGGGGTGGTCGAGAGCCTGGGCAGGGCCCCCTGCCCCCACTTCCTGCTGCTCTTCGCCCCAGGTCTGCCCTGCTCTGTCCCCACACTTTCCCCTCCGCCTGGGTCATCTTCGAGCGCAGCAGACCTGCCGCGTGGGTTGTGCAAAAGCCAGGGTGGAGGGTGGGGGGTGGGGGGGTCGTTTAAATAGAACAGCCGTTCGTGCCTGGGTACCTGGACCGTGCCATCTGGCGCCCCTGCCCTGCTGAGATGCAGACCCTGTTGTCTGCAGGGTTCTTCACCGCCACTTTGAGAGGGACATGGCAGTGGCCTCTGTGACCCCCCCACTTCATAGAGAAGAACATGGAGGTCACACCCTGAGCCCGGGTTTGAACCGGAAGACAGGCGCCTGGGATTCACGCTCAGCCACCCCTGCTGACGCCTGGGACCTGCTGAAGTCTCCAGCAGATGCAGTGGGATGCGAGGGGGCTAAGCCTCCACCTTCAGAACGAGGAGCCAGGGTCCAGGAGAGGCCAGGAGCACTGGGCAGGGAGGAGAACCCAGCCTTCCCCGCCCAGCCCGGGGCAGGGAGGGTCCGAGGAGGCCCGGAACAGGAGTCAGAGGGGGTGAGAATGGTGGAGGGAGGCCAGCCAGCCCTGGCCGTGACTTCATGGATTCTGGTCGAGGGACCGAGATTGCCCAACAGCCAGAGCCCAGATGTGTCGCCGGTTTCACTGAAGGCCAGCCTGGCCTTGGAACCAGTAAGGCCCCCCTGAGGCCTGTGGACTGGCCTTCCTTCTCCATCTGTTCTTTTTGGGAGATTCTCCAACAGCAGCAAGAACAATAGCGGCTGCTGTGCACCGCTCTTCCCCCCCGCCCCCCCCCCATTCTCTGCTCCCCAGGCCCCCTCCCCTGTGCTCCAGGCCCTACTGTGTGCCAGCTCCTTTCAGACATCACCATGTTTGCTTCTCAGAAGAGACCTGGGAGCTGGTGGTGGGTGTTAACGGTGCCCACTTCACAGGGGAGAACACTGAGCTCACACAGCAGCACCCCCCGGGTCTGGTTTGGAATCCAAGCCCACGCCTGTTTCGGTGCGTGGCAGCGTATGTCAGACATACAAAAGGCATAGAGTTCGGTAAAAACAAACACCAGCCATCCAACTTAAAAAACAGAACATTCCAGATGCGATTGAATTTCCCACACGTGTCCCTTCCTGCCCCCATTCCCACTTCCCCCTCTTCCAGAAAGTAAAAACAAAACCTGCTTTCTTGAATGACTGCCTTGCTACTTGCATTAGACATTTCTGCTTTCCAAATGAGACTATGGGATTGCTCAGGAGTTGTTAAACTTTAAGGGGTTGGCTGGAGGCTTTGAAGCTTGCTTTTCTCTCTTCGTGTTGCGTCTGCGTTGTCTGCAGTTCATGGTCGGTGCTATGTGGTATTTCGCCCCGTGGATCTGTCCTACTTTATCCGGACTGCCAGACCAGCGTGGAGGTTTTTCTCGTTCGCTGTTGAAACAGCGCTGTGGGGCTTCCTGGCCTGTGTCTCCCGGTGACCCAGGAGAGCTCCCAGGGTGTGTGTGTGTGTGTGTGTGTGTGTGTGTGTGTGTGTGTTATGTAGGTTAAGGAGTGGAGTCCGATAGGCCCGCTGTGTCTTAAGATTGCCAAGAGGATTGACCAACCATTTCAGGGGTTCCTGCTCAGTGTTAAAAACCTTCAAGGACAGCCAAAACCGGTTTGGCTCAGTGGGTAGAGCATCGGCTTGCAGATTAGAAGGTCCCAGGTTCAATTCCGGTCCCAGGTTCAATGCACTTTGGTTACCGTCACATCCCCAGCAGGGGGTGTGCAAGAGGCAGCTAATCGATGATTCTCTCTTGTCAATGTTTCTTTTTTTTCTTTTTTTATATTTTATTGATTTTGTACAGAGAGGAAGGGAGAGAGAGAGTTAGAAACATCTATGAGAGAGAGTCATCAATCAACTGCCTCTTGTACACCCCCTACTGGGGATATGCCCGCAACCATGGTACATGCCCTTGACCGGAATCGAACCCGGGACCCTTCAGTCTCCAAGCCGACGCTCTATCCATTGAGCCAAACCTGTCCCTGCTCTCGTCGATGTTTCTAACTCTCTGTCCGTCTCTCTTCCTCTCTGTAAAAAAAAAAAAAAAAAAAAAAATCAATAAAATATATATATATTTAAAAACCTTCAAGGACAGAAATGTTACCCTGCTTTGCTGCCATGAATTGCATCAAAAGCCATATCAGGCGCACAGTAGGTGCACAGCAGTGTCTGTTGGCTGAATGAGTGGACGTGAATGGAAGGCACTTGCCATGCGAGATCTCAATCAGTCTCTGTGAGGAGGGTTCTCCCCATGTCGCAGCTAAACCAGCTAAGGCTCTGAGGAGGTTAAGTCATGTTCCCCGAGTCCCACAGCCAGTCCTCGAGTCAGCTGACTCCAGAGCCCGGTCCTTCCTTCCGGAGCCTGCCTCCCTGACATGGCCCTTGTTGACAGAGGAAGCGGGTTCACAGAGGCCTGGAATACGGGGAAAGGGGAGAGGGGAGTGGCCTGGAGACAAGTTCTTGGGGCTTTTGAGGCTGTCCTGGAGGCGGGGAGACAGGCTGGGCCGGCCAGTTAGTTACCTTTGGCCTGGAATGCCACCGTGGGGTTGGGGAGGAGTTTTGGGGCTGATCTGTGAGGGAACCACAGAGCATGGGACCGCGCTAGGCGCAGGATTCAGATGAAGTCAGTGGGAGACCCCCCTCATAGGGGAGTCAGCCTGACCCAATTGAAGAGCCATTAGCTTGGGGCAGGAACAGGCTTAAGTTCACATCCCAGGCCGGCCACTTGTTAGCTGTGGCTTTAAGTAAGTTTTTCAACCTCTCTGAGCCTTATCACCCCATCCGTTAGATGGAGAGAGGGACTCTCTCTTGCAGAGTTATTGATAGATTTAGAATTGAGTGTAGCTGTCTTAGCACAGGGCCTGCCTGGCTAGTTAGTTAATAATCACAGAGCAGGAGGAAGGATATTCTACTAGAGGTACATACAGATGGGGCAGCTTAGGACATGCAGGAGGGCTTCATGGAGGAGGTGGCATTTGATTTGGGTTCTAATGGGTGAATAGGAGTTCACGCCAAGGCGTAGACTACGGACCAAGCAGCTTTGGTGTGTCCTGTACTGGGCTTGGTGTTGACATGGATATCATAGTGTTGCTTACCAAAGACAAATTTTCAAAGCAAATGCGAGTTGCTTACAGTTTGGTAGAGATACAATCCTATGACGGTGGTACTGACGACTTAGACAAAGAATTGACCAGTGGTACTGGGGTCAAAGGGACATGTGAAAACTGGGCCGGGGCAGCCAGGAAGTCTCCCTGGGTAGGATTTAAATGAGAAAGGAGGGCAAGAGGCTCAGGGGCTGCCTGGTTCTTGATTTCCTGGCTGGACTGGGGACTTGGGGACAGACCTCGTGAATTCTGAATTCTGGTACAAGTCCTGCTGTGTCCCCGTCACTGAGTCCGACGCTGTTTTCTTCAAGGGAAGAGAAGAAAAGTTGTTCCCAATTGTTAATTGTGCAATTGCCGTTGGCTCCTGAGCTGGGCTGAGCAGCAGCCAAGCCCCAGAGCTGGGAGGAGGAGCCCGGGCTGGATGCTACAGCCAGGAGGTCAGGGGCCCGGGAAGGGGTTTGGGAATGCCACTGTGTGGGTGTCCCAGGCACGGACGCTGGCCTGGCCTTGTCAGGCATCTCTCCCCAGAGCTCCCATTCCACTGGGTGGTACCGAGGCATTGGGTAGACCTGGGTTTGAATCCTCTCCTCTCCCCCGCTGTGTGACCCTGGGCGGATTGCTGAACCTTTCTGGGCCTCTAATCCCACCTTCTATTTCGTGGTTTGTTATGATGGTTAACGCAGAGAGCAGTTGGCACAGGACCTGGGATGAAGTCACGGTCTAGGTGATGGCTTTTGTCACTCCTGCCCTCATTACTCAGCAGCAGCAGCCTCGCCATCATCGCCACATTGCTACCACCTCCGGGACCCAGGCCACCTGAGGCTCCGGTTGAACACAGGGTCATTCCAGCAGCAGGTGTCGGCTCTCCATCAGCCAGGACATTCAGTGCCATCCCATTAGCGGACAGTGTCACAGCCTGTCCCCCTCCGTGCTCCTCTTGGGAGGAGGCGGGACTTGAATTCCAGTGTGCCTTTCCTTGGTTTGCCTCCTTCATCCTCACCACAGCCCCGTGTCCCCATTTTAAAGACGAGGGGACGTGCGGAGAGGGGAGGCGACTGGCCCAGGGTCCCACAGGGATGCAAGCCCAGGTCTGTCTGCTCCAAAGCCCTTGCTCTTCCCAAACATGGGAACGGCTTTGTTCCAGGAAATCTGAGCCCCGGCCTCCTCCTGCCCTTTAGCTACCCCTCCGGTCCCTTTTCTGTCATGTCCCCCCGTCCCTCGTTCTCCAGCCCCCTTTGGTCTGCTCTGCACCTAAGGTCCGCTCTGGGCTTTTTGTCCCGTCTCCCCGCCAGGCGCTCCTTCCCGGGCTCCCCGGGCCCCGGACAAGCATGACGCGGGTGAGGAGGTAATGGGGACCAGATGGGAAGCTGAGCCAGGCCTGGGCTCTGCGAGGGGAACATTCCTGGTCACTGAGGCAACGCCAGCCCTGGAGCATCCGGTTTGGCCGAGGGTCCACCTGATTGGCCGGGGCTGGACGTGGAGGGGGTCTTCCCTGAGGTCGGGGTCCTCCCTGAGGTCCGGGAGAGGTGGCAGGTGGGGTGAGCACTCTTGCTGAGACAGGGTTTCAGAGCCCCGGAGGGAATAACGGGGGCAGAGTGCCAACAGGGAGCTCAGAGCCGGCCAGACCCTGCGTCCAGGCCCCGCTCTGCCGTTCTCCGGCGCGGTAACCCGGGCAGCTCTCCGCCCCTCTCTGCAAAACGGGAGGCAGGGATGGTCCCGGGTAATCACTGAGCAAGTCAAACAAACAGCGGGGCCAGGGTTCAGAGGGCTTTGCATGAACTCGGAGTCCTCGTACCCCCCGTGAGAACGGTACTGCTGTTACCTCTGCTTTTCCGATAAACTGAGGCACAGGGCCATCGTGCCACTGGCCAAGTCAGACAGGGAGTAGCAGGCAGAGCTGGGATTTGAACCCAGGCTGCCCGGTCCCCCGCCCACCAGGCTCCTACTGCTGCGCTGTCCTGCCTGTCGGTGACACGTGTGGCGCTGTCTGAGGAGAGCACTGTCGGCTGGCCATGCTGCTGCCCAAAGCTGTGCTCTCGGTGATGTGCTGGACGGGCCGCCAGGCTTAGAAATGGGCGAACGGCAGGCTGGGCAGCTGGCCAGACCCTGCTGCTGCCCTGAGAGGGCCAGGGAGCCCCACTCTGAGAACAGTGGTTTCCATTCCTCAAGTCCCTACTGTGCGCCACACACACACACACACACACACACACACACACGCACGCACGCACGCACACACGCGCACACACTTTGTCCACTTTCTCTCGCTTAATCCTCACAACCGCGCTGGTGGCCCAAGATCGTCACGTGTGTCTTTGAAAGAAGCTGGTTTTGAACACACGTCCCACTGACTGCAAAGCCAGAGCGCCCTTCCCCTGGGCACCGGTCTGGGGCCCATCTCCTTTTCCCCGAGGGATCGGTTCCGGTCTCCTTGTCAAAGAGTTCTTGCAGGAGGATTTTGATGATCGTGGGGAGAGGGAGGAGCCCGAAGAGCCTAGACCCCTGGTCGGCAAACTGGCTCGCGAGCCACAGGCGGCTCTTTGGCCCCTTGAGTGTGGCTCTTCCACAAAATACCACGGCCTGGGCGAGTCTATGTTGAAGAAGTGGTGTTAGAAGTTCAAGTTTAAAAACTTTGGCTCTCGAAAGAAATTTCAATCGTACTGTTGATATTTGGCCCTGTGGACAATGAGTTTCTGACCACTGGCCTAGACTAAGATTCTCATCCTGGTTGGCCCCTTGAGTGACACCACCCCCCACCCCCCTGCCCCCAATGCTACTTCTTGAGCCTCACTTTCCTCATTTATTAAAGCAGGTTACGGCCAGGGAGCAGAGCTGAGTGCCGAGGGCCCCGCTGACCAGAGCCGGGCTCTGTAAGACTTTCTGGGCCTGCGGGCAGGACAGCCACACACCCACCCAGAAGGCTGTGGTGGAGGGTGTGCAGTGCCACGGAGGCACAGTGGAAGGAGAGTGCAGGTGTTGGCATGGACACGGGCCCTGGCTGTCACATTGCCCTTTCCCTTCCTCTTGCTAACAGCAACCCCATCCTCTGGGTAATGCCTCTCCCCACCTCCTCATGGTATTAGTGGGGTGCCAGCATAGGCTCCTGCCCCTCCTTTTTGCAGGGCACATAGGAAGCAGGCCTGGCCAATCAGAGTTCTTCCCTGGGACTTTATAATTCAAGAGAGGGGGAGGGGCTCTTTTCCCTAAGGCTCTCTGCTGCCAGATGGTAAGCCGGGCCCAGTTTTCCAAGCACGAAGAACGTCTAAGCTCGAAAGATGCGAATAAGGGTGACGTACACGGGGAGGTTAGGGAGGGGAGAGAACCAAAAGCATCATCAGAACTTCTGGAACTCCTCCCGCCTGAGGCCTGATCCTCCCTCTCCGTTAGGCAGTGCAAGTCAGGCTGTTTGCTCTGTTACAAAGCCCAGTGAGAGCCGGTTCCTATCACGTACAGTCCTGAGGGTCCTGACTAGGGAGGCTTCACAGAGGGGGTGGCATTTGAACCACAACATGTTGAAGGAGTGCTTCAGGGTAACAGCAGTGCCAAGATTGTGCCAGGCAGAGCGGGTTCCTGGGAAGGACGTGATCATAACCTGCCTGGGGAGGAGGGGGGTGGTAGGTGTTGGTGTCGGGAAGATCTTGAAGGGCCCCATGTGCCTGGAGCAGAGCTTGGATCCGTCCATCCATCCATCCTCCATCCATTTATCCACCCATCCAACCAACCTAGCACTCTGTGCACCGGGCACTGCTGTATCACTTCACAGAGAACTAATTCCACCCTCCTCTACCAGCCTGGTGAGGTGGGCACCATTATTTCACCACGTTACAGGTGAAAAAACAAAGGCATAGAGGATTTAGATAACTTGTTCGAGGTCACCTAGCTGCTAAATGACAGAGCCAGGATTTGAACCCGGGAAGTCTGGCGCTAGGGGTTTATTTTCCTGGTGGTATATTTATTCTCTTAACGACAGGCTGGGAGGGAGCGCCCCCTGAGCTCCTTCCACGGAGCGCCATGCCTCACAGCCCCGAGGGGGCCGGACTGCAGGCCCACGCCAGGATGTGGCCGGGGGGATGCGGAGGGGGCGGGAGGGAGAGTGCTCTGGGTCCTTGCAGAGGAAGTGGGTGCTCTCCTGGCCCAGTTTCAGCCCGAGCCAGGCTAGGAAGAAGTGGGTGGGTTCCTGCCAGGTGCCCGCTGTTTCTGCCAGCTGGGATAATCTCCAGAAACTGTGACTGATGGGCTCTGGCGGGGTCCAGCTAAGCCCTCGGTGGGAGGTAAGTCACTTTAAGAAGCTCTGGCTTCCAGCCAGGTGCTGGGGAGCTTTAAAACCGCTCCTGGTAAGAGAGGCCCACAGGGAAGGGGTGCTCTGAGCTGCTGCCTTTGCCAGTGGAGCCTGGGGGATGCCCCAAGCTCAGGCACCACCCATGTGCCCAGGCCCTTGCCCTCCATTCACAGACCTAGGGAATAACAGCCCCAAGTTATAAGTGGGGGGGGGGGGGGTTTGAGGATCAGCAAGGGCAAGCCACTTGCCGAAGGTCACACAGCCAGATCTGAGTCCCAGGCTCCAGACAGCCTCCCCCGCCTCTTCAACCTCGATGATCTGAGGGGTTTCTGGAACACACTCCAGAGCGCCCGAAGGCCCCTGGCCCTTCCCACAAGGCACCTTTCCTCTTCCCACCACCAGTTCCGCAGAAGGGATGTCCCCCAGAGAGAGAGTGCTTTTCCATTCCTCTAAGACTGTGGTCGGCAGAATCATTAGTCAGCAGAGCCAAATATCAACAGGACAACGGTTGAAATTTCTTTGGAGAGCCAAAATTTTTAAACTTAAACTTCTTCTAACGCCACTTCTTCATAATAGACTCGCCCAGGCCGAAAACCGACTTCTGCGCATGGGCCACAAAGTTTCAGTTTGCACTGTACGTACACGTGGTATTTTGTGGAAGAGCCACACTCAAGGGGCCAAAGAACTGCATGTGGCTCTCGAGCCACAGTTTACCGACCACGGTTCTAAGCCCCCAGAAGTTCTGCACAGGTGGCCTCTGCGACAGGGGCTGGGGACTAAGGCGTTAGGTTGTGCCTGAGCCCTGGCAGGATACGTGAGCGAGGAAGCCCCTGAGAACAGCAGGGGACAAGGCTCTCCAGTGGAAGAAAGCATAAGCGAAGGCCCTGAGGTAGAGGAGTGGACGCATGCTCCAGGCACAGTTCCCAGGCGGGTGGGAGGAGCTGGATTGGGGGTCCCTGCAGGAGCGGAGCAGGCAGGTTTCTGGAGGTGACCACCTGGACCCTCCGGGGGGTCCAGAAGGGATGTGATCCTTTGGACTCTTAGGAAAACTCTGAGCCAGGCCTTTCTCTTCTCCCCTGCCCCAGATCTCTGCCCCACTGGGTGCTCAGGGGGCTCAGGCTCAACTTGGGCCGGGGCCTGTCCCCTCAGCCTGCCTGGCTGCCCTCCACAGGCTCCTCTGTCCTGTTGGGGGCTCATCAGAGGCACAGAGAGCCCCAGACCGGGCAGCCGATGGAGCTGCCACTGTCCACAGTGTCACATTTGGCACAAGTAGCGGTTCTCCGGGAAGCCACTCTGTCCTTGTGTAGAGGGGGAAGCTGAGGCTCAAGGACACGTGGTGACTCATCCAGTGTCGTAATTACTAACAGCTAAGCCACGTGTGTCCATCTTCACCCTCTGTCTTTCCATCTATGACGTGGAAGTCCTTACTTGGACCCCTCCCAGTCCCCAAAAAGCGAACTAAGGGGCGGGGCCTGCATTGGGAGTGAGGAGGGGCAGCTGGTGTATGCGGCCCTGGCTGGGGAAACAGATGGGGAGTCCTGAGCAGCACCCACTTTTTTAATGAATGAACGGACAGATGGACATTGGCATTCCTAAGAGGCTCCATAGGCTGGATAGGGAGGACGGATACTGGGAAGACAGCCCTGGGACTTCTTTCTCAGGATCCAGCGGGCCCTCTGGGCTCCCAGCAGCCCCCAGGGTGGATCCCCTTCTGGCCTGCCCTGATAGGGGGTTTATGCCCTAAGGGGGGTGTCTCTTTGGGGATCGAGGTGGCTCCTTGTCCCAGCCACTTTGACCTTAGACTGTAGGTCTCAAACTCAACACGCTTTCACAGTTGTCAGCGTGTTAAGCTCACGGGCATTTCCTTCCCACCGTGGTGTCTGAGGCTGTTGCCCAGCTCAGATTCCAGCAGCCAGGCGTGGGGGTTAATGTAGATGTTTCCCTTTGCTCAGCAGCCCTCCCTCCTAACCTGCAGAATTGGGCCCAGCCGGCTTTATCTTACCACCTGCCCCTGCCCCCCTTTTCAAAAGCTACTCTCACATACAGAAATGCCCCCAGCCTCATCCCAAAAGGGAGGAGAGACCAGCCCCGGAGGCCCCACGGTCGGCGTTGGGGAGGGAGGCCCAGGGTTTAATGTTTGCTTCCCATGCCTTTGCTCATTCATTCGCTCACGTTCACTGCACACCTGCTCTGTGTCAGGCGCTGCATGGCCGTGACCATGGTGCCCTCCCTGACAGCGGACCCAGAAGCTTGCCCACGTTCATAGCCGGGCGTGGACACCAGCACTGACCAGTACAGCTTGCTGTGAAAATGCAAGTGTTCTGCGTCTGTGCTGTCCGCTAGCCCCAGGTGGCTCTGGAGCACTCGGACTGCGGCTGGTGCCAATGAGGAACTTACTTTTTGATCAGATCGTTTACATTTTATTATAATAGCCCACTGTGGCGAGTGGCCTCTGTGTTGGGCCTTGTGGACCTAGACAGCTCTTGCTGGGCAGTCATTCACGGCCTTAGACTGTAGGTCTCAAACTCAAACTATACAGGGCAGCTGGGGTGATTTCCCAGGGGCCCCTGGGTTGTGACTTCTTTCACAGTTGTCAGCGTGTTAAGCTCACGGGCATTTCCTTCCCACCCACGAGAAAGCGTCAGCCACTGTTTCGTTTGAAGCATCAGACCCTCCTGACCTATTTCTCGCGTTTCCACCTTTTTTTCTCTTATTGAGGTGTCACATGCATAGAACAGAACGCACGGGCCGGAAGCAAGCAGCTCGATGAGTTGGGACACACCCGTGCCACCACAGGGGACATCAGGAGAGAGGACATTTCCAGAACATTTCCATTTCCCAGAAAGCCCCGCAGGCCCCTTTCCAGTAAGTCCCGTCCGCAGGGCGGTTGCTGTTCTGAGGTCTGTCATCACACCGAGTGCTGCCCGTGTGTAAGCCTCACACAGATCACCTCCCACCGAGACAAGGGTACAGGAAAGGTTTGTTACCAGCACCAGCCTGAGGAAATGGCAGCCGACGCTCGGCCCCAGAGAGGGGGAGACAAGGAGGTGTTGGACTGGGGTGGCCGTGGTGCCGGGGACTTGCGGCCTGTCCGGGGGCGGGCAGCCACTCCTCGGTTCCAGCAGGCGGTTGCCACTTGAGAATGTGGGCCCAGCATTGTCAAGTGTTTGTTTTGGTGGTTTATTTGTTTTCTAAGGAAAGCTGAAAATCCTGGTTTTGGTGTCCAATCTTCTAAATGTTGGCATTTCACCACCTCTGACAGCACCTTGGTGAGCCAGACCCGAGCTGCGGCCTGCCGGCTGGGAGTCCTGCCTCGGGCTGGTCAGAGGGTTGGGAATCGCAATAGCTGGTGTTTGTTGAGTGGGTCCTTTGTTTCAGGTCCCAGGCTAAGTGCTCAGTGTGATTAAGTCATCTAATCCTCCTAACAATTTGTTAATAATCCATTTTACAGATGAGTAAGCTGAGCCAGAGAGATGGATTAAACGACTTGCCCAAGGTTATAGAGTAAGTTCTTGGCTGGGACTTGAACCCTGACTGGTTCCAGAGTCCGTGCTCCTAACCACCACACACACTCCCCCTGGGGGAGAGAGTGAGGCTGCCAGGGATGGTTATGCTACTTGGTGTGCAGGTTTGCCAGCTATTAAGGGTGCTACCCATCTGGACAAGGAACCAGAGCCTCGGCCCTACCTGCCGTGATTGCCCTGGCACCGTAGCTGTCTGTCAGGTAGCAGAGCCCCATTTTAGGAAAGCAGCCCGGGGCGGGGTTGGGAAGGGGCAAGCCCGGCTGATGCTTGAGGAGGGTGTCAGCGAGCACCGGGCAAGTAGGGGCAGAAGTAGCAGGAACCTGGCAGAGGGAGAGCCCAGGCCCAGGAGGGTGGCAGGGGAGAGGGAAAGAATCAGCAGGCAGGGCCAGGGCCAGGCGGCTGCTGCCAGGGGAGCTGGTGGCTGGGGCATCCCCACCCCTTGGTGTTTGGTCCAGACAAGCCTATCACTTGGGAGGGAGGAGATAAGGATCACCTGGC
Source organism: Pipistrellus nathusii (assembly GCA_963693515.1). Taxonomy (NCBI): domain Eukaryota; kingdom Metazoa; phylum Chordata; class Mammalia; order Chiroptera; family Vespertilionidae; genus Pipistrellus; species Pipistrellus nathusii. The sequence continues at coordinate 11,562,756 of OY882859.1, read as the reverse complement.
AAAACAGGACTGCATTTCCATCATCCCCTCCCACCTTGGGGGTGGGGGCACAGACAGGACCCAAACCGGTGCCCCTGGCTCACTCCGGTGCTCCTCCTGCTGCGCTTGGCTGCGCTCCTCGGGACAGGAGAAAGAGGGTGTGCGGTCACTGGCAGGGACAGCTCCCGGGCCTGGCAGGGAGAGGCCGGGCTCTTCTCAGCCCTTATCATGTCTGTGCCACCCAGCCAGGCTCCCATAGGGAGTGAGTGCTCAATACGCGTTTACCATTGTTATCCTTGTTGTTTTTTGAAGCCGAGGCTCAGAGAAGTAGAGAGCAGCCGGGAAAGTGGTAGGCAGGATTAAGTAAGTGATGTGTGGAGTGTTCTGGTGCATAGCAGAGGCCTGTGGACCGTGGGCCGGAGGAGCGATGAGGTGGCAGGACTGGTCCAGGAGGACCTCCTAGAGGAGGGAGCACGGCACTGGGCTTTAGGGCACTCAGCCACTCGGGGCTGCTGGTTCCTCTCAGGTCACGGTTGTCTTCTGAGTAAGACCTAATGCCATTTGGGTCTCCTCACCCTGAGGATGCCACTTTCTGCCAGAACGCCAAGTGATGGGGGCCGGTACCCCAGGGTCGTCACAGGCCCATCAGCGGCCTCCACACCAGAGAAGTCCTCCAGGCCTGGCTCTAGACCCTGTGCATTGAGAAGGGGCACCCTGGCGCTGTGGTAGTCACATCACCTGAGTCTCAGTTTCCTCATCTGGCAAATGGGGACAGTGCTGCCTACCATGCAGGGTTACGGTGAAGGCCTGGCGTATGACAGATGCTCAGTAAACAGGAATCAGTGGAATGGCATTGGTCTTTTAAGGACGGGACAGGCATATCCACAGTGTAGCCCAGGGAAGCTGGAGCCACACTTTAGCACGGAACAGAAAGATTCCACCTATTGCCTTTGCACCTGCGCACTCCCCCTCGTCAGCTGTGTCTGCACTGGACACGGGCCCTGGGGAGCAGGGATTGCCCTTCGTTATTGTTCCCCCAGATCCAAGAGCAGCAAACACTGTGCTAAGTCCTTTTCGTCCCTGCTCACAGGAGGGAACAGTTCGATAACTGAACCCTGGCACAGCCAGTAGTACATGGCGCAGTTGAGGCTTGAACTTCATAGTCTGGCTCCAAACTCTGTGCTCTCAGGAAGGGAGAATAATCTACGAGAACAGGTGAACATATGAAGGCGGGGCAGTCTTTCACAGTCGCACAGCCTGCACATGCATGTGACCTGGTTTTGTCCTGTCATCCTCACCTTACCGTGAGGACCGGGAGGCCCAGAGAGGTGGCCTGAGCTGCCCACGGCCACGTGGCTGGGCTAGAATGTGGGTCCATCACCTGACCGAGTCCATTGTTTTCCTTCTGCCGTCAGCTGCCTCTCGGGAGATGGTTATCTAGCTTGAGTGGTGGCCGCCAGCAAGCCCAGGAACTCCACGTCGGGCATGGCCAGGCCTGTCCCACACCTCCAGGTGCCCACCTCCACCTCCGCTGGACAGCTCATTTCCTGCCTCCACCGTGCCTTCCTTATCAGAGCCCTAGAGCCATTCCCTAGTTCTGAGAGGAATGGAGGAGTGATGTTCAAACTCCTTTCCTTGGAACCTCTGAGGAAGCCAGCTTTGGGGTTAAGGAATGGGTTGTTGAATACGTAAGCAGCAGTCCCACTTATCTCTCTCCTTTTTAAAAAATTGATTTTAGCCCTAACCAGTGTGGCTCAGTGAATACAGCATCGGCCTGCAGACTCAAGGGTCCTAGGTTCGATTCCGGTCAAGGGCATATACGTTGGTTGCAGGCACATCCCCAGTGGGGAGTGTGCAGGAGGCAGCTGATCGATGTTTCTCTCTCATCAATGTTTCTGGCTCTCTATCCCTCTCCCTTCCTCTCTGTAAAAAAAAAATCAATAAAATATATTTTTTAATAATTTATTTTAGAGGGGAGGAAGGGAGAGAAACATCAATATGAAAGATGCATAGATTGGTTGCCTCTTGTACACGCCCCGACAGGGGATCAAACCCATAATCCTGATGAGGAATCAAACTTCGACCTTCTGGTGCATGAGATGACACTCCAACTACTGAGCCACAGCGGCCAAGGCCCTGCTTGTATCTCCTTTATATTTGGGTTGCCTTGTTAAGTTTTTTAAATAAAGGGCTTACAGGTATTTGCTAATTCATCAACTGCCTTCCCATTTTACAGATGGAAAAACTGACTCCAAAGCCCATATTTCCCTCATAAAGGATAATAATAGTCAGTCATTCTTCTAAGTTTTTAAACATATTTAACCCTCATAATCCTATGAGGGCAACACTTACCTCCATTTTACGGTCAAGGACACTAAGGCTCAGATGGTGGAAGAGCTTTGCCCAAAGACTAGGATCCAAGGAGCCTCACTCCCAAGTCCACTCTCTTAGCCGCTCCCAGTCTGACAGCCACATTTCCCCCTTGTGTTCGGAATGGGAACCACTTGCTGAGGCCCAGGGTAAGGCAGTGTCCAGCTGGGACAGAATACAGACCTGGTTTCCCGCCCAGGCCCCGACCACCTCCCGCTGTCCAGGGCATCCTCTGGGCTGGAGTGGGAGGTGGGCAAGCCTGTGTGAATCTTGGCTCCGTTCTTCCCTGGCTGTGTGGCCCTGGGCAGGTGCACGGACGTCTCTGAGCCTGCTTTCTCACCTGAGAAAAGGGGAACAGGACCCCCATCACGGGCGTTATCATGGGGTTATCATGGGCGTTCAGCAGGATGGTCCACATGAGTTGGTTGGCACAGGGCCTGGCACAAGCTGTGAGGGCCCTGGCCACGCTCAGTTCTGGGTCCTGGGAGTCCCCTCCCTGCCCTAACTGCTTCCTCCTCCCTCTTCCTCCTCCCCGGCCCTCCCCTGCCCCTGTGCAACACAAATACTAATTACAGCCATTGCCACGAGCTGCTTCCAGGTGGAGCCTAATTACTGGGCTGCTCACCATCGTCCTCCTAAGTATCGCTAAGCGAGACAGATTGACGTCCTGAGCTTTATGTCAGCACGTTGAGGTTAGTTCAGCACGTTGCACACTGGGTCGCCTCGGCCGAGGACTCACCGGGCTGTCCTGCAAGTTTCTGGTCTGTCTCCAGCGTAGTGCTCAGAGATCAGTGAGGCCAGACAAAGGAGCAGAGACTTAAGGATGGAGGCCTGAGCATGGAGAGGGGGAAGGTGGGCAGAAGTTATGGGGAGGAGGTGAGGCCTCCATGGTAAGGATGGGGTAGATGGGGGCTGCCATTTTACGTGTTGTCATGGCAAAACCACAAGCTCTGGGTGTAGATTCAGGCTTTGTTATTTACCAGATCTCGGACTTGGGCAAGTTACTCACCCTCCCGAAATGGCGATCGTTTCCCAGGATGCAACGGGGAAGAGCCAGGCGATGACAGGTGTCAGCCGGTACCAGGTCCAGCACCTGGCGTGTCTTCGGTCCTTGGCGTTTTTCCTTCCCTCCCCGTCTTCCGTCATTCTCAGTGTGACTGGGAGAGCCAGCCCTTTCTGAACCAACACACACACACACACACACACACACACACACACACACACACATGCTAGCATTTACTCAGGGCTGCTTCCCCGTGAGCCACTGGGCTGAGGACGGTGTGTGTCTTGTTTTATTTAATATAGATACAGACCCGAAGGAGTAGGTACCATTATCATCTTCATCTGATAAACAAGAAAACCACAGCCCAGAAAGGAAGGGGGGTGACTTGGTGCAGGTCCCACAGCTGCACTTGGCTGAGGTCTGTTGGGGTGAGCCGCTAGGAGGCCATGCAGGTTGTGGCCGGGAAGCCAGCAGGACGGGTCACGGTGAAGTCTGAGAAGGCTGCCTGGAGGAAGAGGCACCTGAGCTGAAGAGTCAGCCGGAGGAAGGAGGAGAAGAAAGTCCTCACAGGCAGAGGGCAGTAGATACACAAAGGCCTGGAAGCAGGAAGCACACTCGTATTTTACCGAGGCTCCAACATGGGAGGGAGAAGTGAGAGAGCGGCTGGAGAGGAGCCAGGAGCCAGGAGCCAGAGCCTGGGGGAGGTGGGAGGGGGCTGGGAGCCAGGCCAGGAAGCAGGCTTGCTTCTGCCAGTTCCAGGGAGCCAGCGTGTGAAGGAGACTGACTGGATCATATGAGGCAATTTAGAAGGTTCTGCTCGGAGCCAACTGGGCATGAGGGACTGGGGAGTGTGAATGGAGGTTTGGGGGGACGGGGGATGATAATTGGAGATCGGGGGGCTCCAGGGCTAATCGGGGAAGGCTTCGAGGGAAGGGGACAGAGTCGGTGGGCCTGGACAGAAGGGCAGAGGTGACAGCTGGAAGCTGCCAGGCTGGTGGGATGGAGAGAGGCCTGGTAGGAGCCATGCACTGAGCTGGACGGTCAGCGGTGTGATGGGTGGCCTGTGTCAGCAGGAAAGGGAGGCTTGCTGGCCAGCTCTGGGTGTGGGGTGGCCTCTGTGAGCCCTGAGGCTGTCAGCTGGCAGCACTAGGTCAGGCTCTCAGTGCCTTCCGGGGCCCCCAGGCAAGTGAGTCAACGCCTGGCCGAGTGGCTGAGTGTTTTCCCGTTCCCTGAGTGTGTGGGCGCGTCTCCCACTGCCCGCACATCACTGGGATCCCAGCCTGGGACGCTGGTCCAGACCAGAGCGATTGACTCATTGGCTGGCAGGACTGCCACCTTCCCCGACGAGGCAGTTAGCAACCTTGACCTCCATGGACGCTCTGTGCCCTTCCAAGCTCCCCTGAGTCTCACCTTTAGGCTAATCCTCTCCATAACTTCTGCCCACCTCCCCCCTCTCCATGCTCAGGCCTCCAGCTCTATCTGCCCCCCGGGTGCCACAGAGTCCCCCTCCCCCCCCTCGGTCATAGCTTCCCAACTTCCCACCTCTCCCCTGGGCTGCCCATCACCTCCGAGAGCCAGGCTCTAAGGTGGCATGAGAAAAGAGGCGGGGCCCTGAGAGGTTCAGGTCGATCTGGGGTTGAACCCCACTCTGCCGCTTGCTGGCACGCTGCCTCCTTTCTCTGGCCTCAGTCACTGCATCTGTAAAATGGGCATCCCAGGGCTTATTCCATAGGGTGATCGGGAGACACAAATGAGTGTGTAAGACCCGAGAAGTAGGTGGTGCTGGGCTTGTGTTGGGGTTGACGGCTCTTGTTTTCTGTTTTGTTTTAATGAACATTTTATTTCAGAACAGTTTTAGGTTTTTAGCGTCACTGGAAAGGTTTTACAGAGACTTCCCTCACACCCTCACCCAGGTTCCCATTACTAACGTCTTACACAGGTTGGGGCAAAAGTAGGCTTATAGTTGTTTGTAGGGAAAATAATATAAGAATTAATAAATAATAATTAATAATAATACAAGAATAAACTATGTTTCACATACTCACAACTGTAAACCTGCTTTTGCCTCACCCTGTATTTATGGTACATTTCTCACATGATATTGATACATGATTGCGAACCGAAGCCTATCATTATTCAGATTGCTTTCGGGGTTTTTTTTGTTTTGTTTTTATATATTTTATTGATTTTGTACAGAGAGATAGAGAGTTAGAAACATCGATGAGAGTCATCGATCAGCTGCCTCTTGCACACCCCCTACTGGGGATATGCCCGCAACCAAGGTACATGCCCTTGACCGGAATCGAACCTGGGACCTTTCAGTCCCCAAGCCGACGCTCTATCCATTGAGCCAAACCAGTTTCGGCCAGATTGCTTTCGTTTTTACCTAATATACTCTTTCTGTTCAAGAATCCCATCCAGGACACCCCGTTACATTCAGTCGTCATGTCGCCTTAAGCTCCTCTTGGCTGTGACAGCCCTCAGACTGGCCTTGTTTTTGAAGACCTTGGCAGTTCTGAGAAGTGCCAGGCAGGTATTTTGTGGAATGTGCCTCGGTTGGGACCTGTGTGATGTTTTCATCGTGATTGGATTGGGGTAATGCGTTTTTAGGAGAACAGGAAAGAGCCACGTACCTCACATTTATTGGGAGTGCATACTTCCTCTTGGTGAGTTGGATTGGACTTCTCACTGTTGACATTCACCTTGACATTCAGCCTGTTATTTTTGCCCTGAGTACAGCAGCAGAGCTAGATTAATGCCAAGTGTTGGCTGAACTAAGGCCAAGGTCAGAAAATACGGACAAGGGCAGAAGCAGATGGAAAAGCAGTGAAGGAAAATAAAGAAAACCAGGTAGGGGCTGGATGCTTCAGCATGTCCATCAGGTACCACTTCACTTTGGGATGGGATGTTACATACCAGGAAGTTCATGTTTCAGCTCATTTACTCTTTACAACAACCCCTTTTACAGATGAGGAAACTGAGGCCTGCAAGGGAAAAAGACGTGGTTACATGAGCCAGGGAACATGGGGTCAAACCTGAGTCTGTCTTTACTGCCTCAGGCTCCCAGTGTTGAGGAAGAACATTGAAGCCACCTTCCCAGGAGAATCAATCAGGGAAAGGGTATTCCTAATACATTTTTGTATTCTAATTCACTTTATTCAGGATGTGTGATGATTAAAATGCATTCCATAAAATGACACGAAGTAGAAAAAGAAAATAGGATAAGAGGAAATACAGTGGAAAATGTGGATAAAGAAAAAGCTGAACATAAAGACCAGGAAAATGCCCATAGGTGAGTTTCTGATTTGGCTATGAGCTTCCTGGCAGCCAAGGGGAAAAGGGATAGGGCCAATTCCTATGATTCCTGGTATCAGAAAGCAAATCAGCAGTTTTCTCTCTCAGGAACTTTGTAGCACATTTAAAAAGAAATTAACCACATAGAAATTTCACACGTGAAAGACACTGAGCAGTGTAATGGATAATGTAACAGCAGTAACAGATGTTGCGTGGTGTCATGCTCAGGAGGGATGGCCATATTTTTATTATCTTGCCCCGTAGCCATGGTTGTGCTATTTGAATCCTACTTGATTGTTATCAAGCAACTAAATTCTATTTTTTGTGGAAGTCACAGATGTCTATGCCCGAGTGACAAGCTGGGATACAGATTAACCAGTTACTTATGTAACAGCTCTGTGCCGGGCACCAGGGTAGGGGGTAATAAGATGATTGTTGCCCATCCTTTCTATTCCAGGATAAAGACGCCTAGACAGAGGCCTGAATGTAAGGCAGGTGCTATCCCAGGGCCCACCAGCAGGCAGGGCATAGTTCCTTCAGGCTGGGGAGGAGGTGGCCAGAGGAGGAAAAGGGTAGTTGGGGTGGAGGACTCACAGTCTTGAGAGGCGGAATATCAGGTGCCGATCCCTTGAGGGTGCGGACCGTATCCTTTGCAGGGCTACCCCCTCGGCGGGAAGCACAGGGCTTGGCAAGCATCGGCCTCGGTGAACTCCTGTGGAGCCCTCAGCACCCGCAGAGATAGATCTGGGATCAGAGTGATGACCACACACCTGACGGGTCTGTGGAGGGTGAGCCTCGGAAGGGGGGTTCGGGCTAGATAGGGGCGTCCTTGCATGCCACGCTAAGGAGTTTGGATTTTGTTCCTTAGGAGGTGGGAGTCAATTGAAAGTTTCTGAGCCCGTGTTTTATAAGAAACAATTACACAAATAATAACTGCTAACACTTAGCAGTCATTTGCTGTGTGCCCAGTACTGTTCTAAACGCTTACCAACTCATGGAAGTGTCACCACAGTCCTGCGAAGGAGGTACTGCTGTTACCATCCCTGTTGTACACATGAGACAGCTGAGGCCCAGAGAGGCCGAGTCACGGGCCCAAGGTCACACAGCTGGGGAGAGGCAGAGTGGCGATCTGAGCTGAGGTTTGGATCTAGAGCTTTTACTACCTTATTGTGTCTATGAAATGCAAGTATTTAACTAACCTATGATGTGAGTGGTTTATGAGATGGCATGTGACTTAACAAATCTCAGCTAATTGCCGGCACCAGAGAGACAGGCAGGCACGGACAGGGCCCTCGGCCACAAAGGGCCGTACCCCTAAGAGCGGAGGCTCAGAAATCCGCTCTGGAAACAGACTGGAGGGTGTGGCCACCTGGTCCCGGGCCTGTGAGTTTCACTCGGGAGCTGCTCTTTCCTGCCTCCGACATGCTCCGAAATTCGGTGCAGATCCCCTGCCCTGGGCACACCACCCACAAGAGCCATCTGGCCTTTGTGGCCAGAGCTACGTGAGCATCTCGATTCCTCATTTCTGTTCACCCCGGGCCTGTGATTTCCACAGGGTGGGGTTTCCAGAGCTGGCAGCGTCACACCCGCACCTGACTTTCATCACCTTCTCGGGAACATCGGCCAGATTATCCTCCCGGGCTCTGAGGGGTGGGGCGGGACAGCAACCAGCAGATCAAGGTACAGGCTCCACAAAGCAGAGGTTGTGTGTCTCACCCCTTTCTCTCTCACACACACACACACACACACACACACACACACACACACACGTCCTCCCCACAAACTGGCAGCCAGGCGTGGCCCCCACAGCCACAAATGAGGCCATTAGGGCGATGGAGCGCTGGCCGCCCTGCCAGCTCAGTGCCACCTAAGAAGCAGCTGCCCGCTCCGTGATGAGCGATGAGCGTGGGACCGGGAGGCAGGACCCAGGTTCCAGGCCCAGCTCTGCCATCCGCTAGCTGTGCCGCTGGGTGGCAGAATCCTGAAGTCGGGGTGCAGGGAGTCACCTCCTGGCTCCCTGGCTGTCTAGCCAGGTGACTTGGGTGGGGCCCGGGGAGGGGTGAAGCCGACAAGACCCATCTCCTCCCTAATCCTTATCGGTAAAGTGGGGGTGCTGGTTCCCACTTCGCAGAGTGCTGTGGGGTCAGGAGAGAGTTTGTCAAGCAGCACTTAGTGGTGTTGGGTCTCCCCTCCTCCCCCTTTCACTTCTCTTGTAAAGTGTAAGCAAGGGCTGAGGCGGGCTCTAGGTGGGTGTGGGGATCCGCCCGTCCGAATGGAAAGCAGGCCTGGCTGTGGGCGGGTACAAAGATAGGGTTGCCATTGCTGCTGGAATGTCACTCCCCTGCCGGGGCCTACGAGCTCCCTCCTAACAGCCCACTAAGCCATTCCCACGCCTGCCTTCCGGGGTTCAGTTCCACTTCTGGGCCCGGGCAGGCGATCCAGGAAGGGCCCCTCGTCTTTTGTTGAGAAAGAAACAGCTCTCCGTCTCTGTGAATTTCTGCTTGGGAGGTAGTGAGCTTTCCTCCTTGTCTGCAGACAGGCTGCAGTGAGGGACAGGGCAGGGGCAGCCTGGTCTTTCTTGCTCCCCTCCCTCCCCCCCTTATCTCCCCCTCACACCTTCACCATGAGCTTCCAGCCCCCACGAGATTCAATCCCTGCCTTCGAGATTCTCCCATTTAGAGTCCAAAGTGCTGTGTACTTCCGTAGAAGGAAACGGGTTCGAGGCCGTGTGGGGGGGATACGGAGCAGGGATCAGAGGCTGCCTGGGGTCAGGGGAGGGTGGTCAGGCGAGCTTCCCGGAAAGGGTGACCTCTGAGATGAGATGAAGGGGGAGGAGCCTTGCTTTACTGCACCCGGGCAAGTTTCTTCCCTAGCCTCAGTGTTAGGCTCTGCGAAAGGGGCCAGTAATTCCTGCTTCAGAGGGAGGGTGAGAGGCTTAAATGAGACGATGGGTAAGAGAACTGACGAGCCGAAACCGGTTTGGCTCAGTGGTAGAGTGTCGGTCTGCGGACTGAAAGGTTCCGGGTTCGATTCCGGTCAAGGGCATGTACGTTGGCTGCGATGTGCAGGAGGGGATGTGCAGGAGGCGGCTGGTCGATGTTTCTCTCTCATCGACGTTTCTGGCTCTCTGTCTCTCTCCCTTCCTCTCTGTAAAAAATCAATAAAATATATTTTTTTAAAAATTTTAAAGAGAACTGACGAACAGACCCTTCGGTGTCCAGAAAGTAGTATCTGCTGTGCCAGGAAGAGGGGATGCTTGGTGAACTGAACTTCTTTCTTAAGTGTCTTTTCCTTGAGTGTTTGACACCTGTTACTTCATTAACCAGCTGTCCTAGTTTCAGGAAAGTCTCAGCTGTAACCCAGAGTGATGTGAAGAAGCCTAGAAGCCATTTCTCTCCTCCACCCCATGGGGGTGGGGCACGAGGCTCCAGAATTAAAATTCTTGCCATAAAGCCCTAGCTGGTTTGGCTCAGTGGATAGAGCGTCGGCCTGCAGACCGAAGGGTCCCGGGTTCGATTCCAGTCAAGGGCACTTACTTTGGTTGCAGGCTCCTCTCTGGCCCAGGCTCTGGTTGGGGCTCATGCAGTAGGCAACCAATCAGTGTGTTTCTCTCACATGGATATTTCTCTCCGTCTTCACCTCTCTCTTCCGCTCTCTCTAAAATTCAATGGAAAAATATCCTTAGTGAAGATTAAAAAAAAAAAAATTCTTGCCATAGTACTGTGCCTGCCCCGGACTTGTGCCCCTTACACAAGTGTCCTTTGTCCTCGGGCATTGCAAAGTTAGATGCAGGAGGATTTAAAGGATACTTGTCACTTCCGCTCCACTTGTTTCATCACTCACTTTCACTGTTTTCTGAGCCCCTGCAGTAGCCAAGTGATGGGATTCTCTGCCTAGTCCAGATAAAGCTCACAATTCTGGGGAAGGGACAGGAGATAAATGTAATAATAATAATAATAAAATAAAAAAGGAGTAATAGCGGGCTGCAATAAACACTAAAAGGGAAATAATGGGGCGCTGTGATACCAAATTTGAGGGGCTACTTAGGGCACCAGAAGGTCTCGGGTTCAGTTCCTGGTCAGGGCACACATATGCCCAGGCTGTGGGCTCCATCCTCAGTAGAAGCATGCAGGAGGCAGCCGATAGGTGTTTATCACATCGATACTTCTCTCCTGCTCCCTTCCTCTCTAAGAAAAATCTATAAAAATGTATTCAATCAATCAATCAATCAATTAGTGTCTGGATGGGGGGAGGAGAAACTTGGAGAATCTGAACAACCATGAGGGCCACACAGCGAGGGTGTAGGAGAGTGAGGTGGGAAACAACACAGGTGAGGATCGGGCGGGCAGGGTCACGGGGGACTGTCCCTGCAGAGCTGTAAGCCAGGGGATGACAGGGCTCGCATTCCCCTTTGAAAGCCCCGCTGTGGCTGCGGAGAGGATTCGGGGCTGGCAGGAGTGGACCAGGCGCTGTCGGGGTGGCTGTGACCCTCTCTGAGCCTGTGGCTTCATAGGGATCAAATAGGGACATGAGCAGAAGTGCTTTGGGGGAGCTGGGAAAATGTAGGGGAGTCCAGGTCTCACTTGAAGTGGAGGGGTTAGGGACTTGGGTGCAAGGGAACATGGGTAAAGCACCCGCATAGGGAGAGCCCACTTTTCCAGCCGAGGTCCCGGGGCCCCTGGGAGGCCTCGGGCTGGAGAGAGAGACCTGCTTGAGGCTTTTGTCTCCTTGATAGACCTGAGCTGAGGGTTGCGGGGGGCGGGGGGACAGGGGGAGGGAGTCACAGCTTGGGGCTTGGGGGCAGGCTCTGATTCCCCTCCAGCCACCCAAATGTGCTCTCAGCTTTTTTTTCTTTCCATGTCAGGGGAGTGCTCTGGAATTTCTGAAACCATTCATGAACTCTGGCTTAAAGAGCTAGAGGACGGGAAGAGGAGATACCCGTGTTTTTCATTCTACCTCTTCTTTCCCCGCTCATCTTTGCAGCTCAGAGGAGGGGACCCCCGCGGAACGGTGGGAGGGACCACACACTGTTATGGGCCAAACTAGGGGCACCTCCCTAACACCTGGTTCCTGGTGGCTGCCATCGGGCATTACTGACGGGGCTTAAGGTAAGGTGACCAGACGTCCCGCTTTCGGCGGGACAGTCCCGATTTTGACCATTTGTCCCGCGTCCCAAAAATCGGGACTTGTTTAAAACGCTGCGGGATGCGGGAAAAATGGTTAAAAATCGCGACGTCTGGTCACCTTAGAAGGTTTCCCACCGGAGAGGCTGCTGCCAGGCCCCTTCCTGCCGCTGCGCCCTGATCCCCGGGAAAGGGAGTCTCCCCGGGGCCTCGGGGGTCTCCTGGTGGGCGCGGAGGGGACCTGAGCTGTGCACGGACCTGGCTCCGCCCGCGAAGGTGGCGCAGTGCCGGGCCCGCAGCCCAGCCGCCCAGACCTGCCGGGCCCGCGTCTCTGGGTGCAGCGCTGTGGGCGCTGGGGATGAGGGCTCTGGGCTGAGCGCGGAGTTGCAGAAGCGCAGGGTGCAGGGTGCAGGGTGCTGGGAGGCGGGACCCTCCCCGGCGGGCTGCCGGTGGGCTGGTCCGGTGTCCGGGCCGGGGCGGGGCGCGGCGGAGGCGGAGGTGGCGGTGCTGGCGGTGGAGGTGGCGGCGGCGGCGGTGGCAGCCGTGCGCCCGGCCGCTTCCCCATTCGGGGCGAGAGCCATGGAGGCGCTGAGGGAGTCCGTGCTGCACTTGGCCTTGCAGATGTCGACCTACAAGCGGGCCACGCTGGACGAGGAGGACTTGGTGGACTCGCTCTCCGAGGGCGGCGACGGGTACCCGAACGGCCTGCAGGTAGGAGCCCGCCCCCCGGGAGACTCCCCCGTGGGGTGGGGGGGACTGGGCATGCGCACTGGGGTTCCCCTTCTCTCCCCCCTCCCCTCCATCCTCCCCCTCCCGCGCACCTCCGCCCCATCCTGCCTGCCCCAGAGGGGTCAGAGCCTTTCTGGGGCAAAAGTGACCCCGGGGCGCTGAGCTTCCCCACCAGCCTCCCCTCATCAGCTCTGCCTTCCCGAATCCTCCAGAAGCCTCCCCGCCAACTGGGGAACTACAGCCGGGGTGGCAGAGGTGAAGCCCGCATTCTCCCTGCCCTCCGAGCTGCACTGGTCCCATCCCCTTTCACAGGGGAGGCCTGTCCGGGGCCCTGAGGGGCTCCCCTGGACCACACAGCCTGTGTGACTGGCAGAGTCTAAAACTGCCGGCATACCCCTCTCTTGGCCCTGGGCACCCTGGGCAGTTGGTCACCCTGTCTGGTAGCTTACTCTGTTCCTCTTCCCACCCAGATACCTGAAGGATGGGGGGCGGGGGGTGTACCATCTTCTGCCCCCTTTCCCTGCCACTTCTCAGCAGCGGGTCTTCACCACCTCCCTGTCTGTGGCTCAGCGGTGAGCAGGGCTGCTTTCCGCTCTTTCCCGGTGGGGCCTGTCTTTCCTCCAAGCTAGTTAGATCGGTCCCGGGAGACCCGAACTCATGACCCTGCCCTTACCTACATCCTCCTCCTTCCCCGTCGGGGCCACCCCAGGAGCTGTGGGGGTTACTTTTCCCACTTCCCGCGAGGGAGCTGAGGCCCTGCGAGGGAAGCCTGCTCTGTGGAGGATCCTGGGAGTGAGAAATCAAACCCAGTCCGTCCAGCACCTCCTCCCCGCGGACACTTCTTCAAAGGGGCTAAATCCCGCCGGAAATGAGATTCCTGTGGCAGGCACTTTTTCCTTCACCAATCAAAACAGAATCTAATCAGCAATCTCTTTGGTCTCATCTTCCATAGCAGGTCCTAAATATATCAGCACAAAAACATTTGGAATGCACAACAAACTAATGTGCCGTGGTGTTACCGTCACAATGGCAGCCCACGTGGGTACGGCCCTTCTCAGATCACGGAGTGCGTGCGTGCGTGTGTGTGTGTGTGTGTGTGTGTGTCCCTGGCTGCCTGGCCTGAGTTGAAGGCAGCTCTGTCCCTGAAGCCGGGGGCTCAAGTTTAAGTTCTGACTCCATTCTCAAGGTCTTGGGGGAGCTGCTTACTCTCCCTTTAAACCACAACTTCCTCATCTGTAAAATGGGCGTAATGCACAGGACAGGCCTGCCAGGATGGTTGCTTTTATGACCTATGAGGTAAGCGCCCCTGCGGCCATATTGCGCACAGTAAAGCTGAGGCTGGAGAGATCAGGGAGATTCCGGTGGTCGCAGAGATATCTTTTGGTTTGGAGTGAGTATTGGTGCCCTACACCAAACTGGATGCGTTGCTCCCTCCTTATACAGGAAAAGCCGGAAAAGTTGCCCCAGGGACTCGGGGCATTTCTGTGGGTCCCCAGTCTGGCTTGCCTTAAGCCTCCACAACCGCCCCAATCCAGTGCTTTTTCTCCTGAGACTCGAGAACCTACCCACCCACCTCTGACAAAGCAGAGCTTTCTATGAATTTTATGGTTTTTGTCTTTTGGGATTTTTTCGTTGTTGTAAATCCTCACCCGAGGATATTTTTCCATTGATTTTTAGAGAGAGTGGAAGGGAGAGGGAGAGACAGAAGGAAGCATGGAGAGGCACATTATTGGTTGCCTCCTGCATGCACCCCAACCAGGGCCCGGGGAACCTGCAACCAAGGTATATGCCTTTGACCGGAATCGAACCTGGGACCCTTCAGTCCTCGGGGCCGATGCTCTATCCACTGAGCCAAGCTGGCTAGGGCTAATTTTATGTGTTTAGTCATTGGGTTTTTTCCCCAGTATATCGACTTTACATGCTCATTTGTGGGGGTAGAAGGGAATCCAGTATTAAAAAAAAGATTTAAAAATAAACAGTAATCCCACTGCTCGCAGATAACCACTTCTGGTTATTTATATTTGCATGTATGTATTTTTAAACATAGTTGAAGATATAAAGTTGCATCCTGCTTTTCTCATTGAATGCCACTGAATAAGCATTTTTCTCTTTGGAGGTTGTTAAAAACCTCCAAAACATGCTGCCATTACAAAACATAGTACCTCAGCCTGACCAGTGTGGCTCAGTTGGTTGAGCATCATCCTTGCACGGAAAGGTTGCCAGTTCAATTCCCAGTCAGGGCACATGCCTGGGTTTTGGGCTCAATCCCGAGTTGGGGGCGTACAGGAGGCAGCAGATCGATGTTTCACTTTCACATCGTTGTTTCTCTTTCTCCTCCCTTTCTCTGTCTCTAAAAATCAATAAAAAGTGTATTTTTAAAAACCGTAATACCTCTTGGCACCAATGTATAAAAATACTGTCAATCACTATAGTTGGACAATAGGCCCAAACACTGTAACACTACTAAGTTTTTTGTTTGTTTGTTTTTAAAATATATTTTATTGACTTTTTACAGAGAGGAAGGGAGAGAGAGAGAGTTAGAAACATTGATCAGCTGCCTCCTGCACACCCCCTACCGGTGCTGTGCCCGCAACCAAGGTACATGCCCTTGACTGGAATCGAACCCTGGACCTTTCAACCCGTAGGCTGACACTCTATCCATTGAGCCAAACCAGTTTCGGCTGTAATACTACTGTTGACCCTCTTTTAGCCTTTTGGATAATTTCCTATGAGTTGTTTGCTAGAAACACAACTGTACCCTCCCGTTTAGGCTTTTTAAAATGGACCCAGTCCTCCCGAATCTTCCTCTCTTGACAGGCAGCTATATAAATAAGCTGCTTGGTTTTTCAAGACTTTGGAGCCCATTGGTTCTACCGACGCCAGTGACTGATGCGGATACTGGCCAATGAACACTCACATCTTTCAGCCAAACTTGCCACCTTCATTGCTGAAGACACCAACGAAATGTTGACTTTAGCCGGAGCCAACTTCTCCCTGTACCTCATCTGAAAGGGGTTTACTTTTCCTTTATCTCACATTTCAGTCACAATTCATTGTGAGTCCCCAAAATCAGTCACTGTGGCCGGCGTGCAGAATTCACAGTCAGCTGGCTCTGACCCGGAGCCCCGGCCTTGCCCCTCATGGGCCCTCAGACCTAGAAGCAACTCACTTGGACAGCTTTTTTATTTTATTTTTTATTTTTGTGCAACGTGGGGTTAACATTATTAATCCGCCTCTCAGCGCTGTTGCAAAGGCTGGTGTGAGACAGTGTAAGGACAGGCTTTGTACAGGGCACAGCAATGGATGTGGCTGTTCGCAGCAGCAGCATCGAAACTCACGGGGCGTGATGTCTCCGTGATGCCCTGCATAGAGGAGCTGTTCTCTGGGAGCCTGTGCTCCGCTCCGACGGGCGGCCGGCCCCCGCGCACTCCCTGTCTGCGGCTTAAAGCCGGAAAGCCAACGTTACTCCTCAGCCTCAGCCGGGGAGCCGTGGCCGTTTACCAAAACCTTTAAAACTCATCCAGTGACTTCTAAAAATTCGTTTTTTCATACCAAAAAAGAAGGCTTATATTTTACATTTAATTCTTAGTGGTTTTCGCTTTTTTTATTCCCCCCCTCCCCACCCCCCGCCACATACAGGTCTGTCTTTCAAGCATGACTTCAGGGGCAGTCCCACTCCAGACTTTGAAAGATGTTTCAACTCCACCCGCCTGTTAGGGACTCACACTCTGGGCCTTGGAGTTGTTCTAGAATCTGAGGTGGTCAGACCTGGGACCTCCTCCAGTGTACTCATTTTAAAAAATATTTTTATTCATTTCAGAGAGTAAAGGAGAGGGAGAGAGAGCTAGAAACATCTATGATGAGAGAGAATCATTGATTGGCTTCTTCCTGCACATCTCCATACTAGAGATCAAGCCCACAAACCAGGCCTGTGCCCTGACCAGGAATCGAACCGTGACCTCCTGGTTCTTAGGTTGATGCTCAACCACTGGGCCATGTGGGCCGGGCCAGTGCGCTTATTTTAAAGATAGGGGACCAAGGCCCAGAGACTGCCTCGTGACGCCAATGGAGTCCAGGGCGACCTTTTCTCTTGCTCCACTGGCATCCTTCTGGGAAGCACAGGGAGCTGGAGAGAGCTTCTCTGGATAGCAGACTTCGATTTCTGTCTAAGATGTAAGGTCTGTCTTCTGCAACAGCTGCTCCTTTAAGCTGTTCTCAGTCACTGAAAGGGTCAGGCTTGGTGGCCGGGGGCTGGGTGGGGCTCAGAGTAGAGATGGAGAGGACCAGAGGTTACAGTTTTGCTCCAGACTGGCCTCAGTGTCCTCAGCCAGAAGTCTGCCATACGGAAACTTCTAGAAGAAACCTCCCCAGCCTAACACCCTCACGGAGGCAGAGTGCCACCCAGGGCCAAGCTGTCATGGTCTGTCTGCTCTGAAAGGCTGGCTCCGGGGCAGGCAGCCTGGCCGCTCTGCCAGGCCTCAGAGGGTGGCCAAGCTCTTGGGCTGTGGGGGGTGAGCTCCCTGCCAAACCCTCGGCCAGACCGACGCCTCTTTCCTGCTCCAGGGAGCCCAGGTCGCCGGGGGCTTGGTGGTGGTTCAGCCACCGCCATCCCTCCTGACCCCCTGCTTGGTCTGAAAAGCAGGCTTTGCCCGCCATCCACTCCTGCTGCTGGCCTGCCTCCGGGGCCCCGGGCAGCGGTGGCCTGTCCGTGCCCGCACAGCTGCCTGCAGAACCCGTTCTGGCCATAAGCCTCGGCGAGCCAGGCGCTCACTTCTGTAACCGAATCTTTATCCCTCATCTGGGCTTTGTTCCCTTGGCTGTGGAAACCCTGGGAACCTGGACTGCACGGCTCGGCTGCTCCTCTTACTCCCGTCTGTCTCTCTGGCTCTGCCCGTCTCTCCTTCTGTCTCCCTCTTTGCCTCTCTCTTTCGAGGGCCTCCTTTTCCTTCTGTCTCACTCTCTCTCTCTGCCTCCCCCGGCAATAAGTGGGATGGGGAGCCCACCGACTAGCGGAGCATTTACAGCGATTCTCAGCTCCATCATCTGAGCATCCGCTCTGCACCGGGGCCGAGGGTCACGTACCCAAGGTGGAGTGGGCCGCCTGCCGCTAACACTCCTCCCCTGCCAGCCGCCGCCGCCGCCGCCGCAGACTGGTGATTGACGTGCCCTCCTTTCCCAGAGCAGCCTGAGAAACCGTGTGCATTCTCCCCTGGCTGTGAGCCATCTTGCCGGGTTCTCTGAAGGAGGTGGGGCAGGACCCCGGGGGCTCGGCCAGGAGAAGGACTGGCCAGCAGCTCAGCTTTACCCCCAGGAATGGGACAGCCCTCCTGGAGAGGTCTCCGGACCGGGCCCCGTGCCTCCAGGTGACTTCTGCCCCGGGGATGCTTCTGGATTCCTTCCACCCTCCGAGGTGGGTTAGGGCAGGTCCAGAAGCCAAGAGGCCCTCAGCCGGGCAGTACAAGTCCAGCGAAGACCGTTACAGAAGTCAAAAACCGTATTTTCAAATTCCGGGTGCCATGTCTGCCTGGCACCGTGAATTTCTAATTTAATTCTGACTGAATTCTTAATGGATTTTACCGTGAACACTGTCTGTATGCTTGTCATTAAACAGAGAGGCTCAGCTCGACTCTGCTCCTGGGGCAGCACAGCCCTCAGCAGAGGCTGTGGGTTCTGGTGAGAGGTGGCCTCTCTCGCCGTCTCCCTCCTCCACCCCCGCCACGTCCGTGTTCCTTCTGACCTAATGCTCATACCTGCTCTCAGGGAGGATAGCACCATCTATAATAGCAACAAAGTGGAATCAACCCAGTGCCAGGCACTCAGGAAGCACTCAAATATTAGCCGCCTTGTTACTCTTTTCTCCTTTCCTCCCTCCCTCGGTTCCTTTTGTTTCTTCTCGCCCTGCACCTCCTCAGACTCCCCACCTGTCCCGCCTTTGCTCTGTCCACCTAAGGGCAGGGTTCCCGCTCCCTCCTCTTGCTGCCTGTGCTCCCCGGCTTTTGAGAGCCTGCATCTGGCACGGCGCTCCCTGCCTCTGCCTTGCACGCCTCCCCCACGAGCTAAGCCGTGATCGAGCTGAGCCTTGATCGTGGGGCTCGGAGAGGCCTTGAGCAGGACGCAGAATGTGGCACAAGCCCGGGGGCAGGACAGCAGGGAGACGGAGAATAGATGTCACGTATCCTTTGGGGCCCCTCTGAATACAAGGTGAACTGTGAGAAAATAGATGCCTGGGCAGAGGCACTTCTACTAAGGTGACCAGATCATCCCGGTTTGGGCGGGATAGTCCCGACTTTTAACAGTTTTTCCTGCGTTCTGCTTTTTGGAAATCGGGGCTTTTTAAAAAAAAAAAAAAAAAAAAACACCGCGGGACTCGGGTAAAATTGTTAAAATTCGGGACTGTCCCGCCAAAAGCGGGACGATCTGGTCACCTCCCGGTGCACGGACGTGTCAGCATCATCCCAGGCTCTGTCTCCGCACCAGGCCTCCCAGCCCGGTGTGACCTTCCCGGTAGCACCGTGGTCAGAATCCTCGTTTCTCACCTTTCAGAAAGGTTCTGAAAGGAGGTTAGAGGGCAGCCCCCCTCCCCCACCGGTGCATCTGCTTCCGTTTCTGAGCCTCCTGGATCTCTGTGGAAACTGTGACTGGGCCCCAGGTTCCTTTTCTCGTTTTCAGAAACCAGTTTTCCTTTCACGAGAAGTTCGTGTGTTCCTCTTTCTCTGGTGCAGCCATTCCTCGTCATTTCCTGGCCAGACAATGCCCAGCGGTGACCAGGAGGCCACTCAGCGCCCTTCCGTTCCCGGGTGACCAGCCCGAGGTCCCCCAGGGCCAGTGTGAGGCCCTGGGGTGGCCTGGCTGTTGGTGGGGCACTTGCAGGTCACAGCCTGGGGCCCCCCATCTCCCCTGGCGACTCCTTTGCCTCCCCACCCCTGGCAGGCTGCGGTGTCTCTGCCACCAAGCCTTGCTCCCTTCACCTGGGCCTTTCCAAGGGGCAGACCCAATCGTGTCACTCCAGTTTGCATTCTTTAAACCAGCTTACAGGCCCTGACTGGTTTGGCTCAGTGGATAGAGCGTCGGTCTGCAGACTCCAGGGTCCCAGGTTCAATTCCGGTCAAGGGCATGTACCTTGGTTGTGGGCACATCCCCGGTAGGGGGTGTGCAGGAGGCAGCTGATCGATGTTTCTCTCTTATCAATGTTTCAAACTCTCTATCCCTCTCCCTTCCTCTCTCTCTAAAAAAAAATGTATATATATTAAACCATCTTACAAGGTGCCCCTTTGGATCTTGGCCTTGCCACTCTCCAGTTCCCTCCCCCACTCACCTGACCAGCTCCTACTTATTCTTTAAGACCCCACCCACCTCCAGGAAGCCTTCCCTGCCCACCCAGCCTGTGTCTATCTGCCTCTCTTCTGGGCTGTGAGCCCCTGAACAGAGGGAGTCTGTCTTCCTCTCCATGGTTCCACCATGGCCCTGAGTTGGTGCTCAGCCATTGGCACACAGCCATGAGATCACTGAACCAAGTGACCCCGCCTTCAGGGGACCCCCTCCTGCACTGTGGCCCTCGCTTTTGCCCAAAGTACCTCCTGGAACGGAGGGGAGCCCCAAGGGCCCCGCCACGCCCTCCACTTCCTCTCATTGTGCCTCCCTTCCTGTGTAGGCTGTGGGGCTGGGGACATTTTTCCTCCCTTTGAGGCCTGCCTGGATGGAGCTATTTCTCCATGGCGTCTCTCCTGACATCTTCCCAAAATGCAAATCTCTGACCCGCCGGTGGCCCCAGAATCTGCACACGCGGGGTCAGATCCCATGCCGCCCATTGGGCTGTGCGGCGAGGGCAGGGTCTTCCCTCTCGGGACTTTCATGTTCTCATTTGTGAAAGGAGAACTAGTAACAGCCCTGGTGGGGCGGTGGGGAGTCAGTGAGCTCAGGGCGCCCACAATCCTGGGCTGTGGGAGCTGGGGTGGCGCCCTCCTTGTGGCATATTGTCCCAGCCAGACGGTGCTGGGCCTCCGAGAGAGCCAAGCTGGCCACCCGCTGGATGCCTGCAAGTCCAAACATCCTGTCCTTTTCTGAGCTCCTTACTGGAAAAGCAGGGGAAAGCTGGTGTGTTTTATTTTTATTTTTTTCCTTCTGCCCATATCGGGTGACTCAAAAAAACACACAAGCCCAGCTGGGCTGAGCTACTTGGCTCTCTGAAGTTCAGGAGCAAATCGGAGCTGCCGAGCAGGGTGGCTGGCGGTTCCTGTCCTGGATTAGGACCCAGGCTGTGGGAACCAGACCACCCCTGAGGCAGGAGGGCCACCCCGATGTCTCCCCGGGGCCTGGGCCTGCCTTGGAGCCCCTTCCTCCTGGGGAGGGGGGGCCCTGGGCTCATGCCCTCCCCACCCCCCCTGCCTGCCTCCCTGCAGGTGAACTTCCACAGCCCCCGGAGCGGCCAGAGATGCTGGGCCGAGCGGACCCAGGTGGAGAAGCGGCTGGTGGTGCTGGTGGCGCTCCTGGCGGCGGGACTGGTGGCCTGTGTGGCCGTGCTGAGCATCCAGTACCGGACAAGTAGGTGCCTCTGGGTTTCATTGTGGGCTTGATGCATCCCTACCCTCAGCTCTGTCCACCTGTGCAAGGGGCCCCCTGAGACTGGCCCCTGAGGCCCCAGAGGGAGCCACAGCTGGCAGACTCTGGTCGCTGAGACCTGGAGGGTGGGTGGTATGGGTGGCGTGAAGGTTTCCGTGTCCAGAGGTCATGAGTCTAAATCCCAGCTCAGCAACTTACAGCTGTAGGATAGCCTCGGACAGGGCACTCCATCTCTCAGAGTTTGTGTCTTCTCCACTTGAAGAGGGACAATGGTGCCCAGTCTGGGGGTGGCTTGGAGGGTTAGAGGTCACGTGTAGACGGACTTGGTGCCTGCCAGGACCCCTTAACCTCAGCGGTGGGTGCTGCTGTCGTTAGGGTATGTGGGCTGGTGAGACACCCAGGCTGGCATTGCCTGCCATCCTTAGTCCCAACAAAACAGCCATCATGACTTCCGTTTACTTAATCCTGTTCATGGACCGAATGCCGCACCTCATCTTTAGAGTAGCCTCATTTCCTCCTCCTGACAGCAGCCCCGGGAGGTGTGGTTACTGGTGGCCCCGGTTTCTGTATGAGGAAGTTGAGGCAGCGACTTGCCCGAGGTTATACAGGGGGGAAGGGGAAGTGGAATTCAACCACAGGCCCTTGGGCCCCAGAGCCCAGGCTCTGCCTCCTTTTGTAATCTGGGTGCACCAGTGTGGGGACTCCCCGAAAAGCTGTCCTCCCGTGACCCAGCTGACCTCTGTAATCACATCCTGCTGTCCTATCTTGTATAGCGATGTGATTGGGGCCCTTTCCATCCTGCTGTGCGGGGCCCCAGGCTGGTTCTCTGTGGCTGAGAGAACCCAGCCCAGTGCCTCACACAGACTCGATGTTCAGTCGGTGTTTATGGAGCTAGAAAGGGTGGGGAGTCCAGTTGGTCTCAAGGCTTCTCCCTCCCTGGGCCCCAGCGCCTCGTCTTCCGGAGGCAGATTCTCCACTTTGTTGAACAGCCTCGGTTGACCTGAGGGCCCAACCCCACAGACTTGGCCACCTGGTCACTCATCCCATCAGAGAGATTGTGAACCTTTTCAGGATCTGGGGATGGCCACCCAGGCTTCGCTGGGCCTTGTCCACTGCGAAGGTGCTGGCCCTCCTGGTGGCCCTGCTGGACTGGGATGAGAAAAAGGTTTGGGGGCCTGGAGAGAGGGCAGAACTTATCTGAGTCTCACCTAAACCCTCCTGTATCAAGTTATGTTCATTCATTCATTCATTCACCAGGAGCTTCATGCACATTTGATTAAAGATGTCCATGCTCTTAAGCATATATACTTAGCATAATGCCTGCACTGCCATAGGTGTGCAAGTCGTTTGCAAATTGAATAAATAAAGGACACAGTGGACAAGGAGGAGGAAAAGCTGGTAACAGCCTTTCTCTACCAATCGCTCTTGTCCGGTAGCCGCCATTTTGCTTGAGGCACTATCTTGCCTAAATATCAGCTTCGGTTCAGAATACTCTGTCGGGTAATATGGACTCTGCCCACCCTCCTCTGCCCACCTCCTGGCTCTGTACTTGGGGAGCAGGCGAGGCTCCAGCAGCCAGTGTCACCCTGAGACTGGCCCAGGAGTTCCCAAGATGTTTCCCCACCAGAAACCAGAAGGGACCCCCAAAGGGTGGCTCCTTGTGATCGGGCTGCAGAGGGGCCCACGGGAAAGAATCCTGTTTCTGCCTCCATCCCAGCCTTCTCAGGGACGTAGCAGGATTTTCCCAGCCTGTACCTGGGTGAAAGGAACTCTGGGTGGAGCTGGGTCAGGATCAGGTGACCCATAAGCCAATCCATGTGTTTTCGTTAGCTGCCCGGGCCTGGGAAAGCAGTGGCCACCCCGGATATTGACTATAACCTCATTACCCAGCAGCAGGTGCTGGCACCGGCCACATCTGAGCAAACATAAAGCCAGACAAAGCAAATTCTCTGTACGGTCTGGAAGACCCACCTATAAGTTATGTCTGTGCTCTTAAATACATATTTATCCACCTTCCTACTGCACCCTCCCTTCTAGAAACGTGCAGGTGCTTTACAAACAGCAGCAGCAACACAAACTCAGTGTGGAGGCCAGGTACTGTCCAGACAAGTGCCTGGGACCTGCTCTCTTGAGTGATGATGCCCATTCTAAAGGGAAGAAATATTTTCTACTCCTACAGGTGGTGACCAAGTGCTGGACAAAGCTCGCTCATTCATTCATTCATTCATTCATTCATTCATTCATCAAATATGTATTGGACAGTGTTAGGTGCCAAGTACAATGCTGAGCAAAGGAAATATAAAAGCACATCAGATGCTTCCCTCCCCTCCAGCTCACATTCCAGTGGGGGAGGTAGACAGGGAGACAGCCATGACACCCCTTAGTCTGTGATCAGATCTCAACAGCCAGGCAGCCAGAGAGGGATGAGGGTCTGGGAAGGTTTCCCCAAGGAGATGGAGCCTTGACATCAGATGAGGAAGCAATTAATCAAATATGCATAAAGTGCCTTCCGGTTAGGAATGGTTGGTTGGTAAAGGACCTACAAACCATCAAATAGTTAAATTATCAAAGCTTATGGCTTAAGCACCACTTAGGGACCTTGCCCTGTGCCTAGCAGAATAGGTGCTTAAAGTGGGCCATTAACTCGGGCCATTCCTGGGAACTGATTTCTTATAATACTTTGTTTTAAACCAAGTCCCCTTTTGATAACTACAGATCTCTCTCTCTCTCTCTCTCTCTCTCTCTCTCTCTCTCTCTCACACACACACACACACACACACACACACACACACACACTCTGGTGGATCTTGCTCTCTGAGGATCGCCCTCTCACGCCGACTTCTGGGCATTCCCAGCAGCCAAGAGTTTGTCAGGCTTTACTTCCTGAAGTTGGTTGTACAAAAACAATAAGTATTATTTTCCTCATATCATAATAGTGAATAGGCTTTTTCAAACCACACGGAAATTACCCCCCTCCTGCGCAACTCCCACCCACAACTCCCGTAAAGATTCCGGTGCCTTCCCTGGTGGGCAGTGGGGCAACTTTGCTTAAGATGATCAATCTAGACAGGTTCCTACCGTTTTCTCCTCTGTTTTCATGCCTAATGGCTCAATAATTTTTAATTGTTGTATAGGCATCTCAAAACAAGTAATTACCTCAAAATAAAGTCACCCTGATTTTTGGGCTGTTGCACAGCTCCTCCAAACCCTTGCTTGACCCGGAGGCCTTTGCGTTTTTAGAAGATGTTAGACGCCTACAGGCCACTCAACTCGGTGGGCCGTCTGTTTCCGGGTGAGGTGACTCTGCCCCGGCCAGCAGGCGCCATCTTTTCTCCTCTCTAAAGATTGGCCTGGGAGCCTGGCACCCTAAGACCCGAGCGAGCTGAGCCCCGTGCCCGGCCCTGAGGTCATTGCATCATCTCTGTGAAACTGGTCCTGCTGTTCCCCTCGTTTCTAGATGGAGAAACTGAGGCTCCGAGAGAGGTGGTCACGGGTGCGAGGCCCACAGCCAGAAGCAGAAGCTGGGAATTGAACCCGGTCTGAGCTCACAGTGCCTGCCCTGCCTCACTCCTCCCTGTGTAGGGGGGAGATGAACTCACCAGGGGTGTAGTAGCCCCGCTGCCCCCCATCCATCCCGTGTTCCCGGCAAAGAGGCAGCGAGAGAAAGCGGGAACCCCCGGCCAGAACCCCCAGCCATGGAGTTGCTGCAGCGGTACGGGCTGGGTTCAGTCTTGCTCTGCCTGCAGCTGCGTGACCTTGTCCCCCTCTCTCGCTCAGAGCCTCAGTTTCCTCATCTTTAATCGGGCCGGGACGCCTGTATCTGAGGCTTGTCCTGAGGCCTGCATGCGATCACGAATGTGCGTGAAGTACCCGGCGCAGAGCTGCGATCAGGAAACGTCCCTCTTGTCGCCGGCACAGCTGTGTCAACAGACAACTCCGCGGGGCCTGTTCTTAGTCACCAGCCTGGGCCTCGGCCTCTGTCTCCTGGAGTCAGCTACCTCGGGCTGAGTCACCGCGGAGGCCGCCCGCAGTTCGGTTCCTTTGCTTAGAGCCTGCGGATGGAACTTGAGGCAGGGGTTCGGCTCGCTCCTCTTGCCCTTGGCCTTCGGACAGCCCTCTGCCCACGTTTGTGAGAACCGGCTCAGAGGAAGCTGACTTCTCTGCTCATGGTGTTTTGGGGGCACTTGTAGGATTTGCAGTCCTGCCCACTGCCCACCTGTATGCACCAACTGCTGTCCCTCCTTAGGCCACACCTCGCCAGGAGAGCTCCCTTCTAGGCCCAGAGCAGACAGGGAGAGGGTGGGCTTCAGATCCCGTTGGCTACTAAGCAGGGTGCTTAGCTTGTCTGTGCCTCAGTTTCCTCTGCGAAAATGGCCTTACGCAAAATGATCTCAGGGTTGTTTCGGTTTTGGTTCTTTTGAGGATTCAGTGAGGTCACCCTCTTGCCTCGTGCTCAGTGGGAATGATTTTTTATAGTTCCTTCTATTCTTGAAAGTCTTCCTTCTTCCTGAGTCCCGGCACCATAGAGTCTGTACTACCCGTGTGGCACATACTAAGTACACTCAGCCTATGTTTGTAGAATGAATGATAGATGTTTCTCTCACTGTTGTCTTTTGACTTTTCCTTTATGATGTGTATCCCCGACTAACTTACTGGCTCTTGAAGGAAAGGACTACACCTTTCATATCCCTCACCACCACCACCACCACCCCCCCCCCCCACACACACACACACACTGCGCTCAGCAAGAACCTGAAAGGTACTCAGTCATTATCTTGTTGAACAAATGAATGAGTGAATGAGTTTGCTGAACACCAGGAAACAATAAAAAGTCAGTGGATATTTGCAGAGGGAAGGACTTGTAAAATCTTTTAAGCTATAGAAAGGATTTTAGGCAGCTAAACCAAAGTCTTATTTTATAAGCCAAGAAATAGAGAATCTACAGAGATCATTTCTCGGGAGGGGTCTATGGACCATCCAACTCGTCATCTGTTTGGTCAGGACCAGAGTGGGGCGTGGCGCACCAGGGCTGGAACCAGAGACTCCTGCAGCCTCCTCCTGCCTGCCCTTCACTGGCCCCTGTGCTTGTCCCCTGCCAGGAGCGCCCCCGGTGTGCCTCAGCCAGGCCTGCGTCTCAGTGACCAGCTCCATCTTGAGTTCCATGGACCCCAGGGTGGACCCCTGCCAGGACTTCTTCACCTATGCCTGCGGCGGCTGGATCAAAACCAACCCCGTTCCTGACGGCCACTCTCGCTGGGGGACATTCAGCAACCTCTGGGAGCACAACCAAGCCATCATCAAGCATCTCCTCGGTAAGCATCCTGCAGGGGGGCCGTGAGCAGGACCTATGTGGCCAGGCCAGGCCAGTCAACAGAGGAGCTTGGCTGGAGGGGAAGAGAGAGGCTTTGGAGTACGTGAAAGTGGTTAGAATGCCGGTCCTATCACTTGTGTGCCGAAGTCACTTATCTCTGAGCCTCAGTTTCTTCATCTGTACGGCAGGACTAATCATACCCCAACTGCAGAGTCTGAAGAACTAGAGAGCACACATGTCGAGTGTTAGCACGGCATGTGTGCACATAGTAGGTGCACCAAAAACTAGCAGCGTGGTCTTTGCTTTTGTGACTTCAAGCTGCAACTCAGCTGTTGACTAGTTTTGACTGATTTTTTTTTGCAAGTTGTGAGTGAAAGGAATCAAGGCTGATTTTAAGGTTGTGAGCAGATAAAAGTCCTAACAGTTTATCTGAGAGTTACTCATTGAGGCAGCAGCCTTCCTTGGCCTCCTGATAATTGATAAGCCTCTAGTCAAAGTTCTCTTTGCTCCTTGTGAGGCCTTCAGCACTTCTAGTCGACCTTGGTTTTGATGGTTTTATGCTTAGATTAGAATCCCATGTCTGTCTTGTTTGCAGCTGTATCCCTAGATAATGTGTGTGGAATTAACTGCGCGTTGGGGCCGTCCTCAGCGTGAAATCACGATACGCAAGTGCTGTGACATGCAGAGGTCCTGGCTTGAACTCCTTAGCAACCGAAATCTTGGCCATCATCTCTCTCTCTCTTGCTGACCCCATCCTGGGGCCCCAAATGGTGGGAGAGGTTATATCATGAAAAGCCAGTCAGTTAATCCATCAGTAAGAGAACTTAGATTTGACAAATACATATTAAGTTTAAAAATAACCAACCCTCAAGATACTCAAAAGTAGGTAAAATACAATAAAATTTTTGAAAGAAGGTAAAATAGAAGAAGATGTCTAAAAGGGGACAAATCTCAAAAGGGCCAGAAACCTTCTGGTGGGAAAGTTTTCTAAAAGATAAAAGATTCTAATTTGACGGTTATGAATTTCAGGCAGCTGTGTCTTTTCATTTAAAATTATTTTTAAATATCTTAATTGATTTGAGAGAGAGAAACATGAATTTGTTGTCCCACTTATTTATGCATTCATTGGTTGATACTTCAATGTGCCCTAACCGGGGATCAAACCTGCAACCTTGGGGTATTGAGACAATGCTCTAACCAACTGAGCTACCTGGCCAGGGCAGCAATTTTGTCTTTTAGATGAAAGGAGACCTTTCCTTTCTTTCCCACCCCAGGGGGCGCCGCCGCCACTAGCCGCTCGGTGAAACCCACCCACCACTCCTTCCTGGCCCCCAGCAGCTCCTGGGCAGGGCCCCTAAGTAGCCCCCTTCCTAACACAGCCTCCTTCTTGTGTTCCTGAGGATCAGAACACGGTTCGCTGCTCTGTATGTCGGGATAGCAAAGCCCCCGCCTGCTTTATGCTACCCAAGTGCCTTTCACTTCAGAAGCTGGAGCTAAAAAGGCCAGTTTGTCTGTGGTCGCCAGACTACAATTCAGGGACGCCCTTTCCCAGCACCTAAAGACACAGCCGGGAGCTGGGCAAGCACCGTCAACCAAAGGGGGGGATCCGTCCAGGCGAGAGGACAAGATGGGTTCGAATTCTGCCTCGTCCTCTTGCTGTGTGATCTCGGGTCAATTCCACAACCTCTCTGGGCTCCGTCTCCCATCAGTACGATGGGAACTATGCCTCCTTTCGGTTATAAAAATTAAAGGGGAAAATACATACATACACAGTGCTTTGTTTGAATCGGCCTGCACGTTGTGGAGGCTCCGTTTATGATGGTGTCACTGTTTTTCACACTTGCCCTTTGCACAGCACTTCAGCGTGGACGGAGGTGTTTTTGTAGATATCACCCATTGGGTCCTGCAGGGGAGAAGCGAGGAGGCGCTTGGTAATAAAGAAACAGATCCTCAAGATAGAGGGGAAGGTGGCAGAGCTGGGACTTGCCTGGCTTCCGGGCCTGTGTCTTTACCCCTGTCCACACCGCCTCCTTCGGGGACAAAGGGCAGTTGTGGCTTCCTTCTCGCCTTGGAGAAAGCCTGCAGGCAGACAGCTCAGAGCATTGGGGGCATGAAGGAAAGAGAGAAAGAGACCGACGTTTACTCAGTGTCTGCTACGTGCTATGCACTGTACCGGTCTCTTTAACCCCCTTCCCTGCCCCACCTTGTCCACACAGCTGCCCTGGGATGTAGGCACTGAGTTTCCCATTTTATAGATGAGGAAACTGAGGCTTAGAAATCTTAAGTAACTTTACCAAGGACACACTGCCAGTCAGGATGGGGAGCCATTAGCCCTGAGAGGGGACAGGGCAGAAAGGCATAGGGACAGGCCCTTTAACTTCCCAAATAGGCCCAGAACGGGCCCTTGTGTATGGTGCCCGCGATCCTGACCCTGCTGTTCTGGGGCTGGTTCTTATCAGGAGGACCTTGGGTCTGTGTCAGGACTGAGGCCACCCCCATGTGGCAGGGCCCATGAGGAGTGGCCTGCAGTCCTGGGCTCTGGCCTTCCATTCACCCGGCCCCTGAAGGTCAGGTATGAGTGGGGGGCTGCACTGAACTGGGCATAGAACAGCCAGAGCCGTGTGTTCAAGCCCCTGCCCTGGTCCAGGCGCTGGTGATATCAGGAGGCCGCACTGCAGGGTTTGAGGGTCAGGCAGCCCTGGCATGCGAGCCTCTCACCCATGTGGCCTCCAACTGATGAACCAGCTTCTCTCCAGCTCCGTTTCCTTGTCTGTAAAACGGGGGTGATGATGCCACCTCACCCACCAAGTTCCTGAGAGGTTTGACTGGCAGCGTGCTTAGCACAGAGCCTGGCACCGAGGAAGTGCTCTCACGTGCTGGTGTGGCAGGTGACTTCCTGCCCAGGCTTCTGCCTAGCCAGCAGGTGACTGCAGAGCAGCTGCTCCGCCCTCGGGGCCCCAGCTCTCCACCTAGAAGGGGGACTAGCTCAGAGCACTGGGAGAGGCGTCCTAGGGGTTCCCTGGGGTTTGAGAGTAGTTATTGCTCCTGTGATTGCTTACGGAAACACTGGATGCACCAGGTACCAGGGCATGCCCACGGTCGTGCTGAGCCGTTTACTTGTATTTTATTAAAGCTACGGCGTAGGCTGTATCTGCCCTTTTTATGGATGAGGCTCACACACACAGAGGAAATGTATTTCCTAGGAAATGAGGGAGCTGAGGTTCAGCCCTGGGGCTGAGAGGCCTCAAACCCACATGCTTTCTCCACTGACTCTGCTGAGTCACCTTCACCGCGCAGAGGCTGCGAAGCGGCCACAGTGGTTCAGGCTCCTGTGTGGTTGAGCTCCAGGCCCGGGAAGACCTGACCCAGGCCTGGCGAACACAGCAGCGGGGGCCACCCCCATGTCATACTGACCAGGAGCTTCCCTGGGAGGTGTATCCTGGGGTCCTCACCCCCCAGGCCCATTCCTGGGAACTAGTTGGAAAAGGCCCTTCACCTTTGGGCCTTGGTACCTGGCAATGCCTGAACAGCCAGGAGACAGGTGAGTGGGTGACAAAAATTCAGGAGCGTGGGCCAGTGCATTCTTGGGCTCCAGGCCAAGCTGCTTTCAGCTTCCCCAAGACAAAGGGGTCAGCCAGCGGGCTTCAGGAGGGAGCTGAGGCCAGTGGGGAGTGGGCGAGGCCAGGGGGAGTGTTTGTGGGGGGGGTACCAGGCTGTCCCAGCTGGCCTGGGGTGAGCTTCCCCAGATGGAAGGAGGAGAGGGCACAGGCAGAGTGCCGGTGAGGACTGTCAGCTGGCCACACAGAGCAGCTGTAAGGATCAGCTTGCACGTGACCTTGGGCAGACCTCCCCGGTCTGACAGTGAGTTCACCCCAGCCCCTCAGAGGAAACCCAGGCAGACGGGTAGCAGGTGGGTTGAACTAGGCCTAGTGCCACCATGGCATGTCCTTGCAGTCTGCTGGCTGGAGGGCAGTGACCTCAGCGGCATGAGACAGATGCCTCATCCGTGAGATGCTGCCGCTCACCCAGCTGCCAGCTCGGGCTGTCCTCCTAGGAGACAAGAGCGCGCCCTCCCTTTATCAGGGGAAGGATCGCCGCTTGGGCTGGGCCTGCCCTGGGCTTGCCAGCGTGTGCTGTTAGCACAGACTGTTCTGCCACCCAGAGTGCCTCCCCCACCCCCTTTCAGGCCTGCCAGACTTTTCTCAAACTTATTCCTCCCTTATGGCTTCCAAAGGGCCTCCCTGGCTTCCGCTACAATACATTTTGTGTAGCTGTCATATTTACTGCACCTTATATTGTGAGAGTGATACATGCAAAAAAATAGTTATGCCTGTTGTAACCATTCAGACAGATTCCATAAAGAGAACGTTAGCGGTCTTTCTTTCTCCTCCCCCGACCTGTCTCCCTGAGAAACACATACAGGGTTATTCCTGTAGCACTAAATTTGTCCATGTCAGTAACGGGGCAGTTAATCCTGTCACCTGCGACAGCTCTTGTGTTTTTATCCAGATTTATTTTCCCAGGATTTACTGTCTAATGTAGTTTCATCTTCCTGTGTAGCCTGGAACCCGTAGGAAATGCTTTCTGTCCAAGACCATGACTGCGGCCGCCGCCCTCCCCTCACGTCTGGGGGACGGTTAAATGGCCTGATGGACCACCTGACCCCCGAGGGTGGGAGGGGGTGTCCAGCCTGCAGGCAAGGCAGGGAAAGCGGAGAGAGCTCAGGCTCTCGTCCGGGCAGCCTCGGGAACTCACTTGGGTGACCTTGGACCGGTTACCTCACCCCTTGTCTATCACTTGGGCGTGATCCTAGCACCCACTGGGGGAGATTGTTATGACGAGATGCACACACACCGCCCACACACAGGAAGCGGCTCATTTTCCCAGGGAGGCTGACGCTGCTGGGCCCCAGTTCCAGCGTGCTGCCCCTTTATTCGCTCCGTGACAGGTGATCCCGTGCACCTCGGGGTGCCGGGGTGCTGGCCAACAGGTCTCGGCGCAGGGCCTGGCCTGAAGTAGGCGTGGGAAACGGCGGCCGTGTTGTTATTCTTTTGATTCTTCTGCAGCAAAAGGCACCTCCTTTATCAGGTCCCCACACCCCCTCACAGGATAGGCGGGGGGGGGGGGGGGGGACACGGACTCCCGAGGGCTGGGATTGTCGGAGCGGAGTCTGTGGGTTTATCTAAGACAAACACGGGGCCTGCTCTGATGTGGAGCAGGGGCCCCACATGCTCCCGGCCAGAATCCCCAGAAACCCTCCTTTTTGCAGCCACCCGGCTGCCTGAGCATGTGCTCCTCCCCGGGAGTGAGGCGGGAGGGAGAGGCTGCAGCAGGATAAACTCCCAGAGGGGGAAGCAGGACGATTAAATGGTGTGCTGTCTTTCCTCCCTGGGACTTTGGGGGAGCGACTGAGGAAGTTTCAAGGTCACCCAAGTGAGTTCCCGAGGCTTCCTCTGGTTCGCTAGGAGGAAGGACCCAGGCAGTTGGGAGCCCTGTGGCCTGGCCCTGGGTTACCACATTATCTCCACTGGGGCCTCCATCTCCTGACTCAGTCCTGGGAGCTGCCCTGTGGATTCCTCCCTGCTGGTCCTTCCATGTAGGGTGTCTTACAGGAAACCAAGATTTCCCTAGAGAGGAAACTGTCTGTGGCTCCTTTCAGTTTGCACCCAAGCCTCCTCCCTCGGGCCAAAGTGGTCGACACCTTTTTTAAAAAAATATATTTTATTGATATTTTACAGAGAGGAGGGGAGAGAGATAGAGAGCTAGAAACGTCGATGAGAGAGAAACATCGACCAGCTGCCTCTTGCACACACCCTCCTGGGGATGTGCCCGCAACCAAGGTACATGCTCTTGTCCGGACGCGAACCCGGGACCTTTCAATCCACAGACTGATGCTCTAACACCTTTTCTTTGGAGCTCCCAGAGCACTCATTTATACATTCACTTATTCATTCATTCGTTCAGTGATTCTGTATTCATTCAGTGATTATGTGCCAGACATTGCGTCAGGAATATGACGGTCTTTTCCTGTGGAAGTTCATTTCAGCAGGCGAGACAAACAATAAGCAAATAAATGAGTAAATAAGTAATATGTGAAGAATTAGGGCTTTGGAAAAAAAAAAAAAAGAGAGAGAGAACATGTGGGGCCTGCCAGGGAGGAGGAGGGAAGAAGCGGTCGGCTTTCTGAGGAGGGGACATTGGAGCAGAAACTTGAACGTAGTGAGCCAACAGACCCCATGGATGTGAAGGGAAGAGTGTGGCAAGCAGGAGGACCGGTAAGCCCAGCGGCCCTGGGGCGGGGCCGTGGGAGCGAGAGGGAGAGGAGCAGGAGCAGGAGGCAGCTGGGAGGCGCAGGGCCCAGATCTGCCCGCCAGTGTTTCTTCTCCTTTTCCAGTATTGCCCCCTCCGAAACGTGGAATACCACAAATATGCTGTATTCCTGTTACGTACCGTATGTGCACATAGAAAGAGCAAGTTGGGCCCGGCTGGCGTGGCTCAGTGGTTGAGCATCAACCTATGAACCAGAAGGTCATGGTTTGATTCCCGGTCAGGCCACATGCCCAGGTTTCGGGCTTGATCTCCAGTGTGGGACATGCAGGAGGCAGCTGATTGGTGATTCTCTCTCATTGATGTTTCTGTTTCTCTCACCCGCTCCCTTCCTCTCTGAAATCAATACAAATATATCAGGGAAAAAATATATAGTACGTTGTTTCTACCCCCTAAGAACGAATCCTCTCCCCCTTGGGGACAATACTGTGCCTGTCGCGAATGAGTGGTCTGGGCTCATCGCCAAGTGTAAGGTGTCTGTATACTCCAGGGTCCATCCGGACTCCAAGTCATTCAAGGCGCGGCTCTGTAAACTCCCTCCCAGAGGGAAACCCTAATAGACATCTCGGATGCAGAAGGCATCTTGACAGCCACTCCACTCCCGCCCCCGCCCCACCCAGCCTTCCGAACCTCAGTAGCATCCCACTTCTCAGACCAAGAAACCTGGACAGAATGCCGCACTGACTGCTCTCTCTCCTTTCCTGCTGCCACTTGGCCCCGCTCTGCCCCGTTCACTGTTAACAGTGGCCCCCCACCCCCATCTCCCTTCAGCTCTTGTCCTGCCAGGTGGTAGGTGCCCTTGAGGAGGTGGGTGAGCAGGGGAGGGGCTTTCCTTTCCCCAGGGCTCCTGCCCTGACCAGGCCAGAGAGGAAATCGGGGGTATGAACACTGACTCCTGGTGGGACCCTCACTTCTGTCCCTTACTGCCCCACCTACCTCACTTCCTCTTCACCCTCTCGGCCCCTGGATGCTGTGCCCTTCCTTGTCGGCAGCAGACACTGGGCTCTGTGCTCTCAGCAGACATCGCTGATGGCTGCTGTGTGCCCACCGGGCACTGGAGAGCAGGGATGACCGGCCTCCAGACTAGTGGGCGAAGCAGCCCATGTCCACTCCATGGTGAGCTCATCTTAAAGCTCACAGGGATCCCTGCCTCCCCGGCCATCCTCCCCCAAGGCCTCCGGGTCATTCTTATCACATGTGCCCCATTGTGTAATCCGAGGCCTTTGTGACGTCTGTCTGTCTGTCTGTCTGTCTCGCCCTGGTTTGGGCTGCGGGCCTTGTGCGGGCTGCAGGCCTTATGACAGCAGTCTCGTGTCCATGTTGCCTATGCCACCTCGGCAGCCGCCGAACCATAAGAACTTAGTAATATTTGTGGGGAAATGGGTGGGGGGACACCCAGGGCACGGAGCTGGGGGGATGGGGAGTTTGAACCCCAAAGGAGGGCTTTCCCGCCCTCCTCCCCCCCCCCAGGCCCTGGGGGGGGGGTTTGCAAACAGGTGGGGGAGGGGGCCGCCTGGAGGTTGCTGTAGGGAGTGTCCCTGGAGCCTTCCTGTGGGCCTCTTATCTGGGTGGCCTTGGGGCCCTGGGGGAGGGAGCTGCTGGCCCCCTGATGGGCCAGAGCGCACAGAGTGTGCCTCCCCTGACGCTGGCCCTGGCATTTCAGGGTCACGGCCAGAGCCAGATGTGGCCAGCCAGACATCTGTGAGGATCCGCGCTCCCCCTTCCCGGAGCCTCGCTGCTGGGAGGTGTTGTCATAGAAACGCAGCCCCTGGGAGGGGGTGGGGAACACGTAGCTTTTCCTGCTTTGCTGCTTTCTGAGTCTGAGGAGCGGGGACAAGTCCCTGCCTTTCCTCCAGGGAGCTCTTCCCTGCTCGGAAGGCACGGGAAGGACGTGCAGGTGCTGCCCTGCGGGGCTGTGTGCCCCAAAGCACATCACTGCTCCCAGCACTCTGTCACCCCGTCACCTTGCAGGCTCCCCTCCCTGTGGGCGTCCCCCTGACTTCAGCCAGGCAGGGCTGATGCTCTCCTGCCAGTGGGAACCGTGGTGCCGTTCAGGGTAAGAGCTGGGGCGGGGGAGTTCAGGATGAGGGCCGGGCACGCAGATTAGACCAGCAGGAAGTGACTCGCGTCCTCTGAACCAGCCGGCTGCGAATGGCTTTCTCTCCTCCAAACCGCATGCCCTTTTGGGCTTGTTTTCCTCACACTCTCCAGCTCCCCCCAGACCCGGTGCCCTTCGCCCTCATTCCTACTGGGTGAGTAACTGCATCTTCCACAAGCAGCTCGGCCAGGACCTCAGGAGAGGCCCCCTGGCCCTGCCCTGCCCACGTGTGTGACTTCTTTTCTGGGTCCCAAAACCATTTGCGTTTAAGCACTTTGGTGTCTGGCAGCTGGTTTCTTTGTGTTTACTCTTAGACCTGAGCTCCTTGGGAGGCGGGAGGGGAGAGCAGGTCTTATTCGTTGTAAACCCTGGCACCCAGCCCCGGGCCTGGCCCCCAGAGGTGCTGATTGCTGAGAACCTACATGAATGAACCGCTTGGGAACCCCCTGAGAGGGGCCTTGAAGGCCGAGGAGAGTTGGCAGTGTCCCATGCAGAAGGGCCAGGGCGGGCTTTTTCTTTTTAAAAAATCTTTATTGTTGAGCCAAAACCGGTTTGGCTCAGTGGATAGAGCATCGGTCTGTGGACTGAAGGGTCCCAGGTTCAATTCCGGTCAAGGGCATGTACCTTAGTTGCAGGCACATCCCCAGTGGGGGGTGTGCAGGAGGCAGCTAGTCGATGTTTCTCTCTCATCGATGTTCCCAGCTCTCTATCCCTCTCCCTTCCTCTCTGTAAAAAATCAATAAAATATGGGGAAAATGTGTATAAAATCTTTATTTTGAAAGGATGACAGGTCCTTCTCTCCCCCCATAAACCTCTCCCAGCCCATTCTCATCGCCCCCACCCCACCTGGCTTCTCTCCAGAGGACGGGGGTTTGCACCCCCAAAGCCTGCCCAGAGGAAGCATCTGTTTACCGGATGAATGGGGAACTTTCTGCCCAAAAAGCCTGCATGGAGGTCATGGGGTTTGGGGTGTTTTTGGAAGGAAGCAAAGGAAGGAGTTTCAGGTCCAGGAAAGACAAACATGAACTGAGGCAAAGTGGCCAGAGCAGCGAGGAGCTAGCTCCCCAGGGAGCTGGGCAGAGGGAACGGAGGGGGTCGGGGACCTGGGGTCTGGAGCGGGGGGGTGAGGGGGGGCTGAGACGAAAGCTCAGGGGCATCGTAGGTCCGGTGACCTGAACAGCAGGAAGGGGTCGCCTTCCCTGGGTGCTGCCGGGACCCTGCTCTGTGCTCTCACACACACAGGAGCACAGCCCTCAGCAGGTGCCATCTGGACCAGGGCCCCAAGGACAGGGAGGAGGGACCATCGCCTGGGGTTTGAGTGTAAGGGCCTGCGATGCTGCTCACCGGGTTTGGGTCGGGAAATGGCAGACGGCCCCGGAGTCCGCTGTCCGTCTGAGGAGCGTCCCGGGCGCTCGGAGGAAGACGCTGAACGTACTTTCCTAGAATGAATGAGGCCATTAAGGCTGCCGCCCTCTCCAGTCTCTGTCACCGGGAAGGCCATCTGGGACCTGCAGCCAAGACAGGCCTCTCGGGCGGGGGGTTCGGGCCCCGCGACCAGCGGGGAAGCAGACCGCCCTCCGCTGGGCGCCCACGCTGCCAGCCGGGGACACGTCTGCACGCCCAGCCACCAGGCGGGGAAGCAGTGTCTCTTCTTGTTTGCGGGCAGCTCAGAGCAGGGCACCTCCAGTTTGCCTGGCTGTGCCCAGGGGCGGTCCCGTACCTGCTCTGACAGCTCCTCACCGCAGCCCGACAGGCAGGGCCCCGGCTCGGGGCACGCCTCACAGCCCTGGCCCCAGAGGACCACCCAGGCTCCCAGCGGGACGTGGGGCATGACGCAGACGGCTCTCCTGTCGTTCCAGAAAACTCCACGGCCAGTGTGAGCGAGGCAGAGAAGAAGGCCCAGGTGTACTACCGCGCCTGCATGAACGAAACCAAGATCGAGGAGCTGAAGGCCAAGCCGCTGATGGAGCTGATTGAGAGGGTGAGTGCCCCCGGCAGACTCTCCCGGTCTCCCCGTCCCGTGCCCCCTGCCTGCCCCTCTGGCTTCTGTTCCAGCGCCAGCTGCCACCACCACCGGCCGTGGATGGTGGAGCCGTCCGCTGACATGTCAGGGTTGTGTGCGTGTGCGTGTGCGTGTGCATGTGCACGCTCATCTCCCTGTGGGTGGGACTGTCCGGGTGTGTATTTGTTGTTATTTATTTTAACATATTTTTATTGATTTCAGAGAGTAAGGGAGAGGGAGAGGGAGAGGGTAAGAGAGATAGAAATACCAACGATGAGAGAGAATTATTGATTGGCTGCTTCCTGCACGCCCCCTATTAATGATCAAATCCTAAACCCCGGTATGTGCCCTGACCGGGAATCGAACCATGACCTCCTGGTTCAAGGGTCGATGTTCAACCACGGAGCCACCCCGGCTGGACGTCCGTGTGTGTATTTGTGTGGGCATGTCTGTCACACACATGTGCCTCT
Organism: Pipistrellus nathusii; assembly: GCA_963693515.1. Lineage (NCBI taxonomy): Eukaryota > Metazoa > Chordata > Mammalia > Chiroptera > Vespertilionidae > Pipistrellus > Pipistrellus nathusii. The sequence continues at coordinate 11,525,491 of OY882859.1, read as the reverse complement.
GCCTCTGTGGACGGGACGGGGCTGTATTTACAGAGAAAGTGTCCTCTGTGTTGCTGCTTTCTTGTCCTCAGAGAGGGTGTCTGTGTGAGCAGGGTGTGTCCACAGGACCAACAGGAAGTCTTGGAGAGAAGCAGAGCCCTCCCTCTGACCAGGGCCTTCCTGGGCACCTTCCGGTCAGCCTGGGATGGCCTCCTGAGCCACCCGGGGCTGCCAGGCTGCCAGGCACACACACCAGGGTGGCCAAGGCTGTTTTCTCGCTGCCCTTGCTCCCTCCAGGCCCCGCCTCCCGGCTCGGCTCAGGGGAGGCATTGGGGCAGGTGGGGCGTTGTGGGCACCCGGGACTGGACCGTCCCTCCCTCCCCTCTGACAGGGCCCAACCAGGAACACCAAGGAGATTTTTAAAAATCTAACTCTGGCCGAAACCGGTTTGGCTCAATGGATAGAGTGTCGGCCTGCAGACTGAAGGGTCCCAGGTTCAATTCCAGTCCAGGGCATGTACTTTGGTTGCGGGCACATCCCCATTGGGTGGTGTGCAGGAGGCAGCTGATCGATGTTTCTCTCTCAATGATGTTTCTAACACTCTGTCCCTCTCCTTTCCTCTCTGTAAAAGAATCAATAAAATATATATATATTTAAAAATCTAACTCTGAGAGAAACTAAAATAGATAATCTTTTTAAAAACAGAGCTTTCCTTATACCTGAAAATAATATAGAACAGCATTGAAAGTAAACTAACTGAAAAATAAATAAGTACAATTTGAAAATAAATAAAATTTGGTGCTTTAGGCACAATTGGATTTATGCTTCAATAGGAATGACAGCCAAAATCGGTTTGGCTCAGTGGATAGAGCGTTGGACTGTGGACTGAAGGGTCCCGGGTTCGATTCCGGTCAAGGGCATGTATCTTGGTTGCGGGCACATCCCCAGTGCGGGGGTGTGCAGGAGGCAGCTGATCAATGATTCTCTCTCATCGATGTTTCTAACTCTCTGTCCCTCACTCTTCCTCTCTGTTAAAAATCAATAAAATATATATTTTTTAAAATAGGGATGACATTCATGGGACTTAGTGTTAAAAAAATAAACAGTGTTCGGGAAGAGTCTTCTTCCCATCCCGCCCCCGGCCGCCAGGGAGCAGCCGCCATGTGGACCCACGGCTCCTTGTCCAGGGTGCGTCTGCTCCATCCGGGGTCTCTGGCTGATGGACACCATCCCCTCCGTTTGCTCTGGAGGCTCAGAGAGGCCCGGGGCTGACCAGGGCTGCGGAGCGCATTTCGCACCCAGGTCTCCCGCCATCTCCTCCCTTCCCTGTGTCCTCCCTCCCGCAGCTCGGGGGCTGGAACATCACAGGGCCCTGGGACAAGGACAACTTCCAGGAGACCCTGCAGGTGGTCACATCCCACTACCGCACCTCGCCCTTCTTCTCCGTCTACGTCAGCGCCGACTCCAAGAACTCCAACAGCAACGTGATCCAGGTGAGCGGCTGGACTTCCCGGAAGAAGTGAAGGACCCCGTGGCCTGTTCCGAGTTTAGCCAGCGCCACCCTGGGGCAGGTGGGGAGGGACCTCAGGGCAGGTGGGGAGGGGACTGGCCCTGGCCTGGCTGACAGTCTTGGCTCCAATGTTGAGAGCTTTCCAGGCTGGAAGTTTGGAAGGGCCACTGCCTCCGGGGGTAGGCGGGGCTGCTGCAACACCAAGGAATCCCGGGGTTCTGATGGTCACTGTGGGCTCCAGGGGGGATGTCAACCCCGAGGCTCAGCTGGATGTCAAACCCGAGGCTCAGTCTTGGTCCCCTCACCTCAGCCTCCAGCCTTTGTATCTCCGCCTGGAACGGCTTGGAGTCCATCTCTCTCTCCGTGAAGGCTGAGTTTCCACCGATCTCTGCCATTCACTCGCTGTGTGTCCTTGGGCAAGTGCCTCCACCTTTCTGAGCTCCCATGTCCTTACCAGTGAAATGAACTGTGCACTTGATCTTAACCAGAAGGCCAGGAAGAGATCACATGCATTGTAATAACACCTGCTCTAGGTCTGACGAGGTGAGGCCATAACGGTTGGGAATTGATATTCCTCCCCAGCCCCCCACGCACCAAGCCCTTTACTGGCACTCCCTCCTGGAATCCCTTTTCCAGCCTGAGCGTTAGCTATTGCCCCCACCCCCACCCCCATTGATGAGGAACCTGGGGATCAGGCAGGGTCAGTACCTTGACCAAGGTTACGCAGCTTGCGTGGCTCCTAGCCACTGCTCCGTCTTGGGCAGTGTATGGTGAACTAGAGCCGCTCTGCTGAGCCTGGGAGGCGTTGAGAGAGGAGGGGGGCTCTGTCTGGCCCTCCGGAGGCCCGCAGGGTGCCTGTGCAAATAGGAGGTTCCCTCTCACCCCCGCCTTTCTCCCCAGGTGGACCAGTCTGGCCTGGGCTTGCCCTCAAGGGATTATTACCTGAACAAAACGGAAAACGAGAAGGTGAGCGGGCCTCTGCCAAGAGAGCGGCTCCCGCCCCCAGCTCTCCGTGGCGCGTCCCCCACCCCGGGTCCCCCGAGTGTGCAGGTCTTTGAAGTTAGAGAGGGACCCAGAGGTGTCGCTTACCTGACAGGCGACACGCAGTCCCTGGCAGGGAGGGTGCCCCCTCCCAGAGGGAGGCTGACTCACATCCCGGCATCATGGGCTCAGCAGGCAGCAGCAGGTGTCGTGTGTCCCCGTTCTAGAACGATGCATCGGGACAGCCTGCCGTCGGGGGTGCTGGGCCTGTCTTGCCTGAGGCCCTCTGGTGACCCTGCAGATCCTGAGCGTCTCCTCTGACCTTCCTCCGCCCCATCCGTCCCTGGGTATTGTTTCCACCCTGCCTGTGTCAGAGGAGGCAATACGGCTCGGAGACAATGCGTGATCTGCTCGAGGTCACTTAGCCGAGGCTGAGACTCCTGTCCAGACCCACTAACTCTAAACCCCACGCCTTCCCACCCCCCTGACTGCGTCCGTGGTGTCCCGGGGAGACCCGGCCTGAGGTTGGACATCTGTCTGCGCCTCAGCCCACCCACGTGGGGTGAGCACGTGCCCACTGTGCCTGGTGCTGGGGAGACGGTGGTGAAGAAGGCAGCCTGGTCCCTGCCCCGCGGGGCGTCAGGTCTGGCCGGGGAGGCAGATGTTCCTTCACCACCAGTTGGAGGCATAATGACAAATGGTGATGAGGAAAGGCGAACGGAGAACGTAACCTGGGGACCTAGTGTAGATGGGAAACGAGGCAGGGGAGGGAGGGCAGTGGGAACAGTTGAGAAAAAGAGAGTTCCAGGCACTGAAAGATGGCTCTGGTGGGCCAAGCATGCGGGGAGGGGGAATGTGGACCTGGCAGCAGGGACCGAGCCTCCGGCGACCTGTGGCCTTGGGCCCGGGGGCCGCGTGGAGCCATGAAGCGGTGCACTGCCCAGCTCCTTCTAGAAGCTGTTTGCGGCGAGCGCCCGGACGGCACCGGCCCCTCCTTCCCCGCGCTGGGCCACGGGACAGTGGTGGCCGCCGCTGACAGGGGGTCCCACAGGTGCTGACCGGATACCTGAACTACATGGTGCAGCTGGGGAGGCTGCTGGGCGGCGGGGACGAGGAGGCCGTGCGGCCCCAGATGCAGCAGATCCTGGACTTCGAGACGACGCTGGCCAACATCACCATCCCCCAGGAGAAGCGCCGGGACGAGGAGCTCATCTACCACAAAGTGACGGCCGCCGAGCTGCAGGTGACGGGGGCTCCGGGGGGCAGCCGCGGGGCCGGGGTTCTACACCCACTTCGTCAGCCCCTCAGAACGCCCTCTGAAGCTGGGCTGGTCGTTCTACCCACTTCTCGGGTGGAAAAGCTGACGGAGGCTCCGAGAGGGGGGTTTGCCGCTGAAGGCCACACGGCTAGACTCCAAAGCTAGTCTCTTGCCTACACCAGGCTGCTTTTCGGTAACAGCATTTGCCCGGGGAGGCTGTGGTCTTGACAATAGCTCACATTGATTGGGCGTTGCCAATATCTCAAGCACCAAGCTATCGAGCCTGGTACACAGCAAACAGTAAATGTGAGGGACAGGTTCTGTCAACACTTCACACTTTCTTTTTTTTAATTTTTTTAATATTATTATTAATATACCAGAGGCCTGGTGCATGGATTCGTGCACCAGTGGGGTCCCTCGGCCTGGCCTGTGCCCTCTTGCAATCCATGACCCCTTGGAGAATGTCGGAGAGCCAGTTTCGGTCTGATCCCTGCAGGCCAGGCCAAGGGACCCCACTGGTGCACAAATCCATGCACTGGGCCTCTAGTACACATATAATATCTTTGGTTAATCTCTTCCCACCCTCCCCACTTCCCTCCTGAGATTCATCAGTCTGTTCTGTGTTCCATGCTTGTGCATTGAGCGTCTGCCCTCTGTTGGTCAGTGTGCATCATAGCTACCAGCTAATCTGCTGGTCAGCTGGTCAGTCGGTCAGTCAGTCATCTTGTCTTAGGCTTTAATATATAGAGATTTTTATTTTCAGAGAGGGAAAGAGATAGGAACATCAATGATGAGAGAGAATCCTTGATTGGCTGCCGCCTGCATGCACTGTACAGTGGATCGAGCCCACAACCCGGGCATGTTGGCCGGAATCGAACCTGGGGACCCTTCCGTCCACAGGCCGACTCTATCCATTGAGCCAAACCATCTCACCCTTTTTTTTTTTTTAATATATTTTATTGATTTTACACAGAGAGAAATTGAGAGGGAAAGAGAGTTAGAAACGTCGATGAGAGAGAAACATCGACCAGCCGCCTCTTGCACCCCCCCCTACTGGGGATGTGCCCGCAACCAAGGTACATGCCCTTGACCAGAATCGAACCCGGGCCCTTTCAGTCCGCAGGCTGACGCTCTATCCACTGAGCCAAACCGGTCCCGGCCATCTCACCCTTTTTTAAGCCTGGAGGTTAGGGGGCATGTTGAAAGCCATGAGGCTCCTACCTAACAGGGAAGCTTGGCATTGGAATCAGGCTTGGCTAACTGAAGCTCTGCTTTTTTTTTTTTTTTTTTTTTTTTTTTTCCAGACAAACCACAGAAACTTATTTTATTTTTAGGGAAGCACTGCTGTACTCGGGCATTTTAACACAAGTGTTTTATAATGAGTATATCCTAGCGGGTAATGAGATTTGGACCCGAAATCTCCACAAAATAAATGAGTTCAATCTTCGCTCTAAAAGCGCCTCCGCGCAATCAGACCCGGAGTGCAGGGCTGACCCCGCCCTCTGCGGCTGTGAAGCTCTGCTTTTGACTGTGACCCTGGTGACCCCGGTGGAATCAGATTAGGGTCCAACTGTGAGGCTCTCTGTACTGAGCATCACTCATCTGAGAAGATCCCTCCATAGCTCAGCCTTTGTGAAAGGCTGCCCCCTGCTGGCTACCTGGGACTTGCAGGTCATGAGTCTGCCTGTCAAGTTCCTTCTTTCCACTTCATGTTCGTGTCCAGCCTTACCCCAAACCCCCGGGGTCACCGAGGGAACCAGCCGAGTGGCCTCAGCCCATCTTCCTGTTCCCTGCCATCACCCAGGAATGCTTGGCTGGGCCTTGCTCTCAGGGCAGGATGTCTGGGACAGGCTGACAGGTCTCCTCCCTTCTCTACCCTCTGACCAGCCAGGTCCTGCCCATGCATTAGAGTTCGGCTCATTTACTCTCTTTTCTGGAAGAACACGGGGGTCCCTGCCCTTTTATCCTCCATCCCTCCCTTTGACAGGAGTACATGGGGCCACCAACAAGGAAACAACCCCAGACTCACCGCTCAGGGCTTTGAGCAAAAGAAGCAGGGCACTAGGGCAGGGCAGGGCGAAGCCGGGGAAGGTGAGTCTGGAGAGGGGTGAGCCTAGCCCAGGTGGAGGCAGACCTGGCCTCTTGGGTGCCAACTGCCCTCTAGGTGCCCCGAGAAGCTGGCATCGGGCTGGGGGCCGGGGAGAGGGGCTGTCAGGAAGATCAACAGCCCATGATGGCACCATCTGGCACTGTTTTTCCGCTCTGAGGCCAGGCCGAGGGAGGAGCTGTTTGTGCACCGTAATTTGGTTTGCTCCAGCTGCCCAGTTCTCAGCTCAAGGGGGGGCCTCAGCCCCCACCACGGCCATGATGCCAACTGACTATGTGCGAAGGCACAGTAGCCCTGGGCACGTCAGCCCCAGCCTGGCTATCAGCTTCTACCCCCTGGCATCCTATCGCCATTGCTCTCGTTCTGTCCTTCCTCCCTCCCAACTGCAGAGCGTTCCCCAGGGGAGGACTCTGCAGAGGCCGCAGCCTGGAGTGGCGTGAGCCCCGGGCAGGGTCAGAGACTGCTCTGGCCCAGCCCCCTGCTCGCTGTGAGACCTTGGGCAAGTCACACAGCCCCTTCTTTGAGCTTTGGTTTCCTTTCTTGTGAAATGGGGCTTTGCCCATTCACGCACCCCTGCCGTGTGCCAGGGAGACACGTGCGTGGCAGCGCCTGCCCTGGCAGCTGGACGTGGCAGAGCCCTAGGAGAACAGGCTGAACCTGTGCAGTGTCTCTTGGAGGAAATGGACATGGGAGACAATTACGTTTCAAGCCGTCCCGGGCCCCTGAAGCCTGGCTCCCGGATAAGAATCTCTGCCTGGGGTTGCAGAGGGTGCGATGAAGCGAGGGATGAGATTTCCCTTTGTAAACTGATACATGCAACGCAGAGAGATCTCTGTCCCTGGGATCAGTATTATTCCTTTGTAAAAACAGGAATCCGATCACAGTATTATTCCTTTGTTACGGTGATCCCAGCCACGGCTCTAGCGCTGAACTCATTCGATTCCTTCCCCCCGTGAACAGAGAGTGCCTTGTGTGCTGCCTGCTGGAAACTGGCTTCCCTCCCTCCCTGCTGGTGCCTGGCAGGCACTCCAGCCCTCCGTGTGGGGCTGCCCAGCAGAGTCTGAATTCAGAGCGCTGAATCCAGCGTCCTTCTGCCGCTTCTCTGGGGGCCTGAGGACCCTCCCGTTCTTTTCCGGGACCTTCCACACCCAAAGGTGTTTGGGAATGAGTCCCATCCCCTTTAAATCCTCCCAAGGAGACAAAGGTGATAGCATCTTTCTCTTCTCTCCCGCTTTGCAAGCCTCCTTGAGCCGGTTGGCCGGCCGGGGACCGGCAGTCCTCTCTGGCTGCGGATGTGGAAAATAGAACTCATGGGGTGTCCCAAAGGATTTGAGCCACAAGCGGAGTGTCCTCGTAGACCTAGGCACGCATGTTCAAGTTGGGCGTTCTCTGCGGGACAAGAGGTTGAAAACATGGGAATCCTGGCTTTCCACACGCACCCTCCCTCCGAGTGGTGGGAACTGGCCGCACGGCGCACTGGTGCCCTAAGGACCGGGTCTGTGTTGAGCAGGTGGAGGTTTATCTCCCGATGGCTGTGCCCTGGGTGGAGGGTTCCAGTCGCCTGCCGTTTAGGAAGCTCTTGTTCACTGTATAAACAGCGACGCTTTGCAAACGTGGCCAATTTCCCAGGGGTCTTTGCCAGCAGACCATGTGGACAGGCGGCTCTATGTGTGGAGCCCAATGTGAGTGTCTCACTAAGCACCTCCAGGTTTCACAGCCACAGAAATGGTAAGGGGAAGCCCCAGAGGTTGCCTGCCCGACGGGCCCCTGCCAGGACCAGAGGGCAGGGCGGACAAGCTGAGGAGAAAGGAAACTCGGGTTTGTTGAGCAAGCTGTCCCGAGAGGCGCAGGGCAGCCAACCGTGGAGGGGGAGGGGGATCGCTGTCCCCGTTTTAGAGAAAGACGGGGTCTTCTCAGGCCAGCACGGGCTCCTCCCCGCCATCCCGCTGTGGGGCGGGCGGACATTCGCAGGAGCGCACAGGGCACAGCTCTCCCCAGCTCTGAGGGAAGTCTGAGTAGGTCAGGGTGGAAATACAAGCCACGCAGAGAGCCAGTTGTCAAGCCCTGGCCTAAGGGAGCGGCCCTCCTCCAGCCTCCGAGGTCCTCGTTCCCCAGCAGCTGAGCTGAGCTGCCCTTTAAAACCAGACACATGAGTACACCCCGGTTTTAGACCTGCACAGTCACTGGCTCACCCTGTGACCTCCACAAAGACACTGTCGCTAGTAGGCAAGCTCGGTGTCTGTTACTTGGAGGGTTTCCATGGCTGCCTCTCTCGTGGAGGACTCCGCAAAAGTTTACCAACGTTATAGATCCAACTGATGTTGGATCTATACGTTATAGATCCAACTGATGTTGCAGACTGAGGTTACGTGTCATATATATATATATATATATATATATATATATTAGTTTCAGTGAGGAAAAGAGGGAGAGAAAGAAACATCAATGATGAGAGAGAATCATTGATTGGCTGCCTCCTGCACGCCCCCTACTGGAGGGTCAAGCTCAAAACCTGAGCATGTGCCCTGACCTGGAATCAAACCTTGACTTCCTGGTTCATAAGTCAATGCTCAACCATTGAGCCACACCTGCTGGGCAGCTTTTACGTTATTGATTCATACGAAGGTCATTTATAATGCCTCTCGCACCTTCCTACATCTTGCATTTTGCCCCTTTTCAAGGGAACAGAACAGAATTTGGAATTGAATGAGCCCAGGCCCACTCTTGGACCAGGAGCAGTGATTACAATAGCCACAGGCACTTTTGCTGTAGTCCCAAAAAAAAAATGTTGCATTCTGTAAAATTACAGGACAAAAAAGGTAACTGAAAATAACAAGATATATGGGGAAAACAGGTTTAAAGCAGACCATTCCAACGTGGTGCAACTTGCCCTAGCTGGTTTGGCTCAGTGGATAGAGCGTCGGCCTGTGGACTAAAGGTTCGATTCCGGCCATGGGCATAGGCTGGGGTTTCAGGTTCGATCCCCCCAATAGGGGCGTGCAGGAGGCAGCCAATCAATGATTCTCTCTCATCATTGATGTTTCTATCTCTCTATTCCTCTCCCTTCCTCTCTGAAATCAATGCAAATATATTTTTTAAAAAGTGGTGCAACTTGTCTCGAGGGCATTACTAAGTGAAGTGAGTCCGCCTCCCAAGGTCAGATACTGTGTGATTCCACTTCCACGCGTGGTCAGATGCACAGCGACGGAAGGTGGCAGGGGCTGGAGAAGTTACTGTTTACTAGGCACCGAGTTTCATTTCTGCAAGATGGTGGTGGTGATGGTTGCCTCACGGTGCCACTGAAAATGTGTGCTCACTTAAAGAGGGTTAAGAGGGCTCATTTCAGATGTGCATTTTTACCACAGTTTTAAAAAAATTGTTGCGTTAACTTTGTAATCAAAACACTCACAAAGCAATCATTGGAACCTGCAGAGATCACACAGCTTGGCTGGAGGCTGCCTGGTGGGAAGCGGAAATGCTGGCTACAGACAAACGGGAGGGAGCTCGGAGGAGGGGAGGCCCACAAGGTGGGCCAAGAGCAAGTGCAGCCTGCCAGGAGCTGAGGTGCGCAGAGCTGGCTGTGCCTCTGTGGGGAGGGAGCCTGCGCAGGTGCTCGATTTAAATCACCTTAAAATAGAGCCGCCGGCTTCCTGCGGGCATCAGCTGAGCTAAGGGCTTTTCCTTTCTTGCTGAAGGTTATCATTCTACACGTGATTTTTTGTTTTGTTTTTTTTTTTGTTTTTGTTTTTTGTTTTTTTTAGAAAGTGAGAGGGAGGGAGGCGGGAAGAGAGAGAAACATCAATGTGAGAGAGACACATTGATTGGTTGCATCTCTTATGCCCTGACCGGGGCCAGGGATCGATCCTGAAACTCGGGTAATTGAACCCGAGACCCCTTTGGTGCTTGGGCCCATTAAGGCTCGTTGGAGACTCAGTTTCCTCATCAATACACTAGGGATAGCAGAACCTACCTCCTAGGCTTGTCATGAGGCCCAGTTAGGAAATGTGTGAGTGGTTAGCATGGAACCTGGCATGGGAGGGGCTTGGTCAACAGTAGCTTCTTGCTGCTGCTGCTGCTGTGTCTCCTCTCTCCCATCCTCATTCCACATCAAGTTCAATTTTTGGCTCTTAGAATCCTAGGTGCATACCTCTTACACTCCTGCGCATTGCTCTCTTTACTTACCCAAGGTGTTAAGCATGACTCTCACGCTGTTGTTTTCCATTAAACCAGAAATATACTAGTTGCTGTTTACCTTATATTTGTAACCTGAATTTTGCCACTTAAATGTCATGTTCACATGTTCATTTCCTACATGAAAATCCTTCTGGTTAGGAATTTGTCATGTTGAGCAACATTTTAATACGACATATTCCACTAGCCATGTGAGTTTTAACATGTTTCAGAGAGGCCAGTCCATAAAATACCACGTGAGCATATTTTTAAAAAAAGAATTCTACGTACAGCACCGCCGATGAAAGCCAGCCAGCCTTGGCTTGACATTTGCCCAGTGCATCGTGGGACAGCTCCCAGCTCTCTGCGCTGTCCAAGGACGGAGGCACCATGACACCATGGAGGCCTGGGCTTGGCATCACCCTGTTCTCTTCTCTTCCAGACCCTGGCGCCCGCCATCAACTGGCTGCCCTTCCTCAATACCATCTTCTCGCCCGTGGAGATCAACGAGTCCGAGCCGATCGTTGTCTATGACAAGGAGTACCTCAGCCAGGTCTCCACCCTCATCAACAACACCGACAAGTGGTGAGGCTCCGCGGCCTGGGGCGGCCTCTCGCAGAAAGTCTCCGGGGTCACCCCGCTGCCCTCTCCTCAGGCAGGATGGCTGCACGAGGGCAGACTGGCCCGGGGACGTGGGCCCCGGTGTTGGTTTTGTTTTTTTATGAGAGACAGCAGGGCACCATGGTTCTGAACGCGGGTTCCAATCCCAGCTCCCCCACCTGCCAGCTTTGTAGCCTTGGGCACATGTCTTACCCTTTCTCGGGTTCATTTTCTGAATCCATAACATGGGAGCACAAGTGGTCCCTCTCCTGTAGGGTTGTTGGGAGACCTGAGTGAGATACCCCACGTGCAGTGTTTTAAGAGTCTCATGCTCTACCGACTGAGCTAGCCGGGCACCTACGTGCAGTGTTTTAATTGAGTGCTTGACACGGAATGGACTCAGTAAATGTTAGCTCCTGTTATTAGTCTGTATGATGTTTTCTTAAATTTTAAAGATTTGTTGTAGGCATTTTTGAAAACTACAGGAAAAGATTATATTTAATCCAAATACGAAGGCAGATCTTGTGGGATGTGTGTGTTTGTGGGTGTGCACATGTGGAGAGAGAGAGCGTGTATGAGAGAGGAGGACAAAGATGGGTTTCTAATGCACATCTTTTCCCCCCATCCTTGTGCTAGAGATATGGTCTGCTTTTCCCTGGACTGGTTTTTAATTGATTTTTTAGAGCGAGAGACATCAATGTGTTGTTCCACTTATTTACGCATTCACTGATTGATTCTTGTATGTGCCCTGACTGGGGATCAAACCTGTGACCTTGGCATATGGGGACGACGTTCTGACTGAGTGGACTGCCCGGCCAGGGCCTCCCTTGACTTTTATCATAAGCATTTACCCATGTCCTCCCAAGCCCTCCGCAGACCTCCTTTTCCATAGCTACATGGGATTCCACAGAGGAAATGGATGGTTATGTACTCCCCCTCCCCCGGTTGGTTCCAGTTCGAGGCTCACAAGCACTTACTGAGCATGTGTGGGGTACAGATTGTTGCACTAGGTGCCGAGGGCCTTTCAGACCGAGGCTCTGCCCTGGAGGTGACAGTCCGGGTGCTTAGAGAGCATTGGTTACCTGACAAACTGAGACGGGTGTGGGAAGAGCCCTTGGAATCAGAATGTTGGGTGTGAGCGCACCCTGGAGGTCAGTGGGGGGAGTGCTGCAACATTCCCAGCCCGGGGCACCTCTGAGCGTGTCCTGTCTCCCCGCCCCCAGCCTGCTGAACAACTACATGATCTGGAACCTGGTGCGGAAGACAAGCACCTTCCTCGATCAGCGCTTTCAGGATGCCGACGAGAAGTTCATGGAAGTCATGTACGGGACCAAGAAGGTGAGCCTGTTCCTCTGCACGCCCAAACACGGGCTGAGTACCCACTGTGTGCCAGGCCTTAGGTTGGGGGATGGCATGACCAGGGTACCCTCCAGGGGCATGGAGCCCATGAGGGTGGTGGACAGAGACAGAGAATACAGAGGCCCCTGAAGAGGTCTGCCCAGGTGTCCCTGAGCTCGTAGGAGGCCTTCCCCCGGGGAAGGCTGGGTGGTATTGGAGGGATTAAGACGGCCAGGCAGACACCTGGGCGGGAAAGCGTAAAAGAACTTGGGCGACTCGATTTAGAGAAGCTAGCATGCCTTCGCCTTCCTTCCTCCCTTCTGGCCTGGAAGAAGTTTTTTTTAATGAGGGTATAACTTACATGCAACAAGATGTACAGAATACACAGCTCAGTGGGTTTTGACAAGTGAAATCACCTGTGTACCCACTGCCCCGTTTACCCAGCCGTTTTCTGAGCCCCTTCACGGCAGCCCCTGCCCCCCACCCACAGGCGGGGGTAGAGGGTGAAGTGGGAGTCAGACCCCAGGTGCCCTCTGTGCCTGGCTCCTGCCCGGCGTGTCTGTGAGATGCACCGGTGTTGTGTAGATCAGGAGCGGGTCCTTGTGGCCGCCGAGTGCTGTTGTATAAAAACACCACGTTTTGTTGTCCGCCTGCCTGCGGGGGGCAGTGCGGGTGCTTCTCCGTGGAGGGCTGTTAGGAAGCAGGCGGCCCTGGCACGGGCGGCTCTTACCACCAGTTGTCCAGGGTCCAGAGGACTTGGCTTCCTCTGCAGCCAATAGAGCTACGGGAGCGGCGCCCCCTCTTGGTCATGCAGACTGTCCACAGGGGGCTGCTGGGCAGGGAGCGGGTGAGGCCAGAGGGAGCCGTGGTGCTTTCTTCCCGAGCCGTGCTCTCCCCGCGGGGCTGCAGCCTGGAGCCCGGCTCAGTGGCACGGGCGTCCTGCAGGCCCCTGGGCTGGCGGGGGAGGCCGGACCGGGGGGCCGCGCAGAGTCTGGCAGGGCCGCTGTGATATTCTTCCTCCGGAGGCTTTAAAGGGGGCTGGTCCCGGCCTCCTGGGAGGGTCCTCCTGCTGCTCAGTGACAGGTAACTTCCCATGGTTCTTTGTCGCCAGGATCCTTATCCTCCCCCAGGAGGGAGGACAGGTGGAGCGTGGCGGTGGGCTCAGGCGTGGCAGAGTTCTGATCACTGGGACCCTGGACCAGAGACTCCTCTGTGCTGAGTCTGTCTCCTCGCCTGGCCAGGGCCCGCCCCCGCCTCGCAGGTCATTCCGATGGGCACGCAGAATCCCACCTGCGAAGTGCTGTGCGCGGAGCCCGCACTCAGGAAAGAGTAGATGGCCGAAACCGGTTTGGCTCAGTGGATAGAGCGTCGGCCTGCAGACTGAAAGGTCCCGGGATCGATTCCGGTCAAGGGCATGAACCTTGGTTGCAGGCACATCCCAAATAGGGAGTGTGCAGGAGGCAGCTGATCGATGTTTCTCTCTCATCAATGTTTCTAACTCTCTATCTCTTTCTCCCTTCCTCTGTAAAAAATCAATTTAAAAAAAAAATATATATATATATACATATATATATTTTAGAAATAAAGGAAGGAAGGAAGAGTAGATGGCCGTGATGAGGGCCATGCTGTGGCTCCTTGGTCCCATGTCTGAAGAACAGGTCTCCCTAAAGTTCTAGAAGGAAGCAGGGGCCCCAGCGGGTGCTGCCTCCCAGACCATCAGGGGCTGGGAGGGCGGCCAGGGCCCCAGTAACACACACACCCCCCCCTACCCCCCCGTTTCCAGACCTGCCTTCCTCGCTGGAAGTTCTGCGTGAGTGACACAGAAAACAACCTGGGCTTCGCCCTGGGCCCCATGTTTGTCAAAGAGACCTTCGCCGAGGACAGCAAGAACGTGGTGAGTGCCTCCCCTCAGACGCAGACTGTGGCCTCTCGCCGCTCGTGAACTTGGCGGCCACACTCTGGTCCTGGTCTGGTCTGGTCTGGTCTGGTCTGGTCTGGACCGTCCCTCCCCAGGGCTCCAGCCCGAACTCCGAGGCCTCGTTTCCTGAAGCCCTGAATCACGAGAGTCACTCGTGAGCGTTGCTGCTCAGAGCGCAGGCCGTTTGGCTGTATTACCTCGTTCACCCTCCCCGCGGTCCGCCCTCTCCCCTCCCAGGGGTTGGCGTTTTTCTTACTCCGAGGGGGACGGTGTGTTCTAGGCGGGCAGAGGAGCATCGTGGCTAAGCACGTGAAGGCAGGCAGGCGCCACATCCGACCCCGGATTGACTGGTTCCTGGGCGCTGTGCCTGGGACCATAGTCTCACCTCACCTGTGACGCGGGGGTGGAGGTGGGCACCCCCCAGGGGAGATGAATGAGATGCTGCGTGTAAGAGCACCTGGCACGAAATAAGGTCCCATAAAAGGTGGCTGTTCTACCATTTTTAATACGTTTTTATCACTAATATTAAACTCATGGATGTTACCTGCGGTTAGAGGTTAGCAAGCGGAGACTCTGACCCATGGAGTGGCTTCCCTGGTGCAGAATCCGAGTCCGGCTCTGTCGGCCGGCGGCCCCTCTGCTCTTCCTGCTGCAAACCCCGCCTTCCCCTGGTCTGGACGCTCCCGCCCCCTGGCCTGCCTGCCTGTGACATTGCCCTTGAGAATGGCCGTTCCTCTCCAGCCTGAGCAGAACACTTCTAAAACTGCTGCTTAGGACGCGAGCTCTCTGGATTGTGAACCCGTTCCATCAGACAGGGACTCTGGGCCCCAATAAGCCTGGGAGAGGCCGTGTGGCCCAGCCTTCTCCACTAAACAGTCCTCTGTGTGGTGCCCCCTGAAGGCTCGGACAAGTCCTGCAGCCAAGAGGCTTGCCCAGCGTTCCCAGAATGTGCTCTCACCGTGTTTGACCTTGGAGCCCGGTCTAGTCTTGGCTGATGGGACGTCAATATACTGAGGAGCGAGGCTGGGGAGCATGTTTGTGCCACCCCCACTCTTAGCCCAGCACCAGGAGCCTGAGGCTTTGAGCCAAGACCAGAGTTCAGTCTTTGCCTGCCGTCCTCCTCCCCCGGGGGGGTCCCCATCCCCGGCCTGCCCTCCAGGGTCAGCCCTGTCTCCGCAGGCCAGCCAGATCATCCTGGAGATCAAGAAGGCGTTTGAGGAGAGCCTGAGCACCCTCAAGTGGATGGACGAAGACACGCGGAAGTCAGCCAAGGAGAAGGTGAGGCTGCCTGGAGCTTGATTGGGGAGGGGAGGGGGAGGTGCAGGAGAGACCACGGCCAGGCGCTGCCCTGCCCTCGGGGTGGTCAGTGGCGGGATGGAGGGGCAGCCTGAGCACACGATTGCGTTCATGACTGTATGAAAAGGGCGTGCCGCGTGTGCGAGGGAGCGTGCAGGGAGATGCCACGTGTCTAGTGCAGAGGGAAGGGCCTGAGCTGGTGGTGGGTGATGACTAGGGAAGGCCTCCCTTAAGAAGTGACATTTAGCCAAAACCGGTTTGGCTCAGTGGATAGAGCGTTGGCCTGTGGACTGAAAGGTCCCAGGTTCGATTCCGGTCAAGGGCATGTACCTTGGTTGCGGGCATATCCCCAGAGGCGGGTGTGCAGGAGGCAGCTGATCAATGTTCCTAACTCTCTGTCCCTCTTCCTTCCTCTCTGTAAAAAAAAAAAAAATTAATAAAATATATATTATAAAAAATTTTTAAAAAGTGATATTTAAGGGATATCTAAGAGATGAGTGGAATTTAGGCAGCACTGGGGTCCTTCCAGAAAGAGAGGAGGAAGCCCTGGGGTGGGAGGAGCCTGGCCCTGAGTGCCCCTTGGCCCTGACCCTGAGCCCGGCCCCCATGGGGCATGGCTGGACACTCACTGTCTGTCCTCTGTGTCTCCCCCAAACAGGCAGACGCAATCTACAACATGATAGGTTACCCCAACTTCATCATGGACCCCAAGGAGCTGGACAAAGTGTTCAACGACGTGAGTGGTTCCTGCCTGCACCCTTACGTTCCCAGATGCCCCTGGGGTCCCCATTTGGGGAAGGGGGTTCCAGGTGGGGCGCTGGCGGCACCAGGGCAGTGAAGACATCTTGAGATGGTGAGCTGTGGGCTTTGGGGCTGCTCCTCGGTCTTCTGGGCCAGCCGGAGGCCCCCTTCCCTGGAGCCACCAGCAGCCAGGGCCCAGCAGTCCGTGCCAGCACGGTGCCCCGTGCCCCCTGATTGTGGGAGGATACACCCTAGAGGTGCAGAGAGCATTGGCTCGCCCCCCTAAAACATCAGTGGGGTACAGCGTGGACCCCTCGTACCGCCTCCTCCTCCCCGATTCCAGAGTTCCCTCCTGTCCCAGGACCCTGCCCACCTCCCCGGAGAAACCTGACCCCCGGTGTGGTCCTTGAAATGCTAGCAGGAAAGAGGAAGCATAACTCTCCAGGGCACGCTGAAGCTGCATTTAGGCAGCAGGGGTGGCTGACGAGTCCCTGGTAGATAGAACGTTTGGCAAATCGCTCCTTTCCATGCGTTGTGCTTCTGCCCGGAGAGGTACAGTTTGAGATTTTTTTGTGACTGAGACTCATCAACTCGGGCCTTTTTGCAATTGTAATAACGTCTCATCGCAGTTCTATTTAAAACCCAAGGATGTTAAGATCAGTCCCGAGAATGTGAGGTGCCTTTTGCTTAGGGTGACCAGACATCCGCTTTTGGCAGGACAGTCCCGATTTTTAACAATTTGTCCCGCTTCCCTCGGCGTTTTAAAAAAAGTCCCGATTTTCTTTTTAAAAATCAGGACTTTTTTTTTTTTTTTTTTTTTTTTTTTTTAACGCGGCAGGATTCGGGACAAATTGTTAAAAATCGGGACGTCTGGTCACCTTACTTTTGCAGCCTTTTTCCTTGAGGGAAACTTAAGGTGCTCCAGAGTGTCAGGCCAGGAGACCGGGCCCTCCTGCGAACGGGGACGGAGGCCTGTGCAGGCCCAGCGTTTTCTCTCGCTCCTGGTGGGAAAGCTAGAAAGCCCAGAGGGATCGGAGGGAGAACCTGGCGCCCAAAAGGAGCGGGAAGGCCGGGCTGAGGGCGAGGAAGATGCCCGTCCCTGCCCCCCTCAGAGCTGGATCCAGCCTGATGTCTGAGAGCTGTGCTGTCTGTCCTGTGGGGTGGCCACTGGCCAGAGATGCTAATTCATCCAAATCTAATTACTTAAGATTAAATTAAATTTCAAAAAGGAAAAAGTTTAGATCACATTTAAAAGCCACTCGAGCCACATTTGGAATGCTCGGCAGCCGGTGGCCAGCGTCTGACAGGAGAAGCACAGGCACAGAGCATGCCGGGCACCGCGGAGCGTCTGCTGGCATCAGAGGCCTGGCCAAGCTCGCGGTGCCCTTGGGGGGAGAGGAGGCCGGGCCCCAGCAGGCGGAGAGCCGAGGACAGAGCCAGGCCTGCCGCCTCGAGCCCCCGTTCTGGCCTCTGACAGGCAGACCAACCCCTTAGCCTCGCGGGCCCTCCGTTCCCTCGGATTCGGAGGGGTCTGGGCTCAGGGTCCGAGGCCTCGGCCTGGCCGCGCTGACCCCGGGGCTCTGCTCTCCCATCCAGTATACCGCGGTGCCGGACCTCTACTTCGAGAACGCCATGCGCTTCTTCAACTTCTCCTGGAGGGTCACTGCCGACCAGCTGAGGAAGGCTCCCAACAGAGACCAGTGAGTGCGGCCCCGGCTCCCAGCTCCCGGGGTGCTCCGGGCTGAGCTCATCACTGTCCCGAGGGCCCTCGGCCGCTCTCAGACGAGGGGCCCAGGGAGGAAGAAGGGGTTCCCAGGCAGGAGCTGGGGCCGGCTGGTCTGGGTGCCCCGGCGCCAGGCCGTTGGCAGAGTAGCCCGGCCTGGAGGGGAGCAGCCCTGGCATCACATCCCAGCACCACCTCTGCCCTCGGAGCTGGTGTGACCGCCGAGTGTGAGAACCCCCGGGGGGTGGGGGTCGCACCGAGGGGGCCCTCCGCTGGGGCTCGTTGCTTCCAACTCCTCACCAGCAGGAGCGCTGGGTCCCCAGGGCGGGTCCCCGGAGGCTGGGGAAGGTTCCGGATAGGCCCCTAGCAGCTGTGCTTCCCAAACCTTACTGCACATCAGGAGTCTCTGAGGAGTTTTTTTTTAAAGACAGCTTTCTGCCCTGGCCGGTTAGAGCATCGACCCACAGACCAAAGGGTTGCGGGTTCGATTCCCCGTCAAGGGCACGTACTTCAGTTGCAGGTTCAATCCCTCACCCTGGTTGGGATGCATGCTGGAGGCAACCCATGGATGTGTCTCTCTCACGTCGATGTTTCTCTTTCTTTCCCCCACTTCCTCTCTCCCCTCCATTCTCTCTCAAAAAGAAAATTAAAAAGTAAAAGCGTAAAATACAAGACAGCTTTCTGGCCTGACCCCCAGACGTTCTTATGTTAACGTCACCTGGAGTGAGGCCCGGTCTCTGTTGTTGCTGTTTTAGTAGTCTCTTCAGAAAACCCAGGTGCAGTCAGCCCAGTGCTGGTTCTCAGACCAATCTCCCTCTGTGCCTACCGCATGGTGCAGAATAAAGCTTACCAGGCGGCCGCCTAAAGCAACGCCTCTGTGCCTCTGGTGCCCCCTGGTGGACAGCAGGGCTTTGAGCATCTGTTTCTTCTACCTTTTCCCTTCTGCAGCCAGGCAGGGTCCCTCTAAAATGCACAAGAAGCACTCTTTTCTCTCCAGAACACGGCACAGGTACTGCCGCAAGGTCCTGAATGTATCTGGTCTTTTACCATTAGGCTTCAGTTTTCCACTGAAGCGTCATTTCCTACCCACGTATGTATTCATCATTATTTTCATATAAATACGCTGTTTACAGGTTCTCGGTATGCTGTCGCTCAGTGTCCCTTACCACATCACCGTGGGGCTCGCCTGGAGAGACAGAGGGACTGTCTAGGCCCTTAGAGAGAATGTCTTTCCTGTCTTGCTCTGCCCCTCATGGTCCCGTCCCCTCCCCAAACACCGGGGACCGACTGTTTCCGTACCAGATCCCACCAAGGGTCCCCTCTACGCTCTTAAAAAACTATTGGACCCATAGAGCTTTTTTTTTTTTTTTTTTATAAAAGTTGCATCAATTTTTATGCACACTTTATGGCGGGGGGACTTTTATAAGTTTAATGAGGTATTGTTTGACTTTTTCAAATTTCTTTAATGTCTCTAGCTTAATCATAGACATCTGGATTCTCATATCTGTTTATTATGTACAATCTGGTTATACAGTATAATTCTATATTCAAGCTATTACAGTGGATTGTCTTTAGAACTATATAGAAAGCAAATCTAGTCTCACACAGATACGTAGATGGAAAAGGGGGGGCTTATTTTAATCGCCTTTCCTCATTCGAGGGCACGTTCTTTATTGATGTTAAACCAAGATTCATGAAGTGGTAATTTCTTCAAGGCTAATGGCCCTGTGGAATCGGAAACTATCTCCGTGAACTTTTCACACTTCATTATACGAAACACCATCCGTCTGTCTGGCACTTTGATCCCTCTTTTTCCCACCCGTGATTTTTAACATCACACACGGGTCGTTTGGCAAACAGTGACTCTCTGGGTTTTATATATATCTTCCAAATAGTGACACTTGGATGACACAATATTAAAAAAAAAAAATACCCACATCTGATCATACCACCACGGAGCCTCTGAGAAAAGCCTTTATGGGTCAGGAAGCTGACTGACACAGGCTTTTTAGGATTTTAATTTTAGGATTTTAATTTTCTAACTATGTTTTAACCTTGAATTTTTATCAGTGGCGCCAAGGGGTGTCAATTCTTTTCCTTGAGGTGACAAGTTCATTTTATTCAATTTCAAGAAAACGGCTGCCAAGGACCCACGCCTGACATGTCAGTTCATCATTTATCCTCCCGGGTACAGATGTGGTCACATCGTATTGAAGGTCTTGTCCTCAAGGTCTGGTTTTAATTAAATGAATGACTAGGCTACATCACTAAAGATGTCCTTTGTAAAAAATATTTTCTATTGATTTCAGAGAGGAAGAGAGAGGGGAGAGATAGAAACATCAATGATGAGAGAGACTCATTGATCGGCTACCTTCTGCACATCCCACACTGGGATTCGAGCCCACAACCTAGGCATGTGCCCTGACCGAGAATGGAACTATGGCTTCCTGGTTCATAGGTCAATGCTCAACCATTGAGCCACACCGGCCAGGCTTACGTTCTTTGTCAGAGCCTCGGTGTTGCATTGGGTGGTATGATGTTAGATTTAGCCGATCCCTTATTTGTGGACATTTAGGTGTTACAGTGGATGTCCCCATAGTGTGTGCATTTGGGCCTAGGGTCAAGGGCATCCACATTTTCTCGGCTCTTGGTATCCTCCCGGTGGGCTGCCCCCGGGCCCTCCCCAGGCCGCCCTGACCGTTCCCATGCATGTTGCTTGCAGGTGGAGCATGACCCCTCCCATGGTGAATGCGTACTACTCGCCCACCAAGAACGAGATCGTGTTTCCAGCCGGGATCCTGCAGGCCCCGTTCTACACCCGCTCTTCACCCATGTACGGACGGTGCTCCCGGTGCTTCCACCCCATCTCCCCCCCCCCCCCCCCTTACCGGACCCCTAACCCAGCCCCAGCCCACAGCTGACCACGCCAGCCAGCCAGCCTCATGGAGCACCCTGTGCCCCACTCGCCCAGGGAGCCTGGGGCACTCAGAGCCGTCTCATAGGACAGCCTCCCTCCCGGCTTCCCTCCGGGGCCTCCTGGTTCTGGGGCCTGGGGGAGGGCGCCTCGGACAGTGCTTTAGGGCAGTCGCAGCCGGGGAGCTGGGAAGGGCGAGGGCACTGTCTCGGGAAGGTCCCCCGGGCTGCGCTTTGCTGCCCAGGCGGCCCTCGGGCGAAGGGGTCAGTCACCCCATTCCAGGCCGTGGTTGGCTCATCTATAGAGTCGGCGCCTCACGCCTCACTCTTCGGCGATGACTAAAGAGGACAGTGCAGGTCTGCGGAGCACCTAGCCCAGCGCTGGCGCCCAGTGGGCACAGGCTGGCCACACCCCAGGCACCCAGCTTCCGACGGGCTGCAGGCCCAGGCTGCGGCCGCGTCCCCGAGGAGCACTGTGGGTTTCCGCCGCGTCCCCGGGCCTCTCCCCTCTCACCTTCGTGTCCTCCCCTCCCTCCAGGGCCTTGAATTTTGGCGGCATCGGGGTTGTCGTGGGCCACGAGCTGACTCATGCTTTTGATGATCAAGGTATGAGCTCCTTGGGGTTCCCTTCGCGGGGCGGGGGGGATCAGCTTCCCGGCCCCACTCCTCCTGCTTTTGCTTCTTTCACGTCTAAGCATCTTACTGAGCCCCAAGACAGAGGCTCTGGCTTCAAATCCTCCTGCCAATCGTATGAACTTTATATGAAATATATTTTATTGATTTTTTTCCAGAGAGGAAGAGAGAGGGATAGAGAGTCAGAAACATCAAGGAGAGAACCATCGATCAGCTGCCTCTTGCACACCCCCCACTGGGGATATGCCCGCAACCAAGTTGCATGCCCTTGACCGGAATCGAACCGGGGACCCTTCAGTCCGCAGGCTGATATCCACTGAGCCAAACTGGTTTCGGCAGATCGTATGAACCTTAGCAAGTCCCATTGTTTCCCCGGGAACTCTCTTTCGTTGTCTGTAAAGTGGGCGTGATGGCGATTGTGAGGACTGCCAGGCGCACCGTGGAGCACCCAGCCCCTGGGAGGTGTCCGGTCCTCGGGGGTGGGTAGTGAGTGGGAGCGTACGCTTGTCCACTGTTCCAGAGACTTCTCTGGTCTGGCCACAGCCAAAGGAGCTGAGG
Source organism: Pipistrellus nathusii (assembly GCA_963693515.1). NCBI lineage: Eukaryota > Metazoa > Chordata > Mammalia > Chiroptera > Vespertilionidae > Pipistrellus > Pipistrellus nathusii. The sequence continues at coordinate 11,503,766 of OY882859.1, read as the reverse complement.
TTCCCCTCCTCACGGACTAACATTCAGAATCCTCCTCGTTCCCTCTTGCCTGGGGGACCCCAAGGCCGAGACGTGGGAGGCAGGGCCTCGGGGGCTGTGGCGCTAGTGCCACTGGCTCCATTGACCCTTCCGGGGCTCAGGGTCAGCGGCCCTCAGCAGCCATCTCCCCAGCGCGGGTGGCCGACGGGAGGAGAGGTCCCCGTCCGCCGCCTCCCCTTGACCTGACCTCCCTCGGCCCCGCAGGGCGGGAGTACGACAAGGACGGGAACCTGCGGCCCTGGTGGAAGAACTCGTCCGTGGAGGCCTTCAAGCGGCAGACGGAGTGCATGGTGCAGCAGTACGGCAACTACAGCGTGAACGGGGAGCCGGTGAACGGCCGCCACACCCTCGGGGAGAACATCGCCGACAACGGGGGCCTCAAGGCGGCCTACCGGGTAAGAGGCCGCTCCCCAGCACGGCCCGGGCCGCCCAGGTCAGGGTCACCGCAGCCGCTCGGTGAGGCTCCTGGAGAGGGTGCCGGGGAAGGCAGCTGGCCCGGAGCTGGGCGCCCCTGAGGCTTTCTGCTCCTGAGTCCAGGCCGACAGAGAGACCCGGGAAAGGGCCTGGGCTGGACCCACGGGAGTCCTGCCTGTTCCTCCCGGGACACACACACACACACACACACACACACAAACACACGCCACTAATTCGGGAAGCAGCGGGCCCTGAAGGGACGGCAGGGCCATGGAGGCAGGTCCGGGAGTAAGTCTCCTGGCCGCCGAGCCTCGGTGTGCTTGGCCGAACCCTGCGTCCTGGGCTGCGACAGGTGACAGCTGGGCACGGCCTGATCCAGGGTGCGGTTCAGGGGTGGCAGCTGATCGGGTGGGCGTGACGACAGGCCCCGGGAGAATAAGAGGAGGCGGCATCTGTCAGAGCGGCCGCTGCCCCCTCCCCAGGCAGTCAGAGCAGAAATGCTAAGAGGCGCCGTTCACTTAGGCCTTACCGCGTACCCCAAACCTTTACGGGGGGGTCTCACAGCCCCCATTTGGCAGTTGAGGAAACAGCCCAGAAACGTCGGTCGCCATGTCAAGTGCACTGGTCAGTGCCTGTGCATTGCCGGCCTTCCCCCGCGTGCCCTGTTGTGGACACTGGGGTTTCCGTGGCAAGACACAGTCACCGCTCTCACAAAGTCCCCGTGGTGGTGGGACAGGGAGGGGACAGAAAGGCCATGCTCACCGAGACCAACAAGAGCGTTTCCAGCAGAGCTCTCGTGTCCAGAAGGGGGGAGGGGGTCTGGGACTGACATCTGAATGAAGACCTAAATGATGGGGAAGAGGCAGGGGAAGGAGAGTGAGTGCAGGGGCCACGAGGTGGACACACAGCCGGGCAAGTTCAAGGGCAGGAAGGGCAATGGGTGGAGGGAGAGCAGGGCCGAATGGGGGAGGGGAGGTTGGAGGAGCAGCTGGGCCCCGAGCAAGGGGCTTGGGTGTCGTTCTGGTTACAGGGGAGGTCGCTGCATGGTCTTTATTGTTTTTTATTAATATTTTGATTTTTTTTTTTTTTTTACAGAGAGGAAGGGGAGGGGTAGAGAGCTAGAAACATCGATGAGAGAGAAACATCGACCAGCTGCCTCCTGCACACCCCCTACCGGGGATATGCCCTCAACCAAGGTACATGCCTTTGACCGGAATCGAACCTCAGACCTTTCAGTCCGCAGGCCGACGCTCTATCCACTGAGCCAAACCGGTTTCAGCTCGCTGCATGGTCTTTAAATAGAGGAATGACGTGGGTCAATTCATCCTCTAAAACGGAGGTCAGCGAACCTCCAGACTGTGGGCCACACGCAGCCCTCAGCCGGGTTCTGTGAATATTGGGGGGCTGCAGCCAGGCCCACCCATCGCCACGTTGTCTGTGGCCGCGGTCACGCCACGAGGGCAGGACTGAGGGGTGGCAGCAGAGACTGGAACTGTTCACTCCCTGGCCCCTCACAGAGAAAGTCCGCCAGCCCCTGCTTTACAAGGACGGCTTGCTGGCTGTGTGGGGAGGGGGTTGGAATTGGGCTGGTTTGAGTCAAGAAGCCGAGTGAGAACGCCATGTGAGGCTGTCCAGGCAGGAAATGGGAGGGAGCACTGGGAAGTGTGAGGAGTGGCCAGATTGGGGTGTTTGCTTTGATTGGAAGAAGCATCAGAGGAGTTCTGGAGTTTGGACCTCAATACCACTGTGTGTGCGTGTGTGCATGTGCGTGTGCGTGTGCGCGTGTGCGTGTGTGTGCGTGCGTGTGTGTGTGTGTGTGTGTGTGTGCCCTTTCGTTCTGTCTGTGCCGTGTTAAGTTGGAGATGCATCTTGGAGGTCCAGCGAGGGTAGTTGCATTGGAGGGCCTTTGACATGAAGCTGGTATTTAAAGCCCCCGGGTTGAATGTACTCGCCTCAGAAGGAGGGCAGGTAAAGAATAAGGTGACCATGCCAAAACCGGTTTGGCTCAGTGGATAAAGCATCGGCCTGCAGACTGAAGGGTCCCAGGTTCGATTCCCGTCAAAGGCATGTACCTTGGTTGTGGGCACATCCCCAGTAGGGGGTGTGCAGGAGGCAGCTGGTCGATGATTCTCTCTCATCGATGTTTCTAACTCTCTATCCCTCTCAATTCCTCTCTGTAAAAAAAAAAAAAAGCAATAAAATATATTTTTTTAAAAATAAAGTTTAAAAATAAGGTGACCAGACATCCCACTTTTGGCGGGACAGTCTCGATTTCTAACAATTTGTCCCACGTCCTAGGGTGTTTTAAAAAAAGTTCCGATTTTTCGAAAAATCAGGACTTTTTTTTAAAACGCCCTGGGACACGGGACAAATTGTTAGAAATCGGGACGTCTGGTCACCCTCGTAAAGAAGCCAGCGCCCCTGGGCTGAGCTGGGCCGGCAGAGCTGACGCCCGACCTCAGAAGCCAGCTCTCGGGCTGAACCTCCTCGCGGGCCCCTCCGCCGCCCCTGCTGGCGTCCGGCGCTGAGCGCTCTCTCCTCCAGGCCTACCAGAACTGGGTGCAGCAGAACGGCCCCGAGCAGACGCTGCCCACGCTGGGGCTCACCAACGACCAGCTCTTCTTCCTGGGGTTCGCGCAGGTGAGTGCGTGAGGAGGAAGCCAGACCCGGCTCCTCCCCGCTCCGTCCCGGGAGCTCCGAGGGCCAGAGGGAGAGCCCCCCGGGCCATCCCATCGGGCGTCCGGGGCAGCTGCCCGGGAGGGGCGGCCAGGCGTGCTAGCGAAGGGACTGCTGCCTCCGGTGGGTGAGCGGACAAGGTGGCCACGGAGGGCCCTTCTGGCTCTGGGTTCCAGAAGTTTCTTCCACTCAGTATGCACCCAGCTGTCCCTTGAGCCGGCGGCATTCAGCGTAGAGCCTTCCCTTGGCACTCGGCGCTGCCAGGCCTTCGGGCAGTTGTTCTGTCCAGGAAGTGAGTGACGTGGGCTCAATCCAATTTTCAGGATGGCTTGGGGGCCAAATGCTCTGTTCAGATGAGACCTAGGGGAGCAGCCGAGGATGCTGGGATGGGGACACGCCGTCCGCTCTCCCTCTCTGGGCCCCCTGGCCGGCCTTCCTGACCCAGGCTCCTAGGACCAGGCGGGGGCTCCTTGCTCTGCTGTAGAACACGGGGCAGTCGGCCGCCTCCGGGCCCGCAGTGACCCTCCCCCCCCTCCCTTTCCCCCCACCAAGGTCTGGTGCTCCGTCCGCACGCCCGAGAGCACACATGAGGGCCTCATCACGGACCCCCACAGCCCCTCCCGCTTCCGGGTCATCGGCTCCGTCTCCAACTCCAGGGAGTTCTCGGAGCACTTCCACTGCCCGCCCGGCTCGCCCATGAACCCGCGTCACAAGTGCGAGGTCTGGTGAGGGGCGAAGAGAGAGCCGCGGCGGAGCCACGGGCTGCCCCCTCCGTGCCCCCAGCCCCCCTGGCCGCCCGGGCCCCCCGCCCCGCACTGGAGGGTTTTTGGCTGGAACTGAGCTGTGACGGGGGTTCTCAGCATCATGTGAGACGTGGTCCCCCGGGGAGACCCTGTCACCCCGGCCCCACGCGCGCACACCCACTCTGATGGGCATTTGGGTGTCAGGCCGGCTGCTCGCCAGGCCTGGGCCCCACGCTGACAAGGGCGGCGGGCACAGCCCCACGCCCACACCCGGCGCCAGATACGCCACAGATGCCACTGTGTCAAATGCTTTACGGATATATTTTTGGGAAAACTATTTTGTAAACCTTGTGGAATACACTGGAAATCTTCAGGGAGATGCTACATCTAAAACACTTTTTTTTTTTTTTTTTTTTTTTTTAAGGAGAGGATTGGTATATTTATTATGTTCTGTGTTTCTAAATAACCTGTGGACGAGGGAAGCCCCACTGACAACCCCTCCCCCTGCCTCCCTGGCTCTGAGGCTGAGCTCAGGCAGCCATGCCCGGGCCCCTGAGCGGGCCTTCAGCCCCGGGATACACGGTGGCCGCCCCCATCGCCTGGCTTGGGGAGGAGGGGCCTGGGGCCAGCCAGGAGGGGGCCGGCTCGGGGAGGCCCAGCTCATGGGCACACCCATCTTGGCGCCCCTGACTGTCCCCAGAGCCTGGCAGTGGGAACGCCAGCGAGAAAGGTCTGATCCCAAAGTCGCAGCAGGAGGCCGAGGGCTGTCGCAGCAGGAGGCCAGGGCAGGCCCTCGAACCCAATCGGGTGCCCACGCGCCTGGATCTGGACCACAGGACCCTGTGACCACCCCTCCTCCCCATCAGATGTGCTCTCCTGTGCTCTTCTCATCCCTCTTTTGTCACCCCCCGCCCCCATATCTGTCCTGGGAGCCTGCTGCCTCTCCAGCTTCCCACCCCCGCCACTACCTTACCCTCCCTCTGAGCTCCTTACCCTTCCCACCCCCGCCACTACCTTACCCTTCCTCCACCCCTGCTGGACCTGGCTCCCGGCCACCGCCCTCCCACCCTCCATTCTCTAGTGCCTTATGGAGGCTCTGACCCTGGATGCACCCCAGGGGGACAGCCCCTTACCCCCGGGGCCCCTTGGCCTCCTCAGCGAAGCCCCCAAGTGTCCTGACCGGAACACAAGGCCATACCCCCCACTCCTGGTGCCCCCCGAGCTGCTTCCCACCAGCACCGAAGCTCTGCCTCCAGGCCAGTGCACGGGGTCAGGGCCAGGAGCCCCTGACTTGCCCCGAGCACCGCCCCACCCACAGCCCCGTGGGCTGAACCCAGACACTCCTTGTAGCTATCTGGACTCCTTCTTGGGAAATGCTTTCAGCCATGGGAGGCTGTGAGGGGGGCGTCCCCCAACCCGGTCAGGCCGAGGCCGCGGTTCAGAAGCCCCCAGAGGGACCTCATTGGAGCCCCGTGCTGGCCATCCAGGGAAGCAGTGCCTGGGAGCGAGCAGGAGCAGCCGGTGCCCTCCTACCAGGTGCCCGCCTGCAGCAGCCCAGGCCGCCTGGCAGGCCCCGCCCCGCCGGCACTCGCCTGGCCCAGGAGGCCAGGCCCTCCTTGCCCAGCAGAAGCCACAGCTCAGCCACTGCCTCGCCCTCCTTCCCACCAGCCCAGAGCTGGTTCTAGCCTCACAAGCAACTGCCCTGGGAGCTTGTCAGAGGAAAGCTCAGACAGGAGCAGAGCAGGCTGCCCAGTCCTGCTCCCTCCCTGCCCGCCGGCCTTCCCTGCGGCCTGGTGTCTGTCAGCACCCAGGCCTGGGACCTCCCAGCCCAAGCCAGTGTCCCAGAGCTGAGGGCCAGCCAGAGGGCCTGTCATTGGCACTCACTGCTCCCTGGTGCGCTGTGAGTGTGGGGGTGGGGGAACAGGGGGGGACCCCGCCCCTGAAGCCCAGGGAGCCCTGAGGCTGGCTTGTCTGCAGGTACATGGACGTGGGTTTGGGGCTGGGAATCTGGTTTTTGTATTCTTAACGTTTTGTGCTACTGTAGTTCTGGTGTAGCACTATTGTAACTGAAATAAAGTACTTGTACCGTGGGCCACCTGACTGCGTGTGTGACTTCTCAGGGTGACGTGTGATGGGTGGGCTATGGGAGGGCACACACACACACACACACACACACCCCCGCCCCGTGTCATCAAGGCCAGCTGCACCTCCTCCCAGAGCAAAGCCCCGGACCCTGACGCATGCCAGTGGCCACACAGGCTGAAGGAACAAGAGGGCGGCTTTTTGTTCCTGCAGAGGTGGGTCCTCCCGGCATTCCTGTTTCCCAAAGACCGCATGGACAGGCTCCTCCCACTTCCCTGCTGGGGAGCCCCCACCCGCTTTCCCTCCTCCTCGTCCTCCCTTGTTAGCAATAGACCTTCCCACAACTCCTGCATGTCCCTCCTCAAGCCTGCACGAAAATCCAGCCGGTCCTTAGGGGTTTACCCTGCAGTGAAGAATGGGAAACAGGCCAAAACCGGTTTGGCTCAGTGGATAGAGCGTCAGCCTGTGGACTGAAGGGTCCTGGGTTCGATTCTGGTCAAGGGCATGTACATTGGTTGCGGGCACATCCCCGGTGGGGGGCGTGCAGGAGGCAGCTGGTCGATGTTTCTCTCTCGTCGACGTTTCTAGCTCTCTGTCACTCTCCCTTCCTCTCTGTAAAAAATAAATAAAATATATTTTTTTAAAAAATATAAAAGAATGGAAAACAGGCCAAAACCGGTTTGGCTCAGTGGATAGAGCATTGGTCTACAGACTCAAGAGTCCCAGGTTCGATTCTGGTCAAGGGCATGTACCTTGGTTGCGGACACAATCCCAGTAGGGGGTGTGCAGGAGGCAGCTGATTAATGTTTCTCTAACTCTTCCTCTCCCTTCCTCTCTGTAAAAACTCAAAAAAAAAAAAATTTTGAAAAGAAAAAAAAGAATGGGAAGCACTTGTAAGACATAACTTGAGAACCACTGGGAAATGTGTGCGACCTGTCCTAGTGACTGGGTAGGCCAAGGCGCTGTCAGGTCCAGAGCTGCGGAAGGAAGGGAGGGAGGGATTAGAGAAGGCTCTAAACGTGGGAGAATTGGGCGCAGTGATTACTCCGTTGAGAAATGGGGGAGACCTTTACAAAGAAAACTGTAAAGCTGGAGAATGTTACAGATTAGGGAGCCAGAGAACCTGAACAAATGCAGGTGAATACCCCGATCACGGATGGAAAGGCTCCCTATCACAAAAGACGCCATCTCCCCCAAATTAACCTGTCATTTCGGTGTACTCTCAACCGACAACGCTGAGTTAATTTTTCACGGGACTCGAAAGCAGACTCGCTGGAAGAGAAGATGCACCATGGCCAAGGCAGAAAGAACAGCGAGTGAGCTGGCCTTTCCAGACTGTCACAAAGCTGCAGGGAGTAACGCAGTGCGGTGCTGGCGTGCGAACAGAGACACTGGACAGCTGGCACAGATTAGGGAGCCAGAGACAATTCTCCGTGTCTGTGGGACTTCGTGTAGGATCAAGGGGGCCCTTCAAATCGGCTGAGAAATAAAGAACCATTAAATAAGTGGTGTTAGGATATCCACGTGGGAAAAACAAAAGAATCTAGAGCCTGCCTCCCTCACACAGTTCTCACACACGTTGTTCACAACAATAAATTCTACATATCCTAGGGAACTAACAGTGTGAAAACCATAGAAGTCTCACAGCATACAGGGTGAGGCAAAAGTAGGTTACAGTTCTGGGTACATGAAATTATTGTGTTATTTTTAAAAAATATATATATATTTTTTATTTTGTACAGAGAGGAAGGGAGAGAGAGAGAGAATTAGAAACATCGATGAGAGTCATCGATCAGCTACCTCTTGTACACCCCTACTGGGGATATGCCCGCAACCAAGGTACATGCCTTTGAATAGAACCCGGGACCCTTCAGTCCCCAAGCCGACGCTCTATCCATTGAGCCAAACCGGTCTCGGCAAATTATTGTGGCCTGGTGCACAAAATTCATGCACGGGGGGAGGGTGGGGGGGAATGTCCCTCAGCCTGGCCTGCGCCCTCTCCAATCTGGGACCCCTCAGGGAATGTCTGACTGCAGGTTTAGGCCCAACATCCCTCTAGCAATCTGGGACCGTTGGCTTCTAACTGCTCACCTGCCTGCCTGCCTGATCGCCCCTAACCACTCTGCCTGCTGACCTGCTCCTTCCCCTACTGTCCTCCCACCAGCCTGCTCACCCCGACTGCCCCCCCTTGCCGGCCTGATCACCTCCAACTGCCCTCCCCTCCTGGCCTGATGGCCCCCTAACCACCTCTGCCTTGGCCCCACCACCATGGACTTTGTCTGAAAGGTCTTCTGATCTAATTAGCATATTACCCTTTTATTAGTATAGAAGATTTCATTATTTTCCAAATGAATAACTGTAACCTGTATCACAGAATGTGTTAAAACTATGGGTAGGCAAACCTGTCTTTAACAAAACAAATGAAAGGAAAAAAATATGGAAATTTAATACATTTTATTTACTTATTGATTTTTTACAGAGAGGAGGAGAGAGGGATAGAGAGCTAGAAATGTCGATGAGAGAGAAACATCCCTACTGGGGATGTGCCCGCAACCAATGTACATGCCCTTGACCAGAATCGAACCCGGGACCTTTCAGTCCGCAGACCGACGCTTTACCACTGAGCCAAACCGGTTTTGGCGGAAATTTAATACATTTTAATACATGTGAAAGAGAGCAAAATATTTAAGAAGAAATACAAAAGGACAAAAAAAAATTCAGAAAGATGATCTCACTAATAATATGAGCAATATATTTAAAACCACAATGAGGTAATAGTTTTCACCCTCAGATTGGCAAAAATGGAGTTTGATATTGTGTTGCTGAGGATGTGGGAAACCGGGCACTGTCCCTCACTGCCAGGCCCATATTGGGAATTCATTGCATTAAAAGGCAATCACCAGGGCTTTGTGCTGCGAGGGAAATGCTGTCTTCCTGATTTCTTGACTCGTCCCCCCACCCCCACTCACACCCCTGCCCCTTTTCTCTTAAGCCCCCTCTCCACCGCTTTCTGAGTGCACAGGCTTGCGGCAGCACACACGGGAGTTCTGTTGGACTCTGAGTTATTTCTCTACTTCAGGTAATTTCAAGTTCATGTGGTTTTATTTTCTCTCTGTGTTGATTTACATTCATGGCTTGATTCCCCGTCAGGGCACATGCTTTCCAGTGGAGGGCGTGCAGGAGGCAGCCAATCAGTGATTCTCCTTATCATTGCTTCTCTCTCTCCCTTCCTTTCTCAATTTTTTTTTTTTAAGAGATAGTATGAAAACTGGTGAAGGGGCACGGCAATGTCAGGGGGGTGGGGGGAATCACTCTCAGGCTGCCCAGTACCTAAGCTAAAATAGTTAACAACAACAACAACAACAAAATAGTGAACGCCAATGGGGCATAGTAGCTACAAGCAGCACCAGCGACACGGAAGTCTGGAGAGTGTGGACAGGGCAGCCTTGAGAAGCACTGATCCTTGGGGAGCACCAGTTTATGGTGTAAAGATGACACCCTTGTGGATGTGGTAGTGAAAGGAAAGAATCCTAAAAAACAGCAAACCCGAAACCGGTTTGGCTCAGTGGATAGAGCATCAGCCTGCGGACTCAGGGGTCCCAGGTTAGATTCTGGTCAAGGGCATGTACTTGGGTTGTGGGCACATCCCCGGTGGGGGGCGGGTGTGGGGGGCTGATCGATGTATCTGGCTCTCTATCCCTCTCCCTCTCTGTAAGAAATAAATAAAAAATATTTTAAAAAAAGAATCCTAAAAAACAAACAAAAGCCAATTTCCCCCCTCCCCTCTCTCCACCATTCATGAGGAACAGCCCGGTGGACAGCAGAGGGCGCACTTGTGTGGGAGCTTTTTTCTTTATTGATTAAGGTATTAAATATGTGTCCTTATCTCCCTATACTCCCCCCACGCCCCCACTCACGCCTTCACCCCCTGGTGTCTGTGCCCAGTGGTTAGGCTTATATGCATACAAGTCCTTTGTTGATCTCTGTGTAGGAAGTCTTGTCCGTGAATGAACGGAACCAGAAAGGGCAGATCACATGCATTCAAAACTTCCGTTAGAAAATAAGTGTAATTCAGAGCATCTCAACTGATAAAAATTCTCCCTCAGAAAATCAAGCATAAAGCTGAAGAAAACTGCCGGACAGAAATCGATAATATATTTGGACACAAAGAAAACATTAGCAGGTTCCACCATGTAAAATCCATGTTCTCTTACCAAATGCAGTATGACTGGACATTGGAAACAGAAAAAGCCTAGCCAGCACGGTTCAGTGATTGAGCATCGACCTATGAACCATGGTCACAGTTCAGTTCCTGGTCGGGGTTACGGACTCAATCCCCATGGTGGGGTGTGCAGGAGGCAGGTGATTCTCTCTTAAAAAAAAAATTATATATATATATATATATATATATATATATATATATATATATATATTATTGATTTTTTACAGAGAGGAAGGGAGAAGGATAGAGTTAGAAACATCGATGAGAGAGAAACGTCGATCAGCTGCCTCCTGCACACCCCCTCCTGGGGTTGTGCCCACAACCAAGGTACATGCCCTTGACCAGAATCGAACCTGGGACCTCACAGTCCACAGGCCGACACTCTTATCCACTGAGCCAAACCAGTCAGGGCGGCAGGTGATTCTCATCATTGATGTTTCTTTCTCTCGCTCCCTCTCCTTTCCTCGATGAAAGTGTATTAAAAAAAATGTTGAGAACCTACTATGTGTTAGGAATTGTGCTAGGTGCTGGGACTATAGCATTGAAGGTCAAGCAATTGCCATTGTAAAGAGCTCTCTCCACCCGGAAGTGCAGGGAAATACACAGTGTCACGGAGGAAGTCCCCTCGAGCTGAGGCTTGAAGGCTAAGCAGGAATTTCCCAAGGGAAGGGCACACCAGGCAGAGGAGACAGCACATGTTACGGACAGCTGAGTTCGGGAGAAGCTTAAACATATAAACAAGCAACTGACAGGTCAGTGAGGCTGGAGATGAGGGAGAAGGAGGGCGGAGAGACAGGCAGTGGCCCCTGGCAGAGTCCTTTGGGCCATAAGGAGGACTGCCTGGGCTTTCTCCTCAAATCCATGGGAAGCCTTTGGTGAGTATAAGCTGGGAAGTGACATGGATCAACTTTGGGTTTTTAAAAAGAGGTTCTGCTGCCTGTGCAGAGACTGGATTGCAGGAGGGCTGGAGTGGAAGCGAGATAAGTCAGGACGCAGAAAAAAAGGGGAGCATGATACATCCGGGGCAGCAGAGAGCCTGCACAGGAGGGAGGGTGGGGGAACATGTACCATTTCCATTTCCTTCCCCAATGCAAAAACCCAGACTGGGGAGGGGGTTTGCCAGTAGTTCCAGCAAGTCGGTTCTTTCTAGTTTTAAGATATGTCCAGCAGAGGGCGCAAACCCCTAAGGAGACGCTTGGAATCAGCCTAAATCCACTTCCCTGCAACCGAATTCTGGGACTCAAGGCCGCCCCAGGGGAGTCCCCTCCCCTGCCCAGTTAGAGGGCTGACAGGAACCAGCCTTCAGTTCCTTCGGAGTTTTGTGAGAAGGCAGCGTGTAAACCTGAAGAAATCCTGGACTGGCAGCCTGAAATGTGAGTTTTAGTACCTTCCCCACAGCTCCCTGATGTACACGAGTTTCTCCACCTGTTCGAGCCCTCAATCTCTGCAAGAGGGAGCTAACAGCTCCTGCCACAGTTTCCCCTTTTGCTCCTCCATCTGGCCCCGGCCCTGCGCCCTCATTTCAGAAAGAGGCTGTGTATGGCAGGGGCTCAGAGCTTGGTGTTTGAGATCCAGGTCCCACTCTGAGCCCCAGTGTCCATCTCTGTCCAGTGAAAACCCGAACACACCTGTGCATGGCTGCTAATTAAGGGATTGCCCGTAGTCGCTGGCACAACATCATTGCTTAATGAGTTTTGTTATTCAGATAGAAATTTGACTCACGTTCGTTAAGTGCTGACTTAATGAATCTCCAGGCCTGGGGCTTGCAATCCTTTTTGCAGCTTTTGGCAAGATTCCTTCCCTTCTTTGAGCCCCAGGTTCTCCAGCAGAAAAGGAGGGGATTCGATTAGATCGGCTCCTCCTTAGAAGCCATTCCAGCGCTGACACTCCAGGCTGCTTCCGTCTTTCTCCCACTCACCTCCCCCTTCCCTTCCTTTCTTCCATTGATCTATCATTCGTGCAACGGTGATGATTATGGACCATCTACTACAGCGTTCCAGGTGCAGGAAACAAAACAGGGGCACACCACCGGGGGCCAGACTGTGGCAAGCGGGTTTAGACAAAGCCTCCTTTGTCCTCTCCCCCAGCAATCAATCCTCGCAGGTTATTCCACGTTTGGAACAGAAAGAGAGAAAAAAAAATGTGCCAAGAGTTTATTTCTGTGCATCTCCGTGTGGCTGTGTACACACACACATATTTATATATAACATTTGCAGCAGCGTTGTCATGGGAACCCTTTTTCGGTGTCTCTGGCCAGGAGGGACGCCTGTGCGTGCGGGAGCTTTGATGGAACACCACCCCCCCCCCCCCCCCGCATGCACTTCTGTGTGGCGCCAGGGCCTGCTGGGAGAGTCACCCCCAGAGCCTTTGTGGGCCCTTTTGATCATGGCTGCCCGTGCTCCTCCTTGATCTTGTCGGATGTGAGTGGATTTGACGGAGGGAACTGAATGTCAAGCTCAGTGACTGGCAGAGTAAGATCCTCTGGGACATGTGCCAGCTAGGAGGGTGGATAGGCCAGCTTGGGTTTTTTTTGTCTTTTTAAACCTGGATTTAGGAATACTGAAGGCGTTGGGGAAGACTTGGATGAAAAGACCACAGCAGCCAGGGAGTGTATTTTCAGACATGACAGCTGCAGCAGCAGCTTTTGAACTTGGTAGGCAGTGCCAGGGCGGGGAGGGGGCAGAATGCCAGCGAGAGGGCGGCAAGGGACTCACTCTTCCCCGAGCAGCCACTCGGGGCCTGGCTGTGTCCGGGGTGCTGTGCGTATGGCTCTCCTGTGACCCTCCGATCCACCCTCTACGATACACACCGTGGTTCTTAGCAGGAAACTGGGATTATAGGGGGAAAGTGGGCAAGCCAGAAGTGACAAAGCTGGCATGCAAACCCAGGTTGGGCCTGACTCCAGAGCCGGGCTTTACCCACGACATCGCGCCCCTGGACCACTTCAGCGGCCGGGTTCCGCTCACTTCCAGGCCAGGAGTCGCGGTGAGGGGCAGCCAGGAATGGCAGTCCAGGAATTCAAGTCTCCACAAACCCCCAATCACTGTGAGTGGCTCGGAGGAGGGCCAGATAGAACCTATGGAAATAGGACCTCCACTTTGAGAACAGAGAGGTTACATGTTTTGCCCAAGACCACACAGCGAATGACCTGAGATTTGAACCCAGGGAGCCTGGTTCCAGAGCCTGAGCTCTTAACCACAGAGGTTTTCTGGTCTGAGAATTAGTCCCACGCGTGTGGGGTTCCATGGTCAGCCATGTGGACACAAAGAGGGTCAGGTGTGTGAGAGAGAGGAGTGGACAAGAGAGGGAAGAAACCCCCACTTACCGACGATCTCCCGTGTGCCCAGGACTGTGCCATCCCGCAGGTCTGCCAGGACACGGGAACCACCCTCATCCCCTTCACCCCGAAGAGGGAAGTCAAGGCCCAGGAGGTAGAAGCCAGCAGCGCTGCCCTGGGCCCTTCTCTCCCACTTTCTCCTGGGAGCAGGGAGCTCCTGTTTGGAGGACTCCACTCCCCCCGCGATAGAGGCTGCTCCCCCAAACCCACCACAGTAGGGTTACCCTCAGTCACATCCATCCCGCAACTATTTACAAAGCGCCTCCCGTGTGCCAGACTCAGCCCGGGCACTGGACACGCAGCAACGACTGTGCCACGGTCCCTGCCGCCCGGAGTTTCCTTTCTAGCAAGAAACGGCCACGGCATCGTTAGCACAAAGTGGCCTTGAGGGAAGCCACGGGCCTGGTTGACATTTATTTTTTTTATTTTTATTTTTTTTAAATATATTTTATTGATTTTGTACAGAGAGGAAGGGAGAGAGATAGTTAGAAACATCGATGAGAGAGAGTCATCGATCAGCTGCCTCTTGCACACCCCCCACTGGAGATCTGCCCGCAACCAAGGTATATGCCCTTGACCGGAATCGAACCCGGGACCCTTCAGTCCCCAAGCCGACGCTCTATCCATTGAGCCAAACCGGTCCCGGCATGGTTGACATTTATTTGACGGGGGGACTTCTTGACATTTTGGCCAAGAATGTAACATTGTGCTTTTGACATGCTGTGGCGTGAAATGAAAGTGGTTTCTGCTTTCTTTATGTTCAGAGAGCAAGTTGTAAAACTTTGCTCCGAGTTATTTCCAGCTCCATGGAAGAGGTAAGTCCACGAATATTTATTGAAAATGTACTGTGTGCCAGGTACAAGGCTGGGTAAGCCCCTTCCCAGTGCAGCGTGATAGAATTACAAGAAAATAATGTCCCAGCACGAAAGAAGCAGAAAGCAGGCAGCGATTAAATCTAGGGAACCTGCCCCGCTGGTGTGGTTCAGTGGTTAGTGTGGACCTATGAACCAGGAGGTCAGTTTGACTCCTGGTCAGGGCACATGCCTGGGTTGTGGGGCGTGCAGGAGGCAGCCAATCGGTGATTCTCTGTCATCATTGATGTTTCTATTTCTCTTCCTCTCCCTTCCTCTGTGAAATCAAAGTATATTTTAAAAAGTAAATCTGGGGGATGAGGCAGGGAATTAAGGGAAGGTGGTCTCCTAAAACGATGGTTGAGCTGGGCTTTGAAGGATGAATAGGAGCTCCCTAGGCCATCCGGGAGCAGCACACACTCCACGTGCAGGGAAGGGTGTATGGAAAGATGTGAGACATGAACAGGCGTGGCCTTTTGGGGTGCGTGTCTGTGGGGAAGTGGAGGGAACTGAGGGTGCAGAGACTGGTAAGAACCCTGGCTGAGGAACTCGGTCTCCAGCCAGTCCCTACTTACCCTGCATAAGGGTGAAAACCAAGCATCTTCACATTTTCTTTCTTAAAAAAAAAAAAAAAAAAAAAAAAAATATATATATATATATATATATATATATATATATATATATATATTATTGATTTTTTACAGAGAGGAAGAGAGAGGGATAGTTAGAAACATTGATGAGAGAGAGAGACATCAATTAGCTGCCTCCTGCACACCCCCCACTGGGGATGTGCCTGCAACCAAGAAACATGCCCTTGACCGGAATCGAACCCGGGACCTTTCAGTCCGCAGGCCGATGCTCTATCCACTGAGCCAAACCGGTTTCTGCCATCTTCACATTTTCAATTCAAGTGAAGAAAAGGGTAGGGGTGAAAGCATATTGCCAAATCTGGGAAACTGGAAATGTTCATTTGCAGAATTAACTCTAAATTGCTGCTATTTTCATCGCGTGCCATTGAGAAAGACGAGCACAGCAGCCAGGTGTCTGCAGCAGGAGCAGGCCAGGCTAGGCCGGGCTGGCGGGCTGGCTCCCACGGAGATCATCGGAGCCAGTGGGGGGCCAGGCACCAGCTGTGGGCATCTGGAATTCCAGCTTCCTCTCCCGGTCACCGGATAGGGGGAAATCAGAGTCCAGCGTTTTCCCAAGGCAGCCAACTTGGCGGGGTGAGTCCATGGCATCGGGCTTGCAAAGGGCCCAGGGAAGGCTGGGCCACCCAAGGTAGACAGATGTGGTTTCCAGATTCAAGATGGGATGGGCGGTCATTGTGGGAAGGCCCTTGGTTTAGAGAGAGCTGGCAGGGAGAACTTTCCCCGGGCAGGCCCAGGGGCAGATCTCAGCAATGGGGGACTCAGTAGATTTGGTGTGCAGGGGGAGGGGGTGGTGGCGTTATGCGAACAAGGCCTGGGACAGGCAAGGTCAACAAAGGCTGCCTTGCCTCCTGGCCAGCAGCCACCTCCTGAACAAGTTGGGTGATCAGTCAGACACGGGAGGAAGGAAGTCCTGTAGGGATTCGCCTGTGATGTGCAGACAGCAGTACTCAGAGCTCCAGGGAGGTGTTTTGTGGATTAAATGAGTTATTACCTGCAAAGGGCTTTGCCCAAGGCCTGGCACATAGTGGGTGCTCAGTAAATCTTAGCTATTGTGGGTTTTTGTGTGTGTGTGTGTGTGTATGTTTTGTTTTAAACAGCCAGACACACTAACGGTTGGTTTCTGTTTGCTAGTTTATTGAATTCTCACAACAGCTCTAGGAAGTAGGAGTGAATAGGTTTTTTAAAAATTGTTTCTTAGCCGAAACCAGTTTGGCTCAGTGGATAGAACGTCAGCCTGCGGACTGAAGGGTCCCAGGTTCGATTCCGGTTGGGGACATGTGCCTTGGTTGCGGGCACATCCCTGGTAGGGGGTGTGCAGGAGGCAGTTGATCAGTGTTTCTCTCTCATCGATGTTTTTAACTCTCTATCTCTCTCCCTTCCTCTCTGTAAAAAAATCAATGAAATATAAAATAAAATAAAAAAATTAAAAATTGTTTCTTATAGTTGAGGAAACTGAGGCTCAAGGTACATATGTCACTTGCTCAAGGTACGTAGTTAAAAATGGCAAAGTTGGAAGCTTCTACAAATCCACAAAAGTAAAAAACCGATGTGCAATGGATTTGAAAAGATATTTCTCTAAAGAGGGTATCAAATGGTCAAGAAGCTCCTGAGGAGATGCTAATCATTAGGGAAATGCAAATCAAAACTACACAATGCTGTACCATTTCAAACACATTAGGATGGCAGCTATAGAAAGATGGGAAAAAGGGAGGGAGGGAGGGAAGAAGGGAGGGAGGGAGGGAAAAACAAGTGTTGGTAAAGATGTGGAGAAACAGAAACCTTTGTTCATTGCTGGGGAGGAGGGGGCTGTAAAATGGTGCAGCCATGGTGAAAACAGTATGACAGGCCCTAAAAAGTTAGAGTATTAACCATATGACCCACAAAAAAAAGAACTTGAACAGATACTTGTGCACCCATGTTCACAGTAGCCAAAAAGATGGGAAGAATTCAGATGTCCATTGCTATGTGCATAGATAAACAAGATGTGGCGTATCCATCTGATGGATTTTTATTCAGTCTTAAAAAGGAATTAAGCCAGGCTCAGCGGTTGAGTATTGACCTACGAACCAGGAGGTCACAGGTTTGATTCCAGGTCAGGGCACATGCCTGGGTTGCAAGCTTGATCCCCAGTAGGGGGCGTGCAGAAGGCAGCTGATCCATGGTTCTCCCTTATCATGGATGTTTCTATTTTTCCCTTTCCCTTCCTCTCCAAAATCAATAAAATAAAAAAAATAAAAAAAGGAATTAAGTTCTGATACATGGCAAGGTAAACTAACCTTAAAAACATTATGCTAGCCCTAGCTGGTTTGGTTCAGTTCATAGACTGTTGGCCTGCAGACTGAAGGGTCCCGGGTTCAATTTTGGTCAAGGGCACATCAACCTTTTGGGCTTGATCCCCAGTAGGGGGCATACAGGAGGCAACCAATTAATGATTCTCTCTCTCTCTTTTTAAATATATTTTTATTGATTTCAGAGAGGAAGAGAGAGGGGAGAGAGAGAAACATCACTGATACGATAGAATCATTGATTGGCTGCCTCCTGTATGCCCCACACTGGGGATTGAGCCCACAACCTGGACATGTGCCCTTGACTGGAATCAAACCTGGAACCCTTTAGTCCGCAGGCTGACACTTGATCCACTGAGCCAAACCGGTTATATATATATATATATCTCCCTGGTTAAAGGCTCAGTCCTAAGTGCAGGGTGTCACCTGTGCCTCTGACAGACTAACTGGCTGCAGATTAGAGGTTCCCAGGCCCCTCCTTGGGTTGGGTTAATTGGCTAGAGTGGCTCACAGAACTCAGAGAAACATGTTACTAACGAGGTCACAGGTTTATTGTAAAAGGAAATGACTCAGGAACAGCCAGAGGGAAGAAACTCAGAGGACAAGGTGCAGGGAAAAGGGGGCAGAGCCTCCGTGCCCTCTCCCAGGCCCTCGGTGATGTGCTCACCAACCAGGAAGCTCTCAGAACCCCGTCCTCTTGGGGTTTTATGGAGGCTTCCTTACATAGTCGTGATTGCTGAAATCATTGGCCGTTAGAGTCCGAACTCCATCGCCAGCCCCTCTTTCCCTCCCATAGGCCAGTGGTCGGCAAACTCATTAGTCAACAGAGCCAACTATCAACAGGACAACGATTGACATTTCTTTTGAGAGCCAATTTTTTTAAACTTAAACTTCTTCTAACGCCACTTCTTCAAAATAGACTCTCCCAGGCCATGGTATTTTGTGGAAGAGCCACACTCAAGGGGCCAAAGAGCCGCATGTGGATCTCGAGCCGCAGTTTGCCGACCACTGCCATAGATTAATGGGTGGGACTGAAAGTTCCCTGTAATCAATCACGTGGTTGGATCCCCGGGCCAATACCGCCCCCACATACACCCCCCCCACACACACACATACACACACCCCTCCCACCAGGACCTACAGATTCTCCAAGTCACCCCATTAATGTGACAAAAGACACGTTTTATTCCAACTGAGAAGGGAAGACAACAGGGGACTCTGAGCCAAGATGTGACACGATCTTAATGTTTTAATGTAAATAATTATGGGGAACCCTGGCTGGTTTGGCTCAGTGGAAGGATCTCGGGTTTGATTTCAGTCAAGGGCACGTAAGTTGGTGGCAGGCTCGGATCCCTAGCTCCCATTAGGGCGCATGCAGGAGGCAATCAATTGCTGTGTCTCTCTCTGTCTCTCCCCCTCCCTTCCACTCTCAATGGAAATACATTGTGTGAGGATTAACAACAAATGTATAGGGAGCACTTACCTTGAAGGTGCTATCACCTCCTTCTCTTCCCCATCAGATGTGGTCTCCGCTTCCTCTCCAGGAGCCCGCACAGCACTTGGCTGTCACTCCATAAACGTTTGGTAAGTGATCTATGAGACTGGCTGTGACCCCAGAGGGAGCCATGCAGGGGAGGAAGGGCCAATGCCATCGGCAGGAGGGGGGGGGGGTTGGGGGTGGGAAAGACCAGGGGGAGTGGCACCCTACTTCCTGATGGGCCAATGCTGTCAGATGGAGAAACACCGCTGCCCAGCAGTGAAGGCAGGTACTGATTCAGTGAATTTCAGTCCTGGTTCTGCTGCCCACTTGCTGTATGACCTTGAGAGAATCCTTCCCTATTTCTGGGTTCTATCCCTAACCCCCGGTAAGGTCACCCCTACACCATCCTCAGTCCTGACTAGACGCTATTATAGCATCTTGGTGAGGGCTGGGGTCACCTCCAGCAACACGGAGGAAGGGAGAACCATTACCCACCCCGCAGGCAAAGGGGTAGGACAGTGCGGCCCAGGAGAAGTGACAGAGGCAGCCAGTTAGGAAAGAGGCAGCCCTGCCTTGGAGGGAGGAGGGGTGCAATTACTCTCTGCAGAGGGCTCACTATGCCCTGGGCCGGAGATGCTCTCTACAACGGGCTCCTGTGCTCTGCTTTAATCCTTTAGAGGCGGACTCCGGTCTTCATTTAGCGCATGGCCCAGAGAGCCAGGAGACTTACTTGAAGGTTGATCGGTTAGACTCCAGCTCGGTCTTAAGGCTTACAACCTTTGAAAAGAACCACCACCCCCACAAGCCACTGGGCTTGGTGGTTTTGGAAGGGCCTGCTGGGAATGGCCAGCTCTATCCTGAAGAGCCTGGCCCATTAGGAACATCTTGCAGTAGAGGGATGGGGTAGGATATTTCTTTCTTTTTTAAAAAAGATATATTTTTTATTGATTTTAGAGAGGAAGGAAGGAGAGAGATAGAAACATCCATGGTGAGAGAGAATCATGGATCAGCTGCCTCCTGCAGGTCCCCACTGGGGGGATCGAGCCCACAACCAGGAATCGAACCTGGGACTCTATCCACAGAGCCAAACTGGCTGTCGAGGTAGGATGCTTCTTTACTTTTCCCATCGGGGCTTCTCTCTTTCTCTTCGTTTACATCTACTTTATTTAATTAAAAAAAATTTTTTTTTAAATTTATTTGAGAGGAAAGGAGAGGGAGAAATAGAAACATCAACAATGAGAATCACTGATGGGCTTCCTGCACACCCCCTAGGTGGGGATCAAGCCTACAACCCAGACATATGAACCCAGAATTGACCGAAATTGAACCCAGGTCCATTCAGTCTGCAGGCCACCATTTTATCCACTGAGCCAAACCAGGTAGAACAAATCTGCTTTAGAAGTGTGCCCTCTGGTTTCTCATTCATCAGTCTTTCTTTTTCTTCTTTCAGTTTTTAAACCCTGTTGGCCTCCCATCTCTATGTCTTCCCTGTTTGGAGTATAGATCTTGGGCCACCAAGGTCCATGCCCAGCTACCTCATCAGGCCTTGGGGATATTTACATGTCTCCTAGTGGAGCATCTTATACACACCCTCTGTGCCTACTAAAGATGGCTTCTGTTGGCATAACACGGCTTGTCTTTGTGCTAGAAGGCCAGTGAGGAGGAGGAAACATGAAGGGGGCAGAGAACTCCAGCTTGCAAAAATATATTGAAAGTCTTAATTAAAGAAATTAGGATCCCCTGAGCCTAATCTCTATTTTACACAGAGAAACAGAGCCATGACCCCACATGATCACATATAAGCAAAGCACCTTCATACAGCCAAAAGGAGGTGTACAAACTGAATCTTCACCTGTCTGCAGCTCTTTGAATGAGGATAGAGAGGTGTCTTTGGAGGGGGAGGGGGAGGCGGGGCAGAGTGGTGGGCCCTGGGAACAGTGGATGGCTGGTCAAAGATACAACAACACACCTGCTTTGGCCGGGTGGCTCAGGTGATGAACCCACACATCCAAAGGTTTCGGGTTCCATTCCGGGTCAGGGTGAGTACGAAGGCAACCGATCAATGTTTCTCTCTCACATCGATGTTTCTCTTTCTCTCTCCCCCTTCCTCTCAAATCAATAAACATATCCTTGGGTGAGGATTTAAAACAAAACAAAACCAAGTACTATACTCCTTTGAGGGCTGCACTGCCTGCTCCAGAGTACTGTCTCCCTTCTCGCTCCCTAAACAGCGAGGTCAGGTCTGGGCTCTGTGGTACCTGGGATTTCTCCAAGGTAACATGAAATCCTCTGCTCTTCAGCAAGTTTCATATTCTATTTATTGTGAGCTAGATATCAGGGATACTTAAAACAACAATGTTCCCATAAACTGATGAACAAAAATAGATCCAAAGACATGGAAGCATCGAAAAGACCACCGATCCTCGGAGGAACATCAATTGGTTGCCTCCTCATGCACCCTGACCAGGGCCGGAGAACCTGTAAGCAAGGTATGTACCCTTGACCAGAATTGAACCTGGGATCCTTCAGACCGCAGGCTGACACTCTGTCCACTGAGCCAAACCGGCCAGGGCTCAGCTTTGCTTGTCACCTGTGCCTCTAGTTGCTCTGTTGGGGGTGTGGCAAATGAGGTACCTTGGTGTATCAGCATTTGCACTGAAGTTAGACCTAAGTCACTTCTTCATATCAGTGGACCTGTTTATTTATTTGTAAATGGGGTAGAATAACACCTTGAAGAATTGTTGAGGGGAACAAATGAATCAAAGCAAAATGTTTAGCGGAGTTGTAACCTGGCAAATAGCAGGTGTGTAGGAGATTTAAGCCTCCTTGCATTGATGACTTGGGACCAGAATCTTATCAAGGACTTTTACATTATTTTGTCCAAGGTTTATCCATTTTAAGAGAGAGAATGCTTATAAAGTGCTCAGCAAAGACTAGGCACAGTAATTCACCAGATGCTTGTACCTATGATTAAGTTAGAACATGTGACTAGTTCAGAAAGGAATAAAAAACAAGCAATTGTCAGTCTGTTATCACAGTGCAAATGAGAAGCCAAATTCTTTCCTGGTACTATTTATTTCAGAGGAGTGAGATAAATATGAAGGTTTTTTTTTTTTTTTAAATATAGTATTTTATTGATATTTTACAGAGAGGAAGAGAGAGCGATAGAGTTAGAAACATCGATGAGAATCATCGATCAGCTGCCTCTTGCACACCCCCTACTGGGGATGTGCTCGCAACCAAGGTACATGCCCTTGACCTGAATCGAACCTGGGACCGTTCTGCCCGCAGGCCGACATTCTATCCACTGAGCCAAACCGGTTTCGACTAAATACGAAGGTTTTGATTGGTATCAGGAAGCCTGAGACCTGGGAACACGGAAGGAGAATCCTGGGAACTGAGGGATCAGTTGGAGATTTTCCCAGGGGGCCGTTAGAGAAGAGCAGCAAATCGTAGGTTATGAGGTACAAATCCAAATGGTTTAGGATTCCAGAGTATGAGAGAAGGGGGATTCCCGTCTTCCAGGCTGGGGAAGGGGGATGTGGCTTTCTTTTGGGACCCTCTCCAGAAAGATGTGGTGGTGGTGAGGTGGAGTGGTACCATCCTCTTCCAGGCGCTCCTTTCTCCAGAGGGAGCAATTGGGGTTCCATTGGGAGAGAATTAATTCAGCACCCATTAGGTGTAGAGCTTTATTTGAATTTTTAAAAAAATTGAAAAGGCCTGGCTGGTGTGGATCAGTGGTTGAGCATGGACCCATGCACCAGGAGATTCGATTCTTGGTCAGGGCACATGCCAGAGTTGCAGGGCTTGATCCCCAGCTAGGGGCATGCAGGAGGCAGTCAATGGATATTTCTTCTTTTTTTAATTAAAAAATATATATTTTATTGATTTTTTTACAAAGAGGAAGGGAGAGAGATAAGAGAGTTAGAAACATGGATGAGAGAGAATCATCGATCAGCTGCCTCTTGGACACCCCCCACTGGGGATGTCTCCACAACCAAGGTGCATGCCCTTGACCGGAATCAAACCTGGGACCCTTCAGTCTGCAGGCCGACACTCTATCCACTGAACCAAATCGGTTTTGGCGTCAATGGATATTTCTATCTCTTTCCTCACTCCTTTTCTATCTGAAATCAATAAAAACACATTTAAAAAATTCAAAAGGAAGGCAGTGTTAAGCAGTATAGCAAGATCAGAACTGTACTCATTTTGTCTGTCACCTACACTCTCCATGTGATCCTGGGAAAGTCTCTTGTCCACCTGAGCTCCTGTGTGATGTGATTGAGCCTCTCGGAGCCTCAGTGTCTTCATTTGCAAAATAGGTATTCCCTATTTCAGAAGACTGTGTGAGATAATAAACATGAAGTGCTCAGTACCACTCTCCCCAGACTGACTGCTGAGTGATCCCTGGGGTTCCTTGCCACTCAATGGTGCTGTGCCTAGGACAAGACCCCTGCTGGGGGAGTGTGGAGGAAGTGGGTGGGGTGCTTTTGATCAGTCCAGCTGGGGAGAAAAGGAATTTATTAAAAAGTGTTACCCAGCCGAAATCGGTTTGACTCAGTGGATAGAGCGTCGGTCTGCAAACTGAAAGGTGGATTCCAGTCAGGGGCATGTACGTTGGTTGTGGGCACATCCCCAGTAGGGGGTGTGCAGGAGGCAGCTGGACGTTTCTAGATCTCTATCTCTCTCCCTTCCTCTCTGTAAAAAATCAGTAAAACATTAAAAAAAAAAAAAAAAAAAAAAAGGTGTTATCAGCCAAAACCGGTTTGGCTCAGTGGATAGAGCATTGATCTGCGGACTGAAAGGTCCCAGGTTCGATTCTGGTCAAGGGCATGTAACTTGAAACTTGATTGCGGGCACATCCCCAGTAGGGGGTGTGCAAGAGGCAACTGATAGATGATTCTCTCTCATCGATGTTTCTAACTCTCTATCCCTCTCTCTTCCTCTCTATAAAAAAACAATGAAATATATTAAAAAAATAAAAATAAAAAAATAAAAAGTGATACCCAGGCATTGGACACTGGGAAGCTGACCAGTGGCTGCCGGTCATAGGATGCTCTAGTATTGGGGCAAGCTTTGCAAGAATCTGTCAACCGAACCGGTAGTCAAGGCATCTGATTAGGTAAGGCAGGTTGGATCAGGTCCTAGGTCATTAATTTGTGAGGTAGCAAGGTTTATCCGGATGAAAGAGGAATCCAGATCCAGACTTTCCTGTCCGAGTGACCTCGGGCCAGTCACTTTTCCTTTCCCGGCCTCAGTGTGCAGGGCGGGGGGGGGGGGGGAGAGACTGAGGCTCCTCCGCCCACTCCCCTCTGAATGCGCACGAGGGCGAAATGTCGACACAATGGACGTGAGGTGCGTAGGTGAGGGCCGGCGGGGGGCCTTTGCGATGCTGACAGGCGCACGCGGTGGGTACCCAGCCCGCGGCTTCCCTCCGGTCCGGCGGTTCCGCGCCCCGTAACCAGTCTCTGGCCTCGCCGCTCCCTCCCCGGGGCAGGGCTCTCTCCGCAGACCGTAGGCTCCGGGGCCGTTACCATTGTTCTGAGGCTGGGCGGCCGGAGAGGACGCTCCAGGCCAGACCTCGCCTCCGGTCTCTCCTCCCGCCCCGCAGCCCGGCGATCCCCCCGCGCCGATCTTTCCCGAGGAGGCCAGCCAGCCCCGGAGCGCCCCCCCGAACGGCGCCGAAGACGCCCCCGAGCGCTTACGAAGGTTCCCGACCGCCCGCGGTCTCCGGAAAGAGCCGAAGGGGCCTCCCACCCTCGGCCCGCCGAGCCGCTCCGGAAACGCCCGAAGTTTGCCGAGCGGCCGTCCTGCTGGACTGCTGGAGGCGGCCGTAGCGCCATGTTGGATGCTCTGCTCGTTGAGTGAAGAAAATCCGCCGGCATCGCTTGAGCCCCGCTCCCGAGAAGGGCGCCGCTTCCCCCGGGGAGGGGGACAAAGACCCCCCGCCGCCGGCCCATGAGGATATTGCCGTGAAAGGTCCGGTCTCTCCGCCTCCTGCCCCCGCCGGGTCCGGCCCCCCCCCTGGGGTCGCGTTGTCACGGAGACCGGCAGCCGGTGGTGCTGGCCCGCGGGGCGGCTGCTGCTGCCGGCGGCGGCGGCGGCGGAGGCGGCGGCGGGCGTGTGTGACCGGCCCCGGCCCCCTCCTTGTCCTCCTCCTCCCAGCCTCCCCCCGGCCCCCCGCTCCCGCCGCCTCCCCGGGTCTGCCCCCATCCCGCCCCTCCGCCGCCCCCGGCCCCTGCACCCCGGCGCGCCTGGTCCCGCTCTGGGGGGGTTGGTGGCTTCGCTTTGCCATGAGTTTACCGCAGAAACCGGCTCTGAAATCAGGCTCAGCGGCTGCAGCAGGAACCGGACCCGGCACCGGAGCGGCGGCGGCGGCGGCAGCGGTACCGCCTCCTCACCCGGCGGCGGCGGCGGCGGCGGCGGCGGCAGCGGCAGCGGCGGCGGCGGCGGCGGCAGCGGCAGCGGCAGCGGCCCCTCCTCACCCGAACATCAGGGCCCTCCAGACCCAGGCGCCCCAACAGTATCCTTTTTACCTTCCTACCGGCCCTTCGGCTCCCTCCGCCGCAGAGCAGGGGGGCGGTGGCCTCTCCGGGGACCCTCCTGCCGGCTGCCGCCCCGGCCCGGCCGGGGAGGAGAAGGGACTGCCGCTCTGCCCCCGCGCCGGGGCTTGGCTGGAGCTTTTGGGGTGCTCCCGCAGCAGTCCTGCGGGGGACCCCGGCATCTTCTGCAGCTCTGTGAAGCCAGCTCCACTCGGCCTTGCTTCTGCAGCCCTTCCCTTGCAGAGCTGGGGGACCCTTCCCCCTTCTCCCCACTCCTTTCCCCCAAACCCTCAGCCCTTTATTACCGTAGGCAGAATTGGCTGGTGCCTGGGATCAGCCCTGCAGGCAAGGCTTTGCTCTGATTGTTGTGAGGGCTACACCCTCCTCCTCTTCCTCCTTTTCCTCCTCCTCCTCCTCCTCCTCCTCCTCCTCCTCCTCCTCCTCCTCCTCCTCCTCCTCCTCGCTTCCCTTCAGCTCCCCCCTGCAGCGGGGCTTGGTGGGCTCCCTAATGATGACTATTGATACATATTAAACTTTATGGGTACATTTCCCGTTTGAAACCAATCAGCTCGCTTCAGAGGTAAGTTGGATTTTAAAGTCTACGGCGAAATTGTACATTTCCTCTGGTTATTTACTATTTTTTTAAGCGATCGGGGGAGTTGTGATGTGGTTTGTGGTGGAACGTGATCTAAGGAGGAAATGTTACACCGGACGCTTCCCTGTCTTTGACCTTTTTTTTTTTTTTTTTTTTTTTTTTAAAAGGAAGAGGAAGTTAACTGACATTACCCTTCACCCCCAAAAGTCTGACTTCTCTTGGGAGCCTTGTGCTATGCCGAATACCTCTAAAGGGCTTTCGTTTACTTTTCACAGGCCTGATGTCTAGAGGGACCAGGTGGAAAGCCTAGTTATTGATCGTATCTAATTTCATGTTATTTTCTCGATTGTAGTGTTGTTGTTTTTTTGGGACAGCTTCGGTGGCTAGATTGGAAAGATTTGGAAAGATTTGGTGACGGTATTTTCGTGGGAAACTAGGCGGCGAGGGTCAAAATGTTGAATTCGTGAATTCCACGGGGATTTAGAGAGGTATTACCAACCTGAGAATTCACATTTCCTCATGCACTCGCCGAGCTGCTGTTCTTGTGCAAGTCAATAAGTAATCATCGGACGTTAGCTGTGCTGTGTTTCTGTGTTTGTCATCGTGTTTTGACGTGTGGAGTGAGCCCGGTGTTTGAGCAAATAAACTGTGAGGTCCACAGATTATTTCACAGTGTAGTTTGATTCTGGTCTGTATCGATTACTTTGAGAAGGGAAAGTTACGTATCTTCTCGAGTCATTTCAGGTCATCCTTTCCGTTTCTGTCTCTGTCAAGTGTCTTATTTAAATACGGTTAGTCCACATTTTTTTTTTTTTTTCCAGTCCAGGCAATGTGTGTGTGTCAGAGTAAAGATAAATCCCATTCCAGTGTGATGTGCGTACTGATTTCATAATGTTTTTTATCTTGCATGATTCTGTTCAATTAAGAATTGTTCACCGATGACAATGCTTATTACCGTATGTTTGTTACTCATGGGAAACCTGGTTTTGATGAATATCCCTAGTTGTTTTCCTGTGGAGGAAAAAGGGTTGGCTAATTTGTGTACTTTAGGGTTAAGGTGAAGTTCGGTGTGGATCTCTTAAACATATTTAATGGTTTGTGAGTTTAAATTCCTTTATAATTTGTCCTTTTTTTTTTTTTGTCTTGGGTAAGGTTGTATTATAAGTATCTATACAGTGCCATCAAGTAACTTATTTTTTAGTTGCCTCTTTGAGCTGTTTTGGCAAGTAAACAAATGAAAGGAAGTCCATAGTTTGTGTTCTTGATGTACAAAGTGATAAAAAGGCGTGCACAGGGCTTAGTGGATTTGGTGACATTATTTGGCTGTTATTTACATGTTTCAAGTAGGCTTTTTCTCTGCATTTTGCAAAGGAAGGACTTTAAAACGCTTTGAGTTGGCTGCAACATAAAACTAGTTACTAATACTGCAGCAATTGTTAAAGAGGATACATTTAAGATGTACTTTCCAGTGGTTGTATATGACTTAAAGTTTTTACTTTGCTTTATGTCATTGAAGGTAAAATTAATTTTCTTGATGTATTTCACAACCATATTATCTTCTGCTTGTTTTACATAGTGAAAAGTTGCAATTACTAAAATCTAAGTTTGTATAGCCAATGAAATATACGTTATAGAGTTCTTTAGGACATACCTATGGTGAAATGTTATCAATGGTAATGGGCATTAGGTTAAAAATGAATTAAAACAGAGCAATTTTGCTTGTCTACTCTGAGGGAGTGTGTTACGGACATACAGTGGTCATTGTGTGATAAATTGATATACATTGAAATAGCAAGACTGGTGTACAAAGCTGGAGTTGCTCTTTCTTTTTTTTTTAATATATTTTATTAATTTTTCACAGAGAGGAAGGGAGAGGGACAGACAGCTAGAAACATCGACGAGAGAGAAACATCGACCAGCTGCCTCCTGCACATTCCCCACCAGGGATGTGCCTGCAACCAATGTACATGCCCTTGACCAGAATCGAACCTGGGACCTTTCAGTCCGCAGACCGACGCTCTACCACTGAGCCAAACTGGTTTCTGCTGGAGTTGCTCTTTCTATGGCTTAAAACATTTTATGTATTTACTAGAGGCCGGGTGCATGAATTTGTGCATGGGTGGAGTCCCTCCACCTGGCTGGTGATCTGGGCCGATTTGGGCCAGCCAGCAAGGGGGGAGGGACTGCGGTAGGTTGGCCAGCCACTAGAGGTTGGCTGTAGGAGCGCACTGACCACCAGGGAGCAGTGTCTGCCCCGTGGTGGTCAGTGCATATCATAGTGACAGGTCGTTTGTTTGACCGGTCCCAACAGTCGCTTAGGCTTTGTGTGTGTGTGTGTATGTGTATGTATATGTATATGTATATGTATATGTATATGTATATATTTAGATTTATTGACTGATTTTTAGATAGAGAAACATTGATTTGTTGTTCCACTGATTTATGCATTCACTGGTTGAGTCTTGTATTGGCCTGGCTGGGATTATCTGCAACCTTGGCATATCTGGACGACCAAATGAGATGCCTTGACAAGAGCATCTATGACGATTAAATCTATAGCTCCTCAAACTATTCAAGTGTAGTGTGTTTGAATTCAAGTTCAGCTAGTATTTTAAAATTGTAAAAATGCTAGAAATGGATTCACATGACAAAGTGTTCTTTATTTGTACTTAGTGTTCAAGTGACAAATCAGAAATGAAGGGAAATATTAGCAATAATGGATTTAAATAGAAACTGGAACCTGCTTAAGGTAGGCATCAGTACTGCATGGAGGCCCATAGGCCATATCAGGTATGATTGCTAAGAGGCAAGGATGGGCAGGAGCGGTGGGTGGTGAAAGAAGACGAACAGTGATGTGAAAAATGCTAATGGCTTCGAGTTTTCATAATGTAATCCAATATGAATAGTTTATGAAATTGGCACTTTAGAATACTTGGCTTGAGATATGATCACCCCAATTTACCAGTCTGAGGTTCCAAGAGGCTCTGTTGAGAATTTTAAGAATGATTCTTAACCTTTTTTGGTTAAAAAACAAAAACAAAAACAAAAACCACAACTTTGATACATATATTTAACAACTTTGATATTTTGATGAAAGCTTATAGACACTCTCCAACAGAAAACTGTCCATGCACAGAAAACCTTCCTTACATTTTAGGTTGTCTTTTTTGTGCCCCCACTCTATTAAAGCCTAGCTCTTTAGAAGGAAATTGCTTACCCTTCTGATAAGTAAAGATAAATGAGTTTGAATTCAGGTGCCCAAATAGTTCTGACTTAATAGAACAATTTTGCAGTCTGTTATGAACACACAGTGCTCTCTCTATTTATATGGAAAGACTTCAGAGTGTAATTTTTTTCCGGGCTGCTGACACTTCTAGGGAGTCTAATTACTGTTTTGGGGCAACCAGTTTGGTTAAGAAAATCAGGGCAGTGGGTTCTTTGAGGGAACTAAATTTGGTAAAGGCCTGTGGTGATCTAAAAATGACCTATGTCCTTAGCTATTTTGTCTTATATATGAACATATTAAAATATTCCTGGCGAAACTGATTTGGCTCAGTGGATAGAGCGTCGGTCTGCGGACTGAAAGGTCCCAGGTTCGATTCTTGTCAAGGGCATATACATTGGTTGTGGGCACATCCCTGGTGGGGGTGTGCAGGAGGCAGCTGCTTGATGTTTCTCTCTCATTGACGTTTCTAGCTCTCTATCCCTCTCCCTTCCTCTCTGTGGAAAATCAATAAAATATATTTAAAAAATAAATATTCCTGCGGGGCCAGTGTGGCTTAATGGTTGAGCATCCTCCCATGAACCAAGAGGTCACCCATTTGGTTTTCAGTCAGGGCATATGCCTGAGTTTTGGGTTCATTCTCCAGTAGGGGGTGTGCAGAAGGCAGCCTATTGATATATCTGTCTCATCTAGGTTTCTCTCTCTCTACCCCTCTCCCTTCCTCTCTCTCAGAGCAATAAAATAAAATATTTAAAAATATATGTTAAAATATCCTCCTTTGGTTTTAAAATTTTTTTGGCATTGCAATTTAAAAAAAATATATTTTATTGGTATTTTACAGAGAGGAAGAGAGAGGGATAGAGAGTTAGAAACATCGATGAGAGAGAATCATTGATCAGCTACCTCTTGCACACTCCCCACTGGGGATGTGCCCACAATCAAGGTACATGCCCTTGACCGGAATTGAACCTGGGACCTTTCAGTCCGCAGGCTGACGCCCTATCCACTAAGCCAAACCGGTTTCGGCGACATTGTAATTTCTTAAAATGTTTTCAGTGTTGATATTTCAGTTTTATTGGCTGAAGTCAATAATGTTTGCTTTCTTCTTTTTGCCTCCTTACCAAAGCTAAATCTGAATACTAATAGTATCCATTTAATAAGTGCCTACTGTTCTAGGAGCAAGACATACATGATTTTAATTCTCACAAGAATTAAATGAAGTAGGTACTATATTTTACAGATGAAAAAACTGAAGTAACGCTCCTACTGTTGTTCATTTGTAAGTGGTGGTCTGCAGTTCAGACTGTGTGTGATATGACTGCCTCCAAAGCAATGAATGTCCTTTGTACTGTGCGACACGGCTCCTTACCAAGTCTGCATATGGGAATGGGAGGAAAGATACTTCCCCAGATTTGATAGCTGGGGGAAGGTCTATAATACAGTTGAGGAGCTCTATGGAGTAATCTAGAATGCAGTGATACTGTACCTTGTTTTAGTTAGTTCATAGCCACATGCTGTTAGGCAAGTAGATTATCTTTACTGAGCCTTAAAGCATAGGAATAGGCCTGCCGCATTTGGTTTAGTGCATGTTTCTGTTTGTTTAGAAGTTAACAAGGCCTCCAGCAAAACACCATTATAACTAGCAACTGGAACTCTGGAGCTCATGTAGTGACCAGCAGTCTGTCTACTCCTAAACCCCACCGTCAGCAAAGGTGGATCTGTGCTCCTAGTGAGCAGATTCTCTTAGGAAAGAGAGAAAACCTATGTGAGATGGAGATAACGAAGAAGAAAGTTGTTTAAATGCCTGAGTCACTTAGGCTCTTGCCTCGCCTGCTGCTACTCCTTGTCCGAGGCTTATTCATCTTACAGTGAGGTGTTTTTGGTCAACTTGAGAATTTAAACTATGTTGCTTTTCCACATTTGGGTTTCTGATAAGATTTGTACAAAAGGGTCTACTGCTTGAAAACTGTTTTAACTCATAAATAGGTTTGCCACATTTTAGCCATTTATATTTGGACTTCAATATAAGTGGCAACTTTTATTTTGTTGTTAATCCTCACCTGAGAATATTTTCCCCCTTAATTTTTTAGAAAGAATGAAAGGGAGGGGGAGAGACAGAGAGAAACAGCTATTGGTTGCCTCCTGCATGCCTCTTGTCTGGGGTGCCTGCAACTCAAGGCACGTGCCCTTGACTGGAATCGAACCCGAGACCCTTCAGTACGCAGGCCAACTGAAGTGACAACCTAAGTGACAACTTTTATTCATTTATTCAGAATCTACTGTGTGCAGACTAAGTGCTAGGACCTAGCAGCTAGGTCTAAGGATTGAAAAGCTAAGATAAAATCTTTGCCCTAAAAGAACTTGGTCAAAAAAAGGTAAGGAGACAGAATATCACTACAGTATAATGATAACTACTATAAGAGCCTGCTCTGGAATTTGGGCTTCCCAGAAGAAGTTAATTCCTGAGCCAAAATAGGAGGATGTGTAAGAATTACCTGAGGTTTACTTATCTTTCTCTGTCCTGCTAACTTTTCCCAATTTTTTTTAAATGGATATGATACATATATATCCATTAATATATATAAAATTATTGATTTAAATTTTTTTTTTAAATTTTTACAGATAGAAAGAGAGAGGGATAGAGAGTTAGAAATATTGATGAGAGAGAAACATCAATCATCTGCCTCCTGCACACCTCTACACCTCTACTGGGGATGTGCCCGCAACCAATGTATATACCTTTGACCAGAATCAAACCTGGGACCTTTTAGTCCCCAGGCCGGTGCTCTATTCACTGAATCAAACCTGTTAGGGCTATTTTTATTGATTTCAGAGAGAAAGGAAGAGGGAGAGAGAGAGATAGCAACATCAGTGATGAGAAAATCCTACATTCCCTCTACTGGGGATCGAGCCCACAAACTCCGGCATGTGCCCTTGACCGGAATCGAACCTGGGACCCTTCAGTCCTCAAGCCAACGCTCTATCCACTGAGTCAAACCGTTTAGGGCTTCCCGTCAGCCCTGCCCTAAGAGGCCCCCGGGTCTCAGTGTCCCTCGGTAATCACTGCAAGCACCTCTGAGAGAAAGCTGCCCTTGAGTTCTGCCCGCTGCCAGAGAGTCCAGTTTCTCCCAGAGTCTGAGTGCCCAGAGTCTCGCCCAGAACTGAAGTTCGGAGCAGTCGGGAGCTTGTGTCTCCCTCCCGGTTGAGAAAGACAGCGTGTATTTAGTTGCCAGTCCTCTTCACGAGCACGCCTCTGTACCTCTGCACTTCACTTCCACAGCTCCTCTGAGTCTCAGTGTGCTTTTCTCTTTTCTTCTAGTTGTAGAATTTCCACTTAGCCAGCCTTCCTGTGGTTCTGGATGATGTCCATTTTGGCCTTTTGTTGTAGTTTTGAAGTGGTTGTGCAAGGCAGCAACTTCAGGTGTTTACCTATGCTGCCGTCTTGGTTTCCTGTTTGACTGTGATTTTGATTTGCGTTTCTTTGATAGCTAATGATGTTGAACATCTTGGGTTCTTATTGGGCATTTGTCTTGGGAGAAATGTCTGTTAAAATCCTTAGTCAAATTTTTAATCCTTTGTCTTTTTATTACTGAGTTGTAAGAGTGCTTTATATATTATTTTATATACAAGTTCCTTATCAGATATGACATTTGCAAGTATTTTCTCCCATTCATTGGGTTGTTTTTTTACTTTCTTGATCAGAGTTTTTTGAAGCACAAAAGTTTTTAGTTTTGATAAAGTCTAATTTTATCTTTCTTTTGTCACGTGCTTTTCTATTGTGTCTTAGATGCTTTACCTAATCCAGGGTTACAAAGATTTACTCCTTTGTTTTCTTCTAATGGTTTTATAATTTTAGGTCTTTGATATATTTTGAGTTAATTTTTGTATATGATGCAAAATAGGGGTTCAACTTTATTATTTTGTATGTGAATATCCAGTTATCTCAGTACCTTTTGTTGAAAAGACTATTTCCTTATATTGAACTAGTAGCACATTGAAAGGAAATTAATTAGTAGAAATTTAAAAAAAATATATATATTTTATTGATTTTTTACAGAGAGGAAGAAAGAGGGATAGTCACAAACATTGATGAGAGAGAATCATCGATCAGCTGCCTCTTGCACACCCCCTACTGGGGATGTGCCCGCAACCAAGGTACATGCCCTTGACCGGAATCGAACCTGGGACCTTTCAGTCTTCAGGCCAACGCTCTAGCCACTGAGCCAAACTGGTTTCAGCTAGAAGAAATATTTTAATATTACTATTCACCCTTTATAAGTGTCAACCAAATTCACCATCGACAGTGACAGATTGAAACACTCATTCAATTGGCGCCAGCAAAAACTTTATATATGTGGCGCATGTGTGAGTCATCTTAGCCTTTCATATATATATATATATGTATATACTTAATTATACATGCTTTCTGATTTAACTGAACTTTTTCTAGCCCAAAAGCACCCCTACTTCTCTTTCAGGTAATTATCAGCAACACACAGCATTAAATGTCAACACAAAGGAGATTATTATTGTAGATCATACAGGGAGAACAAAGGGTAGAATATTTAACTTCAGCAGTGTTTAACTATATGCTGTGCAGTGAGAAAACCTGAAGTCATTTTCCAGGTCCACTATTGCTTGCTGCTTTTCAGTCAGGTCAAGATTTTAAACGTTCTAAATCTTTGTTTTCCGGCTAATAAAAAGAAATAGGATTCTACCGAGCCTCCTATCTACCTACTCCAGGATTTCTGTGAGGGTCAAATGAGACGAGGCACAGGAAAATGCTTCATAGACATTTGGTTAAAGTGTAAAATGTTTGCACCTGGCTATAAAGCAAGTTGTGATCCTGCGTTGAAGAAACTCCAAGGAGGCTAGTTGCTAGGGAGAAGAACCTGGGTGTTGCTATGTGACATCATTACCCAGTACCCATAGTGACCATTTCCGGGCTGGGCTGGGCTGGGCTGGGCTGGGCTGTAGGCTGCATTGTGCACCATGGTATCTCGGCATGTCAACTGCGATTTGGTGGGCTGTCGCTCCAGGGTGGCCGTGGGGCCTGTGTCTCACTTGGGGAAAGCCAAGTGTTGCTTTGTCAGTGCCAGGTCCATATGGTGCCATTTTTTTGTAAATGACCAGTGCTCGTCAAGGCAGCTTCTGCATTGAGTATCTGTCTCCTGGTGGTCAGTACGTGTTTAGCCATATGTGTGTGTGTGTGTGTGTGTGTGTGTATATATATCGGTCAGTGCGTGTTTAGCCATATATATATATATATACACGTGTGTGTGTGTGTGTGTGTGTGTGTGTGTGTGTATATATCGGTCAGTGCGTGTTTAGCCATACACACACACACACACACACCCACTGTATTGGCACCTTATCAAAAATCAATCACTATTTGTTTTTTGTTTCTTATTTATTGGAAAACTGACATGATTAAAAACAGTATTTTTGAAGATTTATTTGGTGGAGATGTGCAAGTTAAAATAAGGAACAGGAATGATTTGGAGAGTTGGAAAGGCATCACAGAACTGACTATATGTAATGTTTTATATCCGTTAAGTGCTTGAGATGGAGTAAGGTGTGCTATTTATCTTTTGCCCTAGACAATTTTGCTCAATTGATAGAAAGGGTCATGGGTTTGATTCCTGTCAACAGCGTATACCTCAGTTGTACGCTCATGTAGGAGGCAACCAATCAATGTTTTTTTTTCTCTCTCTGTCCCTTCCCTCCCTTTCCCTTTCCCCTTCCCCTCCCTCCTCCTCCCTCTCTTATCCCCTTTCCCCTCCCACCCTCCCCTTTCCCCTCCCCTTCTCCTTTCTCTAAAAATCAGTGAAAAATACTCGCAACAATAAAAGCTTAAAATATGGTCTATTGGCTTTGACCATAATTACATTTTGCGTAATGCCTGGAAAACAGGAGAGCTACTCAAAAGAGATTTTGACTGTTTCTGTTATTAAGGTAAATTCCTATTAGGCAGTGATAGCTTAGTAAAAAATAAAGTATGGGCATTTGACTATTTGCTGTCCTGTGAAGAATTGAAATTGTGAGCAAGTTATAAATTCTTGGGTTATTGTATTTTACATAGAATGTTATTTCTGTCCTAAAGCATTTATATAATTTTCAAGTTAAATTTAATTTTTTGTTCATTATGTTATACCCTTGGGCGATTCTATTGTATTATAAAGAAACAAAATCAAGAAGTATTGCTAACCTCTGCCTAACAGGATTCGTTTTGCTATTCAGGAAAGGACCACATTAAAGAAGACTTTTTATAATCATTCAGGTCTAATAAAAAGATTTATTTGCTTTGGATGGAGACTTTTTGAAAAAAAATCTCTTCAAATGACTTGAAATATTAGTGTTGGAATATGGTTGCCGATTTTTAAAGATTATATCCATTTTTTGTTTTATAAATTATGCATATCTTTAGCTTAGCTCTTACTAAATATGTAAAGTAGGTTTTAATTAACCTTTGTAGAATTTTAATGACATCAAGTACCTGATTAATATTGTTGAGTCTTTGAGGCTGTTATATTAAGCTCATACTCTCATTATTACATTGTTGATCTTTTTCAGAAATATTAGAATTTGGAACCAGTCCAACTTCCTGAGATAACTGCTGTTTCAAA
Source organism: Pipistrellus nathusii (assembly GCA_963693515.1). NCBI lineage: Eukaryota > Metazoa > Chordata > Mammalia > Chiroptera > Vespertilionidae > Pipistrellus > Pipistrellus nathusii. Next base: position 11,468,001 of record OY882859.1, on the reverse strand, counting down.
AGCAGAAAGCAGAGTACTTGACCTTAGCTTATTACTTTTATATTGTGACTGGATGAGTGTATTTGAATATGGTACATGTTAGGTAAGTCAGTGATTTCATTCTTGACATTCTTTAAAAAATCTTAATGAAAAAATCCTAGTTTATAAGTATGCATTAGATTATTTCCCCTTTACATTGCTTAGGGGATTGTTTGGCCCCTTCTCCAATTTAAGGCTGAAGGAGGTGGAGGTGATTTGCCTAAACATCAAGTTTATTCCAAGTCAAAACTAATTTGAGGTCTTGAATTGCAGTGTCCACTTTGACTACTAGGAGGGTGACTGTAGGTTCCCTTCTGTTATGGTCCTGTTTGCATGGTATATTATATGGTTACTGTAACTAGTAACCATTATATAGCTTAGAAAATTTCTACTATTTATGCTATTTCTACTAAAATACTTTGTGAAGCATCAAAACACTTTATAATCCTTGGTCAAATAATTTATGTTTGATTATGTCAGCTATAAAGGTCTTTGACATTAGCATGTGACTACTTAGGAGCAAAGTATTGCCAGCCACCTTTAAATAAAAAAAACCTTTATTTGAACTAATTTTAAACTTACAGATAACTTGCAAATACTAGGAAGAGTTCCCTTTTATCCATTACCTCCTTCCTCTACTATTAAACCATCCATAATTATAGTACAATTATCAAGAATAGGAAATAACATAGATACAATATTATCAACTAAATGTTTTACAGACCTTAAGATTTTTATCAATTTTCCTACTGTCCTATTTCTGTTCAAGGCTCCCACATTGCATTTAGTTATTAAAAAAAAAAAAAAATAATATATATATATATATATATATATATACATATATATATATATATATATAGATTTCAGAGAGGAAGGAAAAGGGAGAAAGAGAGAAAGAGAAAAACATTAATGATGAGAGAAATTCATTGATTGGCTGCCTCCTGCATGCCCCACACTGAGGATCAAACCTGCATTCCGGGCATGGAATTGAATCGTGCGAACTCCTGGTTCATAGGTCGATGCTCAACCACTGAGCCATGTTGGCTGGGTGTTTTATGATATTCTTTTTTTTTTTTTTTTTTTTTAATATATTTTATTGATTTTTTTTTTTTTTTTTTTTTTTTTTTTTTTTTTACAGAGAGGAAGGGGAGGGATAGTTAGAAACACTGATGAGAGAGAAACATTGATTAGCTGCCTCCTGCACTCTCCCTACTAGATATGTGTCCATAACCAAGGTACATGGCCTTGACCAGAATTGAACCTGGGACCTTTCAGTCTGCAGGCCGACACTCTATCCACTGAACCAAACTGGTTTCAGCTTTATGATATTCTTAATACATTTTCTGAGTAGTTAAGTTTTTGGGAAGTCAAAAGTTATATTTGGATTTTCTGAACAGGGGGGTTAGTGCCCCTTACCTCTGTGTTGTTCACGGATTAACTATATATATTGTGTAAATGAATATATGTTTGTACGTATTATGTATCTCTATATCCATATTTCCTTGTTAGTTCACTAGGAATTTCAAATATTAGGTTAATTTGACTGCTTTTGAAATGAAAAGGGAAGTTATTGAGGTGTAATGCTTACCTGTGCCATTGGATACAAAATAGAAAGCAGTAAGGCGGTGTTTTTTAGGTCCATCCTTCATTAGAAATCATAACTTTAAAAACTAGATTTGGAGGGGACTTTTCTTATGACTGAAGGTTGAAACATTTCAGTTTTGGAAAGTGAAACTGAGTTGAAAATACTCAAAACCAGAACAAGAGAAGGTAATTTCATTGAGTTTCAGGTTGCTGGAACTCTTTGGCTTTTTCATAAAAGGTTAGCAATTCATATTTCATTTGCTTATTTTCAGTTTCTTTCTCTGTGCTTCACATAGTTAACTTCATTGTATGTTTTTTTAAAGCCCTTACTTGTTTTTCTTACTGGGAGCACTTTCTTCCTGTATGTGAGCATGTACTACTAGAACATTACTAGTCTATGTAGAGACTCGGGTTATTGCAGTCAAAGGCACATTCCTAGTTGCAAGAATGGTTTTTGACTTTTTTTTTAAAGCCACTTACATTTTTTCTGCTTTGAGAAAAGAGATTGTTCACTGTGCTTTAGGAGCTGGTAGCTAAGTTTGATGCTTCTTAACCCTTAACTAAGAAAAATGGGGCTTGCTGACAATAAATGGTTTTACAGGCTGTGAAACCGGACAGCATGTTCATCAATGTCAACAAAGGCAGCTGTTTTTTTTATGGTTTTTCTGTTCAAAGTGTAATGAAACTGCTTCTCACAAACCACTTAACCTGCTGACTCATCTCCCAGCCCCTAACCAACTGTAGTATCCTTCATTATTTAATGCTGGGATTGAGAATAAAAAGAAGCAGAGTCTTAGTTAGAATGTGAGGGTTGGAATGGATCATGGAAATCCTTTAACTCAGGTGTTCTCAGCTATCAACAAATGTCACTCTTGGCAGATGCTGTAGTTGATGAGTCTAGTGATACTGCTGTTTAGAATGCTACTACAATCTTCTGAATGATCAAGTATTTTTTTCTGTATACAAATCCTTAAGGTGTACTTTTTTAGCTTTCCTTCAAAAAATTCTGAAGAGTGGCTGTAAGCGATGTACAAGGCAACACACACTTAATGCTTGCTGGTTAGTCAGGAGGACTGTAGGAAGAAGTAGAAACACTGGCATTGTCCCTGAAAATTTCCCAATCTAATTAGAAAGTAGATATGAAAAAGTGTGGAACATTTAGGAGTGAAATTATTAATAAGTGTAAATCTCATCACTTGATTGACATTGTGAAAGAGGCTTTTATTAATTTATGTGGGGTCTGAGAGCAGTGGCTTAGATTTTTGATGCAAAAAGTCTCTTGCAGAAATGAAAACCACCGTAGATTTTAGTTCTGTAGGATGGAAACTACACTCCAGGAAACTGATGGACATGTTCCACAGACAACTCAGTAAAAACCACTGACTTAAAACAGCAGTTCTCAGATTTTTTTAAATCTCAGGAATCCTTTATACTATTAAAATGTATTGAGAACCTTACAGAGCTCTTGTTATATAGACTGCCCCTGTTGATGTTTACAGTACTAGATGTTAAAAATTTTAAAAACATTCACTGGATTAATTAACTTACCCAAAACACCCAAAACAAAAGTTATTGAGAAGAGTGTTATGATTTTACTAGTAGCCCTGTGTACAAATCTGTGCACCAGTAGCTCGCTGCTGCCCTCCTGTAGCTCTCCGACCACTGCCCTACATGTAGCTCCTCCTCAACCCTACCCCTTTTCTCCCCGCCTCCCTCATAGCTTGCTGCCCTGCCCCCTCCTTAGCTCTCCGCCACCTGCTTGTAGTTCACTGCCCCACCCTCCTGCAGATCCGTGATCTGGTTGTTATGCAGTTGGTCATTATGTGTCATGGTGTAATGGGTAATCAGCATATTCCTCTCTTATTATATAGGATATTTTTGTAAATTTCTTTAGTATCTAGCTTAAGAGAATATAATTGGATTCTCATATCTGATTATACACTCATTCTGCTGTGCATTTTTTGGGAATTAATATGGCCTTACTCAGATACATTGTAGAGAGGGGGAGCAGTTTTAAAAAGTTTTCTCAGATAATGGTCATTATATTCTATTATTATACCAAAACTTGACAAGTGGTTTTTCTTAAAGGTAGTTTCAATTTGGAACCTGAAACCATATCCACTAACATTTCATGCACTTAAATTTGTTGGTCTCTATTGCACTTAAAAAAAAATTGAAGTATAAATTGACTTATAAATGTTTCAGGTGTACAGTGTAATTCAGTATTTTTATATATTGGGGAAAAAACCAAGATGGCGGCATAAGGCAAACACCTAAATGTAGCCTACCACAACAATTTTAAAATTACAACTGGAAAACAGAGCGGACATTGTCCAGAACTTACAGAAAGCTGGCTGAGTGGAACTATACCAACTAGAAAAAGAGAGAAAAGGATGCTGAGCTCAGGAGCTGTGGAGGTGCGGATATCCGTGAGCGAGGAAACGGTGGGTGGCTGAATATGCTGCTGGCTTACTCGCCGAGTGCATGGAGAGGGTGGACAGCTAACGCATGGCTAGCTTTCTCGTTTGGGAGGAAAACAAAACCTCCTTGTTGCACTGATAGCCAGCTCCGGTCAGGGAGAAACTGTCAGGCAGTAGGCAAAACTGGAGAGCAGCCTTCTCTCAGAGGTGTGCGCGGCCAGCAGCCATTGCTGTGGGACTCTGGGAACAGGACCCCCTTAGGGCGGGGCTGACGGGAAACCAAAGCTTGTCTGCACCACCCTGAGACTCCACCCCATCCAAGCTGAGCACAGGAGCCCTCACAGTGGCTAGCTTTCTTGTTCAGGAGAAAAACAAAACCTCCCAACTGCACTGATGGCCAGCTCTGGTCGGGGAGAAACTTCAGGCAGTGGGCGAAACTCGAGAACAGCCTTCTCTCAAGAGGTGTGCGTGGCCAGCAGTCATTGCTGCAGGACTCGAACAGGGCCCTCATAGGGTGGGGCTGACGGGAAACCAAAGCCTGTCTGCGCTCCCTTGAAACTTCGCCCCATCCAAGCTGAGCACAGAAGCCCTAGCTGAGACACTGCTTATCCTCATAGCCAATTGGCTTGGAGATCAACTCTCCCCAGTGATACCAACAACGAGCAAGGCTTAACTGCAACAAGACTGCACACACAGCCCACAAAGGGCTGCACCAAGAGTGTCCACTTCAGGTAACTGGGGAAGCTGAGCTACTGGCCCTGCTAGGACACCTAGCACGCAAGCCACTCCATCAACTCAGGGAAGCAGCTAAAATGCAGAGACAAAGAGGCAGGCTACAAATGAAAGAAATGGAGGAAAGCAAAAGAATGGATATAGAGTTCAAAACCACAGTTACAAGGTTTTTTAAGAATTTCCTAGAAAAGGCCCATAAATTAAATGAGACCTTTGAGGATATGAAAAGGGATCAACTAGAGATTAAGCATACACTGACTGAAATAAAAAATATTATACAGAGACCTAAAAGCAGACTAGAGGATTGTAAGAATCAAGTCAAAGATTTGGAATACCAAGAAGCAAAACACTCATCTGGAAAAGCAAAAAGCAAATAGAATACAAAAAGTTGAAGATAGTGTAAGAAGCCTCTGGGATAACTTCAAGCATACCAACATCAGAATTATGGGGGTCACAAAATACTAAAGATACTAAAATCCTATTAGAAGAAATAATGACAGAAAACTTCTCTTACCTGGTGAAAGAAATAGACTTACAAGTCCAGGAAGCACACAGAACCCCAAACAAGAGGAATCCAAAAGAGGACCACACCAAGACATCATAATTAAAATGCCAAGAGCAAAAGACAGAGAATATTAAAAGCAGCAAGAGAAAAGCAGTTAGTTACCTATAAGGGTACACCTTTACAATTGTCAGCCGATTTCTCAACAGAAACTATGCAGGCCGGATGGGAATGGCAAGAAATATTCAAAGTGATGAATAGCAAGAACCTACAACCAAGATTACCCAGCAAAGCTATCATGTTTTGTTTTTTAAAAAAATATATTTTATTGATTTTTGTACAGAGAGGAAGGGAGAGAGATACAGAGTTAGAAACATCGATGAGAGAGAGTCATCGATCAGCTGTCTCTTGCACACCCCCTATTGGGGATATGCTCACAACCAAGGTACATGCCCCCGACCGGAATCGAACCCAGGACCTTTCAGTCCCCAAGCCGATGCTCTATCCATTGAGTCAAACTGGTTTCGGCCCAGCAAAGCTATCATTCAGAATTGAAGGCCAGATAAAGAGCTTCACAAATAAAAAAAAGCTAAAGGAGTTCACCACTACCAAACCAGAATTATATGAAATGCTGAAAGGTATTCTTTAAGAAGATAAAGATAAAAATTATGAACAACAAATATGTAACTATCAACAAGAGAATCTAAAAACCAAGGGAATAAAAATCTGATGAACAGTATTAACTGATGAATATAATAGAATCGGGTATAGAAAGGTAGTGGACTGATGATTCTCGGGGAAAAGTTGAGTGAGGGGTGCGGGAAGAGACTGAACAAAAATCGTACACCTATGGATGAGGACATTGGGGGATGGAGAAAGGGCAGAGGATGGGGTAGGAACCTGGTGGAGGGGACCTATGGAGGGAAAAAAGAGGAACAATTGTAATCTGAACAATAAAGATTTATTAAATTAAAAAATATTTTTATATGTTGGGAAATGTTTACCTCAGTGAGCCTAGTTAACATCTGTACATTACACCCCATGGCTTATTTATTTAATAAATGGAAGCTGTACCTCTTGACCATCTTTGCCCATTTTGTATTACCCTCCCTCCCTCATGTGTTGTACTTTCAATGGATCTTTTACCTATGCATGATTTCCTAATATGCCTCAGTCATTTGGAAATAATGGTTCACTAAGTTATGCAGATTTTTCAAATGTTGATATACTTCAGTATGCAGTTAATATTATAAAGTTAATATCACTGCTGATCTCATAAGAGAAAGTCTTTTGGGAAGTTTTTGAGCTCATGGTGATAGGCACTAGCTTAACTGTGACTCGTGAAGGGTGGAAAGGTGATTGAGTCTTATTTCTAGGAACTAGTCTTGGGTTAGAGGAAAGAGGATTTAATTTTTATAAAGAATCTCCAGCCAAAACCGGTTTAGCTCAGCGGTAGAGCGTCGGTCTGTGGACTGAAAGGTCCCAGGTTTGATTCCGGTCAAGGGCATGTACATTGGTTGCGGGCACATCCCCCAGTAGGGGGTGTGCAAGAGGCAGCTGGTCGATGATTCTCTCTCATCGACGTTTCTAGCTCTCTATATCTCTCCCTTCCTCTCTATAAAAAAAATCAATAAAATATATTAAAAAAAAAGAATCTCCATGTTGAAGGCCTTGAAAAGGGGGCATTTTATTGTTCTGCTTCATTTTTCTAGTGTTTAATTCCAAGGGGCTACATAGGCTGAAGTAGGTTGCCTTTTCAAATAAATTTGTTAACCCAAAGAAATGTCTGATGGGTTGTATGGGTGTATTTTTGAGTATGGCTGTCCTACCTAAGTGCTTGGCTCACTGTCATAGATCTAGGAATCTCTGGAACTGCTTTTCGAGCCTTTTAATGCACCCATCCTCCATTCCGAAGATAGTCTTCACAATATCCCATTAGAGACGTGACTCAGTTTTCCCCCATGGAATTGCTTTCACTTCTTCCCCAGGCTCTGCTACTGTCTTTTTTTTTTTTTTTTTTTTTTTTTTTCCGCACTTACTGCTAAGTCTTTTACAAAACCACTGTCAAGGGTGGACAGAGACTAAGATGAATCTCTTCTCCCAAGCATGGTGGCTAAGACAGTTAGACCTAGGATTTTATTTCTCAGGCCTCTAGGCAATGTTATAGAAACTAGACTGTTGTTATACTAAATTTTGTTAATATTCTAAGATATTGCTTCAACATATATCCAAGGATATTTTGAAATTAGCTTGCTTTTTTTTTTTTTTTTCTCTTATGCCATCTGCTTTTACAGAATTATACTTCGAAAGTTGACATTCAAATAAAATTCTAATGGTTGTTATATTATTATTTATAATAGCAAACGTTTTGAAATGTGCTAAAGGCCTAGTTATAGGGTTCTGGGAAAATGATGGGCTGTCTGTGCATTGAAGTATATATAACCTTTTTAAAATGTTGCAAAAGATTGACATTAAAAAAGTTCACATTCTATGGAAGCTAGTTAATAGCATGTATGATCAAATTTTACTTTATTATTTATTTATTTATTTTTATTTTTATTATTTTTTTAAAATATATTTTTTATTAATATTTTACAGACAGGAAGGGAGAGAGATAGAGCGCTAGAAACGTCAATGAGAGAGAAACATCGATCAGCTGCCTCTTGCATACCTCCTACTGGGGATGTGCCCGCAACCAAGGTACATGCCCTTGACCGGAATCGAACCCAGGACCTTTGAGTCCGCAGGACGACGCTCTACCACTGAGCCAACCCGGTTTCGGCTTATTATTTATTTTTTTAAAAATATATTTTTATTGGTTTCAGAGAGGAAAGGAGAGAGAGATAGAAACATCAATAATGAGAACCACTGGATTTCTCCTGCATGGCCCTTCCTGGGATTCGAGCCCTTAACCCTGACATGTGCCCTTGACTGGAATTGAATTTGGGATCTTTCAGTTACACGCCGACGCTCTATCCACTGAGCCAAACTGGCTAGGGTGATCAAATTTTATTTTAAAAAAATATGTAGAAAAAGTGCTTGCTTATACCACAGTGTTCATAGGGTTATCGTTGATTGCTAGTGAAAATGGGTGATTTTTTTTTCCCCCTGTGCTGAGTGATTTTTTGTTTTGTTTACATTAACCAAGTATCACTTTAATAATCAGAAAAATAAAGTTCTCTTTTGTAAAATGAAACTATGCTGAAATGTGACTGCAAGTTCTTTATTCATCAAAGACAAATTAAGTTATAGTCATCATTTTTTAAAAAAAATATATTTTATTGATTTTGTACAGAGAGGAAGGGAGGAGATAGAGAGCTAGAAACATCGATGAGAGAGAGTCATCGATCAGCTGCCTCTTGCACACCCCCTACTGGGGATGTGCCCGCAACCAAGGTACATGCCCTTGACCGGAATCGAACCCGGTCCCTTAAGTCCCCAAGCCGACGCTCTATCCAGTGAGCCAAACCGGTCTCGGCTATAGTCATCATTTTAAGAGAATTAAGAGTTAAAATTTTCAACAGGGAATCAAGGGAAAAAGGGCATTTTTTGGGGGGTTAACTATTAAGTAAAAATTGAACTGATTATGAATTGGGTTCCCAAAAGATTCTGATAATCTTTGTTTTACTATTATGTCAATACTAATGCCAAAATCCCCAAATTTGTTTTCCTGATACAGTTTAAAGTACTTTAAAATAAGTATAATTAAAAAAAAGAAAGCCTTATTTTTAAGTTTGTGGCAACATTTTTAGGATGCCTGTTGTTTTTACAGAGTTAACTTTTTAAAGTCCTTAGCCATCTTATCCTTGCTGTCCTGGCTTTCAGCTGGGGCTGCAGCCGAGCTGAGCCAAAAATGGCTGCTGCTGCATCAGGGGTGGGCACAGGACAGCACGGCCTGGTGTGGCTCCTGTGAGCAGCAGGAGAAGACGGGAGTGTGCCCTGGCCAGGATTCTCCGTGGAAGAGTTACTGTATTGCAGAGCCTCTGTTGGGAGGAAATGCAGATGAGTATTAGGATTTCTAGCCGTAGCCGGGAACCACCTATTCTCTGTAGGAGTAAAAAGTTTTAGCAGACGCTGTCATTCACTGAGCAGGATTGGCTGTTTCTAGACAATAGCAAGGCTTACCTGCCTGTCTCAGTTGATATCAGAGAAGTAAGTGATTTTGGGGTTAGCAGGTGAATTTACTGGGATGGGTAGCATTTTCGTTAGGGACAGAGTGGGGGAGTGGACAAAGGGGGATTAAAAAGGTCTGCCCCTGTGTGCAGCTTGTGTGAGGAGTACTGTGTCACATGAAAAGTAAACCTAATGCTTTTAACATGTTAAGGTGAGAGATGGGGAGCAGTTTGAGTAGAGAATTGAAATTGCCCTATTGCTGCTCAAGCTACTCCCTAGGGTGAATGCACTGCCATTTGGATGGGACTTGTTTGTGCCTGAGCTTTTGTCCAGCCTGTGATTAGAGATGGTCATGATGTGGGAACACTGGATATGCTGCGTAGCCACCAGTAAGATATGGGATATCTGAATGGGCTGTAACACTACTTCATTTCTCACTTACTGTGATGAAGAGAGAAGGCTTTCTATTAAAAAAAAAAAAAAAGCTCCCATTCCCAGAAAAGCCATGTATGGGATCACTGTAAAAAAACCCCAAACATCTTTTTGTATGCATTTACAAATTGAGAGGGAGAGGGAGGTATGTGAAGATTTTTAGAGGCTGAACTTTGGAGCTAAGTGCTAGAAATGTGAAATGTCATCTTGGGAGATTTAGAGTCCCATAGATCATAGTCCCAGCTCTCATGGCTGTGTACCTTGGGAAAGTGATTTAACCTTTTTGTGCGCCGGTGTCCTCATATGTAGAAAGTGCTGGTTATAGACTAGTGCCTTATGTTGTTTGAGGATTAAATGAGTCAGTACATATAAAGTACTTACCTGGCACTTTGTGTAGTAATAGCTGGTAGTATTATTTTGTTTGTGTGTGTGTGTGTATTATTGATTTCAGAGAGTGAGGAAGAAAGGAAGAGAGAGATTTATTGATTGGCTGCAACCCAGACATGTGCCCTGACCAGGAATTGAACCCAGGACCCTTCAGTCCATAGGCCAGTGCTCTATCCACTGAGCCAAACCAGCTAGGGCTGTTGGGTATTTTTTAAAAGAACATATGTGGGATTTAACCATGTTTGGTGACCACATTTTCATGTGTTATATAAATCTTTGCTATGTCAGTACATATAGACTGTTTTATAGTTGTAACATCATTTAACTCCTTTGCTATTGGTGGATATTTGTGTAGTTTGCAAGGCTACTTTTTGTATTAAAATCTGTAGTGTACAAATTGGTATGTATGTGCATTTTAATAGGGAATAGGGTGGAGTCCTATTGAATTTATTTTCAAGAACTTTTTTTGATAGCAATTTTATTTTATGATGAAAATACTACCTTTAATTATTGCTAGATATTAATTACACTTTTAAAAATATCCTTTTCATTTTCTTGCACCATCTTTTCCAAAATTGGTCCTTCTATCTTGACTCTGTTATTTTTATCTTTTTATAACCTGCTGCATAAATAAATCTGCTGATGCTATTGGGATCTTGAATTTTAGTAAGAGGAAGAACATTTTGCCCTTGCTAGTTTGGCTCAGTGAATAGAGCATTGGCCTGAGGACTGAGAGGTCCTGGATTTGATTCCTTTCAAGGGCACATGCCCAGGTTCGATTCTACTCTGTTTCCCCGAAAATAAGACAGTGTCTTATATTAATTTTTTCTCCCAAAGTTGCGCTAGGTCTTATTTTCAGGAGATGTCTTATCTTTCCATGTGCTAGGTCTTATTTTCAGAGGATGTCTTATTTTTGGGGAAACACGGTAGTCAAGGGCACATGGGGTTGCGGGCTCAATCCCCAGTAGTGGGCGTGCAGGAAATAGCTCATCAATGATTCTCATCATTGATGTTTCTATCCATCTCTCCCCTTCCCTTCTGAAATCAATAAAAATGTATTTTAAAAAATTAAAACAGGGAAGAACTTTATTGTTTCTATTCTGCTGTGATTTTAAGTTATTGCCATCTTTCCAATTGGGAAACAATTTGATAACTATTTTGTCATTGTGTTGATTATCTACAAATGTTTATAGAACATTATATCTTCCTGACAAAGACACTTGGTGATGCACTTTTAAAAAATGTATATTTTTTTTTATTGATTTCAGAGAGGGAGAGGGAGAGAGTGACAGAAACATGAATGATACTTATCAGAATAAATTTTTCAATTTGAAAAAAATATATAGATGTCTTCTGAATCAGATTTTGGAGTTGGGGTTTTATTTTTAATTTTTTTCCAATGTGTTTTTGTTGATTTTAGAGAAAGAGGAAGGAGAGGGATAGAGATAGAAACAACCATGAAAGAGAAACATTGATCGGCTGCCTCCTGTGCACATTCTCCTGGGGATTGAGCCCACAATCTGGGCATGTGCCCTGACCAGGAATCGAACCCGGGACTTCTTGGTTCCTGGGTCAATGCTCAACCACTAAGCTACACTGGCCAAGCTGAAGTTGGGGTTTTAGATATGCAACTAAAGTTAAGACTGTTGACATTAAATTGGAATGATTAAGTGTGAGTTAATGAGGCCTTGCATATTATATAAGGGATACTGTTTGGATAATACATTTTCTGAGAGCTTTGAGTACTAGCACAATGTTTGTTGGACTTAATATTTGTTCCTTCTTAAGATTCTTGATCTATAATGATGAAGAAATGAGTGATTACTTCTCAGTGGACATACCCTTTAAATTTCTAGATTAATACTGAAATAGGGATTGGCAAATGACTAGAGGAAGATGTTTTTTCCTTTCAAAATAGGTGCGTTCTGGGACCTGGTAAAGTTAAAGTGCAAAGCAGGCATTTGTACCGACATACTGTTAGAACTTGGGATATTATATTAGTCAAATTGACAACTTAATGGACAGCCGTTAATCTGTTTTCATTCCTATTATGAAATTCACTTTAAAAAAAAATAAACTTTAAATTCAGCACTTTATTGTGTGTAAAGCTTTGTGCTAGCCGTGTGCAAATGAGTAAATTATAGTTCTGCTTTTATTGTTATTAAGGATTATTAGGATTACTATAAGCCACCTAATATTTTTAAAAAAATGATGTATGCTACAGAAATAAATGTGCTAACATAGTCTTTAGTGTATAATGAAAGGACTCCTTGGTTTTAATCTGAATTTTTTCACTAACTTGCATTTACCAGACTCTGAGACATAGCACTTAGTGGTATAAATTTCTATCTTTTGTATTAAATTTTTTTTTCAATTACAGTGATATTCAGTATTTTATATTAACTTTAGCTGTACAGCATAGTGGTTCAGTGGTTAGACAATTACATAATTTGATAACTATTTTGAATAGATTGATTCCCCCCATAATTTTAGTACCCATCTGGCACCATAAATAGTTATTATAATATTATTGACTATACTAAGAAGCCCAGTGCATGAATTTGTACATGGGTGGGATCCTGAGGGGAGGGGTGCTACGATGTGATTGGCCCTCCAGGGCCAATCCGGATCCCAGGCGAGCCACCAATGCGGTGGCTCGCCTGGGATCCGGATCTGTCCAGCTGACATTCACGCTGGTTGTCAGGAGCCACCTCACAGCCGCTTTTATATCCTTCCTCCCTTGTGGAGCATCTAGGGAGGGGAAGTGGCTGTGGCGCCCAAGGCCAACATCAAGGAGGCCAGTGGTGCTTTCGGGATCATGGGGATGGCGCTGGTCCATCGGTGCTGGTCCATTGGTGCCTGGTCCGTTCTCTGGAGATTGGACCTGCGAGACTATTGAGGGAGTAAGAGTAAGTGGCTGCCACTGGCTGGTGGGCTGCTGGCATGGGTTGGTCAGTTGAAGAGTGTTCCTGCATTGAGCATCTGTCTCCTGGTGGTCAGCGCATGTCATAGGTTGTTCGGTCGCTTAGGCTTTTATATATAGAGATTCCCTACACTCTACTTTACATCCTGGTGACTGTTTTGTAAACTACCAAATTGATATTTCTTATTCCTGTCACCTTTTTCATTTAGCCAACCAACTGCCCTCCTATCTGGCAACCCTCAGTTTGTTCTCTGTATCTATGAATCTGTTTCTATTTTGTTTGTTTATTATGTTCTTTGGAACATATAAGTGAAATCATATGGTATTGTCTTTCTCTCTGTGACTTATTTCACTTAGCATAATACCCTCTAGGTCCAATCCATGTTGCCACAAGTGGTAACATTTCATTTTTTTTTTTTTTTTATGCCCAAGTAATAGTCCATTATATATACACTGGGTGGCCAGATTATTATGATCTCTGAACGCATAATAATCTGGCCACTCAGTGTATTAGTGTATATATACTATATCATCTTTATCCAGTTGTCTATTGATGGGCGTTTGTGTTGTTTCCGTAGCTTGACTATCTATACTAATAAAAGAGAAGCATGCAAATTGACCATCACTCTGCTATGCCCACAGGCAGTTAGGAGTGAGTATGTAAATTAACCCAACAAAGATGGGGGCGGCCACAGCTGGAGCCAGCAGGAAGCTTGCGTTGCCCCTGGTGATGGAGGAAGCCAAGCTTCCCGCCCACCCTGGCCGCTGCTGAAGGAGGGGCTGGGAGCCTGGGTCCCCCAAGGGAACCCTCACCCCATGGGGGTGTGGCCGGCCTGAAAACAACCACAGGCCCCTTGCCCAGGCACCCCATGCCCCAAGGGAGCCCCCACCTTGATCTGGGACACCCTTCAGGGCAAACCAGCTGGCCCCCACCCATGCACCAGGCCTCTTATCTATACTAATAAAAGGGTAATATGCTAATTAGATTGGGAGACCTTCCAGGAAATCTTCCTGATGTTGTTCTGGGCAAAACCATGGTGGCAGGGCCCAGGTAGAGGCGGTTAGAGGCCAAGAGAGGAGGGCAGTTGTAGGTGATCAGGCTAAGATGGGATGGCAATTGTGGGTGATCAGGCCGGTGGGGGGCTGTTTGGGGTGATCAGGCCGAGAGGGACAGTTGGGACTGAGCATACCAGCAGGGGGCCAGTTGAGGCCGAGCAGGCCGTCAGTGGGGTTCAGTTGAAGGTGATCAGGACAGCTGGGAGGGCAGTTTGGGGTGAGCAGGCAAGCAGAGGGGCAGTTGGGGTGAGCAGACTGGCAGGAAGGGTGGTTAGGGGCAATCAGGCAGGCAGGAAGGTGAGTGGTTAGGAGCCAACAGTCCCGGATTTCGAGAGGAATGTCTGACTGCTGGTTTAGGCCCGATCCCTGTAAACTGGCAGTAGGACCTCCTTTGAGGGGTTCCAGATTGGAGAGGGTGCCGAATTTCGTGCACTGGGCCACTAGTTGTTAATAACACTGCAATGAACATAGGCATACATAAACTCTGTCAAATTAGTGTTTTGGATTTCTTTGGACATATACTTAGAAGTGGAATAACTGGGTCATAAGCCAGTTCCATTTTCAATTTTTTGAGGAACCTTCATACTGTTTTTCATAGTAGATGCACCAGTTTGCAGTTCCACCAACAGCGCACGTGGGTTCCCTTTTCTTCACATTCTCACCAACACTTGTTTATTGATGATAGCCATTCTGACAGCTCATTGTGGTTTTCATTTGCATTTCTCTGGTGATTAATGATATTGAGCATCAAACATCTTTTGAGCTTGCCCTTTGTAGGTCAAGTGAACCTTGTGATTCAAGAGGGCTGCTCAGGCTTCAGTGTAAGTTTACATTCTAGTCAGCAGGAGAGGGAAGGGAGAGGACAAAGAGATGCTTCCTCTCTTAAAGGGCATGTGGCAGAAGATTCATATGCCTCTTTAACTTCTATTGAGGAGAGAGAGGAGACACAGAAATTGGGGGGCAACTAGCAGCCTCTAGCACATGGGATTTTTATGAGCATATGCCCAGCAGTATGGTGGGTTTATAGTGGGTGCTTTGTCACTTGGTAATTCATAATGTTTTAAAATTCAAACTTTGAGTATATTTCCCCTAGTTCTTTGCTTTATTATATCCACCCTGGAGCTTAAAGGAAGAGAGGGCGACAGCTATTCCTGTTAAGACAAACAGCCTCTTTCTAAATTAGTTTTAATCTTTTTGAGTACACACATAACTCAGAGAGACAGTTAAACAGAAATACATTAAAACTAAACAAAAGAAGTCTGTTATATATCTGCTAGCTGTTGAAAAGGAAGGTTGTGAATGAAGTGGGTTTTTTTTTTTTTAAATATATTTTTTATTTTTTTAAAATATGTTTTATTGATTTTTCACAGAGAGGAAGAGAGAGGGATAGAGAGTTTGAAACATTGATGAGAGAGAATCATCGATCAGCTGCCTCTTGCACAGCCCCTACCGGGGATGTGCCCGCAACCAAGGCACATGCCCTTGACCGGAATCGAACCTGGGACCTTTCAGTCTGCAGGCCGACGCTCTATCCACTGAGCCAAACCGGTCCTGGCGAAGTGGGTTTCTTAAGATGTAGGTTGGGCTAAATGCTTCTTATAACAGTCCACACACCCACATGTAAAATAATTTTAAACAGTGTGAGTCATAACCCAAATAACAGAATTATATTTTAATAGCATGTTATATTCAACTTTAAAGTACTCAGTAATTCACCAATAAAATCTTTGTTAAATATGTCAAAGAATGTATAAATCTCTAGTAATGAACTCAAAAAATATTGGAAATGAATATAGGGTGAATCTTTATAAGGTTTTTTCAGATCTTGTTTCCTCTGGGGTACTTTACCTCTCTGTGCCTAGTTTCTTTCTTTCTTTCTTTCTTTCTTTCTTTCTTTCTTTCTTTCTTTCTTTCTTTCTTTCTTTCTTTTTTTTTTTTTTTAATTTCTTTATTGATTAAGGTATCACATATTTGTCCTCAAACCCCCCTTTCCAATCTCCCCCTCCACTCATGCCTCCACCCCCCTATTGTCCTTGACCACTGGTTTGGCTCATATGTGTGCACACAAGTCCTTTGGTTGATCTCTCCCTTTTATCCCCTCCCTCCCTTTTAGGTCCAACAGTGTGACCCATGGCTCCTTATCTCTGGGTCTGTTCTTATTCATCAGTCTATGTTGTTCACCATTTCCCCTAGATGAGTGAGATCATTTACCCTAGATGAGTGAGATCATGTCCTACTGGAAATATACTTATAAGAATAAAAAATGAGACAAATAATAATCATTATGTTGAAAGGCATATGAATCAGTCTGTAGTGAGAGTTTCTTTCTGGGCCACTAGTTCTTTTGAGACCCAATTTCAATGTCAAACAGTTCCTTATGTGTACATGTCAGCAACGATATTTCAGTTCTGGATGGTGGGCAAATGGTGGTAATCCAGGTCCAACCCTCTCTGGTTTGATCCTGGGCAACCTGCAGTGATACACAGCTGCTGACTGCTATTATGGTAAGGCGTCATCAGCGACTTCCTCTCTGGGCTGCTTCCCTTCTGTCTTCATGGTTGGGGTGGTCCTGTCAATTCCTCTCTGTTGCCAGAATCCACATGGTCTCGGAGTTGTTTTCTGAAAATATACAAACATATTCTTGACCAAAAGTTAATAAAGGAATATTTTCTATAAATTTGACTTAGGATCCTTTTTCATTTTTTGCCCACATGATTTTCCTCTGGCTTGTTTTGACACCATGTGTGTTTTTCATAGGTGTCTTGCTGATAGCATTACAATTTCCTAAAGTACAAATTTTCTAGATGTAATTTACTTTCAGGATATTTTTCTTTACATGATATTATTCTACTTTTCCCCCTTTTTTGATTTAAATATTAGGCTTTTGAAAATTTTATAATATAGTCTTGATAGTTTTTAAATTTTAATTTTTTTGCACTATAATATGACTGCTTTAGGTTCATTTCCTGTTGTGAGATTTTATCCTTAGATGAACTACTAATAAAAATTTAGTTAACACTTTAGGAACAACTTTTTTGTCAAGTGCAATTAGTTTTTCTAGGATATTCGCTTATTTCAATTAGCAAATTTAAATTAGCCTGAAAACTTGTCTACTACTTTACTGTCAAATTTATTAAATTTATTACTTACTTTACCATGTAAATTTTAGGGGAAAGTATAATTTGCCTTCTTGAGTAGGCCCTGAGCATTCCTGGTGGTAGGCTGGATTTAGATATCAAAAACCCACTTCCCTACACCATGTTTACGAGACAGTTCAAACAAGTCTTGTTGTATTGAGAGGGCAGCTGCTGTCAGCCAAGTCTCTGTCTTTTACCCGGGTCCCGGTTTGAGCTGGGCATGGGAAGGTAAGCAGCCATGGGGGCAGGAGACTCCCTCAGCAGGGGTGAGGTTTCAGGCCCCTGCAAAGTTTTGGGGGTGAGGGTCTGTGCACCACCTCAGTTGACCCCCAAGTTCTCTTCTGATGGCCCCTCTTCGACTGTGCCTGTCTTAGATTGTTCCTTCCCTGAGGAATCTTACCCGTCACTGGCTAATCAGCCATCCTCTGGGGCCAAACAGGGTGATGTGAGGTTCAGTTCTGTCTCCTTGGTATCCTGTGCCCCTGTGGCCTCCACACCCAGCTCCTGCCTTAAGATTCCCTTGCCTGCTGGTGGGGCCGCAGCACTAATCACATATCTTGGGGAACCCTGGTTTCTTCTCCAGCGAGGGTCTGCCTAGTTTCTTACCTCCAAGTTCATTACTTTAAAATTTATATTCAGTATACTACAGCCTTTAAAGTCTTTTTAAAAAAAAAATATATTTTATTGATTTTTTATAGAGAGGAAGGGAGAGGGATAGAGAGCTAGAAACGTCGATGAGAGAGAAACATCTACCAGCTGCCTCCTGCACACCCCCTACTGGGGATGTGCCCGCAACTCAGGTACATGCCCTTGACCGGAATCAAACCTGGGACCTTTCAGTCCGCAGACCGACGCTCTACCACTGAGCCAAACCGGTTTTGGCCAGGCTTTAAAGTCTTGTAGTTGTGACTAATGTTGCCCTGAGTAGTAGAATGCTATTGCTTCTAACTTGGTGTTAGGATTGTGGTGGAGGCAGTTATCCTGGTCCTCCTCAGTCTTATGCGGACCCTGTCTACTTGCGCCTCTTAGATGGGGCTTTGTTAATTGTTCTCTCTCTTCTTCACTGTGTCAGCCAATGTTTGCCTTGTATTTGTGTTTGTTCTTGGAAAGGATTTCCTGGCCTTCTCAGCTTTAGGACACCTGCTTGGTGTGTCAGTGTGGAATTTTAGGCTCAAGATAGTTTTCTTCTGCCACAGGGTAAAGGCATATGCTTTTCTCCTCATCTCAGCAACCATAGCTGTTTGCCAGCCCTCTGGGAGAGGAAGGGTTTATTACCCCTTCCTCAGTGCCCTGAGGCCTTTGCTTCAGATTAGAAAACGATCTGGAGAATCCGTTGGGGTTTGTGCTTGTTCACAGCAATGGCCATGGCCTCCTCACTCTTGCGCCAGTGAACGGGGCTGACTTTGATCTTTGAATTCATGAACCCAATCTTTCTCATGAGCTCCCTATGAGGTTTGTAGAAAACAGGCCTTTGAAAGTGAGTGCAGACTCTGGTTGTGTATTGGAAGCCCAGGTGAAAAATATGCTAGCCCACACTTAGTTTTAGGAATTTATTCATTTTGTTAGATTTTTTTTTTTTTTACTCGCTGTATTATAATTACCCCTTTCTCTTGAAGTCTACCATGTGTGTTCTGTCCTTTATCAGAGGTTCTTGCCACTTTTAGGAATTTAGTTTATTTGGTTGCCTTGCAACTTTAGCAATCTCTGATGGGCTCAAGAAAAGTTGTGGCCGAAACCTGTTTGGCTCAGTGGATAGAGCGTCGGCCTGTGGACTGAAAGGTCCCAGGTTTGATTCCGGTCAATGGTATGTACCTTGGTTGCAGGCACACCCTCAGTAGGGAGGGTGCAGCAGGCAGCTGATTGATGATTCTCTCTCATCGATGTTTCTAACTCTCTATCCCTCTCTCTTCCTCTATGTAAAAAACCAATAAAAATATATTTTAAAAAAAGAAAAAAGAAAAGTTGTGGTGTTTTAGATTATCTGGCCTTTTCTTCTTTAGTGTGGGTGCCATGTCCTTTGCAACCTTTTATATCCTAAGCAGAAACAGAACTATATGGGGTGATGAACACACCATATAGTATACAGATGATGTGTTATAGAATTGCACAGGTAACCAGTGTCATCCTAATAAATAAAAAGGAATAACAAAACAAAACAAAAACCAAATGTAATAAGTAATCTTTAGAGTTATTAATCTGTACTAAACTTTATTCAAGAAGGATTTAGAGTGGTTTACAAAAATACTTGAAAAAATAGATAAGGAGATCAAAGCAAAGGGAAAATAGGATAAGGATTGATAACACAAAAAGGCGGAGCATGAGCGTTGCCTAATGAATGCCAAAGGCCCCGACAGTCGCTGTTGGATGTGGTTCGCTGACTTGCATCTCCACTTGCATCGCCATCAAGACCAAAGTGAAGTCACGTGATTGACAGCGCTCAAACTCTTAATGTAAATCTGTTTCCACGAGTGCCTTTTAAATGTAAGAAAGAGTATTTTTTATTTTTACTGACAGATCTAGTGTGTAAGATGTTTATTTTTAATATAGATACCTATCTTTTTTCACCTGTTCTATTCTTTCTTTAGTGTATTATATATACTTTTTTAAAATTCTCTGCTGGAGTAGCTGGATAATTTCATGCAATGCCAGATATAATGCAAATGGTTTATGAGATAGTTGCTGTTTGAATCTCAGCATCCTCAAAACTAGTCATTAACATGTTACTGTTAGGAAGCCAGGATAGCCTTATCTATAGGCGGGGTTAAGAAATCATTCATTTGTTCATTTATTCAACAGACATTTATTGCATATCATCTTTGTCCCAGGCATTGTATTAAGAAATCAGTGAGGATAGAGCGGTGAATAAAAATAAGCCCCGTTCTTACAAAATCTATATTGTAGCAGGTGTAGATAAGATAGTATCAAAAGTGTAAAATCATCAGAGGCAGAGAAAACAGTAGATACAAAATCCTTTTTAGGAATATACTTTGTTAGCAGGCCAAAATGAATGCATCTTATCCTTATTTTTAAGAAGGACTATACAGAAAAATTTAAAAGCTAACATACTGAGATTTCAGCTAATGTTGGTTGTGACAGCTAGAGACTATTGATTTTACACTTTTGATACTATCTGATTGGCCAGTAGCTATGACATGCACTGACCACCAGGGGCAGACATTCAACACAGGAGCTGCTGAGCTGTGGTCACTTGGCAGCAGTGGTTCTTGAGTGCCATACCCAGAACCAGAGAGGAGGGAGTCTGATTCTGGGGTGTATCACCCGAGAGCTACCCTCTTGCAATCTGGGACCCCTTGGGGGATGTTGGAGAGCCAGTTTTGGCCTGATGCCTGCAAGCCAGGCCGAGGGACTTCATTGGTGCACGAATCATGCACTAGACCTCTAGTGATGGTATAATGAATGAGCTTAGGGTTTTTTTCTCTGGTCAGTTTTTCTGCATCTTGGGTTGATCTGGTTTTAGCTTGTCTTTGTTCACTTCTGCAACCACCTTAGAGGTTTCCGGCCATAAACTGTTTCCATTTGATCATGCGTATAGTGGTGGTGGTGGCAGCAGGCGGCTCTGGTGAGAGAACCTAGTGGCTCATGGTCTGGATGTCACCTCCTACTTCTTCATTCCACTTGTTGGGAGTATTCCCTAATTTCTTTCTACCCTGCTTCATGGGGACATCTGCATACCTGCGGATAGTGTCAGAGGCAGAGAAAACAGTAGATACAAAATTCTTTTTAGGAATATACTTTGTTAGCAGGCCAAAATGAATGCATCTTATCCTTATTTTTAAGAAGGACTATACAGAAAAATTTAAAAGCTAACATACTGAGATTTCAGCTAATGTTGGTTGTGACAGCTAGAGACTATTTCAAAATTCTGCCAAGAATCTTGTCCTCCTATAAGCACACAAGCCTTCTTGTTTGAATACGCTTAAGTGACTTGGCCTTCTATAGAAGCAGAATAAAGCCTACTCTTTAAATTTACTCAATTAAGTTTTTTTGAAGCCATTAGTGCCCATATAGCAAGCAATAGCACATCTTTACTTAAGGTTCTTAGATAGCAGTTTGAGTGTTTCCCAAATTAAATACATTTGTTGAAAGCTCTGAAATATACTTTGAATTTGAGGAAGAGATATGTAATATTTGAGATATTTGAAGAAGAGAATATAGTATATTTCCAATTCTTGGATTGATTTCTAGACTATCAGAAAGCTATTGTACCACAGCGTTTCATTACTGTATTGTCATAGAATGTATGTTATTCGTCCATTGAATAGCATTTCTATTTTTTTTCATGTGACTTTAAAATATATATATTTTTATTGATTTCAGAAAGAGGAAGAGAGAGACATCAATGATGAGAGAATCATTTATTGGCTGCTTCCTGCAAGGGGATCGAGCTCATAATCTGGGCATGTGCCCTCACCTGGAATCTAACTGTGACTTCCTGGTTCATGGGTCACACGGGCCAGATATTTTTGTGGCAGAGTTTTTCTTGGTTATAATCTAGGAATGAAATTTTTTATGCAGATAACTTTGTTTTCTGCTGTTTAAAGTAAGAAATTATCAAATTTGCCCCCCCACCCCTTTGTTTTTCGTTTAGTGACTAAGTTTTAAGCCAAATTTTTGGCTTAAATGTTCTCATCTACTTCAGTTTAGGTGCTGAAGGCATCAGTTCCTTCTTTTTCATTGACTCTTCTTTCCCCTTCCTCACCCCCTTGCCACAAGTTTCTTATCTTAAGTCCACCACTGTTTCAGAGTTGTGGACAAGGGGCAGATAAAAAGAATTATAGCAGATATATTGAGATTAGATAAATGTCTTACAATCTTCAGGTATTTTCATAATTTATCATTAAGAGAGAATGAGGACATCATGAAGGCATCACATAAGAATAAAAGCCTGGCCATCAAATGGAATAACAGTTTCTGGAGGATTGGATTTTATTACTCTTATATTTACACTAGAGGCCCGGTGCATGAAATTTGTGCACACTGAGGGGGGGTGTCCCTCAGCCCAGCCTGCACCTCTGGCAGTCTGGGAGCCCTTGGGGGATATCCTTAGTTCTGCCATGAAGGAGGAGAGGCTCTGGCTTTTTGCTGAGTGGTGCTCTCCCTGTAGGAGCATCTGTTCCCTAGTGGTCAGTGATCATCATAGTGACTGGTCGATTTGCATATTAGCCTTTTTTTAATATAAGATTTATCTTTCCAACTGTGCAGTTTCACCTTCATATATGATTTTGGCTTGTAAATCGCTAGCCTTCAAAATCATTATGATGTAGATCTTGCCCAAGTCTGAACATGTAGTTGATGGAAACTTAGCATTGCTACCAGTTTAAGTGCAATTACAAATCATTCACAAGTGTAATGTAAACTGGCAGACTTAGCCTTCAGCTGATGTGTTAAATGCCCTGGAAAAAAGTTTTTCACACATTTAAGTTGTGTTGTTTTCCTACATGAAAGTACTTGATATTATTGACCTGGATTATTGTAATTCAGTCACCACTGAATTTGAATTAGCCCAAACTGAAAAAAATCTAGTGGTTTTGATCTATCAGGATATTTGTTCTCTATCTGGATATTAACTGCTGAAAGTATTGAAACATCAAGTATGCAAAGACATATTAAGTAATGAGATGCTTATTTAATAAGTAGCAAGTTTTTAAAAAATATATATTTTATTGATTTTTTACAGAGAAGAAGGGAAAGGGACAGAGAGCTAGAAACATCGATTGAGAGTGAGACATCGATCAGCTGCCTCCTGCACATCCCCCATCAGGGATGTGCCCGCAACCAAGGTGCATGCCCTTGACCGGAATCGAACCCGGGACCCTTCCGTCTGCAGGCCGTCCCTCTATCCACTGAGCCAAACCGGTTTTGGCAGTAGCAAGTTTAATTTTGTAATTCATTTTCTAACTAATTTATGACTTTTCAAAAAATGACATTTTTTTCTCTCACCTTGTACTTCATAATTGATACTCAACAGAAAAGTAAGTTACGTGTTTTGAATTAGCCATTGTTTTTCAGTATATGGGAGGATAGAAATTATTTGGCTTCTTAAAAATATTTACATGATTTTCTTTTATTAATTACAATTTATTCTTTGATATTCTTTGAAGGAGTTTTTATATAATATAGTGGAGGAGGTATTACATTGAAAGCTCATCTGAGCTTCTTTATCCTTTCAAATTGAAATAATTACTTTGTTAAGCTTCTCTTCAGTTCTTAAGTTAATTGTTTATAAATTATTACATTTATTTCAGGAGGAAAATAGAGGACACAGATTTCTTTGGAATAGAGGTCAGGTGACTTGGGTTGTCTTTGCGCGCTCACTAGCTATGTGATCTTAGGAAAGCCACCTAACTTTTCTGTTCCTCAGCTTCCTAATCTATAAAATGGATTTAATAATAGCACCTATTTCACATGTTGTTTTGTGTCTTTTTAAACATTTTTATTTTAGAGAGGGAGGGGGGAAGAGAGGTAGGAGAGAACCATTGATTTATTGTTCTACTTATTTATGCATTCAGTGTTGCTTCTTGTGTATACCCTAACCAGTGATTGATCCCAAAACCTTGGCATATTGGGACAATGCTCTAACCAACTGAGCTATCAGGCCAGAGCTTGTTTTGAATCTTTTTTTTTTTCTTTTTTTTTCTTTTAATATATTGATTTTTTTTAGAGAGAGGAAGAGAGAGGAATAGAGAGTTAGATGGGATGTGCCCGCAACCAAGGTACATGCCCTTGACCAGAATCGAACCTGGGACCTTTCAGTCCACAGGCCGATGCTCTAGCCACTGAGCCAAACCGGTTTCGGCTTGTTTTGAATCTTAAGAGATAAGTGCATATACATGCTTAGCATGAGTCGATAGAATGCTCTATAGTGTCTGCCATTATTGTTGTGTTTAATTTTATTATCTTTCCCCCGATGCTCTGCCACTGCTTTGAGGCTCCTTTTCAGAGCGCTGCACCTCTCTGTCCCCTTGCCTTGAGCCACTTCATGCCAGGAGCATATAATGGTGTAGAAACGAGTCTTTGGTTTTTATAGTACAGAAGTTCTTTTTGAGCTTCAAATTTTTGAATGTGAAATTCCCCCTCTTCCCTCATCCCCTTTTATTCTCCTCATCTAATTCTCAGGTGGGGTATTGTAGTAGCACTTTGGAGTGATGGAGTAGTTACCAGTGATCACTTAAGTACAGTATTAGGAATATTACTGGGCCAAATACAGTAGTTCCCCCTTATCTGCAGGGCCGTACTATTCTAAGACCTTCCTTCCCCCCTCCTTGCAGTGGATGCCTGAAACTGCGGGTAGTACCAGCCCACACAGATTGTTTTTATGTATACATACATTCCTATGATGACGTTTAATTTATAGATTAGACGTTGTAACAGATGAACAACAATAACTATTAATAAAATAGAACAATTAAACTAATAAAATTAATTTAACGTGGCATTATTAAGTCAAATTTGGGTTACTTGAACACAGCATTATGATCCTATGATCTGATAACAAAGATGCTCTGGAATGATTAACAGGCGCGTAGTGTGTGTACAGAGTGGATATGTTGGACGGAAGGTATGATTTACATTTCAAGTTGGAGGGAGTGGGATGGCATGAGATTTCACCATGCTATGCAGAACATTGTGCAATTTAAAACTGACGAATTGTTTATTTCTGGAATTTTCCATTTTTGGACCGCAATTGACCACGGGTAACTGAAACCACAGAAAGTGAAACCATGGATAAGGGGGACTACTCTATTTTAAAAATTCAACTTTGGTTATTGTCTTCTCTCTATGCATTAGGAAGCATATGGGGAAAGTGAAATATGGTTCTTTTAATGTAAACAATACTTATGTATATTATATTATTATTTAGCTGTTTTGTTTATAAATACAGTTTATCTTTTTAAAAAATATGTATTTTTATTGATTTTAAAGAGGAAGGGAGAGGAAGAGAGAAATAGAAACATCAATGATGAGAGAGAATCATTGATTGGCTGCCTTCTTCGAGCCCCCTACCCAGGCATGTGCCCTTGACTGGAATTGAACCCAGAACCCTCTAGTCTGCAGGCCAACACTCTTATCCACTCAGCCAAACCAGCTAGCAGTGGTCGGCAAACTCATTAGTCAACAGAGCCAAATATCAACAGTTATAACGATTGAAATTTCTTTTGAGAGCCAAATTTTTTAAACTTAAACTTCTTCTAATGCCACTTCTTCAAAATAGACTCGCCCAGGCCGTGGTATTTTGTGGAAGAGCCACACTCAAGGGGCCAAAGAGCTGCATGTGGCTCACGAGGCGTAGTTTGCCGACCACTGAGCTAGAGCAAACGCAGTTGATCTTAGAAAAGGGAACTTGAAGATAGTCATGAAATATTCTGTCCGAGAAGGATTTAAACTTGGTCTTGAAAAATGGTTACTATTTGGTTGAGTATGGAGGAGCTAGATGATGATAGTGAGGCAAAGATTTAGAAAAGAATATGTTATATTTAGAGAACTGAAGAAGTAAGTTAACTGCTTCTCTCTCACCCCAAAACTAGTATTTATTAAGCACTGATTATGCCAGCTACTGTGTAAGGGATTGACTCATTTAATCATCACAATTCCATTTTACACATGAGGTTTAGAAATTTGATCAGGGTGGCCAAGTGGAAGAGCCATAGCGCTGCCACTGCCGCCTGATTTTGTGACAGTGGAAGAATTGTATTTGTGGATAGATAAAAGTTTATCTGTTGCTGGTAATACTCTTAAAACAATCATAAGTGAACATCACAGTAAGTTGTACATCCTGAAAACACTAATATGAAATATTAAGCTATTGATATATGATGATGATGAGGCAAATAGACTATTACCAGAACCTCAGAAGACCCTTTGGTCCTTTCCATTCAGTGTCTGTTCCCACTGCCCTGTTTTGAACAACGTAGATTATTTTTTGTCAGTTTTTGAACTTTATTTATCCTTACCCGAGAATATTTTTCCCCCATGATTTTTAGAGAGAGTAGGAGGATAACAATACATGTTCTTGACTGGGAATAGAACCTGAGACCCTTCAGGTTCTAACCATTGAGCAACCTGGCCAAGGCAGTTTTGAAATTTTATATGAATGTAATCACATAATTATCTTTTTTTTTTTAAATTCAACATTGTGAGATTCATACCGGTTGTATATAGTTCTAGTTCATTCATTTATTGCTTTAATGTTGTTGTTTTTTTAAACTCTTAAAAAAAAAAATATATATATATATTTTATTGATTTTTTACAGAGAGGAAGAGAGAGAATAGAGAGCCAGAAACGTCAATAAGAAAGAAACATCGACCAGCCGCCTCCTGCACATCCTCCACTGGGGATGTGCCCGCAACCAACGTACATGCCCTTGACCGGAATCGAACCCAGGACCCTTCAGTCTGCAGACCGACGCTCTACCCACTGAGCCAAACCGGTTTCAGCAGTGTTGTTGTTTTCAATTAATTGAATTTACCCCCAACCCCCTTTATTTTTTTGTTTAATTCTCATTTGAGAATACTTTTCCATTGATTTGGAGAGTGGAAGAGAGAGGGAAAGACAGAGAAACATCGATGAGAGAGAAACACATCAATTGATTGCCTCCTGCACAAGCCCTGACCTGACCAAGGCTCAGGCCAGGGAGAAGCCTGCAACCAAGGCATGCCCTTGACCAGAATAGAACCTGGGACCCTTTGGTCCACAAACCTATGCTCTATCCACTGAGCCACACTGACTAGGGCTAATTGAACCTTTAAAAAAAACAAAGTTGAAAGTTTTTGTAGCATAATAGAAATACAAATGTTCTTAAACTTCTTTTTTGGAGAAACACATTAAAAGTGTCTAACCGGTTTGGCTCAGTGGATAGAGCGTTGGCCTGTGGACTGAAAGATCCCAGGTTCGATTCCTGTCAAGGGCGTGTACCTTGGTTGCGGGCACATCCCCAGTAGGAGGTGTGCAGGAGGCAGCTGATCGATGTTTCTCTCTCATCGATGTTTCTAACTCTCTATCCTTCTTCCTTTCTCTTTGTAAAAAAAAACTATATATTTTTAAAAAGTGTCTCTGCATGTTCTATGATTATATAATTAAAAAATAATTTATGGAAGCAAAATATTACTTTAAGGGGTAATTTTTTTTTAGTTCATTATTGACATAATCTGAGGTATCCATCTTTTAAAAATTCCACTCATACAATTGTGGTTAGTATCTACAAAATAAGTTGTCTTATTTTTCCCTTTAAATATAAGCAATAGACAATTTATGACTCTGGAAGATGAATAACTTTTTGAAGTAGTATAGGGCAGTACGTAAATTCAGTGGTGTTTTGATTGGAGAGGAAAATCTTGACTAAGATTTTAATTACTGTAACTTCATCTTCAGCCAGAGAATACCGAAACAGTGATTTTGTCTTATATGAGCGAATGATTCTTAATTAGCTTGGTCTAGGTTCCACAGACTGCATATTTTAAAATGTCTATATTTTTCACCACAGATGTGTGTGGGTGGTGCCAAACTTTAGAGCAGTGGAGTTGGTGCCTTTGGTGATCTTGGCTAAAAAAATGAAAAGTGAGAATAACTATATGTGCAAGTATGTACACTTATTTTTAAAATGTGTATGGTTGGGAAATCAATGGTAGAGGGCAAAGCAAAGGAAAGGAAACTTTGCAATATCTCCCCCTCCTCTGTTTTCTATGTTAAGACATTTTACATATACTTTAAGCTTTTAGTTTCCTCTCTGTAGTTCTTCCTCTATTTTTTAACCAGTAAGATAATTTCCCTGACTTAGCTGAGAACAGCATTGGCAATGTAAGATGACTCTGATATAATTCTGGATGGATTACAAACATCTATGACTGCATCCAGAACCTTGCTTGAGCTTGGGGGTGATGTCACCAAGGAGTGTATGAATGGCATGAATTCGTGCACCAGTGGGGTCCCTTGGCTTGGTCTGTGGGATTGGTTCGAAACCAGCTCTCCGACATCCTCTGAGGGGTCCCAAAATTGGAGAAGGCGCAGGCCAGGTCCAGGGACTCCACTGGTGCACAATTGAGGCCGGTAAGGGACTCGAGAGGTTGGCCAGCCAGGAAGGAACTTTGGGAGGGCTCCAGGAAGTGTCCGGCCCATCTTACTCAGTCCTGATTGGCAGGACCCTACCAGGAAGCTAACTTATTGGTCAAAGTGTCTGCCCCCTAGTGGTCAGTGCACATTATAGCAACTGGTCGACCAGTTGACTGTCTGCCCTCTGGTGGTCAGTGCTTATAGTGAGCATCCTTAGCATATCATTAGCATATTTTGCTTTGATTGGTTGAATGGCCTACTGGACAACCAGACGCTTAGCATATTAGGCTTTTATTAAATAGGATAGATTGCCTTGGCAGGTTGTTCAGTGGTTAGATCATTGGCCCATGGACCAAGGGCACATACCTTGATTGCTTGTTCAATTGGGATCTGGGTTGGGACATGTGGGAGAGACAACCAATGTTTCTCTCTATCTCCTTTCTTACTCCCCACTTCCAACTCTGTCTGAACAATGGAAACAATATCCTTGAGTGATGATTTTTTTAAAAGGGTAAATAATATTTATTTCTTCCTTTTATTTACCTAATAAATTTAGCTGTTGCTCCTTGTTTTTATCACATTTCTTTATTCTCGTTGAAATACCATTTCATTTCAGAAATCTGTATGGTTTTCAGAAAATGGTTTAGAGGCCCTTTGGGACTAGTAGAAGATTTATTCATTTGCAAATTATGACCTAATAAAAATGAGGTTGCAAACTGTATGTGAATTTGGCTTTTTATTCTCTACTGCCATTATAAAGGAATTTAGCTGTGTGACCTTCAGCATGTACCTTAATTTATGAATCTTTTTCCCCTCTTTATTTAGACATTTTTATAAGATTAATCTCAGAACTTTTCCAAATTTCTTATTTTACAATTCCATACCCATTTCAACTCAGAAGATGAAATTCATTAATTCTTAAAGTAGTGTTAGTAGTGTTAAAGTAGTGTTAAATTTCTTGTTAAACAATATCTACATAACCATTAGAATAAACTTTAATAAAATGCATTTATAGCCTGAGTTGTCTCATAAATGAGTTCTCATATAGTGCTGCATAATGTCAGTCACATGCATACATAAAATCTTAGTCATGAGGTGCGATTTTGAAATGAACATTTTCAATAAGACATATTAACTTTCTTTGTATGTGTGTGTTTGTGTTCATGCTATATTTGTATTTTTAAGGCAAATCGACATTTAAATTTCATTCTTAATACTAGAGAATGAGCCTTTTTTTTTTGTAGAATCTGAAAGGAAATGATGTCTCATGCCAACTATATCTCC
Source organism: Pipistrellus nathusii (assembly GCA_963693515.1). NCBI lineage: Eukaryota > Metazoa > Chordata > Mammalia > Chiroptera > Vespertilionidae > Pipistrellus > Pipistrellus nathusii. The sequence goes on along the minus strand of OY882859.1, from coordinate 11,438,345 downwards.
AGAGATAATTATGCAGTGAGTTATCAATCAAATTAATTAAACTATGACAACTTCTTTCACTAACTTCCCTTCAGTTGGTGTAATTATGGCCGTGAGGAAATGGTTATGATCCACATCCTGATATTGTACTGAAGTGTGAGGTCTCTTTTGTGAACTATGTTAAACATTAAACTGTTGTTGCCTTCATTGGAAAAATCTCCTTAGGTTACTGGCCTTTTGAAAAACAGGTGAACAAAAAGTGAAATGTGTTTTTGAATGTAAACTTTTCTGATGCAAAGGGGGTGGGATTATAATTTCTGGAGTCGAAATTGGAAACTAAAAGACTTCATTTCCTCTGTAGTTTTCTGAATGAACTAGATTCAACGGGTCAATGTGCAATAGAAATGCAGTTCTGGAATTTTGTTTAATAGTAAAATGAGTTATAGTGCAAGCAGGGTACAAGAGTCCTTTTGCTGGTCCGTATTTAACAGACAAAGCCTGGGTAGCTGCAGCTTGGAAAGCTTTTCTGTCTTTGCCATCCTCGTCTTTAATGTGGCCAGGCAGCTGAGGCGATATCCCCTAAAGAGGCAGAACTCCCCCATCCTCTCTCTTCTCCTGTCTTTAAAAAAACAAACCTATATACTGGGACATTCAATGGCCTTGCATTGACCAGAAAGACAAAGAGTGCTTTCATCCTCGGGGGTAAGCCATGGCCAGTGTGCCCGGCCTTTGTTAGGGCTTGCACTGGCTCTTTCTCTGTCACCACCCCCAGTCTCATTGTTCAGACTTTACAGCAGTAACAGAATCTTTTATAGAATTTCACCTCCTTACCTAAAACAAACAGTTGCAAAAGAACATTCCAATTTCTTTTAATGAAAAGTGCAAAAAAGAAGCTTACTTCCCTCCTGTGTTTTTGATAAGGTAAGTATGCCCTGCTACATCTAAGTGCCATAGTGCAAGACCTGATCTTGTTGAAATTATTCGTTGTCATTTAAAAAGTCAAGTCAAAATGAACTTTATTTACTTCTTGTGTGGCTGTATCCCATCGAACTCATTGTTGGTGATATTCATAATGAACTACAGATAAGATTCTTTTCACCAGTGTCAAATGGGTTTTTAAATGACTCTTATGTTTTTGTGTTACTAGATGATATAAAGTGGAAAATTTAGACAGTTATGTGGATTATTCAAATAATGCCTTTTGCCTCACTTACGAAAAAGTTAATAGTGTTGGCCTTTGTCCTATATTTTGCTTATATAGAAGTAAACCATCAAGCTAAATAAGCAAAAGTTATTTTTAAAAACATGCTATATTTGCATATGTAAACTATCAGGTAGAGCTGGACTGTATTTTACAATTTTTAAAAAATTTCACTAAAGAGTTCTTTGTGTTTTTTTTTTTTTAACACAGTTGATTTATCTTGTAATGACATATGCATATAGAAAATTATAGAGAATAATATAACAAACACTACTGCATATAACACCCATTTTTGTTGTATTTGTATTCTTAAGAGAGATTTGGAAGACACTAAAAGTCTTTATCTGTGTCTTGTGAAAGTTTATGAGTTTTTAATTCCATCATCTGTTACAAATTTTTCTCCTGGACTACTAATTCATTAAGGCAAACCTATTGTGCCACACAGTGCATTATCCTTGACACTACACAGAGTCTCCTGGAAAAGAATTTGTGATTTTAAGTTCTATTTAATAACCTCAGTATTAATCGTGTGCCGGATTTTGGTCAATGATAGATCACATGTATGGCGGTGGCCGTGGAGTATTATAATGGAGATGAAAAATTCCTGCCACCTGGTGACATTGTAGTCCTTCTAAGGGTGTGGTGTAGTGCAGTGCGTTGCTCACGTTTGTGGAGATGCTGGTGTAAAGAAACCTGCTGTATAGCACATACAGTTATGTACAGTACATCGTATTTGGTGATAATAAGTGTTATTGATGTATATATTTACTGCACAATACTATTTACTGTCATTTTAAAGCAGGGGTGGGGAATGGCCAGCCTGCGGGCTCTATATGACAGCAAAATCATTTGGTCTGGCCCTGCCAAGGTGTTAGGGGTGAGTTAATTAAATATTTGACCAAATAAACAGGCTAATTTTTAAGTTGATAATTTTGTATGGTCTCCGAATGATGTTATAAATATCCAAATGGCCCCCGAAAGAAAAAGGATTCTTCACCTGTTTCAGAGTGTACTCTTTCTACTTAAAAAAAGAAGTTTGTTGTAAAACAGTATGTCATCAGCAGCCTCACACACATTTATTTACTGCGCCTCTAAAGAACTATATATATTGATTTCAGAAAGGAAGGGAGAGGGAGAGAGAGAGACATAGAAACATCAGTGATGAGAGAAAATCTTCAATTGGCTGCCTCCCGCACGCCCTTCTCCCTGGGATGGGGGGAAAATCAAGCCCACAACTCAGCATGTGCCCTGACTGAGAATCGAACTGTGACACTGGCTGGGCTGTCCACTGTCTCTTGATTGCATTATTTTCTCTTGTGCTTGATTTAAACTCATGTTTTGTTCGTCATGACCCCTATGTTGCTAGTAAGGGCCGTGTTGAGTGAGTGACTTGGAAACAAAAATAAAAGTGAATAAGAGCCATAAAGGTGGAAAATCAGTTCAGTTATTGCTGGTGAGTCAGGCTTGTCTCATTCTACCATAGCTGCGATCTTGAAGAACAAGAACGAAGTGATAGTAGCTTTTAAAATATCTGCTTCATTGAAGGCAGTGAGACTAATTTTGAGGAAACTCTGTATCAGACATGAAAAAAGAAGATGGATTGAAGACCAGACACAGAAGCATCTCCCTCCTGGCACCATAACAATGTTGGCCAAAGCAAAAAGTTTATTCGCATTCAAAAAAATTTTTTATTAAATTTATTGTGGGACATTGGTTACATTATTTACATAGATTTCAGGTATGCAATTCTATAATATATCATCTGTATTTTGCATTGTATGTTCACCACCCAAAGCCAAGTCTCCTTCTGTCACCATTTGTGGCCACTTTACCATCTTCTATCTCCCCCGAACCCCATTGTTTACATGTTTAAAGAAAAGGCTGAACTGCACCAGGAAGTTGAATTTACTGCTAGCTCTGGATGGTTTAAATGACTCAAGAATCACTATTCATTACATAATGTGGAGGTGAGTGCTGAAGTGAAGGCAGCTGAATTGGAAACTCTAGATAAGGTGATTATGGAGGAAAATTACTTGTCAGAGTAAATATTCAATATGAATTAAACCTTTCTGTGATGGAAAAGGATGCTTAACGGGTCTTTCATCTATAAGGAGGTCAAATCATTGCTGGGTTTCAAGGCTAGTAAGGACAGGATCACAGTCTTGCTTGGGGGCAATACTGCATGCTGCAAATTAAAAACCTTTGTGATTGGCACAGTGAAAATCTCTGGGCCTTCAAGCATATCCACAAGCACACTCTTTAGTGTACTGTAGGAGCAATAAGAATGGATGGCCCAGCTCCTCTTCCAAGATGTCCTCCTGACTTGCTCTGCCTAGCAATATGGAGAAGTACTTTGGAGAAGAGCACATCATTTAATACTGATAATGCTCTTGGACATCCTCCTCTTATTGGTGATCTTCATTCCAATATCAAAGTAGTGTTTCTTCCTTCAGACACCATCTCTTTGATCAAACCAATGGATCAAGAAGTTAGGGCAGCTTTTAAGGCCTACTACATGAGGAGGACCTTTGCCCACGCCATTGCTGAAACTGAGGGAGACACTGATGCAATTCTGGAAGGATTATAAACAACATCTATGACTGCATCCAGGACCTTGCTTGGGCTTGGGGATGATGTCACAGGAGTACCTGAATGGCATCTGACAGAATACATTTAGGAGGTTTGTCTGTGACTTGAAAGGATTTCCTGAGGATGAGGAAGTTGCAAAAATCTAAAAGTTTAAAAAGCAGCCCTAGCAGGTTTGGCTCAGTGGATAGAGTGTTGGCTTGTGGACTAAAAGGTCCTGGGTTCGATTCTGGTCAAGGGCATGTATCTCAGTTGCAAGTCCCTCCCTGGCCTGGTCCTGGTTGGGGCGCATGCAGGAGGCAACCAATCGATGTGTTTGTCACATCGATGTTTCTGTCTTTTCCTCTCTCTTCCACTCTCTAAAAAAAAGGAAAAATTTCCCCATTTGAAGATTAAAAATATAAAAAGTAAAATAAAATTTAAAAATAGGAAAAAAGCTTACAGAATAACGATATAAGAAAGTATTTTTATGTAATTGTACAATGTGTTTGTGTTTTAAGCTAAGTTTTATCAAAAGAGTCAAATCTTGGCTGGTGTGGTTTGGTTGGGCGTTGTCCCATGCACCAAAAGGTTGTTGGTTTCAGTTATAGTCAGGGCATATGCATGGGTTTCGGGCTCGATTCCCAGTGGGGAGTGTGTAAGAAGCAGGAGGCAGCTGGTGTTCTGTTCTCACATAGATGTTTTTCTCTTTCTCCCTCTCCCTTCTTTCTCTTTCTCTCTCTCTCTCTTCCTCTCTCTCAAAATCAATAAAAATTATTTGAAAAATAAGAAGGAAGAACACAGTTGAAGGTACCATGCTACCTGTTAAGCTGTATTACAAGGCTATAGGAACAAATTGATGGTCACCAAATAAAACTATTTTTATTAAGTCAAAAGTTTCAAAAAGTTTTAAAGCTTATGAAGTAAAAATGTTACGTTAAACTAAGGTTTATTATTGAAAAGTGATATTTAAAAAAAATAAGTTTAGTGTACCCTAAATGCCCAGAGTTTATAAAGTCTGCAGTAGTATCCAGTAATGTCCTCACTCACCTCTTCTCACTGCCTCTCCCAAGCAACTCCCAGTCCTGCAAGCTCCATTCATGGTAAGAGCCCTACACAGGCATTACCACCTTAAAAAACATATTAAAATGTATTTTTACTGTACCTTTCCCATGTGTAGTTATGTTTAGATACACAAATACTTAACTATTGTATTATGGTTGTAATACAATGCACGCTATTCAGATTTGTAGCCTAAAAGCAATAGTTTATTCCACATAGCCTAGACATGTAGGCTAGTCCATCTAAGTTTGTGTAAGTTTGTATGCCATCTAAGTAAGTGTTCACATAATGATGAAATCGCCTAATGGCACATTTCCCTCTGTCATTAGGTGGCACATGACTACACTACATTTTTATTTATTTATTTATTTATTTAAAAATACGTTCTTACTGATTTTAGAGAGAGAGGGGAAAGGAGAGAGAGAGAAAAATAGAAACATTGATAAGAGAGAAATACCGATTGGCTGCCTCCTGCATCCCCTCCCCTGACTGGGGATCAAACCCACAACCCAGGTCTGTGCCCTGACCTGGATTGAACCGGCCACTTCAAGATGCATGGGGTGGTGCTCAGCCAACTGAGCCACACTGGCCAGGGCTATTAAAGTTTTAGATGCTAGAGCTCTATTGTCATACATTGTAAGAAGAGACTATAACATACAACATGGTGAAAATTTATTCATAGTTATTGTATAAGTTAGCATATAAATATGTGATTGAAATATGAGGGAAAATTTCTGTTATTTTGTCATTGATTCAGCTGCTTTTGGTACCTTATTTGACCTTTACAGTAGAAAGATAAATTTCACTTAGATGTCTTAATATTAGCAGTCATTTATTATATCCCAATGTTCATAAAATAATGGGTTATATACCTTAAATTCTTTAAACTGTACATCAACTTCCAAAGTAGGTACTATTATTTTAGTAGGTTCACTTATTTTATTTTTTAAAATATATTTTATTGATTTTTTACAGAGAGGAAGGGAGAGAGATAGAGAGCCAGAAACGTCGATGAGAGAGAAACATCGACCAGCTGCCTCTTGCACACCCCCTACCGGGGATGTGCCTGCAACCAATGTACAATGCCCTTGACCGGAATCGAACCTGGGACCTTTCAGTCCGCAGACCGACGCTCTACCAATGAGCCAAACCGGTTTCAGCGGTTCACTTATTTTATAGATGAAGAAACATGCTTAGAAAGGTTAGATGTAACTCCCCCAGAAATTGCACAGGTAGTAAGTGGAAGAACTGGAATGCTAAAATCAAATTTGTACTCTAGATTGGTGATTTGAATAAACACTCTTTGGAGTTTAGTGTTTTCTAGAACTGTTATAATAAGACTCTTTAACAGTACAAAATTGATCTGTTTCAGTTTAAGTCTGACCTTGAAGGTGAAGTATTTTCAAATTTTTTGAAATGTAGGTGTTGGCTGGAATTATTAATTCAAGTTTATAGATAAAAGGACTTGCTTGAGGTGCATTGGATTCAACTTGAGCCCTTGGACTGAATTGGTGTTACTGGCTCAGCTTGTCATAGTTGCTCTATCCATTTCAGACAGACGTGTCATGAGGTGGGTGCTTAGCTGCTTAAATCTGAAACTAAAGAAAAGGAAAAAAGGGTTTGAAAAAGGTAGATAAGGAGTTTTAATTTTTTCTAATGGTTTTAGCTACACTGATGAGCCTTGTTGGATGGGCCTGAGTGTAAGATTCTAAGGATGAAGTGAAGAAGAACTAATTACATGACTGAGTTGAGGCCTAGATGGAATGGCTACAGTGGGATGACAGTAGAGAAGGCTGTTCTTGCTACATTGATTTTTGAATTTTACTAAACATGGGTTAAAGGAATGCAACCCATCATACATACTAGTTTGATCTTTTTTCAGGCAGCACATTAATGAATAATTATATATCATTTTTCAAATGCGCAGTAGTTCTCTATCAGTGTGAATGAAAAGCTCTGATTTTTTTCATGATCTCATTTGATGACCCTTTTTCCATTAATTTTTCCATTAAGTACATTTATGAGATTCTCTGGTGCCCATATGGGCAGCACTGTGCTTCTGGTCTGTTTACCTAGATTTGCTCTGTTCTAGGAATTGATATTGGCAGTGGAAATTCTAATCTTGGCATCAGGGGATCCTGTGAGAGAGCATGGCTTTCTTAGGATAGCATACCATTTAGAGGCAGAGATCAGAATTATCTTAATAATTGTTTTAAGATATTTTATGCCTTTTCCACTTTATTGACATTTTCGCTAATGGTGCAGAGTCAGTGGTGGGTCAAACTGCTGGTACCTTAGCATGAATCAAGTACCAAAACATACTAGTAATGAATGTGTTATTCACCAATCTACAGTCTTAAAAAAACACACACCAGTTTCACTTAAATATCTTTTTTTTTAAATATATATTTTATTGATTTTTATACAGAGAGAAAGGGAGAGAGATAGAGAGTTAGAAACATCGATGAGAGAGAGTCATCGATCAGCTGCCTCTTGCACACCCCTACTGGGGATATGCCCGCAACCAAGGTACATGCCCTTGACCGGAATCGAACCCGGGACCTTTCAGTCCCCAAGCCGACGCTCTATCCATTGAGCCAAACCGGTCCCGGCCACTTAAATATCTTTGAAATAGTAAAAATTACCAATCTCCTTGATAGTTGGCATGGTGGGAACAAGTATTTTCAGTAACCTGACTTTTGGCATGTGGCAGTTGGGTGAATTAATTTAGCTAAAGGCACTAGTTGGTCAGATGTAAATAAAAAAAGCAGTTTCCTCTTTTGAACACTTTTCCATGTAAACTACTTTGAGGTGAAAACTGTTAAGTTAATTTGAGAAGCTGCTCACCTTGGGGAGAACAGTTAAATCAGAATTAAGAAGTTTCATAACAGAAATTTTGTGTATAAATTCACTGAAGTGGCAAAGATCAATCATGATCTTTTAGAATTTTGTCAGATATGGGACAGATTGCATTTTTGTGTTTTTTGTTATTCAGATGTAGGAAATCCTTGTATATTCTGCATACTAATCCCAGACATGATTTGCAAATATTTCCCCCCATTCTGAGTTGTTTTTTTCACTTTCTTGATGGTATGGTGTCCTTAGATGCACAAAAGTTTTTAATTGTTGAAGTACACTTTATCTCTTTGTTGTTGCTGTTGCTTTTGATGGCATATCTAACAATCCCTTGCCAAATTTGAGGTTATGCAGATTTATCCTAGTTTACTACTAAAATTTTACAGTTTTAGCCTCTACCTTTAGGCCTTATCCATTTGAGTTAATTTTTATAAGACATATCCCTAATGGGTCAGAACTGATAATATTAAAAGTATTATAGCTATTTCCAAAGCAACTGTATTTTAAATAGTGTTTCTTTTGAGAAGTCATGTATAGTGTCTTTGTGAAATAGGGTATAGTTTTGAAATTCTGTCCTTATTTTTATGTTACGTAGTTTCCTTTTTCATTTATCAACAACTTCGTTGAAAGGAGAAAGTGGAGAAGGCATAAATTGACTGACATTACTATATTGCCCTAAAGCTTCAAGAAGACATACTGCAGAAAAATATATTTTTCATTCATTTGTTTTTATCTCCTGAAATTAGTTGCCTGTGTCTTCTTTAAAGCAGTAGGCGAAATGAGTTTGTACTTTCACTTTCCCTTTCACTGAGGCAATGATAACTTGAGGCTGTCACTTTAAGAATATTGCTTATGCTGAGCGTTGGCATAATAGCTTTTCTTGTAGTGGAGCGGGGCAAAGTTTAGGACATTCAGCTGGGAGTTGTAAATGGAGCATAAGTGTTTTAGCGAGTTGGAGGAAGATTACTCTGGACTTTCACTACTTGCTTTCTCACTTGTCAAAATCTACGTTTCGAGGAGTTACTGACTGCGAGTCAAACCCAAGGTCAGTTATGATTGCCATCGCTCGAAAACTCTCCTCAGGAGAGTTTATCATTCATGAAATTTCAGTAAACATTTGTGCTTAAAAAAAAAAAAATTGGTCCTTTCTTTCCTTCATGGTATAACTAGGAAACATTCAGATCCTTACGTAATCTCCCCAGAGATCCTGGGTTTCTCTGATGAAATTTAGTTGCTGAATTTTTCTGTCAGTCTAATTGACATTTAATGTGTAGTGTATATAGTGAGTACTTTAATAATCCACTTAAAGTCTATTGTACTTTCATTCTCTTTAAACTTCAAATTTTATTGAATTCTGAAAGTTGTCTTGTTAATTTTTTTAGAAAAAGTGTGTAGAATTAGAATTTTTTTGCATTCATATTTCTAGTTAGTTTTAATTCAGTTATTACATACTATCTAATCTTGTTAAAGATTTTCCTTATATTTTCTAATGATATGTAATTCAGCAATTTGAACCAGAAGTGTCAAGTGGTTGTGCTATTGTATTTCAGTCATGAGGTTTTAGAAATAAAAATGTGTTTTGGAGCACAGCACATGCATATTACACTGCTCATTGATTGAATTCTAAGTGGTGCGGTGAGAAGCTATTTATTTGTTACCCTGAGCTCTAAGGGAAATAAGTGTCCAGTGATGTATGCTTGAGATACAGAGGCTGGTGAGAGCTGGTAATAAGCTTAAGGGTTGGCAGAATTAGGAGGAAATATGCTGTAGTCTAAGAACTCTACATGCGTATACATTCTTTGATTTGACCTGTGTTTGGAGAAAATGCCTAGCAGTGCCTATTTCATATGATTTATGTGGATTTTTTAAGTGGAAAAGGTGATAACCAGCCAAGTTGCAAAATGACTATAATATTATTATTTTAAAATTAAAATATAACTCATATATAATTTACAGTATTCAATTGTATAATTCAGTTATTTTATCGTACTTACGAAGATGTGCAGCCATAACCACTAAGATTAAAGGAGAAAATTGCTCTGTAATAGTGAGTAGTCATTTGCCATTGGGAAGATGATTCAACTTGGGCCAAGAATTTGGGACTTTTCAGTTTTAGAGCCACACCCCATTGATTCTATTATGAGATGAAATACTATTTTAGTTTTGTCTTATACACAGGGTAACCATATTTTGATCAGTTTTTTTTTTTTTTTTTTTCGTATAGTATAAGTATTCTGCCCTTGTATACACTGATGTAATAGAAGAGCACAGTCTTGAGAATACAGGGAAACCTGGCCTGGTACTTAGCCTTGTTAACTTGGGTAACTTACTTCATCTTGCTGAACCTCATTTTACCAGAGTACTATAGAATAAGTCAGTAAAGATAACCTAGTTGGTTATGTTGTGGTACACTTTACATTCAGATCTTCTGACTTCTATTTTTAGTTTTCTTTTTATAGGACTATGTTTTTATTTTAAAATAATTATTTTTATCTAAATGTTCTTTCAAGAAACAGTTCATTTATCAGTCCCACACAATATTCTGTTGGTCGTTTTCAGAGAATGAAGCAAATGAAATCAATGTTCTTTATTTGTTGCCAAGGAAAAAGAATGTTTGTTAACTGGATTATTGGCCAAATACATGATTGTCTCTAGAAATCTTACAATTAAATATTGTTTGCCAATAAAGTAACTAATAGTAATCAAAAGCCCTAACCTTCCCTTTTGAGGACATAGTACTGATAACTTATTTGAGAACTTTTTCTCACATAGTGAGAGAGCTTTAGCTAGAAAAAGCAGTAGCAGTTGGCTTTGCAGAAGAAAGAATAGCCTCATATTTTTTCATTATTTGTGTGACCACCATGCAGAACTATAACTCAAAGGAAGTTTTATTTCAGCCAAGGGTAATCTTATTTCTGAAATAGTTGATAAGGACTTGTATCCTGAAACTTGTTAGGTTTATGTTTCTGCATTGTAAACATATATATAGTTTGGATGAAGCAGTTTATTAATGACCTGCTTTAGCTTTGTTATTTCTCAATGTGGCATTTATATCAGTTCTTTATGCATGGGGGTGCATTGGCAGTGCATTGAATTGTTGTCTGAGGTGGCTAGTTTAAGAACTGTCGAGAGACTATTTAGGGTTATTAATTTTGAATGACTAAAGCATAGGATTTCATTTCATTTTGTTTTTTCTTTAACCTCAGTAAACTGTTGCTATTTAGATATAAAGAATTTCACGTTTAGTGATTCTTTCAGACTTCTGCAACTTGTGATCATTCATATAAAATTATCTGCAGCTGTCACTGTCTTTCAAGCTTGTTTCATTGAATTAGAAAGGAACATAGTGTGAGAAGTATTAGTGTGAGTAGTATTAAATATTAGTTACAATAAAGGAAGGATTCTCTCATTTTTGGGTTTACTGTATTTACATAGTCGTTCTTTTAAAAATACATTGAAATTAGTATGTAAATAATTTATATTTATTGCAGAAAAAGCACATTATATAATTATGTAATCCTGCCATCCAGAGATAATTGCTGTTAATCTTTTGTGCCAATCTTTGGTTGTCATTCTTTTAAAATATATATATGTATATTTTTTATTGATTTTTACAGAGAGGAAAAGAGAAGAATAGAGAGTTAGAAACATCGATGAAAGAGAAACATCGACCAGCTGCCTCCTGCACACCCCCCACTGGGGATGTGCCCGCAACCAAGGTACATCCCTTGACCGGAATCGAACCTGGGACCCTTCAGTCCTTAGGTCGATGCTCCATCCACTGAGCCAAACCGGTTAGGGTATGGTTGTCATTCTTAAAGAGTTAAAAAAAAAATCACCTTGCCAGATAGAAGAACCTATTACATTTTTCAAATTTCAGAGCTAAATAGAATGATAGTCTTTTGTCTTTTAACAGAATGTCTTGACAACATGCTGACACAATTTAAACTAAACTATGAAGGAGAGCTTCTTTTTAAAATGGTGGGTGGATATGAGGGAAAATAGCAGCTAAAATAGAAAAACAGGGAAACAGTTGTATTCTCTATTCCTTAGCGAAAAGATTGGGCCTTTGTCAGCAATTTCCTGGTTGATGAATTAGCCTTATCTTTCTGAATATCCTGCTTATATTTCCTAGTCTCTTTCTATGGAAAGGAAAGGTGGTAGATTTCACCAGAGGCCTAAAGTTTGGAGGCTTGTTGTGTAATTGTATTTGTTTTGAGTTTCCATGGAATGCTTTATCATGGGAATCACTTTTGGAGAGGTTTATCTAATTACATTAGGATATTTGAAATACTTTGTTTTCTAGTTTCTGTGGAGAATTAAGTGTATGATCCCTTGGTGACAAAGGTTGGGTCATTGACAGCATTTGGTGGTGGTAATTTTCTCTTACTGCTAACATGTCCACTTTTGAGGTCTCTTACCCTTAACTCGCTCTGTAGAATCCCTAGGGGACCTGGGCAGCAGCCCCTGGAGGACCGGATCTTCGCTCCCACGGTCTCGGCGGTGTACAGCACGGTGAGTGATTCACAACTGCTCATATTGTGTGTCTGTTTCCCCACGTGAGCCTTTGACACTACAGGCAATGCTTGTTTGATAGGCATTTGATAGATTTTTTTGGCAAAAGGTTCAATAAAATCCCAATTAGAATTAGATGTATATAATTTAATGCAGCGAATAGACCTTTCCCCATCTTAGTAATTTAAGAAGTGATTAAACAAAAATGATTAAGCTAGATTGGCTCATACATCTGTCTTTGTTAAAAAAATGTTTTTATTGATTTCAGAGAGGATGGGAGAGGGGGAGAGAGAGACAGAAACATCAGTGATGAGAGAGAATCATTGATTAGCTGCCTCCTCTATTTCCTCTACTGGGGATTCAGTCAGCATGTCCTATTAGGGAATCAAGCCGTGATCTCTTGGTTCATAGATCGTCTCTCTTCTTTTTTTTTTCTTTCATAAATATTTGCTTTTGGCCTTATATTGTGATTTCTTTTAGGACATTGTGAGGTTTAATTTTCTTTTTGGTTATCTTATCTTAAAATTACTTTTTTTTTTTTAAACACATTTTTAAATTTTACTTTTTCCCCTCTCTACATGTAAAAATTCAGAAAGTTTGGAAAAAAAACATGGGAAGGAGATTTAATTTATGTTAAATGATTGGTTCAGATTCATAAATTGAAGGGATTTAAAATTTGAGGATGAAGGTAATAGCATTAGATGCAGATTTCAGCTATCTAACAGTGAGCCTGAGAGAATTTGGGGGAGAATTGGGGAGGTAGACATATCTTTTAAATATTTTAGTTCATTGTACTGTTTATTCCTAGGAATATGACAGGGTGCTTTACAGAAACTCACAGTGTAGTGAGGAAGATGAGTAAATAAATAATTATAATCTTAAGGTTATATGATAAAGCAATGATTCTTATCTCTTTGGGCTATGAATTATTTTTAGAATTTGAAAATGGTTACAATACTTTTTCCTCAAAAAAGAACATGTACAATTTTTTACAATATAATTTTAGAATTTCACAGATATCCATCAGGTTAAGAATAGGATTAGATATGTGATTGTGCTATTATATGGTAAAGGAAGAAGTCACTTTGCTGTGGAAGTGACACTAAACTGGAAGGGACAGAACTATGCTTAACTCCTCATCTAAATAATGTTTACATATATTAATTTTTCTCAACAAAATCCCATTCCTCACCCAGTATTCATTTCTATAAATAGTACCACATTCTCTCCGTTGCTCAGTCCAAGATCCATGACATCATCCTTTGGTCTTCATTCTCTCACATCCCACACCCAAGATATCATATTCTACTTTCAAAATATAGATCACATCCATTACTCCTCTCTCTCACTGCTACCACTGTAGAGCAAGCCATTATCTTTTGCCTGTATTATTACAATAATTTCCTTAACTGGTCTCCTTGCTTCCACTTTACCACCACAAATACCCGCCCGCCCTAAACATAGTATACTCTTTCCATAGTAGCTACTTCCTTTTAAAGGGAAATTCAGATCTACTGCTCTTAAGTTTCCATTGGCTTCCTGTTACACCTAGATTAAAATCCAGAATCTTTACCATGGTCTGTAATGCTCCACATACTTCTTGGATTTCTGTCTCTAACCTTTCTATATTCTAGCCACTCTGGCTTCCTCGCAGTTCTAAGACCACATTCGGCATGCTGCTATCTCTGGGACTTTGCACTGCTCTTCTTTGTACCGGAAATGCTCTTTCTCTAGAAATCTGCAAGGCTCACTTCCTCACTTTTTAAGTTTCTACTTAAATGCTACTTTTCCAGAGAGCCCTAATTAAAATAGAATGTCCACTCATTTTCCATCCCTTTATTCTGCCTCATTTTCATCAAGGCACTTATTACTACCCACTAATTATATAGCTTATATATTTTTTTCCTATCATTTCTAGCTCACACAAAGGTAAGCTTTATGAGGACTGAAGGTTTGGATTGCTCACCATGTTACCAACACCTAGAATAATGCTTGACATGCATTAAAAACTTAAGAAATACCCGACAAATGTTGAGTGAATATTACATTCTAATAATAATGTACAACCAATTATTTGAGATGTTTCAAATAGCATAGATAAAGCTAATATTATAAAGTGAAAAAATTAGAATAAAATAGCTTATATAGAACTTTAAACACAGAAAAAAATAATACCAATAAGCCCTGGCAGGGTAGTGCAATTGTTTAGAGAATCATCCCAATATGCCAAGGTTTCGGTTCCGTCCCTGGTCAGGGAAGATACAAGATTAACCAATGAATGTTTGAATGAGTGGAGCATGAATTCTTCTCTCTGTCTGTCTGTCTCTCGCTTTCTCTCTCACAGTTAATAAATACACAAAAATCCTGAAATATGATAGTCTTCATTTTTTGATCAGTTTTTTTCATTCTTAATAATTTTAGTATCTGCTGCACCTTTACAATGTTATACACTTTAACTGAATGTAGAACAGTGGTTAACCAGGTGTTTTGACATTCTTAGTTCCCCTTTTTCTAAACCCCGAGATGATAAATTGACTAGAGGCCCAGTATATGAAATTTGTGCTTGGGTGAGGTCCCTAGGTCTGGCCGGCAATCATGGCCAATCAGAGTTGGGCTGATCGGGCCTGCCAGCTTGAGGGAAGGACAAAAGGTGAGGGACCCCAGGAAGTTGGCCACCGGCCCCAGGAGGGAGCCAGCCCTCGGCCCCCCTGGGAAAGGGACCCCTTTGCTGCCACTCACTCTTGGTTCCCCATCCTAGCCCGGGGCCCAGCTCTGATCAGGTGATCAGGGTCTGCTGGCCAGGGGGAGGGACCATAGGAGGTTGGCTAGCCAGAGGAGATTGGCTGTGGGAGTGCACTGACTACCAGGGGGCAGCTCTTGCATTGAGCATCTGCCTCCTGGTGGTCAGTGTGCATCATAGCGACCAGTCATTCTAGTCATTTGGTCATATTGGTAGCTTAGGCTTTTATATATATAGATTGTTATTCCTCTAGTGTCTCGGTCCATTAGTATCATTTCTGTGTCATAAAATAAAGGCTAACTCTCAATTCACCTCCTCCCGCCTCAGCATGTCGTGTCCATATGTTACTTTAATTGAATTGGTTAAATTATTTGAAAGGCAAACATACCTCCTGTCTGGTTGTAAAAAAGCAAGATTTTACTTATGTCTGAATTGCGGCTTTATGCCCTGTGTCAGCCATTTTAGGTAGGTTCTCTGCTGATACTCAAAGAAGTATAAAAGTAGGACTCTATAAAGCCCTCGTGTTACATGTTTTTATTTATTTACTTATTTAGCCTGGTTTATATAAGTTTCTTCTTGAATCATTAATTAGAGATGAGTAGGATACTTTTGTCATTATCCCTCATCCTTTATAATAAGAGGCTAATAAACAAATCAACCAAACAGTGGGACGACTGGTCACTATAACATGCAGTGAACACCAGGAGGCAGATGCTCAATGCAGGAGCTGCCCCTTGGTGGTCACTGCACTCACATGGGGAGTGCCGCTCAGCCAGAAGCGGGCTCACGCCTGGTGAGTGCAGCAGCAGTGGCAGGAGCATCTCCCGCCTCCATTGCAGGCAGGTGGTGAGAAATGAGGGGTCCCAGACTGCAAGAGCCCTGGACTGCGAGAGGGATGTCTGACTGCCGGTTCTCCCGTGAGGGGTCCTGGACTGCAAGATGGCGCAGGCCGGGCTGAGGAACCCCCACCTCCAGTGCACAAATTTCATGCACCGGGCCTCTAGTCCTATATAATAAAAGGGTAATATGCAAATTGACCCTAATGGCAGAAAAACCAGAACGACCCATCAGCCAGTCACTGTGAGGCATTCTGACCACTTCTTGGTACTTTTCCCTGGGGCTCGGGCCTATACTGGCAGTCAGACACCCCTCTCACAATCCTGGACTCTGGCTTCTAATCGCTCACCTGCCTGCCTGCTTGGTTGCCCTAACTGCCCCCTGCTGCCGACCAGGTCACTCCCTACTGCCCCCTCCCTGCCAGACTTGATGCTCCTAACTGGCCCCCCTCCCCCCCGCTGGCCTGATCATTCCTTACTGTCACCCCTGCTGGCCTGGTTGCCTCCAACTGCCCCCCTCTGCCAGCCTGGTAGCTCCTAACTGCCCCCTCTACTTTCCTTGTTACCCCCAATTACCCCTTCTGCCAGCCTAATTTCCCCTGTTTGCCCCCCTGCTGGCCTGGTCACCCCTTACTCTCCCCCTCTCCCCCACCGTCCTGGTCACCCCAACTGGGCCCCCCCTCTGCTGGCCTGCTTGCCCCCAACTGTCCCCCCCTCCCCCCCGCTGGCCTGGTCACCTCTCACGGCCTACTTTTCAGTCGTTTGGTTGTGCCTTACATTCTCTGCTGGCCTGGTCATAAGCAGCCATCTTGTGAGGGTGTGAGGGTTAATTTGCATATCACCTCTTTATTATATAGGATTATATATTTTTTTAGCATATAATCTTTGTTAAATATTGTGGGTCTGTTTTTCTGCATTTCTTGGTATCTGCTGAGTAATGATATGAAGTTAGGATTTCTTGTTAATATTTAATGTGGATTTGCTCATTAAATGTTAAATCACATACCTAATTAAAATATTATATAATACATGCTTACTTGATTTTGCGCCTTTGAAAGAAGGATTAACCTTAGAGATAGAGGATGTTCTGTTAAATGTCAGTTATAAATGGCTTTTGTATTTCTCAGATAAGAAAATAGTAGAAACAGTAATCAAGTCATTTAATGATAGAGGACTCTGAAAATGGATTTCTTAAAGCCCCGGGATATTCCCTTCAGAGCCATTTCACAAAGCCCTATATGCATATTTTTAAAAACTAACTGGTAAGGGTCCACTTTAAAATAAAATGAGTTACGGTATAAGAAATTGAACTGTCATAAGTAATTGTGTAGTAAGTGGAGTTGTAATTATTTTAGGAAAAATGAAACAGAACTATTTCAAGATGCGCATTTATTATTGTTGCAAAGATGATGACATATAAACTTTGATAGACATGGAAATATTTAACATCCGTTTCATACAATTTTCTTTTTATCTTTTCAAAGCACATTCTGGCTGTCACAGGATTGGCATCTTTGTCCATTGTGTCATTCTGTAGTTGTCATCTAAAATGTCATCTAAAATGCAAATATTAAATAGCAGGATGCTTAATGTCTTTAGATGTTACAAATCCTAGAGAAGCTTGACTATGTTAATTTTTACATTTGTAAAAACTACAGCCTTTTAAAATTTCTTATTCAATGAACATTTATGTAGTAACTTTGTAAAAAAAAAAGTTCAGAAAAATTAATTAAGGGCATGTGTCAAGTATTTATTTCAAGGCCAAGTCAGAGTTTTTCTTGCTAAAAACATAAAAAAATGACTAAAGATTATTGGTAATCAGCTAGGTTGGGTAGAAAGCTTTATGAAAGAGATCTTAATCTCATTAAAGTCTTTCTGAAAATTGATCAAACATTTTATTAGGATTTAACTTTTCAGGAGATGCTAATAAATAACATCACACAAAAATTTAAGCCACCCCATGTTTGGGGGCAGATTTCTTCCTTTTTGGTAATTACGTGTTGGGCTCGGTTCTATGGGAGAAAACGGAGTAGCAGAGAGGGTTCACTTTGTTGTGCTAACACTTTGGCTGAAAAGACGAAATGTAAACAAAAATCAGTGAATAGTTAAAGGGGTTAGAGAGAAGAAAGTGTTTAACATTCCAGCAGAGGTGAAGGAAGCTAAAACCACTCAGTAACACTAAACAAAAGCAAACTCCTCAAACTTTGACAAAGCCAAGATTGTCAGCCCATCGAAGCCCATATGCTTTTCTCTTAAGTTTTTTTTTCTTCTTCAAACCTTAGCTTGTTCATTCATCACACATTTTTTAAAAGCATCTGCTGGCCAGGCATTGCATAGAGCACAAGGGATAGATACAGTGCTCCCTGCCCTGAGGATGCTCCCAGTCCAGTGGGAAAGCTGAAACTGGCAGGTAGTTTTAAGTGCAGTGTGGTAAGTACTGGTAGAGATAGGCTGAGAATGTCTTGCAATTCTTGCAAGTGTGAAACTCAGCAAGGGA
Source organism: Pipistrellus nathusii (assembly GCA_963693515.1). Lineage (NCBI taxonomy): Eukaryota > Metazoa > Chordata > Mammalia > Chiroptera > Vespertilionidae > Pipistrellus > Pipistrellus nathusii. Next base: position 11,420,094 of record OY882859.1, on the reverse strand, counting down.
GACAGGGTGTTGAGAAATTTATCTCATAAGAGGTAAGATTTGGGTTGTTTTTCTAAGGATAAGAACCTATTCAGGTGAAAAAGGTATATGTTTGTGTGGTTGGAGGAATATTAAAGACTAAAAAAAGTATAAGGATATTTGTTATTCATTTCTTTTAAAAATATTTTTCTGATTTTGTACAGAGAAGAAGGGAGAGAGATAGTTAGAAACATCAATGAGAGAGAGTCATCGATCAGCTGCCTCTTGCACACCCCCTACTGGGGATATGCCCGCAACCAAGGTACATGCCCTTGATCGGAATCGAACCTGGGACCTTTCAGTCCCCAAGCTGATGCTCTATCCATTGAGCCAAACCGGTTTCGGCCTTGTTATTCATTTCTGAAGCCCACCTAAGATTATTAGAATGAATTACAAGAGGGTAAAATTGCAGCTTCAGACTGTAATGATGGTAATAGTTAGAAGTCATAGCTAATAAACCACATGACCACAAATGTAGATGCAGAAAGGTGTATAGACTGATTAAGGGCTTATTGACACTTTGTAATATTATTTATTTATTTTTTAATCCTCACCCGAGGATATTTTCCCATTAACTTTTAGGGAGAGTGGGAGAGAGAGGGGAAAGACAGAGAGAAACATCAATGATAGACACATCAATTGGTTGCCTTCAGCACGAGCCCTAACTGGGGCCTGACCCAGGTGGGAGGAACCTGCAACCTACATAGGTGCCGTTGACTGGAATTGAGTTTGGGACCCTTTGGTCCACAGGCCGACGACACTCTATCCACTGGACAAAACTGGCTAGGGCGGTAATCTTTTTTTTTTTTTTTTTTTTTTTAAATTAATAGAGAGGAAGGGAGAAGAGAGAGATAGAAACATAAATGATGGGAGAGAGTCATTGATTGGCTGCCTCCTGCATATCCCCTACTGGGCATCAAGCCTGCAACCCAGGCATGTTCCCTGACTGGCAATCGAACCATGACCTCCTGTTTCATAGGTCGACACTCAACCACTGAGTCACACTGGCCGGGTGACACTTTGTAAATCTTAAGTATACTTTTGTATAAAACTTGCTGTTCCCAATAATGAATTTGTGTGATTAAAAAAAAAAAACTTCAGAGCTCTGGCCTGTGTGGCTTAGTTGATTGGGCATCATTCAGTGCACCAAAAGAAAAAATTTAGGTTACATTTGATGTATGGTGCTAAAGATTTCATTCTAAAATAGTTACAGGAAAAAAAATTAAGTTTCATTTAATATTTAAAGAGATTCATTTCTAGCTGTCTGGAAAATCTGGCATTGTAGAATGAATGACTTCCTCCCCAGGGATTCTAAGAAACTGAGGATGTAGCATAACCTAGTGTACGATGATCATTAAGTGTGACGGGAATGCAGGGTAAAGAGGAAAACTGAATAATGATGTTAGTGCTTTTTACTTGTGTAGAAAAGAAAACCTATTAGGGATGCAGATATTTATAAATTACAGTGTTTCTTTGTACCATCATACGCAGCAATAACATGGCATCGCTGTGTGTATCTCCAGTAGTTTACCTTCTAATTTGTGTTGTAACTTGTACTAAAATCAAGCAATCAAAGCAGGTGCTGTGAATAGTAGCAAACTTGTTACTGTTGTATTTAAGTCAGTGGTTAAACTTTAATTGCATCAGCGTCACCTGGTGGGGCTCCTGAAATTACTTAGTAGGTCTGAGATGAGACCTGTGAATGTGTATTTTAAAACAAGTTCCTAGGTGATGCTGATGCCACGGTCCAGGGACCACATTTTGAGAACCACTGCTTTAGGATTAGTGGAATTGCTGCCTGTTCTCCTTCCCCATTTGTACAATGAAAATCAAATTTGTAATAATTTGATCCTAGAAGTATTTGGCTTACCTAATTATTAGGTAATTATTATGCCTAATACTAGGATCTTAAGCTAAATTGGTAATTATTATTTTAAATATTTAAATGGTTTAAATTGTAATATTTAAATTGTTTAAATATTTATAAACAATTAAATGTTACAATAGCTACCATTTTTGAATTATTTTTCTATACGAGGCATTGTGATGCATTTGATCTCATTAAGTGTGTTCAATGAACTGCAGGATTTTTTTATTTTTTCCTTTCACAGAAGAAGAAACTGAATTTAAGTAATTTGCTTATACAATATCTGCATAGTGGAGCCAGAATTTAAACTCAGGTCTCTGAAAAAAGCATGTTCTTTTATTATTGTCATTGGGCCTGCTTATAAGATAACCTGAATCAGGACACCTTCTGCTTTTGTTCCTTGTTTCAGACTTTTTGCCTGGAGAGAGATGACCAGTGACTCATCCTTAGTATATCACATGTCTCACATGACTTGGACCTGTGACAGAGCAACTTAATATTGTGACTTTGATAACAAAAATTTATGCTTATTTATAGTTGAATACTAAATTCACAGTTCTACTACTTTGGAATATGAAACAGTTCACTTACCTTGATTAGTTAGATAAATGGTTCATTAGCAACTGAAGGAAGATCAGCAGAAAAAAAGCATACCATAAGTTTGCAGAAATTAAGTTATAAATTGGAAAATGATTAATACCATGATAGTTGTTCAATTTATACCAATAATCTCCCGACTAATGTACAATTTTGTCCACAGTGGAAAGCTAAGAGCTTTGATAGTGAGGCTTTTGGACATATAAAAAGAATGTGAATATCTCTGTTAGAAGCTATCACCTTCAGGTCAGTTGTCAATTGTTCATCTACTGACAACTGGGACAGCAAATGGTCTACAAAATATGTATTCCTTGAAAAATAAGGCATTAATTTCTTATGCCTTATTTTTATATGTGTCAAGTTAGTTTTACTAAAATGATTGCATTTAGTATAATATATATTCTTTACTACTATATTCCTTTTCCCATGACAGTTATTCCTAGTTGATTAGGATTTTACTACTAAATTGGAAAGGTCCTTAGCATCTTAGGGCACTTCTTTGGACAATGAAAGAAATAAAAATCTTTACCATCGTGGCCTGCTCCCTTAAATACTGTAAGGCAGCCCTGGCCACTTGAGCTCTTCCTGGTATTTGAGTTGATATTCTAAGTTCTAAACTACCGATAACCATATTATAAATGGTGAGACTTGGTAGAATTAATGATATAATAAAAGTTTTATGCATAACTGTCTGAGAGGCCATTTGCCTGTAAGTCCTGTCGTAAGTATTCCTTATGTCCTGCCCTGTCCATAAGGACTGCAAGGACTTGAACAGATGAGAATCACAGTGATGATTGCTGTGTGGCCTCGGTTACAGAGAGGGTAAATGTGAACCTTGCTTTTTCAGCTACATCATTGGCTTAAACAGGAATTTATAGGCCAGTGCGGAAACCTAACTACCAAGTTTCAAGTAGCAGATTTTGTTTACTATAAAATAAATGTGCCTGCTAGAAAAAAAATAAAACTCAGAGAAAAACATAACAGAAATAAAGAAGATCCATGATCTTGCTACCAAAGGGTCATGCCTCCATTTTGATATGTTTCTTATAATTTTTTTGTTATGCCCTTAAAAAAAGTGAAATTAGTATATTGCAATTTCATAACCCCTCTTTCTCAAAATTATAAGCAACTTCTCATTAAGAAATCTTTCTAACGATCTATCTTAAGGTTGTAGTTACCTATTCCCAAAGGGGTATATATAGTTTTTTTGTTATAATAATATAATATTCAAACAACTGACTCATAGTTAGAATTTTTCTGCTTAAATAATACCAGTTAACAAAATATCAGGAAATAACATTGTGAAGGGAATGAAAAGCAGCCATTCTAATGTTTTCTAGAGAAACACGTATACGTAGAAAATTGTTCCAGTTGCTTTATATTTTTATAGAAATATAAAATGCATACATATAACTTTAAAAGTTATATATATTTATAAAACTTAAAAATAATTTTATTGATTGATTTCTTTTAAAAGAAAAATAGAGAAACATTAATTTGTTGTCCCACATATTTATACATTTGTTGGTTGATTCTTGTGTGTGATCTAACCACAGGGATGGAACCCACAGCCTTGGTGTATTGGGACAACACTCAAACCAACTGAGCTACCTGGCCAGGGTATACATATAACTTTAAAACACAAACAAATATTTATTCATACTTATATGTATTGTTTGTAGTTAGATTTTTTTTCTTAGTATATTAAACATATTTCATGTTAAGATACATAATTTTAGTGAAACGTGACTTGTGTCATTAATTACAGAACTACATTATCATTGGATTTTTAAAATAATATTTGGGAAGAAAGAAGAAAGTGTTTTTAGGGGTGGAGATGTTTATAAAGATCACTTTACCTTTAACGTGTGATTTATATAACTAGTTATCTCTTATAGACCTTTGGGTCTGGTTTTATAAATAATACTGCGTTGAACACTCTTACACATTGATCTTTATCTTGGTAATTTCTTTATGATGATTCTTAAATAGCTGGTTAAAATTTATCCACCTATTTTTAAAATATATATATCTTATTGATTTTGTATAGAGAGGAAGGGAGAGAGATAGAGTTAGAAACATCAATGAGAGAGTCGTCGATCAGCTGCCTCTTGCACACCCCTTATGGGGATATGCCCGCAACCAAGGTACATGCCCTTGACTGGAATCGAACCCGGGACTTTTCAGTCCCCAAGCTGACGCTCTATCCATTGAGCCAAACCGGTTTCTGTTTATCCGCCTATTTAATGAAAACAGAGCAATGGAATACTATTTATGGTTTTAAAAAGCAAGTAATTTTTAGGATTTATAATGAAAAGAAACCACCTTGGCCTACTCTTCACCCTCCATTCTTGTCCAGAGTAGCTCCTTTTAACTATATTTGTTTTAGTTCCTGTGGCATTAGCTCTGTATCTCTAAATAATACAGTTTTCCTACCATTGTTAGATTTGTCATTATCCATTGAATCTTTGCTCTGATGGATGGTGTTTCAGTTCTCTTACAATCCTTCTTTTCTTTTCTCTATTTCCTCTCAATATAATGAGGTCACTGTTCTTGGTCCCCTGACAATTAACTAAGAAAACTTTTAAAGGACATATAGTTTGGACTTTCGATGAAAATAATAATTTAAAATGAAAGTTTGTTTTTACTAAAACCCCTTTCCTTCTTAACTCTTGCTTTTTGACCTCTTACTCTTTTTTGTCTGATTCTTTTTTTTTCCTGGTTTCACCTGTAAGATTTATATTGTCAACTCTTTTTTTTTTTTTAATATATATTTTATTCATTTTATACAGAGAGAAAGGGAGAGAGAATAGAGAGTTAGAAACATCGATGAGAGAGAGTCATCGATCAGCTGCCTCTTGCACACCCCCTACTGGGGATATGCCTGCAACCAAGGTACATGCCCTTGACCAGAATCAAACCCGGGACCCTTCAGTCCCCAAGCCGACACTCTATCCATTGAGCCAAACCAGTCCCGGCTATATTGTCAACTCTTATACCGAAGGAGAATGATAATCTCCATGAATCTTTCTTGTGAGACTCTCAGTACCTCCCATGTGTTTTTAAGTCTGTCTTGAATGTTCTAAGTATTGCTACCCCAGGTTTTTTTTTTTTTTTTTTTTTTTTTTTTTTTTTTAATTTGCATGAAATATCTTTTCCCATCCCTTCATTTTTTAATCTGTGTATGCTTTTTGATCTGAAGTGGGTCTTGTGTTTGTATCCATTCAGCCAGCCACCCTGTATCTTTTGATTGGAGCATTTAGTCCATTTCCATTTAATGTATTTATTGATAGTTATATATTGTCATTAATTGTTTTCTGGTTGTTTTTATAATTTTTCACGCTTCCTTCTCTTGCTCTCATAACATTGTGGCTTTTTAAAAATATTTTTTAAATTGATTTTAGAGAGGAAGAGCGAGGGAGGGACAGAAACATCAATGATAAGAGAGAATCATTAATTGGCTGCCTCCTACACACACTCCTTACCCCTCCCCCTAGGGATTGAGTCCTCAACCTGGGCATGTGCCCTTTACCAGAACAAACTTAGGACCCTTCAGTCTGCAGGCTAAGCCAAACCAGCTAGGGCTGATGACTTTTTTTTAGTGATTTGTTTGGGTTCCTTTCTCTTTATTTTGTGTGTGTACCTATTACAGGATTTTGGTTTGTGGTGACCACAAGATTGCAGCAAATCAGTTACATCTTCAGGCCCTGCTCCTAATTTTAGTTTTCTTGCTATTTCAACCACATCTGCAGTTATTCCTCTATTGAAGTCTTGAACTCTCAAAATCATCCCTGAAATTTGGAATCAACATCTTTCAAACTCTTGTTAATGTTGATATTTTGACCTCTTCTCATGAGTCATGAGTGTTTTTAATGGCATCTAGAATGGTGGATTTTTTTCAGGTTTTTTTTTTACTTTGTCCAGATCTATCAGAGGAATCTAGATATATGGCAGCTTGTAGCCTTGTGAAATGCATTTTTAACATAATACTTGAAAGTCAAAATTACTCTTTGATCAGTGAACTGCAGAATGGCAGTTAGCAGGAAGAAAACATTAACCTTATATATCTTCACCAGAACTCTTTTTTTAAAAACATATATTTTTATTGATTTTGTACAGAGAGGAAAGGAGAGAGATAAAGAATTAGAAACATCGATGAAAGAGAGTCATCGATCAGCTGCCTCTTGCACACCCCCTACTGGGGATATGCCCGCAACCAAGGTACATGCCCTTGACCGGAATCAAACCTGGGACCCTTCAGTTCCCAAGCCGACGCTCTATCCATTGAGCCAAACTGGTCTCAGCTTCACCAGAACTCTTTAGTGATCACAGCTGCATTGTTAATGAGCAGTAATATTTTGAAAAAAAAAAAAAAAAATTTTTTTCCCCTCCTAAGCAGTAGGTCTCAACAGTGGGATTAAAGTACTCAGTAAAGCATTTTATAAACTGATGTGCTATCATCCAGTCTTTGTTGTTCCATTTATGGAAGACAGGCAGAGTTTATTTAGCATAATTCTCTTAAATATATATTTTTATTGATTCAAATTTTTTTAAGTATGTATTTTTTTAATTGATTTTAAGAAGAAACATTTGATTCTTCCCTTTCACTTAAACTCTTAGAGGCCATTGTAGGTTTACTAATTGGCCTCATTTCAGCATTGTTGTGTCTCAAGGAAAAGTGAGACCTGAGGAGATGTAGAGAAATAAATAGGCAATTGGTGGAGCAATAAAAACATACAAATTTTTCAATTAAGTTCACCATTTCATATGGACATGTTCATGATGCTGAAAAATTATTGCAATAGTGACATGAAAGATCATTGTTCACAAATCACCATAACATAATGAAAAATTTGAAATAGTATGAAAATTACCAAAATGACACAGAGATACAAGTTGAGCAAATGCTGTTGGAAAAATGGTGCTGATAAACTTGATGGACGCAAAGTTGCCACAGACCTTTAATTTGTAAAAAAAAAAAAAACAAACCCAAAAAATCACCACATGATTTCTGAGGGCAATAAAATGAAGTATGTTTGTTCAGAAAATACTTTCTAAAGAGCATGGGCATACCTTTTGGAACCAGTGGTCATTTCCTTAAAGGATCTTTATCAAAACATACAGGAATATATTTTACTAGAGTCATTGAATTTGTCATTTTTCAATAGCCAATTATTTAGTGTTAAATTTTTATTTTATTTCATTGTCTAACTTGTTTTTGTGGGCATAGCATCAAAGCAGATATAAATGAATTAAAGAGCTTTGTTACCTCATGCATATTCTTCAGCTGGTAAAATCTTTGATGTTTCAATCTAAACTCATTTATTCTTAATTTACTATTTTATATTCTATAAATAGTCATTGATCTTGCACATATGAATTCATATAATCTGTGGTTATAGATGTTCTAGATACCAAATTTTAAAAACAATTTGTATCTATCTATCTATATAAAAGCCTAATATGATAAGTGTCCAATTGATCATTCGACCATTTGGTTGACCACTCAGCCAGTTGCTATGATGCTTACCAACCACCAGGGACAGATGCTCCAACTAGTAGGGTCCGGTTGATAGGAATGGAGGCCAGATACGCCCTAAAGCCCTCCCGCGGTACCTTCCCAGCCAACTGGCCCCCATTGGCCCCAATCAGGACTGGATGAGATGACTCCAATAGGCCCCAATTGCTGGCCAGGCTGAGGGACCAATACCAGGGCACGAATTTGTGCACTGAGTCTCTAGTTTTCTTATAATGGCCTTCATGAACCTAAAGTTTAATTTGTGGATATAAATACTAGTAGCTTCCAATTGTTGTGTATCTAGCACTATATTAGTTACTTTCCAAAATTGATTTCTAACCTTCATTATATCCCTCTTAAGATTTTATTTTATAAGGCAGGAAAGTGAAAAATCCTTAGTTATTTCCCCATAGCAACACTGCTGTTAAATATATAGCTGAAATTAGATATGGTCATGTTCTCTCCTGTTGTGTTTTCAGTAACTTACCTTCCAACATATGGAAGAAGAATACAAAAAATTAAAGTGAATAGTTAACTAAGATAGAAATATTATATGCTGTTGTGTCAGCAAAGCCAATGATCTGAATGAAGTTCAGGTTAGGTGAGTAGGATAACATACTTCTAAGTCTTCCATTTTTTTTTCTTGTAGCCAGAAGTGAATCTTCATAGGTTTCCTGTTGACGCCTTTAGGTAGAAACCATAAATCATCTCTGAAGCCCGTGATTAAAGTTATTTAATCAAGTTGGCTCTTTTAAATTAATTCTCATATGAAAATCATCTTTCTCATTACTAGGCAGCTTGCCTCCTCAGCGTTGGCTTCTGTGTCATTCTCTTTATTTGAGATAATTCATTCATTTAAAATGTATAATTCAATGGATTTTAGCATATTCAGAGTTGTACAGCCATCACCACAGTCAATCTTAGGACATTTTCATTACCTTAAAGAGAAATCCTGTGTTTCTTATTAGCCCGTCACTTCCCAACTCCAAAGCCCGAGGCAACCACTAATCTATCTGTCTCTTACATATTTGCATATTAGTATAGATATTTTATTATAAATGGAATTATACCATGTCTGGTACTTTGTGAAGACTTGTTTCTCTTAACATAATATTTTATTGCTGAATAATATCTGTTGATGGAGAATACCATATTTTATTGATCTGTTCATTATTTGGTAGATATTTGAGTTGTTTCCAGTTTTTGCTCTTATGAATATGCTAACAACATTCAGATACAAAATTTTTTTGGTGGACATTCTAGTCTCTGTCTTACCCTCATAAAATATAAATGAGGATAGAGTTCATCCCATTTAAAAATTGTGGCTTCCTTTTGCTGAGAGCAAAGGAATTTGTGTGTTTTCACATTGCTGTCTCCAATTCTTGGTGTGATGCTACCAAACCTCAGAACTAATTACCCCTGATTTTCAGCAATATTTTAAACTTTCTGGAGCATTTTCCACATGATTTTATTTCTTTATTTCCTGTGACTTCTTTCTGTTGGAGCCTTTAAGGACAAGGGCTATTTTATCTTTGTAGCTTAATGTAGATAAGCATTGAGGTTTGGTCAGTGCTAACTGTGTGGCAGAGGAAGCCAAGTTAGGAATCATATCAAGTTGTATGATTTGTACTATGGTTTGTACTATGATCACTGTGTGGTATCTCTTCTGTCCAAGACTTGAACCATCAACCTTTGACCTTTTGGTACACTGGATGGTACTCATTCAACTAAGCCACAGAAGCCAGGACTTATATGCTGGTTTTTGTTTTCTTTTACATTTATTTTTTATTGATTTTAGAGAGGAAGGGGAGGAGGAGAGAAACATCAATAATGAGAGAGAATCATTGATAGGTTGCCCCACTGGGGATCATGCCCTGATGGGGCAATCAAGCTGGTGACCTCTTGATTCATGGGTCAAGTCTCAACCACTGAGCTACACCAGCCAACTCATTTACTATTTTTAATTTTTAAAAAATTTTATTTACTTTTTTTGGTAATCATCACAGGAGGATAGTTTTCCATTGATTTTTAGGTAGAGTGGAAGAGAGAGAGAGAAACATTGATGTGAGAGAAACACATTGATTGGTTGCCTCCTGCACGAGCCCCAACCAGGGTTCAGGTTGTGGAAGAGCTTGCAACCAAGGTACATGCCCTTGATTGGAATCAAACCTGGGACCCTTTGGTCTGCAGGCCAATGCACTATCCACTGATCTAAACTGGCTAGGGTATTTTGCTAGTTTTTATAATTCACTTAGAGACTACCCTGGAACTTTGATAATCACCCACCTCTAAATTTATTCTCTCTAGCCCTGACTCTTCTCTTGTGATTAGATTCATAGTACAGAATATGGCATACTGTATGTTAACTTTTATACCTAGACATATTTGGAGGGCAGGTATTTTTATTTCATGTTAGTAGCATTGTTACTGATTGGTGGTAGGCGCTCAAATGTTAATCACTGAAAAACAGCTAATCTTTCTTTTGTTCCCATTGCCAGTTACTAAATATGAAAAGAAATAGTCCTCAAAATTGAACCCTGTGATAATGAAGTCCAGTGTAGAATGGTTCATGATGACACATGTTGCTTGAGTATTTAAGCATTATTTGAATAATAGGAAATTGCCTTTTTAAAAATGTTAAAAACACTTGAACAGGTTCTTTAATATTAGATGACTAGAGAATTGCCCTCCACTCATGGATTGCAGTGCTAGAGTGGTTTAGACTATGATAGAGAGGAGCTGGTTAGGATTGATTGCTTTACTCTAGAAAGGAGCCTGAGTGAAGTGGTCTCAAATCAACCACAAGCCGATGGGCAGTTATTGCCAGCAAAAAGTGGGGAAATGTAATTGTGTTTATATAGAATGCTAGTTATTCTGTTTTACAAGTTTATGGCCATTGAAATATCCTATATAATAAAAATGAATATGCGAATTAGACTAAATATAACGGTTGTCCAGACGACCTTCCGGATGAAGTCAGGGCTGTGAGGGGCTGCGAGGGGCTGCGAGGGGCGAGCTCCTTGAATGAATTTCGTGCATCAGGCCTCTAGTATTAGAAAATAAAAATGAGGAAAAAAAGAAAACACCTCTATCTCCTTACAACTCTTTAATAGGATGTATAAACAGGGTGTCCCCCAAAATGTATACACACTTAACACCTGATGGCTGTTTCTTCCTTTTCAGATTTAATCCATTGGAATTAATTATTACTCAAAGTATATATACCATGGGACATCCTATATGTATGTGTATATATGTAAACATATATCAAGAAAGTTAAACATACAGAAACATATATACATGTACATTTACTTTTTAAAATTAATTAATTTTAGAGGGAGAGAAAGATAAGAGAGTAGGAGAGAGAAAAACATTGATATTTTGCTCCACTTGTTTATGCATTCATTGGTTGATTCTTGTAATTGCCCTGTCCAGGACTGAACTGTAACCCTGGCACGCTGGGATGACACTCCAACCAAATGACCTACTTGGCTAGGGCTGTACATGTTCTTTTCAAAAACAAAATTGAGATTACACTCTATAAGTAGCTTTTCCTTTTTTAGGTTTAAGGTTTATTGAAATTAATTTACATGAAGTGAAATTAACTTTTTTTAGTTTATTGTTATGTGAGTTTTGACAAACACAGAGATATATAACTTCTACTATAATAAAGATATAGAAGTTGTATCACTCCCCCAAATCTCTTTGTCTTTTTGTAGTTATCCTCATCCGCTTGCAATCATTTTATCTTTGTAAATCCTCTTATAAATGTAATCATTGTACATTATGCAATTTCAAGTCTGGCTCCTATTATTTAGCATATTTTTCTTTCTAGGGTTTTGGTTTTAGATTATGCTTCAAGAATCTTCTATCAAATAAATGGGAATATTCATGTTTATAATTTTTCTAAGAATTTCACTGCTTCAGTATTGAAAATCTAAGCCTTTTGACAGTTTGGCATTTACTTTAGTATAAATTGTAAGGCAGAAAATTCACTTTTAAAAAGTTTGCCAGTCTAGTTATGTTTATTAAGCTTATGTTACTATTATAATACTCTTACTAATGTAATAAATGTTGATTTCCTCACAGGTAGCAAGACAGCCAGGACCCCCGACCCCTTCCCCTTATGCCGCACATGAAATAAACAAGGGGCATCCAAATCTTGCGGCAACGCCCCCGGGACATGCATCGTCCCCTGGCCTCTCTCAAGTAAGAAAAACTATACTTAAAAAATAATAAATTGCCATGTAAAAGCATTTCTGTTTTCCTAAAGCAAATTTTAATAGTTTCTATCTTGTCTTTTGTACTAAATGGTAGCTACTAATGATTTTATACATTTCATTTATGGAGGTATTCAAAATGAACAGTGACACTTAGTTCTTCTTTTTATTGTTTTAGAAGTAGAATGTATTCTGAAATTTGTTAAAACCACAAAACACTTGTTTGCTTTTCAGTGCGTAATCTGTAGTCTCCACTCTTCTCTCTTTTTTGGTGGAATGTTGGTGGTTATCTTCTAGTTTTGTAAAAAGTGGTGTATCTTTCCGTCTTGAGTAACTTTGGTTGCTTTTTTGTTTGTTTTGTTTTTTTATTTTGTAAATAGGTTATTTAAATTGGTTAAGCTTAAAGTTTTGTTAAACTATTAAAAAATAATGAACTCCTTAATGTATTTCCAGTTAAAAGGCACAGCAGACAATAAAACACTGTTTTAAAAAGATAACACTGTGGGTTCCCTGCTTTTTAAGTATTTCCCAAGATACTGTTTTGCTTGTACCAACCCACCATCACATGGGCTTCCTTGTGGTTAAGAGCTGGCCAGAGTTAAAGTCTTGTACTGGAATGAATGTGTAGAAAGTTAAGCCAATAACCTTGACCCATGTTATTTGACACTGTTATTTATGCTTAAGAACTGCTTTTAGTAACGAAAATTAATTTTATAACATTATCTTCACTTTTGCCTTCTATATTTTAGGCCTTGTAAAACTTGAATAATAAGAAATAAGCAATTACTTATCTTCTATATTTATAAAAGCCTAAGTGACTGGCCTACTGGCTGGTAGCTATGACACACACTGACCACCAGGGGGCTGATGCTTAACACAGGAGCTACCAAACAATAGCACCTTTGCAGAGTGCCCTCTTGCATTCTAGAACCCCATGGGGGATGCTGGACTGCCAGTTTCGGCCTGATCCCTTCAGGCCAGGCTGAGGGACCCCACCTGCCGGAGGGACCCTGCTCACTCCACAAACACCCTTTGAGCCCCAGTGCCTCCCCAGGCTGGCCGGGGAGGGACCGTGTGAGGTTGGCTTCAGGGCGTGTCCGGCCCATCTCATCCAGTCCCACTGGCCACCATCTAATTAATTTACTTTCAATGTGCACGAATCCGTGCACCACACCTCTAGTTAAAAATAATGCTGAAAGCATGTGATTATAAGTTATGGACTGGGACTGATTAATGCTAGTTTAGACTGTAGAATGTTTGAAGAAGCAGTGTGCAGTTTGGCAAGCCATTATTGAAATAGCCCTAATAAGAAATATATAAATTAATTTGGACTTAATACTATGCTTAAACTTAGTCTAAATCATTCCTATTTAATTTTGAATTTTAAAAGTAAAATGTCAAAATGAAATCTTGTTTAAAATGACGTTCTTGTGTTGGACTTCATGTCATTGAAGTGAACCACTCACACTGTTAATAAGGTATATTAGCCTGTCTCTGATCAAGAGAGAAAAGCTATATATTGTTTAATTTTAATTTTAATTTTTTAAAGTTTTTTTTATTGATTTTTTTACAGAGAGGAAGGGAGAGGGATAGAGACCCAGAAACATCAATGAGAGAGAAACATCAATCAGTCGCCTCCTGGAGATGTACCTGCAATCAAGGTACAAGCCCTTGACAGGAATCGAACCTGGGACCCTTCAGTCCACAGGCCAATGCTCTATCTACTGAGCCAAACCAGTCAGGGCTATGTACTGGTTTATTTATTTATTTATTTATTTATATTTATTTTTTATTAAATTATTATTTGTGTAAATATCTTACCATTGCCCCCGCCCCCCCGCAAACATACGTACCCTCCCCAGAGTTTTGTGTCCATTGGTTGTACTTATATGCATGTATACAAGTCCTTCCGTTGATCTTTTATCTCCCCCAGATCTCCCTTCCCTCCCCACTGTAATTTGACAGTCTGCTTGTTGCTTTACGGTCTCTATTATATACTGTTTTAAATAGGGAAAATAAAATAATATTTTGTAATAAAAGAATAATATGCAAATTGACCATCACACCAATACACAAGGTGGCGGCCACAAGATGTCCAGCAAGGGAGGGCAGTTGGGAGGGACCAGGCTTGCAAGTAGGGATGTTGGGGGCAACCAGGCCTGCAGGGAATGGCAGTTGGGGGGGGGGGAAACCTAGGCCTGCAGGGGAGAGTAGCTGGGAGGACCAAGCCTGCAAAGGAGGATAATTAGGGGCAATCAGGCTGGCAGGGGAGTGGTTAGGGTGTGAGCAGGCTGGCAGGCAGAAGCGGTTAGGGGCAATCAGGAAGGCAGGCAGGCGAGCAGTTGGGAGCCAGCAGTCCTTGATTGTGAGAGGGATGTCCGACTGCCTGTTTAGGCCCAATCCTGTCGAGATTGAGCCTAAATGGGCAATCAGACATCCCTTGGATGCACGTTTTTTGTGCACTGGGCCTGTAGAATATATATAAGTATATGGCTAATATGCAAAGTGTCCCCACAGGAGTTCGACCTGGATACCATGAGTTCGCTTGCTATAATGTGCACTGACCACCAGAGGGTGGTACGGAATGAAGGAAGCTCCAGGCAGCAGCCGGAAGGCCCTAATTGGCCCTGATCGCTGGCCAGACCTAGGGTCCGGGCCTCTAGTTTATTATAAAGTTTCATTAAATATAACAGGGAGTTGGCGTAATGAAGTGTCAATAATATATAAAGAGAACTCTTAAAGAATACAGTCCTAATTCATTTCTTGAATATCTCCCACCCATCTTGAACACTTTGGTTCTCGACCAAGTTGTTCACAGAAAAAAATGTCTCTGTTGTTGAACCAAACTTCATAGTTTTCCAAAATGGCAACCCTTTTAAGCTGATACCTCAGCATGACTAAAAGCATCTCTCTGGCAAGGAGAGAATGCTTTTGTTGCTGGGGAAATCAATAACTATTACAATTTTAAAACATAAAGAGTGCTTATGTTGCTGAGGGTGTGAAAGAAACAGTGATCATAGGCAGTTGAAGAGATAGAAAAATGTGTTGATTTGGATAAAGGAAAAGCAATTAACCAGTTACAGACATGTAGGAGATAGTGATGTATGAACCAGCAAAGATGCTACATGCTAATATCTCTGGAACAATGGCTAATAGTGTTTTCTTTAAGGCTAGTCGGGGATGGTTCGATACATTTAAGAAATGGAGTGTTTATTTACAGATTAAACAGTATATTAGGCATGTACTGTATATAAGAAAGGTCAAAATAGGAAATCATTGGGGGGTCTGGAATGGATTGATTCAACTTACAGGATATTAATGGGAAACAATGATTTGGTTTTTGAACAGATCACTTCTCAAACAGCCTGCCAGAACAAATTAAGTTAAAGAGCCGAGAATCCACGGGATAACAATAGCAAATATAAGGATCAGCTTCCTGTCCTGGGGCTGATAGAATACCTATGGAAGAGCCTTTTCCATGGCTGATAGTGGAGAGTACACAGCTCCGGCTCACCTAATAGTAGAGAATTCACTATAGCACCATTCCCGTGGAACATGCTAGAAATCCTTCCTGTGGAACTTACTAGAAATTGGCCCATGGAGTGTTGGGCAAGGCTGGCTTCTTTAGTATCAGTGTCCTTTAACAAAGAGCTGTGGCAGTGCACAGTGACAGGTTTCTTATGCATCTGTTTGGCACACACCTCAGATGACCTTATCATATAGGTCCCACATGATAAGCAGCTTACATTGCAACCCAAACGTGCTCCATAGTCGTCTTTTGTTCAGGTCATCACTCCAAGGTGGAAACCACCCAGGTGACTGTAGGTAAGTCACGGTATAGCCACTTAAATGTAATGTACTAGGTGTACCGGTTAATAATGGTGGATTTTGTAATAAAAGAAAACAATAATTTCAAGAGAAACATCAAAAGTGCTTTATTCAAAGTAATGTCCATCACTACCTACACATTTCCCCATCTTTCAGGTAATTTGTGGATACCGTCCCAATAGAACTTTTCTTGTTTTGAGGGAAACATTCAAAGACCCAATTTTCCATTTCGTATGTTTTGAAGTGCTGTCAGAAAGTGAGAGTGCTATCAATCAGAACCAAGTGGTAATCTGAAGGAGCAAGGTCTGGTGAATATGGCGAGTAGGTTAATCCTTTCCAGGCAGGATCTTTTAACGTGTCTTTAACTGGTTTTGAAATATGTGAGAGTGCGTTATCATGAAGTAAAATTACTTTGCCGTGTCTTCCAGCCCATTCTGGTTGTTTCATCATTAAAGTATGGTTCAAATTGATTATTTGTTGTCAGTAGCGATCAATATTAATGTTTTCACCTGGTTTTAGAAGCTCATAACACACCACACCTTCCTGATTCCACCAAACGCAGAGCATTGTCTTCTTTCCGAAACGATTTGGCCTTGCAGTCAGTGTTGATGGTTGACCTGGATCAACCCATGATTTTGTGTGTTTGGGATTCTCAAAATAAATTTATTTTTCATCACCAGTCACAATTTCATGCAAAAAAGACTTCCTTTCATGCTGTTGAAGCAACATTTTACTGATGGTTTTTCGTTTTTCCATTTGTCTTTTGTTCAGTTGATGTGGCATCCATTTTTCTTCCTTTAAAATCTTTCCCATTGCTTGTAAATTATTGTAAATTGTTTGTTGAGCAATGTTTAATCTTTCTGCAAGTTGTTTTTGAGTTTGACACACATCTTCATCCAGTAATGCTTATAATTGTTGGTCTTCAAACTTTTCCTGTTGACCTGGGCGTTCTTTGTCTTTCACATCAATATCATCACTTTTAAAGCATTTAAACCAGCATTCACAAGTATCTTGAGATGAAGCATGTTCACCATAAGCTTCCTGAAGTATACGATAACTTCCAGCAGCACTTTTCTTCAAAATAAAGTAATGAATTATAACTTCCCGCAAATGCTCTTTTTTTGGCATGAAATTCAACATTTTTAAGTGTAAAAATATCTATGATGTTAACACCTTTAGCAAATTTGACATATGAAGTTTTGAAGCTTGCTGTCAATACAACAAAATAGCATACATAACAAATCCCATATATATCAACATATGTGTAACTCCATCTATTAAAAAAAATCCGCATTATTAACTGGTATGACTAGATGTTGTCTCTGAAACTCAAAAAAGGCCTACCAAACTCTTTCCTTCTTTTTTTCATGGTAGTAGTTAGTGTTAGGTAAGGGGACCCCCCTCCCACTCACCTGCTCACTGAGATTTAGTAGACTTTACTGGATAGGGCAATACTATTTCCGATTTGACCTAGTGGGAATCCTTATCAGTGATCAGTTTCCCTTTTGTAAATACCAGGATTGTATGAGATCTAAAGTTCCTTCAAGATCTCCCTGGGTTTCAGAAACAACTTCAGATTTAAAATTAGGCCAACTTTGCATTCTTTTCATTTTGTATCTTTTAAAAAAATACCAGAAGTTATTTGAATTATCTTACATCATTTAAATTAAGCAAGACAAAAGTATTTTCTACTTATTGCTCAATTGTTGGCACTTTTCTATTTTTTCTTGGTGTCACTGTCAAGACTCCTAAGCTGTGTTCACAGTAATCGTTGAGAAGACATGCTCAGAATAATGCCCAAGTGGAGGGATATATGTTTGCTGCCTACTGTTCCTGGAAATTTCATTTAGTCCTTTTTCTTAGAGATTAACTCAGTTGTGTTATGTAGTGGGTTGAGATGGTTATGATCCATGATTAGATTCTTTATTGTCTGTGGAAATGCCAAGAAAAGGACTTTTTCCCTGAGGAATAGTGATTGATTATGCTATTTATTTTAACACTACAATTTGTATACTTTTTGTGTGATTTAAAAACATATTTTGTCTTTCCTAAAGAAAATAAATTCTGATTTTCACACCTTTGACAATTAGCCTTGCTAATAATTAGGATAAAGTAAAGGAAGTTTTGAAAGTTGTTTTCACATTTCATTTTTGAAATTGATGAGCATTTACTTTCCTTCACAAGTATAGTTGACCATTTTTATCCTCCCCTTCTCCCCATGGAACACATTGTGGCTGTGTCAGGTGGTCTGTGAGTTGAGTGGTGTTTGGAAGCTGCAGTCATGGCTCATGAGGATTTGATATTGGCCCGTCAACCGGCAGACTGACTGCATTGTGTTGGCACTGTTGGCTCTAAATCTTACTCACTTTTGTTTTGATTTATTTTTCAGCTGATTGTATGCCTATTTACTTAAAAATTTATACCTTGTTGACAATTTCTTCAACAAATATTGCCATTAAACATTTTACAAATTAACATGCCAATACAAATGTCATTAGTATGAAAGTACTAAGTTACAAAGTACTAAAAAATATTCAGATCATTTATGTCTATGGTTTAACCTGATATGTGCTAAACAGTCCTATAAGCTCTTTTCTTTAACTATTGAGATTTACTTTAATGTGGTCATATTTGATAAGAGAATTTGAGCTCTTTTGTCATTGTTTTGTTTTTATTAACAAAAACAGTTGCAACCATGTTTATAAAGTAAGATTTCATCAAATGTTTCAACCTATTAGGTGAATTTCATCTTTTTTTTTTTTTACTTATGAAATATTTCTAAAGTAATTTTTATATGCTTGCTTGATTATGCTTTTCTTTGTGTTACATATAGCTAGAAAAAAATCACAGTGAATTTTTTTCAAAATTTCTGGGGTTAGATTTTTAAGTGTTATTGCAAGAATAATTTAAGTACAATTATTATTCAGACTTTCCTCACCATATATCCCAAGTTGTAGATTCCATTGGGCAAATCTACAAACTAGAACCCATATTTTGAAATACCTAAGTATAAAGAGTGAAAGTTTTAAAAATAAAAAAATCAATTATTCAGCACTGTTTTAGAAAGCCAAATAATTTGGTAAAAACCAGTCATTAAGAACTGATTGTGATTTTACATATGCTTCTTTTGTTGTCTGTGATGTAGGCTCATTTTTGTTGTTCATTTTCATTTGAATTCTCTGTGTGTGGGGGGGGAGGGTTAGGATTTGTTACATTTAAAAAATATATATTTTTATTGATTTCAGAGAAGAGGGGAGATAGGAACATCAATGATGAGAGGGAACCATTGATTGGCTGCCTCCTGCAGGTTGGACCTAGCCCACAACCCAGGCATGTGCCCTTGACCGGAATTGAACCTGGACCCTTTGGTCCACAATATGATGCTCTGTCCACTGAGCCAAACCAGCTAGGGTGGGATTTGTTACATTTAAGGAGTTGTTTCCTCTGGACATACCCTGGAGGCTCTTCTTGATTTCTCTGGCTACTGCTCTCACTTCTTATAATTGATAGTGCAAAACCTCTCTTAGAGTTTCCCTTGTAAGTTTATATATCTTTGGAATTTCACACTTAACTACTTTCCCATAGGTCTAGAAGAGAAACTCACTAGATAAAACTCACTTTTTTTAAAATCTAGCTGTAACATTCAAATATGTTAGATTTTTATGGTTCTAAAAATTGCAACTTCAATTCAATTACAGAAATTAGCATTGTATCATTACATCTTGGGATGGGAAATCAAACAGGTAAGTTTTAAGGAGAATCAGGGAATGGAGCAGAGTCAATTGTTCAAAGTGCTTGTGATATTTCCTGCAAAAATGTGTAATTCATCTGACTTAACCTGCTTGGGCTGCTGTAACAAAATACCATCGGCTGGGTGGCTTAAGCAACACACGTTTATTTTTCTTTTCTGGATGGCGGGAAATCCAAGATCAAGGTGCCAGCTGATTTAATTCCTGGTAAGGGCCTTCTTGGTTTTAGAAGTTCACCTTCTTGCTGTATCCTCACATGGTGGAGATAGACAGACAAACAAGCTCTCTGATGTGTTTTAGAAAGGCACTAATCCCACCATGAGGGCCCCACTCCCATGGCCTCATCTAATCCCCATGCCCAAATACCATCACATAGGGAATTGGAACTTCAACATGTGATTTTTTATTTATTTATTGATTTTTTACAGAGAGGAAGGGAGAGAGATAGAAAGTTAGAAACATCGATGAGAGAGTCATCGATCAGCTGCCTCTTGCACATCCCCTCCTGCGGATGTGCCCGCAACCAAGGTACATGCCCTTGACCGGAATCGAACCCAGGACCCTTCAGTCCGCAGGCTGACGCTCTATCCACTGAGCCAAACCGGTTTCGGCCAACATGTGATTTTTTGAGGCTGTGGGGGTAGTGGTGGGAGGGAGCACATCTCATCCCATAGTATCATTTATGTGATTCAGAAAGTTGTGGGGAAAGTGGGAACGTAGGACTATGAGAGAAAGGTCATAGAGGAGATAAGTACCATAGACATGCAGAGTATTCTGTATTAATCTGATGGAGGGGTATGTGGTATATGGTCTTATTCATATGTGCTTAGATTGGGTAGGGTTGGTGTTGTTCAATTGGTAGGCATGTGTGAGAAGGGAGAGGGCAAGCTTAATGCTATCAGGAGGCAGATGAGAAAGTTTACTTGGAAGTATTTTGCGAACTACAAAGTATAATATATAAAAACTAGCATCTTTATAGAACTGAGAATTGTGAATTTCAGTGACTAAATATTCAATGAAAAGTAGACTATACAGACATCATGAAGCTTTGTGGTGATAATAAATTCTGTCAATGATAATAATTTAATAAAAAATGTAAAAGAAAATTCTGTCAATGAATAGTGAAGGAGAGGTTAATTTAAATTTAAAGCAAGTAGAATCATTTACAGCAAATAGATCAACTAACTGTAAACAATGAATATTGTAGATTGATACATAGAATGATTGATAGGAAAATAAATTGTTACACTTGCCAAATAAGCAATCTTTTTTTCTCAATGAAATATATTTATTTATTGTTCCTTTTTCTCATATATCTAGTCAGACTGATAACTAGGTAACAAGAAGAGCTGTATCTGATTATAAACTCTCCAACCATTGACAGACCTCCCTTTTTTTTCTCAGTGAGAAATGATAAACACACAAGCTATCTGAATTCTCTTTCTCAAATGATGGCTTTTCTGTCCGCCTTATTTTATTCCATAGCTATCTAAGTAGGTGTTACGTAGAAGAAATAAATTATCTTGCCAATATTTTATTACCCTTTCATAGGCAAAGTAAATCTTTTTAGTTACCTGTCAGTGGTACTACACTATATTATTCAGGACTATATTACTACTCTTGATCTCCATTAAAATTACCCATCTTCTTCTATGTTTAATTCTAAAGTTTCAACCTTTCTGTTTAGTACAATTGATTGCATGGCAACCTAATTAGTTTAGCAGTATAGCTGTTAAAGCTTTGTTAAGGAAAAAAAGAAACCATACTAAGTATTTCAAGTAGAGGGGATTAACTACATAAATTTGTTATAATAACTGATTATTATCAAGGGGATGCTAAGGTAGGAAGCAGGTAGAGAATAAAAGAGAAATGGTGGTGTTCCAGAATCTAGGAGCTAGGAGGAAGGATCCTTTAGGACTCTTGTTCAGACCTCTGAGAAGGAAGTTGCTTCTGAGAAGGAAGTTGGTCCTTGAACATCAGAAACTCAAGTGAGAGAACCAAGTGAGGGTGAGGCTGGCACTTTGAATATCAAGTATGCATGCATGCCTCTCTTCTGCCTGCATCTCTGAAAGGCTTCGAGAGGCTGGGGAATGCGAATGAAAATAATGTCTGGAACCATACTGACCGGTTAAAGCACCCTTCTGCTACTTACACGATGTAGTTAATCCCCTCTACTTGAAATACTTAGTATGGAGCTGAAAGACAGTAGGTGAGTAACTGGCACAAACAATAGTAAAAGGAAGTAGGATTTTCTTACAAATAAAGAATAAGATTGGACCAATGGACCCCAATGATTTTACAGCCAGAACAGGGAATAATAAAAAGTAAATATGATAAAATAATAGAGATGTGGATATGTTGTAATAACAATGAAATGAAATTTCCCTATTAAATATGACTCAAATTGGTCAAAAACTAAAATCTAGCCCTGGCCTGTTTTTTAGTGGTTAGAGTGCCACCTTAAGGTCTGAAGGGTCATGGGTTCACTTCTGGTCAAGGGCACGTGCCTTGGTTGCAGGCTTGATCCCAACCCCAGTTGGGGCACGTGTGGGAGGCAATTAGTGATGAGTCTGTCACATTTATATTTCTCTCACTCTCTCTTTCTCCCTTCCCTTCCTTTCACTCTAAAAATCAATGAACCCTGACCAGTGTAGCTCGGTGGTTAAGTGTTGACCTGTGAACCAGGAGGTCACGGTTTGACTCCCAGTGGTCAGGCCATATGCCTGGGTTGTGAGTTAGAACCCCAGTGTGGGATGTGTAGAAGGCAGCCCATCAATGAGTATCTCTCATCATTGATGTTTCTATCTCTCGCTCTCTCCTTTCACCTCTGAGATCAATAAAAACATTTTAAAAAATCAATAGAAAAAATATCCTCTGATGAGGATATATGCACTTAATCTAGATATATGCACTTAGATATAACACAGAAATATTGAAAACAAGAGCATGGAAATGTTAATAGGAAAATGCTAATAAAAAGAAAGCAGGTATAAGTAACTTTTAGTAGTTAACATAGAATTCAAGGCAAACATATGTACGGAAGAACAGTAATTTCCACAATATAAAGATTTAATTTCTGGAAAATGTAACATAAATTCTTATTTACTTAATAATTGGTTTAGAATATATATATGTAGCAAATGTAAAAAAAATTGAAATTGATAACTAGTGTGGGAGTCTGAATCTCAGAGAAATAGATCAGTAAGTAATCATATAGACCAGTGTTGGAAAACTATGACCCAAGGCCAAATCTGGTTTCTCTTATGGTTTTGGTAAGTAAAGTTTTACTGGCATACAGCCATATTATTAATAAATTAATTATGAATTTTGCTTTTTTACTACCTAAGTGTTGAAGTGTTGCATTTTTACTACCTAGAGATTGTATGGTCTACAAAACCTAAAATATTATCTTGACATTTAGAGAACAAAAAATTGCCAATCTCTGACATATTATAGATCAGCAAACTATAGAGACCAAGTATTTTGGGTTTTGTGGGCCAGATTATCCTTTGCATATTCTTCATTATTTAACTCTTTTAATATGTAAAATCCTTTCTTAGCTGGCCTTATAAGAACACATGCCAAGGGCCATTGTTTACAAACCACTGATATAGATAAGTAACAATAATAGTAAACTTGTTTTATATGAATATATAAATTAGCACAAGCATATGTATATGAAAAAAGAAATTTTCCCTGTTTTGCATTGCTGTGTTTAGAGGCAAGCATGTCAAACTAGTGGCCTGTGGGCCACATGCCCACCAGCTGTGAGTTCGACATGCTTGTGGGTCATGGGTTCAATTTCTGGTCAAGGACAGATGCCTAGGTAGGTCTGTTCCCTGTCCATGATTGGCCCATGGTGATATGGGAGGCAGCCAATTGATTTGTCTGTCTGTCTGTCTCCTCCTCCCTTCCACTATCTTTAGAATTAATGGGGAAAATATCCTCAAAAAAAAAAAAAAAAAGGAATTTTATACATATTCAATGAAAAAAATAGTAATTTGAAAATCATATCTACCATACTTTAAAAATATAAAGAGAACTTGTTATTCAACAAAGATAAAAGATTTAAAAAGCTATGGGTAATTTAAAGTAATTAAAACTTTGTTTTAGTAATTTTCTCATTTAAGTAGGCCTTTTTTTGAAATACACAAGGAGCATTTATAGAACTTGATCGTATGTATGTTAGACTATAAAGAAGAATGTTAAATTCTTATATTTTCTGAATATACTTCTACAGAATTAGAACTTAATAAGATTGCAGTTATGTTTACACTGAAACTTTATAGAATATAATTACTGTTTTAAAAAGTAAAGCAAGCTTATAACTTATTTTATTGAATTTAATTTTCATTATCTTAAACATAATACATGAATAAAAATATGAATACTAAAATCTATTGATTTGGAAACTTAAACTCTTGGCTTAAAGATAAAATCAAAGTAGAAAATGCTATCATTAGAAATTAATGACAAATAGCATTTTATATCAGAATTGGCCAATTTGTGTCTTCACCAGAATGCTACTTTTGGTAATAGCAAACTTGATGGTATCAGAAAATGCATATGTGTGCATGTGTGTGTAAAACATTTGCATGTCACTTATGATTAGTGTGTTGAGCATCACTTTATGTACTTATTGGCCATTTGTGTGTGTGAGTTCTTTGCCCACTTTTTAATTGGATTAATATAATTATTGCATTAGGAGGTTTTTTTTTTAAATATATTTTGCATCTCAATTGCTTTCTCACTTTGTTGATATTTTCATTTACACAGAAGTTCTTAATTTTGAAGGAAGTCTTATTTATCTGTTTTTTCTCTCATTTTCTACACCTTTGGTGTCATATCCAAGAAACCATCGCCAAATCAGCAGTTATTTCATTATACCAAATGCAGCATAAATTAACTATTGTGTCACTTCTCCACTTAAAATTTTAAACACATGGAAATTTTATCCTTTTAGAAAACAGTAGCAGGTTTAGAGAAAAAAGTCTTAAATTACCAAGAGGACAGTCCATATTGATTGGAGTTATAGAAATATGTGATCAACATCTGCCAATAACAACCCCAGCTGAGTGAGAAAAATCACTGAGAGTCCACCTTCCATGTCCAAAAGACACTAAGAAATTCCAAAGACTGTTAAGGGTTCATATCAAGAATATATACCAAAGTGCACATTGGGAGTTAGAGAAGTTGGATACTGAAGTGATGACTCAGGAGCAGCTGATCTTATTTACATAAACATTTGGCAACATTTAAGAAGGGAAGGATGTAGCAAGAGGAATGGAGGCTGGCAACGGCAAAGCAAGTAAGTATCAAGGATTAGAAGGCATTACTGTTTGGTTTTGAGAGTTACTATTTTTTAAGTTCAGTAACAATGAAATTAGGAAGTATAAAACCAAAGGAGGGGAAAACACTGTTGAGGTTTGTGTTAGAAAACGGGATTATATTACTTTGTGCAACTGATAGAAAAGATGAAAGCAATAAAAAAAACTGGCTGCATACAAAAGACATCCTTCACCAGTTCTTTGTGTTCTGCTTTATTTACTCCAAAAAACTTAAGGAATACAGATTTCTTGAAGAAAGGCAATGTTTAGAAGGTCTTTGAAAAAGACAATCTCATACTATTTCTATAACATGCAATGTTAAGCTAGTGCTATAAACAATGCTCTAAAAGTAGATCTAATGTTGTAATCAGAATGACAAATGCTCATAAAAAAATAATAGCTCTTGAACAAATAAGGGACAGTCAGTGGTGAGAGAATCTGATTTTGGAAACATTTAGAAATAATATTATTTTAAAATATATTTTTGTTGGTTTCAGAGATGAATAGAGAGGGAGAGAGAGATGGAAACATCAATGATGAGAGAGAATCATTGATTATCTGCTTCTTGCACACCCCACACTGGGGATTGAGCCCAAAACCTGCCCTGTGCCCTGATCGGGAATTGAACTGTGACCTCTTGGTTCTTGGTCAATGCTCACCCACTGAGCCACACCAGCCGGGCTATAATTGACCCTTCTAATACAAGCTTTGTAAGAGTGTGTTGGTTGCAGGAGTCTTTGACTTTAATACAATTTAAATTTTTCTAGATTTAAAGTCATAGTACAGTGATTTTCAGATACTTTAAAATGGCTTTCAACCCCCATGTAATTAGTATAGTGCCTCAACCATAAGTAAATTCTTAAATCTTGCATGGATAAAATAGCTCTACGTGAAATTTTCCAAAAGCATTACTTTGGGTCTGTTTGTATAGTGCTTTATTTGACTAAAACAGAGTTTTCTGACTGGTATTGCTAATTTTTTTGTACAGTTTAGTAAAAGTTTATTTTACAGGTACAAGCTTAACTAAAAAAAGAGCCAAATATTCTATTGTTGCATTTACAGAGAACTTGTTCTGAGGAAGTCTTATTTTGAGGAAGGGTCTGGGAATCTTAATGTTCAAGCTGTCATGAATTAAACAATTAAGTTTGGATTCCTAAGCCAGAAAAGTCTCTGTCAGGATACCATGGCAGAGATTTAGTTATCTAAAAACAGTCTGGTGTTATTTAAATATAGAACTTACTACCTTTTCTGCACAGGTGATCTAATTTTCTGTTCTGAATATTTTCAGGATATAATCCACAAGTAAGCTTTTACATAGAATCATGGCAGTTAGGTAGAAGAAATGCTGTCCTTGAGTTACTGATTTTACATGTTAGGGTATTTTTTAAAAGCTAGTATGAGAGAGAAAGGTTCATCATTTTTTTTGTACAAAGTATTCAGTTAAACAGAGTATGATGTGCAATCAGTTTACTTGTCAAATTTTTGTCTCATTCTAGAATTCTGTTTATTATGGTAAATATTTTTAGAGTTGGATTGATAAAAAGAGTGGAATGACAAGTACAGCTATTGAGATGGGTGATGATATTAAAATACACTTTAATTTATGTAGAGTATTTGTTAAGTTTTCATTAAGTATCTGTTTTTGAGGTAACAGAGAGTAAGAGTAATTGGATGGGCCTAATGCAAATAAAATATGTATTATGATTTATAATGAATGGTTGAATTGCCTAAAACATTCATCTAAAAATGTCCAAAAGCCACAATTAAGTAAAAGCAGTATTTGTGTTAGATAACATTTAAAATACAAACCTTTTAATTTTCTAGCAGTCGTATCTCTGGTGTTGAAAAAATTCCATTCAAAATGAATAACCTCTCTACTGGAGTGCTTCTTGAAGAAACTTCAATTACAGCCCAACAATTGAACTGTGATAAAATCCCAGAAAGATTTTCTCTTTATTGATCTAATTCAGTAGTCACCAGAGCCAAGTTTTTAAACTTAAACTTCTAACGCCACTTCTTCAAAATAGACTTGCCCAGGCCGTGGTATTTTGTGTAAGAGCCACACTCAAGGGGCCAAAGAGTCACTTGTGGCTCACGAACTACAGTTTGCCGACCACGCTCTAACTTAAAAATAAGAGATTGATCATACAGTCTTCCCATATTTTTTCTGAGGCAAAGAGCTCTATATCCAAACTATAAACCATGGAAAAGAATTCTTGGTTGTGAATCCCAGTTTTACCACTTATGAATTATGAAGTTTTGGGATAAGTTAAACCTTCCTCCAAGTTAAACCTTGCCATTTATTAAGTGGAAGTAATAGGTGGTTGGTGTGAGGATCAAATCAAATAACAGATGCAAAGGCCCCTGGCACTGCTGTGAATGCTCAATAAATGTTTGTTGGACAATGCTTCTGCCTGCCAGCCTGATCACCTCATAACACCCCTGCCAGCCTGATCAATGCCTAACTGCTCCTCTGCTAGTTTGGTTGCCCCCAACTGCCCTTCCCTGTAGGTCTGGTCACCCCCAACAACGCTCCCCTGCTGGTCATTTTGTGGCGGCCATCTTGTGTCCACATGGGCTCGCCAATTTTGACCACATGGGGGCAGCCATCTTGTGAGTTGGAGTGATGGTCAATTTGCATATTACCTCTTTATTAGATAGGATTTCTGTATTTTGCCAATTCCCACCCCTGAACCAGTCTAATCTAGAGATGTTTTCCTCTATTCTGGCTTCCAGGATGAAGGGTTCTGCTGTAGAAATTCAAATACCTGTGCTGATGGGCTCTATAAACATTTTATGATTTCTTAGTACAGCTAAACTAAGCTATACTAAGCTGTAGTTAGCTAATTGTAATTCTATTAATCATCTTGAACAACTTCCATTATATCCTGCATTGTGTTTTCACCTGCAACAAGTTGGCCACCAGCAGCCCTACAGGCGATATACACTGTACCAGCACATACAGCTCCTGAAGTTACATGCAGTGTGGTAGCTCTGCTACCACATTTCAAATGCATTTTTAATCTTTCTGCTTACTTTTTGTTGTTTTTATCGATTTCAGAGAGAGTAAGGGAGAGGGAGAGAGAGAAATAACAATTTTGAGAGAGAGTCATTGATGGACTGCCTCCTGCAAGCCCCCTACTGGGGATTGAGCCCTCAATCCAGGCAGGTGCCATGATCAGGAATTGAACTGTGACCTCCTGGCAATGAGCCATACCAGCTGGGCTCCTTAGTTTTTTTTAAAGCCCTTACTGTTTTAAAAATTATTAGGAAATACATAATCTTATTAAAAAAAAAAGTATATTTCAGTTTGAGAGAATGCAGTAGGCCTCTTTATCCTCTGGGGATACATTCCAAGACCCCTAATGGATGCCTGAAAACATGGACAGTATAGACCCTATATACAGTGTCCCAAGAAATACATACATACTTTACAGTTGATAGCTCACTTTTGAAAGTGAAAGTATGTTAATAAACACTGCCTTTATAATTATTAAAAGTCATAATCAGTGGATTAACACATTTTATATATGTATTATATACTGTATTTTTTAACTTTAAAAATATATTTCTTTATTGATTTCTGAGAGGAAGGGAGAAGGAGAAACAGATAGAAACATCAGTGATGAGAGAGAGTCACTGATCGGTGCCTTCTGCACATCCCCCTCCTGTGGATCAAGCCCGCAACCCAGGCATGTGCCCTTGGCCAGAATGGAACTGGGACCCTTCAGTTCTCAGGCTGACGCTCTATCCACTGAGCTAATCTGGCTTGGGCTATATACTGTATTCTTAAAGTAAACTAGAGAAAAAAATATTAAGAAAAAGCATAAGATGAACCAAAGGACTTGTATCCATGCATATAAGCATAACCAATGGACACAGACATTATAGGGGTGTGAGGGCATATGCTGGGAAGGGAGCCAATGGGGGGAAAAAGAGACATATGTGCTACCTTAATCAACAGAATAAAAAAAAATAATAAGAAAAAGTGCAGTTAAAGAATTTATTGAAAAAATAAATTCGGCATGTGGAGTTCAGCCAATAGGCGATTCTCTCTCATCATTAATGTTTCTGCTTTTGTCTCATTCTCCCTTCCTTTCTGAAATCAATTTAAAAATATTTTTAAAATTCACGTATAAAGGTCCTGTTCATTCAATCCCAGGTTGTTGGATCAACTGTACTCTCCACTTTTGTACTTGGGGTTTTCTTTGACAGTTAAAACCTGACATAATACAATTGAATTTATCACTTTTTAATTTAAAGCAGAATAAACAGTAATACAAAAACATTAAGAGAAAATAAATTTGATGTATTTGAGGGAGGTAGGTAAGGCCATTGTAGCTGGAAAATAATATATGAGGTGGCCTAAGCCCAGTCATTTTTGGCTCTTATCCCTGATAGCTCATTGCTCAGAAAGTACTGCTATTTCAATATACAAACTCAAATCTCCCTCCATTGTCTAGACTCATTGTGGCGGGTAGATCAAACCCTTACCATCATGTACCTACATTGTCAGTAGTCCCTAACTGTTATTTTGACACAGGTCTCTTCTCCAGGACTTGATATTATTGTAATAGTTCTTTTTATTAAACAAATCTAGTGATATCGTTTCCTTGGTTTAGTATTTCACAAGGGTCCTTTCAATGACAGTTATTTAATTATCTTGACACATGTTGTTAGTCTGGCCCTAATCTGATTCTGTGACCTTACTCTGCCTCACCCACCCATATGCTATGGCATTATTGACCTGTTCAGGGTTCAGACAGACATGTCCCACTTTTCTAGGTCTTTGTGCTTCTGTTTTACTCTTTGCATATATATATAGTGTCCCTCTCCTCGTGTGTCTGACTGACTGTCAGCTCACCCATCTGTCTCTTGTTGAACTGTTAACCTCTGGAGGCTCTCTGGATACCTTCTCCCAGGAATAATTAAAGTTTGCTTTGCTTCTTGACATTTTATTCACACTCCTCATAGCATTTTCTATAGTCTATTCAAGTTGAGTTAGGTTAATTGTAAATCTCTGAGCATAAGAACTGTGTCTTTTTCAACTTTATTTCCAGCACTTCTAGTCAATGCTGAAAAGATAGGATTATTTAATTGCTGTATTTTAAATAATGAATGGTTTGAGGGTTTATTTCATTCTAGTTTGAGTGAAAAGTTTTTGTGTTCCTAATGTTTTCTATTGAAGATACTACTAATCAACATCTTCAAAGGAGAGCAATCTAAATCAGTTTTCTTTAAGCTTTGTTATTTGTGTAGAAGCCAAAACATAGACTCTGTCATTCATTTCTAGTTGCTTTGCATGGGTGAGGGGATGTATTCGTCATGTCCAGTAAAAGCATAAGCTTATGGATAACTGCCTTCACTTTAGATCATTTGGAGAGATGTGTTTTTCTCCAAAGTAGACTTGGCCTAGTGAGAGGAAGTTTGCCAGAGGAATCAGCCTCCTGTTTTTGCTCGTCGTCATTTTTTTTATTATGAACACTTGATGTGTTGGTTGGGGTCATGGGAAAACCATGTGATGCCTAAGTGAACTTTATCATAAAATTGGTTGGTGTTATTGAGGAAAAGGATTCAGGGAACTGTAACTCATTAGTAGGAACTGGAGAAGAAGCCAAGTGTTGTGGTGAGGCAGGAATTTCCAGTGACTGTGAGCAGAAAGACCATTGGTGGGTGACTCAGCTGTTTTCTAAACCTGTCTCATGTGATTGAGTGTGTATGATGTCTGTTTATTCTCAGCAGAGTTAAGTACTAGGGGAGTCACATTACATAGCAAGCATAATGTTTATTTAACCAGCTCACTGATGATCTAAAAATAGTTTGTGGGGCATTTTTGTTTTCTTATTTCATTTATCATCATAAATAGATGTAAAAATCACAATGAAGACCTATTGACAAGGGTTTTTCCCTTATAGATAACTTTGAATACATAGTTGGCAAATATTATTTCACTTCCTTCAATATAAAAAAAGCTTTGGTATTTAAATAAAAGGTTAGGTAAAGAAGATAGCTTTTAAATTATACAGAAGATAATTCTGCACCATTACATTTTAGCTTGTATTCTGGACAGATACACACTTCGGATGCATCAGGACCTTCATTGAGGTATTTTATGTACTAAAATTTTACACATGCCGAAACCGGTTTGGCTCAATGGATAGAGCATCGGCTTGGGGACTGAAGGGTCCCAGGTTCGATTTCAGTCAAGGGCATGTACTTGGTTGCGGGAATATCCCCAGTAGGGGGTGTGCAAGAGGCAGCTGATCGATGTCTCTCTCTCATTGATGTTTCTAACCCTCTATCTCTCTCCCTTCCTCTCTGTACAAAATCAATAACATATATTTAAAAAAAAATTTACATAGGAACATTTTTTCCTTTTTGTGAGGTTATAGCAAATGCTCTTTGAAATGAAAATATTAATACTAAATATTTGTTGGATTTATGTTACTATTTAATTTAATAGTAATAGTTTTATCCTGATTTTCTTGATTTACTCACTTTGTACTCAAGGTTTGTACCACTGTGTCCTGTAATTGAGACTTTCAGTGTGTTAAAATATGATTATTATTCCCCTGTGTACCTATTTATATTCTTTTCTCTGAAAGAGAAAGCACTGAGAAGCCTGAGTGTATCTAACAGTCATAATCTCATTTGTCTGGGAGGCATTGAATCACTGTGATTTATTCTTTTTGACATTTGAGTGTTCTTGCTCTTTGCGGTGCAACATATGCAACAAATGGATTTGTCTGACATTATTTTGAAAGGGAATGGAAAACTGCATTTATTAAGAAGTAAATGCCAGAGTTCTGTTTATCATAATGTTTAATGAAGTGGCAATATTTGATTATTCCACGTCTGTAGAATTATATTACTTACAGTGGTTGATGCTATATATAAATTGGGAAATATATACCTTTTGATGGTTGGTGAAAAAGTGACATACATTAAACAGTTATTGCACTGTATTAATTTGTTTCATTCTGTTTCAAAACTTAAGTTAATCTGAGAGGATTTAAGTTTTTATTTTTAATATTACACTGTTAGAATATTTTCTGGGATTTCTTTTTTTTTTTTTTTTTTGCATCTTTTTAGTTGGTGCAGAGATTATGAATTTAATAAATCTGGAACGGTATATTAAAGTGCATAAATGGGACCTGGTCTTAACAACATTTGAAAGTGATTCCAATTGTACTAGTTCTATGCGATTTCATACCTGTCTTTATCCTAATCTATACTAATAATAGCCTAGGTGGTCATCACTCCCTAACATTGTCACGAGATGGCCATGCACACAGCGGAGGTGGGGCCCAGCAGTGGAGGCAGGTCGAGGCAGGGGAGGGCAGTTTGTGGGCAATCAGGCCAGTAGGGGAGGGCTGTTGGGGGTGATCAGGCTGGCAGGCAGGAACAGTTAGGGGTATCAGCCAGGCAGGCAGGCAGGCAGGCAGGGGGTTAGGAACCAGCGGTCCTGGATTGTGAGAGGGATGCAGGGTGAGGCAGTCAGACATCCCTTAAGAGGTCCCAGATTGGAGAGGGTGCGGGCTGTGCTGAGGGACACTCCCTGCCCCCCATGCATTAATTTCCTGCTCTAGGCCTCTAGTAGATAAATAACAAGTTGAGCATTTCTAAGTGTTAAAACTGGCGGGGCCTGAAAACCTGAAGTTCAGAAGAAAAGGATTTCATGTGAACTCAGCTCTTCCCCAGGAGATGAATTCAGATTTAGGGAAAGAATAGTTATCCAGTTCTTGGTAGATTGGCAGCTGGATCAAATATCCCACTGAACTTTAATTGACGTGCAAAAACAGTATTTTCCTCTGTAGTAGAGGGATTATTTCTATTTCCTCTAGTCATTTATAGTGTTTCCTGATGATGTGGTGGTGGTGGGGAGACATTGGTTTTGTTTTTTTAATAACACCTCTTGCTCTGTGAGGTATTCTGCTTGGATCTGATTCTGCTTGGTACGTTCCTTTTTTGGAAATAAAAGATAACTAGGTTTTCCCCTTTGCTGAAATACATAAAAGACATTGTATTTGATGCAGGCTGCTAAATGATGATTGTTGTTAGTTTTTGCATTTCATAAGTTTTGGTATATTGTCTTTTCATTTTCACGAAAGTAATTTCTCCTTTGACCCAGTCATTGGTTATTTAAGAGTGTGCTGTTTAATTTTCATATCTTTGTGTATGTTCTACCTGCTATTGATTTCATTCCATTGTGATCAGAAAAGATAATTTTTAAGACTCACTGTGACTTATTTTGTGGTCAAACATATGGTCTGTCTTGGAGAGTGTTCTAGGTGTACTTAAGAAGAAAATAAAGCCCTGGTTGGATGGCTCCGTTAGTTAGAGCGTGCATCAAAAGGTTGTGGGGCCGAGACCGGTTTGGCTCAATGGATAGAGCATCGGCTTGGGGACTGAAGGGACCCAGGTTTGATTCCGGTCAAGGGCATGTACCTTGGTTGCGGGCAGATCCCCAGTAGGGGGTGTGCAAGAGGCAGCTGATCGATGACTCTCTCTCATCGATGTTTCTCTCTATCTCTCTCCCTTCCTCTCTGTACAAAATCAATAAAATATATTTAAAAAAATAAAATAAAGGTTGTGGGTTTGATTCCCAGTCAGGGCACATACTTAGGTTGCAGGTTCAATCCCCATTCAGGGCTTTTCTGGAAAGCAACTGATCTATGTGTTTCTCACATTGATGTTTCTCTCTCACACCCCCACACCCCCTTGATCTCTCTCTAAAAAAAATCAGTAAAGACATATCCTCAGGTAAGAATTAAAAAACATATTCTACTGTTATTGGATAGTGTGTTTTGTTTGTGTTTTTAGGTCCAATGGGTTTATAATATATTTAATTCCACTGTTTCCTTATTGATCTGTCTGGTTATATCCATTATTGAAAATGGGGCATTGAAGTCTCCGATGATTATTATAGAACTATTTTGCTCTTTAATTCTGTCAATGATGTAATATAGTGTCCTTTGTCTCTTCTAATAATTTTTGACTTAAAGTATATTTTGTCTGATATCAGTACAGCCACCTCTGCGTTCTTTTTGGTTGCTATTTGTATGGAATATTTTTCTTCTTTTTACTTTCACCTGTGTGTGTCCTCCTAGGTCTAGAGTGAATATTTTTAAAAATCCTTAAAAAAAAAAAAAGAAAAGTCTTTTCTCTTACTGCCTTCCTTTGTATTTAGTTGAGTTTTTGTAGTGACATGTTTTGATTCCTTTCTCATTTCCTTTTGTAAATATTCTAGGGATTTTTTTTGTTTGATTACTATGGGGATTATGTGTAACATCCTAACGTTATAACACTCCTTTTTAAACTGTTAACAAGTTCACTTCAATTGCTTACAAATATTCTACTTCTTTTTATCTTTGCCTCCACCCTCTTGGTTATTGGTGTCACATTTCATCTTTATATACTGTGTATCCACCAACATAGATTTATAGTTATTTTTATGTTCTGTCTATTAAATTATATAAAATAATAAAAGTGGATTATAACTCCAAATTAAAATAATATAGGTTTTTATATTTGCTTATGTATTTACCTTTACTGGGTAATTTTATATTTTTATATGGCTTCCAGTTACTGTCTGGTGTCCTTTTATTTCCACTTTAAGGGCATTATTGAAGGGCAAGTCTTGTAGTAAGGAACTCCCTGAGATTTTATTTATCTGAAAAATTCTCCCTTGTTTTTGAAGAATATTTTGTGAAGTATCAAATTCTCATCTGACAGTTGTTTTTTCTTTGAAAAGTTTTGTAATGTTTCTCACTTGGAATTTATTGAGCTTCTTGTATTTGGGTGTCCTTGGATAATTTTAGTCTTTATTTTTTCAAATAAGCTTTCTGATTTTCTCTCTCTTTTTCCATAATGCACAATTCCTTATGGCTCTCTTCACTTCTCTCCCCCACCCCACCCCACCCCACCCCACTTTTTTTTTTTTTTTTGCTTTTCAGACTTTTTTCCCCCCCTTAGATAAATTTTTATTGTTCATATTATTACAAATGTTCCTTTCCCCCCTTCCCACCCCACCCTCTGCCCTTTCCCCACCCCCCATTGTCCTCATCCATAGGTGCACAGTTTATGTTCAGTCTCTTCCCACATCCCCCTCTCCCCTTTTCCCTAAGAATCATCAGTTCACTCCCCTTCCATACCTCTGATTCTATTATATTCAACAGTTAATATTGTTCCTCAGGGTTTTTTTTTTGTTTTTTTTTTCATTTCCTTGGTTTTTAGATTCACTTGTGGATAGTTACGTATTTGTTGTTCATAATTTTTATCTTTATTTACTTTCTCTTCTGAAAAAATCCCTTTCAGCAATTCATATAATTCTGGTTTGGTGGTGATGAACTCCTTTAGCTTTTTTTTATTAGTGAAGCTCTTTATCTGACCTTCGAATCTGAGTGATAGCTTTGCTGGATAGATTATCTTTGTCTCAGGTTCTTACTATTCATCACCTTGAATATTTCTTGCCATTCCCGTCTGGCCTGCATGGTTTCTGTTGAGAAATCAGCTGACAATCGTATAGGTGCTCCTTTATAGGTGACTACCTGCTTAGCTCTTGCTTCTTTTAATATTCTCTCTTTGTCTTTTGCTCTTGGAATCTTAATTATGATTTGTCTTGGTGTGGTCATCTTTGGATTCCTTTTATTTGGAGTTCTGTGTGCTTCCTGGACTTGTAATTCCAATTCTTTCCCCAGGTGGGGGAAGTTTTCTGTCACTATTTCTTTCAGTATGTTTTCGGTATCTTGCTCTCTCTCATCTTCTCAGACTTGATAATTAAGGCATTCTCTCTCCAAGGTCACTGATTCTTTTTTTTTTTTGCCCATTAAAGTCTGCTGTTAAACACCTCTAGTGAAAACTTAAAATTCAGTGGTTGTGTTTTTCTTTTCTTTTTCTTTTTAGTTTACAATTTTTGTATCTTGAAGTTGATCTCTAGAGATTTATTTTGTTCCTTTAAATGGGCCTACAACTGGTCTCTTTGTATGCCTTGTAATCTGTTGATAATTTAACATTTGAAAAAATAGCCACACCTTTCAGTATTTGGGGACTTGGCCAATTGTCCCTTAGGACTGGCTGCAACCAAGATGGATGCTCAGCTATGCAGGGGCCTACCCCTTGGAGCAGGACTGACTTCAGCGGGGCTCTGGTGTCCCCTGAGTTTGCCCCTTGAGCGTATCATTTGTGGAGGTGGTTGGGCGGTACTTCATTGTGCTCTGAAGCTGTAAACTGGGTGCACTGGCTCTAGTGCAGTGGTTCTCCACCTTTCTAATGCCGCAACCCTTTCATGCAGCTCCTCATGTTGTGGGGACCCCCAACCATAACACTATTTTCGTTGCTACTTCAGACCTGTAATTTTGCTACTGTTATGAATCGTAATGTAAATATCTGTGTTTTCCAATGGTCTTAGGCGACCCTGCTAGTGGTTCCAACCCACAGGTTGAGAACTGCTGCTATAGAGCCATGGTGTCTTCTTTGTGTTAGAGTTCAAAAAATATTATTGATTTAATTTTCATTGTGATTTATGAGATGACATTTCATTTGTTTCAAAAATATTTAGAGCTTTGCAAAATATGGACCTCCTATATTTTCTTGTTTGCTTTGCCTTTTTATAATATTCGAAGGGAAAGCTGAAAGACATTTTATCTTCACTATATTTTTATTATAAAATAATCAGTTTTTAGGTCCATGAAAAGGGAAAAAAATACACAATTCAAAAGTGTACAAAATAAAACCTATAAGTTGTGTTCTATACTCTGCCCTTCCAATTTCTATTTCTCTGAAGTAGCCAGCATTAAATTTGCCATATACCTTCCTAAGACATTTTATCTTTATGAGTATACTGTATGCATATACCAAAACATTTTACAACTAGGTTGATTTTATAATTAATAGTTCTGTGATTTGCTATGTCATTCAATGTTACAGATATCTTTCCATGTTAGTGTCTGTAGACTGACCTCATTATTTTTAAAATTGTACCATCTTCTTACATTGATTAAATATAGCATACTTTTACCTCTCCCTTAAAATGGAAATTCAGTTTCCTGTTTTGTTCCTCCCTCCCCATTCCATTATAAGTATATCTGTAGGGTAAATTCCTTGAAATGGAATTATGGAGTCAAAGGGATAAGCTTATTTAAAATTTGGTAAGTATTACCTAATATCTTTTTGAAAGATTGTGGCAGTTTATTTCAGTTAGATTTGTGTGTGTATGCTACACATGCCTAGTATTGAACTTAGTCTTTATGGTAGTATTTATTTAAGGTGAAGGAAGATTCTTAAAACAGGAGAAATAACCTTCACCTCTGAGTTGTTTGTGAAATACTTAGAATAGTGCTGAAATACAGAAAGATCTATATAAATGTTTCTGTTGTAATTATTTTTGTTGGCTTAAGTTCATTGTATTGTATTATGAAAATTGAAAACCCTTGTAAATTTTTTTCACATGTCCATGATTTGAAAACTGTCACATCTGTTTTACATGACAATATACTACATTGTTCTTGTCATGAAATTCATCCTTGGATTTTTATCTTTAATTGTTCAAATCACTGTTTTTTATTTAGTTATTCTGAACGTAAAGGTTATATATGTAACACAAGGTCTGTTTTGACTGGCTCATCTTCACTGGCATTTTGTTAACAGTCTGTCAGTAAACATCATTTGCTCATTGTTTTTGTTATTGTGCTTTTATCTATCCAGTTAATAAAAAGTGATCATGAGTTGAGAGTGTTCATTGAAACATAAAAGTAATAATGAAAATGAGGTATATGACTCTTTTAAAGGTAAACAGTGAACTGGATTGCATGTAAATATAAAATATTCATACATATGTCCTTGGAGAAGTAAATGTGGTAACTTAGAAAGTATCCAAAAAGGGGCCAAAACCGGCTCAGTGGTAGAGCGTCGGTCTGCGGACTGAAAGGCCCCAGGTTCGATTCCGGTCAAGGGCATGAGCCTTGGTTGCGGGCACATTCCCAGTGGGGGGCGGTGCAGGAGGCAGCTGGTCGATGTTTCTCTCTCATTGATGTTTCTAGCTCTCTATCTCTCTCCCTTCCTCTCTGTAAAAAATCAATAAAATATATTAAAAAGAAAAAGAAGTATCCAAAAAGGGGAAGTACAAACAAAATATTTAATGAGTACTGAAATGATATTACCTTGATCTATCCATAGTTCTCTATGTATTTGATGATATGAAACACATTTATAGGCTGTTCCCATTCAAGTCTTTGTAATATTTTTCAACAAAACTATATTAAGCAAGTTGTTCCAGAATAACTTAATTCGCTAAATTTGGTTAATCATGTCATTAAATTCAGAGTAGAGATGAAAAGCATAGATGCCTCTTTCACAGGTGCACTGCTTGCACCAATAATACAAATCACATCATTCCTAAGAACTTTCTAAAACTAGCCATAATGGAAAAATGCTCTGAGAGGAAGCTGAGTGAACTATTGGCAAAATTCTTTATCAGTTCCCCTTTTAAATCTTACATTGCTAATGAAACAGTCACATCTATATATATAAAAGTCAAGCCACCTGAATGACTTATCGCTATGACTCTCACTGTGGCCAGCCAACTGGCCTGATCAGGGGTGGAGCTGGCCAGCTGACCTCCCACGGTCCCCTCCCCCCAACTGGCCCTGCTCTCGATTTACCCCCCTCCCCCCACTGGCCTGGCTCCCATTAGGCCCTGATCTGAGGCAGGGCTGGTTGGCCAATTTCCTGCGTTCCCTTCCCCCAGCTGATCCAGCCCCGATTGGCCCTGATTGTACGAATTCTTGCACTGGGCCCTTAGTATATTATAAAAAAAGGAATCACTTCTATGTATGACTGTCATCAGATAATACGCCTTGCATTTTGATGAAACTGCATTTAACATGGATTCATAATGGAAAAACTTAGGTTCTTATTTTCAGAAAACTTGTAGTTAATATGTATTATATTACCACTTATTTCAGGCTTTTTTCTAAAGTTCTTAATGATTATAGTTTCTATGGGGTTATATAAAAGTGTTAGGATATAACCAGTGGAAGAGAATAGCAGTACTCTAGAGGTTAAAACTGAGTGAACTGCTAATTTGTCTCTAGGATGTGTTCCTCAGTGGCTACTTTTGCTTATAGGCACATTGAAAAGCTCCCCACAGAAGTAACAAGTTTCCTCAGCCATGTTTAATTTTGTTTGTGGATGGGCTGTCCATTTCAGAAAGAGGTAAATTGAGAGTGAGTGCTATCTATACTCACGGTATCAAATAATCGCACCTGCATATCAGGAGGTTTAAGGTACTCGCTAAAAGCTGCATTGTTTCTGGATTTCTGGATGTTATGATAAAGATAAGTTTAAAAAGTAAATTTGTAAACCACATTAATAGTTCTATAAATATTTTTAACACTGAATTTGCCATATTTATTCAAAATATATTATTCTTGCCATTCTTTGACAGACCCCTTATCCCTCTGGACAGAATGCAGGCCCAACCACGTTGGTATACCCTCAAGCCCCTCAGACAATGAATTCGCAACCTCAAACCCGTTCTCCGGTAAGTAAGCAGAAGCTTGTTGTAGAAAGTAATTCTCCACCTAAGTTTGTGCTTGCAATAGCTTGGGTTCCTTTGGCTAATATTTTTACTTTGGGAAATTTGTCCCAAAGAGAATTTATTATCGTTGTTGTTGTTATTTTTATTATATTGGTTAGCATTAATTTTTCAGACTCTTTGCTATGTGAATGATTTCAATTTATTAAGAAAAAGAAAGAATGGAACTTTTTATCTTTTACTTTTCAGTGGCATGATTTTTTTTAAAAATTCCAGTTACATTCAAGTTTATTTCTGTTTTTAATTTGTTAGCTGTACTACTGTTCAAAATTCAGGAGAAGAGTAAGGCATCATATTTTAAAGTAAAATAAATTTCATTAATTAGACTCAAATTCCAGTTGTTTTGGAAGAGCTTCTGAATTAGTGTTATTAGATCAGTTCAAACCATTTGACAGTGTGGACATATGCATGACATCACCAACGGTGTATTCATTTTTTAAAAATGGTAAATAAATTGTACAAATGTAAATGCTGTTATCCTCCTTGCTCATCCTCTACATGGATTGCAATAAGTTTTGCAAAGATTGCAGATTTATTCAGGGTTCATCCTTTGCTTCACAAGAGAATACAGTAGTTTCCGCTGTCCATTCCTTAGAACGTCGTTTCCTGCCCTGCATGATCAGCTTTTGCTAGAAGGTGCTTTTGTAACATCTCACTCTGTATCTCTCATCCCTCCTTGTACCTCTGCTCTGTGTTTTTCTCCAGATACAGGGACCCTCTTTTGTTCCCCACCCTTGCTTTTTTGCTTGTAGTACAGGAATATTTCATTGCATTAGCTTCTATTCATTTAGTTTATGCATGCATTAATGCTGACATGTATGAAAGAATTGCTGAAATGTATGAAAGAATTGCTCAGAGAACTAGGGGAGCATAGTCTGACCAAAATGTAATCTCTTTCTTACTCTCTTCCTATTTTCCTTTTCCCTATTGCCCTCTTCTCCAATACCCATTCTTAGATCCTGGTTCTCCCCAGGGGGTGGAGGAACCATTCTAAAGAGGTGGGACTTTGGTCCTAGTTGCCTGTTTGCTTGTCTCTTTTTTATTTATTTTTTACTTATTTATTTTATTTATTTGCTGAAATGGTCAATAAGATGTCTGATGCAAGTTTTGTTCTGAAAGTGCTTTGGGGATGTGGACACTTGACTACTTGGAGTGGGCCTGAGATCTCACCAAATTAATTTAGGTAGACTTGGGTTCTGATCATGAAACATGGAACGTTATGGTAAGCTCTTATTGCAAAGAATTCCATGGCCCTCTTTACTTCTAGCCCCCTCTTGTGATATTGGGGGAAAAGATTTAAATTTACATGGTTAGAACTGGCGCAAAACCTGACTGAAGAGCTGCATCTCTAAACCAGTTTTTTTGACAGCCCAGCAGGACAGTGCCAGTGCATTGCTCAGACAACTGGAAGAGGAGGAAGGTTTTGGAACAGACTCCCGTTTACAGGTCCTTGGCTGGAAGAGGCTGGATAAAATACTGCATTGTAAGCAATATAACAAACTGTACTTCTTGCAGGCAGTGGTGCCTCTGGCACTCATTATTTTTGACCACATCCATTTATTGGCTGATTAACGGAAATACATTGATTGCTTCCTCTTGAAAGTCTAACTCCGCATGGCAGTTTCTGCCAGGCACAGGGGGGAAAAGAATAACAAATTGGGTGGGTCTTCTCTATTGGGAATTAGACAGGAATAATTTGGAGTTTAGATTTTTCTTTATTTTAAACTTGAAGAGGGATATCCCTTTCATATAAATTTTATTTTAAAAGACAAAATTTAAGGCTTCTTTTTTCCCTCTTTCCATTTTATAATCAAATATCAATGGGGAAATTGTCTGTAGTTGTCAGCCATTTTTCTGTGGTCATAAACTCTTCAAATACTGTCCTCTATGCAGTTTTTGCCATCCGCTCTGCTAGTGACCATTACCACCTACATTACTAAAAACCACACCCATAACATCCCATTACATATACCCCAAAACAAGTGCAAGACTAGCAGACCCCAGACTACTCTTGCTTGTTGTTTTGGGTCCAGTTTTCTTTATTTCATTTGTGTTGGTTGCTGGGAGGGTGAAGTCTGGGATATGAAATTTGGCAGGATTGCATTTTCTTTTTACATCCCAAGTTGCCATAGTCTAGTCTCATCCATCCCACAGCTGTCCCAACTGGTGAGGAGAGGTAAGCTGTTGCACCAAAGAAGGGACCCTTCCTGTGGCTTTGCAGAGCAGCTAAAGCTTACTCCATTCTATTTCTGCATTAATGGGCCATTGGCAATTGCACGGTTTAGGCTTCTCTGTTCTTCCCTGGACAGCTGCCTTTGCAATCCAACTGGCTTCAAGGCCCGCCCCTCCTCCCTCCTTCAGGTTACCTTTGTGCCTGTATTTCTATTTGATACTTCTTAGTATCTTAGTTAAATTCATATTGTTGATTATCTTGTTTAAAAGTAAAACAATATGGATAAGCTACTTATCTGTTCCATTTTCTGGTTGTACTGGAACTCTTTAAATAGTAGTTTACTTTCAAATAGCCTCCAAAATAGTGAAGCTATGGAATGCTTAATCGGGAGAGGTGGACAGTTTGGCTTTTGCAGTAACCTGTTACTTTGGTTATTTTGACATTTTGTGCCAAAGTTACATCGGTGTTATGTTTTCTATGCCCAGTTACCAACTGTGCACAGAAGAGTTAGTGAGTGGGTGGGTGGTGGGTGGCATTAACATTGGATTCCGGTTCACAGAAGGCTGCTTTTCTTAATATATACAGTCCTCGCCATCTTAAAGACCCCTCTGAAAAAAAAGAAAAAAAAGAAACCAAAGTTTCTCTCTTTAATATGAGCCAGCAGCGACTACAGTTTGTTCTGTTGCTTACAGTAACCCATAGGATTAAGACTATTGTCATTTCAAATGAAAAATTCAATAGCCAATGGTGACTAGTGCAAAATAGACTAGGGTACTTTCCCACTAACTTAAGTTATGTTTTAAAAAAATATATATGTATAATTCAATAAGGTACTCCTCTTGTTCATAGAAAGTTCTCTTTTGACTAGAACTTTTGAATTATATAAAGTTTCAACCTTTATTTTAGAGTCTTAGAAATGGGACCTTTCTGTGGAACAGTGATAAGACAGGTACTGCTGAACTCAGGTCAATTGTTTAACATGGTCCTTCCCTCCTGTTTTCTTCCAAAGTGTCATTAAGAAACATCTCACTTCCATTCCCTACTTTCATACCACATGGGTGGTATTGCCTATTCTTGAAACTTTATGTTCATAGTTGAGGTATGATCTGTTTTCTTTTCATCATCGGAAAACAAATTATAGACCTCAGTTTCTTTGAAGAGAAAATGCTCTGCAAGAACTATAACTGCCATTATCATCATTCAAAAAAACGATGGTTTGTAAATATAATGGATTACCTAACACACTCTAATCATATGTCATAGAGAACTCATCGAGTTATGCTGAATAACT
Organism: Pipistrellus nathusii; assembly: GCA_963693515.1. Taxonomy (NCBI): domain Eukaryota; kingdom Metazoa; phylum Chordata; class Mammalia; order Chiroptera; family Vespertilionidae; genus Pipistrellus; species Pipistrellus nathusii. Next base: position 11,376,910 of record OY882859.1, on the reverse strand, counting down.
TTAGAATGTGTTACGGCACTTGTCATTATCTGAACAATAGGTGACATTTTAATTTCTTTGGTGAATTCTTGATAGAGGTATCTTCAGTTGTCTCCTACATTGTGGCATGTACTTCTCTAGAATTTTTTGAATATTTTTATACGAAATAAAGACAGTTAGGAAAATAATTCCAAATCTCTTGCAAATACTTTTCCAGATAACTAAATTCTGGGTGTGAATTTTCAGTCCAATTCACCTATAATGATGAGCTGATAGAGGAAGGTTATATAGGAAATAAAACAACTGAAGAAATATATTTCACTCCTTAAATGTATTAAATAAAAATCCTGTATGGTTTGCATTCAAAACTGCTTTCTAGGTATTTTCTTTTCACTATTAAAGAGGGTGGTTAACATCTCAATAGTTAATATATTATTCGTCAGTACATGACAATATGTACCCGAATATTTTTCTGTTCTTTTTAATAAAAATCACTTTAGAAGCCCAGTTTTGTTCTGATGAAGAATTATTTTATTATAGAGATTTAGTATTTAAATTTTTATGGGTGACTAAGCTTTTTTTTCCATTCTAAGCTAGGAAGAGTAGGAGTTGAAGCACGTATTATCTGCTTTTAAGTACTCTGAGTTGGCTGAGAAGTTCTGTTCTTTTTTGCATTTATTCTCAGTATCTGATAGCAGTGGGTACATATGTACAGTGTTGTGCTGTTGCATATAAATAGTGAGAGATTTGACTTTTTACTCCTTTTTCTTCTTGAGCTTATAATAGTACAACTTCATCATGTTGGAGAGTGATGTTCTTCACTAGCTGTGTGCTTTAATATGCCTGGTATTAAACTTTACTAGTTAACTGCACTTAAACATATAATTACTTACATATTTAAATATATATTTATAAGCTATAAATATATATTTAATATAATGTATAAATAAAATGTTATTCTTTAACTCCCATGAAATAAAGAAAGATAGTAAAGTTTCCATTTCATGTGTGAGATATCCCATTTAACTTGAGTAAATTTGACATCAGTCCTATTACATTTTTTATTTCTTGTTGGACAGTATAATTACCCCCTGGCTATTTCTTATAATGTAAAAGCATTTCTCATTCCCTCTAACTATGTCAGTTGCATACGCACACTTGACTTTTCATACAGTTGTTTTAATATAACCACTTAGTGTTTCAATTATTTTTAATTTTAGATTAAAAAATATATATTCCTATCAGAGAAGCAGCCCTACCTGTGCCTAACAGCTTAGCTGTTTCTCTCCCAGCTGGTAGATGGCAAACTATTTCTAGTAGTGGTGTGAACCTGTTGAATCTTAGTACCTGTCTGTCACTGTCCTGCAGCAAAGCTTTGACTGTTTGTGTTCTTTTTTTTCTTGTGGGTTGTTTTTCTTTTGGCATATTGTGTGACATTTTGGTTTTTGTTGTGTTTCTGACTCTTTGTGCCTTTCCTTTTGTGTTTGTTTTCCCTCCTTTTCTCAGTTTGCAGCGGGGCCTCGACCTGCCCATCATCAGGTACTGTACCCTTGCCCCTTGACTATCATCCTTAACAAATAGGTGGGGGCTTTAGTAGCTGCTGACTCTCAGAATGCTGCCATTCCACGGAATCACCCAAACTACTCTCTTCAAGAGTAGCTTCAGTCCGACTCAGTTCTTTTTGTCCTCATTTCACAATATTTTGTAAACATATTAGCTTCTGTTTATGACAAAAAATAATTGCTCTGAATTTAGAGAACTTTAAAAATGTTTAGATATACTAAACCTTTATAAATTTTGTGGATTAAGTTTAAATTTAAGTAAATGGAACAGGCACCATTCTAAGGGTTTTCTGTTAACATTCTGATGTAACTTGTACTGATGTTTATAAAATAGCATTAATATTTCTAAAAGCCCTTAACCTCAGTTACTAACCTTGGCCTAATAACAAATTAATATTAATATATCTTTATTCTTAGGATATATTGAAAATAGGTACTTTATTTAATCCTAATATTTTTAGCCTATTGGTTCTTTTAAATAAAGTATTTGTATAAATTAAAATTTCAAAATGTAACGCTAATTTATTTAGCAGTTAATATACCAATACAGGGTATCGTTTGAGAGAAGAACAAGACTTGCATGGTATTCTTCCCACCCCTCTCCCAAATTGCTTTTTATGGAGTGTTCTGAAACATTTTCTTCTGCTATAGTAGAAGGAGCCTAGGCTTTGGAATCTGATAGATCTGGGTTCTAACCTTCAGTTTTCTCATAAGTAAAATGAGGATAAATACCTTCTACATTAGAGATAAAATACTTAAGTCATCTGACACAAAGTAAGCAGTTAATATCTGGTAGCTATTTTTAATGTTGTTATGTAACATAGTATAGTTTAATAAAATAAGAGCAATTTACCAGTATTTAGCTGTGGTATCATACCTTAGAATTCATTTTACTTGAGTAAAGGGATATTATTGAGGTCTTTTCTTGTCTAACAGAAATCTAATATAAGTCACTATTTCTCAAAATACAGTTTTTCCAATTTAGAGAATTTAAAGCCAGGCACATTCTAAGGTGTTAAAGGTACTTGGCAGGAGAATTCAGAGATGGTTGTATGAAGTGGAGGGCCCATTCTTTGATAAAGAAATAAAACTCAGGGTATATTCTAATATCAAGAGATAGTATTGTTGGTCTGGCTGCTGTAGCTCAATTGGTTGTACGTTTTCCCATGTACTGAAAGGTTGCCAGTCCAATTCCTAGTTAAGGCACATGCCAGGGTTGCAGGCCCAGATAAGGACACGTGATCGATGTTTTGCTCTCATATCAATGTTTATCTCTCTCTCTTCTTTCTTCTCAATCAATAAAAAGTCTTTTAAAAATTAAAGATCATCCTATCTAATAAAAGAGTAATATGCAAATTGGCCATCACTCCAACACACAAGATGGCCACCATAAGATGGCCCGCAGGGAAGGGCAATTGGGAGGGACCCAGGCCTGCAGGGGAGAGCAGTTAGGGGTGACCAGGCCTGCAGGGGAGGGCAGCTGGGAGGGACCAGGCCTGCAAGAGAGGGCAGTTGGGGGTGATCAAGCCTGAAGTGGAGGGCAGTTAGGAGTGACCAGGTCGGCAGAGGAGGGAAGTTGGGTGTGACCGGGCCTGCAGGGGAGGGCAGCTGGGAGGGACCCAGGCCTGCAGGGGAGAGCAGTTAGGGGTGACCAGGCCTGCAGGGGAGGGCAGTTAGAAGCAAACAGGCTGGCAGGGGAGCAGTTAGGCATCAATCAGGCTGGCAGGGGAGTGGGAATGGGATGACCAGGCTGGCAGGCAGAAGCTGTTAGGGGCAATTAGGAAAGCAGGCAGGTGAGCAGTTGGGAGCTAGCAGTCCTGAATTGTGAGAGGGATGTCCAACTACTCTATCTAAACGGTCAGTGGGACATCCCTGGAGGGGTCCCAGATTGGAGAGGGTGCAGGCTGGGCTGAGGGACACCCTCCTATCCCCCCATACACGAATTTTGTGCACTGGGCCTCTAGTAATATTATAATGCTTTAAGTGCTTGGACTTTAGCATTAGCTAGGCCTCGTTTGACTCTTATTAAGTGTGTATTGGGTAAGTTATTTACTGTTTTTAGCTTCAGTTTTCTCTCATCTCTAAATTGGGGACAGTATTAATTACCATCTCAGGATTGATGTGAAAAGTAAGTGGGATAATGCAAATAAGATAATTAGTAGAGTATCTGACAAATAATAATTAATAAAAAAGATAATCTCTTAAGTAAGAAAATTGATTACAATTTTTTAAAATTTAGTCAAGGGTTATAGAGGCAAGGCTTAAAATTTAGTCAAGGGTCAAGCCTGATACTCTTGACAGAGAAACCTGAGGCAGATCTGCTCAAGAAGCAGAGTAAAAAGAAACTACTGATTAAAAAGAAGATTTTTGAGCTCCTTAATACAATGTTAGGTATTTGTATCATCTGAGTTCAATAGCAGTGGTCCTCAAATAGGGATGTTGTATTTAAGCCTTTATAAGTAGTCAGCTTTGGGAAAATCAGTTTTTAAACTTTCTTCTCAAGTGTAAAGGCTTGTGAAACAATTTGTCTTCCCTTATTTCCAACAACTGGAGAAAACTTAAAGGAATCTTTGAGAGAAAAGGATGAGTTATTTTATAACTCAAAAAATATTATCAGATTGGTCTTTCATTTAGCTGTAGGATGATGCTTGTGAAATTATAGCATGTTTCAACTAATAACACTGTGCGTGTGCATACACTTATTATTTAGCAAGAAAACTAATTACTTTCCAGCTTTAACTCTTAAACATAGGTTCTTGAGATACAGGAGATATCCAGAGCATTGGTTTTGGATATAAACCTCAAGTAGCTGGCTGCTTTTTTTTTTTTTTTTTTTTTTTTTTTTTTTTTTTTTTTTTTTACTGTGGTATATTTCCTTTCTGAACAGTGAAAAGGAAATATATAACACTAGAGGCCTAATGCATGAAATTCATGCAGGGGGCTCGGCCCTCACAGCCCCAGCTGCCTTGGCTCTTGTAGTCCCAGCTCTGGAATGTTGTCCAAACAGGTTGTTCTGCTGTTTGGTCTAATTAGCATATTAGCTCTTTATTATATAGGATTGGCATCAGCAGTAGTTACCTTAGAGAAATAGAGGAGGGGAGGATCATGGGCTTGAAGTGCCCGTGGTGAGCAGAGGTAGCTGAGCCAGTGTCATGGTTGGGCATGGAATAAATTGTGAGGGAAGGCTTGCTATTCTGGATGCACGAGTGTAGGTAGGGGCCAGTTTGGTTTCTTTCACTGTGGAATAGGTATGGGCATTTTCGGTGGGATAGCCATTTATGAGAAACTGCTCTGTAATTACAGTTTACTTAGCAACCTTTGGACTCTAAATGCAGTAGAAATTCCCCCAGGGACAATTAAAAACAAAACAAAACATACCGTCACACATTTCCAAATAACCCTCTATGGAGGTGAGATATTATTTACCATTTGAGAATCACATGCTGAAGTCTATATTTTAGAGAATTCTTCTCCTCAGATCTAAAGTCAGGTAGAGACCTAAACCCTGAGATATTCCCAGAGAAGGTGCTCATAAACAGGAGGTGGGAAGTTACATAATGAAAACATACAGTGAAAAACAAACATTGAGAGGTATACGGAGAATACATTTTTAAAAGGCAACATTATATGCTGATATATTTTTGGCTTATCATGTTTATTATTTAAAGTTGAAATCACAAATGGTTTTTTCACCTATGGTTGTTTGCTTTGGCCAGAAAGAATCAAGTCAAAGGTTAGAATTAGAATTAGTAATAAAGATTTCTCATTTCTCCTTTATTGCATTTATTCATCAGTGGCTACCTTTCTGATAACATATCCTTTCACAGTGTGGTCTTTAAAAATTTTTTTAAACAAAATAATTGATGCTGAATGGCATTTCTTATGATACCTATTTTTAAAGTCCAATAGTAAATATGTAACTTTTTATGTATGTGTCATAATAAGTCATATCAACATTTCAAAGAAAAAAACTTTAATTTATTGAGGTAAACTGTTTGGAGATAATTGCCATCATCCTGTTTAGTAATGCAAAACCTATATTCTTCTTTGTAAAAGAAGTTATCTGAATTGAAAGGAAACAAATAAGATTTTGGATTGAAAACATTTTTAGTTTAATAGAACCAAGAAACTCTTATAAGATGTGTTTCTTGTACTTTTATTTAGAATATTTTTATTTGTGGGCCAATTGGGCTCCTTTTGAGGTCCTAAAGTCAGGAATACTGTGCTCTATTTAGGGTTATTTCAGCCACATCAAAACTAATGGTACTATTAGTTTATGGCTTTTGCAAGGATTCTTTAGATTAATATAACTGTGTTCTGTTTTACTTAAAAAAATTTTTGTGTGTGCAGTTTATTACTTGAAGAAAATAATAGTTTTCTTCAAAGGTAAAAGAAAGCCTAAGTGATTTTATATACAAAACACCCTTGACTTTAGAACTATGTCAACTCTTTTTACTTGGATGTTTGAAAATCCTAAGGTAATTGGAAACTGAGAGAACAGAATGTACACTCAGAATTAAAAACAAGTCACTTGGTATAATGTAGATTCTGGTTTGTGTTATTGTTTTCATGCCTTTGGTCTTTGAAATTCGTGTAGTGGTTGTTTAAAATTACTTAAACTCCTGTCTTTATTTGACTTTAGGGCTTCCCAAGAGAAATCAAGTGTTGGTTATATATACTGTGTCTGGTACTCTTTGCACTGTGAGCAAAACCAGGGAATTGGTATTTAAAAGTGTTCCTAGAGCAAAAACATTTTGCAGTGTGCTGATATAAGATTTTGGTATCTATACTCTTTATAAATGCTGAGTAATGTGCCATATTCAAAGCAGTTGGATTTTGTGTAAACAAATAAGCAGCTTCATAAAATTTAGTCATATTTGGCCTCAAGGAATATGTTACCTGGTGGCAAACATTGAAACTATGCATGTATTTCTGTTGTAGTTTGGTTCCTTTTTGCAACAAGATTTGTTTTAAAAGAAAGAAAAAGCTGGTTTATGGTGTGTGTGTGTGTGTGTGTGTGTGTGTGTGTGTGTGTGTGTGTGTTTCCTTTACTTTGTAGCCCCTAAAGATTTCTGTATTCAAAGTTGTGCTGTTATAGTTGAAATCCTAGTTCTTTGTAGAGAAATATTTCTATTGCTCTAGACCAGTGGTCAGCAATCTGTGGCTCTGTTGACTAATGAATGAGTTTGCCGACCACTAAGCTAGGGGCTTAAATCATAAGGAACAACAACAGCCTGTAATTACTGGAATCAAGAGTTTAGGTCAGTGGTTGGCAAACTCATTTGTCAACAGAGCGACTGACCATTAGTTTTCTTTCATTTGGAAAGTAAATAAAGATTAAGACTTGCCTCTGGGTCCAACCTGGCACATAGAGTTTAGTGGATATTATTAGGAAATCAGATTAAGCATCTATATAGTTTTATGACCAGAACTTTTAGATTTTTCAGAGCTTGATATAAGCCAGTGAAGGGCAGTTTTATCTGGTGTCTTAGTCGCAAGGAGTGTAGGATTGCAGCAGAGACAGTAAAGAAAATACAGGGAGCTGACATAACTGGGATTAAGTCTTAGCTTTACTACAAACTAACCTTGAGCCTCAGCTTTCTTATCTGTGGAATGGATAAAATAGGCTCATAAATGATAATTTGAGGTGTTATGATAGCAGCATCTATTTCCTGTGGGTGTTGTATTAAGTACCTGCCTGTCATGGTGCTTGGACACAATAAGCCCTTGGTGAGTGTCAATTTCCCTTAAGCTGTGAGGTAGTCTGCCCTTTCCCCTCTTCTCAAGCTATTTTTACCTATAAAATGAAGTGTTCATTTCCTAGACTCTACATTATGATCTGACAGAACACCTTCTTGCTGACAGAATCCTTAGGGGTTTCTTTCCTCCATTTGAGGTAATCCTCTAGGGCAGCACTGTCTTGACAACTTTCTGTGATGGTAAAAATGTTCTGTATTTGCGCTGTTCACTATGGTAGCTATTAGCCACATTTGGCTATTGTGCACTTCAAATCTGCAATGTAGCTAAAGAACTGATTTTTAATAAAGTATTAATTTTAAGTAACCAAATATGGCTAGTATCTACTATGTTGTGCAACTTAGCTTATAGGACTTATATCTCCTAATTCTCAGTGAAACCTAAATTATGTGATATTGACCACATGCAGGACAATACAGAAAGAATTTACTTCAATAGTCTTCATTGTAAGTTATAACTCAGCTGAGTATGTAATTAACACTTAGCGATATCCTATTATGTGGATACTTTACTGCTTATCCCTTTGTAACTTTTCAGAAAATCATAGCACTATTATTTTTCTCAATAATACTTTAGACTTTTTAACACTTTTAACCTAAACTACTTTTAATTGTAATCTTACTGTTATCCCTCAAATAGGCTGCAAAAAGCTAGAGATTTTAGAAGCAAATTTTTAATTTTTCTAATGCTTTGCAAATTAATATGTACTCAGTTTTCACTACATGGAAGAATTATTGTGATTGAATAGGATTTTTCTAGTTGGTGAAAATCAATAGATGGTTTTTAAAGAATTTATTATTATTATTATTATTATTATTATTATTTATAGTTTTTGAGAGATATTTTTTCTTTTGATGGTTTTAGTGACCCAAGTCATGAGAAATGATATAATTACCAGCATCTTCCAAAAGTATTTATTATCATGTTATTGACCAGACAACTTTGGTTAATGTTATAATTCCTATATCATTAGAACAGTTTTTCAAGAGTAATGCTTTTTTAGCTTCTAGAGTGTTTCTATGAAAGTCAGCAATCAGGAGTACCTTAAGTTCACCCTCTGTTTTGGATCTGCCCAAAGTACCACCTCAAATGAGGGCTTTTACCTTCTGCCATTCTTCCAGCAAGCTAGTGGATTATCCTATCTAATAAAGAGGTAATATGCAAATTGACCATTCCAACACACAAGATGGCCGCCCCCATATGGACACAAGATGGCCACCCCCATGTGAACACAAAATGGCCTGCAGGAGAGGGCAATTAGGGGTGAACATGCTGGCAGGGGAGAGCAGTTGGGGGCGGCCAGGTCTGCAGAGAAGGACAGTTGCAGGGAGACCCAGGCCTGCAGGGGAGTAATCCAGGTCAGTTTCTATCTATTCATAGTCCCTCCCAGTACGAAAGGACAAGAGAGACAGGGCCTACTTAAAATAAGCGCCCTAATAAAATAAATGAACTATTCTTAATTTTAATATATCCACAAGTTGTTAAAAAAAATCATTCCACTACTAACCAAACAACATAACCCCTGATCTACAGAAGCCGCAACAAAGTACTTAGTTATTGTAAGGTACCCGACGAAAGTGACTTTAAAAATTCTGACTACACGATAGCTAAGACCCAAACTGGGATTAGATACCCCACTATGCTTAGCTTTAAACATAAAAAATTATAAACAAAATTATTCGCCAGAGTACTTCCAGCAAAAGCTAGAAACTCTAGCTTTCCCAGGCCTACAGGGAAAGGCAGTTGGGGGAGGGGGAGCCAGGCCTGCAGGGGAGGACAGTTGGGGGTGACCCAAGCCTTCAGGGCATGGCAGTTGGAAAGTAACAGGCCTGCAGGGGAAGGCAATTAAGGACGACCAGGATGGCAAGGGAGGACAGTTAGGAATGACCGGGCCAGCAGGGAAAGGCAGTTGGGGGCAATTGGGCCTGCAGGGGAGGACAGTTAGGGGCGACCAGGCTGGCAGGTGAGGGCAGTTGGGGGTGACCAGGCCTGCAGTGAGGGCAGTTAAGGGCAATTAGGCAGAAGCAGGCAAGTGGTTGGGAGCCAGCAGTCCTGGATCAGGCCTAAACGGTCAGTTGGACATCCCTTGAGGGGTCCCAGATTGGAGAGGATACAGGCTGGGCTGAGGGATTACCTCCCCTTCCCCCATGCATGAATATCATGCACCGGGCCTCTAGCTGAAAGATAAAATAATTAAAATAAAATTTGGAGATGATAATGTTTTACATGGTTCTTCTCTACCTAGCCCTTTTCAGCATTTTTATCACAGTGCTTTGATTAATAACATGCCTATCACATTTGCTTATGGTCATGTAATTTTGACGTGTGCTATATTCTGAATTTAAAGAATTGTACAATCTGAAATGATGGTTAAATTATAAATTTCATATTATACTTACTAGCTACTAGGTACCATTCTAAATTTTCAGTACATATATAATTTTAGCCTCACGACAATCTTCTAACCAGATACATTTTCAAAGAAACAAAATTTACAAGACTCCTTATGAGCTTCAAAACACAACTCTAAGAGCATACACAGAAGTGAAAAACATAACATTGCCAGGTTATGTATGAAAATTTATGGGTTTTAAGTTATTGTAATTCAGTACCAATAGTTAGTAAAATGTGTTTGACAAAAGAGCTTCTCTGATTCTTAGTCTTATTAGTGGAAACATAGTTGACCAGAATAAGAGAGATATATTGCTCTTTCATTCAGCAGCAGATGTTTATTAAATGAACATTAGGTACATTCCTTGCAGACTCCACCTGAATATTTGTGTTTAGTAACACTTTGAGCAAGGAAGCAGATTGAGAGAAAAGAGTAAGCTGGCCAAGGAATTAAAAATCTTGGTTGGAAGGACTGGCCTGGAACAAAAAAATGGACAGTGGTGTGAAAGTTGGCAGTGATGTGAGTCCTCAGCTAACTTAGAGGTTTGTCACTTATGGAGAAGGATTAGACACCAATATGGTTTTAAGTATAGGCACTAGAAGGTAGATGATAGAAAACTTTGGAACTGATAGAAGGACTGTTGAAGTGTTAGATCTCCATTTAACAATGAAATGGAGCTGCTGTTTTGTAACCCCAGGGGCCTATCATCATATTAGAGACTCAAAGTTTAGGTATATGATTAGACTAAATGACCTGTACTATCCTTCCATCCAGAAGAGTGATTCTTTTAGTGACTCTTCATCACTCAGAGTAATGGGCGAGGAAAGGGGTTCAGAAGCATTGCAACCATTTTGGGAAAGCCCATTCATATTCTTTTCAGTAACCTGTGTTTTGCTGCTGTGCCCACGCTTGGAATCCTAATTTCCTGTACTATTAAATCTAATTCTTTATTTAGAATTGAATGGTTTGCAGGGAGTACAAAAAAGTAGGATCCATCTCTTTTTAGTTTTTTGCACTTCCAGCCATCACAGCTTTTCTAGTCCTGTAGCTATTAGAGTGGGGGAGGGGGGAAGGGGAGAGACTTATTAAAAAAGGTGAGTGTGTGTGTGGGGGGGGCAAGCTCCAGATAGCCTGTCCTTGTAAAAATCTTCTGTGTTAAATGTATCAAGGATATAAAAGCATATGAATAAGTTTCAATTTAAGTGTTAAAGAGAATTGGAGTCCTTTAGGTAGAAGAAATTTATTTTCTTGAATGATAAACAAATTTTGTGAAGTAACTGGTGTAGCATTTTTCTTACCAGGAATCAATTGTGGTTGAGGGATGTTCTGCCCATTAGTGTAGTTAGATAAAAGTCTTGCCACATCCCATTAGTCTTTGAAACGATTTCTTGTGACTGAGCATAGTTGTTTGAAAATACGAGGAGTGTTTTGTTTCATAAAGGTAGAGTGTACAGTTAAAAGTGCAGACCTAGAACCTGAGTATATTTAAGTTACAAATGGGAGACCTTCAGCAAGTTATTTAATCTTTCTTTCCCTTAATATTTAATGGGGATATTAACAGTACCTGCTTAAGTTAATACGTTTACCGTTTATGTAAAGTGTTTAGAATGGTACCTAATAGCTAGTAAGTGCTGTATAAATCTTAACTGTTGTTATTTAATGTGCCTATATGAATATATTTTTCTACTTAGCTTCAAAGCTGAGATCTTAGTTTATTTAAAAAAATTATTATATGTCCATATAACCAAAAATCTTATGTTTTAGTGGCTCAGTAGTATGTTAACATGAGGATTGTCATTAAAATACTGTTTCTCTTTAAAAGATATTGAATAAAAATCTTATACTATTCACAAACCCCCTTGAATAAGATATAATCTCAGGTTTGTAGACAGGCTGGTTAAAAATCCTAATAGAGCATTGGAAAATAGTGGTAAGAAATGTACTCACATTAAAATTGTGGGAAGACTTTGCCTATATCATTTTCTTGCTCTGCGTAAGTAAATGGCTTCGTTTCCTCTCTCTCTTCCACTATAATCCCATGTTTTTTCAGGCAATAAGTACTTTGAAAAATTTGATTATAACATAGCCACAATGGATTAGCACCTGTACCCTTTTGATACTCTCATTGTCTTGGCTGCCCCCTAGAGTTGATGGAAAAGGATCTAATAGGATTAATATTTTTATCTACTATGTCTAACATTTATAATGCTCAGTAAGTTGAGCAGATGAATGACTCTCACCTTGAAGCCTTTAACAGTTTTTTGGCTCAAGATAAATGAGTTATAAAAATGATTGTTTATTCCTGAAATGTTCTTGCAACACATATACATTAATGAATTATAAATTCTGTCTAATATGTAATTAAGAGAAGTGAAGCTTAGTGGGGAAAGTTTACTAGTTCAGTGACCTTGGATGCATCCAGCAGAAATCCTTGTTTGTTACCAAAACTCTGTCAGTGGAAATAACTAGAAGACTATTGCTCTCCTATGGCCCAGCCCAGGCTTCTGTGTTATCAACTTTGCCTCTTGCATTTTCTTTTCATCTTCCTCAACTCCACTCTGGCCTTCCTCATTCACTCCATTCTCCTGCTATACCTTACTGTCTATTTTTTAAGTGATTTAACCTTTTAGTGTTGTTGGGTGGATTTTTTTGTTGTTGTTTTGCCCTAAGGTATGAAGGCTAAATGGGAATGAGCCTCAGGCACTGAATCCCAGTTCTCCCAATTCAGCACAAGATGTAGTTACTATTTCTGCCACCTACCTATGGGGAGCTTAATGATTAAGAATAACACTGGGTGAGACCTGAGTGGGTCCAAAGGTCAAAGCTTTTTTGCTTCTGTTTGGACCAATAGCAACTCAGATTTTGAAGCTAGAGCACATATTTAGACTGTTATTCTATTTCCCTATTTAAAGCTATAAGTGGCATCTTATATGCCTGATTAGGTGAAAAGTCTGCTGTATGTTGCAAACTTTAAAATGACATATGGCACTTCTATTGTTAGCTCTTATCTCCATTGAAGCTGGAGAGTGTATCCTAGAGAAGTTAAGAAACTAATCACATAATGTCCATCCATGAGCCAAGATTAGGAATCAGTAGTCCCAATTGTACTTGTGCCATTAAGCAGACATCTCCTTTCAAGCTGTTATAACTGTGGCTACTCTAAGAATATTTTTTGCCACTGCATTGATTTATTTTCAATTAATTTCAAATTAACTGTGATTTGATTCTTCAATTCCATGTGTTCTTAAATTCTCAAGTGGAGAATTGTCATTCTGATTTTCTAATCTTCCTTCTTTTATTAATATTAAGTAGATATTTTTGTTGAGCTGCATGCTATGTCCTATCCCTTCCTACTGATCTATAAGCTTTTCTATTGGCTTTCTTTATGTTTCCTGCTGCTTTCTTGCTTCATAATTGAAGGGAGGATTCAGACCTATCCAGGTAACAAACTACTGGTTCTGCATGGCCTCTTTATTACTCTGTCCCCTTATTACTATTATTACAACGAGATTAATTGTTTGCTGCTGAATTTATGATGGGAATTTAATATTGGTATATTGTTTCAAGGCTTTTCACAGAGTGCAGTGAGAACTATAAATAACCACAAACACCGGTTGCCATTCGAGAGATTTGAGCTTTGTTCCTTCCATACCATCCTTAAGCCTCTCTAGATCCTTCATTTTTTATTGCAAAGTATTTGCAAAAGTGGGTTCATTTTAGTATGGGGTTGCCACTTTTTTTTGAAAAGGCTTTCCCCATCATGAGACAATCAGCATATGACAACCCACACACAGTTTTAATTTAACTTAACCTTGATACACTGAGACAAAAATGTTTATGTCCAGAGAGATTCTTGTTCTTCTAAACTACATTTAATTTTCAAATAAGCCAACTACTTTTTTATGAAAGAATCAATATCTTTATAAAACAAAACAAATTTTAGAGAGACACCAGCTACTCCTTTTATTATATTTTATCACACATTTAAAAATTATTAATTACGTATGGAATTTTTAGTTTAAATTAGCTGAGACTTCATTTTAAAAATAAAAGACTGCCCTCCAGTTTTCAAATGTGTGATAACACAATCAAAACTTAACCTAGTGTGACTAGTAAGAATATTTTTTGTGAACCCAGCCATAGGCAGTTTAGACTCATTTTATGTATATTGTATTTTTAATTCTAGTACATAAGATTTTTATTAGTGGAAACAAGGAGAAAGTTTAAGATAGTAAAATTTACTTATACCCCTTTGTAAAAAAAAAAAAAAAAAAAAAAAATCTCTCTTTTTCCCCTCCTCAGTTTTTCCAGAGGCCTCAAATACAGCCTCCTAGAGCTACCATCCCGAACAGCAGTCCTTCTATTCGTCCTGGTGCACAGACACCCACTGCAGTATATCAGGCCAATCAGCACATCATGATGGTTAACCATCTGCCCATGCCGTACCCAGTGCCCCAGGGTCCTCAGTACTGTATACCACAGGTAAAGTATCTCTCAGGTCCTGGTGGTCCAGAGGAGAGTGGGGATTAACTGAGATTCTCATCAGGGACCACAGGAAAGGTGGATGATAGCATTAGTGTTTAGTGATGTGTAAACTTTTTTGTTGGTTAGAAGTCCAGCCATTTTGTCGTTTTCCATAATATTACAAAAATATATTTCTATGTCTCCTTAAAACTTTCTAAGATGATGCAGAAATTGTTTTTATCTCCCGGCTTTTCTCCCATCCCTTCCCAACACCAGTACCCATAATTAAGCTGTTCCTGTGATATTATTCAATGTCAGTGAAAGCTACCAACCTGAATTAATTTTATAAGGAAGGAGCTCATGTCTGCTTGTGTACCAGTATGCTGTATGGCTTTGCTTAAGGCATATCTTTCTCTTCATTATCATCACATCTTGATGGCAAGCAAGCATTTTGAATGTGTTTAATCACGTGGCTTCTCATTTAAATGATCTTCTTATACACACACACACACACACACACACACACGAAACTTTTTCATAGTAAGCTACCTTCATACTATTTATAAATGTCTAATTTCTCTCTTCTAGTACCGTCATAGTGGCCCTCCTTATGTCGGGCCCCCCCAACAATATCCAGTTCAACCACCGGGGCCAGGTCCTTTTTACCCCGGACCAGGACCTGGAGACTTCCCCAATGCTTATGGTGAGTATGAAAAGTTGAACAATTTCTGTTAATTTGTTGTATTTAATCCATTTTGTTGTTTGACAGTAAAGGTTAGGCAATGAGATCTAGTGTGTTCTGAAGTTATTTGCAGAAAAAATGTTACAAACAGTTCTGACCTGAAAGCTACTTCTTAGAGAATGGCTTACATTGAAAGATTATTATAGAAATGTATTTAGTTTTAATGACACCTTCTGCAGGAGTTGGTAATTCTTTTGCCAAGAGCTCATGCCTTGAGGTTATAATATTTTGGCAGATATGTATTTTTAAAATTTTTTTATTGTTTAAAGTATTACTTTTTCCCCCATTGACCCTTCCCTGGTCACTCCCACCCCCGGGACAAGCCCCCAGCACCCCAGTGTCTGTGTCCATTGGTTATGCTAATATCATTCATACAAGTACTTTGGCTGCTCTATTACATCCCTCCTACCACCCTCTCCCCTACCTTCTCTCTAAGGTTTGATAGTTCATTCGGTGCTTCTCTGTCTCTGGATTCATTTTTATTCATCAGTCTATGCTGTTCATCATATTCCACAAATGAGTGAGATCATGTGATATTTATCTTTCTCTGAGTGGTTTATTTCACTTAGCATAATGCTCTCCAGGTCCATCCATGCTGTTGCAAATGGTAAAAGTTCCTTCTTTTTTATAGCAGTGTAGTATTCCATTGTGTAGATGTACCACAGTTTTCTAATCCACTTATTTACTGATGTGCCCTTAGGCTGTTTCCAAATCTTAGCTATTGTAAATTGTGCTGCTATGAACATAGGGGTTCTTTTTGATTGGTGTTTCTGATTTCTTGGAATGTAGTCCTAAAAGTGGGATTACTAGGCTGATGGGGAGTTCCATTTTTAATTTCTTAAGGAAAGTCCATACTGTTTTCTACATTGGCTGCACCAGTCTGCATTCCCACCAGCAGTGCACAAGGGTTGTTTTTTCTCCACATCCTTGCAAGCACTTGTTGTTTGCTGATTTGTTCTGACAAGTGTGAGATGGTACCTCATTGTCATTTTGATTTGCATCTCTCAGATGATTAGTGACTTTGAACATGTTTTCATGTGTCTCTTGGCATTCCCTATATCTACTTTTGAAAAGTGTCTATTATTTAGGTCCTTTGCCCATATTTTGATTGGATTTTTTATCTTCGTTTTGTTAAGTTGTAGGAGTTCCCTATAAATTTTGGAGATTAAACCCTTATTAGAGTTAACATTGGCAAATACGTTCTCCCATGCAGTGGGCTTTCTTGTTGTTTTGTTGATGGTTTCTTTTGCTGTGCAGAAGCTTTTAATTTTGATGTAGTCCCATTTGCTTATTTTCTTCTTAGTTTCCTTGGCAGGTATTTTAATTTTAAAGTTGGTCACTAGTTAATATACTTTTTTCCAAATTAAAAGTTCTTTTCTAATACCTTATAAATTATAGGTCCTTCAGCTATACCACCTTGGGCAACTGTTCTGGTCTTGCTGATTAGAAGTCATAGACATTTCCTTTCCTATTTTCTCTTCTTGGAATCTCTTCTATTCTTACCTTTCCATTTCCAGTTCTGATCTTGATGCCTCCTTTCCTCTACCACTTTTCCTTTTCTAACTTTGGGTTCCAGTTAAAAATAGGTTTGGGGGTGGGATCCTAGATCTACGTTCTGAAAAGGGAGTCCTCTCTTCTGAGACAGAGGGTCCTTTCTGTGGCTGAACTGCCAGGAACAAATCTGAGACTTGTTCCTTCTAGCTCTACTGCTGGGGTTTGTGAGTTGGATAATATTTTCCCCAGACTTCTTAGTTCTTTATCCTTAGCTTTGCAATTTACTCAACACACTAACATTTTATTTCCCTACTCGGTTTAAATATTGAACCGTGATTTTCAAAGAATATTCTTACAGCCTGACCAACATGGATCAGTGGTTGAGTGTCAGCCTATGAACCAGGAGTTCACAGTTCACTTTCTGGCCAAGGCAAATGCCCAGCTTGCTGCAGGCAGCCAATCAATGATTCTCTCTCATCATTGATGTTTCTGTTTCTTTCTCCCTCTCCCTTCCTCTCTGAAATCAATAAAAATACAGTTAAAAGAAAAAAAAGAATATTCTTTCCCACACTGAATTTCAGTAACCACAATTATAGAATTTTGTTTAGAAAATATAATTCTTGCAGCATTTCTGCAATGTTGAGGAAAAATAATGCAGAAATAGTATTTGTTCAATGTTATTTTTCAGTTTTGCTCTCAGTGTTTTTTTTGTTTGTTTGTTTGTTTGTTTGTTTGTTTTTTTAATATATTTTATTGATTTTTTTACAGAGTGGAAGGGAGAGGGATAGAAAGCTAGAAAAGAGAAACATCGACCAGCTGCCTCCTACATACCCCCTACTGGGGATATACCTGCAACAAAGGTACATGCCCTTGACCGGAATCGAACCTGGGACCGCAGGCTGATGCTCTATCCACTAAGCTAAACCAATTTTGGCTCATCAGTGTTTTTTAAATATTTTGATGCCTGTTATATCAGAAAAATATGTCATAGAGATTAAAATCATTACCAGCCAACTTAAGGGTGTGATGGCCCAAGATGAAAAAATTAGGTTTAGAGCAAAGAGCTATGTATTGTTAGTGGTGGTAGTGAGGTTGAAAAAGGAAAACAAAAAAGAATTTACAGTAGTAGAAGATCTCATTCTCCCTTGCTTCAAACCAATATACTCCTTTTTCTCACTCTGCAATATCATTCTCTTCTCCCTTGTCATCTTCTCACTCTTGTTTTGTGTTTTATCCTACTATATTGAGATTATCTTGATCTGCCAGGATTAATCATTTGGTATTTACTGCATGTATAATATGTGGAAGCCTCTGTCTCAGTCATGTTGACTCAAAAATGTTTCATTAGCAGAATCTGACTTTTTTAGAGATGGTTCACCTTTTGTATCCTATTTCACTTAGCTTAAAAAATATGGCAAAGTGAGCAGATTGTATTGCTTCTCTTGCAGCATTTGAAACCAGTATTAGGATTTTATGTTCTGTATTTTGGGGCTAGTGATGTAATAGAGTAGCATAAATCACTTATTTGAGCTCTCCTTTGGGAATAGTTTACTCAACACTAAAGGATGGCTAAGGTTTTTTGTCATTTTACAGTGAACTTATTGAAGTCTCAGTCATGTCCTCTGATTATATATTTTCCAGATCTGAATCTCTAAGCTTGGTTGATACATGCAGAGTTCTGGTACTGCAAAGTGGTGGGCATAGGGATGATGATGTCATGTAATGAGAGTAATAATAGTGCTGATATTATTTGACTGCTCAAGTACCAAGGATTTTACCTGTATCAATTACTTTTCATATACACTTCATTCCTTCTTGTTATCCAACTATTCATGCCCCCCACCAAAGGCCAATCTTCTACTTGTGCATTAGATTTCATCATGTACCCATTTAAGGTTATTATTCTAGCAGTTCACTTCTCTGTTTTTCTGCATTATCATTTTTTTTTCTCTGCTGGATTAGTCCAATCAGCCTATAGGTATACTGTTTTGTTCCCTTTTTAAAAAAAATAAATATATATATTTTATTGATTTTTTTCATAGAGAGGAAGGGAGAGGGACAGAAAGTCAGAAACATCGATGAGAGAGAAACATTGATCGCTGCCTGCTGGACACTCCCCATTGGGGATGTGCCCGCAACCAAGGCACATACCCTTGACCGGAATCGAACTTGGGACCCTTCAGTCCACTGAGCCAAACTGGTTAGGGCTCTTTTTTCTTTTTTTTTAATAAAGTTTTTTTTTTCTCTCTACATTTTTGTTTTTCTGATTCCCATCATAGCAAAACGTTTTAGAAAAAGAGCTGTGTATGCTTACTTTTTTTTATTTTCTTTTATCTAATTCAGTGTTGAATGTACCCTAATCAGGATGCAAGCCAGTACCTTACCCAAACAACTTTTGCCAAGCTCACCAGTGAATTGTGCTTTGCTAAATCTTAGTTGCTATCTCAGCACCATTTGACATAGTTAAATACTTTCCCCATTCTCGAGCCATTTTCTTCATTTCAGCTACTGCATTGGTTTTTGTTTTTTCTTCTTCATCTCCTTTGCTGGGATTTCTTCATGCTATGACCTCATGGTTTAAATGTTGTCCGTATTATACTTATTCCAAAATGATACCAGTTCGTTGACTCCAGGCTTGTATCTCTTCCTGCCTACTTGATACCTCCATTTTGAAGGTCTAATAAGAATCTCAAATTTACATGTTCAAACTTAAACCTCGATTTTTCTCCCCTCTACTTTTCCTCCAGTATTCCTCATTTTAGTAATTTAATAAATTATATAGTATATAGCGTTTTCATTCTTCCCTTTGCTAAGACAAAAAAAAAACTTTGAGAGTTTTCTTTGACACCCCTTTCTCAGTCACATTCACATGTATTATAATACAGTAGCAAATCTGTAGGTTCCGTCTTCAAAATATCTGACCCCTTATCACCACATTTACTCTAAGCACTCTGGTTTAATAGTAATTATAAGAACAGTCAAAATTTTGAAAGTTAAAAAAATAGGACATTTGCCAAGCCTTCATGTTGGCTTTCTGTGGCAGTGGATCTTCATAAGTAGGGAGAAGAATTAGACAACTCCAAACCCCCAAGATGATAAAAAATATTTTATTGTTGCTGATCAAACCCACAATAAAACACACTTTTAAAACCTTGCTGAGAATCACTGTTGGGGATAATGGGCTTCCAGAATAGAGTTTTTAGAGCAGTGCTGTAGTACGATTAGTGTTTTGGAAAGGTAACTAGTGGTAGTCAGCAGGGATTGGTTATTTGTTTTTATAGAGATGCTAAAGAAGAAATGTTTATGCGTATTTGGAAATCATTTCTTGGTTACTTCATTAGCTAGTGGGAAAAGATGAATAAGAATGCTTGTTTTTGTTACTTTATTAAACTGTTGGTACCGTGGCAAGGTGCCATTTATGGTCTTACAGCGATTAACAAAATAACTGAATACTTCCTTCATTCTTTTCTGATTCTTTAGGAACACCTTTTTATCCAAGTCAGCCAGTGTATCAGTCAGCACCTATCATAGTGGCTACCCAGCAGCAGCCCCCTCCAGCCAAGAGAGAGAAAAAAACAGTAAGAGATCTTATTAATTTTTCTTATTTTAAATTGGATGTCCATTCACTTGTTAAATAAGTTACTCACAGTTGTAATCATTATTCATCTTAGTTCACAAATGACTGCCATTTTTTCTTCTTTTATATCCTCACCTAGAAGGGCATTTAACTAGAAGTTGCAAGTAGCCTTGCTTATTATCAGTTCCCAACAGGCACCAAGCAGGTATGTGAAGTGACAACATGCCCTCCAGCTTCAGAATTGGGAGGATTTAGTCTGCTAAGGTCTACTAAATGGGAGGAATTTGAGGTCAGTTGTCACATCCTGATTGTCCTTTAACTGTTGTCCTAATCTTCTCCACATTCAAGTATGAACTGATCGGAAAAAATAGCACAAGATAAAATGAGCAAAATGTTAAGGTCAACAAGAAAAATCTTTCCTGTGGAAGATATTTATTTTAAGAAACAGAAAGCAGAATTTAGAAAATGTATTCTAATTGTTTTTAGTAAGTTAAAGGGGCTTTGCCTTTGTCTAGTAAGGCAGGCCCAAGAGAATTAGAGTAGAGTCATAAAATGTACATTGCATAAAGGAAGGTGAAGGGATTAGTTAAAGGACTTATATGCATAGCCTGTGGACACAGACAGATAGTGTGGGATGAGCAAAGGGGGGGTTAGGGAGAGGTGGGCAAAGGAGAGGGAATGGGGGAACATCTGCAAGAGTGTCAATAATAAAAACTTTAAATTTAAAAAATGTGAATGTATACGTAAAAAAAAAATTCACATCGCAGAACATTTTGTAGAAGATGGCTTGCAATCTTTTATCTATCAGATCACTCAAAATGGGTGATGTTTATGAAGGACTCCCCCATTCATATGGTTAAGATAGATGGACATAGCATCATAGCAATATTCTTGAAAATACTCTCATTTAATAAAGTGTAGTGAAGTTCAAAACTTTGGTTCTTTATTATCATAAACAAATTAACAAAATAAAAGGACATGCCCGTATATGATGACACTAAAGTTGAGAAACTATGCTTTGAAAGTGTTGAAACAGCATAGTAGATGTTGGACTTGAAGAACACTTTCAGAATGCAGGAAAATTAATAAAGCAGACAATGAAAATGGGGGACAGGAATAGTAGTTACTGAAGAAGAAAATAGAAGGTGAATTAGAAGCAATACTTAAAACTATATTTGAAACAAGCTTTCAAACCTGAAAGACATAGCTGATATTTATAATCTTACTGAAGAAACTACTTTCAAAAAAGCTTTGAGATCCAGATGGTTTTATTAGTGAATTTTTTAAAATTTTCAATAAGCCAGGGCTACCGTCATTAAGCACTGGAGGTAATGACAAACCTGTATATCTTAGCAATGTTCGAGATGGACGACCTAGACCCAGGTATTCCAACACTATTGTAGAACCAGTGTCTACTGACATCTATTTAAGCATAAGTAGTCTTAAAAAATTAAAACAAGAAGGCCATAAACATTGTTCTGCATTTTGCCTCTTTTCGCTTACCAATACATCTTGATGTTCATTCCATATCAGTACATGTAGATCAGTCTCATTCTTTCAACTGGCTATTTGGTATTTAACTGAAAGGAAATGGCATAATTTCTTAACTACTGTGTTCATCAGCCTGTAAGATATTTCTGTCTGCAGCAAAAAAGTAACATTGCAGGAATCCTTACATCTATATATAAAAGCCTAAGTAATTGAACGACCGGTCGCTATGATGCATACTGACCACCAGGGGGAAGATACTCAGCACAGGAGCTGCCCCCTGCTTGTCAGTGCGCTCCCACAGCAGGTGTCTGGACTGGGGAGCACCAGACATCAGGCTCACAGCTGGCAAGGGCGCCTGCAGCATGCTACTGAGCAGTGGCGCCAGCAGGTGCAGCAGGGTCAGGATGAGCAGGAGCCAGGCTTGGACTCCTCCCAACTATCTGCTTCTTTGTGCGTTGCTACATCCCTTAAAGGGTCCTGGATTGGTCTCTGATTGTGAGAGGGCGCAGGCCAGGCTGAGAGTGCATGAATCCATGCACTGGGTCTCTAGTACATATATAAGGTTAACTATAACATAAGTTCCTATTTCTGAGTTCTTGGATTTGTACATTTATCATTTTGTTAGAGAACCATTTAAAGCCTTTAAAACTTCGTTGTACAGAGTAAGTTCCATAATTTAAAACTATTCTATGGATCTTATCTTTTTTAACATCACTCATTTGGCACTGCTTACAGGATAAATGTTCATACTTTGCTTATTTGGCCTAGAAATTCAGCCAACTAAGTCTCAGTTAGTTTGTTATTTAATTAGTTCATGTCAGAGCAAATGGCCTACATTTTTCTGAATGACCCCATATAGTTCTGTGATTGAAATAAAATCAAATATGGTGATTATCAACTTTGATATTTGACCAGTTTTTCAGTTTTGCACCTATAATACATTATCTGCGTGTAAATCTACTACAGAGACACCCTATCTGTAAATATGATGTCTTTTTGTAATCTTATAGATAAGAATCAGGGATCCAAACCAAGGAGGTAAAGACATAACAGAGGAGATTATGTCTGGAGGTGGCAGCAGAAATCCTACTCCACCCATCGGGAGACCCTCATCCACACCTACTCCTCCCCAGGTAAGTTGGAGTAAGCCATGATGGATAATGGTATGTATTTGTTCACTAACCTCCACTGAAATGTTTTCCTATAGCTGCTCTCTGTACTTTCCATTTCCATCAGTTGTCTCATAGCCTCGAATATCTAAATGATATTTAAACAGACATTGTTTCTCTTTACAAATTGTTATACAGTAACTACAAATTTTTATTGATGATATTTCTGTGTATTGTCTTCCCATTCAGAGCATAGCTGCTGCCACTTTTCCTATTGCTGCTAAAAAGGAGCTGCTTTTAAACTTCATCCTTAAATGAGTGTTTTGTTTTAAATATGGAGCCTTAAGAATTTAACGGTGCCACTACATTAATGCAAACTGTAAAGTTGAGAACTTAAACATTTGTACTGAATGATATTGCTTGAGATGATTATCTGTATTACTCAGAGCATAGTTAGATGTATTATAGGCACAGCTCTTCCCTTTTAGTACTACATGAATGGGATTCTTTAGTGGAGGGGTCTTTTTAAATTATTTGCAGAGGTTATGAGTAAATTATATTAGTTCTAGCACCTTTTTGTTCCTATTGCAGAAGTGGCTATGATGGTCTTAAGAGTTCACTGTCTTGCTGTTAGAAATCAAGACTTCTTGGGAAGAGCCAGAGTTTAGTAAACTTCAATAGAGAATGGAATGCCCAACTTTGAAAGGATTTTGATTTCCTCACTGGGTTACTAATAAATTTCGTTAAAACTATTCAGAGGACATGCGTGATTTTCAGATGTTCAGATTATCTAAAGTGAAAGCCCAGCATGTAAAAACATAAAACCAAAGTTATTAGGAGTGAGAGGCTGTTTGCTCCCCCACGTTGTGGTGAGGTGAGGTATTCCTCAGAGCCCAGTTTACTACAAGTGATATGGATAATCAAATGTAATGTATTAAGAATGATAGGCTATTAACTTTAGTAGCATAGGTTTTAAAAGTTCTTTAAAACTTTCTTAATAATTAAATCCATGAATACTTGGAATTAAGCAAAAAACCACCTCATAGGCCCAGACAAAAATACGATGACCACTAAAGGAAAAGTTGGTGTTTAGGGGAGAATATATAGTGATGGAAAGAGACTTGATTTGGGGTGGTGAATACCCAATACAATATACAGAGAATGTATTAATAGAATTGTATATCTGAAACCTATATAATTTTATTATCCAGTGTCACCCCAGTAATTTCCACAAAAAGGAATAAATAAAATGCCATCTTTATGGGGGGAGGGCAATGCAGGAAGGACAAATGCCTGTCCATGTTTAAAGATCCTTGAAAATCTGTGCATTTTTATTAAGTCTAACACTTGGGCCTTTGTGTGATGATATGTTTTGCTTGTAAATGATGGTAGTCGCTGGCTGACATTTGTCTTAATCTTCCGCCCTCTAAGTAAGTGTAATATATAGCCATCTAGATATGTGAATTGTAAGGTCATATTAATGTTTGTTAATAGGACTTTTAACCATTTCCCATTATTTCTCCAGGGATATTTCAAGTCTGGAATGATCAAGGCGACCTTATATTTAAAGTTGTCTCTGGAAGTAAACATGGGACAAGTAGCATTTACACATTTAAATTATCTCCTTATGTGCTCTGTTATACTATTTGCTATAGTATAGCAATCGGTTACTAAGTAGGGATTATAAAAAAGGTGACCAAATAATGTATCATCTAAATTAGGACTAGTTTAGAAATAAATGGGAATGCTATTAATCATTTTGCTGGGATAATAGACATAAAACTGTCCAGGTAAACAGGGATGCATGGTTCCCCTAGATGTAAGAGAGATGGAGGGGTCAGAGATGTCTTCAAGCTGAGGGGCCTAGATTTATAGAGTAACACACAGCAGGGAGTATACATGAGGATGTTTAAAGAAGTGGATAATGAATTTGATTTTGGCAAGCATGCAAGCTAAGAAGAGTTAATTGAGGGAAACTGCATTGGGTGTATGTGAGGAAGCAGATTTTTGCTGCTCTGCTGCTGCTTTGCCCTAAAGATTTTGAAATTGTCCTGTTTCCTTAGTTTTTAAAATGAGCTATAGAATAACTCCTGGAGATTTTGTATCTCAAATATATTAAAAATATATATATTGTATATGTATACATGTGCCCATAAAGATGATCACAGACAGTGGTTGCTGCCTGGATGGACATCATAGAGCTGGTCTCCACTCTGTCACTGAGATTTATAACCTTGGGCCAGAACATCAAATTCTTTAAACCCCTATTTTTTTCATTTGTATTTGTACAAATGTGATTGTACTATGTAATCTCAGAATTCCCTTTTAGCTCAAATATTAAAGTGAGAAAGAAGGGGAAATTTTTGCTTTTCATCAGCATAAAAATCTCTCAGTTATATATCTGTTGTTAGCAATTAGGCACAAAGAATATTTCTATGTTAATAAATGTGCTAGCTGTCTGAAAGTTGCTATGGAACCCTGTAGGGTAAAAATAGGTACATGATGCCAAGGCTTCCAAAATTGTCTGCTTCCAAAAGAATGGTCTTGTATATAAAACCACTTAGTTTTTTTAATGAACTACCTACCTTTCTTCCTCTCCCTACACCCTTTGGTTCTTTTTTCTTTTCTGTTAAGATTATTTATGTTAAGAATTACTCTTATAGTGAAACACAATTATAACTTGGGAGAATGTCCTATGCCATAGGGTGTAGGGACAGATTAAAGGTAGGAAATTCTTGATTGCTGGCACGTCTTAGCTTTTCCTGTCATTTGGGAAAATTCAAAGTCAGCAGGTTCTCAGGTTTTTGAAGAGCTTCTTAGAAATTGGATACCTGGAAACTTTAAAGAATTGTAGAGTAGGGTTGTTGATTTCATCAGGTCTGTCTCCAACAGGGTATTGTCTTGAATTTTTAATAAAAATAATATTCTTCATTCCTTAAACAAGAAAACAAAATTTGACATAAGGTTGCTGTTGAGATACTGTTTCGCCTTTTGGAAGCCAGAGGATTGAGTATTTTTTAAGTTGTTTTGGCATCCCAATAATGATCCACTTATGAGAATTAATAACATTAAATTTTATTGTATTTTAAATGATTCTTTGTTTTTGTACTACGTTTTTTCATAAATCACCAACAAATTTTGTGAAAGCCTTTGCTGTTAGGCAATAAAGTACTATTATTAAATACTAGAGGCCCAGTGCATGAAATTCATGCATGGGAGTTCCCTCAGCTCAGCATGTACCCTCTCCAATCTGGGACCCCTCGGGGGATGTCTGACTGCCGGTTTAGGCCCGATATGACTGCCAGTTTAGGCCAGTCATAGGAATCGGGCCTAAACCAGCAGTCTGACATCCCTCTCACAATCCGGGACCACTGGCTCCTGATTGCCCCTAACTCCCCCCTCACCCCCCCCCCCCCAGCCTAATCGCCCACAACTGCCTCCCCTGTCAGCCTGGTCACCCCCAACTGCTCCCCCCCCCCCCCCAATCTGATCACCCCTTACTGCCAACCTTGCCAGCCTGGTCATTCCCCTCACCCCCCCCCCCCCACTGACCTGGTTACCCCACGCAGCCTGCTGTTCAGTTGTTTGGTCATCCCTCACTAACCACCCTGCTGACCTTGTCACCCCACGCAGCCTGCTGTTTGGTCGTTACTGTTACTGTGACAGCATCTTGTACAATTTGCATATTCTTCTTATTATTATAGATAGCAGTATTATTTTACCTTAGATACTCTAAGTCTTAATCCTAATTATATAATAAAGAAAGTGTGACTCAAATTTTTGCATGGACAGCAAAATTCTTCCCTTACCACTTACTACAAGTCATACACTAAACATTGCAGCTTGTAATAATCTTGCAACCATGATTATAGTTGTAGGGGATCACAAGTATTGTAAAATCCCCCTCTACTGCCCCCCCCCCCCATCCTCATCCATAGGTGTAAGATTTTGGTGCAGTCTCTTCTCCCACCACCCACACCACTTTCCCCCGCGAATTATCAGTCCACTCCCTTTTTATGCCCCCAATACTATTATATTCACCAGCTTATTCTGTTCATCAGATTTTTTTATTCACTTGATTTTTAGATTCACTTGTTGATAGATAAGTTTTTGTTGCTCATAATTTTTTTCTTTAACTTTTTCTTCTTCCAGCATTTCATATAATATTGGTTTGGTGGGGATGAACTCCTTTAGCTTTTTTTTTTTTTTTTTTTTTTTTTAATCTGTGAAGCTCTTTATTTGACCTTCAATTCTGAATGATAGCTTTGCTAGGTAGAGTAATCTTGGTTGTAGGTTCTTGCTATTCATCACTTTGAATATTTCTTGCCATTCCCTTCTGGCCTGCATAGTTTCTGTTGGGAAAATCAGTTAACAGTCACATGGGTGCTCCCTTGTAGGTAACTTTTTTCTCTTGCTATTTTTATTTTTTAAAATATATTTTATTGATTTTTCACAGAGAGGAAGAGAAAGGGATAGAGAGTTAGAAACATCAATAAGAGAGAAACATCGATCAGCTGCCTCCTACACCCCCCTGCCCCCCCACTAGGGATGTGCCCTCAATGCGCTTGACCGGAATCGAACCTGGGACCTTTCAGTCCTCAGGCCAACGCTCTATCCACTGAGCCAAGCCGGTTTCGGCTCTTGCTGCTTTTAATAGTCTCTCTTTGTCATTTGCTCTTGGCATTTCAATTATGATGTGTCTTGGTGTAGTCCTCTTTGGATTCCTTTTGTTTGGGGTTCTGTGTACTTCCTGGACTTGTAAGTCTATTTCTTTCACCAGGTAGGGAAAGTTTTCTGTCATTATTTCTTCAAATAGTTTTTCAGTATCTTGCTCTCTCTCTCTTCTTCTGGCTCCCCCATAATTCAGATGTTGGTAAGCTTGAAGTTGTCCCTGAGGCTTCTTACACTATCTTCATATTTTTGCATTCTTTTTTCTCTTTTCTTTTCTGGTTGGGTGTTTTTTACTTCTTTGTATTTCATATCTTTGACTTAATTCTTGCGATTCTGCTGTTGGATCGCTATATTACTTTTTATTTTAGTAAGTGTATACTTAATTTCTAGTTGGTCCTTTTCCATATCTTTGAGTGTCTCACTAAATTTATCGGCCTTTTCTAGAAAATTCTTGAAAAACTTTATAACCGTGGTTTTGAACTCCATATCCAGTCTTTTGCCTTCCTCCATTTCTTTCATTTGTGACCTGTTTCTTTGTCTCCGCATTTGGCTGCTTCCCTGTGTGGGTAGAGTGACTGTGTGTGGGAAGTCATTTTTAAATCCTCTTTATATTTCATTCTATAACCATTATATCTGCAAGTCCTAACCAACTCATTCTTTACCACATTCACTGCTATTGTATCCTAAGCCACTTTGATCTCTCCCCTGGACAACAGTAACTTCCTTTAATCATCTTGTTTCTGTCTTGCCTCTCCTCTATTTTTTTATTTTATTTTTATTGTAGTTTAATTGACATATAACATTATTTTAGTTTCATGCATATAAAATGATTTATAGACTTCTGTATATTGCAAAATGATCACCAGAATAAGTCTAGTTAATATCCATCAACCATACACAGTTACAAAAAGTCTCTTTTAAAACTTTCTTTTCTTTTGATATCTACTCTCTTAGCTACTTTCAAATGTACACTATAACACTATGATTAAATACTAGAGGCCTGGTGCACAAAATTTATGCACTGGGGGCTGGGGTGTCCCTCAGCCCAGCCTGTGCCTTCTAGCAGTCCAGGAGCTCTTGGGGGATGTCCAAATGACGGTTTAGGCCCAAACGGGCCTAAGCCGTCAGTTGGACATCCTTAGCGCTGCTGCGGAGGCGGGAGAGGCTTCTGCCACTACCACTGCACTCACCAGCTGTGAGCCCGGCTTCTGGCTGCCTGGCACTCCTCCTGTGGGAGATCACTGACCACCAGGGGACAGCTCCTGCGTTGAACATCTGCCCCCCCTGGTGGTCAGAGCATGTCATAGCGACTGGTCATTTTGCCATTTGGACGATTTGCATATTAGCCTTTTGTTATATAGGATAATCATACTATATATTACATCCCTATGTCCTGCTTATTTTATAACTGGATGTTTGTGCCTTTAAACTCTTTTTACCCATTTCACCCACCTGCCTTTGGCAACCATCAATCTGTTCTTGACAATGAGCTTCGTTTTGTTTGTTTTTAAGATTCCTCATATAAGTGAGACCATACAATCTTTGTTTGACTTATTTTATTTTTTATTTATTTATGTATTTATTTTTAAATGTATTTTATTGATTTTGTACAGAGAGGAAGGGAGAGAGATAGAGAGCTAGAAACATCGATGAGAGTCATCGATCAGCCGCCTCTTGCACACCCCCCACTGGGGATATGCCCACAACCAAGGTACATGCCCTTGACCGGAATCGAACCCGGGACCTTTCAGTCCCCAAGCCAACGCTCTATCCATTGAGCCAAACCTGTCTTGGCTGTTTGACTTATTTTAGTCAATGTAATACCCTGTAGTCAATGTAATCCATGTTGTCACAAATGACAAAATTCGTTCTTTTTATGGCTGAGCAATATTATATACTGTTTATCCTTTAATATGTTTTTCTTAATAAAATATAAGCTCCATGAAATCAAGGATTTTTGTTAGTTTTAGTAACCATGGGGTTTTTAATGCTTTGTACATGGGAAACACATGCACATCTTTCTAATGAATGAACTGGGAGAATTCTCCCCGACTTAGTAAAGAAGCATGTTTTGGTCCTTTTTTCTAGAGTCATTTATTGTTATTTTACTTCTTAATCCTCATATTGTTTCTCAGTAGGCGCTGTGCTTGGTTGTTCTCAGGATTTATATGTTAAACAAAGAGGTATTTGTTCAAGGATTATTTTAAAATCATTGAATGGAACTTTGAAAAATCAATTAGAGTCAGCTTATTGTATGCATGGGCAGAGGCAACCAACTTTAGTTTGAAAATATTTAGAGAAAAAAGTTACAATTGTTGCTGACATGTGCTATGTATTTAGGCCTATGATCATTGTGTCTAAACTGAACATGTACACTTTTTGTCATTATTCTGTAAACAATACAGTGTGGCAACTGTTTGCATAGCATTTACATTGCAGGACTATTATAAGTAATCTAGAGAGGTTGTAAAATATGCAGGTGGATGTATGTTGGTTCTATGCAAACACCTCATCATTGTATAGAAGGCATTTGAGCATCCCCAGGTTTTGGTTTTCATGGAGCTCCGGGAACCAATCCCCAGCGATACCCAGGGTCAGCTGTATACCTAAAATAATGAAATGTGAAATATTCAAATTGCTTCTTAAGATAACAATAAATTATATCAGAGTCTTGCTAATATTTATATACTATTTGGAGTTTCGGGCTTTCTTTCAGTAAATTATAGGAGTTAGCAAACATTCTCTGTAAAAGACCAGATAGTAAGTATTTTCAGCTTTGCAGCCATCGTTTCTTTCATTGCTGTCATTGTAGCATGAAAGAGGCCGTATACAATATGTAAATGAATGGCTGTTTCAATAAAACTTTATGGACACTATAATTTAAGTTTCCTGTAATTTTCATGTGTCAATTAATACTGTTCTTTGATTGTTTTTTCACCAACTTTTAAAAAAATGTAAAATGTTCTTGTTTCATGGGCAGTTCAAAAGCATTTACATGTTCCCTGGACCATGGTTTGGTGACTCCCTATCTATAGTTACCTCTGTATTTTCGCATCCTGTTATGTACAACATTAAAGTAGATAGTAAAGAAGTTGGCCTCTCAATAGAAATTGTATAGGCTATCTAAAAGGAAATGAATTTTAAATTATACAAAAAATACTTAAGGACAATTCAAGATTTTGTTTCCTGTTTCACCTGTTGGTAAACATTCTGTTTAAAACGTTAATTCCTACAATATTTGGCCCCAAATCTACCATTATCCCTTAAAGGCCAGTACTTTAAATTTAATATATAAACCTTTAACAGAATAGATTCTCAAGTAGAATTCATAAAGGAAATTCATTTATTGGATATTATCAGATATCTAATATCTTGGTATACTTTTAAGTTCATTTATCAAAATGGGAATTTGTTGTTTTTTTTTCTGCCAATCAGACTTTTTAACTCTGACTTCCTGATCATCTTTATTGACTTATTTTATATTTTTATTACCAACTTCCCTTCCAGAATCATTTTTATCAATTTTCATATCCACCAATAATGAAAGTGACTGAAGTGTAGTGATTTTGAAATTCCTTAAAATATTCTCAGCAGTGTAGATCATATACCCAAGTTCTCTAGATACCCAAAAGTTTCATTTCCTGGATCAAAATTCATACAGCATTAGATGTGATTTTTTTTTTAATGTGATGTTTATCACATTAAAAAACACAATATCCAGTGTGTTTTCTGATTTATAAGATAGTTAAAATAAACCATGATTATTTGTGCTTTGGAAAGATGAGGAACTTCTTTGTAACAGACTATAGTTATTAGGAGAGAAGAAATTAAATGAGAGGTTAAGATAAAGTTTGAGATTATCATAAATAAAAAGACTCTAAAACAAGATTAAAGTATTGAATTATATATTATGTTAATATGCTATTTTTTTTGGTACTATCAGAGACTTAGTAAATGTCAAAAGTTCAAATGATTTTTAGTTCCTTTTCATTTTACAGTTAAGGAAATGGAAATACTTTTCTAGCATTTTCCAGCTATATCTCTATGCACTGAGTTTGGAACTGTGTATCTCATTCATTCCTTATAAATGCTTTATGTATAAGATCTTCCCAAGACTTTGTTAATTTAAAAATGTCTGTGCAGTTGCCTCTAATATAATTGAAGGTATTTTTAATCTTAGATTGAAAAACTCACTAATCTATATGTATAGGTATCATGATCCTTTTATTGTCTTAAACATCTCACTTTATTTATGCATGTTATTTTGATGACCTACTTTTAGCAATTATCCCTTTTTTTTTTCCCCCCGGGGGGATATTAATTTCCTAGGCAATTGGAGTAGTTAATATTATCTTCCTTTCAGGTAAATGACATATTTTACAGTACTTTCTTTCTTGGGATGTGGATAACTATTTAATAAATGCTAAGTAACAGAATCTTTCCGTTGTTCTGGAACTATTTTCAGCCAAAGAATTGAACTGAGTTTGTATTTTCATGAAGCCCTTCTAATTTTTGAATTTTAGTAATATAGTCCCCCTCCCCCACTGGAACTAAAGATTCAAAGAAAATTAATCATGGCTCTACTATTCATTTATTTGGCCATGATTCAAAGTGAAATAGTAACTTCATTTTTTATATGTGGAAATATAATTTTATAAGTAATTGTGAATATAAGCAGTTTCATAATCTCATGAATAGGTGAAATAATATTTTCCCCATTACTATCTGTAATATAAAATAAATGATAAATCTAAACAGAAATACTTTATTTTATATTCCCACTGTATGTGAGACTTAACTCACTTGAAAATGTTTTTATTAACTCTCACTTTTAAGTGTCCCTATCCACCCCAAATCCCCTATATCTAAATTCCACCTATCCAAAAAATCCAAAACAGAACAAAAAGCAAGTCAGAATTATGCAGGGAGCTCTGCTCTGATAGCACTGATGGAATTCAATGTCGGAGGCTGTGTCTATCAAAAACTTGACCTTAGATCTCCGAGGAAAGACACTGCTTTGTTTTCTGGCTTTTGCAAACTTCAAATCCAGAATAAATACCTGTCTGGAATGTGATGTGGAATGACTGTCCGTGTCCTTTCTTGTTTAATTCTTGTTCCCTCTAAGTTGAACAATGGCTGCAATTTTTTCAACCTATTGTGCTAGGATTTTGATAGGCACTTTTTATTTCAATATACTGGCTGAGTGAAAATAAAAATACTCGCTAAGATATTTTTAGTCAGATTTCTGACTGTGAAAGATCATCCTTGGCTCAGAAGCTAACGAGATTTTTCAGGTGAAAGTGCCTTTACAGACTTTGCAGGTTGCATTTTATCTATGTGATAACATGGACAAGTGACAGGGATCACCCCTCAGTATTGTTTTATTTGAACCAGTAACTGGTTTTAAAACCCATCTTGCTTTGTCCTCTTTTTTGCAGATGAACTACAAAGTCGCTAGGTAATTTATAAGTGAAATTGACCAAAAGCCCTTTGGTCTTTGACTGGGAGGCTGTTAAAATCCCTCTCAGATGTGACCTCTATTGTCAGGTTGAAAGTCTCTTTCTCCTTAGAAGGAACACTGCAGAATGCATTGTACTAACGATTGTTGTGCTGTCTCCTCTTGCTGTGGTTAATAGTAATAATCTCTTTTCCTTCCCCCTTTCCTGCTGCCTCTTTCCTTCCCCATCCTTCCATATCCTTTTGAATTTATTAAACTGGCTATGTATTTTTTCCTTGCTTTTAAAAAAAAATTTTTTTTAATTTTGTGATCTCCTGTCCCACTTTGTCTTCCCCACGTGGCTTGGGTTCCATATTGCCAGTTTTTATGTTCGCACACTCATTATCACCCTTTTTTTTACTTCAAATCCCAGCAGCTGCCCAGCCAGGTCCCCGAGCACAGCCCTGTGGTTTATGGGACTGTGGAGAGCGCTCATCTTGCTGCCAGCACCCCTGTCACTGCAGCTAGCGACCAGAAGCAAGGTTTGTATATGACTATTTTCCTCCCTCTTATCTTTAGTCTCTTATTATATTAATACACTACCCTTAGCATTAAAGAGTGAGAGTAAACATGTAAGGATTATTTAGATACCCACTTTTAAACAAAACTTCGAGTTTGAAAATCATAGTGTTCAGCGTCTAAGAAAGTAAAGTAGGGGTCGTTATTAAAATTTTTTCTACATTTCTTAATACCTCAATGTCAGTATATATTTATAAAAGTTTAACTGCCTTGAACTTTTTCTGCAACAAGGTTGGGAGAATAAATCAAAGCATGTATTGCTTTACAAGAAGAACACAGTTTTATTTATGTATTCAGCATGTCCTTGTGTGTCCCGCAATTCTAAAACCAAAATGCTTCTTCTTATAAATTTGGCTTTTATGGCCTTAATTGGGGATAGTACTGGGTTCAAACACTGACCCCATCGTGCACTAGCAATTTGGTCTCGTTGGTCATTATGCAGTGTGTCTTAGCTCCTTCACCTGCAGAGTGGAATAAAAAAGACCTCCCTCACAGGGTTGTTGTGGGGACGTGCCTAGCATTTGGAATGTGCTTAAATTACAGCCGACTATTGATGCAGGAGTCATACTAAGGTCTCTATTCCTATTGACTTGGAACATGGAATGCCAAATGTTGGTTGAAATAAATAAATCCCTTTGGATTTATAATAGAAAACATTAAGGAAAATCTCACTTCAGAAAGTGGAATATTACAATCTTTCTTTGATGCCTCCTTGGATTTAGATTGACTTTAGCTAAAATAAGTTCTGTGTTATATTTGTTTTATAAGATCATTTTAGCCCAAAAGCTAGGTAGATAATATGGCATGCTTCTAAAAGTTGCACTGTCAAATACTTCTTTGAACATTTTTCCGATTAGAAACTCCTGCATACTTAAAGCTAAATTTTTAAATATTAAAGCTATTTACCGTTCAGGAATGCGATTCATAGGTATTGAGGTAAACCACTGCCTACTCCCAATGATAATGCAGTTTTCAGGCAAAATCTAGAAAGCCTTCATTCTGAGTGGAGAATAATTTTCAGGTTATTCCCTTCCAAACTGCTACTTTACTTTTGCAGTTGTAATCCTTTTGCTAGTTAGAATTATTCTAAACATACTAAATACTTACTAAGCAAAAAAGTCTTAAAATATATTCTCTATGCAGACTTTCTCCATAGTTGGGCCATGCTAAAGAGTTCACAGTATTCCTTGATGATGATAGCTCTGACCTGCTTAGATTTTTAGTTGTTAGACACTTGCGTTTTTTCTCAGGTAGCCCTTGATTTTCAGAAGAAAGAATGCAGAATTCTTGGTTTCCTCTGTTTTTTATGCTTTGTAGAAATTTGAATAATAAAAATCAACATTTTAAATTGACTTATGATATTGATATGGGTGAATTGGAAAGTATTTCAGATTACTTTGATGAAAAGGAAAACACTTTTATCTCAAGTACATTCATAGAGCTGATAAGTAATTTTTGGGACTACTACTGTCTTCCTCTTCGTGTTAACTATCTTTCAGAAAATTCAGTAGTAGTTACAATTTTATATTTGAAATTTTACAAATAGCTTGTCAATATATAGAATAGTTTTTGAAGGAGTATTTTTTATTATTTATTTATTTTTAATATTTTAATTGATTTTTGATAGATTGAAGGGTAAAGGAGAGGGAAACAGAGGGAGAGGGAGAGAGAAACATCCATGTGAGAGGGAAACATCCATCAGCTGCCTCCTATCACATTCCCTAATGGGAATCTAATGGGAAACCTTTGAGTACATGGGACAATGCCCTACCAACTGAGTCACACTGGTCAGAGTTGAAGGAATATTTAAAATATATATATGTTTTTTTATCTATTTCAGAGAGAAAGGGAGAGGAGAGAGAGATATATAAACATTAATGATGAGAATCATTGATTGGCTGCCTCCTGCATGTTCCTTAATGGGGATCAAGCCTATAACCCAGGCATGTGCCCTTTACTGGAATAGAACCTAGGACCCTTCAGTCCACAGGCCGGGACGCTCTATCCTTGAGCAAAATTGGCTAGCGCAAGGAGTTGTTTTATTAAAAAACTAAATTTTTTAAATTCGGATAATATTAGAAAGGGCTCATTCTTTTTTCAAAAAAAAATTTTTTTAATACTCACACGATTATATGTTTGTAGATTTTAGAAAGAGAAACATAGATGTGAAAGAGTTGCCTCTCAGATGTACCCAACTGGGATTGAACCTGCAACATAGGTGTGCCCTGACTGGGAAGTGAACCCACAGCCGTTGCATGGGATGATACTTTAAATAATGAGCCACCGAGCTCAGGCTTCAGAAAGTATTTTTTAAAATTTAAAAATGTTCTTTTGAAATTAAAGTAGGATATTAAATATGCTGTTTTCGCCGAAACTGGTTTGGCTCAGTGGTAGAGCGTCGGTCTGCGGACTGAAAGGTCCCAGGTTCAATTCTGGTCAAGGGCATGTACATCGGTTGCGGGCATATCCCCGGTAGGGGGTGTGCAAGAGGCAGCTGGTCGATGTTTCTCTCTCATTGACGTTTCTAGCTCTCTATTCCTCTCCCTTCCTCTCTGTAAAAAATCAATAAAAGATATTTAAAATAAATAAATAAATAAAAATAAATATGCTGTTTTCAAAGATTGGTATATTAGCTCCAAAAATGTCATCAGATTGGTTTTTCTATCCAATGGAAATATCATTTCTGAGGGTTTCCCTGGATAAAATCTACCATGTTAACTCTGAAGTCTCCAACCATTTTGAGTCACTTAAATACCTCTTTTTTCAGAAACCATTTTGTTTTCTAAACTGAAAGGATATTATTTTAGCTCTTGCTAACTATATTACTTTGAATCTATGACTTAATTTCTAAATCTTCCAGTTTCCCCATCTGTAAAATAGGAACATAATCATTTTTATCCCATTGGCAGTTGTAAGAATTTAAGAACACTGTGTATTTATGGTATTTGACCCAGTTCCTGGTACTTATTTGATAAATGTTGACTGCTATTAAGCTTCTGGTTTTCAGAGTTTTTGACATGAACAGCTAAAGTGGTTACATGAAGATCTAAAGACCCAGGAAAAGACCTCAGCTTGGTTTGTAGAGAGAAAGACTATGGAATGAATTAAAATTTCAGCTAGTGTTGATTGTATAGACAGTTTGAAATCATTGCATGTCAACCAGTTTGGTGACTACTGGTTTAAATGATTGTTGTTTGCTGTTGGGGGAAAGTGCATTCAGCCCAGTGTATTGAGGATAATTAAATACAAATAAAAGTTTTTGTGCCTTGGTCTTAGTGCCTTTTGAAAGCATTTGGTGTTGGGTATAATTCAATCACTTGTAAAGCAATGCAGCTCAATTGAGGTTGTTCTGGCATAAGGACAGGTCTATTCTCTGTTGAGTGAGACTGTCCTTCACTTACAGGATCCTCAGTATTTTTGGTCTCTGCTCATAAGATGAGAGTAGCACCCTCTCAGTCACATAAGGCTCATGACAACCAGAAAGCACTCAGCTAGACATTGGTTCCACCACAATATGAGAATAAAGGGAGTAATGTTTTCTGTCTTTCCTATATGACATTCATTATATTTACTACAATAATAAGAAAGAAAAAGAATCTTCATTATTAGGGTCATTGTTAATAAATGGCCCAGACTTTCACATATTACATATTTTTTTGTTTGTTTGTTTTTATCCTCACCCAAAGATATTTTATTGATTTTATAGAGAGAGGATAGGGAGAGAGGAAAACATCCATCAATTGCTTCCCGTATATGCCCCAACCGGGTTCAAACCCGCAGCCTTAGGTATGTGCCCTGGCTGGAATCTAACCCACAACCTTTTGGTGCACAGGATGATGCTCCAGCCATCTGAGCCACCCAGCCAGGGTATTATTACATATTATTTATTGATTTATTTATTTTGTTTTGTTTTTGTTTATCCTCACTTGAGGATATTCTTTTCATTGTTTTGTTTGTTTGTTTGTTTTGTTTTGTTTTTTAAGAGTGGGAGGTGAGGAAAGAAGGAGGGTGAAAGAGAGAGAAACATGAATGGGAGAGACTCATCGATTGATTGCCTCCTGCATGCACCTCCTTCCACTCAAACTACAACCCATGTACATGCTCTTGACCAGGAATCAAACCTGTGACCCTTCAGTGCTAGGGCCGATGCTCTAACCATTGGAAAACACCAGCCAGGGCTATCTATATATTTTTTGTTACCAAAATAGACTTGTTACCAAATTAGACTTATGCTCTACATTCAGTTTTGTGCCATGCTTTAAAAAAACACACACAAATCTTTTGTTACAAACTTAACATATTATTAAATGCCTTTTTAAAAGCCTATTTTAATTTATTACATAATATACCATGATATGCCCAGACCATCATTTCTTTATAAATCCCTCATTGTTACACAGTCTATTTCTCCTCTTCTTGCTATTGTACTGTTGCCTTAAATATTCCGAATCTCTGCCTCTTTTCACTCTTACATGATCATTTTTTTAAAAATTCTTAAAAATGGAATTCCCACAAGTTCTAAAGATGGGCAAATGTTATAAACATTTCTAATGCAGTGTATTAGATTTCAAGTAATCTTGGCTCTGCAAAGCATTATCTTAATAATAAAATCTATGTTCTTTATATAGCTGTACTGTATTATACTTTTCAGCTTTCAATATTAAAGGCTGTTTTTGTGGTGTGGCCTTTTGGTTTTGTTTTTGCTTTTTAATTTACCAATTGACCTGAGAAAGAGAGAGGAAGGAGAAGAGAGAGGGAGAGAGAGAGAAACATTGATTCATTGTTGCACTTATTTATGCATTCATTGGTTGACCCTTGTATGTGCCCTGACCTGGGATCGAACTCACAACTTTGGCATATGGGGAAGATACTCTACTCAGCTGAGCCCCACCAAGGTTTTAAAGAATGAGTTAAAGGACTTTTTGTTTCAGAATAAGGAGCTCTCAAAATAACTTTTTGTTTCTAAGTTGTTTCATTAATGCTATATTTTTCTCAGGGAGATATAGAAGTTTCAGTCCGAGGTCTCCTTTTGTTTATTTTTAGTGTCACACATTTTATTTTCTAAAATTAGTAATTGAATTGACATACTCTTGTTATATTGTTAATGTGAGAATGATCATTTTCCACTATTTAATTTACTGCATCTACCTATGTATAAAGAGTGTTATTGTGATGTGCTTTCACAATGTTATCCTGTAATCTGGATGTTTGACCCATTCATTAACAATTACTCCATTGAATTGGAAATTATTTTCATCAGAGATCTGTTAATAAAAGTTTATTTGTTATATATGTGACACATATTTCTTTGAAATATTTTTGTCTCTTTCTCTGGCAACTTAAATCTGAGGGATTGGCAGTGAGAGCCTGTTGATCTTTTCTCCATTACAATAAACAGGAAGAGTTCAATTTACAAAGCACTGACCTTTATGCCCATAAATTAAAGTGAATTTTAAGTTCAGAAAAAGTAGTTGCAGTGAACAAACTAGCCTTTAACAATCCACTGGTAATATTTACTGTCTGTTTATCTGAGTAACAGAGTGTGTTTTCTTTGACAGACTTGGTTCACCACAATTTATTGTCAAGACTCATTTTCATTGATACCCAAAGATTTCTGACATAGAAAGTAAAGTCCTTTTCAGTATAGATTGTTTTTTAGAGGGCTTAAAATTTTTGTTTGCATTTGATAAACATACTCATGAATATCTGCTTTTCTACTGGAGCCTGTTTATTGTGCTAAGGAAGCACAAGGTTAGAAAAAATCTTAATCTCCTTCGGGTTTCATTCCCATAAGGATGAATCATATTATCAGCTTATCTAGAATTTTAAAATATGGAAATTCTCATGAATTAGAGTTTCTTACATTTTCTGGTACCTTTATTATAGTTATTTATTTCTCTCTTGCTCTTGCTATTCTTTCTGTGTCTGTACAGGGACATGCATTTTACATATTATACTAAAATGTTTCAGACATATATGTTAAGTGTTCTTTTTTATTAGACTTGATTATCTGCATATTAACTCTATATGAAGGCACAAGATAAATTTTCAATTTTATGCCTTTAACTTTTGAAAAGTGAAAGTGAAATTAATTTATAAATGAATTTTTATGTTCAGGAACTTTATTTTGCTGTTAGATAATAAATTTCATTGATAATAAATAAACAAGTAATACATGTTCCTTATAAAAATTCCCCAAAGTGTAGAAATAAATAGAATAAAACTACTTATAAAAGCCTACGCTTTGATGTGCACTGACCACCAGGGGGCAGATGCTCAAACAGGAGCTGCTGAGCTGAGGTCACTTGGCAGTGGCAGTTCTCAGGTGATGAACCAGAACCAGAGAGTAGGGAGCCCGATTCTGGGTTGTGTCACTGGAAAACCGCCCTCTTGCAATCTGGGACCCTTCGGGAATGTTTCGGCCGGATCCCTGCAGGCTAGGTCAAAGGACCCCACCGGTGCATGAATCTGTACACTGGCCTCTAGCCAGTTTATAATAATTTAAACTCTTTTTGCCCTTGAACTGTCCTGCCACTATGGCATATCCTTGATAGAATTTCTACAGGGAACAAGATAGTGGTGATGGAAGGCATTGCTACCTTAAGGAAAAGACCCTCTCCCATTCCAAGAATAATTTATTTAGCTTCAATTTTGATGAGCTTTTTCTTTATAATCTTGACATAATCATTTGATAAATTGATTCTTTCTCCTTCTCCAAAATAAACTCTATATGTAATAGTAAATGTAACTAGGAAAAAAATGACAATGTTTTTGAAGTGATAGATGTCTAATACTTTAGTCTCTCTTCTGCTACCCATGATTTAGGGTAAGAAATGAAAAGAATCGGCCCCAAATAATGCAGTATAATCTCTGATCCAAGAATTATTCTTAAAACTGTTTTTTTGTTTCTTTCTCCAGAGGAGAAGCCAAAACCAGATCCAGTGTTAAAGTCTCCTTCCCCAGTGCTTAGGCTAGTCCTTAGTGGGGAAAAGAAAGAACAACTGGGCCCGATGTGTGAGACTACTGCAGCAGTGTCCTTACCAGAGCTTCCTCTGCCTCCGTCACCAACTGCTGTTTCTCCAATTGCTCGAAGTTCAATTGCTTCCCCTACTTCTGCTGCTCTTAGTAGCCAGCCAGTGTTCACCACTGCTCTAGATGACAGATGCGACCTCTCCTCAAAAGAAGACACGCTTCCTGTACCCAACCCCACATCTTGCACAGAAACATCAGGCCCTTCACAAACTGATGTAATTGATGATGACATATGCAAGAAGTCTTGTAGTGTAGCTCCCAATGATATTCCACTGATTTCTAGTACTACCCTAATTAATGAAATGAATGGAGTTAATGAAAAATTACCAGCCATGGAGAGCATTGTGGAATTAGTAAAACAGGAGGTGTTGCCATTGACTCTTGAATTGGAAATTCTGGAAAATCCCCCAGAAGAAATGAAAGTGGAATGTGTTTCAGCTCCCATCACCCCTTCTACAATTCCTTCCTTTTCTCCATCTCCTCCAACTCCTCCTGCTTCTCCTCCCACACCAGTCATTGTTCCTGCTGCTGCCACTGATGTTAGTGCTGCTAGTGCTCCCACTGCAGTCCACAGAGTCTTAGAAGAGGATGAGAGCATAAGAACTTGTTTTAGTGAAGATGTGAAAGAGATTCAGAACAAAACAGAGCTAGAAGCAGATGGGCAAACAGAAGAGATTCTGGAATCTCAGAACTTAAGTTCAAGAAAGAGCCCTGCCCCAGGTAAGCTATTCTGCCATTAATTATATGCTTGCTGAACATAAAAAAGAAGCAGTATTTGAGTTATTTTTTAATTGGCTACTTTCCTTGACTTCCAGAAACATCAAATGAATGCTGAAATTGCTAGTCTGATTTCTTCAATGGTGTATTTATGTTTTAGTGCAGCCTGCACAAGAGTTGCTTGCTCCATTGTATAAAAATGCAAATGAAATTTCAAATATACAAAATGCCTCCAAGGTATATGTCACTCATCGTACATGTGTTTCTTGTTTTTATTTTTTTGCCTTGTTTATATGAATCAGTTCCTCAGTGGTTAATTTTGTTGCATTGGGCTGGAAACCAATTAAAATTTGCATGGCCTGTAGTCCCTGATCCCGTCTCCTCAGAATTTTAAAACTTAGTCCATCCAAAACTTAAAGGAACTCCTTTACGCAAGACCTCTTTAATCCTGGATTTGGGAAAATAGCTACCAGAACATTAGAAGTTTATGACTAGTTCTAAAAAATAAAAATGCTCTCTTTGATTGACTTGCAGATAAGTTTAATGCCCTTCCATATTTCC
This sequence comes from Pipistrellus nathusii, assembly GCA_963693515.1. Lineage (NCBI taxonomy): Eukaryota > Metazoa > Chordata > Mammalia > Chiroptera > Vespertilionidae > Pipistrellus > Pipistrellus nathusii. Next base: position 11,335,346 of record OY882859.1, on the reverse strand, counting down.
TTTTAAAAGTTTTATTTTCTCCTGTGATTATCATTATTTTGTCATTAATATTATCAGTGAATTGTGATCTTGCCAATTCAAGATTATTTCTTTTTAATAGACCATAACCTAGGATCTTAGGAACTAATCATTTGGGTTTTTATAATTTTGATCAAAAGTTATCTGAGACTTATCAACTACTCAAGTTATTAGCACATAGAATATGGCTTTTAACAAGTCAACATAGCCCATGTTCTGCAATGTTGCCCTACACTGTGTAATTTGCTTTCTCTATAACTGTCAAATTAAGTTATACAATTTGACAATGAGTGCTCCTTAGATATGCACTAAGGAGGTTTTAGTCATCAACATCCCCAGTATTGTCTGTTTTCCCCTCTCTGGTAGGGAAACTTGACAAGTCAAAAACCTGACCCCTACTTTTAAGATGTAACTTTCCCATCCAGCTCAGTTTTTGAGGCCAATTTCCTTATGAATGTCTGCGGAAAGTTTCTGGTTTCTAACAGTAGACATCTAGTTGAATACAGTAAACCAGAGCAGAAAAGTAAACAATGCAAGGCAGGACACTGAGAAACATCATCAATGTTTGTAAATCATCTGTTTCCTCAACAGACTGTCTTCCATTAGCATCAGTAGTCATACTGCCATCACTATCTCAGGAACTATTTTACCTAGTAGTGGGATTTTTTTGTCAGTCACTCTGAAGAAACAGTGTTGGTTTTGGTATGGTTTTAGGTGAATGGCCCCCCAAAGATAACTCGTTTGTTGGAGAACTGATTTGTTTGACCCTTCATTGTTTTCATACACCTACCTGTGAGTTGTCATTCAATAACTGATGTGGTAGTTCCACAAACTGGAGAAGGCTAGTAAGAACAAATTTTAAATGAACATAAGAAAAACAAAATAGTCACATGGAATTCAAGTTAAAGATAAAAGCCATATTTCAGAACTGAACTAAGTGTAAAGCAAGACTGTACCAAAGTCATACTTCCAAACAGTCATTCTTCTTATAACCAGTTTGTCCATTTAATGGCTGGATGTTCCAAGGCAGTGTTCATGGATAAATGGACAGATTTTTGGGTCAAGTAAACTTCATACTATAGTACATTTTTTGAAATGTAAATACTCTTGGAATTAGTAGTGTAAGTTACCAATACCTTAGTGAGAGGATAAATAGATTCTTCAGTATAAATCAAAGTATAGCTAGAAAAGAATTTGTCTTTTGCTTGGTTAGGGATTAGGTAGAGGTTAGTGATATCAGAAAATAACATGTCTTGGCATTTTTCTATTTTCATGATTTTTTTTTATACCTATAAATGTTTTTAAAGGAAATGGAAATTGTTTGATTTCCTTTTGTATCTTATACTGCTCAAAACCCAAAGTAAATGAACCTTAAGAACCCATGTAACTCTAGCATTTTTTAAATTATGAAGCTACCAGAAACATTCCTGACTCTCACATTTCTGTACAAATATTTTGAATGTTATGCCACAAAAATTAACAATGAAAATTTTAAATTATTCTTTTAGCTATGTCCACGTGAAATTGTAATATTCTTTTTTTTTTATTGTTTGAAGTATTACATATGTCTCCTTTTGCCCCCAATTGACACCCCCTCCCTGCCCACCCCTGAGGGCAAGCCCCCACAGGCCCAGTGTCCATGTCCATTGGTTATGCTAATATGCATGCATACAAGTCCTATGGTTGCTCCCTAACCACCCCTCCCCCCAACCCCTTGTCTCTGGATCTATTTTTGTTTATCAGTTTATGTTGATCATTATATCCCACATATGAGTGAAATCATGTAATATTTATCTTTCTTCAACTGGCTTATTTTGCTTAGTATAATGCTCTACAGGTCCATCCATGCTGTTGCAAATGGTAAAAGTTCCTTCTTTATGGCAGTGTAGTATTCCATTGTGTAGATGTACTACAGTTTTCTGGTCTACTCATCTGCTGATGGGCACTTAGGCTGTTTCCAAATCTTAGCTATTGTAAAGTGTGCTGCTATGAACATAGGGGTGCATATATCCTTTCTGATTGGTGTTTCTGGTTTCTTGGGATATAGTCCTAGAAGTGGGATCACTGGATCAAACGGGAGTTCCATTTTTAACTTTTTGAGGAAACTCCACAATGTCTTTCCCAGTGGCTGCACCAGTCTGCATTCCTACCAACAGTGCATGAGGGTTCCTTTTTCTCCACATCCTCCCCAGCACTTCTCGTTTGTTAATTTGTTGATGATAGTTTTTTTAAAAAATATTTGTATTCATTTCAGAGAGGAAGGGAAAGGGAGAGAGACAGAAACATCAAACATCATTGATCAGTGTGTGTGGGTTTGTAAATTGGATGGGGCGGGGTCTTAAGGTATCACCAGGGCAGAGCAAACAGCAGTGGCTGCCAGTCAGCCCTGCCCTGGAATGATCCCTGGGTCTCTGTGTCCCGGGGCCCCATGCAGGAACAGTGACCACTCTGAGCACCTCTGCAAGAAAGCCGTCCTCGCATTCTGGCCCGATGCCAGATAATCCAGTTTCTCCCCATATGAGTCTGGGTCCCCAGAGTCTCTCCCGGAACTGGAATTCAGAACAATTGGGAGCTTGTAGCTCCCTCCCGATTGAAAAAAAACAACGCACCCGGTTGCCAGCCCGTTTAGCGTGCGCCTCTGCATCTCCTGCCAGTCTCAGTGCAGTTTTTTTCCTTCTAGTTGTAAAACTTCCACTCAGCCAGCTTTCCCGTGGATGATATTTGTTTTGTCTTTTAGTTGTAGTTTTGATGTGGTTGGGAGAGGCGGCAAGTACAGGTGTTTACAAAATGCCACCATCTTGGTTGTCTCCTAGGAATTCATTTTATACAATTTCCTGAATGTATGTAGTATAACATGAATTTTTACACTTTTTAAATGGTAATTTATTTTTTATTATGTTTGATATAAAACTATTATTTGAAATTCTTTTGCCAGAGATTTGTAATCTTTCCATTTTATCTTCTGGCTCTTGCTCACAGTACATTGTTTCTATATTTTATAAATTTATTTAATTCATCATTTGTAAATTTTCCTGGATATAGATTGAGGCAAAGCTTCTCAAAGCAAGTTTGTGTTTACTTTACTTACCACGTATTTTGGAACTTAATCTGAGTTTAATGTCTTAAATCTCATTTTTTCCTCTTTCTCTTTTTTTTAATAAAATGTAAATGTTGAAATTTTTATTATTGATTTTAATGAGAGGAAGGGGTGGAGAAAGGAGGAAGAAGAGGAATAAACATTGGTGTGCTTCTCGTATGCATCCCAACCAGGGACCGAACCCACAACCTGGGCATGTGCCCCGACCAGGAATTGATCTGACCACCTTTTAGTGTATGGGATGACACTCTATCAACTAAGCCACATTGGCTAGAGCCTAGATGTCCTTTTATACCCACAAAGTGAGAAGACATTCTGTGTGGATATTATTTTTCAGGATGGTACAGTCCCTCTCCACCTGGCTGACACCAAACATTCTTCCTTGTCATTACTCTGTGTTGGTTTACTAGTTTATTTTATTTTATCTACATTTTCACTGAGGCTATCATTTTCTTAGGAGTCTCAGAGCTTTTTGTGAGAATCTCAATTCCAAATCTTCACCTTGCAGTGATTCAAGATCTCAAATCTCCCACATGGATATTAAAATGTAAACTTGGTTATAGGGCCGACACAGCATCTATGTCCCCAGGGGTTTATGTAGTATTAATAGCTGTAGAAATAGTAGCAACTGATCTTGTTTATGTGGCTTCCAGGAGTTTTCTCTATAATATGGTATGCTCAGCCAAGATTGAGGGATGGTTTCCAGATTCTGTAGGTTGCAAGATGAAAGATTTAGTTCTCAAATGGAAATATGATTTTATGTTTTGAGTAATACTAATAAAATATTGAACCATATAGCCAATCAAATTGATGTTCTTTCTTTTGGTTTCATTTTACCTTAATATAAAAAATATATAATTTAACTCTGGAAAAAATGCTTTGGTAATAACTTTTGATTTATTCCCTCTAGTAAGAATATTGAAAGTACTTTAAAAGGAATAAAATTTAAGTGAGCATAAAACTGGAGGAATAAAAGTCTTCCAGCTTCAGTAGATTAACCTGAAAAAGACTCATTTTTAAAACCATGACCCGACAGTCAGCAACAGGAATAGGGAATTTCACATTTATTTTTGCCTTCACTTCTGAGAGCTATTTGAAATATCCCTGGAAGATTAAGTTGCTTGTGCCAAAAATAGATCACCAAAAGTGTCCCACAAGCACAATCCCTCTCCTAATGTACAACCTTATAATTTAACTTCTCATATTCATCTAGATCAGGAATGAGGAACCTTTTTTCTGCCAAGGGCCATTTGAATATTTATAGCATCATTTGAGGGCCATACAAAATTATCAACTTAAAAATTAGCCTGTTATGTTTGTTCAAACATTTAATTAACTCACCCCTAATGCCTTGGCAAGACCAGACCAAATTATTTCTTGGGCCTTATACAGACCTTGGGCCAGGAGGTCCCCACCTCTGATCTAGAGAAATATGTTGTGGAACCTTTGGAACAGGACTTCGGTATATTCCTGGTTCCACGTCATCTATCAAAACCAGCAGAAACTTCAATTCCCCTTTTCAGAGGTTTGAGTCTGAGTTATCCTTAAGGATAAGTAAATTAAAATTATTGGTTTTCCCTGTCTTAAGTGTGTGTGTGTGTGTGTGGTGTGTGATGTATTTTATTAATTCTCATCTGAGGATATTTTTTCCATTGATTTTTTAGAGTGGAGGGTAGGGAGGGCATCAATGCAGCCAGATCTTCCTGCCTTATTTGCAAAAAAATATATATATATTTTTAATAAAACTGCCTTAAAAGTAAATATCTGGCCTGGCCAGTGTGGCTCAGTGGTTGAGTGTCGACCTATGAACCAGGAGGTCACAGTTCAATTCCTAGTCAGGCACATGCCTGGATTGCAGGCTCTATCCCCAGTATGGGGCATGCAGGAGGCAGCTAATCACTGATTATTGATGTTTCTATATATTGATGTTTCTCATCATTGATGTTTCTATCTCCCTCTCTCTTTCTCTCTGAAATCCATTAAAAAATATGTATATGTTTTTAAAAGTACATTTCTGCTATGTCATTTCTACTTTCAGTTGCCTTCCATAGTAAAATCTTAAGCATTCTCTGAAGAATACTGGTGCTGGGTCAAATTCTACCTTTCAGATGCTGCAAAATGAGCCCAGACACCTCACGGTTGAGCTTACTAACAGGCTCAGGTGCCAAGCCTTCTGGCAAGCACCTTGCACTGGGCCTTCTTGCCCCTTCATTTGATACACACTTACCACTGTTTACAGTAGTTCATTTCTTTGCAACATGAGTCCCAAAGTTTCTTTCATGATATGTCTATTCATGGGGTATGCATGGTTTAGCCATGCATACCCCATGAATAGACATATCTTCTTTGTTCAGAACTTACTTTTTCTCAGACTTAGTAATGAATCTATGCAAAAAGAAACCATTGTATTTACCTGCTTCCAGACAGGATAATCCAGACAGGTTAGGGGAATGCCATTCTTTCAGGCAAAAGGGAACTATTTTCAGGAAAACCTAGCCTTGCTAAAAGCTTTCCCTCGCCCTGATGCTGTGTCTCAGTGGTTAGAATGTCGGCCCATGCACCAAAGGGCTGCGGGTTTGATTCCTGGGCAAAGGCAGGAATCTGGATTGCAGTTTCCATCCCTCGCCCCAGTTAGGGCAGAGGGAGAGGCATCCAGTCCATGTGTCTCTTACATCGATGTCTCTCTCTCTCCAGCCTCCGTCCCTTCCATTCTCTCTAAAAATCAATGGAAAAATATTTTTGGGTGAGGATTAATAATAAAAATAAAATAAAAGCTTTCTTTTTCTCCAATATCCATCTTGACTTGCACACAGTCTTGAGGACTGTTTTCAATACCTTTGACTAAGTAATTTTCCCTTCTAATGCAGAAAAATCTCTAAAATGTATTTCCATATACAGGGTGTGTGTGTGGGGGGGGGGTGTGATATATATCTTCATTTTCTTTTACTTTAAAAAAAATATATATTGATTTTGTACAGAGAGGAAGGGAGAGAGATAGAGAGTTAGAAACATCGATGAGAGAGAGTCATCAATCAGCTGCCTCTTGCACACCCCCTACTGGTACATGCCCTTGACCGGAATCGAACCTGGGACTCTTCAGTCCCCAAGCCAACGCTCTATCCATTGAGCCAAACCGGTCCCAGCTCTTTTACTTTCTTGATAGTCCCATTATTTTGTTTACAAAGCTTTTTCTCAGACCTCAAGTATGAATTTTATGATTTAAGCAATTATTCCTGGGATATAATTATTCCTAATTTGCTGATAATAAGCATAAGCCATGCAGTGGTAATTTGGGCTTCTCAGGGTCACAGGAAGAGTTACAGCCCAAGCCTTCTTTTACCTCACATTCATATTATTCTTTCCGACATGCTTTCCACATGGCTATAAAGTTTTCACATCTTCAGGATTTAGGAACTAACGTTTTTGCTTGTGACGCAGGTTCAGAGGGAGAGGTGAAAGCACCTGTTTCAACCACAAATAGTAATGAGTGACTTCCTCCTGTTTTCCTCCTGCCACTGCCTTAGACCTGCACTTCTACATGATGCCCCTTATTTGCCTGTCTCTAGTCTACAAGTTCATTCTCTACCAAGCAGTCATCTCTTTAAAATGCAAATCTGGCCTTATCACGCCTCTTTCATGTATCTTAAACCCTTCAGGGTAATAGGTGGCAGGGGGACATTCATCTTTAAGAAAAATTGTCGCCTGGCTGGCATGGCTCAGTGGTTGAGCATAGACCTAAGAACCAGAGGTCACGGTTCGATTCCCAGTCAGGTCACGTGCCTGGATTGCAGTCTTGGTGCCCAGGAGGAGGTGTGCCAGAGGCAGCCCATACATGATTCTCTCTCATTATTAATGTTTCTATCTCCCTTCTCTGAAATCAATAAAAGTATATATTTTTAAAAAGATAAATTATCATCCGAAACCGGTTTGGCTCAGTGGATAGAGCGTCGGTCTGCGGACTGAAAGGTCCTAGGTTCGATTTCTGCCAAGGGCGTGTACATTGGCTGTGGGCACATCCCCAGTATTGGGTGTGCAGGAGGCAGCTGGTCGATGTTTCTCTCTCATCGACGTTTCTAGCTCTCTATCCCTCTTCCTTTCTTTCTGTGGAAAATCAATAAAATATATATTAAAAAGAAAAAGATAAATTGTCAACTTCTCACTTTTATTACAAAATTTTGTTGTATTTAGTAATAGCAGTTTTCTGAGTATATATGCATAGGACATGAATGTAACTTTTGATTTACTTGGTTAACCTAAACACATCAGTGAAGTGTAATGTTATTAAGGTGACAGTCTGACATTTTTCAGTCTTAGCCTTTCCCTTTGTCTCTGTGATCTCTGACAAGTTTCTTAACCTCTCTGAGTGTATTTTATCATCCAGGAAATAGAGAGTATTTATTTCATAAAGCTCTAGTTAAGATGAGCTCTTAACACAATGTTTGACACATACTAACCACTCAATAAATGTTAAATATTAATACTTCTATTTTCAACTAGCATTAAGGGCTCAAATGTTTTCCTTTGAACTTTTTTAATATTACACAGAATAAATGGGTGTCATGATCTCTGCCCTTATGAATTCATAGTCCAAAGAAGAGAAGCTCAAGAATATGATAACATCTGAAAAGTTCTTAATTAAATCCTTAGTAAATTCCTTGTGAGATGGTAGAAAATCCCTTAGAGTAGTCCCTATGCTTGTATAACTTTGATTAAACTTGAATCCTCGTTGTTACTTAATCTTCACAATGATAAGACACATCTCGAGGTGACCTCTGCTTTCATTTGAAAGGGAGAAGTTCTGCTTAGAATAGTGAATTCTAAGGAGAGTCTGTACCATTGAGAATTTCAAAGCATTCATTAAAAGAGAGGATAGAAATAACATTCATTTCCTGTTTAGATCAGGAATAGGAAATCAGGAAGAAAACTAAAAGGAATAGGGGGCTGGGGAGAATGAAAAAGATAGTCAATATACTTAAAATGGATATAAGTGTATAGGATATGTGTGTATATATATAAAATATGGACTATATGATTAAGCCATAAAAAGGAATGAAGTACTGATACATGCTACAGCTACAGGGTTCATGAATGAGCCTTGAAAACATTTTGTCAAGTGAAAAAGTCACAAAAGACCACATATAGTATGATTCCATTTAGATGAAATGTTCCAACTAGGCAAATTCTTAGTGACAGAAAATGGATTAGTAGTTATAGGAGTTGGGGGGAGAACAGAGTGAGGAGGGAGTGCTGATGGCTGTGGGGTTTCTTTTGCGGGTGATGAAAATGTTTTAAGTGAGATAGCGGTAAGGGTTGCATAATTCTGTGCATTTGATATAAACCATTAAATTACATACTTTCAAAAGGTGAATTTTAGTCCAGGCCAGTGTTTCTCAGTGGTTAGAGCACCAGCATAGCACCAAAGGGTTGCAGCTTTGATTCCCACTGAAAGGCACATACCTGGGTTGCAGGTTTGATCTCTGGTCCCAGTCTGTGGAACCAGTTGATCTCTCTCTTTCCCCCCGCCTTCTTTTTCTCTCCTTCCTTTCCTCCCTTCCACTCTCTCCAAAAGGTCAATGGAAAAATATCCTAGGGAAAGGATTAACCAAAATAAAAATAAAAAGGTGAGCCCAGCCAGGGTTGCTCAGTGGTTGAGCATCGACGTATGAACCAGGAGATCACGGTTTGATTCCTTTTTGGGGGCACGTGCCCGGCTTGTGGGCCCGATCCATAGGACCATGTGGTATGCAGACAATCAATGATTCATCATTGATGTTTATATTTCTTCCTTTTTTTCCCCTCTGAAATCAATAAAAACATTTTTTAAAAGGTGAGTTTTATAGTCTGCGAATTACATTTCAATAAATCTTTTAAACAATATCAATAGGTCTGTGAGTGGTTGTGCTACCAGCATTCTATCAGAGATATCAGCCTAAGAATTCATGCTAAAAAGCCTAAAGATAGAAATGAATCAGGTTAGGGAGGTTATAACCTAGAAATTTAGGAAGTAAGTTTCAACAAATGCACCATAATCAATAGTATCAGGCATAGAAGAATGTTATCGTGCCACCAAAAATCAAATTGTCTTTTGAGGCATTTAATGTCTGATGTATTTTATATTCTATCTTGTTATTTTACCGTCACATGTTACCTGAGTTTGAGTGAGTATTCTCAGCTAGGCAGTGAATGCACCACTGTAGTAACCATTCTAGGGGCATTGTTTGATGTCACTATGAGCTGGGAAGCATAGGAGTCTGTTCTAGAAATAATGATTCTGCATTTCCTTTGTATATAACTTAGTTCTTTTGCCTCAGTTGAGCCACTATCTTAAAGTCCTCCAACTATTAATAGTTTTCAGTTATTCAGCAGTTATAAGTCCTAGAACTCTCATAATTTAAATTAGTAATTATAATTTTTTAAAAATTTCAAGTAATTAAAATATTTAAATCAGTATACTTTAGGGGGATACTTTCTTCGACATATAGTACTGCACGTGTTAAAATATTTCATAAATTGCACAAATAACATTATTAAATCATGTTATAACTTCTAAAAAGCATGGCTTTCCTGTATATGTTAAAAATGGGATCTACTCTGATTTTGAAGCCATGCCAAGATGCAAAAAAAGCTTGTGTAGTATGAAAAAAATGAAAGGGTTTATGCACATTCGCACATATAACACACATATGATTCCATATACACCAATATTTTCCAACAGTCTTTTTTACTTCATTGTTTAATATATACTAGTATATAGTCTTTCTCCATGAATATGAATTAGTTTTGTAATTAATAGTTAAAACCCTAAACAAATTTTATTATAAACGAGAGGCTTGGAGCATGAAATTCGTGCATTGGGACGGGGTGTCCCTTTAGCCTGGCCTGTACCCTCCAATCCGGGACATCCCTCTCTTAATCTGGGATTGCTGGCTCCTAACTGTTTGCCTGCCTTCCCGATTGCCCCTAACCACTCTGCCTGCCAGCCTGATGCCCCTAACTGCTCCCCAGCTGGTTTGATCTCCCCTAACTACCCTCCACTGCCAGCCTAACTGCCCCTAACCGCCTCTGCCTCGGCCCTCCCCACCATGGCTTTGTTCGGAAGGACATCCGGATGGATGTCTGGTCAAATTACTGTATTACCCTTTTATTAGTTTTGTAGTTAAGTGTTTTGATTCTAAATCAAGGAGAATTATCTAATACATATGAAACATGGATTGTCAATTTTCAAAATATAACTACTATTAATATTCTGTTTTTGATAATTTTTAATATTCCTCAGAACTCTATAATGATTCATTTATGATTAACATCAATTACCATTGTTCAGTAACACAATTAGGAAGAGTGGAAGAATTTCTCAGACATTTACTTTTTGTGTAATTTCCTTATACCGTTTGTATCAGGTCAATTTTAAAAAAAGTAGAGTGCTTAAAAATTCCACATTTGGATTTAAGACTGAATAATGGATTCATCAAATATGTGAGCAACTGTAATTGAAGTAAATAGATGCTGACATTTTCTTCAGATTTTAATAATAGACTATCAGTCTTTAAAATTTGAATTTATTTTTAGATAAATTATAACTTAAAATATCTTTTTTGAAGGTTTTTTAAAAATATGTTTTTATTGATTTTAGAGAGAGCAAGAGAGAGGGAGGGAGAGAGAAATATCAATGAGAGAATCATCTATCAGCTGCCTCCTGCACACACTACACGGGAGGATTGTGCCTGCAACCCACTGAACCATGCCAGCCGGTCTAATATTACCTGATTTTAAGAATTATTATAAACCTCATTGATCATTACAGTGTAATATTGGCATCAAAACATCTAGATCAATGGAAAAAGAAAAAAAAAAAAAAGAATCCTAAAATAGCTGAAGCCAGTTTGGCTCAGCGGTAGAGCGTCAGTCTGCGGACTGAAAGGTCCCAGGTTCGATTCCGGTCAAGGACATGTACATTGGTTGTGGGCACATCCCCAGTAGGGGTTGTGCAAGAGGCAGCTGGCCAATGTTTCTCTCTCATCGACGTTTCTAGCTTTCTATCTCTCTCTTTTCCTCTCTGTTAAAAATCAATAAAATATATATTTTTTTAAAAAAGTATCCAGAAATATACCCATGTATATATGGTACACAGAACATTTTTTTTTAATGCAAAGGTAATTCGCCAGAAATAGTATAACCTGTAATTCTCATACATTGCTGGTGGGGATATAAAATGGCACAAATAGTTGGAAAATGGTCTGCAGCTTTTTAAAAATTTAACATAAACCTACATATAACCCAGCCATTTCACTTTTAGGTATTTACTCAGGAGAAATGACAACATATGTCACAAAACATTTGTACATGGATGTTCACAGCAACTTGATTTGTAATATCTTAAATGTTCATCAATAGGTAAAGAGATGAGGGAGTAAGTGATCACATCTGTTAGGGTTTTATTGCGAATAGTGATTCCCTCAGATTAAGATTCCAGTAGACTCATCTGCACTTTGCAGTGCCCTGGCAATGTGGACTCGCTGGTGATCAGGCAATGAGCTGTAGCACTCTTGTATTTAGAGATGAAAAGCATTGAGGAGACAGAAAGATTACTTGTGTTGAAGTCTGTTCTCTAAATCTATCTTGCTGTAGAGATAGACATTTTCTCATCTGTACTAAATTTATCTTAAATTGCCATCTATTTTGATTAAGGAAGAAGTGGCACAGAAGCATTTATTAAAATGCAAAAAGAGCAGTAAAATATAACACAGAGACCTAGAAAATATGCTGCTGGTCTTATTGCAGTCATCTTTGTTGTCATTGCTGACAGAATTGCATAATAGCTCTGACTCGGTTGAAGCATCTTCCTGTCCTATACATTAAAATGTTGTGAGTTTGATTCCTGGTGAGGGCACATATGTAAGGTTGCTGTTTTGACTTCCATTTGCATAAATAGACTGGCCTCTGCTGAGCTTTTTAGAGCAAGCCTTCAACTTAAGAGTTACCCTGCCATTTTATTTTTCTTTTGTGATTAAACCATGCTGTAAGAGAAAAAGACAAACAGCATTCTTCACTCACCTCTGCCTTGCTTAACTCCACATCCTCTCCTGCTACAAAAACAAAAGACAGTTGTCCCTGGCAGGATAGCTTAGTTGGTTAGAGCATTGCCCCACATGCCAAGGTTGCCGGTTGCATCCCTGGTCAGTGTTCATATAAATATCAACCAATGAATGTATAAATAAGTAGAACAACAAATTGCTCTCTATTCATGCAAATGAATTCCATTTTAAAATCTAGAATTTGAAGTGGCACATTTATAAGTACTTAAGACATATTCAAAAAAAGACTATTTCTCTGTACCTTTATTTCAAATTAGTTAAAACCCATTGTTTTCTTTTATGTTTTTTGTTGGTGTCATTTGTAAAAATAACATAAATTAGAGAAAATTCATTATAAAGTTATAATAAACATAATTTTGAAATTTTTTGGTAGAATTTAAGTCTAGACTACTCATCTACATTTTTATTTCAGTTTCTGTAAAGCAGTCATAGAACAGAAAGCTAATTTTTAACAAATAATGGAAAATACAATTACCAAGCCTTTCGTACATTTCAAATAGCAGGCCCTGTGAAGATGCTGGAAAACACTGATGGACTTACTCTCTAGTGTACATTGGTTGGCATTTCTCAGTGATCCATCATTACATGTTTTAGCACTATCATGTTCTTTTCCAGTTCATTTACGTCACCATTGTAAAAACTTACCCTTCTCTCACCTGGCTTTCGTTGTTATGCTCCAGTTTATTAGATAAATTACCAAATTTTCCAGATTCTTATGAGGGTCTATAGAAGAAAAAAACAGATAAAATAGAAACTCCATGTGAAATTCTTGAATATGATGTAATCAGAACGATTTAGTGCCAACTTTTAGGAATTCAAAGCCAGGAGAAAGAGTAAAATAAATTGGGGGTGGTGGTGGAAATGACAGAAGAGAGAAGGGATTAGAACTGGGTGTTAAGAGTGGGAACTCTCAGTGGAAGTTCTATTATTGGAACATTCTACTCTTTATGTATAACTCTATGACCATGCAGTTGGCCCTTCCCTGACCAGTAGTAATGTATGTGTTCTTAATAAACCTTCATGGCTTCTTAGTTTTGTGTCACCCTCAGTCTTGAGACTGAGCCACTGGATACATTAATCTCAAGTCTTAAAGCTAAAGAGTTCATGTTATGTTACAGAAGAATAAAGAGCTAGAAAGGACACTTTTTATAATTCAGGGTCTCCTACCTGGGTTTTATGTGGCCACAGGATTTTCATCTGGTCTGCTCATTTCAGCACTGCCAGACCTTCCCAATCTCATTACCAGAGTGTTGGGGGGAAATGGAAATCTCCCAACCCAGAAAATCCTCTCCAGAAAAGCAGGAAAGAAAGATTTATTATTGGATACGCATTAAGACTGCAGTGAACATTACAGGCAGCCCACTGATAGATACCAGGCAGAAGGAAAGCTCAGCCTTTGGTGAAGCCAGACAGATATGATCTATTACAGATGTATTCTCAAGATGATGAAAATTGGTCCCGGGTAGCAGGACTGGGCCAGCACCATTGCTCTTACATCTCATTGAGCCTAAATTCTCCTGGTAGTTGTCCATCTGTGTTAGTTGTCTTTATCCAAAGGAAAAATTATTCTTTTCATATGTTCATGACAAGCAGGTGGTTGGTTGCAGAGCCAGGTGGCTGGGAGAGAGATGACCCTTCAGAAAAACATTCCTGAGTTGTAAAGCTGACAAGAGGCTTCTTTAGTTTAAAAAATAAAAATAAAAAATGCATACATCCAAAGATAGAGAAGGGTTTACAATTCCAATCTTTCTCTAGCCAAAGATCTAAGAAAACGGAGGATGGAAAAGGTCTCTCTTTTTTGGTATGAGAAAAATTTGAAAAATTTAAAAACCTTACAGTTTACTTATGTGCTGACCTAAGTCAGTAATGAAGAAATTATAAAGAGAAGCACGTTTAAGTTTACCAACATGGTACTTTTAGTAAAAGTTGTTTTCAGCTCTGCGTTGCATAGCTAGTGAAATACCTTGAGATGAAAAGGTTACCTGTCAGTCCCTGCCCCTGTGTTCTCAGTGGTTAGAGGCATCCCTTGGATCAAAGGGCTGTGGGTTCAATTCCTGGTCAAGGGCATGTACCTGGCTTGCAGGTTCAATCCCCAGTTGCATAAATAGACTGGCCTAGTTTGCAGAGCCCCCATTGAAGTGTGTGTGGGAAACAACCAATCAACATGTGTCTCTCACATCCATTGTTTCTCTCTCCCTTCCTCTCTCCCTCCCCGCCTCCCCCTTCATTCTCTAAAAATCAATGAAAAAAATACTGATGAACAAAACAAAAAGGTTACCTGCCGGATTTATGGAAAGTCCGGCAAGACAAAAAGAAATAATAACCAAGATATGGGAATATTATTATGGAGTGCTGTTTGTCATTCTTGTACTTACTGTGCAACATTTCTGATATCTCTCAGAGTCAGGATTCTAGACTAGAAACTGTGACTTTTAAATACTTGAAGATTCTCGAAGAACTGATACTCTTGCAAAGAAAAGGAAGAGAGTGTATGTTTGATAAGTTTTTACAGAGTAGTTTCTCGGGATGCCTTATATTCCATAACTACTTTTGATTCTTACATTTTTATATGATCTACTACCCTCTATAATACCAAGTGGAGGAACAATCCATCGCTATGATGTCCACTGACCACCAGGGGGCAGACGCTCAATGCGGGAGCTGCCCCCTGGTGGTCAGTGCGCTCCCACAGGGGGAGCGGTGTTGTGAACCTCTCCCGCCTCCGTGGCAGCGCTAAGGGTGTCCAACTGACGGACATCCCCCAAGGACTCCCAGACGGAGAGGGTACAGGCTGGGCTGAGGGACACCAAGTGCATGAATTTAGTGCACTGGGCCTCTAGTTTTATATAGCAGTTTCTCAGGCATTGGTGAAGACTATTTTTGCAAACTTGCATGAATTTAATAAAACGCAGTACATTTATGAATCTTGTATACTGTTCCCTTTTCTTCAAGTCCAGTAGTTATCTCTTAGGTTGCACGCAGAGAGTTGTTAGATATTAATTTGCAAGAGTAGCAACTTGACTCCAATAGAACCTATATCTAAAGTAAATGAGGCCCTAGCTGGTTTGGCTCAGTGGATAGAGCTTCATTCTGTGGACTGAAGGGTCCCAGGTTTGATTCCAGTTGGGCTGTGGGCTCAATCCCAAATAGGGGGCGTGCAGGAGGCAGCCAGTCAGTGATTCTCTCTCATCGTTGATGTTTCTCTCTCTCTCTCCCTCTCCCTTTCTCTGTAAAAATCAATAAAAATATACTTAAAAAATAAAAATAAAGTAAACGAGAACAAGGGACTCTTCCAATTTCAGGTGTGACTTGTCAGGCATCTTACAGATATCAGAAAAATGTAACTGCATGGTGGTTTCTTTTAAAATGGAATCATTTCTAGTTATAACACTTGTTATGAGGCATAATTTTCTGGATTCTGGATACTATTCATGGGGTACAAGTTGGAAATGGGAACATTTCTAACTTAATGCAATTCTTGACATAAATTCTGAAACATCTAACAGAGAAGACAAAGAATCTTCCTAAAACTTAATGATTAAGCTTGCCTGTGCTCCCAGTATTTTTCTGAATTTATGTCATAGTCATTTCATGAAATGAGCTCTGAAGAAAAATATGGTTTTTCTGCCAAAGATCTGCAAATTTGTTTAAAAAAAAAATCTTGCTTTTCTGTTTATATTTGCTTATTTTATATTGTAAAGTAGTAGAAATTAAATGGGTCTGTAAGGGTTGAATTTTTATGGGAGCTGAGGAATGCTGCTTTAGGTAGCTCTAAGCTCAGATTAATTATGAATCTCATGCAGAGATTGTCACTTGTCCTGTGGTGCTTTAATGCAGCACAAGAAGGAAGAATCTATGTCTTTGTTTTCAGAATATCAGTAACAGCTCTTTCACACAGTGCTGCTATTTGTTCAGTTAGCACATTTGAGTGCCTACCATGAGGGAGGAAGTTTTCTTGGCCCTATGGATGATGGATGATGCCTTAAAAAATATTCTAAGTACAGGAATAACCCAATTAATAATTAAACTCAAATCAATTATTTAGAACAGCCGTCATTCAGTCAGTATATACATGATGTGTTAAAGAACCAGAGCAGTAAATTAAAGAGACTATCTCATAGTTAAATAAATGCAGTGTTAAAGGCCTAATCTAAGGTGTAGGTACTGGGAATGGACTAGAAAGGAAAGAAAAATCTGAGACAGAGCCTTAGATTTAATTCCCTTATTCTAACATGTTCTGAAATAATTGTCTTAAATGAAGGAGTAGGTATCTGTGTCTCTCCCTTCCTCCCTCTCCCATCCTGTTAACACACCCAGACTTTACTGCACATCTCCATCAGTAATGGTAGAAGAGGGGATGTTAGCACAATTTCATGAGACACTAGATGTGGTATGTATGTCTGTGTTCAGTTTCTACAGGGACTTGAGTTTCTCTTAAAGAGGTATGTGATTTCTCTCACTTCTGAGAATTACTGCTTTAGAGTAAAACTTAAAGCCACGTATAGAGAGTAACAATACCTGCTACATAAAGTAGCTTTTTTTTTTAAGCATACTAAATGTTATGCGTTACCCATGAAACAAATGTTTTAATGTTTTTAGGTGGATTGCATTTTATATGTTCTTGGGTTTTGTTGTTCAGAGGCAGGGAAGTTTATATCTGATCCCAAAGAATCCTCCAGAAAGTGTTCTCCTTTTCCATGAATGGAATTTAGAGCTCAGTTCATGCATATATATGAAACCAAATTTGAAATGAAATGTACAGGTTCCTCAAACTCATAAAAATGATTCTGCTGTGGAAGCAGAATTAATCATAAGCATTTGGGAGAGGTGCACATAAAACAGACTGGTTTTATGTTCATATATATATATATATATATATATGACAGACTGGTTTTATGTTCATATATATATATGTATGCAGTGGTCTCTTCATTTTTTTATGGACTTTCCATAAAAAAAAGAAAGTTCATAAAAAAAGGAAGAGACCACTGCATACATATATATATGAACATATACTTAGTATAAGACTGTGAGGCAATAGCAGATTTAAACCCACCCACAGTTACCATGATCTGTGCTTCATGCTTTGAAAAAATAGTTTACCTTCAGTAGACCACAAAGGAAGAATAACAGCTGGTCTAATAATGTTTTCTTGTTCAGTACAGTTCCTAAGAGGAAGGATAAAGAAAAATCTGTTTGTGCTTGGCTGGTGTTGCTCAGTGGTTGAACATCAACCCATGAACTAGGAGGTCATGGTTTGATTCTTGGTCAGGGCACCTGCTGGGATTGCGGGTTCAATCCCAGTGGAGGGTATGTAGAAGGCAGCCAATTGATGATTCTCTCTCATCATTGATGTTTCTATCTCTCTCTCCTTTTCCCTTCCTCTCTCTGAAAATCAATAAAAACATATTTGAAAAAAGAAAAATTGGTTTGAGGTGTAACAAAGGAGTTTATGGTGTTACTGGGGTTTTTTAATGGTACAGTAAATTCTATAAGACGAGTATTAAATGTCTCCTTTTTGTTGTTCTCCAAAACAGTGTGAGTATTCCTATTGTTCTTCCAAAAAAGATTTGAGGCTGTCCCAGAGAATGTAGTTGGTGTAGTGTAAATGAATGTTCTTATATTTCTGTACAGAATCAGCTAGGTGTTTATTCACTTTTGATAATGTCTCTATTAAGTGGCTTTTCTTTGACTCCTCTCCCTACCCGCCTGCCTGTAATACCTCATTTCTACCTGTTAACTCTTCTGTTGCCTTTTGTAGGTTCCTTTAATGTAATCTATTTGCTATCTGATGTTTAAATTGTACGTTCAAGTGTTGGATGATTTTGGAATTTGTAAGCAAGATTAATTTTGAAAAATTCTTTGTAAGCCTAATTTTTCATCTATATCTTCTGATGCAATAGAATGGTTCGGTAAAAATAGTTGTCTTTCTTAATTGTCACCCCAGCAATATAAAAGGCTAAACCAACAATATTAATCTGAAATGAGAACTGAATGCTGTAGAAGTGTTGCCTATCAAATGAAATTTTAAAGTATCCTTTTGTCTAGAAAGCTTTAAAAAACAAAATCTGAGATTCACTATTTTTGTAGCTCAAAAGGAACCTTAGACATAATCTAATCTCACTCTTACACTTTATAGTTGAATGTGCAGGGCCCTAAGAAGTGCGACTTGCTTATGATCACATAGTTGATGAGCAATAGAAGCAGGCCCGTCTCTAAAATTGGCTGGTAGGCCAGTTTACTATATAGATAATTACCATTTACTGAATTGTGTGCCTGGATATGTCTTAACCATGAAGTAAGTAGAAGGGGGAACTTATACCACTGGATAGAAGGCTACATGGCTGATGAGAATAATTTGTGCCCAAGACATTTGCCATTGCAACCTCTGGGCCACAACTACACAGTTGTTCACTTTTTCATTCATCTGTCTCCTCAGTATGGTGAAAGCCCTCTTTTCTTCTCCTAAATTTGAATACAAATATCATTTAGACCAGTGGTCGCCAACCGGTGGTCCATGGACCACTGGTGGTCCGTGAGAGATTGATGACCGCTGATGTAGACCTAATATTTCCAAACGTAACTTCACAGTGGGAAGTAATGGTAGCCTGATCTTATATTTCAGCTCAGACAGCTATAACTGCACCAAAGATGTGGAAGAAACCAAAAGATCGGACCCGAACCACTGAAGAGGTGTTAGAAGCAGAATTGGAGGTAAGGGGCAGCAATAAGTCTCTTTAGCCTATCTTCAGAACAGTGGTACCATTTCCCAAGACAAGTTTATACCTCTTTCTTGATAATGTTTTTCAGGTAGAACTTGATATATCAAGCTCAATATCTTTTATCAATTATTTTTAAGTATACTTACAGAATTTGAAAAGATTTTCAGTAGCATGTCTCTCAAATACCTCTTCTAAAATGCCAAAAAAATAAGTTATTAATTTTTGGTTAACCCTTTTGTCCCTTTAATTGAATTTTCTCTTATATTAACCAGATGGAAAGACATAAAAATCCAATACATAAAAATGGAGCCCTGGCCAGTTTGGCTCAGTGGATAGAGCATCAGCCTGTGAACTGAAGGGTCCCAGGTTCGATTCTAATCAAGGGCACATGTCCGCTGTTGTACATTCAAGTGTTGGATGTACAGTACCCAGTTGGGTGCATGCAGGAGACAACCAATCAGTGATTCTCATCACTGATGTTCTCTCTCTCTCTCTCCCTTACTCTCTTAAATCAATAAAAATATAGTAAAAGAAAAGAAAAATGGAGATAGTTTTTTCATATACCCATTTATAATAACGATAAAAATCATCAGGAAGATTTTAGGGAAATTTATTTTGAGTCTGTCATCTTTTAACATCATCTCAGTAAGGTAACTTTTCACATGTGGTTGGTTTGTTTGAACTAGGTTACACCGATTTTGTAATAGCACATCAGGTCCAGATGATGTGAGGAAGAAACATGGGCAGATGTTAGTCCTAAGTAGTGCTCTAACAATTCATAGTCTGCAATTTCAATATTTTCAGTGCTGTGTTCTGCAGCTCATAAATAAAGAGTAAATGCCTTAGCTGGTTTTGGCTCAGTGGATACAGCATTGTCCCACACACTAAAGGGTCTCAGGTTCAATTCTGGTCAAGGGCAGCTACCTCCAAGGGCACAGACTTGGTTAAAGGCTTGATCCCCAGCCGCCTCCCTTCCCACAACAGGGCACTTTCGGGGCAACCAATTGACATGTATCTCTCACATCGATATTTCTATCTCTCTGTCTCTTCTCTTCCACTCTCTAAAAATCAGTGGAAAATTATCCTTGGGTGAGGATTAACAATAATAATAATAAATAAAAAATAAAGGAAGGGTAATATAAACTATCTCTTTTTTTTTCTTTTTGAACGCTTCTATTAAAATTTTGTTGAATTTTAACATGATAATATTATGTATAGAAATTATTTTAAAACCACTTTAAATACATTTGTTTTATAAGGTTTTTCTGTCTAGTTATAATTCTTACCCACTTCAAGCAGCTCACACAGTATCTTTTTGTTAATTCTCCCTGTCTGTCATTGCTCTTACATGATGCTCTATTGATGTCACAGTTAGTCCCATAGCAACCACAAAAATGTTTCATAGATGTGATTTTATTGTGGTTACTGGGATAAGAATTGGCAGTAACTTATAGTGATGCAAATAATTGTTGCACTTCTTGTGGCTGAACAAGAAAATGTTACTTTTATGGAGAATAAAATACCTTCCAGAGGCCGGACAATCATTCATATTTCCTTCAAACTGATTCCTCGTTAGATTCAGCTGTGGGCTTTTTCTGTTTGTTTTGTGTGGTGTTTTTTTGTGTGTGTTTTTTTAACTTTCTCTTATTATGCTTCATGTTTCTTTGGCTTATGGCTAGATTTCTAAGTATTACTGAATATTAAATGATTAGGCCACCATTCTATGCCTTCACATATTCACCTTCTTTAGGGAATGGGTCACATAGGAAATAGTTCAGGCTTTGTGGACTGCATGATCCCTGGCACACTTCCTCACTTCTGCTGTAACCCAGAAGCAGCCATAGACACGTGTAAATAAATCAGCGTGGCTGTATTTTAGCAAAACTTTATTAATGAACACTGAAATTTCATATAATATTCATGTGTCATAAAATATTATTCAGATTTTCTTAAACCATTATAAATGTCAAAATCACCCTTACCCGTGACACTATAGAAAAACAGGTGATGAGCCAGATGTGGCCCATGAGCCATATAATTTGCTAAAACCTGGTTTAGATTATTATTCTTCATACATGAGAACTATTTTGACTCATTTTAAACCAATCACTTCTTTCTTAACCTTATAGTTTACAAGTATAATAAAAAGGCTTTTTTCAGAAATCCCAGTCCCTTTCATAAAATGGAGCATTTATTAGAGTACTTTAGTACACACGGCTGTCATTGTCTTCATTTTCACTGGTCATCAAGCTCTCCTGAGGAAGGTTTTAGCCTTTTCAGGTATTGGCCTATTTTAGATTATAAACTGGATTGTTCATCATAAATATTTTATTAAATTATTTAAATTATAGCATGAAAGATGATTCCTCTTAAAAATTTTAGTCAAGGCATCTTAAAATTTAAAATTTTAGGATATTTCATCATTTGTTACGTACATTGTTGTCAATCTGATTCTTTAGCATTAAAAAAAACTCATGCATTAAGCAGGCAGTTTTTTCAACTAAATTCTTTAAACAAGTTCTTATAAAAAGTTCACTTCTGACCGTCCAACCAATAAGTTGCTTTCTTTTTTCAATCTGATTTTCTGAGTAAATAATTTCAGAACTCTTAGACATTTACAAATAAGTTGGATAGTGCTTCTTCCTGCTAAAAGAAAAAGAACCATTACAAATACTTAATGCATTGTTTTTGTGGGTTTCCTTGAAAAATATACCTTTTTTAACGTATTTTTATTGATTTCAGAGAGGAAATGAGAGGGAGAGAGGCAGATAGAAGCATCAGTGATGAGAGAGACTCATTGATTGGCTGCCTCCGGCATGCCCTGTAACTGGGGATCGAGTCCACAACCCAGGTATGTGCCCTTTACTGGAATTAAACCCAAAATCTTTCAGTCTGTAGGCCAACGCTCTGTCCACTGAGCCAAACCATCTAGGGTGGAAAATATACCTTTTTTTTTTTTTAAATATATTTTATTGATTTTGTACAGAGAGGAAGGGAAAGAAAGAGTTAGAAACATCGATGAGAGAGTCATCGATCAGCTGCCTCTTGCACACCCCCTACTTGGGATTTGCCCGCAACCAAGGTTACATACCCTTGACCGGAATCGAACCCTGGACCCTTCAGTCCCCAAGCCAACGCTCTATCCATTGAGCCAAACCGGTTTCAGTGGAAAATATATCTTTTAACAATGTGCCTCAGATAACTTAGAGATTCTGTGTTCTCTAAATTATGATTAGTTATTTATGCAATAACTTATACTGCTTTTTCCACTGAGAAGTTAATTTTCCAAGTAATACATTCTCCTTTAATATATAATAGATTATTCATAGTTTATTAATTTTAGGATGTTAATAATGGACATTGAAATTTGAATTTCATATAATATTCACATGTTATAAAATACTCTTCAGAATTTTTTTCAACCATTACAACCTATACCAAACCTCTACACAAAATGTTGTTCTTTAAAACAGAATTCTTTCACAGTACACTGCTGTTTAAGTAGTATGCTGTTGTTTAATAAGTTTTAGTACCATTTATATGCCACATTATTGAAGATATTCTTGAAGACCTCTACTTGAGGTTTGCAGCTCATTATGACATCATTTAGACTCTAGTAGAATATACAATAAGAAAGAGTGAGACTGCTAACTCATGATTCAAACTTGATAGATCTTGTTTGTCTCAAAGTTGAAAAGATTACCTATTTTCTGCCATGTTTTATAAAAATAAATCATTTCAGCCTTTATTTCTTTGGAATTTTTATGTTTGTCTTTCTTTTGAAGGCTACTATACTGTCTCCCCCCTGTTCGTGTAGTGAGAAAGTGTGTGTGTGTGTGTGTGTGTGTGTGTGTGTGTGTGTGTGAACTTAACTATTCCATTGTAGAAACAAGACCTAAAAACTATCCGTCTGCTTATCACATTTTTAAATTTAGTATATTTTCTCCATTATCTGATATTTGGTAGGAGAAATTTTACTAATAATACCTGCTATAATTACTGTAAAAAAAAAAAAAAAGTAGGATTTGTAACTCTTTGATTTTTTAATAAATGTAATTTTATAAATCAATTGGGGCAACCACTTTCTGGTGTATATGACATTCTTTTACACAACTTTCTGTTGAAGCAGTTAACAGAATGCTATTTTTTTGCTCTCCTTGTGCAAATTTATCACTTGGAATGCCTATTTCCTCTGAGCACTTTTTCAAAGGCTCATTTTCAGAGTGCTTACCCTTCATGAAAAGAAAGAGACAAAGTTCATGGAGCACTTTGCCTCAGGAGTTTTGATAGTTCTTATGGCCCTTGAGAAATCCATTTTTTGATAACTTAAAATGAAATAGTGAAAACTACTATGGTGAGTAACTCAATCCTATTTTGCTTTATAAAAATAGTCAGGATGCACCAGGACCCAGATTTCTTCCTAGGGGATACATTTCAAGCATGTTTCCAGACGTGATTTGAATAAGGTCACAGTCTCAGAGTATTCTAAGAATCAATAAACAAAATAGCTGAAACCGGTTTGGCTCAATGGATACAGCGTCGGCTTGCAGACTGAATGGTCGCGGGTTCGATTCTGTTCAAGGGCATGTACCTTGGTTGCGGGTACATCCCCAGTGGGGAGTGTGCAAGAAGCAACTGATCGGTGATTCTCTCTCATCGATGTTTCTAACTCTCTATCTCTCTCTCTTCCTCTCTGTAAAAACAATAAATTATATTTAAAAATAAAAATAAAATAAATAAAATGAATAGATTTTACCTAACAAATGGTATCCTTGTAAAATGAGAGATGATTAGTGTTGTGGGACTTAGTTACTTTAAACTATTCATTGGACTTTATTTTGCCACCAGAGGACAGCACAAAAAAATACCCTGCAATGTATTTGCTGAGCTGTAGTGGTAAGGGTAGGCATGTTTGATTTAGATTTCTGACTTGGACTGTTTCATGTCCTTCACGTGCCAAGGATTAACAGTTCTTTCCATTCTAATCTCTGGTACATTTAGATTTCATTAGTCATGTTAAAGCATCTCAGAGGCCATTTGAATTATCTGCACTATCCCAGGAGATGAAATGAGAAAAATGTCTTTAAGTAAACTTACCTTTCTAGTACCATATGCTGCACACAGACATCCTTATCTTGAGTGACATGTTTTCCTATACTTTTGAAGAGGTTTAGGTGTATTTGCACACAGTGAAAAAAGCATAACCTCTGTGTTCACTTATGCTTTAGCTTCCAGTTGAAGAGGAACTTTCAGGTGACAAAGTACTTGAAGCTGAGCAGGAGAAAATGAGCCAAGGGTTTCATCCTGAGAGAGATTCCTCAGACCTAAAAAAAGTGAAAGCTGTGGAAGAAAATGGAGAAGAAGCGGAGCCTATCCGTAATGGTGCTGAGAGCGTTTCTGAGGGGGAAGGAATAGATGCTAATTCAGGCTCCACTGATAGTTCTGGTGACGGGGGCACGTTCCCTTTTAAACCAGGTAAGTGTATCCTGTCTTCCTGTGTACATCTTTCCTTTTTCCCTTTATTCTACTGCAATATTAGAGAAATGTTGCCTCTTTCTAGTGAAATAGTGGATGGAAGGAAGAAGATTATCGTAGTGTAGTATTTAAAGAACAGGTCAGCAGGCACAAGTTAGTAATTAGCAAATCCAGAGAGTTCTCTGTTGATGGAAGTGATATCTGATGCCAGTGTTCTGCTTTTATGGAGGGGAGAAGGGAGGGAGTGCAGCTGGCAAAGAGAATCAGTCAGCGGTAGGCTGGTTGACTTCAACAAAGCACATTTAATTTTATTGTGAAAGGGATATTTCAGATATGACCATATCCCTTGAGAGTGTACTCATCATTTCACAAGGCTTGAACCCCAGTAATGAGTTCCAGTAATGAGTCAGGAGCAGTCTGATTGCATACCTGAGCAACTGCAGGCTGGGAAGTGCCCTGTGAAATATATGATAAACCTGAGAAAATCTTGCAGCTTTAGACATCATCAAATATATTAAACTTCTGTCCCAATACTATGTAACCATGATTGACTTTGAGGTTGTGGAGATATTTGGTGTGGTGGTGAATCGTGGTTCGTTTGATAGAAAATTTGGGGTAAGTTTTTTCTTAGTATGCCAAATCTGGAGTGACTTCTGCATTGATATAGGGTTTGAATGTAAGATATCAGACTTCAAAAATAATCTACACCAGTGTATTTCAAACTGATAGTTTAAACCCATTTAATAGGTTGTGAAGTTAAGTTATTAGTTAAAACCAACAATTTTTAAAAAGGAAAATTGAGCAGAAAATGTCACTGTGGCCCTGGTCAGGGGGCTCAGTTTGTTGAAGTGTCGTCCCACATACCAAACGGTTAAGGGTTTTAATACCAGTCAGGCGTATCCCTAGGTTGAGGGTTCAATCATTAGTTGGGGCAGTATAGGAGGCAGCTTATCAATCTCTCTCTCTTCCTCCTTCCTCTAAAGTTGGAAAAACATATCCATGGGTGAAGATTAAAGGGCAAGGGGGGAATGTCAGTACATTACATGTAGTAAGGGTAATATTGTTTCAGAAACTTATTTATGTTTGTTCTGAGTCATGAAGTCATTATATTTCTTGCTGTGAGTTGTAGTCAAAAATGTTTGAAAGTCACTGATCGATACTCTCTAAAAGTCAATTTAAAAATATTAAAACAAAAGAAGAAAAATTACTACTTGTTTTTTATTTAATAAAATTTTTTTAAAAATTAACTTTATATAATGAGAGTAAGGTTGTAAGTAAGGATAGCTTTAACGATAGTAATAGTAGAAAAGCAGTGTTAATATTAAAAGTATTAGCTGAGCCCTAACCTGTTTGGCTCAGTGGATAGAGTGTCGGCCTGCGGACTGAAGGGTTCCAGATTCATTTCCAGTCAAGGCCATGTACCTTGTTTACGGGCACATCCCCAGTAAGAGGTATGCAGGAGGCAGCTGATCGATGTTTCTCTCTCATCGATGTTTCTCTCTCATCGATGTTTCTGACTTTTTGTCCCTCTTCCTTCCTTTCTGTAAAAATTCAATAAAATATACTTTAAAATACATATTAGCTGAGAAGTGTTTAATATCATGATTTTTAGAGAAAGGTATGTGTTTCTCCAGTTTATTGACTCAGCCAGCAAGTACATTATTTTTTTCAGATTCAGCTGTAGTCAGGAATAAAAATTCTTTATCTAGCACCTTAAGCATTTCAGAATCTATTTTTTAATATATATATATTTTATTGATTTCAAAAAGGAAGGGAAAGAGATAGAGAGATAGGAACATCATAGATGAGAATCATTGATTGGCTCCCACCTGCACGTCCCCTACAGGGTAGGAGTGGTAGGGGAGGGATTGAGCGCGCAACCCGAGCATGTGCCCCACTGAGCCAAACCAACTAGGATCAGATTCTTTTTTTTTTTTTCTTTTAATATATTCTATTGATTTTTTACAGAGGAAGGAAGAGGGAGAGAGAGTTAGAAACATCGATGAGAGAGAAACATCGACCAGCTGTCTCCTGCACACCCCCTACCGGGGATGTGCCCGCAACCACTGTACATGCCCTTGACCGGAATCGAACCCGGGACCCTTCGGTCTGCAGACCGACGCTCTACCACTGAGCCAAACCGGTTTCGGCAAGGATCAGAATCTTAAATAAGTTATTTGTTACTCTGTTTTTGTGTCTTTTTACATTTTTTTCCCAGAATAACATATCCAAGTGAATAACTAAAGTATTCTTTTCCCAGAAACCAAGAATACTATTAAGTTCCTTATTTCTGAGTTGTTTATAGACATGGTAATAATATGAGGATGATTAAATGGCCCTGGCCAAAGGCTGCTTAATGTGTTTGTGAATGATTCCTATACCAACTTACTTCAACTTACTTTGCTATCCAGGGGAACCCAGAAGGAATAAAAGAACAAATAACAGTTTAAAATCTTTACATGGCATTTTCTGACTGCTCAATATTTCCTTTGATTTGTTTATGATGGGATAAAGTAAATGTTGGAATCGGATTTGTGCTTTTACTGGATATACATATAATGACCTCATAGACAGTTTGTTCTGCCTATTTTTCCAGAATCCTGGAAGCCTGCTGATACTGAAGGCAAGAAGCAGTATGACAGGGAGTTTTTGTTGGACTTCCAGTTCATGCCAGCCTGTATACAGAAACCGGAGGGCCTGCCTCCCATCTCTGATGTAGTTCTTGACAAGGTAAGCTGAGTACTCAGATAGCGATATATTTTTGGTGGGAACTCTTTTTGTTTGTGTGTATTTTATATTTTACTGATTTTTTTAGAGAGAGAAAGGAAGGGAGAGGGAGAGAGAAATACGGGTGTGAGAGGGGAACATCAGTCGGCTGCCTCCCACAGTGGGAAACACAGGCATATGTCCTTACGCAGGACTTGAACCAGCAAACTTTCTGTACACAGGTCAACGGCCAACCAGCTGACCGACACCAGCCAGGACAGGAATGGGTTTTTATTATTAGTGCAAATATGTGAAGTATGAGTGATTTTTAGGAATTGTAAGACTAAATGGTATTTCAATTAAAATGTATAATGAATGTTTAAGAATTAAATTTTTCCTAAATATTATTGAATTGTCAGATTTCTTACACTATAATAATAATGATAATAATGGGGTTTGACCCATATTTGAGTGATAAAGCTTTAAAAAATTGTAATTGTCTGCTTATTATAGCTATTTTTTTAGTGATGTAGTGAAAATTGTCGGTTGGGCTAATATAGCTAAAGTGAAAGTGATACCAGACTCTCCCCACTGTCCTGCAGTTTCAGTATGGAATTAGAATGGCATTGAGGGCAGGTCAAAAGTAAGGAAGGTAGATCAAACTTAAGTAGGAGTCAACATAATTCAAGTAATGTATATCTCAAAATTCCCCCAATAGATTCTTATAATAATTAGTCTAATCCTCTGCATATAAATAGGCATCCTTTATCTTCACATCTGACCTTAGTGGTGCATACAGGAAATTAGTACAGTCAGTGTTTATTTTGTATGTTTATTAAATTTAAAAGAGTGAAGTTAGATGTTTATCTGCCCAAGTATTCCTGTAAATCAGTGATAAGTCAGTGTTGGTAATGAAGCTTGAAATATTTTTGCTTTGAAGAGGAACTATTAATCCCTAATCAAAGTAGAGGGTAAATATCTTATAGATTGAGATCCTCCTCTTACTAAGATTTCTAACCCACATTGCTCAGTGGTGGTTAGAGCATCGGCCTGCACAAGGGAAGGTTGCGATTGGATTCCCAGTCAAGGGCGGCACATACCTGGGGTGCTGGAGGCAACCAGTCAGAGCCTGTCTGTCTGTCTCTCTCGCTCTCCCCTTTTCTCCCCCTTTTTTCTACCCTCGCCCACCCCTCCCTCTCTCTCCTTTTCCTCCCTCTCTTTTCTACCCTCACCCACCCCTCCCTCTCTCTCCTTTTCCTCCACCTTCTCTTCTATTTTCTGAAAAGCCAGTGGAAAAAATATCTTCACTCCTCAGGTGAAGATTAAAAAAGACAGAGAGGTTTCTAGTAGCTGCTTATCCAGACCTTATTTGTGTTATTTTACTCCGTTAGTAACAGGTCTTCTTATTTCTGTTGCTATCTAAGTCTTTTCTCTTTGGTACTTATGTGAGGACAGTTGCGTGATTGATTGGCAGTGCTAATTTAAGGCTACTTCAGAGGGTAATTGTTATATCCACTGAATTAAATTATTCTATTAGAAAATATTCCTTCTTGTCTTCCTACCTTAACTGTTTCTGACCTTGGCTCATCTTTTGTTGATTTCTCGCTGAGCTACTTAGCTTCTATGCTATCCTTCGTATTCTATGCCTACACAAAACCAGGTAACTTAGATTGGCATGACAGAGTGAGATTTTAAATGTTATCATATGTGAAACAATCTGTTTTTGACACTTATTATCCACTCAGAATACATGCTGTTCTAGTCATAAGTCAGCAACATCAAAACCAAAATAAAAAAGATCAATAGCAGTATTCTCATAGGTAGATTTGTGTGACGTCCTGAGTATGCTGGGGGAAAACCCTAAAATTTGACCCTCGTTATAGGATCTCAAAATAGTTTGTCTTGTGTCATTCTACTGGTCTTGACTAGTTAAATGGTTATGTCTAGCCTCGTTTGGAAATTAGGCCTGTTCAGTCCAGGGCATCAGAAAACCACTGTTGACTGAGGGCTTTAGGGCTAGCCCAGAGAAGCTGTCCAGGTTTAGACTGGCCTTTCCCTGGTTAAGGATGCCGGTGGTCACCATTCCAGCTGACATAACTCTTCAGTCTTAAGCTTTTATCTGGTGGTAGCAGATGCTTTTGAACTTGTGTTAATCTTTCCTTTGCTTCTTCATACAGATCAACCAGCCCAAATTGCGAACTATAGATCCTCGGGTTTTGCCTCGAGGACCAGACTTCACTCCAGCCTTCGCAGATTTTGGAAGGCAGAGCCCTGGTGGAAGAGGTGTATCTGTAAGTGCAAGTTCCCTACAACCCAGTTAGAAACTGTCAAAGACTTCATGGCATCTTGTCTAAAGCCGAGAGAGCGGCTTTTATCCATTGGTTCCTTTAAACAGGAAGAAGAGTAGAAGAGGTGAAGACTATTCTTTCCAAACTAATATTAAAGTAAATAAAGAATACACTTGAGTTGTTTTTACTTGAAAGGAGCTGGTCTACATTAATTTGTTATGTATTTGTATATATATTTCACCCCCAAGTTGAAATGACCTGCAAATTGGTTAAAAAATACAGCCAACCTTGAGTATGATTCCTATTTTGTTCTGAGGTGTCCTGATGTAGTAGAGATCTCTGATGACTTTCAGCTAATGGTCATTCTTTGTCCTTGTTTCTACAGATTTGCAAAGTGCAGAGCAGGCATGGATTGCCAATTCTGGAACAGAGCAAAGCCCCAACTTGCACTCCACTGGCGATGTCGCACCCACCCTTGAAGAGCCTGCCTCTAGGGGTGCGCTGAATCCTTGTTTTTGTTTTGGTTTTTTTTTTTTAACAATAGCTTATGATGTTATAATATTTTATGTTTTGATTTCTCACTTACTATAGCTCTTGAAGTGAAAATACGAACCAATGACACACACAAAAGAGCGCAGTGTTAGTCAACTGCAGATTGTCTTTACACCCCCTAGTGGCAGGCTCTTCAGCGGTGGAAGTGGCATCACCAATGGAGTTATGCTGGGGCACTGCCCTGTGCAGGGTTGGCAGGCTCAGCCTGCTCCATGCTTTGTAGACTTGCAGAAAGCATGGGGGAAAGTTGCCAATGATGTGAATGCCTCTTTTTCCCAAGTTGGAATGGCTTGAGAGCACTTTACGTCCTGGAGATGCTTAGCGACTGGTGGTACCTTTGCAGATCACCCTGTTTTAAGACTATTTTATGTTTGTAAAAATATTTTTATGTAAAGTGACACTTTTTATTTCCCCATCACTTTTTTATTTCTGTAATGGCAACTTTTGAAACCTGCTTGGAAATAAGACTACACCGTCTGAAAACAAATGTCACTTTGTAGGCATTTGGATTATTTGTTTGCCAGCAGCCTGTTGAAAATATTTAAGTGCATACACTGTGATGGAGGCTTTGTAAAAACAGAAAATCTCCTTAATTTAAAGCATATTATTTATATGTAAAAACCTCTGTGTGTATAATACTCTGTCCTCACACAGGTTTGAAATTTAACCTGTATATTCTCTTAAATGCTAAGATAAAATTTTTATAGAATTTTAATTGCCTCATCAGAAAGTCTTAGAAAGCAGCTTTCTTTTCTAGAAACAAGATTATACTTTATTTTTCAGCATTATTTTCCTTTTTGGTGTTTTAAATTTGTGTTTCTGTCAGTGTTTGTTTTTGTTTTGATTTATATCTCTGCTTTTCAGACATTTGAAATAATGTTGATGTCATTTTTATTAATCTCTGGTTAACAGCATCTGTAGTTGTCATATTGCTCAATTTTGTTCATATGTTACTTGCAAAAGGTATTGCCATATCTCTTCTAGTGTACACTGTCACTTTTCATTATCAAGTTGCTACTGTCTGCTAATTAATTAGGTATAACAAAAAGGAAATATTGAGAATAAGCTATATCTCTTTTATAATAACATATTGAAATTAGAAAATGAATTTTAAAAGTAATCATCACAATGTATGTTTGCTCATTAATCTATATGCCTACATATATCAGGTAAATGAGTTATTCGGTGCATACATAGTAATATGACTGGAAATGAGCCATCATCAAGAATTTATAGTGTCTTCAAAAAGGTCAGCTTCAGTTGTTTAATTCACTTCTTTAAATAGCTCTGTCATCCAGCACAAGCTAATTTTAAAGTAAAATTGCAATCTGTTGCTTTTTTAAATTATTGATTTCAGAGAGGAAGGGAGAGGAAGAGAAATAGAAACATCAGTGATGAGATGGAATCAGTGATCTACTGCCTCCTGCACACCCCACACTGGGGATCGAAGCCACAAGGTGGACATGTGCCCTTACCAGGAATTAACTGTGATGCTCAACTACTGAGCCATGCCAGATAGGCGCCAAGATCCTTTTAAGCCGAAACTGGTTTGGGATAGGGCCGACGCCTGCGGACTGAAAGGTCCTGGGTTCGATTCCGGTCAAGGGCATGTACCTTGGTTGCGGGCATATCCCCAGTGGGGGTGTGTGCAAGAAGCAGCTGGTCGATGTATCTCTCTCATCGACATTTCTAACTCTCTATCCCTCTCAATTCCTCTCTGTGTAAAAATTAATAAAATATATATATTTTTAAAAAGATCCTTTTAAAAGTCAAATTACTTGGCAGTTGTGGTATTTTAATAGAAACCTGTTGGCAGACATCACAGAGTATCTCAAAAGAAATCTGTTTGCTTTAAGGCAGGTAATTTTTCTTCCACATCTCCCATAGCTAACAAATATTCTCCATTTAATTTTTCCAGCTTCCTTTGATAATACTGGCTTAGTTACAGATGGGAATTTCATAGGCTATTATATCTAATATATAAAGGAACAATCAATAATGCTATTTGGAAAAACAACAGCCTTATTCTTCATAGTTTATGGTTCCATACCTCTAGTTATTTTGCCAGCTTCCAAATTGAATTATAAATTATTACTATCCCAAAATCTTAATATCTGCTATGTATGCTTCATAGTATGGTTTAAATATCTATAACTCTTAGTATAAACTTTTCTGCAACAGTCTTGTTCCTAAATATTTTTATTGCATAGCAGTTGTTTTAATATGTCAGGTGCAGTTACATACAATTTTCCAACACAATTGTTTTTAAAAAAAATGTTTTTATTGATTTCGAGAGAGAGAGAGAGAGAGAGAGAGAGACATACATACATCATGGATTAGCTGCCTCCTGCATGCCCCCCACCAGGGATTGAGCCCACAACCTGGGCATGTGTCTGACTGGGAATTGAACCAGTGACCTCTTGGTTCATGGGTTGAAGTTCAACCATTGAGCCCTTTTGTTGGACAGTAAATTGCATATCAATTGAAAGCACCCAGGTGCTTTTAAAAATCAAATTACTTGGCGGCTGTGGTATTTTAATAGTAATCTGTTGGCAGGTATCACATAGTATCTCAAAAGAAATGTATTAAGCAAGGGTCTATAGATCTAGACTAGAAATTTGTCATCATATTCATTTCAACTAACTTTGAGATTAGCTGAGTTATTATAAAAATTTTAAGAACAAGGTTTTCCTGAGCTTGGATCATGCTTTCCTCTCTTCTTAAAAGAACATTTGATTGTCTCTCTTTAAAAATTGCTAGGATGAATATTGGTCTTATTATCTTGGGTTATCCAGGCAAGCAGAGATATTTCAGATTATGGTCTGTGAATGATATAAAAGCAATATATTAAATTTGAAATGGATGTAATTTCTTATTTAATATATTTTTAAAATATATATCAGAGTGGGTAAAAATTTAAACTTTCCACTCACCTGAAAAAAAAATGTGGCTTACTAGTTAATCAACCCCAAATTTTGGCTCTTCCTTTTAGTTGTAACATTTATGGACACTGAGTACATTACACCTTAAAGTTCCTTTTCTAGCTATTAATCATGATTGTCTTTCAATCAAGAAGACCAGGCTTTATTTCTCTCTGTACACTTCAAAATTCTTAGCAATGGATCCTAGATTTTGTTTGCCTTTTATAAGTAGGTATTCATTATATATAGTGCAACTTCTGAAGGATACTGAACATTTGACAATTTGTATTAAATTGTCACACCAAAAGGACATAAAATTTATTTTTTTATTGATTTCAGAGAGGAAGGGAAAGAGAGAGAGAGATAAAAACATCAGTGATGAAAGAGAATCATTGATTGGCTGCCTCCTATACACCCTCTACTGGGGATTGAGCCCACAACCTGGGCTTGTGCCTGACCAGGAATCAAACCTTGATCTTGTTTATAAGTTAGGTCCCTGCTCAGCTACTGAGCCACACTGATCTGGCAGGACATGAAATGTTTAAAGGTAATTACACCAATTTACATTTTTTTAAAGTTCTTTTTGTTCTTTGATATTGATGATGATACCTAGTTTTTAAGCTGCTTTTACATTCCATGATGATCATAACTTTTGTAGGTAGGACAAGCATTTAATATATTGAAAGCTTAAGTTCAACACAGTTTAGAGACTTGCTCACAGTAACTTAACTCATAAGTGACAAAATTAGACTCGAGTCCACAGTTGTTTTTGGTCTCTAATCTGCCGCTTTTCTCCACTGCACCAGAGTCCTGCCAGGCACTGATGTTCCGGACAGTGAATTCATTCCCAGCGTGTAGACAGGAGGAAATTAGAGAGTAATTAATTAAGCATGTGAAGCATTTATAAGTATAATAAATTTGTTTAAGAACTTAATACAGTTGGATAAATATTTGTGAACAGTATATTAATTATATCCAGAGATAGAAATACAATTTTAACATTTTTCTTGGGCACTTGTCATGGGTTTTAATTTTAACTTTTTTTTTTATCCTGGACTAACAACTTATAACTATTATCTTTTCAAAACATTTTTTTTCTTTGAAACATTTTTGTTACTTATTTAGTAATATAGCTAATACCTCTATGCGGTTCCTTTGAAATTCACATCTGTGTTAAGTAAAGAGATGTGGCATAACTTACTTTCTAGATTCAAATCCCAAGGCATATTTATTAATGCTTACAGTATTTTTTTTAGAAATGAACAGTTTCTGTCTTTATCTAAACATGATTAAAATTATATCTCTAAACCATGCTCTTTCATGATTTTTATATAATAACATTTCATTTCACCCAGCAGACCTTGTCCTTGACAAATTTTTATGAGTAAATGCATGGATTAAATTAAATGACTTGTGATGTGATAGTAAATTTGAATTTTATCCAAGCATTGAAAAAGAGATTAACCCTAGTGAATTAACACTAGAATATAACCTAAATTATAAAAACCATACAGTATGTGGTTTACTTGCATTTTCTTAATAGAACTGTTTTGTCTGGACTATCATATCAAAGTTCCCATAATAAATAATTGTTAGAGTAGTACTATCTGGTTTAGCAGCCATTTCCTGTCAATTTTTTAATCTGAAGATCTTCTTTAGTTATCTTTAGTATACCATGCCAGTTACCTCTGGATTTATCTGACCTTTTTTTTTTTTTTTTTTTTTTTATGTTTACCAAATAGTTTGAGATCATATCATTAGTACTAAGTTGTTGGCTGGATATATTTGACAAATTGGCATATATTGCCTAGAAATTCTAACTTTTCATCCTGATACTTTTTTTACCCCCCCAGAGGGAAGGGAGAGGGAGCAAGAGATAGAAACATCATTGATGAGAGAGAATCATTGTTCAGTTGCCTCCTGCACACTCCTCACTGGGGATTGAACCTACAACCCGGACATGTGCCCTGACTAGGAATCAAACCTTGACCTCCTGGTTCCCAGATCAATGCTCATCGACTCAGTCATGCCAGCAGGATCTGATACATTCTTGATACTGCCATTTCTAATTAGGGCAAATGGTGAAATATAAGAGTAATTCTGAGAATGAGTGAATGTGTAAAGGATTTTAAGCTTCTCAGTTTAGGCCTCAAACCATGCCTCTCTTAGAAACTGTCTTTTTATAGAAAGCATGACATTTAAGTTTCTACTTCCTTTCTTGAAGCTTTATATGAATTCAAAAAGGCAGTATTGAGTATTAAGTGAGATATGATTCTTATCTACATGTGCTATGTGAAGCTGTCTTTCTTCCCTCTTGAAATCTAATGGCAATATTTACTCAACATTTAGAGAATGCTATATTAGAAAATGTAAAGATCTGGTAGCATATGTACAATAGATCTGGTAGGAGCATAGCTTACTATCAACCCAAATATTTAATGTTGCAAAATTATTTCCAAGCATTTGATGTAGCAACTCTTGTAAATATTTTAATACACAGAATGCAACTTTTAACCTACTTCATTATCTTGCAGTAACAATTCTTAATGACCAGTATGACATATATAATCTATATTGTTAAAAGTATTACATATGTCAGTATATGTTGGTTTTAACTTAATGACTATAGTGAGACTCTAGCAGGAACAAAGAAAGGGAAACATTTTTTTTAGGGAGCAATTTTAGTTTGATTTTATTAATGATATAAGAAATAATTACTTTAGCCGAAACAAGTTTGGCTCAATGGATAGAGCATCGGCTTAGGGACTGAAGGGTCCCGGGTTCGATTCCGGTCAAGGGCATGTACCTTGGTTGCAGGCATATTCCCAGTAGGGGGTGTGCAAGAGGCAGCTGATCGATGACTCTCTCTCTCATCGATGTTTCTAACTCTGTATCTCTCTCCCTTCCTCTCTGTACAAAATCAATAAAATATATTTTAAAATTTTTTTTAAAAAAGAAATAATTACTTCAATAATTCTGGCCCAGCAAATTTAGAGGGGATCCATTAACATATGCAGTGAAGTTGGGAGTCTTTGCTATAGAGAATTTCATGATAAGGTTGTATTTGCATTTCACACCCAGTTTTTGAAGCAGATTTGTAACTGATTATATCTACATGTGAATTTTTATAGTTATTCAAAGTGACCAGTTCCAAGTCACAACTAATAAAAAATAGAGCTTCCGTTAAGGGTAATCTTTTAGGTAATCTTCCAGCTTAAGGGTAAGCTGTTGTGAGGAACAACAGCTTTATCAAATATAATTTTACTTCACTTTATTTCATTTAGGACTTCAGGATCTAGAATAGTAGTGGTGGAGAACATCACATTGATGCTGTTGTAAGCCCTCCTCTCCCTGACCCCTCTCCCCCCAAGAAAAAGACCACATCTAAATTGAGTGCCTAATACTCACCTTTCCATCTAGAAGGGTTCGGTTTGAGCAGCAGGCTTGACTTGAGCAGCACAGCAGAGGCAGTACATTGTAAGTACTCTGTGTCGATATAATAAAGACTGTTCTTGTCCTAGTTATTAAATGTTGGACCACGGAGATCTCAGCCTGGCCAGAGAAGAGAGCCCAGGAAGATCATCACGGTCCCTGTGAAGGAAGACGTGCACCTGAAAAAGGCCGAGAACGCCTGGAAGCCCAGTCAAAAGCGAGACAGCCAAGCCGAGGATCCCGAGAACATTAAAACCCAGGTGAGACAGAAGCACATGCCACCGTTGCTTTGGAATTAGAATAATATTGTTTTAGCTTGTCATCTTGCCCTATTAACATATTTAGAGATCTTGGTTAAAGATCTTTCTATAAATTTTTTTTTTATTGTAAGATAAGCATTATTCTAAAAGCCTTTTGGCTACAACCGTTTTCTCTTGTAATTGCTTTGTGTGTGCTTTTCAAAACAGACACTGTATCTCAAGGGTTCATCAATCATATAATTCTATCATTCAGGCCTAGATCAATATTTGCTTTTATTGAAAATGTGTTTTTAGATTCTTGGTGTTTACTCTGTACTAGTCTATCTTGTTTAATAAATTTTTTTAATCTTCTTTTCACACGTTCATTTCTAATAAGTTAATATTAAGAAACCCATCTTGTTTTAAAGTCTTTTGGAATAAAATTGAATTATTTGTATTTTTCTGTGCATATGTTGTCATGAGAACTCCTTAGAGTAAATTGAAGAATTCCTGTAATCCACTCAAATTTGTTTATATGCCAAATAACATAAAGCCTGGTCCAT
The DNA here is from genome assembly GCA_963693515.1 of Pipistrellus nathusii. Lineage (NCBI taxonomy): Eukaryota > Metazoa > Chordata > Mammalia > Chiroptera > Vespertilionidae > Pipistrellus > Pipistrellus nathusii. The sequence continues at coordinate 11,298,238 of OY882859.1, read as the reverse complement.
CTCCTGCTGTATGCACAGGGCAAGTTCCTGTCCCTGGACTCCCTCTACTATCTCGGTACCAAAACTAGAGTTTTGAACTTTACATTTGTACCAGATCCAGGCATCCAATAGTGACTCTTTGGTCTCTTGATTCCTTATATACCTTTCCTCTCATCACCAACAGTCTAGTATAGCAGTCAAAAGTCCCATCTTTGGAGACAGAAGCAAGTTCTGTTAGGCTAGTCTTAATTTCAACTGTGAAATGGAGATAACAACATTACCTACCTTATAGGGCCATTGTGAAGATTAAATGAAGTAATATAAAGAACTTAGCATAGCTGAAACTGGTTTGGCTCAGTGGATAGAGCGTCGGTCTGCAGTCTGAAAGGTCCCAGGTTTGATTCCGGACAAGGGCATGTACATTGGTTGCGGGCACATCCCCGATAGGGGTTGTGCAGGAGGCAGCTGGTCGATGTTTCTCTCTCATTGATGTTTCTAGCTCTCTATCCCTCTCCCTTCCTCTCTGTATAAAATCAATAAAAAACATTAAAAACAAAAAACAAAAAAAGAACTTAGCATAGTTTCTGAAGCTCAGCTAGGTACTTAGTGTATTGATGTTCCTGGGATCAGAGATGTGCCTTTTAAATCTTGATTTTGATTCAACACCAACAGAAAACCTCATACACAGTAGGTACTCAGTAAATACTTGTTAATAAAATAAACTAATCAAAAAGTTTTTCAGAGAAAGTGAGGGTTAAGATGAACTGATTCATCACAAAGCCATGCAGTCATCCCTATTTGGCTGCTTGCCTCTGATCATCTTTCCAGTGATTGCCCCAGACATTTGTCGCTTAAATATATGCATCCTTTTTCAGATTCACTGACATAACTACCTAACCTCCCCTCCATTTCTTCTCAACAGTTTTTTTTAATACCTTCTATATCCCTCCCTCACACATCCCTCCCTTGTGAAATGCTTAATGATATGGAACCTACATCACTTACAAAAGATAGGTAAAATTCCTGCTGGATCTTCAGTATTGAAGATGTTTTGTTTTAGTATTTAATGCACTCATATTACTGCCTTACTTTGTTTGATTCTTCAAGCTGATGAAGGAGGGAATATATATTGTCTCTTTTTTTCAAATGAGGAAAAATGAAGTTTTGAGAGGTTGTTACCCAGTGTTGGGATTACTGAATAGTTGATTTGTCATGACTTGTAATCTGCCTTCCTTTACTGTGTTAAAGTTCTCCCCATTATTAATTTTTATTTCAGAAACAGCATAGTTATCATTAGGTATCATTAATTAGTTTTCTTTAGTGAATAAGTAAATTCATTAGAGAATAAGTAGACTTTATCTTTAGGACCAATAGAGCCTTATTTTTTTTGACAAATCCTATATAATAAAAGCTTAATATGCAAATCAACTAAATGGCAGAATGACAGTCGCTAAGACACATACTGACCACCGGGGGAAGATGCTCAAGGCAGTCCTGCAGGCCCAGGACAGCCATGGGAGTGCCAGTGGGCCTCCTCAACCCCCATCACCCCACTGATTGCCCCGCAGATAGTCACTGATCACCGGCCAGGCCTACAGACCCTACCTATGCACTAATTTCATGCATTGGGCCTCTAGTTTTCTAAATAAGGAGCATCTTTGCTTCATTCCCTCTCTTTTGTAGAATTTTTGTTGTTCTTCTTGGCATATGTATACCCCATGTTAAACTGATGGCTCTGCTAATTGTTATTCCGTGTCTTTTTTGTTAAAACAGTGGTTTTATCATTGCCTTCACTTTCAGAAAACTCATTCCTACCACTATACCATTTGCAGTACCATTTGTTGAAAAGACTATTTGTTCTTGATTGAATTTCCTTTGCACCTTTATTGAAAATTAAATCAATTCATTATATGTGTATGAATCTATTTCTAGACTTTTCATTCTGTTCCAATAATCTTTGTGTCTTTCCTCTGGCCAATACTATACTGTTTTTGCATATTAGGTTTATGTACTAAGTATAGAAATCAGGTTGTCTGAATCCTTGAACTTTATATTTTTCCAAATTGTTTAGGGTATTCTCCTTATTTTTGTCTTTCCATATAAATTGTCATCAGCTTCTTGATTTCTACAAAAACAACAACATAGCACAACTCTACTAGGAATTTCAAACTGATTGTATTAAATCTGTAAGTTACTTTGGAGAAAACTGACAACTATAGTGAGTCTTCTTATATACATGAACATGATCTAATATACATGAATAGATCTCCAATTACAGCGAGTCTTCATTTCTCGTGGTCTCCTATCGCAAACAGTTCAGTTCTGGACTAAGTTGTTTACAGAAAAAGTCTTTTTTGTCAAATCAAACTTCAGTGTTCAAACTGATTATCCTTTCAAGCTGATACCTCAGCATGACAAAAAGCATCTCTCAGGCAACAAAGGAGAGAATGCTTTTGTTGGCGATATCAACAATCGACACTTAGCAAATTTTAAAACATAAAAAGGCCTTTAAGAATTGGCCAAGGGATTGAAAAAAAAAAATGATCACAGACAGTTGAAGAGGCAGAAAATCTATTGTTGATTTGAATAAAAGAAAAGCAATTAGCCAGTAACAGCCATTTCTGAGACAGTGATATATGAACAAGCAAAGATGCTATATGCTGACCTGAAAGACATCTCTGGACCGAATGCTAAAAGTGATGCATTTAAGGCTAGTAGGGGATAGTTCAGTACAATTAAGAAAAAAAGTGTTTAAACAGTACATTAGACATACTGTATATAAGGTGTGTGTTATTTATAAGAAAGGGAATATTTTGGGGATCTGGAATGGATTAATTCAATTTGCATTATTTGTAATGGGGGAAAAAGATTAGTTTTCTAACAAATTGCTTCTCAAACAGGCTTTCAGAATGAATTAAGTTTGAAAACTGTGGTTCCACTGTACTTATGTCCTTTTGGTTTCTTTCATCAGCAATCTCTAGTTTTTATCATATAGTTTCTATGGATATTTTGTTAGATTGTTAGTTAAATTTTTAATGATATTTGATGTTGTTATAAATGGTGCTTTTTAAAAATGTAATTTCTAGTTTGTTGCTAATATATAGAAGTATAATTGATATTTATGTTGTATTCTACAACCTTCCTAGACTCATTAATACTAGTATCTCTTTTTGTAGACAATCATACCAATTCTGAAGAGAGAGTTTTACTTCTTCCTTTACAATTTGTGTAGGTTGTAGTTCTCTTCTTTTCTTTGTTGCACTACCTAGGACTTTCAGTATGATTTTGAATAGGGATTATGAGAATGGACATTTTTGTCTTGTTCTCAATGTTAGTGGGAAAGCATTCATTTTTTTCACCATTAAGTAAGGTTATAGATGCCTTTTTTTTTTTTTCTAGTTAAGGAAGTTCCCTTCTATTTTTATTTTGATGACAGTTTCTATATCATTATTTTAAAAATCTCCACCCTAGTATTCTATATTATCCTATCTAATAAAAGGATAATATGCAAATTAACCATCACTCCATCATAAATATGCCAGTGCCCAGTCCTCTCAGCCCCGCCAGAGTCTCCCAGTTGGGGGGGGAAGCGCTGAAAGTGGGCAGCATGAGTGGCCTAGTGGAATGCTTGCTTTGTTGCCATGGCGACGAGGTAAGCATTCCGTACCCAGCCAGGGATGGGCCTCTGGGCCACGGAGAGCCTCTGATCAGCAGGCGCAGAATGGCCAGGCCCCACAAAGAGCTACTGGCGCACAGATTCATGCACTATTAATTTATATTATATCATAATTTAGACAAATCCCTATTTTAGGACATTTTTTACTTACTATACAGGGTATTGGTAAATTATTTTGGCTAAAATCTTTTTTTTAACCTATCTTTAAGGATGAATGTATTTCTAAAAGTATAATTATTTGTTCAAAAGGGCATATCACAGTTTTTAAACTTTCAGCACACATTGACAAATTGCCCTTAGAAATGTAACAGATGATACTCCCACCAGTGAAATGTGAATATACCATATTAATTCCTAGAATTCTCATCAGTAGTGAAAATGATGTACGATTTTTTTACTGTTTATTAAAATAGGTAGGTTTAATTTTTACAATGCTTGCACAATCCTTGTCCATAATTTGGGAAGTTGAATTTACTTATTTATAAACAATATTAATTCTTATATTATAGATAGCATCATATTGTCACAGTTATTATAATGCTTTTTCTGTGTGTGATCCTTCTAGGAACTGTTTAGAAAAGTTCGAAGTATCTTAAATAAATTGACACCACAGATGTTCAACCAACTGATGAAGCAGGTGTCAGCACTTACTGTTGACACAGAGGAGCGGCTGAAAGGAGTCATTGACCTGGTCTTTGAGAAAGCTATTGATGAACCCAGCTTCTCTGTGGCTTACGCAAACATGTGTCGATGTCTAGTAACGGTAAGAAGAGAGGAAGGAGTAAAACCAGAAACCTTCAAGAGGTATATTCTCCCCTCACTACACATTCTTCCCAGAAGTGTTATTGGGGCAACGTAAAGGGGAGAATATATTTTTAGCACTTACTACTATAATATCCAATTGTATAAAAAGAATCTTTAGTAAAATGTATACTCACCTCTGGAGGGGATATGGAGACTAGAGTGATATAGACACATGTGTTCGCATCCAATATGAGGAAGATTGACTATGATTTAAATTAGTAATGTGAAATTCTAGTTATGAGCAAGCAATTTTTCCTGGGGTATCATTTTATAGAAAGACAGCAAATGCTTTCATTCACATTTATTAAAATTCAAAATTGAAAAAATTGTTGGTTCTAATTCTAGCCTCAGTGAAAATGATAGGATAACTGTAGTCATAAATGGTTCAAAACTGATCATTTCATCTCTCAGAAACTTTTAGATTTTTTTCTCTTTACATTGTTCACAGCCATTTAATCTTCACAGCCTGTCAAATCTAGGGCAAGACAAAATGGGAGACCAAAGAGCTTCTGGTTAGTGTTCATTGTCCTCAATTCTGCGGTCATAAGTCTGCCATGTACCGTCTGTGTTTTCTCTGTTACTAAGGTACTTGTGTCAGAAATGTTTGTCCTTTAACATTTGGGGTTTTTTTTCTTAATTATCACAACTCATTGTCATAATGCCTTGCCGTGAAAGTGCAAAATTCTGTCATTCTACCAGTATTTTTAAGTACCTGTGTCAAAGGTAGGTAAGTCTGTTGGTACTTTGAAAAGTTGCATTTTCTATATTAGAGAAACTCAAAATCTATATGGAAAAAACAGACAGCATTAACAAAAAAAAAATCACTTATAAGGTATTCTATGATATTGCAGAATATTAATACCTAAATGGATGGTTTAGATCAGCGATTTTCAACCTTTTTCATCTCATGGCACACATAAACCAATTACTAAAATTCCGTGGCACACCAAAAAATACATTATAATGTTTGCCAATCTGACAAAATTATAGGTATAATTTTGATTTATTCACATTGTATGGCTATTTTTTGTGTTGGCCATTGTCATTGTATTATATGACAATCTAAGGGATAAAAGGTTTACCAAATAGTCACTTATTGCATGTTTTAAAAAATTTTAGTGGCACACAGGTTGAAAATCGATGATTTATATTTCAAAATCAAATCACTATCTGGATGGGAGAGTGACAAACTTTTATGAAGTAAGTAGGTTTGATTTGAGCATGGGATGATGGGAGTTCAAGTATAGAGAAAGAACAGCATATTCCAGGCAGGTTCAAGTTTGAGGCAGCAAGCATGACCTAATGATTACAAACACTGTTTTGGAATCTCTCAGTTTTAGGTTTAAAATTTTAATTTCTACTCTGCCTCTTGCTAATTTATAACCTTAGAATTGTTGCATAATTTTTTAAGCCTCATTTTTAATCCATAAAATAAGATTAATTCATATAATGAAAAACCTAAAATGAGATTGCATATGTAAAGTTCCTAGCTCAGATAAGCCTCCCTTCCCTCCAAGACAATCAATGTAAATATATGCTTCCGCAGTTTTCTTTATCATTATGAAATCATATAAAGCCCTCCTGAGTACCTCCGTTGGTTGGAACATCATCCTGTGCGCCAAAAAGGTTCAGTTTTCAGATCAGTCAATTGAAGTTTCTCTCTCTCCACCCCCTAAAATCAGTTTTTAAAAACACATATCCTCAAGTGGGGATTTAAAAAAAATTACATAAAAACGTACACATGTATAAAGAGGGTTTATTTCGTTCTAATTGAATTATATACATTGTTTTTCAGTTTGCTTTCTAAATATCTTTTGGGCATCTCCCTAGGTTTTTATAGATCGATTTTACTCAGACTTTTTGTAGTTGCATAATATTTTATAATATGTATATACCATAAATTTTCCAGCGATTGTTTTCTCTTCTCATCTTCCACCTTCCTTCCATTATCCTGTTTCTAGAGTTTGATTTTGGGAGTTTTTGTAACTATAAGCAATGCTGCAATAACCATCCTACCTAATAAAAGAGTAATATGCAAATTAACTATCACTCCGCTACACCCACAAGCCATGCCCACTGACCAATAAGAGCAAGTATGCAAATTAACTCCAAACAATATGGCTGCCACCACAGAGAGTAGGAGGGAGACTTGGGTTTTTCCGGCAATCTTTGGCCCCTTGAGTGTGGCTCTTCCACAAAATACCACTGCCTGGGTGAGTCTTTTTGAAGAAGTAGGGTTAGAAGTTTACGTTTAAAAAATTTGGCTCTCAAAAGAAATTTCAGTCGTCGTACTGTTGATATTTGGCTCTGTTAACTAATGAGTTTGCCGACCACTACCCTAAAAGAATCAGCTAAAAGTATTGAACATCTTGTTTTTCATGATTTATTAGGCTATGGAGAAAAAAGTTATGACCAAAGTCTACCAAATGAGTGTTGGAAGAGGCTCTAACAAATCCTCCTGTACTTTAGGTTGGGATCCTAAAGGATTACTTACTTAGAACAAAGGTGAACCAAAAATGTACCTCTTCTCAGATGGACTATAATTCAACATCAAATCATTTCAGTCTTTGAGTTTGGATTACAGTTGACCCTTGAACAATGCCTCGATTGAGGCACTGAGCTACCACTTAGTCAGAAATCCACATATAACTTTTGACTTCCCAAAAACTTAGCTGATAGCCTACTGTTGATTATACACTGTATTGTTACAATAAAGTAAACTAGAGAAAAGTTGATCATAACAAAAATACATTTATATAATAGTACTATACTATATTTAACAATATCATAAGTTTATGTCATTTGTTTAGGATAAATCATCTGTCGGTACCAAAATCAGCATTGTCTTATAGGAGACAAAACACTGTAGATGATATGTGTATTACTATAGACCAGCAGTCACCAAGGTCCATGAGATCCGAAAGGTTGGCGATCTCTGCTATAGACCATAGGCACTGTTTTGGGGTGTTCTGCTGTTTTGTTTTGTTTTGTTTTGTTTTGTTTTGTTTTGTTTTGTTTTTAAGATCATTATTAGTTTAAGAAATGATACCTACCAGTGGACTGAGAGAAATTGAAGACAGTAGAATAAAAAATTAAGCTATTTCCTGGCAGAGGTGCTCTTTTCCTATCAATTGTATTCATTAAGTTATTTCAGTAACTTCATGTCATTATCAATATATTCTACTGAGAAACACACAGGTTACATTGCAAGGCCTTTGGTCTGACTCATAGTTGTAAAATTTATAGATCTATGCCACCTGCCATGGACTATCAGTATTGGTCATTTGAAGTAATGGAATCCAGTTAGTCATATTTTATGATCATGAATAGTAGCAGTAACAGTAGTAAGAGTAAGGAATAGTACTTGTAACTTATTTAATCCTACAACCATTCTATTATTCCTATTTTACAACTTTCTCTGAAATTTACCAAATTGTCTAAATAGGAATTTAACTTTTATAGAAGTTTTGAACATTAAGTACTAGAACCTTAGCTCAAACAGTGTCCTAGATCAGTGATTCTCAACCAGGGTGGGTTTTGTTTTCCGGGGACATTGGCCAATGTCTAGAGACATTTTTGGTTATGCTCACTGCATCTTAGTGGGTAAAGGCCCAGGATGCTTCTAAACATCCTCTTAGTGCATGTGACAGACCCCCTGACAGTCATCCAACCCAGAATATCCGTAGTTTCTAGGTTGGGAAACCCTGGTTTAGACTGTTGAGATTTTTAAGAATTAGGAGAATGCTTGTTCTCATTGTTTAAAGCAGTTTTTAAGCCTTTTTTTCCTGCCTCTACATCATTCCTCTGGATCACACATCTCATTTAAAACTTCGCAGTGATTACCTAGGTGAGGACTTAAGAATATAGTCCTATTGTGTCAGTTTTCCATCGCTTTTTAAAGAGTAGGCTTTTAAGAAAGGAATTCTTTAGGTTTACAAGGGAACTGGTAAATAGTGTTCCCTTCCCCAAGTTGCTGTGTAAACACCATAGTTACGCACACTGACACATTTATACCCATGCACAGCTACCTTCCTCTACCACGCGCTAAGTGAAACTCTGGCACATAAGTTTCAGGGCATCATAAGAGAGTAAATTGTGGCTCTGGATGTGCTACTGCTCCTTCTCCTACTTAGACCAGGAATGACTGAAGAGACCTGCAAGACCCTCACAAATTGTAAAGCATTTAATCAGAATTCAGTACTCCTCTTAGGAGAACGTCTGAATCAAGGGGCAGATGGAGAAGATGGATAAGAAAAAATGCCCTGTATCTAAATCTGTACTTAAATAAAAGTTAAATTTAATTGAAGTATTGGTAACATTAAATTGCTGTGCTTTGTTTTAATCATAATTTAAATTAAAATCCCATCTCAGAACCCATTAGAATGTAAGCTCCTAGGGTTTTTTGTTTGTTTGTTTGTTTTTGTTTTTCTACTGATAAATTCTTAGTGCCTGGAATGGTTTCTGGCACATAACAGACCCTCAGACGTGTTGTGCGTGGGTAAATGCAGGAGTGAAAGAAAAACTAACAGTTTGAATTGATTTTATACCCTAAGACTATAATTTTGTTACATTTTATCTCTGCTGTGTCAGGCATGCATACTTCAGCTATAAAGAATGGCTCTCAAGGTAGATTTTTGAGCATTCTATGTCCTATTATGCCAGATAATGTTGCCACTTTTTACGTCTTTTCACACAAGATGTGAAAAGAGTGGCAGGACTGAGCAAAGCAAGAGACACGAAGAACAAAGAAGACACAATTAGATCTCATCAGAAATAAAGCCTGGAATTACAGACACGAAGCACTGGCTTTGGGCAACAGCAAGTGTGGCTGGAGCCAGCTGGAGGAGAAGGGATGTGCAACTCGCTTGATGTAAGAAGAAGAATGCTTTGAAGAAAAGATTGCTGAGAAACAGCTTAGCCTTTCATAATTAGCCCATGCTTTTTTGAATCTTGTGGGCATCCCTCAGTACTGTATACCACTATACTACTTCAGAGGTATCTAGGAGAGATATATTTTGATAAATGTGTTCGTAGCACATAAGGAATATGTTATGTTCAGTTTTAGCAGGTGATTTGTTATGGTCAGGACATAACCACTGGTGAAGGATAATATGTCACCATGGACCCATGAGTTATATTGGACAATTAATTTATTCCTGTTTACATCACATTCTAGATTTAGCATAGAGTGCCCCTGGTTTATATTATGATATATTAGTCACTCCAAATACTTTACCTCAAACCTGAACATGCTAATGAGCCACAGTGTTACCTTTAGCATCTTTATGTACTGAGACAGCATTGGAAGTCTTATTCATGCTAAGCAAGTCCAAGCTTGGCTTTTTGTTTTCTACTCTCCTATTTGATTGCCATAATTAGCACACAACTGGGAGTTATTCTTTTAGGGATAAGAAGTATCCAACACTAACATATATCAGGAGCACAGGTGTTATTGCTTAAAGAAAATGACAACCCGTTGCAGACAACACTCATATTCAAGATAGCTGGCTGACCAGTATGTGGACAGGTCTCAACACAATATGAAATGATGCACTGTTAGGTTACAGTGTAATATAATGTCACACTGATAGTTGCTGAGAAAAAGTGAAAAGGTAGGCACTCCCCAGCAAATCTAGCTAATCAGGCAGCCTCACGAAAATATAGGTATTTCCTGACTTCCTGAGAAGCCATCTACCAAACAACTCATTTGAAACATCTTAGTTTTAATCATGGACTATAGTTAAATGAAAACTAAAGATGTCAGAGATCTTTTTCTAACCTTTGCACATCCCCTTTCATTTTTTCTATTAGCCATGGGCACATGTGCAAGCATCTACCTTGCCCACTGTTACGGGTAAATGTTTGTGTGTCGGCCCCAAAAAAGTTCATATAGTTCCCCCCATGATGGGATTAGTGCCTTTATAAGAAGAGGAAGACACTAGAGCTTCCTTTTCATCCGATGACGATACTGCAGAAGGCAGCTGTCTGCAAACCAGGAAGAAGGCTCTCACCAAGAACCAAATCTGCCTACACCTTGCTCTTGGACTTCCAGCCTCCAGAACTGTGAGAAATAAATATCTGTTGTTTAAGCCACCAGTCTGTGGTATTTATTGTTTAAGTAGCTTTAGCAGAGTAAGACACCCATTCTTAAAGTTCTCTTCTAACTGGTTTCATTGGATCTCTAACCAGTCTATGCCCCTGGACGACACATGCTAACTTAATACTAGTAATGTCATCATCCTGTTGTATTTGTAATTTAAAAAATTATCACACATCACTATTCTAAGAAGATATGTTTTCACTGGTCTATTCCCTATTTCACTGTTAACCATTCCCCAGAAGACATTAAGATCATGTTCCAAAACAAGTCTTTAGGGGATTGTGTAGCGAGGTGCTCCATTATGAGATATACAGACATTCATATCTGTGCATATCTGTGCTTGTTGTTCAGTCTTAGTACTTCCATATGAATATACCTAAAAAGATTATGCAAAATTATATGCCCTTTAGGTCCTACACATATAAAATGTGCCATGACCATTATTTGGGAATAGCAGATATTCATTTATCTTGCCTTTTGTGGTTCTCTCCCCAATGGCTTTGTGAGCTTTGTTATATACTTTCTTTGGAATCTATATTACAGTTTAGGTTACTCTTAATTTCTAATCATAAACTTTTGTCAAATACAGCTCCAATTGTTTAAACATAGTTATATTTTTTTATTGGACTCCATGTGCCAGCCACTATTATTTGCTTTACTTAGACCATTTCATTTAATCCTTCCAGCTGTCCTGATAGATGTCCTCATTTTTAGAAAGAATCAGGTTTGATGAAGCTAAGTAACTTGGTCAAAGTCACGTGACAACTGGAATTGATGTTTTTTGCTCCTGCCCTTTCTCTTTCTCTTTCCCTTCCTCTCTCAAAAATCAATAGGAAATGTATCCTCAGGTGAGGGTTTAAAATAAATAAAGTAGCACCTTGGGTATAACTGCTGATTTTTAGATCCTTTTTAGTGTGTTCTGGAGCCTAACATCATGCTGGTTCTCTATTAATGTACCACCTTGCTCGTGAATGTGCCTCTTGGTTCTCTTTTGTGTCTCGTTGTTGTATATCCTCGGTCCTAAAATGTTAGAAAATTGAGTCTTCTGGCTTTTGCTTTAGAAATTCTTTGCCTTCATGTAGTGGTGTTTCTTTTCTGAAAGGCTGATTAAATGCCTACCTTCTTATTGATCATAGGGTAGGCCTGACCATGAAATGACCTATAGCCGCTTCCAGTTGTATGCCTGAGTTTGGAGATAAGGACATGTTAGCATTTCTGTGCTTGTCTAAAATGTAATGAAACACTTGGTTCATTGGCTGACTAGACTGGGCAGTTGTTAAATGGTCTCTCATATGTCATAGGGACTGTGTTAGAGAATGTACCATCAGTTCTAGCACAGATACACTGTAGCTTCCTAGTCTCCATTCTCAATAAGCTTCTCTAGCCAGTCAGCCTTCGTCAGCAGCTGTTTAAGTCCATTCAGGTTAATAATATTAACTGTTGTGAGTATAAATACAATGCATTCTGTTTTTCACTAGACCTAGGGCAAATACCGTGCATTTCAGAACTTTGGGAGCCACTTAGTGATTCCAGAAAAAAATCATTTTGCCATGTTATGCCATAGCTATTTAAAACGGTGCTCAGGGGGATTTCATCTGTAAAATAGGACATTTTAGTCTATTGAAATAATCAATAAGCATCATATATTGATAGTTAAAGTAAGTACTAGCATTGCAGTATCTTGACATTCTCCTGAGGAAAAGATTTCTCAAAAATGTTTTCCTCCCTCTGCTATTTCCTAGAATAAGGATCTCACCTACAACCTTTTTCCTTTGACCATGAAATTCATGCAATTTTGTTTGTTTCTTTAAACTAAGTACCTACAATAATAGTAAAAAAAAAACAAAAGAAATAGCCCTGCAGAGCTAAAAACGTGTAGATAAGTACGGGGTCATATTTGTAGTAATCTTACATAGATTTCAAAGTCAGCTAAAGGCACAACCAGCCATAAAAGATAAGAGTACATTTATAAGAGAGGAATGTGCATCTTTTCTACATAAAATTTAGGACATCTTACCATTTAAACATGAAATGCCTGACACTGAGTTTATACTTCTTGTAGAATGCTTACCTGTGGTCCCGTCAGCATTATTTTGCAAATACATAAAATTGATATTTTGAGAAAATCATTGAACATATTTAAGTAATCTTGTTGCTTTTACATTTTCCCATCTGGATGCAGCTGAAAGTGCCCATGGCAGACAAGCCTGGGAACACAGTGAATTTCCGGAAGCTGCTATTGAACCGTTGCCAGAAGGAGTTTGAAAAAGATAAAGCAGATGATGATGTCTTTGAGAAGAAGCAGAGAGAACTGGAGGCTGCCAGTGCTGTAAGTCTTTTCACAGAAAGAAAGTGCTTGTGCTGTCTGAGTGTTATCAAATGGAATTTTATGTCGCTTGCTACTACATCTCCTTACTGTAGGTGCCTGTGGCCTTTTCTTCATGTGCAGAAACTCTATTGATGTATAGATGAAAATTTTGTTTCTTTTAATACTGCATGTTAGAGTGACTCAACCTTTTAAGTCAGGGATTCAGAACCATCCTAAGAAACGTCGCTGAGTACCAGAAATCTCTTGAAATGGATGTAAACTTTTAAGTACTGTTCATTTTTCTAAGGAGTAGGACTTTAGTTGCAGTCAGATTCTCAAAGGTTATCCTGACCCCAGAAAGGGTAAGGACCGTGAAGTTCAGTGTATTTTTAGTGTCCATTATGCAGTACAGTTTTCATCATCATTCTCTTCCTTATACAACAGCCAGAGGAGAGGACAAGGCTTCACGATGAACTGGAAGAAGCTAAGGACAAAGCCCGGCGGAGATCCATTGGTAACATCAAGTTCATCGGAGAACTCTTTAAACTCAAGATGCTGACTGAAGCCATCATGCATGACTGTGTGGTGAAACTGCTGAAGAACCATGATGAAGAATCCCTGGAGTGTCTGTGTCGCCTGCTCACCACCATCGGCAAAGATCTGGATTTTGAGAAAGCAAAGGTAAAGTCCAAAATCGGAAACCTCCAGCAGGGAGTATGTCTATTTCAAAAGAACTAAGACAGTCCATTGTGCCCCAGTCTTTGAGACTGCTTATTTTTCTCTGTTGCCCCTCCCATTGTTAGTGTTTGACCAGCATGCCCTACCTCGTTTCCATTAATATCAGAAGTGAAGAGCTCACAAATTACATAAAAGTCCATTCATGAGCTGTTCAGCTTATTTGTGCCTTGTCCTTTTTCTGTATTACCATTTCACAGGTCACTTGTATATGTAAATTATGAGCAGAAATAAAGGGGGGAAAACTACTAATGGTCAGGATTGAGGGTGATAAAGAAATGAAGAAAACCCAGTGGCTTCCTTAAATCCATGATCTATTTAATGATACAGCTATTTAATCATAATATAAGAAATAATTAAAAATACCGTAATTCAAAACATAACATGGTGCTCTACAAATAAGGAGTTGGGAGATTAGAAATGCTTCAAAGAAATGTCAAATATTTCATAGGTAGGATTATGTTTTGATGTGACAGAAAACCCCAAATGTTAGTAGTTTATACAAGATTGAGGTTTTATTTCTTGTAGGTACAAGTCAAATTCAGACGTGAAGTTTGATGATCAAAACACCCCGTTTCTCCAGCCTAATATTCTGTTTACTCCTAAGATGTGGCCTCTGCAAAGACATAGCCACCTCTCTCTCAAGGTTCTAGGGAGCTGCAATAGGACATTTCCATTTATGTTTGGTTGGCCTATAATTAGTCGTTTGACCATGGCCAGCTGCATGAAATTTTTAGCTTTTATTTTGGGTGTCATATACTCAATTAAAAATTCTACCACATTACCTTTTGTCTCTACTTGAATTCCTAGGCCATTTAAAAATTCTACATGGTAAAATTACACTTGAATTCCTCACCCAAGAATACTAATGATTTTGTCTCTTGTAGCCACGGATGGACCAGTATTTTAATCAGATGGAGAAAATTGTGAAAGAAAGAAAAACCTCATCTAGGATTCGATTCATGCTTCAGGATGTGATAGACCTTCGTCTGGTAAGTAGAAAATAATGAGCCCACCACTCCAGTCTCTCTTAAGGAGTTGGGTTGGAGAGTACGTCCTCATATTTACACATGTAAAAACCTAAATGCTTTTGCTCTTGGAGTCAGAAATTGAATTGGCAAAGTTTCATGGAGAGCTGTGTGAAAGAACTGAAGGCACATATACCTGCCTGGTGTGTGTATTTTCTCTTCACTTTGGTTATCAAACCACATTGCAGTTTTAAAATCTGCCATTCTGAATTCAAACTGTGATCCATTACATTTAGTCTCAGGATGCTAAATAATCAGGAAGCCTCATCTCCAAAATAAATACATTTAACTTCCCGGGCCTTATATTTTAAGTCTCTCATATGGGGTGTTGCTTCCTTGCAGATGGATTGTAAAGATTCAGTGAGGTGTCTAGCTCAGAGGAGATGTTTTCCCCTCTTCTGTTTTTCCGGTAGAGCTTCCTGTGTGTGCTGCTTTCATTTTCATTTCTCATACCAGAAACAGTTTTTACCACTTTCCCCTCTTTTGTGTCTTCATATTTTAACTCCTGCAAGGAAGATACTGCAATGACCATAAAATACAGAAAGCGAATATAGGTTCTACTCCTGCCCTGCCCTGCCCTGCTCTGCACCCAAATCAGCTAGCATCAGTTATGGTTATTTATCTTGTTAAACCCTGATGTGATCTCAGAATCCTTATTACTACAACCATTGCCAGTTTATAAGAATTTGAATGCTGATTTAAACCATCCTTTCCTCTAGATAATATAAAAATATAATTATGAAAAACTTATCTACTCAATCCTTCAACCACTTGTACTTACATTAAACTAGAGGTCAGGTGCACGAAATTCAAGCATGGGCGCAGTCCATGGCGATCAAAGCGTGAGCTTCTGGCATGAAAGGGTGGGTCTAGCTGACCTCTGGGCCCGGGGCAGCACCTCGGCCCCCACTAGCACTTGCCTTGGCCTGGTGCTCCTCACTCAGCTGCTCCACTATCCTTCCACAGTCCTGCTCTCCTTGGGGCCCATCAGGGCCGGCAATGCCTCCACTGCTGCCTGCTGCCAACTCCGTGTCACTGACACCTACCATGTTCCCTGGTGGTCAGCGCACGTCATAGCGAGCAGTCGAACTCCTGGTCTCCTGGTCGCACGACCACCCAAGGGGACAGTTGGCATATAAGGCTTTTATTATATAGGATGTTTGGATTGCAGCTGGGAAAGAGAGAAGTATAATTATAAGGAGACAGCTTGTTTTGTCCTTCACAGGATAACCAAAGGACAGAGTGGTGTGGCACTTTGTGTAGGTTACCAGACCATGATATAAAAGAAAAATGCTAGTCATCCTTGAATTAGAACCCCCATGGAGTGTGATATGAACTGGGTCGCAGTATCCCAGATCAAGGCAAGGCGAAAGAATCCTGACCTTTCTTGATTCCTCTTCTCTCTCCTCTTTGCAGATATACAAAATAGAAAAAAATACACTTGGGCTAGTCTTTCAACTTGTCTTTTTATCCATTGGCTATTGGAAGGCTCAGTATACAGTAGTTCAGGGTTGATTGCGAAGAATTTAATTCTTTAGCTCTAATCCCCAAATCGCACATAGTGCTATCTGTAGTTCAGAAGAAAAACTGAAGTAACAGATTTTATAAGTATTTTATACTTTTCTAGCAGTGAAAAGTATAAAATAGATCTTCAAAATTTTTTAAATTTTCTTTTTAGTTAATCTGGCTGATAACCTTATTTTCTCCTTTTATAGTGTAATTGGGTATCTCGAAGAGCAGATCAAGGGCCTAAAACTATTGAACAGATTCACAAAGAGGCTAAAATAGAAGAACAAGAAGAGCAAAGGAAGGTCCAACAGCTCATGACCAAAGAGAAGAGAAGACCAGGTGAGGGGTGGAGTCCATGGGCGTTAGAAGTTTGAGGAACAAACATTTAAGAATTCTATATTTAGATGTTAAATGAAATCAGACAGAATAACCCAAAGAATAGAGTAATTGGTAAGTGAAGTTTCATCTGGAGATAGGGTATTGAGTTAAAGCAGAGAATGCAAGAACTAAACATGATTTCTTTGACTATTTCAAAGTCAATAATCAACAAAACTTTATTGAACATCTCCTATATACTCAGTATTGAGAGATATAAAAAGGTATAAAAGACATAAAAACTTAAAGTTTAACTGAGAAGGCAAACCTAATAAAGGGAATATTTGTCAAGCAAATGGAAAATATTACCAATTATAAGATTTAGTCTCATTAAGGTTATAAAAATTCAGAGAAGAGGAGAGATAGAAAACTGGAAGAAATCTTTATTTGAGGAAGGGACACTATTTGAGGATGATAGATAATTGGAAGAGAAGGAAAAATTTTAGTTATGAAATTAAACATATATTTTAAAGAGTAAGAAAACCTGATTGGGAAAAACTTAAGTGTTCAGAACGAATGGAAAAATGTCTGGAACCAAATTACGAATTTTTGAGTTGATTTGATAAACATTATGGTTAAGTTTTTTGAGCAAAGGAGTAATATCATGTTGGAGGTATGTAAATAAAATAAGTCTTGCTTTTCACATGATGGATCAGACGGGTACACTGAACTCAGAAATCTTGCTGTTGTTGAAATCCTATGTGGGAGGAGTTGAGACTTAATAGCAATAGTAGTAAAAAGGAAAATAAATGAACGATGGAATAAAAGGGAAAATATATAGAAAGTCCACAGTCTAAGTTGAGGAATATAGAAAGAGGAAACCATTTTTAGAAGAAAATTATATTGCTTTGAAGCCTGCTTAATTTTAGATGACAAGAGGGCATCCAAATGGGAATCTCCTTTGTCCACTTTGAGTTAAGTGAGCAGGCCAGTGATTGGGTCAGATAGTATAGTGGAAGAGAGTGTAGACTCTGGGGCCAAATTGTCTAGTTTGAATTTCAGCTATCCGACATCCTAGCTGTGTGACCTAGCACAGGTCACTTAATTTGTAAAATGGATCTAATATTAGTATTACTGAGGAATTTGTGTGAGGATGAAATGAGGTAGCATATTAACATGTCCCGCGTAGCAACTGACACTAGTGAATACTCAATAATCATTAGCGGTTATTTATCACAGACACAATAGATCTCATCTTAATCCTCCAGGGAAGAAAGAGTACTTTTTAAGTTTCATGGGACACCACACTTACCTTCCTACCCCAGTACCTAACATAATGCCTTTTTGGTAATGACTTTTATTATCAAAACAGATTGAAAGGAAAAAAATGAAAGCCTAATCCAGGAAGTATCCACAGTTGACTTAAAGAACTCTTGGAAAAGTGACAGATAAAAAAACAAGTGGAGAAGGAGTACCTACTAGGATATAAGTGTCATAGACACAAGGAAGAAGCAAGTCTGCTCATGATCAGTAATATCAGCATAAGGAAAACCAAGAAGTATATGAGGATGAGAAATGTTTTTTTAATAGATTGGTGGTCTTTTATTCATTTATTTTATTTAACAAACATATATTGAGTGCCTTTCACTTAACAGGAGAAAGTCACTTCTCTTATGCAGTTTACATCTTACTGAGGGGGAAAAGGAGGGACAATAAACAAATACTTAAATGTAAATATTTGTCAGATAAATTTGTTTTATAGAAAAAAATTAAGCTGAAGAGGGAGTGAGTAGAGGTTGCAAGTTTCAATAGGGAAGTTGGGAAACCTATTAAAGTTGCTATTTTTTGAGCAAGTGAGGAAGCTAAGTAATGTTTATCTAGGTTGTCCCAAAAAATATATATACACACACTTTGAATAATTACACTGAGTGGCCAAATTATTATGATTGCATAATAAGAACTGCATGGTGGGTAGTTAGAAAGAAGCAAGGACTTACTAACCAGAGGCTGGGGGCCACTATCTCCTGGTCCCTTCACATACCAAGATTTGCAGACTTTCCCTTACTATGCAGGGGGTTGGGAAGTGAGGGGGCTGCTCCTAATGATCTGGCCACTCAGAGTCGGAACAACAGCCTGGTGTGGGCCGTGGGTGTTGAGTGGTGCAGGGCAGGCATCAGGCAGGATGAAACAGACAGGACGTAGGGGAGCTATGGAAGAGATTTTTTTACTGATTGAGGAAATGTTTGTGGCTTACATCAGATTGGCAGTATTGGTAGTGGCTAGAAGGGACTAGGTGCTGAATATATTACAGTGGCTAACCTGACAAAATTTGCTAACACATGGATGCAAATTGTGAGAAAGAGATGTCAGGCTTTTCTGCTGAGACGTTGAAAGGTTGAAGAAGCAGGTTTCAAAGAATGATTGAAGCATACTATCATTTGACTCCTTAAAATGAAATAAACATTGAAATAAATAATTTCCATCTGATTTCTCCCAAAGTGTTTTAATCATAAACTCTACCAGCACAATCATTAACTCTGTAAAAGCTAGCTTTGTTCTTTCCCTGGCTAGTCTGGCACTTAACCTCTACTCATTTGTATCACTTGATTTCACGGTCATTAATGTTTCATCGGAGATCCAGTATAAGCAGAGTGCTTCTGCTTGATATTTTCATATTATGTGGCAGTTATAGAGACTGTCAGCAATGCTTTAACCATTTCTTTTGTTGTTGTTTTTTGTATGGTTTTTATTTGAGCTGCTGAGTTGACACTATTGCTCACTCCTCCACTGTCAAACCGACTTAAGACAGATGAGAGATGGGCTCACTCTGTTCTCCCGGCAGGTGTCCAGAGAGTGGATGAAGGCGGGTGGAACACTGTACAAGGGGCCAAGAATAGTCGAGTACTGGACCCCTCAAAATTCCTGAAAATCACTAAGGTGAGTGTTAAATTTAAAAGCAGTTGCCTGGCCAATGTTGCTCAGTGGTTGAGCATCGACCCATGAAACAAGAGGTCCCAGGTTCAATTTCTGGTCAGGGCACATGCCTGGTTGTGGGCTTGATCCCCAGTGAAGGGTGTGCAGGAGGTAACTGATCAACAATTCTCTCATTGATGTTTCCATCTCTATCCTCCCTTCCTCTCTAAAAAGTCAGTAAAACATATTTAAAATAATAATAAAACATAACAGCTTCATAATATGATTGAGAGGCAAGGGTAGATTACTTCTTGCTCATATAAAATAGCCATAATGCAGGTTTTATGAGATTATTTTTTTTCTACAAGTCAGTATTGCTCATTGTATTCTTACATACTTGTCCTAGCATCTTTTTATTTCTATGAGGGTTTACTACAGTGTATCCTTAGCTCCGGGGGGGAAAAAATAGTTACAGTAGCTGTTTAATCATGAGAGGACTTAATGGTTTGCTATATTCAAGGCCTAAAAGAAATAACAGAGGACCTACTAGAAATCATTCTGTGATAAATGTTTAATATATTCAATTTCATTTCCTCTCTCATGAGACCCTATGGGCAGTGAGAGGCAATTTTCTCCTAGCAGATGTTTTCAGCAGAAGTTGATCACCTTAAGTAGGGTGAAGAACATAGAGAAAGCAGAATTACATTTTGTGAAAGTGGAAGTTTCTATAGCTCAGTGCGTTTGGCAAATTAGTTGCAAGTCTAGTTTGATCCTTAGTTATAATGTACTTCTTGTTCTGAAAATTGGCAGCCTGCCAGTAGAATGCTAAAGACAATCTAAAATTAATGTGAAAACATCAAATGAAAGAAGATAACTGACAAAAAGAAAATAGACTTTGATAAAATTGGAAGAAGATGGAATATGTCTTTGCATCTTTATGGTTTTGTCAAAGCTTTGCTTCATGATAGAACTTTACCTCTCTGGATCTCTCTTGATGTTAATTAGCTAGGATCCTATTCTCAAAGATTCTGGTACATTCTTCTAGTTGTTTATGACTTAGATCAGGAATTCCATTGCTGAATACAATTTGATTCTCATCCACTTTCATTTTCAGCAAGAGATGGTATTAACGAAGATCTTATGTTTAAAGAATTTTCCCAACATTAGTTTCAGTATCTTTGCAAATGTTATCAGTATTTGTCTGTTTTTAACTGTTGTTTCTATGAATGGACACTCTAAAAAAGAATAGCGCTGATATTAAACCTACAACATTATTTCTTTAATATTTTGAAAAATATATCAATTGTTTTTTAACCAATTTTGTTTATATTCATAATATGCTCTATATAAGTCTATCCTAGAAAAAGTCAAAACCATTAAACAAATTCATTGTTAACTAGGAGGGATTTATGTGAAAGCGTGTCATATAGCAAGACAGCACTGTCAGAATATAGTAATACCTTTATTAAAAAGAACTGCATTACAGTTTTTGTGTTACATTGTATTTCTATTCATTTGCACTAAAAATGTGCATGAAGCCGAAACTGGTTTGGCTCAGTGGTAGAGCGTTGGTTTGCGGACTGACAGGTTCCAGGTTCGATTCCGGTCAAGGGCATGTACATTGCTGTGAGCACATCCCCAGTCGGGGGTGTGCAGGAGGCAGCTGGTCGATGTTTCTCTCACATCGATGTTTCTAGCTCTCTATCCCTCTCTCCCTTCCTCTTTGTAAAAAATCAATTAAATATATGTTTTTTAAATGTGCATGGAGGGTTAAACCTGAAAGATAAGAGATCTTAACTCCCTACCTAACATTCTATTCTTGTTTCTCTAGCCCCCTTTTTGAATATTCCATTCCACGTCTCCATCCTTAGCCCCACACTATATTAGGCTGTGCTAAAATGTGAAATTGTTTCGTTTTTTGACCTGTTTTCTCACAATCATATGAAGAGATTAATGAGTTAATTTAGTGGTATTTGTATATTCCTTTTTTATTTTTTAAATCAATGGGTATTATTATACAAGAGGAACCATTAGAAACTGCTTACATTTAGCAAACTAGCACACCATCTTACAGGACTTGAATACTTTTCTCCAGACTAGCCAATGGTTTCAAATTGTGTTTTCTGGAAGCTGGATTCCAAGGAAGTGCTTCAGTGGCCACAGGAATCTCACTTTAATGTGAACAGCTCCAATTTATGTTTCTTAAATCAGCAGTCCAAGCAAAATTTTGTTGCTTAAATTGATTTTACTGCACTGAAAATGAAAAGAAAAAGCGTTTTTCTAGAATATTGCCTAGAATTGACTCTTATCACTTATGTTACAGCCCACAATTGATGAGAAAATCCAGCTGGTACCGAAAGCACAGCTGGGCAGTTGGGGGAAAGGCAGCAGCGGTGGAGCAAAGGCAAGCGAGACGGGTAAGCACAGCGAGCCCCTTCCCAGGAACCTGCAGTCCTTCAGCACTTTCCTTACAGCACATTCCTACATCATTTAATGACATTAGAAAAGCATCTGTAAACAAACCTGCGCAAACTTACTGATGACCAGACCAACATGACTTCCTCTTCAAAAGTGTTCCTTATTTATTTATTTTTAAATAAGCAATTTTAAGATTTTAATCTCTTAGATTCCTTTGTTGTTATTAAAAAATCTGTATAAAAGCCTAAGCGACCCAACAACTGGTCAACCAGTCACTATGACACACACTGACCACTAGGGGGCAGACGTTCAGTGCAGGAGCTGCCCCTTGGTGGTCACTGTGCTCCCATGGCCAACCTCCCATGGCCCTGATCACCAGCCAGGCCAAGGGGCCCCACCAGTGCATGAATTTGTGCACCAGGTTCCTAGTTCAATATAATAACAGAAATTACTGGAACAACAGTAATTTAAAAGACAAATTCATTTTTGCTGAGAAAAAGAATGTTAATAGCCAGAGCATTTAATTTTAGCTTGTTGTAAAAAATAATTAGATTGAAATCGTTTTCAGAATTTTTTACCAAAAGTCATATTTTGAAAAATTTGACCTTGGGATGTGACCTTGACAAACACATCTTAAAAGCTGAAGAAGCCCTGTGGAAAAAATAAAAACTTCATTATTAACTTTGTTTCCCTGTTTCCCTTTTACTATCAATAAGTAATTTTGACCTTTCTTTAAATAAAAAAAAGTATATATTATTTAAACCTACATAATTTTACATAAATGAGATCATAACATTTCTATTACTTTTTTTTTTTAAGTGAAATATAGTTGATCCTTCAACAATTTAGGGTTAAGGATATCTCTTATGTTACAGCCCACAATTGATGAGAAAATTCAGCTGGTGTAACCATGAGAGGAATTTTTGTCACACTTCTACATCTTCTCTCCCTTTTAATTAATTTTCTGCTCCTGATTTGCCATGGGTGAGAAGCTGCTTGTCCTGCTGGTTAGAATTGTCTAAAAGAAGACTAAATAGGGAAATAGGAAGATTCTCTCTTAAAATGAATAAAGTGTGTGATTTTGGCTATTTAAAAATTACTTCTACTTCTTTTTCCTTGCCTCCACCCATTGCAGTCAAAAGTCCGTGTATAATTTAGACTCCCCAAAAACATAAATTGTGCCTTGGTATCCATGGGGTATTGGTTCCAGCCTTCTCCCCACCCCACCCCCGCCCCTGCAGATACCAAACTCCTGGATGTATAAAATGGTGCAGGTCAATGCATACAGTCAGCCTTCAGCATCTGCAGACTCCCAGCTGTGGATTAAAAGCAGTACCGTTATTTATTTTAAAATCCATATTTAAGTGGACCTACACAGTTCAAATTTGTGTTGTTCAAGGATCAACTGTATTTTGTTTTGTTTTTGTTTGCCTCCATCCTTTCTGTTTATCACTCCCATCCCCAAAGGATAATTTAATTGTTTTTAAAGAAACAAGAACAAATTGTGGTAATTAGCATAGGTTTTTAATTTTTTTATACAAATTCTAACAGTCTGCTTCTCAGAATATGGTCTGTGGACCAGGAGATTGGCATCACCTTGTTAGATTTGTTAGAAATGTCTAATCTCAAGTTCCACCTCAGGAGACAGATGAATTAGAAGCTGCATTTTAGTCATGGCATTTGTATTTTTTTCTCAATCCTCAACACCTATAGATCCCTTACGGTCAAGTGCTTCCAGTTTAAACAGATTCTCTGCTTTACAACCTCCAGCACCCTCAGGGTCTACATCTTCCACACCTTTAGAGTTTGATTCCCGGCGGACCTTAACCAGGTAAGAAGACGTCAGCTAACCATATTAGCTCAAGACTCACCTACTTGTCACTATGTCTCTCTCTCTCTCTTTCTCTCTATCTCTCTCTCTCTCTCTCTCTCTCTCACACACACACACACACACACACACACACACACACACACACACACACAGGTGCCCACACAAATTAATCCTTGTGGATGGATTTCTATCATCCCTAAGGTTGTTTTTCTTTTGCTTTTCTTCCTTTAATCTTCACATTCTATAATTTCCAAATAAGAACAAAATTGGGCTGGGATGGGATGGAAAAAAAGGGTACGTTAATCTGGCAAATATCTAATGGTTTGTTCCTTAAGAAAGCCAGACTGATTCAAAAGGTCCTGGGGGCTGTGTAGGGCTCTCCAAGCTAATGCCACAGGATACTCTCGGATAATTTAGCAAGCATGGAGATGAAAAGGAGGTCTGACAGCCCACACACACACCTCTCTGTCACACTATTCTTCTAGTCATATTTGAGGTTGTCTTTTTTTTTTCCCCCCTATTACGTATTCTACTATCTTCTGACTGTTATGTTTATAGGATTCATACAGTCAAGAGTTCTTTTGGCTAATCTGAGAATTGATGAGGACCTGGAGTATAGTGACAGAGAACATCATTTTTTTTTTAACCCTCACTCAAGGATATGTTTTTATTGGTTTTTAGAGAGAGAAAGGGAGAGAGAAAACCATTGACATAAGAACTATTCATCATTTGCCTCCAATACTTGCCTTGAGCAGGATCGAACCCATGATTGGAAATCAAGCCCACCAACTTTTGGTGTATGCGATGATGCTCTTACCAACTGAGCCACCTGACCAGGGTGAACACAAAATTTTTGATATAAGTGGAGCTGTAGTTTCTTTATGCTCTCAAACTTTTATTTTTTACAAGTGTAATGCTTGACTAGGTAGACTTCCTAAGCTATGTTACTATTCCCTTGACACTTGAGACAAAATATGCCTAGCATAAATCAACTTTTTTTTAAAAAAAAAATACGTTTTTATTGACTTTCGGAAGAAAGGAAGGAAGGTAGAAATGTCCATGAAACAGAGAAACATTGATCAAATGCCTCCTTCACACACCCTCCTGGGGATTGAGCCCACAACCTGGGCCTGTGCCCTGACCTGGAATTGAACCAGCAACCTCTCAGTGCATGGGACAACGCTCAATCAGCTGAACAGCACCAGCTAGGACCCAGTCAACTTTCTAATGATGACTTGGAGTGTTATTGAACACCAGTTGTGCTATTGAAGTCTTTGTGGCTCTCAGCTCTACTATAAATTTCCCCCGGTGGCTGTGCTTTTTGAGTGTGTATAACTTTTTTTTACAGAGTTTAGACTTGTCACACCTCAACCTCTTCTCTCCCTTTTAATTAATTTTCAGCTTCTGATTTTCCATGGATGCGAAACTGCTTGTCTTGCTGGTTAGAATTATCTAAAAGAAAACTATATAGGGAAACAGGAAGATTCTCTCTTAAAATTAAAGTCTGTGAGATTGGTTATTTAAAAATTACTTCTACTTCTTGCTTTTCAAATATTTTTCATATAGTTGAAATTTCTGAATATAGTATAATTTCTAAGATAGTGATACCATATTCTTTCAGTATTCTATTTTCTTTTCATTCATTTAGTTAATATATTCACCACTGTCTTCTTTATTCTTAAAAGGTTTTTTAAAAGTAAAACAAGGAATTTCTATTGTCATTTTTAAATTTTAAGTTAGTATCCCTTTAACAAATTTAAGAGAAAAATTAAACCTATCTTTTTTTTTTTTAATTTATCTCTTTTTTTAATATATTTTATTGACTTTTCACAGAGAGGAAGGGAGAGTGATAGAGAGCTAGAAACATTGCCTCTTGCACAACCCCCACTGGAGATGTGCCCGCAACCAAGGTACATGCCCTTGACCGGAATCAAACCTGGGACCTTTCAGTCCGCAGGCTGACGCTCTATCCACTGAGCCAAACCGGTTTCGGCAACATTTATCTTTTTTGTTGAAAGTATACTAATGTCCACTTTTTTCCCCAGTGACCCTCTCCACTCTGCACTTGCCCCTCCCCTAGACCTTCATCACACTATTGTCTGTGTCCATAGGTTATGCATAGATGCATATAAGTTCTTTGGTTAATCTCTTCCCAAGCTATCTTATTACTCTTTTTTAAATTAAATTTATTGGGGTGACATTGCTCAACATGAATTTATAGGTTTCAGTTATGAATATTCTCTTTAAAGCACTGATTTACATGTTGTTATAAATAATTACACTTTAAAATATAATTGATGCAGAAACCATTTGGCTCAGTGGATAGAGCATCAGCCTTTAGACTGAAAGGTCCCAGGTTTGATTCCGGTCAAAGGCATGTACCTTGGTTGCGGGCACATCCCCAGTATGGGGTGTGCAAGAGGCAGCTGATTGGTGATTCTCTCTCATCAATGTTTCTAACTCTCTATCCCTCTCTCTTCCACTCTGTAAAAAATCAATAAAATACATTTAGAAAAAAAAATATATATATATATAATTAATACCTCACATATCTAAAGTTTTCTCAAAAATTATTATGCATACTTTGCCGAAACCGGTTTGGCTCAGCGGTAGAGCATCGGTCTGCGAACTGAAAGGTCCCAGGTTCGATTCCGCTCAAGGGCATGTACATTGGTTGCGGGCACATCCCCGGTAGGGGGTGTGCAGGAGGCAGCTGGTCGATGTTTCTCTCTCATCGACGTTTCTATCTCTCTATCTCTCTCCCTTCCTCTCTGTAAAAAATCAATAAAATATATTTTAAAAAATTATTATGCATACTTTAGAAAAACTAAATTGCTTTATAACTTAAATACATAAGGAGATGGTGGTCTTTCTTTTGACAAGTGTTGTTTTGCTTTTAAGTCGTGGAAGCACGGGCAGGGAGAAGAATGACAAACCCCTTCCACCTGCACCTGCTCGTCCGAACACTTTCATAAGGGGCAGCAGCAGTAAAGACCTCTTAGACAATCAGTCCCAGGAAGAGCAACGAAGAGAGATGCTTGAGACCGTGAAACAGCTTACAGGAGGCATGGATGTGGACAGGAACATCGTTGAGGCTGACCGGAGCAAAGCCCGGGAGTCAGGTGAGAGGCTATGAACACATAGAGATGAAGGCTTGGGCCTTCCATTTGGAAGGAAAAATGAAAGGAGACTTTGTACCTGAGTAAATGTCATGGTAACAACACACACACGGGGGCCGTAAAGGTTAATGGCGTCATCCTCAGAGTTCTGTGACCTGGTTCTCCTCAGGTTCCCCTTTGTTCAGCAGTTTGTAAATTTCTTCTTTCTTTGTTAAATGTGGTGATGATGTGTAATTGTATAGTAAGCAGTCTGAAATTCTTACACTTTATCTACGTAACACCCCACTGTGCAGAGAGTGC
Source organism: Pipistrellus nathusii (assembly GCA_963693515.1). Classification (NCBI taxonomy): domain Eukaryota; kingdom Metazoa; phylum Chordata; class Mammalia; order Chiroptera; family Vespertilionidae; genus Pipistrellus; species Pipistrellus nathusii. Next base: position 11,271,203 of record OY882859.1, on the reverse strand, counting down.
ATATGCGTTTGTAGAGCCCCCAAATGGATGGAATTCTGACATTGAGACACTGCAAGGCAAACCAGAGAGAGAGTATCGGATTGTCTTTTGTTGCTTCATCTTCCGTGGTAATCTGTGGGTTTTGTACGTTTAGCATGTATATGCTTAGAGGAAGACTCAGATAATGCTCTAAAAATTGTTACATGAGTTTAACCTATCTGTGTTTCAGTTTCCTCATTTACTACCTGGGGATAACCAGTGTAGGGTTATTAAGATTAAATGAGAAGTCAATTCATGTAACTACTGAGAACGTTACCTGATAAATACAAAGTTTTCCAAAGGTGCTAGAGATCATGATGATGATGATGGTAATGATAGTGATGAAAAATAATTTAAAGGTAATTTTTAGCATCTTCTAACTCTTCACCCTGAATTAATATTGGTTGTTTATAACTTTAAAATTTGTTTTACTCTTTAAATTGTGTCTTCTAACTATAATCTTTAAATAGATTTCAGAAGTAAGTTGAAATCTCTTCCCCCAACTGATAGAGACACCAAATCCTCCATCTTTAAGGACATGTAGCTTTTATATCTGTGTCAAGTATTTTGGGAATATAATAAAATAGGGCATGAAAATACCATGTAGTAAATAATGTAGCACAGCTGCCCTTTGCATGTTTACTGTCTTGATCATTTACCACATGCACACTAAGCAACTAGTGACTACTGGGCACTCATTCCCTGCTCTCAGTCTTCAGTCTCTGGGTCAGGAAGACCTTTACCAAATAGTTCCACAAAATGCTCCCTATCAGTACAAACTGAGGAAAGAAACATAATTGTAAGGGAGTATTTAACAAAGGAATTCTGAATTGATAAAAAGATAAGAAAAGCCTCCTTAAGAACGGAAGGACCAATAGAACTTAAAACAGGTTTGTAGGAAAGGGCCGGTATGGAACAGAGAGCAAGCGCATTCCAGGCAAGGGAGGATTGTGAGCAAAGTGGTATTAGGCAGAACCATGTCATGTTCAACACTTGCCAAAGGCCAGTGTGGGTGTGACTCTGGGTGTGATTATACAAGCCTCATGTGCTTTTCGTCTTTGAAGCAATGGAGAGGAATCCAAATACAGAAAGAAACAAAAAAGCTTTAATTATAAATGTTTATTATATCCTCTATTCTTTTAATTGTTGTGATTATAAACTTCCTTACTGTATATCTATTCTAAAATAGATGTTTCTGTATTCTGCTTTTAGGTATCTTGCTTTGTCAAATTGGTATCTATTTTTAATACCTTTACTGGAAAAAGTGGTGTAACAACATGTAAACATTATCAAGTATGATCCCACCATTTTAATGATACTTTTTGTCATTTTCACTTCCTCACTTTTTTTAAATCTCACTAGTAGCGAAACCAGAAATTCCAACAACATCAGCCCCCGACAAGCCTTCATTGTCAGAAGAGGAAATGGAGAGGAAGTCCAAATCTGTCATTGATGAATTTCTACACATTAATGATTTTAAGGTAAATGAGATATTTTTTCAAAAAAGTAACAACAGGGAAAGCCCTAACACAGACATAGTAACTTGGTTCTGTTTAGTTGTCATTGTGAACTAACAAGGCTTAGAATGTGTGATCCAAGTCCTACACTCAGTTTGCACAACCTTCATACATTTCTGCCTCGTCCTCTTTTAAATTATGTAGTTCATAAGATCAAATGACAGGAAGAGAGAATGGGTACCAACCCATCCCCCACTATGGAGTAACCAAATTGGCTCTGATATTAAGGACCAAAACCAAGACATTATCATTATGAGGCATAATGATAGCTCCCTGTCTATTACTTCTCATGATCTTTATGGTTTATCCTCATTCTTATATTAACTTTATAGTATGGCTGACATTACTCCATCTTTATTTCATAAGTAGAAAACTGAGGCACAGAGGAGTAAGCAATGGGCCAGGGTCAGACAGCCTAAATCAAACATAGCTTTGCATTTACCCTTCGTTAGCCCTGGGTGTCTCTTTGATCTTCACTTTAAGGTGAGAGTGAATAAGAGAGATATACCGCCTGGCTTCATGTGCCCTAAAAGTCTAGTTGCAGAGACAGACCATAAACAGGTAAATTATAGTTATAATAAATGCTAATAGATCTATTTTGGAGAGATGATATACTGAGACCTAATTTAGGGATCTGGAGTAAACAAAGGCTTGTTAAAAAACATTTGTCAGAGAGATTAAGTCCTTTGCTTTGGCATATAAAATGAAAAATTCTTCCAAGTTTCTCTTGACAACCTAGTTATTATCTGCTTTCCATACAAAAAACTCTAGCTGGGTTAGCTATAGCCCAACCTTCTAAAAACCTCAAGCCATGAAATTGTCCAAAATTTAGAAGAAGAAGGAAGTTTTCATGACAAGCAATTTCAAGAGGAGGACTTTATAGAAGCCTTAAAAATGAGCAAAAATAAACATTAACAAAAAAGAGCCAAAGCATATACTTCATATGCTGTGACTTGTTAGTTAGATTCTTATAAAGGAGAAGTACTTTTTTTGTCTTGTGGTAGTAGAGAAATGTGAGACTCGCAAGAAAGAGGAAAGGCTAAGAAAGATGAAAAGATGAACAGCAGAGACAGTAAGGAAGAAAGCTGTGGAATTTGGCTTTAGAAATAATTTGAGGAATGTGAAAAGTCAGTGAGCAGCAAAAAATTTGAAAGAGGAAAAAATATGACTCTGATGAGCTGAAGATATAGGGAGAAAAGACCTTAGTAACACCTATGTGCAACAAGAATACTCTTGGATTCATCATTAGCCCTACGTCCAGCCTGCAGTGTTGAAGGGACTCATAATGAGGTCTTACTATGGACTAGGGGATATTTTGCACATATTATATGTATTCATTTATTCTCACAAACCTTTTTGGTATTAATATTATAATAGCCATTTTTATAGATAAGGAAAGTTAGATGCAAAGAGATAAAGTAATGTACTTTAAGTAATGTTGCTGATAAGTAGCAGACTCAGTATTCAAAGCCAGGCTGCTAGCTTTAGAGCATAAACTATACTTTTATCTTATTATCTTTAGGGTATTAGTATGTCACACTAAAAGTTTATAGAGCTCTTTCTAAGGAAGAGTTTTTTCCTAACATCTTAATAAATGCTATTATAATCCTATATAATAATAGCCTAATATGTTAAGTGTCTGGTTATCATTCATCCAATCAAAGAATAATATGCTAATGATATGCCAAGGCTACTCAGCGGCTCACTTTGATGTCCACTGACCACCAGGGAGCAGACAGTTGACCGGTCGACCAGTCACTATGACGTGCACTGACCACCAGGGGGTAGATACTCCAACCAGTAGGTTAGCTTGCTGCTAGGGTCCTGGGACTGAGCGAGACAGGCTGGACATACCCTGGAGCCCTCTCGCAGTCCCTCCCTAGCTGGCCAACCTCCTACGACCCTACATGGCCCTGATCGTGCACCAGTGGGGTCTCTAGGCCTGGCCTGCACCCTCTCACAATCTGGGACCCCTTGGGGTGTCAGAGAGCTGGTTTTGGCCTGATCCCGCAGGCCAGGCTGAGGAGGTACACTGGTGCACGCGTGTTAACAGTAATAAAAATATTTATTGAGCTTTTGTTTGGAAGTTAAGGCTGATAGATTAAATTACACTCCTCAACTCACACAATAGTGACAGAGCCAGGATGGATTCAAACTTATATTTGTCTGACGCTACATCCTGTTTTTAGCTTCTGTGATAGATCTTGATTGAGTATCTAAAATGTGCCGGCCATATTTTAGGAAATACTGCCTGAATACACTGTAGTATAAGTAATGAGCATCCCTGGTCTGTTTTTATAGGTCTTTTAGTGGGAAATACAGACAAAGCTGCTTTAAATATTCTATATAATAAAGAAGTAATATGCAAATTGACCCTCATTCCAACACACAAGATGATCACCCCCATATGGACACAAGATAGCTGCCACAAGATGACTGGCAGGGGAGGGCAGTTGTGGGCAATCAGGCCTCCAAGGGAGGGCAGTTGGGGGTGATCAGGCCTTAAGGGGAGGGCAGATAGGGGTGACCGGGCCAGCATAGAAAGACATTGGGGGCAATTAGGCCTGCAGGGGAGAGCAGTTAGGGGCAATCAGGCCAGCAGGGAAGCAGTTAGGTGTCGATCAGGCTGGCAGGGGAGTGGTTAGGGGGTGATCAGGCTATCAGGCAGAAGCAATTAAGGGCAATCAGGCAGGTAGGCAGGCAAGTGGTTGGGAGCCAGCAGTCCTGGATTGTGAAAGGGACCCCAGATTGGAGAGGGTGCAGGCTGGGCTGAGGGACACATACCCCCCACATGCACTAATTTTATACACTGGGCCTTTACTCGGTAATAAATAAACAGCTACCAAATAAAATGTTTCAGTGTGGAGAAGTAAAATTAGGTGATTTTAAGAGCCCATGGTTGGGAAGTCATAGATACTATATTATTTCAGCTGAGAGCTCAACAAGAAAAATCAAGCCATGAGAAAATCAGGGAGAAGGGCAGGATCATAAACTGCTGGACATCAGAAGTATTGTGATGTGATTAGTTGGCCATCTATGCAGATTCAGTGAATTCCATTGAAAGACACTTAATCACTTCAGGTTAAAGTGAAGATTGAAGGGAATACTTGCATTCCTTTCCACTCTCTCCTTAAAGGCATTATGATGATGATGATGCTCTGAATATGAGGCAAAACCCACAGGCATGAGGCACAGGTAATAGACAGCAGCAATATTCTGGAAGTTTGAAATTAGAAGGATGATGGCAATTTATTTAGCAGATTGAATGTGCATAAGGTGCAGATGGAGCTAGAAATGACAACTAGCCTGAATGTTTCAAAAATGCCAGTATCATAAAAGGATAAGAGACAGGACTGACTAGATTAAAGGAGTCTAAAGAGACATCATGACATGCTATGCCAGGTTTTTAATTGGATCCTAAAACAGCAAGAAGCTATATTGGACATTTGGAAACAATTATGGGAATTCGAGTATGTACTATATATGTTGGATAATATTTGTATTGACTATTATATGCATGTTAAATTGCTCAGATGTAGAGGAAAGAAACTAACAATGGATGAATCTCAATTGAGATGAAGCTGTCTACATGTACATTGTACTATTTTAATTTGCCTGTAGTTGGAAATTTTCCTGATAGAAAGTTGACATGGGGAGGTATTAAATAAAGTAGCAGAGGGGCAGTCAAGTATCAGTGGGACACCTGCATGGCCTTCCATCTCCTTCAGTCAGGAGGCTGCCCTTCTCCCATGCATCTTCCCCCTCAGAAGAGCTGCTCCTTTTAGAGGTAAAACCAAAGGATTTTGTACTCAAAGTTGAGAGGTGAGGACAGGGTGGCACACTGCTATATTGGCGATTCAGCAACCCGGGCTGCCAGGCTTTTACCCTCCACGCCAAATATATCACCTAGCCAGGTCACCCCAGGGTAAGAACCCCAAGAACTTCATAAGGGGTTTTATTACTTAAGCTAAGCATATACACTTTACTGTCAAAGAAGACCTTGTTCATGGAAGACTTTGCAAGTATTTAACATACCCAAACATAATTACTTCAGTTGCCATTTTAAGGAAGGCCTTTGAATCATGACATTGAATTTCTATTTCATAATATACCGTTTTTAGTTTTTTAAAATGATCATAAAATAAGCAAACATTGTGTAGAAAAATACTTTTTTGTTTCTGGTCCTTTGAGTCATCTTGAATAAAGTTGTTAACCTAAACACATTTGTTTATAAAGACACATTTACTTTGTTTTGAAAATAAGATTAATATTGCCTATATCAGCCTGCATTTTACTGAGTTGTATTAATGTTTTAAACACTATATGTGGAAATGTCTTGTCGAGCTTTCTACTGAGTTTGTCATAAGTAAGAGATTTTAAACTTATTTTAACCCTCTGGTAATGCTATCTAGACTTGGGGTAAGCTTTTATTTGCTATTTGAACAGGAAGCCATGCAATGTGTGGAGGAGCTGAATGCCCAGGGCCCGCTCCACGTGTTTGTGAGAGTGGGGGTTGAGTCCACCCTGGAAAGGAGCCAGATCACCAGGGATCACATGGGCCAGTTACTGTATCAGCTGGTGCAGTCAGAGAAGCTCAGCAAGCAGGACTTTTTCAAAGGGTTAGTATTCTCCTCAAGAATGGTGGTATTCCTTTACTAGACTCTTAAGTAGTTCATTTTAATAGCACATATCTATTTTAAGTTTTTAGCTTTTTTTCATAGATTAAATTGTGTCCACTCTAACACGTTGATGTATAATACTGATAATATGTTAGTTGGTATGATGGCATTTGTAGACTGTATTATATCATAAAGGTTATCTTCTGCTTTTTAATACTAATTGTTAGACCTATATTATGACATAAGTAGACCTATCTTATATAATAAAGAGGTGATATGCAAATTGACCATCACTCCAAAATACAAGAAGGCTGCCCATATGTGGACACAAACTGGCCACCACAAGATGGCCAGCAGGGGAGGGTAAGGGGAGGGACCAGGCCTGCAAGGGAGGGCAATTGGGGGCAATTAGGCCTTCAGGGGAGGGCAGTTGGGGGCATTCGGGCCGGCAGGGGAGCAGTTAGGCGTCAATCAGGCTGGCAGGGAGTGGTTTAGGGGGTGATCAGGCAGGCAGGCAGGCGAGTGGTTAGGAGTCAGCAGTCCTGGATTGTGAGAGGGATCTCAGATTGGAGAGGGTGCAGGCTGGGCTGAGGGACACCCCACCACCACCTTACATGAATTTTGTGCACCAGGCCTCTAGTCTTATGACATAACTAAGGTAGCAGAGATCCTTTAACCATGGGGAATCTGAGGCCTCACCAGTCTAATAAACCATTGGATATTCTTTGAGGATAAAAACTTTTCTTTGTGAAAAATTTTTTGAAAGTTTGACTTAACCTTTCAATAAATATGGTTATTTTTGCCAGTAAATGCTTGTCTGTACCTGTTAGCCCTATAGAAGGATATGTAACTCCAAGTTGTTAATGATTTAGTCTACTCCAGGTTGGCTTCATTCTGATTCCTGCTGATGGTTACTTTGATGGCTATCACTGGTATTGATCCTCATTTGATCAGATTCTGATTTCTTTGTGCTACACCATCATCACAAGTGGATGGATCAGTTCTTTGTGGTGCAGCCATAGAATCTCACCCAGGCTTAGGTTCTAAACGCAGTATTTAACAGGAAGATTACATGTGTTAAAAAATTTAGTTTTAGGGGCCATGTTGTACAATATAAACTTAATGTCACAGCCATCCTGAGACGTGCTCTAAGGGAACAGGAACTAAGACTTCCTGGGGGCTGGACACCAGATCCACATCCCCCAGCTCGTACTAACTTGGGATAGCTCATTAAGCAGAGTGGCAGTAAGAATTCTGCACTATTCAAGTAACTTTTCTCCTTCTAAATCTTTTTTGCCAAGTTCATGTACTTTTTGTTGTTGTTTTGTTAATCTTCACCTGAGGGTATCTTTTCTATTGATTTTTAGAAAGAGTGGAAGGGAAAGAGGGAGAAACATCTATATGAGAGAGGCACATCAATTGGTCACCCCCAACATGTTCCCCAAACAGGACTAGAAATCGAACCTTCAACCCAGGGACGTACCCTTGACTGGGAATCAAACCCAAGATCCCTCAACACTAACCACTTAACAACACCGGCCAGGGCTCAGATTGTATATGAAGAATAAATTTTTTAATCTCAACATTAAATACACATGTGATGAAATGCTATCATGTGTCTTTCAGTTATAGTCAACCTCTTAGAATAGTGTAATCATTAAATGCCAAGATTGGCCCTAGCCATTTGGCTCAGTGGATAGAGCGTTGACCTGCAGACTGAAGGGTCCCAGATTCAATTCCAGCCAAGGGCATATATGCCTGGGTTGCAGGCTGGATCCCCAGTAGGGGGCATGCAGGAGGCAGCTGACCAATGATTCTCTTTCATCATTGATGTTTTTATCTCTCTATCCCTCTTCCTTCCTCTCTAAAATCAATAAAAATATATTTTAAAAACAATAAAATAAATGCCAAGATTGAATGTACTTAGAAAAATTACTCATTTGATTTGTGAGGAAAGGTGGCATTGTCCTCAAGGTTCTGGAAAATTTATACTTGCCCTTAGGATCATTAAAAAGTTGTCTATAAGCCTGGTCAGTGTGGCTCAGTGGATTGAGCATCATCCTATGCACCACGAGGTCATGGATTCAATTCCAAGTCAGGGCATATGCCTGGATTTCTATTCAACCCTAATAGGGGGTATACAGGAGATAACCAGTCAATGTTTCTATCTCCCCCAACCTCTCCCTCTCTCTAAAAAAATCAGTAGAAACATTTTTTTCAAGTTGTCTTTCAGCAGCAAGTTAGATTTCTCTGACTAGATTAAGGCCATTGGTCCCAGTTAATTTAATAAGAAACTTTGGCAAAAATTGCTGTGCTTGTTGGCATTTAAGGCCAGGATGGTTTCCAGTTTTAAAAGAGAAATAAGTTGTTCACTCCAGTAACCAGCCAGTATAAACAGTAAAAGCAGTGAGGGGTGTACACACCCGCACAAACAGGTCTGCCGCTAGGCAACTTGAAAGTATAATTTCAACCCCCTAGAAATTACATTTGCAATATCTATTATTTTATTAAAAAATTGCTTTTACCCAGATATTATGCTATAGTCACCAGAAATTTTGGAAAATGCTGGATTATTATTTACCGTTTCATGTCTCTCTTCAAACTGTACTCAGAAATTGATTCATATTCGGAGACCCCAAGTGTATCTGGCTTCATCAGTTTTACTTGAATTTGTGAGGTGCTGGCTGGGTTTCTAGGCTGTCTCAGACATTTGCATTTCCCTTCGCTGGTCCCTTGAGGAAAAAGTGCCTTCCAGTCGTGGTATCCACAATCTCACTGGCACTGCAGCTGCTGCTGATGGTACTGCCACCACCATTTATTTAGACTGAAAATGAGATTAACACTTCTTTGTCTCAGTAACTACTTCATCTTTTTCTATTTTTATTTCCTTCTGCAGCTAAAGGTAATGCAGTGGCTCCAGGCTAGCTTTTATTTTTTTTTTTTTCCACGCTAACTTTTAATATTAAATTAGACCTAACCAGGCCATCCATAGTCAGAACCTCTACAAAGACCCCTATTTCTCCCTAAATGCGGAGACCTGGCAACTTTTTTTAAGATGGAAACAAACCGATAGTGTCATGTCATTATCCACAAAGAGGCTTCCTGCAAATAGACCAGAGTTTCCCAATTACCTCTAAAGTCCAAGTTCTAAATAGTCCATGCTGTCCAGAGAGGCCAGTTTATTGGAGCCATGGAAAGGTCCTAATCTTTTGTCTTTTTAATCCCAACATCCAAATATTTTTGTTTTTATACAGCATTGTGGGGGAGCTTCTGACGTTAGCTTCCTTGTGTGCTGCTGCTGCTGAGATGCTAACTTTTGAGCAGTCACTGAAGCTGTTTCTGTCTAGTTTCCCAAGCGAGCCATCTCTCCTGCAGTCCCTTTTAAGGCATGCAGTGCTACTGAATATTAAGTTAGGTGAGACAGAAGTTTCAAATAGGCTCTTTTTGTCAGGTTGTTTATAAATAAAGCTTAGAACCTTTGGAATTTTCCTTACAAGATGCTCTATCAGCTCTGAGCATAACAGTCGCCATATATCAAACATCTCCACAAAGGCAACATCAGCCATTCTCTTAGAATTTTCGGGACTTGAATCTAAATGCTTTATGATGTAAAGCAGGCGGGTAGGTGCAGCACTGTCGATACAGTCATTTTCTGTCATGGCTCTAGGAGACTTCTTTTTTAAAGGTGTGTAGTAAGGGTAGGCGAGTGTACTCAACTATTAGCCACAGAATTGGAATCACTTTGAAAGGTTAATAAACATGATATCCAGGATGGTAAAAAATGGAGTTGACAATAAACACAAAATATGTGTCCTTCAGGAAGCTTGATATGTTGGTATTGAGAAATATTTGTTGGAGAGGAAATTTTTATCTCCTCCTGAACTACTATTTTGGAACTTTTCTTGCCACAATGGTATTTCTGCCTTTGTAAGCAGTTAGAGTTCAGAGCTCACACAGACATTCATGCTAAGGTTCAAGTGCAAGTTTAGAGGTGCCAGTGGACAGTGAAGACCCGATTTTCTCATGTAGGAAGGATCTAGATTAAATAGTCTTTGCGGATGATACTGCAGTAGAAGGCTTTTCGTCTTCTTTTATTTCTCCCTTTTACCTGTAGCTAGATTCATTTGATTAGTCATAATAATACTTGATTAACCTGACTTTTAGATATATTCACTGTCTCTTTCTTATTTATCTACAGCCAAATTTCCATTTAAAATATAGTTGTCTTCATGCAAATTATGCAAGAGCTGCTGACAATATCATTTCCAAACTGTGTTAGATGATTTTGCCCTTTTAGCAAATTTCTGATCAGACCTTTATTGAATTTTTTAAAATTCCAACTTTTAACCATGCGTACTCCTTTTCTAAAGTAAATTTTAGGCAGGAACCCAGTGTATAAAATAAGTAAAAGTAGATCTTCTGTCATTGAAATGGGGAGAGGATTCCTGAAATCCCACCGATGGACCCTTTCCGCAGTGCAGTCCAGTGAGTGTGAAGGTCACTACATGCCAAGAAGCAGGGGCATGGTATAGCTCTATTTCATTCAGGCAGCAGAACATGTGTATTCTGCAAGGCATTGTTATAGACGAGCTTCTATACACCTCGGATTTTTCTTTTAAATCATACAAAAGGATTTAGGAACTAAAAAGAAATGTCTCCTCACTGGCTTGTTTTATGGAAATCCTGTGATAAGCCAAACACAGTGTGTGCGTTTTTATCAGTATGGATTTGACCAGTGATTGTGTTCTGCAGATAGGCTCAGGACTAATTGAGAAGTAGAATACCAAAGCAAGAATATGGGTATCTTTTAGGTGTCATATGAGATGAAAATAGCAGCAGTTATACTGCTGAACGACCAGCACGACTGCAGTTATTGTCTCACGGGCTCGTTAAACAGCCTAATCTATGCCACTAACCTGTGGAACATGAATTGGCATTATAAGGCGATTAACCCAGAAATGTTGGAGTCCGTCAGATTATGGTCCATTAGAAGCACATTAACTGAGCTGAAAGTCTGCACATAATGGGAGAATAGTCAAGTATCTGTTGTATCACAAATAGATGTCAAGTAACTCCAAGCTGGAAATTCAGAAAGTTGGCGTTAAGAATTCATGAAGCCCAGAGTTGGAGAAGGTGGTGAAGCTGCACGCTGTTTTGAAGTAGCACCTTTAGAAAGGTGACTGTGCCTAGTAGTGGTACCTTTTTGTTTAAGTGAAAAAATTTAATGACGTAATGTGTAGGCTTCTGAGGAAGGGAAAGAAGAGTGGCATACTTGCTAGAAACTAGAACTGCAGTGGAAAAGCACACACTTTATACATGCAGAGATCTGAGAGGACATGAAGGCAAATACCACCTGCCCATGGCCTCGTCATTCATTCTTCCCTTTTCTTGTGATTATGTTTATTTCCTTGTGTGTGTCTCCTATAATTAAATTTACTTTTGTTATACTCTGTTTCTCTTCAGATCGCATAAATCTTTCGCCTTTTTTAAATTTACTTTTGCTGTGTACTTTTTTAAAATGCTATATATGGGACTAATTAAGAAAGTTTTAGGTTATATTTTTATGCTTATAACTAAGTCGCTATGCTGTTGAGCCTAAGTAAAATTGCACTGATATTTTGGTATTTGACTTTCCTAATAAGTACTATATTCAAATCTCTTTTATTTCACTTCATATTGAGAAATATTTCAAACCATTAACTTTTCTTTGAAGATATAATAAATAGTTGGTAACATGTTATAATGTTTGATGTTGTTAGTAAAGTTGTCCAACTCTTTATATCCTTCCAGTTTTTCTCCTATTGTAAGCTCCTCAAAGACAACGGGTTTTGCTTTTTCTGGTCTGCACTACACAAAATTTTCAGATAGTGCTTCTGGCTGACTCGAAAGATATGATACTCAACTGTAATGAGCTCTTTATAGTGTGGGATTAAATTGATAGCTATTCCCCCAGAATTTCACATGGCTGCCTCATTTCCAACATTTACGTCTTTCAAATGTCACCTCAATACAGAAGTATTTCTGACCACCAGCTGTAGTGGGATATCCTAGTACCATATTTCATGTTCCTGAGCGTATTGAATTGACCCTATCTACAAGTATGCTTTTCTCTCCCTCTTTCCACACTAACATAAGCTCTTTGAGAACAAGAACCAGTTACTTTATGCCCAGAACAGTACCTAACATAGCACGTACTTAATAGGCACTTCTTTGCTGACTGATTTTGGTCTTTTTATTTAATCTTAACTTTTTAATTACATTTGCGTGTGAATTTTTTTCTTTTTTAGTTTTTCAGAAACATTGGAAACAGCAGATGACATGGCCATTGATATTCCCCATATTTGGTTGTACCTTGCTGAACTGGTAACTCCCATGTTAAAAGAAGGTGGAATCTCCATGCGAGAACTTATCATGTAAGTTGTTCTTGTTTCTTTTGCTATATGTCGAGTTAAACTGATGCAAAACTCATCAGCTGGCCTTCTAGAATAGTGCTGTTCCCTTAGTACAGCAATTTCAACCTTTTTCATCTCATGGCACACTTATTACTAAAATTTTGCAGCACAAGTAGAAATATTTGTTTTTGCTGATTTTACAAAAATAGGTATAATTTTTACTCATTCACCCCAAACAGCTCTCGTTATGTTGGCTGTTGTCATTTCTTTATTTGACAATCTAAGGAAAAGGTCAGTGCCCCTGACTAAATAGTCACGTATTACCTGTTTTAAAAATTCTTGTGGCTGGGGAAAGGATAATCTCCTCAATAAATAATGTTGGGAAAACTGGATAACCAAATGCAGAAGAATAAATTAAACTCTATCTTACCCCACTCACAAAATTAATTGGAAATGGAGCAAAGATTGAAACCATAAAACTCCTAGAAGATCTAAAGAGAAAACTCCTTTACCTCAAAAAATGTTATGCTGTGTTAAATTTTCTATTTGTCTTCAAGATCAAACTGCTTGACTAATAAACACTATATAATCTGGCCTTTGTTTTTATCTTCAATTTCATATTTTCTAACTCCAGCTTTCTTCTTCCAATTAGTTCCCACCTACCACCACTTGCTCCCCAACCCAGCACACACAAACTCTTGTCTGGTTATATTAATCTACTAGGAATTTCCTAACTGTGCCAGGATCTGCCATCATTTCCTATCCTGTTCTTCTATCCTATTGACTGACACCCCCCGCCCCCCTTCCCCTCCTGTCTACATAATCTCACCGTACTTCCTTATGTATTTTATTTTTTATTCTTAACATTCTGGTTAACATTAGGTTGTAAAACTAAAGTTTAATAAATCTTAATGAATTCATGAATGAATAAATTCATTCATTTATTCATTAAATGATTACTGTATTTAAAAAAAAATAGAAAAAACTCTTGTGGCACACCAGTTGAAAATTGCTGCCTTCGTGCCTATGGAGACTCTTGGATGCAGCCCATGATTATTTGAGACTTATAATTTTAATGTAAAAATGTTCCATTATATTAGGTCTATACTGCGTAAGTGAGGGGATATTCCAGCCTTGTGGTCCACTGAGGGCAGCAGTGATTATAGATTTGGCTCCAGAGTCACGTAACTGACAAGAGGGTGGTTGCTCCTGGAAACTTAATGTTACCTAGCACTATGTCTGTCATTGCTCCAGTGTTGTAAGAAGTTGTATTTCCACATAATAGCTTATCAGACTATGACACTTGCATAGTTCATGCTCAGGTTGTTATAAAAGGAGCTGAGGTCTCAGGCATTCCTAAATTTGAACCTGAGTGGAAAATTATTGCCATGTCGTATAGGCTAGTATTTCCCAAAAAACTGTTCATATAGTCAAAGTCTATATGCTGTTGTGTCTCTTTTCTTGGATATTCACAAGTTTATTATAGCACATTCAAAATTATGCCAATTCTATAGTATAAAAAAAAGGAAAAACTATTCAGGTTTGTTTAATTCACATTGCCTCACTTACTATAGACTTGTGTGTTTTTTAAGGAATGACTATTGAGATCCTGGAAATACTGGCTTAGACTATGAAAAAATTGGTTCATTTCTGTGTTTCATCTATATTTTTTAAAAAAAACAAGCTCTCTTACTCTAGCCAGTTTGGCTCAGTGGATAGAGCGTCGGCCTGCAGACTAAAGGGTCCCAAGGGCACATGCCCGGGTTGCAGGCTCGATTCCTTCCTCCCACCTCCCCAGTAGGGGACATCAATGATTCTCTCTCTCATGGTTGATATTTCTATCAATCTCTCTCCCTTCTTTTCTGAAATCAATAAAAATATATATATATTTTTTAAAAAGGCTTCCTTTCTTAAAAACACTTAATAACTAATTTTTACAACTCCCTATTACCTAAAGTGTTTCTCTCCTTTCGGCTTAACGAGGGGTTTATTTTTAAAAAATATAGTGTTATGGATTTCAAAGAGGAAGGGAGACGGAGAGAGAGATAATCACTAATGAGAAAGAATCATTGATCAGCTGCCTCTTGCATGCCCCAACCTGGGGATGAAGCCCACAACCCAGACATGTCCCCCGACCAGGAATCGAACCTCCTCCTCCTGGTTCATAGGTCGATGCTCAACCACTGAGGCAGGGATTTATGTAAATAAATAGATAATATTAAGTGAGAATGGGCCTTGCAGTTGCTTTTATAATGGAAGCAATTACCAAAAAAAGGCAAAACCCAGGAATTCTAACGTCCATTTCCAGCTTCTCCATGAAGCATAAAATGAACCTGAAGTCTCTCAACTATTTCTGCTAAAAATTATTCCGAGTCCTGTAGTGGATTTGGCTGGCCCAGTGTTATTTAGATGTACAGTACCTGTTCTTTTGGCACATGTTGTTTGCCTACTGTTCTAGAACAGGGAATTTGTTCTGAGGTACTTACTTCTTTTACATTCTTTTACAGAGAATTTTGTAAACCTTTACTTCCTGTTGGAAGAGCTGGAATCTTGCTTTCTGAAATATTGCACCTTCTATGCAAACAAATGGTGAGTGTTAAACTGAATGTCTGACTGAACAGCATATTAGGAAGGGCAGTGATTTTATCCTTGGGTTATTTGTCAATAGCTTAGGTGTCACAATGCATGTAATTCAGTTTTCTTTTATTATTTGAAAAAAAAAAAAAGGGTGAGGTCTCTGTTTCAAGTTTCTTCCAGGGGTTTATTTGTTCTTCTGTTTACTGATAACTTGGAAAAGAATTATCTAATCTCAACTAGGTTTGGTAAAATTCTAAAAAATTTCAAGATATGTTTTATTTGTGGCTAGTTAATTTATCTTCTCTTGAAACAAAATGGTTGTATTGTTGCCCCAGGTGGTTTGACTCAGTGGATAGACTTTCCATCTGAGGACTGAAGGGTCACAGGTTCGATTGTGGTCAAGAGGCATGCATGAGGCAGCCAGTTAATGATTCTCTCTCATCATTGATGTTTCTATCTCTCCCTTCCTTTCTCTACCTCTCTGAAATCAATAAAAACATATATATATATTTTAAAAGGCTGCATTATTTATATTTTTTAATTTATTTGCATGAAAATTCCTCTGCTTTCAGAGAAAGATGGGATTAATCATTAAATGATTGATTTTTCCCCCTGGCCAGATGGGTCATTAGTTGAGCATTGTCCCGTACACCAAAAGGTTGAGGATTTGATACCTGGTTGGGCCAGGCACTGGAGGCAACCAATCAGTTTCCCTCTCACATCCGTGTTTCTCCTTCATTCCTCCTTCCTCTCTCTCTAAAACTAATGAGAACATATCCTTGGGTAATGATTTTTATAAATATGATTGATTTTATTATTTTTTATCATGGGCTAGGTAATATGATTACAAATAGGTGGTAAAAATGACTATTGTAAATTTCTATCTTAAAGTTAAATTCATTTTAATTTAATAAATACTATACAATTCTCTGCAACGGTCTATATTAGGATCTCAATCCACAAAGAATACTAAACCATCAAGGAATTTATAAACTGGAGAGGGAGATAGATGAGTCAAACCCAATAGTTTCAAAAGAGTGTGTCAGTGTACTCTTAGAGGTCTGAGGGTTTGGTGTGGGAAAGAGGTTTGGCTCCACAAAGGTGATATAATGCCTGGGGTCAGATGTCAAAACAAAATAGAACTCAGGCATGAAAATCCTGGAGTGATTTCTGACTTATTCAAACCAAAACTACAAATATTGAGATGATAGTTTTTATTGTTTTATAGGCGTTGATAAAAACAATTCAGTGTTTTATTTCTCCTTAAAAATCTAGAGAAGTCTTTCTGTATTACATTTGTGTAATAGTTATTCATAGACAGGTATACTAAATAACCTGGACTCTAGTTCTAATTGATTATCTATTTGTTAGTAATACACTTTGCTTGCAGGCACTAAGGTTTCTATTGAACCCTAATTCAATAAAATTGATCTACAGATCAAAAAGTCCCTACTGCCGAAACCGGTTTGGCTTAGTGGTAGAGCTTCGGTCTGCGGACTGAAAAGTCCCAGGTTCGATTCCGGTCAAGGGCATGTACGTTGGTTGCGGGCACATCCCTGGTGGGGGGGGTGCGGGAGGCGGCTGGTCGATGTTTCTCTCTCATCGACATTTCTGACTATCTCTCTCCCTTCCTCTCTGTAAAAAATCAATAAAATATATATTTTTTAAAAAGTCCCTACTTCTCTCCCATCTAGTTGACTTAGTCCTTATTTAAAACTCAAAATTCTTGTTAACTTTTCTTGTAAAAATTAAAGTAAAATTCTCATGGAGCATAAACTCTGCAGTCAGGCGGCCTCAAAATCTGACCCTTTCCTTTATCGCTGTGCCTTTATGCAAGCAATGGGCTTGTACCTCCTTGTCAGTTTTCTAGCTGATCACAGCTCTTCCCTGTTTCTTGCATTCAACCTCTGCTTTTCCCTTGAAATACTTCTCATTCCTGGTTCAAGAGCAACAGCTTTATTAGCTTCTCACGTTAGTCAGCATAACGGTGCTCTAGGAAGAGGAGTAGAGTGAGATTGTTGAATGGCTTTAATAGCAGATGTTTATAGCAATATTTGGAAAGAAAGTGTTGAATTTGTAAACTCTGTGTTTTAATCACTTTTTAATTCCAAGTACCAGCTTGCCAATCCTCATATTAGTCATCCAGTAAAATATTATTAAACCTGAAACAGCTAAATTTCAGTCATTCACCATTATATTTCCATCCTTTCAGACATCTCGGCTTCAATGCTTAGAGTCCTAAGAAATTAACTTCATATCAGCAAGGGAAATTTTTTATTTTTCAGTCTTAACAGTTTTGCACTCTGTTTGTTTTCTCTTGCCAATGTAAAAGTAAATGGATTTTGACTTACCTCTGTTTCAGAGCCATAAGAAAGTGGGAGCCCTGTGGAGGGAGGCTGACCTCAGCTGGAAGGACTTTTTACCAGAAGGGAAAGATGTACATAATTTTCTCTTGGAACAGGTAAGAACAAGACTTATTTCTTCCTGTTTGATAGTACATATTTTCAGTCCACAATTGGAAATATGTGGAGGACCAGTTTAATTTATACACAGATTTTTAACTGCACAGATGGTTGGTTTCCCTCACCCCCATGTTGTTCAAGGGCCAACCATAATAAGTCTATTATTTAATAATAATAAGTCTTATTATTATTTTTTAAATGTATTTTTATTGATTTCAGAGAGGAAGAGGGAGAGAGAGAGAAACATCAATGATGAGAGAGAATCATTGATAAGAGCCTCCTGCACGCCCCCTACTGGGTATCAAGCCTGCAACCCAGGCGTGTGCCCTTGATTAGAATTGAATCCAGGACCCGTTAGTCCACAGGCTGACACTCTGTCCACTGAGCCAAACCAGCTAGGACCATAGTAAATATATTTATAAAGGAAATGAATGTCATTTCATTAACATTCTAGTCATTAAAATTAGACCAAAATGAGAGTTACTGGCTGCCTGTGGAGTTAGTGAATTAAAGACATCAGTGACCACATATAAGAAGGAATGCAGTCCTTACCTAAAAGTCATCAAACAGCCCTACTCGGTTCGGCTCAGTGGATAAAGCGTCAGCCTGCTGTTTGAAGGGTCCCAGGTTCGATTCCCTTCAAGGGCATGTACCTTGGCTGCGGGCACATATCCAGTGGGGAGTGTGCAAGAAGCAGCCGATCTTTGTTTCTCTCTCATTGATATTTCTGACTCTCTATTCCTCTCCCTTCCTCTCTGTAAAAAATCAATAAAATATATTAATAGAAAATAAAAGTCATCAAACAGATGGCTGCACCATCAGCAGTCCCTGGGGAAGGGAGATAATGATATCCAGGGTTTCCACATTATAATATTCAAAATGTCTAGTTCTCAACAAAATAATTATAAAGCATACAGAGAAACAGGAAAATATGGCTCATTCACAGGAATAAAAAAGAAACTGACAGAAAGCATCCCTGAGAAAGCCCAAAACATTGTGCCTACTAGACAATGACTTTAACTTTTAAATATGCTCAAATTGCTGAAGAAAACCATGGAAAAAGAACTATAGGAGAATGATGTATGAACAAGTTGGGAATATGGGTAAAGAAGTAGAAATTATAAATAAGAACTAAACAAATTCTGGATCTGAAAAATTAGCTGAAGTAAAAACTAACTATAGTCATACAACACTTAATGACATTTCGGTCAAAGCCAGACCACATATAGATAGTGGTCCTATCTATACTAATAAAAGGGTAATATGCTAATTAGACCGTAAGTCCTTCCAGACGTCCTTCCTTCCAGACAAAGCCGCAGCAGGCCGGGTCCACAGCAGAGGTCCCAGCCGCAGCCGCAGCAAGCAGGGCCGGGGCCAAGGCTCTCGCATGAAATTTCATGCATCGGGCCTCTAATAAGATTATAATGGAACTGAAAAATTCTGGTTACTTAGTGACCCTGCAGCAGTCATTGTAGAGTAAAAGTTGCAAAAATCAACAAGTTTGTGACTAAGATGACAAGCAACTTTAACCTGGGTATGGTTGAAGATGACGTTGAAGCACTGCTAGAGGTGGCTCCCGAGGAATTAACTAACGAGGGTTGTTGGTACTAGAACAGGAACACATAGCTGAAGAAGAGGCAAGCGAAAGGAAATGGCAGAAGAAAAAGAAGAACCACCAAGAAAGTTCACCATGAAGGCTTTAGCAGAAGCAATTGCAGACCTCAACAAGCTCCTTACAAAGTTTGACAACATGGACCCCAACACTAAAAGGTTTACATTTGATAAAGAAGAATGTACATGGTGCATTATCTGCTTACAAGCAAATCTATAATAAAGTTTTTTTAAAAGCCCCAGCCAATTTGGCTCAGTGGATAGAACGTCGATCTGCGGACTGAAGGATCCCAGGTTCAATTCCGGTCAAGAGCATTTACCTTGGTTGCAGGCACATCCCCAGTAGGGGGTGTGCAGGAGGCAGTTGATCTATGTTTCTAACTCTATCCTTCTCCCTTACTCTCTCTAAAAAATCAATATTATATTTAAATATATGTGTGAAAATAATAATAAAAAGAAATGAAGCAAATCACCATGGACATATTTCAATCAGCTCCTTCAGGAGATATTCCCGAAGAAGGCATTGCTGTCGTAGGTGATGACAGCTCCATTTATTCCTGTTATTGCCCTTGGAGACCTTACAGCGAGACAAAATGTAAAGGTGAAAAAAAGAGTGATATTGATAATCCTGACCCAATGTAGGATTGGCCTAATATGTTTGTGTTTTAGGTTTTAACAAGAAAAGCTTAAAAAGTTTTTAAAAAATCATTCTTAATTTTTACAAAAGATACATTATTTTATTAATTGTTTTACTAATGAAGTTTCTGGTATTGTTCTATGAAACTGAATATCATTGAATTTTATAAATTAAAAAGTCCCTGTATCAATAGATGTTACTATAACTTAAATTTTTAAAATTATAATAACTATATTGGAAAATTAACTCACTAAACATATGAAAATGCTTTATAAGAAAAAATTGCTGACTTTGTGGAGCAGAAAGAAAAATTAACGATGCCCTAAGGCCCTATGAGACGCTAAGAGCACGACAAGCCCAGAATGGTCAGAAGGTGAGTGCACTCAGGAGATTGTCCGAGGGGTTTTGTCTGTTTGCTTGTCTGTAAGGAGAATCAGGAATACACAGCAGAGAAAAACAGAGAAATACTCAGAAGGATAGTGCTGATCATTTTGATCCGGGTCAAACAGAAGATACCCCCAGGGCTTTGTTTTCCCCTCAGGGTGATAACAACACTGAATTATATCAATGTGTTTAACATTTTATGTTTCAGAAGTTGGATTTTATAGAATCTGATGGTTCCTGTTCCTCTGAAGCACTTTCAAAGAAAGAACTCTCTGCTGAAGAGCTATATAATCGACTTGAGAAACTCATTATTGAGGAGAAAGCAAATGATGAACAGATCTTTGACTGGGTAGAGGTATAATGACTATGTCACCTTCCCTGAAAGCTCTGCCAGAAAGATTCCTGAGGCATCTCCTTAATTCACACATTACCCTTTCCCTTCATGGGAGTGTTTAACTTTAATGAAGTTTAATTTTATTCTTACATGTATTTGTATTTTAAACCAATAAGGCTGTTTTTCTATTTTTATAAGATTCATAGTTTTATAATGAGAGCTTTACTTTTTTCCGGGTCCGTCATTTTTAGCCTGACCCTTTCAGGGAGAAATACTAGACTATGCTCCAGAGAACACACCCAAGCCATTCCCTTCCCCCTCTCCTTCCCACAGGCATGCGTCCTCTAAACCCTAAGGGACCCCGTGAGTCTTGCAACCAGGGGAGCATTGGGCAGCAGCCGCTCATTCCAGGCTAACCTCCTGACCTTGTCTCCAGGGCCCTCTTCCCCCCTTTTCTCTGTCCTCCCAGTGAGCCCAAACAGCCCAGCCTAGAGCCTCCTGCTGCTTCTCCTATGCCCTTCCTTGTTTCACTGCCCTAAGTATATTTTGTTGTGGTCAAATTCTTGCTTGTTTTTCTAAAAAGAAGGAAAATTACCTGCCTAGGAGATGTCCCCTTTTGTTTATCATTTTCTTTTGCTGCTCCTCTGGTTTAGGATAGTGTTTTATAGCAAGAAGATACTAAGAAAAATAAGATCTTAAGAGAAATAAACTAAAAAACAAATTGAGGGCCCATTTATTTAGCATATTTCTAAATACATTTTTTGCCATCCTTAGAAAAGAGTAACAATTTTGTCACCACCACCTGAAGGATTTGTTTGAGGCAATACTTGAGATTTATCTCTAATTCAACATTAAAATTAAGATAAAAAGCCATGTTAGCACACCTAGGAAGAGTTGCACACTACTGAAAAAAGTAGTCTTTAAAATACAATGTGGTGGTGGTATAGTTCTTCTGAATTTATAGATTTGGATAACATCTTATTTTGAGGAAGAAAAAATTTGGGGTTTTTTTGTTGTTGTTGTTGTTTGTTTGGTTTTTTAAAATATATATTTTATTGATTTTCCACAGAGAAGAAGGAAGAGGGATAGAGAGCTAGAAATGTCGATGAGAGAGAAACATCGACCAGCTGCCTCCTGCACCCCCCTGCCGGGGTGCCCGCAATCAATGCACATGCCCTTGACCAGAATCGAACCTGGGACCTTCCAGTCAGCAGACCGACACTCTATCCACTGAGCCAAGCCGGTCCCAGCAGAAAAATGTTTTTAAATCATTGCACTTCCAAATGTATGTAGTATACAGCACTATATAATGGGATGAACAAAGGGAGGCAGTGACACCCCTAAAAATGAAATACTGCCTCTTAGAACATTTGCAACAGAACTGACAGTAGCCTAAGTGTTTTCCAGTGAATCAGAAGATTGATTTTTCCAAGAATGTTGAATGTGACCCATCTGCCGTCGGTGCCAGATGGGACCTAGTTAAGGGGAATTGATTTCTCTGGTGTGTGAGCGTATCTTTAAACAGTTCCGTTTTACTTTTGATATCAGGCTAATCTAGATGAAAGCCAGATGAGTTCACCTACATTCCTTAGAGCTTTAATGACAGCCGTTTGTAAAGCAGCTATTATAATAGGTAAGTAACATTTCTAAAGGCAAAATTTAACATCTGAAATCCCCACTATGTCAATACTGCTGATTTGGGCCTGAGTTTATATTGTCTTTAAAACTTGCCCTGTATAGCTCAGTTTCTGTGCAGATGCATGCCTTTCTGTCTACAGTGCCTGGCTGTCTCAAGCAGGCTGCAACTAGCTGCCCTGCCTGCAAAGAGCCCAGATCTGAGCAGCTTACTGCATGCCTTTGGTGGTTTTATACTGTGTTTTATACTGTGTTGCATGTGGCTTTTCTAATTCACATTCAAATTTATGAATTTACTTTTCACTTCCAACACTCAAAGCCTGGCTTCTTCCTTTCAAGAGTTAAAATGAACGGATTGAGGATTTTTTTTTCTTTAATATATGTTTTTATTGATTTCAGAGAGGAAGGGAAAGAGAGAGAGAGAAACATCAGTAATGAGAGAGAATCATTTATTGGCTGCCTTCTGTATGCCCCAACTGGGGATTGAGTCTGCAACCCAGATGTGTGCCCTGACCAGGAATTGAATCCTGACCTCCTAGTTCATATGTCAATGCTCAGCCACTGAGCCACACTGGCCAGGCCAGGTTGAATATTCTTTTCTTTTTTTTTTAGGTTGAATATTTTTAACCTGTTAATATCAATCAGGGATTACTCTCAACAGAAAAGCCATCTACACTAATAGAAGAATAAGAGGCAAATTGTCTGTCCCTTTCTGATGCTCACCAGCCAATCAGGAGCAAGTATGCAAGTTAACCCAACAAAGATGGTGGGTTGATTTGCATATACAGGCGTTGAGGGGCCGCAGGTGTTCCGCACCACCCCAGCTGCTCCATAGGCAGCATAGGAAGGTGGAAAGGGGGCTCCCGCCGGAGTGAAGGTGTGCAAGATGGCAAGGGGAAGGAAGGCCCATTCTTGCATAAATCTTCGTACATCGGGCCTCTAGTTTTGTATAACTACATACATGAGGAAAGAAATGCCAGTTGCTGCTTCTGTTTTATATTTACTTTATATAAGCCAATTTCATTGAGTGTTGATGAATTTCATAGATCGATAGGATAAGGAATGGTAGAAACTCTAAATATTCCAAGCTGCCTGTAATATTTAACAGTATTTAACAAGATCATCCTTTTAGCCTCAGAAATCCACATTTGTATCACTGAAATCGGACAGCAAAATTCAACTCCAAAGTTTTTCAGAATTTTAGTTTTCTCTTTATCATTTTATTTTTATTTATTTATTTATTTTTTTGTTCTCTGCATTTTTTTTTTTAAATCAATCTTTATTGTTCATATTATTACAAAGGTTCCTCATTTCTTCCCCCCTCCACCAGGTTCCCACCCCACCCTCTACCCCTTCCCCATCCCCCATTGTCCTCATCCATAGGTGCAGTTTATGTTCAGTCTCTTCTTCCCTCCCTTTCCCCAATAGTAAATCCCTTTTCAGATAGTAAATCAGTTACTTAGCATTTTCTCAAATCAATAATACCTCCACATGCCCAATGATACACTTCACACAAAAGACATTTCCCAATAGGTCCACCAGCCTCATCCAGGCCCCACCCAAGGCACTCACAGATCAATACCCCAGCCCTATACTAACTCAACACATCCAGATCTAAGCCTTCATCACTTGATTCAGCAGACCCTCAAGTTCCCACGAAAGTTTCCAGCCATGTCTGAGAAGCAGCCGTGGGGTAGGGGCAGGCAAGGAGCGAGCTGTTCTGGGCCTGGCTGCTCAGGGGCTGGCCTCTGTTGCTCTGGTTCGTTCCACAACCAGCTGCTCCGGGTCTGGTCACTGCCGCTCCCGACCTAGTTGCTCTGGACTTGGCTGCTGCTGCTCCGGGCCTGGCCGCTCCCAGCCTGGCAGCCGCTGCTCCAGGCCTGGCCGCACCCGACCCGCCTGCTCCCCCGGGCCTGGCCGCTCCCAGCCTGGCAGCCGCTGCTCCAGGCCTGGCCGCACCCGACCCGCCTGCTCCCCCGGGCCTGGCCGCTCCCAGCCTGGCAGCCGCTGCTCCAGGCCTGGCCGCACCCGACCCGGCTGCTCTGGGCCCAGCTGCCCCGGGCCTGGCCGCTCCGAACCTGAGCACTACCAGCCTGAATGCTCTGGGCTTGGCTACTGCTGTTCTGGGTCTGGCTGCTCCCACCCCGGCTGCTCTGGGCCTGGCTTCTCCGGGCCCGACCACTCCAGGTCTGGTTGTTCCTGGACTGGCCCCCCTGGGTTTGGCCGCCTCTGCCTCAGGCCTGGCTGCCACTGCCCCAGGTCTGGCTGCTCCAGTGCTGGCTGTTGATGCTCTTGTTCTGGCTGCTGCTGCTCTGGGGCCTTGCTGCCACTGCCTTGTGCCTGGCCACTCTAGGCCTGGCCGCCGCGGTTCCAACATTCTGTCCTTTTTTTTTTTTCTTTTTTCTTTTTTCTTTTTTAAAACGCATTTATGTTGCAATGTTGGCTGTTGAGTTGAGTTCTGACTTAGTCTTTGATTTTTCAAGAACTTCTTTGTATTCTTTCTTAAGTAATTTTACTATCTTTTGCTCTCACTTGATTTCTTCACATTGAGAACTTCTTTGGTTTCTTCCTCCTTGTCCTGGGAGCTCAGCAGGTTGGCCTGTGGCACCCCTTTGTTCTCCCTGGGCTCCTGCGCTGCTTCTGCCTGTTGCCAGGGACGGCGCCGCCCAGGAAGCAGCCCCTGGCCTTGGCTCCATTGCCTGTGCTCAGTGGTGGAAGGCTCAGGGGCACACACCCCCCCCCAGGGGCCCCGTCGCCTGGCTCCTTGCTGGTGCCCGGTTGGCCGGCGTCCAGTCCTGGCAGGGGCTCCTGCTCCCCGCCGCGTTCCCCCAGCCTGGAGCTTTTTTTCCTCCTTCCCACTAGGGGAGTCCAGCATCAGAGTCAACAGACTGTCCTCTGCGCGCAGTGTGTGCGCAAGTCCTGGGACCCGGCCTTTCGCCGCTCTCCCCGGACTCCACCTCACAGCCCCGTCTCCCTCTGCCTGAGTCTGGGTCCCCAGGGTCTGGCCCATAACTGGGGCTCAGCGCTGCCGGTTCGGGGGGGGCTCAGCGCTGCCGGTTCGGGGGTTCAGCCCAGGCTGGGGGTTTTATTTCCTTCCTGCTAGGGAAGGAAAGGCAGCACCCCGCCCTCTCCTCCTCTCCGGCTGTGACCTCTCCGCGTGCGCGCGGGCACGCAGCATGTCTCCGTACCTTAGGCTTTTTTTTTCAGCTCCTCTGATTTTCCTTCTGGTTTTCTCTTTCCTTCTTGTTGTAGAATTTTCAGTCAGTCGACTACCTGTAGCTCTGGGCAATGTCCACTCTAGATCTTACTTGTATTCCATTGAAATTGTTGTGTGCTGCCGCGGCTAGATGTCTACCCGAGCAGCCATCTTGGATCCTCCCTCTCTTTATCATTTTAGAAGACAGCTTCAGGATTCTAATTTAAGATTTTTTCTATCAATTAATGTTTTTTCTATGTTCTTTAATGAATAAACAACAAGCTAAATAGAAAGTCTTGATTTTTAAAAATTTTAAATAATTTACATTACCTATGGAAATAAGACTTTGGCACTATAAAAATCAGTTGGAAAACATAAAAGCTGCTTTTAAAAAACAATATTGTGTCCTTGTGCCAACTCACAGAGGAAATAAAACCTATGCTTCTTGGCTCTGGGGATGCGTTCCTCAGCCCCTGAGTTGTGCCTTTCCCCGAAGGACCCAGGTCAGATATGTTGTCTGCCACTGACAGCCCTCACCCTCCTATAATTAATAACAACGCGGTTCAAATCTTTTACCCTTCTGAAAAGATTTACATGAACTCTCAATCTAATTTCCTTTCTGATGTTGTGTTTCTAGTTTAGAAAGATAAAACCACTATACCTGTTTGATTGTGATTAAAGATAAAGTATTTGGGTACACAACTGCTGAAGGACCCCAACACTCGGAATACATCACCCCTCCGTTCTTTTATTATTTTGGAAAGAATGTCCCATTAAGAATTTCAGAACATTTTGAATTTCAAAATTGTTTCCTTGGACCTCCTTGCTTCCTCTCTTCTTATAGAGTCAGATGTGTCTTAATGGCTCAAAATTTGAAAATGACTGTGTGCTAATTCCTTAAATGTAATGCTTAGTTCTTCTGTCACCTCCAGCTGACTGTTCCACCTTCCGAGTGGACACTGCAGTTATCAAGCAGAGAGTGCCGATCTTACTCAAGTACCTAGACTCGGACACAGAGAAG
This sequence comes from Pipistrellus nathusii, assembly GCA_963693515.1. Taxonomy (NCBI): domain Eukaryota; kingdom Metazoa; phylum Chordata; class Mammalia; order Chiroptera; family Vespertilionidae; genus Pipistrellus; species Pipistrellus nathusii. Next base: position 11,244,800 of record OY882859.1, on the reverse strand, counting down.
GAACTGCAAGCACTTTATGCACTACAAGCATCAATAGTCAAACTTGATCAACCTGCCAGTAAGTTTATGTCTTGCTACAATTAACCCAACCAGTGGGTGAGCTTTAACCAGTGATGGTATGATGGGTTTGAACAGGGATAATAGAGGAATTCCTGGTAACAAAACTCAGATAACCAACAATTTTAATGAACCTACATTTTTTATGTACTTGACTTTCGTGAGAAAATAATAACTAGTTTAAATTAGATGTTTAATCCTCACTCTAGAGAGGGCTAATAATTTTTTCTGCAATGATGGAAATATATCTGTGTCTTTCATTGTAGCAATCATGAGCCACTTGTCAGTTGAGCGCTTGAATGTGGCTATTGTGACTAAGGAACTAAATTTAAATTTTTTTAAAATACCTTTTTATTGATTTCAGACAAGAAGGGAGAGAGAGATAGAAACATCAGTGATGAGAGAGAATCATTGCCTCCTGCACGCCCCCTACTGGGGATCGAACCCCAGACCTTTCAGTCCGCAGGCTGACGCTCTATCCACTGAGCAATACTGGCTAGGGCTTAAATTTTAAATTTTATATAAATGTAAATAGCCACTGTGGTTAGTGGCTATCCTATTGGACGATTCAGGGTTAGGGCATCTCCATATTAGCATGCATATTATATAAATTTCACTTTTTTTACACAGATCTTTTTTTTAATGTATATTTTATTGATTTCAGAGAAGAAGGGAGAGGGAGAGCGAGATAGAAACATCAATGATGAGAGAGAATCACTGATTGGCTGTTGCATGCCCTCTACTGGGGATCAAGCCCACCAACCTAGCATGTGCCCTTGACCAGAATTGAACCTGGGACCCTTCATTTTGCTGAGCCAAGCTGGCTTAGGTGAAACAGGTCTTAATTAGGAAAGAGAATAATACTCTTCAGAATCCTGCAAAGTCATTAAGGCATTTTAGACTAGTTTTCAGTTAAGGGTTATGATTAATTCTGGCTAATCAGACAAATAAGGTAACCTTACATCTAAAACTTGGTGATATTGGTAAGTTAACTGAATTGTATTAAAGCTTGAAAATTTAGTTGAAACTTGTGAAAGTGGATATTATATGGCTATTGATCTTTGGCACTTCCTTAGGCTATATCTTTTGCAAAGTTTTCCTTTGCCAGGACAGAGATTTTCAGCTGGTGTGCAGGAAGAATTTTGTGGTTGTTAATCCTCACCTGAGGAAGCTTTCCCATTGATTGCTAGAGAGAGTGGAAGCGGGAGATCGAGAGATCGATGGGTTCCTCAAGCACGGTGACCTGACTGGGGCTGGGGACCAAACCTGCAATCCAGTTACTCACCCTTGACTAGGAATAAAACCCGTGACCACTGAGTAAAAACAGTCAGGGCAATGCAAGGATTTTGTACAATATTCAGTTCCTGACTATTTAGTCAGGGATATTGACCTCTTCCCGTTAGATTGTCAATTTAAAAAATGACAACAGCCAACACAATAACTGTCTGGTGTGAATGAATCAAAATTATACCTTTTTTTTTTTTCTTTTTCTTTTTTTTGTCAGATCAGCAAAAAATACTTTTTGAGTATACTACAGAATTTTTAGTGATTACTTTATGTGTGCCATAAGATGAAAAAGATTGAAAATCACTTTTCTAGGAGATAAAGGAGAAGATTGAAACAAATCTTTCTCAGGGTATAACTGGAGAGACATCTAAATGTGAAGAAGAGAATGAATCTACTTTGTTTTCTCTCTCTTCACCTTTGAAAAGTTGTTTAACATATGGCTTCCTTTTCTTATAAGATTAGGACACTAACTTTTTAAGAGATTGTTATAAATAGATAAAATGGATTACCAACTTTAATAATTCCCGGAGAGATGTTTAATTCTAGACTTACCAAAACATAGCCACTTCTTTCCATTTCCCCATGGACCAACTGCGATTTAGAGAAAGAAGTGACTTCAATATTACTTGGACTAATAAAATTACAAAATAAATCTAAAGAGAAATTTTAATATGACTCATGGTAAGCCTGATATTTAGTAGCAATTATTGCTTATTCTACTGCATCCCTCCATTAATATGAATGATTAGCAAGCTAACAGTAAATGAATTTTAAGAGCCTGCAAGGAAGGAATTTTTTTTCAAGGATATATAAAAACCCTCTGTCAGGTTTTTTATCCTTAACAACTTTCTCCCTTTTTTGTACAATAATATAAATTAAGTTTCCATTGTGAGAGCAAAACAGAGAATTAATATTGACCACATTATCTGAGCATTGAAAATAGTTGACAGATAAAGTTTTTACCCATATTTTTTCATGTAAATTATTACTTTTCAGCATGAAAATATTAGAAGGGAGGAAGTACATTCTGCCTTGTCCTCCCAAATATTGTAAAAATAACATATTGCTATTGTATAATTTCAAATAGAGAAATGTTTTAAAAAAATTTAATTTTTTATTATTTTATTCTTCACCCAAGGTTGTATTTGAGAGAGAGAGAGAATATTGATGTGAGAGAGAAACATCAGTTGCCTCTCACATCCACTTCTACTTACGATTGAGCCCACAACCTAGTATTTGTCCTGACGGGGACTTGAACCAGCGACCTTTCAGAGCACAGGACAATGCTCCAACCAACTGAGCCATGCAGCAGGGGCTAAAAAAAATTATTTTCACTCTCATCCTTGATGTTTCTCTCTCTCTCCGTTCCCTCTCTCCCTTTCTTTCTGCAATCAATAGAAAATATATTTAATTAAAAAAAACAAAAAAACAGCTCAGCATTATCAGAAACTAGTTCAAATTGAAACAACAGGGATAAGTAATTTAGACTGCTTGCATCTTCTTTTCCTATTCTTTAGACAGTTCTGCTATTTATACTATCAAGAGGATGTATAATGAATTGTCACGATGCTCTTTTCTTGGGGAATTAATGTGCATTCATTCATTACTTAGAAATACAATCTTTCCTTCACAACTACACTGCCCCAAAACAGATGGTTTATTTTCACCTCCTCACAGATTTGCTACGGATGTTTTTTGACTGCCTGTATGACGAAGAGGTAATCTCCGAGGATGCCTTCTACAAATGGGAAAGCAGCAAGGACCCCGCAGAGCAAAATGGAAAGGGTGTGGCCCTCAAATCTGTCACAGCATTCTTCACGTGGCTCCGGGAAGCAGAAGAGGAATCGGAGGATAACTAAAACTTCAAATACACACGAAACAAAAGAAACAATTTAAGTATTTTTTTAAAAAGTTTCACGTCTTCGCCAATCACAGTGCAGCAAGGCCAATTCTCGCAGAAACCCCCACGTGTGCACGAGTGGGAGAGGGGAAAGAGAAAAAAGGTGATCATGGAGGAAAAAGGTACTGGAAAAAAGTAAACTTCAACCTGAGGGCGGGAGCACTAAAACCAAAATACATGTATTATTTATAGAAAATATTTTCTGTTATAATCTTTTCTTTTTAAATGAGGACTCATACTTTAAAAAAAAAAAACTCATCTGTTTAGCAAAAAAAAAAAAAAAAAAAAAAAAAAAAGTTGAGGAACTTTTAATTTATTTTAAGGACTGCAAATGCCAGTGTAATTTTTTAATTTGCAGTTTCTGTAAACAACTTGTATAATAGAAAAGCAGAGAAATAAATTTCCCTCCCCTTCAGACGCACCTCACGTTTGTTTTAACGCAGAGTAGTTAGTCCAGATTTAAGAAGGTTTGGGGTGAACAAGGTAAGAAAGATTTTTTTTTTTAATTTTAATTTTATTTTATTTTTGGTATCAAATCTTTCTGCCTGCCTCTCAGCTTGCTTCAGAAAAAAAAAAAAAAATCACAATAGTAATCAAAACATACATAACCTTGGAACAGAAGGAAATGCTGTGGACCAGAGAACTCCAAGAATTGTTTAAAAAAAAAAAAAGTGCTACCCTTGGAAAAGTACTCTTAATTCTTTTGAAATCTTTAGAGCAACTATAAGGCTTGTAAATACATAGAACAAATATTTAAAAAAACAAAAAGAAATTGACTCAATACTATTTCTTTTCACTTTCAAAATATAAAGAACAAAATAAAGGCAAACATTGCAAGTTTAAAAGAAAGTAAACTGACTTCTCCTTTTGACAGCTGCTGCATGTGTGCCCATGGGGGAGATGCTGTTTGTTGTCTGTCTAACCCAGATCGCTCTGGGCGGGGGAGGGGGAGGGAAAGACTGACAGAGTGTGTGAGGGAAATGCAAGGTGCTTTGGGTAGGGTGGGCATTTGTGGGAGGGCCCCTCTGGAAGTCCAGGGAAGCTTCTTTCCGGCATCAACTAGAAATGCCTTCAGGGTGGGAGCAAATCTAAGGGCAATTTTTAAGTAACTAAGTGCTCCACTATCTGAATGGGGACTAGGAGCACTAGGTCACTGAGACACCCACTACTGGTTTTGAAATCATCAATTGCCTCCAAAGATGTCTTCTAAAGAACGAAAGAAACCAGAGCTAAATTACACTTTTAAAAGAGTGGGCATTGGTGTTAAAAACAAACCAATCCCATGTGTGAAAATCACATTGTTCCCCAACTTCATCTTGACTGAAGCCATTCTGGTGAGTATAGAACCCAACTGTGGTTTGGGCTTCTCTTTCTCCTACAGCTATTGGCGTGCAGTGCTGTTTGTTTGTTTGTTTGTTTGTTTGTTTGTTTGTTTGTTTGTTTTTCATGAAGCCGTAGTCTCTATAGATGGTTTTCGATCTCCATTGTCTATAGGCCATCACTCTACAAAATGTGTTTATGAAGAACGACAGGCTCCCAAATAAACAGTCTCTGTATTTTGTATCTGGATAACCAAAGAGTTCTTGCTTTCACCTCTGAGGAAATATTCACATTAAGAGACTTGGCAAGATTTGTGAAGCATAAGAACAGAATTTTCCGTAGCAGCAACGCGTTTTCTTCAGAGCATAGCTGAACACAATATAAGACTCCCACACACGAGCCCACAGAGCCCGTTCCTCAGTCACAGAAAGCTGTTCGCAAAGAACCGAGCACGGAGAGTCTTGTGGCAGCATCTGCCATGAAACATGGGTCCTGAAAAGCCATTTGGGGGTCTGGCTGCCGGCTCTTCCTGGGATTCCTCAGTTGGAAAAAGCAACCTGATTCTCTGGCGTGCTGAGTTGTAACAGCTGCCAGATTCGAAAGTGCACAGGGTTCCGGTCCAGGAATCTCTTAAGTCAGTGGTCGGCAAACTCATTAGTGAACAGAGCCAGATATCAACAGCACAATGATTGAAATTTCTTTGGAGAGCCAAATTTTTTAAACTTAACCTTCTAACGCCACTTGTTCAACATAGACTCGCCCAGGCCGTGGTGTTTTGTGGAAGAGCCACGCTCAAGGGGCCAAAGAGCCACATGTGGCTGGCGAGCCGCAGTTTGCTGACCATGGTCTTAAGTGATGTAGGGTTTTGTTTTTTTTTTTTATTTGTTTGCTTTTAATATATTTTATTGATTTTTTTTTTTTTTTTTTTTTTTTTTTTACCGAGAGGATGGGAGAGGGATAGAGAATTAGAAACACCAATGAAAGGGAAACATCCATCAGCTGCCTCCTGCACTCCCCCTACTGGGAATGTGCCCACAACCAAGGTACATGCCCTTGACCGGAATCAAACCTGGGACCCTTCAATCAGCAAGCCGACGCTCTGTCCACTGAACCAAACCGGTTAGGGCAAGTGATGTAGATTTTTAAGTGTTGGCAGCACTCACAAGAGGTAAAGGATAGGGAGTGAGTATGGGGAGAGCAGAGAGGTGACTGCCTCTTGGAAATCAGTGGCTATTGTTAGCAGGAAGGACTTCCAGGTGGTAGTGATTGCCTGGTCATCAGTATTTTTTTTTTAATTATATTTTTACTTGAGAGGAAGGGAGAGGGAGAAAAAAATAGAAACATCAATGAAGAGAGAGAATGAGCCAAAACCGGTTTGGCTCAGCGGTAGAGCTTCGGTCTGCGGACTGAAAGGTCCCAGGTTCGATTCCGGTCAAGGGCATGTACATTGGTTGTGGGCACATCCCTGGTAGGAGGTGTGCAAGAGGCAGCTGGTCGATGTTTCTCTGTCATCGACATTTCTAGCTCTCTATCTCTCCTTTCCTCTCTGTAAGAAAAATCAATAAAATATATTTTTTTAAAAAAGAAAGAAAGAAAGAAAGAGAATGATTAACAGCTGTCTCCCGCATGCCCCACACTAGGAATCGATCCCACAACCCAGGCATGTGCCATCCCGGGAGGTCGAACTGACCTCCTGATTCACAAGGCTCAACCATGAGCCACACTGGCCAGGCTTCATTAGTATTTTAGATGAAGATATCTAGATTTCTTCTTTCATCCATTCCTTAGGAATGGATGAGAGAAGAAATGTTTTTAGAAAAGAAGATCCCAGGATTGAAGAAGCTTTAGAAATAAATACCTATAGTACAATAGAAATAGAAAAAGCTTCAGAAATAAATACCTATAGTACAATAACAGAAATAATGTTTAAAATATCATCTATTACATGAAGTGTAATGACACTACAAACTTACTGTTGGCTATCTTTTTGCTTCTTACATGAAATGTTAAAATTACATTATCAACTACTAATATCAGCTATTAATATCAACTGAACTGAAAAACACTGCCATAGTTTTTACCCTCTTCACAGTCAGCTTGGGTTATGGCTTTGGGATAGAAAACAGGGTTTGGAAGGTTTGGGTTTAAAGTAATAAGTGACATGGCCAGCATTGATATACCTGTACTTCACGCTATCATAAAGGCTTTCACACATTGGAACTTCATTAATTAAGGTTTAGTCCATTAATTCAGATGCTTTACTTTATGCCTGTATTCAAACCATTTAACTTATAGCTATTTAGTAAATTACATGAGTTTTTTCTTTTCTAGCAAAAGAACATGATGCCAGTTTTTAAAATAAACTCATTTGAGATACTTGCATAGACCAAGAAGCCAGTTCGCAGCTGCATCATGAATTGACTTATTCATTAAATATTTACAGAGTATCTAGTCTGTACTAAATGCAGGGAATATAACTGAGCAAACCACTTTTGCTTTCAAAGCCCAGATTCTTCATGCAGAAAACAGCCAGAGGTTCACACACCGCCTCAGCATCCTGTCCCGTTAACTGTGTGCCCCTTGTTAGATCTTTTATCTGGTTTTTGTTGTATTTTTTATTTTAAAATGCATTCTAGATTATTTGCAGCAATTAAATCTCTCCAAACAGGTTATCATTCTGGGAATTTTAATACATATTTTTTGTTTCAAAAGGCTCCATTCAAATCTAAAGGATTCTAAGGTTGAAAAAAATAGTCCTTGACTTTTGGACCTGATTCTGTGTTTTTATTACTCAGGTTTTAGTCTTTAAAAAAAAGTAGTAGTAGTATAGAGACCCACATTTCCCATTTTGACCGTGCCATTGCCACTTCTGTGTCTCTCCGCCGCACCCCCCCCCCCCCCCCCGTCCCCATTTTGTAGAGAGGGACGTTTTGCATTGCTTTTCTCTTTGTTTGCATTGCTTTGTTCCCATTGGGATAAAATTCACATACCAGCAAATTCATCCTTGTAGAATTTTAGTATATTCACCATCGTGCAGCTGTCACCACTATGTAATTTCAGAACATTTTTATATGCCAAAAAGAAAACCCATATCCTTTAGAAGTCTCTTATCATTCTCTACTTCTCCTCAGCCTCCTGGGAACCACTAATCTACTTTTTTTCCCTTGGGTCCATGTAAATGAAATAATACATTGCATTGCTTTTTATTTTGACCCCCAATACACTTAAGTGGCCAGATTATTATGGCTCAGACATCATAATAATCCGGCCACTCAGTGTATTTAACAAATGATCAAGCCCCACATATTTGCAACATCAAGGACCTGATAGCTGGGGTAAACCCTGATTTTCTGACTTTGATTTAATTTTTGTTCTTCAAATGTAACTTCTTTTGAAATAATGGCAATATGTTTACAACCATCAACTAATTCTGAACATGTTCCTGAGAATTCGTTTTTGGGGGGTGGTTTTTGTTTGTTTTCATTTGTCATCTCGTGGACTTGATGTATATGCCCTGGAGTGTCTGACATCCTAGCACTCATATCTAAGGTATGTCATTTTGACCTCTTTTTTATTGCTACCTGAGTAGTCTTCCTTGGAAATAGAATTCCTGCGTTAATTAGGACACTAGAGTATACCCTAGAAAAGTTCAGATGTTGTTTGACTTGGAGTCTGCGGTTGTATATGTCTTCATTGAGGCGCTTTTGGACATGGTATTTATTGTGTAGCTTGAGGCTGCCTAGTTGTCATGAGAGTAAAATTGCTCAGTAAAGAATATAATGCCCAATAAAAATAAATAAAAATAAAAAGAATAAAAATGCCTTGAGATGGAACCTCTATCATTGGTTAGTCCTAGTTCACTAGTCTTACAAAGATCACTTTTTCTAGTCAAGAAGCTTGAGCTATAGATCTTCATATCTTTTAATAGTTAAGGGAAAGAGATTCTTATGTACTGGCTTCAAGTACCACATGTACCCCTCTAGAGGGGAAAATGATAATCTATTAGTGTTTGAACTACCAAAAAGACATTGTATTGCCAAATCCTGAAATGATTTACACATCAAAGAATCAAGCTAAAGAGGATCATATGCCAAATGTTTTTAAATAAGTGTTTCATTTTGAAATAATTTTAGACTTGGAGAAATTTTTCAGAGAAAAGTATCAAGTTCCATAGGCCCCTCTTCTAGTTTCCCCTCTTATTAGCATCTTACATTACCATCGGACATTGTCAAAACTAAGAAACCAGCATTGCTACATTGCTATTATTTCCAGACTTTATTTGGGATTCACAATGTCCTCTTTCTAGTCTGGATGCAATCCAGGATATCATGATGCATTTAGTCATCAGGTATCCTTTGTGTCCTTCGCCTTTGACTATTTTTTTAATCTATCTTGTTTGCCATGACATTGACAGTTTTGAGGAGTCCTGATTAGGTATTTTGTATAATGTCTCTCAATTTGGTTTGTTTCTCAGGATTAAAGTAGGATTATGGTTTTGGGATAGAAATACCCTATTATAAGTGCCTTAGCCAGTGTGGCTCAGTTGGATGTCATCCTGTGCACCATCAGGTCACCAATTGGCTTCCCGAACAGGGCACATGCCTGGTTTCAGGCACAAACCCCAGAAAGGAGGTGTGCAGGTGGCAGTCCATCAGTGTTTCTATCTCTCTTTCCCTCTCACTGAAGTCAATGAAAGAGAAAAAGACCATCTAAGTAAAGAGCCCTTTCCATCTCATTATACCAGGAAGTCCATGCTGCATCCATGACATCATAGTTAACCTTAAACTGGTCTCCACTCTGGAGTTACTTTCCCCTCTTTCTTCCTCTATCAGGAAGGTGAGAGCAGAGGAGAATTAAGCTCCCCTTTCTTCCTGGAGTGGAACAATGTACAGTAGTATCCCATTATCTGTGGGATGTATTCCAAGATCCCCAATGGGTGCCTGAAACCAAGGATACTACTGAACTCTATATATACAATTTTTCCTCTATGTATGCATACCTATGATAAACTTTAATTTATAAATCAGGCACAGCAAGAGATTAACATCAGTGACAATAAAACAGAAGAGTTGTAACAATATGTGTAATAAAAGTTATAATGTGGTCACTTGTTTCAGGAGATCCCTTGCTGAAGTCTTACAGACTTCATGCTTTCTGATCCAACACGTTTTTTGTTCATGTCTTCCACCCACAAATGTCATGCCTTTTGCATCTTATGTGAACTCTTACCATGCATTGTGGCTGTAACTTTTGCAGTCTGGCATGCAACAGCAAAGCTATCATGACTTTCTTTTTCCCTCTGCACAATTCCACAGATTTGTTCTTATTGTATAATAAATCTTAGCAAGCCCAGCATATGATTTTCTCTTTCCTTGTTATTTTCTAGAATGTTCACCTTTTCACTTGAGGAAGCACTTCACAAAGGTTTCTCTTTGGCATATATCTGAATTGCCAGCATCATTATCATTGCGCTTTGGGGCCATTATTAAGTAAAATAAGGGCTACTTGAGCACAAACACTGCAATACCATGCAGTTGATCTGATAACAGAGACAGCTACTAAGAGACTAAGGACTGGGCAGCGTGGACAGCATGGAGATGCTGCACACAGGGATGAAGCACGTCCTGGCGGGATGGAGAGGCACAGTGAGAGGTTTATCACGCTGCTCAGAACAGCATGCAATTTAAAACATGAATTGTTTACTTTTGGAATTTTTCATTTAATATTTTTGGACCGCAGTTGACCGTGGGTAACTGAAACCATAGATAAAAGGGTGGTCTGGTGTTTTTAAGTTCTTTGGATTCTCTTGCAAGGAAGATTTGTCTCTTCTGTTTGTTTCCTTATCAGTCATATATGTCTGTCTGTATATATGTATATAAAACTAGAATTTACATATAATCGCAGACTGGCATGTTTATACTTTGAGTTATAAATCTATACCTTATTATTATTTTGCTCAGATTGTTTTAGTTTTTGCTTCGGGAGCTCTTTCAAGTTATCTCAAATGTCCCTTTAACTTTCCTGCCTTTTCATTTTATATCATTTGTGATATTACAAGATGTCACAGACATGTCCTGTACTTTCCCTGCCCTAGAATCAGCCTTTCTGTTTAGAAACCAAGTGAACTCACTGTTGCTGGCGTCTGCTTTTTGGTCTTCCAGCATTTCAAATTCTGATTTTTAACTGAAGGGGAGATCTTGCCAGGTGAGTAATCCACTTCCACAGGAATACTATGACTTTTAGAAAATATGTCTTTTTTTTAATGTGCCCCAAGCATGAATCAGCTCTGACCACAAACACAGACATCAAGCTAAGATGAACTATATGTCTGCTTAGCCCCTGACAGATATAAGAGCAGCACTACCAGTCAGGTGTCTCCTTGATCACTGCCAAGGGTTTTATGCTTCATCTATATATATAAAAGCCTAAGTGACTGTTACAGTCAGTTGACAGAACTACTCATCAACTGGTTGATATGTGCACTAACCACGAGGGGGCAGACGTCCAATGCAGGAGCTGCACCCTGATGGTCAGTGCTCTCCCACAGCCAACCTCCCTCAGTCAGCTAACCTCCCTCAGTACCTCCCCACCAGACTGGACAAGACAGGCCCAATTGCTGGCCAGACCAAGGGATCCCACCCATGCACGAATTGGTGTACTGGGCCTCTAGTTTATTATAACTCTGCTACTCAAAACACATCCCTAAAGATGTTCCAATCATGCTTTTGTTCATCCTATCAACAAGAATATTGGAACTACTCCCTCTATCTCATTAGTACAATTTGTTTTCATTTTCCTGTAGCTTAACATAGAGTCTACAAAGGTACCAGAGGTTAACTAATGATGGGAGTACTGCATATCAAAACCAGCTAAAGTAGTGCTTTTGTGGTAAGTGGGCCAGTGGGGGAGCCAAATGGGGAAAAGCATTACCTGAGTGGCTATCAAAGTTCAGCCAGGAAGAAGTATGCTGTAGTGGAAAAGTGGTCCTGGCTGGAGGTGGGAGATTCGTGTTCCAATGCTGGTGCTACTGCTTACTGGTCTTTTGGCCATTCTCACTCGTATGGACTTTCCTGTCTTCTCTAAGAAGATCTGGCTCGTCCAACCGTATGAGTACCTCCAGAATCACTTTAAATACTGCTTACCAAGCTTCACCAAGGAGTAAGTCTTGGTGATAATGAGATATTAAACTTTTAAAGAAGTCAGAATATCAATATTTTCAGAGATTTTCAAACCAACCACCCTGCAGTTGAATCTGTGCTACCTGATTCCTTTCTGACTCTTCTGACATTTATCTCTTGTTCATAAATACGTGTCTTCTGGCCTGGAGTCCTAGGAAACTGTCTTTGCCTGTGTTCAAATATCTGTTCTACCTTAACTGCTTTTTAGGACAGAATAATAGTGCTCAGCATTGCTCAGTCACCTGACAATTTTTAAAAATATAAACCTGGACCCCGACCGAGACCAGTTATTTCATAATCATGGGATTAGGCCTGCTACCCCTCCTCCCTACTGTTGTTTTGTGTGTGTGTGTGTGTGTGTGTGTTTTTAAGTTCTGTAGATGGATCGTAATATGACCCAGGGTTGAGACCTCTGGAATAGTGACAAACATGATTTACCTAACAGTTTACCAAACAATTTCTATTTTCAGATATTTGTAACTACAATAGGAGTTGGACACACAAATACGGCTCATATTTTGAAAAGATAGTGTTGAGAGGACATATAAACTAGGAGATTAAGAAATGCTTTCCTCAGCAAGAGAATTTTATTTATTTTTTAGATAATCCTTTATTGTGGAAAGTATTACAAATGTGCCCCCTCCAGCCCATCTCCACCCACTGTCAGCGTTCATGAGTTATGCATATGTGCATACAAGGTGTTTGGTTGGTTACTTCTGAGATTCTGTGCATTTTGTTCCAGTCAGCCAGACAATTTTAAACTGAGAAATATAAAGAAATAGTTAAGACAATACATTCCAACAGAAGACTATATGAGTGCAAAGGCTTTGGGGTAGGGGAATGTGTGGTGATTTGAAGAAAGCCTCCTGCACATCCCACACTGGGGATCGAGCCCACAACCGGGGCATATGCCCCAACCGGGAACCGAACCGCGACTTCCTGATTCATAGGCCAGTGCTTAACCACTGAACCACACCTGCTGGGTCTAAGTTGGTGTTTTTTTAATTAGTTCTCAGCAAAAAGATGGCAATACTTTTTTCATCATTGCCATTTCCCAATATAACCACACAGTGCATTGGAATAATTAGCCTCTTTGAAGTGAACAGTCATATAATTTTCAGTATCAACAGTGAGTTTATTATAGACAAATTCAGGGACTCCAGTCTACTAAATCAGAATCTAGAGGAGTCCAAGAGACACTTTAACAAGCTCTTCGAGTGATCCTTGGGCACACTGAAGTTAGAGAACCACTGCCTAGGAGTACTTAACATTTATAGTGCTCTTCACCTAAAGCTAACTAAAAACAAGTACTGTTTTTAAAACATTTAGGGTTTTGTTTCATCCTTGAACACAAAAAACTCTTCATCCTATTATGACATAATATAAAACACGTTGTAAGCTGTAATCTGCCAAGCATTGCAGGCTGTCATCTAACTCAGTCTTCATACTAGCCGTGTGATATATATATATATAAGACAGTATGCTTCCTTTTTTAATTGGGTTTTTATTTTTATTTATTTCAGAGAGGAAGGGAGAGAAAAACATCAGTGATGAGGGACACTCACTGATAGCCTGCTCCTGCACGCCCCACACTGGGGGTGGAGCCCACATCCCAGGCATGTGCCCTGACAAGGAATCGAACTGTGACCTTCTAGTTCATAGGTTGGGGCCTAACCACTTAGCGACACAGGCTGGGCAGTCTGCTTCCTTTCAACAGGTGGGGAACTTACGGCACAGAAGTTATGTACCTAGCAAGTATCCGAGGTGAGACTGGCACTTGTTTTCCAGAAGACAGTGATTTCCAAACAATATTCTTTCTCACTGTAATAGTGGATATACTTTGGGGCATTGGAGTTGGAAAATTAAGGGCTTTACTGTAACCCTGTTTGGGTTATTTACACCTCAGTTTCTTCTGCACCCCCCCTACTGGTGATCAAGCCCTCAACCTGGGCATATGCCCTGACCGGGAATCTAACCTTTATCTCCTGGTTCATATAGGTCAGTGCCTAACCACTGAGCACACCAGCTGGGCTTAGAATTTTTCCCCCCTAGCATACACTGAAGTCTCAGACTTCTTCTTTGATAACAAACCTGAGTAGTAGCTTCTAGCTCCCACATTTCCCAGGATTCAATAAGGCATTTGCAAAACCTTTTTTGCACAAGGACCAATGGGTAGAGTCCTTTACAAGTACTGTCTCACCTAGGAAAAAAGAAAATTCTCACTAGTTTTTGCAACAAAACCACAATGAATTCCTAAAAATGCCAGGTACTAAAAGCAGCACATTCTGCCACAACCGTTTCTGGCTCAGTGGATAGGGCGTCGGTCTACGGACTGAAAGGTCCCAGGTTCTATTCCGGTTAAGGGCATGTACATTGGTTGCGGGCACATCTCCAATAGGGGGTGTGCAGGAAGCAGCTGGTCGATGCTTCTCTCTCATCGATGTTTCTAGCTCTCTATCCCTCTCCCTTCCTCTCTGTAAAAAAATCAATAAAATAAAATAAAAATAAAAAATAAAAGCAGCACATTCAGCCACATCCAGCTCGGGCCCTGTTCCTGATGTGGGAGATGCTAATTACTTTGGTGTCAACAAGCTTACTGGATGGTTAAACTAAAGTTCAGTTTTCCTTAAGATAGGGTCAGCCGACTAGAATGTAAAGCAGACACACAGGTACTATGTTAAATTTTAGATTTGTGGGGCCTTTTTTGTAAAAATGATCTGTTGGAAAGAGCAGGAGCACCATTAATAAAATGTGAATTATAAAAGTTGAACTAAAAATCTTGAAACACATAGTTCTCAAGAACAATGCTACTTTTTCCAGACTTTGGGTTGAAACTTTTACAATCTTGCTTCTATTAGTTTAAGAATACTCAAAGCCACCCAAGCTGGTTTGGCTCAGTGGATAAAGCATCAGCCTGCAACTGAAGGGTCCTGGGTTCAATTCCACTCATGGGCACATGCCAGGGTTGTGAGTTCAATCCTCAGTTGAGAGCATGCAGGACGCAGTCAGTCAATGATTCTCATCATTGATGTTTCTATCTTCCTCTCCCTCTCTAAAATCAATAAGAATATATATATGTTTTAAAAAGAACTTTTTAAAAATACTTTCCCACAAAGAAAAGCTGTCTTACAGTGATCAACTCATTTTGCTGGGACCTTCCTGAATTAAGAATTGCAAGTCCTATCTCCCACTAACTCTCAACCTCCCTGCATTAAGTAAACGAGGACAGTTGGTCACCTGAGTTGTCATTGACCTGACCTTCACTCATTTCTGGCCACATCACAGGCCTGGTTGCCCTGAAGGCATCTTTCTGAAATAAGATTTGCCCTGAAAGCCACAAAGTAGGAGTGGAGGGAGAATAGTCCAGTTGACAGATTTTCTTCATCTTACACAGTCAAAACAAAACTGGACATGTTTTACATTTTAGTAATTCGGCAAGTAATGTCAAGTCTATCTAAAATGCAGTTGTTTTCAAGTTTTCTCCATCCTTGTGAGTGTTGTTAAAATTATTCCTGGGTTCTGTTGTTGATCATAATTCAGAGTGCAGAACCTTTTGTGAAGCTTATTAAAAATTCAGATTCCTGGACTCCAACCCTTGAGACTTTAATTCAATATATTAGGTCTGAGTGAGATCTGAAAAATGCAGAATAAACTGTCTAGTTTATAAAAAAGTAAAATGCAGTTGTCTGGCCTCTGGTGTTTAAAAAGGAAAAAAAGTTCCCAGAACCTAATATGAAAACAGGCTTGACCGCAAATCCTGTTGTTTTCCCTAGAGATGGCAGGACTAAGGGCTTAGGTACCTTGGTCTAAATTCTATTCCCACTGAAAGACACCTATAACAACATTCCCAAATGTTTATTTTCTTTTGGGGGGCTGAATTGTTACTCCATCCAATATATCAGATGTTTCAAACTAAAGGACAACTGTTGTCCTTCACTGTCTTCAAAATGATAGTAACTATTAGCACTAACATTTTTCAGATCCCTTCAAGTAGCTAGAAATGTTGGCTCCAATGGGACACCAAAGGGCTAATGACATCAAGGACGGAGGTTCTCAAATTAAATGGCAAAATTAATGGACTGAAACCAGCATTAAAATATATATATATATACATAACTAGAACAAATGAGGGTAAGCGTTATTTTATAAAAAGTATTGAGCTTTTATATACTGGCCCACAATCCTTTATCCAAAACCACTGGGACCAGACATGTTTCAGATACAGGATTTTTCAGAACTTAGGGAAAAAGTTTTATAATTCCGTGACTGCTAAACTGAATGAAATGAAATTACCGCCGTCTGTAGGCAGAGGAAAGGGAACATTGGCAGAGGAGAATCCAGGGATGTTGCTTATCTCAAAACCAGGGTCTTGGTAACAAAAAGGGAGAAAACCATTATGGGGATGGCGGTGAAAAAGTAATTTTTTTTTATCCATTTTTTGCCTGATAGTTTTTTTAAATATATATTTTTAAAATATATTTTTATTAAATTATTATCTGTGTACATATTTTAACATTGCCCCCCCTCCCATACATACCCTCCCCATTTTTTTTTTTTATTTCAGAGAGGGAAGGAGAGGGAAAGGTAGAAACATCAATGATGAGAGAAGCATTGAACAACTACCTCCTGCTTGCACCCATATTGGGGACAGCCCACAACCCAGGCATGTGCGCTGACTAGGAATTGAACTGGGACCTCCTGGTTCATAGATCGAAGCTCAACCACTGAACCACGCCAATTGGGCTGCCTAACAGTCTAAATTGTTCATTTTTTAAAAAATATTTATTGAGCCGAAACCGGTTTGGTTCAGTAGATAGAGCATCGGCCTGCGGACTGAAAGGTCCTGGGTTCGATTCCGGTCAAGGGCATGTATCTTGGTTGCGGGCACATCCCCGGTAGGGGGTGTGCAGGAGGCAGCTGGTCGATGTTTCTCTCTCATCAACGTTTCTAGCTCTCTATCCCTCTCCCTTCCTCTCTGTAAAAAAATCAATAAAATATACATTTTAAAAAAATATTTATTGATTTCAGAGAGGGGGAGAGAGAGAGAAACATCAATGATGATAGAGAATCATTGATTACTGCCTCCTGCACACCCCACACTGGGGATCGAGTCCACAGCCCGGGCATGTGCCCTTGACCATACTCGAACCTGGGACCTTTCAGTCCACAGGCAGATGGGTGCTCTTATCTACTGAGCCAAACCGGCCAGGGCTAAATTGTTCATTTTCTTGCCATCCCTTTCCAAGATACAGCTACATTGAGAGCCCCTCTTTCTGGCTGGAAACCAGAAAAGTCAAGTGACATACATTCTTAAGTGATCAAAGCCCTGGCCTGACTTTGGGTTCCTTCTACATGAAATCACCATCCTAAAGCCTGGATTCGTGGGAAGAATAATGTTAATTTAAGCCTTACTAGCAACAGAAACCTCCTCTCCTCACCAGGCAATCAAGAATCATTCTTCAAACCTCTCCCTTTTAACAGGAGATAGGATATATGATAAGTGGTTAAATCTGTCAGTGCTCCGCCCGGTGACTGCAGTGTCATGGCTTTGGCCTAGAACACTCTTGAAATTTGCAATTGCTTCAACTCCCTCTGTCCTTAAGCCTAAAATTCTAAAGTTACAGGTTTTGCTTTTCTATACAAAACAAGACCTTTTAGCCTAATAGACTTGTCACTTAGTTTTAAGTCTGAGGAATAGCAAAAACAAAACAACAAAAACCCATCTATTGCATTGACAACAGGCCAGGAAGCCTGCAAAGCTTGCTGTATACTAAAACTTAAGCAGGGACTAGACTTCTGAAAAAGGGTGTTTTTGTTAAAAACTAGAGATGATGCAGTTGCTTTGTGGGGACTGATTAATACTTCTTTTTCTAACCAACCCTACATTTCCTCATGATTCTGGGACTCCCGAGTCCGTCCTGTAAGCTGGGGCTCTGGGCAGAACTGTGACGTCATGTCCTCCTCTCTCTCCTGGCAGCTCCTCTAGTCTGAATCCAGAATTCTTCCTCTGATCCCTGACTGTAGGATGGAAAGCTTTCGATTCTCAAATCTCAAGGTGAAAACAATGCATTCTCACTGCTCAGTTTGAGGCCGGTGTGTTAGCTCTCCTTGGTATTGGCACTTTAAAACTGCTTTAGACGAGAGTAAAGTTTAAACCAAAGGAATGCATCTCTGAAGAGTGGCGCTTCCAAAACTGTGGTGTCAGTGTGAGAGGTCTCTCATGGTGACCCCATACACTGGATAAGAACTGAGCAGCCGAACCGGTTTGGCTCAGCGGATAGAGCGTCAGCCTGTGGGTTCTGGTCAAGGGCATGTACCTTGGTTGCGGGCACATCCCCAGTAGGGGGCGTGCAGGAGGCAGCTGATCGATGATTCTCTGTCACCGATGTTTCTATCTCCCTCTCTATAAAAAAATCAATAAAATACAAAAAAAAAAAAAAAAAAAGCTGAGCAGATGCTAAAGGTGTCAAAGTGCATGTCCTCTCCAATGCAGAAAGCCAAACAACCTAACAGTTTAAGAATACAAAAATTACCATGTAATTGTTTAACAAACAATCGAATATTTTTATTAGTATAGCTCAAAGAAAGGCAAATGAGATAAGCCATAAAACCAACTTCATGGAGTCTTAACTCCTATGCAGCTATTTATGAAAAACAAAATTGGTCAGTTGTATTTAGCAGAGGTGAAATGCTTCAATCAGTATACATGTACAATAAAAATTACGGACCCCTTAAGGAGGAGAAACTTACAGCTTCAGACTTCAGTAAGTGGTAGCCTTAGTGCGTGCGTGCGTGCGTGCGTGCGTGTGTGTGCCGCTCGCATATCACAAACTCTTCAAGAAAGAATTTTGTTTCAGGGTTTTTTCTTCTTGGGTGTATATGTTGTGAACAAGAAAATAAATTGTGTGTTTAAGCAAAAATCAGCAGAAAAAGCAAAATCTAGTTGGGTGCTTTTTAAAAAATATATTTTTATTTTAGAGAGAGAAAGGGAAACATTGAAGTAAGAGCAAAACATTTATCTGCTGCCTCCTGCAAACCCCAACCCCAGGCATGTGCCCTAACCAGGAATCAAACCAACAACCTTTTGGTGCCCCAGATGACACCTATCCAGCTGAGCCACACTGCAAAAGCTAGCTGGGTAATTTGCTGAATGAGATGGGGCTAAAGCCATTTTAAGGAAAAAGAAAGGTTGAATATTTTAAGCATTTGTGGGCATACAAATGAAAATGGGTCTTTAAAATGGGAGACAAAGGATAGAAATGTTGATAAAGTACAAGGATGTGGGCAGGATGGCGAAATGGCCCAAATGACCAAAATCTTTTGTGAACAGGTAATGCCATCAAAACATTTATGATAATGCTGAATTCATAATGAATTTTTGGTGGTGATGGTTTTGGATAGGTGATGTGCAAATGCTAATGCAGAGACTGAGCAGTGGGCCAGCAAGTGTTTAAAAGTTTTCAAAATCTATAGTAACCCTGGCTGGTTTGGCTCAGTGGATGGAGCATTGGCCTGAGAACTGAAGAGTCCCGGTCAAGGGCATGTGCCTGGGTTGCAGGCACATCCCCAGTGGGCAGTGTGCAGGAGGTAGCTGATTGATGATTCTCTCTCATCGGTGTTTCTAGTTCTCTTATCTCCCTTTCTGAAAAAAAAAATCAATAAAAAAATTTTTTTAAAAAAAATCTTTATAGTAATTTGCACATGCATTTGAGTGTTGATCACACTCCCTCTAACCACCACCACCACCCCAAAACAAAAAACAAAACAAAAAACACCTGCTACTTGAAATACATCGGATTTTTCCAAATCGTTCCTCTTCTAATCCCAGGGTTTCCTTCTTGAGACCTCCCCTTGGGTATGCTAATTAGGGAGTCCTAATTAGGAAGACCGCTTCATAAATTAGAAAAACCTTTCCAGTTCTTTCCCGAGCCACTGCTCTGCCGTGTACTCACTTTACACACTTTCCGGGAACGAGTGTGATGTGCCCAATTCTCCGCTACCCGGTTTTCCAATTCTGCCACGCCGGGTGCTGCAGCCTGGTCTGGTGCTGAGCCTGAACAGGGAAGCGGGAAACGCTGGGCCCTCCAGAGGGCCCGATCGCCCTAGCGGAGCCCCGGTTAGGAGTCAGTAGGGGCAAAGTGCCCTCCTGAGCAAGCGACACCCGCCCCCGAAGCAGCTGGCGCCACCAGGGCAGCGCCCGTGCGATGTGGGCGCGCGCAGCCTCGGGTCCCGGAGCGCCCTCTCGCGCCCACGCGCGCCCAGCGGGGGAGGAACGTGTCCCCGCTCCCTCCGCCCCCGCGGGCTGGGGCCGTGGCCGCCGGCGCGCAGGGGGCGGGGCGGCGCGGGGGCGCGCGCGCGGGGCCGCGGGCAGGGGGGCGGGGCGGCAGAGCTCGGCGGCGGGGCCTGGAGGACAGCGGCGGCGGCGGCGACGAGTGGCAGCGGGAGTGACGCCGAGAGGCCGTGCGGGACGCGGGCACCGGGAAGGGGAAAGCGCGGAGGTAACGGAGGACGGGGCGGGCGGGCGGGCGGGGAGCGGGCACCGGCTCGCTGGACCCCGAAGGCGAGTGGCGGAGGCCGCTGGCCCGGGGTGCCGACGCCGCTTCCCGAGAAAAGGGGGCGGGGCCCTCGGGTCCCCGGAGGTGGCGCCTTTTGTCTGCCTTCCGCGACCGCTCCGCCCCTACTTCCCCTCCTCCCCCTGCGCCCAAGCCCCCTGCCCGTGTGGTTGACGCTTCCTCGGGGGCCCTCCGGCGCGCGTTCCCGCCCTTGTTTTGTTTGTACCCGGGTGAGGGGGGTGGAGGAGGGGAGAGCGCTTCCCCGGTCCGGGGCCTTGCGTCCCAGCGCGCCTGCGCCGGCGCCCGCCCCCCGCGCTCCCATTGGCTGAGGTGTGTGCGCATGCGCCGAGGCCGCGCGGGGGGCCTGGCGCGCAGGTCCCGCCCTCCCCCCTGGCTCCCCACTCCCCTCAGCGGTTCTCATAGTCGGTTCGAAAGATGCCGGTGGCCGTGACTGGCTGCGGCGGGCCCGCCTCCCGGGTTCTTCGCCACTGCCGCCGCCGCCGCCATTACGGAGCTTCCTGTGGTGAGTGCGCGGACCCTGGCGATCACGGCCCGCCGCTGCTGGCGTCGCGCGGGCGGTGGCGCCGGCCTGGGTCGCGAGCATGCCCGAGCGCCAGCCCGGAGCTGCCGCCGCCCCTCGGGGTCCGCCGCCGCCGCCGCCGCTGCATCCCCGCGTCACTCGCCTCGCTCGCTGCCTTCATCTTGGCTCCGCTCTGCCCCCGCCTTCTGCTCGCGCACCGCACCGGCCGCTGCCGCCTCTTTGTCTCCGCTGTCCTCTCCTCCGCGTGGGCCTCCGCGGGCCGGGCGAGCGCTGCGGGGCGCGGGCGCCGCTGTCCGGGCCCCGCCGCCGCCGAGCCGCCGCGCCGCGGACCTAAGCTTCCCTCTTCCCGTTTGGCGTTCCTAGAGCTCGGTGCTCGCCGCCCCTTAGAGGATGCGGTTTTAATTAACAAGTCAGTCTTGTGAGTGTGAGCGTTTGTAGAGAGACGGAGGCCCCAGTGTGGACACCTCACGGACCAGTGTCTGTGGCCGGAGGCTTCGCCCGGCACAGAGGGCCGGCCAGGGTGAACCTGACCGCCGCCTTCGCCGTCAGTCCCTCCGTCTCACCCTGCGGGGTCCCCGGTGAGGCATTCCGGCGAGGGGTGGGAATGCAGTTAGAAAGGCGTGTAGGATTCGCCTGGGACCTTAGCGTGACGTTAGGCCAGTCATCTTGTTGGGGGAACATACTTAAACTTTGTTTTTATCTGGCATAGGTGTTAAATTATTAGGAGCTTTTTAATACTTTTATTGCTCCTTTCAAAAGTTTAATGTGTTGTGTTTCAAAGTAGAAACAATATCATAAAGGGTTTTTTGTTGTTGTTTTTTTGCTTTGCTTTTAATGTTATTACGAAGATTGAGGAAGTGTCCAGAACTCTTCCTATAAAGGTGAAAATCCTGTGTAGACAGTGATTGTCTTTTGAGGGAAGGCATGTAGTGGCCGTAGTATCTGTTCCCAAGATAGACACGAGTTAAGGACATACTGATTTACCAAAGTGTGAAATTAAGTCCAAATATAGGGAAAGACTGAGATTGGAAATTTTTTTTATCTATTTCTTGCTTAGCTGATGACATTAGAATGTATTGCATACTTAAAAATCAAGGATATCAATAAACTGAAATAGATTGTTAAGCTCCTATTTGTTGCTTTCTCTTAATGTAGAGAAAGCTATCTAAAATGCTGAAATTCTGTACATCTTTTGCAATTTTCTTTTTATTGCGTGTATTAAAATAACTTGCATTTCCCTTGACAAAAGCAAATTATTGTATTGTTAATCTAACATTAAATTAAAAAAAAAAAAAGAACAAATCAGACTGATGACTAGAGAAGGACCACAGGTAAACTCAGGTTTTTGGGCACATAGAGGAACCCAGGTGAAAACTATAATAAGCTTCATCCTTTTTTTTCATTCAACAAATCTTTTTTGAACACATTCTGTGCCTGGTATGTTCTTAGACTGCAAGTATGCAGCAGTGAAACAGCTAGATAAGATCTCTGGCAGGGAACAAGTGAGGCAGCCTAAAGTCTGATCACTCAGAAGTGCAGCACAAAAATTTAATTAATAGGTACATGATGGTGTTAGGGCAGAGTGAATTAACTATTCATCTAGTTTTGTTAGCTCTTCTGATGAACAGTGAACTTACTAAAGCAGCCTATGCTAAAGAAAGTACTATAAAGTGAAGCTTTAGATTTTGTCACCTTTACAAAGGGAAGTCAGAGCTGAGACATTTAACTCAAATAATATGTTCTTTACATATATTGGATTTAGTATTAAGCACTATCAGATGCCATTGTTCATTCAACTTTCCCCCCCAATATTTATCCAGCACCCACCATGTTTGGACATTTCTAGGTGCTGAGAATACATTGGTGAATTTAAGTCTTAGCCCTTTTGGTGCTTACATTCCATTGGAGAGATATATACTAAACAAGTAAACAGAAATATATTGAATTTTAGGTTGTGATAATGCTATAAAGAGACCTGAAGAAGACTAAGAGCCGTGGGAGATTTGTCTGATGGGGGATAACATTGAATTGAAACCTCTAGGAAAAGAGTTCCAGTTTAAGAGAGCAAGTGCAAACACTGATAAGGGATGAGCAAGGAACAGCCTGAGGGCCACAGGTCTGTCGGAGGTTGACAGAGCAGAGTGGTCCATCTAGCGGTGGGATGTGAGGTTAGTGAAAAAGGGGGGTGCTAATTGGGAGGACTGAAGAATGTCAGGATAGGGTGGGGGCAAATCAGCTATTTCTCTGCTTATCTGAGATTATTCCAACCTTTTTTTTTTTTTTTATCCTCACCTGAGGGGATATGTTTTTATTGATTTTTTAGAGAGGGAGAGACAATGTTCAGTTGCCAACTCTGGATGGAACCCCCACAGCCGTTGGTGTAGGGGAGGACCCTCTAACTGAGCCACCTGGCCAGGGCTGGGCATATTCCTTATCTGGTCTAATTTAAACTGTCATTCTTGTCCTTACAGTAACAAGGTCTGATGTCTTTATGGACCATGTGCCTGTTGTTGCCCTGATTTCAGTCAATTTTATCACTTTGACAGATGTAGCTTCCTGTGCCCCCTCCCTTTTTTAACCTGTTTGTTCTTTTTTTTTTTTTTTTTTTAATATATTTTATTGATTTTGTACAGAGAGGGAGGGAGAAAGATAGAGAGCTAGAAACATCGATGAGAGAGTCATCGATCAGCTGCCTCTTGCACACCCCCTACTGGGGATATGCCCACAACCAAGATACACGCCCTTGACCGGAATCGAACCCGGGATCCTTCAGTCCCCAAGCCAAACCATTGAGCCAAACCGGTCTCGGCTGTTTGTTCTAATTTTTTAGTAATTATAATAGTAAGCACAGAGTTGTCTGGAAAGGCTTTGACACTTTTTTCAGTATTTTGTTTACAGAGAAAATATTTTTAAAGATATCCTATGAATTAGAGATGACTAAAGGTTTTGTTGACTTCACAATAGCATTTTTAGTCTAGCTAGTGGGTTAAGAAAGATGAATTCATTAGCAATATCATTTTACCAAAATAACCTGATTATATTTTACTTCTGTATAGTGTTCACATAATAAAAGCAGTTTTATTTAGTTGTTTTGTTTTGATCTATGGAAATATATTACTACCTAATTGCTAGTGGATGAATGAGAAGATCTATATATTGAAAGTATTACAAGATAGACTTTTAGGTTTCAGAAAAGTAAATAATGCCCTTAAACCCAACTTGGCCCTCTTTTTACTATCCTGAATTTTTTCAGTTTTCCTTACAGCTGATTGACAATTCACAAATCTGGTACTGTTCCTGTTGTGTCCATAAAAAGATTTTCCTTGTACATGTGGAAGCATTCCCTGTCTGAATGTTTTGGATTTGTCCCAGTTGTTTTAGCTTGGGACTGTTACCTGACAAATGGAAAGCTCTTAAATTCCTAGACAGGGATAGAATTTAAAGTAGACTAGCCTATCAACTCCATGTTAATGTTTAATAGCACAGAGGTATAAACACTTAACTGATCATTTTTTCATGTTGTGGATGGATTATAATGTGTCATTGAGATTTCTGGCAGGGGCAGATGGTATTAATGATCAGGTAATTTTAGTGACATGGATTTTATCTTTGAACATTTAATTATATTCTGTGTAGTTTTGCTTCCATTAAAAATATGACAAAGTCTTAGAAGCATACGTGTTTTTATAGGTGATGGTCTAAATTTGCTTCTCTGTGCTGGAGACTTTTAGCAAGTTACATTCTTCAGTAGTTTTTTTGCCCCTTGTGTTCTTTAGTGAAGATGGAGTTAAGGTTACAGGTAATTTTTCTGACCCTTTTGAGAACAGTAACAATAAGTTTCCCTCTTTAGTTGATCTTTAAGTAAAATTTGACTAAACTGTTCTTTAATCTTATTCTTTTCTTTCTAAGTTCCTGATGGTAGCAGGATGGGGTGGCACTTGGTTCCTTACGAGCTTTCTTGTCCTTGTTGCTTGTGTTCATGTGGAAGGTGCAACAGCTGCTGTGGCTTGTGCATTTGTTAGTCGCTGCTTTTCATAGTCTGTATTTTGATAGAGATTTTATCTTTCTGAATAACTGACCAAGTCATCTATCATTTAACTCTTACGTATTTTAGATAAGTTTTTGTTCCCTTTGCATGTATATTAAATGTAGATGTTTTAGTTCAGTTTTGTTTCTGTTAATCTTCATACAGGTTTTTTCTGTGCTTTAGGTTGACTTTTCACCACACTGAAACCATTAGGAAAAAATCCTTGTGGTTAACGCAGAGGCTTCAGAGTGTAACCTGTACTGGGGCCTAGAAATTATTTTAAATGGCGACTGATATGTCTCAAGGTGAACTCGTCCATCCTAAGGCACTCCCACTTATAGTAGGAGCTCAGCTGATCCACGCGGACAAGTTAGGTGAGGTAGGGGCTGACATATTCTTGAAGCTCACTCTCGGATCAGTCCTTGACTTCAGGCTCTACTGGGTCCTCTTGGTATATGCTCCTTCCCCTACTTTGGGGAATCTGGATTGTGAATCTGAAAAAACAAAATCTACAAAATTCTTTTCATCTCTCCTTTCCCTTCTAATTTCTAAGAAAACTTCCAACCTTCTATATTTATTCTAAATCAAGTATAATTAGTTGTTTCCTTTGGAAATTCTTGCTAAAGGAAAGTATTTTGAAAGTACTTAAAATCATATTTCACTTCAAAAAATTGTTCAAATTAATTTGCATCAGATTTGGGAGTGGACTTAGAATTCACCATCTTCTGACACCCTGTTAGGCCCCTTGGGAAAGGGGAAAGGGAATTTTTTAATGCTGTCTCCTTTCTTAGAAGGTGGAAGATAGCGCCATGCCGATTCGACGAACTGTGAATTCTACCCGGGAAACTCCTCCCAAAAGCAAGCCTGCTGAAGGGGAAGAAGCAAAGCCAGGTAAAGAAAAGCGGGGAACCGCTTCAGAAGGCAAAAGTGTTTACTCCAATTTGGAGTGTCCCATAAATTTCCTTGAACTTAATTTTTTTTTCATACCTAACTGTTTTGGGAGAACAATTGATAAGAGAAGTAGTACCTGTCAGTATGTCATGTCCAGACCATATGGGCAAAATAAGGGTTCATCTTTTTCTTTTTTTTTTAATATTGATTTTTTTTACAGAGATGAAGGGAGAGGGATAGAGAGCTAGAAATGTCGGTGAGAGAGAAACATCCACCAGCTGCCTCCTGCACACCCCCTGCCGGGGATGTGCCCACAACCAAGGTACATGCCCTTGACCAGAATCAAACCCGGGACCTCCCAGTCCACAGGTGGACACTCTATCCACTGAGCCAAACCAGTTTTGGCAAAACATGTTTTAAAAAAAAAAAGAGTGGCCCAGCCAGCATGGCTCAGTAGTTGAGCATCAACCTATGAACCAGGTCACGGTTCAATTCCTGTTCAGGCCACATGCCCTGGATGGGGGCTCAGTCCCCAGCGGGGGACATGCAGGAATCAGCTGATGAATAATTCTTATTCTTGATGTTTTTATCTCCCTCTCTGTAATCAATAAAAATATATTTAAAAAAAAGAAAATACATCTTAATTTTGTTACTTATTCCCTTATTAGACATTATTACCTGTTAAGTTATGAAATGGCTAATCTCAATTCTGAGTTTCATCAATATTGTAGACTAGGACCCATTGCAGGAATATTCCTGCAAGACTTCTGGTGGGCTTCCCTCCTGCTACTGCCACCTCTCCTGCGCCTTCCCCCCTACCTCTCCGATGGCCACCCCGCCCGCATGCACTGTCCGCATGCCTGACCCGCAGCCCTGCGGACGCCACTGCCTCCGTGGCTACTGCCTAGCTGCCTCTGCCGCTGCATGCACCACTGCTGCACATCCCGCCCTGCACATGCCGCCAGCGCTTTCCCTCCAGCAGCTGCCTTGCTTTCCACTTTTCCTCCCTCTTCTATGCTGCCTTCAGCTTTCACTCCTCCCTCCCTCTGCATATGCAAATTAACCCCCTCTTTGTTGGGTTAATTTGCATACTTGCTCTGATTGGCTGTGGGCATAGTGAATGTATGGTCAATTAGCATTTTTCTCTTTTATTAGTATAGATACTTCATTTGGGGTAAAATAAGTTTCTCTTGTGTAACTTCCTGGTCTGTAGCCATTTTTTTTTTTCTTTTTTTTAAATATATATTTTATTGATTTTTTTTTTTTTTTTTTTTACAGAGAGGAAGGAAGAGGGATAGAGAGCTAGAAACATCAATGAGAGAGAAATATCGACCAGCTGCCTTTTGCACACTCCCCATTGGGGATGTGCCCACAACCAGTGTACATACCCTTGACCGGAATCGAACCTGGGACCTTTCAGTCTGCAGGCCGACACTTTATCCACTGAGCCAAACCGGTTTCGGCTGTATCCATTTCTTACACAATTACATAGTCAACTTGAATGACATAAATAAGGAAAGAAAACTGTACTCATAAGTCATTTGTTCATTTTAGAATCTGTCGATTAATTGGGACATTTGTATCATTTGTTTAATAAGATAAACCTTTACCTTTTTATTGACTCAAACTCTAATATGTCTAGTTGGTGCAATTCTGCTCACCTCATTTTTTTTTAGAACCAGACGTAAGTTCAGAGGAATCTGTCTCCACTGTAGAAGAACAAGAGAATGAAACTCCACCTGCTACATCTAGTGAGACAGAACAGCCAAAGGGGGAACCTGAGAATGCAGAGAAGGAAGAAAACAAGCCCTCTGAGGAAACCAAAAAGGAGTAAGGAGTTATGTGTTCTTGCTATATGTAATTAAAGTATGTAAAAGGACTGTAGATAAGGTTGTTTTAGTTTGTTTTAAAATATGTTTTTATTGATTTTAGAGAGAGGAAGGGGAGGAGAGAGAGACGGGGCTAGAAACATCAATAATGAGAGAGAATCATCGATTAACTGTCCCCTGCATGCCCCCTATTGGGAATTGAACTCACAATCAGATGTACCCTGACTGGGAATCAAACCATAACCTCCTGGTTCATGAGTTGATGCTCGAACATTGAGCGGCACCAGACAAGCTGTAGACAACATTGTTTTAAAGTATCATAACATTGATTTATGCTAGATATTTGCTTTTTTTATGTTTTGGACTTACCATTTGAAATAGGTTTATTATGTAGATGTATGGCCTATTAAAATACATATTGATTGTCAAAACAATGGTTTAGATAATCCAAAATTCATTCCTTTTGGCTTTGGATTGTGTTTCTGGGCTTATAATTCATTGTGGGAGTGTCTTGATATTTTAAGCATTGACATGATTTAAAATGAAACATGATTACAAAAATCTGACCTTGCCCTGGCCATGTCCTCAGTGGTTAAATGTCGGCCTTTGTACCAAAGGGTCCCAGGTTTAATTCCTGGTAGGTGCAGGTTCCATCCCTGGCCCGGTTGGGGCGTGTGTGAGAGGTAACCAATTGATGTGTCACTGTTATATCAATGTTTATCCCCTCCCTGTCCCCTATTCCCTTCCTCCCTTCCACTCTTTCCAAAAAATCAATGGCAAAAATATATCCTTGGGTGAGTATTAACAACAACAACAAAAATCAGTAAGTATTGGAGAATCGCGTACACTAAAAGTTTGCAGTTTTATTCAGGGTCAGGGCACAGGACCAGGTTGCAGGCTTGATCCCTGGTAGGAGATGTGTAGGAGGCAGCTGCTCATGTTGTTTCTCTCTCCCTTCCTCTCTAAAAATCAGTTAAAAAAAGGGGGGGGGGATAATTTAGTAATAACTATACCTTTTAGATGTAATCCTCAGAGAATCCTTTATCCCAGTTTCATGGGAATACATAAAATCTAGAAATTTGTTGTTGTTAATCCTCACCCAAGGATATTTTCCCATTGATTTTTAGAGGGTGTGGAAAGGAGAGTAACACCACTTAGCAACACCAGCCAGGGCAGCACCCTATTTTATTTTTTTTAATGTTTTATTTAGTAAGATGTTAAAATATGTGTCATCTTAGTGTGGAAGTAAATTAAAGCATTAATTATTACCCATCTTCTGTCTTTCTCTTTCTAACTTTATGCCCCTTTCTGGAAAGTTTATTTTACACAATAACAATTCTTTATTTTAAAGAGAGAAAGATCAGTCTAAAGAAAAGGAGAAGAAAGTGAAAAAAACAATACCTTCTTGGGCTACCCTTTCTGCCAGCCAGCTCGCAAGGGCCCAGAAACAAACACCACTGGCCTCCTCCCCACGTCCCAAGATGGATGCGATCCTGACTGAGGCCATTAAGGCAAGTTTTTACTTCCAGAAGTTTACATAGGTTTATTCTTTGCATCTTTTACTTATTTGAAAATGGTATACTCCTGTCCAGACATCAGAAATGTTGCTCTGCTTCCTAAAAGAGAATAGGAGAAAGCCATTTTGAAGTCTGTTTCCTATAATGTAGTGTAAGATAACAATCAAGTCTTTACCCAAAGAGAGTGAGTATGCGCCATGTTTAGTATATAGACAATGGCAACAGAAAATTGTTAAACTATCAGTGGAAACTATCAGTGGTCGGCAAACTCATTAGTCAACAGAGCCAAATATCAACAATACAACGATTGAAATTTCTTTGGAGAGCCAGCTGTTTTAAACTTAAACTTCTTCAAATGCCACTTCTTCAAAATAGACTCGCCCAGGCCGTGGTATTTTATGGAAGTGCCACACTCAAGGGACCAAAGAGTCGCATGTGGCTTGCAAGCTGCAGTTTGCCAACCACAGGACTAGACTATGAGATAAATAACAGGTGCTGTTTAAGTGTGCTTCAGAATGTATAGCATTTGAAAAAGTTTTCTGCCTTAAGTGACATAATGACCTGCTTAAGTTTTCCATGGGCATTAGTCAAATGAAATATAGATAAATAGAAATGGAGAGGGCATGTTAAATTGCAATTTAATGTCCTGTTGTTATCCAAAATGCCCCTTAAACTTTGCTACCTTGCTGAAACCGGTTTGGCTCAGTGGATAGAGCGCCTGCAGACTGAAAGGTCTCAGGTTCTATTCCAGTCAAAGGCATGTACCTTGGTTGCGGGAACATCCCCATTAGGTAAAGTGACCAGATGTCCCGCTTTTGGTGGGACAGTCCTGATTTTTAACAATTTGTCCCTTACCATTAAGGGGTGTGCAGGAGGCAGCTGATCCGTGTTTCTTTCTTATTGATGTTTCTAATTCTCTATCCTTCTCTCTTCCTCTCTATAAAAAATCAATAAAATATAAATTAAAAAAAAAACTTTGCTACCTAAAGGTCCAGTTTTATTTTATTTTAAAAAAATATTTTTTATTGGTTTTTTTACAGAGAAAAAGGGAGGAGAGAAAGTTAGAAACATCAATGAGAGTGAAACATCAATCAGTTAGGGCTATCAGTTCAGTTTTATGCCATTTATTCAGATTATCTTCGCTTATGTTCTCTGCTGACATTCACACAAAGCCTGCAGAGAAATGCTGGTCCTGGTGTGCCAAAACTCATTCCAGATAATAGGCGAGATCTGTGGCCCAGTGTTCTCTTTCCTTGTTTTAGTGCTAAAGATTGTCTTCTAAATATAGAATAGAATTAAAATGGAATGAAGTTCTTCATTAACACAAAATGTTATTCACATGTTGTATCTTCTCTTTTGAACATTTTTTTAAAATATATTTTTGTTGATTTTTTAGAGGAAGGGAGAGAGAGAGAGCTAGAAACGGCGATGAGAGAGAAACACCAACCAGCTGCCTCCTGCACACCCCCTACAGGGGATGTGCCCACAACCAACGTACATGCCCCTGACTGGAATTGAACCTGGGACCCTTCAATCCGCAGACCGACGCTCTACCACTGAGCCAAACCGGTTTCGGCTCTTTTGAACATTTTTTAAATTATTGTTGCAGAAATATTTTAATTCTTCTTTTCTCCGCAGCCATGATGAACTGAACTTACCTGAAGTACTGTTCATTCGTTCCTGCCATTTTTTCATTCATTATTAAGTTCACTTCCAAAATAATTTATTTTGAAAACATGTGTCAGCTTCTCTGTCTAAAGAAAAGCAGCTAGTTGAAAGTAACGCGTATGGTTTGGTAAATTGTTTTCTAGGCATGCTTCCAGAAGAGTGGTGCATCAGTTGTTGCTATTCGGAAATATATCATCCATAAGTACCCTTCTCTGGAATTGGAGAGAAGAGGCTACCTCCTCAAACAAGCACTGAAAAGAGAATTAAATAGAGGTGTCATCAAACAGGTATTACACAGTGGTTGGTAATAAGATCATTCCATCATGTAAGTCCATAGTTAGTAACACTTAGGCTTTTTATATCTTTTTTGTTAAAAATAAGTTAACATGATGAAATACTTAAGCTTAACCTAGTTTTACTGTGTAAAACTAGGTTTCCAAATCACTGCCAGTTACCTTTTATAACTAGCCTAGAGCAGAAGCAGTAGGATAGTGTAATTATTTTCTAGTTGCTTGTACTTTTAATTGGGTTTTCTTTGGAGGCTTTGTGCTGTAGATGAGAAGCAAGGTTAAGGAATCCTTTTATTACAGCACCAAAGATAATTGCTTTTGTGTTAGATTTGTTAGTTTTAAAGCCTTGATTATGTGGTAAACTTGTTTGCCCTTATAAATTAGCTTCACCTTTGCTCAAACTGTTAAAGTTTGTTAGGACCATCAAAGAAACCAGAGTAAATTGAAACTAGTACTAATGCCAATATTGATTTCAAGCATAAATCTGTGATACTTTGCATAGTACATCAAAATGTTGCTTAGAATCATGAAAATATAAAGCGAGAATGGACTTTAAACCTTCTTCAGAGGTTCGAGGGATGAAGTAACTACCGAGTTCTCGTGGGATTGGCGAAGGTGGTTATCTAAGGACCCTGTTCACTGCATTCCCAGAGTCCTCTTGCCTTTATACCTTTCTGCCCAGATTGATTAATATAGAATTCTGTGCCACTCAGGCATTTAAACTCTTTGGGAACTTTCAACCAATACTTAATTCCACCAGTATGTATAGGGTGACTCATCAGCGAGGAAAACAGATTTCTGCTGTATGGAGCTTACATTCTAGCTTTCTCAAAATGTCAAACTGATATGTAAGTGGGTCTTTAAAATAATCATAGATTAAAAGATATTATCTAACCAATATAATTAGAACCAAAGACCTGTCCCATATCACTGTGTATGTTAGCACAATTTGTGAGTTGGCTTTGTGTTTTTCTTTATCAAAATAATGGTTTGTGATCTATTCTTGCCTCATAGCCTGACCCTCTGCTGGATGTTTATAAGCTGGAAGCATTTCAGCTAGATTGCTATGTTCATAGCATTGTAGGTAAAGCTAGAGTGTAGAGGACTCAGGTTAATGTAAATCAACTTTAAAGTTCTATGAAAGTGCTTTGTAAACTATGGAAAGGAAATATGTGGTATGACTTACATAACCTTTCCCACATATAGGAAAAATCTGTAATGCACAAACATGGGAAGCATTATGTTTGGCCTGAGATGAAGTAGGCTGTAAACTTTTGCCAAGTAGCTGTCGCCCTTTCAAGACAGAAGATTTTTCATTTTCCCCAGCAGATTGTGTCCCTTCTTTCCATGGGGGTTTTTTTTTTTTTTTTTTTGAGAGAGAGAGAGAGAGAGAGAGAGAGAGAGTAGTTTATATTATAATAGACAATCCGGTATCACAATAGCATTCTTCCCCCAATTTGTAGATGAGGAAACAAAAGCTGAAGGTTTACAGGGTTGTTCAATATTATATAGCTAGATAGTACCATAAATATGATTCAGTCCTGTCTTTTGACTAATCCATTGCTTGTTTGCTTCTCTCTTGACAAAATGACCAGCATTTTACATTAGTTCTTGTATTACTATTCCCTGTAATTTGCTTATTATCTGGTATAAAGTTAGAAATGTGAATACCAGAATAATTTAAAACAAAAATGTTCGTTAATACAACTAAATTTAATTTACTTTAGGTAAAAGGGAAAGGTGCTTCTGGGAGTTTTGTTGTGGTCCAGAAATCAAGAAAAACCTCTCAAAAATCCAGAAACAGAAAGGTAAGAAGTCTGTTCCATAGTTTGATTGTTCACTGTGATACTGTTACTACTAACTTTGGGCCATGCCCTGTGCCACGTTTGCCTTTTTATTAAGTCCTAGCGAGGTTACAAGTAATTTACTCATTCTTGCCCACCTAGTGAACAGAATAGATAGTGTGCAAATCCAAGCACTCAGCCCCAGAGTCTGTGGACTTAACTGCCCTGTTAAGTTATGGGAAGCTATATAAAATTATTCTACTTTTTGTGAAATGTAAACTACAAGAGGCAAAAAAAAAAAAAAAAAAAAAAACCCACACACACACACCCCCTAAAAAATAAACATATTTCTACTCAATATTATACCCCAAAACTATTCTCAGAGCCAGTTTTTCTTCTCTTTCTCTCCTTGCCAAGATACATAATTTCATTTATGGAAAGTATACAGTAATAAAGTGAAATAAATATCCAGTATTTCCTCTGTTAGTAAATGAAATTATGAATATTCCTCTACATCTTTATTTTCACAACCCTGAAAATTTTTATACTTTTTTCATAAAACTGGCAAGTACTTTCAAAATGAACTATGTAGTGCTTTTTGGTGCTCCATGACACTTTTTCATTGTTTGTTAATGAATTAAGGCCTTTCAATAAAGTTGAATTATTTTTTTTAAATTTATTTTTAATATATTTTTGTTGATTTCAGAGAGAATGGAGAGAGAGAGAAACATTAAGGTTGAGAAAGAATCATTGATCGGCTGCCTCCTGCAGGCCCCATACTGGGGATCAAGCCCTCAATCTGGGCATGTTCCCCGACAGGAAGTTAAACCAGGGAATCAAACCAAGACCACCTGGTTCATAGGTCAACCCTCAACCATTGAGCCACACAGACCAAGCCTGTTTTTTATTTTTATATGTATTTTTAATGCTCCTAATCTGAAATTTGAATCTTACTTTGCCACACAAGTAAAATTGCAGCACCATAATATGATTTCTTTGAATGTGAAAATAATGATCATTTTGTTTGGTTGGTTGATTTGGCAACCAACTTAGAAAAAGCCTTTGAGTTGAATATAGAAGCATTTGTACAAAAAGCTCTACATTCTCTAATGATAACTTTTGATATTTCATTTCAGAACAGGAATTCTGCAGTGGATCCAGAACCACAAGTAAAATTGGAGGATATCCTCCCCCTGGCCTTTACTCGCCTTTGTGAACCTAAAGAAGCTTCCTACAGTCTCATCAGAAAATATGTGTCTCAGTATTATCCTAAACTTAGAGTGGATATCAGGTATGACCTGTTGGCCTGGATTTTAAAGCATAGATATTTGTTATTCTCTTAACCCCTTTTCATGAGGAAGGAGAAAGATTAAATATTCAAGGGATTACTGTTAGCTGAGCTAGGAATTTTTTATAAGTTTATTTTTAATTTTTATTTTATTTTAGAAACCCAAACTGCATGTTAACTTTTATAAGATACTGATAGAGTAACTTTTTTTAAAAAAATTGATTTCAGAGAGAAAGGGAGAGATAGAAATATATGATGAGCAAGAATTGTTCATCAGCTGCCTCCTGAAGGCCCCATACTGGGGATCTAACCCACATGTGCCCTAACTGGGAATCCAGTGGTGACCTAGTTCATAGGTCCAATCTCAACCACCAAGCAATACCAGCCAGACCATCTTAACCATTTTTAAATATACAGTGTTTAATGGTATCAGATCCTATGTAATAGAAGCCTAATATGCTAAGTGGCTGGCCATCCATTTAACCAATCAAAGCAAAATATGCTAATGATATGCTAAAGCCATGCAACTGCTTGCTATGACATGTACTGACCACTATGGCCCAGTCAGTCGACTGGTAGGCTAGCTTGTTGCTGTAGCTCGACTGAGTGAGAAGGGCTGGACATTCACTGGAGCCCTCTTGCAGTCCCTCAGTCCCACCCCAGCCCAATCGTGTCCCGGTGGGGTCCCTCTGCCTGGCCTGCGCGCTCTTGCAATCCAGGACCCCTCGGGGGACATCAGAGAGCTGGTTTCGGCCTGATTCCACAGGCCAGGCCAAGGAACCCCACTGGTGCAAGATTGCGGCTGGGAAGGGATCGCAGGAGGGCTCCAGGGCATGTCCAGCCCATCTCACCCAGTCAGGCCTCTAGTGTATTCACAATGTGCTACCAAAACAACCATCCATTTCTAGAATTCTTTTAATTTTATAAAATTGCAGCCTGGGCCGGGATCGGTTTGGCTCAGTGGATAGAGCGTCGGCCTGCAGACTGAAAGGTCCCGGGTTCGATTCCGGTCAAGGGCATGTACCTTGGTTGCGAGCACATCCCAGTGGGGGGTGTGCAAGAGGCAGCTGGTAGATGTTTCTCTCTCATCGACATTTCTAACTCTCTGTCCCTCTCAATTCCTCTCAGTGTAAAATCAATAAAATATATATTTTTAAAAAAAAATTGCAGCCTGGTACCTGTTAAGCAAGAACTGTTCATTTTCTTTTCCTCCAGACATGGCACCACATTCTACTTTCTGTCTCTGATTTTGTAACCTGGTTCTTCCACTGCCTAGTTATGTGACCTTGGAGAAATGACTTGATTTTTCTATGTCACTTCTTCAGTAAAGTATGGGAAATAATTGTATCTATTTTGGGGGGTGGTTGTGTTATTTATTTAGAACAGCACTTGGCGCAATATGATGAGTGATAGATTAGAGAATTTTTCAGAAAAGAGCTGTGCCTAGGAGTTAGTAGTAAGTTAAAAACATGGGCATCGATTACGTCTAGACGAAAGTGTAGGATTAAGTGGGATGACTGACAATGGGTGACAGAAGAAAAGGGTGGGAAAGGAGCTTCATTAGAAAATTTCAGAGGCAGGGGTTGGCATTCTTTTGGGGAACTGAAAGAAGCCTGGGTCTGACTGGATCTAGATTAACAAGGGGTGGGACCCTGTCACCAAAGCCTTTGGAGCTGGATTGAGGCATTTATACCTGACACCTGTTCTGTTGAGTAACATTAATAAAGATATATCTTGCCCTACCCAGTTTTCTCAGTGGTTAAAGCATCAAACTGCAGGGTCCTGGGTTCAATTCCAGTCAAGGGCACGTACCTCGGTTGCAGGCTTCTCCCCTGTCAGAGCTTATGCAGGAGGCAACCAATGGATGTCTTTCTCTCACGTCGATATTTCTGTCTTTCCCTCTCCCACTCTTTCTAAAACATCAATGGAAAAAATATCCTCAGGTAACAATTTTTTAAAATAAATAATAAAAATCTATGGAAAAATATCCTCTGATGAAGAGTAACAAAAATAAACAAGCAAGCAAACGTTTTTGTAGGCATATTGACTTTAGAGTAGAGTGCAGTGTGAAAACAACAGCACAGCGTCCAGAGAAGAGGGCATGGTGGCTTGTATTAAGGCTATGGCAGTGATTAGAGAGAGGGGGCCAATCTGAGAATCATTGAAGCAGTTGGTAAATAAGTTTTATGTGAAGATAGGAATGATAGAACTCTGAGTGATGGGATTCTTGCCTAGGACAAGGTATATGCTAACATAATTTGTGCTAAAGGGAATAATTTAACTGATACTCATTCCTGGAGCATTTGAACCTAGGTTAGGAAGATTATTTTCAGATCAGTTATTTCATTTAATAAAAGAGTCAAGGTTTCAGTGTTTTACTTAAGCTGTGATTGCCCCCATTAATAATCAGCCTTTAAGCCAAGACCAATTTGGCTCAATGGATAGAGCGTCGGCTTGGGGACTGAAGGGACCCGGGTTCGATTCCGGTCAAGGGCATGTACCTTGGTTGCGGGCATATCCCCAGTAGGGGGTGTGCAAGAGGCAGCTGATCGATGACTCTCTCTCATCGATGTTTCTAACTCTCTATCTCTCTCCCTTCCTCTCTATATAAGATCAATAAAATATATTTTAAAAAATAAAATAAAAAATAATCAGCCTTTAAGCAATCTAACTATAAAGCAAGTAATAGAAAAACTCAGTTAAATTATTCCCTCTATGTTCCCAAAACTCTATGCCCATACTTTAATCCTGACCCTTATCATTCTCTAACTTGATTATGTATTCATTATCTCCTTACTTCCTTGAATTTAATGACCAAATCTATGTGTTTATTCTTGCGTAACCATACTAAGTACCTAATAAATATTTGTGGGATGAATAACTTAAGAGAATGTGTATGTTTTGGGTCTTAGCATAAATAATGTTCCTCTTCAATAGAACTACACTGGCTTAGAAATTTTTTCATTGGGCTGAGACCGGTTTGGCTCAATGGATGGAGCGTCAGCTTGGGGACTGAAGGGTCCCGGGTTCGATTCCGGTCAAAAGGCATGTACCTTGGTTGCGGGCATATCCCCGGTGTGCAGGGTGTGCAAGAGGCAGCTGATCGATAACTCGCATCGATGTTTCTAGCTCTCTGGCTCTCTCCCTTCTTCTCTGTACAAAATCAATAAAAATATAAAATAAAATAAAAAGAAATTTTTTCATTGGGAGTTATTTTTATTGGGATTTTCTAATTTGAAGTGTCAAGGTGTATAAGATTTGATGGTATAGTTCCTACTCTATAGCATCCTGTTAAAACATGGGGGATCCCTTCCACTCTTCTTCCTCAAGCAAATGGATGATGCCATTAATAACTATAGCAGCTCAGCTTGTAATAGTTTGTGGTTATAAAAGAGTCACAATTACCCAGCCAGTGTTGCTCAGTGGTTGAGCATCAACTCATAAAACAAAAGATCACCAGGTCAATTCCCTATCAGGGCATGTGCCTGGATTTTAGGCTTAATCTCCAGTGAGGGCATGCAGGAGGTGGCCAATAGATGTTTCTCTCTTACTGCTAGTTCTACCTCCCACTCTCCCTCTCTAAAAATCAGTAAAAACATACTTTTTAACAAAAGATTCAGCCTTAGCCAGTTTGGCTCAGTGGATAGAGCTTTGGCCTGTGGACTGAAAAGGGTTCCAAGTTCGATTCCAGTCAAGGGCACGTACCTCAGTTGCAGGCTGATCAATCAGTGTTTCTCTCACTTTGTTTCTCTTTTTGTCTCTCCCCCTCCCTCCCACTCTAAATATCAATGGAAAAGTGTCCTCGGGTGAGGATTAGCAAAAATAAATAAATAAATAAAAATTTTAAAAAGATTCAAAATTTCTATCCAAAGAAAAAGATCAAAACTCAATGATGCACCTCACATGATAATAGTGGGACCCTTGTTATTCTGCCCCACTGATCTTTTCTGTCTAATGAGCAGCTAACCAGTTTCAAATAAAGTTGCTTGATATTCTGCTCATGTGGGGGCTATTCTAGTAATTCTTGAGAGGTGTGCCACCAGCTTTTGGATTGTGATTAAGCCTTTCTTCCTGTTGGCCCAGACATAAAGCTTTCCATTTCACTGTCT
The DNA here is from genome assembly GCA_963693515.1 of Pipistrellus nathusii. NCBI lineage: Eukaryota > Metazoa > Chordata > Mammalia > Chiroptera > Vespertilionidae > Pipistrellus > Pipistrellus nathusii. Next base: position 11,206,562 of record OY882859.1, on the reverse strand, counting down.
TGTTCCATATCACATACCTTTAAGTCCTAAGTCAACTTGTTTTCTCCCTGTACCTCAAGTTCCCAGCTGCCATTCAGGCCACTGCCCCTTGACAGAACAGCTCTTGCTTCAACACTTTGTTCATCTGTTATTTTTCTTGTTTTTAATGATACTCAGTTTCTTCTTGCCTGCCATTTAGTTTTGATAACTTCTGTTTTTTGTTTGTTAATAACAAGTCTCAGGACAGATATAGACTGTTAAAAACAACTTACTCTGTTTCTCGGGAAGTTGTATTTTATTAAGCTGACTTCTAGATACTGGTTTGTAAAAAGTGACTCATTTGTTTTTTGTTTGTGTGTGTGTGTGTGCGTGTGTGTGTATACATTTTTAAAACCAGTTAGGAATTTTTGCCTCAGAGAATTCTAGAATTGGATAGAACTTAGAAAGATACCCATTCTTTGCTTGATTATACAATTTGATTGCTATTGTGATCTGATAATAAATGATAGGTTTTTGGAATGCCCTAACATTTTGGAAACTGGTCCGTATGTACAGGTAATGACTTAGCATCCTTGCTTGAAGAAAAAGAATGCCACTTGCTAAGGGTGCCATTTGTTAAATTTATTACTTTATTGTCCTTTTTAACAAAGTATTATGTGTAATAGAAATCAGAACTTTAGTTCAAAGAATAACCTTGGATATATTCAAATCTTTTCTTCATCTGTATATTTACCATTATTTTTTGTTTTCTCTGCAGGCCTCAGCTGTTGAAGAATGCTCTGCAGAGAGCAGTAGAAAGAGGCCAGTTAGAACAAATAACTGGTAAAGGTGCTTCTGGAACATTCCAGGTTAGAGGCCAAAAACACTTGGTTGTAACAAAGTGGTTCTCAAAAGTTTTGGTTTCAGCCCTGGCCACTGTGGCTTGGTTGAGTGTCTTCCCATGCATTAAGGTTGCTGGTTCAGTTTCCTGGTCAGGGCGCATTCCCAGGTTACAGGCTTGATCCTCAGTTGGGAACATGCAGGAGGTAGCTGATCAATGATTCTCATCATTGATGTTTCTTTGTCTATCTCTCCCTTTCTAAAAACCAATTTTATAATCGAAAATAAATAAAAAATGATCATTTTTTATTTTTATTTTATTTTTTTAATAAGTTTTTATTGTTCATATTATTACAAATGTTCCTCCCCCCCCCCCCCCACCATTGCTCTCCTCCACCAGGTTCCCACCCCACCCTCTGCCCTTTCCCCACTCCCTATTGTCCTCATCCATAGGTGCACAGTTTATGTTCAGTCTCTTCCCACACACCCCAGTCCCCTTTTCCCCAAGGATCGTCAGTTCACTCCCCTTCCATACCTCTGATTCTATTATATTCAACAGTTACTATTGTTCATCAGATTTTTTTTAAATGATCATTTTTTAAAAGAAAATTTTAATCATTTATGAAAAATAAACCCACTAAATTAACATCACATTTTCATAGAAAAATAACTATATGGTGTTTGTTTTTTTTTAATTAATGAGCCCTAACCTATATGGTATGGCTCAGCTGGTTAAGCGTAGTCCTATGCATTAAAAGGTTGCAGGTTCAGTGGATAGAGCGTCGGTCTGCGGACTGAAAGGTCCCAGGTTCGATTCCGGTCAAGGGCATGTACCTTGGTTGTGGGCACATCCCCAGTAGGGGGTGTGCAAGAGGCAGCTGATTGATGATTCTCTCTCATCGATGTTTCTAACTCTCTATCCTTCTCTCTTCCTCTCTGTAAAAAATCAATAAAATATTTTTTAAATTAAAAAAAAAAAGGTTGCAGGTTCAATTCTTGGTCAGGGTACATACCCAGGTTGCAGTTTTGGTCCCAGTGGATCCATGTTCTCTCACGTCATTGTTTCTCTTTCTCCCTCCCCCTCCCTTCCTCTCTCTAAAATTAGTAAAGATAGATACATATATATATATATATATATATATATATATATATATATATATATATTTGAAAACCATATGAAAAGAGGAGGCACTGTTAGATAGATTTTTGCAAAGTCTTTAATGTCTAACTGAATAGAAGATAACTGATACTTATTTTCAGTATATTTTGGGTTAAGTCTATGAAGAAAGTCTAACAAATAGTTTTGAAAGGAGGAAGGATTTTAAGATAATTATATATATAACATACGTATTTTTTTATTGATTTTTTTTTTTTTTTTTTTTTTTTTTTTTAACAGAGAGGAAGGGAAAGCAATAGAGAGTTAAAAGCATCGATGAGAGAGAAACATCTATCAGCCGCCTCCCGCACACCCTCTATAGGGGACGTGCCCTTGACTGGAATCAAACCTGGGACCCTTCAATCTGCAGGCCAACACTCTATCCACTGAGCCAAATCAGTTAGGGAAAGATAATTTTCAAATAGTTGTGGGTATTATTCCATACTCAAACTCAACAAATGATTGTGTGTGGTTTTTTTTAATAGTTTATTTTCTTAAGGTATGATGTACAAACCATAAGATATGCTTATTTTAACTTAAATGTTATAATTCACTCATGTTTAGTACATTTAGTAGATTATAGAATTACACAACCATTACTGATACATTTGCATCACCCAAAAAAGACCCCTGTTGCCCATTTGCAGTCCCTCCCCATTCCCATCTCCAGCCAACCTAATCTATTCTCTCTTGTATAGATTTGCCTTTCTACAAGTTCCATATAGGTGAGATGACACAATATATGGTCTTTTGTGACTGGCTTTTATTTAATATACACTTTTTTAGTTTTATTCATGTTGCAGCTTGAAATACTTATATTCCTTTTTCTTTTAATATATTTTTTATTGATTTTAGAGGGAGAGAGAAATAGAAACATCAATGATGAGAGAGAATTATTGATCAGCTGCCTCCTTCATGTCCCACACTGAAGATTGAGCCTGCCACCTAGGCATGTGCACTTGACCAGAATCAAACCCGGGACCCTTCTATCCATAGGCCCACACACTATCCACTGAGTCAAATCGGGTAGGGCACGTCCAAATCTTTGTGTGGGTGTGTGTTTTTATTTCACTTGGGTATATAACTAGAAGTGTGAACTATATAGTAAATTTATGTTTTAAGGAACTGCCAGAGTAGTTGCATCTAGTATAAGGGTTCTAGTTTCTCCCTATCTTTGTCTCATTTATTATAGCCATACTAGTGGTTACCTCAAGGCACCTCACTGTGGTTTGGGCAGGCATTTTCCTGATAAGTACTAATGTTGACCATCTTTTCAAGTGCTTAATGGACATTTATCTTTTTGGTAAAATGTCTATCCAGATCCTATGCCTGTTTTTAAAATTGGGTTGTCTTATTGAATTAGAGTTATAGAACTAGATACAAGTTCCTCAACAGATACCTGATTTATAAATATTTTCTCTTAGTATGTGGCCTCTGCTTTCACTTTACTTAATAGTGTCTTTTGAAGGGCAAAAGTGTTAAATTTTGATAAAAATAATTTTATCATTTTTTTTAAGTTGCTTGTGCTTTTGTATCTAAATAACCATTGCCTAACTTGAGGTCACAAAAATTTACTCCTATATTTTTTATTAAGAACTTCATAGTTTTAGTGCTTACATTTAGGTCTGTGATCATTTTTAAATTAAGTTTCATTTATGATGTAAGGTAAGGGTATGTTTTTTTGTATATGGATATCCAAATGTCCTAGTGCCATTTATTGAAAACTGTCCTTTCCTCATTGAATTGCTTCAGCACCTTTACCAAAAATCAGTTGACACCCTGCTGGTAAGGCTCAGCAGGTGAGCATCAACCATGAACCAGGAGGTAAGGTTCAATTCCTGGTCAGGGCACATGCCCAAGTTGAGGGCTTGGTCCCCTAGAAAGGGAGTATGCAGGAGGCAGTGGATCAGTGATTCTCTCTTATTGATGTTTCTATCTCTCCCTCTCCCTTTCTGAAATCAATAAAAAAATATTTTTTAAATCCGTTGTGAGGTTTTAATTCTGAATACTCAACTTCTGTTCCATTGATCTCTATGTGAGTTCTTACGCCAGAATCACATTGTCTTGGTGACTGCAGTTTTGTAGTTAAATTGTGAAGTTAGAAAATGTAAATTCTCTTTCTCTTTTTTAAAACTATTTTGACTAATCTGTGACCTATGCATTGCCTTATGAATTTTAGGATCCACTTCTCAATTTTTTACAAAAAGCCAGCTGGGATTTTTGTAGAGGTTGCAGTGGACCTATAGATCAATTTGGGGAGAATCGCTACTTTACAAAGTTGTTTTCCAATCCATTAAAACTGTCTCTTTGTTTATTTAGATTTTTAACTTCTCTTGGCAGTATTTTGTAGTTTTCACATGTCTTACATTTCTTCTGTAAATTTTTTCCCTAAATATTTTCATGCTGTTGTGAATGGAATTTTCTAAAGTTTTCAAATTGTTCATTGGTAGCCTGTAGAAATATAGTTAATTTATCTAACGATCTTTTATCTTGCAACCTTGCTGAACTCATTTACTAATTATACTAGTTTTTCTGTAGATTCTTTAGGACTCTGTGTGGTTTCCCTAGGGTTTTCCTACATATGCAGGATTATGTCATCTACAAATAAAGACCATTTTAGTTCTTCCTTTTCTATCTGAATTGTTTCTTTCTTTCCTGATTACACTAGATAGAAACTCTAGTAGTGATGAGAGCAGACATCCTCATCTATTTAGTCTTACCATTAAGTTAGCTACAGGTTTTTCATATATGTGCCTATTATCAGGTTGAGAAAGTTCCCTTCTGGTACTAGTTCATTGGAGTTTTTATTATGAGTGGTTAATTGCATTTGTCAAATACTTTTGCTATGTTTCTTGAGATGATCGTGTGGTTTTTGTTCCTTATTCTGTTAATATGTAATTCTTATTACATTAATTGATTTTGTGGTCATTCCTTAAAGAGGTTAGTTGTTATATGGAACCTGAAATATCAGTCAACTTTTTGTACTTTGTTACCTTAAAATCTTTTGGTCTGTCTTGAACTTTGGATCTTTTAAGCATGCGTAATTTTATAACATGGTTATTTGGAAAATAGTGGTTCACTGAATTTTGCAGATTTTTTAAATGCTGACTCATTTCATCTATAACAAAAATCCTATTCGTTAGTAATACCCACTGATCTCATCAGAACAATATTAAGTACTAGGAAGTTACCAAGCTAACAGTGGTAGATACAAGTTTTCTCAATTTAAATTTTCTCTCAAAAAGTTTAATATTATCATTGATAAGAACTACTGTTGTTTTCCTCGAAATGACAGTTCACTGTTTATTTTTAAGAAAATGTCTACTCAGGTACCTAAGTCTCAATAACCATAGTTTATCTGTTTCTCAATAACCATAGTTTAGCTGTTTCTTAAAGAAGTTATTCCATGAAAAATGTAGCTAGTTCAGCTCACATCTCCAATAATCACCGGTGTTTTTCTTTGAGACCACCATCATATATACATTACTGCCATGTGTTCTTCATTTCATCCCATAAAATATCAAAGACATGTATTGGGATTGAGATTTAATAAAATAATTTGTAACACTTCATCAAGGACATTCCTAAATGAAAGTGGCCTTTTCTTTTTTTTTCTTTTAACCACAAGTGTGTAGCCATAAAGAATAAAATAACTGCCCTGGCTGGTGTGGCTCAGTTGGTTGGGCATTGTTCCTTACATGGAAGGGTTACTGGAATTGTGGGCCTGATCCCCGGTAGGGGCATGCAGGAGGCAGCCAGTAGATGTTATGCTCTCACATCAATATTTCTCTTTCTCTCAGCCTTTCTCTCTCAAAATCAATAAAAATAATACTTTTGAAAAAGAATAAAGTAGCCAAAACCGATTTGGCTCAGCACTGGTCTGCAGACTGAAGGGTCTCAAGTTCGATTCCAGTCAAAGGCATATACATTGGTTGCGGGTACATCCTCGGTGGGGGGTGTGCACGAGGCAGCTGGTCAATGTTTCTCTCTACCTGATGTTTCTAGCTCTCCCTCTCCCTCTCTGAAAAAAAAAAAAAAAAATATATATATATATATATATATATTTAGTTCATGTGCCTCTGCCTTGATTTGTGGTAAGACAGCAGTTTTTACCCATCACTTTTTTAACCATCTGCGAATATCACCACAGCGAAAAGGACAAATCACATTTTAGTATTATTATGAAAATAGTTTTGACTTTGCATATCCTTTTAAAGGGTCTTAGGATCCCTGTGGGGTCTGTGGACCACTCTTTGAGAATCACTATTGTGTACGATGCCCAAGTTTGTCTTTTTTTAAAAAATATATATTTTTATTGATTTTGTACAGAGAGGAAGGGAGAGAGAGTTAGAAACATCGATGAGAGAGAGTCATCGATCAGCTTCCTCTTGCACACCCTCCACTGGATATGCCCGCAACCAAGGTACATGCCCTTGACCAGAATCGAACCCAGGACCCGTCAGTCCCCAAGCCGACTCTCTATCCATTGAGCCAAACCAGTCTTGGCTCAAGTTTGTCTTTTTATGGTAAATTTTTGCTTATTGGTTACCTCACTTTTGTTCCCTAACCTTTTGTCCTTTAACTATACTGTGTAATTTTCTTTCCTTTTTTTTTTTTTTTTAATATATATTTTGATTTTTTTTTACAGAGAGGAAGAGAGAGGGATAGAAAGTTAGAAATATCAATGAGAGAGAATCATCGACTAGCTGCCTCTTGCACACCCCCTACTAGGGATGTACCCACAACCAAGGTACATGCCCTTTACCGGAATCGAACCTGGGACCTTTCAGTCCGCAGGCCGAGGCTCTATCCACTGAGCCAAACCGGTTTTGGCTGATAACACCTTTTTTTTTTTATACTGAGCTAAACCGGTTTCAGCTATCCTGTGTAAATTTCTATTGTATGATTGTCAAGCTTTTGTTTTGCTATTTTCCTATAGGATTAAAAAGGCTGTTTATTATTTTTATAACTGCTCCATTTTTCAGATTCAGATAAAGGAAGTATTCTCAAAAGCATCCAAGTTATTGGGAGCTTAAGTTAACCTGCTTATTGGGTTAGAGCTGTCTCTCTCTCTGGGTTAGCCATTGCTATTTTAGGTTGGATGGAGGGGTAGATAGAAAGTGAAAATATTCAGAGGAGGGTTGGGACTCCTCAGTTAGATGGAATACCTGATAAGTGAGAAGAGAAAGTCCCTAACCTGACAATTTATTGTAAAACATATCTGTGCTAATGCAGGAACTCCGACCCACCTGGTGCAGAGGAGTCTTGTCTTGACCTGCTTTGGGAGAGTGTTGTCTTGATGCTTTTCTCTTCCTCCTTGGAAAACAGCTGAAGAAATCAGGGGAGAAACCCCTGCTTGGTGGAAGCATGATGGAATATGCAATCTTGTCTGCCATTGCTGCCATGAATGAGCCGAAGACCTGCTCCACCACGGCTCTGAAGAAGTATGTCCTGGAGAACCACCCAGGGACCAATTCTAACTATCAAAGTAAGACTCGGAGTCGTATGCATTTTACCAGGATTACTGCATTTGTGAGAAATCCCTAGATCATGCTACTAATGACAAAACAACTGCCCACTGAAAACCAAGAGGGAACAACAGCTTTACAAATTTAATTTATTTACAAAAAGAAAAACAGACAATCAAGGCATATCTTTAACTTACAATGTTTGTTAAAGATCAGAATTTGTGCCGGGACCCGCTTGGCTCAGTGGATAGAGCGTCGGCCTGCAGACTGAAAGGTCCCGGGTTCGATTCCGGTCAAGGGCATGTATCTTGGTTGCGGGCATATCCCCAGTGGAGGGTGTGCAAGAGGCAGCTGGTCGATGTTTCTCTCTCATTGACGTTTCTAACTCTCTGTTCCTCTCAATTCCTCTCTGTGTAAAATCAATAAAATACATTTAAAAAAAAAAAGATCAGAATTTGTACTTTGCTATAAAGATTTTTTTTATTTAAAAAAATATATATTTATTGACTTCAGAGAGGAAGAGAGAGAGAGAAATAAAAACATCACTGATTGACTGCCTCCTGCACATTCCCTACTGGGGATCCAGCACAACCCAGGCATGTGCCCTTGACTAGAATTGAACCCATGACCCTTCAGTCCGCAGGCCAAAGCTCTAGCCCCTGAGCCAAACCAGCTAGTGCTTTTTCTGATATTTTTATTATAATTTAGACAAATTTCTAGGATCAAAACATCTCTCAAGTGTACTGTCTTGTGAATGTTGACCAAAACATCTAATTTTACCTTGAAACCAAACCAGTATTTTAAAATACGTTTTGTTGTGGGGTTTTTTCTTTTAATCCTCACTTGAAGGTACATTTAGAGAGAAGAAGAGAGAGAGAGAACATTGATGTGAGAGAGAAACATTGATCAGTTGCCTCCTGTACTGGACTGGAGATTGAACCCACAACCTAGGTATGTGCCCTGACTGGGAATCAAGCCTGCAATCCTTTGGTGTATGAGACAACGTTCCAACCAGCTGAGTCTCCCAGCCAGGGCTACTTAGGTTATTTTTTTATTGATACAAACTCTGTAGCAGAAAATAATTTTTGGTAAAGTATATTTACCAAATATGTGTCAGGTGATAATTTGAGACAGGAATCCTTGCTTTAGTAGCATTACTACATACAGATGAGTGAGATAATACATTTTCTCAGTGAACTAATAGAAAAGTTCCACTAGTATAGGATGAAGAATGTGCAAGTTAAGAGTAACAGAAAATGCATACTAGAATATATTAAAGTAATTTTGAAGTCTTAATAATGGCTTTTTAACACATGTGCAATATGTGTATTTTAACATCATGAAGGAATGCTTTTTGGTGGTTTTTTTCTTGTGTACTTTGGAAACTGGTTTTTAAAATAAACTTTCCTTACTTTGATTTTTCTCTTGGCACAGTGGTAAAAGATGAAATTGATTACTAACTTTTTCAATTTCACTGATGCTGTTGTCTTTTAGACACTGAATCCTATAAAATACATTTTGATGTGTCTGTGTGAAAGATAGCAATAGGGAAGCCTTCAGGAGCCATGGTATTGTGCTGTTACTCTTTGCTATTGAGAAGAAATGGATTTTGTTTACCTTTACGGGTAGTCTCCTACATGATTATCTAGTCTTATAGGTACTCAATAAATGTTTGGATGAGTGGAAATCCTATATAATAAAACCCTAATATGCAAATTGACCAAACGGCGGAACAACCAGTCACTGTGACACCAAGGCGGTGTCAGTGGGAGCCCACCGGTTGCCCCGCAGATGACCCTGTTCTCCGGCCAGGCCCAGGGACCCTACCCTGTATATTGGGAACAGTCTCTTAGGTTTAACCGTTAAAACCTAGCAGCGCTACTCTAACTCTGAAAAAAAGGGTGATGAGTGATGACAACATGCATGGACTCTGGCTTGCACATTTTGTGGTCAGCCCTGATTCTGACACTTATAACTGTGTGACAAAGCCAATTATTTAACTTCTCTCTGCTTCAGTTTTTCCACCCAGAAGATGGGGGAAATGGTACTACTGCCTCAGAAGGATCATGTTACTTTTTATAATCAGGGCAAAAAAATGTAGGTAGCTGCCGAAACCGGTTTGGCTCAGTGGTAGAGCGTCGGTCTGTGGACTGAAAGGTCCCGGGTTCGATTCCGGTCAAGGGCATGTGCATTGGTTGCGGGCACATCCCCGGTGGGAGGTGAGCAGGAGGCGGCTGGTCGATGTTTCTCTCTCATCGATGTTTCTGGCTCTCTATCCCTCTCTCTTCCTATCTGTAAAAAAATCAATAAAATATATATATATATTTTTTTAAATGTAGCTACCCATACAACAGCATGATGCCTTTCATCTGTATGAAAAGTATGGTCACTGGTGCATGCAGTGCCCCAGATTGCCAGAGCGATGTCTGACTGCCAGTTTAGGCCCGACATCCCCTGAGGGGTCCTGGATTGAGAGAAGGTGCAGGCCAGGCTGAGGGGGGACGGGGCGCGGGGCACCTCCCCCCCTTGCACAAATTTCATGCACCAGACCTTTAGTAGTCTTATGTCAGCTATATACAAAGGTATAAACCTATTTTGCACACCTCTGTATGTGCAACTGTGGGCAAGTCACCACTCTGGGCTTCTGTTTCCTTTCTGTGAAATTAGGAATTGGACTAGGTGGTCTCTAAAATCTTTTTCATTATAATTGAAGTCTTTTTTTTTAATATATTTTATTGATTTTTCACAGAGAGGAAGAGAGAGGGATAGAGAGGAACATGAGTGAGAGAGAATCATCGATCGGCTGCCTCTTTTTTATTTTACTTTCTTTTCTCCCCCGCAACCCCCAACACTAATAATGCTCTGTCCACTAAGCCAAACCAGTTTCGGCTATAATTGAAGTCTTGCCAGATTATGGCCCTTAATAATTGATTAGTGTTGGGGGTTGCGGGGGAGAAAAGAAAGTAAAATAAAAAATAATTGTTTAGTGAATTAGTTAATTCCTTTGACCACAAAGGATTCACTTAAAATATGTCAATTACTGTATATAACAGGACATTAAATTGATGAATAACTGATTGTGGTTGAGAGAATTTCCAAGTTGGTTTAACTAAACCACTTTCTTCATTTTTGAATTTTTTTCAGTGCATTTGCTGAAGAAAACCCTGCAGAAATGCGAAAAGAATGGGTGGATGGAACAAATCTCTGGTAAAGGATTCAGCGGCACCTTCCAACTCTGTTTTCCCTATTATCCCAGGTAAACGAACACGTAGCCCATAATATGAAGTATTGGTCATTGTAAATTTAAAATCTGATTGTAGTTTACAGACTTGCTTAACTTATTTGACCCTTAGTACTATTGCTCTGAACTGAATATAGTTGAAAATAAAGACTACTTAAGGTAATATTGCTTTAGATAAAAAGTTTTACATGTAAGAACAGAGGAATTTTGGCTATCCTGCTAGAACTTATTGTTAACCACATGTTCCTGAAATCAAGTACTGAATTCTTCGTGATCCTTGGCAGTAATTTTGATGTTTATTCCTTCTTTAATAATTAATAATGGCAGGAAGGCTAATAGAGGGTTTTAATTGTCCTGCATCAATCAAGTAGGGAAAACATTGGCTGCTTCCAAGAATCCTAATCTGCCTTCTCCATACAGTAGAGACAGGGACATTTACTCAAAAACCTGTGTTATCTATTCATTGAGCCAAAAAAATGTATTGAGCACCATTGGGGCAAGCATTGTTCTATGACACCATGCTATATAGCCTTCTTATACTTACATTTCTAGTAACATTTCATGACATGTACCACAAAAGCCCTATTTTAGCAGGGCTTTCTTTTTCTTTGTGTGCAAGCATAAGTGTTACTGGTTGAATGCATATTATTTGATATTTTCAAATATTAAACTTTAAATCTTATAGTCATACACATAAAATGTGATGAATCAACTTTATTGCCCAGGCCATTGTGGCACAGTTGGTTGAGCATTTGCCTGTGCACCAAAAGGTCACAGGTTGGATTCCTGGTCAGGGCACATACCCAGATTGGGAGTTCAAGCCCCAGCCAGGATACATACTGGAGGCAACTGATCAATGTTTCTCTCTTTTTTTTTTTTTTTTTTAATTGATTTTTTTACAGAGAGGAAGAGAGGAGGATGGAGAGTTAGAAACATCAATGAGAGAGATCATTGATCAGCTGCCTCCTGCACACTCCCCACCGGAGATATACCTGCAACTAAGGTACATGCCCTTGACCGGAATCACCGATGCTCTATGCACTGAGCCAAACCGGTTTCGGCCAATGTTTCTCTCCCCTTCTCCTTTCTTTTTTTTTTTTTTTTTTTTTTGGTTGGTGGTTTGGTTGGGTTTTTTATAGTTATATATATTTTTTTTATTAAATCATCATCTGTGTACATATTTTAACATTGCCCCCTCCTTCCATACATCCCCTCCCTCCCCAGAATTTTTTTTCCATTGGTTGTACTTATATGCCCTTCTCCTTTCTTAAATCAATAAAAATGTGGTCTTCTTTTTTGTTTGTGTGTTTCTTAAAGGATCATTTTTATTAAATGTAAAGAGGAAGGGAATGAGGTATGGTCTGGGACATTTATAGATTTGTCGTAACTTTGTGTGTTCAAAATAAGTTTAGTTGTAACCCAATACTTGTAACCTAACTTGATATCTTTGGGGAAGCTTGGAGGAAATGGGGGAATATAGGGAATATTCAGAGACTATACACCTAGTTTCATGTTATCTTTTTACCCCCATAGCCCAGGAGTTCTATTTCCAAAGAAAGAGTCAGATGAGTCTCAAGATGAGGATGAGGATGAGGATGAAGATGACTCATCAGAAGAAGACTCTGAGGATGAAGAGCCTCCTCCACCTAAGAGGTATGGATATGTGAAAACTCTCTTTCTTAGGAGCCTTCTCACATCCTCAGTGTAACATTTGAACTTGTATTCTTAAAAATTCAGAGGCTCTGAACTTAAGAAACAAAGCCTGTGAATGTGTAATTTACTCTTTGGTCAAGCTTCTAAATATATCCATAATTTATTTCTATTCTTTTTTTGTTTTAAGTTCTCCCTTGAGGATATGTTTATTGATTTTAGAGAGGAAGAGTGAGAGAAAGAAACCTCAGTGTGAGAGAAACATCAACAGTTGGCCTCCCTTGTTAGCCCTGACTGGGGATTGAACTCCCAACCTGCATAAGTGCCCTGACTGTAAATCGAACTTGCCACGTGTTGGTGTACGGGAGGACACTCCAACCAGTAGAGCCACCTGGCCGGGCTACATTTCTGTTCGTAGCATAAGTATGACTTCTGTGTAGTCATTTCTTTTTTCGTGAAGTATCTGGTCTTCCTGGCAAAGTGCATCTCTCAGGTGCTAAGTGACTGCCTTTGCTGTTTCACAGGTTGCAGAAGAAAACCCCAGCCAAGGCATCGGGAAAGGCTGCAGCCATGAAGCAGAGAGGGGCTAAGCCTGTGCCCAAAGTCCCTGCTGCCCAGCGAGGGAAAGCCAGGCCCCTGCCCAAGAAAGCCCCTCCTAAGGCCAAGACTCCTGCCAAGAAAGCCAGACCCTCCCCCTCGGTCATCAAGAAACCCAGCGGGGGCTCTGCAAAGAAGCCTGCGGCTAGTGCGCGAAAGGAAGTGAAATTGCCTGCCAAGGGCAAATCCACCATGAAGAAATCTTTCAAAGCAAAAAAGTAAATTTTATAGGCAAAAAAGGGTATTGTGATGAAATTTAAAATCTTATTTTCTAAGGTCAGTGTGCATTTATTTTAGTTTTGATGCTTAAATTACATTTGTTCCCTCTCCTCTGAATTTGCGAAGAAGGAATATAAATAAACCGGTTTAGGTATTTGTTCGCTTTAGGCGCTGCTCTGGGTGCCTGCTCTTTCCCTCAGTCATTTTAATTTCTGCGATAATTCTGGACTTTCCTGAACTGTATAATCTATACTTGTTCTTATTTCCCCTACACCCAACCTTTTTTTTTTTTTTTTTTTTTTTAATGGTCAGTCTTGGCTTTTCTTGCCCCTCTTAGTTTTATCTAAACAGTTACAACGATTTTTATATCTGTAGAAGGTATGGAGAAGAGAATGCTGGTCAGGTCCTGGAAGTAGAGGGAGGCAGAGCAGCACTGGACTGTAAAGCCCCTGCCTGGAGACTCCAGTTACAGCTCTAATAGTTCATCTTATTTATAAACCACTCCACTAGCCCTTTCTCTCTGACTGTAAACACAGAGATGTCTTAGCTTTGGGAATAAGCCAAAAATGTGATCTCATAGATTCTGAAGATGCAGGACTCCTTTGGGCCACTCTCACTTTGATGATTTGCAGGTGTCTCACTGGCCCAGGGTATTGCATTCCCTTAACAGCAAGCACAAGGTCTCTCCACCACTTGGTTTTGGACTGAAGGGGAATATAAGAATATAATTTGTGATTTCTGGTGTTATTTGTGTTTAAAAAAAAAAATCAAAACATAAAATCAGATGTTGAAATATATTTTTTAATATTTGGAGCATGAATTCTGACTTCTTATTTGCCTTTTTATAAGGAAATGTTGGAGAGTTACATTGTTGCTAACATAGAAATGTTAAGTGGGAAAACACAATTTGCGAAAATAAACTATAGATTCCAGATTCATCTATGGGTTCTTTTCCCCTCCTTTCCACAGCACTTTTGATATCAAGCAAGTGGCTTCCTTTTTGAGATGTTGTGTTTGTTTTGTTTTTTAAAGAAATTAAATGAAGCCAAACTACCTAACCTCTTATTTGTATTTGTTTTAGTATTGTGAAGTTGTGTTCAATAGTACTGGCTTTCTACTTGAAAAACATTGATTTCGGTTATCATTTATCTTCCCTGTGGCACTTGACATTTTTATTGTCTTAAACTTTTCGGTGTACATCTTCTGGCCCCGAGTGCTGCCAGAGGCCAAGATGTTTGTTTTATCCATTCCACTGGCATTGTCTCCTGGGATCCTGTCTGCAGCCTGAAGTGTGGCTGGGAAATGGACTTGAGAAAGTTGGGTTGAATTAAATTCATAATTATGTGTGATCCCATCATGAGTTCATTGGAATTTGTGTTGCATGTAAGGCAATCTTTCCTGTTGTAAATCTTCCTTTTTTATGTACATATATTTTGAAAAATATGAATAAACATGAAATTTTAAAAGCTGCTGAATTGTAGCTTATATTTAAAAGTTTCTAGTATATTCTTAGAAGTAGCCAAGTATTTTCCTTACTTTGAATCTTTTCTACTCTTTTGTAATACCTGCCATCAATTTCCTTTTTCTTTTTTCTTTTTTAATTGATTTTTTTTTCTTTTCTTTTTTTTTTTTTTTTGAGAGGGGAAGAGAGATAAACATTGATGTGAGAGCAAATCACCTATTGGCTGCCTCCTGCACATGCCCTACTGGGAATCAAGCCCACAACCCAGGCATCTTCCCTGACAGGGAATAGAACCAACAACCTTTTGGGGCTTGAATGACGTCCAACCAACTCAGCCATACCAGCCAGGACCATCTGTTTCTTTTTAAAATACAAGCTCTAGTTGCTGTGCTTTCTAATTCTTATACGGATGGTAAATTATTTTTTTTTAATATATTTTATTGATTTTTTACAGAGAGGAAAGGAGAGAGATAGAGAGCTAGAAACGTCGATGAGAGAGAAACATCAACCAGCTGCCTCTTGCACACCCCCTATTGGGGATGTGCCCGAAACCAAGGTACATGCCCTTGACTGGAATCAAACCTGGGACCTTTCAGTCTGCAGACTGATGCTCTACCACTGAGCCAAACCGGTTTTGGCATGATTTTTCTAGATATTTTATCTTTGGATATTTATAAGAGGTTTAAAATATTTTTTATTTTATGAGGGTCCTTGTTTTTAAGATCATAGATTCCAGTTTTTAATGCCTAATGTTCAGTTAGGTCCTTGGACTAATTCTAGAAAGTAATCCTAATCTCTTTTACATTGTTCGGCAAGTGGGTGTTAGGTACCTGTGCTAAGAATTCTCTATTTTTCTGGAATCAAAAGCAGGATTTTGGTTGATTTCTCTGTTTTATGATATTTCTTTTAAAAAGATATCCTGAACAGGCAGATACCTGGTGACTGCATTGTCCATTAGATGCTCAAGATGTGCCATATTTATGCTGAGATAAATAGATGTTTGGGGATTTTTCCCCTCCGGACATTCTAAAGGAGCAGAACGCATAATTTTTTACTTTCTTATTATAGAGAGGAAGACAGCAAACCCAAGAGATACTCCCAGCAATTTCTAGCATGGACCAGTGGCTTCAGTGCTCTCCCCTAGTGGTTTACTGAGTCAATTACAGTGTTTCATAAACTTTTTTTTTTTAAATATATTTTATTGATTTTTCACAGAGAGGAAGAGAGAGCCTGCAAGCCAAGTCTTTATTTTATAGTCAGAACCAAGAAGGCAAAGCAGGGCATGGTCAAGATGTTTACAATGTTCTTGCAAGTTTCAGATCTACTTAATTACATGCACCTGAGAACTCTTATCAACTACCAAGCTTTGTTTTGGCAGTACTTGGTGCACCTCCCAAAGCCTACATCACTCAGCCACCTGGGACCACAGGTTCAGACCATAAGGTCAAGCTTACAACCATAGCTTTTGGCTATAATTGTGATGGAAAGTCTTGGCCCTCCAAGCTGGGACCTGTACGTGACTTTGCCATGAGAGGACCGTGCCTTCTCACTAGTCGGAGTCTTGAACCTATCCACATGCCATAGCCACTCTCCACAACCCTATGAGATGATCGTTGTTGATTACTCCTATTTTATAAAAGGGAAAGCAGGCACAGAGTGAGATTCGGAAACTTGCCCAAGTTGTAGTAAGTGACAGCCAGAATGAATCCCAGGGACTGAATGCAGAGCCATCTCTGGCTGCTCTGCTCAACTGTCTCCCTTTGGCAGTTTTTCAGGCTCCTGAATTCTCTCCTTACCCTGCAGCCCAGTGACTCCACGTTCTAGTCATGAAAAAGAAAGGGCTTAATTGAAAGGATTTTGAAATGAGATGAAATTACTAAATTTGCTAATAAGAATCAAGACTTTGGTTTTAGGAAGTCTGGCAGGAACTACTAGAATTAGATTTTAGATTACTAAATTGCCCTAAGTTTTTTGGGGGGGACACTGCACAAGTACGTGGCCATTCTCAAATCCTAGCCACGGGACAGGACACTTTCTGGCTTCTTCACAATGTGTCACAGGCAAATGTTTTTCATTCACAGGGCGCTGATGCTTGCAAGAGCTCTTCCTCCAGGATCCGCAGCTTTTAGCAGAACTTTTATGGTGCTAAGTGAGCAGCTTCCTCCCTCTTTATAAACTGTGAACGTGTGCTTTAGGAGGCCTCCCCAGAGAGATTCCACAGTGGGGCTGTCTGACAACAAATTTTTTGGACATGATACCTGTTTAGTAATCATGAGCTGGAATATTAGAAATTCTTGCCCATATACTGATGATTCTGAAAGAAACCTTACTCATCCAGTCCCTCCTGTCTTTGCTTTACTTTGCTCAGTACCAAAGGATTCTTACCCAAAATCCAGAGGTGCACAACATTCTTGCTTATCCATTTTACTGATGAAGAAGTTTCAAGCCTAAATCCCTTCTGTTATTTGAGGGGTTTTTTTGTTTTTGTTTTGTTTTTGTTTTCAAAACCGAGATTTATTGCGTGACTGATCAAAATCCTTAAGACGAACTGGATGCGGCCACAGCTGCCCTCTTGGGTTTGGGTATTGTTCCTTCACGGAATCCATGCCTGAATCTGCGGTACACGATCTTCAGGTGCCTCATGCGGCCGGTCCCAGTGGTGTTTCGCCGTTTGGCCTTGGCACTCCAGTTGTACTTCCTCTTGCGCTTGGCAGGGTAGCCACACTTGCCGCAGGTGCACTTCTGCAGGTGGTAGGCCTTGGAGCCGCATTTGGCGGCACAGTATGTGCGTCTTGTTGCAGCGCTTGCCGAACGATGACGTCCCCTTTGTCATCTTGCTTCTGCCGCCGAGACCAAAGAGTCTTTCTGTTATTTGTTAGTGTGATTTAAATTTGCTAGTATGGTGTGTAGAACAAGTTCTCATCAGTTCCAAACTAAGATTGAATTCTGGTTCCAGCATGTCACTCAGCCCAGTCTCCTAACTGCTGTAGCTGTGGTAACTGCACAGCGATCTTTGGAGGCTGTGTCACTATCCCGCTGGCACGGCCTTGGCCAAGCCTCTGCCTCTCCCTGAGCCTTGATTTTCTCTGAAACACAAAGGGGGTTCGAATCCACAATCACGTTTAAGAATAGCCACCCAGAGACAATGTGAGATTACCAAGTCTCAAAGATTGAATTATGTTCTCTACACTCAGGCTACCAAGGCATTTTAGGATTTCGGAGTGGGGTCCAGGGGAGATGATTTTTTAAAATAAATGAACTAGACTGTCCAATTTTGCAAGAGTTAAGTTTTGTGGTTTAAACTACCATTTGTTAGAGTTTTCCTATTACTAGGCTCTTCAATCACATTACCTCACATCCTCACAAATATTTTATAAAGATATGTGATATTATCCCCAATTTTCAGAAGCAATTACATTTAGCTGATTTCCCCAAATTGGACGTATAGTATTAATAAATGATGAGTTCACACCTGCACCTAGGCATTCACCTTTCCTCCAAACCTTCCTTAGAAATTTTGTGCACTGACAGCTCAGGTAGCAGAGGATATGGCGACAAGATACAAGAGGGTCGAACAGAGAGATCTATGGGCTGTGGCTAGCAGATTTTTGGGTTATTTTAACAGATTTTTTTATTTTTTTAATATATTTTATTAATTTTCTACAGAGAGGAACGGAGAGGGATAAAGAGCTAGAAACATCGATGAGATAGAAACATTGACCAGCTGCCTCCTGCATACTCCCTACCGGGGATGTGCTCACAACCAATGTACATGTCCTTGACCGGAATCGAACCTGGGACCCCTCAGTCCACAGACCAACACACTATCCATTGAGCCAAACTTGTTTTGGCTATTTTAATAGATTTTAAAATAAAGTTTCAAACTGCTAGGAGTTTACTTGTTTAAAAGTGAGCAAGAGAAAGCAAAAATGTATATAGTGTTAAGTTTCAAATGCCAGGGAGCAGGAGAGCAGAGAAGCCCAGTGGGTAAGAGACAGGAGTGCTTTATAAGCTGGGACCTTCATGCTGAAACCGGTTTGGCTCAGTGGATAAGAGTGTCAGTCTGCGGACTGAGGGCATGTACCTTGGTTGCAGGCACATCCCCAGTAGGGGGCGCGCAAGAGGCAGCTGATCGATGACTCTCATAATATGTTTCTAACTCTCTACTCTGTATCTTTCTCCCTTCCTCTCTGTAAAAAAATCAATAAAATATATTTTAAAAAAAAAAAAAAAAGCTGGGGCCGTCAGGCCTAGGCAGCCATCAGCTGTCACCTGGGCCATGTCTGGGGCCTCAGCTGGCTATGGATGAAGAGTGGCTACAGGGAAAACTGGCCACTGGATGAGCAACCTTTGCTTTTTAATCTCCGTTAAATATTGTGACCAGTTTATGGTTTGCAACATTAGTGTTATTTTAGATAGTATTCAATATTAACTGCCTTTCTTTACTTTTTAAAAGGTATCCTTAGACTCATATTTGTTTCTGACAACAGGTCTCTAATAAGTGTTTCTGAGAAGAGGGTCCTCTTTATTTTTTTATTTTAAATATATTTTTATTGATTTCAGAGAGGAAAGTAGAGAAAGAGATAGAAATACCAATGATGAGAATCATTGATCGGCTGCCTCCTACACACCCCCTACTGGGGACCGAGCCCACAACCTTGGGCATGTGCCCTTGACCAGGATCGAACCGGGATCTCCTGGTTCATAGGCCGATGCTCAACCACTGAGCCATGCCGGCGGAGCAAAGGTATCCTCTTTAAACCTGTTCTTTTCAGTTGAGAAAGAACCAAGACCCATTCCTTGTTCCCCAAATGGGGTACAGGTTGCAACAAGATAACATAGTGCCAGTTTCTGGGGCACCCGTAGTATTCCAAAGCATTTGGAGGGAATGCCATTATATTAATGATAATATTGAACCAAATGGAAGGGAGTGCGAAGTCCACAATAGTTAACAAGATGAAAAAGGTATCCTAGAAACAAAGCAGCAGCAGCAGCACTTTCGGCTCCACCAGGTGGACCCCAGGGATGCACATTCACTCTCAGAAAACAGAAGGACTGCCCTCCCATGACCCCCAGCGCCAAGGCGCCTGCGTCCCCTTTGGAACTAACAGCGTGACCTCAGGCAAGATGCTCAATCACAGCTTCGCGAGTGGGAAGGTGAGAGTCGAACTAGATTGCATTTCTCGGACCCTCTAACCTCCACACCTCTGGAACCAGAATTCCCCAGGAGGTAGAATCTGACCCTACGGTGCTGTGGTCTGCTGTTGGGATGGATGAAAAGTAATCACTATATCAGTCTTCTCATAACAATTATTTTCTCACAGTTCTGGGTCTTCAAGTCCAAGTTCAAGGTGTCAGCAGAGTTAGTTCCTCCTTCCGAGGGCTGTGAAGGAAGGACCTGTTCCCGGCCACTCTCTGTGGCTTGTGGATGGCCGCCCCCTCCCCGTGTCTTCCCATCGTCTCCCCCTGGAGGTGTCTGTGCCCAGGTTTCCTCTCCTGTAAGGACAGCGGTCATACTGGATTAAGGCTCACTCTAAGTCAGCTCATTTTAATTTGCCTCTTCACAGGACCCTAGCTCCAAATAGTCATATTCTGAGGTACGAGTGGTTATTTCTCAACATATTGAGTGGGGAGGTGGGGACACAATTCCACCCATAGCACATCTTAGAATTGTTTTTAAATTTCCATTCTAGCTGAAACTGGTTTGGCTCAGTGGATAGAACGTCGGCCTGTGGACTGAAGGGTCCCGGGTTCGATTCCGGTCAAGGGCATGTACCTTGGCTGTGGGCACATCCCCAGTAGGGGGTGTGCAAGAGGCAGCTGATTGATGTTTCCTTCTCATCGATGTTTCTAACTCTCTATCCCTCTCTCTTCCTCTATGTAAAAAATCAATAAAAAATAAAGATTTCCATTCTAGGTCACTTATTTTGGGGGAGCACTCTACGGGGTGCATTGCAGGGACAGCCATGAGGAGAAACCTGGGAGAACGGGACGATGCGCTCCAGGTTGAAAGTAGGTCTCAGCGCGGGAAGGTGTTGCTGAGGAGGCGGAGGGAAGCGTGTGCTGTAAGAACCAGGTGTGGGGGACGCCGTGCCCAGGCCTGTTCCTAGCACCCGCCTCAGCGCTAGTTCTCAGTCCCTGGCTTTGAAAGGATGTGACGTTACATCCCACTCACATGTGTCAGCTGGCAACCCCGATGCCAGATTTCTCTGGGATTTCACAGAAAAGGGCAAACTGTGATAGCAAGCTCACACCTGTGTGCTTTAGTCACTGTCATTGACTCATCCGGAAACGCCATGGCACGGTCATGGGTCCTAACGTGTTCAGAGATCACTCTCCACCCCCCTCCCCCACCCCAGCTTGCCTTTTCTGTCCTTCTGGGTGACTTCTTAGGGCTTCCTGCAAAAGTGAGTCATTCATCTAAGGGCTGGCATTCTATACCCGGCGGTGGCTCCCGAGAGCCGTGTTGTCGGGAACGTGGGATTAGATAAATGGGGCAGATAACGATGCGGCGATGGCTGTCCTGGGCTGCCGTCCTGAGTGGGACCAGGTTGGCTTGCCCAGGAGATGGCCGACACCCACTGGAGTATGTATGCTTCCTCTGATGCAGACGGCCAAACTTGTACCTCGAATGCATCGTTAGTAAGTCTACGCGCATGGCAGAAGCTCGGAGTTTCTGTTCTTTCAGTGGAATTAGATCAATCGAATTTGGTAACCTAGGGAAATAGCTCGCCTGGGCAGTTATACATTCCTTTGATACAGAAATAAAAATGGAGGAATAAACTTCAAGTGTGAAATTCATTTGGTTTTGAAACACTGTATTCCTATGTGGGGGGTGAAGACCAATAAAAAAAAAAAAGGAATCCTTGCTGAAACAGGTTTGGCTCAGTAGTAGAGCATCGGTCTGCGGACTGAAGGGTCCCAGGTTCGATTCCGGTCAAGGGCATGCACAGTGGTTGCGGGCACATCCCCGGTGGGGGGGGTGCAGGAGGTAGCTGGTCGATGTCTCTCTCTCTCATCGGAGTTTCTAGCTCTCTATCTCTCTCCCTTCCTCTCTGTAAAATATCAATAAAATATATTTTAAAAAAAATAAATTAAAAAAAAAAGGAATTCTTGAAGGTTGTAAAGTCAAGAGTGAATGTCACATACCTCTGTCAGACATTCATCTTTCCAGATCTGTTTGTTTGTTTGTTTGTTTGTTTGTTTGTTTTTGTTTTTTTGTTTTAATCTCTGTATCCCCGGGACCTAGCACAGTACCTGCCACTCAGATCTTGACCCTCTGTCCTGTTTTCCTAAGACAGACTTAGAAGGCAGAATTACCCCTTTGGTTTGAACTATTTCACTATCTGAATTTAATTCCTGCCTCTTTTTCCCCTTTTAAAAAAAAATTTGACCTGAAACAAATTCCGGTCACTATTTTTTAAATATACTTTTATTGATTCCAGAGATGAAGGGAGAAGGAGAAGTAGAAACATCAATGAATGATGAGAGAGAATCAATTGATCTGCCTCCTGCACGGCCCCTACTGGGGATCGAGCCTGCAACCCAGGCATATGCCCTGGACCAGAATCAAACCTGGGACCCTTCAGTCTGCAAGCTGATGCTCTATCCACTGAGCCAAACCAGCTAGGGCTCCTGCCACTATTTTAAAAATTGCATGCATCAGAAACTTGTGAGAGCCAGGAGTTAATAGAATTGTGGCTGTGTTGTTTTCTCTGAACTGTCTCAGAATGGATTGTGAATCTATTCCTCTATTTGTGAATCAAGTCCTCTATTTGAAATGTTTAGGAGGCTGGTAAGCATTATCCTTTATCCTTTATGTACACTGAGCTTCATAAATGGGGATTTTTGGAGAGCAGGACCAACTTGTAAACCATCTTGATCCTTCTCATTCCTGGTTGTTACATGGCCTCCTCACGGAAGGGCTTCCCAGAGCCCCTGGCATGTGGGACTCCATCAACACTTGCCATTCACTCATGCACAAAAGACACTTAAGAATAAACGCAAAGCCTAATGCCAGCTAATATTTACTGAGCACTTCGCTTACTATGGCGTGGTATGGGGCTGGGATTGTGCCAAGCACTTGGCCACAGTAACTCATTGGAATCCTCCCGGCCTGTGAGTCAGGTGTTAGTAACACTTCCAGCAGAGACACTCCGGGAGCCAGGTGATTAAGGCGTTTGCCTGCGGTCCCACATTTGGTGGATGAGAAGTGCGCAGACTCCAGACTCGGGACCACGCCTGAACCATTACCCCTCACTCTGGAAGGCACTCAGAGGCTCCCGGGAGGCAGAGGGAAGGCCTGGTCCCCGGGCTTGGCTCAAACCTGCCTCCTTCTGGACTCCCCTGAGGTCCTCAGACCCAGGCCAAGGCTCTCTCCACCAGGGTGCTCCCCTCAGCCTTTGCTCCCCCACTGGCCCGAGCACCTGTGTCCTGGCTTTGCCAAGGTGCGTGGCAGCTGCCGGTGTCTCCTCTGCAGAGTTCAGGTGAGATGCACGCGGAACCAGGTTTGGCACGGGAGAGCAGGATGCCTGGCCTGATGAGAACCAGAGTGCCCTCCTGCTCAGAGCGGTCACGGACACATCTGGCTAGATTTCCCCTTCTGAGTGGATTTCCCCATCCAGGGGGCTTTCTTGTAACCAAGGACAGGGCCACGGCCCACGTACGGTGATCAGTGTTCCTGAGGACACTTCCTGACGCAGGTCCTGAGCGGGCAGGCTCAGATAACGGTCTGGGAAGGGCTAGGGGGAAGGATGAGCTACCCCGCCCAGCCCCAGGTGGGCTCCCTAACCTCATTCCTGTGCTCGCAGCTCTGCCTTCGCCCTGGGATGGACCCTCCTGACCAGAGGCTGGCACTCTGCTTAGAGGAGTGGGACGACCCGCTAGAGGCGAGGGCTCCGCAGGGGCGGAGGGTCAGCCTGGTGGTCAGGGAGGGCTTCCCGGAGGAGGCCCGCGGGAGCAGGTGGAGGGACGGGGTGGGGGTGGGGGTCTGCCCAGGGGGCGGGGCGGGAAGGGCTCTCGGCGAGGCTTTGGGCGCGGGAGACCCCAGGCCGGGAAGAGGCGCCCTCGGGGGCGGGGACTGCACACCCTAAACCCCAACCCTTCAGGCGGGGAGCCGGGACGCGAGCTGGGGGGCGGTGCCAGGGCCCCTCGCGGCCGCTGATTGGGCGGTGCGACCGAGCGGAGCCGCTCTGCGGGCGCTGATTGGCGGGCGAGGCCGGGCTCCGCCGCCAGGTGGTCCGAACGCGGGTCTCCGGCCACGTGGGGCTCCGGGGGCGGCGGCGGCGGGACCGAGACGGCGGCCGCGGTGAGTGCGCGCCTGGGAGCCGGGGGCCGGGGGCCGGGGGCCGGGGGCCGGGGACCGGGGGCCTGGGAGCCGGGGGCCGGGAGCCGGGGGCTTGGGGCCTGGGAGCCGGGGGCCGGGATCGTCCTCCAGCGCAGAGAACGGGAGGGTCTCCGGGGCGAGGAGCACCTCTGCCCCCTCCCTCCATCACCACCACCTTCACCGTCACCGTCACCACCGCCGTCACCTCTGCCCTCCCTCCAGCACTACCTTCCCCTCCACCTTCACCTTCACCGGCTCCACCATCGCCTCTGCCCTCCCTCCAGCACCAGCACCAGCACCCCGTGCCCGCGTCCCCCTCCGCGCCCCGCCCCGCCCGCGCTCCCAGGAGTCACCCCCGTGGGAACCGACCCCGCAGGGAGCCCCCGCCCCGGCCCCTCCGCGTCCGCCCGCCCGCCTCACCCCGAAAACAGCGCGTTCCGCTCGGAGAGGCCACCCTGGACCCGCGGTGTCAGACAGCACCCCCTCCCTCCGCCGCACCCTCACTTCCCCCTCCTCCCCCTCTGTTTCCTTTAAATCACCCCCACCCGGCCCGGGCCCCTCCAGGCTGGGACCTGTCCCCCTGACCCAGTCCCGCTGGGAAATAGCCCCAGAGAAACCAGTGCCCCCAGGAGGTGGCTGCCTCATTTCCCCGATTGACCGGTGAGGGAGCGGCTGCAGGTTAGTGACTTGCCCAAGGTCACCTCCGCCAGCCTGTGGGACCACAGCCCAGGGTCTGGGCCCTGGCCCCTGGCCGCGGGTTTCTGTCTCTCTCCTGGGGCCCAGGGCAGGTGGGGTGGCACTGGAGGGTGTGTTAGATGGGGGAGGAGGGGCTCACCGGTGCCGCTGAGCCCGAGGCAGGGGAGGTGAAGCCTGTGACTGAGGGGCCCTGGCCGCCCCAGACCATCTGGCAGGTAGAGATGGAGCTGCTTTTCTGCTGATGCCGCCAGCCCCCCAGCACCTGAGGTGTGACAGCCGCTGGAGAGGCTGGGACCCGTCACACAGACACCTGCTCGGGGAGGGGAGGCAGAAGGGCACTGCCGTGGCCTTGAGGAAGAGCCCCAGAGCCCTGGGTTTGCTTCCACACCTGCCCCCCCTCCCCCGTACCCCGAAACCTTGGGCCAGTGACTTCACCCCCTGAGGGACTCTGCTGAGCCCAGACTCTGCAGGCTGAGTGGTGTCCCAGCAGCTGGAGGGGGGCCCTCCATCAGCGGGGTGCCGCGGAGCAGGGCCTCTGAACCCTCCCCAGGAGCCAGCCCACCCAGCCCGGCTCCCAGCAGGGCCCCCCGGAAACCCCGGAGCAAAATAGGAGCCCCTCCTCCCAAAGGCGGCCCCTCAGAGCTGCTGGCCCGCCAGGCTCCTGTGCAAACCTCAGCCAACTCAGGTGTGGCCCGGGAGAAGTGGGTGTTTGTGCCTGGAACAGGCACGAGGTCAGTGAGCCTGGGACCCCGGACAGCCCCCAGCTCCGGGCCTGAGGCTGAAGGGCCCCTCAGGCTGGGAAGGGAGGGAGAGAAAGGGAGGAACTTCAGTCTCCAGGGGAGTTTCCGGGCCATCATGGCTGGGGTGGGGCTGAGAGGGCCAGTGGCGGGAGTGGGCATCCCCCAGAAAGCTGTTCCCAGCCAGGCAGCTGCTCCGGTGTGTGCGGGAAGGCGCTTGGCACTGTCTGAGGGGCTGTCGGCACCGGAGAGGCGTGCTCCGTGCCTCTCCCTCCTCCATCCCGCCCTCATCTCGTCTTTTATCTCATCCCTCACGTGTCCACGCCTGCAGCTGCCTTTTCATCCTCCGTTCCTCTCTCTCCCTTTCACCCGCTCTGTTTTCGTCGTTGCTCCTCCGATCCTCGCCGCCTTGGGGTGCGGGGCACCCCAGCCCGTGGTGCTGTGAGGATGGGGTGGAAAGCCCAGTTAACGGGGAGCCCCCCTCCACGCCTGGAGCGGGAGCCCGAGGCTTTGGCGCCCGTTGCCCATCTGACTTCGCTTTACTTACACGTAAAGGAACAGGAGGTCATGGGCGTGATGGATAAAATGTCGGAATCAAAGTGCACGAGGATGTGGGTCCCGGAGAAGGAGCGGGCACCGGAGGGAGGAGCAGGGAGGCCTCGCGGGGATGGCACAGCCTGTTTTCTGGCTCTGCTGGCTGCTGGTGCCTCCATTCTGGCCTGAGCCTGGGCGGAAGGTCACGGGCAGGCAGAGGCAGGGGCCGTGCCCAGCTCCCAGGTGGCCACGTCAGTTCCAAAGCACCCGAAGCCCCTTCGCCAAGGCCCCCTGCAGGCCGTAGAGCACCCCCAGAACGCACCCTCTTCCCGCCCAGCACCCCCTGCTTTTTCCCGGCTGGAATTTGGCCCTCAGGCCGGCTCTCCTCCTGCCACGCCCTCCCAGGCTGGGTGACCTAGATCAAGCATGGCCCAGGGCAGGGAGGGCACTGCCAGGGTCCCACCCACCGTCTCCACGCGCCTCCGGAGCCTCAGGCTGTGGGCCTGCCCTCCTGAGCCCCGGCTGGTTGAGCCTCAGCTCCGAGCCTGGCTGGCATCACCTGGGTGCCTGCTGCTCCCTCCAGTCCTCGTTGACTCCTCATTGACTTTATTCCTGTTTGGGGCTGAGGAACAGGCTCAGAGAGGTGAGGAGGCTTGTCCCAAAGTCACCCAGGATTTGGACCCACATCACTCTGACCCCGAGCGCCATGGTTACAAGTGGACTGGTGACGGAGCCAGCTGGGGTCGTCCCAGGAGAAACGGAGGGCTGGGGCTCGGGGACCCAGGCTGAGGCAGCCAGCCTTACCCGGTGCTCACCAGCACCAGCTGCTGTCCGTGCTCTGGTGGGAGGGAGCGCTCTCCCTCCCCGGAGGACAGTCCCCTCCCTCCCCTCCCTCCTCTCTCACGGGTGGGTCTGGGAGAGGGGCCCCAGGAGAGACCAGAACCTGGGCTGGGCTGGGGGTGGGGCTCCTCAGTCCCCCGGGCATTGTCCACTTTCCCTGCCTCCTCCCTCAGCGGCAGCGCCCTGTGTGGTGGGGGCTCGGGCCAGGGGCTGGCGTCAGGCTGAGCGGCCGAGCTGGGGGCACCAGCTCACGGGCCAGCCCTGAAGGCTCCAGAGCTCCTGTCCGGGACCTCAGTGGCTCCCCGCTGCCACAGGACGGAGCCGGGTTCCCTGGCCCCAGCCTTCACGCTGTGCCTTTGCAGACTGGGCTCCCTGCTGTCACACCCCTCCCCTCGGGGGGGGGGGGTGCTGCCCCCACCCCCTGCTCTTTGTCCATGCCCAGCCCGGAGCGCAGGGTCAATGTCCGTGGACGACGTGGACTGCCGCTCCCCTTCCTTCGCCGTTTCCGAGCCTCACTGCCTTGGCTGCCGTCAGCTCCCGCGTTCCTGTCTCCCTCTCTGCCTTGGCAGCGCCCGGCACAGTCCGCGTCGTACCTCCCGAACGCCTTTCTCCTGCACGAGAGTGCTGGCTGCGTGGGGGCGGGGACGGTTACTCTGTCCAGGTCTCTGTGCCCCCGGCGCCTCCCGTGCCCTGCCCTGGCCTGGCACTGCACGTGCTCAGTGCGGGTTTGTCCACTGAAGGTGCTCGCTGGCAGCCAATGAGAGCCCGGGGCTTGACTGCCTGGGAACCAACCCTCTGCCTTGCCCTCTGCAGCCTTCTCTGCCGGGGCCAGAAGCTGGGCGCCCTGGGGGCCATGCAGAGGGCCGGGGCGAGGGGCCGGAGGGCCTCTGACTGCGGCCCCGCCTCCCACCGGCCCAGGTGCATCACCAAGTTCGCCCAGGTGGGTGTCTCCCCCTTCGCCCGTGGGTGCTCTGGTGGGTGGAGCCTGGGGTGAGGAGGAGCTACGGGGAGGACCTGTTTCTGTGTCTTCCCTCCCTGACCCAGGCTCGGGAATGTGTGTGTTGGCACCGATGAGATGAGGCCTGGGGGGGGGGCGGTGGCTTGACCAAGGCCACCTGCTGGGAAGTAGCAGAGCCTGGACTTCGAGCACAGTGCTCTGTCACTGCCACAGCGCACCCAGCAGAGCAGAATGTGCTGGGGGGGGGATGGGGGTCAGGAGCCATGTGCTTGACTTCCCGCCCGCCCTCCCACCCCCACCCACGTCCAAGCAGTACGTGGGTTCCTTCTCCGTGGATGACCTGGGCACCCAGGAGGGCGTGTGGCTGGTGCAACAGCAGCTGTGGGCACTGAAGGTAGGAGAGCTGGGGGAGGGGGGGTCCCGCCTTGGAACGGCCCCTGGGGCCATCCCTCTGATCCCCACCCCCAGCCACAGAGAGGGAGCAGGTGAGGCCCCGGGAGGGAGGGCCGGAGCCATGCTGAGCCACACCCAGGCTCCTGGAGCCGCATGCCCTGGCCCAGGCACTCTCCCTCAGTGGTCACAGTGTCCCGAGGGCAGAAGCCACGGGTGGGAGATGCGGGGGGTGGTCCTGGCTGTGGGGGGTGGTCCCGCCAGGGTCACCCACCCTTCCCTGGCCCCTGAGGGTCCACTGTCCAGGCTCAGTCCCCTGGCAGATGGGGGAGTTGGTTACCCACCCCTGGTGACTGGGACTGAGGCCGGGCTGGGCAGGGCAGGGCCTGAGTGGTAACACCTGTTCCCCCCACAACTCTTCCCCCAGGACTGTCCCCGGCGCCGGGCCGTCATCCTGAAATTCAGCCTGCAGGGCCTCAAGATCTACAGCGGGGAGGGCGAGGTAGGAGCCGGGGGTGCAGGTGAGGCCTGGGCAGGACAGGTGTCCCGCCTCAGGATGGACTTGGCAACAGTCTCTCATCCATCTCACCCCTGGCCCCGGCCCTCCAAACTCTCCAGGCCGTGCCTCCTGGCCTGAGCATCAGGAACCCCAGGAGGTTCGGGCAAGTCCCTGGGCCCCTTCGTAGCCTCCCCAGTGGGCTGTGGTCACCTCTCGTGACGGTGGAAGGGGGCCAGACTCAGGCTGGGGGCTAGGGCCGCCCGTTCCTTTGCCCAACCTCTCCCGGTGCTAACCGGTGTTTGCTGAACACCGCGGGCCAGAAGTACACACTGGGAGGCTGGGTGCCGCTTCCTAAGACGGTGCACATGGTGTCCCCGAGGTGTGCACCGGAGGGGCCCCGTGCCACTCGCACGAGGTCTCACTGACCCCCCCCCCCCCGCAGCGACCCCAACACAGGGAGCTGTACTCACTGCCCAAGGCGTGCAGAGAGGGGCTGGCAGAGCCAGGATGCCCACCCAGCTCATCCTCCTCCGAGGCCAGGCCTGCCGCCACTGCCTCTGCCACCCTGCAGGCCGGAATGCTCTGCCCCTCGGTTCCAGCAGGTTGGCAGAGGGAGCAGGCGGTTTAAGCCCAGTGGCCAGGGAAGGATGAGGGTTTCGGTTTGAGGCAGGGCTTGGGCAGGACTGGAAGGAGGGAGAATTCTTTACCCCGAAACTGGGCACGCAGGCCCGGGAGGCGTGCCCGCAGGTGTGTGGGGCCCGCAGGGCTGGCACTCTCTGGGCTGGAGCTGCAGGCCCGGTGGAGGGTCTCACAGAGGCCGTCGTGCCCGCTGCCCCCCCAGGTGCTGCTGATGGCTCACGCCCTGCGGCGGATCCTCTACTCCACCTGGTGCCCAGCCGACTGCCAGTTTGCCTTTGTGGCCCGGAACCCACGGAGCCCGGCCAGCAAGCTCTTCTGTCACCTTTTTGTGGGCAGGCAGCCCGGAGAGGTACGGGGGTCCAGGCAGGGAGCCAGCGCTGAGGCCGGGGCGGGGGGGAGAGGGGTGCTGGGCCTCAGCATGGGCTTCCAGGGACCGAGAGGCCAGGGAGGATGTGGCCACGCTGCCCTGAGCCCCCTCCAGACCTGGGCCCACTGCCACCCGGCTCCTTCTCTGGCTCTGCCCACTGAAGACTCCACAAAGCAGGTCCGTGGCCTCGGATCGCCTGGAAGACTGGGCTACGCTTTGGGGATTGGAAGGGCCCCCTGCCACGCCTTTGCTCCTGCTGTTCTCTCTGCCAGGGTGCCCCTCACCTTCCCGTCCTGGCACGTTCCAGCTTGCCCTTCAAGGCTCAGCCCGAGCGTCTGTGCAGCCCACTCCCCGTGACAGAAACCTCACCCTGGCATCGCGGGGCCTGCCCCTAATCACAGACACGGAGTCCCTCCAGAGAGGGGCTGGGCCCGGCTCCAGCGTGCGGCTCCAGGGAGCGGGCGGGCGGGCGGGTAGATCCTGGAAGTCAACGCCACGAATGACAGCCTCAGCGGCCAGCTGTCCGGCAGCTGAGGCTCGGCCTGGTTCCTCCCGTAGCAAGCCCTGGCCGCCACCCCGTGTGCCCAGCCCTGTGCTGGCTCCTGAGAGTGGCTGAGCCATGGCCTCTGGTCTGGCGCCCACAGTTCCAACGTGGGGACGTGTGTGGTGGGCAGAGTGCCGGGCTTTGGCCCGAGAATTTTACTCAAGGAGCACACAGAGGTGGGGGTGAGGAAATGAGCCCAGAGGCGCCATGCTCTGCCCCGGGTCACACAGCAGCTCCTGAGGGCCAGAGCCCGGGTCGGGTGCCAGGTGCTGTGACTCCAAGGCCCGGGTCGTTAGCCAGCCCTCTAAGAGGGTACTGACCCGGGGCACGGGGTGGGGGCATTCAGCCCAGGTATTCCAGCTGCAGGCATGATGCCTGGGACAGAGCAGATGCTTGGTTCGGGGGAGCTGCATGGTGGTGAGGTTTTGAGGGATAAGTAGGAGTTCTCCCACTTACCGGGAAGAGCATCCCAAGCCAAGGAGTGGCTTGGCCCTTTGGTTAGTGGGTTGATGCCTAAGTTGGCCAGGAGACCTCCCTCAACTGAGCCCTCCTCTCCCTCCCCTCCCCTCCTCTCTCCACCTCTCCCTCCTCTCCCTCCCCTCCCGTCCCCTCCTCTCCGTCTTCCCTCTCCTCCCCTTCCCTCCCCTCCTTTCTCTCCTCTCCCCTCCCCTCCCCTCCCCTCCCCTCCCTCTTCTTCTCTCCGCTCCCCTCCCTCCCCTCCCCTCTCATCCCCTTTCCTTCCCTCCTTTTCTCTCCCCTTTCTTCCCCTCCTCTCCCTTCCCTCCCCTTCCCCTCCCCTCCCTCCCCTCCCCTTTCCTTCCCCTCCCCTCCCTCCCCTTCCCTCCCCTCCCCTCATTTACCTCCCCTCCCTCCCCTTCTCTCCGCTTCCCTCCCCTCCCATCCCCTTCCCTCCCTTCTCCTCCCCTCCCCTCCCCTCCCCAGGTCCAGATCCTGCACCTGCTGCTCTGCCGCTCCTTCCAGCTTGCTTACCTCTCGCAGCACCCCGCGGACCGGGCACCGCCGGAGCCCTGCCCGGGGCACGCAGGGCATGTGCCGCTGAAGCCGCTGGCCAGCCCCCGGAGGCTCCCTGGCCCCGTCCGGGAGCCCTTCGCCCGGGATCAGCTCTCGCAGAACGTGCGTGCCCTGGTCTCCTTCCGGCGGCTGCCAGCGGAGGGGCCCGCGGGCAGTGGGGTAAGCAGCCAGGGAGTGGGCAGAGGACAGGGACCTGGGAGAGGTTTGGGGGTCACGTGGAGGTGGTGCCGGGCGTCAGAGGGAGGGGCTCGCCTGACCGGACACGGCTGGACCTGACCTGCCGACGCCTGCGGGCCCCTCTCGGTCCCCCAGAAGGAGCTGCTGGAGCTGGAAGGCTGTGGGGGCGCCCGCCTCTTCCGCCGGGGGAACCCCTACTGCTCCCCCACCCTGGTGCGCAAGAAGGCAATCCGCAGCAAGGTGATCCGCTCCGGGGCCTACCGCGGCTGCACCTACGAGACCCAGCTGCAGCTGTCCGCCCGGGAGGCCTGTGAGTCCGGAGCCGCCTGCCCTGCGGGCCTGGGGCATGGCCTGTGGGCCCGAACGTCTTTCCGCCCGGCCTTGCCGGCGCCTCCGAGCAGAGGCCTGTGTGTGGCTGTGTCGTGTCCGCTCCTGAGTGCCCAGGGCTCGCAGCATGATGGTGCGGCTGTGGCTGTGCTTAGCTGGTGGGGGTGTGCTGGGTGTGGGGGTGTCTTTCAGAGGCTGGATGTGTGGCTGCTGGCGAGGAGACAGGGGTGGGGTCCTAGGGCCTGTGGGGGTGAGGTGCGCTGGGTGAGGACGAATCCATCTCTCCCTCTGACTTCTGGATGGTCCCACAGTTCCTGCCGCCTGGGAGGCGGGGCCCCACGGGCCTGGCGGCCCCACGTGCCTGGTGGAAACGGAGGGCAGCCTGACCGAGAACATCTGGGCCTTCGCTGGCATCTCCAGGTAGGAGCGGCCTGGCCTGGCTGAACAGCCTGCCCCTTGGGGTGAGCAGAGGCAGAGGCTGTGGGGGCCCCTGCCGCTCGGGGCCCTGACGTGTAGGTGCAGATTCCTGCGTAAGTGCAGGGCGTTCCTGCTCTCGGGCCAGAGCCTCCAGCATCGTGGGCCTTGGTGTCTCAGCCGGAAAGTGGGGATAATAAAAGGACCTTCGTGGCAGGGTTGGGGGAGGGTCAAGTGAGATCATTCAAAGGACTGAAGACCTCAGCTCCAGGGGACAGCTCCCCAAATGTCAGGGCTTTCAGATGCTCCTGATCAGGTCTTGGACGCGCTAGACACCTTTCTGAAAGTAGGGCTAACGCTTCCTGTCCGGAGCCCCTGTTCCTGGCAGGTGCTTAAGACAGTATGGGCCCAGCCAGGTGGCTCTGTGGTTGAGCGTCGACTTATGTATGCTCCAGGAGGTCCCAGGGTACACGTCCGGGTTGCGGGCTCTATCCCCCATTGTGGGATGTGCAGGAGGCAGCTGATCAATCATTCCCCCTCTCTCTCCTTGAAACCGACAAAAATTATATATCAGTAAACTTTAAAAGATGCTCTGGGGCTGGCACACCATTGCCTGGGAGCAGCCTGAACCAGGCCAGACTAGCGGGCCCACCTGCAGCCTCTCCCTCTGCCCCCCAGGCCCCGCGCCCTGGCTCTGCTGCGGAGAGACGTGCTCGGGGCCTTCCTGCTGTGGCCCGAGCCGGGCGCCTGCGGCCAGTGGTGCCTGTCGGTGCGGACCCAGTGTGGCGTGGTGCCCCACCACGTCTTCCGGAACCACCTGGGCCGCTACAGCGTGGAGGTAGCGTGCGGGCCGTCAGCCCCCCACTTGCCCGCGGGCCCCTCTCCCTTTCACTCCAGAGCCCGCCTCACCCTCATCCTAGCCCCCCGTTGGCTCTCTCTGGCCCCATCCCTTACGTATTTCCATCCAGCTCCTCAGTCATGGTGCCTGCTGCCCCCGCCCCCACTGGTCCACCCAACCCCGCCTCTGCCTATGGGCTCGCCCTGGGCCCCTCTCCAGAGGCCTTGGGAGGGCACCCCGAGCAGAGTCTGGGGCCAGCGTCATGCTTCACGTTCTGTGGGGAACCAGGGTTAAGTCTGCTTTCCCGCACCCTCACCCATCGCTTCCCGGGAGGAAGCTGACTCAGGGTAGGGCTTGCTCAGCTCAGACAGCCTCTGAGCCTCCAGGTCTGGAGTCTCGAATGATCCCAGGTTTCCCAGGGCCCGGGAGGGGCGGGGCCTTTTTAAAGGTGCACCCTCACCTCCGTGCTCAGTGCCTCAGTCCCGGCCTGGCCCGGAGGAGATGGGGAGAGGACATGGGGCCTGGCTGTGCTGGGGAGCAGCCCGGGGACCTCACTGGAGCTCCTCCCTCCCTCCCCCCCAGCACCTGCCCGCCGAGTTCCCCAGCCTGGAGGCCCTGGTGGAGCACCACGCGGGGACTGCGCGCAGCCTCTTCTGCTCGCTGGACATGGGCCGCCTGAACCCCGGCTACGAGGAGCAGGACTGGGGGCCCGAGGGCAGGCCGCCCCGGACACTCCGGCCCCTGGGCCATGCCAAGTCCGAGGCAGAGCTGCAGGGCCTGGGCTAGGGGGCCGGGCCCCACATCAACGGCCTTGCCTTCCCTGGTCCCTGGGCCTCAGCAGGCCACTCTGCCCTTCTTCCACCCCTTGGCCGGTTGCACCCCGTCTCTCAGCCCCTTGGACCGGCCTTCCATCACTCACGGACTGTGGCGGAACCCTGAGATTGGGGGTTCTCACTCCACATGTGGCCCCTGAGGTGGCAGGGAGGGTAGCAGATCTCCAGGCTCCTGTGAACTTGCAGGTGGCTTGGTCTCGCTCTCCGGGCTTCACTGGAGCTTCCTGGGGGGAGGAGGGGGCGGGAAGGTTATTCCCAGTGGAGGGGTAGCCTGTCCTAAGGAGGCCAGGCTGAGGGGCCGTGACTGGGAGTCTCTGGAGAGCACCTGTCGGAGGCAGCCAGACGCGGAGGGCGAGGTGCCTGGGGAGGCAGGAGAAGCGAGGTCTCACTTTGGGCAGAGGCCTGGGGTGAGCCACCCTCTCAGGAGAGACACAAATGACTCAGTGGAGCCTGTGGGCCGCACCCCGGCTGCGTTTCTCAAGTTGTCTGCGGTAAGGGAGTCTTCCCCTGAGTTCTGGAGCGCGGGCTAGGAGGGTGCAGAGGCCAGGGTGGAGGAAGAGCCGCCACCTGAAGCCCCTGCGCGGGGCGGACACCTGTGTGCGGAGAGGGACGGGAGCCATGGGGAGAAAGGATCGCAGGACACCGCTTGGGAAGGCTGGTCTGTACTCAAACCACAGGGCGGTGATTCCCGCTCACGGGGAAGGATGCCCAGCCTCACCCACTTTTCCATGGCACACCCACAGTGCATTTCCTTCCGCCGGTTGACTGGGGGGATAGCAGTGAGCTGAGAGGGCTGAGAGCCCAGCTCAGCTTGCAGACTGCAGTGGGTTCGGTGGCTGCCTGGGAAGGCACCTGAGGAGGGGATGGCCCTCAGTGAGGCGCTGACCGGCTGTCAGGAGCCGCCGTGCCACCCTAGGCCAGTTCCATTGGGGAGAGGGCAGAGCAGAGCCATCGGAGTTAGAACTGGTGTGGGCTCTGCCCCAGGGGCTTGGCCTCAGCGGACTGAGGGAGTCACGGAAGTGATGGTAGTCTGCAGGACGGACCCGTGCTGATTGGTAGGTGGACACAAATCCGCCACATGGAGGAAGGTCACTGGGTGAATTTCTTATGTCTAAGATAAAGGCCTCGTCATGAATCTGGGCTGCCCGCTCGCTCTCTTCCTGGGAGTTGGGTGTGACTGTTTTGTGCCTTGAAAGTCATAGATTCTGGCTCCTCCCACGAATAGCAGCCCCACAGACAAGAAAGGGAGGGAGGGTCCCCCATTTCCCTGGCGGAGAGAAGGGTTTGGTGACACCGTGCCCAGGATTATAGCACTAGAGTCGCACATTGAAGGCCAGAGCTTTGCCTCGGTGATGGGTGTGCAAATTATCCACGTGGACAAGGTGTCAGCGATGTTTCCAAAGCCCTTTAACATTCTTCACAACATCTGTTGTTCACGTGGCACACGTAGGGCAAGGTTTTTTACCCGTGTGTGCAAACACATCCATGTCTTAATTGTAGATCAGTTTTCTCTCTTTTCCAACCAGCACCACCGGGGTAGCCCAGTTCTCTGTACTGTATGTACTTGAAATAAAATGCATTTCTGTGGAATGTCTGGTACAGACTTTTTCTTTGGAAGGTGATGTCTTTGTTCGGTTTTCCTGTTTTGTTTTTGTTTGCCACTATGCCTGCAGCTGGTGCTGACTGGCAAACCAGACAGGTCTTGTTCTCAGAGGCAGAGGATGTCCTGAAGGGATCAGATCAGTATTTTCTTTTTAAAAAATATATTTTATTGATTTTCCACAGAGAGGAAGGGAGAGGGATAGAGAGCTGGAAAAACATCGACCAGCTGCCTCCTGCACACCCCCCACTGGAGATGTGCCCGCAACCAAGGTACATGCCCTTGACCAGAATCGAACCTGGGACCTTTCAGTCCGCAGGCCGACGCTCTATCCACTGAGCCAAACCGGTTTCGGCTAGTTTAGCACTTCTTAGTTGGGATTCAGGAATCTGTAGTTCATTAACAACTCCACCAGGTGACTCTCATCGTGAGAGAAGTTTGGGGAACTTAACCTCTGCACCGGGCGGTGGGCAGCCCCGCGTGCAGGCTTCCGGCCGGGAGGCCCCTGCTCACGAGCGCGGGCAGCGCGCGGCGGCCTCGGCCTCGCAGCCGCCACCTGTGACGCCACGTGCGTTGCTAGGCGACCGCGAACGCCGCGCAGCCTGCGGGCCAGCGGGCGGCTGGGCCTGGGTCGTGCGGCGCCTGCAGCGCGGATCCCCCACGTCCCGCCGCCGGGCCTCAGGGGCAGACGAGCCGCCGCGGAAGGAGGCAGCGCCCGCCCCGGTCCTGCGGCTCCTCGCCGCCCCCTTCCCCTCCCGGGGCCCCGCGAGGCGCCCAGCGCTCCCCCCGCAGCCCCGGCCCCGCCGCGAGGGCCGCCCCTGCGCCCGGCTCTCCCCTGTCCCCGCCGGGCGGTTGTCGGTCCCCACCGGCCCCGGGAGCCCGCCCCGCCATGGCCGCGGAGTCGGTGAAGGTGGTGGTGCGCTGCCGCCCCATGAACCAGCGGGAGCGGGACCTGAACTGCCGGCCCGTGGTGACGGTGGAGTCGGCGCGCGGCCAGTGCTTCATCCAGAACCCCAGCGCCACCGACGAGCCCCCCAAGCAGTTCACCTTCGACGGCGCCTTCTTCATGGACCACTTCACCGAGCAGATCTACAACGAGATCGCCTACCCGCTGGTGGAGGTGAGGGCGCCGGAGGCCGCCCCAGGACCTGCCGGGCAGGACTTGGGGCCCCCCCGGAGGGATGGTGCAGCCCCCCACCCCCCTGGTAGGACCCCTGCAGGCAGAAGAGGGCAGGACCCTGCCCACTAGGTCTGTGCCTGGGTCTCCGGGACACCCAGTGCCCAGGCGGCTCGCACCCTCACACCTTATAGCCCCTTAGGTTCCTTCATTCCCACAAGAATCCAGCCTGCAGGACCACCTGCCCCCACCCTCACCTGAGAGCTTCAGACTGCTCCAAACCACTTTCATTCCCACGAGAACTTCTCCAAGAACTCCATTCTCCAGCCACTTTCTCCATCTCCCTTCCCCGCCCATCCCCAGCCTTGGCCTCTGCTTTCTCCCCTCAGCAGTCAGAGCCGCTCTTAATCCTGTGCGGGAGGGAGGAAGCCCTCCTGCTCCTGCTCCTTTGAGCTTCATAAAGCCCGGAGGGGAGGGGGCACTCACATTTCACAGATGGGGAAACTGAGGCTGGGTGGGAGGAGCCAGGCCCCCACAGGGCCTCTGATAGCGGTGGGGCTGGATCTGCACCTGCTGTCCTCCAGGCAAGGGCTCTTCCATTTCTGCTGACATCTCCCCAGCTGCCGGCGGATCGCTGGGGAGATGGGACAGGGGGTTCCCGGGAAAGAGGGAGAGTCTGCGAAATGCTCTGCACACTCTCCCTTGCTTGAAGACCTAGGACGATGCCGAGGAGGAGGGCCGCTCTCCCCAGGGGTGGTCCCAGGCTCTGGGGATGGCAGGCTGTTCCTCTCTGTCCCGGATTTCCAGGCTGAAGGGACCTGAGGGGTCATCTCGTCCAGTCTCCTCCCCATCGGATCTTTGCCTTGACTGTCCACCCCGTGGAAGGGGCTCACTTTCCCCAGAGCGTCCCAAAGCCCCCCTCTGCTGCTGGGCTCCTGGAGACCACCGGACACTGTAGCACCTCTCACTTCACATGCACAAGGGTCCCCGGTAACAGTGAAGTGAGGCACGCTAAGCCGTGTTTAGTGGGAGAATACTTTACACTGCTTCCGCTTTTAAGTGTAAATTAATTAAAGTAAATGCAGTATCTTGTTTGCCCCAGGCATGTGTCCAGTGTGGCTGGTGGCTACCCCCCCTCCCCCGATGGTGCCGGGGTATTTATGTTTTTGCAGACCCTTGTCGGGGTCTGGGTTCGGGTCGATACTTGGGGCGCTGCACCACGTTCCTGAGACTTCGTGTGCCCCTGGCTCTGAGGAGCCCAGCTGGGGCCCTCGGGTGATGGCTCCGCCACAGCCTGTCCCCCTCTACCAGGCACCCATCCCTGTGTGCAGCCCTCGCAGTGGTCAGCGTTTCCTCAGATGGGAGAGCTGAATCCTGTCCAGTTCTGCCCATTAAAATGAGGCCTCCCTCCAAGGAACGGTGACTGGTGGCCAGGCTGCCCTCCCCAGCCGTCCCCTGGGACCGGAGCCCCACGCAGTCTGCAGGGCGGGTCTGTGCAGGGAAAGCGGGCAGATGCCATGGGGGCCCTCGGGTCCGGGAGCAGCTCTCGGGCCCAGGTTCTGATGGGGTTCCCCCCTCCTCACAGGAGGTTCTGGAATTTGTGTCCTCCTGTGTGAGGGCGGGGACGGGGTGTCCTCCTGAGCCATTGTTCTGTCCCCTGTTGGAGCCGGCGCCTGGCGTTGGGAAGCGGTGCCTGCAGAAGGAATAAATGCATCTGAATGAAGGAGGCCTTCAGGGTGCCACCCCGTTTGTCCTGCCTTTCTTTTCAGCTGCTGCCTCCACCCCTCTCACCCCAGCTTCTCTCCTCTCTGTCAAGCTGTCCCCTCAGCCTGGAGTGCCTTCCTCTTCTGTCACCTGTCAAAACCCACGCCTCCCCTTCAGTTCCCCCAGTTCCACTCACCCAGGGCCTGGTTCCTCCCACACCATCCTGTCCCCTCTCCTCCCCCACACTCCCTGTCCTTGCCCAGGGCCTGAGCTCCCCACGTTACACTCCCCTCTGCTTGCCTGTATGGGAACCACTCCCCCACAATCCAGGCGACCCAGGACATTTAGTGAGCAGCTCTGTACCCCAGCACCCCTGCCAGTGCCTGCAGTGCTTCTCGGGGAACCCTCACACAGACCCCTCGTTTCAGAGGAGGAAACTGAGGCGCCACGTGCCTGCGTTCCAACAGGCCAGGGGCTCCCAGTCAGCGAAGGGAAGAGACTGAGTGAACCCGGGTGTCTAGACTCCGGGGCACACGCTCTTAACCTCACACAGGACAGACTCCTACCCCAGCAGGCACTGACCTTGAGGACAGAGCTGGGCCTCATTCATGCCCACCTGCCCGCCCCCAGCCCAGGGACATGGAGGTGGGAGGCCCAGGAGGGGTCCAGGGTCAGCCCCTCAGACCTGGCCGTGCCGGGCCTGCTGAGCACCGGGTTCTGGTCCTCCCCGCAGGGTGTCACAGAGGGCTACAACGGCACCATCTTTGCCTACGGCCAGACGGGCAGCGGCAAGTCCTTCACCATGCAGGGCCTGCCCAACCCGCCCACCCAGAGGGGCATCATCCCCAGGGCCTTCGAGCACGTGTTTGAGAGTGTGCAGGTACGGCCTCGGGAGGGCAGGGCAGGCAGGGGCCGGGCGGCGGGTCCCAGAGCACGTGTCACTCCGGGGTGAACGAGGCCTCTACAGCACGGCTGAGCGGAGGCAGGCTCTGGTTTTCTAAATGTGATGGGAGAACTTAAACTGAAGCAGCGACACCTCAGTTCCATGTTTTTCTCTTGCTATTTTGGGATTTTTAAAAAATTTCATTTTAGCCGAAACGGGTTTGGCTCAGCGGTAGAGCGTCGGTCTGCGGACTGAATGGTCCCAGGTTCGATTCCGGTCAAGGGCATGTACATTGGTTGTGGGCACATCCCCGGTATGGGGTGTGCAAGAGGCAGCTGATCGATGACTCTCTCATCGATGTTTCTAACTCTCTATCTCTCTCCCTTCTCTGTAAAAAAATCAATAAAATATATTTTTTTAAAAATTTCATTTTAGAGAGAAGGGAGAGGAATAGAGAGAAATGTGGATGTGAGAGAGGAACATCCATTGACTGCCTCCTGCATGCCCCTTACTGGAGATTGAGCCCACAACTTGAGCACATGCCCTTGACCAGATTTGAACCTGGGACCCTTCAGTCGTCCGCAGGCTGATGCTCTCTCCACTGAGCCAGACCGGCTAGGGACCAAGCCTTGTACAAAGCCCTTTAGTATCCTATGGAACTCCGCCCGGGTCCTGCAGGTAACCATCATCCCCATTTTCAAGAACGGGAAGCTGAGACTTGGAGCCCCTGTGGGGTGGCTCCAAACCAGTCATCCCAGCCCTAGCTTGTTTGGCTCAGGGGATAGAGCGTCAGCCTGCAGACTGAAGGGTCCCAGGTTCGATTCTGGTCAAGGGCACATGCCCGGGTTGCAGGCTTGATTCCCCAATAGGGGGTGTGCAGGAGGCAGAACATCAATGATTCTTTCTCATGATTTGTTGAAGTTTCTATCTCCCTCTCTCCCCTTCATCTCTGGAATCAATAAATAAAAAAAATAATAATAAAAACAACACAGTCACCCCAGTGTCCAGGCTGCAGGTGAAAAGTGCAGTGGTGTTTGTGGCAATGCACAGAGATTCCTGCATCTGGGAAATGGCAACGTGGGGGCCAGGACCCTGGTCCGCTGCAGAGCTCCCTGTACCTGCACCCGGGACTCATCCGGTGAGAGGGCTGCCAGGGATCGGCCCAGGGCCAGTGCGTGGGCCAGGCCTTACCTGTGGCCTCAGTTTCTCTACCTGAACAATGGGAGGCCTCGCCCATCTCTTGTCCATTGAGGCCTGTAGAGAGAGCATTGGACAACAGCAATATGAGAAGGATGCGCCTGTGAAGCCTGACTGGCCCCCGCCCGCCCCGCCTTGCCGGTGCCTGGCTGCAGGGCTCAGGGGGCAGGGCCAGGGAGGCAGCAGGGGCTCAGGTGTCCGTCTGAGCTCTCTGCCCCCTCCCTGCAGTGTGCGGAGAACACCAAGTTCCTGGTCCGGGCCTCCTACCTGGAGATCTACAACGAAGATGTCCGAGACCTCCTAGGGGCTGACACCAAGCAGAAGCTGGAGGTGGGTGCGGACCTGGCGCGGGCGGGTGGGGGCTGGTGGAGAGGGGAGGTTGGCATCAGGTGGCGGGGGTCCCTCAGAAATGCAGGAAAGCTGTCCTGAGTGCACGGGTGCGGGTTCAGACTGTGGAGAGGACTTAGGACCCACGCGGTGGTTGTGAGATTCAAGAGGGTGATGAGGGCAGGGCGCACTGCTCGGCGGAGCTGGTGTTCAGTGTGTGAGCGATTCCATCCATTGTGATTCCCGGGAAGGACAGTGGTGTGACTGGCGGCTGCACAGTGGGGACCCAGGGAGGAGGAGGCAGGGCTGATGGGCATGTGTTGGTACATTGTCCTCAGCCTCCTAAAAGGCTAGAGCTGGAATGAAAGAACGTTTTTTTGAGGCCAAATTTGATGCTTTGAGGGTCCCGTCAAGATGACAGAACTGTCCTGGCCAGTTTGGCTCAGTGCATAGAGTATTGGCCTGAGGACTGAAGGGTCTCAGGTTCAATTCTGGTCAAGGGCACTTACTTCGAATGCTGGCTGGATCCCAGGCCCTTGTGGGGCCGTGCAGGAGGCAACCAAGTGATATATGTCTCTCCTCCGCCCTCCCACTCTCTCTAAAAACCAATGGAAAAGTGTCCTCGGTGAGGATTAGAACAATGACAAAAGGAACCTTGGGGGATGACAGAACTGATCCTCTGGGCTCTTTAAACTCTGAGTGGGCCTGGGCAGGTCCCAGGAGGAGAGGCCAGTGTCCACGGGGAGTGCCGGCAGCTGCCCCCCAAGTCTGGTGCTTCTTATCTGACCAAGCAACCAACGGGGTCAAAAGGGGGTCGGGGGTTGAGGGTCAAGGGCCATCCCACCTCCCTCAGAGGCAGAACGTCCGAGTTGGGGGAGTGCCAGTCATTAAACAGCATCAGCCCTGGGAGGTTGCTAAGGAGATTCCCATTTTACAGGCGAGGAAACTGGGCTGGGAAAGAGGGTCACTGGGTCCCTGGGTAAGAAGTGGCAGAGTCAGGGTTGGACATTTTCCATGACCCCAACGGCGTCAGTCTCCCAGGCCACGTGCCTCCACAGCCATGGGGGCGAGCAGAGCCTGCCGTCCCCTCGATGGCACAGGGCACTGGAGCCGCCCATGTGCGAGTGTTTCTCCGCTCGGCCCCAGAGCCTTCTACTTCCCTCCTGACCCCCTTCCCCCCCGCTTGTCCTGGCTTCATTGGCGGGGGCCACTCCATGGCCCCGTGGGACAGTCAGACTGGGAGCCATGGACACGTCCTCAGTGTCTGAGCCGGAAAGACCCTGAGAGAACTTTTAGTGAGCCCCGTCCTGGTACCGATGAGGAAACTGTGGCTGAGGTCACATGGCAGACTGCTTGTTGTCCCTGAACTCGTGGGATGTGTTCGGTCAGGTGCTTTCCTCCCTGTGTTTTTGGAGTCAGCAACATAGGAACCCTCTGGGGCAATAAGAAGCAAAAATTAGGTTCCAGTGAGGGAGGGGCATGTAGGTTCACTCATTCAGCAAAAGCTTACTGGGGGCAGGGGCCGGGGGCCGGGGGCAGGCCCCATGCAGCAGGTCACACAGGTGTGCCTCCCTCCCTCCCTGCCAGCCCCCTCCAGACCAGGGCCCCGCCCGGCCCCTCCTCTGCCTCTCCCAAACACAGCAGTGCTTTACCCTTTCTGTGCGGGAGCTCCAGCCGCCCACCTGGATCTTTTCCTGTCTTTTCTAGCAGCTGAGTCACTCCTCAGCCCCAGACAGGGAAGGCGGGAGGGGGGGGAGGGAAGCAGCGCAGGGAGCTGCTCCCACTGGTCAGCCCGAAAGGCCAGCCCTGGGGCACGGCACAGGGCCCCTAG
This sequence comes from Pipistrellus nathusii, assembly GCA_963693515.1. Lineage (NCBI taxonomy): Eukaryota > Metazoa > Chordata > Mammalia > Chiroptera > Vespertilionidae > Pipistrellus > Pipistrellus nathusii. Next base: position 11,164,162 of record OY882859.1, on the reverse strand, counting down.
CCGGGCGTGGTCACCAGGCCCTGAGGGATGAGGGCTGGCAGCCACGCCCTGGCCCCCGCTGGGCCCGGGGCCTCAGGCTCGGGGAGCCGGGCTGGGGGTGGGGGGGCTGCTGGGGACAGAGGCGCTCCAGGACACTCCCTGGGGTGCTCTAAGCTTCGACCCTGACCCGGTGCCTCGCAGAGAAGGCAGAGGGGTTCTCACGTGACCTCACAGCAGCCTTCGGAGGAGGTGCTGCTTGTACCCTTAAACACAGAGGGGAAACTGAGGCCGGCGCCTGGGGGAGAGCAGCCGCTGGCCCAGCAGTGAAGGGGGAGACCGGATACCAACGCAGGTGGTCAGGCCCCCCGCACAGCGCGGGCCTGAGCGCTTCGGTAATTGGGGTTATTAGGTCAGCGAGGGCCAGCGAGAGATGTTGGGGAGCAGGGTTATACCTCCTCCCCAAACCACGAACTGTCAGGGAAATACCCCGGCAGTGGGCGGAGGGGGTCGCCTCGGGGGCCCTCCGTCAGGTCCTGTACCCCGTGTCCCGGCAGCGTCAGGACCCCTCTTCCGTGGGGGTGTTTCCTGGCTCCGCGTGTCCTGCCTGTGCGCCAGGCTCAGCCATGCCACATCCCCGCTGGTTGTCATGGCGACAGGGCAGCCCTGCAGCTGTGGAGCGGTTACCAAGGAACGGGCACAGCTGGTGCTGTCACTCAGCGCTCCCCCCCAGCTCCGGGTGGGCGGGAGGACCATCAGGGGAGGTGGGGAGGCAGCCCGGGATCGCGAGGTGGGGAAACCAGCCTTCCTAGATCTAAACATGGGGTGGGGTGACCGCTCGTGAGGGGGTGCCTCCCTGCCCCCTTTTCTGCTCATGAGAGACAGTGTCCTCACCTCTACATGGCCTGTGCTCACTCAGCCCCTCCAAGCTCCCAAAGAACTTTCTATCAGCTCCATTCTCTTCTTCGTCCTCACAGGCAGGCAGAAATAGGCTTTATTGACCTCATTTTACAGGTGACAAAATCAAGGCCAGAGAGGCAAGCTGACTGCCCCAACCAGAGCAGGTTTCCATCCCTCGCCTGTCTGACTCAATAGGAACTGCCTCCTCCCTGAAGCCGGGGGCAGCCTCTCACCCAGACCTGCGGTGTGCCAGCCAGCCTTCCGGGTTCTGCCAGGCAGGAGGCCGCTGTGGGGCCCGCAGGTGGCGTGAGCACAGCCGCCAGGCGCTGCGCAGCCTCCCGCTGGCTCCACACAGGGTCTCCCCCCCTCTGGCCCACAGCCGCCTCTGAGGTCAAGGTCAGCCGTGTCATTTCACACGTTAGTTACTGCAGGACGCTCCGGCCTCTCCCCAGGCCATCCCTTTGGACTCTTCGCTGTCCGTCACCCCAGTGAGGGCTGCCCCTGAGACTGTGTGATCCCAGCAAGCCGCTTCGCCCCCGTGCCTCAGTGGTCTCTCCGCACTGCCCCGGGCAGCGCAAGGCCATACCAGCCCCCTCCGAGGGGCCGCCGGACCCAACGCCGCCCGGGACCTGGCGCTGCCCGGAGCAAAGCGCCTGAGCCTTCAGACGGGCAGACGGGCGGCTCTTGTCCTGATTCACTCTGCTCTTGTCGGAGCGGTTTTGTGTCCTCTCACACTTGAGAAATGTTGCGTTTCACAGCTCCGTGTCAGCAACAAAACAACGCGGCTGCCTGGATGGCAGGCAGGCAGGGAGCAGTCGGAGAAATTAATTTACTCACTGCCACTGCGCGGAGAGCCACAGAGCTGTGAGCCATCTGGGGTTCTGGGCAGCACGTGGCACTCACCGACATCCTCCCCGGCTGCGGGGCATTCCTGCTGCCTGGGAGCGTGGCAGAGGGGCCTGGAGCCACGCCGATGGGGCAGAGGAGGAGCCTTAGCGTCCCTGGGTGACTTCTGTGCCACCCCGGGAGCTGACACTCCTAGGTTGAAAACCTTCACAGCCGCAGCAGGAAGAACAGCGGCTGGCACTTAGGGAGCACTTGCCGTGTGCCAGGCTCCGTGCCAAGTGTTCTATGGGCTTTAGTTTGCGGAATCCTCGCCGTCTCCCTAGGAGATAGGTATCTCATACCCATTTTACAGATGTGGAAACTGAGGCTTAGAGAGGGTAAGGCACTGGCTCAAGGTCCCATACGTAAGAGGCAGGGGTGGGTTGGAGGCTGGCTCCACCTGCAACACACCCTCTGCCCAAGAGGGCATTTGGGGTGCTGATCGGGGCTTTGGGGGACAAAGGTGGACCCTGACCGCGCCTCCCGCCGCAGCTGAAGGAGCACCCGGAGAAGGGCGTGTACGTGAGGGGGCTGTCCATGCACACGGTGCACAGCGTGGCCCAGTGCGAGCGCATCATGGAGAGGGGCTGGAAGAACCGCTCGGTCGGCTACACCCTGATGAACAAGGACTCCTCGCGCTCCCACTCCATCTTCACCATCAGCATCGAGATCTACGCCGTGGGTGCGCGCAGCTGGAGGGGGTAGAGGGGGACTGGAGAGGGCGGTGGGGGCTGGGGACCGGAGCCGCTCCCAGTCGCCAAGGCTCTTCACCCCTCGGAGCCTCAAGGGCCCCCCTGACCCTGGGGAGGATGCTCAGGCTGCTGGAGGGAGCCCTGGAGCCCCTCCCGTGCTGGGACCCCTGCTCCCAGGGCAAACGGCAGCATCAGGAACAGCCACCGTCCTGGCGGCTGCGGAACTGGGCGCGTCCCCAGGGGCCTGCGCTCCGTGCCAGGCCTGCGTAGATCCTGGGAAACGCGCTGTCGGTTTGCTTCACCCCCAATAGCCAGTGTCATGGGAGCTCTGGCTAGTCTCGCTTTGTGGATGGGAGAAGTGAGGATCAGAGAGGTGCACGGCTCTGCCAAGGTCACACAGCAAGTGGGATGGGAACCAGGTCCCAGTCTCCAAAGCCAATGCTTTCTGCCATAAGAACACAACTCCCTGGTGACCCAGACACACACACACACACACACACACACACACACACCCCTTTGGCCTCACCGGCCAAATGCAGCAGCTGCTGTGAGAGCCATAGAAGCCTGCTGCTCAGAGACTAGTCTACCTCCCAGCCCCTGCTTCCTGGACTCAGACAGTCCTGGGGCTGAACCGGGCTCCACCACTGAGCAGCTGTGGGCTTTGGGCACGTTAAATGCCCTTGCTGAGCCTCAGTTTTCTCATCTGTAAGAGGGGCGCAGTCAGAGCACCTCCTGCATGGGGCTCCTATATGGCTGAAATGAGGCCCTCGGTGGGTGGGGAGCACTCGATGGGAGGGGAGCACTCGGTGGGAGGGGAGCACTCGGTGGGAGGGGAGCACTCGGTGGGTGGGGAGCACTCGGTGGGAAGGGAGCACTCGATGGGAGGGGAGCACTCGGTGGGAGGGGAGCACTCGGTGGGAGGGGAGCACTCGGTGGGAGGGGAGCACCCGGTGGGTGGGGAGCATTCGGTGGGAGGGGAGCACTCGGTGGGAGGGGAGCACTCTGTGGGCGGGGAGCACTCGGTGGGAGGGGAGCACTGGGAGGGAGGAGAGCACTCGGTGGGAGGGGAGCACTCGGTGGGTGGGGAGCACTCGGTGGGAGGGGTGCCTGACGGCCAGCGGCCCTCGTGAACGGGGGGAGGGTTGCCCACCAGAGGCCCTCACCTCTCCTCCGGGTCTGCCCGCAGACGAGCGGGGCAAGGACCACCTGCGGGCAGGCAAGCTGAACCTGGTGGACCTGGCGGGCAGCGAGCGGCAGTCCAAGACGGGCGCCACCGGGGAGCGGCTCAAGGAGGCCACCAAGATCAACCTGTCGCTGTCGGCGCTGGGCAACGTCATCTCGGCCCTGGTAGACGGGCGCTGCAAGCACATCCCCTACCGCGACTCGAAGCTGACGCGGCTGCTGCAGGACTCGCTGGGCGGCAACACCAAGACGCTGATGGTGGCCTGCCTGTCGCCCGCCGACAACAACTACGACGAGACCCTCAGCACGCTGCGCTACGCCAACCGCGCCAAGAACATCAAGAACAAGCCGCACATCAACGAGGACCCCAAGGACGCCCTGCTGCGCGAGTACCAGGATGAGATCAAGAGGCTCAAGGCCATCCTGGCCCAGCAGCTGGGCCCCGGCAACCTGTCAGGTGGGCGCCCAGGACGAGGGGGCAGGAGGGGCGGGGGACCCGGGAGAAGGGCTCTGGCCCTCGGTCTGCCTGCCTGCAGCTGAGCCGGAGAGACTGAGGCAGCGTCCCATGTCCTCAGCGTCATGGAACCTGGCTTTGGACCAGTGAGGGAGAGCCCTGGGTGGTGACAGCTGGAGACATCTGCTCTCTGATGCCCCAGGAAGAGGCCAGGGTGTCCATCCTGTCCCTTCAGCTGGGTGGCGGGGGGGTGGGGATGGTGAGGGGCGGCTCTGTCGCCGGCTCCCTGCCCCCCGTCTGTCCCCTGTCTCTGAGGCAGCAGCGTGATGCTGTGCTGCTCAGCAGCAGGGTGACTCACTCCCCGTCCAAACCGCACTCCCACTCGGCTCCTTGTGACGGCAGCATTCATGCCCAGCCATGGGCTGTCCTCTGCCGGTGGAAGTCATGCCTGGCAGGTCTGCAGGGTTCCTGCAGCTGCAGGCGCCAAGGTTTCTTCCCGTCTGAGAAGTCCCTGGGGAGGGAGCACAAAGGAGCCTGAGTCCATCCAGCTCCCCAGCCACCTTCCTCTCTCTCCATCTATTCTACACACCTCCATTCATCTACCCTTCCTCCCTCCCTTCCTTCCTTCCTCTCTCCCTTTCTTCCTTCCTTCTTTCCTTCCTTCCTTCCTTCCTTCCTTCCTTCCTTCCTTCCTTCCTTCCTTCCTTCCTTCCTTCCTTCCTTCCTTCCTTCCTTCCTTTCTAATTCCTTCCTTTCTTATTCCTTCCTTCCTTCCTTCCTTCCTTCCTTCCTTCCTTCCTTCCTTCCTTCCTTCCTTCCTTCTTCCTTTCTTATTCCTTCCTTCCTTCTTTCCTTCCTTTTATCTATCCTTCTACTTACCCACTCATCCACTCATCCACCCATCCACCCACCCACCCATCCAAAGTTCTCTGAGCACCCCGCCGTGTGGGCCTGTGCTGGGCACTGGGGACACAGGTGAATCGGATCCAGGCTCTACCTCATGGCACCTCCTCTCCTGGGAAGGGGGCTCCAGCAGACCATCAGTGGGGTAGGTGAGTGAGCTTCGTCTGTTTTCACTGCCGCACCCCCAGGCCTAGAGCAGGCGGTGCTCAAGAAATCTTTGCTAAATGACTGAGTACAGTACACTTTACACAGAGACACGCTTCAAATAAGCTGAAGACTTTGAAGCCCTTTAGAATGAGCCTGTGGGTGTCTTTGCGGAGTGCTGCTTACTTCCTGCCAACGGTGTGCATCTGGGTCACTGCCCCCCACTTCTGTCCCCCCAGCCCTGCTGGCTAATCAGGCGCCCCCAAACCCTGTCCAGACCGAGGAGAAGCCGTTGTCCCCGCCGGTGGTCCAGCCTAACACGGAGGCCGAGAAGCAGCTGATCCGGGAGGTGAGAGCCGGAGCAGGGGCAGAGTGGGCGGCGGGTGGGGCCAGCGGCAGACCACTTTTGAGTGATGTCCTTTCACCCCCCTCACCGTGGGGCCGGCACTCCAGCCTCCCTTTTGGAGTCACACAGAGATCTGGGGCCATGACTTGCCCAAGGTCACACAGCTAAGGGGAGTCAGAGCTGGGATTTGAACTCGGGTTCCAGACGCCAGAGTCCAGTGCATCCCACCTCAGTGGGAGAACAGGGAGGGGGGAGGGCTGTCTGCGGGAGCGCCGTCTCTCCTCACACACAGCAGGAATGGGCGGCTGGGGACTGGAGGAAGCCGAGAAGGCCTTCCTGGTAGTGCAAGTGCCTGTGCAAAGGTGCGAGGCCAGCTGGAAGGCGTTGTTCCCCGCAGCAGGTGCCAGGAAGCCTGGGCGGAGAGCAGGGCAGCGGGGGGTGGGCTGTGGGGAGTCCCTAGGGGAGTCCCCATGTGACTGGGGTAAGTGGGGTGTTAGCCTCCCAGAAAAAGCTGTCACTTGGGTTCTCGTCCCATATGTAGGCTCCTAGGATCCCAGAGCAGCAGGGCAGGTAACACCTGATTTGCAAAAACAAAGCTGATCCTTGGGGTTAGGGGGCGGGGGGCACTTAACACAGCCGGCCCCCAACTCCAGGCTCTGTCAGCTCCCGGGGGTTCCTGCCAGAGGGCACATTTGAGGACCCAATGTGGCAGGGTTTGGCATTTGACAGTCCCTTTAGGGCCCTGGCTTTTTCGTGGTGGAGAACCCAGTGCCAGCAGGATCAGCTGCAGGGCCTGGGCCGGGTCTTGTCTGTTGCTGGGCCTTTGCCCCTCAACTATGACCTCAGGTGGGACCAGCCCTGAGGCCTGGGAGCCTGGTCAGGCTGTGGGGGCCTGGGGCCCAGCCTCGGGGGTGAAGGGGGGAAACAGGTCAGTTAAGGCCTAGGGGCCTCAGTCCTGTGGACTGGAGTGCTGGGGAAATGGGCGGGCAGAGGCTGTTACTGCTCAGGGAGAGGCCCAGCTGGACACTCTCCTGGCCCTGTGAAGGTGTGGGAGCTCAGCGGCTCTGTCTGCCTGTTCCCCGCTGGGAGCCCCCAGGGGCAGGGTGAGGAGGCAGCCTTCAGCAGTGTGGAGCCCAAGCCCACAGAATGAGAGTGTCTGGAGGTTCAGGGTGTGTCTGGAATCACAGCAACAGATGGACGTTGGCCACAAAACAGTGTGGGTGGGAAGGGTTGGCCTGGGGGTGGGATGGAAGCTTCTTTCCCAAGGAAGACCCGTTGGGTGGGAAGGCACTGCCCCCTAGTGGTCACCAGGGAGAAGAGACGCTGTGCAGGCTCCAGGGTCCATCTACCCTGGGGGTTGGGGGTGGCTGCCTCCTCTCCAGGGGGCAGCCCAGTGGACGCTGGGTCAGAAGCCACCACCACCAAGTCTGCTTTCTGGCCCTAGCGTTCCTTCTGTGAGCCACACGTGGAAGCGCTGAGAGGGCCTGTCCCCTCGCCCTCCCGTTCCAGGACCAGTCAGGGCGCTCGGGGTTGGGGAGGTGGCCCCTGTGTGCAGTGAGTGGAGACGGTGCCGGGCCAGGAAGTGACTCAGCCACGAGCTGGAGGTGTGACTGTGGGCTTCAGTCTCCTAGCCTTAGGAGGCAGGATTTGAACTAGAAGATTCCTGGGGTCCATGCAACTTTTACAGTCCGCAAGTCCGGTTTTCACGGGCTCTGTGACCTTGGGCAGGCTGCGTACGCTCTCGAGCCTGCTTCTCATCTCTAGAACGGGCGCAACAGCAGCTTTCCTGCTGCTGTGAGGGGGGATGTGCAGGGGCCTTATTGCCAGGATTTGCACTCAGGCCCCCATTGAATCAGCGCTTTCTGAGCACCTTCTAGGCACGGGCCCTGCAGCTGGAGACGCACATGGCATAGGAAGAGGTTTATTGCCTTTGGTATTGGAAGTAACGGAGCAGGTTTTGTGAACTGCCGGGAAAGGTCTCGAGCCGAGGGAGAAGTCCGTGACGTAGGAGGGAGGTGGGGATCGACAGCGTGATGTCCTCGGTGGGGTGGCTCCGTGCCGGATGGCTGGTGCACGGTCACAGGAGAGGACGCCGAGCTTCGGGGCGGGCGGACCTGCAGGTGGGATGGAGGTGCGGGGCTGGGAAGGTGAGCAAGTTCGTGGCCAGTGGGCTTCAGAGAGCTCTGAAGTGTGAGACAGGGCGGGGCGGGTTCGGAGGGTTGGAGGGAGGAGAGGGAGGACTGGGTTGAGGACCCTGTGGTTAAAACCTGTCCGTTGATGGCAAAGAGGTGCTCGTGATATATATTGCTGTGGGGGAAATAGATGACAAACACACACATGCATTGGTAACCGTTAAACATGCACAGCGGAGAGTCCAGGGGGGCCTTCACCAGCCATTAATTATCCCAGAGTTGGGCGGGCAATTTGATTCAGTTCTTTTGGCTTACTTGTATTTTCTGGATCGCTTCGGGGGGGGGGAGGGGGAGGCATACTGTAGACTGTTTTTTTTTTTTTTAAATATATATTTTTATTGATTTTTTTTACAGAGATGAAGGGAAAGGGAGAGAGAGTTAGAAATATCGATCAGCTGCCTCCTGCACACCACACACTGGGGATGTGCCCGCACCAAGATGCATGCCCTTGACCAGAATCAAACCCGGGACCCTTCAGTCCACAGGCCAATGCTCCATCCACTGAGTAAACCAGTCAGGGCTGGAGGCTGGGTTTTGAAGTGGCTCTCACCCCCCCCCACCCCACCCCCAGGAGTACGAGGAGCGCCTGGCCCGGCTGCGGGCCGACTACAAGGTGGAGCAGGAGTCCAGGGCGCGGCTGGAGGAGGACATCACTGCCATGCGCAACTCGTACGACGTGAAGCTGTCCACGCTGGAGGAGAGCCTGCGCAAGGAGACAGGTGCGCTGCTCTGGGGGCGCGCTGGCTCGGGGCGGGGGGGGGGGGGGCGTCAGCCCGCTTCCCGCCCCGTTTCACTGCCTGGCGCTTGTAGAGCACTTGGTACGCACCAGGGCCGTGCTGTGTGCTCCTCACAGCAGCCACAGTGACTCTCATTTTATAAAGGAGGCAGCTGAGGCACAGAGAGGGTGAGTCACAGCAGGGAGGGTGAAGACAGGATTCGAACCCAGGCTCTCTGGCCCCAGAGCCAGTGTTCTCACCCACAGCACTTGGCCAGAGGCTGGGGCCCTCGCCCAAGGCCAATCCAGAGTGTAATGTATCCCCCATGTTTCATGAGTTTTTTACTGTCTCCTCTTTTCTAGTTTCTGCGTTTTTTACTGTCTCCTCTCATTTTTGAGTATCTGTTACCAACGCAGCCATAGCCCATAATAAGCATTCAATCATTAGTAAAAATTTGAACCATCCTGGAAGTTTTAGTCCATATATATATGGCCTGGTGCACGAAATTCATGCAGTGTTGGAGGGTGTCCCTTAGCCTGGCCTGCACCTGCTCACAGCCTGGGAGCCCTTAGGGGATGTCTGACTGTCGGCTTAGGCTAAGCTGGAAGTCGGACATCCTTAGCGCTGCCATGCGTGAAGGAGGTAGAGGCTCCTGCCACCGCTGCTGCACTCATCAGTCATGAACCTGTGGTGAGCATCTGACCCCTGGTGGTCAGTACATGTCATAGTGAGTTCTGCCATTCAATCAATTTGCATATTAGCCTTTTATTATATAGGATGTATATATATATTACATATATATATAATTATTGATTTCATAGAGGAAGGGAGGAGAGAGAGAGAGAAACATCAATGATGAGAGAGAATCATTGATCACCTGCCTTTTGCACATCCTACAATGGGGATCAAGCCCGCAACCCAGGCATGTGCCCTGACCAGGAATTGAACCGGTGGCCTTTTGGTTCCTGGGTCAATGCTCAACCGCTAAGCCACACCCAGCTGGGCGTTTTTGTCTTCTTTTTTTGACAGTTTAGATTGTTCCACTTCATCACTATCATCCAAACACCCGTGGCAGCCCAGGCTTCCTAGTCTCACCCAAGCATTGTAAAATCCATCCTGTAATGGTGACGATATTGGACATGTCATCAATACTGTTTATTGGGCACTGCTGTGTGCCAGGCCCTGGGGAAGGTCCTCAGGGAGGAGGGACTCACTGAGGTTTGGACAGGTTCAGGCCACTGAGCTAGGGAGCATTCAAAATGTCTCAGGGGAGCCAGACACACGCGCCACAGAGGCAGAAGGGATGTAGGGACGTGGTCTAGTGCCCAGAGCAGGGAGCGCCAAGGAGGCCTGTGTGGTCAGAGTCGGTCCAGGTTGGCAGGAAGATGCCACGCCCCATGCACACCCAGAGGAAGGGCGAGGCAGGTTCTAGCATTTTCTGCCCCTCAGAGAGCTCCCTCCCGTTCAGTTTGAATGCTGTTCTCTAAGTGATTTTAGTCGGTCTAACATTCATCCACAGTGTTCCTTGAACTCCCCCGGGTCTAGCACATCCATCCTGTGGACAAGGGCCTGGAGCTGGGCACTTCCCCGGGGACCCCTTAGGGATGTGGGGGTGAGACCTGTTCATCAGCTCTCACCCAGGGAGGCAGTAAGACCCACAGGCTTGCTTGTTAAAAGCAGTCCCAAGGCAGGCGGTACGAGCCCGGCACTTAACAGCTGGGGAGGGCAGAGGATGGAGAAAGCGCGGGCGGGCTGGTCAGGGAAGGCTTCCTGGAAGAGAGGGAAGGAGACAGGGTCTGAGTCCTGCTGTGGGGGAGAGGGCTGGGGCAGAGATGGGAACCGATAACGGGGGCCTGAGGGCTCTGACTCCTCGGGCGGTCTCTTGGAGGTGGTGGGTTTGGGCCAGCTTTCAGGAAAGGCCTCCTCATTCCAGCCTCTGAGGAGCTAAGGGAAGGTCTCGCTCTGCAGAGGCCGTCCTGAAGGCAGAGGTCCTCTTCAACGCTGAGGTCATGTCCAAGGCCGAGTTCGCCAACGTGTCCGAGTACACACCCGCCTTCCAGTACGAGAGGCCGGTGAAGCCCGAGACGCACTCCATAAGCGACGCTCCGCCCAGCGAGGGGGTGCCCAGGGCCGGGCTTCCTTCCCAGCGCGAGGACCCGCCCGGGGCCGAGACCGCCCAGTCCGAGAGCTCCCTGGGGTCCGATGAGGGGTCCGCCCCGGAGGAGCCCCCCGCGCCCGAGGCCCTCCCTGGGCTCCAGGAGCCCGCGAGCCTGGAGCTGCCCGCGGTGCCCACGGCGGAGGCCAAGGGCAAGCGCTTCCAGGATGAGCTCGGCCAGGAGGCCCTGCTGGCAGGGGAGCCCTTCCTGCAGGAGGAGGAGCCCCCGCTGGTGCCCCTGGAGCTGTTCCCGGGCCTGCACGACCCGTTCGCCGAGGTGGAGGCCAAGCTGGCCAGGCTCTCGTCCACGGCGGCCCTGGCCGACGCGCCCCCGGAGGAGGCACCCAAGGTCCCCGTGCAGGTAGCCGATGCCGTGCAGGACGCCAGGCGGGAGTTCAGCAGACAGAGCCCGGCTGGGAGGCGGGGTCCCTGGGCGCACAGGGATGGACGGCTCCAGCTGCGGCTCCAGCTCCGACCCCGCTCTGGGTGGGGGCTCCAGCCTGTGGCGGCTCGGGGCACTCCCGTCCAGGGGTCTGGGAGAGACGGGCTCTGTCATGCTCTGTAAATGGGCAGGGAAGTTGGGATCAAGATGCAAGGCTGTGCCCGGTGGGCACCTGCTCTGCTGATGAAGGGCCACCTGCACGGGAGTTGGCTGAGTTGCCATGGTTACACTGAGCTTCCAGGCCTGAGGGAGCTGGAGGAGGCCGTGGTCCCCCCTCGTGCTCTCTCGGGATCGGAGAGCAGGCTGGGCTGGGTCTGCGGGGCCCCAGCTACCATTTGGGGAGCATGCAGGGATCCGGCCCCACTGCTCCTTTTCCATCCTGCGGCCGTGTCAGTCCTCTCACTTTCCAACTTCTGTTTAAATGTTGAAATGTTTTTCTTTTTTATTTTCTTTTATTATTTTTTTTAACAAATATTTTATTGATTTTTTACATAGAGGAAGAGAAAGGGATAGAGAGTTAGAAACAAACACCGATGAGAGAGAATCATTGATCAGCTGCCTCTTGCACACCCCCTACTGGGGATGTGCCCGCAACCAAGGTACATGCCCTTGACCGGAATCGAACCCGGGACCTTTCGGTCCGCAGGCCGACGCTCTATCCACTGAGCCAAACCGGTTTTGGCTCCTTTTTTATTTTTTAAAGTATTTTTCTTTATTTCAAAGAGGAAGGGAGAGGGAGGGAGAGAGAGATAGAAACATCAATGATGAGATAATGTTGCAGCCCCCTACTGGGGATCAAGCTGGTAACCCGGACACATGCCCTTGACCGGAATTGAATCCAGGACCCTTCAGTCTGCAGGTTGACACTCTATCCACTGAGCCATGCCAGCGAGGGTGAAATGTCTTCCTTTTTTGTTTGTTTCTTTCTTTTCCTTGCCTTTTTTCCCCGTGTGTGTGTGTGTGTGTGTGCGTGTGTGTGTACACAGAGCACAGGCCTTTGAATCAGACAGAACTGGGTCGAGGTCCTGGCTGTGCCACTCAGTTGTGTGACCTTGAGCAGTTGCTCTCTGGGCCTAGTTTCTTCATCTGTAAAATGGGCTGATGAGTGCTTCCTGTGAGGCAGGGCAGGTAACGCTCCTGGAACACAGCAGGTGCCTGTCTCCGCTTCCTGCTTCCTCTCTTCCCTGTTCTCTCTCTTCATCTCATCACTCTTGTTCCCGCCCTTCTCTCCTCAGTGACAGGCAGGAAGAGGGGGTGATGGGGTGGGGAGCCGCAGGGGAGGCCGGGCGGGACAGCAGAGGCTGACTGTGGCCCCACCGTCCCTCCTTCTCTCCCACCCGCCCCCCTGCAAGCACCCCTCCCTGACAGATGTCCCTGAGCCCAGTGACTTGGGGGCTGAAGCTGAGGCAGAGGGCGGCCTCCTGCCCGAGACAGTGAGTACCCTGGGCTGGCGGGCTGTGCATTGGGAGGGCCCGGTCCCTCCTGTGACCCTCCACTGTCCCCTCCCTCCCCGGCCTCAATTTTTTCATTCATAATACAGGACAACCACCCCCGCCCACCCCACCCACCCCAGCTCATCAGAGGCGGCCATTGCAAAGCCATCACAAGCCGGAGGCTCTGTCAGACCTTTTACTAACGGTTAATAAGAGACCACTGTTAGCTGGGACTTTCCAGCTTCCCTCCACCTCGGAACCTTTGTCTGAGGCAGAGGGGCCTAGTGTGGTGGGGAGTGGGGCCTGGGGCGCTGTCAGGGACCCCACCGAGGGCCACTGCCGCTCTCAGACCCCACCCTTTTCTGCCTAAGAAAGCGCAGCCGGCCGCAGGGGGCGAGAGGAAGGCTTTAAACCTACTTACGTTTCTGGAGAGAGCAAGCTACCCGCCGACCTCCGGACCTGCGCGCTGGGTAGGAGCCGGCAGGTGGCTCGTTCTTAGCGGGCAGCAGAGGGGTAGCTGGGGCGCCCTCTGTGAGGTGACCCTGAGAGGGACCCGAGGAGGGACCAGGGGCCCGGGGAGAGCAGATGCCTGAGTCCTGTGGCTGCAAAGGGCTTGACTTTCTCAGCAACAGAAAGCGAGGCTGGAGGAACAGCAGGTGGACGGGGTGGTAGCGGGGAGGCAGGGGGTGGGCACAGAGGGCGCGGCAGGCCATGGAAGAAACTGGGGCCCCCTGAGGGGCTGTAACCGGAAAGGGCTGAGGTGAGTTTGTACCCACAGGGGAGAGGGAGGGAGCAGGTGCTGGGGGAATGGCAGCAGAGGGGGGCTTGGTAGCTGATTTCTGTGTAACTGGTGTCCCTCAGCCAGAGGTGACCCCCCATGTGAGGGCCACGATGCCCGGGGTGGGGGTGGGGGCAGATGAGGCCGCATGAGCCTCTGCCGGCTGCCTCCCACCTCACTGGGGTCTCTGTCTCTCAGGAGGCTGACCCGGGCCCCGAAGGCGACAAAGACAAGGCGTGGGCAGCGGAGCCCGGCGGGGGGCCCGAGGCCGAGGCGCTGCCCCTGCTGCCCACGGCAGGCCCGAGGAGGGACAGTGTGGGCGTGGAGGTGGCCTTGCTGACCGACGACCTGATGCCCATGGTGGACCAGCAGCAGGTGATCGCCCGGTAAGCGCCCAGCGGGGCGGGAAGGAGCTGTGCCCGGTGTGGGGTGCCCGAAGAGCCTTCCCGGCCCCCCGCCGGGTCTGCACATCCTACTGGCCCCGGAGCACGCCCCGGCCTGCGTGGATGCCGCTGCTCCGATGCCGACCATCAGTCCGGGCGGCGGGCGGTGGTTATGAGGCCGCGTCCCTGTGGAACAAGCAACGTCTGAAACGCTTTCCTGTGGCTCCTCACAGCCTGTTCTTTAAAGAGCAGAACTGGCCCTGGCCGGTATGGCTCAGTGGATAGAGTGTCCGCTGCCAACTGAAGGGTCCTGGGTTTGATTCCGGTCGAGGGCACATGCCCTGGTTTTGGGCTCGATCCCCAGTAGGGGGCGTGCATGAGGCGGCCGATCAGTGATTCTCTTATCATTGATGTCTCTCTCTCCTTCTCCCTTCCTCTCTGAAATCAATAAAATAGATTTTTTTAAAAAAATAAATAAATAAAGGGCAGACTTCTTAAACAAAATTGAACATTTTGGATATAAATATTTTTAAAATGTATTATACATGTCTCCGCCTGATGAAACATTGTGTGCTGGATGTTTCTTTTGCATTAAAAACTGAGGTGTGATGGACACATACGTGTGTCAGGCATGCCATGTACTGATTCCGTGTCTGTATCCATTGCGAGAAGTTTGCCAGCGTGAGTCTAGGTAACATCCGGCGTCACAGTTACCACAACGTCTTCCTGGTGAGGAGGATTCGTACAATTTATCTCTGAACAGCTGTCAGATGTGCGGACAGGGTTTTACCTCTGGTCTCTGTGCTGCACGGGGCATGCCAGGAGTTATTTTTAAAAATATATATTTTATTGATTTTTCACAGAGAGGAAGGGAGAGGGACAGACAGCTAGAAGCTGCCTCCTGGGCAACCCCTACTGGGGATGTGCCTGCAACCAAGACACAGCCCTTGAAATCGAACGTGGGACCTTTCAGTCCGCAGACCGACGCTCTATCCACTGAGCCAAACTGGTTTTGGCCCTAGGAGTAATTTATACCTGGAGGCTGGTACCTTTTGGCCACCTTCACCATTTGGCCAGCCCCACCCCAACCCTCCAGCCTGATGGGCTCTATGTCCAGGAGCGGGCTGGGATTGCTTCTTAGAGTCTGTGGGTCAGTAGGAGCAGCGGACTGGTCTCTGTCTGGCTGGCTGGCTGGCTGGCTGGCTGCACTCCATGTGCCCGCGGCCGCTGGCTGTGGGCATCTCCCAGAAGCCAGCTTTCTTCCCGTCGCCAGGCTGCTGCTGCCCATCAGCTCTGAGTGGCGGGCGGCGGGCAGTGAGCTCCGGGTCCAGGGGAGATCCTCATCCTTCCTGTGGGCACAGCCACTGCCCTGTAGAGTGAGGTCCGGTAGGAACCCTGGTTCTGACACTGAACCTGGGCCTCCCGCTCGGAGCCTCAGTGAGGCCTGTGGGAGCGGGGGTGGTGGGAGGGCCCTGTGGGTCCCGCTGGACGGCGGGTGCTCAGTGACCGCGGGTCCCGTCACGCGTGCTCTCCTCCCCCCCCCCCCCCCCGGCAGGCTGCAGCTGCTGGAGCAGCAGGTGGTCGGCGGGGAGCAGGCCAAGAACAAGGACCTGAAGGAGAAGCACAAGCGGCGGAAGCGCTACGCGGACGAGCGCCGGAAGCAGCTGGTGGCCGCGCTGCAGAAATCGGACGAGGACAGCGGGGAGTGGGTGCTGCTCAACGTGTATGACTCCATCCAGGAGGAGGTGCGGGCCAAGAGCAAGCTGCTGGAGAAGATGCAGAGGAAGGTGAGGCCCCGGGGGCGCCACTGCCCTGCCCCTCTGCCCCACGGCTCTAGGCGGCACTCATTCACCCTTTCCCAGCATGTTAGTGCCCACTGTGCCCTCCCTGCTGTGGAAGCAGCCACAGGGGCAGGGGTGTCTGCTGTCCTGGGGCTTACTTTTATATATATATATCCGAAACCGGTTTGGCTCAGTGGATAGAGAGTCAATCTGCAGACTGAAAGGTCCCAGGTTTGATTCTGGTCAAGGGCATGTACATTGGTTGTGGGCACATCCCCGGTGGGGGGTGTGCAGGAGGCAGCTGGTCGATGATTCTCTCTCATCAATGTTTCTGGCTATCCCTTTCCCTTCCTCTCTGTGAGAAATCAATAAAGTATATTTAAAAAAAACATATATATATATATATATATATATATATATATATATATATATTTCCCCCCCCCCATTGGTTTCAGAGAGGAAGGGAGAGGGAGAGAGAGAGAGAAACATCAATAATGAGAGAGAGTCATTGGCTGCCTCTTGCACATCCCGCAACCCGGGCATGTGCCCTTGACCAGGGATTGAACCATGACCTCCAGTTCATAGGTCTACACTCACCCTATCTGTGCCTGCCCGTCGAAGGGATTTTTATTCACATCGGGGTGTTGTGTTACGTTTTAATGTCTGGCTCTGTGCTCTAGTGCTATGGGGGGGGTGTTGTCCTCTGAAATGCACTGACTTACATTTCCTGCTTCTTGTGGTAGCTCTCTTCTGTTTATTTCATAACGACACAGAAGTTACACTCGAGAGAAATGAAAATATGTCCACACAAAAACTTGTACACTGACGTTCACAGCAGCATTATTCATTATAGCCCGAAACAAGCATACATGTAAGGACTGTGGCATAGTCACCCAACGGGATATTGGCATGAAAGGAAGTACTGATACATGACACAACATGGTGAGCCTTGAAAACACTATGTTTCGTGAGAGAAGCCAGACACAAAAGATGACAGAGTCCATGATTTCATTCATACAAAATGTCCAGAATAGCCGAGACTGGTTTGGCTCAGTGGTAGAGCGTCAGTCTGCGGACTGAAAGGTCCCGGGTTCAATTCCAGTCAAGGGCATGTACATTGGTTGCGGGCACATCCCCGTAAAGGGGTTTGCAAGAGGCAGCTGGTCAATGTTTCTCTCTCATTGACATTTCTAGCTCTCTATCTCTCTCCCTTCCTCTCTGTAAAAAAATCAATAAAATATATTAAAAAAAAAAAAAAAGAAAGAAATGTCCGGAATAAGCACATTTATAGACAGGAAGTGGACTAGCGGCTGCCTAGGGCTGGGGTTGGGAGAAGAGGGGAATGCCGGTGAGTGCGGGGTCTCTCTGGGTGATGAGTGCTCTCACACTGACCGGATAATGGCCGCACACATCTGAATACGCTGAAAGCCACTGAGTGAACGGAGCACTCGAAACGCCTGTTTCCAGCTTCGGGCGGCAGAGGTGGAGATCAAGGACCTGCAGTCGGAGTTTGAGCTCGAGAAGATCGACTACTTGGCCACCATCCGCCGGCAGGAACGGGACTTCCTGTTCTTCCAGCAGCTGCTGGAGCTGGTGCAGCCGCTCATCCGCCGGGACTGCAACTACAGCAACCTGGAGCGGGTCAGGCGCGAGTCCTGCTGGGACGAGGACAGCGGCCTCTGGAAGATCCCGGAGCCCGCGGTCATAAAAACCAGCCTCCCAGTAGGTCAGGAGCCTGGCTGGCCCGCGGCGCCCCTCCCCACCTCCACACTCTGCTCCCCTGCAGACCGACCGGGAGCCCCGGGCCTGTCCTGCCGGCTGTGGGTGAAGCAGACCCGGGACCCCGAGATTCCAAACATGGGGGGCCTGAGAGGAGGGTGTGTGCTGAGTCAGACAGGAGTGGGCCGGCTCCATCGCTCCCTGTGTGACCTCCTGGGGACTCAGTGTCCTCCTCTGTGAAATGGGGGTTAATAACAGCACCTTCAGGGTGCGGGTGGCTTAACATGTGTTAATACACGTAAAGCCCTCAGAGCCACGCCAGGCACATCTTAAATGTGGGGTGCCCTGCAGCAGTAGCATCGTGATCCTGTCATTTCACCCCACAACCATCTGTGGAGGACAAGGCCCACGGCACTGGTGTGCAGGAGGAAGTGGGATCTCGGAGCATGCGTGCCTGTCAGTCACGGCATGAGGGGCAGGGCCGGGGGTGCCCACGAGCTGTCCCCTGCAGGCCTGGCTCCACCTCTGCCTTTGCACTGACCTCTGTGACCTTAAGACGGCCAGTGCCTCCTGGGCTTGGCGCTCTCATCTTCACAACGAAGGGTGGGCCAGATGGTCTTCAAGGTGCCTCCTCCTCCATCGAGTACCAGGGTCTGGCCCGACTGACAGGCTCTTTCTGCAGCCACATGGCTGGCTCTGCCACGCAGACAGCAGTAGCAGTAGCATCCCACAAGGCCCTGCCCCTCTCTCCCCCATCACAGTGTCGTCCACTGACACCATCTCTGCTGAGACTCCAGGCAGCTGCAGCTTTCCTCCCGCCCCCACCAGCCTGCCATCTTGCCTGGAAGCAGGGGGGGTGGCGTCTTTGGGGTCTGAGCCCCCCTGTTGTGTTCCCCAGAGGCCCCTTTGCTTGGACCGGGAAGTGCTCCCTTGGCCCCAAGCCTGAGCCAGGACTAACACCCCCCCCCCCCAGCCCACCCTGCCCTTCTGCCCCACAGCGAGCAGCAGGCACTTCAGCTTTTGTTTTCTCGTAGCAGTTTCAACAGGGCTGCAGAGCAAACCGGCCCGCAAAACCTCCGCAGTGGAGAGCGGCGAGCTAGGCCTGGTAAGTCCCCGGAGAGGGAGGGGGACTGAGGGAGCTGGGCTTCCACTTCCGTCCGCCCTGAGGATGCAAGCACGGGGCTGGGCCTGGGTCCTTCCTGTGTGCCTGCTGGCACCTAGACCTTCATGCTGGCCCTCATTCAAAGCCAAAGCCACGCATGGTCATAGCTGCCAGCAGGGAGGGGGTGCTTCATGTCGGCCCAGCTGCCGGGGAAGCTCAGAAGCATCACCTCGACAGTTTGTCAGCCGTACAGTTAGGTTCCCTGGGCCCTGGCTGGTCTAAAGCTCTGATTGGCTGCTTTTGATGGCTTAATCGTATGAAAAAGGGCAAGATGTTCCTGAAAAACACACATACAACATCCTTACCCTGGGACCACGAAGGGGTTATGTCAGTCAGAATGCTTTTACTTCCAGTGGTAGCTGCCCAAAGCAAACAATCACAGGCAAAAGGGGGAATGGCTGGTGCATGCTAAGAGGACCAGTTTCAGGCATGGCTGGATCTAGGGGCTCAGTCAGTCAGGCTTCCCTCTGTATTCCAGCTTTGGACTCAGGCAGGCTTTCTCCAAGCGAGAAAGGCAGGAAAGATGGCTGCTGGCAATTAGTGACCCAACAGAGAGACGGTCTCTTAGAGCGTCCTCACACCAATGCTTGTGCAGATTCTGATCTGTTCTGCTGGGCCTGGGCCTGCTCTTGGACCAATGACTATGTCCAGAACATAGAGCTCTGTGGTTGGTCCAGTGTGGGTCACATGTCCAGCTGTGTAGCTAGGAGTAGGTGGGTGGGAGTGGTGGTATTAGGGCACTCTGAATGATCACCCCACTAGGACGATGTGTGTGTGGGGGGAGGGTAGGTCCCTGAAGGAAGAGATTCAGGGAGAAAAAAAGTTCACGAGAGTGAAAAACAGTAGTTCTTGGTGCTAAGAAGATTGGGACCCCGATTCCAATGATCATAAACGTGCCCCTGAGCTGAGCACTTATTGCCTCTTCTGTGGTGTGCCATGATGGGCTTGGGTGTGTTGTGTTGTCCTGGCCCTGCTGGAGCTGGCACAGTGCCCTCTGTTGAGGCCTGCAGGAGGGAGTGAGGCACTTCCCGTTCCCAAGGAAGGGGTGGAGGTATGATCCCACCCCAGGAGGCCGGGTCTGTAGCGGATACACCGGGCAGTGGGGTGGGGAAGCCCCGCCCACCAGGCTTGCGGAGCTGCTGAGCCCTGGGTGAGAGCCCACGTGAGAGCTGCACAAATAAGGGGTCTTAACCCGTGAGGGTTTGGGATCTCAGCAGGAAGAAGACCGCTACAAGCTGATGCTCAGTCGGAGTGACAGTGAAAATATCGCCAGTAACTACTTCCGGCCGAAGCGGGCCAGCCAGATCCTCAGCACAGACCCCATGAAGAGGCTCAGTGAGTGCCCGCCCACCTCCCACCCTCTGGCCTCTTCCCAAGAGCCATCGGCCCTCTGCCCACTGGGAGGGGCGTGATGGGGGGATGGGGTCAGACAGGCCTGGTCCTCAGCCATTCAATGGGGGGGAGACAGGTAAAATGAAACGGGGAGACGGCCCAGCCCAGGGCCTGGCACGTAGTAGGTGCTCAATGCACAGTCTCCCTTTCCTCCTGGAGGAGATGTGCTATTTGACTCATCCTCCTCGCCTGGCAGGCACGAGCCCCCCCAACACTGGCCAGGGCCTGGCGTGGGGCCACAGGCCGCTGGTCAGTGACCCGCTCCCTCAGCTGCCAGGACACTGGCTTTCCCCTGAGCCAAGGGGGCAGACAGGGTCACAAGAGCCAAACACTTTCAGAAACAAGAATTGAAAATCACTTCATTCTTCTGCTTTTAAAGACTACAGGACTTCCAGTAAAATACCCATGAAAAGCACATCTCCGTCCTATACTGAGGTTATATAAGAGACAACGTGGGTGGAGTTGAGGAATAAGGAAAGAAAGGTTGGTCAGGAAATAAACTAACAGCAGCTGAGAACCTGGCACTGTGCCCATGCGGCAGATGGGGAAACTGAGGCCCAGAGAGGCTCAGCCGGGCATCTCTGACTGAGCTCAGGGTGGCTGCAAGGGATGTCTCTGGCCGGCTGCTTTTGATAGCTTAACTTTGTAAAAAAGGGAATGAGGGAATGCTGTTCCTGAAACACACACACACACACACACACACACACAAAAACCAAAAAAACAAAAAAACAACTATTCTTAACCTAGGACTGTGGTGGGCAAACTGCGGCTCGCGAGTCTTTGATGGCCCCTTGAGTGTGGCTCTTCCACAAAATACCACGGCCTGGGCGAGTCTATGTTGAACAAGTGGCATTAGAAGTTTAAGTTTAAAACATTTGTCTCCAAAAAAATTTCAATTGTTGTCCTGTTGATATTTGGCTCTGCTGGCTAATGAGTTTGCCGACCACTGGCCTAGGATCACTGAGGGTTTTTTTTCCAAGCGAGGCCGCCCTTCAGGAAGTGGGAGGCTGGGCTTTGAACCCAGGCTTGTCTGGCTCGAGATCCAAGGCTGTGTCCCAGCCCAGACCCTTTGGACGCAGACGCAGTGCTGGGTCTGAGGCCCCGACTAAGAACTTGGGGTCCTAGCAGTGGGACCAGGGCTCTAGCCGGGCGGGGCTGCACCCACACCCATGCTGTCTGTCCACACCTGCACCCCGGCTCACCGGCGCCCTCGTGCCTCTCCTCTGCAGCACATCACAGCTCGCCGCCCGGCCTCATCTCCCCCCTCGGCAACAACTCTGCCATCCCGCCCGCCCAGGCCCCCGAGATGCCCCAGCCGCGGCCCTTCCGCCTCGAGTCCCTGGACATCCCCTTCGCCAAGGCCAGGCGCAGGAAGAGCAGAAGCAGCTTTGGCGGCGAGCCTCTGTGACACGCTGCCTGCTGGGGGCTCCTGTGACTGCCAGGCCCCCCGGGCAGCCCCAGCCGGGCCTCCTCCCTCCCGCCCCCACCATGACGGGGGGGCGCTTGAGGGGGCCCTCGCCCTGCAGGGCGAATTCCCCTCCCAGTTCCCCAGAAAGCCCGTGTCTGCCCGGCGGCGGCGGGAGCCCTCAGAGCTGGACCCTCCTGGGGAAGGCCCCCCCAGCTCCCAGGGCCATGTCAGTATTGCCAGCTACTCGCCTGCCACGGAGCCGCCACCTGTGCCCCCCGCCTGTGCCCACCGGTGCTGTTCGGAGCCTCCACGGCCTCTGCCTCCAGGCCTTCAGCAGCAGCCCGGGCCGTGTGGTCAGCCACCTCCCCTGGACCGAGCTCAGCACGTCGGTGCTGGAAAACTGTGTCTCCGTCCAGCTGGCCCACTTCCTGGGGAAGCCCCGCAGGACGGGTATGGGAGGCCTGAGCACCTGCCCCCGATGCCCGCTGCTGCCCGCTGCTCTGTGGCCCCAGGGGAGCGCTCCACATGAAGCTGCCCCAATAAACTGTCTTTCACCCTCAAGTCCCTTCTCCGGTTCTCTGGCAGCGGCACTGGGCCCCGCCCTCCTGGCAGCTCTTCCTGGGCAAAGGGTCTTCAGTAGCCGAGGCCTGAGGCCTGAGGACAAACAGGCCCCAGAGTTCCCGCGAGGCCTGCAGGGGTGCCCTCCCGCGCTCGTTTCTGGGGAAGCATCTGAGCTGTCAGACTCTCAAAAGACCTGCGGTCCGGGAGGCCCAGGCTGGGTCTGCCCTCAGGGGCTGTGCTGGAACCGGGTGCCCTGATATGGCCAGAAACGAATCCAGGCCATCCCTGCAACCGAGGCCACACACCCTACCCTCGTTCCTCATAGCCCAGCCTGCCTCCTGGGAGGGGCTCATACTCTTGAGGGAGGAGGTTTGGCCTTTGGTGCTGTCCTGAGCCTCCGTTCACTCAGTCTCATCTGTGAAACGGGGATACACACCCACCTCCTAGAGTTCACGTGAAGGTAAAATGAGGTAGCTTCTAAGTTCCGGTGCACAGCAGGTGCTCCTGATCAGCCCATCCCTCCCCCTCCTCCTCTATGTTAGTTACTGTGGCTCACACTGGGCCAGGGAGCTCACATCTGGAGAAGCTGGGGTGGGTGGAGGGTGCTCAGGTACCTACGGAGGCGGGCTGCAGGTGCACTTTGAATAAGAGGCAGCCACGTCTTCATGGGAACAAAGCCCGCTTGGTGAAGGGAGCAGCAGCAGGGAGTGGGGGCTGGGGGCGGGGGGCTCCCATAAAGGATGGAGACACTCTGGGGAGGCTTTAGATGGGAATGTGGGGAGGGAGAGGGAGCTGCGTGAGCAAAAGGCGGGACATGGGGAAGCTGGGGGTATGTTGGAGGTCGGAGGAGACCGGTTCCAGGTAAGCCCTGGGTACGGGCTAAGAGGAGCACGGGGCTGCCGACCTGAGAGTGAAGCGCCTTTGGGTGTCTGTGGGCTGTGGCGCACTCCTAAGCAGCGGTTTGAGTTAGAGGTGGACTGAAGTCTTGGAGCTGCTTGTGGTAGCGTTTAGTTAGATCTGTGATGGCCTGAGGCAGGGGGGAGGCGAGCCCTGCCCCTGGTCCATGTAGAAGGGGTGGGAGCCAACATTGCTGTGAGGTTGCTCAGCCTCGCCCTGCACTGGTGCCTTAACCTGCTCTAGTCCCAAGAGCCCAGGCCTGTTCCGAAGGTGCACAGATGGGTAGGCGAGCTGCCTCTGGCCATTTTATTTCCAGCCTAGAACCAGGTAAAAGGGATAGTGAGGGACAGAGCTCGGGAATGAGCCCAATTAAAGCTTTTTTTTTTTTTTAATTGATATATTGATTTTTTACAGAGAGGAAGAGAGAGGGATAGTGAGTTAGAAACATTGAGAATCAGCGACAGCTGCCTCCTGCACACCCCTACTGGGATGTGCCTGCAACCAAGGGACATGCCTCTGACCGGAATCAAACCCGGGACCTTTCGGTCCGCAGGCTGATACTCTATCCACTGAGTCAAACCGGTTTTGGCCAATTAGAGCTTTTTTTGTCGGAGGCTGGTCCACCGCCCTTCCGCTGCCTGCAGCGTGGGCCACCAGGCAGGACAGGGTAGGCCACGCCAAGGACCCTGGGCCCGCCAGCCGCGGGAGTCTAACGTGTCCCGTTCCCTGGTCTCATTTTCCCAATCTCTTCCTCTCGGAGATGGTTGGTCCCAGTCCGAGGCTGTGCTGGACCAGAGAGAGACGAGAAGGTGCTCCAGGGAGGACACGGTCCAGACCACGCGAGGCCGCACCACTCAGACTAAGAGTCCCGCCGATTGGCCCGGGCTGCAGAGCTGTCTCTCTAGGATTGGGCCATTTGCTTAAGGGGGCGGAGCCTCGCGCCCCCTCAGCCAATAGGACCTAGAGGTCCCGCCTACACCCGAGGCACTTCCGGTGGTGCTCCTGGCTCGGTTCCTATCATCCGAACCGCGGCTCCCGGCGCCCGGCCCCGGCGTACGCAGATCACTTCCGGGTGGAACTCCAGGGTCCCGAGCCGCGATTGGCTAGATGGGCCACTTCCGGTGGCCAGGTGCCCCGGTTCTTGGGCAGGAGCAGAAAGATGGAACTTGGCGCCGGCGCCCGCGTTTGGTCCCTCTCGTGGCTGCTGCTGCTCCTCCCCTCGCTCGGCTTGGTCGGCGCCAGCGGTCCCCGCACCCTAGTGCTGCTGGACAACCTCAACGTGCGGGAGACTCATTCGCTTTTCTTCCGGAGTCTGAAGGGTGAGACGGGGTTCGAGGGGGCGGCGGGTGAAAGCCTGAGCTTGGAAAGGTCCCCCAGCCCGAGGGCAACGGCCATCCTCCCTCGCACTCGTTTTGCACGAGCGGGCCGCCCAGGTCTGGCCTGGCGCTGGGGGGTGCGGGGAGGGCTGTCGGGGTCTCAGCAGCGGTGGTTTCCCTCAGCCTCATCGCCTCTTTTCTTCTCCTGCAGATCGGGGCTTTGAACTCACATTTAAGACCGCAGATGACCCCAGCCTGTCTCTCATTAAGTACGGAGAGTTCCTCTATGACAACCTCATCGTCTTCTCCCCCTCGGTAGAAGGTAAGGGCTGCGCGTCACCCCCACAACCGGGATGGTAGGTTCAGGACCGATCTGTCGCTTCGTTCTGGATCTTGGGGCATGTTCTGGGTCACTAGCCCTGGCCACAGCTGCTGCCAGTGAAGAGGAACGTGTTAACTTCGATCCTGGGCCAATCAGGGCTCAGCTCCTTAAAAGACACAGCTGAGGGTTGTAGGGTCAGGTGTTGGAGCCTGGGCCCTGCTAGTCTGAGAAGTGGCTGATAGGAAAGATGGGGAACCCCTCTAGCGGGGCTGGCCTGGGTGGAAGGAGGAGATGGCATGCTGTTAACAGGGCGTGCTGTGCTGTAAAGACGCTGTGGTAGTTGAACTTGTGGATTCATAGTTCTCAGGCTGGAAAAGAGCTTGGCAATGATCTAGCCTGGCTCCCTGTGTGAGGCTGGATGGATAGGTCTAGACAGAATGAATATCTTTACTTCAGTGTTCCTGTGACAGAGAGCTTACGTGGCAGGCAGCTCCATCACTGGACAACTCCGTTGCGTTCTTATATTAAATTGGAATTTGCCTCCTACTTCCTACTTTATTTATTTATTTTTTGTTGGGGCGGGGGAGGCGGGGTTTCTTATACTCCTCAGGGCCTCAGAGAGGAGGGCTAATGCTTTGATTGCTGGCACAGCCTTCACGTAATCAGAGCTGGTTCATCGGATTCTTCTCCAGACGAAATACCCCAGTTCCTTTCCTTTGGCTGTTTCTCTTTGCCGCGCCTTTTGGGGAGCATCCAGTCATTCTCTTCTTTAGTGGCTTCCATTTACCTTTTCTCCGAGGGCTCTGGGTGTCCCTGTCTGGGGTAAGACAGGACTGCCGTTTCTTCCTTCAGCTGAAGAAGCTCAGGAAGTCTTTCATTTCACTGGCATCTACTTTATTCTCTGTAGTGTCTGTGAGGTTGGATTCAGCGAGATCCCTGAAGGATTTTTCTCTGGGCTCCCAGCAGTTACCATGATTGCCCCACCTCCCCTGCAGAATGTGCCTTTGGTGTTGGCTTTCCGCAGGCAAGCGTAGTTGGGTGGAAGTGAGCCCAGGTTGTACAAATGAAAATCTTCAGGTTGCTGGGGGCGGGGGGCAGGGTAGGTGAGTGGAGCCTTCAGCTGGTTACTTGGCGTTTGCCCAGTTTCTTCTGTGTCTGGAGCTCTGAGAGAGGTCCTCACAGCGACAGAGAGCCTGCCCCTGAGGAGTTCTTTCAGTCCATCTTTGGGGCGGTGAGAATAAGGACCTGAAATGAGATGCCAAACCCTGTGTGTGGTGTACACCGGGGAGCACAGGAACCGTCTGCGTTGTGCCCAGGAGGCAGAGTGGGAGTGCCGCTGAGAAGGAGGGAGACGGTGGGTGAGACGGGAGAAGGTGGAGAAATGGGTGGGAGAAGGTAGGTGTCAGAGAGCCTAACAGTGTTTCCCAAGTGTTAGTCAACTTCCCGTACCTCCTTCATATTTACCATGTGCCATATCACCTGTGCTAACAGTGTTTTTCTTTAAACTGACTTTTTACAAACTTTAAAAGGAACCCAGTAATGAGCCCAGTATCGCCACGAAAATGGAATTGGTGTCACCCCGGCCTTCGGGAGGAGGCAGCTATAAATAGGTCACCTGCGGTGCTGCGGTCTAATGGATTCTGTTCCCTGCGAAGGCTTTGAGCCTGAGGCGTCCTCTTACAAGAGGAGATGAGAAAGTGAGGGACGTGTTAAAGCTCAGAATCAGACTGAGACACTCTGACAGGAACTCTGTCTCTCTCTCTCTGAGATTTGACGTTATTTAAAGCTCTGCCCCAGAATGGGTCCCACCCTTTGGGAAACATGGCCGCAGTCCTCCGGGCACTCCTGGGGGGAGGCTTGTATCTGCTGGTGGGGGTCAGGGTAAGGGTTTGGTCCCTGCTCCAGGGGCCCTTCTGAGGCCCTGGACTACCGTTAGCCCTCGGGCACTGGCCTGGCTTCCGCTGCCGAGTTCAGTGGTTCCTTGCCCTCTCTGGATCAGGAAGCTTCCAAGTTGAATTCAGTAAAGTAATGACTACAGAAGATGGTTCCTCTGTACCCCAAAACCAGGGTCCCTTTTTGTAGGTAGGGAAATGGGCTTAGAAAGGTGAAGGGATGCCTAGATCTAAGCCCAGGTGTCTCCATTTCAGCAGTGGCACTCGACATTTTGAACTGGATGATTCTTCATTCAGAGGGCTGTGCTGTGTACTACAGGATGTGTAGCAGCATCCTGGTCCCTCTACCACTAGATGGCAGTACACACGCCCCTGGTGACAACCAGAAATGTCCTAAAGCGTGTCCCTAAGGGACAACTGTACTGGAAGGAGCTGTTCCTGATTGTCTGAGGCTGATGGCCTCTGGAGGAGAGTGGATGATGGCTCTGTAAATGTGGTTCCCACATACATGTTCCTTCTGAGCCTGGAGGAAAAGGAAGGCGCTCTGTTTTTGTTATTTACGTGAAAATTACCAAATTAAAGAGGGCCGTTCTCATATCTGAATATCTTTACAGCTAGTTTTGGATGCTTATGGCACACATCTGACCAAATTGACCAAAAAAGGATAATCTCACAATTACGTTGGAAATTAATGACCCTTTTTAGTGACCACTTTTTGTTTTTTTAAGCACAGTATATGAAGTGGCTCTGTTATGGCTACAGTGAATATAAACCTGTAGGATTTCAAGTAAAAACTCTATTCCTGTTGTGCAAATGAGTACTAGTCTCAGTGATAGACAGCATCATCCTTAAAGTCAAAAGTGCTCTTTCTCAGACAACTTCAGACGGAAATGAAGGTGATGGGCTCTTGCAAACCATGTTAGGTGACCCCCAGAGTGGCTCTAAAGGTGCAGGCGATGAGTTTGAATGAAGTTGTTTTGTGGAATGGGAAAATGCAGCATTTCTAAACAAGTATTTTAGATAGAGGCCTGGTGCATGAAATGAGTGCGGTGGGGGTGGGGGCCCTCAGCCCAGCCTGTGCCCTCTTGCAGTCTGGGACCCCTCAGGGGACATCCCTCTTACAGACTGGGACTCTTCGCTCCTTACCACCTGCCTGTCCGCTGCTCCTTAGCGCTGCCACGGAGGCGGAAGAGGCTTTTGCCACCACCACTGCCCCCACCAGCCAAGAGCCCGGCTTCTGGCTGAGTGGCACCCCCTGTGTGGGAGTGCACTGATCACCAGGGGGCAGCTCCTGCATTGAGCATCTGCCCCCTGGTGGTCAGTGCTCATCATAGCACTGGTTTTCTGATCAGTTGGCCGTGATGGTCGCTTAGCCTTTTATTATATAGGCTAGAGGCTCGGTGCACAAAATTCATGCACAGGTAGGGTCCCAAGGCCTGGCCAGCAATTAGGACCAGTCGGGGCCTTCCAGCTGCCTACAGGGCTTTCTTTGTTCTGCGCTGCCCCCAGGTGGTCAGCACAGGTCATAGTGAGTGGTCCAACTCCTGGTTGATCTAACTCCCGAAGGGACAATTTGCATGTTAACCTTTTATTATATAGGATTATATAGGTTAGAGGCCCGGTGCACGAAATTCATGCAAAGGGCTTGGCCCCCGCTGCAGTAGCAGCTGCCTCTGCCGCCATCTGCCGTGGTTTTTATCCAAAAAGTCATCTGGTCTAATTAGCATATTATGCTTTTATTATTATACGTGTAACTTGAAGAATGTATAAATAACTTGACAACTGTAATTGTTGGGTGTTTGACTATTTAATTTATACTTGTAAAAGTTGAATTCAAGCCATTAGTTTTGGATCATCACATTGGGAAAAATGGGAGAACTGCCTTGTATCAGGGCATATATGGTAAACATTCCTCTTGTGTTGGGCCTCCAGAGGGCAATATTCTGTTATTGCTGGTGGTCTGCTCCCTTCCCTTCCTCCCCATCTCCCTAACCCCCTCCCATGTCAGAGGAGCAATGAGAGGAACCTTCTGGATCACTGAGTCTGGCACTTTTTCAGATTTTGGAGGCAACATCAACGTGGAGACCATCAGTACCTTTATTGACGGTGGAGGCAGTGTCCTGGTAGCTGCCAGCTCAGACATTGGTAGGTCTGATCTCAGAAATGCTTCCCCCATTTCTCCCGGAAGCTTGGAGAGCTTTACAGATGGAAGCTGCCAGATTGTCCGTCACTGGGTGGTCCTTCCCAGGGAGTGAGGGAGGGAACTACAGAGCCATCTAGTCCCTCTTAGCCTGTGACCAGAACCAATGAGAGGCAGGCCCTTTTAAAGGCTGGGAACCGAAAAAAAAAAAAATAAAAAATAAAAAAAAATAAAGGCTGGGAACCGGTTTTCTCTGTTTTTGTTCCCTTCCCCCCCCCCCCCCCTTGTTTTGTGGCGACTCTTTCCTTGAAAAGAGGACACATGCAGGGAGAGCCTAATTGGGTAGATCACAAAGCATTGGACAGATTTTTGTTTTGTTTACTATTTTGGAAAGTTTTAAAGATACTTAGAAGTAGAAAGAACCATGAATAACACCTGGCCGATCTGGCTTCACCTTTTTCAGAATTGACAGCTTTTGAGAACCACATACGGGGGACGAGGGAGGGGAGGCTGGTGAAGTGATGATGAGGAAGAGAGAAGCCTTGTAAGCCGGGGCTCGTTCAGGTCAGGTTCGTGGAGGTGGCGCTCTGCTTCAAAGGGGTCTTGCGCGGAGCCACGGGCACCGTGTGTTTGGAGGGAGAAGGCCGAGTGTGTGTTGTAGGTTTTTACCAGGCTGTTGCCTAGGCATCCAGCTGGTGGTGCTGCAGGGCCCTGGGTTGATTGGGAGAGTGGATCATAAGGATTCCAGGGCAAGTGACATAGCTTGGCCCGGGCCCACCCCTAAGGGCTCAGCGAGGCATCTCTTGGGTCTGTGCAGGTGACCCTCTTCGCGAGCTGGGGAGTGAGTGTGGGATTGAGTTCGATGAGGAGAAGACAGCTGTCATTGACCATCACAACTATGACATCTCAGACCCTGGCCAGGTAATCAGACCATCACCTTCTAGGTTTAGCCCATGTGGTAACCGTGCGGAGTTGGGAGGGACCCCTGGCCGGGGGGTGGGCACCGCTCCCTGACCACCGGCCTCCCTCTGCTGCTGCAGCACACGCTCATCGTGGCCGACACCGAGAACCTGCTGAAGGCCCCGACCATCGTTGGGAAATCGTCTCTAAACCCCATCCTCTTCCGAGGTGTTGGGTGAGTGAGGAGAGGCCAGCAGGAACCTGGGGAGAGGGGTCCCTTTGTTTGGTCAGGAAACCTACCAGCCTTGTGATCATTTGAGCATATTCCTTCCTCCAGAAGGTGCAGGTGGGACTAAGTCATAATGTAAGAGTCAAAACTTCACAGTCACAGCAAGAGGAGAGCCAGGTGTTTGCCTGTTACGGAAGGAGGACTCACTCCTGCGGAGACGGCCCTGAGGGAGCCCCAGGGCCTCGGGGCGCAGTTTGGGGTCTGAGTTGGGTGGTTCTCTTTTCCTTCCCAGGATGGTGGCCGATCCTGACAATCCTTTGGTGTTGGACATCCTGACAGGCTCTTCCACCTCCTACTCCTTCTTCCCAGATAAACCCATCACCCAGGTGAGGGGCCTTTGCAGACTTGAGACCCCATCTGGGCCTGATGGCAAAGTGCTTTTTTTTTTAAAAATATATTTTATTGATTTTTGTACAGAAAGGAAGGGAGATAGATAGTTAGAAACATCAATGGAGAGAATCATCGATCAGCTGCCTCTTGGACACCCCCCACTGGGGATGTGCCCGCAACCAAGGTACATGCCCTTGACCGAATCGAACCTGAGACCTTTCAGTCCGCAGACCGACGCTCTACCACTGAGCCAAACCGGCTTCGGCGGCAAAGCGCTTTTTATTGAAGAGGAGAACTAGGCAGGGAGGCACACGCTGCCAGGCTGGTGAAACGAGATGGGGGAGGGGGAGTGGGCAGTGGTGTCTCAGGCTGGGCCCGGGTTGTTCAGGTCTAGCCTGCAGTCCTCCTGCGCCAGGGGCCCAGGGGCTGTCCTTGGCCCTGGCTTTGGGGATGACGGCCTCGTGTTGCTCCTAGTACCCCCACGCGGTGGGGAAGAACACCCTCCTGATTGCCGGGCTCCAGGCCAGGAACAACGCCCGGGTCATCTTCAGCGGCTCCCTCGACTTCTTCAGCGACGCCTTCTTCAACTCGGCGGTGCAGAAGGCCATGCCCGGCGCCCAGAGGTAGATGCCAGGGGACTGAGGCCTGTGGCTGGGTGATGGGGCCTGTGCAGAGGGGAGGACTCTGACGGGGAGGAAGAAGCCTTTTGGCTAAAAGTGTCAGAGGCTAAGTATCTGTAGGTGCGTTAACTTAAGGACTTCTTTGTTGCTATGTTGGTAGTGGGGGCACTCCAAGCTAGTTCTGCCTCTGGAGCACTTTGAAAATGGAGTACTCACTGTACAGGTGACACCCAAGCAGCGCCACCTCCGCCTTTTCATGTCTGTGTTCCCACTGGGAAGCAGCGGTTCTGGTGCTCCAGCCTCTGCCCTTTCCTCCTGCAGGTATTCGCAGACAGGCAACTATGAGCTAGCTCTGGCCCTCTCCCGCTGGGTGTTCAAGGAGGAGGGTGTCCTCCGTGTGGGGCCTGTGTCCCACCATCGGGTGGGCGAGACGGCCCCGCCCAATGCCTACACTGTCACCGACCTTGTGGTAAGAGCTTGGAGGGGGAGCGGGGGGCGCCATAGGTTTTGGCCAGGTTGGCCCAGCTCAAAAGCATTTATGCAACACTTCTGTTGGGCCTAAATGTGGATGGCCGCGTTAACCTCTGCCCTGAAGAAAGTCAGTTTTGAGATCTTGATGGCGGGCGACCTTGTGGGAAGTGCAGAAGCAGGAGGAGCTTCTCCGACTCACTCTGCCGACAGTGGGGGCACGAGAGAAATGCCATTAGAATCGGGTTTGAGCAAGAGACGGGAAAGGCTAGAGAGCAGTGAATGTGGAAGCGGGATGCCCGAGAGCATTTGGCACCCCAGGGTGGAGCGGTTTGGGTGCAGGCTTCCACTGGCTTGTGAGCAGCTGTGGATGGCAGTTGGAGGGCTTAGCTTGCCAGCTGGTATTTCAGCTACTGCCTGGGGCGGGGCTTGCCCAGGTTTTCACAGCTCCTGGGAGTTCCTGCCGGGTTTGTGAGTGGGGACCGGGAGCAGCTCTGAGGGTGGCAGCCTCCCTCCAGCCCAGGCCCCTGGCTAACGGGCCTTTCCTCTCAGGAGTACAGCATCGTGATCGAGCAGCTCTCTAACGGCAAGTGGGTCCCCTTTGATGGGGATGACATTCAGCTGGAGTTTGTCCGCATCGACCCTTTCGTGAGGACCTTCCTGAAGAAGAAGGGTAAAGCTCTCCCCCGGGGGAGCTGCGGGAAGACGGCCCTGCCTCTGGCTCTCGGAGGCTAGCCGAGCAGCACTGGGAACCCTCCTGGCTATGTGTTATCTTCCCAGGTGGCAAGTACAGTGTCCAGTTCAAGCTGCCGGACGTGTATGGCGTGTTCCAGTTTAAAGTGGATTACAACCGGCTGGGCTACACGCACCTGTACTCTTCCACTCAGGTAAGCTCAGCCACAGCCCACTGAGCCAGTGTTCCCCCCGCGCTGCGGCCGGGCCGTCACTCTGTCCCGTTGCAGGTGTCCGTGAGGCCGCTGCAGCACACGCAGTACGAGCGCTTCATCCCCTCGGCCTATCCCTACTACGCCAGCGCCTTCTCCATGATGGCAGGACTCTTCATCTTCAGCATCGTCTTCTTGCACATGAAGGAGAAGGAGAAGTCTGACTGAGGCCTTGGGACTCCTTACGGCATGGAGACCGGAGGGTTTTTAATAGGATTGGTTTTCCCTTTTTTTATTTTGTTTTTAAAGCCTTGGGACAGTGGCATCGCCTTACCTCGATGGGAGATGCAGCACCGAGTACAAAAGGAGTGGGGGTCCAGGGGTGATTTGTGTGTAAGTTTTCCCATCTCGTGCTGAGTGGTATTTTTCAAATGTGCAGCTACTCTCATTTCTAAAATAAATAGAAACGTTACCCTCAAACTTCATCTGGCTCCCCCTGTGCTTTGCTAAAGAGGGTAATAACTGGACACAAAACATTAAGTGGCCTCTCTCAATTTTGCTGAAGACTAGAATGTACTTTATGAAATGATAGTGTTTCCAAACTTCTCAAGGGATAAAATAAGATTAATACACAGAGGACAGTGGGGAATTGCTGAAGCGGGAAATCTAAGGTAACAGCACTTGCCTTTATGACAGACACAGAATTGTTTGGTTTTCAAAAGAACCTTAAATATACATTCACTTGCTTTAGGCCCGTGGTCGCCAACCTTTTAGACCTCACGGACCAGCAATGGTCTGCAGAACACCAGTTGGCGACCGCTGCTTTAGACAATAGCCATATTCCTAAAGAGCTTGTGAAAAATTAATATGCGAAATCCCTCCCATTGTTGATCTCTGCCCACAAATTTTTTTTCTTTATGGTATAAGAATCAGTCTTAAAGCCAAATAGTCCAAGGCACATATATATTCTGCAGTTGTAAATAGGCATTTAATTCTTCACAATTCCTGTAAGAAATGCTAGTCAGGAAGAAACCGGCAAGTGTGAACCACCATGCTGTTCATTCCCATCCCACTGGTCATTTTAGCTCTGCTAGACTCAATGCAATAGCTGGGTGCATAGGCTGTTTTCCAGGACTGCATGTTTTTCATTCTGATATCTGAATACACTGACCTGTGCACACGCCTGCCTTAGCTCAGGGAGGATGCTGCTGACCGCTGCCTTGGCCTGGATCCTTTACAAAGTGGCGTGCAGGCCACCCCTCCCCAGCCCAGCCTCATTTACCAGCCCAGCCAGCTCCTCTTCAGAGGTCTGTGAAGACAGAACAGGAGCGCAAGGTAGGGCTTGTGGGCAGCATTTAACACCTGAGTGTATCTTCTCACCTTTATAGCTAAGATCTCACCACAATTTTACCATCCATACACATAGGGGCCAAGTGATTAGTGTTTTAGTGTTGTTGTTTTTTAGAGTTAGGCCCTTTGACTTCATCCAGATGAGGGGGTTGGCAAACTATGGCCTATGGGCCAGTCCAGCCTGCTGCAACCACTTAAAAACGTAAAAAACAAAACTGTTTAAGTGACACATGACATTCAGTGTCTATAAATAAAACTTTACTATTGGCATGCGGCCACACTTGTTCGTTTCCACATTTAAGACTGCTTTTGTGCTAAAACAGCAGAGTTGAGTAGCTGCAGCAGCTTGGGTGTTTACTCTGGGGCCTTCTATAGGAAAAGGTAAGTTTATGTAGATGCACCAATCGCACAGCCAGAGTTAACAGCTACAGGCCGTGAACTTCACTCACCTTGTTCCTCCCCTTTGCCAAACCAGATACCTTCTTTTCCACTGACCAGCCCTCTCTGCCATCTTTTCTCCTGACTTTCCCCTCACACCTCAGACCCATAACCCTCCTCCCCCTTCAGCATTCACAGACCATCACGACATAGATGCTGCCAAGCTCTTTTAGTGATTCAGCGGCTACAACAGCTTCCTGGGGCTGCCCTCCACGAGCAGAGGAGGAGGGCTGCCTGGCACAGCGTCTCGTGTTCCAGGTTGGCCAGAAACAACATCTTCATTTTTGTTTCCACACAGCTCTTCTCCGCAAGCCGGTCGGCCAACAGAGTGGCTGCTGATTGTTGGAGCAGCCAGCCGATCATCTTGTCTAGTTTCAGGCTCTTCAGGGCTAGAGTGTGCTCGCCCCAGAGGCTTAAGTGAAGCACGTTAGCAGCTACTCGGGCAGATGGTCTCTGCAATGGGAAGGGAAGCTGAGGCTTAGAACATCCGTGACAAGGTGTTCAGCCCACAACCCTCTTCGGAAAGGGATCCTCATTTCAGGTTCTTCCCTCCCCTGGTCTCAACCAAATTCTTCTCCGCCTTCTCTCTCCTACTTTCACCTCCTGACATATTGGCTGCTTTCCACCCGTGCTCCAGGCTCTCCCCGTTTACAAATGTGCCTGGGACAGTGCTCCCAGTGGGCCTCCTCATGATGGAGGGACACACACCGCCTCCTGCTTGGAACACTGTCTGGAAGGAGTTGTATCTCAGTAACTAGCAGCAGGCAGCATTACTGTGACCATGACAGCACACTGTGCAAGACGGGAGGGAAGTGGAAGAACAGAATTTGAGCCCTGGTCTGCCTCAGCTCTTTTCACTAAGCATGCCACCTGAACGAGACCTGCCGCTCCATCTGTGTGGCCTCGCGTGTGTTGGCCTTTAGACTCCTTATAGTAACTTCAAAATATCCAGATCTGCTGTCTTCACATCTACTGCCTCATTAGATCTCAGACGTTCCCATAAACTACACCTCCAACAGACATTTCTTAAAAATGCATCTTTCTCCTGAGTAACGTAAGCAACTAAAGCCAAGAACGGTTGACTTGCTGGGATTCTAATTTTGTGGCTTGTTCCCCTATTCCAATTCATACTAAACTCTATTTTGCTCTCCTATACTTGGTTTTTAAAACTTTGTAAGGCCGAAGAGTTGTTGGTCACTCTACATCGGGGGTGGGGAACCTTTTATAACATTCTACACAAAATTAACTTAAAAATTAGCCTGCTGTATTTATTTGGGCAAACATGTAATTAACTCACCCCTAACGCCTTGGCAGGGACAATCCAAATGATTTTGGGAGCTGTATGCCTGTGGGGCAGATGTTCCCAACTCCTGGTCTAGTGCTTGCCCAACACTATTTACTCTGAGGTTTCTACCTGCACAATCCCTGCAAAACCTGGTGATGGCCTCACCTTGCTGGCCTTCCGCTGCAGCAGTGATCTCACCAGCTGTCTTGCATCTAGAGGCACGGACTCGGGCAGTGCAGGCAGCTGAGTCTCTTGGTAGCTTCGGCTTTCAAGGTAGACTCCATTCTCGCCGTAAAAAGGATTGGGGAGCCCGAAGATTTCATAGGCGAGTGCTCCCACTGCCCAGGCATCAGCCTTGCTGTAGTCAATCACCGCCCTGGGGCCAGGGCAGGCCGTGGCCACCTGCTCGGAAAGCAATGGGGGAGCAATCACGGTGCTGGCATTTCTACTCGTGCTCCTGCATGCCACCTGATTCATGGGCTAACTGAACTCTGTCCTAACGAACCTAGAATTTTGGTGAGCTGTAGCTCAGACCCAGAAGAATCTGTCTAGGTTGTCAACTTTGTGCTGACAAAACATGCATCTCCCAGGAACATTAGGGAGATCCAGACTACAGCAAAGTGGCAGGAAAGGGACTGGTGCCAAACCATGGGTCATGAAAGTGGAGGAGCTGAGAAAATGATGAGGCATGAAGTCTTGTTCTATCAGTGGAAACACCAGAGTCGCTGATGGTGCATGACATCTCAGCGGGACTCACCTCAGGAGCCATCAGGCAGCCGTTTCCGCCCCGATCCACATTCCAGCTGGTGAAGGGCAACTGCAGGCCGATGCGTTCATCAGCCAGGCAGCAACCAAAATCCGAGATTACCAGCCAGGGGCAGCCGTCTGGGGAAGGGACAGAGGAGGTAAGCGACTGCTTCTCCAGCTTTCCTCCGAGAGGCCCTCCTAGGAACCCACTAAAGCCACCATCAAGACATGGGGGAGAGGGGCTGACAGGGGTTGGTACAGGACAGCAGAGAGCTCTCAGGGAGCCAAATGGGAAGGCCAGCTACATGAATACAGAAATGCCTCTAGAAAATGAAGGCTCCCTGACAAAGCCCTCAAACAAAGAACTGGATAAAAGTTTGGATCAATCTAGATTGGCCAGTGTTCTCAGTGGTTAGAGCGTGGCCCATGCACACAAAGGGTGCCGGGTTGGATTTCCAGTCAAAGGCAACCAATTGATATGTGTTTCTCACATCAATGTTACTCTTTCTCTCTCTCCTCTCTAAAAATCAGTGGAAAAAATATCAAGTGAGGATTAACAACAAAAAAGTTTGGATCGCCAAAACTGGTTTGGCTTAGTGGATAGAGTGTCAGTCTGTGGACTGAAAGGTCCCAAGTTTGATTCTGGTCAAGGGCATGTACATTGGTTGCGAGCACATCCCCGGTAGGGGGTGTGCAGGAGGCAGATGGTCAATGTTTCTCTTTCATCATTGTTTCTAGCTTTCTATTCCTCCCTCTTCCTCTCTGTAAAAAAATCAATAAAATATATTTAAAAAAAGAAAAAGTTTGGATTAATCTAAATAATGAAGTCATTGGACCTATCCCAAGGCTGAAGGACTGCTCATACTTGTACTCAACAGCGGGTGCTTGGCTCAAATGACCTCTAAGGGCCCTTATTTGAACCTGAAAACCCAAATCCAAACCTAAGAATCAGGTGCATTAGGAATTTGTTATTTGTAAGTTATTTGTAAAAGACTTCCTTTAAGAAGCCAGTTCCTGCCCTAGCCAGTTTGGCTCAGTGGATTGAGCATTGGCCTGAGGACTGAAAAGTCCCAGATTCAATTCAGGCCAAGGGAACATGCCTGGATTTTGGGCTCAATTCCTAGTAGGGGGCGTGCAGGAGGCAGCTGGTCAATGATTCTCTCCCATTGATGTTTCTCTCTCTAACTCTTCCTTCCTCTCTGAAATCAATAAAGAAATATATATTTAAAAAAAAGCTAATTCCTCTGATAATTGCATATTTACTTATTTTAAATCTAGATCAAAAGTGATCAGATCTATGAACTACTTTACAGTATCCCCAAATAATTAACCATCCACCTTCTACTTGAATGCTTCCAGTAATGGGGAATTCATTATTTCTAGAGGCATCTGGGCTTATATTTGGATGGCTTTCAGTTTGGAAATTCTTTCTTATATTGAGCTAAAGTCTACCTCTTTTACTTTAATGGAGAAAACTTCCACCACTAGAGTTGCTCTGTAAATGGGCAAC
This sequence comes from Pipistrellus nathusii, assembly GCA_963693515.1. NCBI lineage: Eukaryota > Metazoa > Chordata > Mammalia > Chiroptera > Vespertilionidae > Pipistrellus > Pipistrellus nathusii. Next base: position 11,127,170 of record OY882859.1, on the reverse strand, counting down.
AGAAAGGAACTTGGGAATGTTAATCACTCCACAAGTCCCACAGAGAATGAAAGCTCCCACTTTGAAAAACAGATTGTGCCAGATTGCGCATGTCTTTGTACAGAGCTAAATATAGATACAGCCTACAATAGGACATAAAAACCAAAAAGGACCCATGTCCCCAGACCCCCGGAAAACTGCAATGTAGGCAGGCACCTACTTGCATCCAGCTCCACAAGGATGTTGTCAGATTTCAGGTCTCTGTGTGCGACGCCCTGTTGAACCAGATGATCCACTCCTTCCAAGAGCTGCAAGATCATCACAGTGGCGAGGCGGGGGCTTGGGGTCTTCACTTGAAGGTACTGGCGCAGAGTACAGGGGTAGCTGGTGGAGAAGGCGACGGAACTTCTATCATGCACTGACACTTGTGAGCATCTTATTTATTACTAAGATGATGGACTTGCCTCTTTTTCCTGGGGATTTTTTTCTTTTTGCCCCAAGTATCCTTTGTTCCCACCCACTATCCTGAAATTAGCAAGAGCCAGGCCTCACGTGTTGAAAGTTAATAGTATAGATCTCATTTTCTTAAAATGTCCATGACTGCAGTGTTCAGGGGTACAGAGGGGGAGAAGAACTGTGTATGTTAAAAAAACAAACAGCCTAGCTGGTTTGGTTCAGTGGATAGAGCATCAGACTGTTGACTGAAGGGTCCCAGGTTCAATTCTGGTTAAGAGCACATGCCTGGGTTGCAGGCTCGATCCCCAGCAGGGAGTGTGCAGGAGGCGGCTAATCAAGGCAGCTAATCAAGGCTTATTGATGTTTTTCTTTCCCTCTCCCTTCACACACACACACACACACACACACACACACACACACACACACACGAGAAGGCAGCCACAGAGAAGGGACAAAGTCAAATGCATTAAAAGCACTAGGTGTACCCAGTCATGTGGCTCAGTGACCTATAAAGAACCAGAATGATTCTGTTCTTGGACAAAGCACATGCTCAGGTTGCAGGCTCAATCCCCAGTGGGGGGCATGTGGGAGGCAGCTGACCAATGAATTTTATCTCATCGTTTATGTTTCTCTGCCCCTCCCTCTCTAAAATCAATAAAAACATACACTTATACTAATAGAGGAATATGCTAACTGTCCATGATGCTGTTACAGTAACAGTAACAACCAAACAGCAGGCTGCGTGGGGTGACCAGGCTGGCGGGGTGGTTAGTGAGGGACGACCAAACAACTGAACAGCAGGCTGCGTGGGGCAACCAGGCCCGCAGGGGGGTGAGGAGTGGGGAGGCAGTTAGGGATGACCAGGTCGGCAGAGGGGGGCAGTTGGGGATGATCAGGCTGGCAGGGGGGCAGTTAGGGGCGATCAAGCCGGCAGGCAGGTGAGCAGTTAAGAGTCAGCAGTCCCGGATTTTGAGAGGGGAGTCCGACTGCCAGTTTAGGCCTGATCCTAAACTGGCAGTCAGACATGCCCTGAGGGGTCCGGGATTGGAGAGGGTGCAGACTGGGCTGAGGGACCCTGCCTCCCCCCCTCCCCCCCCGCTCCCATGCACAAATTTCATACACTGGGCCTCTAGTCTATAATAATCTATAACAACAACAGCGTAATATCCTAATTAGACCAGACGTCCTTCTGGATGAAGCTGGGGCTGAAAGGGAAGCTCGGGTCCTGGGTGCCCGCCAGCACCCGGAAGGAAGTCTGGGTCCTGGGTACCAAAGGGAAGCTGGTGCCGGCAGCTGGGGGAAGGAAGGCCTACCTACCCTTGCATGAATTTCATGCATCAGGTCTCCAGTATTTTAAATAAAAGCACAAGGTGAAAAGTCTCTTCTAAATGAAGAGATTCTGTTTATGGAAACTTGCCCTTGGCATGGCCTTATCTCCCAAAGGATGAGGATCTGTGTCCCTGTGACCCTGGACTCCAGGCGCACAGAGGCAGGGAACAGCTCTCACTCACTCCAGGTCCTGCCATACTCCTGCACTTACTTCTTCATGACGAGGAAAAGCGTCCGCCCGTGGCCCACGCCTTCAGGGTAAAGACGTGGGGGCAGCACATCTGGATAGTCGACCAGGGCCCCTGGCAGCAGCGGGACAGATGATGTGAAGGCGCGGAAGACCCGGATGATGTTAGGGTGAGGAGCCAGCTGCTTCAGACCTCCCTTAGATTTTCTGTTTCAATCAAAAAGGACAAATGTATGAGCCCAGTAACAGGTAACAAGAGTTGGAAAGATAACGTAAGGCCACAGTAAATACTGCCATTCATTTATCCACCATTTACATTGAACATTTACTACAGATCTGCTATGTTACAGATGCAAAATCTGGTGTTAGAGAAAAAACCATTAAGGTGACGCATCACATTTGATGAGCCCAGATAAATGCCAGTCCTTCTTTCCGTCGTCCATCATCCTATGTGGCAGATACAGTTGTTAAGAGCACCTGGAATCGACTAGGCGTCTAAGTTTGGATTCCAGGTCTGCCGCTGTACATCCTTGGCCAAGTAAACTTCTCTGGGCTCAGTCTCAAGTACAGGGAAAAAGGCAGTAACATATCTCAGAAGGTTGGTAATACTTGTAAAGAAAGGACTAGCATCTCTGTGATTCCAAGATCTCGCAATAACACTTGGTGTGGAGTATGAGCTCAATAAACCTTTGTTGAATGAATGAATGGATTCAGACAGTTGGGGATAGAGTTGTCACCTACCTGCCCTCCCTGCCCTTTGTCTCCAGAAGCCCCACACTCACAGTCTCAACCAAAGACGACTGGACTAAGGCTAACAAGCCTGGACACATCTGAGATCAAAATGGCTGACAGGAAAAGGGAAGGGGCTAGGTAGAATCTCTGAGGGTACAAATGCAATGGAGCTGGTGAAAGGATGACATGAGATGTACTTGGGCCACTGTGCAAGCCAAAGGCAGACAGGAACAGAAGAGCCATGGAGTAAGAAATAAGGACACCGGTGTCAGAGGACAATGGAATAGAAGCCCAGAGACATCAAGACAATTCTTAGGGAGCGTGACGCCTGCCTGTCCTCAGAGCTGCCTCAGTTCCCGAGCTCTGTAGGTCCAGCTATTGTGCGGCTTCTACTGCTCTTTCTATTCACTGGGCCCCTGCTCTGTGCAATCAAGAGTCAAGGAGAAACCAAGATGGCGGCCTAGGTAAGCACCTAAGCTGCCGCCTTGCACAACAATTTCAAAACAACAACTAAAAGACAGAATGGACATCATCCAAAACCACAGGAAAGCTGAGTGGAAAAATTTTCAACTAGAAAGAAGGAGAGAGACTCACGGATCAGGGGAGCCGCAAAGCACTGAAGTAGGGAGACGCTCGTGTGCAGAAAGGAAGGGCGGCTGAGTGCCTGGCTGGCAGGAGGGGAAAGGAAGACCCTGACTGCACTGAACCCCAATCCCGGCCGAAACCCCATGGACCCAGACTCATACGGGTGGAGTCTGGACTGTAGAGAAAGGCACCCCGAGAGTCAGAGGCTGGGAGACTTGAGGGAGCCGGGAGCCATAAAAGGCAGAGTCTAGTGCTCAAGAGGCGCTCACAAGTGAGTGCATGCACAGAGGTCTGACGGTGGAGGTTGCTGCAGCCTCTCCATAGCAGAACGAGTCAAAGCTCCATACCACAGAGACCCAACCCAGGTCCAGGCAAGCCTCTGGGGCACCCACACTCTTACAAGGGGAATCTGGACTGTTGGGCAGAAACTCAGGGGAGCCGCGAAAGGCAGAGGTCTGAGGCGCGCACACAAGGGCAGGGCTGACAGGAAGCCAAGACAGTCAGCTCAGCCCTGAGACTCTGCCCCATCCAAGCTGAGCACAGAGGCTGTTGCAATTTTGCAAGTTTGATCCTATAAGACTGTTTCCAATATAGAAGGTATCCCGACAGACACAGCTGATATATCCAATTGGCCTGAAGGTCAATTCCTCCCAGTGATAGCAACAACAATTTAACTACAAGGCTGTACACACAGTCCACAAAGGGGAGCACCAACAGTGTCCACCTCAGGTAACTGGGGAGGCTGACCCACTGGGCCATATAGGACATCAAGCACTTAAGCCACCCTACCAACTCAGGGAAGCAGCGAAAATGCCAAGACAAGGAAACAGATCTTAAATGAAAGAAATGGAGAACAAAAGACTGGATATAGAGTTCAAAACCACAGTGATGCCGGGACCCGTTTGGCTCAGTGGTAGAGCGTCGGCCTGCGGACTGAAAGGTCCCGGGTTTGATTCCGGTCAAGGGCATGTACCGTGGTTGCGGGCACATCCCCAGTAGGGGGTGTGCAAGAGGCAGCTGATCGATGATTCTCTCTCATCGATGTTTCTAACTCTTTATCCCTCTCTCCTCCTCTCTGTGAAAAATCAATAAAATATATTTAAAAAAAACAACCCACAGTGATAAGGTTTTTAAAGAATTTCCTAGGAAAGGCCGATAAATTTAACGAAACCCTTGAGGATATAAAAAAGGACCAACTAGAAATTAAACATACACTGACTGAAATAAAAAATATTATACAGAGACCCAACAGCAGACTAGAGGAATGCAAGAATCAAGTCAAAGATTTGGAATACAAAGAGGCAAAGGATATTCTTCTGGAGAAGCAAAAAGAGAAGAGAATCCAGAAAGTTGAAGGTAGTGTAAGGAGCCTCTGGGACAACTTCAAGCATACCAACATCAGAATTATGGGGGTGCCAGAAGAAGAGTGTAAGATACTGAAAACCTATTTGATGACCAGTCATCCCTCAAAAGGCACCACGAACTGCCCCTTTGGGAGGCCATTCTGAATGGCCCACCCTTGTCACACACACACACCACCTCTGGGTTCCCTCAGCACCTGAGCGTACACCATTCTAGAACTTTCCACGCCTGCCTTCTCCTGAGACTTCTGGCTCCTGGGCCTCATGGAGAACTCTTGGGGAACAGGCCACTTTTTTTTTTTTTTCTGTCAGCACCATTAGATGCCCTGTAGCTGTTAGAGGAAAGAATGCCACCTCTGCTTAGGGCAGAGTTCAGTTGGTACAGACAGGTGGCGCTCCACTGGGCATTACTTAGGAAGAATCAGAAATCAGATCAATTCCCTACTTTCTGAAATGGGCGTTTGGGAATGGCCCTCTCCCCTCACTCCAGTGTGCATTGGCAGGTAATCTACAATCTTTCCCAAGTTAATGACCCACCAACCGAAAATCCAACATTAGCTGCACCATTCAGGAAGCATTTGCTATCATCCTCATGTCATGTCAGACACTGTGCTGAGTGCCGAGGACAGATGGTTTTGTTCTCTAAGAACTCACAGCCAGTCTGGCGGGTGCTTACCTGTAAGTGAAGTCTCCATATTCCCCGGTCAAGGCCACTCGACTAGCTGGGACTAGCTCCTGGCTCATTGTTCTAAAGATGGCTTCGCTGGAGGAGCCGGCCTGAAACAAATCCACAATGAATCCAGGGTTATGGAGACCCAAGCAGAATGGTAAGTCCAACCCCTCCTTGTAATCCAGACCAGAACACTTATTCTTAGAATAAATTTTGACCTTCAAGATAAGCCCAGCCTGCCAAAACCGGTTTGGCTCAGTGGATGGAGTGTCGGCCTGTAGATTGAAGGGTCCCGGGTTCGATTCCAGTCAAGGGCATGTGCCTTGGTTGTGGGTACATCCCCAGTGGGGGGTGTGCAGGAGGCAGCTGATCGATGTTGCTCTCTCATCAGTGTTTCTGGCTCTCTCTCTCTCCCTTCCTCTGTAAAAAAAAAATCAATAAAATATATTTTAAAAAAAAGAAAAAAGAAAAAAAGAAAAAAAAAAAGAAAGCCCAGCCGGTGTGGCTCAGTGGCTGAGCATTGACCTATGAACCAGGAGGTCACGGTTTGATTTCTGGTAAGGGTTGAGGATTCGATCCCCAGTGAAGACCTGCGGAAGGCAGCTAATCAATGATTCTCTCTGATCATAGATGTCTTTATCTCCCTCTCCCTCTCCCTTCTTTTTTAAAAAATATATTTTATTGATTTTTTACAGAGAGGAAGAGTACCTTGGTTGCGGGCACATCCCCAGTAGGAGGTGTGCAGGAGGCAGCTGATGGATGATTCTCTCACACTTATGTTTCTAACTCTCTATCCCTCTCCCTTCCTCTTTGTAAAAGACCAATAAAATATACTTAAAAATATATATATCTTGTAAGAATCAAGTCTTTTAGGTTTTCTGAATGCAAAAGTTCTCAAGCCCTAACCAGTGAAGTTTTGACGCAAAAGGTTCAGATGCTTGTTAGCTATTAACCCAGCTTGAAAGGGCAGCAGTAATAACCTTCCTTCCCCAAATCAAAACAAGAAACTGCACTTCAGGGTCCAGCATGAGCTTATGGCTGTTTTCCACCTTAGACTTGGATGTGTGCTCTGGGCAGGAGAAAGAACATCAGGTCTTGATGAATTTTCTAAGCCCACCTATGTAATGTCAAGGTAAAGAAATTAGTCTCAATAGACCAAAATCTGTTTTTGTGGGGGGAATACCGGTTAATAATGCAGATTTTTTTTTCAATAGAAGGAGTTACACATATGTTGATATATATGCGATTTGATATGTATGCTCTTTTGCTATATCGACAGCAGCTTCAAAACTTCATGTCAAATTTGCTGAAGGTGTTAACATCATAGATATTTTTATGCTTAATAATGTCGAATTTCGTGCCAAAAAGAGCACTTGTGGGAAGTTTTAATTCATTACTTTATTTTGAAGAAAAGTGCTGCTAAAAAGTTATCATATACGCCAGGAAGTTTATGGTGAACATGCTCCATCTCAGGATACTTGAGAACACTGGTTTATATGCTTTAAAAATGATGATTTTGATGTGAAAGACAAAGAACATCTCGGTCAACCAAAAAAGTTTGAAGACCAACAATTACAAGAATTATTGGATGAAGATGTGTGTCAAGCTCAAAAACAACTTGCAGAAAGATTAAACATCGCTCAGCAAACAATTTGATTGTTTACAAGCAATGGGAAAGATGTTAAAGGAAGGAAAATGGGTGTCACATCAACTGAACTAAAGACAAATGAAAAACTGAAAAGTCATTAGTAAAATGTTGCTTCCATGGCATGAAAGTCTTTTTACATAGAACTGTGACTGGTGATGAAAAGTGGATTTATTTTGAGAATTCCAAACACACAAAATCATGGGTTGATCCAGGTCAACCATCAACATCGACTGCAAGGCCAAATCGCTTCGGAAAGAAGACAATGCTCTGCGTTCGGTGGGATCAGGAAGGTGTGGTGTGTTATGAGCTTCTAAAACCAGGTGAAACTGTCAATACTGATTGATACCGACAACAAATAATCAAACTGAACCACACTTGGATAGTAAAATGACCAGAATGGGCCAGAAGATGCGGCAAAGTAATTTTGCTTCATGATTATGCACCATTGCACACTTCAAAATCAGTTAAAGACACGTTAAAAGATCTTGCCTGGGAAGTATTAACCCACCCGCTGTCTTCACCAGGCCTTGATCCTTCAGATGACCACTTGTTCCTATCGATGGCACTTCCTGAGCAGCACTTCAAAACGTACGAAGAAGTGGAAAATTGGGTCTCTGAATGGTTTGCCTCAAAACAAGAAAAGTTCTATTGAAACGGTATCCACAAGTTACCTGAAAGATGGGGGAAATGTGTAACTAGCGATGGACATTACTTTGAATAAAGCACTTTTGATGTTTCTCTTGAAATTATCCTGTGTTTTTTTTTATTCCAAATCTGCATTATTAACCGGTACACCTGGTATACTCAATAGCCCAACACCTGGAGTCCTCCCAGGATTGACAGCAGGAAGGTGACAAGCAAGCCTCTGATCTGGAGGAAAGGTGGAGGGTGAGGCTAGAGACAAGGAGTGTGCTCCTCCTTTCCAGTGAGGCAGGTCACTGGGAGGAGAAAAGATGGTGGTAACTGCGGTCCTGAAATGAACTAACTGATCAGCCAGGACTGCCAGCTGAGAAACCACTGGTTAGGCACTTGTTACTCAAACCTTGTTTCACAACCAGCAGCATGGGTGTCACCTGGAAGCTTATTGACAGAATCTCAAGCCCACCCCAGACAGATCAGAATCTGTCAATCCCCAGGTGATGTGTGGACATACTGCGTTTTTGAGACACAGGACTTCACACTCCTGAGCTACATAAGCAGCTGGACTGTGGAGAATCTGTCTTTTCCTGGGAAAGACTTCATCAGGTCCCCAGATTGGCACTCTGAAGATGGAGGCCCGCTCTTACCCTGATGTTCCACATCATCTTGATGGCGAAGGGGAAAGCTGGGGGCTGTGGAGTGCGCCCCTCTCCTGGGGGGATGATGTCTGGGGCGCTCCCTGGAAGAAGCCGGATGCTCTTTGCCACCTCCAGGTTCCGGGGCAACACAGGCATGGTGGCCTCATACACAGCAGCACTGCAGCCCTTGCCAATGGACTGCCCTATCAGGTACTCCTCCAGCTGGAAGCCCTGCCAGCGTCTAGTGTCCAGCGGGTCAGGGAGCAGCTTGCTTTTCTGGGTGAAAATGGTCTGTGAGGAAAAAACACACTGTGAGAGAGGGAGACTGGGAAGGCTAAGTAATGGGAAATGGGGGAGGGGAAGGATAGCGGGGCAAGGTCTTCAGGTACAAGATTGGGAGCTGGTAAAAACACAACCAAAGTAAGTTTCACTGCTCAGCCTGGGCTCAGGCCATCCTGCCTTCCTCATTACTCAGAATAATTTTTCTCACACTCAGTCGCTTCACCGCCTGCATCAGAGACAACTCAACACTGAACATCGGTAGTTAAGAGGTCAGGACTACCAATTTCTACAGTTGACACACAGACTCCTTTGCTGCCCATCAACCCCAGCACAATGCTGGAGGTTTCTGGTCATGGAGACAGCTCCCTCTGCAAAGGGCTTGGCAGGCAGTTAGCGGATGGCAGCCAGGAGCTGTAGATGGGCAGGAGTATGTGGCCAACAGCACCCTCTACCTGTGAAGGGGTCACTTTTGCAGACAAGGGGGTAAAATCAGGAGGGTCCCTGGAGCTGAATCATTAAACCCTAACTCTACCTCTGAGGAATCTGGTGGATTCACTCTATTTCCAGAAAGAAACAAGAATATAATAATTCCTATGGAAATAGATGGAAATGCAGGTGCTGATGAGGATGCAATCCCCCCAAATCAGAGTCCTTCAGGCAGCTGACATCATTTGAAGTCACCCACGCTTCACCTCAAATCCTATCTGATGTGCTGATCCCTTCTGTTCCGTGGTTAGTTACCCACCTCTAGACTTTCCTCCTCTCACACCATCCCTTCACCTGCTTCTGAGCCAGATCAAACTACACTGCTTTCAATGTCACTCTCTTTTGTTCAAAAACCTAGCCAGTAGGTTACTCAGGACTCTGTCCTGGCATTTCATATGTTTGAAAACTCTATCTCCTCTTGGTGAAATATACTCCATATACCTCCATCTATTATAAATGGAGCAGCCACTCTTCCACTATGACACCATATGGAATTTTAGTATTAGAGATGCCAGGTCTGGTGATTTTCCCCCAAAAAGAAATCAAACACCTGAATTTTAAAAACTGTTAACTAATTAAAACATTTTAAGTGAAGTGTGAGAAAAGGACGTGTAGATGGTAAGCTTAGGACGGAGCTCCTCAGTTACAAAAAGCCTCCGTCATTTTATTAAGCAGGATTATCAAGCTTCCCACCCTTGGCTCCTGCCAGTTGAGCAATAGCAAAACACAAGGACAGTAGCAGGGGACTAGGTCAGGTGTCACCTGTCACCCCAAACTAGCCAGAGCTCAGACATGAGACACTCCAGTGCTGAGTAATGAGGACTGGGCCGGGAACCAGGCGACAGGGGAGAGACACTGCTTCGTCCTTAACCAGCTGTGTCCTTGGGCAAGTCACTCTGCAGAGGCAGCACTAACTCAGTCTGCGCTCCAAGCCCTGGAAGAGGGAATTCTGCCAGATGACCTTCACACTTGAACTGCAATGATGGCTCTTTCCTGGGTCTGCCTACCTGCCCTTAAGGTTTCAGATTTGCCATCCTCCAGAACTGCAGAGTCAATTCCTTAAAATAAATCTTTTTCTATAAACATACCTATTGGTTCTATTTCTCTGGAGAACCCTGATCTATGCGGATTTTAGTAAGGTAGAAAGAGAGGTCCCTGAATTGTTTTTAGGCAAATTTTAAAAGCCTAAGAGCCCGCTGGCTGGTGTGGTTCAGTATTGGAGCCACAATCTATGAACCAGGAGGCCACGGTTCAATTCCCGGTCAGGGCACATGCTCAGGTTGCAGGCTCCATCCCCAGTGTGGGTTTGCAGGAGGCAGCCGATCAGTGATTCTCTCTCATCATTGATGTTTCTCTCTTTCCCCCTTCCTCTCTCAAATCAATAAAAATATACTCCAGCCGAAACCGGTTTGGCTCAGTGAAGAGTCCCAGGTTCGATTCCGGTCAGGGGCGTGTGCCTTGATTGCGGGCACATCCCCAGGGGGGCATGTGCAGGAGGCGGCTGGTCGAGTTTCTCTGTCATCGATGTTTCTAGCTCTCTATCCCCTTCCTCTCTGTAAACAATCAATAAAATATATTATAAAAAGAAAAAATATATATATATACTCCAAAAATAAAAAAGCCTAAAAACCCCTACATATCCACTCACTCTAGATAACTCCCCCCAAGTTAACTAAAACAGTTTGGTGTGATGTCTTCCTTTCTGCTCCTAATTTAACTCTGGCTTCAGCTGCGTCACCAATTGTCTGGCTAACCTGCGGAGGCAGCCTGTCTCGGTGCTCAGGGGCACGGCTCTTTACTACGGTAGCTGTTTTGAGTTCAAGCATGGCATTTTGCCTCTCTGAGAATGCTTCCTTACCCATAAGTTAGGGACCACAACTACCTCAGGGATAGAATGTTACGACGTGTCATTACATTTTTAAAAATTGACACAAAGTTGCCGAAACCGGTTTGGCTCAGTGATAGAGCGTCGGTCTGCGGACTGAAGGGTCCCGGGTTCGATTCCGGTCAAGGGCATGTACACTGGTTGCGGGCACACCCCCGGTAGGGGGTGTGCAAGAAGCAGCTGGTCGATGTTTCTCTCATCGACATTTCTAGCTCTCTAGCTCTCTCCCTTCCTCTCTGTAAAAAAATCAAGAAAATATATTTTTTAAAAAATTGACATAAAGCTACGAGCCATGGTGCAACAGTGCCTATAATTAGCAGCGTATCTTTCCGAAGCATGTTTGAGGAAGGGGAACACAGGAAAACGAAAGTGAGATGCTGTCTCTGCACCAGAAGACCAGTAACCCTGAAAATGAGCCTTATTCGGAGATTTTCAAGGAAAGTCCCAATCTGAGGAGGAAGGATCAATTGATTTAATTCAATGCCTGCAGGCCCCGCCCCCACCATCGCCCCGCCCCCACCTGAAACCCGCTCCGGGGCCACCTGCGGGCCCGCCCCGCCCCGCCCGCCCCCCGCGGCGCTCACCTGGATGTCCTGACACGCCGAGGCCGCCCGCCGGCCCTCCGCCTGCTTCTCCTCCACCAGGCCCAGCCCCAGCCCGAAGGCCAGAAAGACGGCCCGGCCGCAGGGGCCCGCGCCGCCCCGGGCCCGCACCACGAACTGCCGCTGGAGCCGCGCCGCCAGCCCCGCCACCGACTGGCGGAAGAAGCGGTAGCGGTCCGGCAGCCCGAGCCCGAGCCTGCGCGGCTCCGCGCCGGGGCCCGCGGCCTGGCCCGGGCGCTCACCGCGACCCCGGGCCGCCGCGGGCCCCGGCCACTCGGGCCGTCCCCAGCCGTAGGTCGGGCCGGGTTTGGCCGTGAAGCGAAGCAGCAGCGCTCGGCCGAGCTGCAGGCCGCGGCCCAGCGCCTGTCGCACCGCCATGGTAGCGGCGAAGCGGGCGCCGGCGCGCGAGTCACAACAACAACAACAAACTTCGGGGGCGGCGCCTCTGCGCAGGCGCGTGCGCGTGCAGGGGCGGTGCCTCGGCGCGTGCGCGTGCAGGGGGTGGCGATGGGCGGGGTCACGTGCCCGGCAGTTCCAGCGCTGAACGCGCGAGGGCGCTGTGCGCGAGCCTGGCGCTGGATAGTTTCTTGCCCTTTTGCACTTTAGACCTGGGGTGGTGGTGTTGCATGCCAGGCAAATCCTGAAAGAACATTGCTGGCCCAGGGAATCTGGAGTATCACCCATCTGGCTCTTTACTACTATTAATTTATTTAATCTTCCCACCGAGGAGATAGGAATATCATTTTTATAGATAAGGAAACTGAAGCGTGTAAAGGGCAGTGACTGTCAGCAGTCCCAGTGTCAGAGCTAAGGTTAAAGTTCATGTTGCCTTGCCTACTGAGTCCTTCCCTTCCCCAATGCTCTTAGGCACCCCTCTACTAGCCCACAGCCCTTGCTAGTTTCTTAGGATCCCCAGAAAAATATCACCCAAAGGTCACATTTTTTTCAGAGGAGTGAGCTGCGTCCCCAAGATGTGAGGGGACTTGCCTGAATGATACAGCTTGTTAGTGGCACATCCTTGTTACCCAAACCAGCTGTTAGGAATGGCTGATAAAGGGATTCATTTCCTTTTTTCTTGTGTTTTTTATTTAATGGGGATTTTCAAGCATACACAAAAATACAATAGTATAATGAACTCCATGTACCTACCCATTAACCAGCTTCAACAATTATCAAAAACTAGAGGCCCAGTGCACAAAATTCATGCATAGGAGGGTCCCCTCAGCTCAGCATGCACCTTCTCCAATCTGGGACCCCTTGGAGGATGTCCGACTGCCAGTTTGGGCCCTCTCACAATCCTGGACTGCTGGCTCCTAATCGCTCACCTGCCTGCCTGCCTAGTTGGCCCTAACTGTCCCCCTGTCTCCCCCTGCCGGCCTGGTTGCCCCTCACGCCTAGTTGCTCCATGCAGCTTGCTTGTTCAGTCATTTAGTCTCCCTCACTGACCCACCTGCCAGACTGGTTATAGGCAGCCATCTTGTGAGGGTGTGAGGGTTAATTTGCATATTATGTCTTTATTATATAGGATGGTCATTATTTATTCACCTATAAAAAAAAATTCCACACAGGTCCAAAACCCGGGCATGTGCCTTCGACAGGAATTGAACCGGGATCCTTCAGACCCCAGGCTGAAGGGCCCTAATAGATTAGTCTCCATCTAATCTACTAGGGCCCTAACCATTATTAAACATCCCCAAGTACCAGGCAGGCTTTCCTAGGCTCAGCCACAGAACTGGAGAAGGTAGGGGGGTTACTGGCGAGACCACAGGGGTCTCCCTGCTCTGCACTCCGCTCTGTGGGCGCCCTTCTGCCTTCATTGTACCTTCCTTTACTGTCCAGGTGGCGAGACTGTGCAGTTTTCGTAAAATACATGAGAAGCCTCTCTTAACCTTCCCCATAGGACACGGTGTCAGGGGGGGAGCTGACGCTAATGGAAGAATGGAAAACGACAAGGAAAAAACCCACAGCCGCCAAGGGCATTCTGACCTTCTCCCCTGGCACCGTTTCAATACCTTTGTCTCCTCCTGGCAGGAGACAGACCAATTTCCCCAGGGCAGCGACATCCTTTATCCACAGCCCGTGTCAGACGCACTATCTCTGCATTGCCAGCAGAGGTGGGAGGAGGTTTTGCTAAAACTGTTGACAGTGCAAAGCCAGATGAAAATCCGACTGGAGCCGCGTTTGGAGGGTTTGAATCAGACAACAGGGGCCGAGAGTGGGATTTCATGGGCACCGAGGGCCTCCGCTTTGCTGCCGGGACAAGGGGGATGGAAACGTGCTGGCGGTGGGTGAGGGCGATCTGTGGCTGAGAAATCCAGACAGCCTGCGGTCCCAGAGGCTGCCCCGCAGCGATTATTGGAAGGAAAAATGTGGTTCTGTGATCTGTTGCCCAAAGTCCGTCACAGGCTCTTTGCCCTGCCAGTGCCGCAGGGTGAAGACTGAGCTCCGCAGCCTGGCACAGAAGGTCCTTTCCTATCTGCCCTGGCATCTTTCTTGCAGTCCGTCTTCCCTGCCTTTGTGGTCCAGCAATGCTGAATTTCTTGCAGTCTTCCCAAGCATCACACTGACTCCCCTGCCTTTTTTTTTTTTTTTTTTAAATAAATCTGTGCTTAAAAATATATATATATATATTTTACAAAGAGGAAGGGAGAGGGATAGAGAACTAGAAATATCGATGAGAAACATCGATCAGCTATCTCCTGGGGATGTGCCCACAACCAAGGTACATGCCCTTGACCGGAATCGAACCTGGGACCCTTCAGTCTGCAGGCCGACGCTCTATCCACTGAGCCAACCGGTTTCGGCTTTTTATTTTCATTTATTTTTTAATATATTTTTATTGATTCCAGATTGGAAGGGAGAGGGAGAGAGAGATAGAAACAACAATGTTGAGAGAGAATCATTGATCAGCTGCCTCCCACATGCCCCCCACTGGGGACCGAGCCTGAAACTGGGGCATATGTCCTGACCAGGAATCGAACTGGTGACCTTCCAGTTCCTGGGTTGATGCTCAACCGCTGAGCCACACCTGGGTGGGCTCCCCCTGTATTTTTTTTTTCTACTTTTTATTTTTTTGCCTCTTTTCCCTTGCTTGTCCACAAGTAACTAATGTTGTTAAATATTTTGTGCAATCTTAATTTCTCTGGGTTATATATGGGAGATAGGTAACTTTTGACTTAGAAGGTCAGATACCACTATCCCAAATGCTGGAAACTGCTCACAATTCAAAAGAAAATATTTGAAAACTTGGTCTGTTCATTGTGTCGAGAAGTGAGCAGAGCACGTGGGAAGATGACTCATTTTGTCTTGATTTACCTCTTAAAAGAATCCTTAAAAAAAAAATATATATATATATATATATATATATATATATAGTTATAGTTATTGATTTAAAGAGGAAGGGAGAGGGAGAGAGAGATAGAAACATCAATGATGAGAGAGAATCATTGGTTGGCTGCCTCCTGCACATCTCCCACTGGAGATCCAACCCGCAACCCAGGCATGTGCCCCTGGTTGGAATCGAACCCAGGATCCTTCAGTCCTCAGGCTGACATCTATCCACTGAGCCACACCAGCCAGAGCAAGAACCCTTATCCACACTTGAGGTCACCTCCTCCCAGGAAGCCTTCTTTACCCTTTCCCAGACTGAGCGAGACCTTCCTTCTCTGGTTCCCTTTCTGAAGTGTGAGCTCTGTAAGGACAGGGACAGTGATTTTTAAACCTTTGATCCCCCAGCTCCTGGCACAGGGCCTTCTGATCCCCAGCCCTTGCCGGGAGCCATCTGGGAACACAAACCCTCAGGGGGCAGGCTCCCTGCCAAGGAGGAGGAGAGGGAAAGGGCTGGGCTAGCCTTTTGAACTCCCAGTCACCAGACTCACACCTCCTTTCCCACAGCGAGCCAGAAGGGACGGAGGAAAACCATAGGAAGGTTGAGCAGCTCTCCCTCCACCCTCAACAGAATCACCCTGCATCTGTGCTCCTGTTGTTGGCAAATGAATTTCCTTTCTAGGTCTTCTTTCTTTGTATACCCCTTTAGTGTGTGTGTGTGCTTTTTTTTTAATATTAAAAAGTCCTTCAAATAAAAGGTTTAAAAAAACACTATACACACACACACACACACATATATACTAGAAGCCCAGTGCATGAAATTCGTGCACGGGTAGGGTCCCTAGAGGCTGCAGCTGCTGTCTGAGACCTTCCTTCCCCCTGCCCCTCCCCAGCTGCCTGCTGCTGGCCTGGGCCTCCTTTCCTGTGGTTGGCTAGCTGGCTCAGCCCCCCTGTCCACGCCCCCCTCCCCAACACACAGTTTGAACTCCTGGTAGAGGGGACAAATTGCATATTAGGCTTTTATTATATAGGATGCTCACATAAAATGCAACAATCTCCTTCTCTAACTTCTAAGCTCAGAGGCAAAAATATTTTACTCTTTTAGCTATTTTTGCTATGATTTCCTTCAGATCTCCAATACCTCTTTATTTGGCAGCCTGAGCTATTTAAGTCACAAAGCTGACCACGTCATCCCTGCTGCCTGAGACCGATGGCCCGCTTTCCCTAGACCTTCTGCCACCCTTACCTACTCTTCTGTTTTATTTACCGTGCCTTGCCCGTATGCATTTTCAATGTTTCCAACTCTAGAGAGCCCGGTCCCTGGTATTCATGCCTTTCTGCAATCCCCTCCCCTTGGCTGTGGACTGGACATTAAGGACCTTAAGGAATAGAATTTGGCAAAAGTTATGGGCTGCCACCTTCATGGTTAAGTTGCAAAAAGACAATGTGGGCTTCTGTCTTGCTCACCCTTTCTCACTCTCCTGCTCGCTTCTTCATAGGAAAGCCAGCTGCTTTGTGGCAAACTGCCCTGTGGAGAGGCCCACGTAGCAAGGAAGTGAATAGCCACAGCAACAGCCCACAGGAACTAAATCCCGCCAACAATCATGAGAGTGAGCTTTGAAGTACATCCTTCCCCAGTCTAACTCTCGGACGAGACAGCAGCCACCAGATGACCCAGCTCTGCCCAGATCCCTGACCTGCAGAAACTGTGAGATAATAAATTTCTGTCATCCCAAGCCGCTAACTTTTGGCATAATTTGTTACACAGCAATAGATAACTAATGCATCATTATGCTATATATATATTTTTTTTCTGTTCAGTCATAGAGTTTTCAATTCCCCCCACCACCTTAACTTCCCCTTCCCATACCCCTCAGAAATGAGCAGACTGGGTGTTTCTTCCATGCCTGTTTCTGTGCTCATATAATCATGGTCACAATGCTATGTGTGTGGGAGACCTACTGGGCCACCCCTCATTCTTGAACAGATGCTCTGGCTTCATATCTGGCACAGGCACCCAAGTGCCCAGTGTCCGTCAGAGTTGTGCCCTCCTCCCTGCCAAACGGAGATCCTAAAGAATCTTGTCGTTTACATAAGCAATTAGCAACAGCTGGCAAGAGCAGCGGACATCTGCATGCTTCTATTTTTTCCCCTGGGCACCTGGGACTCAGCTGTAGGGTCCTAAACCCCACAGAAGGCTCTGAGCAATAGAGCATGTGCTGCTCTGACATCTTAGGTCCTCAGAGCACGGGGACTGCAAAATGAAAATACATTTTAAAAATTATATATAAATATATATAATTTTTTAAATTTATCTTCATTGTTGAGAGTATTACAGATGCCCCCCAACCCTTCCCCCCACCCCCATTAGCCTCCCTCCTCCCAGCCTCTGTCCCACCCCAGGCCTTGTGCATATGTTTTAAATAAACATCCAGCCCCTCTCCAGCCAAAGAAGTGTTGTTCTTCCCCGTGGACATTAGTCAAACAATTTCTGGCGAATTGCCTTTGGCAGTCTGTTTCCAAGAAGTATATAATGCTGGGCTCAGTCCGTCAGGCAGTCTTCACTCTTTGCCTGTTCCCAAGCCCTGTCTCCTAATGGGGGACCCCGCTGGTGACCTGGCTGGAACCTGCCCGCCTCAGGACTGCCCTGCCCCTTCGTAGGCCAGCTCCTCTCCTTCTGCGAGTGCTCCCAGAGCTCGTTCTTCCCCTTGGGTGATGTTCTAGAACCATCAGCTCTCAGTTCCCACAGGTGCAGCCAGAGCCGTGGACGGCAGGGGATTTATCTGTCTCATCATTGCTACCTCCCACGGTTTGGCACAAGCCCCAGAACAGAAGGCACTTAATAAATAATTTGCAAATCAGTGACTAGATCGGCTATAAAAGACGGCTGCCTGTTTGCAAAAATCAAATCCATGTTCAAAGGACCAAATGTGTCACCTTTTACAGCTGCCCTGTACCAGGAGCTTACTGCAGGTCCAACACTGGGCCCTTCTTAATGTGCATTACTCCGTCCAGCCCGCACAGCGGCTCCCCGGGGTGGGGACCGTCCCCTCCACTTCAGATGGTGATGGCGAGTGTCAGAGTAATGAAATCACCCGCCCAAAGCCACACGGTTTGGAGTCTGCCCAGCTCCAAATATTTAACCATTATGCAACACCATTTGCTTCTTATGAAATATTCAGAAGTTTCGGAAGTTTCAAAAATACAGATATGATATATTTCCAATAGGACATGATCTCACTCATCTAGGGGAAATGATGAACAACATAGACTGATGAACAAGAACAGACCCAGAGATAAAAAGCCATGGGTCAGACGGTTGGATCTCAGAGGGAGGGTGGGGATAAAAGGGAGAGATCAACCAAAGGACTTATGTGCACACATATGAGCCTAACCAGTGGTCAAGGACAATAGGGGGTGGGGACATGAGTGGGGAGGGGTGGGGGATTGGAATGGGGACAAATGAGGACAAATATGTAATACCTTAATCAATAAAGAAATTAAAAAAATACAGTTAGGAACAAAGAAAAAAATCACCCATTTAGATTCCCACTGAGCAGAATTTTAACTGATATTAGCATATGGTCTCTTCAATCCCAGCATTCTCTTGTTTTCTTCCCCTCTCCCCACACCCACATACTAAGACACTGAGACCACCAGAAGGGTGTGCAGAAGACCCGGCAGTGATGTCTCAGGAAAGGCCAGTCCCCCAGACACATCTGTAGCTGCTCTGGATCCGATCGGAGTGGGGGACACCCAGGGAGGGGCACCGCTTCCTGTGCTCCCAGCAGCGCGCTGGCCTGGAAAGAGGAAACCGGTGCTCTGTGCTCACCCTGGTACTCAGCAACTCATCCGGGAGAGAGCCTGGCTCTGCCCCTATTCAATCCTCACCTACCTGAGTGAGTGTGTGTGTGTGTGTGTGTGTGTGTGTGTGTGTTGCAGCCAATGCACCAATGGAACAGACCCTCCTCACCCCAGAAGATATTTCTCTCTGAAGTATTTGCCATGTAAAATAATCTTTTAAAAATATATTTCATTGATTTTTTTACAGAGGGTAAGGGAGAGAGAGTTAGACACATTGATGAGAGAGAAACATCCTTCAGCTGTCTCTTGCACACCTCCTACTGGGGATGTGCCCACAACCAAGGCACATGCCCTTGATTGTTCAGTCCACAGGCCGATGCTCTATCCACTGAGCTAAACCAGTTAGGGCAGTATTTGCCATATAAATGATACTCAGATACATGAAGGCAGCCAGACATCGGCAGTGGGAGAATGGAAAAACACTTGGAATCAGGCAGACCTGGTTCAAATTCCAGCCTGTTACATATTAGCTGTGCAACTTTGGGCAAGTGACTTAACCTCTCTGAGCGTGGATTTTTGTCCATTGGTGAAGGGAGGGCAGCATACTCTGAGCTTGGCAAGTGAGGACTAAACAGGTTCGTATGTGTTGATTATCTTAGCAAAGAGCGTGCACTATTTCTA
Organism: Pipistrellus nathusii; assembly: GCA_963693515.1. Classification (NCBI taxonomy): domain Eukaryota; kingdom Metazoa; phylum Chordata; class Mammalia; order Chiroptera; family Vespertilionidae; genus Pipistrellus; species Pipistrellus nathusii. Next base: position 11,107,879 of record OY882859.1, on the reverse strand, counting down.
GAGACCACCATGGGAGTCTGAGGACCTGGATTCCGGTTTGAACGTTGCCATAGTCCTAGAGCAAGTTACCTAACCCAGTGGTCAGCAAACTGCGGCTCGCGAGCCACAGGCGGCTCTTTGGCCTCTTGAGTTTTTAGCAAAGGCCAGCATAGGAGTACCCTAATTAAGTTAATAACAATGTACCTACCTATTTGGTTTAAATTTAAAAAATTTGGCTCTCAAAAGAAATTTCAATCATTGTACTGTTAGTATTGGGCTCTGTTGACTAATGAGTTTGCTGACCACTGACTTAACCTCACTGAAGCCCAGGCCCTCGTTTGTAAGAAGAAGGAGCCCCAAACAGACTGGAAATGGCCACCACGAAGAGTCAGACCCAGCTGGGGGAGGGAGGGTCGTCTCCCCTCTGGAGACACAGGGCCAAGGAGCCCAAGAACCTCATCCCGCCACACCGAGGGGCACACAGTGCCAAGGCCCGTTTCCTCTCCCCGCTCACAGCGGCCAGGCCTCACACAGAGACAAATCGCCTGACCCTCCCAGGAGCCGCGGGCAATGATGGAGACGAGCACATGTGCTCTCCCAGTGTTTATAATTAGAAAAGTCGCTTCGAACAGGATGGGACCTTGGGAAGGCTAATGGAGAAGCAGTCTGAACTTGGCCAGGATTTTTAAAAAATATATTTTATTGATTTTTTACAGAGAGAAGGGAGAGGGACAGAGAGCTAGAAACATTGATGACAGAGAAACATCGACCACCTGCCTCTTGCACACCCCCTACTGGGGATGTGCCCGCAACCAACGTACATGCCCCTGACCAGAATGGAACCTGGGACCTTTCAGTCCGCAGACCGACGCTCTACCACTGAGCCAAAGTGGTTTTGGCCTGGATTTTTTTTTTTTAAAATATATTTTATTGATTTTTTTTTTTACAGAGAGGAAAGGAGAGGGACAGAGGGTTAGAAACATCTGTGAGAGAGAAACATCAATCAGCTGCCTCCTGAATGCCCCCTACTGGGGATGTGCCCACAACCAAGGTACATACCCTTGACTGGAATCGAACCCGGGACCCTTCAGTCCGCAGGTTGACGCTCTATCCACTGAGCGAAACCAGTTTCGGCTTGGCCTGGATTTTAAAGAGAGCCCGCAGGAAGGAGGGGAAGGCATGGGTTTCTCTGGTCTGGGTGGCAGGTGGGCTACAGGGTGGGGCCATGACCCAGGCTGGAGTGAGACCCTCTGTTATTTCAGTAAAAGATCAAAGTGCTTGAGGATCATTTGCAAAAGTCATCTCTGCCCAGCCCTGTGGGCTGGGGCCCATTCCGAAGGTGCCTCAGTCCGTGAGAAGGTCTTTACGAGGCATCCCCTCGCCTGGCTCCTGAAGCATTGTGGGAAGCCAGGCTCTCCCAGGCGGTGGGCGTTCTCCATCCTTCACTGGATCTTCTGCAGGTCCTCCGGCCCAAAGGAGGCAGGCAGCAGCTCCTGGACTGTCCTGACAACATAGGTGCCATCCGGCTTGGTCATGTAGATAGCCCAGCTGGAGCCAAACTGGAAAAGAGTCAAAGCTGGCGTGAGGGAGGCAGTGTTGTCGAGGGGTTAGGGCAGACCCGGGTTTGAGTCTGGCTCTACCTCTTCCTGTCTAATGTTGCTCTCTGTGCCTCAGTTTCCTCATCTGTAAAATGGGAGTGACAATGACACCTGCTTCACAGAGCTTGAGGGAAGCGACAATGAGGGATGGCATGGTAAGCGGTTAGTAGAGTGCTTTGCTCTGGGTTAATGGGCAATGAGTGTAATTACAGACTCACCCAGGGCTTTATGAAAACAATATCGAAACCCTGAGCAGGCTCCTCTGGCCAGGACAAAGAGCAACCAATACCTGCTTCCCTTCCTCCAGCACCTCGTTCAGTCCTCACAACCAGGAGAAGGTGCACCCCGATACTGCACCTGAGTGATTTCATCCTTTACCCTGGAGGCAGGCGCTATTATTACCCCATCTTACTGATACCAAACTGATGCTTAGCAGGGTAATGTCAGCAAAGCAGAGTTTTATTTCATTAAAAAAAAAAAAAAAAAAAAAAATATATATATATATATATATATATATATATATATATATATATATAGTTGATTTTTTACCGAGAGGAAGGGAGAGGGATAGAGAGAGAGAAACATAGGTCAGCTGCTTCCTGCACAGTCCCTACTGGGTATGTGCCCACAACCAGGGTACGTGCCCTTGACCGGAATCGAACCCGGGACCCTTGAATCAGCAGGTCGACGCTCTAGCCACTGAGCTAAACCGATCAGGGCAGCAAAGCAGACTTTTAGCCCAAATCTGTTTCTACGTGTTTCCTTTACACAATATCAGGACTACCCTCGCTTGTGACCGTGGGCAAATGACCAAGCTCTTTGGGTCTCCGTGTCTTATTCTGTGAAATGGCTTCAGAGACAGAATGTAGCAGCAGGAAGGAGAGTGAAATCGGCTGTAGCATAAAGGAAAGAGGCCTGACGTGGGGATCAGCAGACAGGAGGCCTGCCTGGTCGGGCGTTGTGATAATTACAGGTGATGGGCCTTATGCAGTGCCTGGCACATAGTACATGCTTAGTTATTGGAAGCCGTTCCTGTTGGTTGCTAGCGGTTTGCTCCTGAGCGCACAGGTTTGCAGTTTGCTGTTTTCACGCCTCTGTCGGAATCTCCAACTTATTACCGGGCACAATCAGCCATGTGGCTTTTTAAAATTAGTGTGCTCAGCAGGCTGTGCCCGAGGGTATGAGTGATAGTGAGTTTTAGGATGAAAGCTGAGTGAGTTTAAGTGCCTGGTCCCTAGTCCCCAAGCTTCATCTCGTGTGATTAGCATTTTGTTTTTCGTGTTGCCTCTCTCCCCCCCTGTAGGCCTTCTCATTTGCTTTCTCTCACTTGCCAACCAGCCATTGGACCAACTCAGGCCTCAGGAGCCAGGGAGCTGGCGTCCTGATGTGGTTTCCCTCTGTGGCCTTGGGCTAGCCGGGGAGTTGGACCACCGTGTCTGCCCCTCCCAGTGCCTTCACCGTGGCATTCTGCACCTGGACTCGGGAAACGTGTTCTGCTCACCGTGTCTGCTTTGCAGTCCGGGCAAAACCACGGAGCTTGCATATTTGACAGATGCCTTGAGACCCCAAGGCACAAAAACAAAACTGAAACAACCCATCTGCCCCGGAATATAAAACAATCACAACAGCAGAAGCCTGGTGGAGGAGCAGCACCACATGTCTCCTCCAGGGCCGAGATGGACTTGTCCTGTTTACCAAACCGTAAGGGAGGGAGTCAGCCGCAAGGAGCAGGCTTTGCTGTCCATCTGCTCCCGATAGTGGCTCGTCTCTGCTGTGGTCCGGCGACCCACGACCTGTACCGTCCTTCCCAGGTCATTTCACTTCTCCGAGGAACAGAGATAACGCCCACTCCACCCGCCCAGGCCGGGGGCAGGGATTACCTGAGGTGCCGCGCTTAGTGGGGCTGATGATATGCTATCAGAGCTCAGGGGCCTGTGGGATTCTTGAAGCTGATGGCTTTAACCTTTTGGGATTCTGGAGGACACAGACCTTTCTCAGAGTCCACGGAAGGTCCTGCTGTCCCTTTTCCCGAATGCACACGCACGTGTCAGAAACTTCCACTAACCTATCACCCATGAATTTCATGTAACCCACCTATGTCCCTCCTTCGATGGCAATGTATAAATACAGAGGTAACCCGCCATTCTCCGGAGCATTATCTCAATTCGTTGAGGTTCTGCTTCCCGGCATATGTCGACAGTTTGGCTCACATAAACTCACAAAAATTCTTTACAGGTTCCAATGGTGTTGTAATGGCTCATCTCTGCTGTGGTTGGATCAAAACAGCCTGCACCGTTAGTGAATGAGTGGGCGTGGCTGTGTGCCAATAAAACTTTATTTAGAATAAATAGCTGTAGGCTGGATTTGCCCATGGGCTATTGTTTCCTGACTTCTGGCTCTGACCTAGAGTATGACCTGCTGCCCCTTCTGTCACTCATGACTCATTTTCCTGCATTTTTTTCCTCCATAGCCTCGTCCTCACTCAGAAACTCTACTGCTTGTTTATTCTGCTCCTTGTTTATTGTTTGTCTCCTGCACTATAAACTGTGAGGGCAGGACCTGGCCTCGTTTTCACATAAATGAAAGAATTATACCCGGTGATTCGAGTAGGCTCAGGAAGGCCTTTGAAACCAGCCAGCGCAGCAAACAGGACAGTAGCTGGCAGCTTGGTTTCCCTCCCACGGCTTGGGGCAAGGGGGAAGGCATCCGACTTACATTCCAGAAAGAAAGAGCTGCTTACCTCTCTCATGACTTGCCTGCAGGCCCCACACGGTGAGATGAAATCATCTTGCAAGTCACTGGGGAAGAAGAGAGTCACAGACAGGTCAGTTTTTCCTGAGACATGAGCACAGTGGCGGGGATCCAGGCCCCCTGCGGGGTAAGTCAGACGGCCAGGCCATTCTTGGCTCACAGATGGTGTCCTAGAGGCTTGGATGCAGTGCCTGGAGGTTTCCCAAGTTGCAAAGGCGAGGCCGTGGGCAGGGCCATTCTTTTCATGAGTGCATTTAATAAACATTTAGTGAGCCTGCCTTCACCCAAACCCTGGGGACACAAAAGTGAAGGAAAATTTGCCTCTGGCCTTTAAGAGACTGCTCAGTCCGGTAGGAGACAGAAAGCTGTCATTTTCCACAAAATGCAGTAAGAATGCATGGTAAGAAGGAGACAATCTCTGCCTACAGCAGGAGAGAGAATATTTTTAAAAATATATATCATCATTTTTTACAGAGAGGAAGGAAGAGGGGTAGAGAGTTAGAAACATCGATGAGAGAGAGACATTGATCAGCTGCCTCCTGCACACCCCTTACTGGGGATGAGCCTGCAACCAAGATACATGCCCTTGACTGGAATCGAACCTGGGACCTTTCAGTCCGCAGGCCAATGCTCTATCCACTGAGCCAAACCTTGTTAATTATATGGCCCTAGGTGGTTTGGCTCAGTGGAGAGAGCGTCGGCCTGTGGACTGAAGGGTCTTGGGTTCAATTCCAGTCAAGGGTATGTACCTCAGTTGCAGGCTTCTCCCCAACCAGGGCCCTAGTCAGTGCGCGTGCAGGAGGCAACCAATTGTTGCTCTCTCATTGATATTTCTCTCTTGATAGTGGCTCTCTCTCTAAAAGTCAATGGAAAAATATCCTCGGGTGAGGAAATAAATAAATATTATTTAATATGTGTTGATTCTTAGAGAGAGTGGGAGAGATAAGAAAAGACAGAGAAATATCGATCTGAGAGAAAATATTGATGTTGGTTGCCTCCTGCACGTGCCCGACCAGGGCCTGGGAAGAGCCTGCAACCTCTGTATGTGTCCTTGATCGGAACTGAACCCAGGACCCTTCAGTCTGCAGATTGATGCTCTATCCACTGAGCTAAACCAGCCAGGTCCCCAAGCCTGGGTTTTTAACCATTACTCAACATTCCTGCCAAGAGTGAGAACTGAAGCTTGAAAGGTATCCCAGAATGAGCTGGGTGTCTCGGGACATTCCCTCCATGCTTTCCCAAACTCTCCCTCCCCTGCCTGTGCTGGAGTGGAGGGTTTCCTGTGGTTTGTGCTGACCTTGGTCACACACGGAGGCCAGGCTTATCAGACTCGACAGGCTGGAAACTTATTGACTTTGATGACTGCAGCTAGGACCCCAGTGGGACAGGCTTATCTCCTCATTAGCGAAACTCCATTCTGGGCTCGGCTCTCTCTATCTCACAGACCTCACTGGGGCTCTCAGACTCGGTTCACGCTCGCCTGTGCTAACAGGGGAGCTCCATTCACCCTCTAAGTCCAGGCTCTCAATTGAACAAACGATTAATGCAATAATGACTAGTTCTGGCTCGGGGACGCTGGTGCAGGCAGAATACCCGGAGCGGAGCAGTTGGGTACTGGGAAAATGCAGTTTTATGTAAATAGGGCTATTTGCTCATCGTCGCTAGCAATACCCAGTCATGTTTAAAAGTAGATAATGAACAAGAGCAGAAGCCTTTCGCTGGGAGCATGCTAAACAGAGCAAGGCTTTCGTGCCATTAACCTTTTGTTGACTTTGGCCTCTTTCCCCCCCAGAATGTCATTATTTTCTTGGATCAGCTTTGAAATGGAGTGACTTTCCATGCCTCTTGGCTTTTTTTTTTTTTATAAAGTGCACTTCACATCCTGATCTCTGCTTGTCCACACAAAATGTTCCGGCACAGCCGTGTGTACTCCTCTCAAAGCCGAGGGGAGCCAGGAGAGGCCCGGGCTCGGAAAGGGCTCTGGCAGCGGGCCCTCCTCATGAGTGGCTGCAGTTACTCTGGGAAAAAACCTTTAATAACCTGGTCCACCTTGGGGCCAGACAGAGGCCAAGTTTAGAATTTTATAAAAGAAATGGCGGTGGATAGCTGAGATCAGGGCTGGAATCTGACTAGGTGGAACCATACCCAGTCTACCTTGCTGCCACCCCACCAGCTGTGTTTGTATCTGTGTTTAGCACCTACAGATGGGTGCTATCCAGGCAAGAGTCCACTTGCACCGTGATGGGTCCCAGGGTCAGCTCAAGGAGAGCAGGGAACAGTGTCTGACATCCTGGCACAGCATGGAGCGGTGGAATGAGCCATGGAGCAGTGGAAAGATCGGGTTTTGTCCTGGCTCTGTCACTAAAGTTGTTCAACTTCCCTGGGCCTCAGTTTCTTCAGCTGTGAAATGGGGGTAAGGGACAGGTCTAGGCAGCCAGGTAATTTTTTGGTCCCTCTGGCTTTAGGATTCTATGCTGCTTTTCTATTGCATCTTGGAGAGATCTGTTGTATTTTGTGCCGAAATGAGAACACAGAGACACCTGCCCTTGTCTTAGCTGCCGTGGTTATACACCTGCTCTGCAGTCACACCGAGGTTAGAGTCCATTTCTCGTTTACCTCCTTACCCTCAGCTCTCAGCCCACAGTCCTCTACGATGCCTGGCACAGAGGAAGTATGGAATAAACATGTCAGACGAATGCATGGATGCCTAGCAGGTGCGCGTTGGCTGAGCGGATGAATGAATATGGCTGTGACCCAGATTTCCCGCTCACCTGGCAATAGCAATTGCCCTGAAATCCTTGTATCCTTCTGAGATGGCCTTCTGGATAGCGGTCCGCTCAGCACAGATGCCCAGCGGGTAGCAGGCGTTTTCTACGTTGCACCCTGAGGAGAGAGGAGAGCCCGGTGATATTTTGGGCAGAGTCCCTTTCTAATGCACGCGCTAAGAGGCTTGCTCCATTCCGGTGCAGGGAGGGACCGGCTACTCCAAACAAGGTGGGGAGAAGAAGAGGGCAATTTGACTCAAACCACTGGGAGATTCTGTGACTGACTGGTACAGCGTCCCTTCCCAAGAACCCCCCACTCCCATCCCTTTACAGGGCCCCCATCTTGAAGCTCAGCCCAGGAGCAGGGCAGGAAAACAGAGCAGGTTAAGCCAGTCTCATCTCCCCAGCAGCCGTCAAGGCCAAGGGAGACGCTGAGGCTTAGGAAAGTGAGCACAACCCCAGCCCCGAATCTAAGAGACAGAAGCTACGGGGGTGGGGGTGGGGGTCGGGAGTTCTGATTCAAAGACTGGGCTTGTGCAAAATTTTTGCTGCTGGTTACTAGCTATCAGGGCTCAGCCATCTTCCCTCTGAGCTGCATTGCAAAACAAACTGTCAAGATCAACAAACTAACAAACAAAACACTGGCAAGGCCCCGACTGGCGAGGCTCAGTGGTTGAGCGGGGACCTATGAACCGGGAGGTCACGGTTCGATTCCTGGTCAGGGCACATGCCCAGGGTGTGAGCTCGATCCCCACTGTGGGGCGTGCAGGAGGCAGCCAGTCATGATTCTCCCTCATCATTGATATTCCATCTCTCTTTCCCTCTTCCTTTCTCTCAATAAAAATATATTAAAAACAGAAACACTGGCGAGCTTTGCAAAAAGGTGTCTGTGATTGCACAGGTCTTAAGGTGATCCCCAGTTCTCCAATGGGAGATGGGGTGCCAAGGTGGGATAGCCCGCAGTCAGGGAGTCCTCCCCATGTCCCTCTCAAGGGTGTCCCAGGGGGACAATGGAAAAAACAGGTCGGCTGATGAAACTCCCCATTTTCAAGGAAATGAGACCGGGAGCAAATGGCACAGACAAATCGGGATTTGTCACTCTTCACAGCTTACCTTCCTCCTTGGGGCAGAGCTATTGTTCCCCAGTATTTATTTCCTCCTTTCTTTAATACAAGTGACTCCGATTCCAATAACCAGACCACAGAACCAGGCAGCTAGAGACTATATTTCCCAGACTCCCTTGCAGCATAGTGTTGTCACGTGACTTAAGTTTCTGCCAATGGGATGTGGCCCAAAGCGATGAAACTTCTGGTCATTTTTATTTTTATTTTTTATTTTATTTTATTTTATTTTATTTTGGTCAGGAATTGCTTGTGCATTACTTCCTTTTCCCCTCCACAGGCTGGCAAGGGGCGGGACACCTTTGACCACGTGGTTCATTGTCATAGAGATGGAAAAACAAGGCAGAAGGAATTTGGAGCAGAATTGAGTTGCCTCTTCTGGATCAACTGCCTACTCTGAATTGTTGTGAGAGAAAAGAGATTTGCCGTGTCTGAGTCACTGTATGTTGGGATTTTTGTTACAGCAGCTTCACCTATTCCTAATGCAGAAATTTATGGTCAAGTGAGACACAGCTTTAACAAAAACATCTAAAATATGTGGCCTTGGCTTAGCAGGTGGGCAATGAGAAAGAACTACAGTCAGCCTGGTGGGAAGCGGCTGCTCTTGCTACTCTGTAACATATTATTTGAAAACCCCCACCCTGTGATAACCTGGAAGGCAGACACTAGGATTTCTCCACTTGGCAATGGGAATCAGCCCTGTGGCCAAGATATGATTAAGGAAATCATCTTCTCATCTGTTTCCAGTGCCCCCCGGACAACTACCACGAAGGTGAGGCAGCAGGTGTGGGCCAGTCAGGAAAACCAGCTAGTAAAATAAATAAAAATAAAATAAAATAAAATAAAATAAAATAAATTGCTCTCACTGGTTTGGCTCGATGGATAGAGCGTCAGCCTTCGGACTGAAGGGTCCTGGGTTCAATTCCAGTCAAGGGCATGTACCTTGGTTGCAGGCACATCCCCAGTGGGGGGTGTGCAGGAGGCAGCTAGTCGGTGTTCCTCTCTCATTGATGTTTCTAACCCTCTATCCCTCTCTCTTCCTCTCTGTAAAAAAAAAAAAAAAAAAAAAAAAAAGACAGGCTTAAAAACTATGCCCAGAAAGGACTGTTGGGTGCGGATCCACTGCATGAGAGTGACAGGAAAGAGACCAGGAGGTTTCTAAGATTTTGATAGACTTAGATCTTAGATAGCCAGAGAAGGAAGCCACAGGTCTGGTCTCCAAAAGCCTGTGATTGTTCAGTCCCCAAGAGACCCTGGCCCCCAAACCCACCCTCAGAAGTGAGCTGAAAGCTGTGTGCTCCCAAAGAGTGGAAATCCTCTCTCACACTCATTTCAGATGTGCAGGCAAGAATAATAATGAAGTATGGTAGCAATCATCTCAGGTAGAAACTGCTGTTTGGGTTCTGTACTTGTTTGCTAAAACAATAGAAAGTTATTTTGGTTTTCTGAACTTATGTATGACTGAATACTACCTTGATGGCAGTTTGAATATCCCCTTGATTGTGATCTCACTGGCCACTGTGAAGCACATCCCTGGGAACCAAGACAGTTCAATTATCCTAAATCCCCTTAGCTACAGATAGTGTGTTCCTGTTGACTCAGTGGTCCCAGGATCTGGACAGCACAATTGTTCTAAATTGTCCAGGGGATCCGCCCCAGATAATGTGCTTCCTTTAATTCAGTGATTTGCAGATACTTTAGATAACTAACTTGCTCAGTTTCACTTCTGTAAAACCGAGAAACAGGTTCCTCATTCCAGACCCGAAGATGTAATCAATATCTTTGTGATATCCTGCCAATATAAGCCAGAGGTGGCAAGCTGTTTGAGGCTGCGAGATTTGGAGCTTTAGCCCCTCGTATGCCACCGCCTTTAATAAATAACTCCATAATTTGACTTTTTTTTGAAGCGTCCTTTGTAAGATGGGGGCAAGAAGGAAGTTCTCAGAGGGTCACCGGGGGTCCTATGGCAAAGACTGTTCCCAATGTTCACGCTCCCAATAGAATCCACTGGAGTTTAGCTGGGCAAGTGGCTACCCAGCTGGAGACTACATTTCCCAGCCTCCTTAGGAGCTATTTGTAGTCCAGTAGTTTTAGCCAATGGGATGTGAGGGGGTGTGCGACTTCTAGATGATGTTTTTATGCGAACATTGCTAGCTGCCCACTTCATCTTCTCTTTCCCAGGGGTAGAAACATGGATGTGATGATGAGTGCCAGTTTTGAGCACCTGGATTAAGACACCACTCTAGGGATGGCAGGACAAGACAGAAGGAATCTGATCTCTTGAACAATCTTGCAGAGAGAGCAGAACAGCCCATATGATCTGGGCTCCAGCCCATTCTGGTCTGTTAAATGAGAGAAAAACAAGCAGCCATCTTGTATTTTTTCATCAGCTCATTCTGTTCCATCTCTAGCACACTCCCTTTAAAAATAAGTTTTATTGTGTTTATTTACTTATTTAAATCAATAATATATATAATATATATATATTTTATTGATTTTTTACAGAGGGAAAGGGAGAGGAATAGAGAGCCAGAAACATCGATGAGAGAGAAACATCGACCAGCTGCCTCCTGCACACCCCCCACTGGGGATGTGCCCGCAACCAATGTACATGCCCTGGACCAGAATCGAACCCGGGACCCTTCAGTCTGCAGGCCGATACTCTATCCACTGAGCCAAACCGGTTTCAGCTTAAATATATTTTTATTGACTTCAGAGAGGAAGGGAGAGGGAGAGATAGAAACATCAATGATGAGTGAGAATCATTGACTGGCTGCCTCCTGCACACCCCACACTGGGGATCGAGCCTACGATCCAGGAATGTGCCCTGACCAGGAATCGAATGGTGACCTCCTGGTTCATAGGTCAATGCTCAAGCACTGAGACACACTGCCCGAGCTCACACTCCCTTTTCCTAAGTCTGAGTCTTCATTGTGATTATGTAACATTTTTTCTCTTCCTGTATTCTTCCAATTTGAAAATTGTTTGGTCATTATCTCTTCAGATATTTTCCTCATATAGTTTTCATTATTTACTGGACAAGTTCAATTAATCATGTAACTCCTTAACCACGATCATGCGTCTTAGGATTAGGGCATTCAAGTCCCACTGTTGAAATGTGTGCAGGAACTGTTGTGTAGGGAATGGCTGTGCAGTGTTGGGTGGAGGCAGGTTAGGGATTCTACTTGAAGAAGGCAGGTGTATATACTGGTCACCAAAGGATGGACTACAGGGAGCATCTATTATTTTGACAATTAATACCTCTTCCTCCTTTTTTCTTTTTTTTCCGGAGAAAGGAGCCTCATCTCATTCTTTAGGATGTTTCTCTGTCTTTTCCTCTCTCTAACAGATCAATGGAAAAATATCCTCTGGTGAGGATTAACAAAAAAGATAAAAAGAAAAGAAAACAAAGCAACAACAACAACAACAAAACAAACAAAAAAAAGGAGGAAGACAGCTCTTGGCCATATACCATAATCCTGAAAGGCTAGACAATTTTGTTTTGTTTCCTTAAGCCCAGAAAATGTGCCAGTGACCTGTCCAGTCAAACCAGCTTTCCTTCCCGGTATTGCCGTGACTTACTCTGAAGCACACAAGGGGGTTGGGATGGTGCCAGCTGAGAAACCCATAAGGATAAGATTGAGCCAAATAGTGCTGTGATGACGGTGTTATGGTGACTAATTGCTTTCCTTTGCTTTTGTCTCTTATTGCTTTTCTTTTGAGATGCTGGGAACTGTTTCTCTCTTCCCCGCCTAGTTTCCCCAGCCAGCCTCCTGACACCTGAAATGACTGTCCTTAAACATGCCCTCTCCGCTTTGCTGACCTGGACCGGCACTCCCTGGAGCATGTTATTTGCATTATGTCATTAATCCTTTTAACAACTCTGACAGGCAGATACTATTATTGATTGATCCTCCCTTCCCCCCCCCAACTGATGGACGGAGAATGACATAAACTGCACCTGCGGCCTGGACACTCCTGAGCACCTAACCAGGCGCCTTCTATGGACTGTACATTGAACCACCGATCAGCACCTGCCAAATAGCCTTAGCCCCCGCCCCCATTCCTAAGTCCCTAAGTGCCTAATCATGTGCCTGATATGAAACCACCAATCAGCATGTGCCGAGGACCCTAAGCCCCACCCCTTCCCTTTCTTCCCCTCAAAAGGCGCCTTCACCCCTGCACCTGTGCTCTCTTCCTTTGCGAGGCAGCCTGGCAGGGTCCTTCTCTAATAAAGCCTGGTCTCCCGCCCTCTGTCTCCTCTTTGAATTATTATCCCATTTTACAGAAGGTAAAGATGGGCTGGTGGCAGGGAGCCAGGACTCACATCCCAGCCGGTCAGAGACAAGGGCTGTTCTTTTTCTCTGGCATTTCAGTGGGGCCATGTCTCAAGGTGGTTTGGAGCTTAAGGCAGTGATAGGTCCTCCCTTTCTCCAGTTGATGGACAGACGTAAACCCCACCTGCCAAATCCCTAAGCCCCCATTCCTAAATCCCTAGGTCCCTAATCAATCAGCGTGTGCTGAGTGCCCTAAGCCCCGCCCCCTATCCTTAAAGGTGCTTGTAAGCCCCTCGCTTGTTCTCCTCCGCTCCTCTCCGTGGAAGCAGCCGGCAGGGGTCCCCTTCCCTCCAATAAAGCCTGTGTGACCTGCCATCCCGGTCTCGGGTCTACCTTCTCTATTTAATCTATCAGGCAGGGCAGGGGTAAGATATTATCAAGACATCAGCAAGGAAGGAAGGCCACCAACAGCGAGGTGGTCCTGACCCAGTCACGCAGAGAAGAGAGCAGTGCCAGAGAGCACGGTGCCCACTCGCTGTGCGGAGATTAGCGCAGTGGTTCTCACGTGCAGGCATGTGGGCATCAGCATCGTCTGAGGGGCTTCTCGAAGCAGGTTTCGGAGCCCCTCCCCTGCAGTTCCTGCTTCACCAGGTCTGGGTTGGAGCCCAAGGATTTAGAATTTCCTACAAGTTCGCAGGAGGTGCTGAGTCTCTGGGGTTTTGGGGCCACCTTTGAGAATCAGTGGACTAGAGCCGTGATCGGCAAACTGCGGCTCGCGAGCCACGTGGGCTCTTTGGCCCCTTGAGTGTGGCTCTTCCACAAAATGCCACTGTCTGGGCGAGTCTATTTTGAAGAAGTGGTGTCAGAAGAAGTTTCAGTTTAAAAAATATGGCTCTCCAAAGAAATTCCAATCATTGTACTGTTGCTATTTGGCTCTGTTGACTAATGAATTTGCCAACCACTGGACCAGAGGAATGTCACGTTCATGTGCTTGAAGAAATATGACACTCTCTCCATGTTCCTGCCTCCCTCTACACCACAAATGCAATGCAGTTCTATGTAGGAATTATGTTCTGACTCAACTATAGGGTTAGGGTGGGAGGTTAGGGAAGCTCTTCTTTGTAATGAGGTACTTTTGAGTGACAGAGGAGAGGGCCAGGGGATGAGCCTGTAAGGAGAGGCGATGCTTTGATTCCCCTGGAAGTGCTACGGGAGGGGCGGGGCCTGCAGGAGGCCAACCACTGCGGAGAGGGGTCAATATAAAGCACCGAAGAGCGGTCCTGGAGGAGGCCCAGAGTGCAGGGAGGGAGTCCGGAGGGCTGGGCTGATCTAGGCGAGGACAACTGAAGGGTCAAATGGAAGGGTCAGCCACTAACGGGGACATCCTTAAACGTCTCTATTTATCTGGTGTGTTCCTCCCAGTATTCATTATGGATGATCCAATGAAGTGGCTTTCCCCCTAAATGACAATCGCACATTAGAGTGCTGAAGGCCCTCTAGTGAGAGGAGCGAAGGGAGAGATAGATCTGTCCCAAGGGCATGAGCTAAGAGAGAACCCGCCCTTCCCTGGGATGGAACCAGCAAAGAGTCCACCATAATCCTCCTCTACTGGCCTCCCATCGGGCATTCCACAAACACTGGCTGAGCCCTGCCACGCGGGAGGCCCAGGGCTGACTCCATGTCCCTCCCAAAGCCCTTCTGCCCGCTTAACACTTCTATTGTCCTCACCCCCGAGGCCCTCAGAGCGCTTTCCTCCCGGGAGCTCCTCTCCCCGAGGCTCCCCCACAGCAGCCACAGAAGGCAAATCTTGTAGTTATCCATTACCATCCTGGAGACCCATCTGTGAGGGGCGCAGGCTTGGCCGGAATGGGGTAATAGAGAGAAAAGGCTCATTACGAGATCCTGACAGCACGGCTGCTTTTGCAGCCAGGATTGCACAGATACCAGCTGCCTCTGAGGGTGGAAACTCCACAGGCCGGTCTTTTGTGCAGCTGGAGAGGCACAGAACTGGACAGACTTGTCCCTCTAGAAGCTTTTTTTTTTTTTTTTTTTTTTTTTTTTAATTTTTATTGATTTCAGAGAGGAAGAGAGAGGGAGAGATAGGTAACATTAATGATGAGAGAGAATCATTGATTAGCTGCTTCCTGCTTCCTGTTTCCTGCTTCCTGGGGATTGAGCCTGCAACCAGAGCATGTGTCCTAATCAGGAATTGAACTGTGACTTCTTGGTTCATAGGTTGAACACTCAACCTTTGGGCCACACTGCTCAGGCCTTTCCTTTATTTCTAACTAGAGGCCTGGTGCATGACATTCGGGCACTGGTTGGGGGAAGGTCCCTTAGCCCAGTCTGTGCCCTTTCGCAGTGTGGGAGCCCAGGGGATCTCCAACTGACAACTTAGGCCCGCTCCTGTGAGCTGTGAGCCCAGCTTCTGGCTGAGTGGTGCTCCCCCTGTGGCACTAATCACCAGGGGCAGTTCCTGCATTGAGCATCTGCCCCCTGGTGGTCAATGTGTGTCATAGGGACCAGTCATTCCACCATTCGGTCTATTTGCATATTCTCCTTTTATTATATAGGCTGTAGCTCATCCCAAGCCTGGTTCATTTATCCCTTACAATAGCTTTCAGATCTTTCCTTCCTCTTCTTTCTACCTGGTACTGTTCTAGTCTGAGCCTTTCATTCATATGTTCACTGAACCTTAAATGATGACGTATTTTATTTATTTATTTAGGGGGGAGAGAGAGAGATATCAATTTGTTGTTCTACTTATTTATGCATCTATCGGTTGCTTCTTGTATGTGCCCTGCCTGGGGATTGAACCTGCAACCTTGGCATATCAGGACGATGCTCTAACCAACTGAGCTACCCAGGGCTGAGCAAACAAGATGGACATGGACCCCTGACACGCCTTTCTCTGGCCCCACCCTCCTTGAGTACCTGTCAGACTAACTGTCCACAAACACCAGTTTCATGTTATTCTTCCTCGGCTCCCT
The DNA here is from genome assembly GCA_963693515.1 of Pipistrellus nathusii. NCBI lineage: Eukaryota > Metazoa > Chordata > Mammalia > Chiroptera > Vespertilionidae > Pipistrellus > Pipistrellus nathusii. Next base: position 11,092,398 of record OY882859.1, on the reverse strand, counting down.
ATGTCCTACTTCATTGAATCTCAGTATCTCTACTCGGCCTTCAAAAGCCCTCCACAGCCCTCCAAACCCTCATGTCATCATTTTATTACTGTCGTCGTAGGAAGGTGAGTGGCTGCTGCAGGCATTATGCTGACTCGTGCTGTCCAAGTCTCCAGGTTGCTTGCGCGTGCAGAACCCTATCATCACGCCCATCACACTGTCAATGGTCGCGGTAGAAACAGCCACCATCTGTGACCTTCCTATTGCCAGCCAGATACGGTGCCAATCACATTATAGGCCTTAGCTCCTCGAAAGCCTCACAATCAGAGGAGAGATTCAACACTGGCAGTGACTGAGGCATGGGCACCCACAATCAGGGAGGACCTCGGCTGCCATACCAGGCCAGGCAAGCTAGCTCTGACCACAGCCATTCTGAAAAGCGGCCATTATGGACGCAGAAGGCACAAGGGCCGTGCCTGGGGACACACAGCTGATCAACAGAAGCACCAGGATTCAAATCCGGGAGCCTCTAACTTCAGAGCCTTCCGCCTATCGGAGGAGCTCCCTCAATCCCCAGGGCACAACCCCTTCTCTAGTGATACCGGGTCCTTCCCTGCAATTTAAATTGTCTAATCAGTGACCCCTCACAGCCCCAGGGGCTGCATTACACACTGCTTCTTCCCACATTCATTCACTTCTATAATCGTTGGCTGTGGCTGTGGCTGTGGGTGAGCAAGGGAGGGGACCTCCCTGGACGCAAGGACTGTGCCATTTCTGCTCACAGCACCATTCCCAGCGCCCGGTACATTACCGAGCACATAACCGGTGCTTGGCAAATGTCTGTTGAATAAATCAATGAAGGGATGAAGAGGGGATGTGGAGGCATTGGGGAGAATCAATGGCCCTGATGCCATGGGGCCCTGGTGCCATGGGGCCACAAACGTTGTTTGTGGTGGTGGTGGTTAATGTTTAATACTCCTCGGAGCCACGAGGCCAGCCTGCATTTCCACGTGATTCTTTATTCCCTCCGGAGGAGCAGGCGTGGGAGTCAGGGAACTCTGGGTTCCGATCCCAGCTCTGTGGTCTTAGGCTTGTTTGCTTCTCTGCTAAGTGGAGCTGTATTACTGCCTCAAAGAGATGTGGGGTGAGATGGATAACACTAGCAGCCTCGGTCCTTCCACACATACCAGCCCTCACTCAAGGGTACTTTTCAAAGACCCAGGTGACTCATGAAACCCACGCAGAACCTCAGAAGACAAGAAATATGCTGACAATGCCTTGCCATGCTAGCTGTCAGCAGCTGCGTGTCACTGCAGGTTGCCCAGGACCAAACCAGAGAGGGTTGGACCTGCATTACCATCCGTCCACCATCCAGAACTGAAATATCATTGCTGACATGCACACACAAGGAACTATTTGACATAGAAATTGGGACTCAAAAGAACTGTTGGCCCAGAAAGAAACTCAGTACAGACTGATTCATTTGCCTCTCAGCCTAATCATTATTGCTTGGCTCATTTTCAGTTCTTTTTTTTTTTAATTTATTTTTTTTTTTCATTTTCAGTTCTTATAAGTATATTTCTAGTATCAAATGAGCTCACTCATCTAGGGGAAATGATGAACACCATAGACTGATGAACAAGAACAGCATCAATCAGACTGTCAGGCCTCAAAGGGAAGATAGGGGAGGGTGGGGATAAGAGAGAGAGATCATCCAAAGGACTTGTGTGCATGCACATGTGCCCAACCAGTGGTCATGGACAACAGGGGGGTGGGGGCAGGCGTGAGGAGGGGTTTGGGATGGGAATGGAGGGAGGAGGACAAACATGTGATATCTTAATCAATAAAGTAATTTTTTAAAAAAAGAAATAAGGTAGGGGAACCCAGAAGGGGTGCTGCGGAAGGGGAGGTGTGGGCCCCAGCTGGACGCAGAGCTGAGCAATAGTGGGAGGAGTGGCTGTGGGGAGGGTGTGTGTGGTGTCACTGATTAGAGAGATGTACAGTGTGGGCCTCTGATCCTTTAAATAGCTGTCGCCAAGTGGGAGGGGCATTCTAGGCAGCAAGTGGGGCAGTCCCCTCTGTCCCTCTGTCCCTCTGTGCCAACTGTCACCTGCCCCCTGAGAGGTGGTGGAAATGGCAGGGGCGAGGGGGCATGGCTTCCCCACCCCCACCACACCACCTGCCCCACTGCCCTCAAAGAGAACCCCCCTCGCTTAGCAAAAACAAGTTTGAATCTTTGTTCAAGTGAGCTTTTCTATCAAACCAACGAGCCAAAGAAAAAGAGCTTAGTGCCAACTCAGATTTCTGTGCCGACCTCCCCAGACTGGCATTCATTGCTGGTCACTCAACACCCCTCTCTCCCCCCCCCCACCCCTTTCCTCCAAGGCCCGCTGCACCCATTCATGAACAAGCCACACCCACCTGGATTCCTTGCTTTGCCTACAGCCATCTCCCAGCCGCCCCCCCCCCCCCCAGGGTGGCAGGAAGAAATCAGGATTTGGGGGGGATCCCAGCCCTGGCTTCCACCTCCAGCGCCCCGTGTGACCTTGAACAAGTCATGTCCCCTTTCTCTGGGCCTCAGTTTCTTCACTGAGACATGGGCCTACCCCCTAGGACGCCGGGTGGGAGGTGGGGACCTGCTGATGGAACCTGTGGGAGTCCTGGTAGGGGAGGCACCAGAGGAGGGCTCAGACCGCACCCTCCCTCCCAGCACCCAGGACTGCTGGTGCTCTGGACGTGTGCCTTCCCCTTCCAGCTCCCTTCCCCATCCCTCCTCCGCCTCCCAGTCTCCCAGGCATGGAAAGCCCCTGGATCTGAGCAGCACCTTCGTGCCCACAGCCTGGGACACTGGACAGGGCAGGGGCGAGTGGCATTATAGGGGAGGCTCAGCCCACAGGGGGCACAGCTGGGCTCCTACCTGCTGGGCTTCCCACCCCTTCCAGCTTATTTCCCCTCTCACCCCTCTCCCTCACCCCCCCCCCCCCGTCCCCGGCTGTCCCGGAGGGGTACGGGGCGGCCCCCTGGCCCTTACCGGAGAAGACCTTCCCGTCCCAGGTGAGCAGGGCGGCCCCCACGGGGAAGTGGCTGTAGGGACAGTACGCGGACCTCTTGGCCTCCTGCGAGCAGCGCAGCAGCCGCCGGACGTCCTCGGGGTCCAGGGCCCGGGCGGGACGCTCCTGGGCCATGGCGGGCCGGGGTTCGCGGAGCAGACGGGGAGCTCCGGGCTCAGCTGGGCTGGGCCCCGCGGCCCGGGCTCCTCCCCCGGGGAGTCTCCCCGCCCGGAGGCGCCCAGGCGCACCTTCGGGGATGCGGGCGGGGCCAGCTCCGGGAGGAGCCGCAGCGCAGACCCTGGTTCCGGGCCAGGGGGTGTGGCTGGGTCCGGCCCGGGTTCGGAGCCAGGGGGTGTGGCTGGGTCCCGGTGGAGGGACGTGGCTGCCCGCACGTGGCTCCCGTCGCCCCGGGGCACCTCGCACCGCTAACACCGGGCGTGGTGGCCGGCGACCGGGGTCGCTCACAGCGTGAGGCCCAGGGCCGGAGGGTCGGAGGGAGTGACATTCTCCCTCCCTCACGGAGGGAAGGGAGGAAGCTGAAGGGCAGGGCCGGGCAGCTGCCCTGGTTTTCTGAGCGAGGAAGTAAGACCGCACTATTCTTTATTTTCGCCGGGGGCGCCTTTCCGCGTGTTCCTGTCTCACCCAGAACTGGGAAGGATCTCAGCGGCCCTGATCCCCACCCAATAGGGGGCGTGCGGGAGGCATCCCACCAGTAGTTCCCATCGTTGATGCTGCTGTCTCTTGATTTGCCTCTCCCTTCCTCTCTGAAATCAATAGAAAATACATATATTTAAAAATATATATGCACACTAATAAAAGGGTAATATGCTAATTAGACCAGGAGACTTTCCGGGAGACCAGCCAGGGAGGGCAGTTGGAGGCCATGAGGCTGGCAGGGGAGGGCAGTTGGGGGCAGGAGGAGTGGTTAGGGGCGATTGGGCAGACAGGCAGATGAGCAGTTAGGAGTTGGCAGTCTGACATCCCCCAGGGGTCCCGATTGCAGAGGGTGCAGGCCAGGCTGAAGCACACCTTCCCCTCTACATGAATTTCGTGCACTGGGCCACTAACATATATATATTCCCTCAGCGGGAGGGAACCTCTCTGAGATCATCTTTCAGGCAAAACAAATATTGGGTGTTGGTAAAAGAAATGGGTTTGCATCCTGGCTTCACCACGCTCCACATGCACAGCTGTAGGCGGGTTCCTTGACCTCTCTGAGCTAATTTCCTCTCTGCAGTGGGGATGATAACTGGACGGTGAGCAGAGTTGTTTTCCCGGAGTCGTGTCTTGCACTGCCAAAGAATGAGCTATGCGGACGGGAGATTTAGGCAAAGCGTGGAAAATGTATTACAAGCAGATTCCGACTCCCCGCAAGAGGAGGGGGACCCGATAATGGGCTGCCCATTAAAACCTTGTAATGCAGCTCTAACCGGATTGGCTCAGCGGATAGAGTGTCGGCCTGCGGACTGAAAGGTCCCAGGTTTGATTCTGGTCAAGGGCATATACCTTGGTTGCGGGAACATCCCCAGTGGGGGGTGTGCGGGAGGCAGCTGGTCGATGTTTCTAACTCTCTATTCCCTCTTTCTTCCTCTTTGTAAAAAAATCAATAAAATATATTAAAAACAAAAAACAAAAACCACCTTGTAGTCCAGGGGTATATTTGCCACAGGCCCGCTTCTACGTCTGTGTGTCGTCACCTGATTGGCTCCCTCGATGGTTTGTGCCCAGCAGTGGACCTAAGTGTTCCCTGTTTCTGTGTGTTTTTTCTCTGTTCCTGTGCTGAGCTTTTTCTGTTTCTGTGTGTTCGTGCATGTTGTGTACAGCAGCCCTCCTTTGGTGTCCCGTGCCTCTGCACTGAGTGCAGAAATGTTTTATTATTTCTGCTTGGCTGGTTCCTGTGGTTGGGCTGGCTCAAAACTGCCATGTCTGCCCCTGCCTATGCTTCACCTGCCTTGGCTGTCCACTGGACCTCTGCCCTGCCTGCCTGCCTTTCAAGGCAACCCTCTATGGGACAGTGATGCATTCAGCAGACCCTAGTTTAAGTTGCAGTTCTGCCATTAACCTTGGGAAGCCATAGGACCTTGGGAAGTTAACACCACCTCTCTAAGCTCAGTTTTTCCACCTGTAAAATGGGTGCACTAATGGTGTCTGGCAGAGTTAGGACTGAATGAGATGATGTGTGTTAGAGCAAACATGATTGCAGGATCCTGAGACATCATATGTGCCCACTCTCTGTGACTGCAGGACAATTGGGTTATTGTCACTGAGTGACTTAGGAAGGGGAGAACACCAGTCGGGGTGTCAAGAGGCATCCAAATGTCCTCAGACCCCCAGCAAGGATGGATTCTGGCTTCTCTGAGGGAAGGGCAGGGGTGGGAGGAAATGAGGCAACACCTCTATGTCCTGTATGCTGACATCTCTGTGTCCTGCAGCCTGGCTCCTGCATCCGAGCTCTTATCACACAGAGACTGAGCTGAGCGTCCATAGAGTTGGGCAAGTTTGCCTCATTTCCTCCTCCCTTCCCCAAACCCATGCCCTTCAGATTTCTCCACCTTCTTTCCAAACATCCATCCCTCCGAGAGGCAGCTGGTTCCGCCCCCCCACTGTTGCATGTTTCTCCCGGATCTGTATATTTTAAAAAATATATATATATTTTATTGATTTTTTACAGAGAGGAAGGGAGAGGGAGTTAGAAAATCGATGAGAGAGACACATCGATCAACTGCCTTCTGCACACCTCCCCCTGAGGATGTGCTCCCAACCAAAGTACATGCCCTTGACCGGAATCGAATCTGGGACCTTTCAGTCCACAAACCGACGCTCTATCCATTGAGCCAAACCGGTTAGGGCCCGGGATCTGTACCTTTGACATCTAGACCAGTTTTCTGGATCTGAGGCAGGGCTGGCAAAGAACCTGAGGGTGCCCCTGCCTCTATCCCAGCACTGTCCAGGCATCCTGAAGGCCCCTCCCCCACAGACCCAGGAAAGAAAGTGAAGGATGTCTGGCTCCATGTGTGCCTACTGGACGTGGGAATAATTCTAATCATATATAATGTATAATCACAAATATAATCACAACTGGGAAGAGGATTGCAGGGCCCTGCTGGCCAGCCAGGCCTGTCAGACACCTCAACATGCAGTCCTGTTTCTGTCCTCAGCCCAGCCCTCGCCAGGCTCTCCCTAACCAGGGGAACTTTGATCACTCCCAGGCTAATAGTGGCCCTTGGCACCTTCAGAGCTCTTTACCTTCACAAGGTCATAAACGGGGACAGTGCCCATTGCAAACCCAGCGATATGCAACTTTAGAGATAGTGGTGGTTCTCGAATCCTTACAGAAGGGGCTTGGGCCATCTGGATGGAAGGGGAGAGTGTGCCTGGAAACTTGCTTGGAGCTAAGTTATAGAACAATAATACCAAGAACATTTAATAAACATTGCTTTAATCTCCTGTCTACAGAAAATTAAGACTTTCATTGTCCAGCTCAAAGAATAGAAATATCCAAGGAAGATGTTGTGAGTGGTGGTGGAGATTGTCAAGGCTCTAAATCCCCCACCTTTCCCCACCCCCAGGCCTTTCCTCTGTGAGAATACCCACCAGAGTATCTGTGTTAGAGCTCAGATACCACTCATTTGCTTACTCATTCATGATAGCAGCTCACTCTGATTTAGAGCTTTCCATATGCTAGGGCCAGTGCTAAATGCATGATTTGAGTGATTTCATGTAATCTTCACCCTAATAGATACTGAAGAAGTTTGTTAAATCTCTAACTCAGCTATTCTTTTTATGTGTGTGTGTGTATATACTTTTATGTGTAATATATACATATATATTTTCATGTATTCCTATCAGTTGTTGGTTTATATTTTTGAAGCTATATTGTTAGATGAATTTATGTAATTGATCATTATATACACTTTTTAAAATCCTCACCTGAGAATATTTTTTCCCATTAATTTCTAGAGAAAGTGGAAGGGAGGAAGAAGAGGGATAGGAGTAAAATATATTTTGGGATGATGCAATAAAGTGATATGAAAATATTTATGACTAGAGGCCCAGTGCTTGAAAATTCATGCACTGGGGTGGGGTGGGGGGTCTCAGCCCGGCCTCCTCCCTTTCACAGTCCAGAGCCCTTAGGGGTGGGAGGCGACCCAGTGATTAAGGTAAGGTGATGCTCCATCAACCTCTGCTGCTGCCACTGCTGGCAGCACAATCCTCAGCTGGCCCTGGTTACCTGGGCCTTGGGTGGCTGTGAGCAGCTGGGCAGCTGCCATCCAAGGCTTGCCTGCGCCTCAGGCCAGCCCTGGGAGGCTGGGGGGCTGAAGGGATGGGGGACTCCGAACGCAGACACATGGAGTAGCTGGGCCCAGCCTTGCTGGGCTGAGGGGACTGGGCGCTGCCACCTTGTAGCTGTGGGCATCACCATCCTGACCAGGAATTGATCTATGACTTCCTAGTTCATTGGCTAATGTTCAATCACTGAGCCATGCTGGCTGGGTGGCCTTGCCTTATTTTTAATCTTTTGGTTCTTTGTTGCAAGTGTGCCTATTATAAATGACATATTACTGGCTTATAAAATCTTTTCTGAGAGTCTTTGTCTTCTACACTTATTGTAAAACTGTCCCATTTATACTTATTGTAATTATTGTTATATTTTAGTTTGCCTCCTGCCATCTTTTTTTTATCAATATATCAATTAGAATTAGGTTCGACTTATAGAAAACTCCAAACACAGTGGTTTAAACAAGATATAGCTCTCTATTAGACTAAGACTCCACAGTCATCAGGGACCCAGTTTCCACCTTCTTAACTTGTAACTTCCATCTTCAAGTTCATCTCATGACCCTAGATGGCTATTGGAGCTTTAGCCTTCACAAACTTATTCCAAGCAGCAAGATGGAAGAGTGGTAGAAGAATATAAAGGATGTGCCTCTGCTTAATATGTTATTAGCTAGAACCTAATTATGTAGTCTCACCTAGCAGAAAAGGAAGTTGGGAAATGTTTTCTTTTGTCTGGGTACATCAATGACCTGAGTAAAATCAAGGTTAGCTTATTAAGGAAAAAAAAGGACAGTGCATTTTGACTGCTGTCTTTGCTTTAGTCTTCCCACCACAGCTCAATGCCCAACTGTCAACAGCAGTGGCTCTGAACCTTCACTAGTCCACCTGATCTGGAGACGACTAGCCTGCCCCCTGGTGGCAGGTTGGTGACACTGGATTCCTTTAATTATGGAGGCAGCATACATTTGTCCTCATTGGAACAGGCCATTTTTTACTAGCTAAAGGTTTGCATTCTCTGCCTGTCATGCTTGTGCCAGCAACATCATTAACAGATTTACTGAGTAACTTATTCACAATCATGATAGTCCAAATAGCATTGCTTCTGACCGGAGACTTCATTTTTCAGCCAAAGAAGTAAGTAAACTGGCAGGTGAGCTTGAGATTTATTGGTCTTGCCTCTTGCTCTTATCACCAAAACCATCCATCTTTGTGGGCTGGTGACATGGCCTACTGGGGCTCAGTTAGCGTTATCTGGAAGACAACCTTGGATGAACCTGAAGTGTTGGCCTACAGTTGGCATCTGCTGTGAACCAGCGGCCAATGCAAGGTGGTGTTTCTCTCTTTTCTAGAATCCGTGGATCAGGGAATCTTGGGTTGGATCACTTACAACGTTTCTGCTTCCCTCCCCAAGACTTTTGGTTCTGCTAATTTAGAGGTCTTCATATGTAAAGGAAGACTGTTTCCACCAGCGGCCAGCACAGAGTCCCAATAAGTGGAAATTGAGACAGACATATGGGCATTTCCGGCTCATCATGCCCACAGACAGGGGGAAAGGAGGAGTGTGGTTCAGGGTTGGCTGAAGTGACTGATTCTGGTGATCAAGGGGGAGCACATTTGCACAGTGGGGACAGGGAGAAGTGTGTCTCTGGATCACTTTCTACTTCCACAGCAACCCAGTTTGAGCAGGGTTCAGTTTCCTCTCAAATGAAGCTCAGGTGATCCCATTGGATTGAAACCTCTGACCATGTGAGGGTCTTACTGAAGGCAAAGGGAAGATGGAATGGCTAGTTGAGGAAAGCTCTGATAAATGCCTTATGACCAATGGCAGAAATGATGATTGACAGCCCTTATTTTGCTATGTCATGCATATATGTATTGATGGTGCACACTGTCCTTTCTTTCTCTATCATTTATATAGGAAGTCTTATTGCTGGTAAACTTTATGATTTTAGTGCACGAGATTCAGAATATCAGCCAGACTCCAGGAGGTAGGAGCTGGATGCAGTAACTGTGGGACTTTGGATTCTCTTTTCTTTTTTTTTTTTTTCTTTTTTCTTTTTTCTTTTTTGAGAAGGGATAAGAATGTTCTTGATTGAGATACATTTTTATTTAGGTTGGGTGATAACATGCTGTGGTTGTAGTTGCTATTGGAAGTTGAAGATGGAAAGTAAGATGGGCATGGATAGTTAAAAACTAAAGAGTGAATTGTAGCCAATACCAAAGACTGAGCCTACCCAGTACCCCTTCAAACCTCCTTCTAATGTAACTGCTTCTGCTTTAGAGGCTGGATGGCTGCAGAGGACATTTCCAGACTGTCTTGCAGCTAGGCTCTCCATGTCACCTGGCTTCTGCCAGGAAGGTGCAGCTAAACCAGAAATGGCAGGTAGGACTGTGTGGGGGGAGGAGGTGGCCATGTGGTGGTGGAGGTGTTTCTGTTCTCTCCAGGCGGCTGTGGTGGAAGCCCTAGTGCCAGATCTGTTGAGTTTCTTGGTTCAGAGCGGGAGTGTCAGCCCCTTCCTACCTTGGCAGTTTTCCCAACTACAAGTCGGACAGGGAGGTTCCTGAGTCAGCAATGGTGGCAGAGGGTTCCCTGCAGGCTAGTTCTGCCGGGTTATTCCTGGAATAGAGTCTGCTTCTCACCCCTTCTGAAACCTACCGGATCACCTTGTAAGCCTGGTGGGTGGAATGTTTTGTCTGCAATGGAACGCTGACTAATCCATTGTACTTAAGTTTTGTGTCTTTCCCCCTTCTTTTAAAAATTCAGATACTCGGGACATAGACTGTCATTTTAGTTTCAGGTGTACAACATAATGATGTGATTTTGTATCTACTGGGAAAGGACCACCATAATAAGTCGAGCTAACATCCATTACCACACATGGTTACCAATGTTGTGCGCGTGTGATGAGAACTTTTCCGATCTAATTTCTTAGCAACGCTCGAAAAGGCGATACAGTCTGATGAACTCTAGTCACCGTGCTGTATATTACACCCCAGGACTTACTTTATAACTGGGAGTGTGCACCTCTGGACTCCCTTGGCCCAGTTTGCCCACCTCAACCCCCACCCATATCTGGCACCCACCAATCTGTGCTCTCTGTCTATGAGCCTGGCTTTCTCTCAGCCCCATATTCATGTGTCACCATGCTCTGGGCCTGCGTGTCGGTGGACTTTGGCAGAGGGGTTGATGTGAAGCAAACCCGAGTCTTCTGCCCTTTGGGGACTGTGTGAGTGCGTCTCCACTGTGGTCTTATGGGACTGCTCCTCTCCCCTGTCTCAAAGGCTGCCAGCGGTCCTCTCTGAGGCCAGCTGCCAGGCATAGACATCACAAGCGTGATTCCCTCTGCAGAGACCACTCCGGCGGCAAGCGTCTCCCAGGGCCTCCCTGGCCATGGCTCTGACTGCAGACATGGATGTGCCACTCAGCCCTCAGGTCCGCCCTGGGGCAGGGGTATGTGTATGTGTGGGAGGGGAGGGGGGTAGAGAAGGAGCCTTATTGTTTGAGCTCCACAAGCTGTTTCCTGGTCAGGTCATCCTCCCCTCCAGGAAATCCCCGCAGATGTCTGTATAAACCTCTCTCCCTGCTGTCTGTGCTCACTTCCTGGGCAGGGGGCTGCTTCCTCTAAACAGGAGCCTCAGACCTGGATGTTACCAAGCCGCCTCCCCCCAGCGTCCTTGTCTTAGTGCCAGTAAGCAAGCACCCTGCCCCTGGCTCCTGTATGATTTTTTAAAAAATATATTTTATTGATTTTTTACAGAGAGGAAGAGAGAGGGATAGAGAATTAGAAACATGGATGAGAGAGAAACATCAATCAGCCGCTTTCTGCACACCCCCCCACTGGGGATGTGCCCGCAACCAAAGTATATGCCCTTGACCGGAATCGAACCTGGGACCCTTCAGTCTGCAGGCCGACGCTCTATCCACTGAGCCAAACTGGTTTTGGCTCCTGTATGATTTTTGATGCTTTTTAAATCCCCACGAATTCTATTCCTTTTGAGTGATCCCTAGGAAGAACCCTCTGAGGCAGGAATGCAGGGATGATAAAGAAAATGGAGGTCTAGAGCAGTTTAGTGACTTGCCCATCTCCCAGAATAAAGAAAGGGTCCTGGCCGGGTAGCTCAGTTGATGAGAGTGTCATCCTGATACACCACGGTTGTGGGTTCGATCCCTGGCCAGGGCACATAGGAGAATCAACCAATACATACATAAATCAGTGGAACAACTAATCGATGTTTCTCCCTCTCTAAAATCATTAAATAGCCCAGCCAGTATGGCTTAGTGGTTGAACATTGAACTATGAACCAGGAGGTCCAGTTCAATGCCCAGGCAGGGCACATGCCGGGGTTGCAGGCTGGATCCCCAATAGAGGACGTGCAATAGGCAGCTGACCAATGATTCTCTCTCATCATTGATGTTTCCATCTCTCTTCCTAAGCCAGTGGCATCTTCCTCTTCCCCATAGCCTATCGCTAAGGGCAAACAGGGCATGGGGCGAGGGGAAAGCTGGCTCATCCCTCACAAAGGAATGGCATCCTGATTTCTGAAGACCTTGGCTGTGGAGGCTACCTGCCAACATTGCAGCTAACAGCGGCTTTTCACTCACCCATCCACCCATCCATCCACCCACCCACCTCTAGGTGCTTTACTATGTGCCTGGCATTGTGCTGGGTGCTGTGAGGAAAAGGATGTACAGAAAACCTAAGATATTGGGTCGGGTCTAGCGTTAAGGCAATGAGGCTTACATCTGTTGAACAACTAGAGGCAGAAATAAGACAGCCTATGGTTGAATCTGTTACCATGATTTAGAGATGGATAGGACTGTAGGCAGGTGGACTATAGGGGCAGGAACAAGCAACAAGCAACATATTTAGTGTCTCAAGAGACCAGGCACCTGATCTCCTAATCCCAGAGTTGTCAGTGAGGTGGTGCCTTTGTTAAGATGATAATAACAAACAACAGTAGCAGCTATCACTTATTGGGTGCATCAAGCCTTGTTATAAATATATTACTCAAATGCACCACCTTACTTCTTTCTCCCAATAACTGTGTAAGGTCTAGACTCACCTATCCCTGTTTTTACAGATGGAAAATCAAGGCCTTCAGAAGTTATACAGCCATCAGGTGGCAGAGCGGGGACCAGCATCCAGGTCTGACTGAGGTCCAAGCCCAGGTTGGACCGCCTGCGTGTTAGAGCCAGCAGCTGTCTGGACGGTCCTTCGCTGCCCAGCTGTACATCTGGGCAGCCGCCAGGAGCTGCTCTGTATTTTGAGTGTCAGCCCTGTGCCGGGGGTTGGACTAGTTCAGAGTGGGAAGGCCTCATCCTATGGCCAGAGGCCTCAGTTTCCCACCCAGGCCTCATCTCTTAGGCTGCTGATTTTCTCCCCAAGAATAGCCGTCTGTCTGAGCAGGGCGTCTGAGGATAGTTCTTCAGCATCTCAGGGCAGAAGCTTGGCAGAGGGAATGCTTCTCCACCCACTTGCTTCCCTGTTTCACGGTGTCCTATCCATCCGACTCATTCATTCATGTATTCATTCAACAGACTATCACTGAGCACCGACTCCCTGCCCTGCCGTGGTCAAGGTCGTGGAGGGGATGGGAAATGAAGATTGGTCAGTATGAGAGACAAGACACTTACACAGCAACAGCCAACCCAGGTGCACTCGTAGCAGGAGGACCACGAGGAAGCACAGGCCATGGCCTGAGTGAGTTTGAGAAGAGCCACCCCCAGGTTTGGCAGGAGTGGACAAAGGGTGTGCATTAAGGAAAGATTCAAGGAGGTGGAATTTGAGCTTGAAGAGAGGGTAGGATTTGCAAATGTATAGCCCGAGGGCAGGGCTTTCCAGGTCACGAGAATAGCATGGGCACAAGCTTAATGGTGGGAACACGTGGCTCTGTCTGGGGAACGGGGACAGGTCCACACGTGGAAGAGAAGCAGTGGTCAGGATGGCACTGGTGGTGGGCCGGCCCGTTGATCTGTGAGCTGTGCTGTGGCATAAATCACATCAGTCACAGCCTAGCCCCCTGGAGCCAGTTGGAGAGAGCTGGGAATCAGGCCCAGAGGTCCTGGGAGGAGTCTTGACCCCACATGGCTGGCCTAGCTGGGGTCACACTTCCCACCTGGCCCTGGGCTGCCTGTTCTCAGCAAGCCCTCCATTGCCACCTGTACACCCTCCAATGTTATATCTCAGCCCATAAACACATATGGCACCGGAGCTGGGAGGGAAGTTTAGAGAGCATGTCTCTCAGTGATTTAAACCTGAAAAGAAGTATCTATAGGATCCCATTATTCAAAGAATCACAGGAACCCCAAGGAGAAAACAGAGAGGCTCCCACTCCATCTCCCATGGGTCCTACAGCAGCTCCAACAGCACCCTGGGAAATCTAGGACTCGGAGGAACCCAGTTTGAAAACCACTGTCCACCTTCTCCCAATCTTCCTTTACAGGTGGGGAAGCTGAAGCCAGAAGAGACGAGGGGGCCCCAGACTGCTTGACCAGTGGTTCAGGGCTCTTTGCCATTTTGGTCTGAGATCAGGGAAGATGGCAGTGGGCCCGGTCTCCCAGGTTTTGTAGCAACGATGCCTGGGCCCTGGGGCTGGAGCACCAAACACCCCACCCTGCGACCTGGTGGCAGTTGGCACTGTACTGGCTCCCTGGTGGCTTATCTTATCATCAATCCCAGGTCCAGGCTGCCAGGGAATGGGGGGCTGAGGAAGGCACAATAAAACCCCCTCCACAGAGCAGGCCCTCTGGGTAACATGATTGTCTCCACGTGTGCTGGGCGTTTTATTATTTACCAAAGCACTTTTCAAAGACGTGATTCTGTTTAATTCTGGCAGTCAGCCTGAAAGGTACACAGTCTCCCCATTTCACCACTGATAAGGCTGAGGCCCAGAGAGGCTGAGGGAGTTGCTCAGTGTCACCCAGGAGGTGAGGAGAGATGATAGTCCTCTCACCTGGGCCTTCAGAGCAGAGGGTGAGCAAGAGGAGGAAGGAGGTAGCTGTGTGTGTGTGTGTGTGTGTGTGTGAACAGGCACTGAGGCTGAGAGCATGTCTCTGAATGATCACATAGGAACGGCTCCTCTCCTCATGTGCACCTCACTGGAGACTGTGGGAGCCACGAGGGAGGGACCCCTGGACTCCAGAGCCGAGTTCGGTGCCTGTCCCAAGGCAGGCACCGAGTAAATGTCTGCGGCACAAACACAAGTAGAGGACATGCTCGTGACCTTGTGTCTCTCACCCCAGAGGCTGCCTTGCCCACGGCCCATTCTCCTCTCCCAGGTCTGACATCCTCCTCCTTCCTTTTCTCCTCCTGCCGATGTGGAGAAACACGAACAAGCCTCCTGCCATGATGTCAGAGGGAAGCAACGACCATGCAGGGCATCCTTGTCACCCCTCCTCACCCCGAGCCCGTGGAGTCAACCCCAGCTGTCCCCTCCAGTCCCCGGACCACGCCTGGCACCCCCAGGGCGAAGTGGCAGCGGTGCCCTCTGTGCCCGCAGCTCCAGGAAACAGCACTCATGCTCACTGGCGATGGCAGAGGCCACGCGTCTGGGCTCTGGGTAACTCTGGGATCAGTGCCCAGCTCGGCAAGGACTAAAGCTTTCCCACCCCAAGGTGCACACCGCCACAAAGGTCTGGACAGGTTTCTCCAGCTCCTCTGGAAAAAAGTGGGTTGCCCACAACCCCTCTCCCTATTGTTGTTAATCCTCACCTCAGTATATTTTTTCCATTGATTTTTAGAGAGCGTGTTGGTAGGTTGGGAAGGATGAGAGAGAGAGATGTGAAAGAGACACATCCACTGGTGGCCTCCCCCTGGGCTGGAGATCAAACCTGCCACCAGGTACAAGCCCTTGACTGGGAATCAGTGTGCAGGTGCACCACTGAGCCATACCAGCCAGCCCCTCCCTCCCTCTCGCCTCTCTCCTTTACAGTCTGCCTCCTTTCTCAGCCCCGAGGAGACAGTGTGCATAACATGTTTTGATAGACACAGGAACCTTCTCAAAGATACATAGCTGATGAGAAGCCCCCTGCCCAGTGCTCTCTTCCTGCAAGAACGTCCCAGAGACACTGGCATCTGAGGACCCAGGAGGAGAGGAGGAGACACTCCCAGGGAAGCTGAAACAGGCAGTGGGCACTCCTCCGGGGCCTGACACATGTGACCTGCAGAGGAGGCTCCTGCCACCGTCTCATCCCCTGACACCAGGTTACAGCCCCCTGGCACAGCCCACCTCCCGCCCCGACCCTGAGAGCTTGTCCCCGCTGCTAAAGGGGCGGCTTTCGGGGGGTCTCCTCCTTTCCTGTAGGGCTCTGATGAGAATCTCTTCACCCCCCGCAGGCCTGGCATCAAACACAACACAGGAACGATGACAAGGCTGAAAAAGGAAATCCACTTTATTTACAGTTGATCAGTTGGTGACACATAGGTCTTTGGGCTTTTTGTGACCTTGTTGACAGACTCCTGGGCAAGGGGCCCACTCCCTCTGCGGGGGATACGCACCCTCCTTCCTCACCAGCTGCTGGCAGGTCCCTCCTGCTCTGACCAGCCTCCACTTGGGGCCATCCCACCTACATCCACCTTCCGGGTAGTCAGAGGCCCCAAACCACTGCCAAAGGCTCTCCTTACCTCCTCTGGAGGCCCTGTCTTGGTCTCGGTGGTGGGACATCTAGTGGGGAACCACACACATCTGCCGGAAGAGAGATGGGGTGGATGAGGAGTCCTGTGGGGATGCCAGGTGCGGACACAGGCTTGGTGCAAAGAGCTGTTACCAGCCTCCTCTGTGGTTTGGGTTGGCAGAACCATCCCAGTCTTCTCCAAGGAGGAGCAGTGAAGTCCCAGGAGCTCTCCAGGGGGCAGGGAGGCCAGGCACAGGGCCTGCCAAGTTTTCTCAGTTCCCATCTCGGGGCTGCCCTCCATCCCCAGCCACTGTTCTTCCCCTACAGGAATGCCTCAGCTGGGTCGTCCTCATCCAGGGAGAAAGGCTAGACTGCCTCCACCTGGCCAAGGTCCAAGGCTACCCTTCTGGGTTTCTGGAAACTTCTCCCCCTTTATCTTGAGAGGATTTTTTTTTTTTTTTTTGTCTATCAAAGAGACTTGGTGTAAAGCGTAGGAGGCAATTCCACAATGGAGGGCGCCCAGAAACTCCGGATTGAGGTTAGGGGAAGGGGGACAGGTGAACCTTGGCTATTCCTCCCCCCAACTTGTCCCCACATAACCAAGGGCATATCAGGCATCACCCTGCGGCAGGATGAGGCGCAGAACAGACCACGGAGACCACGAGGGGGGCAGGGGCCGGGGGCCAGGGAGGAGCCAAGCGGGTGGGGCCAGGGTTGGAGGCTGTGTCCAGCGGCCGGGCCTGGGGGCCGGGAGTCCCGCCGGGCCCGCTCTCAGCGCGCCTGGCCCGCCCGCTCCCGCAGGGCGGCCTTCCAGCGGCGGGGCTGTGCGGGCGGCGGCGCCGGGGCGCCCCGCAGGCTGCACGTCCTCAGCTCCCGGGTCAGGCTGAGCACCTCGGCCCGCTCGGGCTGGGGGGCCCCCTCCTCCGGGCGCTCCTCCGCGCCCCGGTCCTCCTCCTCCTCCTCGTCCTCGTCCTCCTCCTGGATGCTGCTCAGGCGCGGCAGCCCGCGGCCGCGCTCGGCGGGGGGCGGCCGGTAGGCGCACTTGGCGTTGAGCTGGCGGCGCAGCGGCGCGCGGGGCACGGAGGCGGCGGCGCCCCCGGCGCGGAGGAGCTGCTGGCGCGCGTGGCGCGCGTCGCTCTGGCGCTGCAGCCGCTTGAAGTCGCTGAGCGCGGCCAGCGCGGCCTGGCGGAGCAGCCGGGCCAGGGCGCGCGCCTGGTGCGCCCGCGCCAGCAGCACGGCGTGGCAGCGCAGCACCACGGCCTTGTGGCGCGCCTGGTGGCGGTACACCCAGGCGAAGACGCGCGGGTGGCGGCCGTCCGCAGCGCAGTGCGTGATGCGGGGCAGCAGGTAGGTGTGCGCCGCCGGCCGCCGGCCCCCCGCGCCCCCCGGGGCCCCCGCGGCGCCGCGCTCGCCCGGCTGCATGCGGAGGCCGTGCGGGCCCAGCGTCAGCTTCATCTTGGAGCCGCCACCCGGCCCGCAGCGCGCCCAGATCTTGCCCACGGCGTCGTCGGTGCAGCCCTCGCCCTTGGCGTGCAGGGTGACGGCGTTGCCCAGGTACCACACGGTGTAGGTGGGGTCCTCCCGGGTGAGCTCGGCCTTCTGCCGCCGGCTGCGGAACACGCGGCCCAGGCGCGCCAGCGGCCAGTCGGGCAGCAGGTCCGGGCAGGAGCGCAGGAAGCTGGAGAGCAGCGACGTGTAGGTGAGCCCGGGGCTCAGGCTCTTCGCCTTGCGCTTGGCCTCATCCTCCACCAGCACGAATTTGCTCCGTCGCCAGGGCAGCATCGCGGCGGCGGCCGGAGGGGCTGGGGTCGCCGGAGGCTCACGGGCGTCCTCGGGGTCCGGGAGGGAGCGAAGTTCACGGCTCGGGAGTCACAAGAAGCCGGGCGGCGCCTGAGACGGTAGGTGCCCGGAGGTGGCCGGTGCCAACCAGGGCGAGCTTCGCAGATGCCCGCTGCCCAGCCGGGCCAGCAGCTGAGATGCTCGGGCGGTGGCCCCGCGTCCGGGAGCGGCTTCCCCGGGAGACGCGCAGCCGTCCGGGGAGCTAGGAGGGGCAGGGGCAGGGGCTGGGCGGGGTGGGGGCGCCCCCAAGCCTGAGCAGGGCGGATCCCGGGGTCCCGGACGCTTCGAGCTGAGGTCTCCGGAGCTGGGGCTGCGGCGGCGGCTCCGGGGGGCAGACGGAGCGCGACTGCGGCGGGGACTCCTCGGGCTGGCGGCTCCACCTCCCGGGGCTGCTGCCTGCATCACCGGGCGGGACCGCTAGCTGTCTAGTCCCCTCCCCTCTCTCCTCCCCCTTGCCAGCTAGCGCAGCTCCGAGCCCAAGCCCGGCACAGGCGCGCTGGAGCGGATTTAATCATTATCACCGGAGGGTGGGGGCCTGCAGGGCGGGGGAGGCGATGGAGCCGCCTGCAGCGCAGGGAGGGCTTTGCCAATGCAGATTCCTCCGGCCTCCCTGGGGGTCTCCCAGCTCCCAGAGCTGCACCGGCGACCCCTCCTCTCTCTCCAGGATCCCCCCTGCCGCTCAGCACGGCGTGTCCCGGCCCCAGGGCCTCAGTGGTTTGGGTGGGTTCCTGGTGGGGCGGCCTGGCGCACCGAGCCTCCTGTCTGCACCGAGAGAGCCAGCCGAGGTGGCCCGAGCGGCGCAGTGGAAAAGTACTGTCGTCCGGGGAGGCTCTCTCTCTCCCAGGTTCTTCCAAGGTCGTGGGCCAGGCGCCTCGTCTGAGCTGGGAGGCCCCGTCCCTGCTCCGGTGGTGGCCGCTGGTGCCCCTCGCTGGGCACGAAGCAGGGAGGGTATCCTTGGAGGGTGGAGGAAACTTTCAGAGCATTTTTTGGTGCGGGGCTGGGTGCACAGCAGATGAAAAGATCCTTCTTCTGGCCAGAGGACCTGCCTCTGGGTTCTCCAGAGGATTAAAAAGAGAAAACTGGCCTTAGTCGGTGTGGCTCAGTGGATAGAGCGTTCAGGCCTGCGGATTGAAAGGTCCCAGGTTCGATTCAGGTTAAGGGCATGTACCTTGGTTGTGGGCACATCCCCAGGACGGGGTGTGCAGGGGGCAGCTGATCCATGTTTCACTCTCATTGATGTTTCTAACTCCCTTCCTCTCTGTAAAAAACTCGAGAGAGAGAGAGAGAGAGAGAGAGAGAGAGAAAACTGACGATGACTTCATCCAGCATTGCCCAGCACCCCTGAAGGTTGGCACTGGGTGTCCCATTTGACTCTGGTTTATTAAGTGACTTGCCCAGGATGACAAGGTTGCTAGGAGGTGGAACTAGGGCCCACTCAGGCTTGAGTGACCCATGAGCGGGCCCTCACTCTTCTGCATCCATATGCTGCGTGTAGATGGGGCATTTTCCACCCCCTCCCCTCGGGGGCCCTTCAGTGGGGGCTCTTTTTGGGAGGGGTTCTATGTGCTGGGAAAGAGACAGTTGTCCCTGAGTGTGGGGTCACGCCTCTCCTCTCAGGATTTGTTAAGACACAAGCTCCCTAGACTCCCAGGTCTGCTCTGACGGGGGCCCCGGAGCTACCGCAGGAGGCTCTCACCTGAGCCCTTTCCTTGGCTCCAGAACAGGTCATCTGGGGGGTCCTCAGGTCAGACATGAGCCTAGCACAGTGTTCGGCAAACTCATTAGTCAACAGAGCCAAACATCAACAGTACAATGATTGAAATTTCTTTTGAGATTTTTTTTACTTCCGCAATGGGCCATGAAGTTTCAATCGCACTGTATGTGCTCGCTTGCACCCACTCATGGTATTTTGTGGAAGAGCCACACTCAAGGGGCCAAAGAGCCGCATGTGGCTCTCGAACCGTGGTTTGCTGACCCCTGGCCTAGACTTTTGGGCCTGGCCAGACGGAAGCAAGTCCTCCGAGAGTGGGGGCAGTGATGTGCTTCCCCGTGGGGGCAACATTCCGGGTAGGGGGCAGGAGTAGTGAGTGGCTGAGCTCAGAATCCTTAGGGGAATCAAAGCAAAAAAATCCACAGCAAGGCTGCATTTCTGCATGCTCCTAAAATGACACGCAAATAAAGAACAAGAAATTACTTAGAGTGACGGGATCTTAGCTTTGGAGGGCCCCACAGATTCCTGGTCTACTGCAGCCTCACGTTATTTTATTTACAATGTGGAAACGTCTCTAACTGCCTTCGGCTGGTTACAAAAGTGATCTGTGCTTGTGGTAAAAATTGCACCGGAAGGACATGGAAGTCTCCTTCTGTTCTCTCCCGGAGATGTAGATGTGACCTCATTTCCCCACGAGAGAGCAGACTCTGAGAAGCCCAGGGATCATTCGAGTGCTTTTCATGGGGCCACATTAGCCCCCCAGGATCTAAGGAAGCCATTAACTCAACCAGCCCTCTTTTTAGAATGGACTTGGGTGGTTTTTGACCCAAGGGAAACCAGCTAGGGCGGATTAATGGGTATTAAATTGTGTTTCCTATAAACCAGCTGTGTGACTTTTTAAACTAATACAAAGAAATCAAAATTAAATTGAACAAAGAAAAAATTCCACTGCATGCCGATGAAGTAGTGATGACTGAGGCAAAGATGGGAGCTTTTTCCAAGGACAACTTTTTTACTTTTCCAGAAGCATGTAATCAAAGAAACCCAAAGCTTCCTGGCATACCTGTCACCAATTCATCTCCCAACTGTCAGCCAGACGAACACACCGGATGATCTTTAGGTCTCTATGCTTCTTTTTTTTTCTTTTAAAAAATATATTTTATTGATTTTTTTTTTTTTTTTTTTTTTTTTACAGAAAGGACGGGAGAGGAATAGAGAGTTAGAAACATCGATCAGCTGTCTCCTGCACACCCCCTACTGGGGATGTGCCTCCAACCAAGGTACATGCCCTTGACCAGAATCGAACCCGGGACCTTTCAGTCTGCAGGCTGATGCTCTATCCACTGAGCCAAACAGGTTAGGACTAAGTCTCGTGTTTCTTAGAGATGCATCCACTTGGAGGTATCCTCTCTGGGCTCCCATCTGGACTACTCTATAGACCTGTGTGGCTATAGTCCTGGGACTTTGCTTTGCTTACCATCCTAGGAATTTCCTCTGCCTTTTTCCTGGGCTGGATCCAGTTTTCTGGATCCTTTGCCCCACTCCCTCCACCCTGCCCTGATTTATTTTCTTGTTTTGGCAGAGCTTATAGTCCAGTAGCTTTGACTGATGGTTCGTTCTGCTGGGTGTAGAATTCTGGATTGGAAATAAATTTCCCTCAGATTTCGGAGGACATGATTCATGGCTGCTGTTGAAAAGTCAAATGACATTCAGATACCTAATCATGTATGTGTGAGCCAATTTTTCTCTCTCTGGCAGTTTCTAGAATTTTCCAGAGGTCTAAAGTTTCATACTGATGTGCATATACTCTGAGCACTTGGTGGGTCTTTTAGTCTGTAAATCAATATCTTTTAACCTGGAAATCAATTTTGGGGACATTCCTTTGGGCTAATTTCCTCCACTCTGTTTTCTGGATTTGTTTATTTTCTAATTTAGTTGGATATTAGAACCTCTTGGATTGAGACTCTAATTTTTCAAAATGTCCTTTCCAAATGTTTCATTTTAAAAAATGTGTGTTCTATTTTCTGGGCCATTACTTCAACTTAACCTTCCAACTTTTCTATTAGATTTTTTCATATCTCTTCTCGTAATTTTTCACTTCTAAGAGCAATGTCTTTTTTTTTTTTTATAGCATTCTATTCTTGTTCATGGACATAATATTATCTCTAAGAATGTTACTTATAATTGCTTTGATTGTAATTGTGATAAAACACACAAAGTTTACCCCCTTAATTAATCTTAAGTGTGTTCTTAAGTTCATATTAAGCATATTCAATTGTTGTATAACCCATCTTCAGAACTTTTTATCTTGTAAACTCAAAATTTTGCGTCTATTAAACAATATCTCCCAATTTCTCCCTGTTCCTTGTTCCTGACAAGCACATTTATATTCAACCCTCTGTCTCTATGAGTTTAACTACTGTAGCTACCTCATATATATGAGTGGGATCATAGAGTATGTGTCCTTTTATGACTGGCATAATGTCCTCAATGTTTCTCCACGTTGTAGCATATGTCAGAATTTCCTTCCTTTTTAAGGATATTCCATTGTATGTATAGAACACATTTTGTTTACCCCCTCAGCCGCTGATGGACACGTGGGCTGCTTCCACCTTTTGGCTATTGTGACTAATGCTGCAATGACTCTGATTTCAATTGTTTTTGGAGCTGTAACCAGAAGTGGAATTACTGGATCACATGGCAATTCTGTTTATATATTTTGAGGAGCCACCATACTGTTGTTCATAGCTGCTACATTATTTTTCATTGCACAAGAGTTCATATTTCCGTATACCTTTGCCAGCACCGGCTATAGTTGTCTTTAAAAACCCTCTTAAGTTTTATGCATTCCATAGCTCTCCCTGAGTTCCTTCTCTCTGTTTTTAATTGTTTTAAATAAGTAAGTAATTTTTAAAAATGTGGATTTTGACGTTCATGTTTACAGTTTTCCCCTGACACCTGGCAATCATTGTGTCAGAGGCACAGGAGCTGATTGGGGGGTGCATGGGACTTGCTATGTGGGGATCTCATTAGTTATCTCTCGTAACTTAATCCTGACAAAGACTCTCCTTGATCAGATTTTAGCCAGGCTTCTCTAAACTAATCCCATCCCAGCCAGTCCTGCCTTGCCCAGTTTTAGCAATAATCTTGTTAAGTCAGTTTAACTCCCAACCCTGAAATCTTTTCAAACTCTTCACTGCTCCTTTCTCTCCTCCCTCTGATATCCGATCATCCCAATCATCCCAGCTGATTATCCATCCCACCTGCCTTCAGCAGGATTCCTGTCAACTCAGAAGCCCTCCCACCCCTGATGTTTCCACTTCGTATTTTCCCACACTGACTCCCACCTGCGCCTGGGCTGCAAAGCCCTACTCGTGCTTGCTGTATTCGGAACTGAGCCCTGTTCTACTTTTTTAAAATATATTTTTTATTATTATCAGAAGGGAAGGGAAAGAGAGTTCGAACCGGCAATGGGGGTATATGCCCTGATGGAGGGTGGCACGCCCAACAGCTGTGCCATGCCAAATGCTGTCTTTCCCTGCCTTTTGTCATGGTTTCTGGTTAAATGTGCTTTTACCATTTTACCTGCTGTCCTGCTCTGTTTTTTCTTTAACGACCCTTAGATGTCTGTAGGTGTTGTCTTTTGGGCTGGCCATTGTCTCCAGAGAGAACTCCAAATCCTTCTGCCCATGGGGCTAGGGCCCTGCAAATCTGGCGGCCAACATTCTGGGCACCTCCGGTCTCACTGATTGGAGTGCAGGCTGCCAGTAACACCTTGGATCAACATGGTGCCTCCTTCCCCTTCCACTGTGCCTGGGGTCCTCAGTCCAGAGGTATTTTGAGTCAGTTTCCCCAGAGAGCAAAGCTTCGGTTTTTTGGTGTGAGGGGCCAGTGGGGACCTCCATGCTGCTCGGAGAGGGAGGGGACCTGGGGTCTCACTGCTAGCTTTCATCCGGTCCTTGCACCCTCACCACCAGTGCCGTCTGGAGCCTGGAACCTCTGGGTTCCCCGGGCTTCCAGCACGGTGCTGTGGTTTGATTCCTGTTGGGTTTCCATCTTTTCCAGCCTATTGAGCTTGTCACCCCTTGTCCATGGGCCTTTCACCCTCCAAAATGTTGACACCTCTCGGCTGCTGTCAGCACCTCTTTCTTAACCCCTGTCACTTATGCCACTTTTAATCCTTTATTATCATGAGGCTTGGGGAAGGAATGCGGAGTTTGTCTTGATTTTTCATGTCTCACTGGGATCTCGCCTCAGTGCTTTTCTGATGCTTGATAATTGTGCTCGAGATTCATATATCGCAGTCACATGGTCTCATGATCATTTCCTGGGAATGTAAAGGTACCTTGGTGCATATCAATTGATTGATTCATGCATGTTTTTAATGCAGTTATGCAGTAATTTTCTCTTCTGCCAGATGAAGTTGGACTAATCTTCGATAGTCCCTTTGGGTTTGAAAGGTCTGCCATCTTAGGGACCATGTTAAGAAGTGGGTGCTGCCGAGACCGGTTTGGCTCAATGGATAGAGCGTCGGCTTGGGGATTGAAGGGTCCCGGGTTCGATTCCGGTCAAGGGCATGTTCGTTGGTTGCGGGCAAATCCCCAGTAGGGGGTGTGCAAGAGGCAGCTGATCAATGGACTCTCTCTCATCGATGTTTCTAACTCTCTATCTCTCTCCTTTCCTCTCTGTAAAAAATCAATAAAAATATATTAAAAAAAAAAAAAAAGAAGAAGAAGTGGGTGCTGAGTTCAAGACCAGACCCAGTGACCCTCGCCCCCTGGTGTTCATGCCTGTGAGCACCGACCTAAGTAAAGAATAAGATACTATGCCAAGACTGGTTTGGCTCAGGGGATAGAGGGTCGGCCTGCGGACTGAAGGGTCCTGGGTTTGATTCCGGTCAAAGGCATGTACCTTGGTTTTGGGCACATCCCCAGATGGGGGTGTGCAAGAAGCAACTGATCGATGATTCTTTCTCATCGATGTTTCTAACTCTATCTCTCTCCCTTCCTCTCTGTAAAAAAATCAATATATTAAAAAAAAAAAAAGAATAAGATACTATGACCAGTAAGTTGAGTGAGTTGTGAGGTTGGGCCATGCAGGACACGGTGGCTTCTGCCTTGGTCTCTCTTGGGTCACTCACATGGGGAACCAGCTTCCATACCATGAGGACACTCAGCGGTCCAATGGAGAGTCCGCGCGTCAGGGGACGGAGGCCTCCCACCGACAGCCAGCACCGGGCTAACATGCATGTGAGAGAGGCTTCTTGCAAGTGGACTCTCCAGCCCCAGAGTCGTCTGTGGCAGCCTTTACATGACCACCACCCCAGCGTATACCTAGACTGCAACCTCGTTGGAGACCCTAAGCTGCTCCCAAATGCTTGACTTACCGAGACTGTGAGATAATAAGTATTTATGGCTGTCTTAAGTCACCAAGCTTTAGGAGAATTTGTGCTAGATAACTAATATGGTCTCTAATCTGTCACTCTGGCCCCCAAAGCTCTGTATGATCCGCCCCCCGTGCTAGCCTCCTTCTAGTTCCTCTAACTATGGAGCCCCTTCCCGCCTCAGGTCCTTTGCACATGCTGTTCCCTTTGGTCCCCACCCTTCCTCTTCCAGCCTACTCAGCTTTCAGGCCAATGCTTACATGGCCCTGCTCTAGGGAAACAGTTCCCTGGTCTCCTGGTTTCCTGGGTCCTGCCCTTCACAGCAGTGATCAGAATTGTAACCAATTCATTATTGGTGTAACCCTTTCCTTCATGCCTGTCTCCTCTTCTCCTAAGACTGCGAGCACTCTGAGGGAGGGGTTGCATCTATTTTTTACACTGTCGACTCCACGTGCCCTGGACAACATCTGGAACTTAGTAGGTGTGGAGCTGAACGAGGTGTGTCCCCACTGTCTGACTCCTTTCCATCTTCATCCTTTCCACTGCAGGAAGGACGGCTCAGAGCAAATCCCTGATCGAGGGCAGGTCAGTACGTTATTCTTAAAGGACAGCACATACACATTTCTTTTTATATATATTTTTAAAGCCTCACTTCCGACAGTGACTCATTTTGTGACCTTGGGCTGCCTGCCTTTCTTCTCTGAAAAATGTAGGTAGCAATTGGAATGATGCTTCTCTTGAAGGCTGGGAACTGTTTCTTTCAGAGAGAT
Source organism: Pipistrellus nathusii (assembly GCA_963693515.1). Classification (NCBI taxonomy): domain Eukaryota; kingdom Metazoa; phylum Chordata; class Mammalia; order Chiroptera; family Vespertilionidae; genus Pipistrellus; species Pipistrellus nathusii. The sequence continues at coordinate 11,066,774 of OY882859.1, read as the reverse complement.
TTTGGCAAGGTTTTCAATGCTCTCAAAGTACAATTTTCTTAATCCCCAGGTGGTTGTAAGTGATTGTACAGGTGATGAATAGAAATGAACTATGATTGATCGCTTGGCTATAGCTCAGTTATAGGTGTGTGCATATGCCTTTTGGTGCTAGACTCGTATACTTTGTGTGTGCATATTTTTTTAAAAAAAAGAGTCTCTCTACTTTAGAATGTTCATGAACATCCAAAAATTCTGCTGCAGATTTGTTTGAAGCTGGATTTATTTCTAATCCACTTGGCTCTGTTCATTTCTAACAACAACAAACCGATATTTACTTAAAGCTTGCTACGTGCCAGGCATTCTGCAAAAACCTTTTCCTCTCTTGTAGCCAGTCCTCACGATTACCTTTGCAAAGAAGGAACTATTGATTCTTCTTTTACAGGTGGGGCAACTGAGATGAGGCTCAGAGAGGTTCAATGACTTCCCTAAGGCCATTCAGCTAAGTAACTGGCAGAGCAGTCACCGAAGTCAGTTTGGCATGCTCTTAACTGCTGGAAAAAATGTGTATTCATGACTAAGGAATAAAGAAAAAGAGGAATGTGACAAAAACGGCGATTCATTCTGAAGCACATTAAGCATCAAGGAGACTTCAGAATAGCATCGGCCTGCCACCAGACGAGCAGTTACCGAGCGATCTGACTGCAGGAGCTGAGCAAGGGTGATGGATGGAGATGTTCCATTCTGCGCGCCTGTATCTGAGAGATAAGCTTGTGGGGCATCTATCACATCACAGTCCAGCTCAGAACAAAACCCTGTTTGCATAACAAGCAGAACAGGGTAACGTGAGGGCGGTGCGAGGACCCTCAGGGTCTCAGGAATGGGACAGGTCAGAGGAGACGGCAGCAGCCCACCAGGCCGTCAGCCAGAGCAGCTGGGGTGGGAGACAGGCCAGAGGAGGGGGTTTCCAGGCCGGCTCCCTTTCGCACTGACTCTGATGCCCACAGGAATCCCTTTACTCGAGCCCCTAACGTGACCATGTGTGGTTACTCTTCATTCACTCAGCCAGCCATTCAACAACTGATTTCTGAGCCCTTCATCTGTGGCCGGCACAGCGCACAGAGATGGAGGCAAATGTGGCCCCGCTCTGCTGGGCCTCTGTTTCTCTTCCTGGGACGGCTTGAGTGTCTTCGTGGCACGGCGTCTGATTTTCCCCAGAGGGAACGAGCGGAGAGGCCAGAATGGAAGCCGAGAAGCCTCTTAGGCGTTGTCCCAGAGCCGTGGAGTGTTTCTCTGCTACATTCTGATGGTCACGCAGGGGCCAGCCCCGATCCAGGTGCGTGGGAGGGTGTGTGTGCTTGGCGATGGGGGCGTTGGGAGGCACTGGGAGGCTGGGTACCAAGGGGTGAAATGGTGGCCCGTCCATGCAGTGTTTTCTTGCAGCCCTCTCAAGAGATGGCAGATCCCTGTCCCACCCCCTGGGCCTGCAGTGGGGCAGGGGTCCTTGTTGTTCTGCTTTGTTGCTCACAAACCAAAATCCCCCTTTCCTCCTACATTTCCTTGTCCTCCGAGGATCCTGCCCTCCACGCCATCTCAGTGTGAATCCCCACTCTCCTGTCCCTGACCTAGCTGTTACCAACCACGGCAGCCCTTTGTAAGGTCAGTTTAAAGCACCCCCCGGTGTAAGAAGTTTCCTTCCGGTGTTCCATCTCCTATAACTCTGGTTCCACCTGGTCCTCCAGTTCACTGCTCTGATTACCTTTTTAAAAAAATATATTTTATTGATTTTTCACAGAGAGGAAAGGAGAGGCCGCTTCCAGGTAATTTGATTGAATTCTTTGATGTTTATTGAGTTCGGAGGTAGAGGCTTGGTCCCGCCCTGCCACTCCAGGAGATGTCTAGAAAGAGCCTCCTCGCCCTCAGATTTAAGCCAGAGATTCATCTTCAGTCTGGCAAACAGTATTTCGTTACCATGGCAACCGAACTTCTAAAAAAAACGAATGTCAAGTAACACGAGGATCCTAGTGCTCATGGCAACCGCCATTGCTGCATATTTTTGGGAGAAAATGTGTCTGGCCTTCTTCCTGCCTGTGAGCTGGGGGCAGGGGGGGGGTGGTGAAGGTGAGGTTAGTAGCCCCAGGTGCCCCAGATTTGATGAGACACTGAGGTTTCGACCAAAATAGGGTCAGAAGCTGGTCTTTTCCCCCAGGTAAAAGCATCGCTTTTCTACAAGATCACATAACCAATGCCTTCCCCCCAATGCCTAGAAGGAATTCTGTCTTTCCCCCCTCTTTTCTTTGATGCTCCAATCCCCAGAGACTTGTGTGGGTTCTACCAGGCATGTGGCCATAAACACACACACACACACACACACACACCCCTCTGGGCTGAGGATCTGACGAGGTGTAGGCAGCACCCTTCACCCACTCTTCCGTGTATTTGCTCATTGATTCATTCATGCATTCCCTCAGTAAATATTCACCGAGAGCCGGTAACGGGCCAGACCCTTTCCTGGGGCCTCGGAGGCAAATAGGACATGTTTCAGGATGTGATCCCGGGCTCTCCGCCCCGGACTCTCGCAGAGGAGGTATGTAAACACATAAATTACACTGCAGCTTGAAAGACAGAGGCGTGCGGGAGGCACAGGAAGGAAGGGAGTGATTAACTCTGGCAGAGATGTAGGTGGGGTGTGTGTGTGTGTGTGGAAATCAAACAACCCAGCCCTGTTTCAAGTTCTTTTTCAGAAAACATTGGCCGAACAACATCCATTCAAGGAAGATTTAAGAAAAGGTCATTAGCAAGTTTCTCAAAGGAAGGTTGACTAATCCGTGGACTCAGCTGAAGATGCATATTTTCCCTATTATAATGTTTCTGGGGGGTGGGTAGGTTGGGGGTTAATGGAGGGATGAGGACACATATGTAATACCTAAATAAAAAAATTAAAAGTTTAAAAAAATGTTTCTGAAATCAGGATGTGTCTGACGATCAATGGATCTAGTATTGACGTGTTTAATTGCCTTACCTTACTCCCAGTTAAATGTATGGTGTGGCTTAGCATCAAGGAAACACGAGGTTTTCCTTTTTTCATTCCCAATACTCGTTAGTAACTAAGCCTCAGAGAACCCTCTTGGCTTTATACCCCTGCTCACATTTCCCCCATGAATGTCAGCCTTTCTGCTTAGAAGGCAGGGTCTGGGCCCAGTTAGCGGGATTCCAAGGGGCTTCTCTGCACTGGGTGGCAGGTCAGAGCACGGGTTCTAGAGCCAGTCTCCCTGGGTTCCCTTTACATCCAGGCCCCCTCACTTCCTCCTTGTGTGGTCTTCTCTGAGCCTCAGCATCTGCATAAGTGAGATCATAATGTTACCTCCCTGTAGGGGGTGGTTGTCCTTCAGCTCATCCATTCAACAAACATTTATGGAGCATCTGCTATGTATCAGGCACTATTGAAGAGCTGAGGAAGTGGAAGTAGATAAAACAGAAAATCTCTGCCCCTGTGAGCTTATATTCCACTAGTGGCCTGTTGCAGGAAGATTCCTGCAATAGGGCTTCCTGCTGTGGCCGCTGTCCCACCTGCTTTCCTCCCTTCTCCACTGCCCCCCTTGCTTCTCCACAGCTTTGCTCCCTTCTGCAGGTTTCTTTCTACGCTGTCTTGATATGCAAATTAACTGCCATCTTGGTTGAGTTACTTTGCATACTCACCCTGATTGGCTGCCGGGCGTGGCTTGTGTGGCGGAGTGATGGTTAATTTGCATATCACTCTATTATTATGTTAGATGGCAGACCAATGATAAACATGCACATTATTACAATAAAGCCGAGGAGTGGGTAGGGATAGCTGGCACAGGGGAGTCGGGATTCCAGTTGAGATTAGGTACAGTTGGGAAGAACTAAAAAGTCAAAAGGACTGTGGCTTAAAACGACAAACGTTCGCTTCTCTATGAAAGGCGCGGGAAGTGCTTCACAGCCACCCAAGGCCCGTTTGTCTTGTTGCTCTGCCCTTCTCACCATCTCACTTCTACCTCATGATCCACGGTCACTGCTGGAGCTCCCGCTATGCTGACGGAATTCCAGCCAGCAGGGAGAAAGGAGCACAGGCAGATGTGCCTATTTCCCTTTAAGAACATCCCCTGGAAGTTTGATGGGACACTTCCCTTTCCTCTCCTTTGTCTAGAACTTAGCCCCATGATTGTACCTCTGCAAGGAGAGCTTGGAAGTGGCAGTGTTTGATGTGCTCATTGAAAAGAAGAGGTTTTATTACCAAAAGAGCATGGATGGGACACATACATATTGGGGTATAAGCAGCTGTCTCTGACACAGGCGGCCGCAGGGATTTGATTAGCTAAGGCTTACAAAGGATCTGGTACAGAAAAAGCACTCAGCAAATATTAGCTACATTTCGACACAAAATTTTTTTAAAACCATTTAAATCACCTTTATTTTTTGTTTGTTTTGTTAATCCTCACCCGATGATATTTTCCCATTGATTTTTAGAGAGAATGGAGGAGAGAGGGAAAGACAGAGAGAGACATCGAAGTGAGAGAAATGCATCGATTGGTTGCCTTCTACAGGAGTCCTGACCAGTGTCTGGATCGGGGAGGAGCCTGCAACCAAGGTACATGCCCTTGACTGAAAGAGCCCTCCTTAATGCAGTTCTGTGTTTATCTGTGTATCTGTTAGAATGCTCTTGGTGGCGGTACTTACCAATGGCCAATTTACTGGGCTTACACAATGCAATTTATCATCTCATTGACAACAAGTTCAAGACTATGTATTGGTCTTGGTAGCAGCAACATGGCTTCAACAGTTATGTCTCGTCCAGATACATTGGTTAGAGGCAGAACAGGGACTATCTCTTTCAGTTGTGCTTCTTAAAAATTTTTTTAAAAAATTGATTTTAGAAAGGAAGGGAGAGGGAGACATAGAAACATCAATGATGAGAGAGAAGCATTGATTGGCTGCCCTGACTGGGAATCAAACTGTGATCTCCTGGTTCATAGGTCAACTCTCAACCACCGAGTCAGGCCAGTTTGTGCTTTTTTTTTTTTTTTTAAATGTATATTTCATTGATTTTTTTACAGAGAGGAAGGATGAAGGATAGAGAGCTAGAAACATCGATGAGAGAGAATCATCAACCAGCTGCCTCCTGCACACCCTCTACAGGGGATGTGCCTGCAACCAAAGTACATGCCCTTGGCCGGAATTGAACCTGGGACCTTCCAGTCCCCAGGCCGACGCTCTATCCACTGAGCCAAACCGGTTTCGGTGAGTTTGTGCTTCTTAAGAGACTTCCCTGAAGTTCCTCAGCAGACCTTCCCCTATAGCTCATTGGCCTGAACTGGATCACATGCTCATTCCTAAGCCAATCCCTGACAATGGGAACAGGACCACCACAATTGGCTGGGTCTCTGGCCAAGGTCCACCTCTCTGCAGCACAAGGTCCCACACAGGGTCCTACATTTATCTTTTCCTCTCCAGTGTCCACAGTCTGTTTTCTCAAGTTCCATTCCATTTGCCTCGCACATAGACAGTTCTCTCCCATCTTCAGGAAAAATGACCTTGCATTTTTTCTAGCCACTATATTTTTTCCCTTCCACCAGAGTCAGGTGGGCTCTTGGTTGGCAGAACTCAAAGGAAGCTACTGAGATGTGCAGAAGGGTTACATCTCCAGCTTTTTCCTCTCGATGGACAAAGGCTCAGGGGCAGACCAGGGCCAAGGAGGCGAAGTGCCAGGGATACAAGATAGTTGACAGCAGACTCTTTGTCAGGTAGTGAGTTCTCCACCAAGAGAATTGTTTAGGCAAAGACTCATGTCCCTCTCTGAGTCAACGCAGAAGAATAGGGCTGTTGATCCATTCATTCAGTCAGTCAACAAATATTTATTGAGCACCTATTATATACCAGGCACTGGGCTAAATATGAGAATGCAGCAGTTAACAAGGCAGGTACAACGCCTGGACTCATTCAAGTTGTACCTGCCTTACTAACTGCTGCACTCTAATAGCATAGAATTTAGCAGGGGAGAGGGAACCTACATGTGTGGTAGAAAGATTGCTGAAGTTGCTTTAAATAAAAGATGTATGATTCTGTATATAAAATGCTTGGCTTAGTGCCTGGCACATAGTAGGTGTTCAGTAAATGTTACCATTGTTATTTCCTAACTGCAGAAGCCTATGGCAATGCGTTTTTTCTCCTCTGAAATTCTGTGTCTCTTATTATGGCCATTCAGCTATAGTTTTGTCTTGAAACTTTTACTTACCTTGTGACTACAATAAACTTAAAAGAAATTACAACATTACCTACCACATGGTGTTGAATTGGTTTAAGAACAATTGTTCAAATTCATCCATGCCCTTGCTCACGTTTTGCAAACCAAGAACACGAATAATAAAAGGAGAATTCCTAACATACCTACCCACATCCCAGCTTCTCCGGGTTAACAGCAGAAACAGGGATATTACCCCTTTCTCTGCCTGAGAAAACGAAAGCTCAGACCAGTCAAGTGCTTTGCCCAGTACCTGGGAGGAGCTGTAGCTTCAATTGAATCCCAGCTGGAATACAGACGGGAAGCTGAAATTCAGGAAGGTGCCTGGACTTGTCAGAGGTCACATGGCTAAATGGCAGAGCTGATAGAGGACTCAGGGCGCCTGACCTCCAAGCCTGTCCTGAACCATCCTTTCCCAGTACCAGGGTGCCAGGTGCCTTCCATGGACCAGCAGGTGCTGTCAATAACTAAGGGGAGGGGCGGGTCCCTGCACATCACAGAGGTGATGGTCACAGGGCCTGCTGGCAAATAGCAGGACTGAGATGAACTGGGCCCCTAGATACAGCCCAGCGTGGATCCACAGTTAGCTTTAGTGCTCCTTTTAAATCTCCAGACCCTCCCTCACCCGCCATTCCTTTATCTCCTTCACTCTCCCTCCCTCTTATTTTTGCCTTTGGCATCCTGTGCTCATTGCGCCTCCTTGTGGCTAATAGTATCCACTGCAGCCTTGACAGCTTCCTGGGAAAATCGAGATTACAGAATTTAATTTCCATTTTTCCCCAGTGGAATTCTGATTTCCAGACCAGTTTCCAAAATTGGCTGCCATTGCCCAGCTGTGGTGGCTCAGTGGATTGAGCGTCATCCCATGGGCCAAGAGGTCCTGGGTTCGATTCCCAGTCAGGGCACATGCCTGGGTTGCAGGCTTGATCCCCATCATTGATATTTCTTTCTTTCTTTTTTTAAATATATATTTTATTGATTTTCCACAGAGAGGAAGGGAGAGAGATAGATAGCTAGAACGTCGATGAGAGAGAAAAATCGACCAGCTGCCTCTTTTTTTTTTTTTTAAATGGAAAAAGGTCTTTATTTCTGAGAATTGGTGAACAAAAGGCGGAGGGGACAAAGGGAGGGGAGGAGAGAGTGAGCATGGGCTGGGTTTGATGCCAGCTTAGGGGCCTCAAACTATTTAGCAAAGTCCGGACACCGGACAGGAAGAGAAAGCCCCAATTAGGAAAAAGAAAAAGAATAGACATGGCAGTGCACGTCCCCGCCCCCAACCAGGTGTCTGTTTCCTCTTCCCCTTCCGTCCCCTTTCACAAAGGGAGGCAAAATTTTTAAAAAATTAAAAAACCCTCCCCCTAAAACTGTCCAGGACAGTTGTGGGTCCTATTCCCAAGAGGCCGGGCCCCAGTAGGGGCCCAGCCTGCAGTCCGCCTTCCCTCCCCAGGCGGGGGCAGCAAGGGAAGGAGCCAAGCCCTGAGGTGGTGACACCAGAGGGCGCCCACTCCCTCCAGGACACACACCAGCTCCCTCCTTCCCTCCCTCCCTTCCTTTCTCCCTCCGACACTAAAGAGAAGGGAACCTGGTTGAACTGGGCACCCATCCTCTAGCTTCCAGCCCCCCTCCCTCCCCCAGAAGTTCAGTCCTCCAGGACAATGGGCTCATTGGTGCTGGCAGGATGTGAGGGTGCAGGCAGAGAAACTGGGGGCCTCACTGCTATCAGCGGTGGCTTCACCTTCAGGGGCAAGTTGGGCCTGCAGGCAGCTCGCCGCATCTCCAGGTGAGTCAGAGCTTTCCAAAGGGCCCTGGTGTCTTTTGTGGCCACAAACATCATAGGATTGGGGGCATCAGCGGGGTTTAGTTTCTGACGCTTGGCTGCTGGCTGGGAGCTCGAGTGAATCCCTGAAGCCAGAGGCCGTCCATTGGCAGAGAAGGGAACCCCTGCCCCTGCCATCGTCTCATAGGCCCGTTTCACCATGATGTCCCCCAGGGCCCGGCTCTGGGTCAGCTGGTTTCTGTTGATCGGTGTCTTGGTACCCCGAGGTGTTTTTGGTTTCAGAGGTGCCTGGGCCACCAGATCCTTGACGATAGTTGCTAGGGGCAGCCGCACCAGAGGGTGAATCTTCAGTGGAGTCTTGGCGGCCTTAGGCAGTCGGATGGAGCACTCTGCCTTGATGGCATTGGACCAGCTGCCTCTTGCACACCCCTCACTGGGGATGTGCCCGCAACCAATGTACATGCCCTTGACAGGAATCGAACCTGGGACCTTTCAGTCCGCAGACCGAAGCTCTATCCATTGAGCCAAACCGGTTTTGGCCATCATTGATGTTTCTATCTCTCTCTTCCTCTCCATTTCTCTCTGAAATCAATAAAAATATTTAAAACAAACAAACAACAACAAAAAATAAATTGGCTGTCATTGAGTATACCTTTGAGTCGGAGGAACATGTCAGGTTCAGGGTAGGAGATGACCCCCACCTGTTCACAGAACTAAAATCTCTTCCCTTGGGAGGAAAGTAAACTGCACCCCTCTTGCTTGCGCTAATTTCACTGGGCCTGGGAGAGTAGATTCCCTGCTTCTGTCTGCTTCTTCACAAAACACTAAACATCCAGAGAGCAGAGCCTGGCTATTTAACAGTATAGTGCTACTCCCGTAGCTGGGATGCAGGAGGCCCTTGTAATTGTTGGTTATGGAGTGACTGGCATGCTCTTCCCCTTATTCATTCATTCATTTATTTATTTAATATATATTTTATTGATTTTTTTTACAGAGAAGAAGGGAGAGAGATAGTTAGAAACATCGATGAGAGAGTCATCGATCAGCTGCCTCTTGCACACCCCCAACTGGGGATGTGCCCGCAACCAAGGTACATACATGCCCTTGACCGAATCGAACTCTTCCACAAAATACCACGGTCTGGGAGAGTCTATTTTGAATAAGTGGCATTAGAAGAAGTTTAAGTTTAAAAAATTTGGCTCTCAAAAGAAATTTTTCAATTGTACTGTTGATATTTTGGCTCTGTTGATGAACAAGTTTGCCAAACACTGCCCTAATCTCTTAGGCCTGTTCTTGTTGTGGGGTCGAACCCTGGAATCAAAAATAAGACCACCAGAGGCTGCTAATTGATTAAAAAAGCAGGTAATGATTTATTGAACTGGCCAGGACGGCCGTGAGAGCACTACAGGCAGGTGGAGTCCACACTCACGACCATGCCGTTCCAGGTGTAGGCAGTCCCTTTAAAAGTCTAAACCACAAAATTTCCCTTTGTTCTAAATACTAAATTCTAGATGCTGGGAGCAGCCTGCCGGGAGCAGCCTGCCGGGTCATTCCCAGCCACATCTGCTGGACGTTGGAATGTGGACCTATCTTGCAAAAGCGGATACTACAGAAGTAGAACTGAGCAAACTTAATCTCTAAAGCTTATCTGCAGTTTCAACTCCTGGAGCTACTGAGTCAGTGGGAATCAAATCTCCAGCGGTCCTGGTCCACAGGCACAGGAAAATTGCCTTAGCTTCCAGGTCTCAATCTGGAAGCTGAGATAACTACCTATTGTTTAAGCAAGTGAGTGAGTGCAGAAGCCAGAATAGCAGGGTTACAATTCAAACAGCAGTTTTTACCGAAGTATGGTTGCTATCATACTTAATTCTCTCATCTGTAAAGTAGAAGAATAAAACCCAAGTCTCAAAGGTTGCCCAGAAGCTTAAATGTGTAATTTTCATAAAATGCTTATTACCCATCCTCTTCTTTCCTTCTAATCTGATGGTGGAGATGTCAAACAACATTAAACAGCCCCAAACAGCCTCAGACATCAATGGGACTGAGATTGGGAACACTATTGATTGGGATCTGGGAGAAACGACACCCCTGGCTCAGCTTCCGCCAAACACTCCGCGTGCCCGGCGCTCCGGAAGCCCCGCCCCTGGGGACGCCCTGGCTGCGAGGCCGTCACCCCGGCAACGCCACCTTCCGGTCTGCTCTTTCCCCGCCCCCACTTCCGGCGTGGGATGACGACACCGCTTGGCGACCACACAAGTGTTTCCGGGAAAGATCCCCGGGCCGAGGGGGCTGCGGTCCCGGGCGGAGCGAGGCGGAGGGAGCGCTTCCGGGCGGGGGTCGCGGCGGGGCCGGAGCTCGCGGTCCCCTCCTGCCCTCGGGGCGCGGCGCGGCCATGGAGAACGGCGGGGGGCCCTCGCTGGGCCAGTTCCTCCTCCTGGGCACCAGCTCCGTGGTCACCGCCTGCCTGTACTCCGTGTACCGGCACAAGGCCCAGGTCGCCCAGGATCTCAAGGTCAGTGCGGTCCGCAGCCGGTGTGTGTCCGGCTCCGGGAATGGGGAGCCCCCAGTTCGCCTCGGGCGAGGCCACCGTCGGAAACGACCCAGAAAGAGGAACTGGGCCCAGGAGAGTGTCCCCTGGGCAGGAAGTGGAGGAGGACCTGGGACCAGAATTGGGGTATTGTGATATCTGCTTCACGACTCTCTTTCCGCCAAGCCCCTCCCGAGGTGCAGAAGGAATCTTGACTTCACGGCTCGATCCAAATATGTATTGACCATCTAAGCTGCAGGCTCTGGGGGATATCGCTTGGGTAGAACAGACAAAAGCCCCTGCCCTCGTGGAGATTCCATTCTACTACCGCCAAGCCAGACCAGGGACAAACAAGTCGGGTGGTGTACCAGGTGGGGCTAGATACTCCAGGGAGAAGGGAGGATGTGTTGCTGGAGAAACGGAGGTGTGCTATTTTCAATAAGGTGGCATTTGAACAGAGCCAGGAAGGCGGGGGACCTGCAGATGTCTTGGGGGAAGCGCGGTTCAGGCAGAGGGAACAGCCAGCGCAGACACTGTAGCTACTAAACTCTTTGCTTCTCCAGACGCTTCCTCTTTTAATATCTTAAGTTACTTAAAAACTAACCCTCTCCAGCTGCACTTTACAGCTTACATAAGACATTTTATCTTATTTTTTTTTCCTATTCAGTAACTTTTGAAATAAAAGTGAAAATTGCCTCCAGATTGCAAATCAGGAAAGGTCTTACAAGTTAGTCAGGTTGAAACGGAAACTTAAGATATTTTAGTTCCACGTGTGGGATTTTTTTTTTTTTTTTTTTCCTGATTGAGGACATTGCTTTATGGTGAATGGCCCACGAGGAAGAGATGGACCCCATTAGATTGGAAACTGGGCCCTTATCTTACTTCTGATTCAGTACTTGATTAAATGCTCAATAAACGTGGATTCGTTTCGGCCGACATTCTTACACTACAACCGGTAGGGTTTAAATGGACATTTATTATTGCAAAGATGGGTTCCTAAACCCACCAACTTCGTTATCCGATTGTTTTCTGATAATGTTAATTGGTTTAGAAACAAATGTGTGAAATCTCTTCTGTGAGAGGAGTTTTGGAATCTGTCTGGAAAGAACCAAGTTCCCAAACAGTTGAATCTGGGGTGTGAATGGGGTTCTTAGGGGAATTCCAGCTGCCCTGTTCTTCCCCTGATTAACCAAGTTACTTCGGAAGTGACGGGCTCTGAGTGTAACTGATACTTCACTTCCAGGCTCAGAAATCAGGTTGCATCAGGCGGACCTGCTGGGGGATTCTTTGGATGACCTTAAAAGCTTTGCCAATTATGAGTGAAATAAGCCAGTCAATGAAAGAGACACACCACATGACCCCACTCATTTATGGATAATAAAGAACATTATAAACTGATGAACCAAAAGATAGATATAGATACAGTAAAGCAACAAGCAGACTGTCAAATTACAGCGGGGAGGGTAGGGAGATCTGGGGGAGATAATAGATCAACCGAAGGACTTGTATACATGCACATAAGTACAATCAATGGACACAAAACTGGGAAGGGAGGGTATGTAGGGAGGGGGGGTGCAATGGTAAGATATGTACACAGATAATAATTTAAAATCACACAAAAACAAACAAAAAACTTTGCCAATTAGTTCCTAAATGAGGATGGAAATGGCCCCTTGTAAGAAGATTTGGGACTCCTCATATTTCAGATTCTATTTTTTTTTATTATATTTTATTGATTTTTTACAGAGCGGAAGGGAGAGTTAGAAACATCGATGAGAATCATCAATCAGCTGCCTCTTGCACACCCCCTACTGGGGATACGCCCGCAACCAAGGTACATGCCCCTTGACCGGAATCGAACCCAGGACCTTTCAGTCCGCAGACCGACGCTCTACCACTGAGCCAAACCAGTTCCGGCTCAGATTCTATTTTTTTGATCAGATTACTGGACTTCTATATCAGGTTATCGCTGTGTATTTCTTATAGTGATAGGAATGCATGTTTATTGTATGCCTACTATGTGCCAGCCTCTGGGCTAGATTCTTTACATCTTAAGGTTCATATAATCCACATAAAAATTCGGTAAGATCATGCTCCCCATCTTTCACATTTTTGAAAACCAAGACTTAGATAAATTAAGTTGTTCAATCACAGTAGATGCATTGAAGCTTGATTCAATCCCACGTCTTACTGACCATATTCCTTTTCCAGCCCTTAAAAAAAAATTCTAACTGGCCATCCCCTGGTGGATATTTTATCAGCTGTGTGACTTGGGATAAGTTACTTCACCTCTCTGAGCCTCAGTTTTCTTATCTGTAATTGAGGATAATAATGCCTACTATATAAGGATGATGTATGCATTAAATGGATTTATACATTTAAAGTGCTTAGCAAAGTGCTACAGCATATGTAGTAAGTGCTTATGTATTCAGCAAATACATTTTGAGTGCCCTAACTTTCCTAGAGTCTAATAGTCCAGTAAAGACAAACAAAACAAGAAAACATTGTGCTAGCTGTTACGGCTTATTATTTAAAAATTTTTCTTCACAGTGTAGGTGGTTAATAAGTGTTTGTTGACCTTGCTCATTTACTGTGTAGCAGTAGCTTCATCTTAAGAGTGACCTTAACATGTGTGCAGTATTTCATCTCCTCTTTAGAGGTAACTTATCTGGCATCCTTAAGATTTGTTGATGGGAATACTGTGGAAGTGGAAACTGCCCTCCATTCATCCCGGAATCCCTAGCAGCCTGTGCCTGGCACATAGATGCTCAGGAAATGTTTATGGACTTGATAACTTTTTTCATCGTTTTGAAAGAACAGTTCCCAAGCACAGCAGGTGGGAAACTGAATTGGAAGGGGTGGGAGAGCTAGTGGTTGTCAGAGGAAGACAGCAGCAGATGTCGCTCGGTGCACCTGATTGTGAAAGGGAAGAAGACAAACTGGAAATAGAACAGTGCTTGGCACCAGGTAACAGATCCGTGCCTGTACAGCAAAGGCACCCCTTTGTGATGGTGTACAATGCAGGGCGTGAGTTCATAAAGGCCTGGCGATGACCATGCCTGCCGGTGTCCTGGCCCCGACCATGTACTGGGCACTTGTTTAGATGCTTTTATCAAGAGAAGATTCACATCTATTCAGCCTATGGCATACAAATTGGTTCATACGTTTCATTTAAAAACGAAGATGAAAAGGAGTGTTTATTTCCATTAACTGGAGAAAGGATATGCCCGGCTGGTGTGGCTCAGTGGTTGAGCATCGACCCAGGAACTAAGAGGTCATGGTTCATTTCCCCGTCAGGGCACATGCTTGGGTTGTAGGCTAGATCCCCAATAGGGTCTGTGTAGGAGGCATATGATGGAGAAATTAACCTGCGGGTAGGCTGCAACCAAGCCTTAGTTACTTTTAGATGTGGGAGCTCCTTTCACATCCTGCGAGGTTCAGGGTTCAGGTTCTGGAGAATGCTTCACACAAATGAAAGAGACTAGAAAAAGATTTAATTTGGAAATATTGGGGGCCAGGCCGCCTTGCTTTGGCCTTGCTATCCCTTTTATTGAGACTATGGGATATACCCATAGCCCTTAGGCAGGTAATTCCAGTAACAGGCAGATTATCTTATCAGTAAGGATTTACATGATTATTTGGTGGGGAATGAAGTATAGTAGCTACCATACTTAGGTAAAAACTACTGTTTGAATTTTAACCCTGCTATTCTGGTTTCTGCACTCACTCACTTGCTTAAACAATAGGGTAGTTACCTCAGCTTCCAGATTGAGACCTAGAGGCTAAGGCAGTTTTCCTGTGCCTGTGGACCAGAGCCACAGGAGATTGATTCCCATTGACTCAGTAGCTCCAGGAATTGAAACTGCAGATAACCTTTAGAGATTAACAGCTCAGCTCTGCTTCTGTAGTATCTGCTTTCACAAGATAGGTCCACATTCCAACATCGAGCAGGACGTGGCTGGGAATGACCCTGTGGGCTGTTCGCAGCATTTAGAATTTAGAACAAAGGGAAATTTTGTGGTTTAGACCTTTAAAAGGACTGCCTACACCTGGAACAGCGCGGTACGGTCCTGAGTGTGGACTTCACCTGTGTGTGGCCGTCCTGGCCAGTTCAATAAATTCTTGCCTGTTTTTTTTTTTTTTTTTTTTTTTTTTTTAAATCTTTTTATCAATTAGCAGCCTCCTGTGGTCTTATTTTGACTCCAGGGTTGGCTCCACAACAGGGAAGTTGCCTCAGTTACCATTGTCTCAATTAGACAGGGAGTGTTTGGCTCTGACCTTTCAGAGCTTCAAGGTTGACAAGCCTTCCACATATTCCTATTAGTGAGACAATGTTCCGTTTCCGGCAGCAGCTTACGACATTTCTCATCGATGTTTCTGTCTATCCCCCTCTCTTCTCTAAATAAATCAATAAACATATTACAATATATATAGTCTTATGTAAATTATTGCTGATTGGCTATTATTGGAATCGCCTGCCTAAAGGCTATGGCTATTGCTGATTGGCTATTATTGGAATCGCCTGCCTAAAGGCGATAAACATATTACAATATATATATTGTAATATGTTTATTGATTACATATGTTTAATGACACCCCATTCTGCAGATGGCAGGGGGAGGCAGTGCCCCTTGCCTGTTTGTATGTTGAAACTTCTCAGACACAGTTTTGGAGTCTGAATCTCCTATAGTCTTCTTCCTGCCTGATTTCCTCCTCCTTTCAACATGAAAACAGTGAATCATCGTCTTTTTTTGCCCTTTCAGTCTGATTGATCACGTTAGTATTCAGTAGTCAGTTTAATATGTTGTTTGCCTTTAGGGAGCGAAAAGAATCAACTTGGGGAAAGACTTAAAGAGTGTCCTTTCGGAAGCTCCGGGAAAATGTGTGCCTTATGCTGTCATTGAAGGTATGTTTGTTTGGTAAAATGAAAAGTAACTTCCTCTTCTAAAAGCTTGTTCTTGGCTGTGTATCCTTGGGGCAGTAGTCCAGAACTTGGACTTGGGGCTCAGAAAGACCTGGATTATTGCAGTGTGAGCTTGGGGAAATTGCCTCGCCTTTCTGAACCTCTGTTGTCCATCGCTAAGACAATGCCTACCTTACAGGGTTGCTGGAGTGCTTGGAAGAGGACCCACAAAGCATAACTTAGGTTGATCCCTGTGGGAACCCCTTTCACATCCCACATGGTTCAGGGTTCAGGTTTCTGAAGGAGGTTGCACACAAATGAAAGAGACTAGAAAAGTATTAATTTGGGGATATTGGAGGCCACGTGGGAGCCCACCTCTAGGGGGAGGACTACCCTCCCCCCCCCCCCCTTTTCTGGCCTTGCTGTCCCTTTTATTAAGATCATGGGATACACCCATAGCCTTTAGGCAGGCGATTCCAATAATAGCCAATCAGCAATAATTTACATAAGACTAATGGGTGGAGGCTGCTTCAGCTACCAAGTCTCATCTAAACAGTGAGTGATTAGCTCTGACCTTCCAGAGCATTTAAGGTTGACCAGCCTTCCGGGTTCCCTGTCCACATCTCTCTGTTAATGAGGACAAGGGGCTGCGTCCGGCAGATCACATAGTCATCATTTTGATTAGTGAAATGAATCCAACTAAAAACAAAATTTAAATGACCTTAAAGGGAAGGACATAGCAATGCTTTGGAAATAAAATAATTGGTTTCCATTTAGGAGCTGTGCGGTCTGTTAAGGAAACGCTCAACAGCCAGTTTGTGGAGAATTGCAAGGGGGTGATTCAGCGGCTGACAGTTCAGGAGCACAAGATGGTGTGGAACCGAACCACCCACCTCTGGTACGTAGCCTTTCTCCAGCCTTTCTCTGCTGGCTGAGACAGGGTGTAGGCCAGTTTCTTTTTCCTTTTTCTTTTTAAAAAATATATATTTTATTGATTTTTTTTTTTTTTTTTTTTTTTTACAGAGAGGAAGGGAGAGGGATAGAGAGCTAGAAACATCGATGAGAGAGGAATATTGACCAGCTGCCTCCTGTACACCCCCTACTGGGGATGTGCCTGCAACCAAGGTATATGCCCTTGACCGGAATCGAACCTGGGCCTTTTCAGTCCTCAGGCCGACGCTCTATCCACTGAGCCAAACCGGTTTCGACTAGGCCAGTTTCTTAACGTTGTTAATATTCTGTGTGTGGTCTGAGGACCTCTTAACTTAGAGTCACCTAGGCATCTTGTTCAAATGTAGCTTCCTGGGCCCTGTTCCAGAGCTGCCCGATTAGTGTCTCCAGGACAGGGGAATTTGTTGATTGACCACCAAAGTTTGGAACTACTCACGTATGGTTTGGATTAATGATGTCAGTATTTATTTAAATGATTTTGTGGATTATTTTGCTTTTAAATGGAGTATCATTTTCCAAAATGACCCTAGTGGGTTTTTGTTTTGTATTTTATTATTATTATTTTTTAGTATAATAAGAACACTTCACAAGTGTTATTATAACAAACTTAAAAAAAATATTTTTTATTGATCTCAGAGAGAAAAGGAGAGGAAGAGAGAGAGAGGGAAACATCAGTGATGAGAGAGAATCACCAATTGGCTGCCTCCTGCATGCCCCCACTGGGGGTCGATCCCACACCCGGGCATGTGCCCTCCCCAGGAATTGGACTGCGACCTCCCAGTCCACAGGTCTAGGCTCAACCACTAGAGCCACGCCAGTAGGTAGGATTTCCTTCTTTTTATGCTGAATAATCCTCTGTGTTTGTGTGTGTGTGTGTGGCCTTCTTTATCCACGCATCTGTCGATGGACATGTAGGCTGCCTCCCTGTTTGGCTGTCGTGAACAATGCTGCAGTGAGCATGGGCATGTAGATCTCTCTTCAAGACCCTGATTTCAATTCAGTACCCAAAAGTGAGATTGCTGGATCAGCTGGTAGTTCTGTTTTGAATTTTTTAAAGAATTAAAAGTGGCTAAAGGAAATAAATGGTATTTGTTGCCCACTGGTAGTTCTGAGAACCTAACAAATTGAGGCACTTGGATAATATTGATGTCTGTTATCCCCTTCTAGCCGTGTCAGATTTTACCCTGTCCTTCTGGCATGTATGTGATCTCCATCTCTTCTGGGCATGAGGTGTTTGCTTGTCCATTATTTTATCTTGAGTTCTCTTATTGTTTTAGGAATGACTATTCAAAGATCATTCACCAGAGGACCAACACGGTGCCCTTTGACCTGGTCCCCCACCAGGGGGCCCGGGGTGTGGCCGTGCGAGTGCTGAAGCCTCTGGACTCCGTGGATCTGGGCCTGGAGACTGTGTATGAGAAGTTCCACCCCTCCATCCAGTCCTTAGCTGACACCATCGGCCACTACATCAGCGGGGAGCGGCCCAAGGGCGTCCAGGAGACCGAGGAGATGCTGAGGGTTGGGGCCACGCTCACAGGGGTGGGCGAACTGGTCCTGGACAACAACTCCATCCGCCTGCAGCCCCCCAAGCAGGGCATGCAGTACTATCTGAGCAGCCAGGATTTTGACAGCCTGCTGCAGAAGCAGGAGTGGAGCGCCAGGCTCTGGAAGGTCCTGACGCTGGCATTTGGCTTTGCCACGTGCGTGGCCCTCTTCTTCATCCTCCGAAAGCAGTATCTGCAGTGGCAGGAGCGCCTGCGCCTCGAGCAGATGGAGAAGGAGTTCCGGGAGCACGAGGCCCAGCTGCTGAGCCGAGCCAGGCCCGAGGACCGGGAGAGCCTGAAGAGCACCTGTGTCGTGTGTCTGAGCAACTTCAAGTCGTGCGTGTTCCTGGAGTGTGGGCACGTGTGTGCCTGCACCAGCTGCTACCAGGCTTTGCCAGAGCCCAAGAAGTGCCCCATCTGCAGGCAGGCGATCACCCGGGTGATTCCCTTGTACAATAGCTGACTGTCTGAAGCCCCACGGTTCCACATGAAAGGAAGCTCTCCCCTTTCGGGGTTCTTATCTTAAGGCCTTAGAAGAGTAGGGATGCGAGGGGTAGCTGTTATCTCCACGTATGACTGAGGGAGGGAGGGGGGTGCTGTCCAGACCTCACACCTCCAACCTGAGAGGGAACTCTTCCCAGCACACGAGAATCAAAGCCCAGCCTGGGTGTGTGTACTGACTGGCACGGCCTCCCTCCCCGGAGCCCGCTGTGTCACTGAGCACCTCTTCGCTCAAGCTCCGAAGCCAGTGATCTCAGCTCGTGCTCCTGTGTCTCCCGGTCCTTCCTGGTGACTTGCTGATTCTTGTGGACTTGAGCCCTAAATGACTCAGGGGGCAGTGTGACGCACGCCTCATGGAGCTGCCTATGGGGAGATTGAGTCTCTCTTCCTTTTTTTTTCTTTTCTTTTTAAAAAATCTAATAAATCTTTATTCAGATTATTATAATTGTTTCGCCTCCGCGCCCCCCCCCCCCCATAGCTCCCCTCCACCCGGTCCCCACCCCACCCCACCCTCTGCCCTTACCACCCCTCCTCTCGCCACCCCCCCTCCCACTGTCCTCATCCATAGGTGTATGATTTTTGTCCAGTCTCTTCCCATACCCCCTACACAGACACCCCTTTAACCCCAAGAATTATCAATCCACTCCCATTCTATGCCCCTGATTCTATTATATTCACCAGTTTATTCTGTTCCTCAGATTTTTGATTCACTTGGTTTTTAGATTCACTTGTTGATAGATAGGCATTTGTTGTTTATAATTTTTATCTTTACTTTTTTCTTCTTTTTCCTCTTTTTAAAGAACACCTTTCAGCATTTCATATATGGTAATACTGGTTTGGTGGTGATGAACTCCTT
Organism: Pipistrellus nathusii; assembly: GCA_963693515.1. Taxonomy (NCBI): domain Eukaryota; kingdom Metazoa; phylum Chordata; class Mammalia; order Chiroptera; family Vespertilionidae; genus Pipistrellus; species Pipistrellus nathusii. Next base: position 11,047,477 of record OY882859.1, on the reverse strand, counting down.
TAGCTTTTTCTTATTTGTGAAGCTCTTTATCTGCCCTTCAATTCTGAATGATAGCTTTGCTGGTAGAGTAATCTTGGTTGTAGGTTCTTGCTGTTCATCATTTTGAATATTCCTTGCCACTCCTGTCAGGCCTGCATAGTTTCTGTTGAGGAATCTGCTGATAATCGTATGGGTGCTTCCTTGTAGGTAACTTTTTCTCTTGCTGCTTGTAAGATTCTTTCTTTATCTTTTGCTCTTGGCATTTTAATTATGATGTGTCTTGGTGTGGTCCTCTTTGGATTCCTTTTGTTTGGGGTTCTGTGTGCTTCCTGGACTTGTAAGTCTATTTCTTTCACCAGGTGGGGGAAGTTTCCTGTCATTATTTCTTCAAATAGGTTTTCAGTGTCTTGCTCTCTCTCTTCTTCTGGCACCCCCATAATTCTGATGTTGGTTCACTTGAAGTTGTCCCAGAGGCTTCTTACACTATCTTCAACTTTCTGGATTCTCTTTTCTTGCTTCTGCAGAGGAGTGTCCTTCGCCTCTTTGCATTCCAAATCTTTGACTTGATTCTTGTGTTCCTCTAGTCTGCTGTTGGGTCTCTGTAGAATATTTTTTATTTCAGTCAGTATATGTTTAATTTCTAGTTGGTTTAATTTCTTTTTCATATCCTCTACGATCTCATTAAATTAATCGGCCTTTTCTAGGAAATTCTTGAAAAACCTTATAACCGTGGTTTTGAACTCTATGTCCATTTTTGTTTGTTTTCCATTTCTTTTGTTTGAGATCTGTTTCCTTGTCTTGGCATTTTTGCTTCTTCCCTGAGTTGGTAGGGTAGCTTTGTGTGCTGGGTGTCCTATTTTTGGTGCACCTTTGTGGACTGTACAGACTTGTAGTTGTCTTTTTTTTTTTTTTTTTTTTTTTAATGATTTTTTACAGAGAGGAAGAAAGGGACAGAGAGTTAGAAACATGGATGAGAGAGAATCATCGATCATCTGCCTCTTGCACACCTCCTACTGGGGATGTGCCTGCAACCAAGGTATATGCCCTTGACCGAAATCGAACCTGGGACCTTTCAGTCTGCAGGCCAATGCTCTATCCACTGAGCCAAACTGGCTAGTTAAGTCTTGATTGTTGGTATCATTGGGAGGAATTGACCTCCAGGCCAATTGGCTGTGAGGACCCGTTGGGTCCATAGCGGAAGACACGTTTATGGGGCAGGACTTGTTCCAGTGGGGCTTTGGTGCTCACTGAGTCTGCCTCTTAAATGTGTCCCTCATGAGAGTAGTTGAAATCTGGTGTTGTCACACACAGACCACTAGATACACTAGTTTCTGGATCTCCAATAGGATGTAGGGCACCCTGTAGGAGCTGCAGAAAGAACTTCAGTTTTCTCCTCTTTGCTTGGGATTTGGCGGTTTTGGAGCAGTCTGGGGATGCAATTTATTTCCTTAAGCTGCCACAGGGCAGGCCATTTATATGCAAAAGCCGCTGTATGGAGCCTGGGTGGGTTGTAGAATGTGAGGGGTGGGGTCTCAGGGCGGGGTGGGTCTTGGTGTCACTAGGCTGGGGCATTGCAAACTGCCATGGCTGCCGTCAGCTGTCTCTGCCTTTCCGCGCTTCCAAGTCCCCATGTCCCCGCACTCCAGTGCAGTAAACAATGATTGCTACGCACACCTCTGCAAAAAACTCACCCTCACTTTCTGACCCGATGGCTGACAGACCAGCTTCTCTCTGTAGGTGTCTGGGTCCCCCGCGTGACCCCAGAAACTGGCTTTCAAAGTGATCAGGGGCTTCTTTCCCTTCGGGTTGAAAAAAAGCCGGGTGCAGAGTCATCCACCACCAGCCTGATTCGCGTGCCTTCGAACCTCAGCTTTTCAGCGCTTGTGCTCCTTTCTCTTTCCTTCTAGTTGTATGACTTCCATTCAGCCAGTTTTCCTGTGGTTCTGGGTGATAGACGTTTTGTCTTTTAGTTGTAGTTTTGAAATTGTTGTGCGAGGCAGCAACTTAGTTTACGTACGCCGCCACCTTGGTTTCTCCTCTCTCTTGCTCACTCCCTAGGAGAAAATCGTAAGGCTCCACATGTCACTGTGTCCCTTTCCCCTACCTGCCTGCCTCCCAAATGCATGCACCTTGCGTCAGGACAGGAGACTCAAGTCCAGCGTCAGCTTCTCCCAAGCAGGGCAGGACTCTGAGCAGCAGACAGAGAGTGTTCACCTGGGGGTGAGGGGGTGGACTCGGTGGCCTCAGCAGGGATGAGGACGGCCAGCTCACTGCAGCCCTCCTGATGCCTCTGCCAGAGGAGGGGTGTGTGTGTGTGTGTGTGTGTGTGTGTGTGTGTGTGTGTGTCCCGCCTCCTGCCTGATGGGACTGGTTCCCTGCCTTAGGGAGCTGGGAGGCCTCACCTCCCACAGGAAGCAATAAGGACGCTGCTGTCCAACCTCTGAATGTCAGCTTCTGGCTGTCAGCTTCTCCTGGCTGTCAGCTTCTCCTGGCTGTCAGCTTCTCTCTGAGGCCCTCACCAGCCAGCATCCTGAGCACAGAGCCAAAGGGGACATGCTGTGGGTGTAGTCACATCGCCCCTTCCTTCATTGCCTTCACCCCTCAACCGCCCCTCCTGTTAGTGGAAGAGAAATGGTCCGAGGTCTCGTACACAGCTCTTTCTTTTCTCCCTTCCCGCGCTGACTGTTCGCTCTCCCGATCCTCCTCACGGGGGGAGGAGGGGTGCTCTCAGGGGCTGACACCCCTTCGGCACAGTGTCCGCGTGGACAGTACAAATGAAACGTTTCAACCAACCGTCAGCCTGTTGCTTTGTCAGTAAGGTTCATTGGTTAGGCCCGGGCTCCCCTGATGGGAGGGAATCCCTCTGTGATGGAATGAACTGGAGGCCTGGGTTTGGGGCTCCCACAATTGCGGGCCTGAGGAGGAGTCTGCCAGCTCAGGAGGGCAGCCGGCCCTCCGTGCCTGAAGAAGTCTGTCTGACATCCTGAAAGCTGAGCCATGGAGAAGGGCTGGGGTGGGGTGTTGGACAGCAGGGAGGAAACTCACGTTTAGCAAGTAAGTGCTGAGCTAGTGTGTGCTCTGAACTTTGAGTTAACCCTTGCAGGCTTATGGGATCTGCATTTCCGGATGAGGGAGTAACCCCACATCTGTTCACTGGGCAGCGGGCACAATCCTAGTAAGCGTGGGTCTGAAGTTGTTTCCAAAGCTCCCCATCACCATCCACACCAGCAGCGGGGCTCATTCCCTCAGTGCTCCCAGGAGCACCCCACAAGACACTTGTGCCCCAAGTTATAGAAAGGTGGCTACTATGAAGGAGCAGGCATAAGTGGTGAGAGCCCACGTACCAGGGCTGAGTGTCCAGTGAGGTGTTAAGACCCTGGTTTTGATAGGTATGTTAGGGCAGGGCAGGTGTTAGAGGGGAGAGAGTGGTCTAAGGGAATGCCCTCTGATACCCTGACCGCATCTGCCCCCATTTCCTTGTCTTTTCTGCAGTTCCTGTGTAATTGGGTCCAGGTTTCAGCAGAGAATGAATGGGCTGCCTGGGGGTGAGGGGTGTTATGTGGGAATGTATCAGAGTTCAGTCCTTGGCATAGATTTCATGAGTAAGTCTGGTCAAAGGGATGGAAAAGAAGGAAAGCCAGCCTGAGTTACCCCAGCCCAACTCCCTGGCAGACTTCAGCCTCCAGCACCTCAGAGAGCCAGGGAGATGTGGGGGCAGCCATGGTCTCTGCCCCCGAGCAGCTGGTTGGGAACGCAGACAAGCACATCCCCAGTTCTGAGTGTGAGGTCCATGCAGTCCTAGCTTGGCTGGGACAGGCTGTCTCATGCCCTCATTCACTGTGGCAGTTCCCACTTTCCATGTCAGGGCCTTTATCTGCAGGGGGGTTGGATGGACTGATACTTGGGGCCCAGGTTGGGAGTGGGAGGTGACGGAGACAGGAATTTGGAAGTTAGTTCTCAACTGATGTTGGGATTGTTGTGAGCTTTGATTCTTTGCCAAGTCTGTCCTGGTGTTTAGTCACTTCAGTGCTAGCAGACAGCGGTAGGCAGAGGTCATCTTGAAGAACTGCGCCTGGTGTTTTGAATGTCTGCTCGGCATTTTATATGCACTAATGCTTGGCGTCCTAGAAAGTGGATATTGTTATCTCTCCTCACTGTACAAGCGGGAAGAGTGAAGCTCAGTGGGCTTATGTTTTGCCTGTAGCCTCACATCAGCGAGAGCCAGGCGATGCTACATTCTTTACAGGCTTTGCTGGACAATCAGGGCGGGCTGAATCACCCCTTTTATTTTTATTTTTAAAAAAATATATTTTATTGATTTTTTACAAAGAGGAAGGGAGAGAGAGAGTTAGAAACATCAATGAGAGAGAAACATCGATCAGCTGCCTCCTGCACCCCTCCCACAGGGAATGTGCCCGCAACCAAGGTACATGCCCTTGACTGGAATCGAACCTGGGACCCTTGAGTCCGCAGGCTGATGCTCTATCCACTGAGCCAAACCGATTAGGGCCGAATCACCCCTTTTATAGGTGATGGGATTTTCCCATGGCTACCAAGGTCTGACGAGGAAGCCTACAGCCCTGGCTTTTATCGCACCAAGCCTGAGAGGCTAAGGAGGAAAGCTGTTCAATAGACAGTGGGATTACAGACACTGTTTTTCGATCTAGTCAGCACATCAAGTCACCAGTCACATCCGTCTCACGTACTGTAGCTGGAGGCTTTGAGGTTCCCCAGCTCACTCTGGTGGAGGAGGAGCTGGAAAGCAGGTCTTTAGAGTTCTAATTCATTCAGTTATGATGAAAAATTCAAGAAGCAGCCCTAGCCAGTTTGGCTCAGTGGATAGAGCGTTGGCCTTCCGACCAAAGGGTCCCAAGTTCGATTCCAGTCAAGGGCATGTACATTGGTTGCAGGCTCCTCCCTAGCCCTGGTCGGGGCTGGTGCAGGAGGCAACCAATTGATGTTTTCTCTCAAATCATATTTCTGTCCCTCTCTCTTCCACTCTCCCTAAAAATCAATGGAAAAATATTTTTGGTTGAGGATTAGTAACAACAACAACCAAACAAAAAAACAAAAAGAAAAATTCAGGAGGCAAACACAATACGTGGAAAAAACTAAAGAGCAAACAATCTGACAGACTCGGCCAGTCTGACGCCCTTTCTTTACTACCCTGGTCCTGGGCCATGTGCACTCCAGCGGGGTGCTGGATCCAGGGCTGGTGGTCCCACAAGGGCCTCAGAGAAGTTTCGGATCACTGGTGGGCATTCATCTAACGTTTGCTAAATGTGCATTCTGTGCCTAGAAATGCAGAAGTGAGTATGACAGTCTGGCGTCATAGGGTTCAGAGTTGTCTCTGAGTGCATCCTATTGTGCAGGTAAGGCGACTCTCAGTGGTTCGGGTACAGAGTTCGGGTTCTTGAAGAGGCCGCACACAAATGAAAGAGACTAGAAAAATCTTAATTTGGGAATATTGGGGGACAGATGGAAGCCCACCTCTAGGGGAGGACTATACCCCGCTCTGGCCTTGCTGTCCCTTTTATTAAGATCATGGGATACACCCATAACCTTTAGGCAGGCAATTCCTATAATAGCCAATCAAGAATTTACATAAGACTAATGACTGGAGGCTGCTTCAGCTACTAATGTCTCAACTAAGCAGTGAGTGATTAGCTCTGACCTTTCAGAGCTTCCAAGGTTGACCAGCTTTCCGGTTCCTTATACACACCTCTCTGCTAGTGGGACAATGATCTGTTTCCCACAGGTTGGCAACATGCGCAGCTCACTGGATAAGGTAGCTGGGAATGGCTTTTGACGTTGGTCTGGTTAGAACAGATTCCCTAACTATTCAAGATAGAGCCACCCAGGGCTATTGCTGAGGAAGAGCCAGGCAGAGAACATCGTCTGTTCACAGAACTCGCCGGGGCTGATTGAAACACCAACCTGTCCATGGCCCTTTGCTGAGAGCCCTTCCCCAGACTCCCTTTTCTCTCCAGGCCCAACCCCGGCTCCTCGTGGCACCGGCAGCCTGCGTGTCCTGGCCCTGCCACCTTTCCACGCCCCCCCCCCCCCCCCCCCCCCGCATCCCTCTGTATCACACTCGTGGCTCCAGCAGGACCGCTGTCCACCTCGCGCACGCTGGCTCTTCACCTCGCGCACGTCTCTCTCACTCAGCTGTAGCTCCTACAGAAACCTTTCCTGACCCTCCCCACCCGTGTCAGGGGCCTCGCCTCTGAGATTCCATTATGCAGTCTTCCTATTCCTGCTCTTGTCTCTTACTTCTTCTCCAGGACAATTTGTAAGTTGTTACCATACACGAATTGGCCAACTTTAGTGCTTGCTCTTTGCTAGGTACCGCTAAGTGCTGCACATGATAGTATTGATTCCTCACTCGGAGGCATGTGTTTGTGTCATTTTTACTTTAAAGAATAGGAGATCAAGGTCAAGTGTTGCCCAGACACATGAGAGAGACAACATTTAAGCCCAGGCAGTCTGACCCCAGAACCCGAGCTCATTAAAAAAAAAAACAAACTAATAGTATATTTTTATTGATTTTAGAGAGGAAGGGAGAGGGAGAGATAGAAACATAAATGATGAGTGAGAATCAGAGAATCATTGATTGACTGCCTCTATTGGGGATCGAGCACACAACCCCAGCATGTGCTCTTGACAGGAATCGAACCTGAGAATCTCCAGTCTGTAGGCTGATGCTCTATCCACTGAGCCAACCAGGTTAGGGCCAGAGCCTGAGGTCTTAACTATGGAATTCGGTCTTCGAGTAAACTAATGAGTAAACTAGCAAATGAAATGGATAAGGTAAAACAATCCTGGAAGGCTGCCTGTGGGAGTTGGTTTTTAGACCAGAGATGAGGGCCATGGCTTGGTTCTAAGGAGTGAGGGAAGGACTTCTCTTAGGGCCTGAGGTAAAGATGGATAGAACATCTATCGGTGGCTTCATTAGAGCTGTGAGGAATCAACACAGGAAAGTCTGGACAATGCCATTGCATGGTGATAAATGGTCTGGTCTGGAAGTCCAAAGGCTGGCTGGCTCTCTCTGGGCACTGGCTCCTTTGCTGTGTGGTCTAATGGATGGATTAAACTTCTCTGGGTCTCAGTTCTGTCTATAAAAGTTGCAACGTGAATGAGAAGCGTTCCCGGGCGCCATTCAGTTCTGATGTTTTGATGTGTGTGAGCTAGCAGATGGACGAGAGACCAGGGAGGCCAGCTTCTCAGCCCTCCTTGGGGCTACTGGTCCGTAAGATGCAATGTTACACGCAACCCCGCGGCGGGTGGCGATGACCCGGTGCCGCAGGTGCTCCAGGGCCTCGTGGAAGTCCCCGTACAGGCTCTCCAAGCTAGCTGCCTGCCACAGCCTCAGAACCACCTTCCCAGAAAGCCGGGGAGCTCAGCACATTCTCTCTAATTAGATAGTGTTAGCTTATTAATGTTGAATGAGATAAGTTTCTCTCTCTCTCTTTTTTTTTAGATAACTTTCCATGTATGATGTCCCGAATTGCTCCCGGGAGGGCTCATTAGTCACTTCCTTGGCAGCTGCCACATTGTCTTCCAGATGCCAGCCGAGGGACCTGGCATTTCCCTTACCCAATAACGGGGGTGGGGGGGTATGAGGCTGAGCCAGAGACACTGGAGACACTGGCATTCGTCAGAAGGGCCAATCAGACCTGGATGAAGGCCTGGTTGGTGATACAGCCTTTGGCCTCTGACCCTGACAGAGCCATTGCCTCACATCCAGACTCTCCCAGGATTGGACCATGTCTCCGGGAGGCCACAGCTGAATGCAACAAGCATTTTCTAAGAACCTAGTGTGCCAGGCACTGGGGGTCCCTAACCGGAATGTTTTCTAGGCTGGGGGAAGAGGAGTACAAATGAGGTCATACTAATATTAACGTACAAATTGCCAACGCTGCAGGCCTCCCACCCCTTCAGTCTTCCCTAATATGTAAGGTGTTTCACAGAACGGGGCTTCATACATGCTTGCAATAAGTTGGCTCATCCTCAAACCAGTTTGGCTCAGTGGATAGAGCATCGGCCTGTGGACTGAAATTCCCATCAAGGGCCTGTACCTTGGTTGCTGGCACATCCCCAGTAGGGGGTGTGCAAGAGGCAGCTGATCGATGTTTCTAGCTTTCTATCCCTCTCTTTTTCCCTCTGTAAAAATTCAATTATATATATATAAATTTGGCTCATAATTTTTATTTCTACCGCCACGAAGGACTGGGCATAGAATCCCTCCTAGTACTGCATTCTCCATTGTGACCTCCAGGTGGCGCTGTGCCCCTACGGTTGAGGCAGGATGGAGGCCTTGGAGGAGAAACAGGTTGTGCTTCCAAAGGCCTGAGTGATTTTCTCTTTCCCAAGGAATGGGGGAAAGGCCTCGGAAGGCCTGAGAGCAGAGGCAGAGGCGGACACTGGGCTGCTGACTCCGGGTCCACCTGGGCACAGCGCACCCAGAGGAGCAGGAAGCAGGAATCTTCTCTCCAGTTCCTTCCTCGCTCTGCACAACTTGCCAGGAAGCTGGGTGCAGATGTGAATGTTTTGAGAAACCCAGAAAATTCAGGGGGGGAAAAAAATCCCACATTTCTCCCCCTGTCATTTCCTAGGCATTCACATCTTCAAATACACTAACCATGATTTCCTTCAACAAGAACGAGATATGCATAATGCATCCCATGTTCTTAAAATACCCAAATGACTTCACGCTGGGGAAGGGTGCTTAAAAAAACTGTACTGCACCGATTTTGCTTTTCTCCCCAGGCGCGTTTCCTCAGGGGAGAAACTCTGCTTCTCCCAGCCTCGCCTGCTCTCCTCTCCTCTCCTCCGTCTGGTCTTTGCCTTTTGCTCTGTCTCCTGTGGGATCATAGGCTCCTCTGTCCCTTCTCTGCCACCTCTGGGAGCGGACCTCGCCTTTCCTGGCAGTTCTGCCTCTTGTCTGGCCTCTCTGTCTCTTGCCCCTGAGTGCGTGAAAGGGTTTCTCCCTCTGCACATGGATCTGCCTCCCTCTCGAAGCTATTCTATTTCTGGGAGCCTGTTTCTCCTCACATCTTTCCCACCTGTGCCTGGCATGTACTCGTCCAGACCGATTCTCTCCTCCCCACTCCATGCTCAGCTCAGGGTCTGGCAGGGCCTGGGGGGTGGTAGTGGAGGGAGAGGGCTCTATGACCAGACAGTGACTGCTCCTCAGTCTTCTACACTTGCTGGTATAGGGCAGCTCCTTTCCTAGGAAGGAAAGGCCCTCTGTCCCCCCCTGCAGGCCCTGGAGGGCTCTGGGTGGGGGGACTCACTGCCTGCAGCTGTCCCACTCACATCATAGTGACCCGATCAGCACCTCATCGGATCGTCACAATCTCCCTGTGAGGTGCATCTGGTCACCCCCCGGAAGGAATTCTGGCTCCGAGAACCAGTGGCCACCTCCAGGTCCCACAGGCAGGAAGGGATGGAGTTGGGGTAGACGCGGGTCTTCTGATTTGCCCTCCTTTTCCCTGCCGATGGCATGAACCTGGGCACGGGGAGCTCTGCATAGTGATTGGGGGTGAGAGCTTGCGATCGGAGAGTGGTGGTGCCCTTTCTGAACTGTTGGGGGTCAGCTCCTCAGCCCCCTTTGGGGGTGACAATGCGGCACAGCTGATGGCTCTGGGGAAGTCAGGGCTCTGTAATCGGGGGATGTCAGGGCTCTGAGAGCCCCGGGCAAGAGGCAGTGGCCCGGCGGGGGGAAAGTGTTTGGGGCCAGGCTGGGATACACTCACACCCTTGTCTGCCCCAGGATCACGTGGACACAGAAGTGTTGTGGTGCCAGGCCTCTCCTGGGCTGAGAGGAACAATTGTTTTCCGGGTGACACGGGGCCCAGCGCCTCCCACCTGCTCCTCCTGGGAGGGGCGGGGCGGGAGTGTGTGTGTGTGTGTGTGTGTGTGTATGTGTGTGTGTGTGTGTGTGTGTGTGTGTGTTATTGTAGGCAGAGCTCCTGTCTCAGAGTTCCCAGCTGTCCTCACTAGTTCTTAAGCTTTCTTGAAGAGCGTGGGACTCTCACTTTGTGGGTTGTCAGTACAATAAAAATTAAAAAAAAATTACCCCATCATCTTTGTAATTTTTAATTTTTTTTATTTTAAAGAAATACAGCAACTTCATTGTTGGGGAAAAAACCCCCCACACCAAACCCTTTTCTTTTCTGACTGTGTGTTGCTGTTGCTCCCCCTCCTCTTCTCCCCATAGAATCCAAGTGTGCAAGTGTGGCCCAGGGGGATCCCGCCCGGGAGGAGAGGCCCGGGTCCCAGCACGCCCGTCTGGGCCTCCGTTTCCACGTCGGTAACAGGAGGGATGGGTTGGGCTGGATGACTCCAGAGGTGGTTTTACATTGAGCTGTGTAACTCTCTGGACATGCTTTGGAGACCCCCTGGGGGCCAACTGGAGTATGGGGGACCAGAGGATGGGGTCTTGAGCCCCTAGCTCCCCAGAAGCTTGCCCTTTATATTGAGGTTTTTTTGTAAGATTTAAAAAAATATATACATTTTCATTGATTTCAGAGAGGGAGAGAGATTTAGAAACATCAATGATGAGAGAGAACCGTTGATTGGCTGTCTCCTGCACACCTCACACTGGGGATCAAGCCTGCAAACCATGACCCCCTGGTTCATAGGTCACACTCAACCACTGAGCCACACTGGCCAGGCTAAGATTTTTGTTTGAAGAAAGGGTGTTGGTGATTAAACAAATAGAGAAGCTAATATTCCTGGAGTTGTGTTGGGGGAAGGGATGTGCCTGCCATGAGTCCTCAGCAGATGTTGGCTGAATGAAGGGAAGATGAATGGATCTTTTCTTGCTATTTCTTGACTCTACATGCAAGTTGCCACTGTCATGTGAGATGCTTTCTCTCGCTGTGTGTGTCTGTGCCCCCGGCCTGTGGCCTGCCTTTCCAGTGGCTGGGGAATTGGCTGCACCCGGTCCCAGGCACTGAGTGGAGAAGGGTGGTGATGATGTGGGTTTTTTTTGTTTTTTTTTTTTAAAGCTACCCAGTCAATGGTTTTTATTTTATTTTATTTTTTTTATTATATATTTTATTGATTTTTCACAGAGAGGAAGAGAGAGGGATAGAGAGTTAGAAACATCAATGAGCCGAAACTGATTTGGCTCAGTGGTAGAGCGTCGGTCTGCGGGCTGAAAGGTCCCAGGTTCGATTCCAGTCAAGGGCATGTACCTTGATTGCAGGCATATCCCCGGAAGGGGGTGTGCAGGAGGCAGCTGGTCGATGTTTCTCTCTCATCGACGTTTCTAGCTCTTTATCTCTCTTCCTCTCTGTAAAAAAATCAATAAAATATATTTAAAAATTCAAAAACTTATATAATACATGAACATTCCTAGGAGCATTATTTATAAAAAAAAAAAAAAGTGGAAACAATCCAATGGTCCATCAACTGATAAATGGAAAATAAAATGTATATCCATACAATAAAATACTATTTGGTAATAAAAAAAATTAAAAAAAAAAGAAACATTGATGAGAGAGAATCATCGATCAGCTGCCTCTTGCACACCCCCCACTGGGGATGTGCCTGCAACCAAGGTACATGCCCTTGCCCGGAATCGAACTCGGGACCTTCCAGTCCGCAAGCTGACACTCTCTCTATCCACTGAGCCAAACCCGTCCCGGCTGATGTGGGTTTTTATCCAGCCTCGGCTCAGAGTGGTGCATCCCTGCGGGGAGGCCACTTGCCTCTGGAGGTGACCAGCTGGCCATCCTGGCCTTCCTCGCTGACCGACAGGGGCGGAGCCCTCCCTGAGCAGGGTCAGCATCCCCAGGGCTCCAGCTCTGTGGGACCCGGGGCCTGAGTTGTCGGCTGGTGCCCCGTGTCAGGTCTCTGATGCTGCCCCCTGTGCCTCTATTTCCCCATGTGGACAGGAGCGAGGGGAAGCAAACAGAGGGAGCTAATGTGTGCTGGGCATCTGCTCTGTGCGGGCTCCACTGGGGCTGAATCTCCCTTTTTCTACCCGCCAGCACTGTGCTGGGCGAGCCCGTGGATAGGGTCCCGTCCTGTGGTTCTCCGCTCTGCAAAATCCTAGGGTTAGGCGAGGGAATGTTCAGATGGAGTTCGGGGGGAAGATAGCTCCCCCCCCCCCCTTTGCCTCAAGCAGGTTTTAACTGGATTTAGGAGAACTGGCTAATTTTGCAGTTGAAGAAAAAGGGGGATTTTCTCCAAGTTTCTCCATTTATGAAATAGAATCAGAGGCCCAGAGGAGAGAATCCATTCATTCAAGGCCACAAAGAGAGTCCACAGCTAATCATAGTAAGTCCATCTATTGAGGACTTACCGTGTATCGGCATATGATACACGTATGTTCTCCCTCCTCAGAACAAATCACCCATATCACAATTATTGTCCCCATTTGGCAGATGAGAAACCGAGGAACAAAGAGGTGAAAGGATCATAGATCCAGGAAGTGGCAGAGTGGGAATTTGAAAGCGGGGGTGGGGGGACCTGCCCCTTCCACCCTGAACTATGGCACCAGACTGCGTCTTGCCGGGCTGCCTCACTGAGTGGTTGGGCTGGGTCATCCCCACCTGTCTTAGTTGGTCCCTTCCTCCATCTGGCCCGAGCCTCTTCTGACCTAACACACAGCCCTGGCCGACTGAGCCAGCCCCCTGTGGGGTGGGGGAGGTGGAATGGAGCCTCCGGATGTACCTGTATTGAGGCCTCGGCTCCGGCTCCGGGGCTCCGGGGACGGGACGTGGAGGCTAAGTGAGGCCTCAGTAAAGGCTGGGAGTGATGGAGGCGGAGGAATGCCAGCCACCCAGATGCATGCTTGCCCTTGCAGATCTTGTGCAGGACCTTGGCGACATCCCTTTCAACCTTCAGGAACCTCATCTGCAAAATGGGCCTGGCTGTCCCTGTCTCGTTGCTTCGGAAAGGAAGGTTCTAAGGAGGCAGCCATCCTGAAGATGCTTTTCTTTTTCTTTTTCTTTCTTTCTTTTTTTTTTTTTAAAATGTATTTTTATTGATTTTTTACAGAGAGGAAGGGAGAGGGACAGAGAACTAGAAACATCGATGAGAGAGAAACATCGATCAGCTGCCTCTTGCACACCTCCCACTGGGGATGTGCCCGCAACCAAGGTACATGCCCCTGACCGGAATCGAACCCAGGACCCTTTAGTCCTCAGGCCGACGCTCTATCCACTGAGCCAAACCGGTTTCGGCTGAAAATGTGCCTGGGAGGACGGTGTGGTTCACTGAGCAGGTGGGGACAGAGGCAAGGTCAACATGAAGACAAACAGGCTGTAAACCCGGCTTCTCTCCTTCCTCTGGCGTGCGGTGTGTGCCGGGATGTGCCAGTCCTCTGTGGCTTTCTGCTGACTTTGGCACAGTTGGCGCGCTGGTGGGTGCTCACCATGTAAATTGCTTGCTTCATCATCACTCGGCAGCAAAGGAGGGAGCGAGGCGAGTGTGACAGGAGTGTGGTGGCTCCAGCCCGGCACGCTGTCACCACTGTGGGGTTTCCCCTGTGAGGAACCACAGCTGGGAAGAGCCCATGACCATGACCTAGCCCGTGACCTTGGCGAGTCCCTTATCCTCTGTGCTACATCCGTTACACAGGGAGGCAACATCTCTTCCTACCTCAAAAGGTACTTGTTTCGAGAAGCAAGGTCAATGATGGGCGTGAAAATGCCTTGGAGGAGAAACAGAAAGCATGATACACGCATATGAGCTTCTTGTTGTAACCTTGACCATCCTGCACGTTCTGCTTCTGTTTTTTCTCCCGGCACCTGGCCCTGTGCTAACCTCAGGGATGGCATGCAAAGCCTGGATGAATGGGGACAGGCGGCTGCAGCGTGAAGCAAAGGGAAGCTGGAGACCTGTTGCTTCTGCTGCCTGGGGAGTCAGGCAAACCCCTGACCCTCTAGGGCTTTAGTTTCCCCGTTTGGAAATGAAGGGTCTGGCGGGGTCATTTTTACAGACCGTCTAGCTCTGAGGCCTCTGGAATGGGAATGAACAAAGCTTTACTGGTCTTTCTCACTCATGCCGAAGGCATTTCTCAGATATTTTAGTACATACCCACTCTTAGGCACTGGGAGCCTGATGCATTTTTAAAAAATATATTTTTATTGATTTCAGAGAGGAAGAGATAGAAACATCAATGATGAGAATCATTGACTGGCTGCCTCCTGCTCACGCTCCCCACCCCTCCTTGGCAATTGAACCTGCAACCCAGACATGTGCCCTTGACTGGAATCGAACCTGGGACCCTTCAGTCCACAGGCGGAGACTCTATCGGCTGAGCCAAATCAGCCAGGGCATGATGCATTGTTTTCATAACAGTCCTCTGAGGGACACAGGCAAATCGCTGGTTTCAAGCCACTTCATAGCTGAAATCGAGGTTCAGAGAGGGGCCATGACTTGCTCAGTCACACAGCTAGCAAACCACAGGGTTGGGACTCAAACCCAGGCCTCATCCAAAGGTCACCCTCATTCCATCTGCCCCATTTCTTAGCCCCCCTCTTCCTCCCCCCCCCACCCCCCCAGATGCCTGGTCCCCGGAGGCCTGATGGCTTTTTAAAACAGTTGGGGAGGGGACTGAGCAGACTCCTGTCAGGCAGCCTCTCTCCAGGATGTTATATCACGGACTCCCCTTTTCCCTCCACCTCCCCGCCCCCACCACCCAGCATTTCTAGAATGAAGGGGAGAGTGAACAGGTGGAGCCAGTGGCGACCTCGCCACGGTGACCTAGATGCGTTCCCTAACCTCGCCTTCGGCAGTAGCATGACCTTGGGAGCCGCCCCTCGCCGTGGCCAGGCTGGCTCTGCTGAGCCAGTGCGGTCGCCAAGGGGCGAGCAGGTGCTGCGGGCTCCGGACCAGGATAACAAGCTCTGCTCCGGCACTTCGCCTCCCGGGCTCTGGGGCGGCCCCAGTGCCCCTGAAGGGAGCCCGCTCCTCCGCTCAGAAGCCGCCATCTCTCCCGAGGGCTCAGGGCTGTTGCTGGGAGGGAGGTCCCCGAGGGCAAAGGGCCGGGTATCCCGGGTGAGCCTGGCGGAACGAGGCGCTCCCTTCTCCTCCGGGAGCCGGGCTCCCCTCTCCTCCCCGCCCCGCCTCCGCCCTGGCCCCGCGGGAGCCGCCGGCCCGGCCTCCCCGGGAGGACAGGGCGGGGGAGGGAGAGTGAGTCCGAAGTTGGCCTAAGTGGGGTCGTGGGGGGAAGGGGCGCCCTGGTTTAAGGCTGGCGGGGAAGGTCGTGTCCGCGGGTCCCCTGGTTGCCCTCGGACCTTTTGCCCCGGCACCGGGCCTCCGGGGAGATGGGCTTCCACCTGCCCGTCCCGGGTGAGCGGTCCGCCCGCGCCCCTCCCGCTCCCGGAAGCCCCCCCCCCCCTCCGGGACCCCGCAGGCGGCGGGACTGGCGGTCCGCGTGGAGCCGCCGCGCCAGTACCGGCTCGGGGCCGGCAAACACCCGCGCGAGGGGGGTGTAAGGGGCAGGGGTGGGGGCGGGGGGCCCCGCCGGGCCGGGGCGGGGCTCGCGGGGGGGCCGGTGCCGGTGCGGGGGGCGGGGGCAGGAAGCCAGCCGCGGCCCGGGCCGGCCGGCGGGCCCCGTGACGTCGCCCGGCTGCAGGGAGCTCTCCCCGAGGCCCCGGCCCCCGCGCCGCCTCGGCTTCCTCCGGCCTCGCCTCCCCGGCCTCCCGCTCGCTCTCCACCTTCCCTCCCGGTCCCCCCCGCCCCCTCCGGCTTCTCTCCCTTCCCGGCTCCTCCCCGGCTCGGCCTCCCCGATGCTGACCTAGCCGTCCCCCTCGCCTCCCTCTCCCCGCTTTCTCTCTCTCCGGCTCTTTCTGTCCTTCCTCCTCCTCCTCCTCCCCCCCCCTCCCGGTCTCTGTTTGTCTCCCCGGCTCCCTTTCGGCGGCTCTCTCCCCGCCCCCTCCCTCCGGGCAACCCCCCCTCGTGTCCTCCCTCCTCCCGCCCCTCTCTCCGCCTCCCCCTCCGCCCCTCGCCAGCCCGCCGCTCGCAGCTCCCCAGTCAGCCTCCCGGACCTGCCCGCCGCCGCCCGCAGCACCGGCCCGCCGGCTCCGGAGCGCGCCCCGCTCGGCCCCGCGCCCCGGGAGCTCGCCGGGACCCCCTTCCTCCGGCCCCGGCCCCGCCGCCGCGCAGCCCCGCGCCCCAGAGAGCGAGCGCGCCGAGGATGTGAGTCCTGCTCCCGCCGCCGAGCAGCAGCCCCTCCGCCCGAGCCCGAGCCGCACCGGAGCCGGAGCGCAGCCAGCGGCGGGCGCTCGCCGGGTCTCCCGGGCGGGCCCCGCGCTCCCGCCCCAGCGGCGCCCCTTGCCCCCGCCGGCGCCGCCGCCGCCGCAGCCCGCGGGCCGTCCCGGCCGGCCGCCCCCGGCCCCAGCGCCGCTGACCTGTCCGCCGCGGGCGGGGACGCGGGCGGAGGAGGCGCCGCCGCCGCCGCAGAGCCCCCGGACGCAGCCATGTCGGAGGTGCTGCCCTACGGCGACGAGAAGCTGAGCCGCCTGCAGGACACCAGCAACTTCTTCGGCGCCGGGCAGGGCAAGCGGCCGCCCAAGCTGGGCCAGATCGGCCGGAGCAAGCGGGGTGAGTGGGCGGGACCCCCTCCCTAGACACCCCCTTTCCTCGGGCACCGGCTGGAGGTTGGCGAGGACCCCCCCGCGCCCGGGAGCCCGTGGCGACCCGATGGGGAACCCCTCCGTGCGGAACCGGGGAGCCCGCACTGCGGCTCGGCGCCAGCCGCCGCGGACTCCCTCCGCCGCCGCCGGCTTCCCGGAGGGGTCACCGGGGGGCGTGGCGCTCCGGGCCGCAGCGGGGGCTCGGGCTGCCCTGGGACCCCGCCCGCACCCAAGTTTGCTCCTTGATTTCTACCCCACCCCCACCCCTCTTTGCGCAGCGTATCTCTCTGCGGCTGGGCGGTGGGGTCCCAGGACCCCCCCATCCCCCGGGGACGGCGCGGGGAGTGCGGAGAGAGGACCCTGTTCTTGCGGGGACGTCCGGGCGCTTTGGGGCCCCCATTGTGACTCCGGGGGAGGGCGTGTGCCGAGCCCGGGCGCCGGGAGCGAGGGCTGGGGAAGCCCCGGAGAGACCGGGGCGCCGAGCGGCTCCGAGGGGAGCTCCCGGGGCGGGTGCTCAGGGAGGATGCGGGCGGCGGCCGGGAGACACCGCGACGCGGAGACCGGGAGGGAGCCAGCCGCTGGGGGTGGGGGTGGGGGTGGGAACCGGGATGGGTGAGCCCGAGACAAAGCTCGGGAGAGGGAGCGGAGCGGGAGAGACCGTGAGCGGGGACGCTGGCCTCGGGGAGGGCGGAGAAGCTGCGGAAACAATGGGAGCGGCCGGCGGCGCCCCCGGTGCAGAGAGCGTCCCAGGGACCCCGGCAGGTGACGGTGTGCGGAGAGGCTGGTGGCGGGGATGGGGATGGGGATGGGGATGGGGATGGGGATGCGGATGGGGATGGGGAAGGCGAGGCTGGGTCGGGATGGCGAGAGGCGGAGGACGCGGCGAGAGGCGGGAGAGACCCGGGAGCAGCGGCGGGGAACGCGGAGGGACCGAGGATGCTCCGGGGCGGGCCGCCCGCCGGGACCCCTAGACCCGCCGCGCGCCGCGGGGACCGGCCCCCAGCGTCCGCGCCCCTGCCCCGCACTGCCCCGCCCAAGCGTGGCGACCCGCGCCGCTCTGGGAGCATCCCCAAGGATCCCAGACCAGGAGATCTTGGCTTCTCCTCCTCACCCTCCCTCTTCGGACCCGGAGCCTTCTTTCTAAATGAATGCCCCCGCCCCCGCGGGTGAAATGGGTGGGGTGGAAGCCGCAGGGGCTGCGCGATTTGCGCCCTCTCTCCGATTCCTTTTCTTAGAACGGAGCTGAGACACAGCCGGGGGGTGGAGGGTGGGTGGGTGGGTGTGGGATGTGGGTTTGGGGGGAGGGTTTCAGAGGAAAGCCTCAGAGGGACCCTGGTCTGCTCGCCTGGCCCCCTCCAGTCTCCCCCTGCTCCGGCGTCACCAAGACCCCTGGCGAGGCCCAGCGCGCTCACTTTTCCTTCTCTCTCCCCCACCCCTTTTTTTGCAGTTGTTATTGAAGATGATAGGATTGATGACGTGCTGAAAACTATGACAGACAAGGCACCTCCTGGTATTTAACTCCCCCAAAGACAATGGGTTAAGGGTGAGGATAAGAGTAAGGACGGCGAGAGCGGTTATTGGCAGAAAGAGTGTGAAAGGAGAAAGCACGTTGACGTTTATTACTAGCTTGCTACCTGCGATGGAATCAACAACCTGTGTCTCGAGTCAGGCCGGGAGACAGATGATGATGAGGCGGGAGAAGGAGGAGGAGGAGGAGGAGGAGGAGAAGGCTCTGGGCTCCTCTGCAAAAAAATAAAAATAAAATAAAATTAAAAAAAATAACAAAATCACTATATACACACCTATACAGAAATAAAGTCTCAGTTGCAGCTATTGGTCAAAATTAATATCCATTTCTTTTTATATACAGTGAATATTGCGCAGTTATAGATCCGGATTTTGAGCCACTTTAATAATGAAGCAGCAGCCCCCGGGTGTTTGAGGTGGTGGCAATCTTCGCTGATTTGGCTGTTCCCAATGTTTACATTATTTAGTCTTGCAAAAATAATTCCGTGCACTTGGATGTGAAATGCTGTTCAGTTTTATTTTTTTATGTTGTTATCCTTGGATGTACAAAGAACATACCAGACAATGATCTGTATAGATATCCTGTGTTATTTCGGTCCTCTTTTCAAAGTTACCAGGAATGTGTTGAAGATGAGAGAACTTTTCTAAGGAATGATGGATACGTAGAAAGCATCCCTGTTTCTTTTTACAAATGCATTGTAAAGCTGTGTTTCTTTCTCGCTGCAAGCTATTTGCCCAAGTTCATGCAAATGGATACCTTTTATATGTCAGGAAAGAGAAACAAGAAAAAAAAAAAAAGAAAAAAAATGCTTGAGCTTTTTCTAACCTCTCTCTGCAGTCTATTGGATGAGCAGCCTGTTTTTTTCTCTGATATTGTGTCCGTTTGTTTTCTTTAATGGACTGTAAAAAAAAAAAATGTAATCACAAGAGTGCCAAATATCTTGAAATGCCAAGAGGCATTTTGGTTTCTTCTCTCTTTCTTCGTGCTCTGAGTCCACGTAAAGGAATGCTTTAGAGTGTCTTTCTGTTATTTATAGGGGTTCTCTTAAGGCACACCAGCTGCCTGTTTTGCATGGTATTTGCAAAAATGCCTCATGCGTGAGGAAATCTTCTACCATTTTTTTTTAATTTGTTTTTTTTTTTTTTTTTTTTGCAACTTTGGACCTCAAGAGGTTTCTTCCCTTCCTGTCCCTAATCCTCTTTTCTTAACTCGACATTCTGTATGTTGCACCTTTAACCAGCACACAGGGCTATTTCTCCGATGTACAATAAAAGAACTGTTCCTGTGTCTCATGCCTCTCTTGTCTGCTTTGGTTCTGGGGGGACTTGCTTTTTGCCTGTGAAGCAAAAAGGCAGAGTGGAAGGCGCTGTGGGCTGGGCTGGGCTGGTAGGAAAGACCAGCTGGACAGCAAGTTCAAAGAGCAAGTTCATTCACTGTGTGGATGGTCACTGGGTCTCCCCGCTTCCCGGAGATTCCTGCCGTCCCCGGTGGGTGTGGAGAGAAGGAGGTTGGTGTGGGGGAAGGCAGTCTTGCTAAGAACAGTGTGTGGAGGCTGGCAGACTTGGACTCCAATCCCAGCTCCTTCACTTCTTAACTGGACGGATTTGAACAAGTCTCTTCACTTCTTGAAGCCTCACTTTCCAAATCTGTCAAGTGGGGATCATGCAGCTCCTACCTCCCAGGCTGTTGGGAGGGTTAACACAATACCTAGCACTCGGGATCATATGTCTGTAATCCTTTCCTGAGGGCCACCTGTCCGAAAATGCAGGGCCCAGGAAGAGCTAGCGCCCCCACCCCCACCCCCACCCCCTTCTCCTTCCTGAGTTCACTGGTCCTTGCATGAGGGATGTGTCTGGTCCTCCGGGGTCCACAGAAGCTTCCCTGCGATCACCGCTCAGAAAGGCTCCTTAGGAAAACACTGCTCAGCCCTCTGCGTTCAGGACAGTTAATGACCGTGGAGCAGGCCCCTGGGGAAGGAGGGGCTGGGAGAAGGATTTTGGCTGAAGAACGGCTGTTCTGCATCCAGGAGCCCCAGCGCCGGGAGCTTTTAATGTGTTTGTTGTAAAACTGTCAGCCTGGGAGTCACAACACAGCTCACAGTGACAGGAGCCTGCCTGTGACTCAGACGTCAGGTAAGACAGGCCTTGGGGTGAGGCTGGGGGGGAGGAAGAGGGCTCCAGAGGGCCTGTGGGGGCGGGTGTGTGTGTGTGTGTGTGTGTGTGTGTGTGTGTGTGTGTGTCATTCCCCATTCCCGGGCAGTGCAGGCCCAGAACCCAGGAGGACCCAGCGGAGAGCTGGTCCTATCAGTCATTATGAGGAATGATGGGCACGCTGGAACTGGCAGTGCCAGCAGGATGACTTGGGAAGGAGAGCCTGATTTTTCCAGGCGCCTGCCCCTGTTCCTGAACCTGTCTCTGTTCCCTGCTGACGCTGGAGCATGCCAGCATTTTGGAGCTAATGGGACTTGAGTGATCACCAAGGTTGGCTTTTCCCGTGAGAAGGCCCAGGGGTGCCTCACAGAGAGTGGGGACAGGGTGCACCTCCTGTGTGCCATCATCTGCCAAGATGGGCAGGAGCCATACCGGAAGCTGCTCTCGGAAGGCATAGTATTCACTCCCCGGAGTAATTACTTGATCCGATCAAAGCTCTGTGCAACTTCTAAGTGCTTGCCCTTCCATCCTTTCACATAATCGGCCCAGCAATCCGGAAACCCACCACCGTGACCTCTCCTTAGTCAGGGAGGAAACGGACACACCAAAAGGGCTGAAAACACCACCCTGCATCCACATTCATTAAGCTCTGGCTGTTTACCCTACTCACAAAAGCCCTATGAAGCAGGCGTGATTATCCTGACTGTGCAGAAGCAGCCAGGGCTCAGAGACATTCAGTAGCTTGCAGGAGGTCCCTCAGCTGGTTCAGTCGCTGGGACGGGATTCTAACCCAGAGCCCAAGCTCCGGGATGGGGATGCAGCAGAGTTGTCTGACCCCAGCCCCGGGCTCAGGCTCAGCTGCAGCCACGGTCCTTCAGCCTTAAGGCTCCTTTTGTGGGTCTGTTGTTTTGAGGCTGAGCTCTCTGCTATGCCGCACAAGACAACTGCGGAAGGGATCGGAGGAGGCAGGGCTTGATGTGGTCAGCGAAGGCCCCGAGCTGCCCTCTGCTGGGAAGGGGGGAGCGTGGGAGCCCTTGGCCACGGCTCCGGGTCCATTTTAATAAGTGATGTATTAAAATGTTCCTGCTGGAGGCCGCCCGGTCCGCCAGAGCAGGAATCTCGGCCTGGGAAGTCAGTCCGCCTTTCCGGAGCACTCCGCTCAGCAGAAGGGGACATAAATCTCATACATCCACTCGGACACCAGGGCGAGCGTGTGTGGAGAAGGCACTTTGGGGGCTAGGCAGACATCACATGATACCGAGTGCGGGAGATCTGGGTAGGGAGCAATACATAGGAAAAAGGCCATTTACAGTCCGGGGTGGGGGAGGGTGTGTCCACGCCGCCATGCAGGGATGGAGTATCTGAGGCCGCATCATTCAAACGCCACTAATTGAATGCTTGTAATAAGCATCCGTCTCTTCGGATTCTGCTTCTGTGGCCTGTCCAGGCTGACAGTCGGAAGGGATATCAAAAAGCACCTCCAAGAGGGAAATTGGCAAATTAAGTTTTAAAAGGAAGAGACTTACAAATGACTGCTGTCTGGGGCCCTGCGGACCCCGCGGGAGGGGCAGATGTTAAGGAGGCCGCTGCAAGAGTAAACGGCTGAATGTAGGACTTAGATGGCTTGGATTGGAAACTGCTCTGGTATGCTTTCTAGTTGTGACTTGGGGCCAGTTTCTCTAGCTCTTTGGGTTTCTGTAAAACGGGGGTGATGAAATGCCTGCCGCACAAATAAACAGAACCCCCCTTCTCCTTCCCAGCACAGGACCTGGTGCATAATACATGGTAGCCATCAATATGAACGTATGTGAAGTGCCTACTATGTGCTAAGCGATGGACTTTCAAGACCTAGCAAACAGTTTTGGCTGCACAAAGCTTTTTTGCGGATGGTTTTTGGTAGCCCAGAGCTGACACCCTGGGTACTAAGGGGGCAGTGGAGGAATCACCATAGGGTTGGGGGCAGGGGGAGGAGTCAGCTTGCTCCTTATTATCTCCAACAGCTCACCAAAACCCCCAACAATTTCAACCCTAAGTAAATCTGTGTGCTTGCCCAAAGCAGTGTCAAGAGAAGTCTCTACCCCCTCTTACCAGGTTGTCTAAACTCTTTGCTCTGAAGGAATATCAGAAAGCACCTCCCCAAAAGGGATGGAGGCCCCTGCGGAAGGAGGGGCTGGGAGCAGGGTTTTGGCTAAAGAAAGGCTGATCCACGTTCTTTCCTGCGGGGAAGTGTCAGTTTATTTCCTTGGATGGATGGAGACTAGCAGGTATGACTATTTGCCTAGGAAGAGACAGAGCTTGGCTTTCTGCTTAGATTCCCTCTTACAGATCCCTCTGGAGAGTTTTATTCATTTGACAGGTGTTAACTTAGCACCTACTATGGGCCAGGCCCTGTGCCAGGCTCGTTGGGTATGAAATGGTGAGGAAGTGAGTTTTCCCTGGCTTGAAAATGATGATAGTCACCATGAAAATGAGGTGGGAGCTAGGGGCTTGGATACTCCTAAAGTCAGATCCTTCATGCTGGCAAACAGAGGGAGCCAAAGGGAACTGGGTCTTGGGCTGGTCTGAGATGTAAACATGAGAGCCACTTAAAAAAAAAACACCAAAAAAACCCCCCACCTAAACTTTTACTTTAGAATAGTTTTGGGCTTGCAGGAAAGTTGTAAAATAGCACATCTACCCCTGACCCAGTTTCCTCTATTGTTCACATCTGTCATTACTATGGGACATTTTTTATGACGGAGGAGCTGACATTAGTCCTTTATTACGAACTGAACTCCATGTTTCATTCAGATTTCACTCATTTTTTATCTGTCCCAGGATTTTATCCAGAATACCTCATTACTTTTAGTCATCATGTCCCCTTAGGCAGCCCTTGGCTGAGACAGTTTATGAGACTTTCCTTGTGTGTTTTTTTTTTTCTCTCTTCTTTAAAAAAAAAATAGTTTTATTTGATTTCAGAGGTGAAAGGAGAGGGAAAGAGAGAGATGGAAACATCAATGATGAGAGACAATCATGGATTGCCTGCCTCCTGCATGCCCCCACCCTGGAGATCGAACCCACAACCTGGGCATGTGCCCTGACCTGGAATCGAACGTGACCTTCTGGTTCATAGGTTGATGCTCAACCACTGAGCCATGCTGGCCAGGCTTTCCTTGATTTTGATGGTCAGATATTTTGTAGACTGTCTTCAACTGGGGTTTGTCTGGTGTTTCTCCCATAGCTCAGCTGGAGTGATGGGTTTGGGGAGAAGACCATGGAGATAAAGGATCCTTCTCATCACATCAGGTCAAGGATGCATGCTGTCAACATGGCTTATCACGATTGATGCTGACCTTGACCTGGGATATTTCTGCTCAGTTGATTGAGTGACCCACTTAGCAGGGGTTCAGCTCTGAATCTGTGTTGAGCAAGCCACTGTAGTCTAGATGTAATTGTGAGTTCTGGGCAAACCGGGGGAAAAACAAAAATGCCACAAGGCCCAAGGTACTGCCTGGCGACCGATAGATGGAACCTTATAAAAAAAAGAAAAAGAGAGAGAGAGAGAGAGAGAGAGAGAGAGAGAGAGAGATTAAAAAAACACACAAAACAACCACCACCCTAATAAAAGCAACTTCCTGTGGAGGGGAACTGTCACTCTGCTGAGAAACTGTGCAGAATTTTCTTTTGGAAACCTTCAGGCAGCTGCTCTAGTTTATAAAATCTGCCTATTGGAAGGAAGGAGAAGGGGAAAAAACGGCTGTCATTATTCCAGCAACAGAGATTCTCCCAAGCCATGTGCAAAAATAAATCCCTGGAGACCGAGCTGTATCCGGGGAAACCTGGCCTCGCGGCCGGAGCCTGTGGGCTGGGTCCTGGGGAGTGAGAGCCTGTGTCCTCAGGAGGCTTCTCCAGTGGGACCCAGAGGCCAGAGAGCCCCACCTTGCCTGCCCCCCCCCCCAACTTCCCTCCTTTCTGGAATGAAGATTGGAGTCTCCCGTCCCCTCTCTTGACCCGGGACAGTGCAAAGCCATGGGCCTGCAGGAAGGCCCTTGACCCAGAAACAGCTGCTTTGAGGACAAAAGGTCACTAAAGGGGAAGGGAGGTCAGGAAGGACGGGCTGAAGGGGAGACCAGGACTCCGGAAATGTGCCATGGGAAACCCTAACAGAGTGGTGATGGGGGTGGGATGAGCGGGGTGGGGGGGCAGACAGTGAGGACAGGAAGTTGCTAGGGAAAGGGGTGTCTTGTAAGACAGAAAGTGGCTGGCTGAGGTATGAAAGAGTTTGGTTTGGCTCAGTGGATAGAATGTCGGCCTGCAGACTGAAGGGTCCTGGGTTCGATTCTGGTCAAGAGCATGTATCTTGGTTGTAGGCACATCCCCAGTAGGGGGTGTGCAGGAGGCAGCTGATCAATGTTTCTCTCTCATCAATGTTTCTCTCTCATCAATGTTTCTAACTATCCCTCTCCTTTCCTCTCTGTAAAATTCAATAAAATATATTAAAAAAAAAAAAGAAAGAGTTTGGTTTGGAAGGGTGTTTGGGAAGAGGAAATCAGCTAAGTAATCAATGAATTAATTAAATCCATATTTGTTCAAGGGCACGTCTGTCCGGTGTGGGGTGGGGTGGGCACTAGAGAGACAGGGCTTACTAAAAAGAAAGGCCTTTTTTTGGGCTTTGGGGGACCTCACTGCCTGGTCCTTGGCCGTTCAATGACAGTGAAACTCCCGGAGGTCAGGAAGAGGGGTGCACAGGAAGCTTAGGAAACCCTCGGGGAGCCCTCACAGGTGTCCCCAGCAATCCCAATGGGTGTCTCCGAATGGACTGGCCAGTGCATCGCACCCGCAGCTGTGCCATCGCACCTCATGTGCGTGTCACCCCCAAATGTTTTGCCTCCTGGGGCTCCATTTCCCAATAAGGAAAACACCATGTATGAGGTGCTCGCTCTAGGCCAGTAAGCGTGCTTCACTCTGTATTTATCCCATTTAATGTCCACAACAACCCGATGAGGGGCTTCCTGTCATGATCACCCCCATCTGACAGGTAAGGGACAGGGGAGCACAGAGCAGCGAATTCACCTGCCCTAGGTTGCACAGCTCGAGAGAGCGGAGCTGGGATCTCCCCACAGGGTTGCCGACCCCAAGAGCCCCCGGGTCAGCGGCTCCGCGTGGGGAGGGACGTGGGGCTGCCCAGCTTTCCAGGCGGCTGGCGGCTCGGGCGCCGCGCGCAGAGCCCAAAACGCCCATCCTCCCGGGGGGGGGCGGGGAGGCCGAGGATCCGGTTGGCCGTGAACCCTGGACCGGGCCAGCGGTTGCCATGGGGACGGCCGGGCGGAGGCGGCGGGCCGGCCGGCGGCCCGCGGGGCAGTTCCGGGGAGCTCCGGCCCCGGCGGGGAGGGGCCGCGCTTCCCGGGCCGCGGAGCCCCGTGCGCTCTCCCCGCCCCGCCGCCCGGGAGGCCGCCCGCCCGCCGGCCCCGCAGCCCGAGCGCCTCCGACCCGAACCCGATCCCCCGCGAAGCCGCGCGGATCTCCAGTGCAGCGTGTGAATTATTTACTGGGTCTGGCGGCCTCCCCGCCCGCCTCCCCGGCCGCCTCCGCCCTCCCGGCCCCGGGGCCTTCCACATCTCGGTCTGCGGGGGCCCCTGGGTCCTCCCTGAAGTTCCCAAGTCAGGCCACCCCTCTCCCCCGCAACTTGGGCAGGAGCGTCCTGAGCCGAGGGAGCACTGCGTTAGGAGTCAGGAGCATTTGTCAATCCTCGCAGCCATCCTACCAATCAGGGACACTCCAAGTTATCCCATTGCGCGTAGGGAGAAACTGAGGCCTGCAGGGTTTGAGTAAAGCTGGAAGTGAAAACAGCCCAAGTCTGGCTCACACTTAAAAAAAATGTTTTATTGATTTTTTTACAGAGAGGAAGGGAGAGGGAGAGTTAGAAACATCAATGAGAGAAACATCGATCAGCTGTCTCTTGCACACCTCCTACTGGGGATGTGCCTGCAACCAAGGTACATGCCCTTGATTGGAATCGAAGCTGGGACCCTTCAGCCCGCAGGCTGACGCTCTATCTACTGAGCCAAACCGGTTTTGGCAGGAGTCACTTCTCAAGTGCCAGCCCCGGTACTAAGGGTTTTATACATTTTCATCAATTTAATTCTTACAACCTCCTGAGGTAGGATGGCGATAATGGACATTTAACAAATGGGGAAACAGAGGCACAAGAGGATGGAAGCTTCCCTAGGGTAATGTCTTATTTCTCTCCCTCTCTCTCTCTCTCTCTCTCTCTCTCTTCAGCATCTAGAACAGTGTCTGAATATGGGGTGGAGCAAAAGTAGGTTTACAATCGTGAGTACACAAAACAGAGTTTATTCTTGTATTATTATTTATTGTGTTATTTTCCGGATGAACAACTGCAAACCTGTTTCTGCCCCACCCTGTATTTGTCGAGGAGGAAATATATCACCCACACCCTCTGTGGACTTCACGGGCCCATGAAGCTCCTGCCTCTGTGAAGGAAGGGGGGCACAGGAAAGTTGGGGATCTTGCCTGGAGACACTTGCTTTTTGGCTGAGGCCTCGGGAAGCCCTGGTGGTCTCTCTGGGCCCCTGGAGCCTGGCTTGGAGCCCATCATTGGCAGAAAGGGACCCCTTGGGGGGCATTTCTGAGATGCCCAGAGGGCAACGGGGCTGGTCTCCCTGGAGTCCCTGCTGGGCTGGAAAGGACGGTCATCTTGGACTCTGACCAAACCCAGCGCTCAGTCAGCACAAGACTGTGCCTGGGATTGTGAGTGCAGTGAGAGTTCACATCTAAGCCAACCTTAGTCCCGCCTTGGGCAAGTGGGTGCTGGCAGGGCGTGGGGGGAGAGCCAGGCTCGTGTTTGATGACCACTGAGCTGCTGTGTGGTCTCCGCGCTCCGTGTTTTAGGCTCACATCTCAGCGAGGCCTCCCCACAGCTGAGAGAGGGGCACCATTGCGTGTGAAATGGAGGGTGAAAGAAATGCTCATTGTCCAAGATCACCAGTCCAGGGGCTTCAAGCTTGGCTCTCTGTGCCTAAATGAACCTGAACCTAAGCACGCGTTCCACCGGGGACCTGGGGCCCAATAATACTTCACTTTCCCGGCCCTCATCTATGAAATGGGACCATGAACCCAGGTCTCAGAAGAGTGTTGGAAGGATTTGAAGGTGCTAACAATGATGGAATATCCAATGCCTAGAACAGTGGTCGGCAAACTGTGGCTCGCAAGCCACATGTGGCTCTTTGGCCCCTTGAGTGTGGCTCTTCCACAAAATACCACGGCCTGGGCAAGTTTATATTGAAGAAGTTGTGTTAGAAGAAGTTTAAGTTTAAAAAATGTGGCTCTCAGAAGAAATTTCCATCGTTGTCCTGTTGATATTTGGCTCTGTTGACTAATGAGTTTGCCAACCACTGGCCTAGAATGTTCTTTCCCTGAGCTTCTTGGAGATCCATCAAATGTGAGCTTTGGGGTAGCCCTACTGGGGTGCAAGGGAGCCAAGTTTGAGAAAGGGGGGTCCAGGTGGGTAGGGGTTTGTGGGGGGAGGCTTCTAAAGACTGGACTGCTCTATGGAGCATGGCCCACCCACTCGTCACTGTGGGTTCATTCCCACAATGCTCTGTGCCTTCAGGCTGTAAAGTGGGGATGCTGCTCCATCATCTACAAGTGTGCTGGTGAAGTCACCTTCCTAGGTGCAGCCATCCCCCCCCCCACCCCCCCCCCACACACACACAGCTACTGGATCAGTGGTAATTACAGAGCTGATGGGGGTGTGGTCTATACGGCAGGCCTCCTCTCTTTCCAATTCTCTGTAAACCTGCTATGCCCGGCCATGCTTTCCTTCCAGGATATTCTTTGTAAGCTTCTCCACCTTTGCCTATGCTGTTCTCTCAGCCTTTCACCCCTACCCATCTAGCCAAAGCCCACTCTTCCTCCAGGTTTCAGCTGACATGTCACCTCCTCCAGGAAGCCTTCCCCGAGTCTCCTCCACCTCAATCACTGCTTCATGTAGGCTCCTGCAGCCCTGATGCTTCCTCTGGCCGAGCAGTCACTGCCGGTCTGTCCTCCTCCATCTGACAGCGTTGGCTTCTGGGGAGGCACTGGGCCTCTCTGGCTGGTCTCCATGTCCTCAGGGCTTCACACAAATGCCTGGAGGCAGCAGGCCTCAGGGATATGCTCTTGAATGAATATAATAATAACAATCGCTTGCATACGGAGAGCCCTTTTCCAGGTTCAAAAGCCTTTTTCTGACAGTTATGCCATCGGATCCTAACAGAGAACTTTCCAGCAGGGGTAGGCTGGGTTTGCATCGGCGCTTCCGTTTGACCAGGAAGAGAACGAGGCTGGAGGAGTTAGATGTGTTGTCCAGGCGGCCATGGGACAGGTGCTCTGCTCCCACTGTCTTGCCCGAGGCAGGCGTGGATCTATTTGGTTCAGGGTGGGAGTCTCCTGAGAGTTCTGATTCCGGGCTTTCTGTCTTGCGGGGAAGGGAGGGGGCAGTGTGGAGAGCTAGGGGCTGGGAGCCATTGCTTTCAAGTCCTATTGAGGAGCTGGGCCCACTTTGTGCGGCAGCAGCAGGCTGGGTGGGGGTAAACTTGCTCCCTGGAAGGTAACAGTGGGAGGCAGTGGCTTTTTTCTGCGAAGCTCCGTTCACCGCTGTGCTAGTGCTGGTACAGAACACAGAAAGTCAGGGAAAAAGGTATCCCAAATAGGGGAGTGCCTAAGCAAACTGTAGCACACCCCACTGAACATGTAGCAACCTTTCAAAATGTTGTTTCTGCAAGTTTGTGCATTCGGAAAGTGCATAGGTCATAGCTCAGGCAAAAAAGAGAATGCAATTTGGACCTATGATGGGAGAACAGTGCGGGGGAATGGTTTGAATTTGTATCTGCTGTGAAGTTAGGCGCGCTAACCTCTTTGCGCCTCAGTTTTCTCATCTGTAAAACGGGCACAGTAATAGTCCTACCTCATAGAGCTGCTGGGAGGATTATATGAATTAATACATGTAAGGCACTTAGAACGATGCCTAGCATATATAAGCATTAAGATTTAGTTATTGTCAAACTATTATCATCATCTCGGCTTTTACATATATATATATATATATATATATATATATATATATGAATGAAATAAAAAATGTAAAATAAAATGATGGAAGAGAAAGTCAATGGTGTTTGGGATGAGGATTAATGGATGCTTTTTACTTTTTTCTACTTCCTGGAACTCTCTAAATATTTTACAATGGAGCTGTATTACTTTTGTCACCATGAGAGGATAAACCATTTCCCCTAAACCACAATAGTGGGGGACACACCACTCAAGAACACTTTTTTCTTGGTTTCAAGAGGGTGACCAGAGGGAGTGGGCCCTGTCATTAACTCTGGGGACACCCTGAGGACACACCCATGTCAATATTTCCCTTTCGCCCGGGTCCGCAGCTCCCAAGTAATCTTTCCCCAAACAGATCAGACTATCCCTTTCGCCTCTTGTCTGCTTGTTTACCATTTTATATGATGCCTGTGGAAACATATAGCCGAGCTGTTTAGATAGCCACCGCCATAAACTGTTGCCACCTGTGACAACGAGAATTCCCCAGGCTGGGCGCATCCCAGCTGAGACTAAATCATTCTGACCATCCCCTGTCATCATCACACTCTTCCCTCTATCCGGGGAGACAAGGGCATTTGCAGGGAAGGAAGCGCCAACTGCTGTGTAAGCTGATATGGGTTCTGTCAGTCGGCTGGCCAGGCCGGCAGTCTGCCAGAGGAGGCCAGCCAGCCGGCCAGCTGGTCAGCAAACGACCGTGCTGGGCACACAGTTGGTGTTCAGGAATTACTCCTCGTCAAGCTCAATGGAAGATTTGGTAGGCCCTGCCTGTATGCATGACTCTGTCCTGGGGACTGTCGTGGGTCCTGCCGGGAAGGTGGGGTGCTAAAGGATGCTCTTCTCCTTTAGGCAGAGAAGGCCAGCAGGTGCCCTTCCACTGACAATGCGTGAGCTGGGCTGTTGGGACGGTGGTCCCTGACCTGGGGTCTATGCTAGTCTCTACTGTTTCTCTTAATTTATTTTATTTTGTAATTTTTTACAGAGAGGAAGGGAGAGAGATAGAGAGTTAGAAACATCGATGAGAGAGAGTCATCGATCAGCTGCCTCTTGCACACCTCCTACTGGGGATATGCCCGCAACCAAGGTACATGCCCTTGACCAGAATCGAACCCGGGACCTTTCAGTCCTCAGGCCAATGCTTTAATCCACTGAGCCAAACCGGTTTCGGCTTTAATGTTTCTCTTAAACCTTCTTGGGCTATGGGTTTATATGACCACGATAATTGTCATGGCAACATCTGACCACCTCTTACCTACCCATCCTTCTATTTTCCCATCCATCCTCATCATCCATCCATGCATCCATCCATCCATCCATCCATCCATCTGACTCTAGGATCATACTGCCTGGTTTTAAACCATTTTGTGATCTGGAGGCAGATAGATGACCAGACACTGAGGCAAGTCCAGGGTTCGGTGGGTACAGAGAAGAGGGATCAGATGCATCTGGAGGAGGCTGCCCATTTGGTACCATCATCATCACCAGGGCGACTGGAATGCCTTTGTCCAGTGGCGGGGCCTCAGTCAAACAGAGTCATTGGAAAGCTGGCCTGTGAACCGTGGCCTGGACCCTTGCATGCCTTCTTGTCCCTGGCACCCTCATCCTCCCACCTCTGGCCTGTATTCTCTACTCTGCTGTCTTCCCTGGCCCAGCTCTCCACTCTCCCCTGACTCTCTCATCTCCACCCACCTCCTGTCAAACGTACCTTCCCCAGAGCCTGCTTCTTGCTAGGTGACAACTAATTGGGTGATAATCCAACTGTGTGCTAACATGTCCCGGTGATGCTCTCCCTGGTAACATTTGTCATCGCCAGCCATATCTAGTAGGTATGTTTACTGGGCACCAGGAAACGGCCTATCTCAATAATGACTGTTTATTACTCAGCACGGGGTGGTGCCACTAGCCTGTATTTTGAACACTGAATATGTGCATTGACTGCATTATCAAACATCTCATGTGTGCCTTCTACTGTGAATTTCAGTTGGGTCTAGATTTCAGCGTTCCTCGAAAGACGTCTTATTGGGGTGGGGATGGTAAGGTCCCAGCTATAGAGGCCTGGGTTTAAATCTCACCAAACCTCTTGCTAGCTCTTGGGTAAGTCATGTGACATCTCGGAGCCTCAGTTTCCTTTTCTGTTATCTGTGATAGCTGCCTGCATGATGCGCAAAAGGTCATTGCAAACTGTCAAGCACCATGTCAATGCAGAGCTATTCCAAGTGCTTTAAGTTCTCCACAGATGTTCCCTCCTGCAGAAGCAGAGCCCAGGTGACTAGAGATGCATTTGGAATGGCTGGGACCCCGGGGGTGGCAGCTCTGAGCTGGCTGTGACGTGATGCCCAGGGAGATGTCATGTCACATTGGGTGGCCCAAGATTGGTTAGTGTCATTGTACAAGTCTCACAAGCTGGAGATGAAGATTGCACCCATGCCAGTGTTCCCCAGGACCTGTCACCATTTCGGGGTGCCCTCCCTACTTTCTCCCTTATGGATTCATCTCATCCACCCCTGGATCTCTGTTTCTAGCCTGGGGAAGTGCTTTGGCCTCCCACTAAGTACTTCAACCCCCTTCCTCCCCTCCCATGGCACTGATCCTTTCATGCATCCATTGAATACATGTTCATTATGTCCTATCATGTGCTGAGCCCTGCATGTGAGATGGCGTGTACAGGATGACTGGTGCTGAGCTTGGATGCATCTGATGAGTGGTTTGAGGCACTTCCCTTCCTTTCCCAAGGGTCTGTTTGCAATACTCAGTGGGTTTTGGGTCAGAGATGTGGGTTGGGAAGGGCACTTGATAATAAAAAGCATACATTTACCATTGGACACAACCATTTTGATGCTTCTGAGTCCAAAAATATTGTGTCAAAATGTCACAGTGGTTGTAGACCATTGGAAATGGGGGAATCAGAGGAGTTGTTGCAACTGGAAGATGTAGGTCTGAGATCATGCTCTTGAAGGCAATGTGTCACATGATGGTGGTGGGCGTTATTGCCTGGGTTTGGGAGCTAGGAGCTCAGGGATGAAGGAGAGAACCTTGGGAACAGTTCATTGAAAGCCTGGAAAGTCAGAGGAGGCGTGTTCTGAGAAACAGGAGCAGAACCAGATGGGATGAGAGCTTAAAGAGAGGGTGGTGGTGAGTAGTGTTGAGGAGATCCAGGGCCTGGCGGTCATCTAGGCATTGGTGACCTTGGGTATGGCCACCTCTGTGACCAGGAGGCAAGCACCAGAACATAGGGAGCTGGGAGTTAGGAGAGGTGGAATGGGAAAATGGGGGGCCTTGGCCATCCTTTGGAGGAGATGGGCAATGAGAAGGAGGAATATTCTTCGGGTGGGGCACAACTTTGATTAGGATGCAGTTTGAGGCAGAAGAGACAGGTCTCCTTGGTGCTGGGCATGTCTAGATGCATACGAGGAGGCTGTGGGCCAGTCATCTTTTCATGTGTATAGTGTCTTGTTATTCACCAAGTCCTTCCAGATAATGGAAGCTATTTTATCCCTCAGTAACTACTGAATACCTGCTACGTGTCAGATTCTCTTCTATGTGCTGAGGACCCAGCTGTGGAAAGGTAGACAGGATCCTTGCCTTCAAGGATCTCCCCATGTAGTATGGTGATGGAGTCAACAAGCATATTGTAACTAAACTACCTTCGGAGGGCTAAATAGACCATATCCATCAGGCTTCCATCGGAGAAGAGTGCCACTAGGAATGGTACAGAGTAAGACTTTATTGGAGGGGTTAGACTCATTCAAGTGTGGGAACTCGTGGGGCAGTCTGTGTATGCTGCTGCTTCTGGGGTTAGGCCTGAGTTGCTGCAAGTTGGCCAGATGGTCAGGAGGGAAAGCTGGATGTGGGTGAGAGCAAGGGCACTGGAACCCACACCTGTCTCTCCCCACCTCCAACCTCAGTGCTGTGAGTGACCTTGTTGGACAAGCTGGCGCCCTTCACCATCAACCTGCACACACACTTGGCCCGTGAGTCGAATCTGAAGGGGAGATCAGGTCCAGGTGCCATCCCTCATCAACGGGGAAGGGGAGGTGGCGCTGAGATAAGGGTTTGCCCAGCCCTGACCCAGAATAAACACTCGTAGCTGCTGCTGCTCCACTCTCACCTTCCAGATGGCACACAGGATGTCTCTGACTCCTCACGCCACCCCAGAACTCCAGGGAATTTTGGAAGAGGTCATTTGAATGCAATTCATTGCTTCGTTTTAGTTGCACTGACACAGTGCAAAGTTCTCCAGAGACGAAGAGGGACGACGTGGTTGAGTGACAGGGGTGGGTGTTGCTTTAGCTCAGGTGGGTGGGGAAAGCTCCTCGGAGGCCATGGCATTTGCAGCAATTCCAAGTGGCATCCTCCAGGGACAGGAAGAAGGCAGGCTGGCTGGGGTCTAGAGATGAGGGGAGAGGCCAAGAAGAGTCTGCGAGGGCACAGGAACCAGAACAAGGACAGAGCCTCACTGGCCATAGCTGGATTAGATTCTGTTCTCAGCAGGGCAGGGATGGGGCAGGATTTAAGCTTTTAAAAGCTGCTAGGATGAGGGACTATGAGGGGGTGGGAAAGACAGGTTGGAGGGCCCACTTGCAGATGGCGGGGCTCCTACAGTGGTCTGAAGAGGAGATGATGGTGACCAGAAAAGGGGGGGGGGGTGCTAGCTGTGAGAAGAGAGGTGTTTGGATTTTGTGGACAGATTTAGGATTGAGGTGGGCTTGTGATGGACAATAGAGAGGCATCAAGGTCCTCAAGAATAACACAGTTATTATCCTGGACTCTTTTGGCCCTTGCTTCTGGGAAGGACATCCTTTCTTTCGTGGCTTCCTTGCTAGCTACCACCACCCATCCCCTGTTCCCCTCCTGTTGCTTTTCATAACATACAGGGCTGGCCCCACCCCCATCCCTCCAATGTCCTGTGCCTTTAAGATGGGGACAGAAAGGCCAAGTGAAATCTGTCTTCTCCAAGTCCTGTCCTAATGAGAGGCAGAGGAAGAAGCTAATCAAAGCAAGAACCAGCCTGGGTGGGAAAAGGAAAGATTTTTATCCTCCCAACCCTGCGAGTTCCCCTCTGGCTCTGAGGAGCCTCAGAAGATTTCTCCCCGAACATATGAGTAATACCCGGCCAGAGCGCTCTCCTCCGAGCAGAGGGAGAAGATGAAGTGATTCTGTGTTTGATTAGAATTTATTTCCAACCTGCAGCCTTCCTGGTGTCAACCTCCCACGCTCGCTCTCTTGCTCGCTCACAGCCTCTGCAGAGTTTGGTGGCCAGAGAGGCAAGGTGAGGCAAGGGGACTCAGTTGGGGAAAGGGGGGGAGGAGGGGCGGCAGAGGGATCTATAGGCTCCAGAGAACTTCCAATTGTCCTGTAGACAGTGGGGACAGGGAGAAGAGATGTGTTCTCCACTCACTACCCCCAGAGAGAGCGGACAGCAGGGTTGCTGGTCTAGCACAGCTGTGAACAAGAGCTGGTTGAATTTGTGAGTCTGGGGAGGGCTGGTTGACTGGAGCAGCGTCAGGCTTGGCTGCTAGCTTGCGGGGTGAACCTGGGTAGCTCAGGTACCCTCTCTGGGCCTTCGTGTGTTTATTTTCCTCATCTAGCTTCAACAAGCTTTTAAAGACTTTAATTTCTATGATTTTAGACAATGTCCACATGTCTGTCTGGGGGCCAATTTGGTTCTCACTGCATTGGGTTGGGGGAGGTTCCCTCTATGTCATATTGGGGAATGATATGGGCCAGGGGGGAGGGCCATGGCAAGAGATTGGTGTATTAAGACTTTAAAAAATATATATATTTTATGGATTTTTTATAGAGAAGAAGGGAGAGGGATAGAGAGTTAGAGAGTTAGGAACATCGATCAGCTGCCTCCTGCACACCCCCTTCTGGGGATGTGCCCACAACCAAGGTACATGCCCTTGACCGGAATCAAACCTGGGACCCTTCAGTCCACAGACTGATGCTTTATCCACTGAACCACACCAGTTAAGGTCGTATTAAGACTTTGAGGCAAGGGCTCTCTCTTTTTAGAGGACGGGTAAATCACACCAAGTGACTCTTCTTTTTCCATCACTTCATTTAATCACTCATTCACTCATTCATTCACTCATTCATTCATTAGTTATCACAGGCTGCCTGCCTGATGTGCTGGGTTCAGTGAACAAGACCTAGTCCCTGGCCCCACAGGCTTAAGGTGGATGATGCAGCGTGCTGCGAGACCCCCTTCAGGACTGAGGCAGCTCCTCCTCCAGTGTCAGGGAGTGTTACCTGCTGAGAGCTTGCTGCTGAGAGCCTCCTCAGATTGCCCTTAGCCCAAGTCAAAGTCACAGCCCTTGTGGGATGCAGCCCCTTGGCCTCAGTGTGGGAAAACTTGAAGGGTGATCCTGCCCCAGAGCTCCAGATTGGGGCAGCTTGAGAGCAGGTCAGCGTCTCCTGCCCAATCCTGCTTCCTATACCCCTCGCAGTGCTTCCCCAAGAGCCCCCTCCCCTCCATGAACCCCCTGCATCCAAATCTTCATCCGAGAGGCTGTTTATAAGCAGTCTGCCCGGACAGCCCTTAGCCCACACTATCTCATGCAATCCTCCTCACAGCCCTTTGAGGGAGACACCATGGTTACACCATCTTCACACACAAGAGGATTGGAGTAAAGAGAGGAGCTCTCTGCTTGGAGTCACACCGGGTAGTACATGGCAGAACTTGGACTTGAACACATGGCACCTGACTCCACAAGCCAGCTTGGAGCCACCCATCTGGAGCCTGGCCATGCCAGGTGGTCAGCAAAGGGCAGGGAGTCGTTATTTGAGCACACTTTTCTGCCCAGAGATTGGCCTGAGGATGGCTCTGGACCATTGACATTTTCCCTAAGACCTCCCCTCCCCCCACCTCCCAGCTGGCCTGCAGCCGCGATAGTAGCAGCAGCAGCAATCTTCGTGAGCCTCCTGTGTGCCAGCTCCGAGCAGAGGAAAACAACACCTCCCTCGGCCACCCACTCTCCAGCTGCCCTGTCAACCACTGTTACCGCCAGCGGGTGGGTGTCTGCCTGCGCGCCACCTCACATGTGGTTGGTGCTGCTGGGAGAAGAGATTTGGAATCTGAAGCCACTTCATACTCTTCCTGAAACTGAACCAAGTCTGAGACCCTGGAGGATGGAGGCTCTGGGCAGGCCAGGACCCGTGATGAGCAGAGGAGACCTAGCTCTAATCCTCCAGACTCAGGAGGGGTTCCTGCCTTCCTCTGGGCCTTGGTCCCCCAGCCAGAGATGGTCAGCAGACCTCTGAGGGCCCTTCAGAGCTCCTGTGACACAGCCCACATCCACGGGGAGGGCTCACACCCTCTGAGTGTCTAGGAGAACACCCCTCAGCCTGTCAGCGCTTCATGGACACGCTCATGTCTGAGCTCCTCAGCACGGCTGTGAGGCTGGCTGGCTGATGGCAGCAGTCCCGCGTCAGATGTTGAATAGAGGCTCGGAGACTGGAAGGGACTTTGCCTCAGGCCATTCGATCTTTGAAAATTCTCAAAATCCCTTCACTTTTAAACTACAAATAAAAATATATCTGTTGCTGAAGATCAGAACTGAGAGCTTAGAAATGATCTCGGGGAATCCTGGGACACCCCCCCCCCCTCCCCTGTACGTGGTGCAATAACCAGTGGCAGAATCAGGGCCAAGGCCAAGTCCGGGGCTCATTCAATTACTCTTGGTTGGGATTTTTTCAAATTTCACACCGTGAATTGTTCCCCATTTAAGGCGGAAACCTCAACCACTAATGGGAAGGCCAACACCACGCGAGCTTGTGGGCATGTGGTCTGCCTCTGATTGCCTGTTCTCTGGAGTTGATTGGGTCCTGTTCACCTTGCAACTCAGCTGCGGGCGTGCACAGTGGAGACGGCTGCGTGTATTTATTTTCCTATCACGGTGGCCCAGGCGGCCCAGGGAGGAGGTGAGGCGGAGCAGCAGGGACAAAGAAATGCGTGTGTTCTGGCAAATTTGGGGAATTAGCTCTGAGGTTGTTCCAAGGAGAAAATGATGTTTTGAATCAGGAGTTGTTATATATCTGAGCTCACTGCCTTTTAAAAGAACACCTTGCTTACCTAAGTGTTCTGTTTATAGATTTATTTATGCCTGGTTCAGTTTCAGAAATAACCTGAAGTGGCTAGTTATTTAATTAGATTGTGAGTTCCTTGAGTGCTGAAACTGCCTTCATTATCTCTCCTCTTCTGATAGGCTAACCAACTCCTGCTTGACCCTACCCACCGCATCCCCCCAGCTAGAATCTATGCCTCTTTCTGCTGTAATAATCTGTTTCTGTGTCATTGTTTTCCACTGAATTATGAGTTCAGTGTGCACTGGGATGATGTATTACACATCTCAGTATTGTAGCCATTCATCTAACAACCAAATATCCACCCAACCATCCATGATCCATCCATTTCTGCCATTATCTATTTAATGTAACTATCGATCATACATTATCCATCGATCCATCGATCCACCTATTCATCCATCTATCTAACCACCTATCCATTCAACCACCTTTCAATCCACCCAACAACCAAACACCCATCCAAGCATCCATGATCTATCCATCCATCCATCCATCCATCCATCCATCCATCCATCCATCCATCCACCTATTTCTACAGTCATCTATTCATGTCACTATCCAACTATCCATCTAGCCATCTTGTGCTGCTGTGGTCTGAGTGGGCCGGGATAAGTCAGTGTGACTAAAGGGCCTGTGAGGGCCAATCAGGGCTAAAAGCATCAGGCCCCAGAAGCCCTTGGGGCTTTGGAGAAAGGAAGTTTGACTGTTCAAGTTCACAGGAAGCCAAATGGAGTTCACAGTGAAGACCCCTCTTGAGCTTGTGGAGCTTCTCCACCTGAGGCCTTCCGGGCACCTGCCATCTCCCAAGCCCGGAACCAAACCCATTTCCTTTGTGCTCCTCTTCTTCCACCTGCTTTTCCCTTGTCCTTCTCAATCCCTGGAAATGACACCGCCATCCATCCTTTTGCCCATTTCTTCACATTTCTTCAGGTAGCAGTACTTATTTTCTCGGCGTAATTGTTCCTCTTCCAGTCTAGTTCTAATTGGACCAGCCTATCAGCATTTTCCCTCCTGACCAGAGGGAAAGGGAGTGGAAAACATCCAAATTAGACCAATTATTGTTTCCCAGGCTTCAGGCCATAGTGCCAGGTGCAGGGAGGAACACCTGATCAAGCCTGACCAATCATAGCTTTTCCCTGGGATTTTTTTCTAACTAGAGCTGACGGGAAAAATGTCTTTTCCTAATGGTTACAGGCTTTAAAGATATGAATGAGTCCACCGAGCTCTTTGATTTTGGATAGTGAATGACACCAAGACATTCAGGAAGAGAATATTCTGAAGGTGCCTGAGGCCCAGGTTCCAGTTGCTCCTCAAGTCAGCTCCACCGCTTCACTTCCTTCAGTTTGTTTTCAGAACAGGGGTGAGTCTTTGGGTAACATTTACCCTTTTCCTTCATAATTTGATTGTATTTCTGTCACTTGTAATCAAAGAATCTTGGCAAGCATCTTGCTCAACCCAGCAACTCAAGTATCTCCCTTGGTTCAGCCCTCTCCTTTATTTCCTTGTCCAATCAAAAGCAAATTCCTGCCCAGCTGGTGTGGCTCAGTGGTTGAGTGTCAACCTATAAACCAGGAGGTTATGGTTCAAGTCCCAGTCAGGGCACATGCCCGGATTGTGGGCTCAGTTCCCCAGGTGGGGGCATGGAGGAAACAGACACTTGATGATTCTCTCTCATCATTGTTTTTTTTTTATTTTTTTATTTTTATTTCTATTAACAATAATTGTGCCTCGGATAAACCTCATTGGCTATGATATTACCAATGCACAAAGCTATCTCTCTTATCATTGATGTTTCTATCTCTCTTTCCCTCTCCTCTTTGAAATAATAAATAAATAAATATATTAAAAAAAAAGACAAGAAAAAGCAAATTCCTTGAATTCAACCCTCTGATGAGCTCTCAAATCATCTTCCTTCTCTCCATCCCAACAGCTTATTGGATTTTGGGAGATTCTTTCTCTGGATCCAGTCTCACCCATTCCAACCTCTCACTTCAGCCAGAGAAATCTTTGTAGCACAAATTGGACCTGGTTATTCATGCTATAAACCTTTCAGTGGCTTTCCCTTTACTCTCAAGATAAAGTCCTAGCTTTATATTCAAACAATTTTTTGGAAATAATTTTAGATTCATGGAAGAGCTGTCAAGATATTACAGAGAGTTCCCATCTATCCTTTACCCACTTCCCCTAACGTTAACATGTCACGTAGCCATGGTATGTTTGTTAAAATCAAGAAATTAGCACTAGATCAACACTATTAACAAAATGACAGATTCCATCAGTGTTTCCAGTATTGTCCCTTTTCTTTCCAGGCTCCGATCCAGGGTACCAGGTTGCACTAGAAGTGCCAGCTTTCCAACAGGGCATTGGGTGCCTTTTGCGATTTGGCCTCTGTTTACCTCCAAGCCCATCGCTAGCCCCTCACAGTGTCCCTTTCTTCTCTGCCCACCCTGCATCAACAGAGGTTCCTCAAAGGGTCAGGCCTTTTCTGATTCCTCTCTGTCTGAGGAGCCACTAGTCCCTTTCTTGACCCAACTAACACTTTTTCACCCTTTAAGACTCTATTCAGTTAACACTCCTTCTCGGAGGCCATCTTGACCAAACCCAGCTGACCACTGGGCTTCTCTAGCCGCCTCCCTTGCTCTTTCCACCCTGCATCCTTATCTGGGAATTTGATCATCTGTTTCCTGTCCTCTCCGTTGAGCTCCCTGGGGGCAGCACCCTGTTTAATTTATCTCCGTGGGAACTTGGTGAATGTTTGCAAAATGGATGAAGTTAGGGAAAAAGTCAATACCTACACAAGTGTCGGCAATAGCTCAGAGGGAGAAATCGGCAGCCAGGGGAAGCTTCTCGACTTGAATCTTGGAGGATGGAGTAAGAAACTAACAGCTATTGAGCATAGACTACGTGCCAGGCACTATTCTAATCATTCTGCACACACTAATTGAATTCTCACGAGAACTCCAGGAGGAAGGTACTATTATTCTCCCCATTTTACCCATAAAGAAAGAGAGGTGGAGCAACTTACCAGATGCACAATTATTAGAGGCAGAGCTGGGAAATGTCCTGAACGGCTTCTGCTTTGCTAGACCTGTGTATGTGTGTGTCCTGTGGAAGCAGTAGGAGGTATTCCAGACACGGGCAACTGGTAAACCTGAAGTAATTTTGAAGGCAAGCATGGGCAACTCAGTTTCTTGAGGAGTTCCTGGGGAGGGTGTGTTGTTGGTTACCCCTGAGGCTGGCAGGTGGGGGAGAGGGCAGCTGTGGGCAGCTGTGGATTTGGAGAACTGCATGCGGGTGTGAGAGCCATGGACACTCTCTGGAGTGCAAGTTGGCCAGAGGCTAATTGAAAGCTCTGAGAGCTGGGAGGAAGTCAAGCAACCCCAGAAGAGAATGTCTCAAGGAAGGAAGAACATAGCGCCCGGAGAAAGCAGAGCCACCTGGCCAGGGTGGGCATGGAGTCAGAACAAGCCTGCTAGAGTGAGATCATCCAACCAAATTCCCGCAAGATGGAAGATGTGGTTCAGGTAGGCCCTTGTAACTATCCCTGAGTTTATAGTGTGTGTGAAAAGGCCTTTCACACCCTATTGTTTCTAATTCATCCTTCCAGTGCCCAAACAAGGCAGGCAGGCACCATATCCATGTCCTATTTACAGATTGGGAAATGGAGACTTAGGATAATGACTTGCCTGAGGTCACACAGCTAGAAAGGGACACAGTAAACATCCAATGAATGAATGAATCCAATGAATCCAATGAAACATCCAATGAATGAATAACTAAGAACTGTAACCCAGGACTATTCCTTTGCCCTCTGAGAAAGGGCAGTTAGTGCCTCGAGCTGGAGTACCTGGCACACAGTGGGGTGTCAGTATACATAGCTGTGGAGGGGATGGATGCAAGTGGTATCAGAAAAATGTAGGAAGAGAAAGGCCCCAATAATATCACAACCTAGCATACCGAACACTCAGCTTGTGTCTGGAATGATGCACATAATACACCATTCAGGCAACCCCCACAACTTAGCTAGCTAGATTATCGCTCTTCCCTTTCCAGGGGAGGGGAGGAGACTGAAGGAATTAGGCAACTTGGCGAGGAATCCCACAGCCAGGGAGTGTGTAGATAGGACTGGAGCCAGGTCTGACATGGAGCATTTGCATCTACCAGACATCATTAGGTAGTTACCTACCTGTACAAACACACAGATACATACGAGAACACATACATAGACATACTCACGCACACATGCCCATAAACACACAGATATGTATTCAGACAGACATACAGATACACACAGGTGCACAAATAGACATAGGCACACACATTCAGACACTCACAGGTATAGAGACACACACAAAGACACACAGACACACACAGACATACACCCATGAGTTGTGGTCTTTGGAGAAGATTCACTGGCTAGAGTCTCCACAGGAGGAGATGCCAGGGAATGTCTGGGTGTTCCTTGGTTGGTTCCAGTCCAGTTCCTTCAAAGAATACAAACAACCAAGCTTTCTAGAGAGAACACTCCCCCTGCTCCCCCGCTCCCTCTGGCTTCCCTGAGAGGATGACAAAGGCATACACAGTTTGTCACCACGACCACAGTCCTGACAGGGAACATGTTCATCACCCTCACGCCCAGGTAACCCCTGATCTGTTTTCTGTGACCGCAGTCCCGCTTTTTGTAGGATTTCACACAGATGGCACCACCTGGTATATGTCTTTTGTGTCTGGCATCTTCCGCTCAGCACAGTTATTTCGGGACTCATCTGTGTTATTGCTTGTGTCAGTAGTTCATGCCTTTGCACTGCCAAAGAGTACTCCATTCTACAGAGCTCTCGCATTGTGTCCATTCACCAGCTGATGGACATTTGAGAAGTTTCCAGAAGGGAAGTGACCTATGTTTCCCTCAGGGATTTGGTGCTGGGGGAGCTGGGAGGAGCCAGTGGAGGGGAGCAGGAGTGAGTAGGAGTGGGGATTTTGGAGTTGGATGAGCTGCAGATGCTAGCCTTGGCTTAATCAACTACTAACCTCTCTGAGCCCCCATTCCTCCTTCTCTAGAATGGGGACAAAA
Organism: Pipistrellus nathusii; assembly: GCA_963693515.1. Lineage (NCBI taxonomy): Eukaryota > Metazoa > Chordata > Mammalia > Chiroptera > Vespertilionidae > Pipistrellus > Pipistrellus nathusii. The sequence goes on along the minus strand of OY882859.1, from coordinate 11,004,973 downwards.
ACAACCTCATGGGATGGATCAGGAGGATTAAGTGCCTGGAGACTGATACATTCAAAGAACATTTATTTAGGACCTACTATGTGCTTGCTAGTCACTGTTCTTGGTGCAGGGGACACAGTGGAGAATTAGATAAACAGTCTCTATGTTCTCTCGTGAAGCTTACAGGCAGCCTGGGAGATATAAATATGGAAACAAAATCAACAGTTATCAATTGTGTCAAGTGCTATTCGAGGGAGCCAAATGCTCATCATTTTAGGACAAGGTTATTAGCGAGTTTGTTCAAAGAGAAGATATTTAAGGTGGGAGCGCAGTGATGGGGAGGCGAAGGCGGAGGCGGGGAGTGGGAATAGCATATGCAAAGGGGCAGATTTTGCAAAGGTCTGACTGTGTTCCAGGCACAGAGATGGGGCGAGAGTGCCGTGTAGACACCAGAGCGCTGGCTGCAGGCTTGGCCGTGCTGGGCCGGGCAGGAGTTTGTGGATTTCGCACGAAGAGCAGACTTATTTTAGACACAGCGAGTGCCGGTTGTTATTTATTCTTCCTCTCATTTCCCATCACTCAAGGGTCTCAGTTCCCAGTTCAAGCCTCCTTCCAAAAACTCTAGGTGGGCAGGTGCAAAGCTGGGGTCTGTAGCCAGCTGAGCCCGTGCCCTTACCCCGACCTCACCAGCAGGCCTGGCAAGCTGGCTGGCACCAGCTGGTGGGGTAGGGGTAGAGGGAACACCATCTGCTGCTCCCTTTTGTCCATCAGCCCATTGTCTGGCCCACACCCGCTGCTCTGAGGACAAGGGGGACAATGGGGAAAGTGATCTTCGGGGCTCTTGTTTCCTGGCCTGGCCCCTTGTCCCCACAATGACACCAGGAAGAGAAGTTGTCCCTCCCCCCCGCATCCCCCCCTCCCCGCCTCCCCAGGGTAGAGGTAGGGGCTCTGCCAAGCGGGAGGCAGCACCGCCAGCACCACTCGGATCCCTCATCATCTCCCTGGCAACCGCAGCTGCCAAATTGTCAGTCGGAGGGTTTTTTTTAGCGCCCCGGGGCCTGGGTTTTTCTTCTTGCACTCCCTTGAAAGGCGGGGTGCTCTTGGCAAAGGATCTGCTTATCACTTCCTGAGGGCCCGGGCTCCTGGCCTGGGGTCCAGGGGTTCCCCAGGCCCCTGGGAGCCAGTGGCCGAACAAGCCAAGCCAGGCCAAGCACATGATTAAGATGCCAGCTGGACGGAGGCACCAAAATAAACTCAAATGATCCTGGAGACGGAACTTCACTTAAAAAAATCAGAACGCTGTTAAACTGCTTTGCACTCACTTTATGTTTTGGCGGTGTTTTTATTTGGGCTTCACCCAGTGTCGGGGAGCAGGGACCATATGCTTTTCATGGCTTTGAGTCTTGAAAAGTCTGGACCCAGCCCTGAGGGGAGGTGGGCAGACCCCTGGACAGCAACCCTCTCATCCCTCTGGTGGGCAATTCAAGCGCAGGGTGCCCCTCAGAGCTGGCTGGTTAGCAGCTGGTGCCGGCTGTTCTCTGGTGGTCCAGAAGCCGGAAGGGGCCATATAGCCATAATACTGGCCCATGTTCATTGAGCATTTACTGTGTGCCAGAAATGGCCTCATAGATGTCAACTCCTTTACTCTTCACAACCAATCCAGGAGGTGAAGACTACTATCAGCATCCCCATTTTGTAGATTGGAACACTGGAGGGCACAGAAATAACATTTATTGCCCAAAGTCATAGGTATCGGGTGACCAGAGCAGGATTTGAACCTGGTCAGTGGGCTCCACGCTCTTATACTCTTTCTCTCTCTCTCTTTTTAATTTTTTTATTTTATTTTATTGAGTTTTTACAGAGAGGGAGAGTGATAGAGAGCTAGAAACATCGATGAGAGAGAAACATCGATCAGCTGCCTCCTGCACACCCTCCACTGGGGATGTGCTTGCAACCAAGGTACATGCCCTTGACTGGAAATAGAATTTGGGACCTTTCAGTCCGCAGGCCGATGCTCTACCACTGAGCCAAACTGGTTTTGGCCATGCTCTTATACTCTTAGTCTCAATTTCTCTCTCTCTCTCTCTCTCTCTCTCTCTCTCTCTCTCTCTCTCTCTCTCTCTCTCTCTCCCCTCCCCTCTCTCTCCCCTCCCTCATCCCCACTACTCTGGTTGTTGATGGAACTCATGCACAGCTCCCTTTTCAGAAGGTGTGGCACCCCTCCCCCCGCCCCCCCAACCTCACACCAGGCCAGAACTCTGGGGAGATAAAACTAAAGATCCAAGGCCCCTCTTCGGGCTTGTCACTGTTCAGGGGTCTGCACCCCTCGCCTCAGGCCCCCTCGGGGCTGGGTCCAGACCTCACTGACTTGGCATAGCGTGTAGTTGGGAGCCATAGGTTTTGTGTCCCTGCTCTGAGACTTACTAGCTCCGTGGCCTTGGATGAGACACTTCACCTCTCTGGACCGCACCCCCCCCTCTGTAATTGGGATGACAATCACACCTTGTGCACTGGGTTGGTGTGAGCATTGAGGGAGCGCCTGGAACAATGTGTGCCCCTTAGACTGTGCTCAGCAGATGCTAGGGTGATTGTTGTGACTGCTTTTGCCCTCCCATCCGGGTGACATGGGGATTGAATAATGGGTGAAGGCACTTGCTACGTGGAGGATAATGACACAAGTGCCAGGGCTTTGTGACTCATAAATACGAAGTGTTCAGTCTGGAGGGTAGGAGGGGGTGAAGGCTGAGATGAGATCTGTCCTCCTTGGGTGCTAATTGCCAAGTGCCAGCTCAGTGGGATGGCAGTGAGGGCACCGGCAGCTAAGAGGCAAGGGCAGGCTGCCAGTTTGCACTGATCCCTGAGCCAAAGGGAAGAGGCTCGGGCCCCTCACGTTCTTGTCCCTCTCTGGCCCTCAGGCTCCCCGTTTATAGAATGGGTGATTTCTAAGCCTCCTGCCCCAGCTCTGATTTTCCATGACTCTGCTAGAATGAAAGGACATGTGAAAATGAAAGTGGCAAAGAGACACACAGTGTGGTTGGTGGGTTGCAAAAATGTACCCAGTTCTTCCCTTTTCTCTGTAATCACGCCATTTACAAAATGACTTTGCAGCTTCTCCCTTCACCAGGCGGAGCCTGTTTCTCCAGCCCATGAGCCCGGCTGTCCTGGAGATTTGCTTTGACTGATGCAAAGCAAAGGAGCTGGCAATGTGCGGTTCCAAGTTTAGGCCTCAAGAGGGCTGCAGCTCCCTCTCTCTCTTTCTCCTTCTCTTCTCCTTCCCTCATTTCCTCCCTTCCTCTCGCTTACATTCCCTTCCTCACGGTGACCCTTAAGAGACACATGGCCTAGTCACTTCCATCATCCCCACCGACAGCCAGCTAATTGTCAAACCGGTGAGAGTGAGGCCGTCCTAGCCTTGTCCTCCCTCAGCCCACCTGCCAGGTGTCAGCATACACAGAACCAGATAAACAGAGAGCCTGGTCCCGAGCAGCAGACACTGCCCCCTCCCTCCCCTGCCACTGAGAGGAAATAAATGTGCATCATGGCATGTCACTGAGGCTTTGTGGTTGTTACGCAGCATTGCTGAGTCAGTAGATAACTGATACATGTGGTCCGTGGAGAAGAGTGTGGCTGTGACCATCTGTGTGACCTCTGCTGGGTCTGTTGTGGCCCTCGGGGGCCAGGCAGGGCGGGATGGCGGGGCGCTTATGTGCTGGATAAGAACAGCCTCGCTTCAGACCCAGTTTTTTCACATTCTAACTGTGCAACTTTGGGCAAGTTACTTAGAGAGAATCACGGATGCCAGCTCTGAGATTGCTATGTAGATAAAGCGAGTTAATCCAGGAAAAGCGCTTAGAAAAACCGTGCCCAGGTGTGGTCTGAAGTCAGGTAAATCCGAGCTGGAACCCTGACCTTGGCTGGGGGTGCGACCTTGGCTCCTGTCTAAGCTGCCACGTCCTGATCTGTACACGCTGGATTCCATTGGCATCTTCTTCATACATGGGCTTATGTGTGTAAAGAGCTGGACCCAGGGTCTGACCCAGGGGGTGCTTGGGAAATGTGTGGGGGGAGGGACCTTCCTGGCAGATCTTCCCTTTCCTTTTGCGCCCCTCTCCATCCACCAGCTGCTTCTGATGATGTGGAGTCAATCTCAGCACTGGGTGGCCCTCCGAGGCCAGCTCCAGGTCAGCTTCCCTGGATGAAAGGTGGGGAAACTAAGGCCCAGAGGAGGTCCTGCCCGAGGCCACACACAGGCCGTGGCTGGAACCATCACACCCTGGCTGCCGCCTGGCGCTCCTTCCATGCTGGTGGGATGCTCGTGCTCCTGGCCTTGGCGGCTCACACAGTTCCCGCCCTCGGTCCAGCACAGGGACCTCCCGGTGGCGAAGCTCTCACTGATCTTTCCCGGGAGCCTAGCCAGGCTGCTCCTGGAGGCCCAACCACCTGTCAGGTCAGGTGTGTAGGTGACTGAGGACCCGTGTGACACAGGCCTCGGTGAGAACATAGAGGGCGAGATCAGTGCCCTGGGTATCCATGGGGAAACCGAGGCTTAGGAGGGGCCAGGCTCTTCCCCGTATGTCCGCTTAAGTAGAGGCAGAGTTGGGCCTAGAACCCAGGCCTCCTGACCCTCAACTTGGGCCTTTTTCTCGGCTCCTTCCCCCATCACCTGGATGCTGTGGGTGTGACTGAAAGAGAAGACAGGAGTCAGGCAGGGTGGAGCCTACCCCATGCCAGGCCTCAGCCTGGCTCAGGGAGCCTCCTGGGGCTGTCCTCCAACCCCTCCCTGTCCCTGGTGATGACAGGGCTGTGGCCTGGCTGTGGCCCAGACACTGGCTCCTGGGCCCTCTCGGCAATGACCCCTGACCTCATTGTCTGTAGCGGGAGCAGCCCAGATACTGAGTAAGAAGTTCCCCAGGCCGCAGCCTGCCTCTGTGGGCGATCCTCCATGTCTTAGCTTGTCTCCAGGGAGGAGGCAAGGGGTTCCCTCCTCTTTGTGTCCCTTCCACAGGCTGGCCCTACAGGGCAGAGGGTACTGTGTGTGTGTGTGCGTGTGCATGTGTGCACACATGTTAATCACATGCATGCCGTGTTCATTCTGTGTGCTCACTGGAAGTAGGTGTTGGATGTGTTCACATAAGTTCTTGCTGGACCTTCTTCTGCCCAAGGTGTGGGTCTCCTCTGCATGAGTTGTGTGCACACAAGTGGTGCACAGTGTGGGTGCAGGCCCAGGTGGATAAGGGAGTCCTTGGAGCAGGGGCACGATGTGCTCACACCCTGAGCACCTACTGCATACACTGCATGCATGTACTGCATGTGAACTCTGAATGTGTTCACATGTGTGCAGGTTGTATGCGTGCACATGATATGTGTGCATGTTGCACTCACACCACTTACCATACATGTGGTGAATGCACATGGTGGTCAGGCCTCAGAGAATCAGGATTGGCTCTGAGAGTGGAGGGGGAGGGCTTCAAGGTTCTGCGCTGTGTGCGTGTCCTGTCCAGTCCTGCTAGCTTGCCTCAGGCCCTGCATCTGGGGTGCCTAATTCCACAGCTCAGGCAGCCCCAGGGACTGGGACGCCATAGGGAGCTGGAGGCAGAGGGATTGCTTCGGGGGGGTCCTGAGTCGGACCCTGTGCCAATGAGAGACCTGCATCTCTTCTGGCCGCTTTTGGTCACTCTGCCCTTTGATCTGTGGCCCCCAGATCGTTTGCCTCTGGGACTCCTATGGTCTTTGAGGGCCCTATACATAAGGGGTCCTTGAACCTCCAAGCAGGGGGGTTTGGGTTCCCAGAAGGAAGCCCCTTGGGTGCCCCTGACCTTACAGCTGGCTTTGATCCAGCCAGAGGAGCCGGGCGGCCTGGAGACCAGGTCTGCTGGCATTCAGGTCCTGGGTCCCATCCTCCCCCACCCTGCCAGGGCACCTCCAGGGACTTCCGCAGCCACCTGATGAGGTTGGGGAAGGGAATAATCACATCTGCTACTTGCATCTATCCGTCCATGTGCCCTCATGTAATCTAGGCGAAAGACATAGCGCAGCCTCCTCACCCCCCTTCCAGGGCTGCTATGGCAACGCAGAAGTTGGCTTGCCATCTGCTGTCTATAGGGACCTCAGTCAGGCCTTTGCCATGCTAGGAATTAGTGAGAGGAGGAACCCAACCTGCTCGGGGATAGCCATCGGCCACATCTGGCAGCTCTTAGCCCTGGAGTCCCTCAGAGATGAGGTGGCATGGAGTCCCTCCAGCTGGCGGAGAAGAGTGGACATAGAGAGAGCCCTGGTTCTCTCCGGGGTTAACCTCTGCTCGTAACATCTCTCTCGGGGTGTGGGGGTGTGGGGAACGGCCAGACACTAATTCACACTAGAGTGTAAATATCTAACTTCTTCTGGAAGGGTAGTGGGCTTGGGAAGGTGTCAAACTTGAACTTTAATAGAAATTAAAAGCTTTAGGTATGGGAGGGAAGTATAGGGCTGTTAAGCTATTTAAAATTCAGTTGTTAAGGTAGTCTAGAAATGCAGGTGGGGGACTGCAAATCTAACTTGGCCTTGGGTGTTGATGGCAGAGGGGGAGGGTCTGAGCCTCCTCTGGCCTCTGTCTCTGAGGCCTTTGCTGCTGCTGGGAGCTGAGCCGTTCCTACTGGGCTCAGAGATTCTCCTGCCCCCACTTCTGGCTCCAGCACATTTGTTTTCTTTGGAAAAATGTTCTCTCTTGGATGCTCTGTGCTTAGAGTGAAAAGAGCAGTAGGGAGGAGGAGTAAGGATTCCAGTAGAGGAGTGAAGTGGAGGGAGGAAGGGGTGGCATGGAGGAGGCCTGGGAGAAGAGGAGAGAGAGGGGGAAAGGGAAGGAGGGTCTGAAGGAAAATGTAAATGAGACCAGTTGCAGGACCTGTTGGAATTGCTGATCGGTCACCAGAAGGTGCATGAGTGACTTCCTCTCCCCTGGCTCAGCTTCCTGATCCATAGATGGGTGCAATAACTCCCTGGGGGGAGGGGGTTGTGAGGATTCAGGAAGATGCATGTAGGGTCCTGGCATGGTGAGAACTCGGGGAGGTGCATGTGGAGGCCTGGCATGGTGAGAACACGGGAGGTGCATGTGGAGGCCTGGCATGGTGAGAACACGGGGAGGTACATGTGGAGGCCTGGCATGGTGAGAACACGGGAGGTGCATGTGGAGGCCTGGCATGGTGAGAACACGGGGAGGTGCATGTGGAGGCCTGGCATGGTGAGAACTCGGGGAGGTACATGTGGAGGCCTGGCATGGTGAGAACACGGGGAGGTGCATGTGGAGGCCTGGCATGGTGAGAACACGGGGAGGTGCATGTGGAGGGCTGGCATGGTGAGAACTCGGGGAGGTACATGTGGAAGGCTGGCATGGTGAGAACATGGGAGGTGCATGTGGAGGCCTGGCATGGTGAGAACTCGGGGAGGTACATGTGGAGGCCTGGCATGGTGAGAACACGGGGAGGTGCATGTGGAGGCCTGGCATGGTGAGAACTCGGGGAGGTACATGTGGAAGGCTGGCATGGTGAGAACATGGGAGGTACATGTGGAGGCCTGGCATGGTGAGAACACGGGGAGGTGCATGTGGAGGCCTGGCATGGTGAGAACACAGGAAATGGCACCACTCTTGCCCTCTGCCATCGGTTCTGTCTCAGAGAGGTTCCTAGACTTGCCCCCAGTTCCTCCTCACTCTTAGGACCCGCTCCTGCTGGCTTGGGCGGCACAGTCTGCCTGGGCGAGGAACCCCCTCTTGCAGGCCCTGGGCAGGGCCCACAGCGTCTGCTCACCAGGCGCAGGGTCCACGGGCTGGGAGTAACCCACATAAATTGAGGTCAGTGTGCTGTGTGGAGCCGGGGTGCCGGAGTTCTCCAGCTCAGGGGCCACTGGCCCAATCCCAGGCTCGGGAACTGGGACGAAGCAGGAGATAAACAGGGGAGTCATTCTCCAGCGTGGAGCCCACCTCCTCCCCACGTCTGGCACCCCAGCATCAAGCCCGGCAAGCCCTGCTAGCACCCAGCTCGGCTCAGCAAGGAAGAGAAAGGGTACAGACAGGAGGAGGGGAAGGCTGGGGTGTGTGTGAGGGATGGGGCAGGATATCAAATCCTCTCCACCAATGAGCTCCTTTCTGTGAATTTCTAGCATCTGCAAATTTATTTCTGCCAGCAATTTACCTTTTCTGCAAGCAAGAGAAATCTGTTCTTGTTTATGAGTCACCGCTTTTGGGAAAGATGAGAAAAAGAAGCATCTGCAGTTGGGAATATGACAGGGGCTGAAGTTCAGAGGCAGGGCCAGCGAAAACGATGCAGCAGAGTCTGATGGGGTCTCACTCCCATTCTACCAGAGGCCGTTATATTGCTGGTACATGGCTTTGTTAATGTGCACACAGTATCCTTCTTGGTAAAGCAAACATCTTATAAGCAAATAAACTTGGAAGCTGAAGAGTGGAAGCTCTAGCCCTGGCCGGGTGGCTCAGTGGGTTGGAGCGTCGGCCAAAGGTGTCAGGCTCGAGTCCCAGTCAGGGCACACATCCAGGCTGCGGGTTCGATTCCCAGTGGGGATGCATACAGGAGGCCACCGACTGATGTTTTTCTCTCACATCCATGTTTTTCTCTCTCCTTCTCCTCTCTCTCTCTCTCTCTCTCTCTCTCTCTCTCTCTCTCTCTCTCATCAATAAAAATGAGTGAAAGCTCACCTGACATGATGGAATAAACAGGAAGATGTGCTGTTGGTAGGAAATGAACGGCCTGGGGAGGGCTTAGCAGATCCACAGTTGAGGGCTGGAGGAGGGTGGCTGGATCCTGCCTCTGGGAAGTGAGGCGGGGCCATTATCCTGTCCTCCGTGAGGGACACTGCCACCAGGAGACTCCCCGGGGCCCTTCCAGGGGGTCCCCTCCTCCCCTGGGCATACCCTTCCTCTCCTCCGGGAGGGAGCTTGCTAGAAATGTGGACTCACAGGCCTGGCCCAGAGCTACCGACTCAGAACCTGCATTTTAACACGGTCCCCAGGTCTGAGCGCATCACAGTTCTAGAAGCTCTGTCTGAGCCAACCTCCCAGGGTTGCTGCGAGGGTTAAATGGGGTGACGTTATAGGAAGTACTGAAGACAGCGGTCCGCTGTTATTATTATTGGTGTCGAGGTGTGTATAGAGGTTTGCTTATTCAGATACTTAATATGTGTAAATAAACGTGTGCAGGGAGGACCAATTACAGAATTCGCAAGGTCCAGTGCAAAATGAAATGTGGGCCTCTGGTTAAACATGTAGATGGTGGACAGAGCCTGAAGTCAAGTGCTGGCCCTCTTCGCTTGGGGCCTGTGTGACCTCTAACCTTGGGGCCTGTGTGACCTCTAACCTTGGGGCCTGTGTGACCTCTAACCTTGGGGCCTGTGTGACCTCTTCATTTGGGGCCTGTGTGACCTCTTCCCTTGGGGCCTGTGTGACCTCTAACCTTGGGGCCTGTGTGACCTCTTCCCTTGGCTGTTGTGTGACCCCCCAAGTCCCGGGAGGAAGCAGCTCTGAGTGCAGGCATGTGTGTGGATGTGCCCGGGTGTTTTCGAGGCCCCGGTGATTGGAGGGTTTCCTTCCTATGGCCCATCCTTGTGGTTTTACAGATGGAGACAGCCTGGGGGAAGGGCGCAGAGCTGGGACTGAACTCGGCCCCCACTTCTCCACCCTCAGTGCCGGGTAAGTGTGTCTGAGCCTGGGCGTCAGCAACTTTGGGGATTTGCTGAGGACTCACAGCTGAGAGATGTTCTCTCACGCTTGCACGTTGCAGAGAGACTGTGGGGTACGCTCCCCGGGGGATCGTGGGCATCCACTCCCAGGGAGCTCTTGCCGCTCGGAGAAGGGGTGTGAAATTTAATTTGCACTAATTGTCCCGGAGCGAGAGGAGCAGGGATGAGCTGGCACTGCACATGGCACATTCATCCTCTTCCGGTAGCGCCAGGTCCCCAGGTTGCAGTTTATTGATGTGCCAAGAGCTAGGGGTGCTCTTACCATGGCAACCACAGCTGCTGGGATTTTGGGGGGCCTGGGCTGGGAAGTAGGATGGGAGAGGGGAGGGAGTGAATGGGGCGAGGCAGATCTAGAGCTCATGGGTCCCTGTGATCTTGGGGGCCCTGTGCAGAGCCCCACTCTCTCTGGGGGAACGGTAGAGGGAAGGAGATGCTAGGTGAGGCCGGCTTTGGCGGGAGAGGTCAGCAGCTCCATCCCAGGAGAGGGATGGACTGTCCCAGTCCCCAGGGAGAGAGGGGTCCTTCCTTTCGGCCTGTGCGGCAGGCGGTGTCCCTCTGAGGTCTTCAGGATGTAGGCTGAGCTGGAGGACAGAAGCCCAGAGGCTGCTGGCAGAGGAGGGGGTAAAGGAGGGACTCTAGAACCAGGGGCAAAATGCCTTGCCTGTGTCTTCCTGCTCCTGCCCAACCCCTCAGCTCTAACATTCTCTCCCCATCTCCTTCCTGCTCATTCTCCCCTCTCCCTCCCTCCCTTCCCCCTTTCCTCTTGGACGCTCTTTCCTGCCAACACTAGAGGGCGCCGAGGCGCTATGGTCATCTATGATTTATCAGCCTACGACCCGTTAGGGAGCCTTGAAGCCTGGATGCCCCAGAGCACAGTAGAGATGGGACATTCCAGCCTGTTCGGAGCCTGGGGCAGGTCTGGACTGACCTCAAGGGCAGAGGATATGACAATGACCTGCCCTAACAACTCAGGGAGTTTTAGAAGCAGTGTGTGTGTGTGTGTGTGTGTGTGTGTGTGTGTGTGTGTGTGAACTCTCTTGGACCTAGAAGTTTCCATGGGGTCCCTCTCACCCCCTCTAGCAAGTCACATCACCCTCCAAGCTAAAGCTTCCTCGTCTGTACAATGGGGCAACCAACCCCATCTGACTAGTGAGGACTGGACAGAATGACACACAGGAACCCACACAGAGCAGCACTCCGATAGGAGTCTTCTCCACCTTGTAGATCAGACAGCGAAGGAATGTCAGGTGCCGGGGGCTCTGCCTGGCGCTGAAAGACAAACGGAAACGAGGCAGCCACAGGGCTTTGCATCCCGAAGCTCTCAACCTGTCGAGGATGAAATGATTATATGTAACTGAAGCTATTTTTAAATGGCAAATGCTTAGGTCATTATAAATGTGTGTGCCGTGGAATGCAGGCTGAGAGCCCTGTCGCTCTAAGCGTAGGTCTGGCAGGGTGGGGGAGCAATAGGAGGGGGGGGGACTAGGAAAGGGCCTCCAGGATGAAGGACAGCACATGCACAGGCTGGGAGGGAGGAGGAAGGTGACCCAGGCACAGCAGGCAGGCCCTTGGCGGAGGCTCAGTGAGAAGGATGAGGTGGGAGAGGAGCTGGGGATTGGGCAGGGCCTGCTGCCTGGGCTGTCTGGTGAGGACCCGAGCATCAGGAAGGCAAAATAGAAGGCCCAGCGACCTTTGTGTGACAGAGAAGAGATGGACATTTCAACATGATGACAGCATGTTTGAAAAGGAATGGGGCCAGACCCCAGCCCTTGGCCAAATGCACAAGCTGTTGATTCTGGGGGAGCGAGTCTAAGGCACCTGATCAGCATCCCTCCCTCCCCTCTTTCCCTTCCTCTCCCTGCGGCCACCCTTTCTCCTCCAAACTTAGATGCTTTAGGCCTCAAGACCAGAGGTTTTCTTTTTAAGTTCAAAAAGTTTTCCTTTTCATCAAAGCTATACATGCACATAGTTTTAAAAATCAAACAGTTCTACAAGATTTATTATAAAAGTCAGCTGACCCTTGACCTCGCTCCATTTCCATGACCCCAGGGAGGCAACTATGTACTTTGATTTCTTTTAGCTGATTATTTTGGTGTTTATTTTCATGTTTCTAAATAGCATGTTTGCATTGTTACTTTTTTTTTTTTTAAGCAATGCCCACAATTCTTTTTTAAAAAAAATATATATTTTATTGATTTTGTACAGAGAGGAAGGGAGAGAGATAGAGAGTTAGAAATATCGATGAGAGAGAGTCATCGATCAGCTGCCTCTTGCATACCCCCCACTGGGGATATGCCTGCAACCAAGGTACATGCCCTTGACCGGAATCGAACCCGGGACCTTTCAGTCCCCAAGCCGATGCTCTATCTATTGAGCCAAACCGGTTTCGGCACATTGTTACTTCTTCAATGTTCGTTTTTTGGTTAGTTATTTGACTTTTTGGGGTAACAGTTTTATTAAGATATAACAGTTTTATTAAGATATTCACCTTTTGGCTATTGCGAATCAGGCTGCTCTGAACATCTATGTCGAAGTTTTTGCGTGGCCATATCTTTTCATTTCTCTTGGGTGCATTCTAATTGGGAGTGGGATTGCTGGGCCAGGGGGTAGCTAATATCTTATGTGCTGGGTGTGTGTGGGGGGGTCCCTCAGCCAGGCCTGTGCCCTCTCACAGTCTGGGACCCCTCGCTCCTACCACCTTCCTGTAGTGGAGGGCCACTTCACTTGCCAGCCATGAGCTCTGCTTCTGGTTGAGTGGTGGGAGGTGAGGGGTGAGGGAGTGGGAGCTCCTGCGTTGAGTGTCTGCCCCTTGGCAATCAGTGCATGTCATAGCGACCAGCTGTTCTGCTGTTCAGTTGATTAGGGTTTTATTATATGGGATAATTCATATACTCTCCCATTTACCATTTAAAGTGTACGATTAGGGGTTGTTGGTATACCACATAGTTGTGTGACTATCACCACAATCAATTTTAGAGCATTTTCATCACCTCAAAAAAGTCCTGTATCCTTTAGCTATCCCAGCCCCCCCCCCCCCCCCCCCCATTTGCCCAGCCCTGAACAACCACATAGGGACTTTCAGTTTCTACATATTTTCCCATTTTGGACATTTTCTGTAAATGGATCATGTAGTATGTGCTCTTTTGTGAATGGCTTCTCTCACTGCACATATGTGTTCAAGGCTCATCTGCTTTTTTGTGGCAGAATGATATGCCATCGAACAGATATGCCACGTTTTGTCTGTCCATTCACCAATTGATGGACATTTAGGTTGTTTTCACCTTTTGGCTATTGCGAATCAGGCTGCTCTGAACATCTATGTCGAAGTTTTTGCGTGGCCATATCTTTTCATTTCTCTTGGGTGCATTCTAACTGGGAGTGGGATTGCTGGGCCAGGGGGTAGCTTCATGCTTCGACCTTTGAGGCCCTGAAAGAATGTCCTCCACAGAGGCTGCCCCATTTCACATTCCCACTGACCAGCATGGCTTCCTCGAGTTATTTGAAAATATTTATAATAGCTACTCAGAATTCGTTGCTAAAGCTGACATCTGGTCCCTCTCACGGGCGGTTCTGTTGCTATTTTTCTTGTGTGTGGGCCAACATTTCTTGTTTCTATGCGTGTCTTTTGCATTTTCTTTTGTAGGAAATTAGACTTCTGAAATAATCTATGGTAGCAATGCTGGCCTCCTTGGTGGACATTGTTCTTGAGATCACTGCTTGAGGTTTGTTCTGACCCCGAGAGGCCTCCTCTTGTCTGCTTCCTTCCCTGGCTCTCACTGATAAGCTGGTCCCTTTACGGTTTACCTTTTATCTCAGAGACATCCACCTGTCCCCTGTCCATAACTTCCCACCCAAACCTCTGTTGCTTTGGAGAGCACCCTCAGTCTTTAACTTCCCCAAATTGTGTTGTGAGTGAATTCAGTTCTTTGGAGACTCTTGTTGAGAACTCTCTCTTTTGTGGTCTGTCTTTCCCTCGGCAGGATTTCAGCCGGGGCTCTGGAGCTAGCAGTGGGGGCCACGGTGCTCTGCCCTGAGCGATGGCCCTGCTGTAGGCGCTGGGCACTTGATAGTGGGGGCAGCCTCCGGTCCTCTCAGCTTGCCAGCCTGGCAGGGCAGCTCTGTTTATGAGAGAGCCAGGGTGATGGTGACTGGGGCCCAGCATTTCTCAGCAACACCACACCCAAGGCGGGGCCTCCACCCCCCTAGTGGGGGTGGGTAGGGAGGAGCGCCCATCTCTAAGTTGCACTTCCCACTCCCGGGAACTTAGCCTCCGCAGCAGTAAGCTGGGGAAGATGAGAAATTCCAATATCCAGCCCTTCTGGGAAGATATCCCAGGCCTCCGACATTGCCATCCTGCTGAGCTGGGAGAGGGGAGGGAGGAGGGGGGGTCATAGTTCAAATGCCATAGACTCTTGTGGTTCCTACGAGGTGTACCAGGTTTTCTTGAATGCATGTTTCTTCATTTGCTACATGCCTTGAGGACTGCTCTCAGAGACTTTAAGTGGCTGTCTTAAAACGTTTTTCAGCAGTTCTACTGGGGAGCAGGCCTGCAGAGCCGCTCACGTGGCTGGGCCAGAGTGGGACTCCGGTGGCTCTTGGACCTGACACGAAGGGAGATGTAGCTCTGTGGCCCCTCCCCCTCCCTTACCTCGCTCTTCCCAATCTCCTGGCCTCCCCATGATGCTTGATGTTTCCCCCTTTTCTGTGTAAGTTTTTGTTTTCCCTGGAGTTTCTAATTGTCTAAAAAAAAAAAAAATGTTCCTTTGCCCTGGTCGGTTTGGCTCAGTGGATAGAGTGTTGGCCTGGGGCCTGCGGGATCCCGGGTTCGATTCCAGTCAAGGGCACATGCCTGGGTTGTGGCCTTGATCCCCAGTAGGGGGCGTGCAGGAGACAGCCAGTCAATGGTTCTCTCTTATTTATGTTTCTATCTCTCTCTCCCTCTCTCTTCTTTTTTGAAATCAATAAAAATTTTTTTTTTAAATGTACCTTTGCTTGTCCGTACAACTAAGTAGACACCAAGTTCACGGCCCCTATCAAGACATTTGGATGCAGCAGTTTTCTGTCAATTTCATCTTCCTGACGATGTCTCCCAGAGCCTCTGACCTGCCCCAGACTGCCCCGGTGGGTTTCTACCCTGGGTGCCCAGGGTCATCCTGGACTCCTCCACCATTAGCGGGAGGACTCCGGGGGTGGGGGTGAGTTGTGTGTCTCTCTGTTGTGCTGGGCCTTCAGCTTCCTGCATCCCGGCTCCCTCTTTCCTGGCTTATTCCTTGGTTTTGGTGGGGCACATCCCTCAGTGGGCCCCCAGAAAAGCCCTGGGGGTGTCCATTGCTTGGGACTCTGCTCGCCCTGGACCAGCTGTACGTCTAAGTATAGAATTCCAGGCTGGGAATGATTTCCCCCAAACATTGGAAGGCTTTGCTCTCTTGTGAACTGGCTTCCAGTGAGAAGAAAGCTAGTCACTTTCCTATTTTTTCAATCTGGACGTGGAGAGCATCTTCTCCCAGCCCCAGCCTGGTGGCATTTCACAACGATGCGCCCGATGTTGGTCTGTTATTATTCACTGCACTGTGCTCTCCGCGAGTCCTTAACATCTAAAAGTGATTTTGGGGGTCTGTGAAGATCTTTTGAATTATTTTTTATTGATGACCCTGCCCCCTACATTTTTAATGCTCTTTCTAGAGTTATTATTTGAAAAAGGAACTCCTGAAAATCTCCTATATTTAACAAAACTGTTTTCTGAGTTTCCTTCCTTCCTTCCTTCCTTCCTTCCTTCCTTCCTTCCTTCCTTCCTTCCGTCCTTCCTTCCTTTTTTGTTAATATTTACTGAGAATATTTTTCCATTCCATTGATATTTATTTATTTATTTATTTATTTATTTTTTAATATATATTTTATTGATTTTGTACAGAGAGGAAGGGAGAGAGATAGAGAGTTAGAAACATCGATGAGAGAGTCATTGATCAGCTGCCTCTTGCACACCCCCTACTGGAGATATGCCCACAACCAAGGTACATGCCCTTGACCGGAATCAAACCCTGGTCCCTTCAGTTTCCAAGCCGACGCTCTATCCATTGAGCCAAACCGGTTTCGGCATTTTTCCATTGATTTTTAAAGAGAGAATAGAATAGATGGTGAGACAGAGAGAAACATCGATGTGAGAGAAACACATCGATTGGTTGCCTCCTGCATGAGCCGGGTCCAGGGCTGTGTCCAGAGTCCGGGGAGGAGCCTGCAACCAAGGTAGGTGCCCTTGACTGGACTTGAACTTGGGACCCTTTGGTCCACAGGCCTGTGCTCTATCCACTGAGCCAAACCGGCTAGGGCATCTCTGATTTTCTTTGTCTGTCACTCTGAAAAAGCTAAACCTTACGTTCCAATTTTCCCATGTTAATTTTTGCCATTGCACTTTTGATTTTTAAAAGCTTTTCTATTTTGTGCTCTGTGTGTCTGGAAAATGAGAGTCTTATTTGGATGTCACCTGTGCATGTCTTATGTTACCCTGAGGATATTGGCGGGTTTCTCTTCTCCTTGCTATTCTGCTGTCTCCACGTTGGCGTTTCCTGTGTGTTTCATTCTTCTCTCTCAGGTCAGAGGCATTCTTCTGATGTCTGGGCAGCTCAGTTATCTGCACATTAACAGACAGGAAGGTGGGAGCTGACAGGGAGCTCTGAGCACACGGGTGGGTCCGGGGGCGGTGCTTCCTCTCAGGGGGTCTGGCAGCGCTGTTTGGTGGAAAGCCCCAGGGTGGTATCCCCAGGGTCTCTCTAGCTGGTCTCTTCTGGATCCATCATGGTTCTCAGAGAAAGCTCTTCCAGCCATCTGCTCCCGGGGGGGGGGGGGGGGGGGGGCGGGGGGGAGAGCCATTGGAGGGAGATGATTAGGGCCTCGACATGGCGTGCTCCCTGCCATCTCCGGGCCTGGCGCTCCCTAGACTAGAGGGGCCTGAGATCTGGGTTGGGAAGAGTTTCTAGGGCAGCTCGAAGAATCCTCTTTACTGGACCTGCCCTTTACCCCAACTTCCCGAGGTACCTGATGGGACAAATCCCTGAGGTTTTTTTTTTTTTTTTTTTTTTTTTTTTTTGATTCCTGATTCATTTTCCTTAATTCTGAAATGTTGTGGTTTCCTCTCCCACTCTCCCCATCCTTCTGGACACAAACCCTCAGACACTGGAAGAAGCCCTTTACTCTTGTTTTAGCATCCCGCGGTGTGGGGACCCCGGGGGCGGGGGTGGGTGGGTAGGGGAGGATAGGTGGTACTGTGCATTCAGTCTGCCATCTCCACAGGGACGTCTTCTCTTCCCACTGCCTTGCCCATCCCAGTCCATGGAGACGCCCCGCTTCCAGCTGCTGAGGTCAAAACTCTGGGGCCATCTCAGCTCCTCCCTCTCCCCTGTACCCCACATCCAATCTCAGCTTGTCCTGTGAGCTCTGACTTCAACATGGATCCAGAATTCACCGCTCACGTTGCTGCACCCACCACGCTGTCTCGCCTGGACGCTGCGAGGGCCCGGCTGGCCGCCCTCTTTGTCCCAGCGTTCCCTGCGGTCTGCCCACAGCATCGCAGCGTCACATCTGTCATATCCCGTCACCCCTGTGCCCCCCACTCTCCTGTGGCTCCCACTTCACTCTGATCAGGAGCCCAGACCCTAACAGGCCCACAAGGCCTGTGTGATGAAGCCCAAACACCCTTCCAGCCACTCTGGCAGCCTGGCCACCTCACAGGTCCCGTCCTCCACCTGCTCCCCCCACCCCTCCCTTTGGGTTGCCTATGAGTCTCCCTGACTCTTCCATTGAAAACTACACCTCTCTTCCTCCCTGGGTCTCCTCCATCTTCCTCATCCCACTCCATCTTTCTCTAGAGCAGCTCTCAAGACTGGACATGTGTGCATTTCCTCAAGTTATCATAGCTTATCTCTGCTCTCTAGAGTGGATGGGCTTGAGGGCAGGGGCTCTGGCTTGTTTTGTTCATCTCTGTATTCCCAGCACCTAGAACCAGGGGTCGGCAAACTGCGACTCACGAGCCACATGTGGCTCTTTGGCCCCTTGAATGTGGCTCTTCCACAAAATACCATAACCCGGACAAGTCTATTTTGAAGAAATGGCATTAGAAGAAGTTTAAGTTTAAAAAATGTGTCTCTCAAAAGAAATTTCAATCAATGTGCTATTGATATTTGGCTCTGTTGACTAATGAGTTTGCCGACCACTGCCCTAGAACAATGCCTGGCTCAACAGATACCTGCCTCATGAGTGACTGAGTGAGTGAGTGAGTGAATGAATGAATGAATGAGTGCCTGCTCGGCCCTAGCCCTGCTCTGGGACTGACTGTGTTCTGGGCAGAGGATTGAAAGAGCTCTGGGCCTACAGCCCTCCATTTATTCACTCATCCGTCTGTCCACCCATGCATTATTACTGTCGTCGTGAATATTAATGTCCTATCGCTAGGAAGTGGCAGAGGGGGCCTTAGCTCCAGCCTGTCTGCCTCCAAAGGCCTGGCTCTCCCACGGTCAGACTAAGACCACGCTCCTTGTCTGGGAGTGAGAAGTTAGAACAGAGCCTGGCCTCAGGTGCACATGTTCATGAGGTTGTCCCTGCGGGATGGACCGTCTCTTAACAGAGTCATTCAAGGTCTGCTCCAGTGATGCCACCTCAAGGAAACCCCCCAGGACTGCCTGGGGCAGAGTCAGCAGCTCCTTGCCTGCTGTCCGAGCTGTGCCCATCCTCTATCTGCGTGAGCACCAGAATGCTTATCGGTTCCCTGTTCACCTTCATGGCGAGCTTCTCTGGAACAGATTCCTGGTCTTGTTCAGCTCAGGGTCGCAGGAACCCAGGGCAAGGCCTGTCGCCGGAGGAGCTGAATGGAATGAAGGATGCAAACTAAGGAGTGGTCAAAGTGGGGGCCTGAATCGGAAGTCAGGCTCTGCCCCCCACTAGCTGTGTGACCTGGGGAAGTTCCTCAACTTCATCTGAAACGGGATAAAAAACAGCCCCCCATTCCACGAGTGAGTTCATGAGTGCCGTTGCTTTGCCCAGTGCCTGGCCCGGAGCAGGCCCGCGAGAAAAATCTCTGCTCTGTGAGCCAGTGCCCCCGCTCCAGCGGCAGGTGCCTCCACCTGGCTTCCTCCTGTGCCCGGGCAGCTGGCAGAGTTCCTAGGCCACCAGCTGGGCCTGCTGCCACGCAGAGATTGGCCTGTCTATGCTGAGTGTTTGCCTCCAAACAGCCTGGCACCGACAGGGCCTGTCCTTGTGTGCCGGCCAAACTGTACACATCACCGCCGGGGCACCCGAGGCCCCCCTGGGGCTGGCAGCAGGGCACCGGCTTCAGAGTAGGAGCTGTGCCCACAGGACCAGGGATATAAGGGAGAGGAGGAAGGTTGACCCGGGAGCTGGCCTTGAGGATTTGAGGAAGACAGTATTTTTACTGTGTTTTTTAAAAAAATGAAGAATAGTCCTGACCGGTTGGCTCAGTGAATAGTGTGTCAGCCTGCAGCCTGAGGTAGTCCCAGGTTCGATTCCGGACAAAGGCATGTACCTAGGTTGCGGGCACATCCTAGGTTGGGGGCAGCTGATCGATGTTTCTCTCTCATCGATGTTTCTAGCTCTCTAACCCTATCCCTTCCTCTCCGTAAAAAAAAAAAAAAAATCAATAAAATATATAAAACACACACACACACACACAACGAAGAATAGTTTTTCGCTAACCAAGGCATGTGGATTTCAGATGCCAGATTTCTTGGTCAGGTGACCACCTCCAACGAAAGTCAGGGTCCTTAAACTTTGGAGGAAGGGGCGCTCCAAAGCCTCCCCGGAAGTCTTGAGATGTGGGGTGGGGCCCTGGAGTGGGGACTCTGGCCTGATAGACGTTCCCAATAGCACATCTCTCCGTTAAACGCCTAAACTTCCCTCCAAGATGTCAGGGTGAGTCTATTCAACTTCGTAGCCCTTTTGTGTCTAGCAAAATGCTTGATATAAACAAGTAAATAATTAAACAAGCAAGCAAACAAATAAAATTATGATAGCTATCTTTTAAAAAAATATTTTTTATTGATTTTTTTTTTTTACAGAAAGGAAGAGAGAGGGATAGAGAGTTAGAAACATCTATCAGCTGCCTCCTGCACACCCCTTACTGGGGATGAGCCCACAACCAAGGTACATGCCCTTGACCGGAAACGAACCTGGGACCTTTCAATCCGCAGGCTGATGCTCTATCCACTGAGCCAAAAACGGTTTTGGCCATGATAGCTATCTTTTAACAAGCACTTACACCAAACCCTGAAGTGCGTTCTACTATTGTGCCCATTTTTGGGTAAAGAAACAGGTACAGAGAGCTTAAGGGGCCCGGCCGCGGCCACACAGTTGATCAGAGACTCTGAGATCTCACCCCTTCTGACCTGTGTCTCACTCCCTCCACCGCACGGAGGAAGAATTTGTCAAGTGACTGAGTGATGACGTGGTGGTGGGTGGCTGTGTCAACAGGAAAGGGTTGTGCAGTTTGTTTCTGCCAGTTACAGCTGCTTTTCGGGGACAGGACAGGAGTGGGTGGCCTGGGGCACCCCATATGGGGGTTGGGGTATGGCTCAGAGGTCTACCAGAGATCCAGGCTTTCCAGGGGAACCAGAGCCACCCAGGCCGTTTGCAACCTCCCCTGTGGATGGTAGAATCTGGCCTCCAGACTTCATTTGGGTTTCATCCATTTTTCTACTTAAGCTCTTTCCCTGCTGCACGAGAGAGATTTGGGTCTGTCTTGTTCACAGCCATTCCTCCAGTGTCTGGCAAGGGGCAGGGCGGAGGGGTGGGGGAGTTCTGTGAACATCTGAGAAGGTCCAGAGACAGAATCCATGACACACCACCAGACACCTCCCGCAGGCTGACACTGATCACCTACCAGCACCCCTTGAATAGGGACATTTGACAGATGGGGGAGTCCCTTAACCGTCTGATCCCTCAGCCCTGACCATGTAAGCTCCGAGAGGAAAGGAGGTGGGCCTGTTTTGTTTGCTCTTGTGAGCAACATACGTGCTATCCATTGCCTCGAACACACTAAAGGCTCACGAGATGTTTGCCGAAAAACAAAAACAAAAACACAACAACATTAAAAAGGGCTGGCAGGGACAGGGTGTCCTGTAAAGGAATCTACAAATTGTCTGATTTCCTCGTGGTCAATCCCCACAGAGCATGCCTTTCTTAAGGGCATCACAGACAATAGAGAGCTAACCTTGGCCTTGGGGACATGCAGTTAACAAAACTGCTCTCTCCACACACACACACACACACACACACACACACACATACACACATGCTCATTCACATTGATCTCGTGGTGAAAACAAGCATCTGTTTACATACAAATATCTCAGTGGCCTTGACGGAGCAGAAGGAACAAAGAGAAATCAGGTGCTGCTCTGCCGTGGGAGCAGTGAAAATATTACGCAATTCAATGTATTTACACACAAGCAGCTGGCTCTGACCAGAGACCCGGCAAACTGGAGTGAGCCTGCTGGGGAGTGGGGAGTAAATAAATGGGGATTCCAGGCCCGACCCCCACGTGGAGGTCATGTGGAAACAGGGGCTCCATGCTCCTTTATTTACTCAGCGCCTGCATGTGCCAGGAGGGGTGGCCTGGCAGGTTTGTAGTCGAGGTGCCCAGTTCAGACCTTGCCCTCGGACAGGGGGCGGACTCAGTGACCTCTCGGACATCTCCTGGGCGTCCTCCAGAGCCCTTCCAGGTCCTTGGCTTCTGGGCCAGGTGCCCCATGATGGCTGCCAGGGAGCCTGTGCCACGCTGTGAGCTGAGACTCCGGCCAGCATGGCTGCACCACAGACCGAGGCTGAGGACGGGAGGGGGAGGCAACCGGGGAGAGACGTGTTCTGGAATCGCGTGTGTCGGCCTGGGTTCTGGAAATGAAATGCCTTTTAATTTCATCGTCTGCTTTTCCTTTTCCCCTCGGCGATGCTATCTGGTGCCAGGAGGCCCTTGGCCACTGGATGCGAGTTGAACAAATCCAATAAAGCCTTTCTTTGGCTGGCTGCTTGCTCCTGGAGCTTGGCCGACCTGGAGACATCACCTCATAAGGCGGGCAGGGTCCAGGTCAGCCGGCAGCTGGGAGAAGCAGGGGCTGGGGCGGCCTGTTCTGGTCATGAGGGGGGACAGACGGTGCCTCAGGCAGGATCCTGAGGCCTGAGTGCTGGTCTCAGCTCTGCAGTCACCTCTTGGTTGCGCCTCAGGCAATCCCTGGATGTGCTGAATCACATTTTTCTCCTGTGGAGCGGCAGGAGTAGACTAGGTCAGTAGTTTATAAATTCTTTAAAGCGGTGGGACCCAGTTTCCCAAAGTGGAATAGGCTGTGGGAGTCTCGTCTTGAATGGCCCTGGCCCTTGGTCACCACTCCCCTGACATGCGTGTGTGAAGATGGCAGGCTTGTTCCTGCCCCAGGACCTTTGCACTGGTTTTTCCTCTTGTGCGAATATTCTTTCCTAGAATGATCTGGGCATACTGGCCCTCCTCTGTCATTCAGGATTCAGCTGGGATGGTCCTTCCTTAGAGAGCCTCCTCGGAGCCTGTCTCATGGTGTCCTGCTCCCCAACTCCTCTGTACCCCAGCCCTGTTCTACTGGGTCCTTAGCACTTACTGCTCCTTGATGTTTCCTGTGTCTTTATTTGCTGGCATGTGATGATCTGTTTCCCCCACTAGCTTGTAGGTTTCATGAGGATAGTCTTGTCTCTGTTCATAGCAGTGAATGCAGGGGTGGTCCTCAGTAAACATCCGATGACTGGATGCACAAATACATTCATGCCCAACTAACTTTGCTCTGGAGGTGACTTTGCTCTGGGCTGAAACTGGTATGGAGCGAGTGTGCCCCACTGGCTGTCCACCCTCCTGACCTTCTTCCCACGGTCCTTGAGGCCCCTCTCCATGCCCTGCCCCCTCCCCGTGGGGTGCCTCGAAGCCCAGTTTGAAAACCTGGCGGTTCTGACCATGCACAGCCAACTCTGAATCAGCCAGGAAGTGCTGGGTTCCAGCGAAGACAAGGTGGGGACGGGTTCCAGCCAACCCCAAGGAGTGGCCCTAAGTTGGCTTATTGATGTAGAGACGCTGCCAAGAGCCTTCGAGGAGGAGGAAGAGAAGAGAAGCAGAGCCCGGGAGGGGGAGGGGCCCTTTCCAGACAGCCATGAGCCCACCAGGTTGGCAGAGGTGGGGGGAGGGTTAACAGGAAGTGGTGGGCACCCCGGCTGTCAGGGGCCTCGGATGCTAAGGTGAGGTGGTTGCCTGACCTGTGACGTGGCACAGGAGTTGGCACGGAAGCTCAGAGCAGGACAGCAGAGTCATCAGGGCCTCCATGTGGGGGATGAAACGGAGAGGGCAGAAACGGAGGCAGGGACTGGGGAGGAAGCTCAGAGGTGGGGAGGCCCAGGCCAGGCAGTGGGGGGAGTGAGGGACTGGATTCAGGAGGCAGAGGGGACTGAGAATAGAGCCCTTTTGGCCGTGAATGTGTGCGGTGGGAAAGGAAGCGGGAGAGACTAACACAATGGCGGCGTTTCCCGCCAGCGGGTGGGCACAGCGCTCTGTCCAGGCACCATCTGGATGGCTGCGTTGGCAGGCAGGGTGGCGGAGGGCTGGGCTGCCCCTGCTCCACCCTAGGTCAGGAGGGCAAGGCCTCCCACCTCAGCTGCTCCCTGCCTCAGGCTGCAAGTGTGGGGGGGCTCTCCCTGCAGGCCCAGGATTCAGGTGCTGCTGGTCACCCAGGGGCCTTGGCAGAGAGTGGGATGACTCAGCGCTGATTCATCCTCGCTGAGAGGTGCACTGCAGAAGGCACTGGGAGTGCCAGGCCCCGGAGCCACCTTGATAGAGGGCTGGCATGTGAGGTGCACATCTGCGCTGGTCCCACTGACCCCCTTTTCCAAGACAGTTAAACAGAGAACCAGCTCCTGGGGAGAATCAATATTCAAAAGCAGCCAAAAAGTGTATGCAGCCAAAAGGATGCATTCTAGCTCGGGGTATGCTTCAGAGTCCGGGGGTGCTACCCAGAGATGTACCCGGACTTCCAGAAATGGAAGCTATTCTTTGGATATCTAGAGTGTGTTCTAGACCTTGGGGGAAAATATTCCAGAATTCAGGGACAGATTTCGGAATCCCAGGCTTGTCCTTCTGGGAACTCTGGGCTCCGTTTCAGAATTCTCGGGGCTGTTGAGAAGCCTTGGGTGAATGCTGGGCGTATTTCAGAGCTTTGGGGGCCAGCGGGGCCGGCTCCCCAGCATTCACCTCAGTGGACTTGTTGTGATCTGCTGGTACACATAGTTACAGGGAGGCAGTTGCTATGGCAACAGTAACCATGGGGTGTATCAGCTCCCAGGATTTACTGGGAGCTTGTGACATTTTAGCTGGTGAAGGACCAGTTGGCATCGGTCCGAGGAGCAGGGATTCCTGCCAGCCCCGCCTTTGTGTCTCCTTCCCCCAACCTCAGATAGCTTCCCTCTTGGCCCGGGATCTGGCTGCCCCACACTCCCCTGGGCAAATGAATATTCAAAAGCAGCCAAAAAGTGTATTCACATCTTATAACTTCCGCCTGCCTTGCTCCATTTAAATGCGTCAGCATCTTCTGTTTGCCCCATTTATCTGCCGGGAAAGTGAAGGGTAATTCCAGGGGCTGAGGATAAGTGCTTTCCCTGAGCTGCTTTAATCTCCTAAGTGGGATCGGAAGAGGGGGGCTAGGCTCCTTGCTCTAGAGATTTGGCCCCTCATAAATCTCAGGGTCTCACAATGCTGGAGTGCCTGTGCCGAGACTGTGGTCCCGGGTGGGGAGTGGCAGCAGACGCGTGGCAGAGGCGGCTGAAGCCAGCGGGGCTCCCCCAGGAGCTGTGTCTTCACCAGAGGGGCTCCTGCTTCCCCCTGGGGCGACATGAGCAGCCTCCTGCCTGAGCCCCTGCTTCTGTCTACAGAACCAAAGACTGTCATGCGTGGATGACCTTTGAGAATCTCTTGGGCTCTAAACAAGGGGAAACTGAAGCCCAGAGACACCCCTCAGATAGTTGTTAGTGGCAGAGCAGGGACCAGACCTTCAGGCTCCCAGTTCCCAGCCAAAGCCCTGCTGTCACACTCACCTCTTCTACTAGCATCATTCATTTGTTCATTTGTTCATTTGTTCATCCATCCATCCATCCATCCATCCATCCATCCATCATCCATCCATCCATCTATCCATCATTCATCCATCCATCATCCATCTGTCTACCCATTGACCCATCCATCATCCATCCATCCATCCATCCATTCACCCATTCATCCATTCATCCTTCATCCATCCATCCTCCATCCATCCATCCATTCATCCATCTGTCCATCCATCACCCATCCATCCATCCATCCATCATCCATCCATCCATCCATCAATCCATCAATCCATTCATCCATCCACCCATTCATCCATCCATCATCCATCTGTTTACCCATTGACCCATTTATCATCCATCCATCCATCCATCCATCCATCCATCCATTCAGAAATATATTAAGTACCTGCTGAATGCCCTGTACCGCCTTGGGCTGAATGAACATAGTAGGAAGTTCATGGCTGGGCCCCCTGCCTATGACCTGGGCAACCTGGTCCACCCGCCTCATTCATCTCCCTCCTGCCAGACAGACATTCTTCCACCCAGAACCACACATGCCCATCCCGCCTCTGCCCCCAAGCTCCTCCTAATGTCTGCCTCGTTGTGTCTGATGCCTCCCTACCTGGAATGCCTGATACCTTACAATTTATCCAAACCCTACCCATCCTTTAAGGCCCATGAAGAAGTCCCCCACCCTCCACAACATGTTTCCTCACCAGCACAGGCCAGCTGAGGCCTCCTTTCTTCTATGACTCTGATGAAGAACTGCCCCAAGGAGCCCCTATTTTCTGCTTTTCGGATTTGTGCCAGTTCACTCATTGAGAGCAGGCCCCATACTATTTTGTTACTAGAATCACTGGTGATATAATCACTGGGCAGCACATGGTGTAAATAAAATGCCATGGAATGTGGAATCAGGAAAGGGGCCAAGCCATAGCTTTGCAGATGAAAATGCTGTGTGATCTTGAGCAAGTTACGGAACCTCTCTGGACTGCAGAGGCACACGATTTGGATTTGTGAGATGACACCTTTGAAAACTAAATAAATAGAAGAAGTCTTTCTCATTTTTCTCTCTGTGCTGTCTGGCTTATGACCTTGAGTAATTGCTGATAGCCTAAGGCACAGACACACCATCCTCCCCTATTCCTTAGCACATCCCCTACCCGCCCCAGGCCTGCTTCAGGGCAATTTCCCAAGAAGAGTCTTGCTAAACAGCCTTTTCTTTTTAGTCTATTCTCTCCAAGTAACATTGGTGGAATTGGTGGGACTTTCTTTCCCTCCAAGAAAAACCTATTTCTTCAATTGGTTGAGAGTGGGCTGGAGCCTGGACAGGCCTTTGTGTATTTCCCAGAGGGCCATGGCCTCCTTGGGAACAGCGTTCTGTCTGGGAGCACGGGGAAGCACTTGGCACCAGACTCACCTGAGTGGGCTCCGACTTTGATCTTCTCTGTGTTTCTCTTTCCTGAGCTGTGGTTCCTCACTCCTGTGGGAGGAGGTTTATGCCTTAAGCACTCTTTCCCCTGCTGATTGATCTGTGTTTTCCAGACCTGCGATCTCATCCCATCACAGTAGTTCTGGGAGAGAAACTCAGCCAGGTCCTTCCTCACCTCAACCTGCATCAAAACACGTGTATGCAATAGGTGTCAGCCTGTAGCACGCACCCTGATGCCCACTGCATATATACAGCACATGGCCATGTCCCCAGCCTCTGCTTCTGCCTTCCCCACTCACAGTGGTGCCCACTCAGCTCTATACAAGCAGTAGATTTACAAGCGCGCCAGCACCGACAGTGCCGTTCTGTCATGGGTGTGCATTTGTGCACATAGGCGTGTACACCCACATGTACCTACCTATGTAAAAATGTAGACCCATGTGCACCCACATGCCACCAAGATAGTAATAGCTGACTGTTACACACCTGTGTCAGGCACTGGGAACTTGAGGTGTTAACTCAGTGAGCCCTTCCAAAGACAGTATGATATACATATGACTGTATCATCACCCCCATTGTCATGCGTGTGGAAACTGAAGCTCAGGGAGGTGAGGTAACTTGCCTGAGTACCCACAGTCAGGACTTAGGAGGGCTGGGGTTTGAACCCAGGCAGCGGGCTTCGAAGCCACACTCATACAGCCTGTGTTTGCAGGCATTGCCAGGGCTAAGCCAGCGCCTTCCCTGGGCCTTTCCTTCTCATCGGAGCGCCCGTGAGTGTGAAGACGGGCAGGTCGTGTGTGTGCACACCTGCCCAAGTTAAAGCCCCCAGAAGCAGTTTAGCTTTTCAGGGGCCAGCACCTGTGGCTCCTGAGCCCACCTCTCCAGCCTGCCATTACCTTTCCTTCCTCAAAGCCTGAGTCCCAAGAACCAGGCCACTGCCCCCGGCACTGAGTCTTTCCCGGGAGTCAGGTAGCCTGTGCCCCTTCCTCACCCCAAGCTCCCATTCCTATCCTCATCTCCTCTTCTTTGTTTTGTTTTGTTTTATTTTATTTAATGTAATTTATTGATTTTTTACAGAGAGGAAGGGAAAGGGATAGAGAATTAGAAACATCAATGAAAGAGAATCATCAATGAGCTGCCTCCTGCACATCTCCCACTGGGGATATGCCTGCAACCTAGGTACATGCCCTTGATCAGAATTGAACCTCAGACCCTTGAGTCTGCAGGCCAACGCTCTATCCACTGAGCCAAACCGGTTAGGACCATCTCCTCTTCCTGAGATCACTTTCGAGGATGGATGGCTTGCTGAGGACCAGGTTGATGGAGTTTGGGGTCCCTTCCCTGAACACGTATAGTGTGGCTTGGGAACTCCCTGCATCCTACTTCTGACTCTGCTGCTTCTCAGCTGAGTGGCCTCGGGCAAGTTTCTTAACCTCTCTGAGCCTCACTTTCCTCATCTGTAAAATGAAGATGACTTCCCTCCTCCCCCATGAAAAGGGCTAGCACGGACCTAGCACTTAGCTACTGTTGCCCTCATCACTGCTGTTCTGGCCTTGACTGACACGCTGTGCTGGTTCTTTGTCAGCCTCCCTCTGGCAGGTGGTGTGCTCTGTAAAGACGGGGCCATGACTTATTTCTTCTCCTTTCGCAGGGTCCGGCTTGGCCCCTGGTGCATTTCTGATGCCACTTGATGTTGATTGACTGTCTGAACGAAGGAGCCCAGTTCTTTCCCCAGTGGGACCAGTTCTCTCCATGGTGGGATAAACCCCATCTCTCTGTCTTAAGGGGTGGGGTGAGGCCTCCTGCTCTCTGCCAGGGATGCAAAGTAGGGCAGGCCTCCCCAGAGGGGTTGCCATGGCAACCGGGAAGGTTCTGCTCCGAGGCAGACGCACATAGGCTTGGTTGGGAGGCATGGCGGTGTTGCCTGCCTGGAGTAGGGAGACAGGCTGCTGAAGTGGCTTTTGGGCCTCAGTGATTCAGCTGTCTTTACAGCTGGGGATGAGTGCCCAGCCTGTGATTGGGGCCATGTTTAAGGGGTTTGGGTGGGGAAGGCTGTGGAGGGCCGCAGAGGGCCGAGCCAGACTCGCCTGCTTCACGACCATCTTCCCTCTGGCACTGAAACATCGCAAGAGAAAGGGCCCTGCTGAACTCCCAGCCCATTTCGTGGAGAAATAGGTTGGTGAGGAAGTTAAGAGTGTTCGTTGGCTGGCGTGGCTCAGTGGTTGAGCATCAACCTATGAACCAGGAGGTCAGGGTTCATTCCCGATCAGGGCACATGCCCGAATTATGGGTTCAATCCCCAAGTAGGTGGCAGGAAGCAGCCGACCAGTTATTCTTTCTTATCATTGATGTTTCTATCTCTCACCCTTTCCCTTCCTCTCTGACATCAATAAAAGCATATATTTAAAAAAATAGCGTGGGCTTTGCAGACAGGGAGGCCTGGTTTGAATCCCGGCTCCACTGGGTTGGCAGCTGTGTGACCCCAGGCACCTGGCTTCCCCTCTCTGAGCTTTGAGCTTTGGCATCCTCATGGAGGTCACTGTGAGGATTCAGTGTGAGGGTGCCCGGGAAGCACGTAGGGGACCCGAACTAAAACGACCGTCCTTTTAAAGAAAGGCAGGAGGGGGGGTCCAGAAGCCCAGCCTGGCCCACCCTGGCGCTGGAGAGAAGCCGGAGAGAAGGCCGGAGCTCTGCCTCTGTCTCCACGGGGCAGCCCGGAGCTGGGGCAGCGGCGGGGAGAGGTGTTTGTGTGAACAGCCAGGGATGCTGAGAGGCCCCGGGTGTCTGTCCATTAGCCAGTTCCTGCTGAGTCGCGGGAGCGGAAGGCTGCGGAAGTGATGAGCCATCGCAGCTGTGCGGCACTTTCTCCGCTGAAAAGCAGTTTCCAGCTCGTTATCTGTACGTGTCCTCACAATAACCCTGGTAATTGTTGGCTCAGGGATCAGGCTTCCTGTTCCGGCGGGGAGATGAGAGCCCAGAGAGGTCAGCTGGCTTGGCAAAGGTCACACAGCACACCTCGGCCAGAGGCGGGGAAGGTGCTGGGTGACTGTGTTCTCAATGACGGCGACAGGCGGTGGGGCATCCCCTCCGGCTGCTCTCCGGCGGCTTGCTGCAGTGCTCGAGGCCAGATGTCTGGGTTCAAATCCTGTCTCTGTCACTTCCTGACTGTGTGTGCTTGGAGGAAGCCACTTAACCCCTGTCCGCCTGGTCCTTCATCTGTCCAAGGGAAGAAGAACAGCATCCATCTCACACGGCTGTTTGGGGGAGTTGTCCAGATGGTGTGTGTCAGGCAGGTTCTCTAGCACATGGATAGCTTTACTGTTCCCGGATGACATGTGACGCTAAAGTCACATCAGCTTCTGGGCTCAGTTTTTCATCTGCCAAATGGGCACCTATTTTGTGCCGAGCACTCCTGGAGGCCAGCCCTTTCAGTCCCGTCTTCA
The DNA here is from genome assembly GCA_963693515.1 of Pipistrellus nathusii. Lineage (NCBI taxonomy): Eukaryota > Metazoa > Chordata > Mammalia > Chiroptera > Vespertilionidae > Pipistrellus > Pipistrellus nathusii. Next base: position 10,975,285 of record OY882859.1, on the reverse strand, counting down.
GATAAGGAAGCCGAGATGCCGAGAAGCGAGTGGATGTGTCCGTGGTTACTTGGTTAGTGGCAAGATGCTCCAACCTGAGATCCCCACCCCCATGGCCCCCAGATGTGCCTGCCCCCAGGTTTCCCCCACGACGGGGACTCTTTAGGGCTGACGAACTTGCCTGGGGCTTGGCCGTCTGGGGCTGGTGCCTGCCTGGGGCTGGAGCAGCAGTAGCAGGAGGGACCTGCCTGCCCCCGTCCCCCTGCAGACGGTGACCTCCCTCTATGCCCTACCCAGGCCTGGCGCTCCAGTCCTGCCTGGGCCTCTCCCCTTCCCCGGGGGCGGGGGGAGGGGAGGGGGGAAGGCTGGCAGGCTCCAGGCCATGTCGGGAAGGCCATTAGCTGGCCCTGGAGTCCAGGGCTGGTAATGACCCTATTTCCATATGGAGGCAGCTCACGGGCTCTCCCCACGCACCAGCCTGCTCCCGGAGCTCCCGTTCGGGAAGGAAGCAGCAGCAGATTATGTAACGGGGAGCGGGTTATGCAAGGATGTAGCAGGCCCTGGTGGGACTGGGGGGACTGAGCAGTCCCTGGCAAAAGCCTCTGGAGCCGGGCCAGGCTCCTGTTCCCACCGCTCAGCTGCCCATTGGAACTGAGAGCTATAGCCAGGCCCAGAGCAGGGATGAAGAGGGCGAGGCGGTGGTGTGGAATGAGACAGCGCTGCCCGGGCATCAGGAATCCTAGGCTGGGTCCCATCCCTTTCAGGAACTGGACACATCCTTCCCTTCTTGGGCCTCAGTTTCCCCTGCTGGGAAACAGAGGAGGGGTGGTTTGCTCATCTCCAGGCACCCTCCCATCTCCGGGGCTGCCGTGTCTGCCACCTTGCAGAGGGAGCCCCGGTGTCTGGGTTCTGAGTCCTTTGAGCAGAAGCGTCCTCTCTCTGCTCTTTTTTGTCTAACAGGAGAAGGAACGCCTGTTAGCGTCATTGGTGCCAGATGTGCCTAGACCGGCGGTCAGCAAACTGTGGCTCTTTGGCCCCTTGAGTGTGGCTCTTCCACAAAATACAACAGCCTGGGAGAGTATAGTTTGAAGAAATGGCATTAGAAGAAGTTTAAGTTTAAAAAACTTGGCTCTCAAAAGAAATTTCAATCATTGTGCTGTTGATATTTGGCTCTGTGGACAAATGAGTTTGCCGCCCACTGGCCTAGACTTTGGGCTTCTGGAGGGAGGAGCTGGGACATCTCATCCCCTCCTTCTTTGCTCCCGATTGAGTCCCAGCACAGGCCAGGGACACCACATCACAACAGACAACATGACAACCACTCTGATTGGCCAGGCCCTCAGCCAAGCCCCTCTCCATGTATCATCCCACCAAATTCTTGCCACAGTTCCATGAAGAATGCATTTTAGCATTCTCATTTACAAATAGGGTCTGAGGCTCAGAGAGGTCAAGTGGCCCGCCCGAGCTTACACAGCCAGCCAGTGCCGGAGCCAGGATTTGATTCCAGGCTTGTCAGACTCTAGAGCCCAGGCCACCGAGAATGGGCACGGAATTGGTCTGGTGCTTTCCAGAGACCAGAGAACTGGGTATGAGCAGATGGTGTGAACAGCCCTGTTCCGTGGATGAGGCTCTGAGGAATGTCCATCCCCCTCACTAGCCACCCCCAGGCCTCTCTGGACTCCCCACCCCCCCTTGTTTTCTTTGTGCCACCCACAGTGGTCGCGTCGGCATCTGTGAAGTGGGTAGCACAGCCTGCAGGCTGTGTGGGCAGTTGGCACCGAGGGTACATGGGCACTTATATTTTTAAATCTGGTCTGGCCAAGCCCTGCAGTCAGCTCAGACAGGGCCTAGGAGTTGTCTCCGGGCCCCACTGACCTGGTGGGTGAGCCCGGGCAGCATTGGCCTCAGGAGTTGCGCTGAGAGAGGGCGATGGGACCCATCTCCCGAGATGGGGATAAGACTGTGATTTTTCTCGCGGTGTTTGGCTGGAGGTGGGTGGTTACTGTTGGGAAAGTTTCTGTGGGCTAGGTTCTTGATCTCTCCTGGCCTTTTGGCGAGGGAGAGCAAGTCGTCCCCCCCCCACCCCCCCCCACCCCCGCCGCTTTAAAATATCCCAATGGCATTTGCAGGCTGCTGGCTTCTTCAGCACCCAGTCTGAGATGTAGAAGGCAAACAAAATAAAACAAAACCCCCAGGGAGCTCACCGTTAAGCCCTCCCGTAGGGCCCTAGCCAGCTGCCTTCTCTCCATAGCTGAGGGCCTGCTTGCTCTTGTTTCAGCCACGAGGTCCGAGGTGCTCAGCGCACTCCACAGGGGGAACTGGGAGAAGTGCACCTTCTCCACTTTGAGGCAGGCCGAGAAGTCAACTTGGTTCTCCGTAGTGTTTTTTTTTTCTTTTTTCTTTTTTCCCTCCACAGTGTTTTTAAAAAATAATCAGATCTATTTTTATCTGCCTGGTTAGAAAGAGAAACAAGCCTTGTTAGAAGGTAAAAAGAGATAAATCAGTAGAATATAATTGGGCTTCTGGAAGAGAAAACAGAAAGTGGCTGGTAGTTTGCAGGGTTTTGATCAGAGAAGCACAATGGGGTCAGCTTTAGGAATGTGATCAGGGGAGCAGAGCAGCCCAGCACACCCACCGCCCGTGATAACGAAGTAGGAAGAGGGTGGCGAGTAGACAAGCTAGTTTGGACCTAGCCCTTGCTACCGCCTAGTGGGAGTACAGACACCCCTGAGGAAGGCACTTCATTAGGGTTGGGAGGTCTAACTGGAACAAGGGAGGGGGCGAGGGGTTGGGCCTTTTGTATAAATGTGTAAATCCAAACATGTGTGTGAAAATGTGGAGGGATGCCAGCCTTTTGTTTCTTCTGCTGACCCTGTCAGATTCCTAAAGGCAATAGGTGGTTGGGCTTAATGCTCTGTGCCCAACAGAGTACCTGGCACATAGTAAGTGATCAATAAATATTTGTTGACTGAATGGACGAGTGACTGAGTGTTTATCTATATCTGCCCACATATTTCACTAGATGCTGTTGCAGACCGGGGGTTCCCCAGCGATGGGGGGAAAGTTGGAGGCTTCCTCTCCTGGGCTCTGGGGAATGGCCTGTGGTGCACCCTCAGGACAGTGGTGCATTGGTTTTCAGGCTCAGCGAGAAGGCCCACTGAGGAGGAAGACAAGATTAGAGAGTCGACAGGCCATATAACCACTGACCCATCCATTCACTGCCCCATCTAGAGTTGGGGCCAGATGTTGCGATTTTCTTGCCTAGAGGGGTAGGCTCAAGAGAAAGAGAGGTAGGGAGAAGATTAACATTTCACCCACCTACCTACCATCCATCTACCCACTTACCCACCCATCCATCTATCCACCCATCTACCTATCCATCCATGCATTCATCCTGTCCATCTGTCCATCCATCCATCCATCCATTCATCCACCCATCTATCCAGAGTTGGGGCCAGATTATTCATGGTCATTGAATGCCCACCTGAGGACTTTAGATCAAAAGCTATCTTTTGTGACAGCCATCAAGGAAGAGGGCTTAATTTGCATGAACAGTCCAAGTGCATACTAGTGGCTAATTAGGGCTTAACCTAGGCTTGTCTGTAGGTCCTGGGGTAGGTAGAGTCTGAGGATTTCAGGAAGAGATCTTTCTACTCTCTTGTGCCAGTTGTAAAGAGGTGGAGACCAGGTAGGACACAGCTATTCTCATGAGTAAACACCTGGGTGATGTACTTATAACCAGTTTGTGCTGACTCCAGAGATTAGGGCAGCAGATGGAATGGTCTGGATTGGCTCGTCTCCAAAGTCCTTGAAAGAGAGAATTAGGCTTCCTGGCATCTTTGTTGGGTTCAAGATTGAGTAACAAATACTTTTTGAATGAAGAGTTGTCTGAGAGGGGGTGGCTTTCGAATGCTCCCATCTTGAGCGGGGTCGGCACGTTGCCTCTGCATGCTTCCCTCCCCATAGGCTCTGCTGGATCTCTCTCTGTGCTCAGTGTCTGAGACATCACAGAGGCCAATAATGTTTACAGAATGAGTGAGAGGACGTTGACCTGGGAGCTGAGGGTGCAACAGTGGGCAAGACAAATGCTTCCTCACCATGGGTCTCAGTTTGGTGCTCAATGTATTTTTTTTTTTTTTTTAAAGTGAGTCCTACATCTTATTAGGGCTTAGCTGCTGCAGTTGATCCCTGAGGGTCCATGCCAATTGGTGCTTGCAGGTGCTGGTGGGTAAGATGTCTTGGAACAAAGGCCTGGTGGTGGTTCTAGGGGGGGAAAAAAGAATGAAGAAAGGGAAACACCAACGGAGGTGTCAAAATTGGTAGAAAATCCTCAGCTGGGACTGGATCTGTTGAGCACCTGTTCCATGCCAATGTATACAGGTTCTCAGAGTCTCTACCCTAGAAGGCAGGCTCTTGCATCTGATTTACAGAGGAGGCTGCTGCTGGGACTCACCAAAGGCCAGCGAGGAGAGGGTGGTGGAGTTGCTCATGGACAGGCAGGGGGCCCAGTCCTGCCCAGTGAGCATGGGCACCATTAGGAAAAAGTCTCTTTCCGCTGAGATGGGATGTAAGCCCAGAGCGGCTGGTGAGCACATATCACCTCAGGGGCAGAGCTTGCCAGAGAATAAAACATCTAAGAAGAAAGTGAAGGGGGGAGAGGTTCCTGGGAACATTTTGGGGGGCCAGGGCCATGCCTAAAGCCACGGGATTCTTCCGTTTTGTGAGTAAATGCGTGTGGCCTTGGCTTTTGGCACTTTGAATTGGGTTCCCGTCACTCACACGTGCAGCACTCCTGCCAAGTGCCTAACCTGACCCAGGTTTTCCCAAAGAATTGACTGAGCCGGGACCGGTTTGGCTCAATGGATAGAGCATCGGCTTGAGGACTGAAGGGTCCCGGGTTTGATTCCGGTCAAGGGCATGTACCTTGGTTGCGGGCAGATCCCCAGTAGGGGATGTGCAAGAGGCAGCTGATCGATGACTCTCTCTCATCGATGTTTCTAACTCTCTATCTCTCTCCCTTCCTCTCTGTACAAAATCAATAAAAAGAAAAAAAAAAAAGAAAAAAAAAAAAGAATTGACTGAAGTGAGCTCAAGGTCAGACAGCCAGTTGGGGGCAAGACTTGAACCTGACTCCCACCCAGTCTGGGCCCTCCCCTCGGCTGTTTTATCCTGATGAGGAGGCCGCCATAGGCCACCCCCAGCCCTGGTTGGCTATCTCTGGGAAGGCGCTGAAGGCCGACCCTTGTCTAAGGAGAAGGTGGGATCGCATTTCTGCGCAGCCTCCCTTGCCTGAGAGGGCTGAGTGCCTCCTTCCACAGACCAGGCCCACACAGCCAGCCTCATCATGGACCTGGGCCCATTAGCCGCGTGGGGACTGTTTGGTGAGGCTCCTTGACCTTCCAATGTCTTCCGTCTGCCGGGCACCCACTGCTGCTGTCACTGGGCCTGCTCATGGGCGATGCCAAGGCCTCGTGTCCCAAACCTGGAGATGGGCCGGGGTCAGAGGCCAAGGGGCCGCGTGGGCAGTGGTGTGTCCATCCCCTTCCTGCTTCATTCACGGTCTGCATAGGTGTGGGGCAGGTCAGAGGCCCTTCTCTGCCTCAGCTTCCCCAGCTGTGCTCCTCTGGTTTCCTGTGTCTTCCCCCAGCCTGGCCAGGCTGTCTCTGCCTTCTGCCCTCACCCCTGTGGCTTTCGCTTCCTCTTGCCCAGCTTCCCCCTCTTCCATCTTCCCTGCTCTGCTCTTGGCCTTCTCATTACCCCCCCTTCACTTCCCCCATTCAAGTTCTCAGCTTCTCATCACCCAAACTCCCCAGTTTCTCCTTTGACCTCTCCATGTGTCTCCTCCCGGCCTCCCCAGCTCATCACAGTGTCCCATGGGCCCAGGCTTTCTTCCCTCCCCAGAGCGCTCCTGACTTCTCCATCCTCTCTGAAGCTCCGTCCAACCTCTTCCTGCCTCAGGCAGCAGTCCTGCACCTGTCTCTCCCTCCTCTCCCTTCCTCCAGGTGGCCCGCTGCCAGTTCGGTACCAGTGGGGTTGCCATGGGAACTACTGAGCTGCTTAGAAAGCTGCCATAGATCTAATCATGGGCTGTGAGATTTCAAGGAATAGCTCACTTTAGGGAGGAAAGATTGGTGTTGACAGCCAGTTAGGTTGATGTGGGGCGGTGGAGGGCGGGGGAACAGGGGCCAAGTTGTCAGCCAAGGCGGGGCCCAGCCTCAATGGCACCTGGGGGCAGGAGGCCAGGTCCACCAGCTCTCTGTCTGCTGCCTCACTTGGCCCGTTCTGACCCTCTGGGATTTTCCTAAAGAAACATTGAGTCATCCATTCACTTGCATTCATTCATTCATTCACTCATTCACTCACTCATCAAACTACCTCTCCCTTTTGGTCACGTGAACCTGAGATTTTCCCAGTGCAGTGGGGGAGACAGAGCTTTAACCAGGAACCCGTGGGCTGGGCTCTGCTGGAGGCCTCCAGGGGCTGTGGGTCTGAGACCCAAGGCAGGCAGGAGGTCCATGCCAATCAGGGACATGAGGGAACTCGGGGTGTGCCTCACAGGGCGTCCTTGAGTGGAGTCAAGGAGGGACAGGAGTGTGTCAGCGAAGGAAAAGGTGAGGGTGTCTGGCCCCCTGGGTCCTGTCTCTGAAGGGGGCCGTGGTACCCGTTTTTGAGTTCGCTTGAGTGGGGTCAGGAGGAGCCATTACTGACGGACGTTCACTGGGTCTGGAGAGCAGAGCCTCTGAGAGCACGCCAAGGGCTCCCCTCCCCCCCCCAGCACCTGGTGCCCTGGGTGGTGGTCTCTGTTACAGGAGAGCAGGAGGGGAGAGCTAATACCACCCCCACTCCGCTTCAGTAGTGTAGCCAGTGGGGTTGGGTCAAAGCTTTATGCCAGCAGGGCCTGACAGCTTGGTTTAGTCTTAGATGGCTCCCTATGGCACCAGGTTTTCCATGTCTCTCTCCCAAGCCAGAGACTGTGTTTGCACATCATTTGCATACATTTGCATGTGGTGTTGCAGGGCCCAGCAGAACATGGGGAAAACACATTTTCCTCTCCAGGGTGCTTGCCAGCCTGGATCCCAGCCCGGTGTGCAGAGATGAGGCTATAGAACTCTTCCGGCATTTGACCCTTCCTACTCCCCCAGAGCACCCTTTTCTACATCTCCCCCCACCTGGGAGCCTGGTCCCCAAGCCAGCAGCCAGGAAGGGTTTCCCAGTCAGGACCTGGCTTCTCCTGGGCCTGGCTCAGCTGCACACTTACTGTGTGAATTGACAAGTCACTTTTCCTCTCAACGTCTCAACCTGCCTTTGTAGGAGTTGAGGATTTACAGGAGATCGGGGAGTGGAGGGTGTGTACCTGAAGAAGTATTACTTTATTGATTGATTGATTGATTGATTGATTCATTCATTCATTCAATTTTATTCGTTGTGTGCTTACAATGTGCCAATACTCTCTGTCCTGAAATGAACAAAAGCAATCATGATCCCTGCCTTCCAGGAGTTTCAGGGAGACTGGCATTAATCAAATGACCATACAAATCACTGTACAATGGCAACTGTGATAAATACTATAGAGACATGCAGTGCATGATGGGAGCCCAGCATTAGTCACAAAAGACTTCCTGGAGGAAGTGTCCTTCAGCCGAGATGTATACAGGTTCTCAGAGTCTCTACCTCTAGCCCCTCTTTACCAGATGTTATCTGGTAAAGAGGGGCTAGAGGAACCTTCCAGGGAGAAGAAAAAGCATGTGTCAAGGTGGGAAGCAGCGGAGTGAATGTGCAGAAGGGAGCAGAACGTGCTGAGTCTGAATAAGAGGCGGTGAAATGAGAATAGAGAGGAAGCTAGGGCCAAGCCCTCAGGGCCTTTCTGATCCATTGAGGAAAGCTGTCTTTAAAGCAACAATGCCTTTTAGGCTAGGAAGTGACATAATCAGGATTGCATTTTACAAAGATGTCCTGGACTGTGGTGCAAACGGGTGGGCGAAAGCAGGAATTCCAATTTGGGAGCCTTTGGGATTGTCCAGGTGAGCGAAAGCTGGGGCTTAGGTTAGGCCATGAGGGTGGAGAAGGACAGAAGGGGGAGAAGCTGTGAGGTCAGGCGATAGATGAGTTAAGGGGTTGGGGCAGGAGGCTGGAGGAGGACGTGTTGAGAATGACCTCTATATTTCTGAACAGCCTTAGACCATTGACTAACGGGGTAAGCATGGGTTGGGGGAAGCCCAGGTTTGGGGGCTCAGAACAGAACTTGAGTTTGTTGCGTTTGCATTGCCTGTGAGGCCTCCTAGTGGCAGCTGGGTAGGAGGGTGTGGGGCTCAGGGAAGAGGTAGATAGGGGTATTGTGTTCTCCCATCCCAAAGATGAAGTCAGGGCTATTATGATCCACTTTGCAGAGGAGCTAAGGTTAAGTAAGTTGCTCTAAGTCACAGAGCGCCGGGTTAGGTTCCGGTCAAGGGCATATACCTTGCTTGCGGACACATCCCTAGTAGGAAGTGTGCAGAGAGAGCTGATGGATGTTTCTCTCTCATGGATATTTCTAACTCTCTTTTCCTCTCCCTCTTCTCTATAAAAAAATCAATAAAATATATATTTTAAAAAAGGTTTGTGGCTGATTTCTTCAAACCAGAGGAACCCAGCCTCTGATCCGCACACGCATCAGCCGCCCTCCTGGGTGTAATGGATACATATTTCTCACTGCCCACGTGCCTAACCTTCCCCGCTGAGCAGTGTCTTAAATGGCTGTTCAGCCACTCAAGTGCACAAACATTCCTTTCAAAATTATCACCTTCACCTTTTGCTGGCAGAACATGCCATATGGAAAACTCAACTCCTATTGCATGTGGGTGTGTGTTTTCTGCTTCTAACTCGATGGCAGCCTTAGAGGCCAGAATCCCTTGTCAGGGTTCCAAGTGCCTGCTTTGCCCAGGATTAGCTGGGCTCCGAGTGCCAGTGGGGAAGCTGATTCTAGGTTAACTGGAGCTGACCTGGGCAGGGCTGTTATCACCATCATAGCACCATTGTCTCCATCACTAACACTGCCACCCACCACCATCAGCACCATTATCATCTCATCACCACCATAATGATCACCACCACCATCACCATCACCTCACCTCACCATCACCATCAAACCTGATGCCTTTCGCTGCCTCACCCCTTGGACAAGCCCTCATCCTTCTGCATGATGGACACCAACTCAGGGAAGCCTTCCCAGAACCCCCAGAGGGCTGGTCAGTCCTGGTTCCTAAGGCCCCCATCATGCTAAGAGGGATGGGTTTTGGCGGGTAAAGCGTGTGCCCAAGGACCTGGACTGTGCCCAGCACAGGGCTTAGTACAGAGCAGGAGCAAAGGGAATATTGCTTGAACAACTAGATGGAAGAGGAATTTAAAATAGGAATGAGTTAATGAGCAAAGGGTGGAGTGATGGAAAGGAGGAAAGAGGAGGAAAAAGTAAAAAGTGGAGGAAAAGGAGAAGGAAGGGCCGGAGGGAAGAAAACAGTAGGGAGAAATAAATGTGAGGGAAAAGGCAGAGGGGGGTGGGTTTCAGGCTGTGTCCCTAGGTGGCCCTTCTTCCCTTCACCCACAGGATTGACACCCAGAGCCTGGCCCCTCTCCCCTGCCTGCTCCTCTCTGCCTGCCGCTCCGTTGCCTCTGGCTCCCACAGAATATTCATTATTCTCTTGCCTGCGCTGCTCTGTCTCTCCCTGCCTCTTAGGTGCCACCGTGATGGCATTCTCAGGGGTAAAACATGTCTGTCACCAGGCATGGTGACTGACTCATAGAAACATGCTCCTCTCTGGGCTCAGGTGCAGAGGCCCACCTAGGCCCACTGTCTCTCTCTCACCAAAGGCTAGGAAAATGCTATGTCCATCCCTGGGGCTGGAGAATTTCTTTTAAAGTAACTGGGGTCAAACAATCTTTGGTGGGGGGGCAGACCCCAGCTCTGGGTGCTGGAGGGGGTCTGGGAAGCGGTCCAGCCTGCACCCAGGCTGAGGGGTGTGTGCAAACTCAGCTGGGAATCCTGGAGGAACCCTCTGGGCAACTCCTTGAGTAGGATTTAGGGTGGCTGGTGGCTTGGATAGATATGGGCTGGATGGGCATGGGTAGGGGACAGACTTTCCAAATGGGGCTGGAGACAGGGCTGGGAGAGCATGAGAGAGTTCAGACTGCAGGCTGAGAGACAGAGGCCACATTTCAAAAAGGCCGCTGAGACCTCAGCCAGCCCAGGTCTGAGAAGATGGCCACACAGAATCCAGCGAACAGATGGTGTTTCCTGTGTGCCTACTACGTGCCAGGTCCTGTACTAGGTGCTCTAGGGCTCTTCCCTGGCTCATTCCACCCCACAGCAGCCTCTGGCATGGGTAGCATCCCCATCCCCATGTTAGAAACGGTTGCATGGACAGGTGAGGGGAGCCGTCAAGTCCATGGCTGGAAATGCCAGTCAAGGACTGTCAAATCCTGTTGAGGCCCACTTTAAAAAATGATTTATTCGTCTTTGCAGAGTATAATAATAAGTGCTAGCTGTTGAAACTTTGAAAATAGAGTTCGAAGAGAAAATAGAGTTCGCCCTAACACAAGCATTCTTTTCCACGCAGCTCACTCCTATCGCCTCCTTGTTTGCCCGGTGTGACATTCGCGCATAAGCGGTTTCCTGCGCTTGTGAAAAGTCGCAGCAAGTATTACTGTTCCTGGCTGTCACAATGCTCTGGTTGGGGAGGGGTTCCCCCATTTTTTAGCCATTCCCCTCTGTTTGTTTGGATGACTCCGTGTTTTCCCTGTTAGCAGCAGCCCTGCTGCATTTCTCTGTGTTCAAGCATTTTCTATACTTCAGGCGCCTTCCTGAGCAGAGCTTTCTGGAAGGGGAATTACTGGACCAAACGAAGGGCTGCTTGGGGGTGGGCAGATGGGAAGAGGCCCAAGGCTCCTGGCAGTCCACCCCGAGGAAGGTGGCTTCTTTCTGCGGAGACCCGCCCACAGGGAGGTGACATCCTTTGGACTAACACGTTTCTGACTCCTGGCCACGGGAGCTAGACCCTAACAAGAAATTTAGATGATGCCCTTTGGACTGTGTCTTCAGCCTCTCCCAGGCGCACTAGCATATTGGATAGGTATTGAGGGGACTTTTGTGTAGTCACCCAGCTACTGGAGGATCAGCTCACCCAGTGGTCCCCGCATCACACAGGTATGCATTTGGCAGGCGGGGCAGCTGAGTCCCAGGAAAGACAGGGAACTTGGAGTCAACCTGCTTGATAGTGACTTTGCTGGGGCCGGACCAGGCTCCCTGACTCCCAGTCTAGTGCTCTTCCCACCACGGACTGGAGCTGCTTCTCATTTTGATGATTGCAGGTCACAGAATTTCATACCCTGAGAACAATGAATAACAATTGCTGGTATCATGGTTGCCATGGCAACATTGGCCCCAGATTTCCTCCCAGAGGTTCTGGGAGTGAGGCTTGGGCTGTGAGAGGCTCAGGCTGGGGTGGGGCTTGACCTGGATGGGGCTGAAGTCTGCTGTGTCTCAAGCCAACGGGGTGACATCATCCTGATGCCCTCAAGGAAGCCCCAGGGGTGGGCCCGGAGCAGAGACTGTCACCAACGATGCTCCAATTTGGTGCTGAGGCTCCCGGTGAAGGCAGAAGCAGGATCCGTGGTCCAGGTTGTTTTTTTAAGACAGAAAGATGAGCGCACAGCTGAGTCTTGGAGCAGACTGAGCTGCCTAGGCACGGAGGAGCCACGGGAGAGAAAGCTTGTCCGGTGGCAGCATAGTAGGTGACAGGCACTGGTGTGTTTGGGGGAAGCAACACAGGAAAGGGCCTGAAGAGAGGGCGAGGCCCAGAATGGGGTTCTGGGGACAGAGGGGTCTCCCAAGTCCTAGTCCTGAGGCTGGCAGGCAGGTCCAGCCTCAAATCCTATAGGTGTCCTCCGAGCACTGTCCACACAGGGGCCTCTCCTGGGCTGGGCTACGGAAGAAGAGGAAGAGTGGGGTCCAGGGGAAAGGGGTGCAGGAGGAGAAGGGAGGAGTTCTTCAGTTTCCTGCTCTCCTCAGCTCCTTTTCTGTTTCCCTCTTTCCTCTCCTCAGTGTCCCTCTCCCTCTTCCTTATCCAGGTCTCTTCCATCCCCTTCTCTGCTATTTCCTTCCTTCCTTTCTCTCTTGCCCCCTCCTTTCTCCTTGGCTCCTCTCTTCCTCTCTGACCTCTTCTTTCCTTCCCTCTTTCCTCTAGCCACTCCCCTCCCTCCTTTTTTCTGTCCCCATCAGGTGACCAGACATGAGCCCTCAGCTCCCCCCTCCATCCCCAAAGCCAATCTCATTGGATAAATAGAAAAATAGATAGGGAGGCTGATTAAAAATCAAACCACACTGGGCACTTTCTCCCCTCCCCAACTTCTCCCCTCCTCCCCCCCAACCATCCTCTGGGCCTGCCCCTGCTTGTTCGGGGGAATGGAAACATCAGTCCAAAGCAAACAAAACTTATAAGGAAAACCTACTGCTAAAACTCTCCAGAGCCACACAGATGAGCACCAGGGACAGTGTTCAGTGTTTCCCACTGCGGCCTAGGCGCTCTGGTCCTCACAGTGAGAGATGCAGGTCAGGGATATGGTTAAAACACAGACTTGAGAGCTCAGCTGCTGGGTCCCAACCCCGGCTCTGGAACACACAAGCCATGTGAGCTTGGGTAATTGCTTTATTCCTCAGTGCCTCAATTTCCCTTCTTGCAAAATGGTAATAATACTTTCTTGTCATAACCTGTCATAGGCTGTTATGAAGATTAAATGCCTTAAAATGCATTACTACTTGGCATATAGTAAGTGCTATGTAACGGTTAGCTATGTCTATGGGTGTTCCATGCAGCGAAGTTTGAGAAACACTGAGTACCACCTTGGAAATAACTACCATAAGACCCAGAAATCTTACTGCTAAAACATCTGTTTGACTTTGGTGACCTTGCAATTCTCCAACTTATTTTTACATTAGTTCTCCCCCTCCCTGCTTCATAGGCACTAAGCACGTGTCTCTTAGGACATGCCCACTTATGAGGGTCACAGTTGGAGAAATGCCGGTTTGGGATTATTCATCGTTTCCAGGCCATGGTGACAGAGGTAGAGGGAGAAAACATCCTCTGAGTCACCACCAAAACTTGGGGTCAAACCCCAGCTTCACTCTACCAGCCGCAGGATCCAGGGAGTGTGGCAGTCAGGTCCAGAGTCAGGGAGTGGCTTGCCCAAGGCCATACAGTTAGCTGGGGGAGACTCAAGACTAATGCAGGACTCCCAGCCCTGGACTCTTCCACTTCCCTTACCTGTCCAACCTCTTGGAGAAGTAAAAGCAGGAGGTCTTTTTTGCGGTGAGGGAAGGGTGTTGATCTTTGAGACTCATGTGAGACTCCTCCTCCCTCACTGGTGTTGCATGCTACCCGAAGCTTGAACCACAGTGGCCACAAAGAACGTAGCCTTCCTCCCAACCAGTCAGAGGGAGGAGGTGAGAAGTTCCCACTCTTCTCTTTCCACCAAAAAAGGCAAAAGAGCTGACTCCCCCCAGGCAGAGTGATCAGGCATCCAGAGCCAAAGCATCTGCCCCTGTCCCTGGTGCTGAAACATGCCCTGGCGCCTGGGCAGTGGTCCCCAAGTCCAGACCTGGCAGAATCTCCTGGGGAGAGTTCATCCAACTGTGATTCCCAGGGTTGTCTTTCACCCACTGAATCTGATCTCCTGACATCAGTGCCTGGCCTCCATTCTTTTATAAATCTTCCGAGGGATGATTCAGGACCCCACTACCTTGGGGAGCATTTGTATATCCCAACCCTAGCTCATTTCTCCAATAAAGTTGTTGTTTTTCAGTGATATTTTCTGGAAAAAAAATGTAACTTTGACACTGTCACTGAAAAGAAATGTTATTTTATATGTTTCTCATTAATGGAGCAGCTTGGCAGTCTATTATTTTTTACAGCAGTAGCAATTGTTTTCCAATCTGGAATCTTGAGGATGCATATTCCTTCCTGATTCCACTGCTTCTGTCTAGAGTAAAATAAAGGAAAAACTCAAAGGGACATGGGTTCATTTCTGGAAAGATGGATTGGATTGTTTTTTTGTGGCCCTAGGGGAAGCCACAAAGCTTACATGTTAGGAGTATAGATTTTGGCACCAGACAGGCTGAAATACGAGTTCTGACTCCGACATTCAGCACACCTATGAGCTTGGCCTCCTGAGGCTCAGTCTCTTCACCTGTGTAGTGGGACTAGCGGAAAATGTCACCTCAGTGATGTGAGTCAATAAGAGCCGGTGGTGATACATATGACATGCTTTGCTCCTTTTACAAATGAGACTAGTTCTGTGTCTGTGCACATGCTAAGATGTTGAGCCAGAAAGTGAAGAATGAGAACATGGTATATGGCTCTTCCAGTATGGCCAGGACTAGCCCATGCTGTAGTCACAATTGTATGTGCAGACTTCCAATGAGGGGAGGAGCTGCCTGTGTGAGAGGGAGCTCCTCGTCCCTGGAGGTGAGCAAGCCCAGGTGGGAGTGCCCTGAAAGGATCCAGGCTTTGGCTGGAGGAACGAACCAGTGACATTGATGGTCCTAGGTGTCCACTCTCCTCCTCTTCTATTCCCTGGCTCCTGCTCACCGGGGCTTCTGTTTTCCAAAGCAGCAAGCAGCATGCATGGTAATTACTTTTGGACTTATTAAGCATAATTATCCCCTAATCGCATACAACCAGTAATTACTGTGCCTGTTAGCAGGGGCCTACCCATGCAGTACTGCCTGTAGCCCTGGGGTCCAATGCCCAGCTGGGGCCTGAGGTGAAACTGGGGCACCCTGCCATGGGGTTGGGGGGCTCGGTTGAGATGGGACTGCTGCATCTCCCACCCGGTGCTCCTTCAGTGTGAGTACCAGGCTGGTGGGGTACATGCGCCAGCCCCAGGGCCACTCCAAGCTCCAACCAGCCAGTGCCTTCCAAGTACTCCCCACCTGTGATGCTTGCCCATACCACCAGCCTCTGCCATGCTGGTCCCTCCTTCTGGGACTCTTCTCCTCCTCCTCTTATTCCTCTTTCCTCCAACCAACTCCCTGCCCCTCTTCCCTTAATAGTTTGGATTTTCTCTTATGTTCCTGGCACTGCTCTAGATACTGGAGCTATGGTGGTTTGGGGGCAGGGAGAACAAAATCCAAGCTTTCACGGAGCTTACTTCCTCTTTGAGAGAGAGAGAGAGAGAGAGAGAGAGAAAGAGAGAGAGAGAGAGAGAGAGAGAGAGAGAGAGAGAGAGAAAGTGAGAGAGAGAGAGAGAGAGAGAGAGAGAGAGGAAGAACAAAATAGATAAGTGACCAAGCATATTAGAAGGGCTGAGTGCTAGGAGGAATAAAAGCAGGGTGATTAAGATGAAGCGGTTTCTTTTGGGTGGGGTGAGAGAAATGCACTTTTAGCAGGATAGCCATGGTTGACCTCTTGGAGAATGGGACACTTGAACAGACATTTGAAACAGGGAATGGGCTAAAATTAGGATGATTATGGGAAAAGAATGTACCAGAAAGAGGAAACAGTGAGTGTGAAAACCCTAAAGGAGGAACAGGCTCCGAGTGAGAGCACTGTGAGGCTAGGATGGTTGGAGCAGAGGGAAGGAGGGAGGGGAGAGGGGTGAGGAGAACATCAGCCAAAGGGGAGGAGGGGTGGAGTGTAGATTGCTAGGGCCTGGAGGGCCATTTTAAGGATGCTGGCTTTTCCTCTGAAGGAAACATTTCAGTAGGAGTGGCCTAATCCGATAGACTGCGGAGGGTGGGGTGGGGTGAGCGAGCCCGAGGAGGAGCTGTTGCAACAATCCAGGTGAGAAATGGTGGGGTGTAGTAGGCTGCCCTGGGGGCCATGGAATCCGGAGGAATGGAAGGATTCCAGAAGCATTTTCGAGGCAGAGAGGACAGGACTGCTGGTGGGTAGTGATGAGATGTGAGAGGCAGCAGGAATGACTCCAGGCGTTTTGGCTTCAATAACTGCAAGGAGGAAGCTGCCACTTGCTGAACTGGGAAGACTGTGGGTGAAGCAGACTTGGCGTGTGTGTGTGTGTGTGTGTGTGTGTGTGTGTGTGTGTGTGTGTTATGTGTGTGCGTGTGTGTGTGTGTGTGTGCATGTGTGTGTGTGTGGGGCAGGTGTTTGGTTTGGGGCAAGTTAAGGTGGGTTTAGACCTCCAAGAGTTGTTAGTCTGTGGTCCAGAGGAGACGGTCTGGCTGCAGCGTGTATGTGCCGGCCCTCCACACAGAAATGACATTCAAAGCATCCAGACTGATGTGTCATCCAGGGAGTGAGGACAGGAGAAGGAAGGCCCAAGGTCTGAGGAGAAGGCAGCAAGGAAGACTGAGGAGCAATGAGAGAGCAGGAGAGAACAGGGCAGATACTCTGTAACCCCGGGCATCAGATCCTGCCTCTTCTGCTCCTCTCCCCTGTCCTTGCTCCAGGTTCTGCTCCCTTCTGAGGGCCTAGTTCCTCTCCCTCCTCTCCACCTCTTTTTCATCCTTACCCTACAGCTTCTGGGTTTTTCTGAGTCTCTCAACCTGGGCTCCTTCTCTGGGCCTCTTCCTCCATCCCCCAGCTCAGCCCCCTGGGCCTCTCCCTCCACCCTTCCTTCCTGCTCAGCCTTGGGGCGCAGAAATCTCCCAGGGCCCCGCAGGCACTTGCCAATCTCCCAGCATTTCAAACCAGCGGGGGAAGGGGGCGGCCGCGCTCCCTGCCCACGTAATGCGCGCTAATATTTATTTACATGCTTTTCAGACTATTATTTATTAAGGTATTGCTGCCAGTTGTGAGCGAGCTAATTGCTCTTAAGTGCCCCCTCCCGGTTCCCACCGCGGTGCCTTCGTGGAGGCGGATCCGCGCTTTTCAAGACCAGGAGACCGAGGACCGGAGCCTGGAGGGTGCCGCGAGGGGTGGGGGTGGGGCCGGAGGGGGGAGGGTTGAGAGCGGGTACTTGTCCAGGTGGGGATGCCCGGAACGGGGATGAGGGTCGCGGAATTAGAGACGGAGAGGAGTGCCAGAAGCGCAGTTTGGAGTCTTGGAGCGGGAAGGGGTCCCCCAGGGCGAGGGGGGGGTCCCCAGAAGCTTCCCGGGGCGGGGGTCTCGGAGCTGCTTGGGGGAGCCAGAGCGCCAGGCCGGTGCCTGGAGCGCAGTTTGGAATCTCGGGCCCCGGCGGGGCCATCCGCGCGCGAGGGTCGGTGCAGGGAGACCAGGGTGGGGGTCTCTGAGCAGGTGGTGGTGGTGGTGGTGGTGGTGCCCTGAGCGCGAGGCCTGGGGGAGTGAGGTTCGGATCCCCGCGCGCGGGCCTGGCGCGTCTCGCCGGCTGTGGGTGGACAGACGGAGGCCGGCCTGGCCCGGGAGGGGGCCGCCGCCTCTCCCCGCTGCACACCCCCCCCCCCCCCCCCCCCGTCCGCGTAGGCGGCGGCGCTCGCTGTCTCTCCCGTCAGCAGCCGGGGAGCGGGGAGCGGGGAGCGGGGAGCGGGGAGCGGCCTAATGGGCAGGATTCGGTTGGGACAGATGTGGCTGCGCTGGGCTGGGAGGCGGGGCGCGCGGGGGCGGGGGGGGGGGTGCCGGTCTGGATAGGGAGGGGAGCGGGGAGACAGACGGAGAGGACCGGGCTGGGCGCCCCTGGAGGCCGAGACACAGGCAGGGGTGGGCGGTGACTGGCAGAGAGCAGCCGAGGAAGAGGGATGGAGAGGGAGCGGAGATACAGCTGCGCCAAAGCAGAGGGAGAGGAGGGCGGGAGAGACTGGGGAGAGGGGTCCACAGTGGGGGGAGGGCTTCTGCCCACTGCCAGGTGGGGGCTCCGCTCCTCCCGCCGTTAGCACAGCCCGGCCCAGCTGCAGGCTTGGTTTTCAGAAGGGGCCGACCTGGGGGCAGTTAATCATTAATGTTATTGCTGGTTCGGTGGGCACCGTGTCTACCGCTCCCAGGCCTTGTTGGTGTCACCCCGAAAGTTCTCTCTCTACTGGGAATTGCAATTTAATAAAACCCAGGAACCGGGACCCTCTTACCCCCCTTCACCCTCCAATAAAGACTGATTGACCCCCGGGCTGCGGGGGCCTCTTGGGGGCCCCTCTTCTGGGCTGCCTGGCCCAGGGTGCGTCTAACTGGGAGCACCCAGCTGGGCACACCAGGCTGGGGAGGTGAAGTGACTCCCCCAGCCAGTGACAGGCCCAGCAGGAGGGCAAGGCCAGCCCACAAACTCACCCTTTTTCCACTGCCCACGGCCAAACCTCTGATTGATGGTGGCTGTAATTTCATCAGGCCTCCGGCCCCAGGGGCCACGGTGGTGGCCTCCGAGCTTTCTGGAACGGAATCTGCCGATCTGCCTGGTTGGTGGCTGCCGGAGGCTTCAGGTTTGCTGCCTGCTCTGTGTGCTTCCGGGCCCCAGAGCCCCCCTGTCCCCCAGGTGCGGCCCCGCTGGAGTCTGTCTTCTCAATGCCTATGGCCCAAGGGGAGAGTCCCTGTCTCCAGGAGAGCTAGCACAGCCTCCTGGGGGCTGAGGCTGGAGTGTGGGCAACCCGTAGTCATCCTGGAATGTTCTAGAATGTTCTGGAATGAGGGTGTTAAACTTACCCTCCTCAGAGCTGGAGGGAACCTTGGCAGTGACCCAGTCCACCTCTCCCCTTTAACAGATGGGGAAACTGAGGCCCAGAGAGGGGAAGGAACTTGCCTAGGGGTACACAGACTGCACCCCGAAATGACCTGTGTCTCAGCTGAATGATTGTTGGGAGTCTCCCCGCAGCATCAGGGAATCTGATAGTTTTCCTATAAAATGGGGAGGACAGCAAGACTCATTTCCTGTTGTCCCAGCCTTGCTCCGGCTCTTGCTCCCCTCCCCCCTAGTGCTCTCTGCCACCCTAGGACCTGGCTTCCCCCAGCACAAGTATCTAGCTTATGGGTACCACCCCTCTGCAGTCCCCTGTCTCTAGCCTTCGCCCACCCAGGGGTATTTCCATAGGAGCCTTTCTGAGGGCATTGCCTTAGAGTAGCTCTGACATGAGACCTTTAGATACAACGAGGGCGTTTTTGGGGCCGGAGTGACCTTGGTCCAGGCCCTGAATGCCAGACATGGTTCCATGGCTTTTCCTCTGAGTCATGAGATACAGTGGGTGACGTTGGTCCTGGCCCTATGCCTCCCTGGGCCTCAGTATTCCCACTGTAAGGGGGTGGGCTGGACATTTGGAGGTTTCTCAGCACCGCATCCAGCCCTGACGGCCCCAGACCAGGGCCGTCTGCTGCTTCCCTTCTCGGGCGGGAGTGGGGCAGGTACCGGGGAAAGCACAGTGGGGAGAAGGCAAACAGCTGAGGGCTCCATTGTGTGGCATGTGATGTGCAGGGACCAGAGGAGGATTTGTCACAGAGTCTTCTGTGTCTTTAGTCCCTGGCTGTCTTCCTGGGGAGGGACAGGAGGAGTTGGGCTGCATTTACCTTCGGGGGATGGTGTGGTGAGGAGGGGACTTAGTGGGCAAGGGACAGTGAGCCAGCTGTGCCACAGCTGAGCATGGGAAGCTCAGGAATAAATGTTCCCTCTCTTCTCTTCCCTACTTCCTCTCTTCTCCCTTTCTTTCCTTCTCCTCCCCTTTCTTTTTAAAATATATTTTATTGATTTTTTTACAGAAAGGAAGGGAGAGGGATAGAGAGTTAGAAACTTCGATCAGCTGCCTCCTGCACGCCCCCTACTGGGAATGTGCCCACAACCAAGGTATATGCCCTTGACCGGAATCAAACCTGGGACCCTTCAGTCTGCAGGCTGACGCCCTATCCACTGAGCCAAACTGGTTAGGGCTCCTCTCCTTTCTGTACTTGGCCCAATTAACTTAGCCTGGGTACCTACACATGGTAGAAGTCATAGTGAACAAACGAATGAATGAATGAATGAAAGAAATTAAGAGGCCTGGCCCAAGAGTTGGGCAGACCTAGGTTTGGATCCTGCCCCCACTAATGTTTGGCTGGGTGACCTTGAGCAGATGACTTAATGCCTCTGAACTTCAGTTTCCTCATTTGTAAACTAAAATGGTACGTCATAGAGTTGTGAGGGGCAAACGAGGTGAATCAACGGAAAGACCTAGAATCATGTCTGACAGTTAGGACTCCCTAAATCCTAACTTCTGGTTATTTGCACTAAACACAGGATGATTGGGTCGAGCAGCCGGCATGTGCCGAGCACTGCTAAGGCCCAGGCTCTTCTCTCAGGTTGCTTATAGTTTGATGGACACACAGCCTTGAAATATCACCGAGAGAGCTCCTAACAGCTGTTACCGGGAGCACAAAAGGCTGTGGGAAAGGTCCTCTCTGCCTTGGCTGCGGATCAGGGAAGGCTTCCTGGAGGAGGTGTTTTTCTGGGTAAACATCCAATAGCTGCTGCAGAGCACACAGTCGGGTGGAGGAGACAGAGCCCTCTTTGGGGTCACCCTGGTCTAATGGAGGAGATAAGATCTGTGGCTTGGGAGAGACCCCATGTATGATTGGGAGCTCCTTTAAGAAGATGCTGCTAATAAGAGGCCTAGGAAAGCTTCCTTAAGAAATGGGCCCGCAGGTAATTTGAAGGAGTGGGCACTAATATGGTGGAGGGGAGGAGGAGTGGGCAGAGCAGGAAAAGGACTACGTAGTCACCCTCTCCTTTCCAGTCCCAGGTGAGCTAGCTCAGTGTCCAGACATACAGGTGAATACGTGACCAGCACAGCCTTTCAGTGGGCTAACCAGCCATCACGAATTACCCACTTTTAGCCAAGAAAAAAGACTGTTGCCAGGGAACAGAAATAACTTCCAAAGCCTCCCTTCATTCCTGCTGCCCCTCTTTCCCCAAATGTCTCAGCCAGCCCTGGGCCTGGAAGGCAATGCATGCCCACAGCGCTCTCTGCTGGACGATATCAGAACAGCAGGGGAGGGTCTGCGTGTGAAGGCATTTGTGCAAACAGCCCCTGGGTTCCTGCTCTGGGGAAGCTCCAGATGCTGCAGCCAGAGAGGAACCGGGTGGGTGCCTGCTGGGTCCATCTCTGCAACCTGGAGAACCTCGGAGCTTCCGGGTAGTGTAGGGGATAGTTAGTTCTGCTTGGGGGAGCTGAGGGAGCCGTCCATCATAGACAACGTCCCTTCCCCCAGATATGATCGGGGCCTTAGGAGCTGGGGTAACACCATCCTGAGTCCCCAGACCCCCCACCCCCAGGCTAGGAGAGGATGCCTCCTAGCAGATTACCCGTGTCTCATTATATCAATGGGAGGCACATTTCCCTTTCTTCCTCCAACCCTGGACCTGGGGTGGCTGGACTTTGGGTGGGTGGCCTGCATGCTTCCGGGAAGGATGCATGGTTGGCAGATTCTAGGTGATGCTCAAGGGGGGACAACTGCTGCGGGGGGGGGGGGGTGGTGGGCAGGCCCAGAGAGCTGCAGAGCGAGGACTCAGCTCCCCATTTCAGACCAGGGTAAAGATTAATTGCGCCAAGGGAGCCCCGCTTCCCAGGGGACCAGCCGTGACTTGGAGGGGACTGAGCACCAGAGGACAGAGGTGCAGGAGGCCCAGAGACCCAAACCACCAGGATCACCTCATTCGCTCCTTCTAGAGAGTTCCCAGTGTGGAGTCCCTGCTTTTCTGAGTATGTTTTGCATCGTGTGAAGGTCTAAAGAGCCACATGTGGCTCCTGAGCTGAGGTTTGCTGACCACTGGTCTAGGACACCCTTATTGCCATCCCAGCAGGACACACACACACACACACATACACATACATACATGGCTTTTACAGGATGCATGATGGGAGAAGAGAACAAAGAAGCGAGCTTCTTACAAAAATGGAGGTAGTACCAGCTCATGTACATCAGTGAGGTGTCGAAAGGACCTCAGGTCCTCCTGCAGCCCAGAGCTGGGGGGGTGGGGGGCGCTGAGGGAAGGGGTCAGAGAAAGGACTTGTCCATCTCAGTGAAAGCCATCACCAGCGAAGATCACCCACGAGGGGCCATGCCTGCGACTGCATCTTCAATGTGACCTTTTAGTCTCAGCCTCCTGGCTCCCGAAGGATCCCTATCAATTCCTATCCGAGGCAATGCTCTCGGCCTGCGGGGATTCCTATCTCAGCCAGCTGTTCTCCCCGAAGGCTGCAAAGCGCTGATTGATTTGGAGGAAACAAGGTAAGCCGCTGAAGGATTTCCAGATGAGCCTGCTGTTTGATTTTGGGATCAGCATGTGTGGGCTCGGAGGCAAGCCGGGGACTGGCGGTGATTTGCACATAAACGTATTCTGTGATCACTAATTGCTTCTGAGAAAAATCCGAGCTGTGGGAGGCAGCTCCGCCAAGACACGGAAGCACGTGCTGCCGGGGCCATGCTGCCCCCGCGGCTCATTTCCCCTCGGCACGTGGGCTGGCCACCTGCCAGCCCCTGGGAGTCTCTGCCCGGGCTTTCTCCAGCTCAGGGCCAGCTCGGCTGCTGTGCCGCCGGTGGCAGGCCGGAGCGCCCTGGAATGAATGGCCTGGGTGACCCTCACCCAGGGACTGAGTGGAATGGCATTCCCCACCCCCATTCCTTCCCAGGGAGCTCCCCAGGGATGGACGTGCACCCCCCTGTAGTGACTTGCTAGCGACACGCCCGTTATCGGTGTCCCTCCTGTCACTGTGCCACTGTCTCACTTGCCTTGGAGCGTTTCCTGGGTCACACAACATACCATCGGCACCGAATCCTTATCTCGGGCTCTGCTTCTGGTGGAACCCCTGTGACCAGCTTGTCCCGGTTTCCCTCCAAATCGCCCCAGTTTTAAAACTGGAAAGTGCCGCATCCTGGAACCTCCCTTCCTCAGTCCCAGTCAGAGTGGGACTGTTTGTCGCCCTGGGGAAATCCAAACCAAGTCAGGGGTGACCCCATGGGCAAGCCGATGGCCGGACCACGCATCTAAAGTCCAGCCCGAGCCCTGAGAACAGAAGAGCAGACACACGAGAAATGTGAGCAATGTTGTCACGTCATCACGTTCCACAGGTTTTATGAGCTAAAAGCCTACACGAGAAACGGAAGCCACCACTGGCAGATAAGCCATTCCTCTGAGGACACACACACTCACACGGCCTGGGAATGCGATTTGCCAGTTCTCAGTGGATATCAGGTGGCTGCTGGGCAGGACTTCCACGACGCCCACCCAGCTGGCCACCGGGCAGACAGGCGAGGTTATTCCAAGAACAAGGGTCACAGGCACCAGGGGGACATTACGGGTGAGCAGGCGAGGGGACGGGGCAGCGCATTGTAGGCACTTGAGGCTCCGAGGGGACAAGCACCGGCCATGCCACTGAGCCAAAGCCCCTGGGCAAACAGAGAAACGGCACTGCGTGCGTCCCCATCGGCAGCCAACTGGAGACGAGGCACGTTGCCTTGGGAAGTGGCGAGAAGCTCAAGACGGCCGGTTCTGGCTGGTTCCAGCTGAGGAGGTCTGTAGCATGAACAGGGAAAGCCTGCTTTATCAGGGAACCCGGGAGATAGCGCTGCTCCGAGGCTTAGGCCACCAGGCTGGGGCCTGCCGAGTACGGGTTCAGGGAGCCTCATGGTAGGGGCTGGGGCCTGGCCAGAAGATGCTGCCGAGCTCCTGGCCTCAGGAGAGGCCTCTGCCAAGCGAGCGAGCAGGTTACCCTGCTGCAAAGGGCTGCCCAGGCCCCTGCCCCGCTGATTTGTACACTGGGCCGCGGAGCGAGCTACAGCCCCGGAAGGTGCCCATTCTTTTTTTATTTTCTCTAGACCCTGCTAGAGAAGTGGGGAAATGATCTCCCAGTTGCCATGGCAACGAAGACACAGCCCATTCCCCGGGTAGCACTGCCCCCCCCCCCCCTAACCCTTCCCCGGGCTCTCAGGTTAAGGAAGGCTTTGGGTCTGGGGGCCACTCGGAGACGGTCCAATATGCTGTACCAGAGGCAGCATCTGGGCTCGGCCATGGCGGGTGCTGGAGTGTCCCACAGGTTCCAGGCAGGGGCACAGGGCGGCCCGTCACCAGAGATGCTCCTCTGCACCTTTGGGTGCAGGGCGGGACAGCCAGGGAGAGCGGAGGTCAGCAACTCGCTTGTGCATCAAAGGAGTCCAGCCCTCCAGCTGCTGTCACCAGGTCAGGGCCTGAGGATGCTCCCTGTGAAGGGGGTGGCGTGACCTTTGCCTTGCTGATTTTCTCGATTGCTCCTTCCAGGTGTCTCATTCCATCCTGAGTCCTCAACCATTGTCCACCCTGAGCCCTGACTCCAGAATCAAGTTAACTGGGAGGCTGGACAGCCCGGTCCCACCTGCTCGCGTTAGAGGAGGAAAGAGGCCCAGAAAGCAGAGGTGACTTGTTCAAGGTCACCCAGACAATTAGAGCAAGTCCATGGTCACTAAGAGGAAACGAACCCAGAGGCTGGGAATCTGGGAAAGTCAGAGCAGGGGGAAGTCCCGGCTCCAGGGCACCCAGAGATGCCACTAGCCCAAACTAGTGCCAGGCGCGTTAACCATCCGCTTGACAATCTTTCCATCAATGGATGCCACGCCCCTCCCTCCTTCCTCTGGGCTGGGCTGCTGCCGCACAGCTGCAGAGTGTTATTTTGGTGATGGTGGTGGGTGGCGGGAGGTGGTGGGGTGGGCGGACAATGCTGTCCTCACACCTGCTCGGGGCCTTGAGCAAGACAGCCTACAGCCCTTACCCGTCTGGGTGGCGCTGACACTGAGCCAACATCCCCTTCTGGCATCAGGTCCCGCCTGGGGTGGTGGTTGCCACTGGTTAGTGGCTGCCCAGAGGGTGAGAACGGAACAGTGAGCCAAGCAGCTGGTGGGATTTATATTAAGCCTCCAGCCCCACCCCCTCCCTTGGGGATGGATCCCAGCTTTCTGTGAGGGCCTCAGGGGCTGGTGCAGAGAGGCGCCTGGGAGATGTTGCAGCTCAGCAGGTGGTCAGGGAGGGCTCTTCCTGGGGTGGGGGGCTGTGTGGGGTACCACTTCCTGTTAGGGCTGCCTCTTCTCCAGCCTGGTGGGTGCTGGGCCCCTGGGCTCCCTCAGCTCCTGCTGAAGACGGGGATTTCTGAGTCTTTCCGAGGCTGAGATGGCGCCGGAGTCCACGTGCTCCACGGGTCTGTGTGGGGCCCTCCGGGTCTCCAGGAAGCGGGAAGCTTGTGCCAGCGCTGTGGGGCTGGCGGGGCCACTCGATGAGGCGAGGTTAAGGCCTTGGAGGGGGGTGTGCGGACTCAGCCCGGGGCGCCAAGCTGGTGGGCTTCCTTGGTGAGGTCCAGACCTGCCTCCAGGGGAGTCTGTGGGGGCAGAGATCGCTGGGCCAAGAGGGAATCTGAGGCTGCAATGCGGATGTCATCACATGGCGTCACCAGGGGAGCCCGAAGGAAGTCCCCAGGGCCTATCTGCCTGGAAGCTTCAGGAGTCTTTCATTTCATTGAATATGTCACGTCTCCTGGCTGGAGCTGCTGCCCAGAATGCGCTGCAGCCAAGCACGGTTTCCTGTTGCAAAGAAGGCCCCTGTCCCCCACACTGTGAATGCAGCGGGCACAGGGTGCCTCTCTAGCCCCTCAGCACGGATGGGTGGAGTTTGCACTATGTACTTCCTGAAAGTGTGTAAATTACTCAAGTGCTGTCTGGTCTCTCCACTGACTCCTCTGACTACATCCGTTCTTTGGGACTGTTTTTGCACAGACCTCCGCTTCATTCTCACACCCCAGCTTGCACGGTGTCTCCCCTGACCCTGCTCACCAGCTTTTCTTAGCTAGGAAGTCACACATCAATACTAAAACACACGGAGGTCTTCCAGGCGGAGGAAAAGGCCCCGGTGGCTCCTCTACCCATTGTTGGGGAGCATGGTCCTCCAGTGGGTTTGTAGGCGTGATTGAGGGGTCCTGGGCTGTCTCCATGGAGACAAGTGCCTATCCCACAATGCAGCAGGCAGAGGTGGTCTCTCCTGCCTAGCTATAAGCTTGTACATCTGGTTACTTGCGGTTTTGGGGTTTGCTCATTCATCCTTTTATTTGAGGGGACACTGGCCACTGGGTTCCTCTTGGGGGAACCCAGGCTTAAGCTGTGTTCCCTCTCCACCCCCAGCGGCAGTTAACCCCACAGCAGCCCACAGTCCAGGCAGAAAGGAACCTTTGACCCTTCTACAGATCTAGTCCAACCTCACCTCACCCACTGATCTTACAGGGGGGGAAACTGAGGCTCAGACAGGGGCCACGGTCTGGCCTTCAGTTGCACAGCCAGGTGGTAGCAAAGTTGGGATTGAATTCAGGCCTCCTGATCGCTAGTCCAGGGTTCTTTCTAGCAACCAATATATTACAGCTTCCAAAGCTCCCCACCAAGCCCACAGGGTCCCCTTCTCTCCCTTCCCTGCCCCAGCACCCCACCCCCCTACACATAATTCGGGTTATAGCAGAGCATATTGAACTCCAGGCTCTCGTCCCAGTGCCGCAGGAGCACAAACAGCTGCAGGGCGGCGGCCTTGAGCGTGCCCCGCGTGAGGTTCTCAGGCACCTCCTGCTGCTCCAGCCACGCGCTGGCCTTGGCAGCCACCAGCTCCCACTCCACGAAGTAGGATGCCGAGCTGTGCTCCAGCCACGCCAGGGCCACCACCGTGGCCCACAGCTTCCCCGCTCGGAGCTCCCCGCCCGCCTTGTCCCCGGCCAGAGTCTCCTCGGAGAAGGTGTCGCACGCGGGGTGCCGAGACGAGGGGCTGCTCTTAGCCTGGGGCTGGCGGGCCGGGAGGGACAGTCGGTGGCAGCTGAAGGGCGAGGTCCACTTGAGCTTGTCCATGGGGATGTGGATGGCCTCGCAGAAGGCTTGGTTCATCAGGAAGGCGCCCGAGGCCAGCTGCAGAGACACCTGTGGGTGGGGGAGCCCCTCAGTGGGCCTCAACGTTTTCAGCCGGTGGAGCCCCAGGCCATGCAAAGGTCTGGGTCCACACAGCCTACCATTCACTTCTCCAGCTTGACGCCCCCCCCCCCCCTCCTGGGGGATCTGTGTGTCTAGGCCCACTGAGCAGCCCCCTTCTTTACCCCACAGGCACTCCACACTGACCCCTCTCCGCGCCCAATGCAACACCGTCACTCCCATTCTGCCTCAGGCCCAGCACGGTCCTCGGCCATCAAGCCGGCCCTGGGCAGCTCACCGCCCTCTTCCACCCTCCGAGCCAATCAGTTTCCAGTCTGCTCTCTAAACCTCTCTGGAGTCCACCATCCACCTCCCCATGTTGTCTCTGCCTCTGCTTTCTTCCTCCGTCCCCACCGCCTCATCTTTCCAGCGCTCCGAGGGGTCTTTGTAAAGCACAGATCACATCTGTCAGTTCAGTGGCGTCAGTTTTCTCTTAGAATAAGTCCCAACCATGATTTCCAAACCGCTGGTTCATCCCTGACTTTTCCTCCTCAGGCCCCGTTCTCCGGCCACCGCTCTCTCTCCTCTCTAGGCTGCCAGCTATCACTCCGAGGCCTTCAGGCCTCAGCTTGACCTTTATGCTCCTCAGTAAAGCCACGCGTCATTCCTCCAGACCGCAAGCCTGGAGAAGCTGCCCCACCCGCCTTGCTCTGCCCACCAACCCGGCTCTCCTATCGCAGCGCTCCAGGAGCACCATTGCCTGGCTCCTTGTCTGTGTCCCCACGACAGTGCCATGAGCTCAGGGACTCTGCTCTCTAGTGCAAGGCTGTCTCCCAGGGCCTAGCACTGCGCCTGGCGTAAACCCGCGCACAGTGCTCTGCTGCCCCGGATGCTGGAAAGGCTCTGTGCACCCTGGTGTGCGGGAACTGGGGCTGCACAGAGAGACTCCAATGTGTCCCTCCTTCCAGCACCGGCGCTCCCCACGCCCCCTGCCCCCCCCAGGGGGCAGGCCACGCCCCCTGGCTCCTCAATGCAGAGCTGTCCACGCCACACCTGGGCTTCCCCCACTGCCCAGTGTGCTGGGCGTCTGCAAAGCCACCTTCCAAACACAGCGCATGCCCGTGGGGTGTGCATTTTACTCACCTGAGCGTCCTTTCGAGGCTTATGTTTATGCATTGAAGAACAGACACGTGTAGATGGTGGGGCAGAATGTACAATTCCCGGGAAGTTTTCAGAAGGCAGCAGATTGCAAAGATGATGCTGCCGCTAGCTTTTAGCAACACTCCTAGGCCCTGGGTGAGGGGTCTCATGCAGACAGACCCCTCTGCCCTGCTGACTATGTGGGTGCGAGGTCTGGGTTTTGTTCCCTTGTGAGGGGGAGGGGAGGGCTGGAAGGGGGCTCCTGGGCAGGCCCCCTGTGGAGCAGCTGGCCTCTGGGGCACTCACCAGCGGGATGTAGTCGAAGCTTGGGCTCCCCGGGGGTGTGGACTCCGGCGACTTGGTCAGCGGCTTGCCCAGGAAGCCCCTGGCGGCTTTGGTCAGCAGCCTCGACTTCTTGAGAGTCAGCCTGTAGGGTGGAGGCAGGGAAGAGTGGCCATGGCCTCCTCCCCCCACCCCCCCCCCCCCCCCCCCGCTGGTGTCCCTGGTCATTCCTCCCCCAGAGCTCACTCAGCAGCCTCTGAAAGCCAGGCCAGAAGGGATCTGATAGGCGGCTCCTCCAATCTCCTCACTTGACAGCTGGGGAAACTGAGGCCTGGGGGTGCATTTTCCCCGAGGCCCTCCGTGAATGAGTAACCACCTGGACGAGGACTAGGCTATTTGTTTTTAGGACCGCCTTTTAGCCCAGTGGTCAGCGCGTCCCAGGCTGGCCCTCCCAGGGGGTTGGGTTTGCAGAGACCACGCTGTGGGAGCTGAGCCACAAAGGTGGGGCTTTCTGCAGTGGGGTACCCGGAGGACGGATATCCCTGGATTGGCTGGTTTAGATTGTTCATTTTTGTCCAAATGTCAGGCTGGGCCTGCCTTTGGCCTTCCGAGCCAGGGAGAGCCCCTGGAAGACGGGGTGTGGGAGAGGGTACCCCAATGGAAACCCCATGTACCTGGTTCCAAACAGGGTCTCCGAGGCCTTCAGGGAAGACAGGCTGTTGGTAGCCAGCCCGTGCAGGGGACCTGGAGAGCCACACACACAGGGACAGCTGTTGTCTGACAAAGGACCTTGTTCAACCGCTCCCTGCCCAGCGGGGGAAACTGAGGCCCCGAGAGGGGCAGGAGCTTGCCTGCGTCCCTAGGGATCTAGATGAACGTCAGGCTGCTTTCTGTGGATGACCCAGCAGGCATGGGGAAGGGCGAAATATATGGGCCCACGTGTAAGAAACAGGCCTTCCAGTGCCCTGGGCGGGTGGCCTCTGGCATCTTCTGGAAGGTTGCCTGCTGGGGCAGGGACAGCCTCATGTTAAACCCTCTTGTCCCCAGATGGGGACATTGGTTTTCCTTCCCTGGCACTTTGCTTGAGGATTCTGGGCAGAGGGAGGTGGTGGAACGGTCAGCGACAACTGGCTTCCTCACTGACGTGCTGTGTGACCTTAGGCAAGTTACTTTACTTCTCTGAGTCTCCGTTTCCTAGCCTTTAAGTTAGGGAATTTTCCTATTCATCTCGCACAGGGTTGCGCTGAGGAATACATGAGGAATTCGTTGGGCGAAGACACTCTCTTGGCCTGAGGTTCAACCACGACCACTGCCTTCTTTAAGGGGAGAGCCAGGGGATGGTCCACATACCCTCAGAGGCAGCATGCTTCTCTCCACCCGGGGACATGGTGTTGCTGGAGGGCACAGCGGGGCTTTCCTCCCCATCTGCAACAGAGGGGCGCAGTGAGGCCTGGTCCCCTGGCTCCCCTTTTTTCTCTCTTCCCGCCCTCTACCCCTCCCCCTGTTGCCAGGAGAGTAATGGCTGAATTCACAGAAGCTGGGGGTGGGCTAGAGAGCAAGGTCAAGTGTTCCATCCCTAGTTGGAGGGGCCTTTGTCTTCAAGGTACCACCACTGCTCTGCTGTCAGAGTCAGAATGCCTGGGTTCCAATCCCAGCTCCCCCGCTGACTAGCTGTGTGACCCTGGCAAAGGGGCTTCCTTCCTAAGTTTTGATTGCAAATTAGGGGTAAGAGTATCTGTCCCACAGCAGTATAAGGATTCCGTGAGATAATACACAGCTAGCGCTTAGTGCTTGGCTCATAGTAAGTGCTCAATAAAACCCTGAGCTACAGACCCACCAGGGGAGCAGGAGCAGGTCAGGGGCTGAGGGTGGGAGTTGGGGGTTTGGGGAGAAGAAGGCATGAAGCACCAGGCCTGTGTCTCATTGAGGAGGATCTCATGCCTGCTCTCTAGGAGGCACCAGAACATGGCTCTGAGCCTCAGTTTCCCCATCTGTAAAATGGGGGAGATAATGATACATAGTTTGTTCAAAATGTGTTATCAGGGTGGTTATTCTTAGGATCATTATTTCAAGAGATGGAGAGTGACGGGCAGTCCTATATAATAAAGAGCTAATGTGCTAATTTGACCAAACAGCAGAATGACCGTCTGGACGACCTTCTGGATGAAGCCGGGGCCGGCCAGGGCTGCAAGAGCCAGCGGAGGCAGCCGGGGCTGTGAGGGACGAGCCCCTTGCACAAATTTGGGCCTTTCATATACTATAAAAGAATAAACCAAATCATGGAAAAAGCTGCATGCACAAAGGTGTTCATCAAAGCCGCTGGTCCCCTATGAGACTGTGAGACTGTGAGGACTCCATGAGGGCCAACGAGCTGTTTGTCACTGGGTGCTCAGGTGGAGTGGGGCAGCATGGGAGTGAACTAGTGACTGAGGCAACCAGGAGGCTATTAGCCTGGTGGTTAAACTCCCGGGTTCTGGGGCCAGACAATGCCAGAGTTCAAGTCTTGGCTCTCCCTTATATCAGCTGTGTGATCTTGAGTAAGTCACTTAACCTCTCTGAGCCACAGTTTTCTCATCTCTTAATGGGGGCAATAAAAGAAACCAACTCAGATGAGTATGAGGAGCCATGGGTAATTGGGACAGTGCCCAGCACACAGGAAACTCTCAGTACGTGTTAGCGACTGTCACCCTTGGGGACGGAACGCTTGGGAGAGAGGAACAGCCTAGAAATCACAGGCACGTGGATCTGAATCAGAGGACAATTGAAAAGAAGGGATTTCGCCCAGCTGGAGTGGCCCAATGGTTGAGCATTGACTTGTGAACCAGGTGGTCACAGTTCAGTTCCACGTCAGGGCACATGCCTGGGTTGTGGGCTCGATCCCCAGTGTGGGGTGTGCAGGAGGCAGCCGACTGATGATTCTCTCATCATCACTGATGTTTCTCTCTCTCTCTGCCTCTCCCTTCCTCTCTGAAATAATAATTAAAAAATGTTTTAAAAAAAGAAAAGAAGAGAAGGGAGTCGTGCTTTTGATGGAAGTCATGGGCCACCACTATGGAGAGAGAAAGACATTTCCTCTAGACCGGAGGCTCAGCATGGCCCAGGGAAGAGCAGGTTTCCGGTTTTGGAGGCTCTTTAATTCTGAAGAGCTTCTCCACCCCCTCATCCACTGCTCCCTTTTTAACCTGCCAATGTCTGTGAGAACTCTCTAACCCTCAGGTTAAACATAAATTACGATCTGGGCGTCCAGGCTGGTGGCCAGGCGGGCCCTCCACTGCCCTTGTCCCTGTGCACAGAGCAGATCTTCGCTGCACACCCGAGGGCGTGAGGAAAGGGGTTGGGACTCGTGCAGCCGCTAGGCTGTCTAGAGGGACAGGAAGACAGGCATTCAGGACACAGAGAGGTGAAGCCTCCTGCGAATGAGTACAAAGACGCAAAGAGGCCACATCACACATCTTCAAGGACCAAGCTGCAGGCTCAACGCAATCAGGCGAAGGCGGGAAGGAAGTGTTTGGGAATCCTGAACGAGGCAGATGGTAGGACCCAAACGGATGGACCTCCCTCTTTGCTCCCCACTTTCCCTTATTTATCGGGTTTTCTGGCTTCTGAGCCTGGGAGGACTCAGAGGTTGAAAGCAGGGAATAGTCCCCGGGGTTGGCGGACCTTCAGAGGTGAGAGGCGAAGGGATGGTGTGGGCACCGGGCAGGGCGGCCGTGCTGCAGCCCTCTGCCCACCTCAGGCCTCAGAGAGCTCGGGCAGCCTGGCCTCCCCCTGGTCCTGCAAGGGCCCAAAGTACAGACTCTGAGGGAGGCCTCCAGGGTCTTGGGCAGGAGGATGCCATGACTCAGGAGCTCAGGACCCAGAACCCGCCCCAGGTGGCTCTTACTTAGGTTCTGAAATTTGCCAGCTCCTGCTGCCGAGTCTTCCCTGAGCATGCTCTGCGACCTGCTGAAGCCAGCGGGGCTGCCCCTCCACTGTTGCTGGTTCAGGGCCCGGGAGTTGGCCATCCGCAGTGCAGCACCTTGGGGAGGACGGGAGAAGGGGTCAGGTGGGTACAACTGTGCCAGTCCTTTGCCTCCTTCCCAAGCTGGCAGGAAGGATCCTGGCTTCAGTCTGTCAATGATCCAAAGACAGGAAGGCATTGTACAAGGCGAGACCATGGGTGTTGGAGCCAGAATGACCTGGGTTTGAACTCCAGCCCCATCTTTTAATGGCTAGATGGCATGCAAACACGCTGAGCCTCAATTTCCAGATCTGGAAAATGAGGATAATAATACTGACCTTAATAATACTACTGCTGAGAGACAATGTTCCGGAAGCAGCAATGTTTTTTAGTTAGTCTAAAGGCTGGGTTTCTCACGAACACCCCGTTTCCTTTCATTCCCAGTTTGCTGTCTCAGAGACCCAGGTCCCATGCTCCCTGCCACAGGCAGGTCCCTGCAGTCCCAGGGCATCACCAATGGGAAGAGAGATGAAACCACACCACCTAAGTGTGTTTTGGGGAACCCACTCTATGGGAGCACTAGTCTGTAAGTAATTCCTTTAAAAAACGAAGAGTTGCCAAGGCCGGTTTGGCTCAGTGGTGGAGCGTTGGTCTGTGGACTGAAAGGTCCCAGGTTCGATTCCGGTCAAGGGCATATATGTTGGTTGCGGGCACATCCCCGGTAGGAGGTGTGCAAGAGGCAGCTGGTCGATGTTTCTCTCATCGATGTTTCTAGCTCTCTATCTCTTTCACTTCCTCTCTGTAAAAAATCAATAATATATATTAAAAAGTGAAGAGTTCTCTTGAGCAATACATTTTGAAAAAGCTGCATACTATGGTCCATCCTCTGAGCCTCCTGATGTATAGTAACATCCCCAAGTCCCCAAGAGGCTCCGCTGTGAAGAAAGCTTTGGAGCTTTATTTAGTTCAGTGTTTCCTGAACTGGTATTTAGTTCAGTTTCTTCCTTATCTGGTATTTTTTATTTAAAAAATTAAAAAAATTGATTTATATATAGAGAGGAAGGCAGGAGGAGAAAGAGAATGAAACATCAATGTGAGAGCAAAACCCTATTGGGGTTTGAGCCCACAACCTGGGCATATGCCCTTACTGGGACTCAAACTGGCAACCTTTCGGTGCATGGGGTAATGTCCAACCAACTGGCCTACCCTGGCCAAGACTGGTATTTCCTTTTTTGTGTTGATTGGCCATTGATGGGATGGGGAACTAGTGTTCTAGTTTCCTGGATCACACTTTGGGAAGTGCCGATCAGACCTCGGGGGATGGCGGGATGGTCTCCATACGCCCAGACTGTGGCTACAGATGCCAGGAGGATGGTCAGAGGTGGGTGGGAGGGACATACATCTTGAATAAGCATGTCATTCAGGATGACAAAGCCCAGTGAATAAGAATGGCTGGTGGAGCAACAGCCTGGCTGCTGGCCAGAGCCTGAGCGGAGAACAGTGACTGTAAATGAAAGAGGTGCAGGGCACAGGAGGGACTAGGAAAGGCACATTTTGTTTCCAAACACAATTCTTTCAGGTCTGCCAGAAAAAAAAAAAAAAAAAAAAGGAAGAAAGAAAAAAGGAAAGAAAAAGAAACCACAAAGAACAGGAGAAAGTAATTCAGGAAATGAAGAGAACAAATAGTTCACAAATGTGAAAAGCATCTCACACAAAAACTAAAAACGAAAGAAATTCCCCAGAGTCTTTCCTCACTGTCAGACTGGCAGGGTTAGAAAGATAAACAACAGTCAGTGTTGGCAAGGGCGGGCATCGGAATAACTTTTGGGGCTGGGTGGGTTTGGTAACATCCAGCACAGTTTTAAATGAACAACCTCAATATGCCATCTGACTTCTGAGAGTTAATGAACCCTGAACAGATAACCAGACAGGTGCACAAAGATGCTCTTTGCAGCATCATTTACAATAACCACAAAGGGAATAAACGGAAGGTCTAATAATGAGGGACTGGCTCAGTAGGTTCTGATAAACCTTAAGAGGCAGTCGGAGAGGAGCGGGGTGAGCAGAGACTCTGGAGCCAGATGCCTGGGGTTCAAAGCCTGTCTCTGCCCCTTACTGCCGTGTGACCTTGGACAAGTTACTTACCCCCCTCTGCCTCTGTTTCCCCATCTTTAAAATGGGGGTAATGGTATCTACCTTGCATAGTTGGTCTGAGGGTTAAAGGATTATATCCATATATCCATCCATCCCATATCTATATATCCATCCATCCCTGTCAAATTGACTATTACAATTAGTATCTTCCCACAGCAGGATACACTGATTCACCTTCACACCCATATTTCGTAAGGTAC
Source organism: Pipistrellus nathusii (assembly GCA_963693515.1). Lineage (NCBI taxonomy): Eukaryota > Metazoa > Chordata > Mammalia > Chiroptera > Vespertilionidae > Pipistrellus > Pipistrellus nathusii. The sequence goes on along the minus strand of OY882859.1, from coordinate 10,940,801 downwards.
AGCACGCGTTGATATGATCCAGTTCATACAGAATTATGTTTTTTTTTGATTTCTCTATGGATAGATCCATAGAGAGAAGCCTGGAAGGGTGGTCACCACGGAGGTAATCAGAACTCATCTCTGGATGACTGTCACTTCTAGTCACTTCTATTTATTTTCTGTCTTTCTACATTTTGGTTTTATCTACAGTGAGCCCGTATCATTGTCTGAACTGGGAAAACTCAGTGAAGCCGTGCTTCTTTGGTGGGAATAAGGAGTGGGATGGTTTCACAGGCTCTGTGCCCCGTGGTGGCTGCACCATCTGCTTTTAGGGTCTTTATGCTTCTAGGCCCTTCTGTGCACCCTACCCTGCAACTCTGCCCCTTTAGGTCCCAGCCACCTCCTCCAGTCCCCGGAGGCTGCCCGGCCTTGCCCCTGCCTTACCGGAGCTGGGGTAGGCCACCACGGTGGGCAGGTACAGCCGCTGGCTCACGTCCACGGGCACATAGGCGGTGTACTTGCTGATGATGTTGCAGGCCTTGCTGGTGTGCACGGCGTTCACCTGGTAGCGGCGGCTGGATCCTGGGGAGGGAGAAGCTGGGGTCACTGTGTGGACCCCACATGGAAACTCTGGAAGCCAGAGGGAAGGCTGGACCAGTGGTCCCATCTTTAGGATGAAATGAGCCCTTCAAACCAAGGGGTTTCCAACTTGCCAATGAAGGAGATAAAAACCCCCAAGATTGTTATGCTCCATTATCACTCCATAAAATAAGGGTGTTTTAATGTAAAAGAGGCAAGACATCTAAGAATGAAAAAGACATTACTGCCCTCAAAAACTAGTATTATTAAAAACAATCAAAGCCATCTGTGTTGTCTGCATTTCCTAGGTTCAGTTCGTAGCTGTCTGCTGAGACTCTTGCTGCAGAGTATCTTCATAGCATCCTGGCTGAGTGGGGGGGCCACTGGTCTGGCCCATTGGACAGTTTTGCAGAGAAGGTTGGAAACCAGAGAGGGAGAGCAGCAAGCAAGGGGTCACACAGCGAGGTAGTAATGGACTGAGATCGGGACTGAGTGGTCGTCTGTTCCCGAAGCCTGAGCTCCTTCCGCTCGGCAACTTAGCAGCCTCGGTGGCTTGCCACCTCCAAAAGGCTGTGTGAGGAGCCGAGGACATGCAGAAGAGACACACTTTGTAAACTGTAAAATGAAGTGCTCATGGGGAAAAAATAACATATTATATAATGTTAAAATAAAAACCAAACAGAGATCAGCCCTGAAAATTCCCTGAGCAGACAAAACCAGTTTCTTTATACAAACAAAGTTTAATTTAGCTCATTTTGCAAGACTAACGTGACCTGGGTCATTTCTTGCTTGTGCCTCTGAGACTTGAACTGTTTCCCAAGGTTAATGTAAGGTAACCGCTGAAAATTCCAACTTTATAACCAATCACCATGAGGAATTAACTGTCACTGCTTCCTCACTCTATAAGCTGCTTTATGATAATACTAGTGGCCTGGTGCACAAAATTTGTGCACGGGGGTGTCCCTAAGCCTGGCCTGCAGTCAGGGCCTTCCTTCGTTCTGCGCCATAGCACACGTCACAGCGAGCCATCAGACTTCCAGTCTCCCAGCTGAACTCCCGAGGGGACACTTTGCATATTAGCCTTTTATATATATAGATACCCCCTGAGCTTCATTCCATGCTAGGATGGGTGCTCTTGATTTGCAAACCGTCTTTTCGGTGTGTGTGTGCAATAAGTTTTTACTAATGACTACTTCAGTGATTCATTGGTTTCACTCCTGTTATTTCTGAAGTATTCACAACAATACAAATAATATAGAATATAAATCATATTATGTAAACAAAGCATAAATTATTAACAAATAATAAAAATATATTTCTATGTGTCTAGTCTTCAAGTGGACTCCATCAGTATCCCAGGACTCACTTTTTAAAAAAAGTTTGCCCCCATTCCTGAGCTAAATGAGCTCCCCCACCACCCTGGTTATGCAATCTCCTGTATCTCTGTATTTCTTCTTAACAGCACTTAGGACAAATGTGGTCAATTAATTGTGTTTATACTTGTTTGACTAATGCTGCCTCTCCTGCTAGTCTGTGTTAACACTGGTTACTATGCTCAGCCCCAAGGCTATCTCCCCCCAGCCCCCATCCGCATTCAGTAAGTGGCCTTGATGAGTGAGTGGGCCAAGTAGGTCCAGAGCAGTGGTTCCCAATATGGGGCACACGCCCCACAGGGGAGGCAATTTTATTTTTAAGGGGGGCAATTCAAGAATGATTAAGTGAATTTTTTGCATTTCTTATGGTTCTAGGGGCCTCATATGCAGTATATAAGTATATATTGTGACATGTTTATGCATTTCAGTTCTCTATTATATGTTTTGAAACTTTGCTATTTTTCATATAATTTCCTATTTATTATTATTATTACTATTTTTAAAAAAATATATTTTATTGATTTTATACAGAGAGGAATTGAGAGGGATAGAGAGTTAGAAACGTCGATGAGAGAGAAACATCGACCAGCTGCCTCCTGCACACGCCCCACTGGGGATGTGCCCGCAACCAATGTACATGCCCTTGACCGGAATCGAACCCGGGACCTTTCAGTCCGCAGACCGACGCTCTTCCACTGAGCCAAACCGGCTTCGGCTATTACTATTATTTTTTTAACAATTTGTTAGTGATTCCTTCCTCAGTACTTCAACTGTTCTTTCTGTCTTTTATTTGCCTCTTTCATGGATGCCATGGTCTTTGGAAGCTTGTTTAGACCAAGTAATGGCCTTTTGGGCTTCCTCCACGTGAATAGGAGTTCACTTTTTGAACAATAAGAATGCCATGTCACGGGTGGGGGTGGAGAGGAATCAGGATTTTAAAGATGCCTAGGCAAGGCGTGGCCAAAAAAAGACCAGCAAACCGCTGGTCTAGTGGGTTCTGCAGGAAGGCAGGTGTGGTCCAGGAGGAGTGGAGCAGGTGGAATAGGGCTGTCCCCCTTGTTCTGCCTTGGAGGGCGCTGGGGGTGAGGAGGGGTGGGGGACCAGCAGCAGAGGGCACGGCGGGAGGGAGGAGAGGACAGATCATAGGGCGAGGGGGGGAGGGCTGGAGGAGCCCAGGGCTGTGGGAGGAGACAGCCTCCTGGAGGCAGGGGGATGGGGGCAGATACTGGAAGTGATGGAGCCCTTGGGTGCGTGTGCATGTGCGTGTGTGTGTGTGTGTGTGTGTGTGTGTGTGTGTGTGTATGTGTGTGTGTGTGTGTGTGTGTATGTGTGTGTGTGTGTGTGTGTGTGTGTGTGTGTGTGTGGAGCAGCGATGCGTTGGGGAGTGGGAGCATTGGGCGGTGGAGGTCTGTGGGGAGAAGGGACACGCTGGAGGCCGGGAGGTGAGCAGACCATGGGGGCGGGTCACTGGGCGGGGCTTGCGGAGGGCGGGGCTCGGAGGCCAGGGGGCGGGACTTGCTGAGGGGCGTGGCCCGGAGCCCGGAGGCGGGGCTTGAGGAGGGGCGGGGCTCAGAGGCCGGAGGCGGCGCCCACCTTGCTCTATGTCGCCCTCGCGCTCTGCCAGCTGCTCGAAGTCGCGGATGATGGCGCGGGCCGCCAGGTGGTGGAAGGTCTCCCTCCACAGGTCGGCGTCCGGCTCGCGGCCCGGGGGCTCCAGCTCGAAGCTCACCTCCCACTGCAGACGCTGGCTGTCGCGCAGGCCCTTGACCACGGCCTTGCCCAGCACGGGGTCTGGGGTGGCCAGCCCGCCGGCACTGGCCTGCGGCTCCCAGGCCGGGGAGGTCTGGGCCTCCAAGGAGGAGGGCTGGTGATCTGTGAGCACAGGGACCAGTCAGTGCTCTGCACTGGGGGACAGAGGGCAGCCCCCTCCCCCCAGGGGACATCATCCGTTCCCAGGGCACAGACACCCCTAAGCGAATACAGTGCCACATCCCACCCCCACTCCCAGGGATCTCCAAACTCCTCTCTTAGAACAGGTGGAGTGGCATGGGCTTGTCCCCAAGAGGGGGGCAGACCCACCTCCCAGGAAGGCAGGACCTGGAGGGTCAGGTAGGATGGGGTGAGGCACTCCCCGGGGAGAATGTGCTGCAGAGAGGACACGTGGTGGGGGACAGGCAGCCCAAGGGCCAGGTTGACTGGACTAGGAAAGAGTGGGGGGTTGGCAAGGTCCTCAGGGAGAGAAGGGGCCAGAGCAGACTCTCCCCAGCCGCCCACCCTCCCTCCATCCCCCAAAGGGTTCAGGCGTCTGTCCTGTGGGCCTGCCATCGGAAGTCAGGCCTAGCTAAGGAGTCCTCCCTGTTCCCAGTCAGGCCGGGGACCCTGAGGACACTTACCCGGGTCCCCGGGGCTGAGGCTGTCTGAGGCAGGCTTCAGGCCGTTCCCAAGATCCATCTCCCTCATGGGGCTCCAGGCCTGGGGCTCCTGGTCAGAGGGCACGACGGGCTGGCAGCCTTGGGGCAGCAGAGAGGGCCTGCGGGCCCCGGGGCCCCGGAGTTTGGGGCCCTGGGACAGGTCCCAGCCATTGTTCAGGAAGGGCTAGGAAGGCAAGAGGAAGATGAGGAGGTGCCCCCTCTCCCCCACAGCCACAGCTCTTTCCAGGGGCACCCCAGTTCCCCCTGGAGCACCCAAGTACTCTCCATGAGAAATGTCAACATGAATAATCCAAAAACATGGATGAGGTCCAAAACCCGGAAGACCATGGAAAATCACATGCCATAGATAATCTACGCTCACCTATTTTTGCCATAAAGTTTAAAACGTTTGCACGTGTTTAAAATTAACCCTTTCCCGATGTCTTCTCATAGGTCATGTTTAAAGGGTCTTTCCCACTAAAAATAAATAAATAAATAAATAAATTCCTGTAGAGTTTTTGTGGTATTTGTTTGTTTGCTTAAATCTTTGAGTCCCATGAAGTTTATTTTCGTGTAAGGAAATGGGAACCAGCCTTTTTGTTGGTGCTCTGAATCCTAGCTCCGGTTACTGAATATGGTTCATTTATGGAGTCTCCGGGGCTTATCCGATTCCCGTCTCTATGCCGACAAAGCTCTCCTGCACATTTGGTGTTCACTCTGGGCTTTCTGCTCTGTTTTGTGGTCTTAATCTGTCTATTCTTGTGCTGGTACAAAAAGGAAACATCAAAAGGCCAGGGGTAAACTGGGAAGTATATTTGCAACATGCATGACAAAGCTCATTTTCAAGAAAATGCTCTTATAAATCACTGGTGGGAGTGGAGAGACACTCGATAAAATAATGATTAAGGGCATTCACAGCCAGTTTACAGGAAAAAAAAAAGTATCCAGTAAACCCATGAACACAGGAAGGCTTCTTGAGTGCTGCTCTACATGAAAATGAATTGCTGGCCAGGTGGTTCAGTTGGTTGGAGCATCATTCAAGGGTTCGATTCCCAGTCAGGGCACATACCTAGGTTGTGGGTTTGATCTCCAGTTGGGGTGCAGATGGAGGGGTAACGGATTAATGTTTCTCACATCAATGTTTCTCTCCCTTTCTTAAGCCAATAACATTATGTCCTCGGGTGAGGATAAAAAAGTGAAATGAAATGAATTATGACTTCCCCCATTTTCCAGACTAGAACATATGTAAATGTCTGGGGACACGGAATGTGGTCAGTGGGGAGGTGGGGTCCCCCATGGACTGTTGGTGGGAGTGTGCATGACGTATGCTTGTGGAGAGCAAGGCAGCACCCTGCTAGCTGTCAACTTAACAAGGCCCACGCTCCCTGGACCCCGCGATTCCACCTTTAGGAACTGAATCCTGTGGAAATACACAAGGTTGCAAATATCTATGTACATGTACTGTATATTTGTTGCAGTATTGTTTGTTAAAATAAAGATTTTTATGGATATCTGGAAACTACCTGAATGTACTTCAATAAGATTGGCAAGTAAATTATGGTATGCCCATGTGTTGGAATGCCACACAGCACTGCAATAAGACAATCAGTTTCTTAAAAACTAATTTGGGAAGATGTCTAAGAGAAAATATTTAAAAATTTGCAACTCTTCTGTATTTTGATTGTGGAAATGGTTACATGACTATTCATTTGTCAAAACTCATTACCAGAAAGAATAATTTTACTGTATATATAAAAGTGAATTAAGAAGATATCAGGCCGAGAACAGTTTGGCTCAATGAATAGAGCATCGGCTTGGGGACTGAAGGGTCCTGAGTTCGATTCTGGTCAAGGGCATGCACCTTGGTTGTGGGCATATCCCCAGTAGGGGGTGTGCAAGAGGCAGCTGATTGATGACTCTCTCTCATCAATGTTTCTAACTCTCTATCTCTCTCCCTTCCTCTCTGTACAAAATCAATAAAATATATATATTTTAAAAAAAGATGTCAGAAAAAAATGAAACCAGGTCATCAACTTACACCATACACAAAAGCAAACTCAAAATGACTAAAGGACTTAAATGTAAGATGGGAAACCATAAAAATCCTACAAGACTCCCTAGGCAGAAAAATAGCAGACATATGTCATAGAGATTTCTTTACCCACACAGTTCCTAGGGCAATAGAGACTAAGGAGAAAATAAACAAATGGGACTATATCAAAACAAAAAGCTTCCGCACAGCAAAAGAAACCATCAATAAAACAACAAGAAGGCCCACTGCATGGGAGAACATATTTGCCAATGATATTTCAGATAAGGGTTTAAATTGCAAAATTTACAGAGAACTCATACAACTTAACAAAAGGAAGATAAATGACCCAATCAAAAAATGGGCAAAGGACCTAAATAGACACTTTTCGAAAGAGGACATACAGATGGCCGAGAGACATATGAAAATATTCTCAAAATCATTAATCATCCGAGAGATGCAAATCAAAACCACAATGAGGTACCATCTCACACCTGTCAGAATGGCTATCATCAACAAATCAAGAAATGACAAGTGCTGGCTAGGATGCTGAGAAAAAGAAACCCTCGTGCACTGCTGGTGGGAATGCAGACTGGTGCAGCCACTGTGGCAGACATTATGGAGTTTCCTCAAAAGGTTAAAAGTGGAGCTCCCATTTGACCAAGTAATCCCACTTCTAGGACTACATCCCAAGAAACCAGAAACACCAATCAGAAAGGACAAATGCACCCCCATGTTCATAGCAGCTTGTGTCTACAAACATTTTTAGTTGTCATTACTGGGGCGGGGGGTGGGGGGAGGTGGTGGTGGTGTAACTGGCATTCATTTGATAGAGGCCAGGGATGCTGTCAAATTTCTACAATTTCTACACCCCACAACAAAGAACTATCGTGTCCAAGGTGCTGAGGCTGAGAAACTGGTCTAGCTGGACAGGGGGCCACTGGCCCTGCTGTGGCTGTGGCGCTGAGATCACCCCTGCCCCGGGTGGGTGTACCATCCTTGGTATTTGCAGAGGGTGCAGTGGGTGATGGAGAGGGAAGCAAGAGCTTTGCAGGAAGTGGGCCCCAGATTTTAGTCTCCTGACAAGCTGTGAGACCTTTACCCTTAATTTCCACGCCCCCTCCTTTCCTAGGGGTGCTATAAAATCAAGTGAGAGAGTAGATGGGAAGGTTCCTTGACAACAGGGAAGTGCTGTGTGCAGAGAACCGGGGATGTCATTGGCCAATGGGTATCACTGTAAGGAAGGGTCTTTGAGGGTCAGGCAGATGAAGGAGTAGGTGACTTGCTTCTCAGTCAGTTGTGGACAGGCTCCATCCTTCCGGTGGAAGCAGGAGACTCAGCTCACCCCTACCCATGGCCTTCCCCAACTCCACCCTACCCCGCCCGGGTACCTGCAAATCAATCTGTCTTGGCTGGGCATCCAGGCTGGGCTGGTTGATGAGGTCCTGCAGCTTGGCTTTCCGCAGTGGGTATCTCCTGGAAGCCATCGTGGGGTCGCTGACCGTGGTGGCCCTTGGGGAGGGCTTGTGGGTGGTGATCTGGTTGGTGCTATATGCCCGCCGTCGCTGGGAGAGGCCCGCACCTGGACAGGGGTGGTGACAGGGGAGCCACCGAGTGCAAGAAGAGGACAGCGGGCAAAGAGGGAGGGGCTTGCATACCCTTTCTGGAGCTTTCCACTGCTCACCTGGCATTGAAAGCCCGGCCTAACTGTGCCCTAATCCAGTGGTTCTCAACCTTCCAATGCTGTGACCCTTTCATACAGTTCCTCGTGTTGTGGTGACCCCCCAGCCATAACATTATTTTCGTTGCTACTTCATAACTGTAATTTTGCTGCTGTTAATGAATCATAATGTGAATATCTGTGTTTTCCAATGGTCTTAGGCGACCCTGCTAGTGATTTTCAACCTGTGGGTCACTGGGTGATATTTTAGGGCCTAATCTCTCACCCAGCGACTCTCTTTTCTGTTCCTTTTTCAAGTTTCCATGTGCTCCAAGCATACCAGCTGAGTAATCAGCGGTGGATGTATTGTCTAGGTGTCACACCTCCACACCTTCTCTCAGGCAATGCTGCTGCCCAGAACCTCCTGTGGCCCATGTCACTCTGCTTCCCCTCAGAACCAAGTCCAATTGGACCCCTCTCACCAGATGGAGAGCTTCTGAAGAACAGGTGCCTGTTGGAGTCACCTTTGCTGCTCACACCGTGCTCAGTCCTTAACCGGGGTAGGTGATCAGTAAATACCCTCTAAGTAGGAACTAAAACCGTAAAGTGGCTTTGGAGGCAGGCAGGTCTACTCTCTCTGTCTGTACTCGACCTCTTTCCAGCTGGACGGGCGCAGCCAAGTGACTGAAGTTCCCTGTCTCAGTTTCCTCGCCTGCGGAATAGGCTGTAGCCATCTCTGCAGCTGCTAACTATTCAACGTGATGGTTTGTATAAAGCGCTCAGTAAAATGTAGCAATCATAGCTTCTGGAGAAGTGAGCGAGGCACAAAGAGTGGCAGATTTACCAGGAATGATGGGGGAGTCGCCGCTGGATGGCCGGGCATCTGTGGCTTGCCTCAAATTGAGGGGTTCCCCCAAGCTCTTGGCACAATTTGCATTGTCTGAGCCAGGCCCCTCGTCCTGTGAATGGTAGAAGACAGAGCTGCTGGACTCCTGAGACTGCAGCATGCTGTACCGCCTCCTCTTGTCCTGGAGGAAGGGAGAGAAGGAAGGTTGTAGGGCTAGATGGCAGGAGGGACATCCACAGAGCAGCGAGCAGTATGAGACAAGGTGGAGGAGAATTCATGCCAGGATGGGAATAATTAAAAAAAAAAAAAGTGTTTTGCTAGCTTGGAGAATTTAGGCAGACTTCTGTTCATAAGGTGGTGAATGAAAATTATTTATCACTTACATTGCTTATATTTTAAATTATATTCTTTATTAAAATTAAAAAAAAAAGGTAATTCTAAATGCCATTGCTAGGTTAACGAAATGCACAGAATGAACCGTCTGTTCCTCCCATTCCATTCTCCATAGTATACACATACATATAAAACATGAAGGCTTTGGGGGATCATTTTTTGTTTTACAAAAACTGGACCATATTACTTTATATTTAGTAGTATCTTGAACTTTGCACTTTAAGCATTTTGGAAATCCTGCATGTCAACTGTTCTTTTCAACATTAGATTGTGCAGTATTCTTTTTTTTTTTTTTTAATATATTTTATTGACTTTTTACAGAGAAGAGGAGAGAGGGATAGAGAGCTAGAAACGTCGATGAGAGAGAAACATCAACCAGCTGCCTCTTGCACACCCCCTACTAGGGATGTGCCCACAACCAATGTACATGCCCTTGACCGGAATCGAACTCGGGACCTTTCAGTCTGCAGACCGACGCTCTACCACTGAGCCAAACCGGTTTCGGCAGATTGTGCAATATTCTACCAACCCTATGGTTAAGCATTCACTTTGTGGCTGTATTTATATTTACATTTAATGTTTTATCAGTCAAAAAGTCAACATGTCATCCATTGATAAATAAAAAGTGATAACAGAGGATACAAACAAAAACAAACAAACAAAAAAACACAGAGAGAAAATGTTATTAACCTTCATTCCTTCAACAGTAAGTCAGGCCTGATCAGACAACGAAAGTATAAATCACCTGGTGTAGATTAGAAGGCAGAGTAGAAAAGGAAAAAAGGAGTAGAAATCACCTTAAAAAATCAGTTCCAAAAATCAGAGCCCACAGTGCCTTATGGCACCTATTATTGTTGATCTACTAAATAATAGTTTGGGAGCTCTGGGGAGGATATGAATATCTTTGGATTAGAAAAAAAAGTTTATGAAGTCCTGGAATTTACAAGAGAAAATTAGAAACCCGATTGACCAATTCAGTCATACAAATTGTTGTCCTCTCAATAATTAAGTTTATTTGATGAGAAATTCATATTCTTGCTGTAAAATCATTTGTAATAATGCCTTTCACAATATTTTCCTGCTTCATGTAACATCAAGTGACATTTGGAGAGGAGCAGCATTAATATGTGGCCATAGTTTTCGCCATCACAAAAAATGCTACAAGGAATCCTTGGACATAACTCCATTATATCACTTTATTTTTGTGAGATCCTTAGAAGGGATTTCTAAGTTGAAAGGTTACGTCTTTCTAACTTCATTAGTTATCTGTAGATTGTGTTCCATGGCCTGGCAACTATACCTCACAACTACAAGCTCAGATCCAACTCGCTCCTTCCTGCCAGGAACAGTCTTTCCTGCATGGTTCTGGGCCCCCTGAGTCCTGGCATTTCTAAGGTACTTACAGATCTGGAGTTGGAGATGTATAAGGAGGCGTCACACACAATGCCGTATCCCACCAGCCGCTCCCCAGGGAAGAGGGTGCTGGTGCTCACGGGGGAGACCAGGACTTCGGTGGTCTCCGGGAAAACCCATTCCACGGTCACATCGCTCAGGACCGGGGCCATGGCCTTCTTCAGGGATTTGACCATCTGTTGGGCACAATCAGAGCGCTGGTTGGGGAGGTGTGTGAACAGGGAGGGCATGTCCAGATGCACGAAGCCCAGGTGGGTATGACCATGCGGGGATGTGAGCAGGGAAGAAGTGAAGAGAGGCTTGCCTACCATGAACATGCCACTTCGTAGGCGCCTACAATGTCAGAGTTGGAACAAATTTTCGCTGTCGTCTTCTCTAAGCTTTTCTCATTTAATAAATGGAGGGTTGTGACTAGCCCAGGGCACACAGAATTTGTGTCAAAAGCATGAACCAGATAGTGATCTGAGCAAGTGGATTTGCTTTCCTGGGCCTCCTTTTCCCCACGTGTTAAACTCAGGGTCCAGCAGCAGAGGGACGGGGGCCCTTCCACCTACCTTGGGTTGCAGCCGCTCCCCCTCCATCAGGAACTCAGCACTGCCCTTGGACACGGTTGCCAGCCCCTTCACCAGCCTGTGGCAGACGTTGGGTCCAATTCCAAAGCTATAGCACCTGGGAAAGGGAGGAGAGAGGCTGCCACTTCCCATCCCCTCTGCCATCTTTGTCTCCTGATGGGGAGCATGATCCAGGCGGGCTCTCTCATGGCTGGTCCAGCTTCAGGCAGAGGGCCGGGGAAGAGGGTCATCAATGGGCATTTACATTCACACATAAAGCCCATGACTTCCGCCGCAGCTCAGTCTAAGCAGCAGTAAGGGCTTCCTTTGCGTAGGCTGCTGATTGGTAGCTGGATGCAGAGGTGTGGGCATCTCATCCCTCCTGAACTTGGAAAGGGAAAGGCAAACTTTGAGGTCAGCCACCCCACCTTGGAAGCAAAGCTCTACAAGATTCTTTCCTCGTCTTCCGGCATTTCCCCACGTGGCCCGGGTTCTGGAAACCCCAGCCCAGGGCAGCCCAGGATAACCCTGTCCTGGACCTTCAGCGGGTGCCCACCTGGTGGAGAAGGCGTGGTTTCGCACCAGCTCCAGCACCTTCCCGGTGTTGTTGACCGCCCCGTCTGTGACCACGAAGAGAAGTCGCGGGTGGCCTCGGTGCACCGGCTGCCGGATGACCCACTTGAGCGGGGAGAGGATGTTGGTGCCACCCATGTCGGCCCGCATTCTCTGAATGTTTTCACAGGCCATGGCCAAGGTCTCCTGCAGGAAAGGCACAGCCAGGGTCACCGTATGGTGCGCAGACTCTGAGCCTCTTGGAGGAGGAGTCCTTTTGTTTCCCTAGATCAGCAATTTTCAACCTTTCCCCCCACCAACATAAACTAATTACTAAAATTACACAAAAATATATATATTTGTTGCTGATATAACAAAAATGAAGGTATACTTTTGGTTCATTCACCCTACATGGCTAATGTGTTGGCTGCTGATATTTGTGTGTGTGACAATCTAAGGGAAAAGAGGTCAGTGCCCCCGACTAAATAGATAGGTATTGCATGTCTCAGAAATTCTTGCAGTCCTGACTGGTTTTGCTCAGTGGTTAGAGCATCAGCCTGTGGACTGAAGGGTCCCAGGTTCAATTCCAGTCAAGGGCATGTACACATCCCCAGTAGGGGGTATGCAGGAGGCAGCTGATTGATGTTTCTAACTCTCTATCTCTCTCCCTTCCTCTCTGTAAAATAAATAAATAAATAAATAAAAATCCTTGCAGCACACCAGTTGAAAATCGCTGCCCTAGATAATAGTTCAATAACCTCACTAGAGTTGAGTCCTGTTCCCACTCTCACTTCCCTCATGTCCTGGAAGAATAGGTGGACACTTACTGGTATTTGACATGGTTCTGCCCAGTCACACCCCACCAGCGCCTGCCATGCTACCATTCGTGGTGTTACATTAATTTATCACTGTCCTTTCTGGCCCAGGATTATTGGCTCAGATGAATGTCACTACAGCAAGGACAGATGCTCACTGGACATCCAAAGTCCTTCTGCTCTTGTCTCAGGAAGATGCTCTTCCAATATCCATGCTTGGAGTGAATGCTCATGTCAAAAGTCTTCAAGTATATAATGTACCTTTGAGCCAGAAAGACTAGAAATTTATCCCCAGGGAATCACGAAGGAGGTATGTGAAGCCTTCGATACAAAGATGATAAGAAAAAAAAAAATGGAAACAACTTCAGTGCCCAACTGCAGGGGTTTAGTTAAATAAGTCACGCCTGTCTGGTTTAGTTAAATAAGTGAAACACTGGGCAGCCATTAGAATGATGCGGCAGATTTATACTTAGTGGCATAAAAATGTGCTCATAATAGGCTGCTGTGTTCGAAAGGTAGTTTCTGGAAGGCCTAATCCTATCTTTACTGAAACTGTGGGTAATGAGTAAAACAGGGTCTGGAGGGATTTACTCTCAGCTCTTAATGTTGTGTTTCCTTCTATTTTTCTGACGTGATCATGTGAGATTTACGTAGTTTTCTTTTTGATTACCTAATTTCAAAGGCTGTGGGATAATCAGTATATATTATTATTGTATTAAAAAAACACATATAAACTACATTTAATTGAGAAGTGGCTCCTAAGTCCTCCCTCCCTCTCTCCCTCCTTCCCTCCCTCCCCCCTTCCCTTCCTTCCTTTTCTCCCTCCCTCCAATTCCTAGGCCTGCTATTTTGAATGTACTGCTGGAGCCATAGTCCTGTTGTTTAAAATTGTTGTTTAGAAAATCACTCGGCCATCCCTTCCTGTTCACTTCTGTGGCTCAACCTTGCACAGATCTACTGTCCTCCTAAGGCAGAGGCTTCTGTGAGTGGCAGGCCTATGCATCCTTCCTACCCCTCGCTGGACCCCTGCTGTGCACACCCACACTTTGCCCAACACGTTCTTTATTTTAAAGAGAAGGGTGTCAGAAGGCGGAGATGTCAGAAAACTGCCTGAGCAGAGTTAGCCTCTTTCTTTTTCTGTCCTTTGCTCCTCACCACCCGCCCCTCTTGGTCCCAGCCTTGTCCTTCCTTACCTCGTTGTAGGTCTGACTGGAAGGGAAGAGGGTCTTAAATGTGGATCCAAACCCAATGACATTGAAGAGGCAGGCTGGCATGAGGCTCTTAAGGGCCACCAGCATGGCATCCTGGCAGGGAAGAGAGGGATTTTCAGGATTCGGGAAGGAGTTATGACTTCTGCCACTTCACACCGGTGTTATTGTCCCAGCAGGAATCTGCCTCTACACAGGCCTTCCGCCCCCCTGCCTGCACCCAACGTCCCTCTTTCCCCCAGATCAAGAAATCTGCTGATGCTGAGCGGAGGCTGGACCAAAGCCATCTCATGAAATTTCTCACTCGAGTAGCAAGTCTGACTTTTCAAAGCCATTCTATTATGGCTGCCAGTTCCATCTCACCTCCTGCTGACCCTGAGAGGTAGGGAGAGCAGGAAGCACTCATTTCTTTCCGCCAAAACAAAATCGATGTCTAAGGGAGGCATGTGGCCTGGTCCGGGTCCGGTCACCCTGGTGATGGGCTAGGTTTCTGGCTCCCATCCAGGGCCTTTTGCAGCAGAATTCACCTAATTATCATTGACTAAGGATGAATTGCTTTGGGACAGTCTCTTTAGGTCGTATTTGTTGAATGCCCAGGATATACTTTACCTACATCACTTCATATAATCTTCACAATGACCCTTGAAGCAGGCACAATAGTATCCCCATTTTATAGGAGAGGGGAGCAACTTGTTGGTGAGCATTCAGATAGTTAATAGTAGAGCCAGGACTCAGACACGAGTCGCTTTGCCTCCAAAGTCTGTGAACATTAGAATTTTAACCTACTTAACTATGCAACATCAGGAGACTTGGGTAAAGGTATGTTGGAAAAGATGACACCAAAAAAGAAAAGTGGAGATGACAAGAGAGAAAAAGGAGAATATTGATGATGAGGCAATGATACATATCAAGCACTGTGTACACTCTTTATATGACCTCATTTAGTCTCTACAAGAGTGGTTGAGAAGATGCACTTTGCTGTTAAACATATCGGGGTTTACATAGTACCTTTACTATTGCTAATTTGACCTTGGGCTAGTTATGTCATTCCTCTGAGTCTCAGCCTGGCACATAGTAATCCATTAGCAAATGGTTATTATTATCTACCCGACAAGATGCATACTGGTATTAATGCCTCTGTTTCACAGAGAAGAAAACTGAGGCCTAGAGCATTTAGGAATTGTACTGGATGGCAAAACCTAAAGATAGGGCCAAAGCTGTCAAAACACAGCTCTTAGCCTGGTCAGTGCAGCTTGGTTGGACATCATCCTGTGTACCAAAGGGTTGCTGGATGGATTCTTGGCCAGGGCACATGTCTGGGTTGGGGTCTTGATCCCCAGTAGGGAGCATGCAGAAGGAAGCTGAACAATGTTTCTCTCTCACATCCATGTGTTGTTTTTTTCTCTCCCTCTTTCTCCCTTCCTCTCTCTAGAAATCAATTTAAACATTTAAAAAAACCTTTAAAAAGGGAAGCTTTAAAAAACAACAACACAGCTCGGAAATCTTCATTCATGTTGGCTTTGCCTTGGCACAGAACTCAGGAATTGGGGGTTGGGGGGAGGGCTCTCTCTCACCCCCATATAGTTTATTGATGGCAGCCCAGGGAATCTCAGCATGGCTTCAGGGAAACAAGCTGTTCCACCCCAGAATTTAGGAGTAAACAGCTGTAAGTGGATCCTGGCAACTTCCACACCATACGGACCTGCAGCCCCTCTCCCACCCCCTCTGTAAACATTAACATTAATGTTCTCTTTGTTGCTTGTATCAATACATTTTATTTCTCTATGAAAGGAGTCCAGATCTGCTTACTTTTTCATTAGCCACCAGTGTATATTCCTGCTAGCAGGAGTCGTTGCTGATCCATACAGATTGTCTCAGCTCACACCTATTAGAATTTTCAAAGATGTGTTTTTGGCAGCAAGTGGCAGCTGAAGAATGAGACCAGCTGCAGGAAATTAAATTGGTTGAACTTTCCCCTTCTGTGTGGCTGCTTGGATTTCTATTCTCTCCTACCTCCTTAACTTCAGTTTTTTCCCTAAAACTTCAACATAATGGGCCACAGTTAATGATGCAAGCAACCCCCAATGACCTCATTATCAATGGGGGGAGGGGTGTGTGGCCTGAGTAATTTCCTATGTCTTTTTCTAAAAGGGGCAGGCACACGTCGCAGAATGGATTGTGCTGATGCAAAGCCATTTGTGAAAGGTAACCTTGAGGCCAGGGAGCTGAGATGGAAAAGCAAGCAAGAAAGATTCCATGGGTGAAGGAACTCTGAGAGGAGCAGTCCTGGAGGAAGTCGCCATCAGAGAATTCTGGAATGTCAAGGTTGGGAAGGTCTTTAGTGCAGGAAGTGGATTTCCACTTATGAACCAACTCCATTCAACTGGTGGTAATGTCCTGGAGCCCCTTGATGAGAAACATATAGAGACTGAGTCCAGACTCAGTGTGGTAAAGAATGTCATGATCAATTGTTGATGTCTGCCTGGGCTTGGGAGAAGAGAACAAAGGGATATAGGACATATGTTTGTCCTCCCTGTGTTAATCCTCCCTTCTCATTTTACAGACAGTATAAATGAAGCCCAGAGTTGAGAATCAATTGGTCCAAAGCCACATAGCCAGCCAGTGGCAGACTGGATCCTGGAACTTAGGCATTTCTCTTTTACTAAGTCATGCAGCAGAAAAGACATAATCAGAAAAGAGAGATTTTCTTGAAGGGGGAGTATGTATAATTCCCTATCAGAAAGGTGAGGCAAATGAGCATTGAGCCAGGATATGGAAAACTTAGGCTCCCTCACTAGCACTGTGATGTTGGATAAAACAGCTTCTTGGGGATTCAGTTTCCTTACCTGGAAATAGGCAGGGAATGTGGATTAAATGCTCTCAAAGGGATGTTTCATGATCCCATGATACTTAGAGTAACTGTGGAGACTTCTTACAAATTGGTCCAGCTGTGGAATGGGATACACATGGGCACTGGACTGTGCTTCAGCACTCCAGCATGGTGGACAGCTCCCTATTCCAGTATTTGTTTTTGATGGCGGTCAGGGACTGGGAGAATGTACCAACCAGTCCTACATCTCATTGTCATGAGGCCTCAAACAGGAACTTGGGTCCCATGTAGGATGCTCTCTCATGCTTCAAGACAAAACCCAGTCAGAGCAAGACTAAAGAGTTAGTTGGCCTCACAGATTCCACCTAACCTCTCCTCTCCTTGCTTATCCTGTTGCCTTGGGAACAAGAATTTGCTCTAGGCACAAAGTGGGAAAGAAGTGAAATTTCAGGTGACAACTGAGCCCCCTCCCTTCTCCTTCCCTCATGCCTTGTTTTTTTGAACTGTGATCCTTTATCCAGTTCAATGAACCATGACTGGGCACTTTTTATGCCTAAATATAGAGCAAGGCCCCATGGGGAGAGATAGATGAGCAAAGATCTGGTCCTCTCCCTTAATGAGTTTCCCATAACTCCAAATGAGACAGACCTGCACAACTAGAAATACAAGGGAGAGGGGGATAAGGCCGAAACAGAGGAAAATAATATCCTGAGGGAGATGAAATGTCTCTGGACTTTGGGGGAATTACTCCGTCTTCCTCACTCATCGCACTCATCAGAAGTCTCCACAGCAGCAAGATCATGCTCCATACATGACTGCTTTGAGGGCAGACACTGAGTTTATAACCTGCTGTCTTTTCAGATAGCCAACCACAAAATTTTGTCCGTATTAGGCATTTTGAGAGAGAGAGAGAGAGAGAAAAAAAGCATTTTTTTCTATACATTATTTGATGATAGGGGCCATCTCCAGTGAATTTCTGATGCCAGGTCGTAGGGACAGACAGACATGGATTTGATATTAAACTGCACTGGCTGTGTGACCTTGGGTAGGTTATTGAAACTCTCAGGATGGGCTTTCCACTCTGGCAAATGGAGACCATAGCACTAACTTCGGGATTATTAGCTGAATTCAACACCCAGCCACACCCTTGTCCACTTAGTACCTACTGAGGGGTGTTAGCTTGAGCATCACTCAGCAAAGGTTGTAGAATGTCAAGGGAAGATGTTGATAACTTCATCCCTTGTAAGTGGACAATAGTTCTGCCTCTGCTCATACCACATCAGGGTTGTTTTTTTTTTGTTTTGTTTTGTTTTTTGCAGCACATTGAGTTTAGGTGTCTCTGTTCAAACTGATTTTAAAAAGTTGTTGCTCCTTTTAGACATGAAGAGCCATTTAGGAAGGTGGTTTAGATGTGGAAGGGGGGCTTCTTGGAACCAAAAGTGCTGATGAACCTGGTTTAGGGGAGCACCACTGATTTACCCTGGAGCACAAGACCCCTAACAGGTACCTTGACACGGTGGATACTGGTCCCACTCATGCTGCTCCTGTCCACGAGGAAGATAAACTCGCCATGAGTCTTCCTCAGGTTCGGCTGCACCGATTGGAGGTCAGGACAGAAGTTGAGCATGATGACAGAATGGTGGGGAATGTCCTTGTGGAGGCGTTTCCGGATGATTTCTGTCTGGAGGAGAAAGGAAAACCTCTTACTTGGTATTCAAAGGGTCCAGCGCTACTCACGTGGTCTCCCATTACTCACCAAGTATTGTCAAGATCCCGCTCACACTCTGCTCGAGAGACTTTCAGGTTGACCTCACCTGGCTCTTTACTTGCTAGCTTTTCACTGGTTGCAACAGAAAGCACGGACTTTGGAGGCAAAAGACCAGGGTTTGAATCCCAGCTCTGTCACCGTCTAGCTGTGTGATCTTGAACAAGTCCCTCCTCTGGGCCTATTTCTTCAATTTTAAAAATGAGGCACATAATGTTCCCTTCTCAGGGTGGTTTTGAGGACGAACTGAGCTGGCACAAATGGGAGGTCCCGGCACATGTGCAGGTCTTCGGTTGAGTAGTAGTTTCCTTCTCTTTCACCCTCAGTGTCTGAGCTTCTTTCTGGCTTATCTTGGCTGTGACCTTGGTTTCTCTGGTTTACTGATTCTCTCCCACTGATAACTTTCTACTCTTTCTCTAAAATTTTACTTTTTGGAAAGCCTGCCCCCATCTTCCAGGTGTCCTCAATGATTTGGTTTCCTTCTCTAAGGACAAGAGTACGTGCCTCGCCAAGTTCTACGAATAAACGCAATGCTTGTGAGGCCCGCTGCCCGGTAGTCATTGGCTAAATGGTAGCCGTCATCCCTGTTGTGGTTTGTCATGGGCTCAGGCATTGCCCACATGCAGCTTTGTGCTCGTATCTCTGCCTCCCTTCTAGCTTGTGTGTTACTTGAAGGTAGGTCAAGCCTGAGCTCCTTCTTTATCTCTAGGGCTTAACACAGAGCTTGGTGCAGAGGTGGGCTCGGTAAACAAAGGGAGAACAGCACCCTAGTTCTTGACCTTTTCATGAGTTCTCTTGGCTGACATGGTTCTGAGCCTTCCTCCTTGCCGCACCCACTCACTCTGTACCAAATTCCATTTCCTCCCTCTGCTCCATCCTGGCTGCCTCTCTCTGTCTCTTGATCTGGCTGCCTTTGGGTGGACATGTCCCTTTGTGTCTGTTGTCAGTTTTGGTCTCTATGAATCCCTTCCCTAATTCAGTAGATGACACCATCACCCATCCAGGTGTTCAAACTAAAGATGGCGGAGTTGTCGTTGCTTCCTTTCTCGCTCCTTCAGCAAAGAATTGCAAGTTCTGCAGCTAAAACACACCCTGAATGCATGCCCTTTTCTGTCATTACTGCCACCATCCAAGTTCTTGCCTGGGCCCTTGCCATCGCCTCTTACTGATCCCTTTCCTCCACTTTTACTTCCCGGTGGTCCATTCTATGTAGAGCAGGCAGCTAGATCATTTTCGCCATTCTCTTGCCTAAGCAATGGCTTCCTCTTATACCCTGTTCCATGGCTTATGAAGCCCCCAAGGCCTGACCAACCCGCCTGTCCATCTCATCTCCGCCCACTACCCCCATTTCACTCATACAGTTGCCTGTTTCCCGAACGTGTCACCACTATCCTGCTTCCCGATATTCACTGTCCATCAGGTCTCATTCTCAGGCAGGCTTTTTCTAGACACCTGGATGAGCAGCAGCCAGTGCTTGCCACTCATTCCCATACCATCATGTTTTATTTCTCTACGGTCCCCAGCCCTCTCCAAATTGACCGTGCTCATTTGGTTACTTCTTGTCTATCTTCCTGTGCTAGAAGGTAAGCTCCATGAGGACAAGGATGTGTCATTTTTCAGTGTGGCCTCTCCCATGCCTAGAATGGAGCCTGACATCTATTGGACACGTGGTGTTTGTTGACTGAATAAATGAGAGAATGAATCTGTGTGGGTCTGTCTACCACTGACCTGTGTGTGCAAGTTTTTTTTTCTTTGCTTTTTTTTCCCTTTTCTTTTCTCTATTTGTCTCTGCTTCTCACTGCATCGCCATCTTTCCTACATGGTTATCTTCCTGTGCCATTTGCTCCCTCTTTGCTAAATCACAGTTTTGACAGCTTGTCCTTCCCACTCTTCCTGATTGACATTTGCCTTCTGGCTGCCCGCCTCCCTCCTTGGCAAAGGATCACGTTCTCTGTCCCGCGTGGAGCTCCCTTGCCAGAACCACGACCAGCCTGGCTCTTTCGATGACAGAGCCCAAGGCAGTAACAGCCACATCAGCCTCTTAGAGCGTGGGGGCCCCTGGCTCAGGATTCTCTAATGGCTCCTCAAGATGCCATTATCTAATTATAATAAACTCATCATTTTGTGGCAGCTTCAGGCTGGTGGCTGTCATTCCTGGAGCTCATGAGACTACAGGGTATTTGCGTAACCAACCCAAGGTGGCAAAGGAATTCTCATTCGCTTCAGTGGTCCCAGAGCTAATTGATTTAAGGTTTGGTAGGCAGGGGACCCAGCCCCAGCTGGGGAGGCCCATGACTCCCTCCAACCACGCTGTCCACCTGCTGTAGTTCTCAGAGCTCAGTGCACAGCTGGCATTGCCACCCCCACTCTGAGGACCTGGCTCAGCCTCTTCTCCCTATTGACTCATCTGGGTGAGGGAGCACTTCTGGGAGAGGTGTGTCCAGTGGGGTCGCTAACAGGGCAGTGATATGATGGGCACTGAGCCAACTACACCTTCCCTTTGTCATCCTCCCCACTCCCGCCAGGCAGGTGCTTCCAGAGGGACCTCTACCAGTCAGGGTGGGCAGTAAGCTGCCTACATGTGTTTCTGTATGCTCCTCCGTTGCCTCATCCTCTGCCAGCCTAAATCCAGCATCATTGCCCTGCGGATTGAGTCTAAGTCCTCAGCTTCGATGCCATCAAAGTCAAATCCCAAGAGAATGGTCATCCCCATCCCCCAGCTCATAGTTACTTTGGGGTGCTAAACCCCAGTTTTTTCATCAAACAAGCCAAGAGAATAAAAAGAAGTGGGCTGCCATTCTTAAAGGTATCTTGGCCTTGAGGACCCAGCTTGGTGTGTAGGGTCACGAACAGGAGGCGACGGACGGTACAGTTTGTGGCCATCCGCTGAGCCTCTTAGCATTTCTTCCCCAGGCGACCCCTCAGCGTAGGGTCTCTGGTGCTTCAGCTTCGTGGAGGAGAGGACAGGCAGAGGGGCACGATCTTTGTTAGGCTTTCCCTTCCCTGTCTTTACTGTCTATGTAATAGCCACCAAGGACCCAGAGGAAGGAACAGCAAGAGACCCATTCAACAGGTGGGAAAACAGAGGCCCAGGAGTAAAGAAAGAGCTGGTAGGGTGCCCCTGTGGGGGGGGGGGGAGGGAGAGTAATACATGGGGAAGCACCAGCTGAGAATTTTACCTGGCTTAGGTAACTTGGTACCTTATGTACCTGGCTTAGGCACTAGACAGTGTCCTGGCAGGCAGCGTGAAGACAGCATTGGGTGACTGCTACCTCTGAGAGCCATTTGCCTCTGCCCTCCAGTGCCCTGGCCCTTTGCTGTCCCCCTAACCTCCCCCCTCCCCCCACTAAGGGAAACACTGACGAGGACCTGCCACCAACCTGCTGCGTGACCTCAGGCAGGTCCCTGCCCCAGCTCATTCTCCTCAGAGAAGTCCCAGCCCCCAGGGCCACCCCTGGCCCTCTCCCTCAGCCACCTCACCTTGCGCTCTGCACTGCAGTCCTTCTTCATCCCTCTAATGAAATCTGCTCTTTTCTTCAGGTGCTGCTCAAATTCTCCCACGGTCATGTCCCCTTTCTCCGTCAGGACGTGTGGCATGTGGGGCTCTGCAGGGATGAGATCAACTCTTGGCACGTGCCCAGGTGTGAGGGTGATGCCAGGGGCCTTGGCTTAGGGGCGAATCCTCATAGTGCGGAGGGCTCTTAGAAGGAAGAGGGGTACAGAAGCCCTGGCTGCCTGAAGCAGGGTGGGGCCACAGGAAGTCTCCTCAGCTGGGAGGCAGAAGTGCCTGGTGGCCATGGCTGACCCCTGGCCCCTCTCTGGGCCTCAGTTTACCCATCTGTAAAATGAGAGAGGGACTGGCTGCTATGATATTTTCAGGGCCTGACACTCTAATGAATTCTTAGAGACAGAAGAGTTGTTCCCTAAGAGGTCAGAGCTGCCAGGGCTCCCCTGAGCTTGGGTTTCAAAGATCCTCTGCTCTGCTGGCCTGCGGACAAAGTGCCCCAGTAGGTGCATGAGACCCTGGGGCCTCTGGGGCTAGGACTGGGGCAGGAGACACTCAATTCCACCAGCTGGAGCCAATTTTCCTAGGAGGCTGGTCTCCTCTCCTCTGCCATGCACCCCTACCCTTTCCCTGGTTGACCACTGGGCAAGGGGCCACCTGTCTGTACCCCATGGGCTCAGCACCTCCTCTCTCCCACAGGCTTCCCAGGGGTCCCCCCCCCCCCCGGGGCACGATACCGCTGGGGTGGATGAGGATCTCCACGGGCCTGTCGAAGGTGTGCCTGTTGGCCAAGGTGATGATTATGCTCTTGGCCGAGCGTGCGGACGGGGCGGCGTCAGCTCGAATCTCGTGGGTGGGACTCTCTACCCCTGCATGGCACAGAGGGTGGGATAGGCTCAGGAGCCCTGAGAGAGACAGGGCCTTTGTGGGGGACACTAAGATGCAAGCCAGAGGTGACACTCCTGCCCATGAGAAGCGCCTGACCTAGCCATGGACAGGTCTCCTCAGTTTCCCTATCTGCAAAGTGGGGACCCAGTGGCGGGGAGTCAAAGAAATTGCCTCTCATGGAGGCGCATAGAGGTAGAAGATGCTCAGCGCTCGATTGGTGGGCACGCCATAAACACCTCTCAGGCTGGATGTCATGCTGCTCTGATAACATACATGTTGACAAAAAAAAAAAAAATCACATCCTAAAGCCTTGAGTGGGTTGGAGAGGGAAATTGTCTCAGAGTTGGGAACTCAGAGTTGGGAATGATGACTGCCAACTCTGGCTGCATGTTGGAACGGCCTGGGGCCTTCTAAATAGCCAAAACCCAAGACATGGCCCAGACCAAGGGCTCCCGAAGCTCGGGCGGGAGATGGATGGCAGGATTCTGGAAGGTCCCTGGTGATTCCGCTGTGCAAGCTGAGAAGCAGGAAGCAACTCTATGGCTGAACTGCAGGGAGGGGACCATGTACATCCCCAGGAAGCCATGGTGGTGGGTGGACAGCCTTGAAGGCTCATTGGGAGGGGCCCGTCTTTGGCTGTATGCTGAGGAGCAGGAAATGGGAACCCGTACAGCTATGATGTCCTCCATCTGGGCTGTCACATTCCCACCCTCCCCTCACTCTCTGTCCTGGGCAGCTTTGGGCCTGAAGCCCTCCCCAGCCCGGGCCTCACGTCGTCCTGGCGCCTTCCTGGGCCTGGGCAGCTCCCTCTCACCTGCGAGCAGGCAGGGCCCACGGATCTCCAGCTGGAAGTTGAACTCATATTCCATGGGGTTGGACACATCCATGTCCAGAAGAGTTGCCAGGCACAGCTTGTTACAGGAGTCCAGGGCCTGGCCGCCAAAGCAATGCCTGTCTTTGCTGGGAAGGGGACGGAAAGGAGGAAGAGGAGGAGGAAGAGAAGGAGAAGGAGGAGGAGGAGAATGAGGAGGAGGAGGAAGAGGAGGAGGAGGAGGAGGAGGAGGAGAAAGGCCGAAGCCAGGACCAAGGCAGAAGGGGAGGGGAGTGCATTGTGAGAGGACATCCAGAGGACGGTGAGTCTCAGGCAGCCCTGCTCCCCTGCAGCCCAGCCCGAAAGGGGGCTGAGGAGCTTCCTCCCACCCCAGACCCTTACTCTCCCATTTAACCTGATTCTGGGATAGCTGGATTCAGACATAGGCACTGAGACCCTGGAGGGCTGGGCCAGGGACCAGGCTCAGAGCTCCACATTGCTCTTACCAGAATCCTCTGGAAAAAGCCTCTTGGCCCCCCTCTCCCCATCTCCCACAGGGGGAAGCGAAGGCTCAGCAATATGGGGCAACTAGCCCCACATTCCCACAGTCAGGACTTCACAGTGAGCATCCTCACTAGTCTGTCTGGCTCCTGTCTAACTATATCACAACCCTTCTCCAACCCCTGCTCTGTGTCTGGGAGCTGGGAGCCCTCGAATAAGCCTTGGTTTTCTCATCCATTAAATGGGGTAATAATGACATTGTTGTTTTTCATGAGCGTCTGCTGAGCGCTCAAGTTTCTGGCTCTCTTTCTGTATCGTCTCTCACCCTGTCTGTGATCCTGGTCCCTCTCCTGTTCTCCCCATGGGCACAGCCTCTAAGGTCTTTGATGTATGTCCTTAAGGGCACATATACATGGTAGCATTTGGATGCACTTTAAACTGAAAAGATTATATTCTATTATGAATCTCACTCATTACTTCCATTATTATTTAATTTTTTAAAAAATATGTTTTTATTGATTTTTAGATAGAGAGGAAGGAAGAGGGAGAGAGAGATAGAAATATCCACGAGAAAGACACATCCATCAGCTCCTCCTGCACACTCCCTACAGGTGATCGAGCCAGCAAACTGGGCATGGGCTCTGACCAGGAATCAAACCTGGGACCTCTTGGTCCATGGGACGGCATTTAATCCACTGAGCCAGACCAGCCGGGCCATTACTTCCCTTTTTTTCACTCAAAACCGTTTCACTCTGTACAAGTGTCAACCAAAGTCGTTACTGCCGACCTGGTACCTGTCAGATACATCAGGGCACACATTGTATCGTGTAAGTACTTTATATTGTACTTATTTGCTCCTGCCTCCACCTCATGTCCATGGGCACCACCACCATGAGGACCCTCATCTGAGTCCCCTTTTTGAACTGTGAAAGGATTTCTCTGGGATCCCTGGGTCAAAGGGCACACACGGAGCGCTCCAAGACTGCTCTCCATGGTGCTGCTCCAGATTCCACTTTCACCAGCACCGCACACGTCTCCTTCTCGCCTCATCCTCGCCAACGCTGGGTGTTATCTATTTGTCTCTCTCTGAGCAACTTTGAGGCTCATCGGGATTTGATGCAGGCCTCTCCCATGAGCACCTCTGCTCACTCTACCTGCTGGGATGGGCAGGAACAAGCTTCCTGGGGCCACCTCTGGGGCCTCTTGTTCCTTGACCTGCCAAAGTTCCTTGACCTCTGCCGGGTCCTGCCTCTCAAATGCACAAAGCTTAGCGCCTATGGCAGAACTTATAAAGGTAACGTACCACCTGGTATCCCCTGGGCTGAGGCTGGAGCTTCAGCCTAGAGCTTCTCTGCTGTGGCATAAGTGTTCTCACCCTCGGCTTCAAGGTCCTATACGATCTGACTACATGCCAGTCCTCTGACCACTCTCCTTCACTCTCCCACCTGCTATAGCTATACTAGCCTGCCTGCCTCCTCACACACACCAAGCCTGCTGCCTCAGGGCCTTTTCCTCTGCTGTTTTCCCCTGCAGGAGTGCTCAATCTACATCCCCCTAACCCTCCAGGTCTCAGCTGAAATATCACTCCTCAGAGAAGCTTGGCCTGGCCCAGGACCCCTGGGTTGGGTCGCTCTTTTATCTATCTATCTATCTATCTATCTATCTATCTATCTATCTATCATCTATCTATCTATCATCTATTTTAATCCTCACCTGAGGATATTTTTCCATTGATTTTTAGAGAGAGAAGAAGAGAGAGGGAAAGACAGAGATAAATATTGATGTGAGAGGAACACAACGATTGGTTGCCTCCTGTACGTGTCCCAACCAGGGCTTGGGCCAGGGAGGAGCCTGCAACCGAGATACATGCCCTTGACCAGAATCAAACTCGGGACCCTTCAGTCCACAGACCCTTCTGTCCACTGAGACAAACCAGCTAGGGTGGGTCCCTCTTTTATACTCTTAGCCCAATGAATGTCTCTTTCCTTGTACTTTTCACATAATTAACTATGCATGCAAGTGCACCAGTGGTTCCACAGTAGTGGTGTTATCCATTGGGTAATGATCTCTCTCACCACGTTCTAAAAAGGCAGAATCTGTGATGATTTTAGATCCCTAACACTCAACTCAGTGCCTTAAGTGCGTGAAAGAATAAAGCCTGGAAATTCTAATCCCAAAGTGTCCACATTCCAGAACATCTGGCCAGTGCCATTCCACGAAATCAGGAAGATCCTGATCCTCTAAGAGTGAGTGGGCAGGAGCCAATGTCCCGGGGGTGGCCTCTGTGGACTGAACGGGGTGGCCTCTAGCGCTGAGCCTCACCTTCAACTCCATCTCCATCGCCCTCCACGCCCTGACTTCACCTGACAGACTCCCCGCTGCCCACCTGAGACTCTGGTCCGTGTGCCCTTGTCCGGGCAGCGGTCCTTACCCTTGGGCCTGTTGGCTGGAGGCATCACCACTCTCTGTGCAGAACTGGGGCACTGTCGGGGTGCAGACAGCAGGCAGCAGGACCCGCATGGCCCCGCTGGGCAGCGTCGGGAGCTCTGAGGAGGTGCTGATGAAGACCTTGACATTCTCCATCGGGGCGATGGACCCCAGGTTGACCACGAAGAGGATCCGCTCCAAATCCTCATCCAATGCCACCTTTCCCAGGGGGCAGGGAGGAGTGCCGGTGGAAACCCCCTCTCGCAGGATGTTACCTAAGCGCCAGGCCTGGGGTCAGCCACTGCATACATTATCACTACTGCCCCCTACGGTAGGTCTGAGCAGCCCATTTTGCTGATGGGAAACAGGTTCAGCATAGGGGTGTAACTTGGCCAAGTTCTTCAGCAAATTACTAACTTGTTGAACCAGGATCTGAACCTGCATGGGTCTGACACCAGGCCCGTGTACTTGTACCCCGCTGGGATTGGGAGCCTTGGATATAAAACCCCCTCAGAAGGTCTCGTCTCCAGCTGCAGACTCTACATCCCCACAGAAATCACATTCACACATACCCCACCTTGGGATCCGTGCTTTTGCTCTTGCTCTGTCCTTTCAGTTGTAAGCCTCCCCCCCGCCCCACTACTTCTCCAGTCTGGCCCATCTATCCAACCCCTTCAGGAACCCCTCCATGAACACCTACCTCCCTGGCCCCCAGTCTGTACCCCTGGTTCCCTCCTCTGACATTATCCACCTCCCACCTGCTCTCATGGCCGCTGGTAGGCACATCCTAGCTATCCTCCCAAAGTTTGCATCTTACAGGTGGTAAGTGCAGATTAAAATATTCTTGAATGTCTTAATGATCAGATGAACAAACATCATTTCAATCGTAGATCCAATAATAATGATCTCTTACATCATATGATACTTGGTCTGGATTCTAGCCTTGTCTCAAACATGTGGAGGGGAGCAAAGCAGGGAAGGAATGGGAGACATCTATGATGGGCTTGGACCAGTCACTGACTCTCTCTGATCTTCAGCATACCCAACAGCAATTTCACTACTTAGTTTATCCTCTGCATACATGCTCTCTGTTGAGCTTTGGTGTGTATAAGTATTAGCTTCATTTTATGGATAATTTTTATTTTTTATCTGAGCTCACACCACTTGCAAGGACCAGAAGAGGGAGTCGAACCCTGGTGTGACTCATTCCACAACCTCTGAGCTTAAATGACATGCTGTTCTGTTCTGGAAAGCCTGCTGTTGAATCCTCTGGTCCTCACCATGCTTTCTAGACAAGAAGAGGGGAGATTGCCTCTGTTTACAGATAGTAAGGAGAGGGGCTTTGACACATGGGATCCCTAACTCCTACTTTAATGCTCTCTCTGCCCTATGTCATTGCTACCCTTTCAGCCTGCCCGAGACTTCAGCCGGGCCCAGATCCAGCCATAGCCCTCTGGCCTCCTTACCTGTGACAGTTGTGTTTCGAAGGTGGGTGGCATTGAAGTGGCCACCCTCCATCTTGGCTTTGTCCTTGATCTGTACCGTTACAACCCGGTCAGCAATGACGGCCTCGAAGCCAATCACCGTAGTGTACTCATCCAACGGGTACACGAAGAGGCCTGCCGGGGCAGGACCAAGAGTCACGGGGTGCCCGGCCCCACCCTGACGCCCCTCCCCTGGGAAGGAACCCAAGCCTAGGTTGGTGCTCACTGCCATTTAGAGGGTGCCAGGACCTCATGGCTCTGCACTCAGGCCCGGCACTCTGTGAGCACAGGGCTCCTGGAAAAGGGACAGCAGCTCCCCTGTCCCAGCCAACTCTTCCTCCGCAGGCATGTGAGGCCAAGGTGGCCGGGGCTTCTGACTTTTGGAGAGAGAGTAAGAATCTGCATTTTATGTGACCCGTTGTGTGGGCCAAATGACACACATGTATGTGGTGAGTTTGCGATTCTTGGCTTCCAGGAGCTGGGGCGTGGGAGGAAGTAAACAGGGTTTGAATCTGGGCCCTGCTGCCTCTCCTAGCCTGGTGGCCTTGGACAAGATGTTCAGTTTCTCTAAGCCTCACAGCCCCATCTGTAAAATGGGGATAATACAGCCCAACACGTAGGGTCATCATGAAAATGGAAAAAACAGCCATTTATGAAGCTACGTGCCCACATTTTTATACCTTGGTGCTTCTCAGCCTTTAAGAGCACACAAGGCATGGGTGGGGAGGTATGTCTTGTAAAAATGCAGATTTTCACTTAGTAGTTCTGGGGTGGGGCCCAGATCTGCCATGGATCCATGGCGTGGGGACCACAGGGAAGATCAAGGTTGTATCTCATTTAATCTGCCCACCAACAGGGGGGAGCACATGCTGGGCCCATAGTGAGCCCTTCCCAAACCCCTGCTTCCCCTCCCCCTGAGCCTCAGTTTTCTCATCCATAAAATGGGGGACTTGGTCTTTTTGCATGTAGAAAGCCAAGGGGCTGTCCCCAAGTTATTCAGTAATTTAGCCTCCTGGGTCCCCAGTAGGTCCCCTTTTAAGCCACCCTCTCCAGGATCTCTTCAACAGGGTCACTGCCTGCCAGGCGATTTCGGAGGGAATCAACTGGGGGAGAGAGGGAACCTTATCCTGGACAAGCCAGCACAGCGCCCTCCCAGTAGGGAACTCCCTTCCTGAAGTGGAAAGAGAGGCGTTTGATTTACAAATGACTCCTCCAGGCAGAAATCTGTCCACAGTCCTGGCTGCCCCACCCAATGACTCCTATTCACAGGTTGTTTTTATTCCACGCTGTTCTTCTGCACTCAAGACTCATCTGCTCCTCCCCACACCCCGCCGGACAGGCAAAGGGGCTTCCTGATTCTGAGAAGACAGTGGCTTCTCCAGAGTCACAGGGACCAGAGCCACATCTGGGGCTGGCAACTTCTGACTTCCACTGAGTCTCGAGGCCCCTCCCACCGTGAGGTTCCCGGAGGAAGGGGAGGCTGGCCATTGGAGGCAGGTGGGCGGGCCTTGTGGGACCTAAATAGCACTGGGCCAGCAGGCAGGGCTGAGCCCAAACCTGGGCTCAAACCCTGACCTGACTTGCTACCAGCTTTGAGGCCTGCTGGGCGGAAATGATATCCCCATTTTACAGCTGAGGAAACTGAGACTTGGAGAGGGCCCAGGCCTTGCCCAATGCCCACCGGCTGCCCTGTTGGGGTGGGGATTCACTATGGAGGAGGGGTCCTTACCCTGGAAAGATTGGGCTTCCAGGTTGCCATAAGTGAGGGACGCAGTCAGACCCAGGGCGTAACCACTGACGAAGGAGGTGACGTCAGAAGCAGTGAGGGGCAGGGCTGCCCCTGTCATCCGGTTCAGCAGACCCGGCATCCTGCTGGCTACTCAGCCTTCAGGGTCTGCGGGCGACAGGAAGCACAGGAGGTGAGAGCGGCTCCCCTCCCCCACTAACCCAGTTCTCTCACTTCAGACCCCACAGGCAGTTGGAGCCTCATTCTCTTCCCTTTCCCCAAGCACTTCCCCTTTGGTTACCCCGATAATGCTGAACTAGCAGAGAAGTGGTGACTCCACTTCTTCCCATTGCACAGTGGAGAAACTAAGTCCTGAAGACAGGGGACCCGTCTGGATTTGCTCGGTGGGCTGGTGCCCAGGCAGGGCTGGAGCCCATCAGAGCCCCGTTTAGCCTGGAATTCTCCCAGCAGACAATGTCCTCCTGGCCTGACCCACCTCTGTCAGCCCCATCCCCTCTGATGATGCTTCCTTTGCAAAAGGAGGGGATGGAATAGCTCATCAAGCCCCTCCTCCTCAGATTTCAGTAAATCTACCCGCTGTGTCCTCAGTGCTGCTTGAAGGAATAAGAGAATGGATGACCGTCCTCATTCCAACATGAAAGATTTCTGAGCACTTAGTAGGGCGGTGTATCCATTCTCTGTCGGGCTCCTGAGACCTCCTGGAGGACCACTCCCCTTGTGGGGTGGGGTGGAGTGGGAGGTGAAGTCAAACAAAGATGTGGAATATACGTCGGAGGGCAGACTCTCTCTGGGTTTTCTTTTCCGAGCCAGGGGAAGCTACCATGGGCTGGTGGCCTATTTGCAAGGCTGTTCAATGAGTGCCGACTACTCTGCCTTTTCTCAAAGACAGAATTCTTCCCTCCAGCTCCCCTCAGGTCCCACCAGGATCCTCACCCCCTCTGCCACGTCCGGCAGTGTCTTTTTAATTATGTTCTCTTTTGTGGCTCAGGCCCAGATAGCTCTCTGCCTGGCTTATCTCCCGCAGGCTGACTGACGGCAGCAGGAAGATAAGGAGCAGACAGGGGAGCTGCTGGATCCCTAGCTGCCTTCTCTGGGGGTTCTCTGTCCTGGTGGCCTCAGCAAAGCCTGGCTATTGGCAGGGTCAGAACAAGAGGGGGAGTTCATTTCCTGAATCTCACCTCGAGCCACCTACCCTTCCACCCACCTCCTTCCTCCTGCATCACTCCTGGCCCTAATGCTGACTGGGGAATGCAGCTGCAGGCAATGAGCACCCGGATGTGGGGTGAACTTGGACGTAAGGTTCAGTCCATCTTGGGGTGAAGTGTTGCCCCCTATCCTTAAGGGCAACTTATCCAACCCAGTCTTCTCCTCCTACCCCTGGTCCACATGCCAGGCTTCCTGGGGGGCGCCCCGTCCCTCAGCTGGGGAGTGGTACTTGGATGAGTGATGTCGATAATACAGGGCAAAGGCCCTGAGAACCTTCATCATCCTTCTTGGGAAGGGTGAATTTGAAATTCTTTGGGGCCTCATTCATGCATATTTTCATCAATCCGTCTAGCATTGAAAAGCACTGACTACCTTCCAGGCCTTAAATTTGCCACTGGGGATGAAAGACGAGACAGCTCTGTCCTTAAGGAGCTTACAGTCTAGCTGCAGAGGAGATTGTGGAGTGGGGGGGAAGAATTGTAAGAGCAGCTGAAATTTGTTGTCCATTAAACACTTGCCAGGCTAGAAGGAAGAGAGAACACAGAGAGGGGACTGAATGGGTTGGGAGGAAGAAGGGGTAGGGTCAGGGGGTGGAGGGGCTACAGAGGCCTTAGAGCAGCCATGGGGAGAACTGGGGAGAAAAGAGGATTCTTTAGAAGAGGTGCCCTGATTTACAAACTGGGCCCCATTCAATATTCTTTAAGAGCCAAAAAGAAAGCTTTGAATGATGTGGGGGTGTCGGACTGTTGTTTCTTTAAATGAAATGATGTGCTGAGCCTGAGCCCTGAGCGGGCTGCACAGGTTCTAGGAGGTTCCCGTGTTAAATACCAAGACTGTTTCTTAATGGTCTAGAACTTGTAAATCCCAAATGATTGCTATCCTTCAGACAGGCCTGGTTGGACCCAAATTCAGATTTGAATCCTGGTGGATAACTTACTGCCTCACTCACTCACCTTGAGTCATTTAATTCCTGAATGTCAGTCCCTCATCTATAAACTTGGGCGAGGGCTTCCATCTCACGGGCACCGGGAAGGCTAAATTGAATGAAATGTGTAAAGTACCCAGCACAGTGCCTGCCATGGAGTAGGTGCTCAGTAAATATTTATAAAATAAAATAAAGAAAGGAATGGATGTCAGCAACCTCCCTGAACAGGCCAGGTTCTTCCCCATCCTCGAGCCTTTTACGGGATGACTGTTGCCTTTCTCTACTGTACAAAGTCCTGTTCACCATGCAAGGCCCAGTTCCACTGTCACTTTCTCCATGAAGCCTCCCCTGGTACCCCAGTCCGTCAGACACACCCTCCTAGGGCTTCCACAGCCTGTGAGCACTTGTCTGTCACATCCCACCTCATGAAGCTCTGTAACCGCCCTTCTACTACAGCTTGTCTCCCCCACTGGCCAGGGCTGTGAGCTCCGTGAGGACAGCAGGCCCACCCCTTCTTCTTGGCCCATGTCCCAGCGTCCTGAACAGGGCGCAGCTCAGAGGAGGGACTCTTAATGGGGGCACCTTTTAGAGCCTAATGTTTCACAATCATCGCCAATGCTCATGCCCACTTTCACTTTACAGGTAGGGCAACTGACGTGCAGAGAAGCCCAGCGCTCAGTATTACACAGCTGGTGAGTAGCCAGGCTCCATGAGGCAGGAAGCAGCTTCCTCCAAAGCTGGTCCTTGCCCTTCCCCAGGTGCTTCCCAGTCTTTGCTGAGCACAGGAGAGAGCCATGGAGGGGAGGAGCGAGGAGGGGAGGAGATGAGGTGGCGGGAGAACCAGGAGCCTGGGGAACTCGGGTTGTGGGTCTTAGGGACACGGGGCTTCCTGATTGCACCCTGAGCTCACCTTGCCCCCACCCACTCTCCAACTCCAGAAGAGGCCACTGGCCAGGCCTGTGGTCTAGGGTGCAGTTTGGGCCCTGCCACTGCCTGGGGTATAGTGTTCTAGGCTGAGAACGAAGACTGGACCAGCAGGTACCTGCAGCAAGTGTGGTGTTATCCGATTTAGATGCAATAAAGGACATGCAGGAAAGGGAGCCGGGAAAACCGTATGCTGGGGCCCCGCCTCTCTCTAGTCATCATGCCTGCGGTGGGGAATGCCTGCATCAGGGCTTCTGGAGACAAGAAGAGGGCCTCCCCCTCCCCTCATGCCAGGGACTATTTGCTTCAGAAAGAGATTGGAAAGGGGTAAACTTGCCTGGTCCCTGTCTCTAAAGTGCTGCCTGGCGTCAGAGTCCCTGATGGCCACTTCCCTGTGGCCTTGGGTCAGTTATTTGGCTGGGCTCTGCCACTTGCATACTGTGTGACCTTGAGCAAGCCACTTAACCTCTTTTTGCCTTGGCTTCTGCATCTGTAAAATGGGACCAAGATGGTGCCCAGTTCCTAGGAAACTGAGGATAAAGGAGAGAATGCCTGTTGAGTGAGTGGACAGGAGCCAGGCAGATCCTGATGGGCTGAGGCCTTCTCTTCTCTGATTTCTTTCAGAGGCTCTCCCTTCCTGGGCCTCGAGACCCCTGTGCAGGCTGCCAGGTCAGCAGAGCTGGGAAGATCCTTGGTTCTCTCCCGAAGTGCCCGTATCAGTAACCCTTTGATTCTGTCCTTCGAGATGGATTCTGCCTCGTCCTCTTTCACCCCCCCCCTCCCCCCAGTTCAATGTTGTCCAAGAGACAGTATGGCAGACATCCTCCCTCCCCTGGAGACCTCTCACTCCCATCCTGTCCAGGTCCCTCCAGATTGTACCCACAGAGTTGGGGGGCTGGGTGGGCTCAGCCAGGCCTGGACCAGATGCAGGCTGAGCCTACTAAGCAATTCTGACTCATTTACTCTGATGCTCTGCCCTCTTACCTTGGGCTAGGGGTCCTCATCCTTTTCCCTGTTGCCGACCCTATTAGAAGTCCACGCTATCACGCCCCCACTGGGAGTCTGTTCGCCAAGGACTGTTCACTCACTGACCTGTACCAGCATCCACACTAAAATGGGGACAGGATCTCTGGATCCAGTCTGATGGCCCGATTGTTCCAGGCTTCTAGAATCCTAAGATTCTCACATTCTGGTTCCTTCTTCCAAAGCTCTTTCCCTTGGGCCCATACCCAGCTGATATAGCTAACAAATCCGATGCCCCCCGACCCCATGCTCCAGCCGGTCAAAACCACTTGTTCTTTCTCCAGACAAGCCTGGCTTCCCTGCTTCCATATCTCTTTTGATGCTGCTGACTCTGCCAGGAATGCCACTCCAACCCCAAACCCCTCTCTGGAACAGCTCTTATCCATCCTTCAAGGCCTAGCTCAAATGCCACCCACTCCTTGGAGCCTTCTCAGAGTCCCGTGCTAGGTACGATTGTCCCCACTAGCACAGTTGGCAGCTCTTAGGTCAGCCATCTCATTATCCATGTGTGGTACGTCCATCCAACAGTATATGGGGCACCTACTGTGTGCCAGTGCCAGACACTTGCTAGGCTGGGCTACAGAGGTCAACAGATGGACAAGGACCCGGCCCTCAGGCCTTGTATTGGTCCTATTCCCCACCACCCAGCTAGGCTGTCCACTCCTAGAACTCCAGACCAGAGCTCTGTTTCTCTGCTGTCTGGTCCATAGCTGGTGCTTAACAATGAACTGAAT
Source organism: Pipistrellus nathusii (assembly GCA_963693515.1). NCBI lineage: Eukaryota > Metazoa > Chordata > Mammalia > Chiroptera > Vespertilionidae > Pipistrellus > Pipistrellus nathusii. Next base: position 10,906,221 of record OY882859.1, on the reverse strand, counting down.
GGATGAATGGCCTGGCCTCACTTGCTGGATGAATGGATGAGTGGGTGAATGGAGGAATGAATAGGCTGGGATGTGTCAGGGATGGGAATAGGCCTTGGCTATGGATTCAGTTAAAGAATCTAGTAGTGGGCAAAATGCCTCTATGTCAGCCCAAAGCCTGTAGGATTCCATCCCAGAGATAGCTGCAGTCTCCTTTTGGCTGGGGAACTGGGGGGATGATCAGAACAGAAAATGTCCAGGTCTCTCCGTTTTTAGTGTGGCCACACGGCCTGAGACATCTGGAGGCCAGCCAGTGAGGACATGGAGGACAGTCATCCCAAGCCACCCCTGGCTTCGGAAGTAGCTGGGAGGCTGCGTCGGGACCCGCTGAAGGAGGGAGAAAGAGCCACATCCAACTTTGAAAACTCCAGATCATGAAGGGCTGTCTGTGGGGTTTCTGAAGAGACACTTTGCTGTATAATATTGAGGAGAAGGCGGTTTAAAAACACATAAACGGTGCTGGCTGGTAGGTGGACGGATGTGGGTTCCCTGGGGGGCAATGAGGCTCCAGTGCCTGAGTCTCTGCCCTCTGAGGGTCCCTGAGAAACGAGCCCCCCACCGCTGGGAAAACTGGACTCCATTTACACAAGCCCAGCTTACACCCACCTTTCCAGGGTTACACTTGCCAGATGAGGTCCCCGGCTGAGCTGCCAGCATCCCTGGGGCCCCATTGAAAGGCACTCAACCAGTGGTCAGCAAACTCATCAGTCCACAGAGCCAAATATCAACAGACGATTGAAATTTCTTTTGAAAGCCCAATTTTTAAAATTTAAACTATATAGGTAGATACATTGTTATTAACTTAATTAGGGTACTCCTAAGCTGGGCTTTGCTAAAAACTCAAGGGATCAAAGAGCCGCATGTGGCTCGCAAGCCGCAGTTTGCCGACTACTGCACTAAATGGTTCTCCATGTGGCGTGGCCTCGTCCGCATCTCCAGCCCGCCACTCCCTGATGCTGAGGAGCTGGCGGGATGATGGTGCAAAGGGAGGGCTATTGAGGAATCCAGCCTGTAGCCTTTCTCTTCCAGAAGGGCTCCCTTGCACTGGGGCTCCTAGGGAAGGAGGCCCGTGCACCGTGCCCTCCTGGACACTGAGTGGCACAATGACAGACTAGGAAGCGGGTTCCTGCTCCTGCAACCTGCCTTGCCTCCTCCATAATGAACACTTTCTCCTTGGAAAACCTCTGAAACTCAGTTTTGCCCTCTGCATAATGGGCACATAAAGTGGTAGTTTCCCTCCCAGGGCTATGGTGATGGTTACTCGGGAGGTACTGTGTGTGAAGTGCTGGCCCCAGCGCCTCTGTTTGGCATGGCCCATGCCCCCTTTCCAATCTGGCTGGACTGAGGACACTCGTGTGGCCATAAGAAAGCTAAGTCAGCCGAAACCGGTTTTGCTCAGTGGATAGAGCGTCGGTCTGCGGACTGAAGGGTCCCGGGTTCGATTCCGGTCAAGGGCATGTACCTTGGTTGCTGGCACATCCCAGGTAGGGGGTGTGTAAGAGGCAGCTGGTCGATGTTTCTCTCTCATCGACATTTCTAGCTCTCTATCCCTCTCCCTCCTCTCTGTAAAAAATCAATAAAATATATTTAAAAAAGAAAAAAAAAGAAAGCTATGTCAGCTTGGCCAGTGGTTGCTCAGGACAAGTAGTTGGAGGCAACCAGCCAGGGAGTGCTAAGAGAGACCCATTCACCCAGCAGACAGGACAACTTGAACCTGAGCAGGAGCTGAAGGCCAGGGTCCCAGATGAGCCGCTGACCTAAAGCCCCTGGGTGCCTCTCCCACTGCCCATGTCCCTCCAGGATGGTCCCTTGTCCTGTGGAACCGCAATCAGCAATGGTATGAGTGGTAAGGAGAGGCCACCGGCTGGTGCAGGTGCTCGCTCCGAGCTGAACACAAGGAAAGAAACGGGGAGGGACAGGAGTGCCACTTCCCTCCGGGCCCAGGTCACCGTCACTCGCAGTTCACTCCCCCAGGGAGCAAGCCCCTGGCCACTGGCCGGCGTCCCTCCTGGGAGGTTCCTCTGGTCAGGACCGGAGGCTGGTCTTCCTTTAAACCCCAAGTTCCCCGGGGCTGGGAGGATGCCCGGAACCCCAGCCACCAGCCCAGGAGCCTCGGCCTATCTCATGACGACAGAAAAGCAGCGAGTCTGCGGCTGCTCCTCAGGGCACAGTGCCCACCCACCTCACCTTGGGCCCAAACTCAACATGGAGCGGGCAGGATTGGGAAGAGCCAAAGCACTGTCCCTGGAGAGAGAAGCCACCCGAGGCCCGGCAACGAGGGGACTGCATGCCACTGCCACGCCAGGCCCTGGGAGCCTGCCTGGCCACCTCCAGATCAAGTTCAATCTCCAATGGCCTGTAGAGGGGCATGTGTGCGCTCACATGGGCACAGATACAGGGCATCCCACACAGGCACCCTTAAACATGTCCGTGCATTCACACATGTCCTCCTTACCATCTCATGGGGCTCACCCCATGCATGTCACCACCTCCAGGGACACACCCCTACACACACATGCCCGGCACTTTCCAAGCACTCAGTGACCCCCCCCTCCTGTCCAGCGGACCACGGGAGCCTCCGTGCCCTCTGCCCTCCACCCGGAGCGGAGGCCTGGGGTTCCCGGTGCCCTCTGAGCCTCTGCCCATCTGCCGCGTACTGGCTGGGCTCAGGCAGCCGATCCCAGGAAGCAGGCTCCCGAGCCGCCAGCCAGCGTGGAGGAGAGAAAGAGCGCTCTGCTTCCTCCAAGTCTTCTTCCGAAAAGGCACGCAAGGAAGGAGACTAGGAACAGAGAAGGGGGTGCCTGTTGCTCTTGGGGGGCGGGGAGAGGAGCGCGGGGAGCAGGTGAGCCCCTGCCCCCGGCCGCTGAGGGTGGGCGGCCCCGCTGCGCTGCAGAGCGGATCGCAGAGGGAGTCCAGGGAGGAAACTGTTGCAGCGGCTGCGGGAGCGGTGATGACGGGACTCCAGCCGGGGCTTGACGTGTTAGCAGACGCCACTGCTGCACTGCAGTGGTCCCCTCGCCCGCCCGCCTGCCCCTCCCTCCTCCGGAGGACCCCCCTCCCTCCCGGAGCCCCGCTTACCTGCCAGGGGCCAGGGGACTCGGGGCTCTGAGGAGGGCGCTGGGCCAGCCAGCGGCTTTGGGGGCAGTCACACGCTGGGCACCGGGAGGGCAGCGGGCACGAGCCAGTCAGCCAGGGGTGAGCAGCCTGAGAGCTCCCGACCGCCTGGGGCCCTGGAGGATGAATGAGAGATGGGGGACTGAGAAGTGGTGGAAACAGGTGGTAGGAAGGGGGATAGAGAAAAGGGGGAGGGAGGGAGGAATGGAGGGAGGGAGAGAGAGAGAATGAGAGAGAGAGAGAGAGAGAGAGAGAGAGAGAGAGAGAGAGAGAGACTGGAGGAGAAGGAGATGCAGAGAGAATCACACAGAACAGACAGACAGAGAGAGGGGAGGGGGGCAGAGAGAGAGAGAGAATTCGAGCAGCAACATGTGGTCGTGTTAGCTCTCACTTCTAATGCTGGAGCACCCGAGCCGACTTCTGCTGATCCATCTCTCCATGAGGGCGAGCACACAAAGTACACACACTCACATATGCACATGCCCACTGACACACAGATCCACCATACATACCCCTTCCCCTGCACACACACACACACACACACACACACACACACACACACACTCGGGACAGCCCAGCTCCGGCCCCGCATCCTCACACAGGCTGCGCCAGCCCTTACCTTGCCCCAGAAGCAACACGTGTCTGGGCCAATAGTCCTTCTGTCCGGAGTGCCACCAGCTGCCTCCCTCACCCAGAGCTGCGGGAGGGGGCACCTAGGGCTCGGCACCCAAGCCTGGCAGCCAGCTTGATCAATGCCCACATTGCGATGGCTGTTTAGGTGGCCTGCAGGAAGCAGAGCCATTTGTTTTGTCAGCGCGTAACCATGACAATCACCCCATGCGCACACGCTGGTGCTACTCTCCCCTCACTCCACCCCTCCCCCTTCTCCCCAGCACAGGAGAAAGCAGGAGGCCACTTAGTAGCCTTTGCTAATTCCTGCTGGGGCTAATGGCGAGGACCGGCCAGTGCTAACGGGGCTGTGGGCAGCTCCTGCCTGGGAAATGGAGCCCTGTGAACGGCCTGCCCGGCCCTGGGGACCCTCTGCATGGGCCCAGAGCCAAGCTGGCCTCCTCTGCATCTCCTTGTCTCCTGGCCAGTCCACACTAGGGCCAAAGGTACAAGCTGTCAATCCATTCTTTCCCTTACCCCTAGGGCCGTGATGCGGCCAAGCAGATGGCTCTGGGCATGGGCAGGCTAGCTCCTGGGACCTTTGGTCATGTCTGTCCGGCCTTAGCGTCCCCAAGTCATCCCCTCCTGCCCGGGTCATGCCAAAGCCACAAGGGAAATGTCAAGGCTTTTAGATGGGAGGCATCAGACCAGAGGCCTGGCCTCTGGGTCCTATGTTGGACAGCCCACAGAGCCAGAGGGTTATTAGTCTGGTCAAGGACAAGTGGATCTAGACACCAGGTGGGACTGTGAAACCTCACTTTGGAGTCTAGCGTTAAAGGGTCCCCAGTAGAGAGGGTAGTGCCCTGGAAGCCCAGGGCAGAGCTAGTGATCACACACCTACACATCTCATTTAATCCTTATAAAACCCCCAATTTTATAGAGAAACCGCAGATTGAGAGGGGGGATGACTTGCCCAAGGCCATTCAGCAAGGAGGTGGCAGAGCAGGGATGCAAATGCATGCCAGTCAGATCCCCATGCTGGGAAGTTTCCATTCCACTGGCTCGGTCTTCTGTATCTGTCACCGTTAGAATCCCTGAGAGCTGTCAGTCCCTCCAGACCTTCATTCAGCGTCAACCTGACACCCTGTCACTGCAGGTGCCAAGCCAGTTTGCGGGGAGGCCTGGCGAGAGAATTCTGGAGAACAGTCTGGAGGGAGGGACCTGGGGGGTACTGCTGGGCTGGACGAACAGAGGATGGGTGCAGAGTAAAGGGCAGCAGCTAGCCTGTGGGAAAACAAACGTCTCTGGCTTGGCTGTTATGCTTTGGCTGCTGCTGCATGCCTGCAAGGGTGTGGAATCAGCCATAAGTAGGACATGAGGGTTTTGGCAATGGAATGCTGACTTGGTCATAATGAGGACTAATCCATATACCAGGCAAAATCCACTTCAGTTAATAGTTATGTCACCGACAGGGAACCTGATGTTGGTTCCAGTGCTTAGAGCAGGTGATGGTGAGCAAGACCCAGATCCCAGGTACTTGGCCACATGGGGAAGAGGCACCAGGATTCCCAACCAGCCTCTGTCCCACTTGACAGTTCCCTAAAGTCTTTGCACATTCACTGTCTCTTTAAACCTCATGGTCACCCAGTGCCGTAAGCAGAATCCGCCCTGCTCTAGATGGGCGGGAACTGAGGCTGACAGGTGACACAAATGACTGGCACCTGGAGTGGCTCTGAGCCACTTTTCAGCTCGGAGGGTCCCGGATTCCTCCAGGTCAGGGACTAGGGCGTAAGGGAATTCTGAGCCTGCCTTCAGGCTCCCAAAGCCCCATGAAGTGTGAGATCTCTGTCCCCCTGCTAGCTCCCCAGCCAGGTTCCATAGCCACTGGTCAGCCTTTCGGCTCAGTCATTCCAAGCCTGGAGCTTGATTCCCCGGGAAACAAGACCAGCTATATCATGAAGAAGAAATGAGAGGTGGCTATATCATGAAGAAGAAATGAGAGGTGGCTATATCATGAAGAAGAAATGAGAGGTGGCAGGACACAGAGGATCTGAGACGTGAATGATGGGTGGCGGGGAAGGTGTGTAGAGAAGGCTGCCAGCTTGGAGGTGTTTTCCAGAGCTGACTCTGCTTAAACATCCAAGGTTTCCTTATCCACTGCGTTAGTTTTCAGGGTTGTTGTAGCCAATGACCACAAACTGGGTGGCTTAAAAGAACAGGCATTTGTCCTCTCACAATTCTGGAAGCTGGAAGTCTGGAGTCAGGGCCGGGATCCCTGGGAAGGCTATCGGGGAGGTCCTCCTGGCTCCTTTCAGCTTCTGGGGCTGCCAGCACTCCTTGGCGTTCCTCAGCGTACAGACGCACCACTCGGACCTCTGTCTTTGCTTTCACATGGCCATCTTCCCTGGGCATCTCTGGGTCTCCACGTGTCTGTCACCAAATCGCCCTTTCCTTTCTCTTATGAAAATGCCCCTGGTGGTTAATTAAAGCTTTCCAAATTCAGTACAACCTCATCATAACTTCATTGTATTTGCAAAGACCCTTTTCCAAAGGTCACATTCACAGACCAGGGGTTAGGACGTGGGGGCACAGTGCAACCTGGTAAAAAGGAAACAAAGAAGGACTTGACACAGGCATGACTCCAAAAGGCCAGTCCTGTGGGTTTATAGAAAGTGGTAAAGGAGAGGAAAGCAGGCAGTAGCAAAATGTGGACTCTGGTGCTGGGCTGCGTGTGTTCGAGCTTTGACTCTGTCGTTCCCTGGCTGTGTGGCCTTGGGGAAATGTCTTAACCGTCCTGTGCCTCAGTCTTTAAGCTCTAAAATGAGGATTGCTGTTATGGTAATTGAATGAGTTAATATTTGCAGGGAACTTCAGATGGCATGGCACTTAGTAAGCATCATATGAGTGTTAAACATTCAATGATTCCTGGTCCAATCTTACTGTTTTATAGGTGTGAAAACTGAGACCAAGAAAGGGAGGTGACATCCCCTTGATCACCCAATTGGGCTTACAGGCCATTTCTGAGTCCTTCCCCCAGGGTTAGCCTCTGAGGAGATTAAAACTCCTTTCTAATTCTTTCAGCTGTTGGAGAAATCAGGTAGACAGTCTGGAGGGGCAGTGAGAGAGGAGAAGTGTGTCCAGAGTGGATCCCAGCGAGGAGAGAAGTAGTAGATTCTTCCCACCCCCAGACACACACCTCTTTTCCCACCCACCCCTCTGTTTGCAGGGCTGGAAGCAATTGTGACTGTTTCTGCCCACATGGAGGAAAACAAGTCTCAGAAATGTGTAATTAACACAGTCTGAGCCAGAAGGGAAGGCTAGTCTTCCAGAGACTCAAGCTGTGGGGCGCAGGGTAGGGCTGGGGGACCCAGGGTAGGGCTTGACAGGCAGATCAGGAAGGCCTGGGTGGGGCTTGGGCTGGAGTGGGAATTAGTTCTTTCCTCCTGAGCAGGGTGGCCAGGCTGCACAGACATTGCATCTGAGATGACCCCTGTGTCAGGTGTAATTCCTGACGGGGCTGGACCCAGCTAAGTAAGGCTGTGGATGAAAGAAGAGCAGGTCCAAGCTTTGGAGGCAGTTGGGCTGACATGTGCCACACATTCTTGGCCAAAAGCAAAACAACCAAAACAAAACAACAACTCATTACATCCTCCCTCTCTTTACCTTCCCCTTCCAAACCCTTATCTGCTGCTAGAAATTGCATGAATGGATCCAGTTTTCCTCCCCTCCATGTATCTATGTCCTGTGCCATGAGACTAGGAAGTTCCACCTCTAAAAAGGTGGAATGTAGCTCCACCCCTTCACCTTGGGTTCAGCCCCATGACTTTACCAATGAGATGTTGGCGGGTACGAAAGGCTTGTAAATTGCTTGGCTGATTCTCTTGTGTCTGTGCCCTCATTGCCATGAGAAGAACATGCTCCACTGGTGCCAGGAGGAGGAGTGACCAACCTCCCCAGTGAAGTCCAGCCAACACCAACTCTTCACTGATCTAGAATAAAGGTTGTTTGAAGTCCCTGAGTTTGGGATGGTTTGGTTTTCAGCATTTTCTGGCAATAGCTAACTGATAAGCCATCCCTTGTAGATTTCACCATCTTGATGGCTTTTGGGCTCATCCATCGTCTCCATCCCTCTGCCTCGGTTCCAGCCTCTTACTAGCTTCCCACCTGGGCTCCCTGTCTTCAGTCTCATGTATTCCAATCCATTCCCATGCTGCAGCTACCATACCTGTTATCCCTTCTCAACCCAGCCTAAAACCTTTCAATGACACACCAATGGCTTTAGTAAAAAGCTCCCTGTCTTAGCTTAAAATTCAAAGCCCTTTTTGATCTGCCCCTGACCTCTCCCTGGCCCCTCTCATGCCCAATCACCCACATGGACTTCTCAGCTACTTAGAATGACGTGTGGTTTACTGACTTCATGTAGTTTCATGCCTCTGGGGTTTTGCCCGTGTTGATCCCTCCATCTAGAACAGTGGTTCTCGACCTTTCTAATGCCGCAACTCTTTAATACAGTCCCTCATGTGGTGACCTCCAACCATAGAATTATTTTCGTTGCTACTTCATACCTGTAATTTTGCTACTGTTATGAATCGTAATGTAAATATCTGTGTTTTCCGATGGTCTTAGGCGACCCTGCTAGCAGTTCTCAACCTTTGGGTCGCGACATGAAGAACTGTATTAAAGGGTCACGGCATTAGAAAGGTTGAGAACCACTGATCTAGAAGATACCTTTCGCTTCTCCAGCTTCTACTTGTCTGCAAAGGAGAGCTGAAGTAGCATCTCCTTAAGGAAAACTAACGTTCCCAGTTACATAACCTGACTGAGAGGCCACAGTTCCCATGACCAGCACAGTACTTGGCATAACACCTCTACTTCTTCAGGTGTCAGTTCAAGCATCACTGCCTCAGGGGACCTTGGAGGCTGAATCTTCCATTTCAGGCTCTCATTGCCTCAATATCTAAATATTTAACACTTTGCTATGGGATCATTGGGGGATGTCTTTCTCCCCTACTGCAATGTAAATGAAGGCCAGTACCTCATCACTTTGGGCAACTGTATGATCACACATAGCATTGCACAGGGTGGCACTCTACATATTTGTTGAATTGAATAAGTGACAAGAAATAAAACTATTGATGAAAAAGGGTTTACAAAAAGCACTGCAACACACACACACACACACACACACACACACGCATGCACACAATTTCACGTAATCTTCAGAGCAGTCCCCAGAGAAATTTTTGCTGTTGTTTGTTTTGTTTCAATTCAACAAATATTTGAGTGTCTCTGTTTATAAAAAATATAAATCCTAGCGACCCACTTGGAATTATTATTACACCCACGCTACAGAATAGGAAAACTGATGGTCAGAAAAGCTAAGGTACCGTACCCAAGTCTCCTGGCTTAGAAGCAGAGCCCGGTAGGAACCCAGACATTGTTCCTGGCACATGGAGGGGCTCGACCCCTGCTTGCTGAGCTCAAATGGGTTCTGCCTGCACCTCCAGTGCACGTCCCCCCCATCTGCTGCCTCCCCAGGAGGTGGGCTCCTAGAGCTTGCAGATGGCTGCTGGCAGGGGTCAGTGTTGATGGGAGAAACCTGCTTTGCCATCAGGTGCCTGTTTCTTATTCATGATCTGTGCCTTGGTTCAAACAAACAATCAGTGACAACTCCTGGCTTCAAAGCCTCCCTGGGGTCAGGAGCATAGCTCGGCCTGGCCTGGGGCCCCGGGCAGCTCAGTGAGGTGGGGAGAGGAGGAGGCCGGGGCAGAAGCAGGCATCTTGGAACAGGTGGCTGCTGGAGAGTGATTGGAAAGAGGCGAGGGAGGGTTGCTCTGGGGACAGAGAAGGGCTGACTCTCTGAAGCTATTACTCTTGTATCTCACTCTTCCAGCTCGTTAAAAATAGACACATTGCAGAGGGAAAGGAGGAAAACAGATCAAACAAATTCTTGCAGTGTGGTCAGGAGCACTTCCGTATGTTTCTTGCCCTCGTTCTGCCCAGGAGAGGAGGATAATGCATTTCTAGTTCCTGAAATCTGTAGGCCAACTCAAGCACTCCACGTAAACCTCAAAACAGCCCGGGAAGCTTTTGTTGTTGTTGTTTTATTTCAAGTCAACAAATATTTGAGTGAAGACGGACACTAACTCTACCGCCATGAATCCTACATTCTACATTCTTAAGACCATTAAAGATCTGGTTTTGCAAATGTTACGACGGGGAGAATCTGAGTGACATGACCCAAAGTCACTAGCGTGGGGGTTGGTCCGTTGGATTGGGAAGCTAGGGGGGCTTCTCCGAGGAGGTGACATCTGAGCTGAAGCGTGAGGGAGGAATCCAGCTATCTAAAGAATGGGGCAGAGGAAAAGTTAGAGACAGAGCAGCAGGTGCAAAGCATGGGAAGGGGGCTGAGGACTCAGGCAGAGAAAGGACTCAGGCCTGGCCCAGTAGGAGTGGCCCGCACTGAGCAGAAGGCAGGCAGGAGGTGACAAGGAATAGTGCAGGTGACTGCGGAGTTGGAATTTTATTCTGAAAACCATGGACAGTCCCTGAAAGGTTACAACAGGGGAGAGATATGCTCTTGTTTTCATGTTATGGTATCAACCTGCCCATGAATTGGAGTGGGGTAAGCTGGGAGACTGTGAGTGGGGATATTATTGCGATATAGAAGTAAAAGATGATGGAGATGGTGGTGACGGAGATCAATGAATAGATTAGGTGTGGCGGGGGGAAGGAAAGGGAAGAATATAGGCTGTGTTCTAGATTATGGGTTTATGTAATTAGATGGGTCCCATTCATAAAGGTAGGGAAGGCCGGGGAGGACCAAGTTGGTGGTGACATTGGTGGGAATCTAGGACTCTCATGTATCCAGGTAGAGTTCATAGTTGAATATATGAGTTTGGAGGTCAGATGACACTGAACCAAAGACCAAATTTAGGAGTCTTAAAGCTGTAGATGGTAATACCAGGCAACAGGACCTTCTGTGAGCTGGTTCTGAGAATTGGTTGGGCACCAATTGCAAATATCTTATGAGCGGGGACCATGCCTGCCATTGCCAATGCTCTGTGCTTCCAGCAACTACAGCTTAGCACATAGTAGGTACTGGGTAAGTCATTATTGGAGCCTGAAGGAAGGAGATGCAAAGAAACCAAAGACATGACCTCTTTCTTCAATGAGCTTATGTTATATGAGGCCACCCAGAAGCAAAGCCAGTCTCAAAGGCAGAGGAAAAATAGCTTGGAATCTGGGACCATTTTGAGAGTCAGGCTTGACATTGCCATTAGCCTCGCAGGGCCTGCCCTGGTGGGTGGTTTAAATGAATGGGCTAAGTACACTTGTCAGTGGGCTTCTACACCTTTCGGTTTGCTTTCCTGGAGCACGTTGTGTGTGTCTTTGCTGCTGCACCTGTCTTACTGCATTTAGTCCTTTACTTTGGAAATGTCCTTACCATCCTCCTCCAAACGCCCCTCCATCCATACAACTGTGAGCTTTGCGAGGGCAGAGGGCTTTATCTTCATAACGCCAGAGGCCGGCCGGGTGCTGGGCATGTGACAGAGAATAGAGAACTGATGGCCATAATAGATAATGGGAGCTCGGCGGGCTTATTGGATAAATGAATTCTTAGCTATTTATTGAAGCACATTCTCTAAGGATCTCTTAGGTAATGCTTCTTGGCATGACCATATATGGTCTAATCGCAATATAACTACGTTTGGGATTTCAAAACTCACTAGATGGAGGCTGTGTGATCCGGAGTAAGTTTCAACCTCTGTCTTTTGAACATAGCCTAGAACGGGTCTGTGAGGCCTGATTTCCTGCTGTCTGTAGCATGTGGGAATTTATAAGTGCTCACTGGGGTGGCCTGGTGCTTAGGGAAGAAAATTGTGTGCAGAAAGCTTTGAGTCCCAATGCCCAGACAGGGGAAATTATGTAAAGGATCTGGTTGAGAAAGGCATTGAAATAAAGAGTATGTTTTATTTTTATAACAAAATTAATCAAGGTATCCATGTTCAGTTCATGAGCAAGCATGGGTGATTCTCTTTCCAAAATATTTCTCAAATTTGCCAACCTCTCACCACCCCCCTTCCCTTTCCCCCAGCACCTCCTACCTTGAACTCTGCAGCAGCCTCCTCACTGCTCTCTCTGCTTCTGCTCTTGCTATGCCCCACAGAGTGACATTTTGAAAACATACGTGGATTCACATCTCTGCCCTGCTCAAAACACATCACACTCAAAATCTAAACTCTTCACGTTGGTCTTGAGTGACCCAGCCTCTCCAACTTCACCTCTTACCTCTCTCACTCCAACCTGTGCTCCAGTCACTTAGCTTCTTCTCAATTCCTTCTGCCTGGAATGCTCTGTCCCTCACTTGCCAAGATGGCTCTTAGGTTTCAGTATAAATGCCACCTCCTCAGGGAAGTCCTCCCTGACTCTCTGGTCCCAAAGTACTTCCTCCAATTAGTTTATGTAATTGAACAGCATCCTGTTTTATTTCCTTCTCGTCATTTTTAATTTTTTTCTGTTCATTTGTTGATTGCTGCTCTCACCCACTAAGACCACAAACTCTCCAAAGAACAAATGGCATGTCACATTTATTCCCATAACTTAGCACAGTGCCTGGCACATAGTAGATGCTCAATAAATAGCTGTTGCATGAACAAATTCTCCCCAATCTGCATGGACTCTAGCATGTCGCCTGCACTGTGAGGACAGAAGGGAAAAGGAGCATTTGGGGAGGCTTTAACTTGGGGAGCACTGAACCTTGTGGCAGCACCCTAACATAAGCAGCAGTTTGAGCACCCACAAAAATTGTTGTCTAGTATGGATTTGTCTGGAGAATCACTCTTCCCCAGGACTTCCAGAAACACTTAAAGGAGATGACTTAGTGGTGTTCTGAGATCCTACCCAGTTGGTGGAGCCCCCAGCCTGCGGGTTTTGTGTATTCATGCTCATGACACCTGCTAATGGTTGCTCGCCTTCATTTTGGCTCTTTGCTCTTAGCGGTAAGTTCATTTGCATTTGGGTTTAGCACATTTGTCTGCATTCCTGCCAGTCTTGCAACATCCTCCAACAGGGTCAGGCTCAGCCGCCTTTTTAAAGTTGGTTCTGACAGAGGTGGAGGGTCTTCATGAAACAGCATGAGTTAGTCCTGGGGAAAATGCCTTGGTCTCGGCCCTGATCGCAGAACCAGGACCTGGCAGAGCACTCTCAGCAGGCTACCAATTCCATTTCTTAAGTATCCACATAAGGACATAACACACAGTTTACACTCTCCACAGTGATGCTAATTGTGGGCCCAGAGAAAGGAGATACCTACTAAGAAGGGCTTCTGGTGGCTAACTGGGCTCAAATTAAAACAACAACAACAATCAGAGCCTGGCAGCCATTTTTACTCAGGGACCTCTGCAAACTGAACTACCTGTATCTGTACTGAATTGTCTGCCTGCTCTGTGTTTCTGCCATCTGAGCCAACCCTGTATAAAAGAGTTCCTATTTCAACCAATAGGACTGAGTCTTTCCCCATTCCATTAGAGTCTTGCAGCTATATCCCCATCAGTATCTTCATCGACCAATGAGAACAGTTCATTTCTGACCAATCAGGATAGTGCCTTTGGGACTAATCAGACAATGAATATTTGGAGTCCTCATTTGCATAAGGATGGACCAATCAGGGACCTTCTATCTGTTTAAACCACTACCCTACTGTTCCTGGGAGTACATTTTCTCTTTCCAATGAAGGCTGGGCTGTGTTTCCCTGGATGAGCTGACACACCAAAGATGTCTTGCCAGAACAGAACAGAGCAGAAAGTGAGGTGCAGAGCTCCAGGGCCGCCTGGCCCCAGGAATGCCCCCATAGTCATGCTGCACTGCAATTGAGCTGTTTTGCATTGAATAAAGTTTTCTTCACCTCATTCCAAATTAGGGAGTCTTGTTGGTATTGAATGGGTGCCAACAAGCATCAGATGACAATGAAAACAGCTATGATTTGGTTTGCACTCCATGTTCCAGGAAGCGTTAACCTGTCAACAGAGCTGATCCCCACCCCAGTCCTGCAAGCTATGTCTTTATTATGAACCCATCCGGTAAATGAGGATGCTGGGACTCAGAGAGGAGAAGGGAATTAGAGGGCAGAACAAAGATCTGAACCCAGGTATCTATCTCCTCAGCACCCCCCCCACCCCGCATGGAAGTTTCCTGTTGCCTGCTTTCATCGTGGCTCCTCCTCCCGCCAGAGAGCCTTGGCCCTGTGGTGGCAGTCACTGCAGGCGTGTGAACAAGCCCATCAATAGGATGCATTGATCTGTGGCTCCCCTGGGCTCTCAGGCGATGGATGGCAATGACGCATTCCCAGCATCTTTGAAGATGGTTTTTCTCCTTTAATACTTGGTCCCTCTGAGATTGGATTCCAGATCAGTCCCCAGAGAATGGAGAAGCCTGATCTGGCATCCCCAGGAGCTAGGCCGTTGTCATGGTATCTGCCTTAGCTCCTCTGAGGCTGGGCCCAGCCAGTCCAGTCCAGATAAGCATCAGATTAAGCCAGGCTGGGGGCAGTGTTGCCAAGGGGATGCTGGCCTTCAAGATGCTCTGGTGCTGAGAATACCACAGAGGAGCCGATAGGGAGCAGGGACAGGGGTTCAGAAGGACCTCTCTCTCCTAGGGGGTGGTCCTTGCTTCTTAAACTTCCCCATGGTGCCTAGCACTGTGCCTAACATATAGTGGACATGCATTCATTCAACCGATGTTACTGAGCACATGTATGCATGCTGGAGATGCAAGGAGAGAAAACACACACACACACACACACACACACACACACACACACACACACACGGCACTGACCCTTCTGGGGCTTCCATTTTAGTGGAAGAGGGAGCTGCTAATTAATGTAAAAGCAACTATGACAAATGCCACCAAGAGAGCTATTTGGTGCCTGCCTGACATCGGGGAATTTGACCTAATCAGAGACATGAGGGAGTTCACTTGAACTGAAATCCGAATGCGTCCATGTTAACTAGAGGAGGAGGAGGAGGAGGAGGAGGAGGAGGAGGAAGAGGAGGAGGAGGATAGATGAAGGAACAGCATGTGCAAAGGCTGTCGGGTGGAACGCGCTGAGGATCAGACCCTCAGGGCCTTGCAGATGGTGCTGGGGGAGCTGGCTTTAATCTTGGACAATAGGAAGCGTCCGGAAAGCTTTAGAGCAGGGCTGACGTGGGCAGATCCGTTCTGAAGTGATTACACAGCTGCCAGGTGAAGATCGGGGGAAGGCTCTGAGTGGATATCGAGGGATCAGAGGTGGTTGGAAAAGTACTCAATAAATATTTTGAGACTCTTTTCCAAATCTGTCTCCCTTCCCTACTGCCAGCACCATGGTTCAGGCATCGCCTCTCTTCCATTCGGCTCTGACCGGTCCCTGACCGGACTCCTGGCCTCTGCTACTTCCCATCTGTCACCCGCCCCCCACCGGCTGGCAGGGTTCCCAGCCAAAGCTCCAGGTCTGAGCATGTTCTCCATGGATTGCACAGCGAGTCTCTGTGTCCTCCTTTCTTCAGCCTGAAATGAGGGGCTCTCTCGCTGCAGTTATATCTCCCTCTCTCTTCCCTCTCAAGCTCCCCTCCAGCTTCCGGAACTCAGAGTGACTTTTACCTCTGTCTTCTTCTTCCAGCTCCGCAGTCCTGCCTCATCCTCCTTGGTGGTCCCGGCCTGGCATCTTTCCTGTATGTTGACCCAGATCTGGATGTATTTCCAGTCTGCCTCTTTAGGTGAGGGAGAGAATTGATGTCCTTTGGAGCATCAGCACAGACCAGGCTCTTAAGAGTACAAAAATCTATGTAATCCTGGTAACAATGGTCGTGTAAGAAAACATTGTTATTTATGAAATAGTTAAAGAGGAGCACATCAAGGACCAGAGAAGGAAAATAACCTGCCCAAGGTTATGCTGCAAGTAAGGGGCAGAGCTGGGATCTGTCTGCCCCACCCCCGGATCCGCTCTGCACAAAGGCAGCTGTTCTCCCTGAACAGGGCTGCGAGAAGGGGGTGCCATTTGGCCTCCTGGGGTTCATCGCACCTGGGAAAGAACAGAATCAGGAAACAATGCGACTAAATAAAGGCAAACCTACTCCCTCTGTATCTGCTGCTTGCTCGAGGTCTCACTGTCTCGATGGTATTAATATTGGGTGTTTGTCATAAGCATCCATCTGTTATATATCATATATATGTTATAACATGAATATGTTATTGTTCATGCATACGTGTCAGGCTCTCTGAAAACTGCCTAGCTAGCATTATCTCAAGAAAAAAACTTTACAAGAACCCAGCAAGGAAGGTGCCATGATTGTATCCTTTCTCTGAAGAGGACACTGAGACTTAAGCCCTCACTTACAACAAGAGAGGCTGCCTGGGTTGGCCCCAAGCTGCAGTCTCTATGTCTCTGAAAGGTGCCTTGAACATGTACAAGGAATGGTTTACTCTGGGTCTCAAAGGTTATTAAGGGCTCACCCACTTTTTTGGTCCTCATAGCTTTTCCCAGAGCCTGAACCCCACTACACCCCCAGCTCAGGGTCTTCACGTGTTTATCGGATTCCCTGACATAAAGGAGGCAATTTCCATGTCAGTTCACAATACTTCATCCATTCGCCCATCCACCCATCCACCAAACATTGATTAGTACCTACTGAGTGCCGTGCCCTATTATGTGCTGGGAATATGGCAGATCAAAAGGGCAATGACCCTCAAGGAGCCCACAGGCCAGTGCTATTTCCTGCCCATCAGAGCTATCAGTGACAATCCAGGGACCAGTGAGAAAATCTGATCTCTGGGAGGGCCCAGTGACTCATCGCAAGTCGGCAGCCTGTTGTCATGCCCGGAAAGTCCTTATTTTTTTTTCACCTCCAGTAAAAGCTGGGGCAGATGCTGAAATCGACAGGGAAAGGAGTGATCTCAGCTGCTGCTTGCCCTTCACGAACATCAACAATTAGGAGACATCTTGCAGAGTCTGGGCGACGTCGTTATGGTTGGATTTCCCTCGGCCTGGGCAGCTTGCTGGTTTTTTTCAAGAGGCAGATTGTCACAGCTCCTCTGTCAGGGTCGGCTCAGGAGGCATCTCTCAACATCCTGTTGACACTTCTGCCAGCAGGGTGACTGTCAGGATGCAAGCTCTGCCTTCTTGAGGAAGCTGCTGGAACAACTGGCGTTTCTTCCATGGATCTGTGGGCCCAATTCTTTCTAGATGACATCACCATTCCCCACAATAATCCTGGAATCTGGGGTCCATTACCCCCATTTTACAGATGAAAGTATTGAGGTTCATGGAAGGAGGATAACTTCCCCATGATCAGACAGCCAGCCAGCAGTCAGGGTTCCTCTGGGGCAGCCTGTGCCAATTGTTGTACAGCACATACCACATTGTTCCTCAGCCAGGCAGCCCTGCCTGCAGGGCAAGTGTCGTAAAAACTGTGATACCTTCTAAGTTGCTGATTCCTTTGCTTGTGGGGATTAAAGCGTTCTGAGCGCCTTAAGCACAGCGGGGGGATATGAGAGGCCATGAGCTATGGCTCTCAGCTTATATGAAGAATTATCCGGGATCTATGTGTCTAGGTAAGATGGTGCTTGGATTTCCAGACTGGCCACAAAATCCCATTTGACCCTCAAATAGTTGGAGGACCATTAGTAGTATTTCAACTCCACAGAATTGTCCCAACCCTGTGGCTGCAGGAAACGGGTCCCAGGATGTCACCAGCAAGGTCTCTAGTCTTCAGTGCCCCACACTCCTGAGCCTCAGCGCTCCTCCCCGAGGGCAAAGATGGCAGCTTCACTCCTTATCTGCAGGGAGAGACCCGTCTGGACACCAGGAACTCTGTCTGGGTCAGTGCCTGATGGCAGCATGTTCTTAGTAGATGTTGACAAAACAAGAGAGAAAGTGAGGGGCAAGGGAACAGTAGACAGGAAGGGAAGTAAGAAACCAGGAAGAGAAAGAGAGATGGGCAGTTAGACAGACAGACAGACAGACAGACAGACAGGAAAGTTACGGTTTTGATCCCTGTTCAGGTGGTCTGAGGGGCAGATCCTGCAGGCAAGATGTGCCTATGCTATACTTGGCCTCCACCCACGAAATGTTGCTTCTGGCTACCTGGCCTGTCTCAAAGATAAAGAATTCTTCAATAAGCAGGGAGGACAGTCACCCTCCCTCCATCCGGACACTAGCCCGTTTCACATCAGCAGCAGCCCCTCCGGGCCTGCACTGCCGAGGGCTGGCGCTTGTGCCTCGCAAACGACTCCTTCCCATCTTGGGCTCATTTGCCCTTTCTTAATGGGAGAGACATTGTCTGGCAGACAGGCATCGCTGGGTGTTGCCATGGCGATGGCTATGATGTCACTCGGGAGTAAATCAAATTGCAAATCTCAAAGTGGAACTGCTCCAGGTTGTTAGAATGAGGAAAGAATCGGTGTGGCAGGGAAGTCGCAGGGTGGATCTGCACCGCGTCTGACTCCTGCCTTTCCCCTTGCCTTGCCATCTGAGATGAGACTCATTAATGCATACGAAATTTTTTGAGCACCTACTGTGTGCCAAGCACCATGCTAGGTGCTGGGGAAGGAGCTGCAGATAACATAATGTGGTACCTGTGTGGCTGCATAGTTTACAGTCAGGTGGGAAAGACAGGCACATAAGACATTACACAATAACATGCATTGGCATTGTGATTCATGCTGTGAAGGAAAAGTACGGAGTGTATTTGTTTACTAGGGTTGTCATTACAAAGTGCCACAGAGTAGGTGACTTAAACAACAGAAATTTATTTCCTCACAGTTTTGGTGGCTGGAAGTTCAAGATCAAGGTGGTGGTAGGGTTGGTTTCTTCTGTGGCCTCTCCTTGGCTGGTATAATAGATGGCCATCTTCTCCTTGTGTCTTCACATGGCCTTCCTTCTGTGTGTGTGTGTGTGTGTGTGTGTCCCAATCTTCTCTTCATATGCCAGATCACACAGCAGGCAACAGTAAGAATGTGGACTTCTTCAATACAAGCGAGGAAAGCCACCAATGGTTTTAAGCAGAAGATCAACTTGATCAGAATTTTTTTTAAAAGATGGTCTTTCCAGTGGTTTGGGGAGGATGCCCATTAAGGAGGCTATCAGAGTAGCTCAGGGGTGGTAGATTGCATTATTTGCCTTCAATTTTTTCTTCCTCCCTGGCTCTTGTAATAGCTTCACTTCTATGGGAGAAATAATATATTATACATATTTGTCCCATTGTCTTTGGGCTAACCTATATGACTTACTTTAGTAGAATATTAGTGGATATAACATAAGCAGGGGCTTTAAAAGTACTTGCATGTTTTGGCTCACACTCTGGTGCACCTGCCACCTGCCATGAGAAGGTGCCCTGGGTCACTGCTGGTCCCTGGAGAACGAGGCCTATAACAGAACACAGAATCTGACTTGTAGCCTAAAGAAAGACATTCAAAATGATTCATAAATCTGTCATCAGGTAAAGTACAAGTTTTTTTTGTGGCCAGCCACTGAGGTTTGGGGGGCATTGCTCGTTATGTGGCATTATGATAGCAATAGCTGACTAATACACTAAGATGAGGTTGCATTGAAGATGACAACAATGGGGCTAGAGAGAAGTGAGTAGTTAAGATATATTTTGTAGTTGCAAACATATAGGTGGCATTTAAGTACTGAGATGGATCTACTAGGAATAGAGTGTGGGATAAGGAGAGGGAACAGGATTAATTTTTGAGAGATTCCATCAACTAAAGGTTGGGAGATGCATTAGTCTGATTCAGCTGCCTTAGCAGAATACCCAATTGGGTGGTATAAACAACAGAAATTGCTTTCCTTATGGTTTTCCAAAATCAAGGTCCGGGAAGGGCTGGTTTCTGGTGAGACTTCCCTTTCTGGCTTGCAGATGGCTGCCTTCTAGTTGTGTCTCATTTGGCCTCTGTGCACATGTATGTCTGGTTTCTTCCTCTTCTTACAAGGACACCAGTCTTATTCAATCAGGGGGACCACCCTTATGACCTCCTTTAACCGTAACTATGTCCTTGAAGGCCCTATCTCCAAGCACAGTCACACTGGGGGTTAGGACTTCAGCACATGAATTTTTTTTTTTTTTT
Source organism: Pipistrellus nathusii (assembly GCA_963693515.1). Taxonomy (NCBI): domain Eukaryota; kingdom Metazoa; phylum Chordata; class Mammalia; order Chiroptera; family Vespertilionidae; genus Pipistrellus; species Pipistrellus nathusii. Next base: position 10,886,349 of record OY882859.1, on the reverse strand, counting down.
GAGGGGAAAAGGGGGAGACACAATTCAGTCCATAACAGCTAACATGTCCTAAGTGCCAGGTAGTAGGTGCAAAAATGCAAGCAATAGGTTATCCTAAGTCTTCGATTCAGAAGTCACACCGCATCATATCCTCTGGGTTTTAGTAGTCAACTGAGCAAGTCCTATGGGCAGCTCAGATTCAGGGGGCGGGAGAAATGGATTCCATCTCTTGGCAAAGGGGCATGCAGATAGGATGGATCGTGTGCCCATCTTTGGAAGTGAGCCTTATAGATGCTTCAAGGATGAGTGAGCAGGATCCTTCAGAATCCCCCCTGGACCTCTGGTCACTGCAACAGGACTTGATGGCTATCTGGAGGTAGAATCCCTTATAGACCAAGGTATCCCCCAGAGAGCTTCCTTCAGTTTAGTTAGTTATCTGAGAATGTCCAATCTGAAGCATACTTCATTCCACAGCTCTGACAGGGGTAGAATCGCCTTCAGTGTGAAAAGGTGAACCCCTTAGCATCTCCTAAAGGTCATATGGCTGGTAACATTGGATGTCTCCTCAGTCCCCATCCTTTCTTTTTATGATCATGCAGCTTGGAGGCTCCTTTTGTGAGCTCCCCTCCTGAGCTTTGGGCAGAATGCACGGGGCTGTCAATCAAAGCGTCCTGTCCATCACCTTTTGGCGAGGTGAACACAGAACCTGGGGCAGCTCCTGGAACTAAGTCAGAAGGGGCGTCACATGAAGACAGCGATGGGGTGAGCAAGACACCCCCACAGGACCCTAGCAGGGATTATGCTTTCGTTCCTGCTCTGTGGGTTCTTGTTTCCTTGTCCCTTCTGAGAACTGGCTTGTCTATTTCAAGTCTTCCTCTGACCTATAAGCTCCCACATATCTTCCCAATGAAGTTCTTTGTCTAAGTAAGTCAATGTGGATTTCAGTTGCATGCAATCACAGATCCCTATCGTTGCTCATGGCTACAGAAATTGGACATGACGGTGTATGCTCTGGTGACATGAAGAAGCTTTGATTCCGGAAAAGCCTCTCTTCCAACTGTCCTTTGGGGAGAGGGAGTTGGAACGTGCTCTGTTAAGTCATTTGGTAGCCTTGCCTGGCTTTCTCCCTTACCCTGACTACAAGAGGATAAGGCAGATTTCCCAGCTTGCTTTGCGTTTCTTTGCCACAGAGACCATTGCTATCCGGGGAGGTTCCTGGACTATCTGTGGTGCATCAGATGCTGCAAGGAAACAGAGATTCGAGCAAAGAGAAGTCCATGTGGCCTCCTGATGGCAGCCCTGGCAGAGCAGTGGGCCCAGAGTAATGGCCAGAGGCTCAGGGGAGCATTGGTGAGGAAGAAACGGGGTGACTGTGTTTTTTAAGCAGCGGGACATCAGTCACCAGGGGGCCTGGGCTCACTAACTTGCTGGCTTTGTGACCGTGGGTGACTCGCTTGATGCTGTTTCCTCATTTGTCAAATTGAGAGAAATGATAACCCTACTACTTGAAGGTTTCGAGGACTAAGTACATATATGTCAGAGTTTTCTGGCATTTGATACACATATCACTGGAGTGGTGTTAGATCATAGAATTATTTTGCAAATAAGCAGGTTTTATTTTAATAGCTGGGTATTTAGCTCTATGGATATCAACATGAATAATGAGCGCCCTATGGCTGTAGTTTTGTGGATATTATTCTTCAGGATGAGGCCACGTTAAATTTAGTCACTTTGAAGAAAATATTCAGTAAATAATAGGGCCGGCGGTGATAGAATATAGCGATCACCAAAGAAACACAGCTGTGGACATGGAGCCAACAGAGGGGGTATCAGAAAGGTGGGCTTGGCTGGCAAGGATGGGTGGGGCACTGTGACACAGGCCTGGCTGGGTCTGGTTCCAGCAGGGTCTGAGGTAGAGAGCCCCAAGGAATATTCTGCCTTGGGCAATGGCGAGGAGGTGTCTGAAGCTCCCTCTGAGCAGGGCCTTCTGGACTGGACATCTGTCTACTTCCTGCTGCCATAAGGGCAGTGCTACCCGCGGGGACTAGCCATGCTGTGGCAGCAGGGGCAGAGGAGGTGGCCTCACCCGGTCTCCCTCTGCCTTTGAGCTGGCTCCTTGCTAGATGTCCTCTCTCCAGTGAGGCACTGGCAAGAACCATAGGCTTAAGAGTCAGGCAGGGTGGGATTTAAGTCCCCCTCTTCCATTCACTGGCTTTGAGACCTTAGATAAGCCCCCTCTTGCTCTGAGTCTCCGTTTCCTTGTCTGTAAAACGGGAGTGCTAAACATGTTTGAAAAATGTGTTCCGCACCTGATTCCTAAAAACTCAGAATGGCAGCAGATAGGAATAATAGTGGCCTGGTGACTCATGCAGCTCCGGAGACAGATGAGACACTACAGAGCAGCAGCCTGGGGCTCCACAGCTATGCACTTCCTCACCCCGCGAATACAAGCCACACTACCCCCCTTCAGCTGGCCTGTCTGCAGGAGGGAATGGCATGGGGAGGCTGGGTGGGACCCTCTCAAAGCTCCCTCCCAGCTGGAACACCCCATTCCCTGTTCCAGGCTCCGTTCTGAACGAACCTGGGGAGTGGGATTGGTTTTATGTCCCCTCCCATTTCCCCTTTCTCCCTTCTGTCTCAGGGTAGTGGGTGTAGAATCAGAAACCTGTATTGGAAGCTCAGCCGCCACTAACCAGCCTGGTGGCCTCACAGAAGTTCTTTCATATCTAGGCGCCCCGATTTCCCCATCTACAACATGGGAATAAAAATAACAACTTTGTATGGGTTCTCATGGGGAATACAAGCGATGAGGTGGGAGGGGAGAGGAGGGAATGCCTTAATGTCATCCCCTCTGCATTCTTAGGAGGAAGATCTTGTTATGCTCATTGCACAGAGGGAAGGGGAGAGTGGGCCTCCCATCCCTTCTCCTCCCCCTCCTCTCCTCTCCTCTCCTCTCCTCTCCTCTCCTCTCCTCTCCTCTCCTCTCCTCTCCTCTCCTCTCCTCTCCTCTCCTCTCCTCTCCTCTCCTCTCCTCTCCTCTCCTCTCCTCTCCTCTCCTCTCCTCTCTTCTCCTCTCTCCTCTCTTCTACTCTCCTCTCCTTCCCTCCTTTCCTTCTCCTCCCTTCTCCTCCCCTCTCCTCTCCTCCCCTTCTTTCCCCCTCTCCTCCCCTCCCCTTCTCTCCTCTTCTCCTCTCCTCTCCTCTCCTCTCCTCTCCTCTCCTCTCCTCTCCTCTCCTCTCCTCTCCTCTCCTCTCCTCTCCTCTCCTCTCCTCTCCTCTCCTCTCCTCTCCTCTCCTCTCCTCTCCTCTCCTCTCTTCTCCTCTCTCCTCTCTTCTACTCTCCTCTCCTTCCCTCCTTTCCTTCTCCTCCCTTCTCCTCCCCTCTCCTCTCCTCCCCTTCTTTCCCCCTCTCCTCCCCTCCCCTTCTCTCCTCTTCTCCCCTCTCTCCTCTTCTTGCCCCTTTCATTCTTTCTCTCTCTCCACCCCCCCTTCTCCGCTTCTGTTGTATGTCCTGTAGGAGGTGACTGAAGACAGAAGACTATTGCATAGTGAGACCAGATCTCTTGGCTGGGAGTGGAACTGGGGCAAGGGGCAGCTGGCTGAGTGACAGCAGCCTGGGAGGAGAGCCTTGGCATTGGTGAGTGAGTGCAATTAGTACTGATGGGGCCTATGGTTCCTGCTAACCGTGGGCCTGTTAATTCGGTCATTGCCCTCCTCTCTGTAAGCACTAATGGGCAGTGTTCGAGCAGGGCCCTGGCCCAAGGTGGCTGGGTAGGAAAAGTAGGGATGGGTCACAAAGACTGCAGCGGTAACAATAGCCAGCATTGATTGAGTTCTTAGCATGGCCATTCTAAGGCCTATGTGCATGACTTTGTTTAATATTGACCTTTGCTTTTTAAGAGTTTATACTAATAATAATGATTACAATTACCATTATGTATACCTACCCTGCTCCAGCACCGCGTTACACACATTTTCTCAATTATTCCAACAACCCATTACTCTGCATATTATAGCGAGGAAACTGAGGCTCAGCTCCTTGTACTGGGTCAGTGCTTCTCACGCCAGAATGCACATAGAAAATAGCTGATGGTTTTTTCTATCTCGGGTTATTCTGATTCAGCAGGTCTGGTGTGGCATCTGAGACTGCATTTCTTTCTTTCTTTTTTCTTTTTTCTTTTTTCTTTTAAAATATATTTTATTGATTTTTTACAGAGAAGAAGAGAGAGGGTCAGAGAGTTAGAAACATCAATGAGAAGAGAATCATCAATCAGCTGTCTCTTGAACACCCCCTACTTGGGGTGTGTCTGCAAACAAGGTATATGCCCTTGACCAGAATTGAACCTGGGACCTTTCAGTCCGCAGGCTGACGCTCTATCCACTGAGCCAAACCAGTTTTGGCTGAGTCTTCATTTCTAACAAGCTCCCAGGTGATTTGGATCCTGCTGGCCCGGGGACCACACTGGAGTAGACAGGTCCTAAATTGTCCCATCTGTGATCCGAACCCACTGTCATGCAGTGAGATAAAATGTGGGGCCAACATTTTATTTCAAGAGGGTCCCAACACAGAGCAGGTGGCCCTGACATGCTTGTTCCTGCCTTTCCCAGCAGGAATTCCGTGTCCCATGTGCCAACACTATATTCTACAACCACCATGACAGTAAAAAGGGCATGCATGGAAGAACAGAGGAGGGAGGGCTACTTCTGACCAGAGGGTAGAAGGAAGACTGTGTAGAGGAGGTGGTTTGAGAAGGGCCTTCAAAGTTGAGTAGGCGATTGAGAGAAATGGAAGGGAAAGGTCCAGGGCAAGACCATAGAGAAAGAAGAGTGGGGTGTGTTTGGAGGATGCCATTGCTGAAGCACAGGGCATGTTTGGGCTGAATTGTGTCCTGTCCCACCCAATTATATGTTACATGTACTTCAGAATGTAGATTTGTGTAGAAATAGGGTTGTTGCATATGTAATTGGCCAAGATTAGGTCATGCTGGATCAGAGCGGGCCTCTAATCCCATATCGCCCGTGTCCCTGTAAAGAGGGATTGGACACACATGGGGAGGATGCCATGTGAAGATTGGAGTTATGTCTCCACGAGCCAAGGAACTAGCAGGTACGGGAGAAGGGCCTGGAACAGGTCCTTTAGGGGGAGCGAGGCCCCGTTGACACCTTGCTCATGGGCTTCTCACCTCCGGAACTGTGAGATAATAAATCTCTATAAAGTATCACTCAGCACGTGATACTTTTTTTTTTTACAGCAACCCAGCAAACGGATACGGCGCATCTGTCCAGTGCCTATTATATGTGTGTTGGCAGATGGCCTCCAGGAAGAACAATGCTCTCTTATGGCTGGGAAATAATTCTAAGTGCTGATTTAAGTTCCTCTCCTTCCCTGAGAAGGTCATAGTGGGGGAAATGGGGGAAGAAATACCAGGTATAGAGTCCTGCTATGTGTCAAAGACTGTGCTAGACGCTCTCCATGCTTTATTGTCCTCCCCACTACACTCTTCAGAGGAAGATCTTGTTATGCTCATTGCACAGAGGATGAGACTAAGTGTCAGAGAGTTTAGGTCACATGCCGCAGGATCCATAGATAGGAAACAGCACAACAGGTATTGAGACCCAACGGTCTAACGTCTCCCATCCCTTCTGCCATTCGTGGATGCACAATGATGAGAAAGGTGACCCAGAGCCGGGCCCTATTTTGAGAAAGGAAGGAGTCCAGGATCAGGAGGTTGGCAACGAGACCTGCCTGCAGAATTCTTACCATGTGAGATAACAGCCCCCTTATTGTTCAAGCCACTTTTAGTTGGACCATCTGTTGTTTGCAAAAGCATCCTAACAGAAGCAGCCATTTGAAATGAGCCAGGTCTGCAGGTCTAAGACATACCGTAAGTGCTGCATGTCAACAGGGAGCTAATAAACAATACCCTTGTCTCCCCACCCACATTCTGCAGCAACTGAGAAATACGAACAAGAGAGAGGCAGATGGAGCCCCCAAACACCACCTTGACTAAAGATAAAGCTGCTATTAGCGAGTGTGGCTCTAGCTGCAGGGACGTGGGCCGCCTTATGTTGCACCCAGAATAGGCAGGCTCGCCCACCCAGGTGTAGGCAGCTTTGGGTCACAGTGGGAATTGGAGGAACCGAGCAGAACCTGGCTTCCCGTGGGCAGCTCACTCCCAAGAAAGAATGGGGAGGAAGGCGGTGGGCTGCCATCCTTAAGGCTCACCAGTGAGCTAGGTCACTCAGTGGGGAGGGTATATGTGTGGGGGGTGGGAGGGAATGGTCAGAGAATCTAGATAGGGTTGCTTCTGGAGGGCTTATTGAGAGCGGGAAGAAAATTGCTTTCAGAAGGGTAAAATTGAAAGAAAGAAAAGGAGGCATGGGGGAGGGTTGAGGTGTGGGGGTAACTGAGAGAGTATGCAAACAGAATAATGGTATAGTATAAACTCATTTTTGTTGGAAAAATGGGAACCCCCTCCCCTACATGTATGTATGTTTGTATGAGCACAGACAAGCATGGGAGAGGATAGCCCTTGGTTGCTTCAAAGGGTGAGGATGGAGGAGGGAGGGAAAGATGACAAATGGTGTTTAATGGAGTCAAGACAATTAGGTACAAGGCTCTTGCCCACTAAGGGCCGCCATTCCTATGGGGAATGACCTGGGATCCCATTTGGAAAATGAGATAGGGTTAACTCAGTTTCTTTCTCTTCTGAAAAGTCAAAACATTCAAGGAAGAAATGAGGTGTAGGAAACATCTGAGAATGTAGTCGCAACATTTCAGGGCAAATGGCAGGAAAGTATCATCATGCCAAAAGCATCGGCACCATACTGAATTATTGGTTCTGTTGACTTTGGCTAATCTCTTTGTCCTCTCCCCACCTCTAGTGCCCTTTGTTGGGTTGGTTACCTGCTGTTCTCTGGTCTCTCTGTGTCCCAAGCCGCTGACCACTGCACACCCCATCAGTCAGCTGCCCTTGGCCTCTGGTTTCCAGTTGGTGGTACCAAAAGGAGATGGGGAGGTAGGAAGGCAGAGAGATGGGGCCTCTATTCTGCCCACGCTCTCCTGCACAGCTACAGTGGGCCTCACAGTGGCCACTTTCCTCTGTGGCCACAGTCCCCATGGTGCTCCCTCTTCCTTGGCTCCAGCTCTCACCAGCAGCCAGACCTTTCCTTGTCCCTCAAGGTCAATGGATGGCTTTTTGACCATGGCTGACCCTTTGGGTGCTTCACCTTCCTTCACCCTGCTTACCTTATAAAAAGTCTCTTTATCACACTGCCTTCCCAATCAACCTTTGGGCATTGCATCTGTTTCCTGAACGGGACCGTGGCTGACGCAGACGCCAACACCAATGGCGGCTAGCATTGATGGAGCACTGACCATCTGGGTGGCCTTGTTCTAAAAGCTCGGCATGCGCTACCTCATTTAACCCTACCTGGCATTATTCCTGAATGAATGATAGTTCCCTTTGGCCAATGAACTTCAGGCATGGCTCCAGGGAACAGAGTGGTAGATTAAAAAGGAAGCTGCGATCACGGGACCTGCCTTTTATCACCATGCTGTGGGAACGGATGCTGCAGAGGCCTCGGTCCGTGACGGCCTCTTGTTGGGGTTTAGTTCTCTCCCCACGCTCTTGAGTCTTGTAGCTGTTTCCTGTGCTGCTGGGCCCTGCCAAGCACCCAACACAGGCCGAGAGGCTGCAGCAGACACCATGAGCTCCCACAGAATGATGGATTGGCTGACACCGTGTGGCTGAATGAGTAGATGCTTTCAGAGCAGCTGCTGCTAGGGGAAAATTCCAAATGCAAAATATTACTATTAATTATCGCTGTTGCTCTTTTGCCTGCAGGCACCACGTCTGCTTAGAAGGAAGAGATAAGGCCTCCCTGCCAGAGTGAAAAGACGGATGGATGCTGATGGAGTTTGTCCCCTGAGAGGGGGCAGCTGTGTGTTACTATTAATTTTTTAATGACTTTCAGCCTGAAGTTAAGCGAAAAAACAAACAAACATACACACACACCTTGATTTGAGATCTGGTTAGGCCCAAGGCTGTGTGACCTTGTGTGGATTACTTAACCTCTCTGTGCCTCTGAGTCTTCATTGATGAAATGAGGACTTAGGATCAAGGAATATCTATGATTCCTTCTAACAGTTCTGCAGAGATGCTAGGAAGCGCAACATCAAGGCCCCAGCTGATTGGCTCTCTGTATTCATTCATTCTTTCTCCAACCAATGGGGCACTCTCAAATGCCAATGCTTCCCGCCTCCTAGGTTTTCGGGATGAGAATTGAATGTGTTCTCCTATTGCTGCAAGAGGCATGGGCAAGGTGGAGAAAAGGGACAGAGGTAAGGGCCTGTCAGAGTCCCTTCTTCCTCCTCCCCCTCTTCCTCCCAATCACTTAATTATAGAAATTAATCTACTTAATCCTCCTAACACCTCGATGAGGGACATGCTGTTATTACCCTTTCTCTACTGATGAGGACAGGGAGGCTGAGACTTTTACGTCATGACTCTGAGGTCACACAGCTGGAAGTAGCAGCTGGAAAGACCCTTAGGCCTTTCGGGCCCACTGGGTCCCAGCTCTGCCTGCACATTGGAATCCGCTGGGGAGGCCAGGTCCCACCTGGAGGCTCCGAGTTGGTTTGGAAGGTAGCTGGGTAGCTGGGTTTTTAAAATTTCCCCTGGGTGATTCTAACTTGCAGCAAAGATGAGAACCACAGATTTCATCTAATTACCTGTTTTGCAGATAAGGGAAGAGGATTGACCTGAGTTTCTCCAGCATGTGTGGTCCCGCCCCACAGCACTCTAGGCAGGGGTATGAGAAGTGATGCCAGGAATGTGGGGAGCTGGTCCTGCTCTATGCAGCCCCCTCACAGCCCAGTATCTCAGAATCTCCCCAGGACATCACAGGGAATGGTCCCCATGATCCCCCCATCCCTCTCCCTAGGTTGGCACCAGCAAAGCCTTGAGGTAACTCGGGACACCAGGGATCAGCCCTGGGGACTTAATTATCCTTCAGCCAAAGCCTTTCTTCTCATCCTCCCCAAACACGTGATTTCCTGAGTGAGTCCTCACAGGTTGGAACTGGTGCAGTCTACAGTGTCTGATCCACCGTGAGTACTGGTGCTGAGCACACTGACTTCAGACAGGAACGGACTGAGGGCTTGGACTGAAAGCAAATCATAAGAGCAACTGCCTAAGGTGTGCTTCCATGGGCCTGGCACTGTGAATATTATTTCATTTTATGCCTCACAAATGTAAGTGGGAAATAATGTAAGTCTTATGTTTCAATTATAGAAACGGAGGCCTGGAAGGGTAAAATGATTTATCCAGCGTAAGTCAGCTAGCAAGTTTTAGAATGGAGTGCCACCTCCACCAGGAAGCCTTTCTTGAATACCAGACAGGCCAGAACAGAGTCTTTCATATGCTCCAGCATTCTCTATGTGCTACTTATGTCCCTTTATAATAAAGTATCCATCACGCTGTTATTTAGTGAGGCTCTGTCTCTCCTACTGGACTGCAAGCTCCTTGAGGGGGTCTGTTTTTACCCAATCTTCCTATATCCCCAGTTCTCAGCCTAGTGCCTACCATATGGCGGACCAGCCACTCACTCAATGTTGAACGAAAGAAATGACAAATGGCTCAACTGGTTCCGAAATCCATGTTTATACCCATGTACAACCTGACAGATTTCCCAAAGCCTTACATCAGCTAATAGGGAATGATCTCCCAAACTAGCTTCTTCTAAGATAAGAGGGTTCCCCAGAAAGAGGAAGCCCTGGGGCCCTTGCAATATCAAGGATTTGGGGGAACCCCTGAGAATTTTTAACCCAAGAAGAAAAATTGTAAGGGTTCCATCACAGTTGTGTATCCTTTATTGGCTCAGCGGAGCTATGTAAGAGGCCTGAGCTGAGTAGGGAGCGATCTGGCCATTCGATTGGATCATTGAAATCCACTAAGTGTTACTTATGCACCAGGTGGCAGCATTTAGGGTTGCATCTAGCTGCATGTAGCAGAAGCCCTATCCAGTAGATTAGCCAAATTGAGATTTTATTTGACTTTTTTTTTTTTTTTAAGTAAAGTTGATTTTATTATTTTTATTTTTAAATATATTTTATTGATTTTTCACAGAGAGGAAGGGAGAGGGATAGAGAGCTAGAAACATCGATGAGAAAGAATCATCGACCAGCCGCCTCCTGCACACCCCCTACTGGGGATGTGCCCGCAATCAAGGTACATGCCCTTGACCGGAATCGAACCTGGGACCCTTCAGTCCGCAGATCGACGCACTATCCACTGAGCCAAACCGGTTTTGGCTTATTTGACTTTTTTTTTAATTTAATCTGACAACCAGTCCAGAAGAGAGACGTGCCAGGTCCTCACAGATGCTTGAGGAAGTCCACCGACAACTTGGGATCCTTCCTGATGCCTGTTCTGCTGTCCCACTGTGATCTTCCATCCTCGTGGTAACCAGATGGCTGCTTCCCCTCCAGGCATGGGCCCCAAGATCCCAGGTAGGGAGAGGGGTGAGGGTAAGTGGAAATCAAGGGCCACAGGCAAAGAGCCAGCTGGATGTAACCCTTTATCAGGAAAGCAATATCCTTTCCAGAGGCTCCCCCTAGAGATTTCAACTTGCACCTCATTGGTCCAAGCCGAGTCACAGGGCCCCTGAGCTTCAGGGAGGCAGCAAGAGCGGATGTTTTCAATTAAGCACATTGCCCACTGGAATTCTGTTAGAAAGGAAGATGGGAAGGATGGAAATTGACAGGCCACTGGCAGCATCTGTCACAGAGGCTCCGTGCTAGTCACGCAGAATGTAAAGACGTGTGGCCCCTCCCACATGGGACATGCTGCCTGGTTGAGGAGTCAGACAGGAAAACATACATGTTGTTAGAGGAGTGGTGGGGTACAGACGAGGGAGTAGAGAGTCAGTGGATTACTTGGAGGAGCTGGAGTGAGTATCACAAAAACAAGTTTTGGCATTTGGGATGGAGGACAATGAGACCATGATTTGCCATGTGAATAGAGCGAGGTCAGACTTCCCTGCTCTCAAACTCCCCGTTAGCCCCAGCTCCTGCGATTGCTTCCTTCTGAGTGCGTTAGACCCACGTACAACTAGCTCTGTTGTTTTTTTCTACTTTGAGGCGGGTTTTGAAGGATGAGTAGGAGTTCGGCAGATAAACAGTGAGAGCCTGGCCTTCAAAATCTGGTTCCAGTCTTTCTCTCAGCCTCAGCTCTTGGGATTACAGTGCTCTGCAGGTTTCAGAGCCCCCCAGGCAGCTTGCCCTTCCCACATATCCTATCATTTATGTCTCTGTGCATGGGCTGTATTTTTCTGCCTGGAATGCCCCCCCTTCTCTGGGATATGGCTCTTCCATGGTGGTGACTCATCATTGGCCTGCTGTTTGGAGGGCGAGAAAGGACTTCATAGGAGGGAGATGTAGGCAGGAAGATGCATAGCGGTCACATAGCCCTTCTGCAGAACTTGGCTATGCTGGCCTTAGGAATGAAGGAAAAGGGGAAACCAACACTTTGTGAATTCCCACCCCAACCACAATCACAGGAGGGAACTCTAGATACATCATCTGATCTTCAAACAACCCTACGAGGTGGGTATTGTTATATACCTCTTATGGCATGTGAAACCGATGCCATAAGAAGTATTATATATAACAATATATATATGGGGTTCTACAAAGTGAAGCAATTTGTCCACCATTGCATAGTAATAAGTGACACACCTGGGTTTGAGTCCTACCGGTCCCATGTTAAGGCCCATGCCCCTTCCATCAAATCGTGAGGTCTTCTTGGGGGCTCTTCCTGTCCTGGTGTTCCCCTGGTTTCTGAAGGCCAGCCCTTCCATTTAGAGGACTGACTTCGGGGTATTCCACAAGCAGAGCTTCTACCCTGAGCTGCCCATCTTCCTTCACCCGCATTCTGAGTTAGCAGTGGCTCCAGCTGCGGGGAGGGGAACAGGGCTGATTTCACTCCCCGGCTTCCATCTGAAGAGTCTGGAGACATTTTTGGTTGTCACAACTGGGTTGGCATGTAGAGGGAGAGGCCAGGGCAGCCCTCCACAACAAACAAGCACCCCACCCAAAAGTGCTGGGGCTGAGAAGCCTGGGTTCAAGTTAGTCTCCTTTGGTCTTCCTAACACTGAGAAAGCAGGTTCTTTCTGGAAGCTTCCCTGGGCAGCTCTCCCTGCACTTCCCCCTCCCACTCTTGTCTCAGCAAAGTGGTGGGGTTACCCTGGGCTGGTTGTATTTGCCACTTCTCTGCCCATCACCTACATATTTGTTCATCTCCATTCCATTTTCATGATTCTAATTCTGAAGAGCCTGGCCTCCAGAGCCAGGCTGCCCGGGGTTCCGATTTGTGACAATTAACTCCTCAAAGACTCACGGTCTATCTTCAAAGTGGAGAAAACAAGTGCACAAATCATATTAGGGTGGCTTCGAGAATTTAAGGGGATAATTCAGGGGAATCAAAGAGCCCAGTCAGATGGTAACTACTCAACGCGTGTCTGCATTATTGTTGCTCTGATCTTCTTATTCACCTGCTGGAGCTTATTTTATTTATTTATTGAGCCATTTCCTTTCCTTGGAAAGCATCCTGCATAGTGGGAAGGATGCAGACACTGGAGGAAACTTTCCCAGAGTTGCAATCCCAGAGCTGTGATCCCAGAGCTGCAAACTTGCTGGCCCTGTGACCTTGGACAAGTCACTTCTCTGAGTCTTGCTTTCTCTTCTGCAAAGCTGAGATAATAATACCACTTTATGGTGCTTGTAAGGATTAAGCTACTTAACAGTCTGACACTTGCTGGGTATTCAGTATATGTTAGCCTCCCACTCTTTCTATTTTTGAGTCTTCCAGGCATTGATAAGTTAGCATTTTTGAAGCACCCTATTCATATCACACTTACAGAAAGTAATTCTAGTCTGAGAAAGACTGGGGAGGACAATCTTCATATTGGGGGAACCCAAAAGCCCATAGAGTCCATGTGTAGGGGTTGGTCTCCATGTGACACGGGACTGAGACTGAGCTGCCCTCCTCAGCCATGATCTCAATGGTTCACAGGCGAGACTCCACCAACGGACTCACTTGGGGTGCTGCCCTGGATTCCATACTGAGACGTTGTTTAGAAACGATGCTCCCAGCCTGCAGGGGCTAAGGATGGAAATGGCATTCTTCATGTCTCTGCAGGAGTCAGCAAGCAGAAGAGAAAGGCTCCCACAGCAATGGAAGGAAGACTCAGCCCTTCAGACCTTCCCAGTTCTCTGCCCCAGAAGGCCAGGCCACATGGACCACATCTGTGACTTCTGCCATTTTTGAGTCTTGGCTGGTGAAGGAGGAGAGGGTAGGCGGGTGTTTCTTTCCTGCCAGCTGGCTGGTCCTCAGAGGCCACACTTCCATCCAGCAGCCCCCTCTCCACAGAATGTTCTCTTCTTCTGGGTTCCTGCTAACTGTGTCCTGCTCTCTCCCTGGGAGCCCAGGGTCCTGATGGCTGACAGGGTCACCCAGCGCACCACACTCTCCCTGCTCGAGTAGGATGGGCCAGGACCAGCCTCTCTGAGGAGGACATTTGAAAGCTGACACGGAAGGAGACAGGAATCAGCCTGTTGACTACCTGTTTGTGGGGAGGATTCCTGGCAGAGGAAATGTGGGCAAACATAAACAATCAGATGTTTTTAGCCAGAGAGCAACTTTTGCTGAGAGAGAGAGAGAGAAATTTTGGGGAGATTGTTTTCATTGGAGATAAATTTAAAAAACCGGATTAAATAAGCCTCATCAGGATGTGCCATCTGCCAAGCCAGCATAGCATGTCACACGGTCCCTGTACTTGGACTCTATTTCTCCCTCCCTTGCTGGCCTGCCCAGGAGCAAAGTTTGGGTTCAGCTTGGCTCCAGCCTGTCCCAACCAGCTTGGAGCGGTGTAGGACACCACTGGCTTCTCTATGCACAGATGCCTGGACAATCCCGCCACATGCTCGCAGCTGCCATGGTCTGCGCGCATCACGGAGGATTACTGCTCTGCAGCCAGGCTCATATTAAAATATCAATCTGCATTTCAAATGTTCCCATTGCATCCATGGGGATCTCCATTCCATATGCTCGCAAGAGCTCTGGGGCCAGCAGTGTTTGATGTTGAGTGTTTAAAATGAGGTTAAAGGTGACTTGCAATAAAGCAGGTAAGTGCTAGCTCCCTTGGTAAATGCCAGCTTCCCAGTTTTTCTTCCCACAGAGGGTGTCAGAGGCGTTCGGTTGGAAGGAAACCCAGGGACCATTTCCTTTAACTGGCTCAGCCTTTCTTGGTCCAAACTCTCCCCTTTCCATCTCCTTCCTTTTTCTTCCAAGAATGGGTTAAGCTGACCACCTCTGTGAGTTTCCGGTGGCTGCTATAACAAATGACCACTAACTCAGTGGCTTCAAACAACACACATTTATCATCTAGTAGTTTTGCAGGCCAGCAGTTCAGAGCGGGTCTCCTTGGGCTGAGAGCAAGCAGGCAGTAGGGCGGGGCGCCCTCTGGGGGCTCCTGGGGAGAATCTTTCTTTGCCTTTTCCACCTCCTAGAGAGGGCCTGCCTTCCTTAGCTCATGGCCCCCTCCTCCGCCTTTGAAGCCGGCAATGGACAGCCATGTCTCTCATCAGCATCACTGTGATTGGACCCTCCCTCCTTCACTTATGACGGTTGTGATTCTTGGGGGCCAGCCTGGATAATCCAGAATAATCTCCCCACCTCAAAACCCTTCATGAAATCACACCGCCAAGTCCCATTTGCCACTTAAAGTAACATATTCACACCACCCCTCATGCAGGTTTTTTTTCATTGTTTATAGCATTTATTAGAAACATTTAAATACTAGCCTTTTACTTAGACAATATCACTTCATCAGGTCAATAATTTCAAATACAGAAAAAGAGTAAAAAGCTTTTTTCTTTGCTCCTCCCCAGTCTATGCCACAGACTTCTGTGTATCTTCCCATGGATTTTGGATGAATATATGAGTACATATGTGTATTCTTAAAAATGATATAAACCAGTTCCTACCATATATCTAGTCTCACCACCCTCCTGCAGTTCAATTTCTCTAAGCTGAATGCTTTCACAGTACCCACACTCCTTATTCTCACTGCCCGTCAACATTGTAGGTCACTGCTTAGGTGTGAAATTGTTACACAGCAGTTATATTCATGTATGTAATGTCTGTCCCCTAACTGGTCAAAAAGCTCCCCAAAGAGGAGATAACAGGTGTTTTTGACCATCACTATCATTTTCTCAGAGTCCTTAGCAGCCAAGGCAGGAAGCATGCTAAAAAGGGAGATGAGAATGAAATAATGGCTAACATTGAATGATCACTCATTCCTGTGCCAGCAATGTTCCAAGTGCTTTTAGTCTATTTAACTTATACACCACGAAGGAGGGACTGCCATCTCCTACCAGTGAGTGGCATAGCTGGAACTCAAAATCCATAATCTTAACCACAAAGTCATATAGACCAACAGTCTCAAACAGTATCTCACGTGCTATATGAGAAGGACAGGCAGGAATGACGGAGGAGAGACCAGTTTCATTGATGTGTCAAGAAAGACTTGCCAGAGGATGTAATGAATGAAGGCAGAGAGGGGTGTGCCCAGTTTTGGTGGAGGGAGAGCTGTGGAGCAGAGTGGAGTGAGGCGTTCTAAGCAGAGGAGGCTGTGTGAACTAAGTCCCAGGCAGGACATTGGCTCGGTGTTTTCTGGAAACTGAAGGTAATGTTACAGTACTACTGGAGTGTAGGTGATGAAAATCAGGGACCGGTCAAGAAATGGGGCTGAAAAGGGAGGCTGAGGTGCCATTCCAAGGATACAGTCAGTGGCACCTGGGCTTCAGCCATTACTCTAAGGAAAGGGAGAAGCTGTTAGAGGCCTTCTGGTGCTGAGGCTTAAACAGAATCAGTTTGCTCACTCTGTGGAGGAAGGATTGCGGGCTGGGATGCTGAAGGCAGACAGATGGAGAGTGAACGGAAACTTAGTGCTGGAACCCAGAGGTTTCCAGTCCAGGGTATTCTCAACTATGCACTTGGATTCTCCCAAAGGCCTGACCACCACCCACAAAGGGACGGGGTGGGGAAATAGCAAGCCCCCTGCTCATTGGAATGAATTAGTCTAAAGTCCAACTTCTGCTTCAAAACCAGCCAGAGGGAATAGAAATGAGCCCGAGAAAAATTCATGTAATTCTTAACTCATTGCCCCTCCCTTTAAGAAGCTTGCCTTGCTCAACTCGTTCAGAAATTATTTCTCCTTCTGTGAACGATTCCTACTATTCTTTCTACCACTCACATTTGTTTAATCAGCACATGTGTATTGAGCACCTATCATGTGCCAAGCTCAGTGTGAGATACAGAAATAAACAATCCTGACCAGTTCTTTGTCCTTGTGGAGGTTATTGTCTAGTGGGCGGGTAACACATCAAACAAACCAATGCATACACTGTCATGTGATGTTAGACCTGGAGAGCCCATGACGTTGAGGCTGCTTGGAGAGAAGGGAAACCTGACTGGGGCAGATTGCATCATTGGTGCCAGTTCCTTGCCTCTCCTTGTAGTTTCAACCTTGTAGTGCAACTTTGAAGTTCCTTCCCTAATAGCAGAGTCTATTTCCACACACACTTGACCTTTGGCTTGGCCATGTGACTTGCTTTGGTTAGTAAGCTGAAGCAGAGGTGACAGGGAGCCAATGCCAAGTGTAGGCCTTTGACAGGTCTTGGTGTGTTTCCATTTGCTCTCTTGTGCCTCAGCTGTCACCTTGAGAATAGGCCTCAGTTAGCCTGCTGGCCAAGTGAGGAGATTGAAAGACACGTGGAGCAGAGTCACCCCAGATTAAGCAGAGCTGAGATTAGCTGGCCTCTGAGTGAGAGAGCTCAGCTAAGATCAGTAGAATTGGCAGGCCAACCCAGACCCAAGTTAGATGAACTCTAGCTAACCTTCACACTGGTGATTTCAATAAATGCCCATTGATGTAAGCTGCTAAGATTGCTGGGGGCATATGCAGAATTATTATTTATAGTTAACTGATACACTGACTTAGTCTAGGTTACGGCAGGTTGCACTAAATAAATGGCATCTCAGTGAAAACTAAGTGAGTGAACGAGGAAAAGGAGTATCTTTTTTTTCATGATGAAGGATGAGCAAAGGTCCTGAGGTAGGAAGGACATGAACAGTTGATAAACTGAAGGAAATTTGGTATTTCTAGGGTTACAAAGGTGACCAGTGTGATGGAAGAGTGCAGGCTGGGAAACAGACTCGTATGCTTCCTTGCTCTGGCATGGCACTAAGCAAAATGAATGTGCATTTCTGTGATGTTTCAGCTATAATTCCTTTAGTGAAAGAGTCCATGATCTAGTTACCTTTGTCTCTTTTCACTCTCTCAGAGCAATATTCCCCATCACAGTAAATGCCCAGTATCTCAGGTGAACAATGGAGTTCAGCTTTTGTGGGAGGTGCTGAAAGAACAGCTCCCCAGTGTCTCCTAAACTGCAATGGCTATAATTTCTCTCTTTTTTGGTCCTTTGGTAAAAGACCCCTCCCCTCTCCTTTACCCATCACTCTCTACTTTCATACTGAGATTTTTGTTTCATCGTGGAATTTATTACTATCTGATGTTACATTTACAGAATTGTTGCTTTGATATGTCTCTTCCACTAGGGACTTGGTCTTGTTCATGACCGTATCCTAGAGACTAAGCTTGACACAGGTGTAGATACACAAAACATATTTGCTGATGAACGCATGATCAGATGCTTAAATAGTGCTGAAGAGCCCTTAAAGAGGTAATGCAGAAATTAGTGAACTAATTATTTGTTGTCTCAGTAAGAAAGTGGGAAAAAGCTTTTTTATATGAGATGGGAAGAATCCATGGGCAGAGCAAAAGGAATGATCAAGTCATCTATGAGTCTATGATCCTTACTGGGATCTGGCAGCTAGGCAAGGCCTGGAAGAGCGAAAGGCTGGTGGTGATGAATGTTGACTGTATTATTCACTCCATAGGATCTTTCATCTTCAAGGTAGCCCAGGGCAGTAAGTGGGTGAACAGCCATACTACTTTGCCTGGGACTATCTTGCTTTTAGCAATGAAAGTACCAAATCATAGGAAACTCCTCAGGCCTGGGAAAACATCAAGATGATTGGTCACCCTAGCAACAAGAAAGAACGAGAGTGGAAGTTAACAGTCCTCTGAGGTCTAGCCAGTGAGACTTCTGTTGCATTCTATTTGCCAAAGACTGTCACAAGAGGAGCCCAAATTCAAAGGGATAGAGAAATGGACTCCATGTCATAATGGGAAATGCAGCAAACACATATTGCAAGGGGAATGCATACAGGGATGGAAGGATTTTGCAATCTACTATGGGTATTGTGGAAAGTAAGATCATAGACTCATAAGTCAAAGTATTGACTTTTTTTGTGTGTGTTGAAAAATCTGTACAAAGGAAAGAAATATTGGGAGAACCATCACTAGCCAAATGTTGAGTGATGATGGCACTTCAGTGTCTTAATACATCCAAATTGTAGACCTTCTTTTATTATATATGTAAGCATAACCTCAGATACCCTTCTTTGGGAACAATGCGTTGTGGCAGGCAATTTAGGAGAGATGGTGAAATATTCAGGCAAATAAGGGAAAACTTCTTGGTACTTAAGAGAGGGGAGGGCAAATATTTTAGTTATATGTTAACAACATTTAAAAGGCCATTTCAAGGGTAGTATTGATAATCTGCTTGTCCAGTAACCTATTTGCTAAAACTTTATGCTCACGGTGTTTCAGACACCGTCTAGTGTAGGAGATTTACATCGATTAGCACATTTAAAAGCAACATTTACAGATGAGGAAAATGAGGCTCAGTCACCTAGTGGTGGAGTTGGCATTTATACCCAGGCACCCTGGCTCTTAACCTGCCTCTCCAGGAACTACTATTTTGCTGAGAGATTAATTTCCTTTTTGTAACTAGCGGTTGGGAATTGTCATCTAAAGGTTATGGAGGTTGCTCTTTCTCTTTAGGGTTAGAGAAGGTTGCCCAGAGAGTTTGGCCGGGGCCAGAAGGCCAAGGAAGCTTCTTGCACAGGCACAGTGGTTTAGTCAGCACAACTGCCCAGTCTGCACCAGCCTAGAATAGATAGGGTGCAGGGGGAAGGTGGAAAAGGGGGGATGCAGACAGAGGGTCAGGCCGCCCTCCTACCACCCACAGGCAGGTAGACAGGTTTGGGGAGGAGACCAGAAGCAGAGGGACCCAGAGCCAATGAGAAACCCAGAAGGACCCTGGGTGCAAAGTGGCTGAGGCTCTGGGGCCTGCAGGTAGCTGGATAGAATTTCCCAGTTGGCGTGGGATGCTTAGACAGAACCATGTCAGTGCATGCACCCATTGCACAGATGGTCAAACTGTCCCCTCAGGGAGCTCTTGGAGAGATCTTAGCTTTTACTCTTTTTTCCCTGAGCCTGGGGTTCACATCTGTGAAATGGGACCAATAGTTTCTGCCTGCCTCTCTCCATTCAGTGAATACTGATTACACTCTTACTGGGCACTGTGCTAAGAGCTACGTATTCACGAGATTATTATGGGGAAAACAAAAGTTGCCTTCTTGAGAAACCCTGATCTTTTTCGGTGCTGTTTCTCTTCACTGTAATTATATAGTGCTCTGTATAAATATTGGGTCATTGATTTGTCCACCGGTCATCAAGCTCCTTGAGAATAGATATCATCTCTCCTCAGCACCCAGCACTGTGCCTGGCATACACAGGTGCCCCTCAAATATGGTTGAAATAATGAGAGCAGTAGGATAGCTTATGTCAAGGACCAAAGAAAATTTCAAAATAGCGAATATAATAAGAATTCTGAGAAAGGAGAGTTGATTGGGGCCAAGGGTTGGTGACACTAGAGTTATTTCGTAGAGAAAAACAAGACTCTTTTCAAAGGTGGCTCTGCGTGATTAATATTCAGAGGACAAAAAGAATGCTAGTTTGACAGCAGAGTTTCATATAAAGTAGCAATTAAAAATAAAGTGGGAAGTAAGTTAAGACCATCTTATGGAACGCCTTGGGCATCAGGCTAAGGGATTTACATTTTATTCTATAGATAATAGGAAGCCATTGATTTATTATTATTATTATTATTATTATTATTATTATTATTATTATTTTGAGCATGAATGGTAGCATTTGCAGATTAGTGCCATGAGGAACATATCTTCTGGCACTCTCAGCTGCCAGCAAGAGAAACCCATCTCAGACAGGCTTAAGCAAAGGGGGATGTATTGGCTAAGGCAACTGGAAAACCTAAGGATAGACCTTTAGGCAGAGTTTAATCCGACAGCTCCAATGACGTAACTGGTTCCTTTCTGAATCTCTGCTCTGCATCCTCCGGGCAGGCACCTTTCTCTGGCAGGCTTTCCCACACAGTGATAGGAGGGTTGGGTGCAGCAGCTCTGGGATCACGTCTTTCAAGGCTGAAGTCTAAGAAAAAGAGATAACTTTTCTTAGAATGGAGTCTAGACGGCTGGCACAGCCTCATTTGGTTCATATGCACCTCTCGGGACCAGGATCTGATACCAGAGGAACGCAGTGTGCCAAGTGGCTGAGGCCTGGTTCAAATTCAGAGCCTGCATTCTTCAGCTCAGGGTGGGTCAGCCCTGACCACACCACGTGGGATGAGAGCAGGGAAGGAGTGAATTCCTAAATGAAAGCGAGATTGTTGCTGGTTCCTGAAGGCTGGGCCCCACACTGTAACAGGAAGGAGGGGAGGCCTGGCAGGGCAGAGAGCAGACTGAAGCAAGGAGCAGCCACTGCTGAGGTAGCTCATTCTTCTGTCCCCTGAGGTGTCCTGAGAGCATTGAACACAGTTCTCTGCAACCATCTAACAATGCTCTGCTTGCCAAGGTCTCCTGGATTGTCTCCATAGAGATTAATCAGAAGGGGAGGGTGAAATTAGGACGGGTACAAGGTTCTCTGGAGGCCACACCTATTACCTTGTCATAAACTGGCCACATTCTGCCATTTAACAAAAAGACCCTTAGTGTTTCATCATAGTAGCTGTTGTGACAGTGTGTCTGGGGAGGGGTGGTGGTGGAGGGAAGGCTGCGACCTTGCTTGGCAGGATTATAAATCTTGTCTAGGTCTCTGGTGATATAATTCTTCCTGAATTTGTTGTTATAAAAATGGGTTAAAAAAATAAGATCAGATTCTTTTTTAGTTTTCTCCTGGTTTTTTATTTATTGCACAGATAACATCCTAACAGCAATAAAGGAAGAAAAAAAGGGGAAGAAATAGTAGGCTGCTGTCAATGTCATCTGAAAGAGACAGACAGCCCTTGGCAGATGTGTAAATATTGTCTTCCATTTATCTTGTACCCTCTAAATGTGGACTTGTCAAAAAAAACACACACCACTCATTCTGTAACAGCACCAAGAGGTACATTAATACCCAGTCCAACGCAGCTCTGTCGACTATGTTAATACGTATTGGCTAGACAAGACAAGCTTCCATCCTTATTCATCCAATTTAAAGTGAAAAAGCTTGTCGAAACCGGTTTGGCTCAGTGGAGAGAGCGTCGGCCTGAGGACTGAAAGGTCCCGGGTTTGATTCTGCTCAAGGGCATGTACCTTGGTTGTGGGCACATCCCCCATAAAGGGTACGCAGGAGGCGGCTGATTGATGTCTCTCCCTCATCGATGTTTCTAACTCTCTATATATTCCTCTTTGTAAAAAATCAATAAAAAATATATTTTTTTTAAGTGAAGAAGCTTGAGGAACGCGGGGCGAAAGAAAGGACTCTGTATACTGTTCCCTCACCCTGTGGGCGTGTCTTCTACCACCCAGTCTTCTAGGTGAAGGAAATGCAGCTTCTAAACCATTTCCTGTCTTCTAGTTTAATCTCCCCAGAGGTGGCTGGGTCACTGAATTCTCAACTTTCCGAAGACTCCATAGAACCAAGAGAGCATTAACTACTTATTTGTGAGCAAGCGGATGAGTCATTCTGTTGTGGCAGAAAAGGGGCGTTTGGCTGGCGTGGGACGGCCGTGCTGTCAGATTGTTATCTAATGGACTGACCTACTTTGACACAGGATTCCCTCCCTCCCTGCACTTTGAAGTCTTCTAATGAATCATGGCTCATCTATTGATTTAATGTGATTGAGACAAACATCCAATGCTACTGTTTTAAAACTCTAATTGAAAGAGCTTAGCTTTTCCCAATGTGTGGGGAAGACTGGTCTTTGCAGAGCTTCTGGCTAACATAGCACCTCTCTAATGGGTGTGGAGGCGGCAAATTGGATAAGTAGGGTCTATCATGTGCAGAACGAGGTTTCTGTAAATAGGAAATTAATGGTGTCCGCAGTGAGTCACATCTGCAATAAGGGTGTTCAGAGCTGTTGACTCCCACTCAGGTATTTGAAGGACTGAGTCATCTATCCTTAACCCTCTTCCAAAGGCCCCGGTGCCAGACCATGGCAGGTGGTAACCTTGAAGCAGTCTCTGTCCCCTGTGGGGTCATTTGCATGATACTCACGCCAGCTAGGAAAATCAGTGCTTATCAGCTCATGCTCTGTCAAATTAATGGAGCCATTTCACCAATGCTTCCATGGAATTGTCTTTTCCCCGTTGTCTCTCGGACACAAAGCCTCCTCCCGTCACCCAGGTCCCTCTCCTCTCCTGTTCCCATGAAGGTGCTCCCGTCCTTCCTCCCAGCTGGCAGAGGGGACACCACGCTTACTGCCCGCCCTCCTGGCCTTCCTACTCCTCCTTCAGAGTCCCATCCACGTGGACCGGCTGCCCCTCCGGTGACTATGTTCTTTCTGCTGCTCAGAGCCTAGTGTTCAGGAACACTGAAAAGTCATCTCCAGCGTATGGCAGTTTGAAGGCATTCTTTTTATGGTGATTTTTAAAAAGGCACACATTAATCCTAATAATGACTGTAATCAATTGTATAGCACAAGCACCTGACGGACATGTGGGACCAGCAGTCTCAACCTGTCTGTTGTGTGTAGACAACAGTGAATGGCACCAACTCAGTTCTTCCTTAAAAAAAAAAAAAAAAAAAAAATATATATATATATATATATATATATATATATATATATATATATATATATATATATTTGATTTCAGAAAGGTAGGGTAGGGAGAAGGAGAGATAAAAACAGCAATGATGAGAGAGAATCATGGATCGGCTGCCTCCTGCATGCCCCACACTGGGGATCAAGCCCACAATCCAGGTATGTGCCCTGACTGGGAATCAAACTGTGACTTCCTGGTTCATAGGTAGTCGTGCAACCACTGAGCCACACCAGCTGAGTTCAGTTTTCCCTCCTCATCGCATTGTATGTACGTTTGTCATGGCTCTTTAGGGATATGAGCCTCTGACTGCCGCCCTTTCGTGGCCTCAGCCAGGCCCCCAGCCTCAGCTGCCCCCCCCCCCCCCCCAGCACTGTGCAGCCTTCGCATGTGGCCCCTGCCTTGGCTTGGGTGTGGGTAATTCTTCCCTGAAGTGCTCTCTTTGCCAGCCCTGAGCATTTCAAGCACAAGCGTGGTTGGCAGGAGCAGATGTGCTGCTGTGCCCACCCGCGCTTGTCCTCATTAGCCGTCTTCTTCAAGGCAGATCCCCAGGGCAGGCAAGTGCTAGTCCTGCTGCAAATGCTAAGCCGCAGCTGGGTCCCCCTCTCTCCTCCTGTGCGCCGCTGGGACACAGTTAGAGAAAATGACATTCCTTTGGTGCCGTGGCCAGGAATGTTCTAAATGGATTGAGCTGCAGCCACTTAAGTCTACTATGCAGAAGGCATATCCTCTCTGCTGTATTTTGTAACCCTCGTATCAGCTCTGGGAGGTAGGTAAGGAGTCAGAAATACCTGGGTTTGGATGCTGGCTCACTCTTCACCAGCTGTGAGACCTGAAATACCTCAGGTGACCTTTCTGAGTTTTAGCTCCGAATCTGTAGAATGAAGATAATAATCCCCCATCCGTAGGATTATTGTGGGATTTAAGCAGGATGGTTGAAGTAAATCCCTTATCACCATCCCTTGGCATGTAATATGTGCTTTAAAAAGGGAGGGGGTTGCTATTATGGAGAATTTCAACTTGGCCAGTTTACTTGACTTATCCATGGGGATATACACAGGGTAAGTGATGGAACTGAGTTATGAATTCAAATGTTTTGGGTCTACTTCCTTTTCTTCCTCTTTTTTTTTTTTTTTTTAATTAGGAAAAAAATGCTGTGTCCATGCCAGAGCAACTGTGAAGAAGAAATGGGAACGTCTGGCCACTTTGGCAGAGAGCTGTGCAGTTAAACTCCAAGGCCAATAATGTAAAAATTATAACATGAGAGCTACCACCGACTGACTCCCACTGTAAGGCAGGCCTGCACTGGGCCATGGCAGCGATCTCTGATCTTCTGACCAGTGTCCTCCAAGATGCAGTCATCTGTGTTCTATCTTCACAATTCCTGCCATTTCTGTATACCACAGAGATGGTTACTCCACTTAATTTTCTTTACCATTGACTTCTTTTGTTACTTAAATTATAGTTCAGAAGGAGAGCTGTTGTGACTACTGTAAGTAGAAAGCCCAGATCATTTACTGTAAATAGAAGGTGACCAGGATAAGAAACACAATGAAGACAAAGCAGCGTTGTCAGGGTCCAGCCGGATCACCATCTGGACCTGAGGCCTGTTCTCTGTTGAAAAGGGAGATCAGCAGGCGTTAGAGAGACTAAAAGACAACCTGGAGCCCTAACTGCTTTGGCTCAGTGGATAGAGCTTGGCCTACGGACTCAAGGGACCCAGGTTCGATTCCGATCAAGAGCATGTATCTTGGTTGCAGGCACATACCCAGTAGAGTGTGCAAGAGGCAGCTGGTGGATGATTCTCTCTCATCGATGTTTCTAACTCTCTATCCCTCTCCCTTCCTCTCTGTAAAAAACCAATTCTAACCCGTGGCCTGGGTTAGAATCCCACACTCCACCACTACAATGGTATGATCTTCCAGATGGATGAGCCTTCTCAGAACCTCAGCTTGGTTATTTATATTATGAGTATCATCATAATAGTATCTGCCGGGTCCACTGTGGCCACCGAGATAACATCTGTCCAGCGTTTACTTGTAGAATGGAGCCCGGCTTATAGGGACGGGCAGAAAGTGTTGAGCATCAGTAGTAGCAAATGCTGCTGAAAATACCTCGGTTTCCTGGAAATCACACTCTCCTGGTTTACCTATAATTGTCACTGTTTGTCTTCTGTTTGCTTTGCTGGCTCTTTCTTCCTCCTGCTTTCTTCTAATCTGGATATTCTTCAGGTCATGTCCCTGTCCTGCTGCTTCTGCTTTCTGTCTTTTTCTGTGTTCTCTCCAATGCCACTCCTCCCCCTCCCACACACCCCCGTGGAAGTGGCCTGCAAGCGCTGCATGCAGCGAATAGCCCTGGAACAGGGCTGCATGAACTCTGAAGGGAGAATGAGCAGACCTGTCATTTGCATGAATAATCAGAGCATTTCCCCTTTTGGCTGCTCCAAAACTCAGTCTGTAGAGTTTTTGAATGGTATTAGTGAATTTGTTTGCAACTTATGCCCTTGAGTAAGGGCACCGCCTGTCTTGCAATGGTGCTATTGTCATAAAGTAGAGGCAGGAGGAGGCGGAGGGAAAGGGGACTACCATTTGAAGTTCTGTGACAAGAGACGGGGTACAGGGATTCTGTGAAAGGCGTGGCACAACTAGGACAATGAGCCATTATTCTTAGGGCTTCCAGCTCTAGACTGTTTTGATAACCACCTGACATTTCAATTGTTTGCATATGGATGACAAGACTTATAGGAATGCATGAAACCCATGAAAATGAGATGCCAGAAATTGTGCTGAAGGCCTGTGTTTTGGATTCAATTGATCTACAGGAAAACATTTTCTGACTTCAAATATGTGGTTCTAGGAGGAGGAGGGGGAGGGAGGCCTGAGAGAGGAAAAGACAACTGCAGGAAAAGGTGAGGAGAGAAGGAAGAGAAGGTAACTAACGCCTATTAGTCATTGCCGTGTGCTCAGCGCTTGACACGAGTTTTCTTATTTAGTATTCATAAAGCCTCTGTAAGGGAGGAGTCTGCCTGCCCATTTTACAGATGAGGAAACAAGACTCAGAACAGTAACAACCCTTCCTCAGGCCACATTCGGGATCTGACCCTGAGTTCCTGTCCTGAACACCCCACCCCGCTGGCAGGGCTAACTGGTGTAGGAGCAGGACACGTCAAAGTTCTAACTTCAAGGTGATCTTTAGTCAACTTCAAGTTCTACGGTCACCCTTCTGACTCACAGGGACAGTGCTACAAGGTCATGGCTAAACAAGACAGTCCTAAGAAGTATCTTGATTTGTTTATAAGGCCAAGTAATGTAAGTATTATGATTAATTCACACCTCCCGTCCCTCTAGTCCAGTGTTTCCCAAAGTGTGATACGTGTACCCCCAGGGGTATGGGAAGAGTTTGGTGGGGGGTACGCATTGCACCGGAGTTTGGTGGGGATATGCACTGCACCGTGCTTAGCTGTGCCTAATTCTACGTTCTCATGAGTACGAGGGGTACTCAGCGTTACGAAAATTATAGAAGGGGTACGCATATGTCAAAAGTTTGGGAAACACTGCCGGAGTAGTCCAACAGCCCCCCCCCCCCCCACACACACACACACTCCCTTCATTCTCCCCACAATCCACTCACTCCCCTTAATTCAGAAGTCTTTTGGAGAGCTTCGGTTTTGTTCATTTTCATACTATCTGTGGCTCAATTCCTTGTAGCCAAAAGGATCGAACCTGTTTTCAATCTACTTTCTGAGCTTAGAAATTTCCAGAAGCAGACAATTCCAGAGTCAGACTAGGGTCATACTACCCGGGTACTAAGAACAGGCCTTGTGCCAATGAGCTCGTGAAATTCTTTCATCACATGTGTGTGAAGAATTCTTGCTTAGAGGAGGAGCCATACCAAAGGATTTCTTATCCGAGGCCCTTTCATGATTGCGGCAAAGACAGGAAAAGGAGGAGACAGCGTTCCAAAGGAGAGACTTTCAGAAAGAAATAAAGATGTTTCCTTTCCTTTCCTCTGTGCTTGATTAAAAAGAAAATCTTAGCAGTTGAAATTTGGTACTTGCTTTGAAGAATAAAATCCTCAAGCTTTTATGTTGGACTTTTCTGGCCTCAGTCCTGGCTTCTGTCCCACAGTCTGCTCAGCTCAGCATGGTTGGGACTCTCCATACTGGCAGTTAAAAGTAACATGCAGCTGCCTTGGCCTGGTGGCTCAGTTGCTTGGAGAAGCAACCAAAAGATTGCAGGTGTGGTTCCCAGACAGGGCACATACCTAGGTTGTAAGTTTGATTCCCACTTGGGGCATGTACGGGAGGCAACCCATCAATGTTTCTCTCTCTCTCCCGCCTCCAATTCCTCTCTAAAAATAAATTTAAAAAAAAAAGCAACATAAAGCTGATAAACAGCTGCTTCCACCTCAGAACAAACTTTTCAAAGTGAAATACTTTTAGTGTGCAGTGTGTATTAGGGTCTATGCTTGCCATCATTGTCATTTCGTAGGAATGATGCTGTGTTTTCATGAATTTTAGGGTTGAGAGGTTCCTCTGAGTTGCCTAGGGCTCAACAGTTTCACAAAGTCAAAACTAGTCATTCCAGAGAACCTATAGGGACAGACTGTGTGCCAACAGCGTCAGGTTTGCATTTTCCCTTTATTGCATGTGAAATATTTTCCAACTAGAGGCCTGGTGCACAAAATCTGTGCACGAGTAGGGTCCCTAGGCCTGGCTGGCAATCAGGGCCAATCAGGTTCCCCGCCTCCTCCTTCCCTCACTCCCTGAGTGCCTCTCAGCTACTAGTGGTCACCCACCATGTTCTGCACCACCCCCTGGTGGTAAGCACATGTCATAGTGAGCGATCAAACTCCCCATCTCCCAGTTGAACTCCAGAGGGGACAATTTGCATATTAGCCTTTTATGATAGAGGGTTACTTGCCCATGCTGTTTGTAAGCAAGCAGCTCTCTATGCTTTACTGCCTAGACGTTCTAGGTAAGGGTTTGAGCCACTTGCCTCAGAAATAAAATCTGTGTAGCCCACCCTCCATCTGGAAATCCACCTGCAAGACTCAAGTTTGTGCCGCCGCTTCAGGTCAAGAAACCCATTTCTCCATTTCTCACAGGCCCTGTCCACCCTGCCACCACCTTCCCTTCCCGTTCACACCTCTCAGGTTCTGATTTAAAAGCACTTAATTAGGGTGCTAATTCCAAGCTAATTTAGCTGCTAACGAAGTAGTTGACAGCTCAGATCAATTAAAAAAGGGAACAGCATCCCTGGCCTTTTGTTTGCAGGCTCTATAGGATGACAGTCCCTTTTGAATTGCTTTGAAACTGGCTTTGCTGAACAAATCAGTCTGTCATTGATGTCTGGCTCCTGGTCACGTGGCCAGCTGGCACTGCAGCAGGAGGGAGGCCCTCAGCCATGGAAAAGCGAGGTTTCTCTTTTCTCTGTGCCCGATGCTTTGTAAATCTGACAGGTCTAAGGGACTGCTCTGCCCACCTGTCCTGCTCCTGACCACTGACATTCTAAGATACTAGCTATGAATGTCTACTTAGCTGAATGATTGTTTCACCAGCACATCCCCCATCCTCCTCTATAATAAAAGACTAATATGCAAATAGACCAAACAGTATAATGACTGGTCGCTATGATGTAAACTGACCACCAGGGGGAAGATGCTCAATGTAGGAGTTGACCCATCACTCAACCAGAAAACGAGCTCATGGCTGGTGAGCACAGTGGAGGTGGCGGGAGTCTCTCCCACTTCAGCAGCAGTTGGACAGCCCCTGAGGGCTCTGGGACTGTGAGAGGGCACAGGCTGGGCTGAGGAACCCCCTCTGAGTGCATGAATTTTGTGCACTTGGCCTCTAGTTGTATGCATGCATTTACCTGAAAAAGTAGCGATGAGGATTGAAGCCAAACGCATGTTTAAAATAATATTACTTTTTTTTTTTTCTGTGCTAATCAGATGCTAGACTCTAGACATAGAACTCTAATAGAGTTTTGATGACTGTTTTTGTAGAAATAACAATGGTGGGTGGATAGTGACAAAACAAGCATCACTCAGTAGGAAATAAAATGGCTCTCTCGATGGCAGTCATCTCACATAATGTGTGAGGGTTGTTGTATTATAAAACTGGGCAGGTGGCTCAGTGATTGAGTATCGACTTATGAATCAGGAGGTCATGGTTTGATTCCTGGTCAGAGCACATGCCCAGGTTGCAGGCTCGATCCCCAGTGTGGGGCGTGAAGGAGGCAGCCAATCAGTGATCCTCCCTGATCATTGATGTGTCTATCTCGCTCTCCCTCTCTCCCTTTCTCTCTGAAATCAATAAAGATACTTAAATTAAAAAAAAAAAAATCTGAGCATGAGAATAGAACAGAAGGGCCGATGACCGGAAGCAGATTTAAGCGGAGAGCCGAACTGGAGGAGAGGGAAAGGTGGGGTCTGTGGGCAGTCGGTGCCCACTGAAGAAGAGAAGAGATGTACAGTGGGTTTAACCCACTATTTTTAAACTACATCCTGAGCACCATTGTGTACAGGCACTCTGCTGAGCATGAGTTATAGAGCAGTGAGCAAAACCTGACCCTTGGCGAGACAGACAGTAAACAAATGACTGTAAATAAAATGTGGCAAGTGCTGCAGAAGATAAACCGGAGTGTGTGGGCACGTCCTCTGCGGACACTGCAGACTTTCCCAAGCAATGGAGGTTAGGCTGAGAAGTGAAGGTCATGTTAGAGGTGGCTGGGCAGAGGGGCCAGGGCGGAGTTCCCGTGGCAGGCATGGCACGGGGAGGTGGGAGGGAGAGGGCAGGTTTTGTGGTAGGCGCTGAGACAGGAGCCCAGAGAAGGGAAGAGTTTCGTGAGTTGAGGCTGGAGCAGTGCCCAGTCAAGCTCAGCCTTTTATGCCACAGGAAGAATGTGAGATAGGAAGGGACCACGAGGAAGGCATTAAAAGATTTTAAGGGGAGGATCCTGAGGATCAAATTGTGTTCTTGAAATATCCCAGAGGCTGTGTAGGGAACTGACCAAAGGGGGTTCAGATGGGATGTGGGGGTGGGGTCATCCAGGATGTTTCTCATGGTGAAGGTCTTTGGTGGCTGGAAGTAGGGTGCTGACAGTGAGAATGGGGAGAAGTGGGGAGACTTGAGAGTCTTTTAGAAGATAGATGAGCAGGAATTGGGGGGGGGGGAGGAAGAGGGAGTAGTCAAGAATGGTTCCTAAAAGTATGGCTGGAGCAGGGGGGATCCAGTGGGAGTAGGAGTGCTGGGGGAGGGTGGAACTGGGGTGGGAGGGGCAGTTGTAACTCAAGGCTGGCCCGTTTTAGTTGGAGGCATCCAGGAAGAGTGGCATTGGTGGGTGTGGAGTTGGATGAGCTGGACTGGTGGAGCCCTCTGCCAGAAGGAGACCATGGATCCATGCACTCCCCCCAAGCCCCTTCCAAGGGAACCCCAAATCCAGAGCAGAGCCCCAAGGAATCTAGCATTGAAGGTCTCTTAGCCAAAGGAGCACTCAGAAATTGGCCAATGCCACCGAGAAGGAGCTGCCGGAGACCAGAGCAGCACGGAGAGGACCTCTGTTGAGGACCTCTGTCTTCATGTTGGAGGCTTTCTGTGAGGAGATCCTGGGAACTGATCGCCATGGCAGGCCCCAGAGCATTGCTTTCCAAAGACATTCAAGCAGCAGAACCCGCCTGAATAAAATCTCACACCTGGCATGGCGGGGCCCTGCTCACTCAGCTTTCCTCTTGTCACCCCCTCTCCCGCCCCTGAACCCCAAGGTCCAGGGAAGGGTGTTGGAGCAGCCCTGCTGGAGAGAATACCCAGGTGGCACACTGCGTTTAGAGCTGCTACTCCTAGAGGAGTCCCCCTGCAGCCTCTCCCAGGCTGTGGGCCACACGGCCCTGGCACCACCCCAAGACCTGGCACTGGCTCCAAGGAGCTCACAGGAACCCCACGTCTGCATCGCTCCAGGCTCGGAGGTGTGTGAGGGCAGGATGGCGGTGTTAGCAGACCCCACCTTTCTCCCCATAACATGTCTCCTAACCCTTCCCAACCAGCTCAGACTGCATCAGGTACCGCATGAGCCTTCCTGCAGCCCCCAGTTCAGGGCGGATGGCGCCTCCCTAAGCTCCTTTCCATGAACTCATTTCACCACTCCTGGGACGGGTTATTCACACACCCTTCCCTCTGCCAGACGCTGAGTGTCTCCAGGAAGGGACTAGCCCTCTATGTCTTGAGGCCAGGAAGCCTGGCACAGTATGGCTGCTGCGTGAATGTTTGCCCAGTTGGATGCAGTTACACTGAACCATCCTTGGAGGGGCCCTCAGGTCGCCTGCAGTCTTCCCTTCTTCTTCTTTTAAAAAAATATATTTTATTGATTTTTACAGAGAGGAAGGGAGAGGGATAGAGAAAAACATCGATGAGAGAGATCCATCAGCCACCTCCTGCACCTGCCCTACTGGGGATGTGCCTGAAACCAAGGTACATGCCTTGACTGGAATCGAACCTGGGACCCTTCAGTCCACAGGCCGATGCTCTATCCGCTGAGCCAAATTGATTAGAGCTGCAGTCCTCCCTTCTTTGCTCTGAAGGAGAGGATGAGCTGCAGCTCATGACTATTAGGCAGATCTGGTTCTGGAATCAGAAATTGGATTTTCCGACTAAGTTTCTTAGGATGCTGTCTTCAGTGCTCAGGAGTGGACGGCCCTGAGTAGATAGGTAAGTGTGGAGAAAAACACTCCCAGTATCAAGCTGTAGGGGGCGGTAGCTGGCTTAGTTGGCGCTGTCTTGGTGTCCCACACCAGGCCCATGGCAGAAGATGACTTTCTTTGGAGCCATTTTTCATAAGCGGGAGGGAGACGGTCTCTCCCACTTGTCCTCACCACTTGTCACGATTCTGGCTCCTTCCCAGAGTCCCCGTCACTTTTAATTTTTACCTTCAAAAGCGAGCTACCCGGATCAGCGGCTGCCAGGCTGGGAGCAGCCAGGCCCAGAGCAGCTGGGTCTGGTGTGGCCTGGCCCGGAGCAGCAGCTGCCAGGCTGGGAGTGGCCAGGCCCAGAGCAGCTGGGTCTGGTGTGGCCAGGCCCGGAGCAGCAGCTACCAGGCTGGGAGTGGCCAGGCCCGGAGCAGCAGCTGCCAGGCTGGGAGCGGCTAGGCCCAGAGCAGAGGCTGCCAGGCTGGGAGCGGCCAGGCCCGAAGCAGCCGGGTCGGATGTGGCCAGGCCCAGAGCAGCAGTTGCCAGGCTGGAGCGGCCAGGCCCGGAGCAGCTGGGTCAGATGCGGCCAGGCCTGGAGCAGCAGCTGCCAGGCTGGGAGCGGCCAGGCTCAGAGCAGCCAGGTCAGGTGCGGCCTGGCCCGGAGTAGCAACTGCCAGGCTGGGAGCGGCCAGGCCCGGAGCGGCCGGGCCCGGAGCAGCTGGGCCCAGAGCAGCCGGGTCGGGTGCGGCCAGGCCCGGAGCAGCAGCAGCCAAGTCCAGAGCAACTAGGTCGGGAGCGGCAGTGACCAGACCCGGAGCAGCTGGTTGTGGAACGAACCAGAGCAACAGAGGCCAGGCCCGGAGCAGCCAGGCCCGGAACAGCTCGCTCCTCGCCTGCCCCTGCCACAGGGCTGCCTCTCAGACATGTCTGGAAACTTTTGCAGGAACTTGAGGGTCTACTGAATCAAGTGATGAAGGCTTAGATCTGGATGTGTTGAGTTAGTATAGGGCTGGGGTGTTGATCTGTGAGTGTCTTGGATGAGGCCTGGATGAGGCTAGTTGTAATGTCTTTTGTGTGAATGTCTTTTGTGTGAAGTGTATCATTGGGCATGTGGAGGTATTATTTTGTGGAAATGTCTTTTGTGTGAAGTGTATCATTGGGCATGTGGAGGTATTATTGATATGAGAAAATGCTAAGTAACTGATTTACTATCTGAAAAGGGATTTACTATCGGGGAAAGGGAGGGAGGAAGAGACTGAACATAAACTGTGCACCTATGGATGAGGACAATGGGGGATGGGGAGGGGGCGCAGGGTGGGGTGGGAACCTGGTGGAGGGGGGAAGAAATGAGGAACCTTTGTAATAATATGAACAATAAAGATTGATTTAAAAAAAAATAAAAAAAATAAATTAAAAAAAAAAAAAAAGCGAGCCACTTCTCATATTTTCCCGTGGAAATGCTTTGTCTGTGTGTTTTTAATCTCTTCTGGCAGGCTTTGTCCCAAGAATGGCTCCAATGGAAAGGCTTGGGGCTTCCTTGTGCACATAAGGGTTAGGTCACTCCTTGGGGATGGAGGTCAAATGGACCTGTCTTCCCCGGGGTCAGAGTTCAGAGTAACAGTGCTTTTTGGGGAGACCAGTTTGAGTGGGGTTCTCAAGAGGCATCCTTGAGTAGAAAAGCTGCAGACACATCTTTTCCACCACAAGCGGTTCCTTCTTGATTGTGCGTGACCCCCAATCGATTGAGAAGGAACCGGCTGCTCACCGCGTTCAAACCCCAGCTCCACCGCTGACCAGTGTGCAACCTGCCCCTCAATCTGTGAGCCTCAGTTTCCTCCTCTGTAAAATGGGACTAAGAGCTCCTCCCTATTAGTAGTTGTGAGGGATGGGCGAAAATGTACAAAACCCCCAGGCAGAGTGCGTGGTGCCAGGAGTCCCCTAATTCATGGGGGTTGTTAATAAGCCAGCGTTTAAAGATGAAGTTATTCGTTTTACTTGCTTTAGTCCTGCTTGCACATCCCCAGCTGTGTTCACGTCTGGTGCAATGAGTGGTTTGCTGCTCTAAGTATGGCCGCTGCTGACATCACTGTAGTGATGCTCATTGATGAGATGCCTCTTTGAAAGATAAATCCTTGCAGGATAAGTAGTTATTTGTAGCTGGGAAAAAAAAAAGAAAAAAAGAAAAAAAAGAAAGAAAAGAAAAAGAAAGAAACCCAGATTGTGTTATGTATTTTGCCTATTTTATGTTTGAAAAATATGGATTAATCTGTCAAAATAAAAAGCGTTTAACCAGTGGGGACACTTGGATTAGCTGAGTCTGGATGCTATAGCTCCTCGGGGTATCCTTGGCAACTGTTCAGGCCACCGCTGAGCTTCCCAGAGCTCTGCTTTCACGGGGAGGACACCCAGAGGTTATGCTTTCAAAGCTCTCCTGCCTGTCAGCTCCTGTCTGCAGGCAGTATGTGCTTTTCAGAGAGCCTGGTGAATTACAAGGACGAGTGGGCGGCCAGGTTCTTTCCCTGGAATAGCAATATTATACTTTTAAACTAATGTCTGCTTTTCATTTAATAGCTCTCTGGTTAAGAGGGGCCATACACCAGGATCTTAACCCTAGATGAAGAGTAACTTGAACAATTACTCTCTTTGCATCTTTTTTTCCAAAATGATCATTTTTCTATTCAAGAGCCCTCTCTGAAGGAGTTCTGCTACTTGACGAGGCCGTTGGTTCTGTCAACAACAGTGACTGCATTCTGGGCTTTTTTATTTCAATATGGAGTATTTGCTGGGAACAGTTTCAGTATAAACTAGTTGCACGTTAGAGTATACCCTAAGGAAATAATTAGGCACGCACACACGAATAAAAGCTTAAGAAATTCATCTCAGCATTACTCACAGTGGGAAAACATTGGAAAGACCTCAAATATCGAGTAATGAAGATGTGGTTAAAGAGATTAGAAAACACCATAAGAGGAAGTTTTATACAGTTATTAAAAATTGCATTTATGGATAATTTTTTAATTTTGTTTTGAGAGAGGAAGGGAGAGAGGAGAGATAGACAGATGATAGATAGATAGATAGATAGATAGATAGATAGATAGATAGATAGAGAAACATTGATCAGTTGTCTCCTGCACTCACCTCAACCAGGGATTGAACTCACAACCTGGGCATATCCTCGTGCCCTGACCTGTAATTGAACCAGTGATCCTGGGACAATGCTCAACCAACTGAGCCTCACTCACCAGGGCTGAACAATTTTTAATGGAAGACATGGAAAAATGCTTATAATCTCATGTGAAAGTAAGACACAAAATTGTATGTGTTTGACCCTGATCTTGACTTAAATTCAAAAAGATACATAGACGAAGATGGAAAGAAAGTGTGCCACGCTGATAACTGTACAAGGGTTGTTACTTGGGCGTTGGACTGTGATTTTTATTTTATTCCTTTTATTTTCCCAAACTTTCTGATTTTTCACAGTACACATTAAGAACTTCAATGTAAGTAAAAGTGTTATCTAACAGAAGTACAGAAGTACATAGGTGTGTGGAGGTGAGAGTGATGGAATGCTTAAATGGCAGCTGTTGGATTTTAATATTAGTCCTTATATAACATCTCTTGGGAGGCTTTTAAGGTGCTTTGTAGCAACAGAGCTCATTTCCATGCTGTCCCTGTGTGGTAGGCAGCAGGAATTGTAATAATGAATTTGTGTGTGTGTGTGTGTGTGTGTGTGTGTGTGTGTGTGTGTGTGTGTTGGGGGGAGATACAGAGTGAACACTGCATTTTGTTTCTACACAAATACACGTGTCCCCCAACAGTCACCATCTCTGACATTCTCATTAGTGCTTCACTGAGGAGGAACGTTTTTCATAGCGCCCAAGAGTTGACAAGGATTACAGAAAGAGGCACATGTTAGCTATTGATGCTGCTTTGGAAGTTCAGTGGTACCTGGCTTTGAATGGAGGTTCTGACTCTGGCTAGTTGACCCTCATCTTCTTCAAATGTAAAAAGAAGTGATAAGACTAACATGATATTGGCTGCTAGTCAGGGTAGGGCATGCCAGGCTGCAGTAACAAGTAGGTCTGGAACTACCGGAAGCTTAGTCCAGCAAAAATGGATGCTTTGCTCATGCAAAACCTGATGTGCATCATCTGGGCCCTCCTGCACCTGGTACCTCTCGGAGGCAAGTACCTGTCATCTCTACATGTGGCTTCTAGGGCCTTGGAGTCAAGGAAGAGAGGCTAAAAAGCAATGCACGGCTTCCTAAATGTTGTGTTCAGAAATGACACGTGTCTCTTCCACTCACATCACACTGGAGCGATTCCTGGTGCACATACGCCTATGTGCCTGTGGTGGCTGGTGCCACCCCTCCTTGCTGGGTGGGAGATGGAAGGATGCAAGGCAGAACCCAAACTAGCCACACGAATTTGCTTCACCACAGGGCTGGGGGGGGGGGGGGAGTGGATGCTTAGGAGAACACAGGGGCTACTGACTGTCTCTGCCTCACTCCTAACATGAATTCTTTTTTGTGTGGGAGGCATTTAGATGCTGACCCCACTTTCCCCTAAACCTTAATGAAGTAATTGCTGCTATCTCCTTTGCACAGATGACAACCCGAGCCACTGAGCGGTTGGGCAAAACTTGCCGAAGTCTCACGTCTAGTTGGTGATGGAGCCAGGATTTAAAACCAAATCGTCTGACTCCAGAGCCTGAGTCCTTAACCTCTGTGCCTCCCTAACAGTATCTCTCCTGCAGGGATTTCTGTAAAATTATAAGCAACGCCAATAAAACATCTGGTCGGCCGTGTCTGAGGTGTAGCAGCCACCCACGAATGGCCGCTACTTCTGTTCCCGCTGTTCTCAGCGACCTCAAATCCTTTCTGAGTGAGCGCAGGGTATAAATAGATGATTATGTGATAGAGCTTTATTAAAAGGCGTCTTTTTTTTTTTTTTTTTTGTCATGGCATCGAGGGCTGCATAAAATACCTTAATATAACCTTGCAGAGAATTACCAAGTAATTGTCATCATATGGAAGTATTTTAGCAAGTCATGCTCATTCTTCCCCCGTAATTGCATGAAAGCGAAGTGTCCGTTTTAATTACCGGCCTGCCATGTCTCATTACCGGTGTCTGCAGGGCTGATCTGAGCAGTTTCAGGACGCCGCCGTAGTTTATTTTGTATTTGTTGTAATTAAACATCAGCGGTGATCTCGGCCTGTTCTGCAGGTAGTTCGAGCAAAAGCGTCACTGGAAATAAAGTTGGCGTTGAGGTGACTCCCCAGGGTCTTTCCTGCTGTGAGGTCCTTGATACGACTCCTGCCCTTTCTCAGGAAACCCAGGCGGCAGCCAGAGACAGCCTGATGCACACGTGAAGGAGCACCACCCTGAGGGAATGAACCGGTTTGGATTTTCTCGGTTTGCACGGACCAGTGAAGGATATCAGAGTCTGCAGAAGGACTGGGGTGATTCCTGGTGGTGGCTAGTGCCACCCCTCCTTGCCGGGTGAGAGACAGAAGGATGGGAAGCAGAATCTTGTACTTGACAAGTATTTCTAACTCTTCCTATGCCTGGGAGCGGAAGCATAGCTCCATTTGATGTTTTACCTTCTTTCAGAAGCCCATTTCCACTTTAGAGAGCAGTCTCCGGTCTCCGACAAAAACATGCCCCTGACCAATCTCTGGTTCATTCAACCTCAAGTGTGAGGTGCTGTGCTTACACTTGGGCCGAGATAGAAAGACGAGGAAGGAGGCACTGTCCAGCTGCATCACACACCAGTAGATAAATATTATAATAAACTGAGGAAGACAGACTTTCAGGAACGCTAAATACAGATATCCCAGGGGTTGCAAAAGGGCAAGTAATTGGAGGATGGGCTAAGGATGCTGAGTCAGTCAGTATGGGGATGCCTCCTAGTCCTTTCATACCAATCAGAGTCCACGGGTATTTCTATCCCTGGGAACTAAATAGGTCGGGTTAGTAGTGTAATTCCCCAGTATTCCTTTAGCTTCAACCAAATATCCTTCCATAGGATCTCTGGATTAGATATTGATACTTTAATCATTAGAAACTACATCAGTGGATATCGGATAAAATTTTGGCAAGACTTTAAAAAGAAGTGTTCTTCACTGAAGAGCATCATGCTAAGCGAAACAAGCCAGTCGGAGAAAGATAAATATCACATGATTTCACTCATATGTGGGACATAACGATCAACATAATTTAATGAGCAAGAATAGATCCAGAGACAAATGGCAGAGGTGGGGGGTGCGGTTAGAGAGCAACCAAAGGACTTGTATGCATGCAGATTAGCATAACCAATGGACACGGATCCTGGGGCGGTGGGGGCTTGCCCTGGGTGGGAATGGCTGGGGGCAGGATGGGGGGTGTCAATCGGTGGAAAAAGGAGACACATGTAAAACGTTAAACAATAAAAAAAAGGTGCTCTTCAAAATAGCATATATTCCATGATTATAACTAAACAAAAATGCCTATATATGTGACCAGCATCCAATCGGGAATATGCATGATGAAGGTAGTTATTTGGCAGTGGTAACATTATGAATTCATTTTCTATAAAATGTCTTCAGTATTATACCACCTTCAATTTAAAGAGAAAAGAACAAATAAGTATCCTGTTACATCCAAAACATTACGTTTAAAAAAAAAATCAGTGGAAAAAATATCAATGGTGAGGTTCAGAAAGGGAATCTTTAAAAATAACCCAGGAACAGTCACACTTGATGGAAATTCTGACCTTTGGGCAGAGAACTTGAAAGGGGGTTTTAAAACTGAAACACATGTTAGAGGGATTCAGGGAGCTGTTTAGGAGCCCACAGATCCTGGTCATCGGGAATTTGCTATTGTTATTTTTCAAACATCAGAGCAAAATGAGCACTTTACATTTAAGGAAGAAAAACTCCCCCTTCCCCTCCCCCATCACACAAAGGCCACAAACCAAACCATTTTTCATCTGTTGCTTATAATCTAAGATTTGCTCACAATTTAACTTAGCTTTAGAGACATGCCTGCCATTTCCCCTCCTCGAAAGACTCTAAGTATTTTTACCCAATGCCTTATTGTTTCAAAGACTCAAAAAAGAGTTAACTGACTACATTTTAAAACATGATGATTCTGGAACATTTGTTGACTTGCACTATTTGATCTTCTCTTCAAAGAAAACCATGTGGAGATTATCGCTGAGAGAGATGTCAGTCTTTTCATCTTGGACTTGAACAGACACACGGAGACAGGGATGCAGGTCATGGGAGGCAGGGATGCGGCAGCAGCGGGGATTGGCTATGGGGTGCTCTCTGATGCTGCAGAGCCTTTGATCTGAGAGGCTGACATTCTAGAAAACGGAGCCGAAAATGGAGGTGTAGCACAGGGTCTGTGCCGCGATTCTCTGGCGATGACATATGTGCCCTGGATGCACATATGTGGGGCGATGCTGTGG
Source organism: Pipistrellus nathusii (assembly GCA_963693515.1). Classification (NCBI taxonomy): domain Eukaryota; kingdom Metazoa; phylum Chordata; class Mammalia; order Chiroptera; family Vespertilionidae; genus Pipistrellus; species Pipistrellus nathusii. The sequence continues at coordinate 10,847,159 of OY882859.1, read as the reverse complement.
GGTTTAAAAGTCCAGGCCCTGCCTCCAGGAAACAGAGCTTTGCCCTTTTAAACCCAAATGCCTTTTTGAAGTGTAAGCTCCTGACCATTTCCTGTTCTGCTCGGATTCGACCTGCAGAGCCGGATTGCACCAGCTGAGCCTCCTGCTGGAAGGGCCGCAGCCAGCCAGGCCTGGCCTGTGCTAGGCCAAGTGGAACCGCTGAACAAACAGCCATGGGATTGCTGCAGGCCCTGGCCCTGCAGTTGGAGACACAGTGCCATCTAGTGGAGAAGAGAGGAAAGCCCCCTGTTACTTCTTTAAAAATAAATTCATTAGTGGAGAACCATTGAAAGAGACCAAAGAATCAACTGTCCTCTTCCATACCCAAGGAGCTTGAGAATCAGAGAGGGAAATGGGCTTCCTGACGGTCACACAGCCTCGACACGACAGAACCTCGTCCCCCGAGCCCCGGCTCAGTGTTCTTTGCACTACATCACAGTAGAGAAACTCTCTGCTATGACTGAGGGTTGTCCATCTTCTCCCCCACCCCCTGCAAAGGGCTGGCCACGTCCATCACACCGGGTTACACGCAGGAGAAGCCTCTGTGCCCGGAGGAGAGAGAAGAGAGCTTGCCAGCCCCAGCCTTTCCCATCCCTTCCCCCTACTCCTTTGGAGCTAAGGAAGATTTTGCACCTTCCTGGTCCCTGGATACATCCTGGTTCTTCCAGGTCCCAGAGGAGGTAGGAGTGGGTGCGGGGAGCAGCACCCTTGCTTTTCTGTTCTCCGGAGCCTGCTGTGACCTTGATTGAAAGCTGTGCAGCCGGTCTGCAGCTGCGAGGCATTTCCACCGAGCAGGCTGTTCCCCGGGCTGTTGGAGGAGCGCACGCTGCATTATTCAGCATCAGGGTGAGGGCTGGAGGGGAAGGCGGGAGCCAGCACCTGCCTTCCGCCCCCGAAATAAAATCCGAAATGTGGACTCGCAGCCTCTGCCTGTGTCTTGGGATAAACCTTGGTCTCGCTTCTCGTGGACCTATGTATGGGCTTGTCCCTTCCTTCCGAGCTGGGCCTCCCCTCGGCCCCCAGTCCGTCATTTCTGGAGGAAGGGCCAGACATCCTGCCTTACGCAAAGGTCGCTGGCAGAGTCAAAGCCGTGGCTGTGGCCGTGAGGGATGTGCCGTGAACCGTTACCCTCTCCTTCCGTTGAGTTTTTGTAATGCCGGTTAGAGGAAGGGGCACGGGTAGCACCATCTGCTTTCCTAACCAGGGACTCTGACTCAGGGACTTTGTGGACTGGAATGTCCCAAACTGGCTAAGGTTTGAGGAAACCTTTGGTGCCCAGGGCACTGGCTGAGTCAGAGCAGCGTCACGTGGGCTAGTTTCCCCCAGGCACACGCGTCCAAGCTCCCTGGTGGAGAACAGCCTGCCAGCCAAGCACCGAAGGCCTGTGCCCGGCCCCCCAGTCAGAGAGCCCACCCCAGGCCAAGCCCTGCTTTCTCCGGCTCCCACGGCCCCCACATGGCCCCTCCACGGCCCTTCCTAGGCCCTCGCTTGATCTCCAGCATTCTTTCTCCTTCAAAGCACGTGGTTAGAACAGGGCTTTATCCGTGTGTCCGGGGGTCTGTTGAGCTGTAGAGGCACAGAAGGCCCTGCCTTTCAGCCCACGCTGTCCCTGGAGAGGGGACCAGAAACAGCATCTCCACGACAGAGACCAGCTCCTCCCACGGGAGCCGTTATAATTGGGTTGCCTTTCCAGCTGGAGACCTGGCACCAAGTGAGTCACGGTGACATCCAGCAACACTTCATAAGAGCCGGCCTGTCCCCAGACCTCTCTCATCGTCTGCCCGAGGCACATCTCTGACGAGCCTCCGCTTGATTCTGGCAGGGCCTCTGCTCATCATCACTCAGTGTTCCCGGCCGCTTTGTCCCTCCCGGGCACACCTGCAGGAGCCCTGGCTGTCCCCGCCCGGCCTTGATCGGAGGCAGCTGGTCCCCCAGTTGCTCCTCTCTGGCTGGCGCTTCTGCTTTTCTCACGGGATTCTTTGAACTAAAAGACCGTCAAACATTTTCATATGTCCCCTCTCCCCCGGCCCCACACAGATGTTACCCACGCTGCGGTGCACAGCTCCCCAGGTCATCCAAAGAGCACCCCCGTTGTTGAAACAGGACTGTGGTTAGCATGTAAAGAAAACCCCTACAAAATGCACTGACAGGTCGGAGCCCCGAAACAGCCTGTATAGAACCAATGCATCCTGCCTTAAAGGGAAGGGCACGCACTAATTCCGAGGGCACTGATGGATTTCTATGTGCCAGGCACTCAGGAGAGAGCGGGATCCGACAGATGAACCCCCGCCTGGAAGGAGGGCACACAGGCATTTGTCTCACGAGTACAGAGACCCTTGTTTCAGGAGGCAGGGAGTCTGAGGAGCTGTTCTAGATGCTTCCACTCCCCAGCTTACTCACGTCTCCCTCTCTGATCCAGTCTCCTCACATGAGTCCCTACCTTTGAGCATTTAAAGGTGCTTTGATTTGGTCCTCTCCTTAGACTCCGGAATCCTTGGGTTCCCGACCAAGAGCCTAGAGCTCCCTGCCTGTCCCTAAGTGGGGCATTCCCATCCCTCTCTGCCCTCGAAATTCTTTTCTGCTTTGATTATTCCTTGGTTTTAACAAAGAAAGAAGAGAGAGCAATTCTCCATCAGGCTAACCTGCCCGCCTTCCCCTCTCATTCCCCTGCCCAGTCTTCTCTGCATGCCCACGTGGTCACACTCTCCCTTCTTCCAAGGTGTTTGTTGTGAGTGGCACACTCTTTGGGGGTCACGGCGATGGCTTTGAGGGCATCTGCTCCCCCGGGCGAGCTCAAGAAAGCCAGCAGACAGGTCACAGGGAGGGGTTCGGTACAGTTGGTGCAACAGAACCCCTGGAAACCAATTAACAGGCTGAACACCAGAGGAAGGACGGCGGCCAGAGAACAGGCACCCCGCGGTAAACAATTACCAGCGTGGGCAGGGACGGCAATGTAGGTCAGTTCTCAGCCAGGAAATGGTGCTACAAGTGCGAGCGCCGTTCCCTTCTGGCAGCCGTGTCCAGCGAAGGGCTTGCTTTCTGTCTTTGGGTGGATGGCCACCTGGTTGCTGGGGACCTCTCCGAGGTCTGTGAGACAGCTGGTCTCGGCTCCCCCCTCCCCTGCAAAGAAACGCGGCTCAGGGGCCTTCTCACATTGACCTTCTGGTTGATGAGAGAGAGAGAGAGAGAGAGAGAGAGAACACTAGATTCTGCTTTATAAACTGGGGCCAGACAGGGAGAGCATTTGGAGGACAGAGGGTGTTTCCTGGTGCAGGTGGTAGATTATTTTGTGTTTGTTTGTTTGTTTGTTTGTTTGAGGGAGTACTCATTCAGTGGTGCTTGTGAAAATTCGCCTCCTCTAGATGAGTCTCCAGGGCACCCTGAAATTAGGATCATCATCCGAAATTTAGGATGCTTCTGGCGGGAACTTGGTTGAGCAGAAATGGAGACTCAGGGGTTCTGTAGGGATCCATTTCATACCCAACTGGATCTGAACTTGGGGGTTCAAATCCAGTTGGGTATGAAATGGATCCCCACAAGCCCTTGGTGCCCAGACCCAGAGGCACAGGTGTGTAAGAGCCACTGTAATGTTAAACCTCCTCACCCATCATGGTCACAGGCATGGAGAGTGGACAGTGTGTCTGCCTTTATTCTCTTCATGGCTCCTCAGAACAGCTTTGGAAAGCAATCAGGCCAGGTGTTAACATCTCTGCTTTGTAGAGAGGGAAACTTTGAGGCTCAAAGAAGCTCCGGGTCTGGAGGACGGTCCTCCTGGCATGGCCCAACCTATGAACCAGGAGGTCACAGTTTGATTCCTGGTCAGGGCACAAGGGTGGGTTATGGGCTCAATCCCCAGTGTGGGGCATGCAGGAGGCAACCGATCAATGATTCTCATTGTTGATATTTTTCTCTTTCTCTCCCTCTCCCTTCCTCTCTGAAATCAATTAAAAATGTCCTATATTATAAATGGCCTCTGGCCGTGAAGCCCTAACAGTGTCATGACCAAACAATGGGTCAGAACCACGTGGCAGAGGCAGGGCTGCAGCTCTGTGCTGTGAGGCCTGAGGTCTGGCTGGTGCAGCAAGTCTCGGTCTCGTGCAATTTTGTGCACTGGGCCTCTAATATATATATAAAAGCGTGAAGATGGTTTCCTAGTGCTAAAGCCAGGGGTCTCCCTGCACCTCTGCCCACCGTGGTGTGTTGGGGTGCCCTCTAAGGTCCTGGGCCAGATGGGGCATTTATGCTCATGAAAGCAGGTTTCCCATATCTCTTGGCAACCTTATTCTAGGAACTACTTTATGTTTACTGGTGTCTCACTGAGGCTGGCCCTGACATCTGGTGTGGTAGGAGAGCTTAGCCCCTGGGTACCACTTTCTCCTTAGATAGGCGGAACCCCAGAACCCTGACAGGCATTTTCCTTTCTTTTTTTTCTTTTTAAATATATTTTATTGATTTTTCACAGAGAGGAAGGGACAGAGATAGAGAGCTAGAAACGTCGATGAGAGAGAAACATCGACCTACTGGGGATGTGCCGGCAACCAATGTACATGCCCTTGACCAGAATCGAACCTGGGACCTTTCAGTCCGTTGATCGACGCTCTACCACTGAGCTAAACTGGTTTCAGCTGACAGGCATTTTTCTAGGCAGCTCCTGAGTCTACGTCATCAGGACCTGAGAGGAAGCTGCCTCTGCTCCTCATCTTTGTCTTCCCAGGGCAGCATCCGTGTTTGCCCAGGGCTCCAGGCTCCGCTCTCTGATCCCCCTCCTGGTGCAGCTTGGTCCTGAGGCCTTTTCCTCCCTCGCACACTTGGCCTCTGAGTCACGTGCACGTGTGACCAAACCCAAGGTCCTCTCCTTCGCAGGCACTGCGTGGGGAGCTTTGTTAGGCTTTCTGCTGGTCTCTTCTTAGGACAACAAAGAACTATCATCCTCGACTTAGCAACATCAGCCTCCTCCCATGGCAAACACCTGCTGACAGCTAGTCATGTAGCATTTCTTAAAATGGCACATGAGAAAGTTTGCAAAAGCAGTTGTTTAGAGTTCCTTAAAGGTTGCCAGCTGAGATGTCTTCCTAAATGAATACCAGCAGAATCCTACTTGGACTCCTTTCCAACTAGTGGGGCTTAACGTAGCAGATGCTGCACACACCCCACCCACAATATGGTCTCATGCAGTAAATGCTTGGCATGACACGGCTTCCCAGGCTCTCTGCAGGGCGCCATTATAGAGGGGAAATGTCAGGGATGATGGAATGCATTGGATTTCAGGGTTTAGATGATTCTGTACTGCTTCTGCCTTCTCTTCAAGGACCCTTCTATCATTATAGCTTTTACAAATATATTTTTATTGACCTTTAGAGAGAGGGGAAAGGAGAGGGAGAGAGAGAAACATCAATGTAAGAGTGAAACATTGATTGGCTGCCTCCTGCACACCTCCTATTAAGTAGTTGCTTTGTTTTGTTTTGAACATAGGATTTTAAACAGTTTCATTACAGAGAAGTTGGCACCTCTCACATGCAGGGCCCATTGCTAGGCACCCAGGGCACCACAAAGATGGATGTGTCATGGCCCACGCAGTGCAGCTGTGCATTGGTACCCTCCTACTCAGCCCTCTGAGCCTCAGCTCCTGCATTACTTTCCAGGAACTTCCTCGATCTGAGACTCCATAATATCCTTTAATGTATTCACCCATTTCACAGACACTTACTGAGTGCCTACTATGCGTCAGGCACTGTTTGGACAGCTGTGCTTATCTCCCAATACTGTGGTTTTCTGTGTGCCAGTCTGCCTCCCTGCATGGGATGGGAAGCTCCTATGGGTAGCGAGCACATTCCCAATGCCTGCACTAAGCAGCTGCTCAATAAATGTCTGCAGAACAAATGAAGAGAGAGAAATTACAACAATATAAGATGGGTAGTTACTCAAATAAAACTTAGCATTTATATACATATACTAGAGGCATGATGCATGAAGATTCAAGCAAGAATGGGCCTTCCTTCTCCTGGCTGCTGGCACCGCCTTCGCTCCAGCCCAGAGCCACCTTTCTGCCTTCCCATGCTGCCCAGAGGCCCAGAGCGGCTGGGGCAGTACAGAACACCCACAGCAAATTAACCCACCATCTTTGTTGGGTTAATTTGCATAATAACTCCTGATTGGCTGGTGAGTTTCATGAAGGTATGGTCAATTTGCATCTCACTCTTTTATTTCTGTAGATTTGCAGGTGTCAAAACATAGACAGGACTTCTTTTTTTAAAAAAAAAATATATATTTTATTGATTATTTTACAGAGAGGAAGAAAGAGAGATAGAGAGCTAGAAACGTCGATGAGAGAGAAACATCGACCAGCTGCCTCTTGCACACCCCCCATACCCTGTGGGATGTGCCCACAACCAAGGTACATGTCCTTGACCGAAATCGAACCTGGGACCTTTTAGTCCTCAGACCGACGCTCCACCACTGAGCCAAACAGGCTTCGGCTAGACAGGACTTCTTCATCAGACTCTTCACTACCCCTCCTGTTGAAGCAGTCATTTCCATTTGCAGGCAGAGAACCTGAGGCTTCGGCAAAGCATGACCCACCAGGTATAAAACATGGGACCAAATCCCATGTTCTCTATCTTCTACACAAGAGTGTTTCTTCTATGGGAACTGGAGGGAATGATGAGTTGGGGAAACCTGGGGAAGGAAGAGGTCACCCAAGAGAGAGACGGGGCCTGAAGCTGGAACTGACAGCAGGGCTGGGGTTGGCAAGGAGGAAGTCCAAGCAGAGATCTGAGAACCCAGGGCAGCCACTGGTCTTCCCTGTTGAGACTGAGATGAAGAGACTCGCAGACCATGGGTGTTGGAAGGGACCCTGACATGGCCTAGCCCAGCCCAACAGTTCCTAACCTGGCTGACCCTTAGTGTTTCGGGTGTCAGGGGAGATCTGAAGTGGCAGTTCCCAGGCTCCAACTCCAGTCACTGGGGCAGATCTTAAAAAGCTCCAGAGAATTTTGGATGCTGAGGTCTCCTTTAGAAAAATTATTCCATTTTTGCCTATTGGGCATAGTCTTAGGAGTTCAAAGCCATTTGGGAGGCATTACTGGCTGCACTGAATCAAAGATTTGTCTGTGATAGGCTGTGTTCTCCCCAGGGCTTGCAGCCTTGTTATTGTTTGCCATCTGTACATCCCGGCCCCATCCCCTTTTGCACACGGGTCTTCCCACTCTGTCCCAAACTGAAGAGACAGCCTTTGGGGTAGACTGCTTTAGTGCATGGTGATTTATTCTCTTTTGAGCAGATGGCCCCCACCTTGGATTTCCTGGAGGTGGGACTGAGGAATCTAGACTGGTTGGTACAGAGGCCTTGGCTGGCCCAGCCTAGTGGGGGGTGATGTGAGCAGTGGAGCACAGCCGGAAGAGCCAGGACCATGGCCAAGAGCGTTTCCACAGCCCAGCGTTCAGTGTCTCCTCAATGGCCCCTTTCTAGTAAATGTCATTGGCGGCAAATGCTCTCTGCAGAGTGGCCTGGTTTCCTATGCCCCAGACTGGCCTTTGCCTCCATCTGCCTTTTGTCGCTTCTCCACCCTCTTCTTACACCCAATGAAAAGGTGTGAGAAGACAATGACGTGGTGGCCCACGTGCCCAGACTAAAGGCGCGTGGCTTTGACCAGACTCTCTGAAGTGGAGCCTTCATACAACTTCCCAAGACTGCTTGTTGTAGATCAATAGGAGCATTTTCTGCCACTATTGTGCTGAGCTGGTTTCAGACTTTTGTCAAATGAGGTAAAAGACAGCAGACTACTTACCACATATGGTGTTTTTTTATTTACATGCCTCTTCCCACTAGATTGGAAATTGCTTGAAAGCAAAGACCTATCTGATTCATCTCTGTGCCCCATTTCTGGTGCCTGTATGTGTTCAATTTGCTAGCTCAATAAAGCGATATATATTTAAGTAAGAGTTGATTCATAAAAATCCCACATGCGTACAGTTCAGCTCATGACAATACATATTTTTTAAATGCAATGCTTGTATTGATTATGGTGCATACATCAACACATATGAATATGAAGACAAAGGCATTGATCTCTCAGACCCCCATTGGCCCCCCACTTTTCTCTCACTTTAAGTGGAATAGTGTCCCAGATTATGACAGCAAATTAACTGCACTTTGAACTCTTTATTTTAATATTTTAAAATAAGTAAAAAGACATGTAAAACTGTTAATGTTTAATAGCAATCAAAGACATGCAAAAACACACTTTCACTTTCTATTTCCCACCAACAAAAGGAAAATCATAACAGGCAGCAATCTCCTAGACTGAAGATGCTGCAGTGGAACTGTTTGCTGCATAATTCTTTGAAAAGCAAAGCAAAATCCACAACGTGTTTTATTCCATTTGACCTACCTATCCTATCCCTGAAAATTGTCCTAAAGAAATAATTCAAAGGCGCAAAAAGCTACATAAATTTAGATTTTAGCATTGATTTATATAGCAAAAACAAACAAACAAAAAAACCAGAAATATGTAAACGTGCCATAAAAGGGAATAGTTGAATAAATTACCCTATACCGTGTTGAAAAATGGCTGTCCTAAAATAATTATGAAGACGGTAGAAATTTGGGGAAAGAATATAAAACTGCTGCGTTTGCTGGGATGACAAATGTTAAAAATAGGCGTGTGTGCCTCCTGGGAAAAAAAGCCATGTGCAAAATAAACTTCATCGTTCAGAAGGAGATAATATATGCCGAAGTATTAACCACGGCAATCTCTGACTGGAAGGACTATGGACGTTTTTTATTTCCCTCTTCCATCTTCTCTACATTTTCCATTTAAATGAACAAAGAACGAATTTGGTTTATGGGGCAGATTGTAGTGCCATCTGTAAGCGCGAGCCTCTTCTGCCTCTTCTGGGAAAGCGGTCTGTGACGATGATGCATACTATGGTTCGCATTTACTTTAACACTGTTTTATAGTCAAACGAGGTATTGCTTTTTTAAATAAATGAATTATAGACCCAGAAGCTGGCATCTGTGGCGGGCACTCTGGTCTGTGCCTCTCACTTGGATGATAGAAGTAAGAGCTTCTGCTTGGTCTCCCACGCCCTACCTACCCTTGCCTATTCTCAGCACAGCAGCCAGAGTGCTGATGTGGGCACACATGTGGGCACCCTGCAGCAGCTCCCCATGGGTGCCTACAAGGCGGGTAACCTGTCTCCCCGCCCCCACCTCTGACAGCCCCACCCTTCCTAGCTCCAGCCACTGGCCGCCTGCTTCTCTGCTAACAGGCCGGATGTGCTCCCCCCTTAGGATCTTTGTGTGCCCTCTGCCAGGGACCCACTCTGCTCCCCACCCCCAACCCCACCTCCACACAGCTGCCTCTCTGACCTGCCTCAAGTTCTCCTCTTAGATGTTACTTTGTCACTTAGGTCTGCCTGCACCACCCAACTAAAATCTCCTCCTATCTCCTCCTGCCCCCACGCTCTCCAGATCTCCCTTGCCAGGCTCTGCGTTTCTGTTTTGCTTTGCATGTATCCCTTTCGCTCACACCATGCTCTTCATTTCGTGTAGAGTTTCTTTTCTGCCTCCCCACATTAGAATGTGACCTCCATGTAGGCAGGGATCTGGGGCCAGCTCTGTTCACGGATGGACCTCACATGAGCCCGGCATACAGGTGCTAAATACAGATTCGTTGAATGGATTGTCAGATGATCTGAGTCAGGTGCGGGCCTGCTGGGGACTGGGTTAAGAAGGAAAAGAGCGAGCTGAGGCTCAGGTCTGGGGTTGGGAAACAAACAAACCCTCTACAGTCTGGAACCATTGACACCTCGTGTTTTGTTGTTGTTGTTGTTGTTGTTTGTTAGATTTTTAAATATAGTTTTATTTATTTCAGAGAGGAAGGGGGAGGGAGAGAGAGAGAAAAACATAATTGATAGGCTGCCTCCTGCACACTCTCTACTGGGGATGTGCCTGCAACCAAGGTATAGGCCCTGGACCGGAATCGAACCTGGGACCCTTCAGTCTGCAGACCCGTGCTCTATCCACTGAGCCAAACCAGCCAGAGCAGGCTGGTCTGTCCTGACACTGCCATATCCCAGGGTTGATGCAGGCGGTTTCCCGCCTGTATTTCCCAGGTGGGAGAGTGCGAGTTGCCTCCACGCTCCCATGGCAGGCCTGCAGGAGGCTGGCCACTGCTGTTCTCAGGCTGCGGCCAGAGCAGGCCCAGGCTGCCTGTCGCCGGTTCTCCCCACCTCTCCGTCAGAGGACAGATGTCAGAGGCGGTTTCGGCCAGTCACAAACTGCACAGACGTCCTTATTGTAAAGAACTGGTGGGCATGACAATTATGAAACTAGGAGCTTTGTTAGGCCAAAGGACAGTGATTTTGTTTGTCCTCCAACGGAAAAAAAAAATGCATCAGAAATCGGCCGCTGGGTTGGAATGACTAGAAAGGAGGCAGGGGAGGAGGGGAGAGGGAGGTATAAACAATGTGTCAATTCACTGGAACAAGGATTTCTTTTCCAGTGACCTTGGTCAGCACTCATACCCGGAGAGGTAGACGGTAATTGACTTTGTTTAACCTACACGTTAAGTGCAACAGCGACCTTTTTAGTTGCATCTCTTCTTAAAGCGAGGAGTAGCTTTGGGACTCTCTGTGCGCCTTGTCTAAGCTCATTCATGCATTTCCTTTCTGTGGAGGGAAAGTCCTGGGGCGTCCCGCTCCCCACCCTCCCTGTGTGTCTGGTTTCTGTCGTGTTTCCTCTGTTTTTGCAGAAACAGTCCACCCTGGTGACGTGGTCAGCTGAGTCCACTTGAGTACATCCCACCTCATCAAGCGCCTTGCTCTTCTTTCCCCCTTAAGAAAATAGATTTCCTGCTGGCATGGCCAGTGGTTGAATGTCGACCAAAGAACCAGGAAGTCACGGTGTGGTTCTTGGGCAGGGCACATGCCTGGGTTATGGGCTCGATCCCAGTGTGGGGCGTGCTGGAGGCAGCCAATCCATGATTCTCTCTCATCATTGATGTTTTTCTCTGTCTTTCCTTCTCCCTTCCTCTCCTGTATTATAAAAAGGCTGGTGGTCTGGTCAAGGGCATATACCTGGGTTGTGGCTCCATCTCCAGTATGGGGTGTGCAGGAGGCAGCAGATCAATGATTCTCTCTCCTTATTGATGTTTCTCTCCCCATCCCCCTTCCTCTCTGAAATTAATAAAAATATTTTTTTTAAAAGAAAGAAAAAGAAGATTCTATGTCCCATGACATCTACGACTCCCACCCTGGCTCCTGCCCCCAGCATCTCCCTGGCTACTGTCTGAGCGGCAATTGGTCTTCCATTTTCCCCTCTGACCCCGCAGCCCACTGAGCATGGCAGCCGGGTCGCAGAACGAGGCTTGCTCAGTCATCCCGGTTGGTGGCTGTCAACGTCAGTCGTTCAGCCTCTTTGGAGAGGATTTAAGCGGCTCCAACAAAGCCCTGCGGCTGCTTCCCGGGCCGTTTGAAGGTGGAGGGACACAGAGGGGCGTCAGAAAGGACTGGCAGAAACTGCCCAGATCAGGAAAGGAAAATGTCATCCCCAGCGGAGACACAAAATAAAGCAGCCACTTTTATTTTTATAATGTGAGCGACTGTCTCGTACGTCGAGGAGTCACCGAGAGCCTGCTCCCCTCGGATTGCGAACTCCCCCGCAGTGGCCTCTGCCCTCCTCTGCCCTCCTCTGCCCTCCTCTGCGGGGGTATGGTGGGGTTTGGCGGGGTCTGGTTTCGGGGAAACAGGCTCCCAAACTTCTCACCCTGTGGTGGTGTGCTGCCCCGGTGAACTAAGAAAACCGATGCTCCTGCTTCGTTCTCAGAATGATCTCCAAACTCATGCTCGAGTAAAATAAGCTCGTTTCCTCGCCACTTCTGTTCACAAGGTAGATACGTAGATCCTCTTATCATGCAGAAGGCTCCTCTAAAGTATGCCCCAAAGCGCAGAAACCGGCACACCCTTTTATCTCAATGGATTATGAAGGCCTTTATGTCCCAATTTAATATAAAACATTCTGGAGGGACTCTTTTTGCCTCTTGGGACAGGCCTGCATTTGACCCTGAAACCCACTGAAAATGGCCGAAAAGCACATGAACCAAAGCGGAGTTTCGCTTGTGGGATGCCTGCCTTTGTCCCGCCTGATAGTGATCAGTCACCAGACCACGGGCGGTGGGGCCCGTCTGAGCGTCTTTGTCTGCGGAGCGCTTTCTGTGGGAGCGCTGGGCGGCTGCCGGCCCAGGGTCACGGCAGGGCTGCTCCGGCCCGGCTGCTGTTGGCTGCGTCCCCAGGTACTTTCAGGGCAAGGGCTGTTGTGAGAACCACCTGCCATCTGTCGGCGAAAATGTTTTGGATTCTAAATGATGAGTCACTCGTTTCTCCTGCTGTTCCTTCTGCTGCCGGGGCTAATTTGCCTCTTGGACGCCGTCGGGGGATAGACTGGCAGACCTTGCCGTGAAGCTTTGTCCTATGCAAGGTTCACGTCCCTCAGGAGCCGGCTTCCTAACACCATCGCTAGAAACTGTGGCAAGAGTGGCCTTTGCATTTCCACGAGATGAGGAGAGGTCATCGCGGCCATCCAGCCAAGCCTCACATGGATCCTCACATGGGAGAACACCCAAGCGGCCAACTTCAGAGTCTATGGGTGGTTCCACGTCTTCTTGCCTGTGGTCTCTTGCTAGGTGCCAATGGCCAGTCACCAAGAGTGGCCTAACCTGCCAGCACTGTTGCTTACATGAATGACTAGGGTCTGGGATGAAGGTGGGCAAGGCAGACCTACCCAGGGCCACCAAGAGGGGTGCCCTGGGCCCGGCTTAGCCCCTTAGGACACAGCCCCTAATGGGCAATGCCACACGCAGAGCAGGCAAGGACTCTGAAATCCTGAGATAGTCCGCTCTCACCAACCTCCAGGAGAGCGTGGGCCGATTTCTGGGAGAAACTCATAGATTGTCCATGCAGACCAGCTTCATGCTGTGATAGAACTGACAGCAAGAGCTTTGGGAGGGGGAGGAGACATCTGGGGGGGAGGAGGGGGGGCTGGGAATGAGGACTTGGAGCAGAGCCAAGTGCTTTACCAAGGAGAAAGCTGAAGCCAGGTTTACAAAACCCTCTGTCCATCAGAGTGTGGCACCCGGAGTCTCGGGCTAGAATGGAAGATGCGCTTGTCCATTGACTCAGTTTCACACAAATCTGTTTTATTGTCGGAATCATGATCGTTTGTCCAAAACAGAAGTGTATTAAGCTGGTTCAACTCTAGCATCATTCATCTACCTTAAAATATTTCCTGCCTTCCATATTTTCTCACCACCCCCAAAACCCTAAGCTAGATAGCAGCAGCAAAACCCTACGTGCGGAAGGCTCTGACAGCTTTGCGCATGCCCCGTTTCACGGAAGCCTTCTCAAGATTTCCTGCCTGGAGAAATTCCAGATGGGTGGCATCTTATTCTTACCACAGAGCAGGTGTGATTTCATGGGAAGCGGGAGGTCTTCCACTCCCCTCCCCCCAACCCCACTCCACCCTGCCCGCCTGCTAGATCAAAGGCACAGTTATGTACTGGAGCCCTGGGTGGGAGGGGAAACTCCTGGACCGCAGGCACCAGGCTCCAGCCACTGCTCGGTGATTGGGAGACCCGGCCAGTTGCACAGGCCGCCTCAGGCACTGCAGCCCCAGCTGACCTTGGAGCTGCCTAGAGGAGCTGCCGACCAGGCCCCGATGGTCTTAAGAAACGTTGCCACCTATTCTAGATTGTCCGGCGGCGTGGGGTGCGGTGAGGACAAGGCGAGCCTTCTTTGGAAGAAGTGATTAATGGCGCTGATCTCAGCGACTAAGTATCGATTTGCTGGAGGTCACGTTCCCAACCACATTTCTTATCAATGCCCGAGAAGCCCTTGCTGTGCAAGCAGCAACAATGACCTGCTTCTAGAACTCTTGCCTTTTGTGCGTGCATGTGAGTTCTCAGGGCTTCCTGGTGGGTGGCCAGGCTCGGGGGGGGGGGGGGAGGCAAGGTAGGGAGGGGGTGGTTGAGGGTTGGGAGCGGGGGACACGTTTCCCTACTCTGAGGAGTGATTTGGCCACAAAGGGGACCCAGATGAGACGTGGGAGTCTCGCTAAACTAGCAATGCCAGAGAACTTTGGCAAATCGTCCGTGTCACCACTCAGAGTTGGAAAAATAAGACTCTGTGGCTTTAACACAGCTACAGGCTAAGGCGGTCAGAAGTGCCTCATGCCAATCAGCCAGACACGGGGACACATGGTCTCTCGGCACAGGCACCACCTGTCACACGGAACCCAGGGGCCCACCCCCTTCGGGGGGTCCTAAGTCAGAGAACAGGGGCACCGCTGGAGCCTCTGTGTTTGGAGAAGGCAGGACACTGAAACTGGGGGGTAAAATAGGGCATCCACACCCCGATAAATGGGGGGCGGTTAGGACAAACCTTAGACTTGTAGGTTTATGCCATTACAAAACCAAAGGCTCATTACTGACTAAGAAAATCAGATCACACTGGCTTTTCCCAGTTTTGGAAGAATTCTGCACTCAGAGAGTAGCTGCCAAAAGATGTTAACCCTGGTCAGTCTTCGTTCCAAGGCAGCTACCGGCTCATCTACTGGCGATTTGCTTTCCAGCTCCCAGGCTGTTTAGACACAGTAGTGGGAGAGGGGTACTAGCAGAAGCCCCATTCTTTCCTCTGCAGCCGCCTCTCACACCGAAACCCCCAGGAGAGTCTGGCCACCGGAGCCCAGGGGAGGGGCTGCTTCCAACTCAGGGTCACCACCTGTTTCTGAAAATACTTTGCAAGAAAGACAAATGCCAGCTGGACATTTCCTGAACCCTGGTTATTTACCAGGCTAGAATCCTCTCTGGGAAGTGTTTAATCCTGCATCAAATACAGAAGGGCAAACTGGCAGAGAGAGAGAATTGAGAGAGAGAGAGAGAGAGAGAGAGAGAGAGAGAGAGAGAGAGAGAGAGAGATTATTGTAAAGGCGAGCAGGTGCTCCAAGAAGGTCCCAAACTGCTGGGAAGGAGAAGGCCTGTCCACGCTGTTGCAGGAACCACCCTGGTCACTGACCAGTTCACTCCAGGGGTGGAGAGAATCGAACAACCGGAGAGAATCCTCTTGGTGCACTTGGTGCAGGTGCAGATCTCACTGCTTAAAGGGAGACGCTGGGAAGACGAGAGTCCCAAGAATCACCGCTGTGTGAGGCTCACATGGCACTTGGAACCACCAGCCCGGGAGGCCCCGGCCCCTGAGCATGCTCCTTGCTCAGAGACCCCGGGACCCCGGCTGGGTGGCTGTGGACTCAGACCCTCCGCTCCCCGTCTTCCTGCGAGATGCCCAGCACCGACTTGTGAGGGATCCTGCACTCCTGCAGAGACTTGGTGAGGTCGGAGAAACGCCTCCTGGGCACCTCCATCGTTTCGATGCTGCAGTGGCGGTAGGTGGCCTTGTTCTTGTGCTCAGCCACGGCCACGATGGTCTGCAGGTCATCCGTGGGCCGGAAATGGCGAACGAACCTTCGGCCCGACGGGGACCTGACGGCAAGCAGCAGCCTTGGCTCTTGATCGGATGGCTCCTCCAGGTCTACGGGCCTGGAGGAGTTCTGTCTCCTGGATTGGACGGCGAGCTTCCTCTCCAGGAACTGAGCTGCAGCTCTGGAATCTTCTTGGCTGGTCTTCGTGGTGCTGGCCTCCTCCTGGTAAAGAGCCTGGAGGCTGCTCAGTTGCAGGGAGCTGGCCCTCGGAGCGATGGTTTCCACGCCCGCCTCCCCCAGGGTCTTCCTGTTGATGGAGGGAAGGACCGGGTACTTATTGAGGGAGGAGGAAGTGCCCATGGGCACCTGTTGCAGCAGCTCAGGGACCTCGTGGGGAGCACCCTGGTTCGGGGACCTGGGGGCACAGGCTCCTGGCTTCTGGCTGCTCGGGGACTCGCAGGGAATGACTGGAGGCGGAGAAAGTGGCCTGCGGTGAGAGCACACCCCCGCGTCCTGGGGTTGGTGTAGCCTCGGCCGAGTGCGGCCCTTGGCGGACTTGGGCCTTATGACGTGCATGCTCAGCGAGTCTGGCTGCCAGAGGAAGCGCTCGGCCTCTGTGCTGACCACCGTGCTGCATTCAGGGAGGGCTCTGTTCACAGGGGCTTCTGTGGCCATTGCTTCTCAAGACCCCTACGGGAGCAGGAGGAAGGAGAGGAGGCTGTGAGTTAAATGCCCTGGCACTTCTGGATCCACTCGCTCCCCAGTGCCAGAATAAGCCAACTGGCCACAAAGGAGAGGGGCACCAGCTGCAATTCATTCATTCACTAATTCATTCATTCATTCATTCATTCATTCAGGTATTGGACTATATCAGTGAACCAAAATCCTTGCAGCTTACATTGTTACAGTGAGAAAGGACAAGTGTTAAGCCTATACGTAAACAGATATTTTCAAAGAGTGATAACTGCAATGAAGAAGATAAAGTAGTTCATCACAGAGTGACTAGGGTGGGGACTAATTCTGATTCTTAATTGGGGGGACTGTTAAGCTGAGAGACCATGCTGAGAAGGAAAGGGCCATGTTACAACCTAGACCAGGGGTCGGCTACCTTTTTCCATCAGTTCTTCCGGCTTTGGGAGCCACACGCTCTCTGTCCCAGCTCCTCCACCCTGTCGTCGTAGCACAGAATCACCCACACACACACAACTATGTGAAGCTGTGGTACCAGGAGCTGCCTGTGCTCTAATGAGTGAATGTAGCCCTGTTAAGTCACCGCCCAGGAGAGCCAGGCTCAGCTTCACGCAAGAGCCGAGGGGCAGACCAGCCAACTTCCCCTGCACACTGTTAGAGGGCGTCCCCACACAGGGGACAGTGGTTAGCGCTGGTCCAGTATTCACTGTGGACGAGCCACCCTCTGTGACTCCCCACTGCCCTTTCTCCCTGAGTCCTTTTCCTCTTGACCCATCTGCCCATTGCCTTTTCTTCCTACCGTCTGGTCATCCAGTGCACTGTCCCTCCAACATCCCAACACTGTCAGCAGGGGCAGAGGGAGAGGAGGGGGCGGCCCCATTGCTGACCCGCTCAGGGGCCAGAACTCACAGGGGCATCCTCGGATTCTAGACCAGGGCCTAGCAAATCTCTTTCTGTACACGGGCAGATAGTAAACATTTCCAGACTGCCTGTCACAAGTACCCAGCTCCGCCCTTTTGGCGAGAAAGCTGGCACAAATGGTATGCAAATGAGTGGGTGTGGCTGTATTTAAATAAGCTTTCCTGTGGGGACACAGAAATTTGAATTTCAGATAGTTCTTGTGTGACACAGAATAGTATTCTTCTTTTGATTTCTTTTTCCCCCCAACCACCTAAAAGTCTAAAAGCTCTTCTTGGATCACGAGCTGCACAGAAACATAGCGGTGGGCCGGATCTGGCCCACAAGCCGTCATGAACTAACACTGTCCTAGACCAATGGCGAAGGGGACTCTGGGCCCGAGCTGGTCCTATAGACAGGGGAGCCAGAAAGGCGGAGCCACTGCCCCGGGGTCATGGCCAGCGAGCAGCCGAACCTGAAACAGAACCCAGGCCTGCGGCCACATTCTGTCTCTTGCTGTTAACGCTCCTGTCTCCCCAGCTACCTCGCAAACACTTAGAGGGCCTCCTATGTGTGTCTGGCACCTGGGGTGCTCAGGAGTGCCCACAAAAGCTCACAAGAGCGGGGTGCCTGCGCACGATGGGAGTTGTGAGCATTTCCCTGTGCTGGCCCACAACTGCCAAATCAGGTTTTCCCTTCCTTTTTTTTTTTTTTTTTTTAACATATTTTATTGAATTTTTACAGAGAGGAAGGGAAAGGAATAGAGACCTAGAAAAATCGATGAGAGAGAAACACCAACCAGCTGCCTCCTGCACACCCCCCCCACCGGGGATGTGCCTGCAACCAATGTACATGCCCTTGACCGAAATCGAACCTGGGACCCTTGAGACTGCAGACCGACGCTCTATCCACTGAGCCAAACCGGTTTAGGCAGGTTTTCCCTTCTTTCCTGGCCATCTTGGCGGCCCTTTCACTAGCACAGTCACAGCCACCTCCTCCTGCTGGTCTCCGGTCACTTCTTCCCAGGACACTGCTAGGTCTTGGGCTGCTGCCTCCCTCCGAATCCTGGCTACCACTGTGACTGCTGTTCTCTCCGCCACAGGCTGCCCAGCCCTCTAAAGGCCTGGCAACCTCCTGGTGCCTCGTGATCCCTGAGCAGCAGCACGTTTGGCTGCACAGGACACGTGCCCTGGAGTCCAAGACCTGGGTTCTATTTCAGGCTCTGTCTTGAGCTAGCGATGTGATCACAGGCAGTGGCTCCATCTTGCGAGTATGGCACTTTCCACATCGATGGAATGAGCTATTTGACCCTGAAGGCATCCTTTAAATGCCTCTGGGTCTGCCTCTTTATCTGAAACATGAAGCTAGTGACATGAAATAATGTAGATAAAGCCGTGATCACCGGGCTTGGTGCAAAGGGAAGATTTAATTAAATGATTAAGGGGTTTCTTTGCTGTTGGTTTTGTGCTTTTATTATTTTAGGCCCAATTGCCTTGCCTGCTGCTTCAGGGCTCTTCCCTGGAATGTAGTCATCTCTAACCAGCTGGGTCCATGGTCGGCAAACTGAGGCTCGCGAACCTCATGTGGCTCTTTGGCCCCTTGAGTGTGGCTCTTTCACAAAATACCACGACCTGGGCGAGTCTATGTTGAAGAAGTGGTGTTAGAAGAAGTTTAAGTTTAAAAAATGTGGCTCTCCAAAGAAATTTCCATTGTTGTCCTGTTGATATTTGGCTCTGTTGACTAATGAGTTTGCCAACCACTGAGCTGGGACTCGTGCCTGCCCCGCCCACTGCACAGAAATGCCAGGAGGTGGATTTCAGCAGGCTACCACCTATTGAAATTGCCTCACACATATGAGATCAATGTTTTCTAATAAATCCCTTTTCACTCTAAGCTCTAATCTTAAATACTTCAACTTCACTTACCCCATGCTACCTTCATCACGAAACCCTGAGCAACCAATATGTTCTGTGGGCGCTGCCACTGTGGCCTATTTTCAGAGAGTCTCCTCTTCCTCTCCATTCAAACCACAACCGGACAAAACATGCCATCCCTGCACTTTCCTGAAGTCCTACTCGGTGCAAAGTCTTGAGCAAAGCTACCCTCCCCCCACCTCTACTTAACAGCCTCTGTCTTTTCTCCATTCTGCTCACAGGCCCAGTCTTCCAAACACCCCCACTTCCCACTTCTCACTCGGCTTTCACACCCAATCTGGCGGCTGGGAGTTCAGGAGCCTTCTCCTTGGCATCAACACAGCCTGCCTGTCTCCATAATTTAACCTATTTTCTGATCAACTGCGAGGAATGTGTTGGGTTTTCTCCCCCTTTTAGTTCAGTTCTAACGTCTTTCACTTGTAATTAAGCAATTCTGCACTTTAACTCAGGGCAGCGCGAGGAGGTCATGATAGTCCAACTGCTCTGCCAAAGATAAGCTCAACAGGCACACTACGCCCCCTCTCTGCCCACCCTCCCCCTCGCGGGATGGCTATTAATTTGCCACAGCTTCCACGGAGTTATCACAAGCTTGGCTCCCGGCTCCCACACATGCCTAGGGAAGGCTTTACTGTCAGGGAGCTCGGTAACTTAGAAACCTCTTCCTTAACAACTTGGGCGAACAGAGTCATGCAGCCTCCCGGGCGCTCTGTTGCTGGATTATTTTTAACAGTAAAGCTGGAGTCTGTGCCTGCACTTTCTACACCTTCTGGCACCATATAATTATCCATGTTCAGGGGGTGTCATAGTCAAGACACGCTGGTCATAAGCTACCATGACTGCGAGCTATCTCAGAGCACAACCTCGGTGGTGACTAATTCCCATAAGCCCACTCGTGGTTATTTAGAGATTTAACACCTCCTTCAGGTAAAATCATTCCATTGAACCTGCTTTCGTAACCCACTGCCTCCTCCCGAGTGCAGGGACCATCTGCCACGTGGCGGGAACACCAACTCTCCCTGGCATCGAGGACATGGAGAGGGGAGGTGGGCAGGCAGGTGTGCAGGGATCAGGGCCAACTTCATGCCTTTATATTCACACCTCGCATCCAGAGGCGCTGCCTGCCTTGCTCAGTCAAGAAAGGCTTGTGTGGCACCCGTCATTATCCCCTCTCGGCTCACTTCACCACCTCTAGGCCTGGCAGACACAACCACAAAGTGACTTGACGAGATCTGGGCGTAGGCACATCCATCAAGCTGCCGGCTGCGTCGGCAAGTGGCCTGTTTCCGTAAACATACCGTCTGGTCCAGAGGCCTGCTAGGAGTCGGGAAACAAACACTGAGAATGGCTTCCAAGGAGCTGCCAAAAGGGCAGGTGCGTATTCCTTAAGATTAATCGCCAAGCCAACCAGAAGGAAGGAAACCGCCCCAGGAGAAGCTTTGGCCACATTCCTGCTTTCCCCCTTCCACCCACCACAGGGTCAGACCACCCTCTTGCACTCACAGCCCAAATCTAAATCGACGGTAAGTGCAATAAAATATGACCACCCACGTACCGCCTGCTGGGATGTACGGAGGATGCCTACTTGTGAACCGGTCTTTTAAAAATATTTATCAGTTAATACTCTCCCCCTGCCAATTCCCACCCCTCCTCGCGATGCTTTCTGGATGAAACTGCTCAGAAGAGCCAGCAGGAGATGGCAGTTGGCCTGGGTGTGAGAAAGCTTTGGGACCATTCCCAGTTCTCACCAGGGCTCATGATCAGAATACGCTGTCCCGTGCAGAGAGCCACGTGTAAAAAGGGGGCGTGGAGAAGTTGGACCACAAGCCACCAAGGGATCAAAGGTTTGGAAAAGGAACTGGGGATGACTCCCAGGGGAATGGGTAGGTGGGGGGCAGCTCCATTGTCCCCAAGAACCCAGGCAGCTCCAGAGGGAAACCAGCCTCAGCAGCTGGTAGAGGGGATGGGGAGGGGCCAGGAAGAACTTGCAGAAAGTGAGAGCTGACTTGGGTGAAAGAGCATTTGGTCTGGGGGAGGCTCAGAGCTGGTTCCGGTCTCTCCATGTGACAGGATGTCCTTTTGTCCCTCTGGATCTGTGTCCTGTCTGTCCTGCCCAACCAGGAGGGCATGGCCCAACGGTTCCCTAGGCCCCTCGGCTGCCGCAGAGCCCCGGAGTGGTGTCTTCCAGCAACGGTGAGCTCCGGCCGGGCTGGCTTTGGCACTGGGGAGTAGCCTCTATTCTCAGGGCCCCAGCCCTTATCTCCCAGGGTTCGCCCAGTCTGGCTTGGGGCGGGGGATGGAGCCCGCCTGGGCAACGTGTGGGGGGCTCCGGTCTGGCCTCCCCCTTCCCTTTCAGGCGGCAGGGGCTGTGCGCTGGCTCTCTGGGCCAGCGGGGGCCATGCTCACCTCGCCTCTCCGCTCCATCCGCGCAGCAGCGGGCTCTGTCCCGCTGGTAAACAGCCCGGTCTCCCGGGCAACCGAGCTGGTGGGGGGCCACGTGCTTCCGGTCTGGTCCCGGAATAGGCCAGGCCCTGAAGTGGGGGTGATGGGGGTGGGGGCCAGGTGCTGGGCAGAGGCGGAGGAGGAAGCGGACCTGGCGGGTATCTCACCTGCCTCCCTGCCTGTTTCCCATCTCCTCGGGGAGGTGAGCGCCTGGCTCTGCCCTGGGCTGGCCCTGCAGAGGGGCCCGCTGCCTCTAGCCCTGGTTTGTGATCTTGAGTCAGGCCTGACCCTGTCAGTGTCCCCAGTGTTTAGATGAGGCTGCTGCACTCACTGATGTCTGGTGAACCCAGAATCTGAGGGGCTGCTCTCTAGGCATCTGTTTGAGTTGGGGAGCACTCTCGTCTGCCTTCGCTGTCCTCGGTGCAACTCTTTCCAAACCAGATCCCAGACCTCCTCATGTCCACATCCAAGCTGGGACCTTGTTTTCAACGACATTGACTTTCTTGCTTTGACCTTTCTGATGATGACCTCTGACACTTCCAGCAGCTCCTACTGCGTTTGTCTTTCCACATCATGGAGGCTCCGCCCATTGCCCCCTCTGCTTTCCCCTGCCTCACAACCTGCTCCTTCCCTGATCCATCCCCCAAGTTGTTTTTCTTGCAAGAATCCTCTAGGTCCTGTCTGCTGTCTCTCCATTCCTCCCACTCACCGAAACCTCAGTCAGCCCGCTGACACCTGGGCACGGAAGAGATCTTGACCGGCCACATTACATTGAATAACGGGATGATCTCCAACCTCCATGAAAGCCTCAGCCCACGCAGAAATCATTCCACTGCACCCCGCTCCGTGCTGTCTCCTTTCTGCACCCTGGCTATTTCAAACCTGTTCTCTCTCCTGAAAGCTCCCTCCTCCCACTCAGAAGGCAAACTTCCTTCTCTCTTCAGAGAGACAATAGAAGCCATCAGGTGGAACTGTTCTCGGCTTTCTGCCATCAGTTCTACCAACTTGTCTCCCTGCTTTCCCCTCTCCCTCCTGTTTCAATGCAGGAGAGCCACCCTCTGATTCTGTCCAAAACGGACGGCTCCTCCAGGACTTCCCAGAGGCCTGTTCTCTGTCACAGGCCACACGAATGCACACCCTCATCACAACGCAGGACGTTGCTTCTGCTGTTCCCTCTGCTTAGAAGATTCTTCTCCAAGCTCCCCCGCGCTCCTCTTCCTTTCCTTTACCTAATGCTCCCTTACCCTTCAGAGCTCCATGGGTGAAGTCGTCTTTCTTCCACGATGGAATGAAGATAGCTTCAGAAGGAGTCCTATCGGGGCTCTGGTCTGCCAGGCACTGTTCTAGACTCTTGGAATATGCAGGTGAATAACATAGTGACTATCATAGTAAAAGGCAATGTTAGTAGATATTCAAGAACCGTATCAGAGGAGAAAATTGGGATTCATTACCCAGCCCGGTGGCAAAATATTTGCTACATGAGTATGACTCCAGCCCTCCTCAAGATGTTTACGTTGGGTTGAGAAGACCCCCAGAGAGTGACAAATGAGATGGATGATTTTCAATACAGTTGGAGCCAAGTGTGGAAGAGCAGGCACAGGCTGGACATGATTATGTGCTAAGCACTTGGCACTGGCAGGTCTTTGGGGCTGCGAAGGAGGTAATCCTTGCAGCAGTGGTGTTTCTGCCCATCTCAGGAAGCGCCTCAAGTGGGAGGTGAGGGCCTGGGCTGGGGCTGGGCAGACTTGCTGCTATGGTCACCTCACCCCCCCATCCTGGACACTCAGGGAGGGGTCTGAGGCCCCCAGAAGGCGCAGGAGGTGGCAGCTATAGGAGCTGATAAAGGTTTGCAACTCTGGGCTGGTGGATTCTTTCCTGTATATGATTCTGTCAGAAATAGCTCAGCAATGCGCTTCAGCCGGCAACACCCACCCAGGAAAGATTAAAGTGAATTCTTCATCAGCTATTTTAATATCACCTAAGAATTATGCAATCTTTTGGAAAATCAAATTGGCTTCTCACCCCCTTTGAGTGTGTGTGTGTGTGTGTGTGTGTGTACATGCCCACGTGGGCAGGCAGTGAAATGGTGCGTGTGCCTAGGTCTGTTTAATATTTGCAGTGTCTTTTGCTTCCCGATGTCATGTAATGCACAGCATGAAATGAGAGGGAGGCTGGAGGGAAGGAAAGGCAGCTGGCCAGGCGGTTGCTCTGCCTGCATGCTCTTTAAGGAGACAGTTGCTTCTTTCTCACCTTTCTTTAAAGAAGGTGTCCGCAAAGGATGGACTCTGTAGTTCCCACCTGCGAAGTGGGTTCTCAGTCATGTGGCCAGAGGTCGATGCCATGCCAGCTCCGTGTAGACTCTCTCCTTCCCAGCCATGGTTCCCGCTACTCCCCAGCTCTCTCCCTGAGCTCCAACCAACTGGTTTCCCAAAAGGAAACCTGGGCCCTTGGCTTTTTCATCTCTAGGGTCTTTTCTCATGCCTACCCCACCCTGCTTTCTTCCTGGAAGTTAGTTCAAATTTGCTGATTGCTTCGAGGCTCATCTTAAAAGTCACCTTTTTCGTGCAGACTTTTCTGGAACACCGTCTCTCTCTTCAGACTTCATGGGCACCTTTTTGGGTCCCTTTTGGTCCAGTAGCACATGCTCAACCAAGATGGCAGCACCCTGCACCCTCACCATCAGATTAGCTCCTCTCATCTTCATGCCTGGTACTTCATCTGTATCCACCGATGGGACCATCACAGGTGTTGTAGGCATGGACACTGTGGTCAACTTTGAATCTTGGCTGAGAACCTGGGGTACCTGGTTTAACTTCTAGGGGCCTCCATTTCCACATCTGTAGAATGGAGATGATAAGAATAGGATCGCTGTGTGGAGATGATGAAAATAGGTGCTTGGAAAATGAGAATTCAATGAATAATGATGGTGATACCAACCCCACGGCTGGCTTTCCTCTTGAGAGATCTAGCAAGCCACCAGTTGGTATCCTCCCCACCCCAAGGATATCTGGATGCTTGCAGTCTAAATGACCTCCCCCCAGGCTGGGCTGAAGGCAGGAGCTTATGTGCTTTTCACCTTTGCAGTCTCTGGCAAAATGAAACCTTTTCTGGGTGACACAAAGTCCGTCATTGTGCTCCGAGAGCAGTACTGTTGATGTGGGTAGAGCCATCTGCCCCTATACTCAATGTCCCCAGGCTCCCAGGCTTTATCAGTTAGCGTTTTAAGCATTTCTCCCTCTCCTTTGCCTCCCTGCTAAGAGGAGCCACTCGACCTACATCCCCATTTAACTTCTGTGTCTGAGCAAAGAGAGGCTGCTGATGCATTGCTAGAACGGTGTCTGAGAGGAGAGCTTGTGGTAGCTGCTTGGATGCTCGGTCATTGGTTGTGTTCTCAGTGTTTTGAGTAGGTACGGCCTGTTGCTCGGTGACCCACAGGTAAACAGGAGAACTGCCAAGCGGGAGGGGCGCCACCTTTGGAGTCAGACACACCTGGGTTAAGTTCTGGCTCCATCAGTTTTCAGGGCAAAGCACCTAGCCTCTCCCCAGCTCTATTTCCTTATCCATAAACTGGGGCTGATTGTCTGTGCCCCCTCAGGACTATTCCAAGTGGATTCAATCAGATAATCCAATGGTGCTCA
Organism: Pipistrellus nathusii; assembly: GCA_963693515.1. Taxonomy (NCBI): domain Eukaryota; kingdom Metazoa; phylum Chordata; class Mammalia; order Chiroptera; family Vespertilionidae; genus Pipistrellus; species Pipistrellus nathusii. The sequence continues at coordinate 10,822,051 of OY882859.1, read as the reverse complement.
GCCTTATGTTGGTCCTCAGTAGGGTGTGGTTTTGTTTTTAGTTCTGTGACTTGAAGCATGATTGTACTCTGATCATCCATCCATTCATTCATTCATTCCCCAAATATTTACTTACTGCCCATCTCTCTGTGCCTAGTTTCCTTATCTGCAGAATGAGGAAAACAATAGAACTTACCTAGCTGGGCAATGTGAGAACAGAATGAGTAGATATGTGTGAAGTGCTCAGAAACTGTACAAGGTGTAAAATGAGTGTGATGCAAATGTTACCCACCCTTACCGTTATTGCTAGTTTGTCCTTGGCACTGAGCTAGTTAGGTTCTAGGGATAAAGAGATGAACAAATTGGAATGAGCCTTGACTTGCAGATCCTTCAGGCTCCTTCCTCCTTATCTTTGTGGGGAAAAAGCCAACCCATCTTTTATCACTGTCTATGTAAGATGAATTGATGGGTCTTTGGGGATAGCTCTTAAGCACCTGCCAACTTGTTGGCTATTGCCCTAGAGGCTGGCATAGGAGGCCATGCATGCTCCCTACTACGCTCTCGCCCTTCATCAAGTTCGTAGGCCTCTTGGTTTTGTTTCAGCACAATCCAAAACTCCTGCAATGATTCCTCAGATGGAGAGAACCATGTCTGTCCTGCCTCAGTCATGCTGTGAAGGTCAGTGTCTGTGAAAATGTTGTGACCTTCAAAATGCTACACAAACAAAAGGTCTAGTCAGGGGTCTGGTGAGGTGCCAAAAGCACTGGGCAGAGTCAGTGAGCAGAGGTTAAGCCCTGTCTTTTGGTAGCTCTGTGGATCTTTTTCAGGTCACTTCTCACTGTGCCCTGGTTTCTCAACTGTCAGATGGGTGGGGTTGTAGTGAGGGGTGTATAGGAGCAGAATGCACATTTAAGGTAAATCCAGGCCCCCTCAAATGCCACCTCCTTGTGGAGGTGAATTCACTTTTCCTACCTCTGAGCTCAAAGGCATTTATTGTGCAATCAGTAGAGCAATGCTCATCACTCTATTATCATGTATTATATAAAATATAAACGTATTATCACGGCGTTTGATAACACAAAGCAGGTTTATTGCATTGTTTCAGTTGGTCCCCATGAGTCTGTGCAGTCAGAGGCCTGAGGAGAGCAAGGACGTTGTTCAAACTCTCTGGGCCTCCGTTTCTCCATCTCTAAAATGATGGTGAAGCTGCTTCAAGGTTTTCTGAGGATGAAATAATGGAATACCCGGGAGCCTTCAAGGAAAACAACACCGGCATTTAGTCATTTCTTCATGAATGTTGGAGATGACCGATAGGCACTTTTAGTGTCACTTTAAGGAGAGGAAACCTAGAGGCTAAGTTGATGAATAAGATACTTGGGCATCAAGGAAGATAAATGTGTGTGTGTGTGTGTGTGTGTGTGTGTGTGTGTGTGTGTGTCAGGGTGGGGGTTATCTACCTTGCAAACGGGCTAGACTTTCCCAAGCTGGAATCCGTCATGGGCCACATACATGCCTTTAAACTTGGGGATGGAGGAAATACCGACTCCTCAAGAGAAAAAGAAAAAGAAAAACAAGATGAAGGGATAGTGTTGCCAAAGAAAGACATGTTTGAAAAACCACAACCTTGTGCTTTTTTAAATAACTGAAGCCTTCTTTATCTTTATATTTACTAGCGTCTCACTACCAGAAAGTGTCATGTTAGAGATGGCTGGGTTTAAAGGGTTCTCTCTGCTCTGGGCTCTCTTCTGAGGCCTTCCAAGGTCGGCCTGCAGCTGGGGTTTGGCGTCCACATGGACTCATCTCATTTGGTCATTTCCTCCTGAACAGGCGCTCACCTAGCTGCCCCCTGGTGACCGAGGAAGCTGTGATCGCGGCGCCTCCGACCCCCTGGTCCCCTCAGGAATGAAGGTCCTCGGGGTGCTCGTGGTCTTCACGTCCTGCTGTAAGTAGTGAGCAGCGGGCCAGTTCTGGGGCGCTGTCCCCTCCGCCTGTATGTGTCGGTGGGGCAGTTCCTTTTGAGGTGGTATCGGGCGAGGGGATATCAGCTGTCGCTCAAAAGAGAATCAGGGGCAGAACAGGCTCCCACCAAAGTCCTCCTGCTTGATCCCAGTGTTAGGATTTCCCAAAACTTCTGGAAAATCAAAGGTTACAACCATTTGCTAAGAAAGAGGGTGCTGGCCTCTGTCATACCACACACACCCCTTCAGGAGTCTTTCCTCAAGATGCTAGTTGCCTTTATTTAAGATTGTGTGGCTTCTAGAACAAAACCACAGACATGCAGCTAGCTTATTATTTATTTATTTATTTTTATTTAAAATGTATTTTATTGATTTTTTACAAAGAGGAAGGGAGAGAAATAGAGAGTTAGAAACATCGATGAGAGGGAAGCATTGATCAGCTGACTCCTATACACCCCTGCAACCAAGGTACATGTCCTTGACTAGAATCAAACCTGGGACCCTTCAGTCTGCAGGCCGAAGCTCTATCCACTGAGCCAAACCGGTGAGGACCAGCTAGCTAATTTAGAAACAATTCCTTTCCATTAGAAAAGCATTCTTCTGGTGACTTACGGCGTAGCTGGTAATCATGAGTCATCACTCCCAGCAGGTCAGATGGCACACTTCTGCGATGTGAAAGAATGTGCAGGAAACAGTGCAGTTCTATTGGAAACTCTTTGACTCTTGGATTAGTTGTGTAAAGATTTGTCTAAATCTGTTTTCCTCTCTGTTTCAGTGGCTAAGCAATAACTTGTGGGTCCCTAAGTCACAATGTCAAAATGGGATTCTCATTTTCTCTTAGCGGTGGACTTGACAGTTTTCAAGATCACGGTGTGGGGGGCCCATGTGCTGGCAGTGCCACTTCCGCACCCCGTGGTGCACCCAGAAGTTCTGGCCTCTCTGTGGGGGCCGTTTGGACAGCAGTGACCACCCCAGGCTTCGGCTCCTTTTTGGTGCGTGGTGACAAGATATCCAAAATCTCAGTATGAGATGGAAAGGCTCCTGGGAAAATTTTCCCAAACCCTCTCACTCTGTTTTTCTTCGTCAAGTTCATGCTTTATTTTTACAGCAAAATTAAGATATGCATGTAATTATCTTAAAATTAAAATAAGTGAGTGAAGAGTAACAAAGTAAAGCCCCTTCTCATGCCTCCCAGACCCCAAGCCTTCTCCACCCAGATCAACCATTTAAAGAGTCAGGTGTCTGTCCTCCAGGACTTTGCACACACATGCATTTAACACGTTTTAACAGAAAAGTTAGACATTTGCATCATAAAAGAGAATCATACAGCATAAAAGTGAAAATGCAGCCAAAACCGGTTTGGCTCAGTGGATAGAGCATCGGCCTGCGGACTGAAAGGTCCCAGGTTGGATTCCAGACAAGGGCATGTACCTTGGTTGCAGGCACATCCCCATTAGAGGGTGTACAGGAATCAGCTGATCAATGTTTCTCTCTTTTCAAAGTTTCTAACTCTCTATCTCTCTCCCTTCCTCTCTGTAAAAAATCAATAAAGTATATATTTTTAAAAAGTGAAAATACACCCTGGAATATATAAAATAAAAAGTTGCCCGTTTTTCTCTCCACCTTCTTCCTCAATCCCATTGCCTAGAGGAATTGCTAGTAAAAGTAGTATGTTTTTGCCCGGCTGGTGTGGCTCAGTGGTTGAGCATTGACCTATGAATGCCAGGCTCTCGTGGCATTGTTTCCTCTTCCTGATTTTCTCCTTGGCAGTGGCAGCCCCCACCCACAGCAGCTTCTGGCAGTTTCAGAGGATGGTCAAGCATATCACAGGGCGGAGTGCCTTCTTCTCCTACTATGGATATGGCTGCTACTGTGGGCTCGGGGGCAAGGGGACCCCCGTGGACAACACCGACAGGTGAGTGAGGACACCTCCCCACCCCCACCCCCGCATTTCATTTGCGTTGAAATCTGTTTGAAGGAGGGCGTGTGTCAGGGGTCCCGCATTGCAAGTAACAGAAACCAATTCAGGTGAGGGCGAGAAAAAAGCGGAATGGGAATTGGAGGATGATCTCAAGGTGCTTAAGGTCAGGGCCAACTTCCTGCACGTGTGGCCCGTGCAGCATTCCCGAGGACCTGCCCCACCTGCAAACCCCTGTGTCTTCATTTGGCACCAGGCCTTGCAAATTATGGAGTCAATCCTGCTCAGAGTTCTAGAAACACGTTCAGTTTTCACAACAAACGTGCTCTTCTCCCAGCTCCCCGGTTTTTAGGATTATGGGCGCAGCAAGACTGACCCGCTGCCTTCCAGTCCGAATTCCAGGAGAGGGAATCCGAGGACCAGTTTGGAAAAGTCAGGATTTGGACAAGAATTTGCCTGTTCTAAAGCCTGGGCCCTTTGAAGCTCTGTGCCCTCCTTGTCCAAGTTCAAAGGAAGATGAGAAATAACACTATTAGCCAGAGATGACAGGTAGCTAAGAGCTTGTCTAAGAGCAAGTAGCCTCTGTGGGGAATGTCTTTTAACCTGAGCCTTCCTTTAATGGTCGCCTTCTCTGGACCCAGAGAACATTTAGGGAGCGAGACTTTTCTAAGCGCTTTGAGCTGCATGTGGGCAGGGGTGGGGAGAGAGGAAGACAAGCATCTGGCCCAGGGCGTCAGCAGAAGGATTTCCTTTTCCATGTCTTAGATCCGTGCCAGGTCCCTGCATCCCTGCCCCTTCTACACTGACTGAAGAAGTGAGCCGCCCCCCAGCATTTTCCTCACCTCACATGTCCTCCCTTTCTGTCCCCCTCAAATCCCCCCTCACCTCCCACCCCCCCACCCCCCAGTCACTCTGAGCACCATGAAAGCAAGCACTGAAGCATTAGGTGTTTGTGCTGACCACCGCCTCCTCAGAGACTACCACGGTGCTTGGCATATAGTAGGTGCTCATAAGAAATCACTACATGAATGATTGAATACACAAGCTACAGTTGAGTCTGGAGCTGCCATTTTCCAGCTGTGTCCTTTTGGGAAATTCACCTCCGAATCTCATTTCTGCCCCCTGTGAAATGGGGACTGTGATGGCACTTCCTAGGGGTTAGTGTGGGGAGCTAATGGTTAGTGGTTACTTATATTATTTTTGATATTATTATTAATTTACCTCCTTATCTTCAGCACCTTCTTGTCCTGGGAGGAGGAGGCAGGTGAGTCCTTTGCACCCAGGGCCTCCAGCTGACCCTCCTCCCCCTCCCCCCAGGGCCCACCCACGGTAAAGCCCCTCCCCCTCTGGTCTGGCCCCCAGGTGCTGCCTGGCCCATGACTGCTGCTATGAGAAGCTGAAGCAGCTGGGCTGCCAGCCCTTGTTGAGCGGCTACCAGTTCCACGTGGTCAACAGCACGGTGGTCTGTGAGTAGCCTCTGTGGGGAATGTCTTTGAACCTGAGCCTTTCCTCAATGGCCGCATCCTCCCGGACCCCGAGAACATTTAGGGAGAGAGGCTTTCCCAAGCGCTTTGAGAGCCAGAGCTTCCTGGGAGTCCCTGCTGGGTTTCCCCTGGTTGCTCCTGTCCACAGCCATACCCAGAACCCTCTTGGGAGCGTGGAGCCAGTGCGTATAGCATGCGCTCCATACACAGTTGTAGACTTGAGCATATGTTGGCTTTGGCAATGTCCTCCTTATGTCTGTTGTGAGTTAACGAAGCAGCTCAGCTGTCTTTCGGTGGAACAGATATTTGGTAAGGGGAACAGATATTTGGTATGGCATGCCAAGCACTGCGATAGGTGCCATGGGAGATGCACAAGTAAATAGGAGGGTGGGGGGGAGGGAACTCACATGTCGTGGAGGCCATTCAAGGAGGAGGGCAAGTACTGAGTGTCCAGGATGTGGGGCATGGCCCTGATCTCTCGGGGATGTTCTGGGGCTGCTGGGGCATGGCTGTGTGTAGGGCAAGTTCAGCTTAAAGAGCAGTGCCCTGGAAAGCCCTGGGCCACAGTCCCCTTGGGAATGCCACTCACTGCCCCTGCGCTTGAGGACCCCTTTCCTTGTGTGTTTCTTTACAGCCGTGAGTGTGTCTTCAAGTTCGTGTCTCCTCCTGAAGTCAGGGAACCACTCTCTCCCTTGCCCTCATCTCCCCCCTTACAGGGCGTGTTCAGTACCCCCACCCAGAGTTCTGCTCAGGACACACCAGGATGGCCTGGGACTGTGCAGTCTCTGAGTCCCGGGGGTGAGACAGGAAACACAGTGGGCTGAGAGCCCAGACCCCTGCCTCGGGAGGGCCAGCTTCAGTTCCGTCTGCTTCTGGGCCTCCACAGGCACCTGGTCAATGGGGAAAGAACCCCCTTTTCCCATGTGAGTTTAAGGAGACTTCCTGGGCAGGAGCTGCCTGGCCATGACCACCCTCAGGCCTAAAGCAAAGTGTCCCTTCTGTGAGACCCCAAGGTCATGTCCAAGGAGATGGGAAGGGATTGGGCCTCATACAAGGGCAGGGGAGGGAGAGCAGGAGGTTGCCCCCAGAGTATAGTTTGCTGTGGCCTCTGATGCCCTCTGGAGGCCAGACCAAGTTTCTGATCACCTCCTCCCACCCCTCCAGGCCCCACCTAGGGATGTAGGGCAGGGTTGGGGAGAAGCCTGGCAGCTGGTTGGGGAGGGAGGGGTACCCCACACAGCTGTTTCCTCAGTCTTGCTGTCTGTCTTCTCACACTGGCTTCTCCTCGCCTCTTTTCATCTTGATCTTACCATCTGTCATGTCAAATGTTATCTCAGATGGCTGGAAAGGCATCAGTTTTAGAGAAAATGTACTCAAGCAGCCCTCTCCTCTGATGTCCCGATAAAGCACAGGGACCGAGGAAGAAGGAAACAGTGTCCTGGGGTGGGAAATGGAATGTCAGTAACTACAAAGGACTTCCCCCACCCTCCCTCCATCAGTCCCAGGCCTAGACCACGCCTCTTCCCTGGGCTGCTGTGGGCTGGCTGTGCCCACAAGGGCTGGCCTGGGCACTCCACACCTGGGGAAGCTCCCTTAGCAGCTCCCTTCACCTCCTGTATGGGGATCCGAACCACAGCCCAGGACCCCAGAGGAGAGTGACTGGGAACGGAGGCTGGAGCCCCAGGTGGTGGCATGGCCAACTGTCCTCTGCTTGGCACATGCTGAGTGGTGGCAAGAGGTGCAGGCAGGGGCTGGGAGCTGGGATTTGTTCCTGAAAACTCGATCAGGGCTCCCAGAGGACAGAGCCCTGCTCAGAGAATTCTCATGCAGGGACACTTCCCTGTCACCACCAGGATGTCAGCACACCCCTCCTCAGCAGACAAGCCAGTGAGTACCAAGCTGACCCCCTCTTCATCCTTACCCCACCTTGCCAAGGTCCCGATTCCTGGGATAGGACTGAGACCTGGGTCATCTGGGTCCTAGTCCCGGGTCTGTTGCTATAGGCACTGAGACCTTAAGGGAGACCCATGGGCCTTCCTTCACTTGCCCTGTGATGACTGAGTACCCGCCCAGGCCCAGCACTGTGCCAGGGACCAGGGGCACTGAGCAAGGTCGCCTCAGGCCCTGCTCTCCTGGTATCTCTGGGGCTGAAGGCGCCCTTAGGGACCATCCAGCCAACCCTTCATGGTAGTGACAGGGAGGCCGAGGCCCAGAGAGAAAGGTTTGATCCAAGCCACAGGCAGGGTTATAATACCTGTGCTCTGGGTCTCCCCAGGCTCTAGAACACACTGCCTGGCTTGGGTTTTCTGGCCTCTGACTCCCCATCCATAAAATAAGTATAATAACAACAGTGTCTGTGACAGCTCCTGGAACCCCCATGACAACCCTTTGAGGTAGGCATTATTCTCCCCATTATCCAGGAGGACCCTGAGGCTCAGAGAGGTTATGTGAGATGGCCAAGGTCACACAGCCAGGGAAAGGAAAGTTGGGCTTTGTACCCAGGTCCTCTGACCCCAGAGCTAGGGCTCCTGCCTCACACTGGCCTCCCAGCAGGAGGGTGATGGGTGCCCTTGATGGGGGACCACACAAATGCATCTTGCCATCTACAGCACACGCATCAGGATGCCCAGCCCTGGCCCAGGGGGCAAAGAAAGGCTGATGCCCCAGATCTTTCTGTTCTAGCTCTGTGTGCCCGGCTAAGAGGCCCAGGGGGAGCAATGCTTTGGAGCTAGGCAGAGCTGGGTCTGAATCCCAGCTTCACCCCTTCTGGCTGGGTAAGTGCAAAACCACCTGGGCCTTTGGCTCTTCGTCCGTACAATGGAGCCGATAATATGCACTTCATGAGGTCCCTGTAAGGAGTGACTGAGGTAACCCAACCAAAGGCTCAGGCCTACAGCAGGTGCCATTCCTTTTAGAAGTTGCTTTTTTCATCTCCGTTTTCTTTTTCCATTTACTTTGTGGGATTTTTCTCTATTACTATGGAGAGACTTCTTTGAAGCATCTTCTTGAGCTAAAGCCGTGGACCCTCTATAGAATAAAAGCACCCCCTCACCCCCCAACCCCAGTTACACTGCGGTTCAAAGAGCTGCCCTCCCAGGGTTAATTGCTCCCCAGTCTCCAGTTCTGAAATCCTGCCCCCAAACCCAGTTCCAGGTTGCCTAGCAACCAGTGGCAGCTCTGGGATGCAGTTGGAGAACAGGGGAGGGAAAGGAGAAAAACAACTTGCTCTGTCCATGTCTCTAAATGTCACTAGGAGATGAGGGCAGAGATAGGCCTGTAACCAGAGCCCTGGAGCTGATTTGCCCGGAGGTTATCCCTCCTTTGAGTGGGCTTACATAAGCACTTGGCATTTGCAAGGGACTTGAAGTGCAGCCCTGGTGACAGCCCCCTTCACCCACATATGCATGCATATGTTGTGCAAGAAAGCCCCTGGCCGTGGGAGGAGGAGACCAGGGGCCAGTTGCAGCCAAGGAGACTTCTCCTTCTGCCCAAGGGGGAAAGGCGAACTTGGTAGCCATTGGGAAGTGCTGTTTGCAAAGGTCTTCCTCCTTTACTACTGAGTTAATTCCTCACCACCCTTCCATTCCCTACACATCACCGTTTTTATCTCCTAGCAATTATTTCCACCTGAAATTCTCTCGTTTACTTTTGCATCAACATTCCCCCCAATAGCATGTGAGTTCCCAGAGAGCAGGGAATAAGTGTGTCTTGTTTGTGTACACTCATTCTCAGAGTCCATGGAGAAGGATGTCCCTGAAGCTGTGTGCACTGTGGGGTCTGCTCACTAGGACCTGTACTCACATATCCTAGACAAAGGCCAGACACGTGGTAGAAAATCAATCCCTGCTTGTTCGATGAATGAGCGAATGAAAAAGCATTAGTCTATGCAGGTGTCCTTAGCCCCATGTGAAAGCTGAGGAACAGGCTTGGAGAGAAGCACATGAGACCTTAGAGCATGTGGGCAGCAGGTTAGGGCCGAGAACCTGGCTTCCAGCCCCCTGGGATGGGGTCCTTTTGCTGCCCTATAGGTTGCATAAGTCCAGCCAGTGAGGCAGCTGCAGGAGTGATGGCATGTTTACACATGCTCAGGGCTGAAGGTCTGTACTAATAAAAGGGTAATATGCTAATTAGACCGGGAGACCTTCCGGGTGACCTTACAGACATCCTTCTAGACAAAGCTAAGGTGGCGAGGCCAAGGCAGAGGCTGTTAGGGTGATCAGGCCAGCAGAGGAGGCAGGTGGGATGAGCAGGCTGACAGATGGGGCAGTTGGGGGTGAGCAGGCTTGTAGGGGGGGCAGTTTGGGGCAATCAGGCTGACAAGGAGGGCAGTTGGGGTGAGAAGGATGGCAGGCAGAGTGGTTAGGGGCAATCAGGCAGGCAAATGAGCTGTTAGGAGCCACCACTCCCGGAGGGCCTAAGCCAGCAGTCAGATATCCCCCAAGGGGTCTCAGATTGGAGATGGTGCAGGCTGGGCTGAGGAACACCTGCCCTCCTGTGCACGAATTTCATGCACTGGGCCACTAGTGATAAGATAAGCTCCCTGCCTGGAAAGAGCTTGCCTTTAAGGAGAGAGATAGATCATAAAATAGTCCGAAGTAAAGGTACATTCAGGCAGTGACAAGTGCTACGAAGCATCTAAAACAAGGCAGCACGGTAAAGAATGACGAAGGCAGGAGGAGGGAGGATGGCTGCTTTAGGGGGCTGAGGAAGACCTCTCCAAGAACGTGGCATTTGGCCAGGGTGGGGGGAGAGAGGAGACAGGAAGGAGGGGAGGGGAGGTGTGGGGGACAGGGAAAGGAGCTCACCGTCCGCTTCAGTTGTAGGGGAAGCTGTTGGGTCCTTTGAGGCAGGGAGTGATCTGCACTCATTTTGCTTTAGGAAGACCACTGTGGCCACTGCAGAGAACTTGGGGAGCCAGGGGAGGAAAGGGGGAACTGTACGTGACTGTTTTCGTAGCACTAGAGAGTTGCCACAGCTTGGATCAGGGGGACGATGTGGAGGCGAAGAGCAGTGTCAGGTGCTGGGAGTGTTGGGGTAAATTGGCAGGACCTGCTGGTGGGTTGGATGTGGGGCGGGAAGGAAAGAGGCAGAACTGAGGTTCCCTGTCTGAGCAGCCGTGGCAAATGGTGTCCTCTTCTGGGCTTGTGCAGAAGAGTGGGCTCCAGAGACACAGCAAGCACTTGCCATGTGCCATGCGGGGTTTGAGACACCAAGAGGAATGTTGAGTGGACACGAGCTCATTGGAGTCTAGAGCTTGAGGGAGCCCTCTGGCTGGGCTGAGAGCAGGAGAGTCGTCAGTGCTCAGATTGTACTTAAAGCCCTGAGATTGGACACGAGAACCCAGGGAGAGGACTGAGGCTGGGCAGAGGCCTGGTGCAGGCATCAGAGGCCTGGCAGGCGGCCTGGTGAGCCCCGGGCAGGAATGCGGATCTTCTTGCTCTGTCTCATTTGTGAAAACATATTTCACAGAATGAGAAAGACTATCCTAAAGCTGTTAGTTCCATGTTTCCCTTAAAAGAGAGAGAGTAGAACTGGGTGCGGTTATCTAGAAAGAGAAATCTGTGCCTTACCACCCTCTTCTCTCTCTCTCTCTCTCTCTCTCTCTCTCTCTCTCTTCTCTCTCTCTCTCTCTCTCTCTCTCTCTCTCTCTCTCTCTCTCTCTCTCCTCTCTCTCTCTCTCTCCTCCTCTCTCTCTCTCTCTTCTCTCTCTCTCTCTCTCTCTCTCTCTCTCTCTCTCTCTCTCTCTCTCTCTCTCTCTCTCCCTCTCTCCCTCTCTCCCTCTCTCCCTCTCTCCCTCTCTCCCTCTCTCCCTCTCTCTCTCTCTCTCTCTCTCTCTCTCTCTCTCTCTCTCTCTCTCTCTCTCTCTCTCTCTCCTCTCTCTCTCTCTCTCTCTCTCTCTCTCTCTCTCTCTCTCTCTCTCTCTCTCTCTCTCTCTCTCTCTCTCTCTCTCTCTCTCTCTCTCTCTCACACGCACACACAGCACCACAGCTCTGACTAATAAACAGAAGATCTCCATCTAGCGGCGAATTCAGCCAAAGGGCAGACACTTGATCCCAAAGGCCCATGGAGGCTTCGTTCATTTAGACAACAACTATTTGTTGAGCACCTACTTTGAGCCAGCTTCTATTCTGAACACTGGGGACACTATGGTGGACAGGACAGACAACATCCCAGCCTCACAGAGCTCACATAAGCAAGTAAATAAATAAATAAGAGAAGTACCAGGTATGAAAATACAGCAAATGGAATAAGCAGGATGTAAGGGAGAGTGGCTGGAGAGAGCCTCAGGTCTGACAAGGGCAGATTTGACCAAGACCCAAAGGATGGGGATGGATCTAGCCACTCGAAGATTCCAGAGAGAACTGTTTTAGACAAAGAGGAGAGTGAGTGGCAAGACCCTGGGATAAGACAGAGCAAGACCCATGCCGTAAAGAGGCTGGTGTGCCTGGAGAGGGTGACAGTGGCAGAGCGAGGGACAGTGAGGATGAAGGCGTTGGTGAGGGCCAGATCAGGGCAAGCCCGCTTTGGGGATCTGTGGCAAGGCTTTGGGATGTCTTCCCCCAATAGTGGGAACCCACAGTAGGGCTCTAAGCAAGAAAGTGACCCTAATCCAGGCTCCATTTGAAGAAGGTTCCTGCTTGTTTCCTTCCATGGGGGGGGGGGGAGGAGCTGGTGATGACAGGGATTTGGGGGGTGGCTGAGAAGACGGGAGAAGCAGGCAGAGCATGACATTTTAAACTCGGGGACATCGATGGAACCTGCTGGTGGACTAAATGTGAAAAGTCAGAGGGACCAGGGTTGACTGCTAGCTTTCCGGCTGAGTAGGAGGTGGTGCCATTTCCTGAGCCCGGAGAAAGGGAGGAGGTGGGTATGGTGGGCGGAGGGAGCACTTACAGTGTGAATTCACTTTGGGCATCTCAAGTTATGTCTGAGAGGTCCACGCGAGATGTCAAGCAAGGGGTTGGAAATATGAGATGAGTTTTGAGGAAATGGCCCCGGTGCACCAACTCAGGGTGCCCCTCCATGCAGCCCCCACCCCCACGACTCTTGTTTCCTTCTAGACTGCTCCTTACGCCAGTACTTGTGACACGTCCAGGTGTGATCAGGCCTTGGGTCCTAAGGAAAAGGACTTCAAGTGACTTCCCTTTTCTGTTTTTAACCCCTGAGCCCTTACAGCGCGCTCTCTGTTTTCCAAAACTAGATCCAACCCCTGGGCGTGATCTGGGAGCTCCCAGTAACCCTCTGTCTCTCTGCAGGTGAGTGTGCCCTCGGTCCTGGTGCCGGCTGCCTCTGTGGGCTGAGGGCCTGCGAGTGCGACAAGCAGTCTGCATACTGCTTCAAAGAGAACCTGCCCACCTACGAGAAAAACTTCAAGCAGTTCTTCCTGAGCCGGCCCCGGTGTGGCAGGCGTAAACTCAAGTGCTAGGATCTTCAGCATCTGCTCTAGGATCGCTTCCAGGAAGTCCTCTCCCATCATCCCAACTGGCTCCAGTCCGTGCAACTCACCCACCAGAGTTCAGCTGGGTGGTACTCCTTTGTCATTCAGTACCAGAGGGCTGGAGAACAAAGACAAAATCCTGGCATTCAATGAAGGGAGACAGACCATAGTGTATGCACAAATCAGTGACACGTGCCCATGGCAGTAGGTGGTGGGAGGCAATGAAACAAGATGACAGCATAGAGAGATGTCCCCAATACCCACCCTAGGAAGTTCCCAGGGGAGAAGAGGCCCCAGGATCTTCCCTAAGGTCTTCCTCTTCCCCCTCCCCACTCCTACCCCAGATCAGGGTGCAGGGTGAACTTGGGGAATGGGCCCACAGTCCCAGATCTAGCTGTGAGCAGAGCAAGGTGCCTCATGGACCCTTGAGGCACAGTCGGTGTTTGTCACTCATTGGCTCGAGTTCTGCCTTCTAAAAAGGCTCAGGGGAGAGAAAATTGATGCCATTGTCACCTCTCAGGAGACAAAGCATGAGAGCATCAACAAGTGGCCCCAGTGTTCTCGCCTCTCAGTATCCTCACCTCTCATGATGCGATGCGACACTCTGCTTTTCCCATCACGAAGTAGAGGGTTTTCCCCACCCCTTGAATCTGAACTCTGAGCTGGGCTTATGACTTTCATTGGTTGATAGAATGTTGTGGGACTGATGGTCTGCCAGTTCCCCAGTCTAGGTGTTAGGTGTAGCGCATTAGACTCTCTCGGGATCCCTGCCTCCGCCATGAGGAAAAGCCTGGCTGGCCTGCCAGAAGCCAGGAGCTCACCTGGACCAGAGTCATCAGCCCCATCATCTCCACTGAGTCCTCCGACACGTGAGAATGCTTGGTGAAGATCAGCAAAGCCAACCCATAGCTGACCACAGACACACGTGGGAATCTAGCCAAGACCAAACAGCTGCCCAGCTGAGCCCAGCCAAATTGCCAACTCGCAGAACCGTGAGCTAAATAAAGGCTGCTGTTTTACGTCACTTGGTCTTGGTGTGGCTTGCTGTGCAGCCTAGCTGACTACGATCGGTCTTCACTCACTGAGACTCCTGGGTTCCCAGCATGTGCTGTGCCTGGAGGCCCTGGAAAGATTGGGGACATGGTCCCCACTTACCTGGTAGGTTGGGAGGATAAAGGCCTTGCTCATGGAATGATGGGGAACACACAGAGGGACATGTTCACTCAGTCACCCAACAAACATTTATTGAGCTGTTGGGCAGTAGGAATTCAGAGATTTAAAACAAACATACAGAATCAGGTCTGGGAGAACATTAGGAGCCATAGCAGCTATTAGAAGTTCAAGGTCAGATACATCATTGGTATGAAGACAGAAAGGAAAGCCCAAGGCGGGTAGTTTGCAGAGGGCTCCTCAGCTCTGCCTGATTCAGCTCACATGGTCACGGTCACAGTCACAGTCACATGGGAAATTGGTCTGTTCTTCCCATTTGCTCTGCCTGCATGTGCTGTAGTAAATGCTGAAGGGAAACTTGAGGTTCATTCCATCAGAGTGGGTCTTCAAGGTCTCTGAGCAAAGTGGTTACAGAAGGGCAGGTGTGGAACCAAGGGGGCCAGGCCCCAGCCAGGCACCTCCCTCCTTGGGGGTTCCTGACTACAGCAGAGTCCAGCTCAGGACCCAATGTGTCTGGCCATCTGCCACAAAGGAGGAAGAGGGGCCGGGGTGGGGCTCGGCATAGAGGACAGGGGTTCTAGTGAGGGACCCAGGCCATCCTCTATTCCTGATCTGTAAGCAGAGGACATGGGCCTGTGACAGCCCACTCCGCGTCACTGCCCTGACTCTGGGAGGAGTGAGGTGGGGCCTCCTCCATCTTTGCCCCCCTCCCCAGGCCAAAAACCTTGTGTGCTGAATTCTTGATCTCGTATCTCACATCCCACATCCAATCTGTTGGCACGATCTTCAAAATGCATCTGCATCCTCTATTTATAAAATACTTCAGGAAAACATACACATTAAAAAATAAAACGAGAAGGAAAAATCTAGAATTTGACCATTTCGCACCACCTTCAGGGCTGCTGTCTTGGTCTAAACCACCATCACCTCATGCCTGAGTTACTGCCCCTCATTCTCTCTGTTTCACCGTCCTCGGCCCAGTGTCTGGCATCCAACCCTGTCCCTCCTCTCCTCACCCCACCCAAGGCTCCCCATCCCCTCTGAGTGCCCTGATGTCCCCCATGATCATTTCCACAACCATTTGACTCTACCTCCTGCAGCCCTCTGTCTCTCCCTCCACCCGGCCTCCATGCCGCTCCTGAAGGCACCAGGTCCGCTCCCTCCTGAGGACCTGCCTGGAAGGTGCTTCCCACAGGACTCGCCCCCTCCTCCTTCAAGTCTTTGCTGGAACCTTCCTAAGGCTAATGCTGACCACCCTTCTTAATACTGCTCTCTCCCCACGGTCACTTCCCATCTCTCTGTCCTGCCCTCCCAGTTTTCTCTCCCACGTGATGCGCTGTATACATTCACTGACAGCCACTGTTCATTGTCTATTCACTAGAATATCGGCTCGCGAGGCAAGGACCTTTGTCCCCTTTTTAAAAAAGTCACTGATGTCTGTGTTGAATGACACGAGGTCAGGAGAGAATGTGGAATGTCAAGGAATTGCAAGCAGCCCAGCGTGGGAAGATGGGCTGTGGGGGTGATGGTTAGAGGGAGAGAAAGAGATGAGGTGGGCAGAGCCAGGCCAGGGAGAGCCTGTGGTCACTCAGAGAAGTCCTGGAACAGGGTGTCCAAAGTTGTGAGTGACCCACCGCTCTCCACCTGTGGGAATGTGGGCAGTTCAACCTCCTTTTAGCCCCCGTGTCCTCGTGGGCAAACCCGTGGCTGGGCATGGCCATCGCAGGGACGCAGTAACGTTCATTCCCTTCGCCACTTGGCATTGTTGTTGGAGGAGCTCCCTGCCTCAAAAGGGACCGATGTGGGATGTGGGTGTCTTTACAACAGCCTCTGTCAGGTTGGACCGGCCATGGTGCTTGCTGTCAGGCTGAAGCCATCAGCCAGTCCTGGAGGTGGAGCAGTAGTCACACCCTCTACCTAGGGCCTGTGGGGGACGGTGCCCCACAGGGAGTGGTGTCGCTGCTTTAGGGTGGCTGTGCGCTGAGCGTGGGTCAGCTGTGGCTGGTGGAGCCGCCGTCCCCCATTCCTGCTCCTGGGTTATCTGCAGAACTGTGAAGAGCATGGGGACCAGCAGGTGTGGGACTGTGTGGCCTATGGCAGTGAGGGTGTGGCTGCAGGCCCTAGAGGGGGCGGCGGGCTGGGGTGGCAGGGACTGAGGTGACTGGGTCTTGGGACAGTGCGTGAACGGCTGTCGGCTGTGGGATGGGCCAGGCGTTATTGAGCTCACCTAGGAGCAGAGTCACATCCAGATGTGAGAACAGAGAACGAATGGAGTGTGGCCCCAGGCGCTGAGAGGGGCAAAGGGGAGTCCAGATTGTTGCCAAAGCCTCAGTACTGACGAGCCTGGTACTGTGCACTGGTACTGTGCACTGACCTTGTCCAGGCCCGGGGCTCCCTTCAGCCACAGAATACTCGGCCCATCTTCAGGCAGATGCTGTTAACATCCCAGTGTACTGAGGTTCAAGGTTACACAGCTGGCACGTGGCAGAGCAGGGGACTTGAGCCCAGCATGGACGCTCCCGCCTGAAATTCTCCTCCACGGGCTTGTCCCAGAGGGAATCCAGTCTTGGAGAGAGGAGGGTGAGGCAATGCAACTGAGGAGGCTGCTCCAAAGGCTTAAATATGCCCTGCGTCTGGCTAAGCCACTGACTTGTTGTGCTGTTTCATTCATCCATTCATACATCTATCGCACCAATATCCAGTGTGTGAGACTGGGCTGGGCACCATAGATTTGGTGGGAGTAGGAGAGGTTTCCTTCGCCTGCAGCTCACAGCCCAGGTGGACAGACAGGTAAACAGGAAATAACAGGACTGGGAGGAGTGGGGGGCGGGGCAGGGAGGATGCAGGCACACCTGGAGCCATCCATCCAGACCTGCTGGAATGGGAACCCTTGTGTTCTGAGTCTAAATCTCGTTTCCTGTCGTCCCCTTTGTGGGATGCTCTCTGAGGCTAAGCTCTGGGAATCAGGGTTCAATGCCCAATTCCACAGCAGGACCTTGAGCTTCTTTGGGCCTCAGTTTCCTCCTTTTATTAACAAGGCTATTCATAGCTCCGCCTCACAGGGCTGCTAAGAGGGTTAAAGGAACCGCCACACACAGAGCCTGAGCCCAGTGCTCGGCGTACAGTAAGCTCAGTAATCCCTACCCTGCTTCCTGGGCCCTGGCGTCTGAGACAGGGTGCGCCTGCGGGCTAAGTGTGGGTGTCCCAGGGGGTGGCGGTGGCCGGGCCACGTGCCTGTGCCTTTGTACTGTACGCCCTGCCGCTGAGGCCCGCTTTGCTGTTGTATCAGCTGGTGGTGTCAGCTGGGGAAGCTGACAGCCAGCACAGCCGTGCCAACCTGGGAGGTGGGAGTTTGAGGTTCGAGGGAGGGAAGGGAAGGGCTGCCAGTCTGCATTCATGGTCAGTCCTGCGTGTGAGGGAGTCGGGGTTCCCAGCCCAGCCGAGACCAGGGCTGGGCAGGCTCCAGGTGCCTGGCTGTGGGTTTGGGACAATAAGTGTCCACAGAACCTCCCTCCTCTTTCCCCCTCACACCTCAATTTTCTTGTTAAATCACAAGAAACCTTCTGCCAGGTTTCCGTTTGGAGAGAATGTCCGCATGAACGTTCCATCAGCCCCTCCTTTCTTCTACCCATGGCTGGGTGCCAATCGGGCCCTAGGACCTTTGGCCCAACACGCCAGTGGCCAGTACTGACCATTTCCGTTCACCACGCCAGGCCCTGTGCCAGGGGTTACTCTTACCCGTGGCTGCAAACCTGTGATGTGCTCTTCATCATTACCCACAGCTTACAGAAGAGGGAACGGAGACTGACTGGGGAGTGTGTCCATAGACCTAGCCTATGATTAGGGCCATTGGAGGAGGTGTTAGTGGCAATGATACGGTGGTGGAGGTTGGGAGTGCTCAACCTCTCCGGTTCTCTGCTGGGCATTGCTGGTCTGGAGCAGGGTCTCTGTCCAGAAGCAGAAGGTCAAGAGCTGGGAGCACCTGGCTGTGGTTACCTATCATCACCACTAGGTGCCACCCGAGTTCTAGAGAAGTGCTGGCAGCCCTCCCTGGAGGGCTGGAGGGGAGGAGCGGTGATTCCCAGCGAATGGAGAAGAGTGGTGGAGGTCTGCTGAGACAGTGTGGCAGCAACTCGGAGCTGGACAGAAGTTAAAGTGGCAAGCACAGACTTTTATTCAAGAACTACTGCCATTGGGGGGGGAGGTGGGGGGAAGACCTCAGTAGGGCTTAATTCTGAAAAGCAGAAAGAAAAGTGGGTACTTAAAGCTAAGGATCAGGGTCAGGGGTCAGTGGGTAGGGGGATTCTTGCTAAACTGACCTAGCAGGATTTGTGGGCCAGGATGATCAGAGAGCACCCGGAGGCTGTGAGGCTGGAGGGCGAGGAATTTGATCAGATCCTGAGGGTGGGTGGGGAGTCTCCCTACTCTGACATAGCAGGGTTGTTAAAACCGGGCGGATGCAAGCATGGACACCGAAACTCAAAGGTGGAGGCCTGGTTGAGAAGACATCTTGGTGGGGCCTGACTAATGTATGGTCAGGGAGAATCTGTCAGTCCCTCTCTGAATGGTCCCTTTCTGCTGGGCACTTTGGTTCAATAGGGACCTGGAACCATCTGCCGAAATCTGGTCATAGAGGGTATTCGCTGGGTGGTGTGACACCCACCCACCCCTCCCCTAACACACACACCATTTAAATGAGTGACCCTAATCCAGGCTCCATTTGAAGAAGGTTCCTGCTTGTTTCCTTCCATTGCAGGGGAAAGAGCTGGTGATGACAGGGATTGGAGTGGTGGCTGATGGAACTTTTATGAGGACATTCTCTCCAAACGGAAACCTGGCAGAATCTTGTGATTTAACAAGAAAATTGAGGTGTGAGGAGGGGAAAGAAGAGGAAGGTTTTGTGGACATGTATTGTCCCAAACCCACAGCCAGGCACCTGGAGCTTGGGGCGCTAACAGAAGTTGTGGGGTGTGCCTGCGACCTACCCGCCCTGGCAGCCGAGGTGGCGTGCAGCCTGGAGACTGGTGAATGGGCAGAAAATGGCCCTAATCATAGGCTAGTCTATAGACTCTACCCGCCCGATTTCGTGTGCTGGGCCTCTAGTGTATTATAATCCAATTGACAAGGAAATGTGGTTGCCTCTGTAAAATGCAACATATTCTGATAATAACTAGAATCATGAATGATAACATTGTACCAGGACATATGGACAGCACCGTCATTGACAAATTTACTTCATACATTTTTTTTTTTAACACTCAGCCAAGGATTTGTTTATTAATTTTTTTTTTTTTTGAGTGAGTGGAAGAGAAAGAGGGAAAGAGAGAAAGTGAGAGAAACATTGCTGTGAAAAAGAAACATCTATCAGTTGCTTTCTGTATGCACCCTGACCTGGGCTTGAACCACAACCTAGGTGTGTGCCCTGAGTCGGAACAGAACCCACAACTTCTTTTGGTGTATGGGACGACACTCAACCGACTGAGCCACCAATCAGGGCTGAACCTCATGCATTTTAAAAAAATATTTATATTACTTTAAAATATTTACCCATACAAATATAACTCAGAAAAAGCTAAAGCATCTCTTATGTGATGCCTGTCATGCGATTTCACTTGTCAAATAAACCGAATTATTTTTAGCATCTCTCTTTTCACAAGGTGGGAGAACACGTCCTTTGAGATGTCCCAGGCCCTCTGAAAGGGCCAGTTTGAGATCAAGTTTTCATTTAGGACTGGATTTTGGAAAAGCAAAATTGTCAAAAATATAAAAACAAGCAAACAAACAAAAAAAACCTTTTGCTCTTTTAAACCTGAGTCATCTGGGCTCTCTTAAAAATATCAAGTCCAATAAAACACAGAATCTTTGTTTCCTGTGCAGTTTACTCAAGAGGTAAAGAAAAATCTTTTACAATCTCTTGTAAAAAGCAGACCAATAATCTAAGAAAGCTTGGCTGTTTTAACTGAAAAAACCAAATTCTAGTTTTGCATTCATTTGTTGTGCTCATTTTTAAAAACCCTATAAATAAATCAGTTTGATCTTAGCCAGCTTGACTGCCTGTAAAATCCCTTCTCCACAAACACTTTACAACTTTCTGTATCCACTCAAAAACTGTTTTGTCCTATATTTTCCTCTTTCTCTTTCTGTAGCAATTTTTAAACACCCTCTGAACAACTGCTTTAAAACAAATTACTCTCCTTTTTTAAAAAACAAAAATGTAGCCTACATTCTTGAATATTTTGCATACATTTTTTTTCCTCATCCTTATTGTTCTTAGTAGTTTTGTTTAAATATATTAATTAGAATTCTTAACCCTTAGTAACTTAATTTCCAGTGGATACAAGGAAATAGACCTTGTATGCTGGCTTCCATATAGTAACATTCTACAGTAAATTAGCAAATTTTATAAGTATACCATCTCACAATTTTCTCTAGTAGAACTTTTTATGTTTATTAAGAGACCCAAATATATTTCTCTATCTCATATAAAAAGAAGCTAAAAGTATAAAACTTAAACTTATGTTTAGTAATTCATGTTCAGTAGTTTAACTTACTTAGAAATGATCTACATATTTAATATATATTGATCACTTAATTTCATTTTATATAACTCTGAGGTTACAAATAACTAAAAAGATTTTGGAAACTGTTTTTAGGTGAACATCTTATAACAATAAACAAAACTAGCCTCATCTCAGGTTATTTCCCTGCTAACTGTTTTTACAGCCCATGCATGTTAGACAAGTATCATAAAAGCCAAACTCTAAGAAGCTTAAAGTCATGGGTTGCTTGGTTTACTGTGCTGTTTGGTCTACATGAAGTAGTAGAATCAAAGAATTCATTCTTGCTGCATCTTTACTTGTGCATCTGTCATTACGTTGAATTTATCCTATCTAATAAAAGAGTATTATGCAAATTGACCATCATTCCAACACAAGATGGCTGCCCCCATGTTGTCAAAGCTGGCTACCCCTATGTGGACACAAGATGGCCACTATAAGATGGCCAGCAGGGGTGGGCAGTTGGGAGGGATCAAGCCATCAGGGGAGGCAGTTGTGAGTGACCAGGCCAGCAGGGGAAAGCAATTGGGAGGGACCAGGCCTACAAAGGAGGGCAGTTGCGGGGGACAAGGCTGGTAGAAGAGGAAAGTTGGGAGTGAACAGGCCTTTAGGGAAGGGCAGTTGGGGGGGGGGGGATCCAGGCCTGCAGGGGAGAGCAGTTAAGGGTGACCGGGGAGGACAGTTAGGGGTGACCAGGCCTGCAGGTGAGGGCATTTAGGGGTAATCAGATATCCCCTGAGTCACGGCACCACGGCCATGAGAAAACCAGAAGCTGGAGACAGTAGGTTAAGTGGTAGAAACAGATTTTATTCAAGACTCTTGCAACAGGGGGCAGTGTAGCACTGGGCAAAGCCACATTTTTCTTCATTGGGGTTGTATAGGAGCGGAGGTGAGTTGGGGGATGGAAAATGGCTAAGAGGGTAAGACAATTCTTGCTAGACTGACCCAATAGGATTCTTGCTGGAGGCAGGCCAGGGTGATCAGACGGCGGAGGATGTGGAATCTGGTCAGACATTGATGGTGGGTGGGGATTTTTGCTAAAGGTAGGTGATGCCGAGATGGCCGTGGAAACCAAAAGGTTGCTAAGAGGCCTCAGGAGCCTGAGTAAAGATTGGCCAAGGAGAACTCCTTTGGCATGGCTGCTCCTAGACCAACATAAGCAAGTGCAGCCCCATCCACAAACCTTAGCATGAAAGATCTCCTAACCTCAAAGGAGAGGAAAGGAAGGAGAGGACCTCTGGATTGCAGGAGCCCCTTCCTCAAAAAGTGTGACCCTCACTTCTCCTCTCCACCTTCAGACTCTTCAACCCAGCTCCACACCTCTGGTCTGGACATCTGACCCTCCCCCCGTCTCACCTCTCTCTCAGCTTCTCCCCTCCCTTACCTCTTCCCCAGGCTGCTCCCTCCCTGCCTCCCTGAGTCTTCTGCTCAGCTTCCTGCCAGGCCTTTGCTTCCCTTTTCACGTAGGTGGGTCCCAGCCCCCCGCCTCTCCTCGCTCAGGGCTAAGGTCTTTCCACCACTGGTCTGGCTGCTGCCTGAGGGGAGGTGCAGGGGGAGAGGCTGAGGGATGGGCGCTTCTCCTGTGTTTGTCAGAGACCTGGGGGTCTGGGGCCTCTCTTCAGGTCTCATCTTCCATACTCAGGAGTGACCCCAACAAGCCACCCGTTCCCTGCCAAGGCAGGGACCAACAGCGGGACTTGGACACGCCCAGGATTGGGCTGGAGGACCCCGGTGGCCACAGTCAGGGCCCAGGCCTTCCTGAGTCCTCTGGGGACCAGCCTTGCCAGAGGGCTCCAGGGAGAAGGTGGCAGGGTGGCCCGGAGGCTCCAGACCCACCCCCACCTCTGCCGGTTCCGTGTGTCTGGTCCCCAGAGCAGGAACGGCCACCCTTCTTCTCTGCCAGCCCCCAGGGGGCACTAGGGCAGCGTAGGGGGTGGCGAGGAGGGGGGGCTACAGGTCTCATTCTTGGGCTGCTCATAGATGCTGCAGTTGGGGGTGGTGCCCTGGCAGTAGATGTTGAGGTAGTTGCGATGCTTCTCGTTGTACTTCTGCCTCTGGAAGCACAGAGCCACGCTCTTGTCGCACTCGCACGTCTGCCTGTCGCAGTCCGTCTGGTTGCGATCTCCTGCGGGGAGAGGGGTGTGTGCGGTCTGAGGGTTTGGGGGTCCAGAGCCAGCTGCACCAGCACTGCTGGCAGGCCCACCCGAGGCCTGTGAGCTCCGAAGCGCTGGGCTGGGCAGCCCCCCCCACCCTGCCCAGGGGGCTCTGGTGCGTGCTGAACTCAGAGAGCCACTCAAGCCCAGCATGTTATTGCATCGTTGGGAAACTGAGGCTCTGAGGGGGGTGGGTTTACCTAAGTCACCAACAAACTTGGGCAGAGCTGGGACGAGAACTCAAGTGTCTGGAGCTCTCTCCCATCACAGACTGGCAGGACACCAGCCCTGAGGGCATTCGTGCTAAGCATCCAATGAGGACACTTCCTCCCACCGAGCAAATGCCTAATGCATGGTAATTGCGGCTGTGGTTATTAATATTAGTCTCCGGAAATCGTTTACCCCAGTAATTCCCCACCTGAGGTGCACATGCGAACCAGCGGGCAGGCTTGTTAAAGCTGACTGCCCAGCCCCGCCCCTCGAGCTCCGGATTCAGTAGGTCAGGCGGGGCCTGGCAATCTGCATTTCTGACAAGTGCCATGGGGATGCCGAGGCCCCAGGTTGGGGAACACCCCTTGAGAACCACCCACGAGCCAATGGTGTGCAGATATTCCAGCCTTTCCATCAGCAGAATCCTTTCCCTTAAATGAAACTCTTTGCCGAAGGCTAACATATCAAACAGCTGAAAGAGAAGCCTCTTAAACTGTAATATACATCAAAGAGCCAGCTGGACCACTCAGGGACACCTCTTATATCCGCTCCCCCCCCCCCACAACATCACCTCTCACAGCAGCTCTTCCCCCTGCCCCAGGAATCCCCAGAAGTTATCATGAAAACCACTGCTTGGAGATTAAATGAAGGGACACCCCTTCTTTCAAGCCAGCTCTTCTGCCCCGCGTTTGAACAGCAGAGTATGAGGCCCACAGAACCCCCAGATCCCAAGGGCCCCGGTGTGCCCAGTCCCCGCCCCGCTCCAGACTCTTTCCCAGAGAACAGGAGAGTTTCCTTGCAAAGCCAGGGTTGCTGGTGAGCTGTGAGTGAGGGACAAGGAGGTCAGGCTGCCCACAGCACTAGATGGGGCACCTGCTGGCCCAGGGAGGGGCGCGAAGGGGAGGCAGGGTAGGGACACCTGGGCCATTAGCTTGGATATGGCACACCCATTGGGGGAAGGCCATGGGGAGTCCTGAAGGAGGAAACTCCACCGGGCCTGACTCCAATAGCTTGAAATCTGGAAACTCTGAGGGTTCTGGGATGGTGCGACCTTCTGGTGAGGTCCCAGTGACAGAACTGAAAGGGAACCAAACCCCTTTGTGTAGCCAGGGGGAGACTGAAGCCAGGCAGGGAAGGGCCTGCCCAGGGCCACAGGGCCAGGAGATGCTGGCAGAACCCGCTTTACACCCCCAACCCCCGGCTCCCAGGCCAGTGTCAGAAAGTCTCACAGTCACCTAAGATGGTGGTCGGCAAACTCATTTGTCAACAGAGCCAAATAGCAACAGGACAACGATTGAAATTTCTTTTGAGAGCCCAATTTTTTAAACTTAAACTTCTTCTAACGCCACTTCTTCAAAATAGACTCGCCCAGGCCATGGTATTTTGTGGAAGAGCCACACTCAAGGGGCCAAAGAGCCACATGTGGCTCGCGAGCCGCAGTTTGCCGACCACGAACCTAAGAGACTCCTGAGCCCCACCCAGACCCCCTGAATCAGAATCTCCAAAGCTGCAGAATCCCCAGGATGAGAGAAATGGGGGCCACATCAAGCTTGGGGATCAGAACATACCAGGGACACGTGCCAGAGCCACAGCGAGGATTGTTAGAGTTAACAAACACCAAAAACAAGAGGCCTGCTTCATTTGAATTTCAGACCAACAAATATTTTTAGTATAAGTACATCCCAAATATTACATGGGACATACCTATGCTAATTCTTAAATTCTATACTAACGCCAATTGGCGTTGTGCTAATAGTAAATTTTTAATATACCGTATTTTCCGGCGTATAAGACAGCCCCCTAATTTTTATAGTTAAAACATAGGTTCAGGCCTATATTCGCTGTATAAGACTCCCCCCCACTTCCGAGGCAACACCAGTACTTTTTTTAATAGACCGCCTCTCTAACTCAGCCAATCCAAGCAGGCTTTTTATGCATGCAAATGATACATGTTCTATACCCGAAGCTACACTGTGTTCTAGTAAAAAGCCTGCTCAGATTGGCCAGTCAGAGAGGCGGTCTATTAAAAAAAGAACTTGTGTTGCCTCGGAAGTGGGGGGTAGTCTTATACAGCGAATATAGGCCTAAACCTATGTTCTAACTGTAAAATTAGGGGGTTGTCTTATACGACGGAAAATACAGTAAGTATATCCCGTGAAACGTTTATGATCTACTGATGTGTAAACATTTTTCGTTGTTTATCTGAACTTCAAATTTAACTGCGCGTCCTGTATTTCCTCTTGCAGCCCTGCACGGGGCCCCGGCACAGGCAGGGGCAGGTGTCGGGGGAGGGACTCACTGCAGACAATCGTCGTTTTATTCTCGATGCTGTACTCATAATGGTCCACGTAGGTGTGGCAGCCCTGGTCAAAGAGCTTCTGGTAGCAGCAGTCATGGGCATGGCAGCACCTAGGGGCGGGTAGAGGAGAACAGGCCTTCATCGCCAGGCTAGGCCCATCTCCTGCCAGCAGAGAGCCCGATCATCTGTCCCATGTCCTCACTGGTCAGACCTTCAGACTGAGGCCCAGAGAGGGGGAGTTACTTTCCTGAGGTCACACAGCCAGGCAAAGCAGGTCAGTGCCCCAGGTTTTTGCCCATGATTATGTCTCTTTGTCTGAGCCCAGGGCTCCAGCTTCCCCCCCTCAGAGCCCTGGCTGCAGCTGCAGGAAGGGCCACGTGGTCCAGCAACGTGGTCAGGTGGGAGGGAGGGTTAGGGCTATACACTGACTATATGCAGAGGCCATACCTGGCTGAAGGCTTGAGTGGGAAGTGGGGGAAGGCGGACAGGAAGCAATTGTGGGGTGGCTATTCTTATCTCCTTTGGTGGAGGGAAAACAACTAGTCAAGCCAAAACCGGTTTGGCTCAGTGGCTAGAGCGTCGGCCTGCAGACTGAAGGGTCCCAGGTTCAATTCCGATCAAGGGCATGTACCTTGGTTGTGGGCACATCCCCAGCAGGGGGTGTGCAGGAGGCAGCTGATGGCTGTTTCTCTCTCATCCATGTTTCTAACTCTCTATCCCTCTCCCTTCCTCTCTGTAAGAAGTCAATAAAATATATATATATATATTTTTAAAAAACACAACAAAAACAAAAAAACTAGTCAACATGCATTATTAAGCTCCCGGTGATACCAGACTTGGTGCTGGCTGCTTTTGGGGAGACAGGAGTGGAAGACAAGCCATGACTTGAGGACTCCCTGTCTGTGGAGGAAGCACTCACAGCCCTGACCTTCAGAGCCTGCAGTCTGATGGGGTCAGAGTCACTGCCCTTGCCTTTGTCAAGCATAAGCGTGTGTACTTGGGGGAGGTCAGAGGTTCCTTCCTGGCGAGGGTGGGAGTTCAAATGCCTCCGGGCCTGAGACCTTTGTGATGGACCATAGAGTGTGTCCACCATGATTGGGGAGAACACAGGTCAAAGGTCAGCTCGTCTGTCGTCACTAACTCATCAAACAAGCCTCATGTTTGGGGAAAGGGCCTCGCCCACCTCTCGCAGATAGAGATCAGCCTGACCTTCTCCGCCCCACCCAGTTCTGACAGCAGCCCTGGCGTTCTGGAACCTACCAGTCTACTTCGTCCATGGGCAGGCCACGCCCCCCCAGCCCGCAGTAGCAGCCGTAGCCCACGAAGGACAGGATGGCATTTTTCCCCGTAATGGCTTCCACCATGGTCTTCAGGTTGAACAGGCTGCTGTGCGCTGCAGGCAGGGCTGCAAGAGAACCGAGGGGACGCTGTGCGCAGCCTGCCCTGTCCGCCTGGCTGTCCTCCCCACACCCAGGCCCGGGGAATGGGGGCGGGCAGAGCGGGAGGAAGGAAGCCATGTACAGAGTATGCAGAGCCCACGTTCTTACAGTAAGGCCTGGGCCCTGAGAAAATAATAATAATAGGTACCATTGCAGAGGACACCACAGTGCCTGTCAGGCGCTGTCCTAGGCCCCATTTGCACATTAACTGATCGAGTGCTCACTGCAGCCTGATGACTGTCTATTGTGGTGGAGCTGCCCATTTTACAGATGAGATCGCTGAGGCCCAGAGCAGTCAGTGACTTGCCCAAGAACACACTGAAAAGCGGCAGAGACAGAATTTGGACCCAGGTAGTGAGAATCTAAGGCCCAACTGCCCGGGAAACTGTAAGGGGCTTCGTACATGGACCTGCTCTTCAGGACACTGGGGATTGATTCTGGGCCCTTCTGGTGTGGCCCGGCTCCTCTGAGCCCAGCAGGGACTCAGCGTCCCAAGCACATGCCTGGGGCTGGTGCATCTCAGGGTAAATCCAGAGACAACTGGGTGCCCTGGTCATTCAATGAAGACACACACATAAACACACACACACACACACACACACACACACACACACACACACACTTTTCCCTTTGTCAGGGTCTCACAGGAAGCAATAGTGCAATGACCCTTCCTGTACCAGCAAAATCATCTTCCTGGCACCTGGCAGCCGGCTCACGCAGTGCCAGTTCCTCCTCCCCAGCTCCCCTGCCTGCTGGCCTCCGAGCCTGTGCTGCCTCTGCATCCCGCCCCCCCCCCCCCCCCCCCCGTTCAGCGCTGAGTCAACACCAGATACCCCCCAATACACACACACACACACACACACACACACACACACACACAGAGGCAGGCAGGAGAGCTGCTCTAGCCCCAATTGATGAGCAAACGAAGGCTCAGAACAGTGACGGTCTCCGAGCCCGGAGTGGCAGAGCCCAGACGTGAGTCCAGGTTTGTGTGCCCCAGAGCTGTGATGCCAGCACCATGCAGGGCCGCTCCTGCCTGTCTCCCCCTCCGTGGGCTCCCCCAGCTGGGCCCAGGGCAGGGTGCCCAGTGCAGCTCCCATGCCCCCTCTCTCACACTCCCCACCCTCCTCCACAGCCTGCATAGGAATCGTCCCAGGAGAGGGAGGTGCTGGAGGCTGGATGGGATCCCAAAGGCCGCGGCTACTTGCTTCAGAGATGTGGTTGTCCCACATCACTAGTGACAGGAAGCTCACCATCTCAGCCTGCCTTCGTGGGACGAGCACAGACAGACCGGGGCCCATAACTACAACCCTTGGGGCTCCATTTTCCCATCTGTAAAATGGGAATGTTAGTACTGACCTCCTGGGACTCCCTCGGGGCAGTACCCTGTTTGAAGCCAGCATGTACCAGACACTCGCTCCCTGCATGGCACCTGCCCCCTCAGAGAGCTATCTATTGGCTCTGCGATTTTCCACATGACAGAGAATAAGGAGCAAACAAGAGAGGACATGGGCAAGAAGTAGGGAGAAGTGACAGGTGTCTTTAAGAGGATGGTTTAGAGCCATATCAGTGTCTACACGAGGGCCTGGGACAGGGAGAGAGAGGACCCTGCACCCTATGGGCAGCGATGACTGTTGAAAGGCCAGGGGTGAGGGGTGTCTGAGAAGTTAGCTCTTCACCCCCGACCCTCCCCTCTGCTCTGCTGGCTTCTTGGTGCCGGAGGAAAATGTGTGTCAAGCAGCATGGGAGTCGGATGGATTGGGTTTGCAAACAGGTTTAACACTGTGAGGCTGCCGGCAGATTGCATAACCTCTTTGACCTCAATTCCTAAATCTGACGACAGCCAACAATGGCATTCCCTCGCGGGGTGACCTGTGCAGTATGTGAGGTCCTTCTCACTTCCCAACCTGAGCCCCGACCTCCTGCCCCACCCATCCTCTAGCTGTGCAGATGTTACCCCTGCCTCTTGGCTTCATCCCCAGGCCCATCACACAAAAGCTGAGCACACACAGACCCACACAGACAGACACACCCACCTCATCCTCTCCTCCACACGCTGCACACTGCTACACACACTCACGCATACTTCATACACTCACACCTCACACACTGATTCACACTCTCCTGGTCGTCAATGAAACACACTCATACGCACGCTCACCCACAAATACCTCACACCGTCAGGCACAGCTGACACATCTCACTCATACACACATCACACATCACAAATACATGCTCCCTCAGGCAGCGTCCAGAGTGGCATCCACGGCCTGAAGCGAGGCCACGTCTGCGCTCCAAGTTCAAGACACAAAGTCTGCGTTCAGCGGGGCCGGAGGCTCTGTCCCTGGCCAGTGGTTTGGGCGGAACTCAAGTGGTTATTTTCCAAATAACAGGTCCCTTTGCCCGAATTCACCCAGCCGTGTCTCATGTCCGGCCACATGGAGCCTTATTTTGCTTCTGGCGTTTCTTTTCCTCCACGCGGGCTGTGTCCGGGAGAGGGCAACAGGCTGCACGGAAAGCCACTGAGGTTCAGTTCATCTTCCATCGAGGCACCTGCCACCGGAACGCCTGGGTGTGTGGGGGTTCAGTGTGCGTCAGGGGCTTCAGCTGGGGTGACCACTCTGGGTAAGAAGTCCCTGACCTGTTTCATCAACTTTCTACATGCTCACATAGACACCGCTGCTCCATACACACCGCATACAGGTGTGTGCACCCCTACGTTCTTATACACCCTCTAGACACACATAACTCAATGAATACACACGCACACACTTCATTGAAATGTGTACACACAGGGACATCATCGTATGCTCAGGCACACCTACACACACAGAGACACATGAGTATGTCCACCCATAAACCATTAGCTTCCGTCTACACGTACACACGTACACAAACACACCTCCAGTGCACACAAACACCCAGGTTTGCCGGGGTGCCCAGACGCCCAGCGAATGCCACCACTTTACGAGGTTTGCTCAGCCCTGGGCCCTGCCTCCTGAGGCTTGTAAATGCCAGCTGCTCGTGGCGTGTGTTTACACGTGGAGGAGGAAGGAGCAGCGCCGGAGAGAGGGTGAAGCCTGGCAGGGGCCGAGCGGGAAGCGGGAGGCCCAGAAAGACGAAGGACAGGCCCAAGGTCATGCCGCTGCTCGGAGGATGGAGAAGCAGGAGGCCTAAGGTCCAGGGAGAAAGCCTGGGGGCGGGGAGGGAGAGTGTGAAGGAGGCATCGCCCGGAGCCTTTACTCACTGCTGCTGGCCAGGATGGCGACGGTGAAGAACTTCAAAGCCAGGCTGGATCTGAGAGAGGACGGAAGCCGGGTCCTGAGTCGGGCCATTCCTCCTCCCTGCGATTCCAGGCCTGCTGCTCCCTCCCGGGCCTCATTATCACTACAGGTGCCCTCAGTGTTGTCCCTTGTTGACCCTGGCGACATGGAGGCCGTGGTTCCTGCTGCCCATCCCTGTGATTAGCAGCTCCAGGAAGAGCGGAGCACCTCCTCTCTGCCCTGCGCCTCCCAAGCCTCGGCCCCCAGAATGGCGGAGCCGGGAGGCACCAGGCGTCTTTCCCCTCCCACCCGGAGCAGGAGTCGGCTCATTGCCTCATGGGGTTAGATCGCTGTTGCAGATCAGAACCCACCCCCTGCCATATTTGGGCCAGAAAGTCATGTGACTCAGCGTGGTGGCTGGGTCTTGCACTCAGAGCCAAGGGACCTGGATCCTTGGATGCTAGTCCCAGCTCTGCTTCTAAAATGCTGTGTGACCTCTGATAGATCTCTTAGCCTCTCTGGGCTGCGATTGCCTCATGAGGATGGATTAGATGGTCCATAAGGCCCTTTTGGTGCTGACAATGCAGAGACTCAGAGCTCTCCTTCCGGGTACATGAATTTAAGGAGAAGTCCCCCACCTCCATCCCTGCTGCTCTGCACGGAGGGCTCTGTCCCAGGGAGTGGGCACCTACCTGGAGGTCCTCGAAGAAGGGGCCCTAAGAGCAGGGCCCCTCCACGCAGAGAGGTGTCTAGCCAGCACCGTCTTCCTGAACCCTTCGGGGTAGGCCTGCGCCCCTTCTGCCATGTTCAGGGTTCTGGGGGGCCAGCGACATAGGGCTCTAAATATCCGAGATCCGCTCCAAAGGCTCTGGGGAGGAGGCCCCAGCTTCTCAGTGCCACCTACACTGGCAGGATCGCGCTGGGGCAGTGCCCCTGGGCAAGAGGCTGGTGACACATGGCCTAGAAAAAGGAGGCTCCGCCTCCTCCCTCCCACCACCACCTCCACCCCGCCCACAGCTGCCTGTGCAGGCCCCACCCCTGGTGCTCGGGCCTGCAGAGGGTGGGGGTTTGTGCACCTGGCCCGGAGTTGGCCCCTCCCGTTGCATCTGAAAAAAAAGAAAAGAAAAATTAGTCCGAAGTCCTCTCTAACCCCATCCGAAAAGGATGTTAAAGTTGTTTAATGACACTTGCTACAGGACAGTGGGGCAGACTTTACTCAAAGGGGCCGTTTCAATGGGGTCTCACTTAATTCCTACAAGGAGAAATTAGAATTGATAGCCAAGGAGAAGGGTGGGGGTCAGTGGGTGGAAAATGCTGAGAGGAAACATCAGGGGTCAGGGAGATGCTGGCTGCAGGCAGGCCAGGGTGGTCAGACATCACGCGGGAGAGGGGGAAGAGAGGGAGGGGGCTGAGGAACCCCATCAGATAGATACTGGGGGTGATCAGATATCGAGGATGGGGATTCTGGCTGAACTGAGTTAACAGGATTCTTCCTAAAATTGGACAAAACAGAGGCAAACAAGGAAGCCCAAAAGCCGAGGCCGAGCTGAGCAAGAGTTCAGAAAGTTGGAGTGGAATTTTGTCTTCGTGGTGAGGTGCCTGTGGGTGGGCTTCCCTCCACCTCTGCAGCATGTCGGTGCCCACATCTGGCTAAGACGGAGGGCATGGCACATGCACCTGGCAGGAAGCTTCCCCACCTTCATCATGGGCACGCTGCCCCACGCCTCTCGCGCTGAGCAGATCCCTGACCCCACACCAGATCCAGTCAGAGAGCCCTCCCCACCAAGTCCGACAGCCAAAATGTCTCCAGACATCACAGAGGTGCCCCTGGAGGCTCTGGTGTTTCAAGCGGAGAACCCCGTGGCCTGTGAGTTGGTGCCATGTGCCCCTAGATAGAGGGCGGCATGCATGTGGGAAAGATGGACAGGAGAGTAGCAGAGGGGCCTGGAGCTGGGGAGCCCCTGGAGGATGGCATAGTCCCACTGAGGGGGCTCCGACTGCAGCACCCCCTCAGCGAGGCTCTGAGACCCTGGCAGCATAGTTCCCTCCCTGCCTCTGTGGCCTCAGCTGTGGACTGGATGTAACCGGCCTCCCCCAGAGAGGATGGTTGGATAGATGGCAGGTGCTGTGCCAGGTGGGCATGGGCTAGGCACCCAGTGAAGGATCTGATTGCTGCCAAGCCCAGGCTCCTCCTCCAGTGTTTTTTAAAAATATGTTCTCATTGATTTTAAAGAGGAAGGTGAATGGATGAGAGAGAATCATTGATCGGCTGCCTCCTGCACATCCCCCACTGGGGATTGAGCCCACAACCCAGGGATGTGCCCTTGACCAGAATCGAACCTGAGACCTTACAGTCCATAGACTGACACTCTATTCACTGAGCCAAACCAGTCTCTAGTCTTGAGGTGAACTGGGGAGATGGGAAGGGGAACAAGACAGGGGGAGGGAAGAGTACTCTTGGAAATCAAAACTCCAAGTAACCTCCCACCTTCGCATTGGCCCTGCTCTCCCATTGCCCCTAAGTGGGTGATGAGGGACTGAAGGGACCCTCTGGAGTTCCCCTTCCTAGGAATCTACCACACCACCTGGCCAGCCTGTCCCACAGGGCACTCCCTCCCCCTTCCCCCATCCTGCCTCTGCCTGACGCCCTCTCCATGGATACAGGCTCTTCTCCCGCCCAGAAGTCCTAGGAAACCCCACTGCACCCAGGCGCACAGCGGCCCAGGGGCGGGTGTTCATTTCCACTGGCTCACACATCCCTCCAATAGTGCCCGTGCACATTCTGGGTGTGAATCTTGACGCTTCACTCAGACCGGGCGCCCTGGGGCACAGGGGACTTGATTTCCTCCAAAGCCCGGGGATTCCCAGAGGACAGGACCAGTCCTGTCAGGCTGGGAGCTCCCTGGGGACCGAGAGAGCTGGGAGGAGGCTGGGCTCTGCCGTCACTTGTCTGCACAAAGCTTGGCTCGGTCTTTGCTTCGATTTTGCATGAGCCTTGCTCATAAATGATATCACAGCCTCGGAAGGAAGAAGCACTAAGAAGTAAGGCCAATACAGTTCGCACCTGGACGATGGTATGATAGCCTCCAACCGGTAGGTAACCTAGAGACACTTGGATCTGTGCCAAGGAGGCCACCGCCAGGGTGGGGACCCCTGCAGGCCTCCAAACAGCCCTGTTGCCAGGTTGTCTCCAACTCCCGCTGGCTGTGCTGGTTGGGCTGGTCTGCAGAGGGCAAGCCCCTGAAGTGAGGGAATCAGCTCTTCCCTCCCCCTGCCCTCCCCCTACCAAGCACAGGGTGCTCAGTACCCAAAGTCAATAAACTGGTCCACCCAGTATTTCCACTTGGGGAACTGTAAAGGAAGATGCCAGCACAGATGAAAAAGATACTGACGGTGGTGTTTAATAGGATGCACCCCAAAAAACCAGGAGCAACTTAAGGTTGGGGTTAGTTAAGCAAGTTCTTAATCAGCCATCCCTAATCCATAATGTTTTTAAAGAGTTGAGAATACAAATAAACAAAATCCTGGATATGAAGGGTAATAGCAATTTTGTAAAAACCAAAAGTGGGGGGGGGGGGGGGAGGAAGGAGAGGGTTGGAGTGCCTATGTATGAAAATTATCAGAAGGATATAGAGCAAAACATCAGTAATGGTTCTTTTTAGGAAGTGGAATAGCTGATGGTTTTATTTTATTAAACTTGTAATTTTCTGTATTAAAATGGATGTAAGACAATACCACTAAGATGGAATAGTCAATTTCCTTGAAAGCCACAAACTCACTCAGCTGGAAATAGCCTATATCTATTAAAGAAAATTAATGTTTAATGGTAGCTTAAAACCTTCTCATAAATGAACTCCAGGTCTGGATGCCTTCACTGGTGAATTCAACCCAATAACAATACTGCGTTAACTGCAGTAGCAAAGACAGGGTGGCGTAAACAATAGACATTTATTTTCTCACAGCTCTGGAGGCTGGAAGACCAAGGTCAAGGTGAAGGCAGGTTTGGTTTCATTTGGGGGCCTCTCTCCTTGGCTTGCAGATGGCCACCTTCTCACCGTCCTCACATGGTCTTTCCTCTGTGCGTGCACCATCCTCTTGTCTCTTTGTGAGCCCAGATTTCCTCTTCTTATACAGCCAAAACATTGCGTGATTTCACTTATAGAAAACAAACAGGCAACTCTATAGAGATGGAAAGTAGCTTAGTGGTTGGCTACGGTTATTGTAGAGGCGGTTGCGGAGAAACTGTTAATGGGTAGGGTTATTTTTTGGGGGTTGTTGAAAACGCTCTAAAATTAGATTGTGGTGATGGCTGCATTAACTGCATATACAAAAAAAACAAAAAAACCTCACATCGATTTATACACTGAGAAATGAATAAATGGTATGGTGTGCGAGTTATATTTTAGTAAAGCTTTTTTTTTTTAATGGAACATTTTATTCAAATTTTAAAAGGAAGAAAGTCCTGATGCAACTGAAGGCCATTAGGATAAGTGAAATAAGCCAGTCACAAAAGGACAGATACCGCATGCTTCCACTCAGATGATGAACTTAGGTTCATAGAGACAGGAAGTAGAATGGTGGTTGCCAGGAACTGGGGAGAGAGAAACGGAGTTTCAGTTTTGCAGGATGAAGGGTTCTGTGGATGGACCACCACAGTGTGAGCGCACCCAATGCGACTGAGCTGCACATTCCATGGTGGTTAACATGATCAATATTGTTGAGTATATTTTACACCAAAAAATTAAAATAAATAATAAAAATGGTGTCAGCCTGCAGACTCAAAGGTCCCAGATTCGATTCCAGTCAAGGGCATGTAACTTGGTTGCGAGCACATCCCCAGTGGGGAATATATAGGAGGCAGCTGATTGAGGTTTCTCTCATCGATATTTCTAACTCTCTATCCCTCTCCCTTCCTCTCTGTAAAAAAAACAAAACAAAAAACAAAACAAAACAAAAAAAACAATAAAATATATATTTTTTAAATGGATCATAGACCCATTTGTAAAGTCAGACAAACGTCTTGGGGTCCACAGTCATCCCCCGATTCTGACTCCTCAGGCACATCCACCCACTTAATGCAAATCCTCATGAAGCCCCCACCCTCACCCACAGACGGGTCATGGGGGGTCTGCACAACGCAGCTTCCAGTCAGCTTAAATGTGTCTGCTCACCCCAGGGACACCAAAAGTCCCTAGCGGGCAGGGGTGGGGTCTGCCTGGGGGCCAGTGTGTAGTTGGTGCTCAGGAAAGCCCTTCATTTGCTGAGTGGCCGGCAGATTTCTTACAAGTGGGGTCCTTGTCTTTCATAAGCTAATACCAATAATGAGAACAACTACCACCATTGAGTGCTTATGGTATGCAAGCCAAGCATCCTACAGGCCCCATATCTCAGCATCTGCACAAGAGCCCCATTGTGCAGGCTGGGCCTCCTCCTTTCCTCCACCCCATTTAACAGGTGAGAAAACACCTGGGGAGTCAGGGTACCTCCAAGCCGCCTTCTGCCTGCCCAGGCGCTGCTGTGCTCCAGCAGGATGCGGCCTTGGGACAGGCAGCAGGGGGCCTCACCAAGTCTGAAGGCAAAGCAATAACCTTCAAGCCTGGACCGTGTCAAAGCTGCTGGGCATGGGAATGGCCCAACGATTTTTAAAAAATATATATTTTTATTGATTTTCCACAGAGAGGGAGTGAGAGGGATAGAGAGCTAGAAATGTCGATGAGAGAGGAACATCGACCAGCTCCCTTCTGCACACCCCCTAATGGGGATGTGCTCGCAACCAATGTACATGCCCTTGATCGGCATCAAACCTGGGACCTTGCAGTTTGCAGACTGACGCTCTATCCTCTGAGCCAAACCGGTTTTGGCAGGAATGGCCCGGCGATTTTGAAAGAAGATTCTATGGCCGCTGGCCTGAGCTTGGGTCACTCTGAGTGCACTAAGAAGTTGAAGTGGAAATCCCCGCTGTGGGTGACCAGCTCTGTCTCAATTAGAAACCAGTGGCTGGGCCCGAGGTGTGGGGAGAGGTCAGTGTGCTTAAGTCCAACCTTAGACTCTTTCCTCCTGGGAGGAGGGGGTCACCAGGTGTCAATGATAGGTATACAGTAGGTGTCACCTGACCACCTACTGTACACCTATCATTCTACCAGTGATTATGACAACACGCCTTCGGGGGACACATCCCTGGGCCCATATTTTGGACGGGAAAATTAAGGCTCAGGGAGCCGATGTGTTGTAATCACGGTGATGCCATGAGGAAGCTGAAATTCAAACCCAGATCTGACTGATATCAAAGCTGGGTTTTCTTTGTACCACACAGCCTGATGTCATCATCTAGAAGGCTATCTGAAGTAACCCCAATTGCCCATTTGCTCCTCAATTTTGTATAAGTATGATATATCTAGGAGAATGCACACATGAAAACAGCTGGATGAATTTTCCCAACTTGAACACACCAGTGTAACGCACAGAGAGCCAAAGAAAGAGCAGCAGCAGCCGAATCCGGTTTGGCTCAGTGGATAGTCTGCGGACTGAAAGGTCCCAGATTTGATTCCGGTCAAGGGCATGTGCCTTGGTTGCGGACACATCCCTGGTGTGGGGTGTGCAGGAGGCAGCTGGTCAATGTTTCTCTCATCATCGATGTTTCTAGCTCTTTACCCCTCTCCCTTCCTCTCTGTAATTTCTTATCAATAAAATATATTAAAAGAAAGAAAGAAAGAAAAAGCAAGAAAGAAAGAAAGAAAGAAAGAAAGAAAGAAAGAAAGAAAGAAAGAAAGAAAGAGCAGCAACAGCTGCACCCAAAGCCCTCCTGTCACCTGTCTAGTCCCCACCCCTCAGCTGGGAACCCTGTGCTGACTCAGAAAAGCACAATTCAGTTTGGCTGTGTTGGAAGGTCATATGCACAGAGTCTGTACTCTTTGGCGTCGGCCTATGGGCCAGCATGAGGTGTGTGAGGTTTTTCCATGTTGCTGTGTATAGTTTCGGCCCCTGGTCTTGTTATCCCCAAGCAGCTCTGCCTCAACAGATCCGTTCTGCTGTAGGCAGGCACTTGGGGGCTAGGCACTCTGGGTGTTTACACCGCTTGTTTTGGTTCTGCCTGGTGCAGCTGCAGGAAAGTGGGTCCCTCTCCCCCAGAGGCAGCTCGGCTCTCTCCCTCCCTTCTCTCTTCCTGCTGGAAGCCCCCGGGGAAGCCCAGCTTTCACTTCCTTGTGTCCTGCAAACCTCCAGTAAGTCCGAGCTTCGTCTCTAACATCGTCTGGCAATTCATCTCAGATAGAGTCCAGGCACGTGACCATCCTGGTACATGGCGCTTGGCAGGGAGAAATGAGTCGAGGGGAGGTCCTGGCTCCTGGCTGAGAGGACATGGGGTCACCCAGGGGGTATCCCTTGTGAGATGAGGGTCCTCTTTCTTTTCAGCAGTGAGGTTGGGGACAATAGACTTGCAGGCTCTGCCAGCTCTTCTCAGGCCCACCTCCATCTATACCAGGAGGGCAGGAAAGTCACAGCAAAGCCCTGGGTACAATGGCTCATCTGTGAAAGGGGGGTTAGGGCAGACACCACGTGCATTTACTATGTGGGACCACTTAGAACAGGGCCTGGTAAGGGCAGCTCCTGGCAGACCTATGTTGTAATCCAAACTCGGCCTCGTACCTGTTTGTGACCTTGTGTACGTTTCTGAGCTCATCTCTCACCTGTAAAAAGGATGCAACAGTATCTCCGTCGTGGTGTGGATGAAAAAATCACATAACAAGCCGGTGCCTGATGCCCAGTAGAGGCTCCACAAATGGTAACCCTTCTTCATCGAATAAGCACTCCAGCACCTAAGCCCCTCCTGTTGTTTTGCACCCACCACCTGGAGGTCTTGGTGCATTATCAAGTGTTTTTCCTGCTGTTCCTATGGATGTGAAAACCCACAGATTTGCTGACAAGTCTCAAGAAACCACCAGGCTCGATGAATACACACTTGCTGCCCATGGAGGCAGATGCTGTGGTTCTGAATTTCTACAGATTTCAGAGAAAGGAAGAGGCTTAAAAACATTTCTATCATCTGACCAAGCAATTTCACTTCTGGAAATCTACTGGAAAGAAACCACCCTTGCCCAGCTGGTGTGGCTATGTAGCTGAGCATTGACCTATGAACCAGGAGGTCATGGTTCAATTCCCGGTCAGTGCACATTCCCAGGTTTCAGGTTCCATCCCCAGTAGGGAGGCATGCAGGAGGCAACCAATCATGACTCTCATTATTGATGTTCCTATCTCCCCTTCTCCTCTCCTATCTGAAATCAATATATAGAAACCACCCTTTAAAAATAGACCAAGTTTTATTATCATAGTGTGATCTACAATTATGAGCAGTGGTGATCTTAAGTCATAATGAGGGGAAAAATCAATCAATAGAAACAGACCCAGAAATGACCCCAATGATGGCGTTAGTAGATACCAACATTAAGACAGTTATTTTAACTATATTCTCCTATGCATAAAAAGATAGAGGAGAGCTTGTGCATATTAAGTAGAAATACCAAAGATATAAGAAGAACCATATTAAATTTCTAGAGAAAAATACACTGTCTGAGATGAAAGATAGAGTAAATAGGATTAACAGCAGATTAGACAATGCAGAGGAAAATATTATCTCTCTATATAAAAGGCTAATATGCAAAGAGTCCCCTCAGGAGTTTGACCCGGAGACCGGGAGACCGGGAGTTCAATCGCTCGCTGTGATGTGTGCTGACCACCAGGGGTGGTACAGAAAAAAGGAAGACCCCAGTTGGCAGCTGGATAGCCCCAATCAGCCCTGATTGCCAGCCAGGCCTAGGGACCCTACCCATGCACAAATTTTGTGCACCGGGCCCCTAGTTCTATTATAAGCAGGGATGATGTGGCTGATGAAGATGGTGATGAAAGGAGTAACCATAGCTAACATTTATTAAGTTCTAGCTATGGACCAAGCCCTGTTCACATATTATCTTGTTTAATCCCCACAAGAAGGCTATGAAGTAGGTACTATCATCACCCCTATTGTACATGGAAGGAACAAAAGACTCATTGCTGAGCTCCTTGCTCCAGGCAAAGCAGCTGGAATCCAGGCAGTCTGGCTTTGGCTCCCACCCCTTCATCCTCTTCATCTCCACAAAACGTCGTGTAACCCCTGTGTGGTTGCTGTACGGCATTCTCCCCATGGGTGAGGCTTGGTGCAGTGTGCTGAATGCTTCCTGAACCCCACAACAATCAGAGGAAAGAGGGACTGCTGTCCCCATATGGTCCCGGTCCTGCAAATGTGGAAACCAACGCTCATGGAAGTAAAGTGGTTTGCCCAGGGTCCCGCAGATAGTAAGAGAAGGAGCCAGAGTTTGAGTCAGGTCCCTCTGATCCCAAACCCAGCCATCCAGATGTGCCTTGGGGCCTATGGAGGAGTCTGGGGGAAATGTTTTCAAGGCCCCTTTATAGCATCCATATCTAGGCGACTCTCCCACTAGGGAAAAGCTTTCTGGAATCAACAAAGCCTTCTGTTCCTGCCTACTTTTGCTCCTATCCAAAGGATACCAGCTGAGGAGAAGCTCTGGAAAGTAGCCACATGCCTGTCAAGAGCCCAGATCTAGAAAACTGCTCGTAGGGTAAGGACCCATTGGCAAGAGTAGAAGGAATGACTACTGAGCACACACAGGGGAGACATGTCAAAGAATATGTCAGAGACACTTATTTTGCCTTCTGTTTCAAATTCTTTTCTCACACTTTAGGTGAGGGAGGCAAGGAACAAAGGAAAAACCAGATGTAGAAGAGAGCTGAGAGAGGGAACAGCGCCCAGCAGTGACTCTTGGTGCACTTTCTGGGGTGAACTGGTTAGCTGGCAGCCAAAAGGTCAGCTTGGGCTCTATGCCCTTGAACAGCCATCTGGTGGGCATAGAAAAAAACAATTTCTGCTACCCATGGGCTCTCCATTAAACCTTGCAAGGCTATCTGTGGAGCCTTTGTGGCAGACCATCTCTTTGTGGTGCCTCCGTGTGTCCTGCCATCAGCACCCCCCACCCTAGTGAGGCTGGATCCACACCATGGGTTTGTTAGGATCCCCATATGTGAACTGGGTGGGCCGTCTGCAAGCTGTCGACGCATGTCAATGGCCTACGAATTGTGCGTGTGCTTTGACTCGGCAAGTGCACTTTAGGGATAGATCCCACAGCCACAGTTCCGGACATGAACTGAGCTTTCGCCTCCGTGGTTTCTTTCACTGTACCACTGTACGCTCTAGAGCAGTAACCTATATGGCCATCAATACGGGATTCATTCAATGAGTGCCTTCGCTGTCTTATGGAATATGAGGCTGCCTTTCAAATGTTTCTGCCGAATAATATTTAATGGCATAGAACTGTGTTCACGTTCCATTGGTAGGTGAAAAGAAAGGCTACAAATAACAACTTTCTTGTTTGGTCAGGAAAAGTGTGGAGATATATATATATATATATATATATATATATATATATATATATAGAGAGAGAGAGAGAGAGAGAGAGAGAGAGAGAGAGCGAGAGCAATGGAACCAGAAGGACATACACCGAACCCGTAATGCTGCTTAATGAATCTGCAGGTGATTTTTAATTTCTTCTTATTGTTTATGTTTTCCAAATCTTCTACACGAAACATGTGCTTCTTTTGCAATCAGAAAGTTTAAAATATGGGTGTTAAAAATTAAAATTAAAATTAATTCCCCCTTGCCAGAAAAGAGGAAACAGAAGGAGCAGAGGTGGCCTCCATGAGAGCTAGAGCGGCAGGGGCAGGGGCAGGGGCAGGCTCAGCTGGTGGGGGAGGGAGTGCGTCTTATATAAGGGGCTGCTTGCAAGAAGGACTTCCTGCAGCTGCTTCCCCTCCTCTGGGCCGGGATCATGGAACTCCCCCTGCTGTGCGTCCTGGTGGTGTTTGCTGGTGAGTGGGGACAGGAGCCACAGCTGGGAAGGGAAGGAGGGAGGGGGGTAGACCCATATCTTTTTCTAGACTGAGCTGCTGCTCTAATCCCCACCGCCCTCAAGCCCCTTGCAAGAAGCCATCAGCGGCTCCCAGTCCCTTAGAACAGTGGCTGTGGCCAGAGAGGCCTGGGTGGCCAAGCTGTGGCGCGCTTCTGGCCTGCCGTGAAGGTCAGAACCGAAGGTTCAGAATCCAGGGGCCTGCCGAGCTGGCACCTGTGGTACTTTGGACAAAATTACAGAAATGATCTCCTCACCTCACCTTGTTCCCTTCTGTCCTTTTAACCAATTGATAACACTCATTTGCATAGAAACAGCACTCCGCATCCATGCCCTGATCTCCCTGGAACCTGGGAAGTGGCTTGTGTTGACTGTTGGTGGGAGGTGGGGCGATTTCTATTTGATCTTTAGCAGAAGATCAAATGTAAAAAAAATGTGGCTGCTAGCAAATTGGCACCTCAAAATATGTGATTTTAGAAAGGATTCTTGGGTTTCTA
Source organism: Pipistrellus nathusii (assembly GCA_963693515.1). Classification (NCBI taxonomy): domain Eukaryota; kingdom Metazoa; phylum Chordata; class Mammalia; order Chiroptera; family Vespertilionidae; genus Pipistrellus; species Pipistrellus nathusii. Next base: position 10,780,734 of record OY882859.1, on the reverse strand, counting down.
TTCAGGTCCTTCCATTTACCAGCTACTATGACTGGAACAAGTGACTGAGCCTCAGTCTGCTCCTCTCTAAACTGGGGATTAAAAATAGTATTCATTGTCGGTTTCTCAGTTTTCATAAGTACACCACAATTATGTAAGAAGATACCGCACTAGATGCCGGGACCGGTTTGGCTCAATAGATAGAGCGTCGGCTTGGGGACTGAAGGGTCCCAGGTTCGATTCCGGTCAAGGGCATGTACCTTGGTTGCGGGCATATCCCCAGTAGGGGGTGTGCAAGAGGCAGCTGATCGATGACTCTCTCTCATCGATGTTTCTAACTCTCTATCTCTCTCCCTTCCTCTCTGTACAAAATCAATAAAATATATTAAAAGAAAGAAAGAAAGAAAGAAAGAAAGAAAGAAAGAAAGAAAGAAAGAAAGAAAGAAAGAAAGAAAGAGATCAGCCCTAGCTGAAGATACCGCACTAGAGGAAAGTGGGTGAGGGCTCTGAGAATTTTCTCTATGATCTTTGCAACTTTTCTCTACATCTAAGTTGACTTATTAAAAAAAAAAATAGTCTTTTTCTCATCGGGTAGATGGAGTCAATAAATTGCCACATGAAAAGGCCAATGGCAAGCACTCACTGTCACTATATTTTTTAATAGACATAGTGGTTGCTGTCGTTTTGTCATCCAAGGCCATTGGTCTGGACCAGATAGAGCAGAGGTGTCAGCCCGGGGTGCAGGGGCCTCTCCTGGGGTTCACGTTGCTGGGCTCCTTGGCAGGTGTGACTCCAGCCCAGGGCGGGATTCTGAACCTGAACAAGATGGTTGGACAAGTGACCAGGAAGACAGCCGTCACCTCCTATTGGCCCTACGGCTGTCACTGCGGACCTGGTGGAAAAGGCCGACCCCTGGATGCCACGGACTGGTAACCCTTCCCAGGCAGGCCCATGGGCAGCAATCCCGTCCTGCCCGCATCCCGGGACTCTCCTCTTTCCTCTCCGTCTATTTATTCAATCTGTGGATTCGTTTTGTACAGTGTGCTAGGAGCTCTGCTAAGCTTCGACAGGGCCCCAAGGTTCAGAATCCTGGAGCCTGCCTTCTAGAGGGTTCCCCAAAGTCTCTGAAGACCCTTCCCCCTTGCACACTCAACCTCTAATCTAATTAGAACACACACACACACACACACACACACACACACACACAGCCATTTCATGGGTTTTTTTTTAAAGGTCCCGCCTCCTTTTGCCATTATCTCATTATCTTCACCACAATCCTGGAAATCGGCCAGAGGAGAGATGAAAGCCTGGGCCAGGCCAGGTCACTTCCCTGACCCACCACTCACAGGCTGAGTGAGCTCAGACAGGTGGCGTGGCTTCCCTGAGTCCCAGTTGCCTCAGCTGTGACATGAGGATCATCCTAATACCCCTGTTGTGGGGTGGTTGCAAAGATTAAGAAAGAATTTGTAGAAAAAGCAGGTGCCTGGGTCCTAGGAAGCACTCTAAGTGTGAGCTAGCATGAGCATGCTGAAGACTAGACCCCTGGAGGCCTTGGCTCTTCAAGCATGGCTCTCCTCCGGGGCAGGGGCTACCTGAGACCGAGCCAGCTAAGGACGGTGCAGTGCGTCTGTGCTCCCTGCCCCACTTCCTGTCCTCTCCCTCCAGGTGCTGCCATGCTCACGACTGTTGCTATCGTCACCTGAAGCTCCACCATTGCCATTACTTCAGGGACCATTACAACTACACCTTTTCCGAGGAGGGCATCCAGTGCTGTGAGTGTCTGGACCGGGATTGGAGTTGAAGACTGAGGAAGGGAGTTCTGCTTTCACATGCTGTGCAATGATGCACAAGCTACTCAACCTCTCTGTTGCTCTCGCATACCCAGTGGCAATAGTGGGGCCAAGGAGGGGAGGCAGGAGTAAGGGTGGGAGTATGGAGAGGTCCAATGAGGGCTTTGGGCCCCCGAGGATCTGGAAAGCTGGCAGACCTCTGCTTAGATCCCAGAGCCACTACTGACCAGCTGTGTAACCTTGAATGCCTTGCTCAACCTCTCTGAACCTCAGTATCTTCATCTGTGAACTGAGGACGAGAACAGTATTCTATTCTTCCCCATAGCATTAATCCGGGAACTAGAATGAAGGCAGACAGAATGAGCTTCACAGATGCCTGCCACAGGGCATGCTCAATAGATGACATGGGCTACTGATCTTGTTTCTATTTTCATCATCACTGGTCCTCACAGCTGCCCAGCCGGGAGGCAGCCCCACCCTGATGAGCTCCATTTTATAGACAAGGAGATGGAGTGAGGAAGTGTTTGCCTGGGTTGCATCTTGCATCCCAGGTCACTTGGCACCTGGGTCCATGCTTGAAGCAGGTGGCAGGTGCCAGGGCTGGGAATCAAATGGGCACATCACCACTGTCCCAGTTCACTGAGGGCTTAACAATAATAACAAGGACACGAATAGTGATAGCCCGCACTTATCGAGCACTTACTTGTGCTGAGTGCTTTGCCTTCTTACTTTCATTCTCACCACAGCCCCCCGAGGCAGCACTCCTCATCATCGCCATTTTACAGATAATGAAACTGAAGTACCGTGGTCCCTCCTGCCTCAGAGTCTTTGCACAGGCTGTTCCATCAGCCTGGAGCACGCCCCCTCCTCCAGCTGGCTTCCACAGGGAGAGAGACCCTTCTGACCTCAGCTCCAATGGCTCTGGCCCCCTGCTTTCCTGTCCTGTGGCCCTGGCGTTGTTTCTACTCCCATAGGGCGCAGTTTGATATTCCTTTCTGCGGTTCTCAAATACCTGCTGCCCCATGGGAATGTGAACCTCAGAGGTCAGCTGTGTTCAGTCCTGCCTCCTCCCCCCGCCACTCCCATACACCCCCACCCTAGGCTGGCCACATGATAGGTGCTCAAATGTTCATTGAATGAATGCATAAATAAATAGAGGCACTCAGGGAGGTCTTGGTACATACCCAAGGTCAGGCAGCTAGAGTCCACATGTTATATTGTACATCAGAAGATGCCTGGGCCTTACTCCCAGCTAAGGCAAATTTATTTGGAGTCCTGTTCATTTGCTAGCGCTAGCAGAAAATCTTGCTTCTCAAATTCTGGGGCCCGATATGGTGGAAGTCTCCCCCCTTATTTATATGTTTTTCAGCTCTTTGTCTCCCAAATTTGGAATGAGACTTCCGGACCTTCTGAGAAAAAATCCTGTGTGCTGGGACAGGGCGGTGAGACCATTTCTCAAGGCCTGGCCTGGCGCCAGCACTGACAACTCTGTCTGGGGCATAGTCTATGGCCTCTCTGGAATGGGAGTGCTCTTATTTTTCCCTATTATTTAAGCAAGCAAGCATTTACAGAAGCCAGAACAGCAGGGTTAATTTTTAAATAGCAGTTTTTACCCAAGATGGAGGTTACTATGCTTCACAAGTAGTTGGGAATCACGCCCTAAAGCTGAGTGAGGACGGCACTGCCTTCCGAGGCTCCCTCCAGGGACCCTAGACCCAGCCCTGGCTCAGTCTCAGGAATGGATGGACACTGAGCCCCCCTCCTGCATTCCACAGCTGACAAAGGGAGCTGGTGTGAGCAGCAGCTGTGCGCCTGTGACAAGGAGGTGGCCTACTGCCTGAAGCGTCAGATGGGCACCTACCAGAAGAAGCTGCAGTTCGCCCGTTTTTTCAGGTCCCGCTGCAAGGGCCAAACCCCTCTGTGCTAGAAGAAGCCTGCCAGGCCGTCCCATGCTCCCTGCCCAGGTCCTTGCAAGTCCCTCGGGATTGCTGACACCCCTGTCCCAAGTAATAACTAACCCCCCTGGAGCAGCCTGGCTCCCTTAACACACCCCCAGGGAGCTGAAGAGTCGGCCTCTCCTCCACCACCCGCCTTGCCTCTTGGACCTTCTGAAATAAATCTCCCAACAGCAGCTGTGTCCTTGGAGGGTGGATTGAGATCTCGGGAAAAGCCCAGGCTAGGGAGCCAGGGGGAAGGTGTTGGGGCCAAAGCGGCAGGTGTTGGAGCTGGGGCCTGGAGACCGAGGTGAGGCAGGTTCTCCCTGTCACTGCCACTCATCACCAGGCCTCCCTGCCCCAGGCTCACTCCTCTAATACACTGCCCACGCTGCAGCCCAGCAGCCTCTCTAATGGGCAGCATCCATCTTTTTGTCCTTCTGACTCTACTCCGTAAACCTCTAGGCCCTCCGTCACCCCAGGAAGGGCCTCTCGAAAGAGTTTGGGACCCACCCTGTCTGGCGCCCTGTCCCTCTCCCCACTAGGCATGAGGTCCTGGTGGGCGGGGCCCATGACTCACTGCATCCCTGGTACCCAACGCAGGGCCAAGAAGGGGCTCCGTAAATGCCTCTTGGGGGAAGGGCTGGATGAAGCTGGACGTGTCCTCCAGGACCCTCCTCCCCTGCCCCCAGGCCTCTGCTCAGTGGGCTTTCGGCAGAAACGTTCCATCTGCCGTCTCTGGTGGCTAAGCCCTCCCCAGGCTCCTCGGGCTCCAAGGGTTGCTTCCTACAGAAGTCTCCCCTGGCTGATGCCTCCTGCTCCCAAGCCCCACTCCCTCCTCCGAGCTCTTTCTGGGTCTGCAATTTAACAAGCTGTATCCTGAATTGACTTATCATCATCTGGACTTCTCTGATCTCTTCCAGCTAGACTGGAGCTCCCGGAGGATGGAGGCCATGTCTCTCACCTCTTTGTGTCCTTTGTTCCTCTATGTAATAGTGTTCCGTTCATGCTAACGGGTCAAATGGAGATTGTGGCAGATGTTAGTGTTCCGCTTCAGATCCCCTTCTGGCCCAGTTCCCCTACTCCTAGCTAAGCCAGATGTTGGCTGTGACGTGTTCACATCTGCCTCTTAAGGACTGAGTGCATCTGCTGGGAACTACCTTGCCTATCCCCCCTTCCCTCCGCATCGCCCACCTCTAACTAATGCATAGGGAGTATTATACCCGGGAATGTATAATTGCCCACCCCCATCTGCGTGGGACCACCTGGGTGATACGGTGCATGCCCAGAGCTCCTCCTGGCAGCAGGCTGAGGAGAGACTTCTGGAACCACCTTTTTGCTTGCTCTGTCCCCTGGCCTTTCCTGTTTCCCTTGTTCCCTTACAGGTTTCTCCTGAAAGAATCCCCTCAATAAATCCTCTGCCTGCCCAAGAACCCTCGACTCAGGCTTGGCTTCTAGGAAAACTGAGTTTGGATGGATGGATGCATGGATGGATGGATGGATGGATGGATGGATGGATGGATGATGTATAGATGATGAATGATGAATGATTAGATGGATGGATGATAGATGGATGGATGGATGGATAAATGGTGCATGGATGGATGGAAGGATGATTGATGGATAGCTTTTTCATATAAGGATCCACAATCTGTCACTCATGTGTAAGTAGCCATGTCTCCAGCAGCAGGACTGTGGCACCTGGAGCCACCCACAACCTCCAGCCTGTGCCACACAGATGAGAAGTAGTGCCACAAAGTTTTCCTTCTATGTGAGGCTCAGAGCCTCATTTGAGGCAGTATAATAGGAATGAGAACTATGGGTCCCAAGTTCAAGTTCTAGTTCTACCGCTGGCTAGCCATGTGGCCTTCCAGGAGGGATCTTGCTTTCCTTGTGTGTGAAGTATAAATAAAATTAAGGAGAAAAATCAGATGAGGTTAATGTTTTCAACAGGATGAATGCCTGAGCTCTTAGCAGAGTTCATAACTCCTTTTTATTTATTTTTATTTTTATTTTTTAATTTATTTTTTATTTTTTGGTAACTCCTCTTTAAATGTTAGCTGCATTGTTGCTGTTGCTGTGGCTACCGGGTATAACCACATCTGCAGTCCCACCCTTCCCCCAAGCTACTAGCAAATCAGGAGGAGAATAGTTCATCAATGTTCCCCTCTTTCCACCCAACTCCTTTCTTCCTCTGTATGACTGTGCAGCTGTTCACTAGATCCTCATGCATGATGTCCACTTTGTCCAAGGTCTAGAGCTGGCGATTCCACGGTCCATCAGAGCTCCCATATTCCGGGCTCTGTGGCTTTGACAATGTCAATGTTGGCAGGAATGGGCATTTATTCCTCTTTTAAAATTGAACAACCTGATGCTCAGGATGGGGACAGGAACTGCCGGAGCTCCCACAACCAGCAAAAGGCAGAGTCAGGATGCCACCCAGCCCCTTCCCACTCTGCCCCCTTGTACCCCACCCTGTTTATACTAATCAGGAAGCTTCCAGCAGAAAACAGTGACTCAATGGGCTTCAACAATGAGGGCATTTATGAGCTCACATGACAGTACGTCCAGGAGGAAGGTGGCTCTTTAGTGGCTTGATGATGTTATCTGCACCTGGTTTCTCTCCGGCTCCCGGCTGGCCACCCTCTCTGTGTTGGTTAGATTGGCTTCCTGGCTCCAAGGTGACAGCTGTGATCCAGACCTCGAGCCAGGACATGTCAACATCCAGCAGAGAAGATGTTGTCTCTTCTGTGTCTCTTTTTAATTAGCTCTACCACCACCACCCAGCAGCCCTCCCACTCAGGACCAGCCACCTGAAACCACGTGGCCCCAGTGATTACCCCAGTTGATTTGGATTCCTCGGGATTTATTTACCTCTCAGACAGGGCAGGGTCAATGTCTCTAAGGGATGCGTAGCTGCTAAGAGGGGGGCAGCTGAGATTATTGATAGGATTGGTGTTGGGTGGGCTATCCTAGAGCTGGGTCAGAGCAGGACTGTTTCAGTAATGGCTTCCCTCTGTGAGCTAGCTAAAAACCTAGAGAAGGGCCTGGTGGTCACAAAGTAGATATTTGTTGAATGAATGAATGAATGAATGAATGAATCCCAGCTTGATAAAGACATGGAACCAAGAGGAGAGATGGGGTCTTCGGGCAACCAGAACTGAGTGCCTGGAGTAAGGCAAGCTCTTCCCACCTGTGAGCTCTCCTTCTGGGCCGGGTTCCCATCACTGGGATTGGAGAAGACTCACAGACACCTCTGTCCCTCTCTCTCATGGCCCCCTGGATATAGGAGACAGACAGAATGATGCATTCATTGAGCTTCCTGTTCCTCTGAGGTCAGTTTCTGCAAAGGGGCACCCGTGGGAGGGGCAGAAGGAACACTGAACACCTGTGCTACCCACTTACCGGCTCCTCTCCACTCCCTTGGGGCACCTGCACTTTCCAGCTGTAGAAACTGAAACTTTAGGATGAGTCACTTGCTGATAAGTGGCAGGGCTGGGACTTGAACCCAGGTCTCTCTGGCTCCAGAGCCCTGCCTCACCAGCCTACCTCCCACACTCTTTACTAGGACAATTGGTGACTCAGCCCTGGGTGCCCCTTTAAGGGGAGAATAGTCACGCCCAGGGACCAGGAGGTGAGGTTGGGTGTGGTGAGGCTGGAAACCTGGGTAAAGGGCTAGTGAGTAATAATCTTACTGACAATAACAATAATGCTCACTCAGAGCCCTCACATTTGGGGCACTTTCTCCCACACAGAGTCCCTTCCCACCATTGGCTAACCCAATGCACAGGTCGCCCGGATTCAGGGTCTCACCTCTGGGGTGAGGGGGCCCGGCCCAGGCTGATACCTCTCCACGCCTCTGCCTGTTTTTCCAGCTGGATCTCACTCCCCACACATCCTCCCCTCACTGCCATGTGCTGTTGCGGCAGGGGTCCTATCCCTTCCCCCACATTTCAGTGTCCCTGGAGGGTCAAGGAGAACATTTTCACTTGGGGTCCCTGCATCCTCTCTCACCACTGAGGTCCGCCAAGAACTAGCCTGACCCTGGGGCAGTCTGGACAACTCAGAGTCAGGGACTAACTGGCTCTCTCTAGCTTGGGACGCTCTGGATTTCTTGGTTTGTTTTATTTCTTTCACTTAAAATAAAGAAGAGATTTTAAAACAGTTTGTGAAAACTTGAAGCTGAGAAGGCAGGCGGAGGAATTCCTCCCTGTTCACTCTCTGCCTTCGGTTCCTGGTCAAGCCTTGCCCACCTTGCAGCCTCTGGGGGAAGGTACTTCACAGAGCTCTTTGCAAGAGAGTCCAGCTGACAGTTACTCCCTCAGGAACACGTCCTTGTGCTCCCAACTGGAAGCATCGCCTCTCCCCTCCCCCAAACCACCATCACCCTTACTTACTCCCTGTCTCTCTGACTTCATTCTAATTCTCTGGTTTATACTTCCTGGTGGTTTTCTTCATCCCTTATTCAATTTATCTCACTCCAGCGCTCACCTAGAATACAAACACTCCGCATGCAGAGACCACAACACACCCAGCATCCAGAACAAAGCTGGAGACATGTAAAATATCTGTTGAATGAATGAATGAAAATTGATAGGAAAGCTCATTTTATTTCTCTCAACTGAGCTATTTCTCACCTGTAGGACCTTGGATTAGTGACTCTACTTCTGTGATTCTCAATTTGTGATCCATGAATAGGAGTGATCACACCTACCTCTTGGGGTTGTTTATGAATTCCATGAGTGGGATTTTTTTTACCAAACCCTCACCTCTTTCATTTGTTTCCTTTTTTTTTTTTTTTTTTAAATTTTTATTGATTTCAGACAGTAAGGGAGAAGTAGAGAAATAGAAACATCAATGATGAGAGAGAATCATAGATCGGCTGCCTCCTGCACTCCACCTCTTGGGGATTGAGCTGGAAGCTTGGGCATATGCCCTAACCTGGAATTGAACTTTGACCTCCTAGTTTATAGATCAATGCTTAACCACTGAGCCACACCGGCTGGGCAGCCCTCACCTCTTTCTTGATGAGTACTTACGGTTGGTGAGAAGTTTGAGAGAGTGGAAAGGGTAGGTGTGCAGATTGGAAAGGGAACACATTTTATCGCCTCCCTGCCCCTCCCTCAAGACAATCACAAATCAGCCACCCCTCCCAAGAACACTGCCCTACTCCCAGGAGGCCTGGGAAGTGGGTTGAAGGTCACTCTCCTTTGGAGTCCCCTCTAGGAGCTAGGTTGGGCTGAGACAAGTCAAAGCCCAGACTACCCTCTCCCTTCAAGGATCCAGCCTGAGAGGAGCTGGCACTGGTCTCAGCTGAGCAGATGGCCTGCAGGAAGTGCCCCTCCCTGGCCCTGAGCAGCCCAGGTGCCGGAAGCTCATCTCAGAAGGAAGAGGAAGAATCCACCTGGTTTCCTAAGAGGAAGATGGGAAGGCACAGTTCTTTAAGCTAAGAACCTTACATCCGTTTCCCACTGACACCTCATTACAGATGAGGAAGCAGGCCCTGTGAGAAACACTCCCGAGGCCACTCACTCTACCAGAAGCAGCAGAGGCCTGGCTCCGGAGGGGAAGCCTGCATCCCGAGCTGCCCTCCCATGAATCCCTGGGGGAACCTGTTTAAAATGCAGATTGTAGCCCTAATTGGTTTGGCTCAGTGGATAGACCATCATCAGTGGGTGGAAGCGCCTTGGGTTTGAGTCCATATTGTGGGCTTGATCCCCAGTAGGGGGCGTGCAGGAGGCAACCAATCAATGATTCTCTCTCATCATTGATATTTCTATCTCTCTCTCCCTCTCTCTTCCTCTCTGAAATCAACAACAACAAAAAAGTATTTTTATAAAAAAAAAAAAAAAAAGTTGGGTGAACTAACAAGCACTCCAGAGATGCTCAGGACAGCCGGCTCCATGCTGACACCACCTTCACCCTGACATCGTCCTCAGGTGCCCCGTGAGTCACGTGACATGGATTCTTCTCTGGGAAGTCCCTCACCAGGGAGAGGAGGAGGAGAACGTGGATCTGCTCTTGAGGAGCGAAAACACGGCGGGCAGGGGGGCAGGGCAGTCAAGGAGCTGTGGGCTGAGAGCCAGGAAACCCCACACGAGACCCCTTATCACTCCTTTGCCCCGTGGCCTCTAAAGGAACCCAAATGTGCCACCCCAAGATATGCCACATTGGCATAAGAATGAGCCTGAGCCAAAGGCAACTGAGAATTGACAGACACCCAAGGTTCTCTGTTCTCCCCTTATCGCCTAAAAGGGCCTAAGTTTCCCTTTGAAGAAGGCGCCCACACCCCTGTCCCTGCCCTAGTACCAGGGAGAGAACAGCTCTTATCTTCAAAGATGGGGCGTCAACCCCAAGATGAATTTGCATAAACAGGCTTTACTAATATAGCCTTTATCTTCCGCTGGCTTCCTCCAATATTTCCTAGTCATTTCCCCCAATTAATTGTCCCTTGGGGTCTAAACCCCTTTTCTTTGCTCAGAACATAGATAAGCCCAAGCCAACCAATTCTTTGAGTTTCACGTCTTGCCTGTGAACTCCCGGGCGTGTAAATATTAGTATATATCGCGTGCCCTTTCTCCTGATAATCTCTTTTGCCAGTTCAATCCCCGGGCCCTCCTTCCCCACACCTAAAAGCGTGGAGAGAAAGGTTTTCCGCAGCAACTCTGGAAAATGCCCCGTAACACCCAAGTGCCCGAGTGGCACCGCGCATGTTCTGTGGAAAATAAGCAAAGCGAGCTGAGCTCCTGTGGAGACCCAGCCAGGGTGGTTTTGTCGGCAGCAGTGTCATCCCATACACGCCTAGGTGTCAGGTGCGTGTGGGAGGCAATCAATCAATGTTTCTCACATCCATGTTTGTTTTCTCTCTCTTTCTCCCTCTCTCTCTTTCTCAATCTTCCTTCCTCTCTCTCTAAAAATCAATAAAAATGTCCTCGGAAGGGGAGGATTTAAAAAAACAAAGGTAAGTATATTCTTCTTTTTCTTCTTCTTCTTCTTCTTCTTCTTCTTCTTCTTCTTCTTCTTCTTCTTCTTTAAATATATTTTATTGATTTTTCACAAAGAGGAAGAGAGAGGGATAGAGAGTTAGAAACATCGATGAGAGAGAATCATTAATCAGCTGCCTCTTGCACACCTCCTCCTGGGGATGTGCCCGCAACCAAGGTACATGCCCTTGACCAAAATCAAACCTGGGACCTTTCAGTTCGCAGGCCGATGCTCTATCCACGAGCAAAACCGGTTTCGGCAAGAATATTCTTCTTGACTCTGAGGGAAATGAGCCCCAGGAAAGGCTGGTGAGAGGAACGCTCTAAGAGCAGTCAGGCATGTGGCTCAGGGTCCCGCACACCAGGGCTGCCTGCTCACTCTGGGCTCTCCCGTGTCCTGGGGGAGGGATCTTGGGAACAGGTTATTGAGCCTCTCTGAGCCCCGTTTCTTTACTATAACACGGGGTTCTAACACCACCTTCACAAAGTGTTGGGAGGGACGAAGGGCAGCTTGGCGGGTAGAGACTAGCCCTCGGGTCCCGGGGCAGCTGGCGGGACTGTCTGGTTGGTAAATGAATGTCAGCAGCCTTGCCAGCATCACTGTGTTTCCTTCCTTCCCCGGCGGGCTCACCCTTACCCATGCCAGCAGGCCACGGGGAAGGGGCCCTGCCTCAGCTGCCTCGACTGTGGCCTGCAGGGCTGGGGGCAGCTTGTGGATGCCACTGACCAGTTACTGTCCCCTCCTGGGGCTGCAGGCAGGCCTGCCACGGTCTGAACTGAAACCTTGCCTGGGCGTCATCTGAAGCAGGGCGGCCACATTGATTCAGCACGCTTTCCTGGGCAAAGAGGTGGGCTCTGGAGTTGGCACCCTTTTGTGATGCTGTGGTTCCTGGGGCAAACTCCTTGACTTCTCTGTGCCCCGTCTCTTCACACACAGGATGGGGAGTTCGTAGTGCTTCCCTCGGGGGTTACTGTGAGAAGCAGTGAAACCACGGGAGGTCACTGTCCACATCGGGATCTGCTCCAGGAGCCAGGCTCCCGGCCAGGCAGTGCGGGTCATACAGGAGTCTCAGTCCCTGTCCTCAGGATGTCCCCGTTCCCACGAGAAGCTCTAACACTGCTATATGGAACCAGCTTGGCTGGGGAGACGGCCCCAAACTTCAGGGCCTGTGAACCTAGTTCAAGTCCCCGAGCCACTAACGTGTGTGTGTGTATGTGTGTGTGTGTGACCTTAATCTTAAGCAAAATGCTTTCCTATCTCATTTTCTCACTCTACAACATGGGATGTGCTGAGGCTGTTGTGGGTCATGGGTATAAAAACACTTGGAAAAGCATAAGCTATGAGGACTGGGGTGTTCTACAGAGGAAGGAAGTCTGCAAGCTGCAGCACGAACAAACTTGGACCGGATGCTCGACCTGACAGCACCCGTGTCTCAGATAAAGGGATCCTCATGGGAGATAATAGCAGGCTCGAGGTTTACAGCCAGCCCGTTTGTTTGAAACTGAGTGATCTCGGCGTCCAGCAGCTGACTCACTTCGATGTAGAGAGGCAATTGGGTGGCATTCCGGGGTTTTAAGTCAGCCTTTCAGAACGGATGACTCATGGAGTTTTAGACACGGCCACGAAACCGTTTTGGGTTCTCTCTATTAGAGGTTCTCAGACTTGATAAATGAGTCGTTGGCTGACTCCCAGGCCCTGGCATTCTGAAAATGATGGATCGGTGAGTGTGAGATGTGACGTTGCTTCCATATGATGCATCTCACTTTCTCCCCAGCTGCTTGCTGGAATAGCAATGAGACGGCTGGGAAGGTCAGTGCAGACGAATTAACACAATGGTCGGGAAACTTCCAGAAAGGGTAAGATCAAAGGAGAGCCGGACAATAGTTAAAGCAGTAAAGGCAGCTTCTAACCAGAAACGACTGGAGTAGAGGAAAGGAGACCTCATGTGGAACTGGGCTCAATTCCCAATACAGCAGGGATGGGGGTGAGGGGGCGGTGTTAGGGCCACAGAGCAGGCAAGAGGTCTGTGGATGGAAAACTACTGAGAGGATGTATCAGGGGCAGAGGGGATTCTGGCTAAACCAACTCAGCAGGATTCCCGTGGAAGGCAGGTAGGTGATCAGACACCTGGGAGGGTGGGGGTGAAGAACTTGATCAGATATCGATGGTGATGAGATAGCCAGGGTGGGGGTTCAGGCTGAACCAACAGGACAGGATTCTTGCTCTTGAGGATGAGGCCTAGTCAAAAATAGGTCTGAGAGGAGTCTGAGTCAAGTTTGGTCAAGGAAAGAGTCCTTGTCAGCCCCCGTCTTGTTCTAGGAAAGAAGGGATATTCTTTGCTCTGACAATTGTAGTCCATTTCTCACTTGGTCACCTTTTGCTCAGGAAGGATCAGCCAGACCACACTTGGAGACTTGGTTGTAGTGTAGCAGCCAAACGTTAAAGGGAGAATATCTATAAAAAACAAAAGAAAAACAGACTTTAGTTGCTGGAAACCCAGAGGGCGGCCCACTGAGCTTTCTAGCTGCTGAGCTGTGAGCGTCTTTAGGTGACGGAGGAAGGACAGCAGCAGTGATCCAACACATCTCCTGCTTTGCAGTTTCAAAGTCATTGTCAATGGCATTGGGTGTTCCACTGAACTCTCTGAGTGGCCCACACAGCAGGCATGAAGGTTGCTCCTTCATGATCTTTTGTGGAGATTTCTCTGAAGTTTACATCAAATCATCCAGCTTCGCCCTAATCGATTTGGCTCAGTGGATAGAGCATCAGCCTGCAGACTCAAGGGTCCCAGGTTCGATTTCAGTCAAAGGCATGTACTTTGACTGCAAACACATCCCCAGTAGGGAGTGTGCAGGAGGCAGCTGATCGATGTTTCTAACTCTCTATCGCTCTCCCTTCCTCTCTGTAAAAAAATCACTAAAATATATATTTTTGAAAATCATCCAGCTTCTGTTTGTTGGATATCTGGAAAAGGGTGGTTTTAGTGCTCAGTGAGGCCAAAGGTCACGAAGGCAGGAGAATAATGAGAAACGTTAATTTGGAGACTTGTAGCCAGACATTGGGGAACCCACAGGGTGTACTTTAGTTTTCCATTGAAACACAAAATTGCTGTCTGCTGTCCTCTCCTTTTTAATCAAAGATACCGAAAGTAGCCTGGCGGGTGTGGCTCAGTGATGGAGTATTGACCTGTGAGCTAGAACGTCATGGTTCAATTCCCTGTTGGGGTACGATCCCCAGAGGATGGCATGCAGGAGATAGCTGATCTATGATTCTCTGTTATCACTGATGCTTCTCTCTTTCTCCCTCTGCTTTCCTCTCTCTGAAATCAATAAAAACATACTTTTAAAAAAGATAACATAAGGCTATTCTTGCTTTCAAAATAAGTCTCTGATCTCAATAGATTATTTAAAAGCAGCGAGAGTGGTAATTGACGTCTGCAGGCTAATCTTCATCTAGTCTGTGGACTGAAAGGTCCCAGGTTTGATTCTGGTCAAGGGCATGTACATTGGTTGCGGGCACATCCTCAGTAGGGGGTATGCAAGAGGCAGCTGATCGATGATTCTCTCTCATCAATGTTTCTAACTCTCTATCCCTCTCTCTTCCTCTCTGTAAAAAAAAAAATCAATAAAATATATATATTTTTTAAAAATATGACATGGTAGCAATTCAAGGGAAGCTTGAAGAACAGAGACACGGGCTGCAGAACAAATCGAGCCCGTCCTTGCCAATTTCAAAAACTGCCCGTTCTTTGTTGGTGAGAACATGAATCCAGGTGGCATGGTTGCTCTGCTGGACGACCGTGAGGACGGTGTGACCCCATACATGGTTATCTTTAAGGAAGCTTTAGAAATGGAAAAATGTTAACAAATTGGGCAGTTTGCCTCTATCACCTGTCATCTGGCTGCTGCTTTCCATCCACACACCAAGACTAAGACAAATGGGACTGATGTTATCTGGAGCTCTTCGTTTATTTTGACCTTGATTCATTTGGAGCGGCAGCATTGTTTTTAAGAAAAAAAATGTCATGTAGATTGTCTAAAATAAAATGAATTAAAAAAAACAAAACACACACACACACACAAAAAAAAAAACAGAGCTAGACAGTAGCTTGAGTGGGAAAAGCAGATTTTTAACCGGGAATGATTGCAACAGGGGGAAAGAGACCTCAGTCTGAGATGGGGCTTATTTCCAAATACAGCAGGGTGAATAAAAAATTACTAAGAGGAAGTGTCATGGGTCCAGGGGGTTTCATGTTAACTCACTCCACAGGATTCCTGTGAAGGTAGGCCAGGTGAGCCACCTGGGGACGGTGAGGATGAGGAATTTGACCAGATATCCAGGGTGGGGGATTCTCCAGAAACTGGCTGAACAAGATTCTTGTTCTGGAGGACAAGACCCAATGAGGGCCCAGTAAAAAAAAAAAAAAAAAAAAAAAAAAAAAAAAAAAAAAAAAGAGCTCAAAGGTCCTGACTGAAGTCTGGTCAAGGACATTTTATCAGTTACAAGGGCTGTGCTTGGTTTAAAAAGCAGACAGCTGAGTAACACATTTTTAAGAAAATGCTCTATCATAAAATGTAAAAAAAAAAAAAAAAGTTCTAAATACATTTTGAATTAAAAGAGGAAGTTACAAAAGGTGCCTCTGCTAGATGGATGGGGATGGTGATGTATAATTTTGTATTTATCAGTAGGACACACCTCTTATTACCCCCTCCCCCTAGTGCACTGTCCCAAATATAGAAATTTGTAAAATGAGAGCCATGGCCAAAGGTTGGCCCAGTCCCTGTGGACGTCATTGGGCTGTACCAGCGGATATCCTATATAATAAAAGCCCATTGACCAAAATGGCAGAAAGACCAGAATGAACAGAGACCAGAACAACCATGGCCCCTCTCCCCGGCTGGCCCTACACCCCAACAGGGGCCCCATCCTGATCGGGGGTGTGGTTGGCAAACCACCCATGGGCCCTCGCCGGGCTGACCTCCCCCCCCCCCCAGTGGGGATCATCACCCCAATCAGGGCGTGGCAGCCTGCAATCACCTGCGGCCCTTGCCCCCAACTGGTCCCGCCCCCCCCCCCCCAGCGGGGACTCCTACCCTGATCCCAGGTCCCCATCAGGGCAGGCTGGCCAGTCCCCACCCATGCACCAGGCCTCTATCCTACATAATAAAAGGTTAGTATACAAATTGACCCTAACGGAGGAATAACCAAAATGACTGCTCCACCAGCCACTCTGAGGCACACCGACTATGTTTAGGACCCTTTCCCCAGCACCAGGCTTCAATCAACCAATGACAAATAGGTAACTGGGGGTGGGTGCTGGGGGATTTGGGCGGTGCCAGGCCAAAGCCCACACCCCACCAATTGCCTCACACACAGAAGGCAACCCACAGGGGGTACAGGGCTGGCGAGCAGGTGGGAATGGCTCACATCTCAGTCCCTTTCCCTGCCATCAGGCTCTGATCACCTGATGGTGAGCAGGGAACTGGGGGGGGGGGGGGTGGTGCGGGGGGGACAGGGCCAGCTGCAGGCAGCTGGGGAAGATGGCCCTGATTTCAGGCCAGTCCTAGAGACCATACCCATGCACGAATTTCATGAGCCACGCCTCTAGCATGAGTATAAGTAAGCTTTGCTAACCTTTTGTGATGCATATAGCCTCCCAATGGCCCCACGCCTAACAGCTGTCTGCATCGCCCACAGAGCTTGTTTACAAATACGGATTTCCGGCCCTGGCCTGGTTGCTCAGTGGGTTGGAGCGCTATCTGGCATACCAAAGGGTTGTGGGTTCAATTCCTAGTCAGGGCACATACCTAGGTTGCGGGTCCCATCTTCAGTTGGGGCAAGTACTGGAGGCAACTGATCAACATTGATGTTTCCCTCCCTCTCTCTCTTTAAAAAAAAAAAAATCAATAAAAACATATCCTCGTGTAAGGGTTAAAAACAAATAGATTCCTGGCTCCCAGACCAGAGGTTCCTATGGGCGTGGGGGTTTGTGTTCAACAGCAGGTAGTTCCAAAGCAGCCCGTTCAAAGGCAGTCCCTACGGGACCTTTAGGGTACACCCAGTTCCACCTGTGCAGAGCTCTCCCCCTCTCCTGGGACTAAATCCCTAACCCTTTCGGTCCCAGTGGAGAATGTAGGCGACACTGGGAAGTTATGCTCTCTGTCCTGGGTCCTGAGGTCCCCCTGTATTGGCAAATGGGGTCTGAGTTGTGTGATCCAGACCTTTATGTGCAGCACATCCGGCCCTCTGTGCCCCGCTGTGATGGAGATGGAGTACAGCGGTCCAGACAGCCCCCAGGAGAATCTGGGGAAGCCTGGCCCACAGTGGCAGCCCTCCTTCATCCTAGTTGGACAGTAGCCTCCTGGTTCAACTCATAACTCCTTTATCAAACATCCATCCTCAACATGCTGTGGAGTTCTTGTCTGCTGTGTCTGTCTCCTTCCCTAGACGGAGCTTGTTGAGGAAGAAATTTATATCTTGTGGTTATTGTTCAGGCCCCATATCCCCAGGACCCAGTCAGGTGCTCCATCAATGTGTGTTGAAGGACTGATGGTGTTTGTTTCAGTGAATGAATGACTGCTACTATCTGGAATCCCAGAGAAGAACGATGACCTCTGCTGGGGAAGGCATCACCTGGAACAGGTGTCACCTGGAGGTAGCATTTGAACCTGGCCTTAGTGGACAGGAGGGATTTAGCTAGCGGGGGGGGGGGGGGGGGGAGCGGGGAAGGGTAGTTGGATGGGCATTCCAGACTCAGGGCACCCACCACACAGACAAAGGCTGGAGGTGCAGCAGGGCGAGACCTCTGAACGGGCTGCGACACCTGCTTCTTACCCTTGGGTTGGTTTGGGTCTCCCCACAGCTGCCACAGCTCCCTCCTCATAGCTCCCCAATGCTCCCCAGATAGGCCCACTACAACCCCAGTGTCACCCCTGGCCATATCCAGTGTGGTAAGTGCTTCACGGGCAGCCTGGGAAGAGTAGGAGAAGAGGGGTCACCTTCTGTCCTGGACACTGACCTTGGCCCTCAAGGCTTATGTTTGGGGCCAACGGTTTGGAGTCAAAACCCTTGGGCTTCGGTTTGGTGGTTCTCTCCCATGGCTGGTACCATTTATTGTGTGCCTACTGTGTGCCAGCCACTACAGTGGGTCGTTTGTGTGCACAGTACCATCAAATATTTCCAACAACCTAGGGAGGAAGGTGTTATTAGCTCATTTGACAGCTGAGGAGGTTTCTAGAAGGGGGCAGTTGTTGAAGTTCCTGGGGGAGGCTCTTGCTAACTGGGTGATGTGTGTGTGGGATGGTCTCTCTGGCTAAGCAGACATGAGCGTTCCAGTTTCCTTCCCAGGCTGGTACGAGTCCCGAAGCAAGTGCAGAAGCGGATCTGCAAGAGCTGTCCTTGTGTTTGAGCAGCATCTGGGCACATGCAATGGCTAGAACCTTATCTTCAGGAGCAAGACATGGAGGAAGTCTTAGGGCACTGAGTTGTCTCCTTTGGTCCCCTGAGGATATGGCCTCGCATGGCAGTCTGTTGGGGTGCCCATCCCTTTATCCAGCTCAAGCCCAGACCAGGGAGACATCAAAGACTGGGAGGTCAAATGGTGAGCCCAGCGCTTGTCCAGACTGCCCCACCAGAAAAGTCAAAATACCATGACCCCTGTATTTCCTGCTCAGCCCCTCAGTTCCTGTTTCCAGGTGGGTCTGTAAAGTCTTTGAGGACAGGGACTATTCATTTGTTCATTCAATCACTCAGTCACTCAACAAACACGTGTTGAGCACCTGCTATGTGGCAAGCATGCTGTTGGGCACTGGGGAGCCTGCTGTGCCAACCATGGTGTGGTCGGAGCAGCAGAACTACTAGGGGATGCCAATGTATAAAATAAGGGATCTTTTATTACAGTGATTTTACTTTCCAGGACTGTGGGAGGCAGTAAAAGAATCTACGTGCCGGGACCGGTTTGGCTCAATGGATAGAGCGTCGGCTTGGGGACTGAAGGGACCCGGGTTCGATTCCGGTCAAGGGCATGTACCTTGGTTGCGGGCATATCCCCAGTAGGGGGTGTGCAAGAGGCAGCTGATCGATGACTCTCTCTCATCGATGTTTCTAACTCTGTATCTCTCTCCCTTCCTCTCTGTACAAAATCAATAAAATATATTTAAAAAAAAAAAAAAAGAATCTACGTGAGGCGCTTTCTTTCTTGCTTGCTTGCTTGCTTTTTTAATATATCTTATTGATTTTTTAAAAATATATTTTATTGATTTTTTACAGAGAGGAAGGGAGAGAGATAGAGAATTAGAAACATCTATGATGAGAGAAACATCGATCATCTACCTCCTGCACACCTCCTACTGGGGATGTGCCTGCAACCAAGGGACATGCCCTTGACCGGAATTGAACCTGGGACCTTTCAGTCTACAGGCTGATGTTCTATCCACCGGTTTAAGCTCTTTCTTTCTTTTTTAAAAATATTTTTAAAATTCATTTCAGAAAGGAAGGGAGAGGGAGGGAAAGAGAAAGAAACATCGATGATGAGAGAGAATCATTGATTGGCTGCCTCCTTCACATCCCTCACAGGGAATCGAACCTGCAACCCGGGCATGTGTCCTGACTGGGAATCGAACAGTGACCTGGTTCATAGATCGATGCTCAACCGCTGAGCCACACTAAACAGGCGAGGCTATTTTTTTTTTTTTGTGCTGGTGCTGCTGCCTGAGGTCTTACAGCCTACGTGGCAGGGCCAACTGAACTGTGGAACCCCTGAGGGCGACCTGGGACCCTCCCTCCCCCTCAGCCTCTCACCACATCCAGGTCTCCAACAAGAGAAGCTAAGGAGGCCACCTGGCAGGATCAGTTCCAAACGTCAGTCAACGACCCGTATTTCCGAGGCAGCCTGCTGCTGAATGTCTGTGTCTGTGTTGTCTAACTACCTTTACATAAAGCCCAACCCGTGGAGGCATGTGTGGTCCAACCTGTACATCTCAGCATCTCCGTTGAAAGGAGGACTATGCCGCTTTGAGAGAGATGACCTTCCTGCTGGCTCTCTGGCCAGCTAAGACAGAGTCCGATACAACAGCCAAGGAGACCGCCTCTTCCCCAGTTTCAGCCATCACGTGGCTTTCATCATGTCCGCCTGAGCTGTTCACAGCCCTGAGGGCGGGTCCAGGGCCGTGGGCCTGGAGGACCTCAGTGGGGTCCCCTCCCCTGAAGATGAAGCCCAGAGCCCCAGCCAGACTCACCACCCCAGGACAGACTCCCAGGAAGCAGTGAGAGCAGAGAAGGAAGGGCGCTGGTTCTCGGGTGGAATTCAGGGGTGCTCCTGAGAAGCCCCAATGTGGCTGAGTCCCTGAACCACTCCGGGTTCCGTTTCCCTCCTGTGTGGGCTGGAGTTGAAGACAGTGGTTTAGGACCAGCATCTGTTGTCGATGTGCTGTGTGACTTCGGGAAAGTCTCCTAACCTCTCTGAGCCTCAGTGTCCTGGTAGGTAAAAGAAGGTTCTCCATGGACCCTGCCAGCTCGAACCCATGTCAGCTTGTAATGTTGCTTTCAAAACCTCACAGCATCCCTGGCCCACAGATGCCTGTGGGCACGTGTCTGAATCCTGCAAGTCTGAGCTGAGATGCCCCAGGGAGAAGGGCCTGTGTACAGCCCCTTCCTGCAGAACTTACCAGCAGGACACCACCTTGCCTGCCCCTGGCCCTGAGGGGAGGGAGGAGCCTGGGCTGAGTCTCTCCTTCATCATCCAGAACACTGCGATTGAAGAGAAATGGCATCAAGAGCGAAGCTCCCCATTTCCCCCCATCCCTGTTTAAAAATGGAGTCTGGAAGTGGCTTTGATGCAAAAAAAAAAAAAAAAAAAAAAAAAAATTATGAGCAAATTGGACACGTGAGCCCCATTTTCTGTATGATGTTGTCAAATATAGGCATAAGACCATATCACACTTTTCTGAAACACCAGCACATTTAGGGCAATCAAAAAATCAAATTTTATTTTGAAAATGTTGAACATTGGCGCTTTTTAAATATAGATCCCATTTATCATGTGGCTATTTTGGGGTTTGTCGGTGGAAAGAAGCCAAAGGTCTTTTCTTCAGCGGGACTCTCCTTTGTTTTAAAATATGTCCTTTCTTCCTGCTGTCTTGGTATTCATTTACAAATACTAGATCAGTTGGGCTTCTTAATGTTCTTACTGGGTAAAAATAAACCCCATAGCTGGACTCTATGTGAGAAAATGTTCTCTCTGTGAAATCCCAGAATCTCAGCATCTCTGCATCAGCACCAAGGTGACTTCAGGCTTCCCAATTTACATCGCAAGAAACATTATGGTTTCTTTTAAAAAAAATTTTTTTTAAAAGACAGTATCAGAGCCCAGCCAGTGTGGCTCTGTTGGTTGAGCATCAGTCTGTGCACCAAAAGGTGGCCAGTTCGGTTCTGGTTGGGGCACGTGCTCGGGTGGTGGGCTCAATTCCCAGCCAGGGTGTGTGCAGGAAGCAGTCTATTTTTTAAAATATATATTTTTTATTGATTTTTTTATAGAGAGGAAGGGAACTGGATAGAGAGTCAGAAACATTGATGAGAGAGAAACATTGACCAGCTGCCTCCTGCACACCTCCTACTGGGGATGTGCCCGCAACCAAGGTACATGCCCTTGACCAGAATCGAACCTGGGACCCTTCAGTCCGCAGGCCAATGCTCTATCCACTGAACCAAACCGGGTAGGGCAGGAGGCAGCCTATTGATGTTTCTCTCTCACATCCATGTAGCTGGGACTTGAACATGGCCCTCTCCGGCCTGGAAGCCCAGGCTGGCATAACTGTCAATCACCTTCTCTCCACCCCCTCAAGGAAAAATGAGACCCAATGCTTGGCTCCAGGGGACCCCCCAAGATTTGAGAAGATGAGCCCCAAAGAAGGCTTGACACTCATCTCAGAAAACCTTCTACTAGTTCCTGATCCGCACCTTCTGTCTCTGAGAGAATGCGGCGAGCTCTGCGTGTAGTGGCCCAGCGGCAGGGAGAGAGGCAGTGGCCCTCCCGCAGCAGAGGGACATGCCTGCGTGGCTTTTGTTAGTCGTCAGGAGAAGCGCTATTTAATGAACACGTGGCAGGTTTATGGAGTCAGTTTAGCTTCTCGTTGAGTAAGGTTCTCTAGAGGGTGGCAGGAACCGGAGAGGAAGTGCATTGCAGGAAAGTCTTCTTCCTGAGACGGGGCGCTATCTTCAGAGGCGAGGACGACCGGCCTGGCGTTCGGAGTGAGCCAGGGACCTTGACCTTGTCAAGTCCTATGACCAGTCACTCTCTGGGGGATTCTCTGGAGGGTGAGGAGCGGCTCTGGGGCTCCTCCAAGCCCAGTGGACCATCAGGAAAGAACCAGGAGCAAGACCTGGCAGCCCTCTCAGGAGCCCGGCAGAACCGGTGAGTCCCGTGTGGCAGGGGAAGGGGGCAAAGTCCTGGTCTGGAGGCGCTCACGGGGGGTTACTAGGTGCAGAAGAGGTTGGGATAGTATTGGTAACTAGGGTTGTAGCTCTTTAGGTTTCTCTTCAGGCAGTAGACGAGCTTCCGGTCACAGGAGCAGAGCTTCATCTGGCAGGGGGCCCCCGTTTCTGCAAACAGGACGCCAAAGACAGAATGAGGACCATTCCCTGTATGGACACAGACCCCCAGGGTTGCTTCAGTCAGGACTTGCTTCTATCCTGAGCAGATGCTCTGTCTGCTTCCTGCTCTGAGGGAGCACGCAGTCTGATGAGGGGGGCCCAGCGTTTATACCAGGGGAATACGTCCTCTGATGGGAAAGGCCCAGCTGTCCGGGGCGAGGCTTCAGCCTCAGGGACACAACTCCTGCCCGGGAGCTCCAGTCTCAGCAAGGACACACGTTCCCTCAGTCTGATGGCGGAGGCAGCTCCTGCCCTGGAGGAACCCCACTTTTCACAGAGACACCACATTCAGACTTAATTTTGAACTCGGATGGACCTGAACTTGAATCCCAACTCTAGCTGTGTGTACTGGCAAGCCTTTGGGTTTCCCTTTCCTCATCTGAAAAATGGGGAGACTGAACCTACTCACAGGGTATTTTCGGGGAGCTAGTAAAAAAGGAAAGAGGCAAACGTTTGGCACCTATTGAATACTCAATCTAGGGCATCAGATAAAGCTGCAATATCATTGCTCCTCTTACCCCCAGCTCTCTCCCCTCCCTCTGCCCCCCAAGATATAGCCTGGCTGACCTCTAGGGGCAGCTGAACTCAGAGCCAGCAGAGACCCAAGCTCTTCCAGTGGCCTGAATGGGAAGCCCCAGCCTTACCACAAGTGACCAGGCCCCGTGAGACACTGTATTGGTAGGACTGTGTCCGAATGTAACAGCCTTTCTCCTCCAGCAGCCCATAACAGCGGTCATGTATCCAACAGCACCTGTCAATGCAACACACTTCCATCCTGAGTGGAAGGGGCATGCCATTTAAGCAGAGGCCACATCGGTGGGTGTGGTCTGGCAGAGATAGAATTTAATAAGAATATGCCTTTCCTCTAGGGCGCCTGCCATTGGCTAACAGCTCTCTGACCTGTTTTTTTTTTTCTCCTAAGCTCATGGTGAGACTACATTTCCCAATCTCCCTTGCAGATGCAAGTAGTCACATGACTAGGTTCCAGCCAGAGGAATGTGAGCAGAAGTGATGTATACTGCTTTCAGACCTACCCATAAAGACCTCACATGTTATCCTCCATTCTCTTCCTCCACCTCAGCTGCATGAAGGTGATCCAGCCTAGGACTCTGAGGCCATCAGAAATAGCAGAGTCATAAGATGGAAGAGACCTGAGTCCCAAAATCAACATGTTTGATTGAACTGTTATAAGATCAAAAAATAAATATTCACTATGCTAGGTGTAACAGGTTGCATTAATTTTTTTTTTACTTACAGAAATGTTGAGAACATTGTACATAGTATTCCCATTTACCCCACATTCAGTTTCTTCTATTAGTAACATCTTATATTAATATGATACATGTGTGTTGGACAAAAATAGACAGAGGCAAAGAAGTATCGAACAGACTGTCACACTACAGCAGAAAGGTAGGGGAGTGTTGAGGGGTTTAAGAGATCAACTGGAAGGACTTGCATATAAGCATAAACAACAGATGCAAGACACTGGGGACAGGGTGATGAGGGCAAGTGGGGGGGGGGCGGAGGAAGGGAGGCCAGAGGGAGGTCAGTGGGGGGGGGGGGGAATGAAAGAGAGCCGAAACCGGTTTGGCTCAGTGGATAGAGCGTCGGCTTGGGGACTGAAGGGACCCAGGTTCAATTCCGGTCAAGGGCATGTACCTTGGTTGCGGGCATATCCCCAGTAGGGGGTGTGCAAGAGGCAGCTGATCGATGACTCTCTCATCGATGTTTCTAACTCTCTATCTCTCTCCTTTCCTCTCTGTACAAAAATCAATAAAATATATATTTTTTTAAAAAGAAAGAGACATATGTACTACTATTTGTAATACCTTAAACAATTAAATTTTAAAAATTAAATTAAATTTTAAAAATATGATACATGTGTTAGAAGTAACAAAACAATATTAACTAATTACTAAATAAGCTTATATAATAAAGGCATAGTATGCAAATTGTCCCCTCCACCATGAGTTGTCTTAGAGTTCAATCAGGGGTCAGGGCGAGCCAAGGGAAGGGAGGGCGTCTGTGGCCGGCAGCTGTCAGCTACTAGGGACCCGACCAGTGCATGAATTTTGTGCACCGAGCCTCTAGTAATATATAATTATTGATTCATTAATTGTAAAATGTTCATGGCTTTTTCAGATCTCCTTAGTTTTTATGTAAGGTCCTTTCTATGTTCCAGGATCCCCTCTGGGACCACACATGACATTGAGTTGTCAAGTCTCTTTAGACTCCTCTTGACCATGGGGAGTTTCTCACTCTTTCCTTGTTTTCAATGACCTTGACAGTTTTGAGGAGTACTGGTCAAGTATTTTGCAGAATGCCCTACTATTGGGATTTTTCTGACATTTGTCTCATATTATATGTTTCTTTTTTTTGCTCAAATGGTCCCAGCTTTGGCCACTAGGAGCTCTTTGAGTTGGTTCTGTGCTCTTTGGCATTTGTTTGGGGTGAGGTTTGTTTTATTTGAGCACTTCTTTACTTTCTGATTTATAGTATAAAAAGCTCCAGGATGCCGAAACCTGTTTGACTCAGTGGATAGAGTGTCAGCCTGTGGACTGAAGGGTCCCAGGTTTGATTCTAGTTGGGGGCATGTACCTTGGTTGCAGGCACATCCTTAGTAGGAGGTGTGCAGGAGGATTGATGTTTCTAACTCTCATCCCTCTCCCTTCCTCTCTGTTAAAAAAAAAAAAAATATATATATATATATATATTAATAAAATATATTAATAAAAATAAAAAATATATACAGATCATCCTGTATATTTCCATATTTCCTGCACTAGTCCTTAGCATCACCCATTTCTCTAAGGAGCCTTGGTTCCTGGGAGAATGATAATAGAAACCAGATCTGGGCACTAGGAATTTCTTATTGCTACTGAGAGGTTGTTCCTTGTAGGTCCTCTCAGCTGATTATATATATATATATTTGTGTATCTATATTAACCCCATGTATAAACACATGTGTACATATTTCTATATGTAACCATCTGCATCTGTATTAAGCTAAACTGGAGTTCATATTGATGTCTCCAACTGTAATCCACCACCACATAGGTCATTCTAGCTTCCTGTCCTTGCTTGTCTGCAAACTCCCCCTCTAGCAGTGAGGATCTCGGCTCCAACCATCTGCCATCCATTCCCTGAATTGCCTCACTCCCTCATACATGTCTAGCAGTCTCAGAATCGTTAACCCAGCAGGTGGCATTTTCCAAAGAGCAATCTCTCTCATCCCCCCTGTTCTGGAACTTCTCCACTTCCCAATCAAGGTGTGGAAACTGGGTGCCCTCCCTCTTAAAGCTATTATGATTGCCTCAGCCAAAAAGAAGGACCAGCATGAAATTCCTGAGGCTTAGTCATAAAAATGCTATACTCTTGTGTCTTGCAGTCTTAGGTCACTCATTCTTAGAACCCAAGCGTCACCGTGCTGTGAGGAAGTCCAAACAATCTGGGACAGGCCTGGGTGAGAGGAACTGAGGGCCCCCACCCTCAGCCCTGTCTGAGCTGCCAGCCAGCAGCCAGCGACCACATACCCGGTATCGGAGTGCACCATCTGGATAATGACTCATCCAGCCTCAGTCAAGGTGCCCAAGCTGAAGCTGGGTGGCACAGAGACAAGCCACCCCACCAAGCCCTGCCCAAATGGCAGATTCTTAACAAATCAAGGGTCATTGTTGCTTTAAGCCACTACATTTTAGGATGGTTGTTCCATAGCAATGACCATCTGATACATTAGGCCACTGAGATTTGGAGAGTTACTAGACATTAGCATGGGCAAGTCAGTTCACCTCTCTGACACTCAGTTTTCTTATCTATGAAATGGTGCTTCGATTCCAGAAAGGACATGGTATGAGAGGAGGTAATGGGGGTGCAGAGCCTGGAGCGTGAAGGGCAGTCATGATCATCAGCTCACCAGTCAGTAACATCCTTGGGGGTCCCTCGACCGCCCCAGCCACAGTAGCAGCCGTAGAAGCCATAGTTCGTCAGGGCGTTCTTCCCCGTCACCTTCTCAATCATGGACTTCAGTTCTAGCAAGCCGCCTGACACAGCGGGCACACCTGAAAGACAGCCCCGCTTTCCCAGCATGCTCCTGCCTTCCTCCCACCCTGGGGCTGAGAGGGGCCCAGGTGTCTCTTTTTCCTCCTCCCCATCAGTGAGAAAAGGACAAGGAGGCGAGGGCAAGCAGCATAGAGAAGTGGTTACATGGCTGGACTTGGAGAAGGAGCAAGCCTGCATCCAGAACACAACCCTGCTGCTGACTCACCCTGTTGCAGAGGGCACGTACCTCTTGGGCCTCGAGTTCCTTTTTCCTAAAATGAATGCCTGCCTCTTGGAGTTGTCATGAGGGTTAAACTAAGGTAAAGGACATAAATTTTGAGCACAATGGCAGCTACATACTAAGTGGCCAAGAAATAATAGGTATAAGTAATACGGTTGTCTGTATGAAACTGGCTAATGGGCTCTTCCTTTATCACCTAATAATACACACCATTCTCCTCCCACTAACACCATTCTATATAATAAAAGCTTAATATGCTAAGTGTCCGGTCGGCCAGTCAGCCATTCAACCAATCCAAGTGTAATATACTAATGATATGCTAAGGCCACTCAACTGCTTGCTATGATGTGCACTAACCACCAGGGGGCAGAAAGTCCAAACAGGTCAGCTTGCTGCTGGGGTCCAGCTGATCAGGATTGAAGGAGACAAGCTGGACACACCTTGGAGCCCTCTCACAGTCCCTCTCTAGATGGCCAACCCCCTGCATCCCTCCTTGGCCCCAATAGTATACCAGTGGGGTCCCTTGGCCTGGCCTGTGCCCTCTCACAATCCAGGCTGAGAGACCCTCCCCACCCCCCTGAGTGCACAAATTTCATGCACCGGGCCTCTAGTTTAGAACATAAGAATCTTTAAGCAGAATGGGACCCTTGGAGCTCACGAAGCCAGCTCCCTCATTGTGAAGAGTGGGAAACTGAGGCCTAGAGGGAAACGGTGGCTGTGCAGGGGTACACAGTGAGCCAGAGGCTCGAGGCCTCACACTCCTCCTGCAGTCTCCAGGGATTCAGAGACATCAAAGAGCAGGGCAGCCTGACAGGGGCTGCAGGAGAGCCTCAGGACAGAGACCCCATGCTGTGCAGTGGTCACACAGCACACTGGGAGGTGGCAGCAGGTGGGCTGCACACAAAACCTGGACAGGCCTGAAGTCTGGGGTGGGTGGTGCTTGTTTCTTCTTTTGCTGTGTTTTATCCCCCATTTTATTTTGTTTTGTTTTGCATCAAACAAACCAAAAAAATAAAAAATCTGCCTCCTGCATTTACAAACCACATGGTCTCCCTAGAGCACAGCTCTTACTCATTACCGGCTAGATCCTGCCCCAGACCTGCTGTCATGTCTGAGAAAACAGAGTCTGGGAGAGGCAAAGACTTCTGCTGACATCTACACAGTCCATGCAGAGCCCAGACACAAAGCTAAATCTCTACAGCCTCAAAGACCAGTCTCCTTGCCACTACCCTGTTGTTCCTAGAGGGTAGAAGGTCACAAGTTCAAAGGTCAGGGGGCCAGCACTTACTGCAAGCCACGAGCCAAGCCAGCGTGAGGATCCCCTTCATCTCTGAAGTTCTAGAAAAGAAAACACATCCCGTGACATGCTTATCGGAAGATGTCCCCACAGCCCATTCAAACCCTGCCCCTGGCTTCCCACCAAGCCCTACTCTCTCGCGCTGGTCAATAAACAGGCAGCCCTAGTGAGAAAAGATGAGGCAAACACCTAGAGAAGTTGATCTAAGGGGTCCCTGGGGGCAGAAGGGCATATTGTCCCCAACAGAGACCACAGATGCCCCCAGCTCAATTGTCCCTTCTGCAGAAAATGGCTAACAGTAACCAGAGGAAGAGGTGGGATTCTTATATGGATGGAGATTACATGGCACAAGTTAGGGGCAGGAATTGGCACACCCGGACAGGGCCCTGATGAAGATGTCAGGGTCTGGCAGGAGGAAAGCATCCCCCAGCAAGGAGACTGGTGCAGGGCCCGGTGGGCACGGGACCCGGATGGCGTGAAGTCCTGTCGTCCTTTTATCTGGGGGCTTGAGGATCTGTTCAAAGACGTCTCCGCGCTGGTGATTTGAGGACAGAAGCTGGGAGGGCTCACCCCTCTCCCAGCGCTGCGGACAGCGCCCAGCCTGAAGCAGGGCCTCAGGAATGAAGCAAGAGCACCCCTATGGGACGTGGCTCTCAGGCCTCCTCGGGGCTTTTGTGTGTCCCAAGCACTTTTGTCTTCATAGTTCCCTTCCTCAAAAAAAAAAAAAGTGCTTTTAAAAATTTATTTTTCAGCCAAGTTGCTATAAAAATAAACACAATCCATGCTAGATTCATTATTCTTCTTCTTCATTTTTCATCAATATCAAAATAATTTAGCATTGAAACATTATCTTGGGCCCAGGCCCTGGGCCTACCATAAGTTGACCCAGGGCGCTCAGGAGCGCTCCGAAGGGTAGGTATCATTGTCGGTCTTTTGCCAATGGAGAAGCACAGGCTAAGATGAAGAGGAACAAGCCACAGCATGCAGGGCCACTCGGGAAGCACGGGGGTACACAACTGTGCCCCTCAATGTACTGCACAGTCCCCCTCCCCAGAGGGAGGGGCTCTCCTTTGAGCCATGGAGCCCAGAGGCCCCAGCTTCCCTCCCCCCAGACACAGGAGTCCCTGGCCTGGAGTCCAAAGAGCTCACACCCAGAAGGCAGAGGAAATTCCATGTGTCTTACGCCCATGTCTGATTCTAACTGGGCGCCTCAGAAGGTCCTTGACCTCCTTCTCTGGATCCCAATCTCTTGTTCATCCCCAGCTCCCCAGCTGGCCAGTGGTTTGCCACGATTTCCCCTTCAGTGCCCTGCTGTCCCTGAGTCCTCAGTTCAGTGGTCTTTCCGGCCAGTGCTGTGCCCCAAGCTCTGTCCCCTCCCAAGGCCTGGCTCTAAAATGCCACCTCCAACTCCCAGGGCTCCTGGCTCCATCCTTTGTCCAGCAGCTCCTCTGAGTTCCAAGAACGTTCCTGACAGTCTGTCCACCCATTGCCTCTGCCTTGAGGGCTCTACATAGCCAAGGCCATGGCCCTAGACCCTAACCTTCCACAGCAATCTTTCTCTGCTGCTTCCTGGAGCTGTGACCCAAGGAAGGGGGCAACTGCCATGTCCTGGGCACCTACAATGTGCCAGGCTCTGTCCCCTGTCTCAACCCGCCAATGGCCCTGCCAGGTGACAATGTTAGACCTGCCGGCACGGTGTCTGTCCCTTCAACAGCCATTTGTTGAGGGGAGAGTGCCAATTGTCGGTTTTTACAGACAAGGAAACCCAGGCTCAGGGAGGGGAAGTGAGTTGCCCAAGGATTCGGCTCAGGAATGGGATGCAACTCCTCTACTTGGCCCCGCTGCCCCCGAGCAGCCCCTGGGAGGGAGCCACTTGTTCCCTTCCTCCACCTTACGATGCTTTGACATCTGGGGGCCTTGCTGGGTTGGGAAGAGACATCCCCCCCAGGACTAGCTAATTCCTAGAGAGTCAGAGGCTGCCCACCTTTCACTCATATGCAAGCCAACCAATCCTAAACCTCCTTGCCCAACCCCCTTTATTTAACACTCCTGCTCCCAGCCGCTATTTCCTCTGCCCTGAGTCACCTGAGGGCCGGGAGGGACTGTTGGGAGTCCCTTAAAATTATTCAAGACTAGAGGCCCGATGCACGAAATTCGTGCAAGAGTACGCCTTCCTTCCCCCGCTGCCTGCGCTGGCTTCCCTCTGGCACCCAGGACCCGGGCTTCCCTTGCAGCCTCAGCTTCATCAGGAAGGACATCCAGTCTAATTAGCATATTATGCTTTTATTATTATAGATAGTCATCCTAAATTGCCCTTTCTTATAAAAAAAAAAAAAAACACAAAAAAACACAATGACAACTCTGGATCATGCTTTCGCTCATCTTGCCTCCTGGTCGACCCGGTGCCTCCCCAGTGGCCCTGCATGCTGTGGCGTGTTCCCTTCTCTTGGTAACTGAGTAACAAGCCATCTTTTAAGTGGTGCGTGTCCTGATCTAAATGCAGTGCCTCCCAGCACATTTTAGAACTCCTTTGACCCAGGCTGCCGGTCTGAGCGTGAAGTCCCGGGCAAAGGGACATGAACCAGGCCAAGCTGCACCGAGAAGGTGGCAGAGGCACTGACCAGCCGCCGGGGGTGGGGAGGGCGGGGAAGATGGACCTCAGTGCAGCCGCAGGAGGAGGATGTGGGTGGCTATTTTTACGGAGTGACCACAGCAGGGAAGGAGTGAGCCAGGAGGAATGCTGGAGTGCAGCGGCGGCTGCGGTAATGAGAGGTGGAGAGCGTGGAGACGGGCAGCCTGACAGCATGGCAGCGTGGGGGCGGGGCGTGGCCGGCCACTGCCCAGCCGGGCCCTCCAGTCCACATGCAGCAGCCCCCTCCCCCCCACCCCACCCCGAGCTCCCAGGACCCCATCCGTGTGTCTTTCCCAGGAAAGGACGGCAGCACCGGCCCCACTGTCGGGAGGGGTGGGGGGGTGGGGGGTGTACCTGAGACCTCCTTGCCCTTGGAGGGGGAAGCAGTGGAGGGCCAGCCCCTCTCCCAGCCCCTCTCCGTGCCCGCCCCCTCCACCCGCAGGGAAGGCACCCCAGAAGGAGACTCCTCACCAGTGAGACTTCTCTCTGTCCTCGGGCCAGGCCTGGAGGAGAGGCCGGGGTTGGGCCTGCCCGGTTTTAAGGGCCTGCCCGCCTGCCTGCCCCCTGCCAGCTCTGGGAGGAAGCCTACGTCTCCCCCAAGACCCTGGGGACTTTTCCTCCCCGGGTTCAGAAGCAGCTATTTCCGGAAGCTCGTCAGGGGCCTGGAGGCTTGCAGGAGGGACACTGAGTTCCGTCTAGCTGGGGCCACCCACGGTCCAGGTCCCTTTGCCATCAGGGCCCGGGGATCTGGAATCCCCCTCTGGGCCTGCCACCCCCCTCTCCCCGGGCCACGCCAGGTCTCTGTCGAGGCCTCCAGCCCACGCTCCTTCTCAAGTTTCATTCAGGCTCTCTGGGCCTCACCCCAGGGACAGCCAGGTACCCCCTCCGACTCTGCCCCCCACCTGCCAACCCCAGCTCTGTCCTGTTCGGGAGCCTGTGAGAACCTCACTCCAGAGTCACAGTGAAATGTTTGCCAGGCACAGCTGGCACCTCTCTTTTGCACCCGACTCCCTACCGAATCGCCACATTTCTTCCCTCTGAGAAGGAGAAACCATCGCCTTGCAGTGAGAGAAATGCAAGCTGGAGTGCCCCCGCTCAGCAGCTGTGCGACCCGGGCAAGTCCCACACCTGTCTGTCTGTTCCCGGGACCTGTGACAATGATGACCACCTGGCGGGCTCAGGGAGAGGAATGCCCTCAGAGAAGTAAGGCCGGGTGGGGAGGTGTGCGCTCAGGGATTCACACCACAGGTTCTCTTGGGGTCACCTTGAAGCTCCAAGTCCTGGGTTCAAATCCCAGCTTCCCCCTCAGCTACCTCACCTCAGGGCGGATTGAATTTCTCTTGCCTGAGAGTGATTGGGATTACATGATTTAATGCATTTGTGACAGAGAAGGGGCCAAAACGTGCACAAATGCATAGCAGTGTTCTCACAAGGACATGGGTAGTTGTCATCATCCCCCATCCCCCACTTCTGTTGTTCCCTGCTCCCCATCCTGACCCCCACATGCACACACTGAGAAGACGTGGGTGTGCCCGCCCTCCTGTCCCCAAAGCCCCTCCTTTGGGCCCTCATGACCCCGTTTCTTCCTGGGGACAGCCACCCACACACACACACCGCCCCCGTCAGGAACCCTGTGAATTCAGTTTAACACAGAGAGTGCCCACTGGGAGTCTGCTCGTGCCAGGCTCTGCAGGGGACCACCGTGAACAAGAGCAGCCTCTCTGGCTGGGGGACATGGGGAGAAGCATCCGTCACGTAAATAAATACACAGCGTGTCCCTGAGCGGCTGCACTGGGGGAAACTCCTCCTTCTGTGTGTTTGTTTCTCTTTCCCACCGTCCCCCCCTCGGCCTGCAGGCACACAGGGGCGGCCGCCCTGCCCAGACGGGAGGAAGCCAGAAAAGGGAAAACAGCCCTTACCTCTGCTGACCTCTCTCCAGTTTCTGTTTCCTCCAAACGCCCAGTTTCTGGGCAGAGAAGCCTCCACTTGCTCATCGCCCGCTCCCTTCCGAACCCTCGGCTGCCTGGCTCCAGCTGTGTCCCCCAGCTGGCTCTCAGGGGTCCCCCAAAGCCTGGTGTTGCCCAAGCCTGGACTTCAACGCCTCAGGCTCTCAGGCACGCCATCCCGCTGACCGTCTCCTCCTCTCCAAACTCTCCCTCTGGCTTCTGAGGGGCCGCCCTGTCATCAGTGTCCCTGCCACTCAGCTCCTGTCTCTGTGGGCCCCCAAAATGCTGGTGTTTTCAAAGGAAGTCTGCCCCCCCCCCGCCCCCACTCCCTTCATCTCTCCTGGGGTGAGCTCATCTGAGGTCAGGGATTTGGGTCTGATTTCCCCGCAGATTCCAGGAGCTTTTGTTGGCTGAGCAGCGTCTGGCACTAGCTCTGACTCAACAATAACACTGGGTGAACAAGTGATTGAACGTAGGAATGGGGAGAGAGCACAGTGTTGGGTCCAGGAGCCTGAGCTTCAAGTCAGACAGAAGTGGGTTCAAAGCTGGGTGTCCCCACTGACTGCCTGTGCCACCTGATCTCCTCAGGCCTCAGCTTAATCCTCTGTGAGGCAGGACAATGATAAACCTGCTTCATTTGGTGATGTTGGTAACTCCATGAGATGAGGCAGGCTGAGGGGCTCAGCGCCGTGCCTGGCACCTAGCCGGTGCTCGGTGAAGCGGAACGGTTATAAATAGTATTACTGTTGTGAGTGTCCACTAAAACAGAGCTCCCTGAGAGCAGGCGCTGTGTCTGCTTCATTTCTGGATCCTCCGCATGCTCTGTGGGAGCCCCCTCCACGTCCCATGTGGTTCAGGGTTCCTGTTCAGGGTTCAAGTTCTGCAGAAGGCCACACACAAAATGAAGGGAGACTAGAAAAGAATTGATTTGGGAAAATGGGGGGGTGGGGAGCAGGTATGAGTCCACCTCTAGGGGGAGGACTACCACTGCTCTGGCTCTGCTATCCTGTTTATCAAGGTTATGAGATATACCCCTATCCTTTAGGCAGGAAATTCCAATAATAAACAATCAGCAAGAATTTTTTATGATTAACAGGTGGGGGTTGCTTTAACTACCAATGTCTCAACTAAACAATGAGCGATTAGCTCCGACCATTCAGAGCAATTAAGGTTGACCAGCCTTCTCAATTCCCTTTTCACATTTCTCTATTAGGTTCCCCCCACCCCCACCCCCACCCTGCGCAGTGCTCAGTGAGGTTTGCTGAGTGAATGCATGACCTCTCTGCTCTAGCTTCCATACTCACCCCACTGCCCCAGCAGGCATGTCAAATATAATCTGAATTATTATCAAATTTAAATATCAGGTGAGTATTTGAATATCAGGCAGATATTTGAATTTTAATAAGTTTACTGTAATTAATACAATGAATTATATAAGTTACTAGAGGCTCCCTGCACAAAATTCATACACTTGTGGGGGAAGGTCCCTCAGCCCAGCCCTCTCACAGTCCGGGAGCCCTCAGGGGATGTCTGACTGACGGCTTAGGCCGGATCCCCAAAGGGCAGTCGGACATGCTAAGCACTGCTGCGAAGACAGGAGAGGCTGCCGAGGAGGCGAGAGGCTCCTGCCACTGCCTCTGCGCTCACTAGCTGTGAGCCCGGCTCTGGCTGAGCAGCTCTTCCACTGTGGGGAGCGCACTGACCACCAGGGGGCAGTTCCTGCATTAAGCGTCTACCCCCTGGTGGTCAGTGCATGTCAGAGCGACTGGTCGTTTGGTCAATTTGCATATTAGCCTTTATTATATAGGATATATTTAAGTAAATATAGTTAAAATTCACGCTCCTAGGAATATATCTCAAGTGGGGAGGGGAGGGAGATCTGGGGGAGATAAGAGATCAGCCGAAGGACTTGTATACATGCATATAAGCATAACCAATGGACGAAAAACTCTGGGGAGGGAGGGCATGTATGGGAGTGGGGGGGGTTGTAAGGTATGTACACATATAATACCTTAATAAAAAAATGGGGGGGGGAAATAAATTTGCTTTGCTGGGATTTTATAAGGAATTTTCAGATTGAGCTTTAATTTGCCCCACTGCACAGAAGCCATTGGGCTTTCCCTGCAATACCTATACGTTCAGGTGGATTCCTCATGTTCCTGAGTCTCCAAAATGTCTGGAGGCTTTTTTCTTGCCATCTTTTAGGAAAGCAACCTTCGCTCCTTAACAGGAAAGACCTCCAGGAACCACTGACCAAGCAAGGTACCAGGCCATTTCTCCAACCCGTTTTTTTAGCATTAAAGTCAGCCTTCATTTCTTAAGGCTTTCAGAGTCCAGGCATGCCTCTCTCAGACATGACACTCCAGTCCAAGCCTTGGTTAATAAAACCAGGATTGGAAACGGGTCTTATTGACTTCATGCAAAGAAACATATTGCCATAAAAATAATAACATTCACTCACTAAGAATTGCTAAATTCTGGGGGGGATTATGTAGGGAGAAAAATATAAATGTTATAAAATGAGGATATAATTTATCAAAGTGCTCTGGGGGGAAAAACAAGTTTCCTTGTATCTGGGGAGGAGAAAGATCTTAAAATCAGCAATATCTTGAACAAAGTTATAAGAATGCTAGTTATTTTCAGTTCATTTAGTTCCATATTATCAATTTTTGTTTATCCTGATTATTCACCAGCATTTCCATGAATTTAGTTGTTTCTTAGAGTTTTAGAAGTCTTTATCTAGTTTTAAGTTATTATTTGCTTAGGAATCTGTAATTTAGAGAGATTCAGAGTTTTTAATGAATCTTTCCAAAGACAGAACTAGCACATTTGCAAATACACTAGAGTAAAACAATGACTGTCTGAAAGTGACGAACTTAAACTGACATGGTTGTAGATTTGATTATAATGTAATTGATTTTTTTTTAAAAAAACAAACTTTGCTTTTTTGGTAAGATACTAACTTCCCAAGATTATTTCTTGATAAGTATTAATTATTATGAAATGATACAAAAGAACAATGCAAAAGCCATATTTTTAGATTTAACATGTAACTTCAATATATAAAGAACAAATAATACGCAAGATTTTAAAAGTTGTACATGGCTTATTGGAAGTGTGCATTGAGCACTGAACACAATCGAATCTGGGACCCTTGAGTCTGCAGGCCGACGCTCTATCCACTGAGCCACACTGGTTAGGGCAGGACTGTGATTTTTAATATCTCAAGAGTTGGGTTCTCACCCAAATGTTGACAAACAGTTGATAAATCCGTTCACTAAGTTTTGGAATATTTCTTTTTTCATTTGGGTATATTTTTCTTTCAGACTCTGTAGCAATTATAGAGAGATATAGTTTACAGCCAGTACATAGTTTAGGATCATATCTGAGAGCCATAAAGACTTGGGTATATGGGACTGCTGTCCATTTCCCTGGAACCAGCAAAACTGGTCTAGCTGTAAATCTTACAAAGGTCTAGGTTGTTCCCTAAGGTCATAAAGATTTGGAGTACGGAATTCAGTCCATTTGCCCTGATGACAGTAGAAAAGATCTAGCTGGAGAATATATATATATATATATATATATATATATATATATATATATATATGTAAGCCTAAATGACCATTGAACCGTTAGACCATTTGACTGGTAGCTATGGCACGCACTGACCACCAGGGGGCAGATGCTCAATGCACAGGCATGGAAACATGGAACAGACTGATGAATCTCAGAGGGAAGGGAGGAGGCGGGAGGGTGGGAAGAGATCTTATATGCAAACTAGAGGCCGAGTGCACAGATTTGTGCATGGATGGGGTCCTTCAGCCTGGCTTTCAGGGGTTGGGCCAAAACCCACAGTCCAACATCCCCCAAAGGGTCCCAAATTGCGAAAAGGTGCAGGCCAGGCTGAGGGACCCCACGGGGAACGAATTGTTTTGGGACCATGCTGTATTGTTAAAGACTAATCTTGCGTTTGCCAGTTTGGCTCAATGGGTGGAATGTGGGCCCTTGGACTAAAAGGTTCCAGTTTCAATTTCGTTCAAGGGCATGTACCTTGATTGCAGGCTCCATCCCTGGCCCTGGTTGAGGTACATGCAGACGGCAACCAATTGTTATCTCTCATGTTTCTCTGTGTGTGTATCTCCCCTCCCTTCCATTCTCTCTAAAAATCAAGGGTAAAATAAATATCCTCAGGTAAGGAGTAAAAAAAGATGTTGAAGAAAAGAAGACTAATCTCTTTTTCTTTAGAGTTAGGGGGTCAAACGTGGCCCAGTTTTTGAGGATGCATTCTAGGGGAGGTCCCTGAGCGATGGAGGGTTGGTTTTCCATCTGAAGAGAATAGAGGAGAGCAGGCATCCCTGATTCTCCCTCCCCACTCCCGCACCCCCAGGCTATGGTGGACTCAAAGGAGAGCATCCCCACTTCATGCCCTGCTTTCCAGACTCAGCCAGCCTTTGCCTCGCTTGCTTGCCCCCAGTCTCAAGCCAGAGACCACATCCCTGAACTCACCAATGTGATCTCCTTCCTCTCCGACCCTCAACCCTCGCTGCTGGGGTGTAGGTGCACACCCTAGTCTTGAGCAACTGAGCCTGCCAGTGCGGCTCTAACCTTTCCCCATTCCTCAGGGCAGTGCCTGAGTCAGGGTTAAGGATTTGACCTTTTTTGTTCGTTTGTTAATCTTTACCTGAGGATATTTTTCCCATTGCCTTTTTTTTTTTTTTTTTTTTTTTTGAGAGAGAGAGAGAGAAAGAAAGAGAGAGAGAGAGAGAGAGAGAGAGAGAGAGAGAGAGAAGAAGAAGAAGAAGGAGGAGGAGGAGGAGGAGGAGGAGGAGGAGGAGGAGGAGGAGGAGGAGGAGGAGGAGGAAGGGAATGGGAAAGAGAGAGGAACATCAATACAGTTGCCTGCTGTATACATCCTGACTGGGGCTGGAGACCGAGGTACATGCCCTTGACCAGAATCAAACCTGAGATCCTTCAGTCTGCGGGCTGGTGCTCTAACCACTGGAGAAAAACCAGCTAAGCAGGATCTGACTTCTTGTTGTCTTTCATTCAATTCTGAAACTCACAGAAAAAAATGGGGAACACAGTGGAGATGACTACCCGTGTGCAGAAAGGCTAGCCACCTCCCGGCCAGGGGCTCTCTTCTGTCCCGTTCCCATGTCCGTTCTCTGTAGCCCTTCTCCAGGTGGCCTGGATTCCCTCAATATAAGCCGACTTCTCCTGCGAGAGCTTCCCAGCAGACCCCACTCCGTCTTTCTGTTGTTTTGCTCCCAGAAAGCAGTAGGTATATTCATTGGAAAAGACCAATACCATACTCTCTAACAGTTCAATTAAATTCCTTCGCAAACCCATCAGGGCCCAGGAGGCGGATTCCCTCATTCTTGCTCTAGTTTAAGGAATGTATACGATCGGTTCCCCTCTCACTCAAGACCCACCTTTCCGGTTCTTCTCTCCTGGTGCCATTTCCAGTGCCTCTGCCGAAGCCCCCACTTTCCAGTAAGATAAGCTTCCCATTCGTCCGTGTTAGTGTTAGAGCCGGCTTTCCCTGCTTAACGGAGGCACCAAGTGCTACCTGTTGACCATCTGAGATTGATGTCACTTCTAGTTCATGTGTCCCGTTTCTGAAAGTACTTGTGAGTAAAGTCTTCCTGTTCACATAGTCATGGGGGCTGCAGCTGGGAGTGGCTAGCCTTGGAGGCACAATTTCCCATGTTGATTTTAGTTTTATTTTGAGGTGGTAGGGGCTGCACGAATTTCCAGAGATTAGTGTAGTAGGACGATAAGTATCCTGCTTGTGGGTTGAGTGCCAAGGGGCTTTCGTTTCCCGAGTCAGCTCGAACCCTCCTGTGTGCTGCGCTTTCCCTCCCCAGCGGTCTGACACGCCGCGAGGACTCGGAGCACTAGGTCACCAACCTGCATGGGCCCTCCTCAGACCAGTCAAATCATTTATTTCAGTTGAGTTAGGGTTCCCTGTGGGGCTCCTGAACATGGTGGGATACACCCTCTAACGCCTCTGCAGGGACTCTTAGTCACCTAGGAATAGCCGCGATTCAAGCCTGAGGGAGGATTGCCCCTCAGCTCTGGAGTTCAGCTCTCATTTGGGAGGTAACGGATTTTGGATTTCGTTCAGACCCTCAGAAAGCCATTCCAATGGAAGAGCTAAAGTTCAAAACCAGCCACTCATTCTCCTGTCCTTGCTCATCTAGACCCCTATCAGTAGCCTCAGTTCATCTCACTCCTTACTCTTTAGCTCCACCTTGAGGATTTAAAAAAAAAAAAAAAAAAAAAAAAGCTCAAAGAAGGCAGCCTGCATTTCACTCCAGACACAAAGGAAGAAAGAGAAAGGGAAGGAGAGACGCCCTTCCAGCCGAAAGGCAAGGCTCCCTCTCCGTTGGACCTAGCAGCCTGCCCCGGAAAAGCGCGGGGAAAGCTTCGAGTGGCTTTTCAGCGTTCCTGGGTGCACGGAGGTTGCCTGGCAGTGGGCAGGGTGCCTCATGCAAACTTCCCTGCCCCATGACCAACTCATCCTGCACAGAGGTCTCTTAGTGGTGAGTGCTCTAATGGCTTTTATTTTTATTTATTTTTAATATATTTTATTGATTTTTTACAGAGAGAAAGAGAGTTAGAAACATCGATCAGCTGCCTCTTGCACACCCCCTGCTGGGGATGTGCTCGCTCGCAACCAAGGTACATGCCCTTGACTGGAATCGAACCTAGGACCCTTCAGTCCGCAGGCCAATGCTCTATCCACTGAGCCAAACCTAAATGCTCATCCCGTGCCCGCACAGTGAGATAATGCACACACTGAAAAAAGAGAACCCCATGGCCAGGGAGTGGGGGGAGGAAAGAGAACACAGTGAGTCGTGTCCTTCAAGCCAAGGTGGCGAGGACCACTGGCTTACCTGGGATGAAACAGTCCGAGTTACAGTGAGAACCATCCAGGTTGCGGTCCTAAATATGCTGCTGGCAAGACAGCAAGGCTTCGCTTCTTATCTTCTTGAAGGGAAGATTTCAATCAAGATCCAACATGCAGAAAAGCAAGCAAGAATGTACTGGCCGCGGCAAACACACACTTAGGACAGAGAGACAAGGAGGGACGCAGAAGAAG
Organism: Pipistrellus nathusii; assembly: GCA_963693515.1. Lineage (NCBI taxonomy): Eukaryota > Metazoa > Chordata > Mammalia > Chiroptera > Vespertilionidae > Pipistrellus > Pipistrellus nathusii. The sequence continues at coordinate 10,741,139 of OY882859.1, read as the reverse complement.
CAACAGGCGAGCCCAGGCTGGTCCGCTCTGGCTCACTGTGAGGTCAGAGAAAAGGGGGCCCAGGAGACATGGTCAGGGGGTTAGCCTGGGATGAGCAGCCGCTGCCCGCAGCTTCCCTGGTTGCAAGTCTCATAGGGTCCCTTAGAGGGAAGAAGGGGGGAGGGAATGGTGCCAGCGTGCCCCCTGGTGGACAGTGCACATCAGGCCATGTGTGTTGAGGGTATTTATATCCCTCTCTTGCTGATGGGAATCTTAGGGGAGGTCTCAGGGAGGGTTTCAACAGAATATCCATCAGCTTTCCCAAGGTCAGTGGTCTCTGCTGATTGGTTGGTGGCTGTAAGTCAACGTAGCCATGAGGTCATTTGTCTGGTGTTGCTGCTTTTCCGGGCCTGGAGCTGAGATACAACTGAGGCCTAGATGTTATCTTTAGGAAGGTAAAGGTCAGACAGTCCCAACTGCAGGACCAGTGATGTGCTAGGGGAGGAAAGGTTACCCTGGGGACAAGGATCTTGTGTTTCCAGTTCTGTTCCTTGCTGGGCATCCAAGGCTTTCTGCGCTGGTGAGTTTCCATCCCTGGCCCATTGTCCTAGCTCTGCTCATGGTCTGTTTAACTGCCTATACCAGTTTCCTTTGTGTTTCTGGGTCAGTTCTCTGTGATAGCACATCCCCCATGCTGCCAAAGTCAGAGGTCTGCCCCACAGGCACACGGTCCTCGTAACCTGGCCCCACTGCCGCCCTCTCCTGCCTGGCCTGATCCATCACCCTCCCCCCCAAGGAATTCCTAGAAGAAGCCCACGCAAGCCCTTTCCGTTTCGCAGCCATGCAATCTCCAGAAAAAGAGAATAAAGTGTGTTGAAGGACTAATTGAAATATCAGGTAATGCTTATGGAGCACAAGTCCCATCTTAAGTTCTATCCTTTCAGGGACCCTGTGAGATAGGCATTGCTCTCGGTTTGCCATTAGGACACTTAGCTCAAAAAAAAAAAAAAAAAAAAAAAAAAAGAAATGGCTCGCCCACATCACGCGCCGGCAAGTAGCAAAATTCTGGGTTGAACCTGATCAGTATGACTCCCAAGGCTACGTATGCTTAGTCCAAAGCCTCTCTGACTTCTAGGGGGAGGGGTGCAACCTGGAAGTGGAAGGAGAGGAGGGCTGGAGAGGAAGGGAAGGAGGGAAGGAGGCGAGAGGGTGGGGGTGGGGGGGAGGTCTCCAGATTGGGGCCAGGAATAGCATCTTCCCATTTCTCTATTTCTTTCTATGTGTCCCAAAGTGTTTGGTATGTGGCGGATGCTCAGAAAAGGTTAAGAAATATTAAATAGATATTGACTATTTCTATTCCCAATGACAAATATTTTCCAGTGGTTTGCGTTAAAAAGAAATTGGGGGGGGGGAAGGGGAGGGAGGAGGGGAAGGGATGCGAACCATGTGCCATTGTGCAATGAGAAATCATGAAGATGGACCAAGAAGATGCCCGTCTGCCTACAGACTGACCTCCTGTCCACAGCTGGGGCCCAGCACAGCCCCCAGTGCCACGAGGACAGGTGGCTTTGTCCACTCCAGCCACGAGGGGACAAAAGGGACCTCATGGAGATTTTATACACAAATCTATTTTGTCTGTAATGAGCCATTCTCAATAAATGTTCCTCACTGCAGCGTGAAAAAAAAAAAAGAAAAGAAAAAGAAAGTCCAGCAAGGCCTCAGGTTAACATAAACACGAGTCCCAGCCCTAACTCTATTTATGACTGCCCAGCATTGCCCCCAGTTCACAGAGGATCTTCTGGGTGACCTCCACCTTCCCTCCAGGTGTGGCCTTGCCTTCTTCAGAACAACACAGCCGCCCTGGCTGGTGTGGCTCAGCTGGTTGAATGTTGTCCCGTCCACCAAAAGGTGGCGTGTTCGATCCTGGTCAAAGCACACACCCAGGTTGTGGATTTGATCCCACTTGGGGCACCTGCAAGAGGCAACCTATAGATGTTTCTCTCTCACATCGATGTCTCTCTCTCTCTCTAATCAATAAAACCATATCGTTGGGTGAGGACTAAATAAAAGAACAGCATAGCTCACAAGGTTGGACAGCTTATGAGTGAAGAATCGCAGTAGCCAGAGGGCTCTCCTGGAATGCGGTCTCGCCTTGCCCAGCCTTCCCAGGGACGGCTCTTCGCTCCCCGGATCCCACCTTCTCCAGTCTCTCCAGCTCCAGTTGGTTGGCCTCCCTGGTTGTGCAGCCCCCATGCCCGGAACTGACCTCTTTGGCCTGCCCTCAGATCCGGCGCCTGCGGCCTGGAGCCCCTGGCCCTGCTGGTTCTCCGCCTCCGGTCCCAACATTGGGGCCTCAGGCTGCAGATCCCATCAGACCCTCAGGCTCCAGAATCTAAAGCCGGAAATGGGAGTGAGCCATGAACATGGGCCCAGAGGCAGTGATGAGCAGACCGAACCAGCCTTCACAAATGCAAGAGTCCAGCCAAGTCCCAGAGCCTGGGGCTGGTGCTCCTGCCACAGGGGCCTGGGCAGTCATCCAGAAAATTCCAGTGGGGCAGATTGGAGTCCAAAATTATCCAGGTCACAGCCTTATCTGCTCCAAGGCCCCTGCTAATCCCAAAGCATGAAGCAACTGCCCAACCTGGGCCCTGAGCTCAGAAGTTTCTTAAGGATCTAACAGACTGCTCAAGAACTTGACTGAGTAACATTTATACCTAGTCATTTTTCTAAAAAATATATATTTTATTGATATTTTACAGAGGAGGAAGGGAGAGAGATAGAGAGCCAGAAACGTCAATGAGAAAGAAACATCAACCAGCCGCCTCTTGCACACCCCCTACCGGGATGTGCCCGCAACCAATGCACATGCCCTTGACCAGAATCGAATCTGGGACCTTTCAGTCCGCAGACTGACGCTCTACGATTGAGCCAAACCGGCTTCGGCAATATACCTAGTCATTTTTTGTTGTCTTATTCCATTGGCTAAGACTTATAGTAAAATATTAAATTCCAGGTGGGAAAGCAGGTATTTGTGTCTTATTTTTCACCTTGAGTTATTATTTCTACCTATATTTATTGAGTGCCTACTACATGCCAGGCACTTTTCTAAGCATGCAATAGAGCAAAACAGGAGGTTATAAAACCCCTCTTCTTTATTAAATTAGTTTGGTTAAATAATTTGCAATGATTAATTTTACATATGAATTTGTTTTATATGTCTCCAAAAATAATACCTGGTAGTGCATCAATAATCAGAACTTTGTCTAATCATTAATATCAAAGTTACTTAAAAATAAATAATGCAGCCAAAACCGGTTTGGCTCAATGGATAGAGCGTCGGCTTGGGGACTAAAAGGTCCCGGGTTCGATTCCGGTCAAGGGCATGTATCCTAGTTGCGGGCCTATCCCCAGTAGGGGCTGTGCAAGAGGCAGCTGATCAATGACTCTCTCTCATCGATGTTTCTAACTCTCTATCTCTCTCCCTCCTCTCTGTACAAAATCAATAAAATATATTTAAATAAATAAATAAATAATGCAGTAACAATTGAGAAAAGAACAACTTATCTTATTCAGATAAAAAAATGACCATAGCCCTATCTCCTATGCTAGTGCAGAAATGTGAAGAATAGAGCAATTAAATCAAAAGTAAAGTAAAATGCCAACATTTTACATATGTACACAAAACAGAAAACGTCTCTGCTGCACAAAAATGAAGTCATTAGTAAAGTCATAGTCGGACCAACCCATGATTCAGTAGAAGGTCAGCAGGAGACAGTGGTGTGCTGGCAAATGTTTCATAACTATAATAATAAATAATAATAATAATAATAATAATAATAATAATAATAAACAAACCTTGATTTGTAGTTTGTCAGTTTCCCACTGTGTGAGTACACCCCCTGTGGCTGGTTTGAGGCCACCACCAGGACACTGCTGGATGTGGCATCTGGCGGGGGATAGGGGCAGGGTTGTTTAGTTGGACTTTATTAAAGTTAAAAACTTCTGCTGTGTGAAAGACACAAGCCACAGACTACCAGAAAGTGTTTGCAAAAACACATCTTTGGCAAAGGACCTGTATCCAAAATACACAAAGAACTCCCCTCAAACTCAACAATAAGGAATTAGGCAAAAGATTTAAGCAGACACCTTGCCAAAGAAGATACATAGATGGTAAAACAAAACAAACAAACAAAAGAAAGACAGTTGAGAAGATGCTCCACGCCATTTGTCATCAGATACTTGCAAATGAAAACAACCCCTATACACTATCTGGGTGGCTAAAATCCAGAACACCGACAATACCAAATGCTGACGAAGATAGGGAGCAACAGGAATTCTCCTGCCTTGGGAATGCAAATGGTGCAGCCATCTTGGAAGCTGTCTGGCAGTTCCTTACAAAACTAAGTAGAGTCTTACCATCCCACCCAGCAATTGGACTCCTAGATGTTTACTCAACGGAGGTGAGCAGTGACACATGCACAAAAACCTGCACTTGAATGTTTATAGCAGCTTTATTTATAATCACCCCAAAGTGGAAGCAGCCAACCAGTCCTTCCATACGTGAGTAGATGAGCACACTGGGGCACATCCATTCAGTGAGATGTGATTCAGTGACAAATAGACATGAGCTGTTGAGCCACAGAAAGACCCTGAGGAACCTTAAAGGCATAGTCCTAAGGGAAAGAATCCAATCTGAAAAGTCTACATGCTACGTGATTCCAATGGCATGACATTCTGGAAAAGGCAGAACCATGGAGACAGTAAAAAGATCATTGCTTGCCAGCAGTGTGGGGAGAGGGGAGGGAGGATGGGGTCAAGGGAGGGGGAACGGGGGAGGGAGAGACAGAGGACTAGGTGCAGCCCAGAATTTCAGGGCAGTGAAACTATTACGTAAGATACATGACATTAATCATTTGTCAAAACCCATAGACGGAGTGTCTCTTCTAATGTAAACTATGGGCTTTAGTTAATAATAACGCATCAATATGAATTCATTTATTGTAAAATGTATACCACACTAATACAAGATGTTTATAACCGGGGTAACTGTGTGTGTCCTGACCGGGAAGGAAATATACAGGAATTCTGAATAATTCTTCTGTAAATATAAAACTGTCCCCAAAACCCCAAAGCCTATTAATTTCAAAACAAAACAAAACCTTGTTGCAATAAGTGCTTTCCCATGATCAGCTACATTCTTGATGGCGATACAAGCACAGGAAAGGTTTTCATCTCTTTCTTGCCTCAGAGCCCATTTCCCTTCTGACTGGCTCTCACGCTGTAGGGCAGTGCTTCTCAAACTGAGCCTACAAGTCACCCTGGGGTCTTGTTAAGACGCAGATTCTAACGCACACATCTGGTTTGAGTCCTGAGATTCTTTTTTTAAATGTATTTCTAACAATTCCCTGGTGATCCCAGTGCTGCTGTTATGTGGTCCAGACTCACGGTGTAGCAGGACATGCAAACAGACACACAAGACCACGTTCCCAGTCCCACCTTCTGTGATCTCTTATCTAAATGAGGGAAGAAATATCTAATTCCATGACAATGCTAATCAGTGCTTTTTGTGTTTATTTTTTTAATCCATCTTTTTAAAAAGTATGCTTCCGCTGCCCGTCTTTCTTTCTTTCTTTCTTTCTTTCTTTCTTTCTTTCTTTCTTTCTTTCTTTCTTTCTTTCTTTCTTTCTTTTATATATATTTTATCGATTTTTTTTTTTTTTTTTTTTTTTTTACAGAGAGGAAGGGAGAGGGACAGAAAGTTAGAAACATCAATGGGAGAGAAACATCCATCAGCTGCCACCTGCACACACCCCTCTGGGGATGTGCCCGCAACCAAGGCACATGCCCTTGACCGGAATCAAACCCGGGACCCTTTAGTCCACAAGCCCACGCTCCATCCACTGAGCCAAACCTGTTCCGGCTGCCCTTTCTTTCTGAATCACATTCATTTTCTGTTTCCAAAGGCATTGGACCTGTTTGCTCAACTAAATGAGTCGACTGAGATTGGAAGTTCATGCGTCTGAATGCAAGTCAGCAAAGGGTTACTAACAGCCCGAGCCACTTCAGCTCAGTGGATAGAGCATCAGCCTGCAGATCCAAGGGCCCATGTTTGATTCCAATCACAGCACAGACCTCAATTGCAGGCTTCTCCCAGCCCAGGCCCTGTAGGGAGCATGCTGGAGGCAACCAATCGATGTGTTTCTCTTACATTGATATTTCTCTCTGTCTTTCCCTCTCTCTTCCACTTTCTCTTAAAAAAAAAAAAAAAAAAAAAAAAAAAAAAAAAAAAAAAAAATCAATGGAAAAATATCCTCGGGTAAGAATTTTTTAAAGAAGGAGGTTAATAACACTCCATGGCATCTAAAAGGGCAACCAAATATTTGTGTTTGCACAAGCCCCTATGTGGTGGACAGAGTGGGTACACAAATCCTAAAAGCAACAGGCACTGGGCACCTTATAAAACAGCAGTGGGCCAGCCGGCTGTTTCCCAAGTGCATGGTATGTCCCTGAGGCTGTGGAGGTCACTGCTGGGGTTGCCCAGACAATGGTTTCTTTGGAGTCAGTAAGGACGTGCTTCTGGCCTGAAGGAGAGTTTTATTTTTTTTTTTTTTTTAATATTTTTTATTGAGTTTTTACAGAGAGGAAGAGAGAGGGATAGAGAGTTAGAAACATCGATGAGAGAGAAACATCGATCAGCTGCCTCTTGCACACCCCCTACTGGGGATGTGCCCGCAACCAAGGTACATGCCCTTGACCGGAATCGAACCTGGAACCTTTCAGTCCGCAGACCGACGCTCTATCCACTGAGCCAAACCGGTTTTGGCCTGAAGGAGAGTTTTAAGCCAAGTGGCAAACACAGTGAAGTGGAGGTGGTTGACTGTACAAACGTCATGTTCCCAGGGAGCCAGGGCCTGGTGCAAAGGCTGGGAGGAGGTTTGCGTCCCAGCTCTGCTGTGAGTTCTCTGAGCTTAGGCCTCCTGATCTGCAAATTCTATGATTGAGCTCATCCCACTCTGCATTCTTTATTTTTATTCTAGGCTCATTCATTCCCAATCAGGGTCCTGTCCTTCCTTCCCCAGGGCAGGGGTTTCAAGTTTCCAACCGCATCTCCCCGCCCCGTGCTCATCCCTCAATGGTCCATTGAGCAGCGTTGAGAGGAGGCGCCAGCCTTCCGCTGCCAGGCTTCATGTCTCAACGCCAAGGGGAAGTCCAGTTCTGGGCCCAGGGGCCTCGCCTGGGAAGGCTGGGTACCCCAAGACGCCGAGCCCAGTTGGAACACCTTCTTCCCACACTTCTCACCCGTCTCCACTGACCTCAGGTGGCCTCGGGGACACTCGGCCTCAGAAGGCCTTGGCTCCATCCGGTAGCCAGAGAGGACCTCGCTGCAATTGAGTAGATTCAGAAAGCCAACTGAGGAAATGACGGAACAGGAGCCAGCACAAACCAGGGCCCCTGTGTGTATGATTTCAACCAAACACCAACTCCAGAAGCCATGAACGGGATTTTCCCAGGACCTTCCCCCGACCTTCTCAGCTGCAGGTCCTGAGATTAGACCACCATTCTGTCCGGTTATGAGCCAGTCACGTCCCAAATATGTCACTCATCTAGCAGTCCGTCAGCTCAGAGCCTCCCAGAGGTGGGGCCTAGAATTCATCTTGTGGCTTTCCCTACGGGGTGTCTGGGATGGACCCCTGTCCCCACATATTTACCACTCCTTCACTCATGTATTCACTCAGCACACACGATGGAGCCCCGCCCTCCTACAGGCCCTGAGCTGTGTGCTGAGGCAAGACGCACCGCTGCTAACCATCTCACCGGGTCAGCTCAGAACCAGGCCCCGCGGAGTTTCCAGCTCAAGAGAGGAAGGGGGGCTGGACGTGATGCTCACAGAGCTTTTCCTCTGCAGAGGGCTTCTGTGCTCACCTTCTGTGGCCTGGCCCTCCCCAGGCGGTTTGCAACGAAGGGGCAAGTTGCTTACACCTTCCGGGAGCATGACCTGGGCTGACAGAGAAGCAGGAGGTGCAGCGAGTTTCTGGTCGGCTGGGAAGACCATTCCACATTCCCGGGGGGCTCTCCATCTGCAGGGAGAGGCCCGGCTCTGTGCTTGCAGAGCCCCTGGACATCAAAGAGCCACTTGTGTGGTGGGCAGATTGTACATACAAAGACCGATAGCCAAAGGCACCAGCACCTTATAAACAAGCAGCGGGCTGGCTCGTTCCCAAGGGAAGGAAGGGCGGCGGCTGCTTATCCCTAGGAGAGGCCCTCTGACATAAGACGTGTGGAAAGAGGGATTCTTTCGGGCCCCACCCGCTTCAAACACGAAGGAGAAACCCGCATTCAGAACGCTGAGAGATTTATGGCAGGAGGCAGCAGGCAGGCCAAGGTGGAGCGAATGAGAGATGACCATTCAGATGCCAATTTTTTTCAGTGGAAAACGGAATGAGGTACGCTCTCTGGAAAAGATGAAAAGGTGGTTTTATTTGTGTCCCTGGATCCAGTCCTAGAGGGAGTCTGAGCAATGGCGAGACGCAGCCAACCCAAAGGGACGGGCGGAACCACTGAGCTGCATGGCCCACGAAGGGTCATTACATGAGGCCACGGCTGCAATGAAAGACTTGCTTATTCAGCCCCCAAAGGCTCTTGGCTTCTTCCGGAAGGTCATGCCAACACTGGCCTCTGATTGCCTCTGGGCCTTAAAACCATGCCCCAGAGGAGGTTCTTTCTGCATCTATTCTAAACCTGCCACTATCATTCTCTCGCTTCCTCTCTCTCTCTCTCTCTCTCTCTCTCTCTCTCTCTCTCTCTCTCTCTCATTCTGAATTGCTGAAAATAAGGGCTGATCAATACAGACTGATTCATATGCCTTTCAGCATAATGATTTTAGCTTGTTTCATTTTTGGTTCTTATATTTCCAGTAGGATATGATCTCACTCATCTGAGGGAAATGGTGAACAACATAGACTGATGAACAAAAACAGACCCAGAGCTAAGGAGCCATGGGTCAGACTGTTGGATCTCAAAGGGAGGGTGGGGATAAAAGGGAGAAATCAACCAAAGATTTATGTGCACACATATGAGCCTAACCAGTGGTCAAGGACAATAGAGGGGTGGAGGCATGAGTGGGGAGGGATGGGGAGTTGGAATGAGAGGTTGAGGACAAATATGTGACACTTTAATCAATAAAGACATTTTTGCCGAAACCGGTTTGGCTCAGTGGATAGAGTCCGTCTGCGGACTGAAAGGTCCCAGGTTCGATTCCGGTCAAGGGCATATACTTGGTTGCAGGCACATCCCCAGTAGGGGGTGTGCAAGAGGCAGCTGATCGATGATTCTCTCTCATCGATGTTTCTGACTCTCTATCCCTCTCTCTTCCTCTCTATAAAAAAGCAATAAAATATATTAAATAAATAAATAAATGCATTTTATAAAATAATAATAATATTTCATATTCAACAACATGGCTTCACAGTGTCACAGGTTGAGCCAAGAAGACCAGATGGCCTGTAGCAATCTGACCCCTTCAGACCTCTCCACCTGCATTTCATTCTCTGTGCTCCATCCAGCTGGCTCTTCTCACTTCCTTCCGTCCCCAGCCACAGCACTCACAGCCTCTTGTGTCTAGAATGCTCCCATCCATCTTCCCCTAGGGCGCCACTCAGGGTTGGAGGTCTAGCTCATTTAGAATAAAAATGTTTGCCTAAGGCAGTGAATCCTACAGAATCACTGGGAGTCCTGAAAATGCAGGCTGAGTTCCCCAGAGTCACAGAGTTGATCTGCCAAGGAGCTTCTGCCACAACAAGAAGCTGTTCCTGAAACCATGAAGATATCACCACAGCTTCCATCATCAGAATCACGCCTCCACCTCAGCACCCGGCCAGCAAATGGATGACTTACATCTCACCCCTGTCCCATTCATTCACACAGGAACTCACACCAGAAGACACAGATCATTGGAATAGGTAAATATTTATCAAAGAAATTAAATTGATAATTAATAACTTTCCAAAACAGAAACCACCAGGCCCAGATGGTTTCATTGGTGATTTCTACCAAATGTTTCAGGAAAAGTTATACCAATCTTTACAAAATAGAAGCAGAGCGAATTCTCCCTAATTCATTCTACAAGGCTGGCTTACCTCTGATGCCAAAATAAATTGTAAAAGAAAGTTTACAAGAGACGAAAACTACAGAGTGACATCGCTCATGAACACAAGGACAAAGGTTCTCAAAAATATTAGCAAATTGCATCTCATAGTATATAAAAAGGACTATGCCTTTATAAACAAGAGGAATTTATTCCAGACATGCAAGGTTGGTTCAACATTTTTTTTTTTTTTTTTTTTACAGAGAGGAAGAGAGAGGGATAGAGAGTTAGAAACATCGATGAGAGAGAATCATCGATCAGCTGCCTCTTGCACACCCCCTACTGGGTATGTGCCCACAACCAAGGTATATGCCCTTGACTGGAATCGAACCCGGGACCTTTCAGTCCGCAGTGTGACCCTCTATCCATTCAGTCAAACCGGTTTCGGCTGGTTCAACATTTTAAATCAATTAATGTCTTCGGTCCCATCAATATGTTAAAAGGGAAAAATCGTATGATCATAACGATAGATGAAGAAAAAGTATTCGACAAAATCCAATACTTATTTATGAAAAAATCTCTCAGCCAACTAAGACTAGAAGGGCATTTCCTCAGCTTGATAAAAAACATCTACCAAAAAAAAAAAAATAACAAGGAAGCTAGACACAGACCTTACATGCTTCACAAAAATTAACACAAAATAGATCACAGACACCAATGCAAAATAGAAAGCTAAAAAACTCCTGAACAATAACAGGTGAAAGTCTAGATGGCCTTGGGTTTGGTTATCACTTTGAGTGTGTGGGTGTGTGTTTCCAAATTTGACTGTTGGAGAAAAGAAAAGAACCATGGATCCAAGAAGAAATATATGATTGGAAAGTTAAAATACAAGATAGCTTGGAACATTTTGTAATGCCAGAAAGTAAGGAAATGCTAAGAAAAAAAATGATGGCAAGGGCATGCCAAAAGGTGTCAGCATAAAGGTGCTCTCCAGGGCCAAGGTGGGATAATTAGAGCAAGGAAATAAATAATGATGGTATTGCCGAAACCAGTTTGGCTCAATGGATAGAGCGTCCGCTTGGAGACTGAGAGATCACGGGTTCGATTCTGGTCCAGGGCATGTACCTTGGTTGCGGGCATATTCCCGGTGCGGGGTGTGCAGGAGGCAGTTGATCGATGACTCTCTCTCATTGATGTTTCTAACTCTCTATCTCTCTCCCTTTCTCTCTGTACAAAATCGATAAAAATATATTAAATAAATAAATAATGATGGTATTGACTCTCACTCCATAGATGAAAATAATGAGCACATGCTAATATAAATAATTATTTGAATAAATAAATACAAATAAAAGCTCTTACCTACAGTACAATTTAAATTCTTAATGTTGAAGGCAAGAAATAAAAAAAAATAGTAATAATTGTTGCAGTGAGCAGAAGTACAAGGAGAATATGACAAAAATGGAACACTGGCATGGTTTCAAAGTAACTCCCCCCAAGATACGTACTAATTTCAAAAGGAAAAAGAGTAATTTTCCAGTGGGGATACCTGGCAGACACCACCCTATCAAGTGATCAAGGTGAACATCAGTAGTAACAATCTATCGATATTATGGTCCATTGATCTATTTCCCTGAGAGAGACCACTGTCACTTCTGTGATAGTCTTGTCCAAAACGCATACCCTCAATCTGGTCATGAGAAAACACCAGATAAACCCAACTGAGGAATATTCTAGAAACACCTGAGCAGTGCTCTTCAAAAAGTTTAAAGGTCACAAAAAGCAAAGAAAGACTAAGAAGCAACCGTGGCATCCTGGATTGGATCGTGGACCAGAAAAAAGACATGCGTAGGAAACTGCTGACACTCCACGAAGGACTTATTAGTGTCCATTTGCTGGTTCTTATCATGTACCAGGGCTACATGTGGGATGTAAACAATCGGGGAAGCTGGAACTCCCAGGGAATACAGGAATGTGCCACTGCAACTTTCCTGTAAATGTAAATGTTTCAAAATAAGGTGATGTGTTTTTTTAAAAAGAGAGAAATGAGTAATTTTTCCTCATACATAAAATAGGAAATAATAGAAAAATTTCAGCCATAATTCTGAGATGGAAAAGAACCACCGCCAAAAGGCTGAGTCTTTAAGTATGAATGATGTTTAAAAATTGTTTCTGAACACCGACGATGCTGAAAGCACTTTTTGTCTGAGAACATCCATCCTATGTAAAATTGAACCCACCTTCACCCATTGCCCAAAACCAATTCCCGCATGTGATAATTACAAGAGTTCCATCAAAAGGTTGATGGGACTTGGGAGGCACAACAAGGGCTGAGCCACATATATAGTTTTACCTGATGGAACAGCTAAACGGCACTTCCCCCAAACCTGAATAGGATTGCTTGCTGCCAGGCAGCTTAGAGTATCTTAAATCTGCAAATTATTGCCTCCTTTGGCCAAACACATGAACAGCTGTAGGCTATTCCCCAAACTGACAATACTCTGTACCTTACCCTTTGAAACCTTACCCTTTGTAAGTCTCCACCTTGCCTTAGGACATATTGTGTTAATAAGTACCATGGATATTTAGATAAGGAGTAGTCTTCAGTTCCTTTAGCTGAAGCTCCTCTGATCCCCAATTGTAGAGGGCCCCCTAGGAATGCACATGGATATTCTTTACATTGATGTCAGCTAGTCGGAGATGATTGGCACAGCAGATTCCTGGTATTGACTCTCCCTCCATAGATGAAAAGGACTCCCAAATGGCGGGATTCTTATCAGTACTGACTTCTTATCTTTATCCTTGTGCTGGGAATGAGGGAATGAATAGGACCTGGGCACACCCAAAATGACTTTGATCCTAAGCTTTTTATTCTTTTGTAAGTAAATAAATGTGCTGCATGGCTCTGTCGTAGTCTGTCTCCCCAGCAGAAAAGGGCAGCGGCCCACCTGGAACCCAGCTTTGAATCCATTTCTGTGTCGGCTCTCTTTATTTCATATATTTCTCAATCCCTGGACGCCTCTACCAAGAACCTGTTTCATCTCTCTTCTGGTGCTGGACTCAGGCCCCCACACCCAATGCCTTTCAAAATTATCTTAGGTTTTTTTGGACTCCTTTTTAATCATCTATGCATCAGATCCTTTCTCCAGAATGCTGAACCCTTCATAATGCTGGGACAAGAATCCCAGCACCCACTCTCTCTTGCCACTCCTTCTCCATCTCTATTGCTTCTGTTCATTACATTATCCCCAACCAAACAGACTGGCTATATAATTTAATTTTTGTGTCTTTTGTTTAATCTTTGTCCTTCTCCACTAAAAAGGCACACCTTGAAGACAGGTGTTTGTTTTGTCCACTTGTGTATTCCAAGTGCTTAGATTAGTCCTTGGATGAAGGATGCTGTCAAGAGACCAAATCATGGACTTTGAATTCTTGTGGGGGAAACCCTGAAAGGTTGTGACAAGAGCAGCCACGTGGACTGCCAGCAGAGTCTGAGAGTGCTGCGGCCTGGATGCAGTGCCAGGGTCCCCCAGGATTGGGGCTGTCGGGGAGGCAGTTTGCCCATTGTAGACATGACCATATTGCAAAACAGCGGTGCTCCACAAAAGACGAAGGTCTATCCTAGCCCCGGACTTAGGTTAAAGCAAACAGCTTTGAGAGTGAAAATCCCTGGTGGACAGAGATGCCCAGAGGGTGATGGGGCTGGTAGGCACAATCCTACCAACTGAGTGGCTTAAATGGCTGGATGTGTTGCTTCATTATTCTTGAGGCCAGAAGTCTGAGATCAAGATGCAGGCATGGCCGGTTCCTCTGAGAGCCCTGAGAGAGAATCTGATCCATCCTCTCCCCTGGCCGCCGGGGTTTCCCGCCACCTTCAGCGCTTCTTGGCTTATAGAAGCGTGCCGATCTCAGCCTCCATCCTCACATGGTGTCCTCGCTGTGTGTGTCTGAGCCCAAATCTCCCCTTTTTGTAAAGACACCAGTACTAGTGGACTCGGCCTAATAGCTTTATTTTAACCAATCACATCTTCAAAGGCCCTGTTTTCCAATAAGATTACACTCCGAGATACTGGAAGTTACGACTTGGCCAGGGGGGCTCAGTGCACCCTCACACAGGTCTAGCATTTGCACTAAATTGCATCTCCAAGGTGAACGCTGCCCTGAAGGCTGTTAGCACAGACGAGGCTCTGCTGCGGTCACCAGCAACCTCAGTGACCAGGGACTGAAAACAACACGTCCTTCTCCCTCAGTCCCGGGAGGGTCTGTGGGTCTCCCTCGGGCTGGTTTTCTCCTGCCCTGACTCAGGGATCCAACTTGCTGCCTCCTCTGGTCCCAGCACGAGGGACCAGGAAAGGTCCCTCGGTACCACTGCTTGGATGCTCTAACCGGAACCAGCCAGGTGGAGTGTTTATGAGCACTGGCCTCTGCCAGGCTGGCTGTTTTGGGGCTGCTGTCAGGGAGTGTTTACCGAAGGCCCATGCCTTGGAGCCAATAAAGAAGATATTTGCTTTAGGAATTAAAGCAATACATACTGCCTGTTTAAGCCACACTTGTCCCTGACAGTTGAAGAAGAAAGAACAATAGACCTGGGAAGCAGTCATGGAGCAGGTGAGGACTGTGATATGGTGGAGGCAGAGCTTTAGGGTGAACTCCAGGACAGGCTCTGGCTTTTTCCAGGAGGGGAGAAGAGAAGAAATAGGAGAAGGAGGAGGAGGAAGAGGAGGAGGAGGGGGAGAAAAAGGAGCAAGAGGAGAAGGTGGAGGCTCTGGCCCAAATCAATAGGAAGGGCCCATCTGCTTCACTGCACCCCTTTCTCTGCTGGGGCCCCGGGTGGTGGGTTGGGGAAGGAGGGGAGCAGGACAAGTCCTCATCCCTCCACCCCCGCCCCCACAGAAGCTCACATGGATCCTGGCATTTTGTAGAGATTGAGTGTGAGTACTTTTAGTGAATGAATGATTTGATGGAATGAATAAATAACAATAAATGCCCCCCCTTTTTTTAAATGCCCCCATTCCTATGCCAAATGCCACATTCAGTTGAAGAAAGGAGCAATTCTCCCGGGCAATGAGCCGCAGCCTGCAGCAGGGACGCCTCTGCCCTCCCCTGACCGGATTCCAGGGAGGCGACTGGTGCTCACACCCAGCACCAGTTACAGGAATGAGGCCCATGGGGAAGATTACAAAGTAATCTACAATTTGTTTACAATTTGGCATCCGCTAGCAGCACGTAAGGTTTTTCCATCCTCAGCTCTGTCCTGCTTACGAAAGAGGGGAAGAAAAGGGGATCGCCCAGGGCTATAGGCATGCCAAACCTCAAGTCCACTCTCTGGAGGCACTCCCCCCCTGTGTGCATACCCAACTCCCATCCTTCCCAAGGGGGCAGCTATTTAAGGGGAGCTGGAGTTCAGAGTACACAAGACCAGCACTTGGAGCTATCAACGCCGGTGTTCTCTGAGAGGTAACACCCCTAAATTCGTGCCCTGTCAGAGGAATGGGTCCTGCTCAGTGGCTGCCTTTAAGAGTGGCAGTGCTGTGTATATGTGTCCATGGGTATTTGTGTATGTTGCATACATGAAAATACAAATGTATGCACATGATTTGGGGGGATGTGCACAAATGTGCTGTGAGTATGTGAGTGATTGTATGAAAGGTCTGCATTAGCAGGTGAGCTCAGGAGTGTGTATATGTCATGCATATGTGCGTGACTGTATCTGCATTTGCGCATGTGTATATGTGTAAGGGGTTGGAAAGTCTTGCAAGGAGAAGGTGCTATGCTTTAGTTTTGGGGGGAAACATTAGAGACTGGACTTCATAAATGGAAGTCCCAAGATCTGGATCTGGTTGGAACAAGTAAGCTATGTCTAATGGGCAGTGGGGAGAGGTGCACAACCTATGATCTTAGGAATCTCCGAGTTGGTTGGAATGACCTGGTTGCAACCACCAGGAACTCTCAATCTGATGGGGAGCATGGACATCTCCTGAGCGTACCTTGTGGGGTTCTCCTTGGGTTTGAGGTCTGCATGTGTGTGAAAACAGTCAAACAGAGCTGGCAAGGGTCAGGAGGCCCCATGTGTGCACACTCCTGTGTGCTCGTGTGTGAGAAGGTAGTCATCCTGGATCGAGGGGCATGTCTGTGAATTCCCTTGAAGGTTCCTTTCTCCAGGTTACTGAGCAGGGGCCAGGGCAAAAGCTGGGACCACCTGGGAAAGGAGTCTAGGCCAATCCATCTGCATTTCTCATGCAGGGAACTGTCCCCATGAAGACCCTTCTGTTGTTGGCCTTGACCATGGCCTTTGGTAAGAGCAAACCCTGACCCAGCTTTCCTTTCCATTACCACAGGTCCTCTCTCACAGTGGATGGGAGAGAGGCCCTGTGGGAGGGCAAGGAGCAGGGAGGGACAGAGAAGGAGGACATAGGGCCCCCGGCCCCATCACCAGGCAATGTCCTTCCAGGCCCACTGCAGACCCACGGGAACTTGCTGGATTTCCAGAAAATGATCCGGTTGGCCACAGGAAAGAATGCTGTGTCCGATTATGCCTTCTATGGCTGCTACTGTGGCTACGGTGGCCGAGGATCCCCCAAGGATGCAACGGATCGGTGAGGCCATCACAGCCCTCCCCTCCCTCTGCCAACTCCTGGCCCCTGCAGGGCTAGGAGCTGCCAGGGTAGGGTTGATGCCCATCATCACAGAACCCCAGAAGGTCCCAGCTGGAAAAGCAGTCAGCATGTTGGAAACTCTGCTCTAGACCATTGCAAGGTCATTGGGTCTCTGCCCAGGGCCAAGGGGCCAGTCCACGGGGGACCGGGCTCCCTGGAGCTGTGGGGAAGCTGCCCCAATCACCTCTCCTCGCCACAGGTGCTGTGCTGCACATGACTGTTGCTACAGACGCCTGGAGAAGCGGAAATGTGGCACCAAGTTTCTGAAGTACAACTTTGATTACCGAAAGGGCCAAATCGTCTGCGGTAAGGATGTCCTACAACTTCACCCTGTCTCCTTGGTTTCTCTTATTGAGTGTCTGCTGTGTCGGGCATTGAGCTGAGCACCAGAGATAGAAATAGAAAGGAATGCCCTGGCCCGTTTGGCTCAGTGGGTAGAGCACCAGCCGTGGGTTCAATTCCAGCAGCACCTACCTCTGTTGCAAGCTGGATCCCCATCCCCCAGTTGGGTGTGTACAGGAGGCAATCAATCCATGTGTTTCTTTCACATTGACATGTCTCCCTCTGTGTGTCTCTCCCCTTCCCTTCCACTCTCTCTAAAAATCAATGGGAAAATATCCCCAGGTGAGGATTAAAAAAATAAATAAATAAATACCAGAGAGGAAGAAATACAAAGGGTCAGTGTCCCTGCCTCTGGGAGCTTGTGGGAGAGTGGGAAGTAAAGAAAAGGAAAGCACTAGTTGGGAGACTCCAATAGGAAGTTAGCCAAAGGCCAGGGCCCTGAACACAGGCTGCCGTCCAGGAAGGCTCCTGCCCTCCAAGCTGAGTCTTTAAGGCTGTGCCGGCACCAGGGAAGAGGAGGGCTGGGGGCCTTCCTACAGCAGGGTCAAAGGGCTCCAAGGGAGCCGGAACCTTTCTGTGAGCCTGAAGGAGAGATGAGGCTGAAGGGACAGGGAGGGGCCAGGCCAAGCCCAAGGCCATACTGTATTTAGATTTTGTCATAGAGCAGTAGGGAGCTCTTTAGCAAAGGAGTGGCATGAACCGGTTCACCCAAGACCTATGGAACAGGGCTGGGGCAACAGTGAGAAGACCATTGCCATTGGACATATGACAATGGCAGTATTGATGGGAAGAGCGGAGAGTGACCTATCAGGTGGAATCAGCAGAGCTTGGTGATTGACTGGGTAAAGGGATAGAGAGCTGTTGGGTGGGTGTACGGTCCTGTGGGTGGAACAGGAGGTGGTCCAGGTGGGTGAAGGGAGGAGGAGTTCTGTGTAGACACGTTTAAGAGACTTCCAGAACACCCAGGGAGCCGTGAAGCAGGCGGCTGGATGTAGGGATGGGCAGCTCCAGGGAAGGGTCTGGATGGGCCATGGGTTCAGGAGTCACAGCAGAGAGCTGAGAGTAGGATATGTTCACCCATTTGATGTCTAAAGGCCCAAAAGAGAGGAGAGCTTGTCAGAGAGGGAGAGGAGAGCTGAGAGAGAAGGTCAAGGAGTGGACAGCAGCCACTTAAAAGCAAGTATCCAGGATAAGGGCTGACAAGGCTCCTCGGATTTAGAGGCAGGAAGACCACTGAGGACCTCACTGGGCTGTTGCCATGGAGTGTGAGGGCAAATCCAGATGATGTGGGGGAGGGGGAAGAGGGCAGGACATGAAGCCAAGACATCCGGAGCATGTTTGGCTCTGAAAGGGAGAAGAGAGCTGGGTGGTCAATAAAAGGGTTTGCTCAGTGCTCCCAGACAGGAGACCCGCTGGTGACATTTTGAGAAACTATTGTCTCTCCCCAACTCAGAAATGATGTCTCCCTGTCATGACCTCTCCATAGGGCCATGTATTTTAGGCTTTGGGTTGAGAAGTGACATGCCCAACTCCAAGAGGCTTAGATAATGGGGAAGTCTGACTGGTCTGGCAGAGGGCAGTGCCAGGGTGGGGCAGCTTCTCAACCGTGTGGTCAGGGACCCAGCCTTTTCCCCACCTTCTGCTCCCCGACCGTGGGCCATGTGATGCCAAGATGCCTGGTGCCACTCCAACATCATGGCCTTTCCCTATAGATGAGGCTTTCCCCCTTGGGCATCTCTATCTGGGGGAGGAAATTAGTCCTTCCCACAGCCCCCAGGAGACACTTCCCCTGGGGCTCATTGGCCAGAACAAGGTCACGTGCTCCCTGAGACCAATCACTGAAAGGAAAATGGGACGAGCATGACTGCTTTACACCAATCACAAGCCATTCCCAGGCCCTAGGGCCTGGGGCTTTGCACCTGGACACAGCTGTTGGGAAGAAGAAAGAGACAATGGCTGTCAGGAGGAGTCTCCCAGTGCTGGGGGCTGTGTCCCCATCAGACTGGGCGCTCGCTTACGAGGACAGGAGCTCTGTCTTCCCATCAGACATACCCGGATCCTAGGTGCTTGCCTCGGACTAGGCGCCTCTGGAGGACAGGGGCGGTGTCTTTCCCACAGGCGCCATCAGGTATTACCAAACCCTCAGCTAATTCTATTTTCTTGTGATTTCAGCAAAGCAGGATTCCTGTCGCAGGCAGCTGTGTGAATGTGATAAAACAGCTGCCACCTGTTTTGCGAGAAACCGGAAAACCTACAAGAAACAGTACCAGTTCTACTCCAACAAGCATTGCCGTGGGAGGGACCACCGGTGCTGAGGGTCCCGCAGCCTGGAAGCCTCGCTGCCCACACGGAGTTTCCCTCTCTGCCCCCTCTCACACACCCCCCCCCCCCGCTAGTTCTCAGAAACGAAAAAAACACCCCTCCACCAAGGAGCCCCTTGACCACCAGAGAGAAGCCTTCCTTCCAGAATGGGAAGCCCCAGGCCTGTGGCCTGTGCCTCTCCCCTCTTCCTTGGGGGCAGGAGGTGTCCCCTCCCCACTGTTCTCCGTGTCCCGCTTCCTGCTTAGCGTGGCGGCCACACGCCCAGGTTTCTTCTAAATAAAGCAATTAGTTCATTGGCAAACTGTGTGTGTGTGTGTGTGTGTGTGTGTGTGTAGCGTGTGTGTGCGCACGCACACGTGTCTGTGCATGTGTGTGTGTGTATCTGTGATTGTGTATGCATGTGCACGTGTGTCTGCCTGCCTTGTGTGAGAATCTGTGTGTGTGTGTGTGTGTGTGTGTGTGTGTGTATGGGTGACTATGTGAGTGTGTGTGTGTGTGAGTGTATGAGTGTGAGTGTTTGTATGTGAATGTGTGCATGTGAGTTTGGATGTGAATGTGTGTATGTGTGAGTATGTGCGTATGTGTGTGAGTGTTTGTGTGTGAGTGTGTGCATGTGAGTGTGGATGTGAATATGTATATGTGTGAGTATGTATACATATGTGTGAGTGGGTGTATGCGCATGTGTGTGTGTGTGTCTGCCTGCCTTGTATGTGTGTGAGAATCTGTATGGGAGTTTGTGTGTGTGTGTGTGTGTGTGTGTGTGTGTGTGTGTGTGGGAGAGAGAGAGAGAGAGAGAGAGAGAGAGAGAGAGAGAGAGAGAGAGAGAGAGAATTGGTGTGAGTGTGTGTGCGCGCGTATGTGTGCATGTGAGTGAGTGTGTGTGTGTGTGTGTGTGTGCGCCTGCTGTGGTGTGGGAACACTACAGGCAATGGAGTATCGGGGTTATAAACACAGACTCAGGTCAGACGGGCTGAGTTAAATCCGCCAGCAGCACGTCCCTGAGCCTTGGCCCCTCGTCTCACTGGCAACCGCTTTGGGCCATTGGAGAAGTGAGAGCGGTGCCAGCGCCGGTGAAGCCGGCTGTGGCTGCTCCTTCCCGGGGCCAGAGCCACTCCTGCTGGCCTCCTGGGGGAACAGCATTCACACCTCCACGCGCCATATTCTCCTGCGATGCCAGCGGGGGAGGCAGGCAGGGATTGCTGGCCAGCAGTGGACCCAGGGCCTTACTCCCTCCGCTTGGCGGATTCCCGGGCTGCGAGTCCCGCAGGCCCTGTCCAGAAGGGCATTGCACCCCGTTGCATGCTGTGTCCCGGCCATCTTGAAATTCAGCATAACCTAGGGCCGTGCTTTTTATTCTGCACTGAGACCCATAAATGGCGGAGCGGCTTGGGACAGGCCCTCCTGTCACCCAGGTTCCTCCGGGATAGTCCCACCCGGCCCATCACCATCAGGGAAGCTGGCGTGGGCCCCTGCTTGGGGCGCAGGTAGGAGCTGGGCCTTAACCCAGAGTGGGTGCCTTCTGTCACTCACCTCCAGGAAGGGCTGCCTTTTTCAAATTTGGCATAAAGACGCTTGCTTTGCTGGCCGGAGCCCTGCTCCTGTCCACAGATACTCACAATAAGAGAAATGCAAATTAAAACTCCACTGAGCCTAAACAAGTTTGGCTCAGTGGATAGAGCGTCGGTCTGTAGACTGAAGGGTCCCAGGTTCGATTCCTGTCAAGGGCATGTACATTGGTTGCGGGCACATCTCCTGTAAGGGGTGTGCAAGAGGCAGCTGGTCTCTCCTATCTATGATTCTAGCTCTCTACCCCTCTCCCTTCCTCTCTGTGGAAAATCAATAAAATATATTTTAAAATAAATAAATAAAAAATTAAAAAAAATAAAACTCCACTGAAATATCACTTGTATGTATCAGAATAGATAAAAATCTAAAAGCCAGACAGCCTGCCCTGTTGGCAAGGCTGTGGGGGGAGGGGTACGGGTGCTGGGGAGGGCAAAATGCCCACAGAGGGCCAATCGGTGTGTCCATCAACATCATGAATGTGTTTGTCCTTTGGCTCAGCGACCCTCTTCTAGAAACGTGCTCTATGAAGGCACACAGATACACCCAGAGCAATTCCTGGGAAATTGTTTTATTGCCACATTATTCTGAATTGGATTAGAAATAACCAAAGTATCTGTGTAGAGCAGACTCTTGAAATAAGCAATGACACCTCCAAATGGAATACGTCTGTTTAGGGAGGGAGGCCTTCTCTGTGTCTCTGTGGCAGACAGGAAATCTCCCTGAGGGCAGCGAGGGAAAGGAACAAGGTGAAGGGCAGCGCAGGAGGGGGGAGAGGGGTTGCATTTATGTAGAAAAGGGGGAAAGTGTGAACATATATTTGCTGCTATTGCCATAAACCTTAAAGGACACGCAAGAAGTTCATTGAAACGGTTGCCTATGGAGGGAAAGCAGAACGAGCATGGGAATGGGGCGAGCACAGATGCGTGAAAGATTCCTCGATATGTGATTTTTAGCCCCGTGATGGTATTTCCTATTCAAAAGAAAGTGAGCATCAGCAAATGCATTCCTCTGCCTAAGACAGCTTCCAAATGTTAGACAATATAGTCTCACCCGGGAATGAGCAAACTATGGCCTGTTCGCCAAGTCTCTGTGTTGCCTGGTTTTGCACAGCTTATACACTAACAATGATATTTGCATTTTTCATTGGGGGGTGGGGGGAGGAATCAAAAGAAGGAGGATATTATGACAATTCTGTTTCAGGTGGTATATTTCCTTTCCTTTGGTGAGTGTGGTTGTGTGCACGCAGGTAAATAATTTGCACGAAGGAGAAGGGATGAGCCCTAGATTGGAAGATTGCCATTTGGCATCTCCCCTCACCCCCCACCTTGCCCAGCAGATGGTCTGGTCAGGATTTCCTCATGAAACACCCAGAAAGCAGCCACACTAGCAGGAAGCAGCATCCTGAGGTTGAAATCAGCAATCCCTGGGATTTTGGGGTGCAGTGGAGGAGGAAGTAATGAAAGAATGGATGAGCAGCCAGTACTACCCTGTTTCCCCGAAAATAACAGTATCTTATATTAATTTTTTTCTCCCAAAGTTGTGCTAGGTCTTATTTTCAGAGAATGTCTTATCTTTCCATGCGCTAGGTTTTATTTTCGGAGGATGTCTTATTTTCAGGAAAACACAGTAATATTGTCTTTACCAATTCCTGGTCTGGCAAGGTATGTGGACTTGGGCATGTCAGCTCTGGCTTCCTGGGCAAAGAGGCAAGGCTCCAGGGCACAGCCCGCAGCCACCCACGAAGTTAAGCTTCATTCTTCCTCACAGGACCCTGTGTAGGTTCCTTTGTTAGTGCTTCCCATCCAAGCTTCTCTCATGGACCTGTGGTGTGGCCAGGCTGGTTCTGCCAAAGGGAGGCATCGAACCTAGGCCAGTTTGCAACCTCAACAGAAGAAAAGGAAATTATACAGGGGTGGGCAAAAAATAGTTTAGTTATGAGTATGGGAAACAGATTATTCTTGTATTATTACTTATTAATTGTTATATTATTTTCCATAGGAACAACTGTAAACCTACTTTTGCCCATCCCTGTAGAGTGTCATTATCTTGTGTATAATTTAAAAGCACGCACACATATATCTAAATGAACAGATGAAGGATAAACTGGTAGTGGAGAAGGAAGATAAAGGGGGGAAAAAGGGATAAAATACAAAAGAGGCTTGTACAAATGGTGATAGTGTTTTATGAGCAGAAAGTGTGGTGCAATTGGTTAAGTACTGAGTAAATTATAAATGCATTTATCTTTTGACTCAGCAATTCCACTTCAGAAAATCTACACTAATATAAGAGAAACATTCAAATTGACCATATCTCCATGACGACCATTGGTCAATCAGGAGTGGGTATGCAAATTAACCCAACAAAGATGGTGGGTTATTTTGCATACACGGGCACAGGCACGGAGCAGCCAGGCGGGGTGGGACACCTACTATGAGGGGGAGAGCAGAGGGAGCTACAGGAGCAATGCTCCAGTTGGGATCAAGGACTTACAGGCTCCCAGGAGGCCAGGAGTGAAGCCATGGAAAGGAAGGCCTATTCATACACAAATCTTTGTGCAACGGGCCTCTAGTCTACATATATAAAAGCCTAAGTGTCTGGCCAGCTATCCAACCAATAGTTATGATGTGCACTGACCACCAGAGGGCATATGCTCATTGTAGGAGCTGCCATGATGCACACTGGCCATATAAAAAGAAATGGCACTACAGACCTGGTGCTGACAAACCAACACTCAGCTTCCCCCAAGTGGGACACAGGCCCCACCACCACCCCAGAGTGACATCCCACCAAATCACAGCCAATGTTGCCGAAACCCTATGGTGCAAAATGCGGCCCACAGCCCAGCCCACCATGGAAAGGTTCTCGGTGGGCACTGCGTAATGACATCACATAGCAGTGCCTGACTTCCTTTTCCAAGTGACTAGCCTCCTTGCAGTTTCTTCAGCCCAGGCTCACGATTTGCTTTAAAGGCAGGTGCAAACATTTTACACTTTGACCAAAGTAAAGCCAAGTTCTCTTTAATCTAATATACTTGGATGCTGGCTCTTCTGTGATCTTATCGGAATGGATGATGGAAGCTTTTTACACACCCAGCTTAAGAATGCCACCAGTCAGACAATTGTAAAATGATATCAATTTTAAGATACGTCCAGATAACATCTAATATGGATGCATTAAGGTGGCAGGTAAAAGCTGTGCATTGCAGGATAAATAAATTAGGTTAATTTTTAGACTTTACAGTTAGCCTGCTATAATATATCTAAGCAATTGCAGATCAAAAAATATTTGGAAAAAGAAAGTTATGTTGCTGCGACATATACTCTGTTCATGTATAAAAAATCTATTGATGGTAAGGACAATACTAGGGGTTTTCAGGTATGGTCTGATCCAGAGGCACATGCTGCTGCTGGCTCTTCCTCCTGCTCCTGCTCCTGCTCCTGCTCCTGCTCCTGCTTCTGCTCCTCCTCCTCCTCCTCCTGCTTTTTCTCCTCTTCCTCTTCTCCTTATGCTCCTCAATCCCATCCTCCTCCTCCTGCTCCACCTCTTCCCCTAATCATCCTCCTCCTCCTCCTCTTCCTCCTCCTCCTCCTCACCCTCCTTCTTACCTAGGACTTTTGTTCTAAATTTTTCTTTTTGATTTCCGTGCTTATCTACTTGAGAGGAGATTTCACACATGGGTAAGAGTAAGCAGATTGCATTTCCTCTGTTCTCCTGCCTGCTAACCTCATCTTCTTTTGGCTTTTCTTTTTTTGTTGTGCTCTACAGCTTCCTTCTTTCTGTCCAGCAAGGCAAGCTCCATTCAGCCTCAGTGGCCTTGCCTCAGCAGCTCCCTCTGCTGGCGTTGACTTTCCCTTGCCACCTAGGGCTGACTTCATATCAGGTCAAGTGCCCGCTTCTGTGCAGCAGCTCCCCTGGCCACTCCACCTCAACCACATACCCTGCCTTCCCTTCCCCTCTCCTACTTTCCTGTTCCATTTTTCTTATGTTACTTATGGCTATCTTTTCCCCCTTGTAATTTGTTTATTGGCTGCATCTGTTTCCTCCCAGTGGCTAATAGTGCCAAGAGGCAGGACCTTGCCTGTCTGGCTTTTGGTGGGTCCTCAAGGCTGGATTCTGTGCCTGGGACATTAAAATTGCTCAATGAATGTCCTGTGGAATAAATTAATGAATGGAAAATGGGAAAAACAGAACCACCTACCTCATGGGACCACTAATAAAACTGAATGAGAAAATGCATTTGAGATGCTTGGCCTGGCACTTGCCACTAAGTGAGTGCCAGTGAGTGGGAGGGTTTGAGACACTGCTTCTGCTCTTGTTGCTGCTGTCCTGGCCTCTGAGTGCCTTTCTCTGTCCCGCTGTCACTCGGGTGGAAATGACCCCCAGGCCAGGACCCAGTTGAAAAGTGGGGAAGTCCCTGGGCCCGCCCGCTGGCCCTTTCATTGCCTCTGTGCTGCGGAAAGTGGGCCGTGTGATTTATTTCCCTCGGGGAACGGTGCTCATGGGTAGCTTTGCCCTTGAAAAGTCTCCTGGGTGAGGTTTGACCTAAACGTGAGGAGCTCAGATGGTCTGGATTTGATTTTCCAGGTCTTCAGAGACCAGCAAAAGCCTCATCACTTCAGTGGCCAAATGAAAGCACCGGAAATCAGAGAGGGAAGGCGACAGGCAAAAGGCTGGGTTTTTCTCTCCTAAAAATTCAGACTTTTCTGAAAGAGCTTTTTCTTTGAGTGAAATCCTTTTATCCAAGACTCCGTTCTCGGAGTTTCTTGAGCTAAGACCAGTGCAGAACCATCCTCAGACCTGAGTCTCCAGGGCCCTGCCCTGGGTGGGCCCCGAAGACCGAGGGATGTGCCTGTGGAGCTGGTGGTTCCCTTCTAGTCCATGATCTGCAGTTTCCTCATCCAAACAGCTGAGTCACCTCCAGGGCCCGTGTAGGTCATTTGCCTGCGTTCTCACTCTTGTGTGAAGGTAACATATGATGCCACATGAACAAGAAATAAGCCAAGGTGCTGGCTGCGAATGAAGGAGATTGGAAATGGGTATGAGAGGAAGGAGATGATGAATTCAGTTAAGAACTTGGAAGCAGCGGAAACTGCAGGGACTTCTTGATTACAGCCTTTTCATAAGTCTGTACTGGCTCTCAAAGAGAGCTCTGTGACCCGTTGGCCTTGAACTTCTCTTTCAGTGTAGCAAGGAGGGCATCTTATTATCAATCACAAGGTAACAGGACCCCGTGTTGTCGGGTGGAAGCTGGGGGTATAACGGGAGGACATGGTGGGTGGGAGTGGATCAAGGGGTGGGCCAGTTCGGTACCATTAAGTGCCTCCCCAGATTCTTGCAACCTTACCTGTGTTCTTGACCTTCAACATTTGATGCATCGGAGCCAGACCCCAAACCACTCAGAGTGGCCAGGTGTGGTTTCCATGTTTGAGTTGCTCCCAGCCCACCATTCACTCATTTTGTTAATTAATTCACATCCCATTACATCAGCTATTGAAGACTTTCCATCTAGGGTGGTCATCCTTCTGCCACTCAGCGTGAACTTGACCTTACTTGCTCTCCTTGCTATGAAGCAGGATGCCAGTTTAACTCCATCCTGAAACTGAGGACAAAATAGAAAAGATGCTTGGAATATGTATGATCTCTGTTACTATAGCCCAGAGGCAACAATCATGGAGAAATGGGTACTTCATTCTGTCAGATGGTGCACACTAGGAACCGGAGGCTCAGCTAGCTGCCACAGCAGGTAACATTCATCCCAGTCGAGCTACCTAAGGTCATGGGTGAGAGAAAAATCAGACTTTGGGTTAAGACAGCTCTGGGTTTGGATTCTCACTCTGTCAATTACATACTGCTCATACATCAGTGGGGATGTATGTGTATGTGTGCACACATACACACATTTATAGAGTAAACTAGTGTCCCAGTGTCAAACAAATTTAGGATCGACAATGACAGATCAAAACACACATGTGCGGTTGGCACCAGGGAAAACTATATATGTATTACCCATGCTTGAGTCAACTTAGCCTTGTATATATAGAGAGAATAAACTTGCTTAATTAGACCAGCTTTCTGATGTAGCTAAACTTTTTCCAGTCCAATGAAGCACCTCAACTTCTCTTGCAAGTAATTGTTAGCTACACAGCAGTAAATATCAACATGAAGCAGATTATTATTGTATATCACCCAGGGAGAACAAAGGATAAAATATTTAACTGCAGCAGTGTTTGACTATATTCTGCATAGTGAGAAAATTTGAAGTCATTTTCAAGTTCTACCATTCCTTCTTTTCAGTTGGTTTCAAGTTTCTAAACTTTCTAAATCTCCATTTTCAGGAGGATCCAAGATGGCTGCACAAGTAAACACCTAACTGCAGCCACACACAACAATTTCAATAAAATACAACTAAAATATAAAATGGACATTGCCCAGAGCTACAGGAAGTTGACTGACTGAAAATTCTACAACAAGAAGGAAAGATAAAACCAGAAAGAAAATCAGAGGAGCTGTAAAAGCCTAAGGTACGGAGACATGCTGCATGTGCACAGAGAGGAGGGGAAGGCT
Source organism: Pipistrellus nathusii (assembly GCA_963693515.1). Classification (NCBI taxonomy): domain Eukaryota; kingdom Metazoa; phylum Chordata; class Mammalia; order Chiroptera; family Vespertilionidae; genus Pipistrellus; species Pipistrellus nathusii. The sequence goes on along the minus strand of OY882859.1, from coordinate 10,713,626 downwards.
GAATTCCTTGCTGGCATTACCTAGCAGGAAGGAAATAAAAGCCCCGGACTGGCCTGAACCCCAGAACTGACAGCGCTGAACCCCAGTTCTAGGCCAGACCCTGGGGACCCAGGCTCAAACATAGGGAGACGGGGCTGAGAGGCAGAATCCCAGGGGAGCAGCGAAAAGCAGAGCCCCTGGAGTCGTGCACATTGTGCGCAGAGGACAGTTTTTTGACTCTGATGCTAGATTGCCCTAGCGGGAAGGAAACAAAAGCTCCAGTCTGGGAAGAACGCGATGAGAAGCAGGAGCTGCTGCTTGGCACCAGCAAGCTTGGTGCCAGCAAGGAGCCAGGCGACAGGGCCCATGGGGGTCATGGGAACGTTGGGGCTGCAGGAGGCATGTACTGTCACTGTGGCACAGAGGTGGCGACAGGAACAGCAGCCACAGGAAGGGGTCCGACAGCAATGACAGCGGGAATGGCAACAGCATCAGACTCCGAAACAATCAGAGGGCAAGCGGCTTCCCGATTCCCGGGTCCTCTCGCCATGGAAAGCTAGCTTCACAGCATGCACCCCACCTGTGCCCTCCTGCCCGGCGGCCCTGGCTGCTCCATCGGGGGGAAGTGATGCTGGCCCCTCGACCACTGATCATGGGCCACGGAGCCAAGGCCAGGGACTGCTTCCTGGATGGCGCTGACCCCGGCAACAGGTTGAAGCTGCACAGAAGGCTGCAGAGAACAAAGGGGCGCCGCAGGCCAGCCTGCTGAGTTTCCTGGATGAGGAGGAAGAAATCAAAGAAGTTTTCAATGTGAAGAAACCAAGTTATAGCAAAAAATAGTAAATTACTTAAGAAAGAATAAAAAGAAGATCTTGAAAAATTGAAGATTAAGACATAACTCAACTCAGCAGCCAACATTGCAACATAAATGAGTTTAAAAAAAAAAAAAAAAAAAAAAAAAAAAGACAGAATGTTGGAGCAGCGGCTGCAAGGCCCAGAGTGGCCAGGCCCAGGGCAGTGGCAGCCGGGCCTGGAGTAGCAGCAGCCAGGCCCCGGAGCAGCAGCAGCCAGAACCAGAACAGCAGCATCCAGACCCAGAGCAGCCAGGCCTGGGGCAGTGGCAGCCAGGCCTGGGGTGCAGATGGCCAAGCCTAGGGCGGCCAGGCCCAGAGTAGCCAGACCCGGAACAGTTGGGCCCAGAGCAGCCAGGCCTGGTGCAGCAGCAGCCAAGCCCAGAGCAGTCAGGCCGGGAGCGGCCGGGCCCGGAGCGGCCGGGCCCAGAGCAGCAGCAGCCCAGCCCAGAGTGGCCAGGCCGGGAGCGGCCAGGCACAGAGCAGCTGAGGCCAGAGCAGCAGCATCCAGGCCCGGAGCGGCAGCGGCCAGACCTGGAGCAGCTGATTGTGTAATGGACCAGAGTAACAGAGGCCAGGCCCAGTACAGCCAGGCCCGGAACAGCTCGCTCCTTTCGGCGCCCCTTTGTTCTCTGGCCATGCCCCAGGGCTGCTTCTCAGACATGGCTGGAAACTTTTGGGGGAACTTGAGGGACTGCTGAATCAAGTGATGAAGGCTTAGATCTGGATGTGTTGAGTTATTATAGCGCTGGGGTGTTGATCTGTGAGTGCCTTGTGTGGGTTCTGGATGAGGTTGGTTGATTTTGAAGTGTTTTTTGTGTGAAATGTATCCTTGGGCATGTGGAGGTATTATTGATTTGAGAAAATACTAAGTAATTGATTTGCTACCTGAAAAATTTAAAGTTCTGAAAGTTTAAGATCTCTTGCTAAAAAGAGGTTTTAAAGCTAACACTCTAATTTCAATGGAGAGAGGGGAGGACAAGCTCTTCCCACCCAGAACAGGTAATCCAATTCCAGCCAGAAGCTATCTTTAAACAATGTGTCCATTTACATTTGAATGACTATGCCTTTTGATAGCCTAAGGGCAAGTTCACATATAAACAAGCTTGCTTCTCAGTTCCCAGGGCAGAAAAAACAAGGTTTAAAATTATCAGAATTTAAAATTTATTCTTAAAAATATAAAAGTTTATTAATAAAAAAAAACAAGGAAATTAAAAAACCTGATGAACAATATTAACTGTTGATTATAATCGAATCAGAGTTACGGGAGGGGAGTGGAATGACAATTCTCGGGGGGGGGGGGGGGGGGGATGCTGGAAGAGACTGAACATAAACTATGCACCTATGGATGAGGACAATGGGGGGTGGGGAAAGGGCAGAGGGTGGGGTGGGAACCTGGTGGAGGGGGGAAGAAATGAGGAACCTTTGTAATAATATGAACAGTAAAGATTGATTTTAAAAAAATAAATAAATAAATCTCCATTTTCCAGCTAAGGATAAGAAAATAGGATTCTACTGAGTCTCCTATCTGTCTACTCCAGGACTTCTGTGAGGATCAAATGAGATGCAGCACGGGAAAACGCTTCACAGATATTTGGTCAAAGTGTAAAAAGTTTGCACCTGCCTATAAAGCAAATCGTGAGCCTGGGCTGAAGGAACTGCAAGGAGGCTAGTCACTAGGGAAAGGAAGCCAGGCATTGCTATGTGATGTCATTACCCAGTGCCCACAGTGACCCTTTCCAGGGTGGGCTGGGCTGTGGGCCACATTTTGCACCAAGGGGTTTCGGCAACATTGGCTGTGATTTAGTGGGGTGTCACTCTAGGGTGGTGATGGGGCCAGTGTCCCAATAGGGGGAAGCTGAGTGTTGGTTTGTCAGCACCAGGTCTGTAGTGCCATTTCTTTTTATATGGCCAGTGTAAATCATGGCAGCTCCTACAATGAGCATCTGCCCTCTGGTGGTTGGTGCACATCATAGCTATTGGTTGGATAGCTGGCCAGACACTTAGGCTTTTATATATATAGACTAGAGGCCCGTTGCACAAAGATTTGTGTACGAATAGGCCTTCCTTTCCATGGCTTCACTCCTGGCGACCTGGGAGCCTGCAAGTCCTTGCTCCCAATTGGAGCATTGCTCCTGTAGCTCCCTCTTCCCTCTGCCCTCCCCCTCATATTAGGTGTCTCACCCCGCCTGGCTACTCCATGCCTGTGCCCATGTATGCAAATAAACCCAACATCTTTGTTGGGTTAATTTGCATACCCACTCTTGATTGGCCGATAAGCGTCATGGAGATATGGTCAATTTGAATATCTCTCTTTTATTAATGTAGATTTTTCTGAAGTGGAATTGCTGAGTCAAAGGATAAATGCATTTATAATTGACTCATTACTCAAACAAGTGCATCACACTTTCTCCTCATAAAACACTATCACCATTTGTTTGTGCAAGCCTCTGTTGTATTTTATCCTTTTTTCCCTCTTTATCTTCCATCTCCATTACCAGTTTATCCTTCATCCGTTCATTTAGATATGTGTGTGCGTGCTTTTAAATTATACACAAGATAATGACACTCTACAGGGCTGGGCAAAAGTAGGCTTACAGTTGTTCCCATGGAAAATAATACAATCATTTATTACTGTAATAAATTATTATTACAAGAATACAAGAATAAACTCTGTTTCCCATACACTCAACTATAAACCTATTTTCGCCCACCCCTGTATAATTTCCTTTTATTCTGTTGAGACTGCAAACTGGCCTACATTCGATGGCTCCCTTTGCCAGAACCAGCCTGGCAATACCACAGACCTGTAAGAGAAGCTTGGATTGGAAGCACTAACAAAGGAACCTACCCAGGGTCATGCGAAGAAGAATGAAGCTGAACTCCATGGGTAGCTGCGGGCTGTGCCCTGGAGCCTTGCCTGTTTGCCCCGAAAGCCAGATCTGAGATGCTCAAATCCAGATATCTTGCCGGACCAGAAATTGGTAAAGACAATACTAGTACTGGCTGCTCATCCATTCTTTCATTACTTCCTCCACCACCACACCCCAAAATCTCAGGGGGGATTGATTTCAACCTCAGGATGCTGCTTCCTGCTAGTGTAACTGCTTTCTGGGGGTTTCATGAGGAAATTCTGACCAGAGCATCTGCTGGGCAGGGTGGGGGAAGAAGGGAGATGCCAAAATGGCAATCTTCCAATCTAGGGCTCACCCCTTCTCCGTGCAAATTATTTACCTGCGTGCACACAACCACTCCCACCAAAGGAAAGAAAATGTAGCTGACAACATACACCACCTGAAACAGAATTGTCAGAATATCCTCCTTCTTTTGATCCTCACCCCACTCCACCCCCGCCCCCATGTAAGAATGCAAGTACCATTCTTTCTGTATAAGCTGTGCAAAGCCAGGCAGCCTAGAGATTTGGCCCATAGGCCAAGGTTTGCTCATTCCTGATGAGACTATATTGTCTAACATTTGGAGGCTGTCTTAGGCAGAGGAATGCATTTGCTGATGCTCACTTTCTTTTGAATAGGAAATACCATCACGGGGCTAAAAACCACATATGGAAGAATCTTCTTCTCCAGCATTTGTGCCCGTCCCATTCCCTTGCTCGCCCTGCTTTCCCTCCCTAGGCAACCATTTCAATAAACTTCTTGCGTTTCCTTAAGGTTATGGCAATAGCAGCAAATATGTGTTCACATTTCCACCCTTTCCTACATACATGCAGCTGCTGCCCGCTGCCCTTCACCTTGTCCCTTTCCCTCGCTGCCCTCAGGGAGATTTCCTGTCTGCCACAGAGACACAGAGAAGGCCTCCCTCCCTAAACAGATGTATTCCATTTGGAGGTGTCATTGCTTATTTCATGAGTCCACTCTACACGGATACTTGGGTTATTTCCAATCCAATTCAGAATAATGTGGCAATAAAACAATTTCCCAGAAATTGCTCTGGGTGTATCTGTGTGCCTTCATAGAGCAAATTTCTAGAAAAGGGGTCACTGAGCCAAAGGACAAACACATTCATGATGTTGATGGACACGCCCATTGGCTCTCTGTGGACATTTTTTTAAAATAATATATTTTATTGATTTTTTACAGAGAGGAAGGGCGAGGCATAGAAAGTCAGAAACATAGATGAGATAGTAATATCCATCAGCTACTTCCTGCACAACCCCCTCTGGGGATGTGCCCGCATCCAAGGTACATGCCCTTGACCAGAATCGAACCTAGGACCTTTCTGTCCACAGGCTGACGCTCTATCTACTGAGCCAAACCGGTTTTGGCCTCTGTGGGCACTTTGCCCTCCCACAGCACCCATCCCCTTCCCCCACAGCCTTGCTGACAGGGAAGGCTGTCTGACTTTTGGATTTTTATCTATTCTGGTACATACAAATGATATTTCAGTGGAGTTTTAATTTGCATTTATCTTATTGTGAGTGCCCATGGACAGGAGTAGTAAGTGCCAGTGGACAGGCTGAGTCTTTGAAGTATGAATGTTTAAAATTTGTTTCTGAACACCAACAATGCTGAAAGCACTTTTCATCTGAGAACATCCATCCTATGTAAAATTGAACCCTCTTTCACCCACTTGCCCAAAACCAATTCCAGCATGTAATAATTACAAGAGTTCCATCAATATTTACAAGAGTTGATGGGACTTGGGAGGCACAACAAGGGCTGAGCCACATATATAGTTTTACCTGATGGAACAGCTAAACGGCACTTCCCCCAAACCTGAATAGGATTGCTTGCTGCCAGACAGCTCAGAGTATCTTAAATCTGCAAATTATGGCCTCCTTTGGCCAAACACATGAACAGCTGTAGGCTATTCCCCAAACTGACAATACTTCTGTACCTTACCCTTTGAAACCTTACCCTTTGTATGTCTCCACCTTGCCTTAGGACATATTGTGTTAATAAATACCATGGGGTCCTTAGATAAAGAGTAGTTTTCAGTTCCTTTAACTGAAGCTCCTCTAATCCCCAATTGTAGAGGGCCCCCAGGGAATGCACATAGATATTCTTTACATTGATGTCAGCTAGTCCGAGGTGACTGGCACAGCAGATTCCTGGTATTGACTCTCACTCCATAGATGAAAAGGACTCCCAAATGGCGGGATTCTTATCAGTACTGACTTCTTATCTTTATCCTTGTGCTGGGAATGAGGGAATGAATAGGACCTGGCACACCCAAAATGCCTTTGATCCTAAGCTTTTCAGGGAAACCCACCTTTATTCATTTAGAAGTAAATAAATATGCTGCATGTTGTCATCTGTCTCTCCAGCAGAAAAGGGCGGCGGCCCACCTGGAACCCAGCTTTGAATCTATTTCTGTGTAGGCTCTCTTTATTTCATATATTACTCAATCCCAGGCCGCCTCTACCAAGAACCTGTTTCATCTATCTTCCAGCGATGGACGCGCAGAAGGGATATCCCTGCCAACTAAGGCTCCCACACACAATGCCTTTCAAAATTATCTTTTGTTTCTTGGATTCCTTTTTAATCATCTATACATCAGCTCCTTTCTCCAGAATGCTGAACCCTTCATAATGCTGGGACAAGAATCCCAGCACCTATTTTTTTTTGCCATTCCTTCTCCATCTCTGTTGCTTCTGGTCCTTGCATTATTCCCACCCAACAGGCTGGCTATATAATTTTTGTGTGTTTTGTTTATTTTTTGTCCTTCTCCACTACAAAGACACACCTTGAGTACAGGTGGTTTGTTTTGTCCCCTGGTGTATTCCAAGTGCTTAAGATTAGTCCTTAGGTGAAGGATGCTGTCAAGAGACCAAATCATACACTTTGAATTCTTGTTGGGAAACCCTGAAAGGTTGTGACAAGAGTGGCCATGTGGGCTGCCAGCAGAGTCTGAGAGTGCTGTGGCCTGGATGCAGTGCCAGGGCCCCCCAGGATTGGGGCTGTCGGGGAGGCAGTTTGCCTATTGCAGACATGACTATATTGCAATACTGCGGTGCTCCACAAAAGATAAGGTTTATCCTATTCCCGGACTTAGGTTAAAGCAAATAGCTTTGAGAGTGAAAATCCCTGGTGGACAGAGATGCCCAGAAGGTGATGGGTCTGCTAGGCTAAATCTCACCAACAGAGTGGCTTAACTGGTGGGATGTGTTGCTTCACCATACTTGAGGCCAGAAGTCTGAGATCAAGGTGTGAACGTGGCCAGTTCCTCTGAGGGCTCTGAGAGAGAATCTGATCCATCCTCTCCCCTCACCGCCGAGGTTTCCCACCACCTTCAGCGTTTCTTGGCTTATAGAAGCATGGCCGATCTCAGCCTACATCCTCACATGGTGTCCTCTCTGCGTGTGTCTGAGCCCAAATCTCCCCATTTTGTAAAGACACCAGTACTATAATAGTTAATTCGGCCTAATAATTTCATCTTAACCAGTCACATCTTCAAATGCCCTGTTTTCCAATAAGATTACACTCCGAGATACTAGAAGTTACGACTTGGCCAGGGGGGCTCAGTGCACCCTCACACAGGTCTAGCATTTGCACTAAATTGCATCTCCAAGATGAATGCGGCCTCGAAGGCTGTTAGCACAGACGAGGCTCTGCTGCGGTCACCAGCAACCTCAGTGACCAGTGACGGAAAACAACACGTCCTTCTCCCTCAGTCCCGGGAGGGTCTGTGGGTCTCCCCCGGGCGGGTGTTCTCCTGCCCTGACTCAGGGATCCAACCTGCTGCCTCCTCTGGTCCCAGCATGAGGGATCGGGAAAGGTCCCTCGGTACCACTGCTTGGATGCTCTAACCGGAACCAGGCCAGGTGGAGTGTTTATGAGCACCAGCCTCTGCTACACTGGCCTGCTGTCAGGGAGTGTTTACCAAAGGCCCATGCCACTCTCTGGAGGCACTCTCACCCTGTGTGCATACCCAACTCCCATCCTTCCCAAGGGGGGCAGCTATTTAAGGGGAGCTGGAGTTCAGAGTACACAAGACCAGCACTTGGAGCTATCAACGCCGGCGTTCTCTGAGAGGTAACACCCCAAAATTCATGCCCTGTCAGGGGAATGGGTCCTGCTCAGTGGCTGCCTTTAAGAGCGGCAGTGCTGTGTATATGTGTCCATGGGTATTCATGCATGTGTATGTTGCACATGCATGCACATGATTTTGGGGGATGTGCACAAATGTGCTGTTTGGGTATGTGAGTGATTGTATGAAAGGTCTGCATTAGCGGGTGAGCTCAGGAGTGTATATGCATGCATATGTGCGTGACTGTATCTGCATTTGCGCATGTGTATATGTGTAAGGGGTTAGAATGTCTTGTAAAGAGAAGGTGCTATGCTTTAGTTCTTTGGGGGAAAATTAGAGATTGGACTTCATAAATGGAAGTCCCAAGACCTGGATCCGGTTGGAACAAGTAAGCTATGTGTAATGGGTGGTGGGGAGAGGTGAACAACCTATGACCTTGGGAATCTCTGAATTGGTTGCAACCTCCAGGAACTCTCAATCTGATGGGGAGCACGGATATCTCCCAAGTGTACCATGTGTGGGGTCTCCTTGGGTCTGAGGCCTGCATGTGTGTGAAAACAGTCAAACAGAGCTGGCAAGGGTCAGGAGGCCCCATGTGTGCACACTCCTTGTATGCTCATGTGTGAGAAACTAGTCATCCTAGATCGAGGGCATGTCTGTGAGTTCCCTTGAAGGTTCCTTTGTCCAGGGCTGCTGAGCAGGGGTCAGGGCAGAAGCTGGGACCACCTGGGAGAGGAGTATAGGCCAATACATCTGCATTTCTCACGCAGTGAACTATCCCCATGAAGACCCTTCTGTTGGTGGCGTTGGCCATGGCCTTTGGTAAGAGCAAACCCTGACCTCTGGCCACAAGGGGACAGCCCAAGTTGAAAGCAGCCTTAGCTCACCTTTCCTTCCCTTTCCACAGGTCCTCTCTTTCAGTGGGTGGGAGAGAGGCCCTGTGGGAGGGTGAAGAGCAGAGAGGGACAGAGAAGGAGGACACAAGGCCCCCGGCCCCATCATCAGGCGATGTCTTTCCAGGCCCACTGCAGACCCACGGGAACTTGCTGGATTTCCAGGAAATGATCCAGTTTACCACAGGAAAGAATGCTATGTCCAATTATGCCTTCTATGGTTGCTACTGTGGCTACGGCGGCCGAGGAACCCCCAAGGATGCAACAGATTGGTGAGGCCATCCCAGCCCTCCTCTCCCTCTGCCCACTCGTGGCCCCCGCAGGGCTAGTAGCTGCCAGGGTACTAGCAGCTACATCATCACAGAACCCTAGAAGGTCCCAGCTGGAAAAGCATCCAGCATGTTGGAAACTCTGCTATAGACCATTGCAAGGTCATTGGGTCTCTGCCCAGGGCCAAGGGGCCAGACCACGGGGGACCGGGCTCCCTGGAGCTGTGGGGAAGCTGCCCCAATCACCTATCCTTGCCACAGGTGCTGTGCTGCACATGACTGTTGCTACAGACGCCTGGAGAAGCAGGAATGTGGCACCAAGAAGCTGAAGTATAACGTTACTTTCTCAGAGGGCCAAATCATCTGCGGTAAGGACATCCTACAACTTCACCCTGTCTCCTTGGTTTCCCTTATTGAGTGTCTGCTGTGCCAGGCAGTGAGCTGAGCACCAGAGATAGAAATACAAAGGGATGCCCCGCCCTGTTTAGCTCATTGGGTAGAGCACCAGCAGTGGGTTCAATTCTAGCAGCACCTACCTCTGTGCAGGCTGGATCCCTATCCCCCAGATGGGTGTGTACTGGAGGCAACCAATCCGTATGTTTCTTTCACATTGACTTGTGTCTCTCCCTGTGTGTCTCTCCCCTTCCCTTCCAATCTCTAAAAATCAATGGGAAAATATCCTCAGGTGAGGATTAAAAAAAGAGGGGGGGGGGGGAAGAAATACAAAGGGACCACGTCCCTGCCTCTGGGAGCTTGTGGGTGAGTGGGAAGTAAAGAAAAGGAAAGCACTAGTTGGGAGACTCCAATAGGAAGTTAGCCAAAGGCCAGGGCCCTGACCAGGAAGGCTCCTGACCTCCAAGCTGAATCTTTAAGGCTGTGCTAGCACCAGGGTACAGGAGGGCTGGGGGCATTCCTACAGCAGGGTCAACAGGCCCCAAGGGAGCTGGAACCCTTCTGTGAGCCTGAAGGCGAAATGATGTTGAAAGAACAGGGAGGGGCCAGGCCAAACCCAAGGCCATACTGTATTTAGATTTTGTCCTAGAGCAGTAGTGAGCTCTTGAGCAAAGGAGTGGCATGAACAGGTGGAGACCAATGAAACTGGGGGGTGGGGTAGCAGTGAGAAGACCATTGCCATTGGACATATGACAATGGTAGTCTTGATGGGAAGGGCAGAGAGTGACCTATCAGGTGGAATCAGCAGAGCTGATTGGGTAGAGGGATAGGGAGCTGTTGGGTGGGTGTATGGTCCCGTGGATATAACAGGAAGTCGTCCAGGTGGGTGAAGGGAGGAGGAGTTCTATATAGACACGTTTAAGAGGCTTCCAGAACACCCAGGGAGCCACGAAGCAGGCGGCTGGATGTAGGGATGGGTAGCTCCAGGGAAGAGTCTGGATGCGCCACGGGTTCAGGAATCACAGCAGAGAACTGAGAGTGGGATATGTTCACCCATTTGATGTCTAAAGGCCCAAAAGAAGAGAGGAGGGCTTGTCAGAGAGGGAGAGGAGAGCTGAGAGAGAAGGTCAAAGAATGGACAGCAGCCACTTAACACCAAGTCTCCAGGATAAGGGCTGACAAGGCTCCTCGGATTTAGAGGCAGGAAGACCACTGAGGACCTCACTGGGCTGTTGCCATGGAGTGTGAGGGCAAATCCAGATGGGGTGAGGGGGTGGGGGGAGAAAGGGAGAGCAGGACATGAAGCCAAGACATCCCGGAGCATGTTTGGCTCTGAAGGGGAGGAGAGAGCTGGGTGGTCAATGAAAGGGTTTGCCCAGTGCCCCCAGACAGCAGACCCGCTGGTGGGATTTTGAGAATATATTGTCCCCAACTCTTTAATGATGTCTCCCTGTCATGACCTCTCCATAGGGCCATGTATTTTAGGCTTTGGGTTGTGAGAAGTAAATGCCCAACTCCAAGAGGCTTGGATAATGGGGAAGTCTGACTGGTCTGGCAGAGGGCAGTGCTAGGGTGGGGCATCTTTTCAACCATGTGGTTAGGGACACAGCCTTTTCCCCACCTTCTGCTCCCCGACCTTGGGCCATGTGATGCCAAGATGCCTGGTGCCACTCCAACATCATGGCCTTTCCCTATAGATGAGGCTTCCCCCCTTGGGCATCTCTATCTGGGGGAGGAAATTAGTCCTTCCCACAGCCCCCAGGAGACACTTCCCCTGGGGCTCATTGGCCAGAACAAGGTCACGTGCTCCCAGAGACCAATCACTGAAAGGAAAAGGGGACGAGCATGACTGCTTTACACCAATCACAAGCCATTCCTAGGCCCTAGGGGCTGGGGCTTTGCTCCTGGACACAGCTGTTGGGAAGAAGAAAGAGACAGTGGCTGTCAGGAGGAGTCTCCCAGTGCTGGGGGCTGTGTCCCCATCAGACTGGGCGCTAGCTTCCAAGGACAGGAGCTCTGTCTTCCCATCAGACATACCCGGATCCTAGGTGTTTGCCTCGGACTAGGCGCCTCTGGAGGACAGGGGCGGTGTATTTCCAACAGGCTCCATCAGGTATTACCAAATCCTCAGCCAGTTCTATTATATTTTCTTGTGATTTCAGGCGATCAGGATTACTGTCCCAGGCAGGTGTGTGAATGTGATAAAACAGCTGCCACCTGTTTTGCGAGTAACCGGAACACCTACAAGAGACGATACCAGTTCTACTCCAACATGCTTTGCCGTGGGAGGGGCCCCCAATGCTGAGGGTCCCACACCCTGGAAGCCTTGCTGCCCACACGGAGTTTCTCTCTCTGCCCCCTCTCACCCCCACCCCCACTCCCGCTAGTTCTCAGAAACGAAGGAAACACCCCTCCACCAAGGAGCCCCTTGACCCCCAGAGAGAAGCCTTTCTTCCAGAATGGGAAGCCCCAGGCCTGTGGCCTGTGCCTCTCCCCTCTTCCTTGGGGGCAGGAGGTGTCCCCTCCCCACTGTTCTCCGTGTCCCGCTTCCTGCTTTGCGTGGTGGCCACACGCCCAGGTTTCTTCTAAATAAAGCAATTAGTTCATTGGCAAACTGTGTGTGTGCATATGTGTGTATGTATGTGTGAGTGTGCATATGTGTGCATACGTGTCTGCCTTGCATGTGTGTGAGAATATGTGTGTGTGTGTGTGTGTGTGTGAGAGAGAGAGAGAGAGAGAGAGAGAGAGAGAGAGAGAGAATGGGTGTCTATGTGAGTGTGTGTGTATGTGTGTGTGAGTGTGTCTATGAGTGTGTATATGGGTGTGTGTAAAAGAGTGTGTATATTAGTGTGTGTGTGAGTTTGGGTGTCTGTGTATGAGTGTGTGTGAATGTATGATTATGAGTGTGAATGTGTGTTTGTGAATGTGTGCATGTGAGTGTGTGCAAGTGTGAATGTGTGTATGTGCGTGTGTTGTGTACGTTTGAGTGTGTGTGTATGTGTGTGTGTGTGTGTGTGTGTGTGCATGCCGTGTTGTGGGAACAAACTGGTACAGGCAATGTAGTGTCTGGGGTTATAAACACGGACTCAGGTCAGACGGGCTGAGTCAAATCCGCCAGCACCACGTCCCTGAGCCTTTCCCCCTCGTCTCACTGGTAACCGCTTTGGGCTATTGGAGAAGTGAGAGCGGTGCCAGCGCCGGTGAAGCCGGCTGTGGCTGCTCCTTCCCGGGGCCAGAGCCACTCCTGCTGGCCTCCTGGGGGAACAGCATTCACACCTCCACGCGCCATATTCTCCTGCGATGCCAGCGGGGGAGGCGGGCAGGGATTGCTGGCCAGCAATGGACCCAAGGCATTACCCCCTCCCGGGGCGGCTTCTGGGCTGCGAGTCCCGCAGGCCCTGTTCAGAAGGGTATTGCACCCCGTTGCATGCTGTGTCCTGGCCATCTTGAAATTCAGCATAACCTAGGGCCACGCTTTTTATTCTGCACTGAGACCCATAAATGGCAGAGCGGCTTGGGACTGGCCCTCCTGTCACCCAGGTTCCGCTGGGATAGTCCCACCCGGGCCATCACCATCAGGGCAGCTGGCGTGGGTCCCTGCCTGGGGGCGCAGGTGGGAGCTGGGCCTTAACCCAGGCTTGCCCAGAGTGGGTACCTTCTGTCATTCACCTCCAGGAAGGGCTGCCTTTTGTAATTCAGCATAAAGACGCTTCCTTTGCTGGCGGGAGCCCTGCTGGTGTCCACAGGCACTCGCAATAAGAGAAATGCAAATTAAAACTCCACTGAAATATCATTTGTATGTATCAGAATAGATAAAAATCCAAAAGCCTGTTGGCAAGGCTGTGGGGGGAGGGGTACGGGTGCTGGGGAGGGCAAAATGCCTACAGAGGGACAATTGGCATGTCCATCAACATCATGAATGTGTTTGTCCTATGGATGTCTTATTTTCAGGGAAACACAGTAATATTGTCTTTACCAGTTCCTCGCCGGGCAAGGTATCTGGACTTGGACATCTCAGTTCTGACTTGCTGGGCAAAGAGGCAAGGCTCCAGGGCACAGCTTGCAGCCACCCACAGGGTTCAGCTTCATTCTTCCTCACAGGACCCTGCATAGGTTCCTTTGTCAGTGCTTCCAATCCAAGCTTCTCTCACAGATCTCTGGTATGGCCAGGCTGGTTCTGGCAAAGGGAGCCATTGAACCTAGGCCAGTTTGCAATCTCAACAGAAGAAAAGGAAATTATAAAAAGGTGGGCAAAATAGGTTTACAATTGTGAGTATGGAAAACAGTTTATTCTTGTATTATTACTTATTAATTGTTATATTATTTTCCATGGGAACAACTGTAAACCTACTTTTGCCCACCCCTGTAGAGTGTCATTATCTTGTGTATAATGTAAAAGCACGCACACATATATCTAAATAAACAGATGAAGGATAAACTGGTAGTGGAGAAGAAAGATAAAGGGGAAAAAAGGGATAAAATACAATAGAGGCTTGTACAAACAAATGGTGACTGTGTTTTATGAGGAGAAAGTGTGGTGCAATTGGTTAAGTAATGAGTCAATTATAAATGCATTTATCCTTTGACTCAGCAACTCACTTCAGAAAAAATACACTAATATAAGAGAAACATTCAAATTGACCATACCTCCATGACGACCATTGGCCAATCAGGAGTGGGTATGCAAATTAACCCAACATAGATGGTTATTTTGCATACATGGGCACTGGCACCGAGCAGCCAGGCAAGGTGGGACACCTACTATGAGGGGGAGGGCACAGGGAGCTACAGGAGCAATGCTCCAGTTGGGATCAAGGACTTACAGGCTCCCAGGGGGCCAGGAGTGAAGCCATGGAAAGGAAGGCCTATTCGTACACAAATCTTTGTGCAACAAGACTCTAGTCTATATATATAAAAGCCTAAGTGTCTGGTCAGCCATCCAACCAATAGCTGTGATGTGCACTGACCACCAGAGGGCATATGCTCATTGTAGGAGCTGCCATGATGCACACTGGCCATTTAAAAATAAATGGCACTACAGACCTGGTGCTGACAAACCAACACTCAGTTTCCCCCAGTTGGCACATGGGCCCCATCACCACCCCAGAGTGACACCCCACCAAATCACAGCCAATGTTGCTGAAACCCCATGGTGCAAAATGCGGCCCACAGTCCAGCCCACCCTGGAAAGGGTCACTGTGGGCATTGGGTAATGACATCACATAACAATACCTGGCTTCCTTTCCCTAGTGACTAGCCTCCTTACAGTTTCTTCAGCCCAGGCTAACGATTTGCTTTATAGGCAGGTGCAAACATTTTACACTTTGACCAAATGTCTATGAAGCGTTTTCCCGTGCCTCATCTCATTTTATCCTCACAGAAGTCCTGGAGTAGACAGATAGGAGACTCGGTAGAATCCTATTTTCTTTTCCTTAGCTGGAAAATGGAGATTTAGAAAGTTTAGAAACTTGACCTGACTGAAAAGAAGTAAGGAAGGGTAGAACTTGAAAATAACTCCAGATTTTCTCACTTTTGGTGGTGGTTCTTTTCCATCTCAGGATTATGGCTGAAGTTTTTCTATTATTTCTTATTTTATATATGAAGAAAAATTACTCATTTCTCTCTTTTTAAAGAACACATCACCTTATTTTGAAACACTTACATTTACAGGAAAGTTGAAGGGGCACATTCCTGTATTTTCCTGGAGTTCCAGCTTCCCCGATTGTTTACATCCCACATGTAGCCCTGGCACTTGATAGGAACCAGCAAATGGACACTATTAACACATCTAGACTTTCTTGGAGTGTCAGCAGTTTTCCTACGCTTGGCTTTTATCTGGTCCACAATCCAATCAGGGATGCCACATTGCTCCTTAGTCTTTGTTTGCTTTTTGTGACCTTCAAACTTTTTGAAGAGCACTGCTCGGGTGTTTCTAGAATGTTCCTCAGTTGGGTTTATCTGGTGTTTTCTCATGATCAGATTGAGGGTATGCGTTTTGGACAAGACTATCACAGAAGTGACAGTGGCCTCTCTCAGGAAAATGAATCAGTGGACCATAATATCGATAGATCATTACTACTGATGTTCATCTTGATCACTTGGTAAGGTGGTGTCTGCCAGGTATCCCCACTGGAAAATTACTATTTTTCCTGTTGAAATTAGTATGCATGTTGGGGGGAGTTACTTTGAAACCATGCAAGTGTTCCATTTTTGTCAAATTCTCCTTGTACTTCTGCTCACTGCAACAATTATTAATATCGTTTTTTATTTCTCCCCTTCAACATTAATTGTTTAAATTCTACTGTAGGTAAGAGCTTTTCTTTGTATTTATTTATTCAAATAATTATTCATATTAGTATGTGATCATTATTTTCATCTATGGAGTGAGAATCAATACCATCATTATTTATTTCCTTGCTCATATTGTCCCATCTTGTCCTTGGAGAGCACCTTTATGCTGACACCTTTTGGCATGCTCTCGTCATCATTTTTTTTCTTAGCATTTCATTACTTTCTGGCATTACAAAATGTTCCTATCTATCTTATATTTTAACTTTCCAATCATATATTTCTTCTTGGATCCCTGGTTCTTTTCTTTTCTCCACCCCGTTCTTTACTTCCTCCCTCCCTCTCTCCCCCTTTCTTTCCCTCCGTTCTTTCCTTCCCTCCATTGTTTCCTTCCTTCCTTCCTTCCTTCCTTCCTTCCTTCCTTCCTTCCTTCCTTCCTTTCTTCCTTCCTTTTTTCCTTTTTGAGAATGATATTTAGAAATAAATATCTGGGAGACTGGATGGTTATTGTTACTGGGATGTCATTGCTTCTGCCCTTCTCAACAGTCCAAGTTGGGAAACACACTCCCACACATTCAAAGTGATCACTAAATCCAAGCCCATCTAGACTTTCTCCTTTGTTATTGTTCAGTTTTATAGCTTCCTATTTTGCATTGGTGTCTATGATCCATTTTGAGTTAATTTTTGTGAAGCATGCAAGGTCTGTGTCTAGATTTGATGTTATTTCTTTTGGTAGATGTTCTTTATCAAGCTGAGGAAATGCCCTTCTAGTCCTAGTTGGCTGAGAGATTTTATCATGAATAAGTATTGGATTTTGTCGAATGCTTTTTCTGCATGTATGGTTATGATCATATGATTTTTTTTCCTTTAACATATTGATGGGAATAAGACATTAATTGATTTTAAAATGTTGAACCAACCTTGCATGTCTGGAATAAATCCCTGTTGGTTGTAAAAGCATAGTTCTTTATATATACTAAGAGATGCAATTTGCTAATATTTTTCAGAACCTTTGTCCTTGTATTCATGAGCAATGTCAGTCTGTAGTTTTTGTCTCTTGTAATCTTTCCTTTACAATTTATTTTGTTATCAGAAGAAGGCCAGCCTTGTAGAATGAACTAGGGAGAATTCACTCTGCTTCTATTTTGTAAAGATTGGAATAATTTTTTTTGAAACATTTTGTAGAAATCACCAATGAAACCATCTGGACCTGGTGGTTTCTGTTTTGGAAAGTTATTAATTATCAACTTAATTGCTTTCATAAATATTTCATAAATATCCAATGATCTGTGTCTTCTTGTGTGAGTTCCTGCGTGAAGGAATGGAAACAGGGGTGAGATGTAAGTCATCCGTTTGCTGGCCTGGTGTTGAGGTAGAGGCATATTGTGGTGATGGAAGCTGTGGTAATACCTTCATGGTTTCAGCAGCAGCTTCCTGTTGTGGCAGAAGCAGCAGCTCCTTGGCAGACCAACTCTGTGACTTTGAGAAACTCAGCCTGCATTTTCAGGACTCCCAGTGATTCTGTAGGATTCACTGCCTTAGGTAATCATTTTTATTCTAAATGAGCTAGCCCTCCACCCCTGAGTTTCGCCTTATGGGAAGATGGATGGGGGCGTTCTAGACAGAATAAGTTGGAATGCAGGAATATGAATCGTCTCTGGACCTTCTGCTGTGTGTCTGTCACACAACTGCTTTCCTTTCTTTTCCCATGTTTGTAATTTGTCCGTTCCCTCTTCAGGAAACCACGGGAAAGTTTCATTAACAAAATTTAAGAAATTAACAATCTCACTACACTTAACAGAACATCCTCTAGCTTTAATCATAGTTTTAAGCATTTGAGAGTAGAGGTTTCTTTCCTGAGACCATGACTATCCCATGTTTTACACACAGTTCTTACCTTACCCACTTTACCTTACTTCTTGAGTTCCTTGTGCAGGAATTCCCAGAGTGTTCCCCTCACCTGACTTTTGAGAGTTCCCCAGTATTCAGGTCCCTGGATCCAGGTGCCAAATATAAATTTATTTTCGAAATTATATAGCTAGAGATTAGACAGAAGTCCTAAGTAGGGGCAACAGGGGATTGAAAAAAAAAAAAATGAGACACACACACAAAGACAGTAGGGAAAGCTAGGGACAGGTTGGAAAGCTGTGCTCTGATAGAAAGACTGATACCGTACATTTATTTTATACAGTAAGGTACCAGGAACTTTTACTAAAGTTTAAGATAAAGAAAATATATGCATTCTTGTGGCTGCTTTGTAATCATCACTTCTAGGAGGGCATGGATAATCGTGTTTGTTCCTGGTGCCTGACTGGATTTAGATAATGAAATCTATGCTCTGGCACATGAGCTAAAGGTCAGGCTGACAACACACCTGCCACTGGCAAGGGATGTTTCCAGGGCATGGCTCTGCCAGGCATCACTGGATTCAGATGACAATCAGCTCAGGGGCCTTTCTCAGGTGCTCTCTATACATAGTGTGTCTATGTGTGTATATGGTGTGTCTGTGTGAGTATGGGTGGCATGTCTGTGATATGTGGGGTCCTTGGCACATGGACCCAGGGCAGGGTTTCCTCTGGTCTTCCTCTCAGGTCTGTGCTGTGTACTGATCACACCTCCTAGGATGTTCTAGGGGTTTTGCATTAAATCCCACCATAGCTTTGTGAAGAGAATGTTTTACAGATAATGAAACAGGCTCAGTGTCTTCCCAAGGAAGCAACCAGCCCAGGACACAAGGCTTCCCAATTCACAGGATGAGGCAGAATCCTAGTCTGATGCTGTTGCTCCATGCTGCCTCCCAGTGGCGAGTTTAGGGACATGCCTGACTGCTTTCTCACTAATGCCCTGAGGCTCAGGGTCCTGGAAGCTGGTGTCTCTTCCTTGGATGCACTGAGGTTGACCTCAGCAGCCTCCTTTGACCATTTGTGCTTTTATCTTCCAGAGCCCTCTGCTCCATCCTCCCTGGAGGTACCCAGGTCACCTTGGGCCTCTGTTCTGTGATCTGGATTTCATAAAATGGCTGAGCTTCCTCTCTACTGGAGCTTCCTCTCTACTTCCTCTCTATCAGCTGACATCACCAAAGCCCAAAGCTCAGGGATGCTGCTCCTTCAGACCTTTAGGAGCCTGAGGCTCAGACTGGAGGGAAGAATCCCAAACAGAGGTGAGAGCCCAGGCTTCGGGCTCTGCCACTTACCAACCCACTGCGGCTCCCTGGCTGCTATTTCCTCAGCTGATCTATAAGGTGATTGTATGAGACTCTCATGGTCCTGCACCCGGTGGGATTCTTAGTAAGGGATTCCAGATGCAAAAGGGCCTGGTTATCTATTGCTGGTTTCAAGCCACCCCAAACACAGTAGTTTAGCAACAGCAACTTACCATTCCTCTCAGTTCCATGGTTGGAGTGTTTCTCACCTGGGTTGCTTGCAGGACTACCATCAGCCAGAGGGTCCACTGGGCTGGGAGGTCCCGATGGCCTCACTGCTGTGTCTGGTGGTTGGTGATGGCTGCCAGCTGGGCATCTCCATTCTCTTCTCCACCAGGATGCAGTGGGACAAATCCTCCTCCAGTTGGTCAACCAGCTTTCTGACATGAGGTCTTGGCATTTCAGGGGGAAAAGGCAGAAGCTCCACCATCTCTCCAGTCTCTGGCTCTGAAACCCACTTCTGGCAGCTACATTCTATGTGTCAATGTGAGCCCCAGAGCCAGTCCAGATGCCAGGAGGTGGAGAAATGGAGTCTACCTCTGAAAGGTAAGATGGCACGTCATATCACAGAGGAATTGATGTTCTGGGAGGGGTGGACATCAGACAGGTTATCACAGACAGATGAACAGGCCATGCCCAGGGACAGCTCAAACAACCTTACACCAGGGGTCAGCCAGCTTTTTCTAGAAAAGGCCAGGTAATCCGTATTTGAAGTTTTATGTGCCGTATAACCTATCACACTACTTCATTCTGCCCTCATAGCTCAAAAGCAACCATAGGCAGCATGCAAACCAAAGGGTATGCTTTTGTTCCAATAAAACTTTATTTAGTCCTAACCAGTTTTGTTCAGAGGATAGAGCATCAGCCTAGGGTCTGAAGGAATTTGAGTTTGATTCTGGTCAAGGGCACATACCTTGGTTGCAGGCTCCATCTCTAGCCTCAGTCAGAGCGCATGTGGGAGGCAATCTATTGATGTATCTCTCTCACATTGATGCTTTTCTCTCTCATCCTCCCTTCCCCTCTATCTAAAAACCAATTGAAAAATATCCTTGGGTGAGGATTAATAAAAACAAACAAACAAACAAACAAATAAACATTGTTCATTTCTTGCTTATAAATCTTGGGGGGGGGTACTTTATTTACAAAAACAGGTAGCAGACTGGACCTGGCCCATGGACTGTAGTTTGCCAGTCCCTGCCTTACACCCGGGTTGGCAACTACCCAGGAAACACCTTGAGAGTAGGAGTGGCCACTGCTTTCAGACGTGAGTTCCTCAAACTCACATCAATAGCATCAATCAAGTCCCTTTCAGCTTATGTCCTCACTCAGTAAATAATATTGTAATCCTACCTGTGAGAGTACTGTTCTAGGTATTGGGTAAGCAAGACAGACAGTTCCCTTGCTTTCTTGGAACTTACTGACTTTCTACCCATTATAAAGGACAGAAAAAAAAATAGCTTAAACATTACAAGAAATTCTTGGCTTAACTACCCAAAGCAATCTATAGATTGAAAGGGATGGAGGGAAAGAGAAAAAGAGAAAGAAAGAGAGAGAGAGAGAGAGAGAGAGAGAGAGAGAGAGAGAGAGAGAGAGGGATTAGAATCAAGACTCGGGTTCAGATCTCTGTGATCATCCACATGCCTCCTCTCTCCTGCATGTGCTAAACTTATCCTTTTCATTGTCAGCCAGGTTTCACTCATGCTAGTGATATGAGAACTAGCTAGTGACTTCCTGGGCTACATGCTTCCTTGTCCTCATTCAAGAGCGAGACTCTGCCCTGAACCAGCAGCAAGAGCCCTGATTGGTTTGTTTTAGATCTGTGCTGAATGAGCTGATTCTGGTGCCTGGGAAAATACCACATGCTGATTGGCTTAGATCTGGGTTACCAGGACCAATGATTATGGCCAAGAGGATAGTAAGACCCTGATGGCTTACACCAATCGGAACACACTTCCTAGGGCCATACCTGGGGCCATTCCAGCCATTGCTGCTACACATGGTGAGGGTTAGGGTGGATGTCAAAGAGGCCATCACACTGAAAAGGAGGCATCAGCATGAAAAGATCTTTGCCATGGGCATTTCCTGATTATTTCCCTGATTATTCCTGATATCTTGTAGAAATATAAAAACACCCTCTGATTTTTTTGCCTGGAGTGTAAGGCAAAAGGACAAGTCCAGCACATGCAGGAAAGTGGTGGTCATATGATAGGGGGTAGAGAGATTCTCAGGCAGTAGGCATTCTGTGTGTGTATGTGTGTTTATGTGAGTGAGTATGTGTATGTTTGTGTATGTGTGTGAACACTTCCTCTTCATTTTGGTGGTAATAACCACTTTTTACTTTGATAAACAAAGCCATCCTTCCCTCAATCCCATGTGATCTTGGAGAGCTATCTGTCACAGTGCCCAGCACTTTCCACCACAAGGACTGATCCGTGCTGTCCAAGTACAGTTCTCCGTGTCTTCTGGTCACAGGACTATTTCCAGGAGTAGGCACATAAACCTCGCCCATCAGAATCTTTCATTAGACTGGACTGTGGTTCTCCCCTCTCTCTGGGACCTTGATCTATAAAGTTGCCTATAGAATGGAGCTATGCTGAGGGGGAAGGAGAGAGAGAGAGAGAGAGAGAGAGAGAGAGAGAGAGAGAGAGAGAGAGAGAGAGAGAGAGGAGAGAGAGAAGAAAACCTTGAGTCAACATTATTTGACTTCTGCTCTGAATCTTCAGATTATGTGAACCAACAAATGATCTTTGGCACTTAAGTTACTTTCACTTGGGTTCATTGGTAGTCAGTTATCTCATTTGCTTTCTTTAAAAAAAAAATACTTTTATTGATTTCAGAGAGGAAGGGAAAGGGAGAGAGACAGAAACATCAATGATGAGAGAAAATCATTGATTGGCTGCCTCCTGCATGCCCCCTGCTGAGGATTGAGCCCATAAGTGGGCATGAGCTTCTAACGTAAAAAACATTCAAACCTGAAAAGAATTTTGTGAGTTTATTGGTGCCAAACTGTTGAATAATTGCTGGAAAGCAGTATCTCAATGAATTGGGCTGATGTTCAGGAGAATGGCAGGTTTTCCTCTATTTTTATACATTACAATCAAAGGAGGGATGTAGGTAGGTTATGTGAAATTCATTGGTGGTAGATTAGAGAGGTGGAGGAAAAGAAAGCAGGAAACTTCTGGGATTGGATAAAAAGTAAAATGATAGATCATACTTAGATGAGTGCAGGATAGCCAACAGTGAATGAATAACATGATAACAATGAAGGAATTTGTGGTATCTATCCTGGTGCCCAGACACATTAGGTTGTGCCCCAAGGGTTCTGGAAAAAGGGAAGTTACAAGTAACCCAGACATTTCAAGGATATCCTATATAATCCTATATAATAAAAGCCTAATATGCTAAGCGTTTGGTTATCAGATTAGCCATCCAACCAATCCTATATAATAAAGAAGTAATATGTAAATTGACCATCACTCCAACATACAAGATGGCCATCCCCACGTGGTCAAAGATGTCCACAAAGATGTCACAAGATGGCCACCACCTGCAGGGCGGTCGGGAGTGACCAGGTAGGCAAGGGAGGGCAGTTAGGGGCAACCAGGCTAGCAAGGGTGGGCAGTTAGGGGCAATTGGACCAGCAGGAGAGCAGTTAGGCATTGATTAGGGTGGCAGGGGACTGGTTAAGGGGTGATCAGGTTGGCAGGCAGAAATGGTTAGGGGCAATCAGGCAAGCCGGCAGGTGAGTGGTTTGGAGCCGGCAGTCCTGGATTGTGAGAGGGATGCCTAATTGCTCACCAGGATGGGGCCTATATGGGCAGTCAGACCACCCTTGAGGGGTTCCAGATTGGAGAGAGTGCAGGCTGAGCTGAGGGACACACAACCCCTCCAGTGCATGAATTTTATGCATTGAGCCTCTAGTGAAAGCAAATTGCAAATAATATGCTAATGCTATGCTAAAGCTGCTTAACCACTCACTATGACATGCACTGACCACTAGGGTGCAGACAGTTGACTGGTTGACCAATTGCTATGATGTGCACTAACCTCAGGGGGCAGATGCTCCTACTGTTAGGTTAGCTTGTTGCTGAGATCCAGTCAATTGGAACTGAGCAAGACAGGCTGGACATGCCCTGGAGCCCTTCTGCCGACCCTCACTGGCTGGCCTACCTCCCACATCCCTCACCAGCCCTGATTGTGCACCAGTGGGGTCCCTTGGCCTGACCTGTGCCCTCTTGCAATCCAGGTTCCCACAGGGGATGTCAGAGAGCCAGTTTTTATCTGATCCCGCAGCCCAGGCCGAGGGACCCCACTGGTGAATGAATTTGTGCACAGAGCCTCTAGTATTCTTACAGATGCAAAAAGACAGATAGGCACAGTTAAGATAAATGTTGTCCTTGTTAGTGAGGATAGAGGCCTAGGACGTAACTACCCACCATCAGTGCTTTTAGTTAAAGCTTAATTTCAGACCATCCTTTGTGGTTATTTTAGGTCTTTAAGTTTGCAAGACTGCCATGCAGGCCTTCCCTGAGCTTGTCAGGTTAGCACCTGGCCCTTTTCATCCACATGCCCTTGACCAGAATAAAACCCAGGACCCTTCTGTCTGTAGGCTGATGCTCTATCCACTGAGCCAAACCAGCTAGGGCAGAAAAATGGTAGCTTTTATAACAGGGGGGGAAAAAATAGAAAAGAAATGGGATCTCATTATAAATAAAACATGCCGACTACCTGTAGTGAGGTAGAGAAATGAGTGAAGAAGGCAATTCAAGTGCCTGCATTCAGAATGCTTCTGTCTCCAGGAACCAAGGTTGCTGAGGAAATGAAAAAGGAACCAGAATCCTTGGAGAAGTATGCCTCAGGTTTTTATTTATTTTTTTGCTTATTTGTTTTTAATCTGATCAGGAGCAGTAAAGAAGGAAAACAAAATAAAGAAGACAGGCAGGTTGATTTAGGGGAGAGAGTTCCTTAGAACAGTGGCACATTACCAGCCGGGATGGGGGGGTGGGCGGTCTCCTCTCGGCACAGGGTCTGAACCAGAAGCCCTGGACATCACTTCCCAAAGCCCTCCAGGAAATTAGGGTGCCCACCTCTGTTGGGGACCCAGCACCTTGGGAGAAAGTTCAAGATATCAGGGGGCTGCCTAGAAACAGGAAAGAGCTGATACTGAGCCAGTGAGGAAATGAAGACGATCCATGTTGAACCATAATTCCCTTGGATTTCAGCTTGCAAAGTAAAGCCAGATTCTCTTTAATTTAATATGCTTGGATGCTGGTTCTTCTGTGATCTTATCGAAATGGACGATGGAAGCTTTTTACACACCCAGCTTAAGAATGCCACCAGTCAGACAATTGTAAAATGACATCAATTTTAAGATACGCCCAGATAACATCGACTCTGGATGCATTAAGGTGAGAGGGTAAAAGCTGCACATTGCAGGATTAATAAAATAGGGTAATTTTCAGACTTTGCAGTGAGCTTGCTGTATCCAAGCAATTGCAGATCAAAAAATATTTGAAAAAAGAAGGTTATGTTGCTGTGACATATACAATGTTCATGTATAAAAAATCTATTGATGGAAAGGACAAGACTAGGGGATTTCAAGTATGGTCTGATCAAGAGGCACATGCTGCTGCTGCCCCTTCCTCTTTTCTTTCTCCTCCCCCTTCTTCTCCTCCTTCTCCTTCTCCTTCTCCTCCTGCTTCTGCTCTTCCTCCTTTTCCTCCTCCTCTTTCTCCTGCTTCTTCTCCTCTTCCTCTTTCTCCTTCTGCTCCTCCATCCCATCCTGCTCCTCCTCCTCCTCCTCCTCCTCCTCCT
This sequence comes from Pipistrellus nathusii, assembly GCA_963693515.1. Taxonomy (NCBI): domain Eukaryota; kingdom Metazoa; phylum Chordata; class Mammalia; order Chiroptera; family Vespertilionidae; genus Pipistrellus; species Pipistrellus nathusii. The sequence continues at coordinate 10,688,950 of OY882859.1, read as the reverse complement.
CCTCCTCCTCCTCCTCCTCCTCCTCCTCTTCCTCCTCCTCCTCCTCCTTTTCCTCCTACTCCTCTTTCTCCTCTTTCTCCTTACCTAGGACTTTTGTTCTATTTCTTTCATTTTGATTTTATTGCTTATCTACTTGAGAGGAGATTTCATACCTGAGTAAGAGTAAGCAGATTGCATTTCCTCTGCTCTCCTGCCAGCTAACCGCACCTTCTTTTGGCTTTTTCTTTTTTTGTTGTGTGCTACAGCTTTTTTCTTTCTGTCCAGCCTGTCAAGCTCCATTCAGCCTCAGTGGCCTTGCCTCAGCAGCTCCCTCTGCTGGTGTTGACTTTCCCTTGCCACCTAGGGCTGACTTCATATCAGGTCAAGTGCCTTCTTCTATGCAGCAGCTCCCCTGGCCACTCCACCTCAACCACATACCCTGCCATTCCTTCCCCTCTCCTACTTTCCTGTTCCATTTTCCTTACATTCCTTATGGCTATATTTTCCCCTTTGTAATTTGTTTGTTAGCTGCATCTGTTTCCTCCAAGTGACTTATAAGTGCCAAGAGGCAGGAACCTTGCCTGTCTGGCTTTAGTTGGGTCCTCAGCGCTGGATTCTGTGCCTGGTACATTAAAATTGCTCAATGAATGTCCTGTGGAATGAATGAATGAATGAATGAATGGAAAATGGGAATAACAGAATCACCTACCTCATGGGACTGCTAATACAACTGAATGAGAAAATGCATTTGAGATGCTTGGCCTGGCACTTGCCACTAAGTGAGTGCCAGGGAGTGGGAGGGGTTGAGACCCTGATTCTGCTCTTGTTGCTGCTGTCTTGGCCTCTGAGTGCCTTCCTCTGTCCCGCTGTCACTCGGGTGGAAATGACCCCCAGGCCAGGACCCAGTTGAAAAGTGGGGAAGTCCCTGGGCCCGCCCGCTGGCCCTTTCATTGCCTCTGTGCTGCAGAAAGTGGGTCGTGTGATTTATTTCCCTCGGGGAACGGTGCTCCTGGGTAGCTTTGCCCTTGAAAAGTCTCCTGGGTGAGGTTTGACCTAAACGTGAGGAGCTCAGATGGTCTGGATTTGATTTTCCAGGTCTTCAGAGACCAGCAAAAGCCTCATCACTTCAGTGGCCAAATGAAAGCACTGGAAATCAGAGAGGGAAGGTGACAGGCAAAAAGGCTCGGTTTTTCTCCCCTCAAAATTCAGACTTTTCTGAAAGAACTTTTTCTTTGAGAGAAATCCTTTTCTCCAAGAGTCCATTCCCAGAGTTTCTTGAGCTAAGACAAGTGCAGTACCATCCTCAGACCTGAGTCTCCAGGGCCCTGCCCTGGGTGGGCCCCGAAGACCGAGGGATGTGCCTGTGGAGCTGGTGGTTCCCTTCTAGTCCGTGCTCTGCAGTTTCCTCACCCAAACAGCTGAGTCACCTCCAGGGCCCATGTAGGTGGTTTGCCCGCGTTCTTCCTCTTGCATGAAGGTGACATATGATGCCACATGAACAAGAAATAAGCCAAGGTGCTGGCTGCAAATGAAGAAGATCAGAAATGGTTGTGAGAGGAAGGAGATGATGAATTCAGTTAAGAACTTAAAAATCTGAAGTCATTTTCAAGTTCTACCATTTCCAGCTGAAACTGCAGGGACTTCTTGATTACAGTGTTTTCAGAAGTCTGGACTGGCTCTCAAAGAGAGCTCTGTGACCCGTTGGCCTTGAACTTCTCTTTCAGTGTAGCAAGGAGGGCATCTTATTATCAATCACAAGGTAACAGGGCCCCGTGTTGTCTGGTGGAAGCTGGGCATAACGGGAGGACATGGTGGGTGCGAGTGGCTCAAGGCGTGGGCCAGTCGGTGCCATTAAGTGCCTCCCCAGATTCTTGCAGCCTCACCTGTGTTTTTGACCCTCAGCATTTGCTGCATTTGCTGCATCGGAGCCAGACCCCAAGCTAACAGTGAACCAGGTGTGGTTTCCATCTTTGAGTTGCTCCCAGCCCACCATTCACTCATTTTGTTAATTAATTCACATCCCATTACATCAGCTATAGAAGACTTTCCATCTAGGGTGGTCATCCTTCTGCCACTCAGTGTGAACTTGACCTTACTTGCTCTCCTTGCTATCAGGCAGGATGCAAGTTTAACTTCATCCTGAAACTGAGAATAAAATAGAAAAGATGCTTGGAATATGTATGATCTCTGTTACTATAGCCCAGAGGCAACAATCATGGAGAAATGGGTATTTTATTCTGTCAGATGGTGCACACTAGGACCCAGATGCTCAGCTGGCTGCCACAGCAGGTAGCATTCACCCTGACTGGCATCCCAGTCGAGCTACCTAAGGTCATGGGTGAGAGAAAAATCAGACTTTGGGTTAAGACAGCTCTGGGTTTGGATTCTCACTCTGTCAATTACATACTGCTCATGCATCAGTGGGGGTGTATGTGTATGTGTGCACATATACACACATTTATAGAGTAAACTAGTGTCCCAGTGTCAAACAAATTTAGGATCGACAATGACAGATCAAAACAAACATGTGCGGTTGGCACCAGGGAGAACTATATATGTATTACCCATGCTTGAGTCAACTTAGGCTTGTATATATAGAGAATAAACTTGCTTAATTAGACCAGCTTTCTGATGTAGCTAAACTTTTTCCAGTCCAATGAAGCACCTCAACTTCTCTTGCAAGTAATTGTTAGCTACACAGCAGTAAATATCAACATGAAGCAGATTATTATTGTATATCACCCAGGGAGAACAAAGGATAAAATATTTAACTGCAGCAGTGTTTGACTATATTCTGCACAGTGAGAAAATCTGAAGTCATTTTCAAGTTCTACCATTCCTTCTTTTCAGTTGGATCAAGTTTCTAAACTTTCTAAATCTCCATTTTCAGGAGGATCCAAGATGGCTGCACAGGTAAACACCTAACCGCAGCCACACACAACAATTTCAATAAAATACAACTAAAATATAAAATGGACATTGCCCAGAGCTACAGGAAGTTGACTGACTGAAAATTCTACAACAAGAAGGAAAGATAAAACCAGAAAGAAAATCAGAGGAGCTGTAAAAGCCTAAGGTATGGAGACATGCTGCGCGTGCATGGAGAGGAGGGGGAGGCTGAATTCCTTGCTGGCGTTCCCTAGCAGGAAGGAAATAAAAGCCCCCGACAGTGCTGAACCCCAGTTTTAGGCCAGACCCTGGGGACCCAGGCTCAAACACAGGGAGATGGGGCTGTGAGGAGGAATCCCAGGGGAGTGGCGAAAGGCAGAGCCCCCAGAGTCACGCACATTATGTGCAGGGGACAGTCTGTTGACTCTGATGCTAGACTACCCTAGCGGGAAGGAGACAAAAGCTCCAGTCTGGGAAGAACGCCATGAGGAGCGGGAGCTGCTGCCAGGAAATAATAGAAATAATAGAAAAATTTCAGCCATAATCCTGAGATGGGAAAGAACCACCGCCAAAAGGATGAATGATGTTTAAAAATTGTTTGTGAACACCGACGATGCTGAAAGCACTTTTCGTCTGAGAACATCCATCCTATGTAAAATTGAACCCACCTTCACCCACTTGCCCAAAACCAATTCCCGCATGTAATAATTACAAGAGTTCCATCAAAAGGTTGATGGGACTTGGGAGGCTCAACAAGGGCTGAGCCACATATATAGTTTTACCTGATGGAACAGCTAAACGGCACTTCCCCCAAACCTGAATAGGATTGCTTGCTGACAGACAGCTCAGAGTATCTTAAATCTGCAAATTATGGCCTCCTTTGGCCAAACACATGAACAGCTGTAGGCTATTCCCCAAACTTCTGTACCTTACCCTTTGAAACCTTACCCTTTGTATGTCTCCACCTTGCCTTAGGACATATTGTGTTAATAAATACCATGGGGTCCTTAGATAAGTTGTAGTCTTCAGTTCCTTTAGCTGAAGCTCCTCTGGTCCCCAATTCTAGAGGGTCCCCTGGGAATGCACATGGATATTCTTTACATTGATGTCAGCTAGTCGGAGGTGATTGGCACGGCAGATTCCTGGTATTGACTCTCACTCCATAGATGAAAAGGACTCCCAAATGGCAGGAGACTTATCAATACTGACTTCTTATCTTTATTGGTGTGCTGGGAATGAGGGAATGAATAGGACCTGGCACACCCAAAACGCCTTTGATCCTAAGCTTTTCAGGGAAACCCCCCTTTATTCTTTTGGAAGTAAATAAATGTGCTGCATGGCTCGGTTGTGATCTGTCTCTCCAGCAGAAAAGGGCAGCGGCCCACCTGGAACCCAGCTTTGAATCTATTTCTGTGTCGGCTCTCTTTATTTCATATATTTCTCAATCCGTGGCCGCCTATACCAAGAACCTGTTTCATCTCTCTTCCAGCGCTGGACGCAGAGAAGGGATATCCCTCCAACTAAGGCTCCCACACCCAATGTTTTTCAAAATTATCTTTTGTTTCTTGGACTCCTTTTTAATCATCTATACATCAGCTCCTTTCTCCAGAATGCTGAACCCTTCATAATGCTGGGACAAGAATCCCAACAGCCACTCCCTTTTGCCACTCCTCCATCTCCATTGCTTCTGTTCCTTGCATTATTTCTACCCAGCAGGCTGGCTATGTAATTTTTATATCAATTGTTTATTCTTTGTCCTTCTCCACTAAAAAGGCAAACCTTGAGTACAGGTGGTTTGTTTTATCCACTGGTGTATTCCAAGTGCTTAGATTAGTCCTTGGGTGAAGGATGCTGTCAAGAGACCAAATCAGGGACTTTGAATTCTTGTGGGGAAACTCTGAAAGGTTGTGAAAAGAGTGGCCATTTGGGCTGCCAGCAGAGTCTGAGAGTGCTGTGGCTTGGATGCAGTGCCAGGGCCCCCCAGCATTGGGGCTGTCGGGAAGGCAGTTTGCCCATTGTGGACAGGACCATATTGCAAAACTGCGGTGCTCAATAAAAGACGAAGGTCTACCCTAGCCCCTCCCCTCTGAACCCTGACTAGGGCTAAAGCAAACAGCTAAAGCAAACAGCGAAAATCCCTGGTGGACAGAAATGCCCAGAGGGTGATGTGTCTGCTAGGCACAATCCCACCAAATGAGTGGCTTAAATGGCGGGATGAGTTGCTTCACTGTACTTGAGGCCAGAAGTCTGAGATCAAGGTGCAAACGTGGCCAGGTCCTCTGAGGGCTCTGAGAGAGAATCTGATCCATCCTCTCCCCTCGCCGCCAAGGTTTCCCACCACCTTCAGCATTTCTTGGCTTATAGAAGGGTGGCCAATCTCAGCCTCCATCCTCACATGGTGTCCTCGCTGTGTGTGTCTGAGCCAAAATCTCCCCTATAGGTAAAGACACCAGTACTAGTGGACTTGGCCTAATAACTTCATCTTAACCAATCACATCTTCAAAGGCCCTGTTTTCCAATAGGATTACACTCCGAGATACTGGAAATTAGGGCTTCCACATTGGACTTGGCCAGAAGGGCTCAGTGCATCATCAGACAAGTCTAGCATTTGCATTAAATTGCATCTCCAAGGTGAACGCTGCCTCGAAGGCTGTTAGCACAGATGAGGCTCTGCTGCAGTCACCAGCAACCTCAGTGACCAGGGACTGAAAACAACACGTCCTTCTCCCTCAGTCCGGGGAGGGTCTGTGGGTCTCCCCCAGGCGAGTTTTCTCCTGCCCTGACTCAGGGATCCAACCTGCTGCCTCTTCTGGTCCCAGCACGAGGGACCGGGAAAGGTCCCTCGGTACCACTGCTCAGATGCTCTAACCGGAACCAGCCAGGTGGAGTGTTTATGAGCACCGGCCACTGCCACGCTAGCCGGCTGTCAGGTAGTGTGTTTACCGAAGGCCCATGCCACTTTCCGGAGGCACTCTCACTCTATTTGCATACCCAACTCCCATCCTTCCCAAGGAGGCAGCTATTTAAGGGGAGCTGGAGTTCAGAGTACACAAGACCAGCACTTGGAGCTATCAACGCCGGCGTTCTCTGAGAGGTAACACCCCTAAATTCGTGCCCTGTCAGAGGAATGGGTCCTGCTCAGTGGCTGCCTTTAAGAGTGGCAGTGCTGTGTATATGTGTCCATGGGTATTTGTGTATGTTGCATACATGAAAATACAAATGTATGCACATGATTTGGGGGGATATGCACAAATGTGCTGTGTGGGTATGTGAGTGATTGCATGAAGGGTCTGCATTAACGGGTGATCTCAGGAGTGTGTATATGTCATGCATATGTGCGTGACTGTTACTGCATTTGTGCATGTGTATATGTGTAAGGGGTTAGAAAGTCTTGCAAAGAGAAGGCGCTATGCTTTAGTTTTTTTGGGGAAAATTAGAGATTGGACTTCATAAATGGAAGTCTCAAGCCCTGGATCCAGTTGGAACAAGTAAGCTATGTCTAATGGGTGGTGGGGAGAGGTGCACAACCTATGACCTTGGGAATCTCCGAGTTGGTTGGGATGACCTGGTTGCAACCTCCAGGAACTCTCAATCTGATGGGGAGCATGGACATCTCGTAAGCGTACCTTGTGGGGTTCTCCTTGGGTTTGAGGCCTGCATGTGTGTGAAAACAGTCAAACAGAGCTGGCAAGGGTCAGGAGGCCCCATGTGTGCACACTCCTTGAATGCTCATGTGTGAGAAGCTAGTCATCCTAGATCGAAGGCATGTGTGTGAGTTCCCTTGAAGGTTCCTTTGTCCAGGGCTGCTGAGCAGGGGCCAGAGAAGAAGCTGGGACCACCTGGGAGAGGAGTCTAGGCCATTCCATCTGCATTTCTCATGCAAGGAACTGTCCCCATGAAGACCCTTCTGTTGTTGGCCTTGGCCATGGCCTTTGGTAAGAGCAATCCCTGAACTCTGGCCACAAGTGGGCAGCCCAAGATGAAAGCAGCCTTAGCCCCCAGCTTTCCTTCCCATTTCCACAGACCCTATCTTTCAGTGGGTGGGAGAGAGTTCCTAGTGGGAGGGCAAGGAGCAGAGAGGGACAGAGAAGGAGGATACAGGGCCCCCGGCCCCATCACCAGGCGATGTCCTTCCAGGTCCCCTGCAGACCCATGGAGACTTGCTGGATTTCCAGAAAATGATCAAGTTTACCACAGGAAAGAATGCTGTGACTAATTATGCCTTCTATGGTTGCTACTGTGGCTTAGGCGGCCGAGGAACCCCCAAGGATGCAACGGATCGGTGAGGCCATCACAGCCCTCCCCTCCCTCTGCCCACTCGTGGCCCCGCAGGGCTAGGAGTTGCCAGGGCAGGGTTGGTGCCCATTGTCACAGAACCCCAGAAAGTCCCAGCTGGAAAAGCAGCCAGCATGTTGGAAACTCTGCTCTAGACCATTGCAAGGTCATTGGGTCTCTGCCCAGGGCCAAGGGGCCAGACCAAGGGGGACTGGGCTCCCTGGAGCTTTGGGGAAGCTGCCCCAATCATCTCTCCTTGCCACAGGTGCTGCGCTGCACATGACTGTTGCTACAGACGCCTGATTAGGCAGAAATGTGGCACCAAGTTTCTGAAGTACAACGTTACTTTCCCAAAGGGCCAAATCGTCTGTGGTAAGGATCTCCTACAACTTCACCCTGTCTCCTTGGTTTCTCTTATTGAGTGTCCGCTGTGCCAGGTACTGAGCTGAGCACCAGAGATAGAAATACAAAGGGATGCCCTGGCCCGTTTGGCTCATTGGGTAGAGCACCAGCTGTGGATTCAATTCCAGCAGCACCTACCTCTCTTGCAGGCTGGATCCCCATCACACAGGAGGCAACCAATCTATGTGTCTCTTTCACATTGATGTATCTTTCTCTCTTTGTGTCTCTCCTCTTCCCTTCCACTCTCTCTAAAAATCAATGGGAAAATATCTTCAGGTGAGGATTAAAAAAAAGAGAGTGGGGGGTGGGGGGAAGAAATACAAAGGGACAGTGTCCCTGCCTCTGAGAGCTCGAAGGTGAGTGGGAAGTAAAGAAAAGGAAAAGACTAGATGGGAGACTCCAATAGGAAGTTAGCCAAAGGGCAGGGCCCTGAGCACAGGTTGTGGTCCAGGAAGGCTCCTGACCTCCAAGCTGAGTCTTTAAGGCTATGCCGGCACCAGGTGAGAGGAGAGCTGGGGGTCTTCCCACAGCAGGGTCAAAGGGCCCCAAGGGAGCTAAACCCTTTGGTGAGCCTAAAGGAGAGATGAGGCTGAAGGGACAGGGAGGGGCCAAACCAAGCCCAAGGCCATACTGTATTTAGATTTTGTCGTAGAGCAGTAGGGAGCTCTTGAGCAAAGGAGTGGCATGAACCGGTTCACCTGAGACCAATGGAACTTGGGGGTAGGGCATCAGTGAGAAGACCATTGCCATTGGACATATGACAATGGTAGTCTTGATAGGAAGGGCGGTGAGTGACCTATCAGGTGGAATCAGCAGAGCTGATTGGGTAGAGGGATAGGGAGCTGTTGGGTGGGTGTACGGTCCCGTGGATGTAACAGGAAGTGGTCCAGGTGGGTGAAGGGAGGAGGAGTTCTATATAGACACGTTTAAGAGGCTTCCAGAACACCCAGGGAGCCGCGAAGCAGGCGGCTGGATGTAGGGATGGGCAGCTCCAGGGAAGGGTCTGGATGGGCCATGGGTTCAGGAGTCACAGCAGAGAGCTGAGAGTAGGATATGTTCACCCATTTGATGTCTAAAGGCCCAAAAGAGAGGAGAGCTTGTCAGAGAGGGAGAGGAGAGCTGAGAGAGAAGGTCAAGGAGTGGACAGCAGCCACTTAAAAGCAAGTCTCCAGGATATGGGCTGACAAGGCTCCTCGGATTTAGAGGCAGGAAGACCACTGAGGACCTCACTGGGCTGTTGCCATCGAGTGTGAGGGCAAATCCAGATGATGTGGGGGAGGGGGAAGCGGGCAGGACATGAAGCCATGATATCCGGAGCATGTTTGTCTCTGAAGGGGAGGAGAGAGCTGGGTGATCAATGAAAGGGTTTGCCCAGTGCCCCCAGATAGCAGACCCGCTGGTGAGATTTTGAGAAAGTATTGCCTCTCCCCAACTCAGAAATGATGTCTCCCTGTCATGACCTCTCCATAGGGCCATGTATTTTAAGCTTTGGGTTGTGAGAAGTGACATGCCCAACTCCAAGAGGCTTAGATAATGGGGAAGTCTGACTGGTCTGGCAGAGGGCAGTGCCAGGGTGGGGCAGCTTCTCAACAGTGTGGTCAGGGACCCAGCCTTTTCCCCACTTTCTGCTCCCCGACCTTGGCACTGCCCTCTGCCAGACCAGTCAAATGCCAAGATGCCTGGTGCCACTCCAACATCATGGCCTTTCCCTATAGATGAGGCTTTCCCCCTTGGGCATCTCTATCTGGGGGAGGAAATTAGTCCTTCCCACAGCCCCCAGGAGACACTTCCCCTGGGGCTCATTGGCCAAAACAAGGTCACGTGCTCCCAGAGACCAATCACTGAAAGGAAAAGGGGACGAGCATGACTGCTTTACACCAATCACAAGCCATTCCCAGGCCCTAGTGGCTGGGACTTTGCACCTGGACACAGCTGTTGGGAAGAAGAAAGAGACAGTGGCTGTCAGGAGGAGTCTCCCAGTGCTGGGGGCTGTGTCCCCATCAGACTGGGCGCTCGCTTCTGAGGACAGGAGCTCTGTCTTCCCATCAGACATACCCGGATCCTAGGTGTTTGCCTCGGACTAGGCGCCTATGGAGGACAGGGGCGGTGTCTTTCCCACAGGCGCCATCAGGTATTACCAAACCCTCAGCTATTATAGTTCTATTTTCTTGTGATTTCAGGGAATCAGGATTCCTGTCGCAGGCAGCTGTGTGAATGTGATAAAACAGCTGCCATCTGTTTTGCGAGAAACCGGAACACCTACAATGGAAAGTTCCAGTTTTACCCCAACTATCGTTGCAGTGGGAGGGACCACCAGTGCTGAGGGTCCCGCAGCCTGGAAGCCTGCTGCCCATACGGAGTTTCCCTCTCTGCCCCCTCTGACCCCCCCACCTCCCGCTAGTTCTCAGTAACGAAGGAAACACCTCTCCACCAAGGAGCCCCTCGACCCCCAGAGAGAAGCCTTCCTTCCAGAATGGGAAGCCCCAGGCCTGTGGCCTGTGCCTCTCCCCTCTTCCTTGGGGGCAGGAGGTGTCCCCTCCCCACTGTTCTCCGTGTCCCGCTTCCTGCTTAGCGTGGCGGCCACACACCTAGGTTTCTTCTAAATAAAGCAATTAGTTCATTGGTATACTGTGTGTGTGTGTGTGTGTGTGTGTGTGTGTGTGTGTGTGTATGAGTGTGCGTGCGAATGTGTGTGAGTGTGTGTGTGTGTGTGTGTGTGTGAATGTGTGCATGTGAGTGTGGATGTGAATGTGTGTATATGTGAGTATGTGTGCATATGTGTGAGTGTGTGTGTGTGTGTGTGTGTGCATGTGTCTGCCTGCCTTGTATGTGTGTGAGAATCTGTATGTGTGTGTATGGGTGACTATGTGAGTGTGTGTGTGTGTGTGGGTGTGTGTGTGTGTGTGAGTGTATGAGTATGTGTGCGAATGTGTGTGAGTGTTTGTGTGTGAATGTGTGCATGTGAGTGTGGGTGTGAATGTGTGTATGTGTGAGTATGTGTGCATATGTGTGAGTGTGTGTGTGTGTGTGTGTACCTGCCCTGGTGTGGGAACAAACTGGTACCTTGGTTTGGGCACATCCCCAGTGGGGAGTGTGCAAGAGGCAGCTGACGGATGATTCTCTCTCATCAATGTTTCTAACTCTCTATCCCTCTCTCTTCCTCTCTGTAAAAAAACAATAAAATATTTAAAAAATAAAAATAAAAAAATAACACTTGATTGCAGGTGCACAAATTCACGCACCAGTGGGATCCCTCAGTCCAGGCCAAAACCAGCTCTCTGAGATCCCACAGGGGATCAGTAGATTTGTTTTGGGTAGTTGAGCCAACATTCCTTGTAATGGTTAAGCTATTTTTTTTTCTGTCCTTTACAATGGGTAGAAAGTCAGTAAGTTCCAAGAAAGCAAGGGGACTGTCTGTCTTGCTTACACAATACCTAGAATAGTATTCTCACAGGTAGGATCACAATATTATTTACTGAGTGAGGACATAAGCTGAAAGGGACTTGATTGATGCTATTGATGTGAATTTGAGGAACTCACGTCTGAAAACAGTGGCTACTCCTACCCTCAAGGTGTTTCCAGGATAGTTGCCAACCAAGGTGCAAGGCAGGGACAGGCAAACTATAATCCATGGGCCAGGTCCACTCTGCTACCTGTTTTTGAAAATAAAGTTTTTTTTCAAGATTTATAAGCAAGTAATTAACAATATTTATTTGATTGTTTATTTGTTTGTTTTTATTAATCTTCACTCAAGGATATTTTTCCATTGTTTTTTAGATAGAGTGGAAGAGAGGATGAGAGAGAGAAACATCAATGTGAGAGACAGACACCAATAGGTTGCCTTCCACATGCGCCCTGACTGAGGCTAGAGATGGAGTCTGCAACCAAGATATGTGCGCTTGACCAGAATCAAACCCAAGTTCCTTCAGACCCTAGGCTGATGCTCTATCCTCTGAGCCAAACTGGCTAGGACTAAATAAAGTTTTATTGGAACAAAAGCACAATCTTTTGTTTGCATGCTGCCTCTGGTTGCTTTTGAGCTATGAGGGCAGAATGAAGTAGTGTGACAGGTCATACGGAACATAAAACTTCAAATATGGATTACCTGGCCTTTTCTAGAAAAAGCTGGCCGACCCCTGGTGTAAGATCCTTTGAGCTGTCCCTAGGGATGGCCTATTCATCAGCCTGTGATAAACTGCCTGATGTCCACCCCTTCCAGAACATCGGTTCCTCTATGGTGTGACGTGCCATCCTACCTTTCAGAGGTAGACTCCATTTCTCCACCTCCTGACATCTGGACTGGCTCTGTGGCTCACGCTGACCAATAAAATGCAGCTGCCTCGAGTGGGTTTCAGAGCCAGAGACTGCACAGATGGTGGAGCTTCTGACTTTTCCCCGTGGAACGCCAAGACCCACAGGTCAGAGAGCTGGTTGACCAACTAGAGGAGGAGCTGTCCTACTGCATCCTGGTGGAGAAGAGAATGGAGATGCCCAGCTGGCAGCCATCACCAACCACCAGACATGGCAATGAGGCCATCGGGACCTTCCAGCCCAGTGAACCCTCTGGCTGATAGTAGTCCTGCAAGCAAGCCCAGGTGAGACACACTCCAACCCTGAAACTGAGAGGAATGGTAAGTTGCTGTTGCTAAGCCACTGTGTTTGGGGTGGCTTGCCACCAGCAATAGATAACTAGGCCCCAGGCTCTTTTGCATCTGGAATCCCTTACTAAGAATCCCATCGGGTGCAGGACCATGGCAGAGTCTCATACAATCATCTCATGGATCAGCTGAGGAAATAGCAGCCTGGGAGCCGCAGTGGGTTGGTGAGTGGCAGAGCCTGAAGCCTGAGCACTCTCCTCTATTTGGGATTCTTCCCTCCAGTCTATGCCTCAGGCTCCTAAAGGTCTGAAGGAGCAGCGTCCCTGAGCACTGGGCTTTGGTGATGTCAGCTGATAGATCCCAGTAGAGAGGAAGCTCAGCCATTTTATGAAATCCAGGTCACAGAACAGAGGCCCAAGGTCACCTGGGTACCTCCAGGGAGGATGGAGCAGCGAGCTCTGGAAGATAAAAGCACAAATGGTCAAAGGAGGCAGCTGAGGTCAAAGTCAGTGCATCCAAGGAAGAGACACCAGCTTCCAGGACATCAGGGCATTAGTGAGAAAGCAGTCAGGCATGTCCCTAAACTCGCCACTGGGAGGCAGCATGGAGCAACAGCGTCAGACTAGGTTTCTGCCTCTTCCTGTGAATTGGGAAGCCTGTGTCCTGGGCTGGTTGCTTCCTTGGAAAGACACAGCCTGTTTCATCATCTGTAAAACACTCTCTTCACAAAGTTATGGTGGGATTTAATGCAAAACCCTTAGAACAACCTAGGAGGTGTGATCAGTACACAGCATAGACCTGAGAAGAAGACCCGAAGAATCCCTGCCCTGGGCCCATGCGCCAAGGACTCCACATATCACAGACATGCCACCTATACTTGTACAGACACATCTCACAGACACACACAGAAACACCACCTGTACAGAGCACCTGAGAAAGGCCCCTGAGCTGATTGTCATCTGAATCCAGTGATGCCTGGCAGAGCCATGCCCTGGAAACATCCCTTGCCAGTGGCAGGTGTGTTGTCAGTCTGATCTTTAGCTCATGTGCCAGGGCATAGATTTCATTATCTAAATCCAGTCAGGCACCAGGAACAAACACGATTATCTATACCCTCCCAGAAGTGATGATTACAAAGCAGCCACAAGAATGCATATATTTTCTGCCGAAACCGGTTTGGCTCAGTGGTTGAACGTCGGTCTGCGGACTGAAAGGTCCCCGGTTCGATTCCGGTCAAGGGCATGTACGTTGGTTGCGGGCACATCCCCAGTAGGGGGTGTGCAAGAGGCAGCTGGTTGATGTTTCTCTCTCATTGACGTTTCTAGCTCTCTATCTCTCTCCCTTCCTCTCTGTAAAAAATCAATTTTAAAAAATGCATATATTTTCTTTATCTTAAACTTTAGTAAAACTTCCTGGTACCTTACTGTATAAAATAAATGCACTGTATCAGCACTGGGTCCCTGTCTCTCTATCAGAGCACAGCTGTCCAATCTGTCCCTAGCTTTCCCTACTGTCTTTGTGTCTGTCTCATTTTTTTCAATCCCCTGTTGCCCCTACTTAGGACTTCGGTCCAATCTCTAACTATATTGGTTTCAGAAAATAAATTTATATTTAGCACCTGGATCCAGGGACCTGAATACCGGGGAACTCTCAAAAGTCAGGTGAGGGGAACACTCCGGGAACTCCTGCACAAGGAACTCAAGAAGGGTAAGGTAAGAACTGGGTGTAAAAGGAGGGTAAGGTAAGAACTGGTATAAAACATGGGATATTCAGGGTCTCAGGAAAGAGACCTCTACTCTCAAATGCTTAAAACTATGCTTAAAGCTAGAGGATGTTCTGTTAAGTGTACATCAGATTCTTGATTTCTTAAATTTTGTTAATGAAACTTGCCCTTGGTTTCCTGAAGAGGGAACTGTCATCGTACAAACATGGGAAAGGGAAGGAAAGCAGTTGTGTGACCGATACACAGCAGAAGGTCCAGAGAAGATTCCTATTCCTGCATTCCAACCTCTTCTGTCTAGAATGCCCCCATCCATCTTCCCATAAGGTGAAACTCAGGTGTGGAGGTTTAGCTCATTTAGAATAAAAATGTTTACCTAAGGCAGTGAATCCTACAGAATCACTGGGAGTCCTGAAAATGCAGGCTGAGTTTCTCAAAGTTGGTCTGTCAAAGAGCTGCTGCTTTTGCCACAACAGGAAGCTGCTCCTGAAACCATAAAGATATCTGGTAATTCCATAACCAGAATCATGCCTCCGCCTCAGCACCCGGCAAGCAAAGGGAAGACTTACATCTCACCCCTGTCCCATTCATTCACACAGGAACTCACACCAGAAGACACAGATCATGGGATATTTATGAAATATTTATGAAAGAAATCAAGTTGATAATTAATAACTTTCCAAAACAGAAACCACCAGATCCAGATGGTTTCATTGATGATTTCTACAAAATGTTTCAGAAAAAAAATTATTCCAATCTTTACAAAATAGAAGCAGAGCGATTTCTCCCTAATTCATTCTACAAGGCTGGCTTACCTCTGATGCCAAAATAAATTGTAAAAGAAAGATTACAAGAGACAAAAATTACAGACTGATATTGCTCATGAACACAAGGACAAAGGTTCTCAAAATATTAGCAAATTGCATCTCATAGTATATATAAAGTACTATGCCTTCACAACCAACAGGGATTTATTCCAGACATGCAAGGTTGGTTCAACATTTTAAAATCAATTAATGTCTTAGGTCCCATCAATATGTTAAAGGGAAAAAAAATCATATGATCATAACCTAGATGCAGAAAAAGCATTCACAAAATCCAATACTTATTCATGATAAAAATCTCTCAGCCAACGAGGACTAGAAGGGCATTTCCTCAGCTTGATAAAGAACATCTACCAAAAGAAATAACAAATCTGGACACAGACCTTACTTACATGCTTCACAAAAATTAACTCAAAACAGATCATAGACACCAATGCAAAATACTCCTGAACGATAACATAGGAGAAAGTCTAGATGACCTTGGGTTTGGTGATCACTTTGAATGTGTGGGTGTGTTTCCCAACTTGGACTGTTGAGAAGGGCAGAAGCAATGACATCCCAATAACAATGAGCATCCTGTCTCCCAGATGTTTGTTTCTAAATATCATTCTCAAAAAGGAAGGAAGGAAGAAAGGAAAGAAGGAAGGAAGGAAGAAAGGAAGGAAGGAAGGAAGGAAGGAATAGAGGGAGAGAGGGAGGGCGGGAGGGAGGGAAGAAGAGACTGAGGGAGGAAGTAAAGAAGGAGGTGGAGAAAAGAAAAGAACCAGGGATCCTAGAAGAAATGTATGATTAGAAAGTTAAAATACAAGATAGGTTGGAACATTTTGTAATGCCAGAAAGCAATGAAATGTTAAAAAAAAAAAAAAAAAAAAAAAAAAAAAAAAAAGATGGCAAGGGCATGCCAAAAGGTATCAGCATAAAGGGACAAGATGGGACAATATGAGTAAGGAAATAAATAATGATGGTATTGACTCTCACTCCATAGATGAAAATAATGAGCACATACTAATATAAATAATTATTTGAATAAATAAATAAATACAAAGAAAAGCTCTTACCTACAGTACAATTTAAATAATTAATGTTGAAGGTGAGAAATAAAAAACAAGTAATAATTGTTGCAGTGAGCAGAAGTACAAGGAGAATTTGACAAAAATGGAACACTTGCATGGTTTCAAAGTAGCTCCCCCCATGGCATGTACTAATTTCAACAGGAAAAAGAGTAATTTTCCAGTGGAGATACCTGGCAGACACCACCTTACCAAGTGATCAAGATGAACATCAGTAGTAATGATCTATCGATATTATGGTCCACTGATCCATTTTCCTGAGAGAGGCCACTGTCACTTCTGTGATAGTCTTGCCCAAAACGCATACCCTCAATCTGATCATGAGAAAACACCAGATAAACCCAACTGAGGCACATTCTAGAAACACCTGAGCAGTGCTCTCCAAAAAGTTTGAAGGTCACAAAAAGCAAAGAAAGACTAGGGAGCAATGTGGCATCCTGGATTGGATCGTGGATCAGAAAAAAAACATGCGTAGGAAAACTGCTGACACTCCAAGAAGGTCTGTAAATGTGTTAATAGTGTCCATTTGCTGGTTCCTATCAGGTGCCAGGGCTACATGTGGGATGTAAACAATCGAGGAAGCTGGAACTCCAGGAAAATACAGGAATGTGCCACTGCAATTTTCCTGTAAATGTAAGTGTTTCAAAATAAGGTGATGTGTTTTTTAAAAAGAGAGAAATGAGTAATTTCCCCTCATATATAAAATAAGAAATAATAGAAAAATTTCAGCCAATTTTTATTCTTTCTATTCCTGAGATGGGAAAGAACCACCGCCAAAAGGCTGAGTCTTTTAAGTATGAATGATGTTTAAAAATTGTTTCTGAACACCGACGATGCTGAAAGCACTTTTCGTCTGAGAACATCCATCCTATGTAAAATTGAACCCACCTTCCCCCATTGCCCAAAACCAATTCCCGCATGTGATAATTACAAGAGTTCCATCAAAAGGTTGATGGGACTTGGGAGGCTCAACAAGGGCTGAGCCACATATATAGTTTTACCTGATGGAACAGCTAAACGGCACTTCCCCCAAACCTGAATAGGATTGCTTGCTGACAGACAGCTCAGAGTATCTTAAATCTGCAAATTATGGCCTCCTTTGGCCAAACACATGAACAGCTGTAGGCTATTCCCCAAACTGACAATACTTCTGTACCTTACCCTTTGAAACCTTACCTTTTGTATGTCTCCACCTTGCCTTAGGACATATTGTGTTAATAAATACCATGGGGTCCTTAGATAAGTTGTAGTCTTCAGTTCCTTTAGCTGAAGCTCCTCTGGTCCCCAATTCTAGAGGGTCCCCTGGGAATGCACATGGATATTCTTTACATTGATGTCAGCTAGTCCGAGGTGATTGGCACAGCAGATTCCTGGTATTGATTCTCACTCCATAGATGA
The DNA here is from genome assembly GCA_963693515.1 of Pipistrellus nathusii. Lineage (NCBI taxonomy): Eukaryota > Metazoa > Chordata > Mammalia > Chiroptera > Vespertilionidae > Pipistrellus > Pipistrellus nathusii. The sequence continues at coordinate 10,671,795 of OY882859.1, read as the reverse complement.
AAAGGACTCTCAAATGGCGGGATTCTTATCAATACTGACTTCTTATCTTTATTGGTGTGCTGGGAATGAGAGAATGAATAGGACCTGGGCACACCCAAAACGCCTGTGATCCTAAGCTTTTCAGGGAAACCCCCCTTTATTCTTTTGGAAGTAAATAAATGTGCTGCATGGCTCGGTTGTGATCTGTCTCTCCAGAGAAAAGGGCAGCAGCCCACCTGGAACCCAGCTTTGAATCTATTTCTCTGTCGACTCTCTTTATTTCACATATTTCTCAATCCCTGGCTGCCTCTACCAAGAACCTGTTTCATCTCTCTTCTGGCACTGGACACGGAAAAGGAGATCCCCGCCAACTCAGGCCCCCACAGCTAATGCCTTTCAAAATAATCTTTTTGAAAGGCATTTTTTTGGACTTCTTTTAAATCATCTATGCATCAACTCCTTTCTCCAGAATGCTGAACCCTTCATAATGCTGGGACAAGAATCCCAGCACCCACTCTCTCTTGCCCCCCCTTCTCCATCTCTATTGCTTCTGTTCCTTGCATTATTTCTACCCAGCAGGCTGGCTATATAACTTTTGTATCAATTGTTTATTCTTTGTCCTTCTCCATTAAAAAGGCAAACCTTGAGTACAGGTGGTGTGTTTTGTCCACTGGTGTATTCCAAGTGTAGATTAGTTTTTGGGTAAAGGATGCTTTCAAGAGACCAAATCATGGACTTTGAATTCTTGTGATGAAACCCTGAAAGGTTGTGAAAAGAGTGGCCATTTGGGCTGCCAGCAGAATCTGAGAGTGCTGTGGCTTGGATGCAGTGCCAGGGCCCCCCAGCATTGGGGCTGTCAGGGAGGCAGTTTGCCCATTGTGGACATGACCATATTGCAAAACTGCGGTGCTCCACAAAAGACGAAGGTCTACCCTAGCCCCTCCCCTCTGAACCCTGACTAGGGCTAAAGCAAACAGCTGAAGCAAACAGCGAAAATCCCTGGTGGACAGAGATGCCCAGAGGGTGATGGGTCTGCTAGGCACAATCCCACCAACTGAGTGGCTTAAATGGCTGGATGTGTTGCTTCACCGTTCTTGATGCCAGAAGTTTGAGATCAAAGTGCAGTCGTGGCCGGTTCCTCTGAGAGCCCTGAGAGACAATCCGATCCATCCTCTCCCCTTGCCGCCAGGGTTTCCTGCCACCTTCAGTGTTTCTTGGCTTATAGAAGCATAGCGGATCTCAGCCTTCCTCCTCACATGGTGTCCTCGCTGCATGTGTCTGTGCCCAGATCTCCTCTTTTTGTAAAGACACCAGTACTAGTGAACTTTGCCTAAAAGCTTTATGTTAACCAACCACATCTTCAAAGGCCCTGTTTTCCATTAAGATTACACTCCGAGATACTGGAAGTTAGGGCTTCCACATAGGACTTGGCCAGGGGGGCTCAGTGCACCCTCACACAGGTCTAGCATTTGCACTAAATTGCATCTCCAAGGTGAACACTGCCTCAAAGGCTGTTAGCACAGATGAGGCTCTGCTGCGGTCACCAGTAACCTCAGTGACCAGGGACTGAAAACAACACGTCCTTCTCCCTCAGTCCCGGGAGGGTCTGTGGGTCTCCCCTGGATGGTTTTCTCCTGCCCTGACTCAGGGATCCAACCTGCTGCCTCCTTTGGTCCCAGCACCAGGGACCGGGAAAGGTCCCTCAGTACCATTCCTCTGGGGCACCTGGGGAAGGGGGCACAGGTGGAGTGCTTATGAGCACAGGCCTCTGCCAGGCTGGCTGTTTTGGGGCTGGTGTCAGGGACTGTTTACCAAAGGCCCATGCCTTAGAACAAATAAAGAAGATATTTACTTTAGAAATTAAAGTAACACATACTGCCTTTTAAGCCACAGGTTTCCCTGACGGTTGAAGAAGAAAGAACAATGTATCTGGGAAACAGTCATCAGTTCTGTCTCCAAGCAGGTGAGGACTGGGATAAGGTGGAGGCAGCATTTTAGGGTGAACTCCAGGGCAGGCTCTGGCTTTTTCCAGGAGGGGAGGAGAGGAGAAAGAGGAGGAGGAGGAGGAGGAGAAGGAAGAAGAGGAGAAGAAAAAAAGAGCAAGAAGAGAAGGTGGAGGCGCTAGCCCAACTCAATAGGAAGGGACCATCTGCTTCACTGCACCCTTTCCCTGCTGGGACCCCAGGTAGTGGGGAGTGGGGGAGGGGAGAAGGACAAGTCCTCACACACCCCAACCACCCCCCACAGAAGCTCACAAGGGTCCTGGCATTTTGTAGAGGTTGAGTGTGAGTACTTCCGGTGAATGAATGATTTGATGAAATGAATGAATAACAATAAATGCCCCCCTTTTTTTAATGCCACATTCAGTTGAAGAAAGCCGCAGCCTGCAGCAGGGGCACCCTTGCCCTCCCCTGACCGGGTTCCAGGAAGGCTACTGGCCCCTGGGAAAGATTACAAAGTAATCTACTTGGCATCTGCTAGCAGCACATAAGGTTTATCCATCCTCAGCTCTGTCCTGCTTATGAAAGAGGGGAAGAAAAGGGAATTGCCCAGTGCTATCAAGTTTTTCCATGTTCAGCTTTGTCCTGCTTACGAAAGAGGGGAAGAAAAGAGGATGGCCCAGGGCTATAGGCATGCCAAACTTTGAGTCCACTCTCTGGAGGCACTCCCCCCCTTGTTAGCATACCCAACTCCCATCCTTCCAAGGGGGCAGCTATTTAAGGGGATCTGGAGTTCAGAGTACACAAAACCAGCACTCGGAGCTATCAATGCCAGCCTTCTCTGAGAGGTAACACCCCAAAATTCATGCCCTGTCAGGGGTATGTGTCCTGCTCAGTGGCTGCCTTTAAGAGTGGCAGTGTTGTGTATAGGTGTCCATGGATATTTATGCATGTGTATGTTGCATACATGAACATACACATGCATGCACATGATTTTGGGGGATGTGCACAAATGTGCTGTGTGGGTATGTGAGTGATTGTATGAAAGGTCTGCATTAGCGGGTGAGCTCAGGAGTGTGTATATGCATGCATATGTGTGTGACTGTACCTGCATTTGCGCATGTGTGTATGTGTAAGGGGTTCGAAAGTCTTGCAAAGAGAAGGTGCTATGCTGTAGTTTTTTGGGGGAAATTAGAGACTGGACTTCATAAATAGAAGTTCCAAGCCCTGGATCCAGTTGGAACAAGTAAGCTATGTCTAATGGGCGGTGGGGAGAGGGGCACAACCTATGACCTTGGGAATCTCCGAGTTGGTTGGGATGACCTGGTTGCAACCTCCAGGAACTCTCAATCTGATGGGGAGCATGGACATCTCCTGAGCGTACCTTGTGGGAGTCTCCTTGGGTCTGAGACCTGCATGTGTGTAAAAATAGTCAAACAGAGCTGGCAAGGGTCAGGAGGCCCTGTGTGTGCACACTCTTTGTGTGCTCCTGAGTGAGAAGGTAGTCATAGTCATCCTGGATCGAGGAGTATGTCTGTGAGTTCCCTTGAAGGTTCCTTTCTCCAGGGCTGCTGAGCAGGGACCAGGGAAGAAGCTGGGACCACCTGGGAGAGGAGTCTAGGCCAATCCATCTACATTTCTCACGAGAAAACTGTCCCCATGAAGACCCTTCTGTTGTTGGCCTTGGCCATGGCCTTTGGTAAGAGCAAACCCTGACCTCTGGCCAAAGGGGGCAGTCCAAGATGAAAGCAGCCTTAGCCCCCAGCTTTCCTTCCCATTTCCACAGACCCTCTCTCTCAGTGGGTGGGAGAGAGGCCCTGTGGGAGGGCAAGGAGCAGAGAGGGACAGAGAAGGAGGATACAGGGCCCCCGTCCTCATCACCAGGCGATGTCCTTCCAGGCCCACTGCAGACCCACGGGAACTTGCTGGATTTCCAGAAAATGATCAAGTTTACCACAGGAAAGAATGCTGTGACTAATTATGCCTTCTATGGCTGCTACTGTGGCTACGGTGGCCGAGGATCCCCCAAGGATGCAACGGATTGGTGAGGGCATCCCAGCCCTCCCCTCCCTCTGCCCATTGGTGGCCCCACAGGGCTAGGAGCTGCCGGGGCAGAGTTGGTGCCCATCATCACAGAACCCCAGAAGGTCCCAGCTAGAAAAGCAGCCAGCATGTTGGAAACTCTGTTTTAGACCATTGCAAGGTCATTGGGTCTCTGCCCAGGGCCAAGGGGCCAGACCACGGGGGACCGGGCTCCCTGAGCTATGGGGAAGCTCTCTTCCCCAATCACCTCTCCTCCCGCAGGTGCTGCGCTGAACATGACTGTTGCTACAACCACCTGGAGGAGCAGAAATGTGGCACCAAGTTTCTGAAGTACAACGTTGTTTACCTAAGTGGCCAAATCTTCTGCTGTAAGGACGTCCTAAAACTTCACCCTGTCTCCTTGGTTTCTCTTACTGAGTGTCCACTGTGCCGGGCACTGAGCTGAGCACCAGAGATAGAAATACAAAGGGTTGCCCTGGCCCATTTGGCTCAGTGAGTAGAGCACCAGCCATGGGTTCAATTCCAGCAGCACCTACCTCTGTTTCAGGCTGGATCCCCATCTCTGAGTTGGGTGTGTACAGGAGGCAACCAATCTGTGTGTTTCTTTCACATTGATGTCTCGTGTGTGTTTGTATGTGTGTGTGTGTGTGTGTCCCCTTCCCTTCCACTCTCTCTAAAACTCAAAGGGGAATTATCTTCAGGTGAGAATTAACAAAACAAAACAAAACAAAACAAAAAAAAAACAAAAAAAAAAAAAAGGAAGAAATACAAAGTGACAGTGTCCCTGCCTCTGGGAGTTTGTAAGCTTGTAAGTGCCTGAGAAGTAAAGAAAATGAAAACACTAGTTGGGATACTCCAATAGGAAGTTAGCCAAAAGGCAGGGCCCTGAGCACAGGCTGTGGTCCAGGAAGGCTCCTGCCCTCCAAGCTGAGTCTTTAAGGCTGTGCCGGCACCAGGGGAGAGGAGGGCTGGGGGTCTTCCCACAGCAGGGTCAAAGGGCTCCAGGGGAGCCGGAACCTTTCTGTGAGCCTGAAGGAGAGATGAGGCTGAAGGGACAGGGAGGGGCCAGGCCAAGCCCAAGGCCATACTGTATTTAGATTTTGTCCAAGAGCAATAGGGAGCTCTTGAGCAAAGGAGTGACATGAACCTGTTCACCCGAGACCCATGGAACTGGGGGTGGGGCAGCAGTGAGAAGGCCATTGCCTTTGGATATAGGACAATGGTAGTCTTGATGGGAAGGGTGGAGACTGACATATCAAGTAGAATCAGCAGAGCTTGGTGATTGACTGGGTAGAGGGATAGGGAGCTGTTGGGTGGGTGTACGGTCCCGTGAGTAGAACAGGGGGTGGTCCAGGTGGATGAAGGGAGGAGGAGTTCTATATAGACACGTTTAAGAGACTTCCAGAACACCCAGGGAGCCGCGAAGCAGGCGGCTGGATGTAGGGATGGGCAGCTCCAGGGAAGGGTCTGGATGGGCCACGGGTTCAGGAGTCACAGCAGAGAGCTGAGAGTGGGATATGTTCACCCATTTGATGTCCAAAGGCCAGGAAAGAAGAGAGGAGGACTTGTTAGAGAGAGAGGAGAGCTGAGAGAGAAGGTCAAGGAATGGACAGCAGCTACTTAACACCAAGTCTCCAGGATAAGGGCTGACAAGGCTCCTCAGATTTAGAGGCAGGAAGACCACTGAGGACCTCACTGGGGCTGTTGCCATGGAGTCTGAAAGCAAATCCAGATGGGGTGTGTGTGTTGGGGGAGAAAGGGGGAGCAGGACATGAAGCCAAGACATCCGGAGCATGTTTGGCTCTGAAGGGGAGGAGAGAGCTGGGTGGTCAATGAAAGGGTTTGCCCAGTGCCCCCAGACAGCAGACCCGCTGGTGGGATTTCGAGAAAGTATTGCCTCTCCACAACTCTCTAAGATCAGAAATGATGTCTCCCTGTCATGACCTCTCCATAGGGCCATGTATTTTAGGCTTTGGGTTATGAGAAGTAAATGCCCAACTCCAAGAGGCTTGGATAATGGGGAAGTCTGACTGGTCTGGCAGAGGGCAGTGCCGGGTTGGGGCAACTTCTCAACCAGCCTTTTCCCCACCTTCTGCTCCCCGACCTTGGGCCATGTGATGCCAAGATGCCTGGTGCCACTCCAACATCATGGCCTTTCCCTATAGATGAGCCTTTCCCCCCTTGGGCATCTCTATCTGGGGGAGGAAATTAGTCCTTCCCACAGCCCCCAGGAGACACTTTCCCTGGAGCTCATTGGCCAGAACAAGGTCACGTGCTCCCAGAGACCAATCACTGAAAGGAAAAGGGGACGAGCATGACTGCTTTACACCAATCACAAGCCATTCCTAGGCCCTAGGGCCTGGGGCTTTGCACCAGGACACAGCTGTTGGGAAGAAGAAAGAGACAGTGGCTGTCAGGAGGAGTCTCCCAGTGCTAGGGGCTGGGTCCCCATCAGACTGGGCGCTCACTTCCGAGGACAGGAGCTTTGTCTTCCCATCAGACATTCCTGGATCCTAGGTGTTTGCCTCGGACTAGGCACCTCTGGAGGACAGGGGCGGTGTCTTCCCACAGGCGCCATCAGGTATTAACCAACCCTCAGCCAGTTCAATTTTCTTGTGATTTCAGTGGATCGGGATTACTGTCACAGGCAGCTGTGTGAATGTGATAAAACAGCTGCCATCTGTTTTGCGAGAAACCGGCACACCTACAAGAAACGGTACAAGATCTACTGGAACATATTTTGCCGTGGGACGGACCCCCGGTGTTAGAATTTCACACCATGTAAGCCTCGCTGCCCACGAGGAGTATCCCTCTCTGACCCCCCTCCCCCGCTAGTTCTCAGAAACGAAGGAAACACCCCTCCACCAAGGAGCCCCTCGACCCCCAGAGAGAAGCCTTCCTTCCAGAATGGGAAGCCCCAGGCCTGTGGCCTGTGCCTCTCCCCTCTTCCTTGGGGGCAGGAGGTGTCCCCTCCCCACTGTTCTCCGTGTCCCGCTTCCTGCTTAGCGTGGCGGCCACACGCCCAGGTTTCTTCTAAATAAAGCAATTAGTTCATTGGCAAACTGTGTGTGTGTGTGTGTGTGTGTGTGTGTGTGTGTGTATGTGTGAGTTTTTATGCATGTTCGTGTCTGCCTGCCTTGTATGTGTAAGAATCTGTATGTGTGTGTATGGGTGACTATGTGAGTGTGTGTGTGTGTGTGTGTGTGTGTGTGTGTATGAGTGTGTGTGTGAATGTGTGTGAGTGTGTGGGTGTGAATTTGTGCATGTGAGTGTGGGTGTGAATGTGTGTATGTGTGAGTATGTGTGCATATGTGTGAGTGTGTTATGTGTGTGCATGTGTCTGCCTGCCTTGTATGTGTGTGAGAATCTGTATGTGAGTGTGTGTGTGTGTGTGAGAGAGAGAGAGAGAGAGAGAGAATGGGTGTGAGTGTGTGCGCGCATGTATGTGTGCATGTGAGTGTGTGTGTGTGTGTGTGTGTGTGTGTGCCTGCCGTGGTGTGGGAACAAACTGGTACAGGCAATGTAGTGTCTGGGGTTATAAACACAGACTCAGGTCAGTCGGGCTGAGTCAAATCCGCCAGCAGCACGTCCCTGAGCCTTTCCCCCTCGTCTCACTGGCAACCGCTTTGGGCCATTGGAGAAGTGAGAGCGGTGCCAGCGCCGGTGAAGCCGGCTGTGGCTGCTCCTTCCCGGGGCCAGAGCCGCTCCTGCTGGTTTCCTGGGGGAACAGCATTCACACCTCCACGCGCCATATTCTCCTGCGATGCCAGCGGGGGAGGCGGGCAGGGATTGCTGGCCAGCAGTGGACCCAGGGCATTACCCCCTCCCTGGGCGGCTTCCCGTGCATATGTGTGAGTGTGTTATGTGTGTGCATGTGTCCCGCAGGCCCTGTCCAGAAGGGCATTGCACCCCGTTGCATGCTGTGTCCCGGCCATCTTGAAATTCAGCATAACCTAGGGCCGCGCTTTTTATTCTGCACTGAGACCCATAAATGGCGGAGCGGCTTGGGACTGGCCCTCCTGTCACCCAGGATAGTCCCACCCGGGCCATAACCATCAGGGCAGCTGGCGTGGGTCCCTGCTTGGGGGCACAAGTGGGAGCTGGGCCTTAACCCAGGCTTGCCCAGAGTGGGTGCCTTCTGTCACTCACCTCCCGCAAGGGCGGCCTTTTTCTAATTCGGCATAAAGACTCTCCCTTTGCTGACGGGAGCTCTGCTTGTGTCCACAGGTACTCACAATAAGAGAAGTGCAAATTAAAACTTCACTGAGCCGAATCTGGTTTTGTTCAGTGGATAGAGCATCCGCTTGCAGACTGAAAGGACCCGGGTTCGATTCCGGTCAAGGGCATGTACCTTGGTTGTGGGCACATGCCCAGTAGGGGATGTGCAAGAGGCAGCTGATCGATGATTCTCTCTCATCAATATTTCTAACTCTCTATCCTTCTCTCTTCCTCTCTGTAAAAAATTAAATAAAAATATATTTTAAAAACAAACTTCACTGAAATATCATTTGTATGTATCAGAATAGATAAAAATCCAAAAGCCAGACAGCCTGCCCTGTCAGCAAGGCTGTGGGGGGAGGGGTACGGGTGCTGTGGAGGGCAAAATGCCCACAGAGGGCCAATCAGTGTGTCTAGCAACATCATGAATGTGTTTGTCCTTTGGTTCAGCGACCCCTCTTCTAGAAATGTGCTCTCTGAAGGCACACAGGCACACGCAGAGCAATTCCTGGGAAATTGTTTTATTGCCACATTATTCTGAATTGGATTGGAAATAACCCAAGTATCCGTGTAGAGCGGACTCTTGAAATAAGCAATGACACCTCCAAATGGAATACATCTGTTTCAGGAGGGAGGCCTTCTCTGTGTCTCTGTGGCATCAGGAAATCTCCCTGAGGGCAGCGAGGGAAAGGGACAAGGTGAAGGGTAGTGGGGGGAGGGGGGAAGAGGGGTTGCATTTATGTAGGAAAGGAAGAAAGTGTGAACACGTATTTGCTGCTATTGCCATAAACCTTAAAGGACACACAAGAAGTTCATTGAAACGGTTGCCTAGGGAGGGAAAGCAGGGCGAGCATGGGAACGGGGCGGGCACAGATGCGTGAGAGGAAGATTCCTCCATATGTGATTTTTAGCCCCGTGATGTTATTTCCTATTCAAAAGAAAGTGAGCATCAGTAAACGCATTCCTCTGCCAAAGACAGCCTCCAAATGTTAGACAATATAGTTTCATCTGGGAATGAGCTAACTAAAGCCTGTTCCCCAAGGCCTGTGTTGCCTGGTTTTGCACAGCTTATACACTAAGAATGGTATTTGCATTCTTACATGGGGGTGGGGGGTGTGAAGTGGGGGGATCAAAAGAAGGAGGATATTCTGACAATTCTGTTTCAGGTGGTATATTTCCTTTCATTTGGTGGGTTTGGTTGTGTGCACACAGGAAAATAATTTGCATGGAGGAGAAGGGGTGAGCCCAATATTGGAAGATTGCCATTTTGGCATCTCCCCTCTCCCCCCACCCTGCCCGGCAGATGCTCTGGTCAGGATTTTCTCATGAAACACCCAGGAAGCAGCCACACCAGGAGGAAGCAGCATCCTGAGGTTGAAATCAATCCCCCCTGAGATTTTGGGGTGCGGTGGAGGAGGAAGTAATGAAAGAATGGATGAGAAGCCAGTACTACCGTAATATTGTCTTTACCAATTCCTTACCTGGCAAAGTATCTGGACCTGCGCATCTCAGATCTGGCTTCCTGGGCAAAGAGGCAAGGCTCCGGGGCACAGCCCGCAGCCACCCACGAAGTTAAGCTTCATTCTTCCTTGCAGGACCCTGTGTAGGTTCCTTTGTTAGTGCTTCCAATCCAAGCTTCTCTCACGGACCTGTGGTGTGGCCAGGCTGGTTCTGGCAAAGGGAGCCATCAAACCTAGGCCAGTTTGCAATCTCAACAGAAGAAAAGGAAATTATACAGGGGTGGGCAAAAATAGGTTAGTTCTGAGTATGGGAAACAGAGTTTATTCTTATATTATTACTTATTAATTATTATATTATTTTCCATGGGAACAACTGTAAGCCTACTTTTGCCCACCCCTGTAGAGTGTCATTATCTTGTGTATAATTTAAAAGCACACACATATATCTAAATAAACAGATGAAGGATAAACTGGTAGTGGAGAAGGAAGATAAAGGGATAAAATACAACAGAGGCTTGCACAAACAAATGGTGATAGTGTTTTATGAGGAGAAAGTGTGGTGCAATTGGTTAAGTAAGGAGTCAATTATAAATACATTTATCCCTTGACTCAGCAACTCTACTTTTGGAAATCTACACTAATAAAAGAGAAATATTCAAATTGACCATACCTCCATGATGCCCATCAGCCAATCAGGAGTGGGTATACAAATTAACCCAACAAAGATGGTGGGTTAATTTGCATACACTATCACCGGCAGCCAGGTGGGGCGGGACACATACTATGAGGGGAGGGACAAGGGAAGAGGGAACTACAGGAGCAATGCTCCAATTGGGAGCAAGGACTTGCAGGCTCCCAGGCAGCAAGGAGGTAAGCCATGGAAAGGAAGGCCTATCCTTGCACAAATCATTGTGCAACAGGCCTCTAGTCTCTATATGTAAAAGCCTAAGTGTCTGGCCAGCCATCCAACCAACAGCTGTGATGTGCACTGACCACCAGAGGGCAGATGCTCATTGTAGGAGCTGCCATGATGCACACTGGCCATTTAAAAAGAAATTGCACTCCAGACCTGGTGCTGACAAACGAACACTCAGCTTCCCCCAAGTGGGACACAGGCCCTATCACCACCGCAGAGTGTCACCCAACCAAATCACAGCCAATGTTGCCAAAACCCCATGGTGCAAAATGTGTCCCACAGCCCAGCCCAGCCCAGAAAGGGTCAATATGGGCCCTGGGTAATGACATCACATAGCAATGCCTGGCTTCCTTTCCCTAGTGACTAGCCTCATTGCAGTTTCTTCTGCCCAAGCTCACGATTTGCTTTATAGGCAGGTGCAAACATTTTACACTTTAAACAAATGTCTGTGAAGCGTTTTCCCATGCCTCATCTCATTTGATCCTCACAGAAGTCCTGGAGTAGGTAGATAAAAGACTCAGTAGAATCCTATTTTCTTTTCCTTAGCTGGAAAATGGAGATTTAGAAAGTTTAGAAACTTGACCCAACTGAAAAGAGGGAATGGTAGAACTTGAAAATGACTTCAGATTTTCTCACTGTGCAGAATATAGTCAAACACTGCTGCAGCTAAATATTTTATCCTTTGTTCTCCCTGAGTGATCTACAATAATAATCTGCTTTGTGTTGATATTTATTGCTGTGTTGCTCACAATTACTTGCAAGAGAAGTTGAGGTGCTTCACTGGGCAGGAAAAAGTTTAGCTACATTAGAAAGCTGGTCTAATTAAGCAAGTTTATTCTCTATATATAAAAGACTAAGTTGACTCAAGCATGAGTGATACATATAAAGTTCTCCCTGGTGCCAACTGCACATTGTGTTTTGATGTGTCATTGTTATCCTGAATTTGATGACATTTCTATTATAGAGAAAGGGTGAATAGCAATATTAAAATATTTTTTCTCATTAATTTCCTTTTAATGTGCACAAATCCGTGCTCTGGGACACTAGTTTAACCTATAAACATGTATATTTGTGCACACATACACACACACCCCCACTGATGCATGAGCAGTATGAAATTGACAGAGTAAGAATCCAAACCCAGAGCTGTCTTAACCCAAAGTCTGGTTTTCCTATCACCCATGACCTTAGGTAGCTCAACTGGGATGCCAGTCAGGGTGAATGCTACCTGCTGTGGCAACCAGCTGAGCCTCTGGGTCCTAGTGTGCACCATCTGACAGAATAAAATACCCATTTCTCCATGATTGTTGCCTCTGGGCTATAATAACAGAGATCATACATATTCCAAGCATATTTTCTATTTTGTCCTCAGTTTCAGGATGAAGTTAAACTGGCATCCTGCCTGATAGCAAGGAGAGCAAGTAAGGTCAAGTTCATGCTGAGTGGCGGAAGGATGACCACCCTAGATGGAAAGTCTTCAATAGCTGATGTAATGGGATGTTAATTAATTAACAAAATGAGTGAACGGTGGGCTGGGAGCAACTCAACGATGGAAACCACTGTTAGCTTGGGGTCTGGCTCCGATGCAGCAAATGTTGAAGGTCAAAAACACAGGTGAGGCTGAAGAATCTGGGGAGGCACTTAATGGTACGCCCACCCCTTGAGCCACTCGCATCCACCATGTCCTCCTGTTATGCCCAGCTTCCACCCGACAACACAGGGCCTTGTTACCTTGTGATAGATAATAAGATGCCCTCCTTGCTACACTGAAAAGGAGGTTCAAGGCCAACAGGTCACAGAGCCCTCTTCAAGAGCCAGTCCAGACTTCTGAAAACACTATAATCAAGAAGTCCCTGCAGTTTCAGCGGCCTCCAAGTTCTTAACTGAATTCATCATCTCCTTTCCATTTCTCATCTCCTCCATTCACAGCCAGCACCTTGGCTTGTATTTTGCTCATATGTCACCTTCACACAAGAGGGAGAATGCGGGCAAATGACCTACACGGGCCCTAGAGGTGACTCAGCTGTTTGGATGAGGAAACTGCAGAGCACGGACTAGAAGGCAACCACCAGCTCCACAGGCACATCCCTCAGTCTTCGATGCCCACCCAGAGCAGGGCCCTGGAGACTCAGGTCTGAGGATGGTACTGCACTGGTCTTAGCTCAAGAAACTCCGAGAACGGAGTCTTGGAGAAAAGAATTTCACTCAAAGAAAAAGCTCTTTCAGAAAAGTCTGAATTTTGAGGGGAGAAAAACCGAGCCTTTTTGCCTGTCACCTTCCCTCTCTGATTTCCGGTGCTTTCATTTGGCCAGTGAAGTGATTAGGCTTTTGCTGGTCTCTGAAGACCTGGAAAATCAAATCCAGACCATCTGAGTTCCTCACGTTTAGGTCAAACCTCACCCAGGAGACTTTTTAAGGGCAAAGCTACCCATGAGCACCGTTCCCCGAGGGAAATAAATCATACGGCCCACTTTCCGCAGCACAGAGGCAATGAAAGGGCCAGCAGGCGGGCCCAGGGACTTCCCCACTTTTCACCTGGGTCCTAGCCTGGGAGTCATTTCCACCCGAGTGACAGTGGAACAGAGAAAGGCACTCAGAGGCCAGGACAGCAGCAACAAGAGCAGAATCAGTGTCTTAACACCTCCCACTCCCTGGCACTCACTTAGTGGCAAGTGCCAGGCCAAGCATCTCAAATGCATTTTCTCATTCAGTTGTATTTGCAGTCTGATGAAGTAGGTGATTCTGTTTTCCCCACTTTCCATTCATTCATTCATTCATTCCACAGGACATTCATTTTTTTTTTTTCTCAAATCAATAATACCTCCTTATGCCCAAGGATACACTTCACACAAAACACATTTTCAAATAGATCAACCAACCTCATCCAGGCCCCCAACCAAGGCACTCACAGATCAACTCCCCAGCGCTATAATAACTCAACACATCCAGATCTAAGCCTTCATCACTTGATTCAGCAGACCCTCAAGTTCCCCCAAAAGTTTCCAGCCATGTCTGTGAGGCAACCTTGAGGCGGGGGCAGGCAAGGAGCGAGCTGTTCCGGGCCTGGCTGCTCCGGGCCTGTCCTCTGTTGCTCTGGTCCGTTCCACAACAAGCTGCTCCGGGTCTGGCCACTGCCGCTCCCGGAATTCATTGAGCAATTTTAATATTCCAGGCCCAGAATCCAGCGCTGAGGACCCAGCAAAAGCCAGACAGGCAAGGACCTTGCCTCTTGGCACTTATAAGTCACTGGGAGGAAACAGATGCAGCCAACAAACAAATTACAAGGGGGAAAATATAACCATAAGGAATGTAAGGAAAATGGAACAGGAAAATAGGAGATTGGAAGGGAAGGCAGGGTATGTGGTTGAGGTGGAGTGGCCAGGGGAGCTGCTGCATAGAAGAAGGCACTTGACCTGATATGAAGTCAGCCCTAGGTGGCAAGGGAAAGTCAATACCAACAGAGGGAGCTGCTGAGGCCAGATGGAGCTTGCCTTGCTGGACAGAAAGAAGGAAGATGTAGCACACAACAAAAAAAGAAAAGAGCCAAAAGAAGGTGAGGTTAGCAGGCAGGAGAGAGGAGGAAATGCAATCTGCTTATACTTACCCAGGTGTGAAATCTCCTCTCAAGTAGATAAGCAAGGAAATCAAAAAGAAAGAAATAGAAGAACAAAAGTCCTAGGTACCCAGAAAAAAATTATGAAAGAGATGTACACTTATGTGGAAGCTTTGAGAAAGAATGAGAAGAATAGGAGGAAGAGGATGAGGAGGAAGAAAAAAATGAAGAAAAGGAGGAGGAGGAAGAGGAGGAGGAGGAGGAGGAGGAGAGGAAGAGGCAGCAGCAGCAAGTCCCTCTGGATCAGACCATTAAAACCCCTAATCTTGTCCTTTCCATCAATAGATTTTTATACATAAATATAGTATATGTCACAGCAACATAACCTTCTTTTACCAAATATTTTTTCATCTGCAATTGCTTGGATAGAGCAAGCTCACTGTAAAGTCTGAAAATTAACCTAATTTATTTATCCTGCAAGGCGCAGCTTTTACCCTCTCACCTTAATGCATCTAGAGTTGATGTTATCTGGGCGTATCTTAAAATTGATGTCATTTTACAATTGTCTGACTGGTGGCCTTCTTAAGCTGGGTGTGTAAAAAGCTTCCATCGTCTATGCCGATAAGATCACAGAAGAGCCAGCATCCAAGCATATTAGATTAAAGAGAATCTGGCTTTACTTTGCAAGCTGAAATCCAACGAAATTATGGTTCAACATGGATCCTCTTCATTTCCTCACTGGCTCAGTATCAGCTTTTTCCTGTTTCTAGGCAGCCCCCTGATATCTTGGCCTTTCTCCCAAGGCACTGAGTCCCCAACGGAGGTGGGCACCCTAATTACCTGGAGGGCTTGGGGAAGTGACATCCAGGGCCCCACACCTAAAGTTTCTGGTTCAGACCCTGTGGGAGGACTGCCCTCCCCCCGGCTGGTAATGTGCCACTGTTCTAAGGAACTCTCTCCCCTAAATCAACCTGCCTGACTTATTTATTTTGTTTTCCTTCTTTACTGCTCCTGATCAGATTAAAAACAAATAAGCAAAAAAATAAATAAAAACCTGAGGCATACTTCTCCAAGGATTCTGGCTCCTTTTTCATTTCCTGAGCAACCTTGGTTCCTGGAGACAGAAGCATTCTGAATGCAGCCACTTGAATTGCCTTCTTAACCCTCAGGTTGGCACTCATTCCTCTACCTCACTACAAGCAGTCGACATGTTTTCTTTATAATGAGAGACCATTTCTTTTCTATTTTTTGGTGTGTTTTTTTCTGTTATAAAAGCTACCATTTTTCTGCCCTAGCTGGTTTGGCTCAGAGGATTGAGCATCAGCCTACAGACAGAAGGGTCCTGGGTTTGATTCTGGTCAAGGGCATGTGGATGAAAATGGCCACATGCGAACCTGACAAGCTCAGGGAAGGCCTGCATGGTGGTCTTGCAAACTTAAAGACCTAAAATAACCACAAAAGACGGTCTGAAATTAAGCTTTAACTAAAAGCAGTTATGGTGGGTAGTTATGTCCTAGGCCTGTATCCTCACTGACAAGGTCAACATTTACCTTAACTGAACCTATCTGTCTTTTTGCATCTATAATAACACTTGAGCTGAAACCGGTTTGGCTCAGTGGTAGAGCGTCGGTCTGTGGACTGAAAGGTCCCGGGTTCGATTCCGGTCAAGGGCATGTACCTTGGTTTCAGGCACGTCCCCAGTAGAGGGTATGCAAGAGGCAGCTGATCAATGATTCTCTCTCATCGATGTTTCTAACTCTCTATCCCTCTCTTTTCCTCTCTGTAAAAAATCAATAAAATATTACAAAAATGAAAATAATAAAATAACACTTGAGCCGGGACCAGTTTGGCTCAATGGATAGAGCGTCGGCTTGGGGACTGAAGGGTCCCGGGTTCGATTCCGGTCAAGGGCATGTGCCTTGGTTGTGGGCATAACCCCAGTGGGGGATGTGCAAGAGGCAGCTGATCGATGACTCTCTCTCTCAACGATGTTTCTAACTCTCTATCTCTCTCCCTTCCTCTCTGTACAAAATCAATAAAATATATTTTAAAAATAAATAAATAACACTTGAGGCCCGATGCACAAATTCACGCACCAGTGGGGTCCCTCGGCATAGGTAACGGGATCAGGCCAAAACCAGCTCTCCGAGATCCCACAGGGGATCTATAGATTACTTTGGGTAGTTGAGCCAAACATTCCTTGTAATGCTATTTTTTTTTTTTCTGACCTTTACAATGGGTAGAAAGTCAGTAAGTTCCAAGAAAGCTGTCTTGCTTACCCAATACTTAGAACAGTACTCTCACAGGTAGGATCACAATATTATTTACTGAGTGAGGACATAAGCTAAAAGGGACGTGATTGATGCTATTGATGTGAGTTTGAGGAACTCACGTCTGAAAGCAGTGGCTACTCCTACCCTCAAGGTGGTTCCAGGGTAGTCGCCAACTGGGTGTAAGGCAGGGGCTGGCAAACTACAGTCCATGGGCCAGGTCCAGTCTGCTACCTGTTTTTGTAAATAAAGGGTTTTTTTTCCCCTAAGATTTATAAGAAATAAAAGAACAATATTTATTTGTTTGTTTCTTTGTTTTTATTAATCCTCACCCAATGATATTTTTCAATTGGTTTTTAGGTAGAGTAGAAGAGAGGATAAGAGAGCGAAACATCAATGTGAGAGACACACCAATAGGTTGCCTCCCACATGCGCTCTGGCTGAGGCTAGAGATGGAGCCTGCAACCAAGTTTGGTGCCCTTGACCAGAATCAAAACCAAATTCCTTCAGACCCTAGGCTGATGCTCTATCCTCTGAACAAAACTGGCTATGACTAAATAAAGTTTTATTGGAACACAAGCACAATCTTTTGTTTGCATGCTGCCTGTGGTTGCTTTTGAGCTATGAGGGCAGAATGAAGTAGTGTGACAGGCCAAATATGGATTACCTGGCCTTTTCTAGAAAAAGCTGGCTGACCCCTGGTGTAAGGTCATTCGAGATGTCTCCATGGGTGGCCTATTCATCAGCCTGTGATAAACTGCCTAATGTCCACCCCTTCCAGAACATCGGTTTCTCTGTGGTGTGACATGCCATCCTACCTTTCAGAGGTAGACTCCATTTCTCCACCTCCTGGCATCTGGACTGGCTCTGTGCCTCACGCTGACCAATAAAATGCAGCTGCCTCGAGTGGGTTTCAGAGCCAGAGACTGCACAGATGGTGGAGCTTCTGCCTATTCCCCCTGGAATGCCAAGACCCCAGGTCAGAGAGCTGGTTGACCAACAAGAGGAGGAGCTGTCCTACTGCATCCTGGTGGAGAAGAGAATGGAGATGCCTAGCTGGAAGCCATCACCAACCATCAGACATGGCAGTGAGGCCATCGGGACCTCCCAGCTCAGTGGACCCTCTGGCTGATGGCAGCCCTGCAAGCAAGCCCAGGTGAGACACACTCCAACCCTGGAACTAAGAGGAATGGTAAGTTGCTGTTGCTAAGCCACTGTGTTTGGGGTGGCTTGCGACCAGCAATAGATAACTAGGCCCCAGCCTCTTTTGCATCTGTAATCCCTTACTAAGAATCCCATCGGGTGCAGGACTATGGCAGAGTCTCATACAATCATCTCATGGATCAGCTGAGGAAATAGCAGCCTGGGAGCCACAGTGGGTTGGTGAGGGGCAGAGCCCGAAGCCTGAGCTCTCTCCTCTGTTTGGGATTCTTCCCTCCAGTCTATGCCTCAGGCTCCTAAAGGTCTGAAGGAGCAGCGTCCCTGAGCGCTGGGCTTTGGTGATGTCAGCTGATAGATCCCAGTAGAGAGGAAGCTCAGCCATTTTATGAAATCCAGATCACAGAACAGAGGCCCAAGGTCACCTGGGTACCTCCAGGGAGGATGGAGCAGAGGGCTCTGGAAGATAAAAGCACAAATGGTCAAAGGAGGCTGCTGAGGTCAACCTCAGTGCATCCAAGGAAGAGACACCAGCTTCCACAACCCAGGGCCTCAGGGCATTAGTGAGAAAGCAGTCAGGCATGTCCCTAAACTCGCCACTGGGAGGTAGCATGGAGCACCAGCATCAGAATAGGATTCTGCCTCTTCCTGTGAATTGGGAAGCCCTGTGTCCTGGGCTGGTTGCTTCCTTGGGAAGACACAGCCTATTTCATCATCTGTAAAACACTCTCTTCACAAAGTTATGGTGGGATTTAATGCAAAACCCTTAGAACAACCTAGGAGGTGTGATCAGTACACAGAATAGACTTGAGAGGAAGACCAGAGGAAGCCCTGCCCTGGGCCCATGCGCCAAGGACTCCACATAGGACAGACATGCCACCTATACTCATACAGACACACCTCACAGACACACACAGAAACACCATCTGTACAGAGCACCTGAGAAAGGCCCCTGAGCTGATTTTCATCTGAATCCAGTGGTGCCTGGCAGAGCCATGCCCTGGAAACATGCCTTGCCAGTGGCAGGTGTGTTGTCAGTCTGACCTTTAGCTCATAGGCCAGGGCATAGATTTCATTATCTAAATCCAGTCAGGCACCAGGAACAAACATGATTATCTATACCCTCCCAGAAGTGATGATTACAAAGCAGCCACAATAATGCATATATTTTCTTTATCTTAAACTTTAGTAAAACTTCCTGGTACCTTACTGTATAAAATAAATGCACTAAATCAGTTCTGGGTCCCTGTCTCTCCATCAGAGCACAGCTGTCCCACCTGTCCCTAGCTTTCCCTACTGTCTTTGTGTCTGTCTCATTTTTTTCAATCCCCTGTTGCCCCTACTTAGGACTTCTGTCCAATCTCTAGCTATGTTGGTTTCAGAAAATAAATTTATATTTGGCACCTGCATCCAGGGACCTGAATACCGGGGAACTCTCAAAAGTCAAGTGAGGGGAACACTCTGGGAATTCCTGCAAAAGGAACTCAAGAATGATAAGGTAAGAACTGGGTGTAAAAGGAGGGTAAGGTAAGAACTGGTATAAAACATGGGATATTCAGGGTCTCAGGCAAGAGACCTCTACTCTCAAATGCTTAAAGCTATGCTTAAGGCTAGAAGATTTTCTGTTAAGTGTAGTCAGATTGTTAATGTCTTAAATTTTCTTAATGAAACTTGCCCTTGGTTTCCTAAAGAGGGAACTGTCATCTTACAAACATGGGAAAGGGAAGGAAAGCAATTGTGTGACCGATACGCAGCAGAAGGTCCAGAGAAGATTCCTATTCCTGCATTCCAACCTCTTCTGTCTAGAATGCCCCCATCCATCTTCCTATAAGGCGAAACTTAGGGGTGGAGGTCTAGCTCATTTAGAATAAAAATGTTTACCTAAGGCAGTGAATCCTACAGAATCACTGGGAGTCCTGAAAATGCAGGCTGAGTTTCTCAAAGTCACAGAGTTGGTCTGTCAAAGAGCTGCTGCTTCTGCCACAACAGAAAGCTGCTGCTGAAACCATGAAGGTATTACTACAGCTTCCATCACCAGAATCACGCCTCCGCCTCAGCACCCGGCCAGCAAACGGATGACTTACATCTCACCCCTGTCCCATTCATACACACATGAACTCACACCAGAAGACACGGATCATTGGATATTAATGAAATATTTATGAAAGAAATCAAGTTGATAATTAATAATGTTCCAAAACAGAAACCACCAGGTCCAGATGGTTTCATTGGTGATTTCAACAAAATGTTTCAGAAAAAAATTATTCCAATCTTTACAAAATAGAAGCAGAGCGATTTCTCCCTAATTCATTCTACAAGGCTGGCTTGCCTCTGATGCCAAAATAAATTGTAAAAGAAAGATTACAAGAGACAAAAATTACAGACTGATATTGCTCATGAACACAAGGACAAAGGTTCTCAAAATATTAGCAAATTGCATCTCATAGTATATATAAAGAACTATGCTTTTACAACCAACAGGGATTTATTCCAGACATGCAAGGTTGGTTCAACATTTTAAAATCAATTAATGTCTTCAGTCCCATCAATATGTTACAGGGGAAAAAAATCATATGATCATAACCATAGATGCAGAAAAAGCATTCAACAAAATCCAATACTTATTCATGATAAAATCTCTCAGCCAACGAGGACTAGAAGGGCATTTCCTCAGCTTGATAAAGAACATCTACCAAAAGAAATAACAACAAATCTGGACACAGTCCTTACATGCTTAACAAAAATTAACTCAAAACAGATCATAGACACCAATGCAAAATAGGAAGTTATAAAACTCCTGAACAATAACATAGGAGAAAATCTAGATGACCTTGGGTTTGGTGATCACTTTGAATGTGTGGGTGTGTGTTTCCCACCTTGGACTGTTGAGAAGGGCAGAAGCAATGATATCCCAGTAACAATGAGCATCCAATCTCCCAGATGTTTGTTTCTAAATATCATTCTCAAAAAGGAAGGAAGAAAGGAAGGAAGGAAGGAAGGAAGGAAGGAAGGAAGGAAGGAAGGAAGGAAGGAAGGAAGGAAGATGGGAAGGAAGGAAGGAAGAAAGAAAGGGAGGGAGGAAGGGAAGAAGAGACAGAGGGAGGAAGTAAAGAAGGGGGTGGAGAAAAGAAAAGTACCAGGGATCCTGGGAGAAATGTATGATTGGAAAGTTAAAATACAAGATAGCTTGGAACATTTTGTAATGCCAGAAAGTAATGAAATGCTAAGGAAAAAAAAAAAGATGGCAAGGGCATGCCAAAAGGTATCAGCATAAAGGGACAAGATGGGACAATATGAGAAAGGAAATAAATAATGATGGTATTGACTCTCACTCCGTAGATGAAAATAATGAGCACATACTAATATAAATAATTATTTGAATAAATAAATACAAAGAAAAGCTCTTACCTACAGTACAATTTAAATAATTAATGTTGAAGGGGAGAAATAAAAAACAAGTAATAATTGTTGCAGTGAGCAGAAGTACAAGGAGAATTTGACAAAAATGGAACACTTGCATGGTTTCAAAGTAACTCCCCCCAAGGCATGTACTAATTTCAACAGGAAAAAGAGTAATTTTCCAGTGGGGATACCTGGCAGACGCCACCTTACCAAGTGATCAAGATGAACATCAGTAGTAATGATCTATTGATATTATGGTCCATTGATCCATTTTCCTGAGAGAGGCCACTGTCACTTCTGTGATAGTCTTGCCCAAAACACATACCCTCAATCTGATCATGAGAAAACACCAGATAAACCCAACTGAGGAACATTCTAGAAACACCTGAGCAGTGCTCTCCAAAAAGTTTGAAGGTCACAAAAAGCAAAGAAAGACTAAGGAGCAATGTGGCATCCTGGATTGGATCGTGGACCAGAAAAAAAGACATGCGTAGGAAAACTGCTGACACTCCAAGAAGGTCTGTAGATGTGTTAATAGTGTCCATTTGCTGGTTCCTATCAGGTGCCAGGGCTACATGTGGGATTTAAACAATCGGGGAAGCTGGAACTCCCGGGGAATACAGGAATGTGCCACTGCAACTTTCCTGTAAATATGTTTCAAAATAAGGTGATATGTTTTCTAAAAAGAGAGAAATGAGTAATTTTTCCTCACACATAAAAAAGGAAATAATAGAAAAATTTCAGCCATAATCCTGAGATGGAAAAGAACCATCGCCAAAAGGCTGAGTCTTTTAAGTATGAATGATGTTTAAAAATTGTTTGTGAACACCGACGATGCTGAAAGCACTTTTCATCTGAGAAGATCCATCCTATGTAAAATTGAACCCACCTTCACCCACTTGCCCAAAACCAATTCCCGCATGTGATAATTACAAGAGTTCCATCAAAAGGTTGATGGGACTTGGGAGGCTCAACAAGGGCTGAGCCACATATATAGTTTTACCTGATGGAACAGCTAAGCGGCACTTCCCCCAAACCTGAATAGGATTGTTTGCTGCCAGACAGCTCAGAGTATCTTAAATCTGCAAATTATGGCCTCCTTTGGCCAAACACATGAACAGCTGTAGGCTATTCCCCAAACTGACAATACTTCTGTACCTTACCCTTTGAAACCTTACCATTTGTATGTCTCCACCTTGGCTTAGGACATATTGTGATAATAAATACCATGAGATCCTTAGATAAGGAGTAGTCTTCAGTTCCTTTAGCTGAAGCTCCTCTGATCCCCAAATGTAGAGGGTCCCCTAGGAATGCACATGGATAATCTTTACATTGATGTCAGCTAGTCCGAGGTGATTGGCACGGCAGATTCCTAATATTGGCTCTCACTCCATAGATGAAAAGGACTCCCAAATGGCAGGAGACTTATCCGTACTGACTTCTTTTCTTTATCCGTGTGCTGGGAATGAGGGAATGAATAGGACCTGGGCACACCCAAAATGCCTGTGATCCTAAGCTTTTCAGGGAAACCCACCTTTATTCTTTTGGAAGTAAAGTGGCTCGGTTGTGATCTGTCTCTCCAGCAGAAAAGGGCAGCGGCCCACGTGGAACCCAGCTTTGAATCTATTTCTGTGTAGGCTCTCTTTATTTCATATATCTCAATCCCTGGCTGCCTCTACCAAGAACCTGTTTCATCTCTCTTCTGGACAGGGAAAAGGAGATCCCCTCCAACTCAGGCCCCCACACCTAATGCGTTTCAAAATCATCTTTCGTTTTTTGGACTTCTTTGAATCATCTATGCATCAGCTCCTTCTTCCAGAATGCTGGACCCTTCATAATGCTGGGACAAGAATCCCAGCACCCACTCCCTCTTGCCATTCCTTTTCCATCTCTATTGCTTCTGGTCCTTGCATTATACTCACCTAACAGGCTGGCTATATAATTTTTGTATCTTTTGTTTATTCTTTGTCCTTCTCCATTAAAAGGCACACCTTGAATACAGGTGTTCGTTTTGTCCACTGGTGTATTCCAAGTGCTTAGATTAGTCCTTGGGTGAATGATGCTGTCAAGAGACCAAATCAGGGACTTTGAATTCTTGTGGGGAAAACCATGAAAGGTTGTGACAAGAGTGGCCATGTGGACTGCCAGCAGAGTCCGAGAGTGCTGCGGCCTGGATGCAGTGCCAGGGCCCCCCAGTATTGGGGCTGTCATGGAGGCAGTTTGCCCATTGTGGACATGACCATGTTCCAAAAATGCGGTGCTCCACAAAAGACAAAGGTTTATCCTAGTCACGGACTTAGGCTAAAGCAAACAGCTAAAGCAAACAGTGAAAATCCCTGGTGGACAGAGATGCCCAGAGTGTGATGGGTCTGCTAGGCACATTCCCACCAACTGAGTGGCTTAAATGGCGGGATGTGTTGCTTCATCATTCTTAAGGCCAGAAGTCTGAGATCAAGATGCAAATGTGGCCGGTTCCTCTGAGAGCTCTGAGAGAGAATCTAATCCATCCTCTCCCCTCGCCGCCGGGGTATCCCGCCACCTTCAGCATTTCTTAGCTTATAGAAGCGTGCCGATCTCAGCCTCCATCCTCACATGGTGTCCTTGCTGCGTGTGTCTGAGCCCAAATCTCCCCTGTTTTTAAAGACACCAGTACTAGTGAACTTGGCCTAAAAGCTTTATCTTAACCAATCACATCTTCAAAGGCCCTGTTTCCCAATAAGATTACACTCCGAGATACTGGAAGTTAGGGTTTCCACATTGGACTTGGCCAGGGGGGCTCAGTGCACCCTCACACAGGTCTAGCATTTGCACTAAACTGCATCTCCAAGGTGAACGCGGCCTCGAAGGCTGTTAGCACAGACGAGGCTCTGCTGCGGTCACCAGCAACCTCAGAGACCAGGGACTGAAAACAACACGTCCTTCTCCCTCCATCCCGGGAGGGTCTGTGGGTCTCCCCCAGGAGAGTTTTCTCCTGCTCTGACTCAGGGATCCAACCTGCTGCCTCCTCTGGTCACAGCACAAGAGATCGGGAAAGGTCCCTCGGTACCACTGCTCGGATGCTCTAACCAGAACCAGCCAGGTGGAGTGTATATGAGCACTGGCCTCTGCCAGGCTAGCTGGCTGTCAGGGAGTGTTTACCGAAGGCCCATGCCACTCTCTGGAGGCACTCTCACCCTGTGTGCATACCCAACTCCCATCCTTCCCAAGGGGGCAGCTATTTAAGGGAAGCTGGAGTTCAGAGTACAAAAAACCAGCACTTGGAGCTATCAACGCCGTCGTTCTATGAGAAGTAACACCCCTAAATTCATGCCCTGTCAGGGGAATGGGTCCTGCTCTGTGGTTGCCTTTAAGAGTGGCAGTGCTGTGTATATGTGTCCATGGGTATTTGTGTATGTTGCATACATGAACATACACATGCATGCACATGATTTTGGGGGATATGCACAAATGTGCTGTGTAGGTATGTGAGAGATTGTATAAAAGGTCTGCATTAGCGGGTGAACTCAGGAGTGTGTATATGCATGCATATGTGCGTGACTGTATCTGCATTTGTGTATGTGTATATGTGTAAGGGGTTAGAAAGTCTTGCAAAGAGAAGGTGCTATGCTTTAGTTTTTTGGGGGGAAATTAGAGACTGGACTTCATAAATGGAAGTCCCAAGTCCTGGATCTGGTTGGAACAAGTAAGCTATGTCTAATGGGTGGTGGGGAGAGGTGCACAAACTATGACCTTGGGAATCTCCGAGTTGGTTGGGATGACCTGGTTGCAACCTCCAGGAACTCTCAATCTGATGGGGAGCATGGACATCTCCTGAGCTTACCATGTCGGGGTCTCCTTGGGTCTGAGGCCTGCATGTGTGTGAAAACAGTCAAACAGAGCTGGCAAGGATCAGGAGGCCCCGTGTGTGCACACTTCTTATGTGATCGTATGTGAGAAGGTAGTCATCCTGGATCGAGGGGCATGTCTTTGTGTTCCCTTGAAGGTTCCCCTGAGCAGGGGCCAGGGAAGAAGCTGGGACCACCTGGGAGAGGAGTCTAGGCCAATCCATCTACATTTCTCACGCAGAAAACTGTCCCCATGAAGATCCTTTTGTTGTTGGCCTTGGCCATGGCCTTTGGTAAGAGCAAACCCTGACCTCAGGCCAAAGGGGGCAGCCCAAGATGAAAGCAGCCTTAGCCCCCAGCTTTCCTTCCCATTTCCACAGACCCTCTCTCTCAGTGGGTGGGAGAGAGGCCCTGTGGGAGGGCAAGGAGCAGAGAGGGACAGAGAAGGAGGATACAGGGCCCCCCGGCCCCATCACCAGGCAATGTCCTTCCAGGCCCACTGCAGACCCACGGGAACTTGCTGGGTTTCCAGAAAATGATCCGGTTGGCCACAGAAAATTATGCTGTGCCCGATTATGTCTTCTATGGCTGCTACTGTGGCTTAGGCGGCCACAGAACCCTCAAGGATGAAACGGATCGGTGAGGCCATCCCAGCCCTCCCCTCCTTCTGCCCACTCCTGACCCCACAGGGCTAGTAGCTGCCAGGACAGACTTGTGCCCATCGTCACAGAACCCCAGAAGGTCCCAGCTGGAAAAGCAGCCAGCATGTTGGAAACTCTGCTCTGGACCATGCAAGGTCATGGGGTCTCTGCCCAGGGCCAAGGGGCCAGACCAAGGGGGACCCGGCTCTCTGGAGCTGTGGGGAAGCTGCCCCAATCATCTCTCCTCACCACAGGTGCTGTGCTGCACATGACTGTTGCTACAGCCGCCTGGAGAAGCGGAAATGTGGCACCAAGTTTCTGAAGTACAACTTTGATTACCGAAAGGGCCAAATCGTCTGCGGTAAGGATATCCTACAACTTCACCCTGTCTCCTTGGTATCTCTAATTGAGTGTCCGCTGTGCCAGGAACTGAGCTGAGCACCAGAGATAGAAATACAAAGGGATGCCCTGGCCTGTTTGGCTCAGTGGGTAGAGCATCAGCTGTGGGTTCAATTCCAGCAGCACCTACCTCTCTTGCTGGCTGGATCCCCATCCCCCAGGAGGCAACCAATCCATGTGTCTCTTTCACATTGATGAATCTCTCTCTCTCTTTGTATCTCTCCTCTTCCCTTCCACTCTCTCTAAAAATCAATGGGAAAATATCCTGAGGTGAGGATTTAAAAAGGAGAGAGAGAGAGGGGAAGAAATACAAAGGGACAATGTCCCTGCTTCTGGGAGCTTGAAGGTGAGTGGGAAGTAAAGAAAAGGAAAACACTAGATGGGAGACTCCAATAGGAAGTTAGCCAAAGGGCAGGGCCCTGAGCACAGGCTGTGGTCCAGGAAGGCTCCTGACCTCCAAGCTGAGTCTTTAAGGCTGTGCCGGGACCAGGCGAGAGGAGGGCTGGGGGTCTTCCTACAGCAGAGTCAAAGGTCCCCAAGGGAGCTAAACCCTTCGGTGAGCCTGAAGGAGAGATGAGGCTGAAGGGACAGGGAGGGGCCAGGCCAAGCCCAAGGCCATACTGTATGTAGATTTTGTCATAGAGCAGTAGGGAGCTCTTGAGCAAAGGAGTGGCATGAACCGGTTCACCTGAGACCAGTGGAACTTGGGGGCAGGGCATCAGTGAGAAGACCATTGCCATTCGACATGTGACAATGGCAGTATTGATGGGAAGGGTGGAGAGTGACCTATCAGGTGGAATCAGCAGAGCTGATTGGGTAGAGGGATAGGGAGCTGCAGGTGATCCAGGTGGGTGAAGGGAGGAGGAGTTCTATACAGACACGTTTAAGAGGCTTCCAGAACACCCAGGGAGCCATGAAGCAGGTGGCTGGGCAGCTCCAGGGAAGGGTCTGGATGGGCCACGGGTTCAGGAGTCACAGAAGAGAGCTGAGAGTGGGATATGTTCACCCATTTGATGTCTAAAGGCCCGGAAAGATGAGAGGAGGGTCATCATTCAAAGATGAAAGATCAGAGAGGTAGAGGAGAGCTGAGAGAGAAAGTCAAGGAATGGACAGCAGCCACTTAACACCAAGTCTCCAGGATAATGGCTGACAAGGTTCCTCGGATTTGGAGGCAGGAAGACCACTGAGGACCTCACTGGGCTGTTGCCATGGAGTCTGAAAGCAAATCCAGATGGGGTGTGGGGGGGCAGCAGGACACCAAGACATCCCGGAGCATGTTTGGCTCTGAAGGGGAGGAGAGAGCTGGATGATCAATGAAAGGGTTTGCCCAGTGCCCCCAGACAGCAAACCCACTAGTGGGATTTTGAGAAAGTATTGCCTCTCCCCAACTCAGAAATGATGTCTCCCTGTCATGTATTTTAGGCTTTGGGTTGTAGGAAGTGACATGCCCAACTCCAAGAGGCTTAGATAATGGGGAAGCCTGATTGGTCTGGTAGAGGGCAGTGCCAGGGTGGGGCAGCTTCTCAACCATGTGGTCAGGGACCCAGCCTTTTCCACACTTTCTGCTCCCCGACTTTGGCACTGCCCTCTGCCAGACCAGTCAAATGCCAAGATGCCTGGTGCCACTCCAACATCATGGCCTGTCCCTATAGATGAGGCTTTCCCCCTTGGGCATCTCTATCTGGGGGAGGAAATTAGTCCTTCCCACAGCCCCCAGGAGACAATTCCCCTGGGGCTCATTGGCCAGAACAAGGTCACGTGCTCCCAGAGACCAATCACTGAAAGGAAAAGGGGACGAGCATGACTGCTTTACACCAATCACAAGCCATTCCTAGGCCCTAGGGCCTGTGGCTTTGCACCTGGACACAGCTGTTGGGAAGAAGAAAGAGACAATGGCTGTCAGGAGGAGTCTCCCAGTGCTGGGGGCTGTGTCCCCATCAGACTGGGCGCTCGCTTCCGCGGACAGGAGCTCTGTCTTCCCATCAGACATACCCGGATCCTAAGTGTTTGCCTCGGACTAGGCGCCTCTGGAGGACAGGGGCGGTGTCTTTCCCACAGGTGCCATCAGGTATTACCCAACCCTCAGCCAGTTCTATTTTCTTGTGATTTCAGCAAAGGAGGATTCCTGTCGCAGGCAGCTGTGTGAATGTGATAAAGCCGCTACCACCTGTTTTGCGAGTAACCGGAACACCTACAAGAAACAGTACCAGTTCTACCTCAACATACGTTGCCGTGGGAGGAGGCCCCAGTGCTGAGGGTCCCGCACCCTGGAAGCCTCGCTGCCCACACGGAGTTTCCCTCTCTGACCCCCCTCCCCCGCTAGTTCTCAGAAACGAAGGAAATAACCCTCCATCAAGGAGCCCCTTGACCCCCATAGAGAAGCCTTCCTTCCAGAATGAGAAGCCCCAGGCCTGTGGCCTGTGCCTCTCCCCTCTTCCTTGGGGGCAGGAGGTGTCCCCTCCCCACTGTTCTCCGTGTCCCGCTTCCTGCTTAGCGTGGCGGCCACATGCCCAGGTTTCTTCTAAATAAAGCAATTAGTTCATTGGCAAACTGTGTGTGTGTGTGTGTGTGTGTGTGTGTGTATGAGGGTGCGTGCGAATATGTGTGAGTGTGTGTGTGAATGTGTTCATGTGAGTGTGGATATGAATGTGTGTATGTGTGAGTATGTGTGCATATGTGTGAGTGTGTGTCTGTGTATTCATGTGTCTGCTTGCCTTGTATGTGTGAGAATCTGTATGGAAGTGTGTGTGTGTGTGTGTGTGTGAGAGAGAGAGAGAGAGAGAGAGAGAGAGAGAGAGAGAGAGAGAGAGAGAATTGGTGTGAGTGTGTATGTGCGCACGTATGTGTGCATGTGAGGGTGTGTGTGTGTGTGTGTGTGTGTGTGTGCGCCTGCCGTGGTGTGGGAACACTACAGGCAATGGAGTGTCGGGGTTATAAACACAGACTCAGGTCAGACGGGCTGAGTCAAATCCACCAGCAACACGTCCCTGAGCCTTTCCCCCTCGTCTCACTGGCAACCGCTTTGGGCCATTGGAGAAGTGAGAGCGGTGCCAGTGCCAGTGAAGCCGGCTGTGGCTGCTCCTTCCCGGGGCCAGAGCCGCTCCTGCTGGCCTCCTGGGGGAACAGCATTCACACCTCCACGCGCCATATTCTCCTGCGATGCCAGTGGGGGAGGCAGGCAGGGATTGCTGGCCAGCAGTGGACCCAGGGCATTACCCCCTCCCTGGGCGGCTTCCGGGCTGCGAGTCCCACAGGCCCTGACCAGAAGGGTATTGCACCTCGTTGCATGCTGTGTCCCGGCCATCTTGAAATTCAGCATAACCTAGGGCCGCGCTTTTTATTCTGCACTGAGACCCATAAATGGCGGAGCGGCTTGGGACTGGCCCTCCTGTCACCCAGGTTCCGCTAGGATAGTCCCACCCGGGCCATCACCATCAGGGCAGCTGGCGTGGGTCCCTGCTTGGGGGTGCAGGTGGGAGCTGGGCCTTAACCAGGCGTGCCCAGAGTGGGTGCCTTCTGTCACTCACCTCCAAGAAAGGCTTCCTTTTTCTAATTCGGCATAAAGACGCTTCCTTTGCTGGCAGGAGCCCTGCTGGTGTCCACAGGCACTCACAATAAGAGAAATGCAAATTAAAACCCCACTGAAATATCATTTGTATGTATCAGAATAGATAAAAATCCAAAAGCCAGACAGCCTGCCCTGTTGGCAAGGCTGTGGGGGGAAGGGTACGGGTGCTATGGAGGGCAAAATGCCCCCAGAGGGCCAATTGGCGTGTCCATCAACATCATGAATGTGTTTGTCCTTTGGCTCCGCGACCCCTCTTCCAGAAAGGTGCTCTGTGAAGGCACACAGGCACACCCAGAGCAATTTCTGGGAAATGGGTTTATTACAACATTATTCTGAATTGGATTGGAAATAACCCAAGGATCCGTGTAGAGCGGACTTAAGAAACAAGCCATGACACCTCCAAATGGAATACATCTGTTTCAGGAGGGAGGCCTTCTCTGTGTCTCTGTGGCATCAGGAAATCTCCCTGAGGGCAGCGAGGGAAAGGGACAAGGTGAAGGCCAGCGGGCGGCAGCTGCATTTATGTAGGAAAGGGTGGAAGTGTGAACATGTTTTTGCTGCTACTGTCATAAACCATTAATAACCGCAAGAAGTTCATTGAAATGGTTGCCTATGGAGGGAAAGCAGGGCGAGCATGGGAACGGGGCGGGCACAGATGTGTGAGAGGAAGATTCCTCCATATGTGATTTTTAGCCCCGTGATGTTATTTCCTATTCAAAAGAAAGTGAGCATCAGCAAACGCATTCCTCTGCCTAAGACAGCCTCCAAATGTTAGACAATATAGTCTCATCTAGGAATAAGCAAACTACGGTCTATTGGCCAAGTCTCTAGGCTGCCTGGTTTTGCACAGTTTATACAGTAAGAATGGTATTTGCATTCTTACATGGGGGTGGGGATGGAGTGGGGTGGGGATCAAAAGGAGGATATTCTGACAATTCTGTTTCAGGTGGTGTATGTTGTCAGCTACATTTCCCTTCCTTTGGTGGGTGTGGTTGTGTGCAAGCAGGTAAATAATTTCCACGGAGGAGAAGGGGTGAGCCCTAGATTTGAAGATTGCCATTTGGCATCTCCCCTCTCCCCCCACCCTGCCCAACAGATGCTCTGGTGAGGATTTCCTCATGAAAGCAGTCACACCAGCAGGAAGCAGCTTCCTGAGGTTGAAATCAATCCCCCATGGGATTTGGGGGTGCAGTGGAGGAGGAAGTAATGAAAGAATGGATGAGCAGCCAGTAGTAGTATTGTCTTTACCAATTTCTCGCCAGGCAAGGTATCTGGACCTGAGCATCTCAGCTCTGGCTTCCTGGACAAAAGGGCAAGGGTCCAGGGCACAGCCCACAGCCACCCACGAAGTTAAGCTTCATTCTTCCTCACAAGACCCTCTGTAGGTTCCTTTGTTAATGCTTCCAATCCAAGCTTCTCTCACGGACCTGTGGTGTGGCCAGGCTGGTTCTGGCAAAGGGAGCCATCAAACCTAGGCCAGTTTGCAATCTCAGCAGAAGAAAAGGAAATTATACAGGGGTGGGCAAAAATAGGTTAGTTCTGAGTATGGGAAACAGAGTTTATTCTTATATTATTACTTATTATTTATTATATTATTTTCCATGGGAACAACTGTAAGCCTACTTTTGCCCACCCCTGTAGAGTGTCATTATCTTGTGTATAATTTGAAAGCACACACATATATCTAAATAAACAGATGAAGGATAAACTGGTAGTGGAAAAGGAAGATAAAGGGGGAAAAAGGGATAAAATACAACAGAGGCTTGCACAAACAAATGGTGATAGTGTTTTATGAGGAGAAAATGTGGTGCAATTGGTTAAGGAGTCAATTATAAATACATTTATCCTTTGACTCAGCAACTCCACTTTTGGTAATCTACACTAATAAAAGAGAAATATTCAAATTGACCATACCTCCATGATGCCCATCAGCCAATCAGGAGTGGGTATACAAATTAACCCAACAAAGATGGTGGGTTAATTTGCATACACTAACACCAGGCATCCAGGTGGGGCAGGACACATACTATGAGGGGGAGGACAAGGGAAGAGAGAGCTACAGGAGCAATACTCCAATTGGGAGCAAGGACTTGCAGGCTCAGCCAGGAGCCAAGCCATGGAAAGGAAGGCCTATTCTTGCACAAATATTTGTGCAACGGGCCTCTAGTCTCTATATATAAAAACCTAAGTGTCTGGTCAGCCATCCAACCAATAGCTGTGATGTGCACTGACCACTAGAGGGCAAATGCTCATTGTAGGAGCTGCCATGATGCACACTGGCCATATAAAAAGAAATTGCACTACAGACCTGGTGCTGACAAACCAACACTCAGCTTCCCAAAGTGTGACATGGGCCCCATCACCACCCCAGAGTGACACCCCACCAAATCAAAGCCAATGTTGCCGAAACTCCATGGTGCAAAATGCAGCCCACGGTCCAGCCCAGCCCAGAAAGGGTCAATATGGGCCCTGGGTAATGACATCACATAGCAATGCCTAGCTTCCTTTCCCTAGTGACTAGCCTCCTTGCAGTTTCTTCAGCCCAGGCTCACGAT
The DNA here is from genome assembly GCA_963693515.1 of Pipistrellus nathusii. NCBI lineage: Eukaryota > Metazoa > Chordata > Mammalia > Chiroptera > Vespertilionidae > Pipistrellus > Pipistrellus nathusii. The sequence goes on along the minus strand of OY882859.1, from coordinate 10,639,869 downwards.
TTGCTTCATAGGCAGGTGCAAACATTTTACACTTTAAACAAATGTCTGTGAAGCGTTTTCCCGAGCATCATCTCATTTGATCCTCACAGAAGTCCTGAAAGGTAGGAGACTGAATAGAATCCTATTTTCTTTTCCTTAGCTGGAAAATGGAGATTTAGAAAGTTAGTAACATGACCCAACTGAAAAGAAGGAATGGTAGAACTTGAAAATGACTTCAGATTTTCTCACTGTGCAGAATATAGTCAAACACTGCTGCAGCTAAATATTTTATCCTTTGTTCTCCCTGAGTGATCTACAATAATAATCTGCTTCGTGTTGATATTTACTGCTGTGTTGCTAACAATTACTTGCAAGAGAAGTTGAGGTGCTTCATTGGGCTGGAAAAAAGTTTAGCTACAACAGAAAGCTGGTCTAATTAAGCAAGTTTATTCTCTATATATAAAAGGCTAAGTTGACTCAAGCATGGGTGATACATATAAAGCTCTCCCTGGTGCCAACTGCACATGTGTGTTTTGATGTGTCATTGTTGATCCTAAATTTGGTGACACTTCTATTATAGAGAAAGGGTGAATAGCAATACTAAAATATTGTTCTCATTAATTTCCTTTTAATGTGCACAAATCCGTGCTCTGGGACACTAGTTTACTCTATAAATGTGTATATGTGTGCACACATACACACACACACCCACTGATGCATGAGCAGTATGAAATTGACAGAGTAAGAATCTAAACCCATAGCTGTCTTAACCCAAAGTCTGGTTTTCCTATCACCCATGACCTTAGGTAGCTCGACTAGGATGCCAGTCAGGGTGAATGCTACCTGCTTTGTCATCCAGCTGAGCCTCTGGGTCCTAGTGTGCACCATCTGACAGAATGAAGTACCCATTTCTCAATGATTCTTGCCTCTGGGCTATAGTGACAGAGATCATACATATTCCAAGCATCTTTTCTATTTTGTTCTCAGTTTCAGGATGAAGTTAAACTGGCATCCTACCTGATAGCAAGGAGAGCAAGTAAGGTCAAGTTCACACTGAGTGGCAGAAGGGTGACCATCTGAGATAGACAGTCTTCTATAGCTGATGTGATGGGATGCTAATTAATTAACAAAATGAGTGAATGGTGGGCTGGGAGCAACTCAAAGAAGGAAACCACACCGGGTTCACTGTTAGCTTGGAGTCTGGCTCCGATGCAGCAAATGCTGAGGGTCAAAAACACAGGTGAGGCTGCAAGAATCTGGGGAGACACTTAATGGCACCAAACTGGCCCACCCCTTGAGCCACTTGCATCCACCATGTCCTTCCGTTATGCCCAGCTTTGACCGGACATCCCGGGGCCTTGTTACCTTGTGATAGATAATAAGATGCCCTCTTTCCTACACTGAAAGGGAGGTTCAAGGCCAACAGGTCACAGAGCCCTCTTTGAGAACCAGTCCAGACTTCTGAAAACACTGTAATCAAGAAGTCCCTGCAGTTTCAGCAGCTTCCAAGTTCTTAACTGAATTCATCATCTCCTTCCCATTTCTGATCTCCTCCATTCACAGCCAGCACCTTGGCTTGTATTTTGCTCATATGTCACCTTCACACAAGAGGGAGAACGCGGGCAAACAACCTAACGGGCTCTAGAGGTGACTCAGCTGTTTGGACGAGGAAAGGGCAGATCACGGACTAGATGGGAACCACCAGCTCCACAGGCACATCCCTCAGTCTTCGATGCCCAACCAGGGCAGGGCCCTGGAGACACAGGTCTGAGGATGGTCCTGCACTTGTCTTAGCTTAAGAAACTCTGAGAACGGACTCTTGGAGAAAAGGATTTCTCTCAAAAAAAAGCTCTTTCAGAAAAGTTTGAATTTTTTGCCTGTCACCTTCCCTCTCTGATTTCCGGTGCTTTCATTTGGCCACTGAAGTGATGAGGCTTTTGCTGGTCTCTGAAGACCTGGAAAATCAAATCCAGACCATCTGAGCTCCTCACGTTTAGGTCAAACCTCACCCAGGAGACTTTTCAAGGGCAAAGCTACCCATGAGCACCGTTCCCCGAGGGAAATAAATCACACGGTCTACTTTCAGCAGCACAGAGGCAATGAAAGGGCCAGCGGGCGGGCCCAGGGACTTCTCCACTTTTCAACTGGGCTGGCCTGGGAGTCATTTCCACCCAAGTGATAGCGGGACAGAGAAAGGCACTCAGAGGCCAGGACAGCAGCAACAAGAGCAGAAGCAGTGTCTCAACCCCTCCCACTCACTGGCACTCACTTTGTTGCAAGTCCCAAGCCAAGCATCTCAAATGCATTTTCTCATTGAGTTGTATTAGCGGTACCATAAGGTAGGTGGTTCTCTTTTCCCCACTTTCCATTCATTCATTCATTCCACAGGACATTCATTGAGCAATTTTAATGTTCCAGGCCCAGAATCCAGCGCTGAGGACCCAGCAAAAGCCCGACAGGCAAAGTCCCTGCCTCTTGGCACTTATAAGTCACTGGGAGGAAACAGATGCAGCCAACAAACAAATTACAAGGAGGAAAATATAGCCATAAGGAATGTAAGGAAAATGGAACAGGAAAGTAGGAGAGGGGAAGGAACGGCAGGGTATGTGGTTGAGGTGGAGTGGCCAGGGGAGCTGCTGCATAGAAGAAGGCACTTGACCTGATATGAAGTCAGCCCTAGGTGGCAAGGGAAAGTCAAAGCCAGCAGAGGGAGCTGCTGAGGCCAGATGGAGCTTGCCTTGCTGGACAGAAAGAAGGAAGATGTAGCACACAACAAAAAAAGGGAAAGAGCCAAAAGAAGGTGAGGTTAGCAGGCAGGAGAGTAGAGGAAATGCAGTCTGCTTACTCTTACCCAGGTGTGAAATATCCTCTCAAGTAGATAAACAAGGAAATCAAAAAGAAAGAAATAGAAGAACAAAGGTCCTAGGTACCCAGAAAAAACTATGGAAAGAGATGTACACCTATGTGGAGGCTTTGGGAAAGAATGAGAAGAAGAATAGGAGGAAGAGGAGGAGGAGGAGGAAGGAAAAAAAGGAAGAAAAGGAGGAGGTGGAGGAGGAGGAGGAGGAGGAGGAGGAGGAGGAGGAGGAGGAGGAAAAGGAGGGGAAGAGGAGGAGCATGAGGAGGATGGGATGGAGTAGCAGAAGGAGAAAGAGGAAGAGGAGAAGAAACAGGAGAAAGAGAAGGAGGAGGAAGAGGAGGAGGAGGAGGAGGAGGAGGAGGAGGAGGAGGAGGAGGAGAAGGAAAAGGAGAAGGAGAAGGAGAAGGAGAAGGAGAAGGAGAAGGAGAAGGAGAAGGAGAAGGAGAAGGAGAAGGAGAAGGAGAAGGAGAAGAAGGAGGAGAAGGAGGAGAAGGAGGAGAAGGAGGAGAAGGGGGAGGAGGAGGATAAGAGGAAGAGGCAGCAGCAGCATGTGCCTCTGGATCAGACCATACCTGAAAACCCCTAGTCTTGTCCTTTCCATCAATAGATTTTTTATACATGAACATAATATATGTCACAGCAACATAACTTTCTTTTTCCAAATATTTTTTGATCTGCAATTGCTTGGATACAGCAAGCTCACTGTAAAGTCTGAAAATTACCCTAATTTATTAATCCTGCAATGCACAGCTTTTACCCTCTCACCTTAATGCATCCAGAGTCGATGTTATCTGGGCGTATCTTAAAATTGATGTCATTTTACAATTGTCTGACTGATGGCATCTTAAGCTGGGTGTATAAAAGCTTCCATCATCCATTCCGATAAGATCACAGAAGAGCCAGCATCCAAGCATGTTAGATTAAAGAGAATCTGGCTTTACTTTGCAAGCTGAAATCCAAGGGAATTATGGTTCAACATGGATCCTCTTCATTTCCTCACTGGCTCAGTATCAGCTTTTTCCTGTTTCTAGGCAACCCCCTGATATCTTGGCCTTTCTCCCAAGGCACTGAGTCCCCAACGGAGGTGAGCACCCTAATTACCTGGAGGGCTTGGGGAAGTGACCTCCAGGGCCCCACACCTAAGGTTTCTGGTTCAGACCCTGTGGGAGAAGGACCGCCCTCCCCCCAGCTGGTAATGTGCCACTGTTCTAAGGAACTCTCTCCCCTAAATCAACCTGCCTGTCTTCTTTATTTTGTTTTTCTTCTTTACTGCTCCTGATCAGATTAAAAACAAATAAGCAAAAAAATAAATAAAAACTTGAGGCATACTTCTCCAAGGATTCTGGCTCCTTTTTCATTTCCTGAGCAACCTTGGTCCCTAGAGACAGAAGCATTCTGAATGCAGCCACTTGAATTGCCTTCTTAACCCTCAGGTTGGCACTCATTCCTCTACCTCACTACAGGTAGTCGGCATGTTTTCTTTATAATGAGAGCCCATTTCTTTTCTATTTTTTTCTCTGTTATAAAAGCTACCATTTGGAGTGGATCCACGATGGCTGCTCAGGTAGACACCTAACCACAGCAGCACACAACAATTTGAATGGAATACAACTAAAATGTAGAGTGGACATTGCCCAGAGCTACAGGTAGTCGACTGACTGAAAATTCTACAACAAGATGGAAAGAGAAAACCAGAAGGAAAATCAGAGGAGCTGAAAAAAGCCTAAGGTACGGAGACATGCTGCGCGCCCGCACGTGAACGCGCGGAGAGGTCGCAGCCGGAGAGGAAGAGTAGGCTGGGTGCCTGCCTGGCATTCCCTAGCAGAAAGGAGATAAAACCCCCAGCCTGGGCTGAACCCCAGAACCGACAGCGCTGAGCCCCAGTTATGGGCCAGACCCTGGGGACCCAGACTTGGGCAGGGGGAGACAGGGCTGTGAGGAGGAATCCCAGGGGAGCGGCGAAAAGCAGGGCCCCCAGAGTCGCTCACATTGCTCGCAGAGGATGGAATGTTGACTCTGATGCTGTATTGCCCTGGCGGGAAGAAAAAAAATTTCCAGCGGTGCTGAGCCCCACTCCCGACTGCCCTGAACTCCAGGTCTAGGCCAATCCCTAGAGCCTGGGGACCCAGGCTCAAGCAGAGGGAGACGGGGCTGTGAGGTGGAGTCCTGGGGGAGCAGCGAAAAACGAAGCGCACATTGCGCACAGAGGACAGTCTGTTGACTCTGATGCTAGACTCCCCTAGTGGGAAGGAGAAAAAAAGCTCCAGACTGGAGGAACGCGACGAGGAGCAGGAGCCCCTGCCGGACACCTGCCAGCCAGGCGCCAGCAAGGAACCGGGCGACGGGGCCCCCAGGGTGGGGGGTGCCCCCAAGCCTTCGACCACTGAGCGCAGGCAATGGAGCTGAGGCTGGGGGCTGCTTCCTGGGGGGCGGTGCCAACCCCGGCAACAGGCTGAAGCAGTGCAGGAGCCCGCGGAGTACAAAGGGGTGCCATAGGCCAACCTGCTGAGCTTCCAGGACAAGGAGGAAGAAACCGAAGAAGTTCTCAATGTGAAGAAATCAAGGGAGAGCAAAAGATAGTAAAATTACTTAAGAAAGAACACAAAGAAGATCTTGAAAAATCAAAGACTAAGTCAGAACTCAACTCAGCAGCCAACATCACAAAATAAATGCGTTTTTAAAATAAAAAAATTTAAAAAAAAAAAAAAAAAAAAGGACAGAATGTTGGAACGGCGGCGGCCAGGCCTAGAGTGGCCAGGCAAAAGGCAGTGGCAGCCAGGCCTGGAGCAGAAACAGCCAGGCCCCAGAGCAGCAGTAGCCAGAACCAGAACAGTAACAGCCAGGCCTGGAGCAGCCGGACCTGGGGCAGTGGCAGCCAGGCCTGAGGCGGAGGCGGCCAAGCCCAGGGTGGCCAGTCCAGGAACACCCAGACCCGGAGTGGCTGCACCCAGAGAAGCCGGGCCCAGAGCAGCCGGGTCGGGAGCAGCCAGGCCCAGAACAGCAGTAGCCAAGCCCGGAGCATCCAGGCTGGGAGCGGTAAGGCTCGGAGGAGCCGGGGTCGGGTGCGGCCAGGCCCGGAGCAGCGGCTGTCAGGCTGGGAGCGGCCAGGCCCGGAGCAGCCGGGTCAGGTGTGGCCAGGCCCGGAGCAGCGGCTGCCAGGCTGGGAGTGACCAGGCCCGGAACTGCCGGGTCAGGTGCAGCCAGGCCCGGAGCAGCAGCTGCGAGGCTGGGAGCGACCAGGCTCAGAATGGCCGGGCCCGGAGCAGCCAGGCCCAGAGCAGCCAGGTCAGGTGTGGCCAGGCCTGGAGCAGCAGCAGCCAAGCCCGGAGCAACCAGGTCGGGAGCGGCAGTGGCCAGACCCAGAGCAGCTGGTTGTGGAACGGACCAGAGCAACAGAGCCCAGGCCCGGAACAGCTCGCTCCTCGCCTACCCCCACCCCAAGGCTGCCTCTCAGACATGGCTGAAAACTTTTGTGGGAACTTGAGGGTCTGCTGAATCAAGTGATGAAGGCTTAGATCTGGATATGTTGAGTTAGTATAGCACTGGGGTGTTGATCTGTGAGTGCCTTGTGCGGGGCCTGGGTGAGGTTGGTTGACCTATTTGGAAATGTCTTTTGTGTGAAGTGTATCATTGGGCATGTGGAGGTATTATTGATATGAGAAAATGCTAAGTAACTGATTTACTATCTGAAAAGGGATTTACTATCAGGAAAAGGGAGGGAGGAAGAGACTGAACAAAAACAGTGCACCTATGGATGAGGACAATGGGGGAGGGGAAGGGGGCGGAGGGTGGGGTGGGAACCTGGTGGAGGGGGGAAGAAATGAGGAACCTTTGTAATAATATGAACAATAAAGATTGATTTTTAAAAAATTAAAATAAATAAAATAAAAATAAATAAATAAAAGCTACCATTTTTCTGCCCTAGCAGGAGGATGGAGCAGCGAGCTCTGGAAGATAAAAGCACAAATGGTCAAAGGAGGCTGCTGAGGTCAACCTCAGTGCATCCAAGGAACAGACACCAGCTTCCAGGACCCTGAGCCTCAGAGCATTAGTGAGAAAGCAGTCTGACATGTCCCTAAACTCACCACTGGAGGCAGCATGGAGCAACAGCATCAGACAAGGATTCTGCCTCTTCCTGTGAATTGGGAAGCCTGTGTCCTGGGCTGGTTGCTTCCTTGGAAAGACACAGCCTGTTTCATCATCTGTAAAACATTCTCTTCACAAAGTTATGGTGGGATTTAATGCAAAACCCTTGAACAACCTAGGAGGTGTGATCACTACACAGCATAGACCTGAGAGGAAGACCAGAGGAAGCCCTGCCCAGGGCCCATGCGCCAAGGACCCCACATATCACAGACATGCCACCCATACTCATACAGACACACCTCACAGACACACACAGACACACCATCTGTACAGAGCACCTGGGGGCTGAATGTCATCTGAATCCAGTGGTACCTGGCAGAGCCATGCCCTGGAAACATGCCTTGCCAGTGGCAGGTGCGTTGTCAGTCTAACCTTTAGCTCATATGCCAGGGCATAGATTTCATTATCTAAATCCAGTCAGGCACCAGGAACAAACATGATTATCTATGACCTCCCAGAAGTGATGATTACAAAGCATCCACAAGAATGCATATATTTTCTTTATCTTAAACTTTACTAAAACTTCCTGGTACCTTACTGTATAAAATAAATGCACTGTATCAGCTCTGGGTCCCTGTCTCTCCATCAGAGGACAGCTGTCCAACCTGTCCCTAGCTTTCCCTACTGTCTTTGTGTCTGTCTCATTTTTTTCAATCCCCTGTTGCCCCTACTTAGGACTTCTGTCCAATCTCTAGCTATATTGGTTTCAGAAAATAAATTTATATTTGGCACCTGGATCCAGGAACCTGAATACTGCGGGACTCTCAAAAGCCAGGTGAGGGGAACACTCCGGGAACTCCTGCACAAGGAACTCAAGAAGGGTAAGGTAAGAACTGGGTGTAAACGGAGGGTAAGGTAAGAACTGGTATAAAACATGGGATATTTAGGGTCTCAGGAAAGAGACCTCTACTCTCAAATGCTTAAAACTATGCTTAAAGCTAGAGGATGTTCTGTTAAGTGTACATCAGATTCTTGATTTCTTAAATTTATAAATGAAACATGCCCTTGGTTTGCTGAAGAGGGAACCGTCATCTTAAAAACATGGGAAAAGAAAGGAAAGCAGTTGCGTGACCGATACACAGCAGAAGGTCCAGAGAAGATTCCTATTCCTGCATTCCAACCTCTTCTGTCTAGAATGCCCCCATCCATCTTCCTATAAGGCAAAACTCAGAGGTGGAGGTCTAGCTCATTCAGAATAAAAATGTTTACCTAAGGCAGTGAATCCTACAGAATCACTGGGAGTCCTGAAAATGCAGGCTGAGTTTCTCAAAGTCACAGAGTTGGTCTGTCAAAAAGCTGCTGCTTCTGCCACAACAGGAAGCTGCTCCCAAAACCATGAAGGTATTACCACAGCTTCCATCACCAGAATCCTCCGCCTCAGCACCTGGCCAGCAAACGGATGACTTACATCTAACTCCTGCTCCCATTCATTCACACAGGAACTCACACCAGAAGACACAGATCATTGGATATTTATGAAACATTTATGAAAGAATTCAAGTTGATAATAACTTTCCAAAACATAAACCACCAGGTCAGATGATTTCTACAAAATATTTCAGAAAAAAATTATTCCAATCATTACAAAATAGAAGCAGAGCGATTTCTCCCTAATTCATTCTACAAGGCTGGCTTGCCTCTGATACCAAAATAAATTGAAAAAGAAATATTACAAGAGACGAAAACTACAGACTGACATTGCTCATGAACACAAGGACAAAGGTTCTCAAAATATTAGCAAATTGCATCTCATAGTATATATAACGAACTATGCCTTTACAACCAACAGGGATTTATTCCAGACATGTAAGGTTGGTTCAATATTTTAAAATCAATTAATGTCTTCAGTCCCATCAATATGTTAAAGGGGAAAAAAATCATATGATCATAACCATAGATGCAGAAAAAGCATTCAACAAAATCCAATAGTTATTCATGATAAAAATCTCTCAGCCAATGAGGACTAGAAGGGCATTTCCTCAGCTTGATAAAGAACATCTACCAAAAGAAATAACAACAAATCTGGACACATGCTTCACAAAAATTAACTCAAAACAGATCATAGACACCAATGCAAAATAGGAAGTTATAAAACTCTTGAACGATAATTTAGGAGAAAATCTAGATGATCTTGGGTTTGGTGATCACTTTGAATGTGAGGGTGTGTGTTTCCCAACTTGGACTGTTGAGAAGGGCAGAAGGACTGACATTCCAGTAACATTAAGTATCCAATCTCCCCTGTGTTTGTTTCTAAATATCATTCACAAGAAGAAAGGAAGGAAGGAAGGAAAGAAGGAAGGAAGGGAGGGAGGGAGGAAAGAAGAGATGGAGGGAGGAAGTAAATAAGGGGGTGGAGAAAAGAAAAGAACCAGGGATCCTAGGAGAAATGTATGATTGGAAAGTTAAAATACAAGATAGCTTGGAACATTTTGGAATGCCAGAAAGTAATGAAATGCTAAGAAAAAAAAAGATGGCAAGGGCATGCCAAAAGGTGTCAGCATAAAGGGACAAGATGGGATAATATGAGCAAGGAAATAAATAATGATGGTATTGACTCTCACTCCATAGATGAAAATAATGAGCACATACTAATATAAATAATTATTTGAATAAATAAATACAAAGAAAAGCTCTTACCTACAGTACAATTTAAATAATTAATGTTGAAGGGGAGAAATAAAAAACAAGTAATAATTGTTGCAGTGAGCAGAAATACAAGGAGAATTTGACAAAAATGGAACACTTGCATGGTTTCAAAGTAACTCACCACAAGGCATGTACTAATTTCAACAGGAAAAAGAGTAATTTTCCAGTGGGGATACCTGGCAGACGCCACCTTACCAAGTGATCAAGATGAACATCAGTAGTAATGATCTATTGATATTATGGTCCACTGATCCATTTTCCTGAGAGAGGCCACTGTCACTTCTGTGATAGTCTTGCCCAAAACGCATACCCTCAATCTGATCATGAGAAAACACCAGATAAACCCAACTGAGGCACATTCTAGAAACACCTGAGCAGTGCTCTCCAAAAAGTTTGAAGGTCACAAAAAGCAAAGAAAGACTAAGGAGCAACGTGGCATCCTGGATTGGATCATAGACCAGAAAAAAAGACATGCATAGGAAAACTGCTGACACTCCAAGAAGATCTGTAGATGTGTTAATAGTGTCCATTTGCTGGTTCCTATCAGGTGCCAAGGCTATATGTGGGATGTAAACAATCGGGGAAGCTGGAACTCCCGGGGAATACAGGAATGTGCCACTGCAACTTTCCTGTAAATATAAGTGTTTCAAACAAAGGTGATGTGCTTTTTAAAAAGAGAGAAATGAGTAATTTTTCCTCACACATAAAAAAGGAAATAATAGAAAAATTTCAGCCATAATCCTGAGATGGGAAAGAACCACTTCCAAAAGGCTGAGTCTTTTAAGGATGAATGATGTTTAAAAATTGTTTGTGAACACCGACGATGCTGAAAGCACTTTTCATCTGAGAACATCCATCCTATGTAAAATTGAACCCACCTTCACCCATTGCCCAAAACCAATTCCCGCATGTGATAATTACAAGAGTTCCATCAAAAGGTTGATGGGACTTGGGAGGCTCAACAAGGGCTGAGCCACATATATGGTTTTACCTGATGGAACAGCTAAACGGCGCTTCCCCCAAACCTGAATAGGATTGCTTGCTGCCAGGCAGCTCAGAGTATCTTAAATCTGCAAATTATTGCCTTCTTTGGCCAAACACATGAACAGCTGTAGGCTATTCCCCAAACTGACAATACTTCTGTACCTTACCCTTTGAAACCTTACCATTTGTATGTCTCCACCTTGCCTTAGGACATATTGTGTTAATAAATACCATGAGATCCTTAGATAAGGAGTAGTCTTCAGTTCCTTTAGCTGAAGCTCCTCTGGTCCCCAATTGTAGAGGGCCCCCTGGGAATGCACATGGATATTCTTTACATTGATGTCAGCTAGTCGGAGGTGATTGGCACGGCAGATTCCTGATATTGGCTCTCACTCCATAGATGAAAAGGACTCCCAAATGGCAGGAGACTTATCCGTACTGACTTCTTTTCTTTATCCGTGTGCTGGGAATGAGGGAATGAATAGGACCTGGGCACAACCAAAACGCCTGTGATCCTAAGCTTTTCAGGGAAACCCCCCTTTATTCTTTTGGAAGTAAATAAATGGCTCGGTTGTGATCTGTCTCTCAGGGAAAAGGGCAGCGGCCCACCTGGAACCCAGCTTTGAATCTATTTCTCGACTCTCTTTATTTCATATATTTCTCAATCCCTGGCCGCCTCTACCAAGAACCTGTTTCATCTCTCTTCTGGCGCTGGACACCTAAAAGGAGATCCCCGCCAACTCAGGACCCCACACCTAATGCGTTTCAAAATCATCTTTTGTTTTTTGGATTTCTTTTAAATCATCTATACATCAGCTCCTTTCTCCAGAATGCTGGACCCTTCATAATGCTGGGACAAGAATCCCAGCACCCACTCCCTCTTGCCATTCCTTCTCCATCTCTGTTGCTTCTGGTCCTTGCATTATACTCACCTAACAGGCTGGCTATATAATTTTTGTATCTTTTGTTTATTCTTTGTCCTTCTCCACTAAAAAGGCATACCTTGAGTACAGGTGGTTTGTTTTGTCCACTGGTGTATTCCAAGTGCTTAGATTAGTCCTTGGGTGAAGGATGCTGTCAAGAGACCAAATCAGGGACTTTGAATTCTTGTGGGGAAAACCATGAAAGGTTGTGAAAAGAGTGGCCATTTGGGCTGCCGGCAGAGTCCGAAAGTGCTGCGGCCTGGATGCAGTGCCAGGGCCCCCCAGTATTGCGGCTGTCGGGGAGGCAGTTTGCCTATTGTAGACATGACCAGTTTGCAATACTGCGGTGCTCCAAAAAGTTAAGGTTTATCCTATTCCCAGACTTAGGCTAAAGCAAACAGCTATGAGAGCGAAAATCCCAGGTGGACAGAGATGCCCTCAGGGTGATGGGGCTGGTAGGCACAATCCCACCAACTGAGTGGCTTAAATGGCGGGATGTGTTGCTTCACAGTTCTTGAGGCCAGAATTCTGAGATCAAGGTTCGGACGTGGCCGCTTCCTCTGAGAGCCCTGAGAGAGAATCCGATCCATCCTCGCCCCTCACCGCCAAGGTTTCCCGCCACCTTCAGCGTTTCTTGGCTTATAGAAGCATGGCCGATCTCAGCCTCCATCCTCACTTGGTGTCCTCACTGTGTGTGTCTGAGCCCAAATCTCCTCTTTTTGTAAAGACACCAGTACTAGTGAACTTGGCTTAATAGCTTTATCTTAACCAACCACATCTTCATAGGCCCTATTTTCCAATAAGATTGCACTCCAAGATACTGGAAGTTAGGGCTTCCACATAGGACTTGGTCAGGTGGGCTCAATGCACCCTCACACAGGTCTAGCATTTGCACTAAATTGCATGTCCAAGGTGAACGCTGCCTCGAAGGCTGTTAGCACAGACGAGGCTCTGCTGCAGTCACCAGCAACCTCAGTGACCAGTGACTGAAAACAACACGTCCTTCTCCCTCAGTCCCAGGAGAGTCTGTGGGTCTCCCCTGGGCAGGTTTTCTCCTGCCCTGACTCAGGGATCCAACCCCTGCCTCCTCTGGTCCCTCAGTAGCACTGCTCGGATGCTCTAACCGGAACCAGCCAGGTGGAGTGTTTATGAGCACCGGCCTCTGCCACGCTGGCTGGCTGTCAGGGAGTGTTTACCCAAGGCCCATGCCACTCTCTGGAGGCACTCTCACACTGTTTGTATACCCAACTCCCATCCTTCCCAAGGGGGCAGCTATTTAAGGGGAGCAGGAGTTCAGAGTACACAAGACCAGCACTTGGAGCTATCAACGCTGGCGTTCTCTGAGAGCTAACACCCCAAAATTCATGCCCCCCAAAATTCATATCAGGGGTATGTGTCCTGCTCAGTAGCTGCCTTTAAGAGTGGCAGTGCTGCCGAAACCGGTTTGGCTCAGTGGTAGAGCCTCGGTCTACAGACTGAAAGGTCTCAAGTTCTATTCCAGTCAGGGGCATCAACGTTGGTTGCGGGCACATCTCCCGTAGGGGGTGTGCAAGAGGCAGCTGGTCGATGTTTCTCTCTCATCGACATTTCTAGCTCTCTATCTCTCTCCCTTCTTCTCTGTAAAAAATCAATAAAATATATTTTAAAAAAAAAAAAAAAAAAAAAGAGGGGCAGTGCCGTGTATATGTGTCCATGGGTATTTATGCATGTGAATATTGCATATATGAAAATACACATGCATGCACATGATTTGGGGGATGGGCACAAATGTGCTGTGTGGGTATGTGAGTGATTGTATGAAAGGTCTGCATTAGCGGGTGAGCTCAGGAGTGTGTATATGCACGCATATGTGCGTGACTGTATCTGCATTTGCGCATGTGTATATGTGTAAGGGGTTAGAAAGTCTTACAAAGAGAAGGTGCTATGCTTTAGTTTTTGGGGGGAAAATTAGAGATTGGACTTCATAAATGGAAGTCCCAAGTCCTGGATTTGATTGGAACAAGTAAGCTATATGTAATGGGTGGTGGGGAGAGGTGTACAACCTATGATCTTGGGAATCTCCGAGTTGGTTGGGATGACCTGGTTGCAACCTCCAGGAACTCTCAATCTGATGGGGAGCATGGACATCTCCTGAGTGTACCGTGTGGGGGTCTTCTTGGGTCTGAGACCTGCATGTGTGTAAAAACAGTCAAACAAAACTGGCAAGGGTCAGGAGGCCCTGTGTGTGCGCACTTCTTGTGTGCTCATATGTGAGAAGGTAGTCATCCTGGATCGAGGGGCATGTCTGTGAGTTCCATTGAAGGTTCCTTTCTCCAGGGCAGCTGAGCAGGGGCCAGGGCAGAAGCTGGGACCACCTGGGAGAGGAGTCTAGGCCAAACCATCTGCATTTCTCACGCAGGGAACTGTCCCCATGAAGACCCTTCTGTTGTTGGCCTTGACCATGGCCTTTGGTAAGAGCAAACCCTGACCTCTGGCCACAAGGGGGCAGCCCAAGATTAAAGCAGCCCTAGCCCCAGCTTTCCTTCTCATTTCCACAGGCCCTCTCTCTCAGTGGGTGGGAGAGAGGCCCTGTGGGAGGGCGAGGAGCAGGGAAGGACAGAGAAGGAGGATACAGGGCCCCCGGCCCCATCACCAGGCGATGTCCTTCCAGGCCCACTGCAGACCCACGGAGACTTGCTGGACTTCCTGAAACTGATCGTGTTTGCCACAGGAAAGAATGCTTTCTTAGATTATGCCTTCTATGGTTGCCACTGTGGCTTAGGTGGTGAAGGAACCCCCAAGGATGAAACGGATCGGTGAGGCCATCCCAGCCCTCCCCTCCCTCTACCCACTCGTGGCCCCCGCAGAACTAGGAGCTTCCAGGGCAGGGTTGGTGCCCATCGTCAAAGACCCCAGAAGGTCCCAGCTGGAAAAGCAGCCAGCATGTTGGAAACTCTGCTCTAGACCATTGCAAGTCATTGGGTTCTGCCCAGAGCATGGGGCCAGACCACGGGGGATTGGGCTCCCTGGACCTGTGGGGAAGCTGCCCTAATCACCTTTCCTCACCACAGGTGCTGTGCTGCACATGACTGTTGCTACAAACACCTGGAGGAGCAGAAATGTGGCACCAAGTTTCTGAAGTACAACGTTACTTTCCAAAATGGCCAAATCGTCTGCAGTAAGGACATCCTACAACTTCACCCTGTCTCCTTGGTTTCCCTTATTGAGTGTCTGCTGTGCTGGGTACTGAGCTGAGCACCAAAGATAGAAATACAAAGGGATGCCCTGGCCCGTTTGGCTCAGTGGGTAGAGCACCAGCCGTGGGTTCAATTCCAGCAGTACCTACCTCTGTTCCAGGTTGGATACCCATCCCCCAGTTGGGTGTGTACAGGAGGCAACCAATCGGTGTGTCTCTTTCACATTGATGTATCTCTCTCTCTTTGTGTCTCTCCCCTTCCCTTCCACTCTCTCTAAAAATCAATGGGAAAATATCCTCAGGTAAGCATTAACAAAACACACACACACACACACACACACACACACACACACAAAAAAAAAAAAAAAAAAAAAAAAAAACCCAGAGAGGAAGAAATACAATAGGACAGTGTCCCTGCCTCTGGGAGTTTGTAAGCTTGTAAGTGCCTGTGAAGTAAAGAAAAGGAAAACACTAGATGGGAGACTCCAATAGGAAGTTAGCCAAAGGCCAGGGCCCTGAGCATAGGCTGCGGTCCAGGAAGGCTCCAAACTGAGTCTTTAAGGCTGTGCCGGGACCAGGCGAGAGGAGGGCTGGGGTCTTCCTACAGCAGGGTCAAAGGGCCCCAAGGGAGCTAAACCCTTCTGTGAGCCTGAAGGAGAGATGAGGCTGAAGGGACAGGGAGGGGCCAGGCCAAGCCCAAGTCCATACTGTATTTAGATTTTGTTGTAGAGCAGTAGAGAGCTTTTGAGCAAAGGAGTGGCATGAACAGGTGGAGACCAATGAAACTGGGCGGTGGGGCAGCAGTGAGAAGACCATTGCCATTGGACATATGACAATGGTAGTCTTGATGGGAAGGGTGGAGAGTGACCTATCAGATGGAATCAGCAGAGCTGATTGGGCAGAGAGATAGGGAGCTGTTGGGTGGGTGTACGGTCCCGTGGATGCAACAGGAAGTGGTCCAGGTGAGTGAAGAGAGGAGTTCTGTGTAGACACGTTTAAGAGGCTTCCAGAACACCCAGGGAGCCACGAAGCAGGCGGCTGGATGTAGGGATGGGCAGCTCCAGGGAAGGGTCTGGATGGGCCACGGGTTCAGGAGTCACAGCAGAAAGCTGAGAGTGGGATATGTTCACCCATTTGATGTCTAAAGGCCCAAAAGAAGAGAGGAGGGCTTGTCAGAGAGGGAGAGGAGAGCTGAGAGAGAAGGTCAAGGAATGGACAACAGCCACTTAACACCAAGTCTCCAGGATAAGGGCTGACAAGGCTCCTCAGATTTAGAGGCAGGAAGACCACTGAGGACCTCACTGGGCTGTTGCCATGGAATGTGAGGGCAAATCCAGATGATGGCGGGGTAGGGAGGAGCAGGCAGGACATAAAGCCAAGACATCCGGAGCACGTTTGGCTCTGAAGGGGAGGAGATAGCTGGGTGGTCAATGAAACGGTTTGCCCAGTGCCCCCAGACAGCAGACCCACTGGTGAGATTTTGAGAAAGTATTGCCTCTCCCCAACTCAGAAATAATGTCTCCCTATCATGACCTCTCCATAGGGCCATGTATTTTAGGCTTTGGGTTGTGAGAAGTGACATGCCCAACTCCAAGAGGCTTGGATAATGGGGAAGTCTGACTGGTCTGGCAGAGGGCAGTGCCAGGGTGGGGCAGCTTCTCAACCATGTGGTCAGGGACCCAGCATTTTCACCACCTTCTGTTCCCCGACCTTGGCACTGCCCTCTGCCAAACCAGTCAAATGCCAAGATGCCTGGTGCCACTCCAACATCATGGCCTTTCCCTATAGATGAGGCTTCCCCCCTTGGGCATCTCTATCTGGGGGAGGAAATTAGTCCTTCCCACAGCCCCCAGGAGACACTTCCCCTGGGGCTCCTTGGCCAGAACAAGGTCACGTGCTCCCAGAGACCAATCACTGAAAGGAAAAGGGGATGAGCATGACTGATTTACACCAATCACAAACCATTCCCAGGCCCTAGGGCCTGTGGCTTTGCACCTGGACACAGCTGTTGGGAAGAAGAAAGAGACAGTGGCTGTCAGGAGGAGTCTCCCAGTGCTGGGGGCTGTGTCCCCATCAGACTGGGCGCTCGCTTCCGAGGACAGGAGCACTGT
Organism: Pipistrellus nathusii; assembly: GCA_963693515.1. Lineage (NCBI taxonomy): Eukaryota > Metazoa > Chordata > Mammalia > Chiroptera > Vespertilionidae > Pipistrellus > Pipistrellus nathusii. Next base: position 10,623,045 of record OY882859.1, on the reverse strand, counting down.
CTTCCCATCAGACATACCCGGATCCTAGGTGTTTGCCTGGGACTAGGCGCCTCTGGAGGACAGGGGCGATGTCTTTCCCACAGGCGCCATCAGGTATTACCAAACCCTCCGCCAGTTCAATTTTCTTGTGATTTCAGGGGATCAGGATTCCTGTCCCAGCCAGCTGTGTGAATGTGATAAAACAGCTGCCATCTGTTTTGGGAGTAACCGGCACACCTACAAGAAACAGTACCAGTTCTACCCCAACATACTTTGCACTGGGCCGGACCCCCCGTGTTAGAATTTCACACCGTGTAAGCCTCGCTGCCCACGAGGAGTTTCCCTTTCTGCCCTCTCTCACCACCCCCCCCCCCCCGCTAGTTCTCAGAAATGAAGGAAACACCCCTCCACCAAGGAGCCCCTTGACCCCCAGAGAGAAGCCTTCCTTCCAGAATGGGAAGCCCCAGGCCTGTGGCCTGTGCCTCTCCCCTCTTCCTTGGGGGCAGGAGGTGTCCCCTCCCCACTGTTCTCCGTGTCCCGCTTCCTGCTTAGCGTGGCGGCCACACGCCCAGGTTTCTTCTAAATAAAGCAATTAGTTCATTGGCAAACTGTGTGTGTGTGTGTGCGCGTGTGTGTGTGCACGCACACGTGTGTGAGTATGTGTGCAGGTGTGTGCGTGTGTATGTACGTGTGAGTTTTTATATGTGTGGGTGTCTGCCTGCCTTGTATGTGTGAGAATCTGTGTGTGTGTGTGTTTATGGGTGACTATGTGAGTGTGTGTGTGAGTGTATGAGTGTGCATGTGAATGTATGTGAGTGTGTGTGTGTGTGTGTATGTGTGAATTTATGCATGTGAGTGTGGGTGTGTGAGTATGTGTGTATGTGTGTGCATGCGTCTGCCTGCCTTGTATGTGTGTGAGAATCTGTATGGGAGTGTGCGTGTGTGTGTGAGAGAGAGAGAGAGAGAAAGAGTCGGTGTGAGTGTGTGTGTACGTGTATGTGTGCATGTGAATGAGTGTGTGTGTGTGTGTGTGTGTGTGCCTGCTGTGGTGTGGGAACACTACAGGCAATGGAGTGTCAGGGTTATAAACACAGACTCAGGTCAGATGGGCTGAGTCAAATCCTCCAGCAGCACGTCCCTGAGCCTTTCCCCCTCGTCTCACTGGCAACCGCTTTGGGCCATTGGAGAAGTGAGAGCGGTGCCAGCGCCGGTGAAGCCGGCTGTGGCTGCTCCTTCCCGGGACCAGAGCCACTCCTGCTGGCCTCCTGGGGGAACAGCATTCACACCTCCACGCACCATGTTCTCCTGCGATGCCAGCAGGGGAGGCGGGCAGGGATTGCTGGCCAGCAATGAACCCAGGGCATTACCCCCTCCCGGGGCGGCTTCCGGGCTGCGAGTCCCGCAGGCCCTGTTCAGAAGGGTATTGCACCCCGTTGCATGCTGTGTCCAGGCCATCTTGAAATTCAGCATAACCTAGGGCCGCGCTTTTTATTCTGCACTGAGACCCATAAATGGCGGAGCGGCTTGGGACTGGCCCTTCTGTCACCCAGGATAGTCCCACCCGGGCCATCACCATCAGGGCAGCTGGCGTGGGTCCCTGCCTGGGGGCGCAGGTGGGAGCTGGGCCTTAACTCAGGCTTGCCCAGAGTGGGTGCCTTCTGTCACTCACCTCCCGGAAGGGCTGCCTTTTTCTAATTCGGCATAAAGACGCTTCCTTTGCTGGCGGGAGCCCTGCTGGTGTCCACAGGCACTCACAATAAGAGAAGTGCAAATTAAAACTCCATTGAAATATCATTTGTATGTACCGGAATAGATAAAAATCCAAAAACCAAACAGACTGCCCTGTCGGCAAGGCTGTGGGGGAGGGATACGGGTGCTGTGGAGGGCAAAATGCCCACAGAGGCCGAAACTGGTTTGGCTCAGTGGATAGAGCGTCAGCCTGTGGACTGAAAGGTCATCGGTTCGATTCTGGTCAAGGACATGTACCTTGGTTGCGAGCACATCCCCAGTGGACGTTGTGCAGGAGGCAGCTGATCGATATTACTCTCTCATTTGTTTCTGACTTTCTATCCCTCTTCCTTCCTCTCTGTAAAAAATCAATAAAATATATTATTTTTTAAAATGCCAAAAAAAATCATGGGGGGAAAAATGTCCACAGAAGGCCAATCAGTGTGCCCATCAACATCATGAATGTGTTTGTCCTTTGGCTCAGCGACCCCTCGTCATAGAAACGTGCTCTATGAAGGCACACACAGAGCAATTCCTGGGAAATTGTTTTATTGCCACATTATTCTGAATTGGATTGGAAATAACCCAAGTTTCCGTATAGGGTGGACTCATGAAATAAGCAATGACACCTCCAAATGGAATACGTCTGTTTAAGGAGGGAGGCCTGTGGCAGACAGGAAATCTCCATGAGGGCAGCGAGGGAAAGGAACAAGGTAAAGGGCAGCGGGGAGGGGGGAATCGAAGGGGGTAAAGGGCTGCATTTATGTAGGAAAGAGGGGAAGTGGAAGGTGAACACGTATTTGCTGCTATTGCCACTAACCTTAAAGGACATGCAAGAAGTTCATTGAAACGGTTGCCTAGGGAGGAAAAGCAGGGCGAGCATGGGAACGGGGTGGGCACAGATGCGTGAGAGGAAGATTCCTCGATATGTGATTTTTAGCCCCGTGATGGTATTTCCTATTCAAAAGAAAGTGAACATCAGTAAACGCATTCCTCTGCCTAAGACAGCCGCCAAATGTTAGACAATATAGTCTCATCCGGGAATGAGCAAACTACGGCCTGTGGGCCAAGTCTCTGTGTTGCCTGGTTTTGCACAGCTTATACAGTAAGAATGGTATTTGTATTCTTACATGGCGGGGGGTAGGGGGGGAAGGGGTGGGGATCAAAAGAAGGACGAGACCACACCAAGACACATCATAATTAAAATTCCAAGAGCAAAAGACAAAGAGAGAATATTAAAAGCAGCAAGAGAAAAGCAGATAGTTACCTATAAAGGAGCACCATACGAATGTCAGCTGATTTCTCAAAAAAAATCCATGCAGGCCAGACAGGAATGGCAAGAAATATTCAAGGTGATGAATAACAAGAACCTACAGCCAAAAATACTCTACCCAGCAAAGCTAGCAGTCAGAATCAAAAGCCAGATAAAGAGCTTCACAAATAAAATAAAATAAAATAAGCTAAAGGAATTCATCACCGCCAAACCAGAATTCTATGAATTGCTGAAGGGGGTTCTTTAGGAAGAGGAAGAAGATAAAGATAAAAATTATGATCAACAAATATGTAACTATCAACAAGTGAAACTAAAAACCAAGGGAATTAAAAGATCTAATGAACAATATTAACTGGTGAATATAATAGAATCAGAGGTATGGAAGGGGAGTGGACTGATAATTCTTGGGAAAATGAGATTGGGGTTGTGGGAAGAGACTGAACAAAAACTATGCACCAATGGATGAGGATAATGGGGAGTGGGGAAAGGGCAGAGGGTGGGGTGGGAACATATGGAGGGGAGCAATGGAGGGGGAAAAAAAGAGGAACATTTCTAATAATATGAACAATAAAGATTTATATTTTTTAAAAAAAGGAGGATATTCTGACAATTCTGTTTCAGGTGATGTATGTTGTCAGCTACATTTCCTTTCCTTTGGTGAGTGTGGTTGTGTGCACGCAGGTAAATTTGCATGGAGAGGAAGGGATAAGCCCTAGACTTGAACATTGCCAATTGGTATCTCCACTCTCCACCCACCCTACCCTCCCGGCAGATGCTTGGTCAGGATTTCCTCATGAAACACCCAGGAAGCAGCCTCATCGGCAGGATGCAGCATCCTGAGGTTGAAATCAGCCACCACTGGGATTTTGGGGTGCGGTGGTGGAGGAAGTAATGAAAGAATGGATGAGCAGCCAGTACTAGTATTGTCTTTACCAATTCCTCGCCGGGCAAGGTATCTGGACCTGAGCATCTCAGCTCTGGCTTCCTGGGCAAAGAGGCAAGGCTCCAGGGCACAGCCCGCAGCCACCACGAAGTTAAGCTTCATTCTTCCTCGCAGGACCCTGTGTAGGTTCCTTTGTTAGTGCTTCCCATCCAAGCTTCTCTCACGGACCTGTGGTGTGGCCAGGCTGGTGTTCTGGCAAAGGGAGCCAGTTTGCAATCACAACAAAAGAAAAGGAAATTATACAGGGGTAGAAAAAAATAGGTCTACAGTTGTGAGTATGGGAAACAGAGTTTATTCTTGTATTATTACTTATTATTATATTATTTTCCATGGGAACAACTGTAAGCCTACTTTTGCCCACCCCTGTAGAGTGTCATTATCTTGTGTATAATTTAAAAGCAAACACACACACACATATCTAAATAAACAGATGAAGAATAAACTGATAGTGGAGATAGAAGATAAAGGGGAAAAAAGGATAAAATACAACAGAGGCTTGCACAAACAAATGGTGATAGTGTTTTTTTGAGGAGAAAGTATGGTGCAATTGGTTAAGTAATGAGTCAATTATAAATGCATTTATCCTTTGACTCAGCAACTCCACTTCAGAAAATCTACACTAATATAAGAGAAACATTCAAATTGACCATACCTCCATGACGCCCATCGGCCAATCGGGAGTGGATATGCAAATTAACCTGACAAAGATGGTGGGTTAATTTGCATACACAGGCACTGAGCAGCCAGGCGGGGTGGGACACCTACTATGAGGGGGAGGGCAGAGGGAAGAGGGAGCTACAGGAGCAATGCTCCAGTTGGGAGCAAGGACTTGGAGGCTCCCAGGCGGCCAGAAACGAAGCATAGGAAGGAAGGCCTATTCTTACACAAATCTTTGTGCAACGGGCCTCTAGTCTACATATATAAAAGCTTAAGTGTCTGGCCAGCCATCCAACCAATAGCTGTGATGTGCACTGACCACCAGAGGGCAGATGCTCATTGTAGGAGCTGCCATGATGCACACTGTCCATATAAAAAGAAATTGCACTACAGACCTGGTGCTGACAAACCAACATTCAGCTTCCCAAAGTGGGACACGGGCCCCATCACCACCCCAGAGTGACACCCCACCAAATCACAGCCAATGTTGCTGAAACTCCATGGTGCAAAATGCAGCCAACAACCCAGCCCAGCCCAGAAAGAGTCACTGTGGGCACTGGGTAATGACATCACATAGCATGCCTAGCTCCCTTTCCCTAGTGACTAGCCTCCTTGCAGTTTCTTCAGCCCAGGCTCACGATTTGCTTCATAGGCAGGTGCAAACATTTTACACTTTAAACAAATGTCTGTTAAGCGTTTTCCCATGCGTCATCTCATTTGATCCTCACAGAAGTCCTGAAGTAGGTAGATAGGAGACTGAGTAGAATCCTATTTTCTTTTCCTTAGCTGGAAAATGGAGATTTAGAAAGTTAGTAACATGACCCAACTGAAAAGAAGGAATGGTGCAACTTGAAAATGACTTCAGATTTTCTCACTGTGCAGAATATAGTCAAACACTGCTGCAGCTAAATATTTTATTCTTTGTTCTTCCTGAGTGATCTACAATAATAATCTGCTTTGTGTTGATATTTATTGCTGTGTTGCTCACAATTACTTGCAAGAGAAGTTGAGGTGCTTCATTGGGCTGGGAAAAGTTTAGCTACATCAGAAAGCTGGTCTAATTAAGCAAGTTTATTCTCTATATATAAAAGACTAAGTTGACTCAAGCATGAGTGATATATATAAAGTTCTCCCTGGTGCCAACTGCACATTGTGTTTTGATGTGTCATTGTAGATCCTGAATTTGGTGACACTTCTATTATAGAGAAAGGGTGAATAGCGATATTAAAATATTTTTTCTCATTAATTTCCTTTTAATGTGCACAAATCCTTGCACTGGAACACTAGTTTACTCTCTAAATGTGTATAAGTGTGCACACATACACATACACCCCCACTGATGCATGAGCAGTATGAATTGACAGAGTGAGAATCCAAACCCAGAGCTGTCTTAACCCAAAGTCTGGTTTTCCTATCACCCATGACCTTAGGTAGCTTGACTGGGATGCCAGTCATGGTGAATGCTACCTGTTGTGGCAGCCAGCTGAGCCTCTGGGTCCTAGTGTACACCGTCTCACAAAATGAAGTACCCATTTCTCAATGATTGTTGCCTCTTGGGCTGTAGTAACAGAGATTATTTATATTCCAAGCATCTTTTCTATATTGTCCTCAGTTTCAGGATAGAGTTAAACTGGCATCCTGCCTGATAGCAAGGAGAGCAAGTAAGGTCAAGTTCACGCTGAGTGGCGGAACGGTGACCACATAGGACAAACATGCCACCCATACTCGTACAGACGGAAAGTCTTCAATACCTGATGTGATGGGATGCTAATTATTTAATAAAATGAGTGAATGTTGGGCTGGGAGCAACTCAAAGGTGGAAACCACACCTGGTTCAGTGTAAGCTTTGGGTCTGGCTCCAATGCAGCAAATGCTGAGGGTCAAGAACACAGGTGAGGGTGCAAGAATCTGGGGAGGCACTTAATGGCACCAAACTGGCCCACCCCTGGAGCCACTCACATCCACCATGTCTTCCCGTTATGCTCAGCTTCCACGCAACAACACGGGGCCTTGTTACCTTGTGATAGATAATAAGATGCCCTCCTTGCTACACTGAAAGAGAAGTTCAAGGCCATCGGGTCACGGAGCCCTCTTCGAGAGCTCGTCCAGACTTCCGAAAAGACTGTAATCAAGAAGTCTCTGCAATTTCAGCGGCTTCCAAGTTCTTAACTGAATTAATCATCTCCTTCCTCTCACACCCATTTCCGATCTCCTCCATTCACAGCCAGCACCTTGGCTTGTTTCTTGCTCATGTTGCATCATATGTTACCTTCACGCAAGAGGGAGAACGCAGGCAAATGACCTACACGGGCCCTGGAGGTGACTCAGCTGTTTGGACGAGGAAACTGCAGATCATGGTCTAGAAGGGAACCACTCTCGCTGGGCTTTGGTGAAGTCAGCTGATAGATCCCAGTAGAGAGGAAGCTCAGCCATTTTATGAAATCCAGATCACAGAACAGAGGTCCAAGGTCACCTGGGTACCTCCAGGGAGGATGGAGCAGCGAGCTCTGGAAGATAAAAGCACAAATGGTCAAAGGAGGCAGCTGAGGTCAACCTCAGTGCATCCGAGGAACAGACACCAGCTTCCAGGACCCTGGGTCTCAGGGCATTAGTAAGAAAGCAGTCATGTATGTCCCTAAACTTGCCACTGGGAGGCAGCATGGAGCAACAGCATCAGACTAGGATTCTGCCTCATCCTGTGAATTGGGAAGCCCTGTGTCCTGGGCTGGTTGCTTCCTTGGGAAGACACAGCCTGTTTCATCATCTGTAAAACACTCTCTTCACAAAGTTATGGTGGGAGTTAATGCAAAACCCTTAGAACAACCTAGGAGGTGTGATCAGTACACAGCATAGACCTGAGAGGAAGACCAGAGGAAGCCCTGCCCTGGGCCCATGCGCCAAGGACCCCACATAGGACAGACATGCCACCTATACTCATACAGACACACCTCACAGACACACCCAGACACACCACCTGTACAGAGCACCTGGGGGCTAATTGTCATCTGAATCCAGTGGTGCCTGGCAGAGCCATGCCCTGGAAACATGCCTTGCCAGTTGCAGGTGTGTTGTCAGTCTGATCTTTAACTCAGGTACCAGGGTATGGATTTCATTATCTAAATCCAGTCAGGCACCAGGAACAAATAGGATTATCCATGCCCTCCCAGAAGTGATGATTACAAAGTATCCACAAGAATGCATATATTTTCTTTATCTTAAACTTTAGTAAAACTTCCAGGTACCTTACTGTATAAAATAAATGCACTGTATCAGCACTGGGTCCCTGTCTCTCCATCAGAGCACAGCTGTCCCACCTGTCCCTAGCTTTCCCTACTGTCTTTGTGTCTGTCTCATTTTTTTCAATCCCCTGTTGCCCCTACTTAGGACTTCTGTCCAATCTCTAGCTATGTTGGTTTCAGAAAATAAATTTATATTTGGCACCTGGATCCAGGGACCTGAATACCGGGGAACTCTCAAAAGTCAGGTGAGGGGAACACTCCGGGAATTCCTGCACAAGGAACTCAAGAAGTAAGGTAAAGAGGGTAAGGTAAGAAATGGGTGTAAAACATGGGATATTTAGGGTCTCAGGCAAGAGACCTCTACTCTCAAATGCTTAAAACTATGCTTAAAGCTAGAGGATGTTCTGTTAAGTGTAGTCAGATTCTTGATTTCTTACATTTTGTTAATGAAACTTGCCCTTGATTTGCTGAAGAGGGAACCGTCAACTTTCAAATGTGGGGAAAGGTAGGAAAGCCGTTCTGTGATCGATACACAGCAGAAGGTCCAGAAAAGATTCCTATTCCTGCATTGACACTATGGTCTTTAATTCATGATTGCCTTGATACAGCACAGGAGAGTTTAAGAATGTCTAATCAGGGTGGGGCCACAGCTTTACAGCCTACAGTGGAGGGGAGCGAATCTCTAAACATACCACTTCCCTCTGTGCCACCTCCAACTATTGCTCCTGTGACCGCAGTCAAGAGCCCACCTGATAAAGATTTACCTCGTAATTATGAGCAGGAGTTAGAATTTGAAGCAGAGCAGGACAAGAGTCACTATGAGCGGGATGACTCAGATAATAAGAAAGGTTTTGCTCACAGCTGCCCAGCCTTTACTGATGGATGCAGGCGCTTGGCTGAAAGTGAAAGCGATTTCATATTTCATTTTGCTGGGGGCTCAAACTACTTGTAGTGGGCTGAACCAAGTTGAAAGGATTAAAGGAATGTCTCAGCAACTGCCAATAATTCTTCATCTTAAAAAATATTTTTGTTTCCCTCCCAGGCCACCAGAAACTCTTAGCTAGTTAAATTTCTTCCTATGTGTCTGTATTGTAACTTTAATTTGCTTTTCTCTGATTTGTGATTTTATTGTGCTGTGTTAAAATTTTAAGATTCTAAGATTAATTTAAAAGTGTAAAAATTGCAACTCAGGGAAGTTTAACCCAAGGCCTGCTAATTCCAAGCATGCCTGTGACACATGAACCCACGAAGGCCAGCCCTGAGGATGCAAAGCATGTAAATGGATGGGCAGTAGGCGTGAACTCGCAGCGTTTTCTCTACAATTCAAAGAAATATGTCTAGTAATAATTAATGTCGTTTTCTAATACTTTTTTTTTTAATAGAATTTATTTAAACAATACAACAAAATTTAATCAACAATATAGTTGCCGTTGTTTTCTACTACTTGTGCCCAACGCTCAGGAAGCATTTTAATCCCTCTGTTGTAAAATTCTTGTGATTTGGATGCAAAAAATTCGGTCAATGCATTTTTGAGGCATTCTTCATTATTAAATTTTTTTCCAAGAAGAAAGTTTTGCAAAGGATGAAACAAATGCTAATCGGAAGGGGCAATATCAGGAGAATATGCAGGTTGAGGGAGAACTTCCCATTCCAACTGGTGCAGTTTTTCAGCAGTGATTCTTGCAGCATGCGGTTGTGCGTTATCGTGGTGAAGAATTACGCCCTTCCAATTAATCAGCGCGGGTTCTTTTTCTCTAAAGCTTGGGCTAACCTTTCCAATTGGGCACTATACACTGCACTTGTAATGGTTTGGTTAGATGGTAAAAGTTCATAATGAAGAATTCCTTTAAAATTCCACCAAACACACAACATCACTTTTTTCGCATGCAAGTCAGGTTTTGGCGTGGGCTGCGGAGCCTCATTTTTGTCCAACCATTGAGGCCGCCTTTTCAAATTAACATACAGCACCCATTTTTCATCTCCGGTAACAATTTGCTCTAAAAACGGCAAACGGTTTTGACGAGAGAGGAGCCAACTGCAAATTGTGACTTTTTGATTACGGTTGTTGTCGGTCAACTCATGAGGAACCCATTTTCCAAACTTTTGGACTTTGCCAAGTGCACGCAATTGATTGGAAATTGTTTTTTGTGAACAATTTAAAGTTGTCGCAAGCTCTTGTTGGGTAATTTGAGGATTTTGCATCAAAAGAGCTTGAAGAGCTTCTTGATCAAAATTGGACACACGGCCTTGACCACTCTTGTCATCTAACGAAAAATTCCCCTCGCGAAATTTCTCAAACCAACGCTGGCATTTTCTGGCGCTAACTGCATCTTGACCAAGAGCACTACAGATGTTTTTTGCAGCCTCACTTGCTTTTCTTCCTAATTGGAACTCGTAAAGCATGCAGTGCCGAATATGCTCTTCATCCGCCATCTTCTTAGCCCTAGTTTTGCAACAAAAACCAAACCAAACACAAACTTTTTCAAGCAAAACTTGTTAATTGCACTTCACACGTTCTGTAGATACCACGTGTTTGAAGGTTATGTCAATACAAGTCAACGCCAAGCAAGATTTTAAACGAATGTTTTAAAACGACATTAATTATTACTAGACCCGAGATATTGTGGAATTAGTAAAATATAAAAATTTACTGGCCAAATTAAAAATAATTATGTGGCCAAGACTAAATCTTTAATATTAAAACTAGTTTAAGTTTTAATAATGTTCAAATTAGATATGTTTGACAGCTTTTCCGAATGTAGTATTTCAAGAATTTAACTGAGTGACAGCTTTGAGATATCTTAAGGGCCCTAAGGTATGTGAAAGAAAAAAGCCACCTGCTAACCTGACAAGCTCTGGGAAGGCCTGCGTGGCAGTCTTGCAAACCCAGAGACCTAAGATAACCACAAAAAATGGTTTGAAAATTAAATATCTAACAGGTTATAGTAGGTAGTCATGTCCCAGATATTTTCCCAGACAAAGATCAACTTTGATCTTTTTACTGAGCAGGTTTGTCTTTTTTTCCCTCTAAGATAACGTATCTGTGAGATGTCTGGGTAACTTGTAACTTCCCTTTTTCCGGAGCCCCTGGGGAACAACCAAATGTGGTGGGCGCCAGGACAGATGCCTCAAATTCCTTCTTTATCATGTTAATTGTTCCTGCACTCAACTGAGCACACCTCCATCATTTTACTTTTTATCCAATCCCAGGACTTTCCCACCGCTTTGCTTTCTCCCGCCTCCTTACTCCATCACCAATGAATTTCTTGTAACTCATCTATGTCCCTCCTTTGATTTTGGTGTGTAAATAGAGAAATGTAACCCGCCTTTCTTTGGAGCATTATCTCAATCTGTTGAGGTTCTGCTTCCCGGCATATGTCGACAGTTTTGGCTCAAATAAACTCATAAAAATTCCTTACAGGTTTCAATGGTTTTTTCGTTAAAAGGTAACACAAAGATGTACTCTCTCTGAAAAAAGAAATATTGTTAAACTAAATTAGACCAATCCATTATACTTGAAATTACATTAGGAAATAAGCTATGCAGTCTGGGTTGGATAACAAAGGTTAATGCTTCCTTGAGAATGGGCAGTTCTTGCCTGGGGGCATACAACCCCCAGGCAGATTAGTGTGACCTTTCCTTAAACAGAAAGGGCAGTCATGGTAATTAATCAAGAACATACTTTAGGCTTTATAATCTCAAAGTTGTTAAGATATAATAAATAGATATAAATGAAGTAAAAAATTTAGATAACGCTTTTCAGTAGAAATCTAGACCCTGGTCCTCATTCTCTCCCTTTACAACCTGGGGGAGAATCTAAGGAAGCAGCCAAGATAAGAATTTACAACCTCAGCCAAAACCGGTTTAGCTCAGTAGATAGAGCATTAGCCTGCGGACTGAAAGGTCCCAGGTCCGGTCAAGAGCATGTACCTTGGTTGTGGCACATCCCAGTAAGGGGCGTGCAAGAGGCAGTTTGATCGATAGATGATTCTCTCACATCGATGTTTCTAACTCTCTATCTCTCTCACTTCCTCTCTATCTCCTCTCTGTAAAAAATTTAAAATATATATATATATTTTTAAAATTTACAATCTCAGTCTCCCCTCAAGCTCCAACCAGCCCTTTGGCCACTGTACCACCAGAAACCAGCTTTTCTAGGCTGTAAAAGAAGTTGAAGCCACAGCAGCAACCTTAGCATGTTATCTCTAAGAAAAATCTGGCAGTTTTAAATCCAAATGGCGAGATAATAGGTCTTGGAGACAAGATGGCAACCGATCAGATGGATTTGTTCTGAGCCTAGTCCCAGAGCAGATAGAATCAGCTTCTAAAAGTCGCTCAGGGAGTACAGATTGGCAAGCTAAGGGGTAGCAGAACTCAAAAAAAAAAAAGGTCAGGGTCATCTGGACAGGATTTCCTGGCCAAGCAGCCAGCACTGCGGAGGCGGAGACCTCTCACCAGGGAAGGAGGACCTTCAGGGAAGGCTGCGCCATCTTACCAGGAAAGGAGGACCTTCTCTGAGGCCTGGAAAACCCACAGCAGAGGAGACCATCGAGCAGCTATTGACGCCCTAATTGGGGCAAACACGTGGATTCAAGGGAGTTCTTCAATCACCCATGGAAAGGTCAGAGTTTGCAGGGAAAACGTGAGGGTTCTGGGTCACCGCGCCGCAGGTGGTGACTGTACCCACAGGCGCGTCCCATCGGCTCCGTGCCACGCGCCACGAGTGGCCCTAGTCCCGCGCGGCCCCGCTCCCAGAGCTGCACTGAGGGAGACAGCAGCTGCAGAGGGAGTCCTGCACTGCAGAACCCAGCGCTGGGTTTGGTGTGATCTTTCCCAAAATCAGGTCTTTTTTAAAAAACACCAAGGAACGCAGAACAAATTGTTAAGAATCAGGACCATCCTGCCAAAAGTGGAACATCTGGACACCTGGGTGCAGACACATCCTGCTCCTGATCCCCTTCACCCCCTTGCTTCTGAGTACTAGGGAAGGACTGCCCAGTTTGGCATATCCTAGAAGACTGCAGGGGTAAATTGCCTTCCTGGAAACAGGATCAGAGCGAGAAAGGACAGTCTGGGGGCCAGTCGGCACCCTGGCAGCCTACTGGGACAAAACACAGAGCCATAGAGAAAGAAGGCTAGAGCAACCAAAAAGACTGGGAAGTCAAATCAGAAACACTGCCACCTAGGGGCTGAATTACAAACTGACTTTTTTTTGTTGTTCCCCTTTTTTCCTTTTTAGTTTTATTTTTTTATTACTTTTAATTAATCAAAAATAAACGGACACAAATAACTAAGATAAAGCCTACTTAAAATTAAGGACTAGCTTACAAAACTGAGGTACAGTGGAACGCTGGGAACTGTAATACTGTCTGGACCAAGAATCAGGCGTGCCAAATAGAATAACAGAGGAAGTGAATGACCACTACTGGACATTTTTATGCTAATTTTTCTATTCTTTATTTTATTTTCATTTTTTACATCTTTTACTTAAGAAACGAATTTTTTCTTTTTTTCCTTACTTGAATTTATCTTTTCAATTATCAATCATTATTACTACTGCTATTTTGCATTTTTTGTTTCCTTTTTCTTCTTCCTTTTTTTTTTTTTTCTTCAGAACCGTTTTACTTTCTCTTTATTTTACATTGGGATTAGTCTTCATTCTATTTTAATCTCTACTATAGCATCGTTCAACCATATCTCAACTTGACCTTTAGGTCTCAATTTGACCTTTAGAACATCACTCTCTTACTAACCTTTATCCTTTTCATCTCCTATTTATTTCATCCCTTTCCGGCTTTAGTTTTTCCCTATTCTTTCTGTATATCCCCTGCTAAAACTCTCACCATACTTATAGACCTAATTTCCAACCCCCTGCTCCAAGTGTATAAATACCACTCTCTTTACTATATTAACTAGTTAAAAAAAAAAAAAAAAAAAAAAAAAAAACTGTTCTCCTCTCTATCTCTTTGTTGTTGTTTACATGAATATTGATTACAGTGAATTTTTATGATTTTTAGTGAAATTGTTAGGCTTATTCTTGTGTTGTTATTGTTGCTTAGTATTTTTTAAATTCCTTTGTTTTTGTTTGTTTTTTTACTTCTGTTTATCATAGCCTTGCTTAATAATAGTGGATATTTCTAGTTTGTATTAATCTCCAAGTATTATTGCTGGCATTTGCTGGGATTAGTGGTTGTTCTATGGGAATTTTTTCCACATATATTTATAGTTTGTTTCCCCTTTCTCTCTTAGTCTGCTTCTTGTCTCTCTCTCTCTCTCTTCCTCTCTCTCTCTCTTTTTTTCTTCTCCCTGTTTCCCAACTTCATTATGACATTACTTTTTTCTTCTTTTTCTTTCTCTTTATTTATCCTCCTTTTAAAAATTTTTTTTTATTATTTTTTTTCCTTTCTTCTTTCTCTCCTATCCCCTAATTTACCTTTCTCTAGTGGTCACCTTTAGTAGAGCTTATTAATATCACAAATACATTCTTGTTCAGTGCTTTTTGTGTTGTACCTGATAGTGTTGTATTTTGTGCCTTTAAATCAATGCAAGAGAAAGATAACCACATAACCAGACATCCTGAAAAGAGAGACCATGGGCAGACAAAGAAATAGCCTGCACATGAAAGAAAAGCAGGCATCACCAGAAAAGGAAGTAAACGAGTTAGAGGCAAGCAACCTACCAGAGCAGAAATTCAGAGTAATGATCATAAGATGGCTAAAAAGGATGGAAGAGAAATTTGACAATAACCAAGAAGAAATGAAGAAGAACCATGAGGAACTGAAGAAGAACCAAGAGGAAATGAAGATGAACCAAGAAGAAATGAAAAATGACATCGCTACCATGAAGAACTCAATAGAAAGCATCAAGAGTAGACTAGAAGAAGCAAAGGACCGCATCAGTGAGTTAGAAGACAAGGTGAAAAAAATACCCAATTAGAGCAGCTTCTAGAAAGAAAATAAAATAAAAAGCAGGAGGAGAGCCTATGGGAGCTTTGGGACAATACAAAACAAAACAATATTTGAATAATAAGGGTTCCAGAAGGAAAGGAAACTGAGGTAGACATGGAAAAAATATTTTAAGAAATAATGACAAAAAACTTTCTTGAGATAAAGAAAATACCCACACAAATTCAAGATGCTCGCAGAGTCCCAAGCAAAATGAATCTCAGAGGACCGACGCCAAGGCACATTATAATTAAACTGGCAAACACCAATGACAAAGTAAGAATCTTAAAAGCAGCCAGAGAGATACAGAAAGTTACATACAAAGGAACCCCCATCAGACTAGCAACTGATTTCTCAACAGAAACTTATCAGGCCAGAAGGGAATGGGATGAAATATACAAAGTCATGCAAAGGAAGGGTCTGAATCCAAGAATACTGTACCCAGCAAGGCTATCAATCAAAATTGAAGGGGAGGAGAAGTCAAGGAGGATCCAAGATGGCTGCACAGGTAAACACCTACCTGCAGCCGCACACAACAATTTCAATGGAATACAACTAAAATATAAAATGGACATTGTCCAGAGCTACAGTTAGTCAACTGACTGAAAATTCTACAACAAGAAGGAAAGAGAAACCCAGAAGGAAAATCAGAGGAGCTGAAAAAGCCTAAGGTACGGAGACAGGCTGCACGCACGCACATGCACGTGCATGGAGAGGACAGAGCCAGAGAAGAGGAGAAGGCTGGGTGCCTGCCTGGCATTCCCTAGCAGAAAGGAGATAAAACCCCCAGCCTGGGCTGAACCACAGAACCAGCAGCGCTGAGCCCCAGTTCTGGGCCAGACCCTGGGGACCTAGACTCAGGCAGGGGGAAACGGGGCTGTGAGGCGGAATCCCAGGGGAGCAGCGAAAAGCAGAGCCTCCGGAGTCGTGCACATTGCGTGCAGAGGACAGAATGTTGACTCTGAGGCTGGATTGCCCTAGCGGGAAGAAACAAGACCTACGGCAGTGCTGAGCCCCAGTTCCTACTGCTCTGAACACCAGTTCTAGGCCAATCCCTAGGGAGCCAGACTCAAGCAGAGGGAGACGGGGCTGTGAGGCAGAATCCCAGGGGAGAGGCGAGGAGCAGAGTTCCCGGAGTCGCGCACATTGCGCACAGAGGACAGTCTGTTGACTCTGATGCTAGACTCCCCTAGCGGGAAGGAGAAAAAAGCTCTAGACTGGGAGGAACACAATGAGGAGCAGGAGCCACTTCCAGACACCGGCAAGCCGGGCGCTGGCAAGGAGCCGGGCGTCAGGGCCCCCAGGGGGGAGGTGCCGCTGGGCTCTTGACCACTGATCGTGGGCCATGGAACCAAGGCTGGGGGCTGCTTCCTGGGTGTCACCGACCCCCAACAACAGGCTGAAGCAGTGCAGAGGACCGCAGAGAACAAAGGGGTGCCACAGGCCAGCCTGCTGAGCTTCCAGGATAAGGAGGAAGAAACCGAAGAAGTTTTCAATGTGAAGAAATCAAGTTATAGTAAAAAATAGTAAAATTTCTTAAGAAAGAATACAAAAAAGATCTTGAAAAATCGAAGATTAAGACAGAACTCAAATCAGCAGTCAACATTACAACATAAATGCATTAAAAAAAAAAAAAAGGACAGAATGTTGGAGCGGCGGCAGCCAGGCCCAGAGTGGCCAGGCCCAAGGCAGTGGCAGTGGGGCCGGGAGCAGCAGCAGCCAGACCCCAGAGCAGCAGCAGCCAGAACCAGAGCAGCAGCAGCCAGGCCCAGAGCAGCCAGACCTGGGGCAGTGGCAGCCAGGCCTAGGGCGGAGGCAGCCAAGTCCAGGGTGGCCAGGCCAGGCCAGGAGCACCCAGGCCCGGAGCAGCCGGGCTCGGAGCAGCCGGGCCCCGAGCAGCCAGGTTGGGAGCAGCCAGGCCCAGAGCAGCAGCTGCCAGTCTGGGAGTGACCAGGCCCAGAGCGGCTGTGCCCAGAGCAGCAGCAGCCAGGTCGGGAGCGGCAATGGCCAGACCCAGAGCAGCTGGTTGTGGAGTGGACCAGAGCAACAGAGGCCAGGCCTGAAGCAGCCAGGCCTGGAATAACTCTCTCCTCGCCAGCCCATGCCCCAGGGCTGCCCCTTAGACATTGCTGGAAACTTTTGGGGGAACTTGAGGGACTGCTGAATCAAGTGATGAAGGCTTATATTTCAGTTATTATAGCGCTGGGGTGTTGATCTGTGAGTGCCTTGTGTGGGTTCTGGATGAGGTTGGTTGATCTATTTGGAAGTGTCTTTTGTGTGAAGTATATCCTTGGGCATGTGGAGGTATTGTTGACTTGAGAAAATGCTAAGTAACTGATTTACTATCTGAAAAATTTAAAGTTCTGATAGTTTAGGGTCTCTTGCCAAGAAGAGGTTTTAAAGCTAACACCTTAATTTTAATGGAGAAAGGGGAGGACAGGCCCTTCCCACCCAGAGCAGATAATCCAATTCCAACCAGCAGCTATCTTTAAACAATGTGTTCATTTACATTTGAAAGGCTACACCTTTTGATAGCCTAAGGGCAAGTGTACATATAAACAAGTTTGCTTCTCAGTTCCCAAGGAAGAGAAAACAAGGTTTAAAATTGTTAGATTTTAAAATTTATTCTTGGAAGTGTAAAAGTTTATTAATAAAAAATAAAAAAAGGAGATTGAAAAACCTGATGAACAATATTAGCTGTTCATTGTAGTAGAGTCGGAGATACAGGAGGGGAGTGGACTGACAGTTCTTAGGGAAAGGGGGAGTTGTGGATGCGGAAAGAGACTGAACATAAACTGTGCACCAATGGATGAGGACAATGGGGGGTGGGGAGGGGGCAGAGGGTGAGGTGGGAACCTGGTGGAGGGGGGAAGAAATGAGGAACCTTTGTAATAGTGTGAACAGTGAGGATTGATTTTAAAAAAAATTAAAGGGGAAATCAGGAGCTTCACAGACAAAAAAATGACTGAAGGAATTTATCTCCACCAAACCAGCAATGCAAGAAATGCTAAAGGGTCTACTGTAAAAATAAAGAAATAGGAAGCGAAGAAGAAACACAGGGGTATAGAATAAAAATGACGTCAAAGGAGTACCTATCAATAATAACTTTAAATGTAAATGGATTAAATGCTCCAATCAAAAGACATAGGGTAAGAGATTGGATAAGAAAACAAGACCCAGAGAATAGAGGATCCAAGATGGCTGCTCGGTTAGACATCTAGCCGCGGCAGCACACAACAATTTCAATGGAATACAACTAAAATGTAGAGTGGACATTGCCCAGAGCTACAGGTAGTCGACTGACTGAAAATTCTACAACAAGAAGGAAAGAGAAAACCAGAAAGAAAATCAGAGGAGCTGAAAAAAAGCCTAAGGTACGGAGACATGCTGCGCGCCCGCCCGCACGTGTGCACGGAGAGGTCGCAGCCAGAGAGGAGGAGAGGGCTGGGTGCTGCCTTTCCTTCCCTAGCAGGAAGGAAATAAAACCCCCAGCCTGGGCTGAACCCCCGAACTGGCAGCGCTGAGCCCCCCCCGAACCGGCAGCGCTGAGCCCCAGTTATGGGCCAGACCCTGGGGACCCAGGCCCCGGTGGGAGGAGACGGGACCGTGAGGCGGAAAAACGGCGAAAAGCAGGGCCCCGGGAGTCTCGTGCAATGCGCGCAGAGGACTGAATGTTGACTCTGAGGCTGGGTTACCCTAGCCGGAAGAAACAAGGCCTCCAGCGGCGCTGAGCCTCAGTCCGGACTGCTCCGAACCCCAGTTCTGGGCTAATCCCTGGGGACCCAGGCTCAGGCAGAGGGAGACGGGGCTGTGAGGTGGAGTCTGGGGAGAGTGGGGAAAGGCCGGGCCCCCTGGACTCGCGCAAACTGCGCGCAGAGGACAGTCTGTGGGACTCGCGCAAACTGCGCGCAGAGGACAGTCTGTTGACTCTGATGCTGGACTTCTCTAGCGGGAAGGAGAAAAAAAAAGCTCCAGGCTGGGGGAATGCGGAGGGGAGCGGAAGCTCCTGCCGGACTCCAGCCAACCGGGCACCAGCAAGAAGGCGGGCCACGGGGCCCCTAGGGGCGTGTGTGCCCCTGAGCCTTTGACTACTGAGCTCGGGCAATGGAGCCAAGGCCGGGGGCTGCTTCCTGGGTGGCGCCGTCCCGGCAACAGGCTGAAGCAGTGCAGGAGCCCGCTGAGAACAAAGGGGTGCCACAGGCCAACCTGCTGAGCTCCCAGGACAAGGAGGAAGAAACCAAAGAAGTTCTCAATGTGAAGAAATCAAGTGAGAGCCAAAAATAGTAAAATTACTTAAGAAAGAATACAAAGAAGATCTTGAAAAATCAAAGACTAAGTCAGAACTCAACTCACCAGCCAACATTGCAACATAAATGCGTTTTAAAAAGAAAAAAGAAAAAAAAAAGGACAGAATGTTGGAATAGCGACGGCCAGGCCTAGAGTGGCCAGGCACAAGGCAGTGGCAGCCAGACCTGGAGCAGCAACGGCCAGGCCCCAGAACAACAGCAGCCAGAACCAGAGCATCAACAGCCAGCACTGGAGTAGCCAGACCTGGGGCAGTGGCAGCCAGGCATGAGGCACAGGCGGCCAAGCCCAGGGTGGCCAGTCCAGGAACACCCAGACCCGGAGTGGCCAGGCCCGGAGAAGCCGGGCCCAGAGCAGCCGGGGTGGGAGCAGCCAGACCCAGAACAGCAGTAGCCAAGCCCAGAGCATCCAGGTCGGGAGTGGCCAGGCTCGGAGCAGCCGGGCCCGGGGCAGCCGGGCCCAGAGCAGCCGGGTCAGGTGCAGCCAGGCCCGGAGCAGCGGCTGCCAGGCTGGGAGCGGCCAGGCCCGGGGGAGCAGCCGGGTCAGGTGCGGCCAGGCCCGGAGCAGCGGCTGCCAGACTGGGAGCGGCCAGGCCCGGGGGAGCAGGCGGGTCGGGTGCGGCCAGGCCTGGAGCAGCGGCTGCCAGGCTGGGAGCGGCCAAGCCCGGAGCAGCAGCAGCCAAGTCCATAGCAACTAGGTCGGGAGCGGCAGTGACCAGACCCGGAGCAGCTGGTTGTGGAATGAACCAGAGCAACAGAGGCCAGGCCCTGAGCAGCCAGACCCGGAACAGCTCGCTCCTTGCCTGCCCCTGCCCCACGGCTGCTTCTCAGACATGGCTGGAAACTTTCGTCGGAACTTGAGGGTCTGCTGAATCAAGTGATGAAGGCTTAGATCTGGATGTGTTGAGTTAGTTTAGGACTGGGGTGTTGATCTGTGAGTGCCTTGGGTGGGGCCTGGATGAGGCTAGTGGACCTACTGGGAAATGTCTTTTGTGTGAAGTGTATCATTGGGCATGTGGAGGTATTATTGATATGAGAAAATGCTAAGTAACTGATTTACTATCTGAAAAGGGATTTACTATTGGGGAAATTGAGGGAAGAAGAGACTGAACATAAACTGCACTTATGGATGAGGACAATGGGGGATGGGGAGGGGGCAGAGGGTGGGGTGGGAACCTGGTGGAGGGGGGAAGAAATGAGGAACCTTTGTAATAATATGAACAATATTGATTTAAAAAAAATAAATAAAATAAAATAAAAACATCAGAATAACACTAAAACTTGAATAAAACTTCACTTTTTTCCCTCTAAAAAAAAAAAAGAAAGAAAAGAAAACAAGACCCATACATCTGTTGTCTACAAGAAACCCATCTCAGAAAAAAAGACGCTCACAAACTGAGGGTGAAGGGATGGAAAAAGGTTTTCCAGGCGAATGGAAATGGAAAAAAAAAAAAAAAAAAAAGCTGGGGTAGCAATACTTATATCTGACAAATTAGATCTCAGAGTGAAGGACATAACAAGAGATAATGAAGGCCACTTCATAATACTAAAGGGAGCAATCCAACAATAAGAAATAACCCTGGTAAATATATATGCACCCAATACGGGAGCACCCAAATACATTTAAAAAAAAAAAAAACTGCTGGAGGACATTAAGGGAGAGATTAATAGCAATACAATCATAGTAGGAGATTTTAATACCCCACTGTCACCCTTCGATAAGTCATCTAAACAAAATATCAGCAAAGAAATATCAATCCTAAATGACTCGCTAGACCAGATGGAATTAATCGACATCTTCAGAACATTCCACCCCAAAGCCACAGAATATACATTCTTCTCAAGTGCACATGGGACATTCTCAAAGATAGACCACATGTTGGGACATAGGCAACGTCAATTCAAATTCAAGAAGATAGAAATCATATCAAGCATCTTCTCAGATCATAGTGGCATAAAACTGGAAATTAATTACAATAAAAATAATCCAAAGAAATCAAACACATGGAGACTAAACAGCATGCTATTAAACAAGGACTGGGTTACCAGAGAAATCAAGGAAGAAATTAAAAACATCCTGGAAACAAATGACAATGAAAACACAACAATCCAAAATCTATGCGACACAGCAAAAGCAGTTTTGAGAGGGAAGTTCATATCCCTCATATCAATTGATACAAAAAAAGCATTTGATAAATCCAACACTCTTTCCTGATAAAAACTCTCAACAAGGTGGGAGTACAAGGATCATACCTCAACATAATAAAAGCTATATATAATAAACCCACAGCCAACAATGGGCAAAACTAAAACCATTCCCTCTAAGAACAGGAACAAGACAGGGATGCCCACTATCGCCACTCCTCTTTGACATAGTACTGGAAGTACTAGCCATTGCAATTAGACAAGAAGAGGAAATAAAAGGCATCCAAATTGGAAAAGAAGAAGTAAAGTTATCCTTATTTGCAGATGACATGATATTGTACATAAAAAAACCAAAAGACTCCATTAAAAAACTAATTGACTTAATAAATGAATTTGGCAATATAGCAGGATACAAAATTAACACCAAGAAATCTATGGCATTTCTATACACCAACAGTGAACTTATAGAAACAGAGACTAAAAAATCAATTTCATTTACCATCGCACCAAAAAAAAAATAAGATACCTAGGAATAAACTTAACTAAGGAAGTAAAGAACCTATATGCAGAAAACTACACAACACTGAAAAAAGAGATAGAGGAAGATGTAAACAAATGGAAGAACATACCATGTTCATGGATTAGTAGAATCAACATCATCAAAATGTCCATACTTCCTAAAGCAATCTATAGGTTCAATGCACTCCCCATTAAAATACCAATGGTATATTTCACCGACCTAGAAAGAACTCTGCAAAAGTTCATTTGGAACAATAAAAGACCCCAAATAGCCACAGCAATCCTGAGAAAGAAGAGTAAAATAGGAGGGATCTCAATACCAGACTTCGAGCTGTATTACAAAGCCACTGTTCTCAAAACAGCCTGGTACTGGCACAAAAACAGACACATAGATCAATAAAACAGAATTGAGAACCCAGATATCAACCCAAATCACTATGCTCAATTAATATTTGACAAAGGGGGCACAAATATACAATGGAGTCAAGACAGTCTCTTCAATAAATGATGTTGGGAAAATTGGACAGATACATGCAAAAGAATTAAACTAGATCACTAACTTACACCATACACAAAAATTAACTCAAAATGGATACAGGACTTAAACATAAGATGGAAAACCATAAAAATACTAGAGGCATCCACAAGCAGCAAAATCTCCGACGTATGCCAAAAGAACTTCTTCACTGATACTGCTCCTAGGGCAATGGAAGCTAAAGAGAAAATAAACAAATGGGACTACACCAAAATAAGAAGCTTTTTTACAGCAAAAGAAACCATCAACGAAACAACAAGAAAGCCCACTGTATGGGAGAACATATTTGCAAATGTTATCACTGATAAAGGTTTAATCTCCAACATCTATAGACAGCTTATACAACTAAATAAAGGGAAAATGAATGATCCAATTAAAAAATGGGCAATTGACCTAAATAGAATATTTTCTAAAGAAGACAGAAGGAAGGCCAAGAGGCACATGAAAACATGCTCAAAGTCACTAATTATCCAAGAGATGCAAATCAAAACAACAATGGGGTACCATCTCACACCTGTCAGAATAGCCAACATCAACAAATCAACAAACGACAAGTGTTGGCGAGGTTGTGGAGAAAAAGGAACCCTCGTGCACTGCTGGTGGGAATGCAGACTGGTGGAACCACTATGGAGAACAGTATGGAGTTTCCTCAAAAAACTGAAAATGGAATTCCCATTTGACCCAGTAATCCCACTCCTAGGAATATATCCCAAGAAACTAGAAACATCAATCAGAAAGGATATATGCACCCCTATGTTCATAGCAGCACAATCTACAATAGCTAGAATTTGGAAACAGCCTAAGTGCCCGTTAGCAGATGATTGGATCAAAAAACGATGGTACATCTACACAATGGAATACTATGCTGCCATAAAAAAGAAGGAATTCTCATCATTTGCAGCAACCTGGATTGAATTAGAGAACATCATGCTGAGTGAAATAAGCCAGTCAATGAAAGATAAATACCACATGACCTCACTCATTTATGGATATTAAAGAACATTATAAACTGATGAACCAAAAGACAGATATAAAGACAGTAAAGCAACAAGCAGACTGTCAAATTACAGCGGGGAGGGGAGGGATATCTGGGGGAGATAAGAGATCAAATGAAGGACTTGTATACATGCATATAAGTACAACCAATGGACACAAAACTCTGGAGAGGGAGGGTATGTATGGGAAGGGGGGGCAATGTTAAAATATGTACACAGATAATAATTTAATTAAAAAAATAAATTAAAAAAATAAATCCAAATGGCCCCAAGGCCTGGGAGCCGCTATAAGGTCTGCTCCCTCGTCCCCCTACCTGTTCTTCAGCGTCATATACCTATACATAATTTTCCAAATCTTTATTAGCTTAAAGATTTTGGAGCATTGCTAGGTTAAATAATAAACATCTAAATATTTTTAAGTAACATAAAATACTAAAACATTAGTTGCTAAATAAGTTTTAATTCACCTGCTCCTACTTTTATTACAGAAGGTGTCTTGGACTTTGTTAAAGACATATTTTCTTAAAAGTAAAAGTATATTTAAAGTGTGTTCATAAATGTCAATCTAAGAAATATTGGCTATTTTTTTTAATTATCATTGAAAAATTAAGGTTTCTAAAAATGCTAATACATTTTAGCCCAAGCTGGTTTGGCTCAGTGGATAGAGCCACTGAGCCAAACCAGTTTTGGCAACCCCTCACTTTTTATTAACACAAATTCCCCTAAAGCAAAGCAGATATACATATAAAAGGTAAGGTTTGGTATCAAGTTGGGAGAACTGATTTCAGCAGCAGGTAATAATATATGCAGATTTTCAGCCCTACTCAAAGCCCAAGGTTCACCAACCTTTTGATGAACTTCTGCATTTATGACCTGCTGGAATTAGACCCCAGCATGCAAGTCCATGCATTATGATTCTTATTTGGCTGTTAGTAGCAGTATTACTTGTTGGCACAGAGTTGGGGCCTCCCTACAAAGGTTCTTCCTGCCTAGAACCTCCCCCCTTCTTTTCTGGAGACCTCAAGGGCCGGTTCTGGTTGATAGTGTTCAGGTTCACCCCTATCATTCTAACCTTTGCGGGGTCTCGGTTCCTCATGCCATGTGTCTATCGATACATCTTTAAAAGTCATCGATCAATCTGACAGACTGGAAAATAAAGCATGTTCAATCCTTTCTAAATATATACTTTCCTAGCATCAAATTAAAGAATACATGGAAAGCTAATTTCCTTGTGACTGAAAGTCAGAAATATGTCCAAATTGATTGAGTTGAATTATTGATATGT
This sequence comes from Pipistrellus nathusii, assembly GCA_963693515.1. Classification (NCBI taxonomy): domain Eukaryota; kingdom Metazoa; phylum Chordata; class Mammalia; order Chiroptera; family Vespertilionidae; genus Pipistrellus; species Pipistrellus nathusii. Next base: position 10,598,499 of record OY882859.1, on the reverse strand, counting down.
GTGTCTGTGTATTCTGTGGATGGATTGGCAATGTTTGAATGACTTAGAAAATATAGACATATGTACTTCATAAATTGTTACAAATTTATTCCATAAAATTAGTTTCTCATTTCAGCAAATTCTCCAGTTATGTTACAATCAAATTCTTTTGTAATTTATGTTCCTCTGACAGTAATGGCATAAAAAATTTAGAAAGTGTAATTGTACGCTCTGGCCAGTGTGTCTCAGCTGGTTGAAGTATCATCCCATGCTCTGAAAGCTGGTGGGTTCAGTTCCTGGTCAGGGCACATACCTAGGTTGTGAGTTCAATCCTGTTCAGGGTATATATGGGAGGCAACTGATGTTTCTCTCTCACATTGATCTTTCTCCCTCTCTCAATCAACAAAAACATATCCGCAGATGAGGATTAAAAATTAAAAAATGTAATTGTATTTGAAGTGTATAAAATCCAATTCTTTTTTCAATAAAAACATAAATTAGAGTAAATCTAGAGAAAAAGGTAAAATTATTTTAATATTTCAAAAAGATTTTCTTCTAAAAGAGTCTAAATTCTCTATTAAAATTAAGCGGCAAGGGGGATCCAAGATGGCTGCTCGGGTAGACATCTAGCCGCGGCAGCACACAACAATTTCAATGGAATACAACTAAAATGTAGAGTGGACATTGCCCAGAGCTACAGGTAGTCGACTGACTGAAATTTCTACAACAAGAAGGAAAGAGAAAACCAGAAAGAAAATCAGAGGAGCTGAAAAAAAGCCTAAGGTACGGAGACATGCTGCGCGCGCCTGCCCGCCCGCACGCGCGCACGGAGAGGTCGCAGCCGGAGAGGAGGAGAGGGCGGGGAGCCGCCTTTCCTTCCCTAGCAGGAAGGAAATAAAACCCCCAGCCTGGGCTGAACCCCCGAACCGGCAGCGCTGAGCCCCCCCGAACCGGCAGCGCTGAGCCCCAGTTATGGGCCAGACCCTGGGGACCCAGGCTCTGGTGGGAGGAGACAGGGCCGTGAGGCGGAAAAACGGCGAAAGGCAGGGCCCCGGGAGTCGTGCGCAATGCGCGCAGAGGACTGAATGTTGACTCTGATGCTGGGTTGCCCTAGCCGGAAGAAACAAGGCCTCCAGCGGCGCTGAGCCTCAGTCCGGACTGCTCCGAACCCCAGTTCTGGGCCAATCCCTGGGGACCCAGGCTCAGGCAGAGGGAGACGGGGCTGTGAGGTGGAGTCCAGGGAGAGCGGCGAAAGGCCGGGCCCCCGGGACTCGCGCAAACTGCGCGCAGAGGACAGTCTGTGGGACTCGCGCAAACTGCGCGCAGAGGACAGTCTGTGGGACTCACGCAAACTGCGCGCAGAGGACAGTCTGTTGACACTGATGCTGGACTTCCCTAGCGGGAAGGAGAAAAAAAAAGCTCTAGGCTGGGGGAACGCGGAGGGGAGCGGAAGCCCCTGCCGGACTCCAGCCAACCGGGCACCAGCAAGGAGGCGGGCCACTGGGCCCCTGGGGGCGTGGGTGCCCCTGAGCCTTTGACCACTGAGCTCGGGCAATGGAGCCAAGGCCGGGGGCTGCTTCCTGGGCGGCGCCGTCCTGGCAACAGGCTGAAGCAGCACAGGAGCCCGCGGAGAACAAAGGGGTGCCACAGGCCAACCTGCTGAGCTCCCAGGACAAGGAGGAAGAAACCAAAGAAGTTCTCAATGTGAAGAAATCAAGTGAGAGCAAAAAATAGTAAAATTACTTAAGAAAGAATATAAAGAAGATCTTGAAAAATCAAAGACTAAGTCAGAACTCAACTCACCAGCCAACATTGCAACATAAATGCGTTTTAAAAAGAAAAAAAAAGGACAGAATGTTGGAACAGCGACGGCCAGGCCTAGAGTGGCCAGGCACAAGGCAGTGGCAGCCAGACCCGGAGCAGCAACGGCCAGGCCCCAGAACAACAGCAGCCAGAACCAGAGTATCAACAGCCAGCACTGGAGTAGCCAGACCTGGGACAGTGGCAGCCAGGCATGAGGCGGAGGCGGCCAAGCCCAGGGTGGCCAGTCCAGGAACACCCAGACCCGGAGTGGCCGGGCCCGAAGAAGCCGGGCCCAGAGCAGCCGGGGTGGGAGCAGCCAGACCCAGAACAGCAGTAGCCAAGCCCAGAGCATCCAGGTCGGGAGTGGCCAGGCTCGGAGCGGCCGGGCCCGGGGCAGCCGGGCCCAGAGCAGCCGGGTCAGGTGCGGCCAGGCCCGGAGCAGCAGCTGCCAGGCTGGGAGCGGCCAGGCCCGGGGGAGCAGTCGGGTTGGGTGCGGCCAGGCCCGGAGCAGCGGCTGCCAGGCTGGGAGCGGCCAGGCCCGGGGGAGCAGCCGGGTCGGGTGCGGCCAGGCCCGGAGCAGCGGCTGCCAGGCTGGGAGCGGCCAGGCCCGGGGGAGCAGGCGGGTCGGGTGCGGCCAGGCCCGGAGCAGCGGCTGCCAGGCTGGGAGCGGCCAGGCCCGGGGGAGCAGGCGGGGCTGGTGCGGCCAGGCCCGGAGCAGCGGCTGCCAGGCTGGGAGCGGCCAGGCCCGGGGGAGCAGGCGGGGCTGGTGCGGCCAGGCCCGGAGCAGCGGCTGCCAGGCTGGGAGCGGCCAGGCCCGGGGGAGCAGGCGGGGCTGGTGCGGCCAGGCCCGGAGCAGCGGCTGCCAGGCTGGGAGCGGCCAGGCCCGGGGGAGCAGGCGGGGCTGGTGCGGCCAGGCCCGGAGCAGCGGCTGCCAGGCTGGGAGCGGCCAGGCCCGGAGGAGCAGGCGGGTCAGGTGCGGCCAGGCCCGGAGCAGCGGCTGCCAGGCTGGGAGCGGCCAGGCCCGGGGGAGCAGCCGGGTTGGGTGCGGCCAGGCCCGGAGCAGCGGCTGCCAGGCTGGGAGCGGCCAGGCCCGGGGGAGCAGCCGGGTCGGGTGCGGCCAGGCCCGGAGCAGCGGCTGCCAGGCTGGGAGCGGCCAGGCCCGGGGGAGCAGCCGGGTCGGGTGCGGCCAGGCCCGGAGCAGCGGCTGCCAGGCTGGGAGCGGCCAGGCCCGGGGGAGCAGGCGGGTCGGGTGCGGCCAGGCCCGGAGCAGCGGCTGCCAGGCTGGGAGCGGCCAGGCCCGGGGGAGCAGCCGGGTCGGGTGCGGCCAGGCCCGGAGCAGCGGCTGCCAGGCTGGGAGCGGCCAGGCCCGGGGGAGCAGGCGGGGCTGGTGCGGCCAGGCCCGGAGCAGCGGCTGCCAGGCTGGGAGCGGCCAGGCCCGGGGGAGCAGGCGGGGCTGGTGCGGCCAGGCCCGGATCAGCGGCTGCCAGGCTGGGAGCGGCCAGGCCCGGGGGAGCAGGCGGGTCAGGTGCGGCCAGGCCCGGAGCAGCGGCTGCCAGGCTGGGAGCGGCCAGGCCCGGGGGAGCAGGCGGGTCGGGTGCGGCCAGGCCCGGAGCAGCGGCTGCCAGGCTGGGAGCGGCCAGGCCTGGAGCAGCAGCAGCCAAGTCCAGAGCAACTAGGTCGGGAGCGGCAGTGACCAGACCCGGAGCAGCTGGTTGTGGAATGAACCAGAGCAACAGAGGCCAGGCCCTGAGCAGCCAGGCCCAGAACAGCTCGCTCCTTGCCGGCCCCTGCCCCACGGCTGCTTCTCAGACATGGCTGGAAACTTTCGTGGGAACTTGAGGGTCTGCTGAATCAAGTGATGAAGGCTTAGATCTGGATGTGTTGAGTTAGTTTAGGACTGGGGTGTTGATCTGTGAGTGCCTTGGGTGGGGCCTGGATGAGGCTGGTTGACCTAGTGGGAAATGTCTTTTGTGTGAAGTGTATCATTGGGCATGTGGAGGTATTATTGATATGAGAAAATGCTAAGTAACTGATTTACTATCTGAAAAGGGATTTACTATTGGGGAAATTGAGGGAAGAAGAGACTGAACATAAACTGCACCTATGGATGAGGACAATGGGGGATTGGGGGGGGGACGGAGGGTGGGGTGGGAACCTGGTGGCGGGGGGAAGAAATGAGGAACCTTTGTAATAATATGAACAATAAAGATTGATTAAAAAAAAAAAAAAAAAAAAAAAAAAAAAAAAAAAGAAAATAATTTTAGCAGAGCCTGGAAGTAGGTTAAAGCAATTGCTGTTTTTCCCTTCCATGCCATACAGGGTTTGCACCTTCAATCGATTTATCTATGTTCAGAGCTATCTTATAGCTCTGCAGAAGCAGAGGTTGGCAGGTAGATATTTATGTGTTACAGATATCAGTGGTTTCTGTCCGGTGAGAAAGAAAACCCCAAAGGTCATCATTAATTGCTCTTTTATTAAACTAGTTTTGAATCTAATCTCACATTATTTTTCTAAAACTCCATTATTAACTGATCTATAAATAGCTAACCCCTTAAGTGCACTTAAAACTGGTTTTAATATTTTTCCTTTTTTTAAATATTTTTCTTAAATAATAAAATATTTGACTCATATAAGCTACAGATTAATATATAATATATAGCACTGTAAACATTTGGGAAAATATGATGGAAACTATGTGCTTCTAAATATAAAAATAAATAATAGTATGATGTCGGCATAAAAATAAATGGCTCAAAACAATAGAAAAAAAAAATAAATAAATAAAATAAAATAAAATAAAATTAAGCGGCAAAATATACGTTATAGTTAATGAGTATAAAACATTTTAAATAAAATTAGTTGAATAAAGTTGGCTCTAAAAGTTTTTTTTTTCGTTGAAATTTAGTTGCATCTTACCTAATATTTCAATAAAAACAAAACCATCTGCCATTCTAGTATTCAGCATCATCTAGGTGCCGATGTGAAGAGTTGCTCCATGACACAGGTTATGTGTGGACCTGCATTTACATAAATTGATGAGTAAAATGCAGTTTGTTTGCATCACCAGGTGTTCCTTATTGTCCTGAATTTCCCACCAAGTCTCCAGCATCTCCAGGCCCCTGAACTGTAGGGAACAGAGGGTAGATGTTTAGAACGAACAGGAAGTGACATTTTGTGACTTAAGACCTGGTGCGCTCAGGCAGCAGGGGAAGATCTGCCAGGGACGGTCCCTGCTGCTCCTGCTGCTTGACCCCTTGGAAGCCACATCTGCTGTCTCGCGATGTCAGCAGCACAGCCACAGCCTCCCTGGCACTTTGATGAGGTAGTTTTTTGTCTCCAGGACACAAGGCAAAAAACAAGGGGCTGGGTTTCATGGGGGCCTGCAAGTGCTAGTTATGAGAGAGGATGTTCAAGGTTGGTAATTGCCCTGCCTCAGTTAGTGCCGAGTGCTGGTGAGGGACATAGGCACTCACAGGCCTTGGAGAAAAGTTAGTGTGTGTGTGGATGGGTGTGTGTGTCTGTGTGCGAAGCATCCACTGCACAAGGCCCAAGCCCACGCAACTCAACATTTGAACATTCTGGTGATAGTCAGAATGGAGAAATGACACAATCCCCAGAGGAAAGAAAATGAGGAGTCACCAAGAAAGGAAATTAGTGAAATTGAAGTATGCAACATGACAGAAAAAGAATTCAGAGTAATGGCTGTACCAATTCATTCACTGGATGGATAAGAAAATCAACAACCTATGCAAGAGTCAGGAAGAAATGAAAAGTGACATAGCTACAATCAAAGCTACACCATGGCAGGTTTCAACAATAGACTAGAAGAAGCAGAGGACCGAATTAGTGTGTTAGAAGATAAGGTAGAGAAACAAGTTCAATATGAACAGTAACTGGAGGAAGAAATTTCATGCTCTACCGACTGAGCTAGCCAGGCACTCGCTGGAGGAAGAAATTTAAAAAGCAGGAGGAGAGCCTAAGAGAGCTTTGGGACAATACGAAACAGAGTAACATACGTATAATAGGGCTGCCAGAAGGACAAGAAGAGTAGCAAGGATTAGAAAATCTATTTGAAGAATAATAACAGAAAACTTCCCAGATATGGGGAAGAAAAAACTTACACAAGTACAGAGAGTCCCAAGCAAGAGGAATCCCAAAACACATTATAATTACACCAAGACACATTATAATTACAATGGCAAATGTTCACAACAAAGAGATAATCTTTTAAAAAAAAAAAAAAAATATATATATATATATATATATATTTTATTGGTTTTTTACAGAGAGGAAGAGAGAGGGATAGAGAGTTAGAAACATCAATGAGAGAGAATCATTGATCAGCTGCCTCTTGCACATTCCCTACTGGGGATGTGCCTGCAACCAAGGTACATGGTCTTGACCAGAATCGAACCCGGAACCTTTCAGTCCGCAGGCCAACGCTCTATCCATTGAGCCAAACCGGTTTCGGCCAAAGAGAGGATCTTAAAGGCTGCAAGGAGGGAGGGAGGGAGGGAGGGAGGATCCCCCATCAGATTATCAAATGATTTCTCAACAGCAACATATCAAGCTAGAAGAGAATGGAAAGAGGTATACAGAGTGTTGCAAAGCAAAGAACTAAATCCAAGAATACCCTATCCAGCAAGACTATCAATCAAAATTAAAGAAGAAATCAGGAGCTTTGCAGACAAAAAAGAAAAAAAAGAAAAAAAGGGAGTTTATCACTACCAAGCCAGCAATGCAAGAAATGCTAAAAGGAATGCTGTAAAAAGAAGAAATAAAAAGGTAAGAAAGAACACAAGAACAAAAATAGAAATGACTACAAAGAAGTACCTTTCAATAATAACTTTAAATGTAAATGAACTAAATGCTCCCATTAAAAGACATTGAGTGGCTGAATGGACAAAATAAAAAAATAAAAAAAAAAAAAAAATAAAAAGACAATCCATATATATGCTGTCTACAAGAGACCCATCTCAGAACAAGGGACTCACACAAACTGAAAGTGAAGGGGTAGATGCTGAAACCGGTTTGGCTCAGTGGATAGAGCGTCAGCCTGTAGACTGAAAGGTCCTGGGTTCAATTCCTGTCAAGGGCATGTACCTTAGTTGCAGGCACATCCCCAGTGTGCAGGAGGCGGCTGATCAATGTTTCTCTCTCATCCATGTTTTTAACTATCTCTCTCCCTTCCTCCCTGTAAAAAATAAAAAAATACTTTTTTAATTTTTTTTTTTTTTAAAGTGAGGGGTCCAGAAATTCAGAGAACTTGGTGACTATACTAAGTCTCCTCTGGCATTCCCAAGAATGCCTTCCAAATTTATATTACATGTCTAGTCTCTTTATTAATTTACCTCAGCTCCTTCTCCAGGTTCCTGAAACCTTCTAGATGCTGAGAAACACCCTGGTACCTGCAGGTTCCCCTCAGGTATTGTTCTATTAACTCTGCCAACAATGTCACACGACAGATGCTGTTATTATCTGCCCCGCCGTACAGAGGGGTAAATAGAATCAGGACACCATGGCACTCAGAGTAAAGGGGCCCCTCACAGGCACTGACAGCAAAACTCACAGGCCTCGTTCTGCATGTGGCACCTGCCCCGGCCTCTGTGGGCATACCTGCTCCCCTGGGCCCTCCCACACCTCCCCACTTGAGTCAGCAATGATGCATTGTGGGATGAGGGTCCGCAGTTTCCTCTCCCTCCTGTAACCACTGCACCCATAAAGGGGGTGAGGCCTGATGCACTCACACCCCTCCTCAGGCTCCGCCACCCAGCCAGTGCACCCAGCACAGCCCCGCCCCGTCACCTATGCCTGGGGGCACCCTGCTCCCAACCCTCTCTTCCTTCCGGAGCATCTTGTCCCAACATGGGTATGCGCCCGACACCTCCTTGCTCCGAGCCCTCACTGGCTCCAATGTCCCCTAGACAGACATCAACAAGGCGTGGCCATATCGTTTATAATGACATTGGTCACCTTATGACAGGTGACGACAGGCCCACACCAAGGGCTCTTGTTCTTGACTCTCCGTCACAAATGGAGAAGCCCGCGGTGATGACAGCTGTTCCCACGGAAGGGACAGGCCTCCCTGGCCTTCGGGTGCCCACAGGGGCTCCCATTTGGGGTGGAAAGAGCTGCCTCGTTCTGCGAACTCTAGGCCACCTGCCCATCAGGCTCAAGCCAAAGGCTCCCGGTGAGGTCAGTGGAAGGGCAAGGACCCTGGATCAACTTCCCAGTGAATCACAGCCTTCAAGGCTGCCCCATCCCCAGCCCAGCTACCCCGGCCTCCTTTCAGCCCTGCCTGGGTAGCAGGTCCCTCCGACACTGGGCCTTTGCACAGGCTGCTTCTTTAGGTAAATCCTCTCCGCTTCTATCTTCAGCCGGTAAACATCTTGAGATCCCTGCTAAGTCATTTCTGCCCCAGTGACGCCCTCCCTGACCTCCCGCCCAGATCAGACGCCCTGTTAAACATTCTCATAGCCCCGTGGAACGCTCTGCCACGCTACTTACCTCAGTTTGCAAGTTTCCATTCAGCAGGTAGTCTCTAATGTCTGTCTGTCTGCTGGTCTGTCAGACCAGGAGGGCAGGAATCATACTCGGTTTTGCTCTCCTGCATATATGCCCTGCCCGTAGTAAATCCCCCATATAGTGTATTGACAGAGCAGGCAGACTCCTCAGGGCACCCCGCTCTGCTGGGAGTGTGCCCGATTCTTCGCGGACACAGCAGAAGGGAGAGGCCCAGCCTGGTGCTGGCCCTGTGGGAGCTACGTACGTGCAGTCGTCTTGCCGCTGTTATTGTTAGGATGGTGACGATGATGCCCTCTGAACCCAGAGACGGAGTGCAGAGCTCTGTGCCCTCCACTCCCCTCTGCCCCAGCCACCTCCGCCGTGGAGTGAATGAAGACCTGCAGAGTAGGGGCAATAAGCCCACGGAAATGCTGGGGGCCCTGGCCCAGCTGTGTGGGACCGGGGGTGCTTTGGGGTGCTGGCTCGGCAGCTGTCCTCTGTGGCCAGGTAAGGAGGGAGGAAGGGAGGGAAGCACCCAGTATTTCTGGGCCCTCCTACTGGGCCTGGCATCTTGCAAAGGATGCACACGGTTTGTTTTCTTTCCAGCTCGTATGGATGATGAAGAGGGACCCAGGGAGGTGACAGGACTGGCTAAGTTCACACAGCTTCTTTTTTTTAAATTGATTTTTTACAGAGAGGAAGGGAGAGGAATAGAGAGTTAGAAACATCGATGAGAAAGAATCATCAATCACCTGCCTCTTATACACCTCCTTCTGGGGATGCGCCCGCAACCAAGGCGCATCCCTTGACCGGAATCGAACCTGGGACCTTTCAGTCCGTAGGCCAACACTCTATCCACTGAGCCAAACCGGTCAGGGCTAAGGTATGACAGCTTCTGTGGTGGCGCTCAGACTCCAGTCCCCGTCTTGCTAATGCACAGACCATCTGGTGAGAGAACCAGAAAGCCAACCTCATTCCCTGAATGCCTGAAACTCTCTTCCAATTCCAAGTCTGTCCAACACCTCCCCCACCACCTTCAAACGTCAGTCAGGGACACGTCCTCCAGGAAGCCCACCTGGATTTCCCCGCCTATCTCCTGCCCTACAGTCTTCAGTTTCCTGTCACAGGTACACACACTGGCCAGGCCAGGATTCAAAATGGCTCACAAAGGGATTGTCTCAGACACGCTGCCGCCCTCCCGGGAAACACCCTGCAGCGGCTGCAGGAAGGGCTGTGGGCCAGGCCTGCCCAGGACTCAAAGCTAATCCGCGGCTGTTTAGGAAGCAGCTCCTCCATGACTCACCGTTTGGGCTTTTGTGACCAGGCCAGGAGCCGGGGCTGCCATGAGGTGCCCTCATTAAACCAGAAGGCGATGGTGAGCACAGAGGCGCCGCTGACTCACCGCAGCCAGGCCGCCAGCCAGGCTCACCTCTCCAGCCCCTGGGCCCCCAAGTCCACTCTAAGTGGGCGCAAGCCCGGCATGAAGAGTCCCAGGAGGAGCTTCTAGCACAAAGTGGGAGGGGCGGGAGGCGGGAGGCGGGGCCGCACCCAAACTTTACTGACTTTACCTTCATGTCAAAAACCTCTCATGCCAAACCTGTGCCAGGGATCCCAGCCTCCGCCTGCCTGCCCGCCCTCTCCCAGGGGACACCTCCCAGGACTCCATCCCAGCGGCGGCGGGGAGAGGGAATCGGGCTGGGACGCCTTCCTGCCCGGAGTGTGCATCCCGCCTCTCCTCTGAAAGGAGGTCAAGGCCAGTCAGCTCCCGAGAGGGTGCTCTGGCCTGCGGTCAGCTCAGAGCCGCAGCACGGCTTCTGTTGTGAGCCCTCTGGAAGGAAGAAAGGGAGGAAGGAAGGAAGGAAGGAAGGAAGGAAGGAAGGAAGGAAGGAAGGAAGGAAGGAAGGAAGGAAGGAAGGGAGATGCTGTGACCTCATTGGTATGGAGAAGTAGAATGCAGACTGGATGATAGTTATTCTTCTGATTTTATTTTTTAAAATATATTTTATTGATTTTGTACAGAGAGGAAGGGAGAGAGATAGCGAGTTAGAAACATCGACAAGAGAGAGTCATCGATCAGCTGCCTCTTGCACACCTCCTACTGGAGATGTGCCCACAACCAAGGTACATGCCCTTGACTGGAATCGAACCCAGGATCCTTCGGTCCCCAAGCCGACACTCTATCCATTGAGCCAAACCGGTTTCAGCCATTCTTCTGATTTTAAGGAAATGAGAACATTGTGAGACACCGAAAGGCATTGTGGGCGCTGGGCAATGTTGGCAATTAGTTAAGCCATTTGATCTGCCTGGCCAGATCCTGCTCACCATGGACGTAGTGTGTGCCTCAGTTTGCCTCTCTGTAGAGTGGGCATGAGGTAGCAGTCACCTCGCGGGGCTCTGAGAGCCCCTTGAGACCCACTGAGGGGGGGTGGACGTGCGGGCTGCATGTGAGCTTCGCACGAAGGAGGCAAGGGTGCGATGCCTTCTCTCCTCATGACAGGAAAACCAGGCTCTGAGCCAGGAAAGGACCTGCCAGCGGCCACCTAACAGCCCTGTGGCTCAGTGGTTAGGGTATCAGCCAGTGCACCAAAGGGTGGTGGGTTCGATTCATAGTCAAGGGCACATGCCTGGGTTGCAGGTCGGTCTCCGACTCCCATCAGGGCATGTGAAGGAGGCAGCTGGATTGGTGTCTTTCTCACATCAATGTTTTTCTCTCTCTCCCTCCCTCCCTCCCTTCTTCTTTCTTTTCCTCCTTTCCACTGTCTCTAAAAATTGATGGAGAAAATATCCTTGGGCGAGGATTAACAAACAAACAAAGCCACGCGATAAATGGTGGAATTGAGGCCAGGATGAAGCAGCTCCCAGGCCCCACACGCGAATGGAAGTGGTTGGTCAAGTTATCCCAGTCCCAGGCCAGGAAGAGGGAGGGCTGGCAGGAGGGAGCGTGTCTGGCCTCAGTTCTGATGAGTGGCCTGGAGGGAGGGGCAGCCGCTGGCAACCCAGGGCTGTGGGTGCAGGGCCCGTGGGATCTGGCATTTCTCACCAGGACAGAGCCTCCCTCTACTCTCCCCTCTGACCGGGCACAGCAGCTCGCCGGGGGGACAAGCTGGGCTGGGGGCCACAGTCTCCCCGACCCAGCCCCAGTGACAGCAGCAAGCTGGAATGCGGGTTCCGCTGACTCAGGCCCCCTCTCCGGCAGCCACACTGCCCAGCCCGGGGCTGGGGAACTTGGGGAGACAGGACTCACATCTGGGAGCGTTTTCACTGCTTGTCAGACCACAGGAGCCTCCCCAGGAAAGAACAGGACAGAAAACCCCGAAGCTCAGCCGGCCAGCTCCCAGGCTTCGGCTGTAGGTTCTCAGACAGAGGCCGCCCAGGCCCGGGGGTCCTGCGGGGGTCCAGCTGCTCCTGGCTTCCCTCTGGGCAGCAGGGAGGCCGGGGTGAGGTGCAGGCGGGTGGAAGGCCCGCTGGAGCAGCCAGTGCAGGGAGAAAGGACCGACGTGGCACTCCCAGGCCACGTGAGCGCCTCTCTGGGCCTCAGTTGCTGCATCAGTAAAACAGGGTGAGAAAAAATACCCAGAATGCAAAGCCCCTGGCACAGCCCCTGCCCGGAGCCCGAAGCCCGGAGCCCACAGCCCGCTGGTCAGGAGCCCCGGGGGGTTGGGGAAGGGGCTGAGATGGACAGGAGGGCCTGAGAACAGAGCCACAGCGGCCCCTCCCCCGCCTGGCCTGTCAGACCTGGAAGTGTGTTTGCTCACGGGGCACTCAGGGGTTAATGATGGGGAGTGGACAGGACCCGGGTATTTAACTATTGAGGGAGCGCCAGCCGCAGACCAGAGGGGCCCCTGCTCACCTCCTCCTTCTCCGCAGCCCAGCTCCCAGCTCCCGGCTCCCGGCCCTGCTCACCACCCTCCCCCACGATGAAGCCTCCCCCTCTTCTGGCCTTCCTGGGCCTCCTGGGTAAGTGACCTCTGTGACCTCCATCCTTCCCCTGACCCAGCCAGGAGCCCCAACCTCCCGGAGCCGGCCCTGGGAGGGTGTGGCGGGTCATCCTGAGGCCCTTGATCCAGCACTGACCATTGGGGAGCACTGACCAGTGGGAGGGAGGGATGCCTCGGAGATGGCCTGGGGGCAAGAGAAAAGAGCCGGCTGAGACCCCACGCAGCACACACGGGGCTCTGTCACCCACACTCCACCCCTCACGCTCGCTTCCATGGTGGAAGGATCTGGAGGAACTGGGGGAGGTCCAGGGGGTTAGGAAGCCCAGCTGGTGGCATCCGGGGGCACTTGGTGGGAACAGGGCGCATCTGGGGGCACAGGCCTGCCACCTGGGGGAGGAGCAGGACCCGGGAGACACTAGGGGAGCTGTGGGGTCATCCTGGGAGGTGGCAGAGGGGAGCGGAGGGGATTGGGTGCAGCGACACAAGGGAGGAGACCCAGGGGCCATGGCTGTCACGGAGCTATTATTACTGATTGGCGTGATGGATGTTGGGAGGGAGGGGCTGGGGACACGAGGCTAACTGGACAGCCAGAGAGCTGTGTGACTAGGATGGGAGGGGACCTCCGGGGACGCTCAGGGCCCCGCCCGCCCCGCAGTGGCCCTGGCCGGCGGGAACCTGGTCCAGTTCGGGGTGATGATTGAGAAGGTGACCGGGAAGTCCGCGCTGCAGTACAACGACTACGGCTGCTACTGCGGCATCGGCGGCTCGCACTGGCCGGTGGACCCCACGGACTGGTGAGCAGGAGGCCCGGGGGCGGGGGGGGGGGGGACCACCCGAGGGGCGGGGGCTGGGGGAGCATCCCTGGAGGAGGGAGGAGCCGAGCCATCCGGAAAGCGGGGCTGACAGCTCCTGGGAGCCCCCCAGCAGCCCCGTGACCCTTCCAGGTGCTGCCACGCCCACGACTGCTGCTACGGGCGCCTGCAGAAGCGGGGCTGCGAGCCCAAGCTGGAGCGGTACCTCTTCTCCGCCAGCAGGACCAACATCCTCTGCTGTGAGTGCCGGGGAGGGGCGGGGTCTCCCGCCACCACCACCGGGAGAGGCGTGCCCCCCCCACCTGCCCCGCCTGGCCAATCCGGAGAGCCCTGGCCTCCGGCGCTCCCCCACCCCCACCCAGAGGCCTCCTGCCCCAGCAGCTCGGAGGGGAGCCAGGGGCAGAGCTGAGCCAGGCCCCTGAGGAGCGGGACCCACACACCCTCCCCAGGCCTGGCGGCAGCTCTGGGTAAACCCAGGACAGAGCCTCAGGGACGGGCCCAGACAGAGAGCTGGGGATCTGATTGGGACAGCAGACCCCGTGCCCGAAGGCCACCTTCCCCTGGGGCTGCCAGGCTGGGCCCATGTGCTCAGCTCTGCCAGGTCCAAGGCCCACCTGGACCAGCTCCCTTTCCTCCGGTCCCCACCCTGAGAGGCAGCCCAAACCACGTCAGAGAGCGAGGGCTTCACACAGCCCAGCCCCTGGGCGCCCTGCTAACCCAAACCCAGCCATCTCCCAGCTGCAAAGCCGGGGCGGCCTGGAGGGAGGGCAGGTGCCGTGTGGGGTGCAGGGGGGCCACAGCAGACTCAGCTCAGACCCCGGGTTTGTGCTGGGGGAGGGCAGAGACAGGACCACGGCCGCCGGGGGCAGATCTGGCTGTTTCTTGCTCCTGCAGCCTTCTGCTCGGCGAGGCGGCTTTGTGAGGGAGTGAGCTCCCCATCCTGGGGTGCCTGCAAGGCCAGATGCCCCCGTCAGGGCTGTGCTGGGAGGTGTCAGGGGGGAACAGACACAGGCGTGGGGCTGGGCACGCCCCGGAGGCTGCTGCCTCCTCATCTATCAAATGGAGGTGGTCACGCTCACTCGCCCAGCTCCGGTCCAGCTCCTGCAAGAACCAGCCTACACAACGGGCTCAGCCCTAAAGCCCCTTCCAACTCAGTTTTGCTGAAATGGCAGCACGAAGAGTGGAGAGCGACCGCCGAGGGGGAAAGAGCGGACGTTCCTGAGCGGTGGGCGTATTGCTGGGACAGAGAGGAGCCAGAGATGCGGGTCAGACAGGGGAGGGAGCGAGGCTTAGAGCCCTGGGGCCTGGTACCAGCTCTGCCCACCTGGGTGTGGCACACACGTGGAGGGGGGTGGGTAAGGTAAATGTCAGAGAATCGTGCTCCGTCCACTCAGACACAAGCACAGACGGGGCCCAGCTTCAGGCCCCGCGGCCTCCAGTCTGGGCGCAGGCTGCCCTGGGATTGGGTGGCTGTCATTCGCAATCTTCCTCTCTGCTTGATGGCTGCAATCCACCGTCAGCTGAACTGCCTAGAATCCCCTGGCACCCCACCCCCGGCCTCTCCCGCCCCCCACCGCTCCCACAGAGAGTTAGTGGCCAGCTGCAGGTGGAAGTGGGCGGGGGAAGGGGAGGGTAGAGGTGCGAGCTGGGGGAGGAGGGACAAGCTGGCAGCCTCCCAGCGCCCTGGCCGGGCAGCCCTCCTGTATCCGCCCTCTCTCACCATCCCTGCGACACCCCCATGAGAATGAGCTTCCGGCAGGACAGGGTGAGAATGTGGGCCGGAGCGCGGGTCCCTGACTCGCCTTGTCCCCGCAGCCGGCAGAACCACCTGCCAGCAAGAGACCTGCGAGTGTGACAGGACGGCAGCGCTCTGCTTCCGCCAGAACCTGGACACCTACGACCGCAAATACGCCCACTACCCCAACAGGCTGTGCACAGGCCCCACCCCGCCCTGCTGAGGCCGCGCCCCTCCTCCCTGTGTCCTTCCGAGGCCCCGCCTCCCGCTGCTGCAGCCCCAGGCCTGGGGAACATTGGTACCAAAGGCCCTCCTTCTGGAACATTCCTTTCCTGCAACCCATCCCACCCTGAGGAAGCCCAGAGTGTGGCCTAGACCATCGCTGGCCTCCCAGGCCATGCACCCTTTAGGAAGAGACAGGCCCCAGAAGCTTCAGCGCCCAGAAGATTCTATAATCCACCCCTGGACTCTCAGTTCCCTCTTCTAACTGAATGCTTCCCATCCTATATAATAAAGAGGTAATATGCAAATTAACCCTCAGGCCCTCACAAGATGGCTGCCTACAACTCAACAACTGAACAAGCAGGCTGCATGGGGTGACCAGGCCAGCAGAAGGGTTAGTGAGGGATGACTAAACAACAGAATAGCAGGCTGCGTGGGGCAACTCGGCTGGTGGGGGGGTAGGGGGTGGTGGTCCAGAGGAGCAACCAAGCTGGCAGGTGGGGGCAGTTGGGGGCAACTAGGCCAGCAGAGGGGTCAGTTGGGGATGACCAGGCCAGCAGGCAGGGTAGTAAAAGGCGACCAGGCCACTGACGGAGTGGTGGTGATGGGGGGCTCTTAGGGGCAACTGGGCTGGTGCAGAGGTGCAGTTGGGAATGACCAAGCTTGTGGGGATGGGCAGTTGGAGGCGATTAGACTGGCAGGGGGAAGAGGGGGGCGAATAGGCCGGCAGCAGGGGGGCAGTTAAGAGTGACCAGGCCAGCATGGAGGGGTAAGTAGGAAGCGACCAGGCTGGTAGGGGGGGTCAGTTAGGAGCGATCAGATCAGCACGCAGAGGCAGTGAGGGGTGATCAGGCTGGCATGAAGGGGGGGGGGGGTGCAGTTAGGGATGACCAGGCAGGCAGGCAGGTGAGCGATTAGAAAGCAGCAGTCCAGGATTGTGAGAGGGATGGCCAACTGCCAGTTTAGGCCCAATCCCTGGGATCAGGCCTAAATCAGCTGTCAGACATTCCCCAAGGGATCCCGGATTGGAGACGGTGCAGACTGGGCTGAGAGGATCCCCAAACCCCCCCACACGAATTTTGTGCACCAAGCCTCTAGTAATTCTAATATTCTCAGATTCTATCTTTATAGAATTTGATTTCATTCACTCATTCATTCTTTTTTTGAGCACCACCCATGTGTGGGCAATGAGCTAAGTACTGGGAAGCAGCTGGAACAAACCAGTAAGGGTGGTCCCTGCATGCGATTCCAACATTCTGTCCTTTTGAAAACCCAATAGACCTGAGGGCTCTCACCCTGCAAGGAGGTGTAGCATTAGTGCCCTCTTGTGAACATTCTGAGGACAGCACCCTAATAAGGAATTAGCTACAACAGTGCCATCTTGTGGACATGGACATTAGGACAACTGACTAGTAAGTGGGTCAGTCACAATAGCGCACTCTGATGGACATTCTGAGGATAGCACCTTAGGAAGGGATTAGAGTTCTCTGGAGGCATTCTGAGAACAGTAAATTAGTAAGATATTATTATTAGTTACAATAACATTCTTTGGTGACATTTTCAGGACAGTATCCTAGTAAGGGGTTAGCTGCAATAATGCCCTCTTGTGGACATCCTGAGAATGGCACCCCAGTAAGGTATTAGCTTGCAATACTGCCCTTTTGTGGGCCTTCTAAGAATGGTACCCTAGTAATGAATTCTGGAAGTCTAAAAACCTATTCGTCAGAGAGGGCTCTCAAAGCCTTTGGCATTTACCAGGCACTGTTCTATGTAATTTTTTAAAATATATTTTTATTGACTTCAGAGAGGGAGAGGGAGAGAGAGATACAGAATCATTGATTGGCTGCCTCCTGCACATCCCCTACTGGAGATCAAGTATGCAATCCAGGCATGTGCTGTTGCTCTATCCACTGAGCCAAACCAGCTAGAGCAGTAATTTTTAAAAAATATATATTTTATTGATTTTTCACAGAGAGGAAGGGAGAAGGATAGAGAGCTAGAAACATCGATGAGAGAAATACATCGACCAGGGGCCTCCTGCACACCCCCTACCAGGGATGTGCCTGCAACCAAGGTACATGCCCTTGACCGGAATCGAACCTGGGACCCTTGAGTCCGCAGACCGACGCTCTATCCACTGAGCCAAACCGGTTTCGGCTAGAGCAATAATTTTTAATTAATTGAAAGAAAGGGAGAAAGGGAGGGAAGGAAACGGAGAGGGGAGGGCAGGGGAAGAAAGGGAGAAGAGGGGAGGAGAGGAGAGGAGAGGGGAGGGGAAGGTCAGACATAGGGACTACGTCAATGCTGGAGAAGGGACTGTGTTGCCTGATTGTTTCATATCTTGCCTCTCCAATTTTGATGACAAGACTGGTATTGGTTTTGCTTTTGTTCTCACTTAACCGCTAACAAAGCTATTAACGAAGTGCTCAGTTAAATAGCTTGCTTGGCATTCAGAGTTCGATTATGATTCCACGGACAATTGCCTGCTCCTTTGGGGTTCTCTGCAGTGTCGCTGCACGACAACGGAATGCTGTCTTAGAAGTTCACTCCTCCATAAGCTTTTCTACAAACTGTGTTCCTGGCTCCTTGCCGAATGCTGATGTGTCCAACGAGCAGGCACACCCCGATCATTCCACACCGTAAATGCTGTGACAGCTCAGACTGGCGTTTCAGAGCCAAGGGCTCTTCCCACCGTCCTCCATCCAGTCTCCATCCTGTCCACTGATGCCACCTTCGCCTTTTGGCAGCTTGACTTCCATCACGTCACTCCTCCGCCACTGAACCGTCGGTAGCTCCCCATTGTTGCCAAACCCTGGCAGTCAAGCTTGGTGCCATCTGCCTTTCAAGCCTTGTTTATCCAGCTATTTCTCGATGCTTCCCGCCATTCCAGAGCACACCCTCTGCTTTCCTGCCTTCACACCTCTGTCGAGTAGCTTCCTTCCACCTAAAGCTTCCCTGTTCACAGGCTCCCTCTCCCATGTTCAAGTCCACACGGGGTAGAACACATCTCCGATGCCGCCTTTCCCTAACGCTTTTCCACCAGGGGGATCCGCCCTCCTCTGAACAGCTGAGCAAGGTGTTCATCCCTCCACTGGTGCTGCTCGCCGGTTATCTGAGTTCCGGGGTTGGGTTCCTATACAATGAAGGCAGATTGCCCTGGGTTCAAACCTTTGTAAAATGATGACAGAATCACCAGCCTAAGGGTAGCTTTAAGGTTCAAATAAGATGATGTATTCAAAGTCCCTGGAGCATCTAGACTAGGTCACTTGACGTATCTTGCCTCCCCGGCTGTCTCCATCACACAGTAGATGCTAAATAAATTCTGTCCCTACTGATCACTGGAACTGTTTCAGGGAAGTGGCATCATGCATATGGTAAATAGTATGCTAATATTTTAATAGCCCTCTGGCCCGCTTTCTGTTCATTTATCTTAAGTGGACACACATTTGAAAGTCATTAACCCTCAGTGCCCTAAGCGGATGCCCCAGAGGCAGAGGCAAAACCGGCTGCTGGAGAGCGAGCGCACAGCAATTCTCCTGGAGGGCTGCTGCCTATGGCAGTGGCCAAGGTCACAGGCACCCGAGGGCCAGCTCCTGACAGAGACACAGAACACGCACTCACGATCTTTGGAATCCACGGAGCACATGACCAGCCTTTGTAGCTCAGCCTCTCTCCACATGAACTGCACAACCTTAGTCAATTCTGTCCTAAGCACGTGGGTCGGCCGGCTCTAGTTTTATTTATGCTGGTCTTTCTGTCCAAAATGACTTTGTCCCCATTTTCACATCCCATTCTCCTTCCATGCCCGGTCCAATGTCACGTCCTCCAACGAGCTCCTCTGAACTCACAGCTCTCCCCGCCCCTTATCCCCCATCAGCCCTTCTTCAGTGGCCTGTGTCTCCCCACTTTCACACAGGTCCAATGCCCAGCCATGAGGACCCTCGCACAGCACAGGTGCAGTCAATGCGGATGGGGCCTGGATGTCTGGGTGGGTGAACGAACTGCATAAAACCTGAGTCTCTTGAGATACCCAAGTCCCTCGGCCGCAGGGAGGTCCAGATCGCGCCTCTGGGGTGGAACGAGGCAGCGGCAGGACTTTTGCTCCTTTACAACCAGAAAAGCTCACCATGGCCCCAGTGCCCGCAGCGGGCAGCCAGAGCCACACTGGCGCAGGGCACCTACTATGGGGATTGCACCTCAAGGCACATGCACTTGTGTGCACTGGGGAAGGGCTCTGTGGTGTCCCTGTGACGTGCGAGCTCTACCCTGGATTCCCAGCTCGGCTTTCTCTAGGCACCAGGAGCGGTTACCAAGAGACAATCCCCCCGTGATGTCACCTTTGGCTTCATCAACTGCCACTCAGCCCAGAGGGAAGCGTGGTAATAAGTCTGATGTTCTGATTATTCCCGACGGGCCCGAGTACATCCCAGTCCTTAGACTTCCGCTCTCATCCACCACCTTTCCGGTCGCCCAGACCAGGCAGCAGGCCCCTCCACCACTACCCAACCTATCAGGGGGCCCTCAGCCCCAGCTGAACCCTAAACGGAGAATTAAGGAGGCCACAAAAGTAGTCTCAGGCAGGATGTTTCTAGAAGAACCTCAGGTTTACCGGGTCCGGAGTCTGGGCCCCATGGGCTCTGGAACCTGACAGCGGGCATGCCCCCAGGTCTCTGGGTCACGGGATGAGGTGAAACCCACACACACAAACAGGAGGAAGAACCTCCAGTTCTAGATACTCTGTATCATCGAGGTCACACGGAGCCCACTCGAAGGCTTCCTGATGCACAGAAACCAGAGGGAGCGCGTGGGTTGCGAGGCCAAGGCGAGGCCTGGTGAACTGTCTTGACCTCAGAGTGACCAGAGGCCTGGTGTGGGCTGGGCCCTGCTGGAGGTGCTGAGGATTCTCCTCCCTCTGCTTTTTTTTTTTAATATATATTTTATTGATTTTTCACAGAGAGTAAGAGAGGGATAGAGAGTTAGAAACATCGATGAGACAGAATCTTCAATCAGCTGCCTCTTGCACACCCCCTACAGGGGATGTGCCCGCAACTAAGGTTCATGCCCTTGACCGGAATCGAACCTGGGACCTTTCAGTCCAGAGGCCGATGCTCGATCCACTGAGCCAAACCGGTTTGGGCCTCCCTCGGCTTTTTTGTGGCCACGCCCACCCCTGCTCCCACCCCCGCCACTTCGAAGGACGTCAAGGTGAGTCACTGCTGTCCGTGCGTCTAGCCCCCTCCTGGAATGGAGTTCTGGAGACCCCAGGGGGCAGCCACAGAGCTGCCCCGTGTTTCAGGGCTCCGTCACCAGAGCGGCTTAGGTACCAAGCAGAAATCCCGATGTGCAGCCCTCGGGATGGTTCTGCTGTGTGCACCCACCAGCACCGACGCTCCGATCCGCGTTCCCCGCTCGGAGGCCCCAGAGGCCCAGGCAGGGAAATCGCTCACTGGGAAGGACACATCGTCCGCGCAAAGGTCTCCAGAGGACACTTCCCAGGTGCTCCCTGACCCATGGCTCACGTGGTCAGACAGAAACGACGTGCAGCTTTGTCGTTAAACTAGAATTTATTGGTATACAATAAATCTGTCATAGATAAAGTGGCACATCTTTGCAGCTTCTATTGCACCAAGTATTGAAGATTAAAAACACAAAGGAAAGAAACATTTGGTTTTGAAAACACTGCAAACAGCCAAGTAACAGTACTTTGGTAAATAAACATAAAAGGGTTGGAACGGACACGACGTGTGGAAAGGACGCACCTAGAGGGACGGGTCACATTTCTCCGTGGCACTCCACAGAGGCGGCGAGGCTGCTAGCCTGAGGGTCATGACCCCACGGAGGTCTTAGGTGTTATCTCCGGACTGAAGCCAGAACGGGGACAGGGGGACAAGAGGAGGGTCCCTGCCTGGGAAGAGCCGTGTTCACAGACACACTCTCCCTCCCAAGGGGGCGGCCGCCCGCCGGCGCGTCCACCTCGGCAGCGGGAACACGGAGTCTGAGTCCTGGCTCTTCGCGCTGAGCCCGGTGCTGGTGGAAGTTGCTGAAATGCAGCCAGGGAGGCCGAGGCCCTCCCGCCGGGGAAAATGAACGAGGAGGGGGAAGATGTGAGGAGCCACATCAGCAATCCTCTAGTTTTGGTTGAGGGACTCCCAGGGGATCGAACCGCAGGCGGAGACAGGGCTGGGCTCTAACGCTTGCTGTGGACAGTTGGCAAGAGCGGCCTGCGGGGTGTGGACTGCAAAGGTCAGGGCAGACCACAGAGGTGCTGTCCAGTGACCACCACCTTCCACGGTCCCAGCACAGTGAGCTGGGATGCCCTCCTTACAATCACGTCACCAGGCAGTTCTGCTGTTACAGAAATACGCTCTGCACTGGACCACCCCCTTTTAAAATCATTGCATGGATGCTCCCCATTGTAATGGAGCTATAAAATAGACTTAAGGAGGACAAAGACTAGAAAGTAACCCTGAAGGGATGGCTCAGAGCCTGAGGTGTTCAGGAATTTAGGTTGAGACGGAACAGGGCCGGGCAGCCCCCGGCCAGCTCTTCGTGGGGTCAGGCCGCGATGCACGTTGGCCCCACGCTGTGCAAGCACGTTGTGACTGGTGCTCACTATCTCCACTTCCGTGGTCCCTGTCCCCGTATTAGAACGAGATTGTGGGGGATTTGCTACGATCTATGCCACCTGGATCTCCAATTCAACATCAGCGGAAGAACACGATTTGCTTTCAAGTCAGGAAAAGTTGTTGCAAAGAGTTCGTGATCGAATCACGTCAGAGCTGGAAGACCCGAGTTTACACCTTTTCCGTGAGCTGAGCTGATGAGCCGTGGACAAAGAGAATGGCAAACGGGAAACTGCACCGCACTCTGTTCTAAAAAGGTTTGCTACGGAGCCTGGAGGTAAAAAGGTTCAGAGCTGTGCGTCTGCCCAGAGGGAGTCAGAGAGGCCACAGGTGTGATGCTGAAACCATTGTGACAAAGACCCTTCTGGTCAGGGCGACTTAGTTGGCTCTGACTAGGAATCCAAGTGTCCTTTAACTGACTATTTGAGCTGGACGTTTCAGAGGTAAACTGATAGCATTTTCTGTTAACCCAGTAAAACCCAGGCAGAGGCTCAAGTTTCTCAGCATGAGAGAAGCTGCACATTGATGGTGGACTCACTAGGAGTGCAGTTCAAGGCCAAGTCCTTCTAATATCTACCACCACCCCCCAACTGTATGGTTTGCCATCGCAGCAGCATTGGGGGTGCAGGGCAGTGTAAACTACCCAGCAAGGCTCCCTTGAAGCCCAGCATCTACTGCCTCAGTCAAAGGGGTTTGGAAATGCTTCTGGAGCTTATAAATGAAACCATACAACCTCAACTGCAGTTTGAGATTCTCCTTTCCGCCAGTTCCTCCGCCAGTGCGGAAAGCACATGTTCCACACCGAAAAGTTAGAATACACACATCCATGCCCTCTCTCTAGCATCTCCTGTGGCAACTGTATTACTAGCAGTTGTGGTTCTATGTTGTTTTGATACATCTATCTCTAGGACAAAGCTGTTGCCGCTACAATTTTATTTTGACTTTTTAAAAATCTTTTTATTTTTTTAATCCTCACCCAAGAATATGTTTTTATTGATTTTAGAGAAGGAGGGAGGAAAAGGGAGGGAGAGAGAGAAACATCAATCAGCCACGGCCTGTACACACCTAGACGAGGGATGGAACCTGCAACCTGGGTATGTGCCCTGACCAGGAATCAAACTGTCTTTGGTAACAGGATGATGCTCCAACCAACAGAGCCACCTGGCCAGAGCTAAAAATATATATTTTTTAAATTCTTAAAACCTTTATATAGAGTTTGTAAGACTAGGAAGCAGCTATGATCACTGCTCCAACCCTTCCTCCTGGCCTCATTACAAACTACTGAGACAACCCCATCTATTTACACTAATAAAAGAGAAAGATACAAATTGACCGTACCTTTGCAACGCCCACCAGCCAATCAGTAGTATTCAAATTAACCAAACAAAGATGGCAGGTTAATTTGCATAAGCAGATGCCTAGCGGCCTGGGTGGAGTGAGACTCTTGCATTGTCACCATGGTAACAACGCAGGCGTTCCACACCACTCCAGCAGTACCAGGCCTCTGGGCAGCATGGGAAGGCAAAAAGGCCCGAGTGAAGGTGGTGTTGGCAGCCAGGGGAAGGCAGGCCCATTCTTGCACAAATCTTCATTCACTAGGCCTCTAGTGCGTGCGTGCGTGCGTGTGTGTTTCTGTGTGTGTGTGTGTATTAGAGAAATATGCTAATTAACCAGGATGGGGGCAGGGCGGCACAGGCCTCCATGTGCCTGTGCTGGAGGAGGGCCTGATCAGCAGTGGCCGTGGCTGCCATGGGGCCTGGGGAGTGAGGCAGGGCCAGACTGGTGACCTGAGGGTGGGCAGCACCACACAATTTCAAATCACATGCTGGGCTCCTAGTGTAACATAAATCTCTAAAAGCCAAGATGTGACATAAGTTACAAAGACTCATTCCTAACTTGGAGTGCACACGAGTAACTGTGCTAGGTACCAGTTACTGACAGTAGCCATTCAGGACTGAACACAGCCTCCATTTTGACTGCCAATAAAGTAATTTTCAAGTGACTATGAAAGCAACTAAATATATAGATTCCATGCACCTCATACTTCAGTGAGACTGAGGCAATAAAATCTAAATTCAAACCTTAGCTAGAAGTTATCACTGAAGTTGGATACACATATCCCATCCTATATAATAAAAGCCTAATATGCTAAGTGTCTGACCAGTTGCCCACCAGGGGGCAGGTGCTCCAACCAGCAGGTTAACTTGCTGCTGGGGTCCAATCAGAACTGGGTGAGTGGGCTGGACACACCCTGGAGCCCTTCCATGGTCCCTCCCCAGCTAGCCAACCTCCCATGGTCCCTGCCCGGCCCCGATCATGCACCACTGGGGTCCTGTGGCCTGGCCTGCACCCTCTCTCAATCTGGGACCCCTCAGGAGATACAGGAGAGTGGTTTGGGCCCAATCCTTGCAGGCCAGGTCGAGGGACCCCGCCAGTGCTATGCATTGGCCTCTAGTCCTATATAATAAGAGAGGAATATGCTAATTAGTCAGGATATGCTAATTAATCACAACCAGTAAGATGCTTAATAGTTATGACCAGTCAGGTGCAGCCCAGTAGTGGCCCCCAGAGGGAGTGGCCATCTGCGAGGCCGTCATGATCCTGCGCTCCCAGTTCCTGGATGCCAGATGGAAACGCTGGAACTTCGGAAAACAGGCCACCAAGGTCCTAAATGAGTATTTTTATTTCCACCCGAGTAACCGTATCTCAGTGAGGAGGCTAAGAAGGAGTTCGCCAAGAGGTCTGCATCACCATCTCTCAGATTTCTAACTGGTTTGGCAACAAGCGGATTCACTATAAGAAAAATATCACAACGTTTCAAGAAGAGGCAAACATCCGTACCATCAAGACCGCCATGTCTTTCACCCAGGGGGCCACAGCCAAACCAGCTCCCCAACACCCCTTCCTCCGCAGGCTCTGGCGGCTCTCCCAATCCTCAGGACCCGGAGGCATGTTTCTGGGAAATTCCTACCCTGCTTCCCAGGTGAATCTCTCTGACACCCGATGGGCCCGGGGGCTACGGAGGTAACTTCGGGGGAGTCTAGATGTAGAGCCCTCGGGAAATGAGGGACAAAACGACGGCTGGCAAGAGGCTGTGACCCCGTCCTCAGTGACATCCCCAAAGGAAGGACCAGGGAGCATTCATTCCGAACTTCCAACTGATCTCACCCCTCAGGCCACAGGATGGGGGCACGAGGTGACTCTTGACGAGAGGACAAAGGCATCCAGAGGACAAGCCCCAGACACAGGAGAAGCACAAGATGGAGAAGAGCAAATGGGGTTGCCCTTCCCCAGCCGACTCAGTGCTGGGGTTGCCGACTACATGGCAAGGAGAAGGGGGTCCCCTAAGGGGAGGTGGAGTCTGTCTCCCTTTTTGCCTCTTTTCAATTCTCTTCTCCTGGGGCTGGTGATGGTCCTGGGAGTCTGTAGGTGTAGCCTGGTGCCGCCACCCTCACCTCCCCAGGCCGGCAACGGTCCCAGGAGACTACGGTGTGGCTTGGCACTGCTGCCCTCACCTCCCAGAGCAGTGATGGTCCTGAAGGCTGTGGGTTTGGAGCCAATACCCAGGCTGCTTGGCGCCACCTCATATGCAAATTAACCTGTCATCTTTGTTGGATTTATTTGCATACCCACTTCTGATTGGCTGGTGGGTGTCGCAAAGGTATGGTCAATTTGCATCATTTTCTTTTATTAGCTTGCTTCCTCATCGCCTCTGTGGAAATACCAGGGAGCAGGAAGTCCTCCCCCTCCTTGCCAGGGCAACCACTGAAAGAGGGGGAGTGCCCCGAGACCAAAGCAAGCCCAGCAACCCACATGCTCTGGGCGCCTCTGGGCCTCTCTTGGGAGTGACAGAGGCAGAGGGCGGGGGTGTGCGTGGGGTGCCTCCGGGGCTGCTGCCACCATCTTTGTGGCTATGGATGCCATTTTTGTCCCAGAGTGATGGTCACTCAATTAGAATATAACCCTTTTATCAGTATAATTTTTTTGCAGCTTCTAAAATTTCTAAAGTCTAGTAGTGCCCAAGGCCACCTTCATTAACCAAGTAAATAAAGCAATTCCACTTCGTACAATGGGTCTCCCTTAAGCTATTTCTGACTCCTATTCTGCTTAATTTCTGGCACACAATCTTGCCTGTTCTGAGAAAATGTGGTCTCCCACACTCTTGTAGTACAAAACCGACAAGGAATGTTCATTCCGAGCAGGTCAGTTAGAGTCAGGACTCACCCAGAGGTGAAAGCCCTGACCTCACCCACGGGGACAGTGAGGCCGCGGGGACCTGGCTCTGGCGCTCACACTCAGGACTCCGCAAGGTGCAAGGGGAAAGGCTGTGCAGCTTCTCAGACTGCTAAGTACTACGATGTATTATACCAGGAAGATGCCCAAACCGTGTCCTGGGAGCAATTCCTAGAGACAATTGATGCTCCAACCACAAAGAAAAAAAAAGCTAAACTTAAAACATCATTAATCTGAAGAAAGCAAACCACTCTGACAGACAATTGGATGAATCCACGGCCGGCCCAGGCTATATGCCTACACAGGTCAGTACTTTCTTGTAGTTTCCTCGTCTCGGGCCTTTGAGATCTGAGGTGGGGGAGATGACAATTCACCTTTTGATTCAGCATTCCTAATTCGTTGAAATATTAGGTCCCCAAAGACAAAGACTGTCCAAAACTGGCCACTTCCACGTCAGTTTTAAAGCTCACATCCACCTAAGTCAGTTTTAGGAATGTCGGCTCTCCACTGCTCAGATCTGTCTCACTCAGAACCGTGGAGTCACCCGGAGTCCTCAGCCAAAGCACACCCTCTGCCCTGCTGGTCCCACCCAACTCCCTGACAGTCTGGGATGGGCTCAGGAGAGCTCTGCCAGTGTCAGAATCCCCACGGGTTTTATATAAAGAGAAATAAATGCAGCATTTTATGGGGTTTCATTTTTCACAATACTAAAAAACTTAGCAACAGGCCAAGTTACCTTTTATTTTTCTGAAGGCAGCTAAGTCTAGAAAAGTGGGGAAGGAAACAGTTATTTACAATGTGAAGGCGAAAAACCTTATTCTTCCAGACATTCTCTCCTACCAAGTCAAGTAACTCTTTAGACTCTTCCCAGGCAAACACTCAAGGATCCCTCGATTTCTGCCTTCCATACTCTCAGAATCCAGAACTGTATTATCTTCCCATCTTCCAAAAACTCAACAACACTATCACTTTAATTAAGCCAAGCCCAGGCTTACTTACAGTCAGGCGCATGTACCTATGGCTTGAGTGTAAAGGAACTAGCAGCACCTGCATCCCGTCTGCAATGACGTCAGATCAGGAAGGAGAGATGCAGCTGACTCCCCTCTAACTGCAGGCCACACCCTCCCTCGCGTTACTTTGGGAGAACACTTCCTGAAGTATTTTCTGATTACTTTGGGAGAACACTTCCTGAAGTATTTTCTGATTAACTTGGATTAAAAGAAAAATAAACCTAAACATGTTCCTGAGTTGCGGATCATTTACAAACTATCCTGCATATTAACATATCTGTTTGAAAATGAAAGAGAATCAAAGGAAACTTGTCATTCTGCGCTTCTAACAATTAATCTAAACCACTTCATGAACAGTTTCAGCAAAACTCACCCCAAAGGTGAAGGGAAGATCCCAGGGTCACAGAACTCTTGATTTCAGAACAAATCAAACCATACCTGACAGGTTTTCCCTGATCTACTCTCCACCCTAACACTCAACCTTTTTATCACAGAACATGAGTGGCTTCACTGAAGTTTCATGAAATGAAACACATCTCTAACAGAAGGCTGGCAGGAGAAGGCGGCCTGAGGTCACTAATGCCGAGGTTGTGCTCCTGGGTGGGTTCTGGGCGGTCCAAGGCCTGCCTCCCGGAAGCCGGGGCACAGCACCCCACTTCCACTCGCTTCTTACGACTCCGGCAGGCGGTGGCGTCAGATGTTGAGAGCGGCGAAGGTCTTCACCAAGGTGACCTGCTCGCTGGCCTCCGCTTCGCTCCTGTTGTCCTTGTGGCCGCCCCTGCTCTCGAGGGCTTTGAGCCGGTGCCGCTCCTCCTGCCGCTTCTTCTTCTCCAGGCGCTGCTGCTCCCGGCGCTGCTTGTTGGTGACCTGGAGGAGAGACGCTGGGTGAGCCGTCTGCGGAAGGAGGTCGGGGCTGACAGAGCGAAGAGCACAGCTGCCTTCCAACAAGACGGAACAGAGAAAACCCACCTACCAGACCAAACACGATGGGGTTTCCATTACTGCTCAAACTTCCATGTGAATGTATACCCCCTTGCTGAGCTAGCAAACAAACCAGTCCCGTTCTCCTCATACACCGATCAAAGTGACCTAAGAAACATTCACCCTGCTCCAACAGAGACAACCCTCCAACAGGCCACCGGCCGCCTTCCCCTGCCGCCTAATGCTCAGGGGACCCGCACTAACGCTGCAGGTTAGCCTCTGCCTGTGGCTTTTTACTTCGTGCTGCATTGTGAGCTCAGAACTTCTTGTGAAAGTCTTTAAAATGGTGTCATATATTACCCGTGGGTATGGGGGGAGGGAGATATACAACTTCTTGACAATTTACCAAGAAGCCTTTAAAATTTTCAAATATCCATGTCCGCTAGCCTGTCAAGTCCTCTTCTGGGACTCTAGCCAAGAAAGCAATGCAAAATACACAGATTCATACAAATAAACTACGAGAGTGTTCGCTGCAGATGACGGTATTTGTAAACATGGATGCTACAGCGTGAATGCCTGTGGACGGCAGCCATCCACAGTGGTGGGAGGTGGGACGGTCTGGCTGTGTCTACAGAGTACAATTCCAGCGTGCACTTCCTTCCAGTCATCACTGCGTATGCCAGACAGGACAAGCGAGATCTTCACTCAGTTTCCTGCTACACCTGTATGTACTCCCCATATTTTCTACAATCACTACTTATAAATGGAAAGAAAATTACACACTGAAATGAGCTCCACGTTCCCACCACTGCCACCGGATGACAGCAGCCCACCCTTTGCCCTGGCAGCCCCTTCCATACCTTTGGGAGGTTGTTTTTATTTGCTTTGTTCTCTTCACTAGGGCTGGCCTGCGCCTTAGTATTTTCAGTCCTGCCTTCATGTAAGCCCTGATTTCCAAAGAGTCTGGAGCCACTGCCACCCTCCTCCCATAAAGGACCACTCTGCTTCAGCACTCGGCCACGGGACTCGAGGTTCTGCTCTGCATCTTCCAAAGAAAGACATTTTATTAAAACTGAGAACTAAGAGAGTCACACAACTCGGTGCTTGTTAAATAATTCAAAAGTACCTGGGTCCCTCATTCACTGTCATTTGGAGACCAAGTATCTTAATAACAAGTCAGTACAGCAGGGAACACGGGGAAATTTTGATAAAATTTGGAAGGTAAGTTTAACAGTAATCTGCTAGCTATCAGCTCCCCACCAGCAGACTGATTTGTTTCATTAGACAAACCACTTCTAATGTAAGTATTTAGGGGGAAATCTTTCATTTGCAGCCAAAGAGAAAACAGGCTCTAAAGATGTGCCATACAGTAGAGGAGCCACTAGCTACATGTGACTATTTAAATTAAATTTAAAATTAATTCTTCAGTATCAGCCACATGTCAAATACACAACATACTAGACAGCAACAGACACCAAACAGTGCCGTTTTAAAATCACAAAGACTGAGATATTGCTTTCTAAAAGGCACAGCATATAAATAAAGTGGATAATAAAATGCCCCATCACATAGAAAGCTATGCCAGGAACAGTATATGGCTCATAATAAGTCTTAAAATCATTTTATTTTTTAAAATATGTTTTCTTTATTTCATAGAGGAAGGGAGAGAAAGAGAGAGATAGAAACATCAATAATGAGGGAGAATCATTGATCGGCTGCCTCCTGCACGCCCCACACTGGGATGGAGCCCACAACCTGGCATGTGCCCTGACTAGGAATTAAACCCTGAGCTCCTGTTCATTTGTCGACACTAAACCACTTAGCCAAAATCATTTTAAATAAATGACTTGAGAAAACAGTTAAGACATCATATCTTTTTGCTTTCCTATCACAAAATTAAATTCAGTTCAAGTAAAAATAATTCTGAATTAGCACCAGTTGATAGATGCTAGCAATCTAAATATTTCCATTACAAAAATAAGGTATTTTTCTCTCCATTTTAATTATCATTTTGATTTTATGAAGAAGTCTTATTTCTAAAAGGATAAAGTGTTCCCTGACACTCTCCACCCCTCCAAAACTGGGTTAGGTGGCCTTTCCACGCTTTCCCCTGGCACCTTGAACCTTCACCTCCATTATGTATTGTTGTGCCCGTTTACTTATCTGTCTCCACCACCCTCATCCCCATCCCCACTGACTACTCTCCCCCAGATGCAGGACAAGAACCTAGAAAACCAGCTTGCATAGAAGTGCTCAATAAACAAGTGCTGGATGAGTGAGGGAAAGGACAGTATAATTACTTCGGGTGACTTGATTAAACATCAGTATTTGAGAAATCACCAATACAATCATTTTGAAAGCTTATAAATATCAACCATGGACTTACTATTTCTTTTCCCCTGGTTCATCTGAAGCATGGCAATTATTGCAGATTCAATATTATAATTTTCAGCTTCCAGGTTCTGGACTATCAAATTAAAATCCTATCCAAGAAACAAAGAAACACTTCAAGACTCTAGGAATACTTTCCTCTCTCTCTCCCTTTTCTCTCTACTTCAATAACTTGGTAAACGAAATAATGTAATAATGAGGATTAAGACAAAGTTCCAAGATCTTTTCCATTTAGAAAATGTCAATTTTCAATAAGGTTGGTCACGTGAAAAACTAGTTACTATAAATGAATTCCCTTTTAAAATGCTTTTACTTATAAAAACACGAATCAGAATAAAATAAATCCACATACTTCCTTAGGATTTTGAGCAGTATTGGGTCAAGTCTAGCAAACAGGAGAGAAATGAATAAACAGCTCTCATTAAGTCGTATCACACCACCTCATCAAACTACAAAGAGCACATGGACCTGCTTTGGCCCATCAGGTGTTGGCATGCTAACGGTGCTAAAAACTAGCAGGGGAACTAGGCACAGCAACGCTTGCTTATAAACCAGGGCGACTGCGGGACAGGAATACTAACTGAACAGCCAGTCGCATTGCAAACTTTCTGAACTGCATCTTCCACCTCATCTCGCAGGTCGTCTTCAAAGTCGACTCCCTTTGTCTTGACCTTTTCTCTTTTATTTGATTCATCTTGATGAAGTATCTGAAACTATAAAAGGAATATTCAGAGTCATCACCATGGAACTCTTGCAAACTATGTTCAGAATCTTCAACACAGGAAGAAACTCTAATCTCAAAAGCACTCACATATATAGGGGGAAATTCCACAAACAACCTTAAGAGCTATGAGTAGGCTCAATTTCACCCAGACAGTTCATCCAGTCTACAATACAAGTATTAGAGGGAACAACCCATGAAGCCGTAGGGAGTGCTCAGTAAGAATGGCATTAGTGCTCCTTTGGTTTCCAGATGCTTATGTTTTGGCCATGGCTGCTGACTCAAATGGCACACATTTCTCAGCTGATTTCCAGAGGCGTGTGCCTAGCAAGTGATCCTCTGTCCTAGCACCTGCAGCAGGACAGCGCATCTCAAAGACACAGGCATACACCTCTCAGCTGGCTCCCTAGGCCTTTGTAAGCATCAGCAAGCTCTGAATTCCAGTCCCAGTTGGACAGTCACAGTGGCATGGCTCATCCAACCTCACGTGTGCACTACCACGCTCAATGGAACCTGTCAATCCAAACTCTGGCACCACAAAGAGCAGTCCCTTAGAATCCATGCAGCCTTTGCAGCCTATACCTAAACCAGAAGAGCCCAAGGCATCCCTCTGCAGCTGCTCAGTCCCTGCTCCTCTGCTTGCAGGGAGACGGGAACTGGGCAAGGACCTTTCTATTTTCTGCATGTTAAAGTGTAAGTGCCGGACGGAGTGTTAATAAAAAGCAACCCATTATAACAGTATATTCTAACAATTTGGCAATGTGTATCAGGAGTCTTTGAAATGTATCCAAAGAATTAATGTCAAGTACAGAAAGGACTTACATAAAAGTGTTCATTAAATTGCCAAACAGTGGTGAATAACTGACAACAAGCTATCAGTGTCATGGTGTGGGGGTGGCTAAATAACCAAGGTAAATCCACAGAATGATGCCTCATGCCCACTAAAGTAAGAAACACACCCCTACCATTATTATTTAACAATGTACAGGAGGCATTAGTCAATGCAATTAGCCAAAAGAAAAAAAAATTATAAGTATCAAATTAAAAAGGAATATAAGTTATTATTGTCAGATAATTCTATATCTAAAAATACTCCACAAACAAAAAGAATTCCAACAAATCATATATTTTATAAAAATCTAATATCCAGAATATATAAAGAACTCTTACAACTCAACAACAACGAAAGTACAAATAACCCAATTAGAACCTGGGCAAAGGACCTGACTAGGCATTTCTTCAAAGATACAAATGGTCAAGAAGCTCAACGTCATTAGCCATTAAGGAAATGCAAATCCAAACCACAAGGTACCACTTCACACCTGCAGGATGGCCATAGCCACAATTTTAAAAAGGAAGAAAAAGGTAAGTATTGGTGGAGATGTGGAGAAAGTGGAATCCTCAGAGCAGTGCTAGTGGGAATGTAAACTAGTGCAGCCACTGTGGAAAACGGGGTGGCAGTTCCTCTCAGAGTTAAACATAGAATTATCAATCTTATGACCAGCAAGTCCACTCCTAGTATAAACCCAAAAGATTAAAAACAGGCACTCAAACAACTTTACAAATAGATATTCATAGCAGAGTACTGTTGATCTCTTCTGCCCACCACCCCCCCCACACACACACACCTCCCAGCCATTCCCCGCCACCGAAATCTGTCGTTCTGTTCCATGTATACATGTCTGTGGATCTATTTTGTTCGTCAGTTTATTTTGTTCATTAGATTCCACATATAAGTGAGATCATGCGATACTTGTTTTTCTCCAACTGGCTTATTTCATTTAGCATAATTATCTCCAGGTCCAGAAGCATGGATTAAATTTAAAACTAAAAGTAATTTAAATTTTCTATATAAATTCTATCCATGGAATCAGAACTATCAGCTATTAGGAAAGCGAAAGAATGGCAAGCAATTTTATCGGTCACTCTCATCTGAGCTAAAAAAGTAAAAACGAGTAAAACCCACAGATTCTTAAAGGCAATTCCATAAAAACATCACTGTTTTTAGCTCCAGGCACCCAGCCCTCCACCTGGCTCCTTCTGAGCTGAGACTACAGAACACGGAGGCCTCACTCACATCAGTCTGGAGGTGAGCAGGAGCTTCCGAGTTGTCATTGATCCTCCTAACGCTGTCATAGTGCTCGCCGTATCGATATGCGATGTGTAACTCCCGCACGCTGCTTTTATCTGTACCTCGAATCTGGAAGCAAAAGAAAGGAGATGCCGGTGAGGATTTGGTTGGTGTCAACACATGGAGAGAAATGCTACCCAGGAAGCCCAATCTACAGGCTGAATGTGAAATAAATTAGGAATAAGACTGGGTATGTCCAGAGCAACTTCTGACTTATCCTTCTCCTTTCATGCATGTTTGCTTCACTGTGTTTAGTATGGAACTGTATGCTGCACTGTGCTTAGTATGGAACTGTATGCTGCACTCTGCTTAGTATGGATCTGTATGGACTGTATGGAAATAAATCCATATGAAAACACACATTCAACAATCAGAGGAGATCCACAGTGAAGTTAAACTGGCGAAAGTTTCAGGCATCAGTACCGCTCCAGATGCACAGGCCCCTTACAAGAGGGAAGGCCTATGGGCACAGCAAATTCGCTGGTCTTAAAGCGCAAACAATTTGGAGGTGCTCTTTGAGAAAAAGAAAAATACAAGACTGCAAATATAGAAATGCCACAGCCCTCCCCAGGACCTAGAAAGAGGGCCATAAAAATGAGGGCCTTCCACTTATGCTTCAATACTTCACAATATGCGTGCCCCTGTTGTTACAACAAAAATAGCGTTTTCCACTAACCACATACTGAGCAACACAAACAAACTCAAACCTCCCACTTACATCAAGTTCAAAACAGTATTATTTAAAGTCAAGTGGCACTACTTCCCTCACAAGACATTCTAAGTCAGTGTTTCCCAAACTTTTGACATATGTGTACCCTTCTATAATTTTCGTAACGCTGAGTACCCCTCGTACTCATGAGAACACAGAATTAGGCACAGCTAAGCATGGTGCAGTGCATATCCCCACCAAACTCCGGTGCAACGCGTACCCCCACCAAACTCTTCCCGTACCCCTGGGGGTACGTGTACCACACTTTGGGAAACACTGTTAGGTGAACAGTACCCCTGGACCACTCCCCAGCAAGAGCAGCACTCCCCAGTCATGTCACAAGGGTCAGCCTGGATGTACCCACCAAACACGCCCCCCGACAGAAACTCTGAAGTGATTCTGAATCTGCAATTTAGAAAGCCCAGTAACCATCTCTTTGTTAAAACTCTAAAATGTTAGCACTTCCTTCTTGTTTTGACTGATAGTTAGGCTCTACTGTTCATTTTAACACTATTTCTGCCCTAAAAGTACAGCAAAAACCATGGAACAAACAGGAACCACAAGGAACCAGAAACTGCAACCATGAAGTTTTCTGCAGGTAAACCATTTAGGTCTCAAAGTACAGATGGTCTGCTTTTCACATGTACAAATACAGACAGCATCATTTATCTCCCAGGGGGAATACTGGGAAAGGAAACTCGTTATTAGAATATCTGAATGACATAATCCCTAAAGTACTTACATATTCAAGTCATACTACTACATACACAGTATGAATAGGAAAAAAATAGGAAGAATAGTCACCAACAGTTGATTTCAATTTGCATGAGTAGGGAAGATTACAGAGGACTTTCACTTTCTGCATCACGCAGGTCTATACCGGTCACAGCAGCATAGATTCCATTTGTAATCAGGGAAGAATGTAGGTTTCATATCCCCATTAATGTATGAGCCTACCATTTCAATGCGAGAGTTCTTACCCACGACAGTAACAATCAAAACAATTTCAATTCTTAAATTTGATAAGATGCTTCATTGGGGTGAAGAGATATGGGGGGCGGGGAACAGTGGATAGTTCCATTATATAACAAATCTATTTATTTTAAACACATATACTTTCAATGTTCAGCAATCCATGAAAGATAGCTCTATAGAAATGTATTTTAAAACATTCTACCTATGCAGATTTATCTTTCACAACGACTTAGATAATTAAGAAATTAATATAAAGTTATCGATGGAGAAAAAGCAGGCTATGGTTACTGAGTTGGCGCGGAATACTTTCCTCAAGAATGGGTCATTATGCTGTATATTCAAATTACTTTGATGACTTCTGCTGAACAGTAATCATTTAATGACAAAACATTGGAACAATGAAGAAGGTAACTGTTGGCTCACAGCCCACCCTCAGAGAATACCTCACTGAAGACATATAGCTCTCCCTGGTGTCGGTACATCCAACAACACTGCCCCAAAGGACACACACACACACATCATTTCCCTCCCAGTAAAATCCCTCATCAGCCCATAAATTTTCTAATTTATTTTGCTTTAATTTTATTAAAAGGACATTATGCCAGACATAAAGGCTATATACAGCCAATTAGATAACATTCTAGAAAAGCAAAACTGTAAGAAACCAATCAGATTAGTGGTTATTGGGAGTGGGGACATGGGGAGAGAACTAGTGACTCAAAGGGGCATGAGGAAACTTTTGGGGGTAAAGAAAATATTCTATGTGTTGTCGGTGGTGGTGGTTACAAGACTATTTTGTAAAAAAAAAAAAAAAAGTATGCCTAAGAAGGGTTAATTCTGCTATATCCAAATTATATCTCTGTAAACTCCACTTTATTTTTAATGATCAAAGACTATGAATAAACAACTTACAAAGGAAAACATTTGCTGGTGGTCTATAAAAAGTGAGAAAAAAGGCCACAGTTGCCTTTATAATAATGATGATAACAATAATAATAATAATAGAGAAACATAAGTGTGTATGTACATATAGACATGTCTGTATTTGTGTAGATTTGTTTAAAGGGTGTATAAAACACTGTGATACGTATCTTTCCATATGTGTATAGCTAAGAGTATGTGTGAATGACAGGGATACGCACTAAAATTTTAACAGTAATAACCTTTAGGGAATGTGACTCTGGCTGATTTTTATTTGCCTTTGTTAGTTTTTCTGAATTTTCAAATTTTTCTACATTTAGTATGTCTTACCTAATTAAAAAAAAAGTTAGACCCAGAGGAGCACTGGAGGGGAGGACTGATGGAAATCACACACCCAGTCTGCAGGAGGAGAGCCACAAAGGACAGAAAGCACTCTGAATAAAAGGAGGAAAAGAAAGAGGGTGGCCTGCATATACTTTCTCCTCGATCTCTGACCTTCCAAACACAATGTTTGGTTTGATGGACGGGGAGAGCAGGCTAATTCAGAATACCAAAGGTAAAGAAAGCTGAATGGACGGCTACTTCACTCAGTGGCTCCACAATGTGCTGTGCCACCCTCCAGCACAAACTGAACATTTACTGTACGATTTCATCTGCCGTAGAAAACCACTGGGACCACAGATACAACTGAGCGGACCAGAGCAATGGAGCCTGCCATCTTACGCCATGAAATAAATTTTGTTGTTCAGAATATCCTTTCTAGCAATGGTTAGTATAGTAAATTTGGTCTCTGCGTCCCTCCACCTAAAAAACACAAACATGGTTGTGGGACTAGGTATACGTTAAAACTAAATTTGTGTGCACTGATCCTTTAAAACCTCGCTTAGATATTTTACAGAATTATAGACAGTATTTCCACATCAGGCTCTCTGCCCCAAACTACCCAACTAACTAACTGTTGGATAATGTTTCTGGCATTTAAAGGTTTCTGAATTATACTCCAGACTCCATGTGAACTTGGCACAGGGTAATCCCAATCCACTAAACGCTTCTAGTCTTTGGTTAGGCTCAAAATCCAAGTTAGCCTATACCAGTGGTCGGCAAACTCATTAGTCAACAGAGCCAAATATCAACAGTAAAATGATTGAAATTTCTTTTGAGAGCCGAAAACCTACTTCTGTGCATGGGCCACGAAGTTTCAATCGCACTGTATGTGCGCGCCCACATGTGGTATTTTGTGGAAGAGCCACACTCAGGGGCCAAAGAGCCATATGTGGCTCGCAAGCCGTGGTTTGCCGACCACTGCCCTGTAAGTTCAATAGCACAGGTCATGCCTCATCGTCTTAGGACATCCCAAAAGCTAAGTTATAATGAAGAGCTTTAGATAAATTATATTTTTGTTTTTCTTAATCCTCACCCAAGGATATTTTTTCCACTGAGTTTTAGAGAGAGAGGAAGAGAGGGAGGGAGGATGAGGAAGAGAGAGAAAAAAACAAAAACCTAATGAGAGAGACACATCGATTGGATGCCTCCCACATGTGACCCAACTGGGGCCAGGGATTGAATCTGCAACCCAGGTACATGCCCGTGACTGGGAATTGAACCCACGACCTTTCAGTGTGTAGGCTGACGCACTAACCACTTAGGAAAACTGGTCAGGGCCAGATAAACTTTTGAATAGGTGACCTACCTGCCACAAAGGGGCATTAAGTTGATGAATCACCACATTCAATTGATGATTTCTTGCAAAGGCTACAATTGCATCATTGCCAGCAAATGTACCAGGCTTTGCCAAACTGGCCACTGCATGGAAATAGGAGAGAGAGAAAAATGAAGTCTTTATAATGGAAAAACCCAAATGCAAACATGCTTTAGTACTTATTTAGTTCTAAATAATGAGAAACAAGGGTAGACGTCTAAAACGTCTGTCCATTAGCATTGTCAGAGTCTAGGAACTCAGATGCTTAAAGAGTATGTACACAAGGGCACCAACCATTCTAAAGAAAGGATTCGTTTATTCTTTCAACAAATGTTTGCTGAATGTTTCTTATAAGCCTAACTCTAAAAAAGACCCAAGAAATGTAACACTAAGCAATGATTATAATAGCTTGCATTAATGAATGCATATTATGTGTCAAGCACTGCGCTGCTTCTCAAGGATTATCATTTTTAATCCTCAAAACAATCCTGGACAGGCATTATCACGCACACCACCTTAGAGATGAGGCACAAAGTAAGGTCACAACACCAGGACAAAATAGAGCTGAGGTCACACCCCAGGCATCCTGACTCCAAGATCCTGGCTTTTGGTGACTCCATTATACAGCCTGTCAGTTTGCCCTTGAGAAGTTTATAACCGATGGGGCAAATAAGAAAACACATTACTGAAGCATAGAAGTGCTACAGGAAAGGATGTGTTGTAAAGAATCTGGCCTTGCCCAAAGGAAGTTCTGACCTTTATCCCTGGCTCCTGAGAGATAACCTCTAACCCTTCAAATTTCCCAAGTGATAGGATATCTTTGTTATTCAGTGGGCTCCTCTGCCACACCTGACAGTTTAAGTTAATGAGGTGACTCTCTGACCATACAATATCAGCCAGATCTGGAAACTGGGGAGCTAGGCAATCAATCAAACCCACACAATGAAACGCCAATAAAAACTCTGGACACCAAAGTTCAGGTGAGCTTTGTGGCTGACAATACTCTATCACACGTGAATGCCAGGAGGAGGATGCATCCTGAGGACAAGAAAAGCTTTGTGTTTGGAACCTTCCCACTCTGCCCTTTGGCTAATTTTGAACTTGAACTCTTCCGTGTAATAAACTATACCTGTGAGTATAAGGGCCTTCAGTGAGTTCTATGAGTCCTTGTAGCAAATCATTGAGCCTGAGAGTGGTTCAGGAACCCCAAACTTGTAACTGGTGTCAGAAGTGAGGGAAGTCTTGGGGAAGACTGTGGGTGCCCTAAAACCTTGCAGCTTGGCTAACTCCAGGTGCGGGAGCGTAAGTCAGTTTGGTAGTAGGGGGGGAGGTAAGGTGTATCAGATAAGCTTCTTGACTTATAGACAACTAAACTAATTCCCAAATGACAGGAGATAGAAATGATGTTCCAGGCAGAGGAGAGAGGAGAGATGAGTGGGGCAGATAGATGAGTCTGTGGGCTATACAGTTTTGCAGGAATTTAGAATGCTAAGACAGCAGGGTGGAGGTGAGAATAGATAAGTAAGAAAATCACAGATAGTAAAGGGCTCAAGAGTTTGGCCTTTATCCTGACTGAGGTCAATGGGGAGCAGCCAATGGGTTATATATAGGGGAAATATTTATTTTTAGGTCACTACTCCACCTGCAAAAACAACCAAACTGAATGGGTCAAGTAGCAATGAGACCAGTCAAAAAAGTATTACAGAAATCTAGGCTAATGACCACAGAGGCCTGATTTTACAAGATGGTAGCAGTGAGAGAAAAAATATCAAGGCAGATGTGACAAAACTTAATGAATGACTGGGTACGTAGAGGGAGAAAGAGCAGCATTAAGAACATTGAGGATTGTAATCTGGATATTTGTACAATTGGGGGAGGGGGGGAAATGTTGCTGATTTTCCAGCCAAAACCGGTTTGGCTCAGTGGATAGCGCGTTGGCCTGTGAACTAAAAGGTCCTAGGTTCGATTCTGGTCAAGGGTATGTACCTTGGTTGCGGGCACATTCCCAGTAGGGAGTGTGCCAGAGGCAGCTGATCAATGTTTCTCTCACATCGATGTTTCTAACTCTCTATCCCTCACTCTTCCTCTCTATAAAAAAAATCAATAAAATAAAATAAAAATAAAGGAAAATAATAATCCTAGTAGAGCCAGATGCAGGGTAACTGTAGGTACTGAAAAGTTAAGTGAGCCATTCATTTATTCATTCAACAAACATCTTAGGAGTGCCTATCATTACCAGGTTGGGGAAGAGACACAGTCCCTGCCCTCAAGAATCTCAGTGTAACAAGGTAGACAGACGTTAAAAACGCGTAACTATGATATGAGGGATAATGTCATAACTCTAGTCTTCAACTGGCACACAAGCATAATGTGCAGACATGTAGGCTTCTTTCCACTTCTGCTATGGCAGTCAGGGCCACTCCTCGCTTTGAAGCTCAAATTCTTTATGAAGCACCAACCAGCGATCAGGAACACACAGTGACATTTCAAGCAAACGATTTCCCATTGTACTTCTAAAGTGACTATCACACTGGACACAAGTCCCTGACCCTGTCATACCTCCAACTCAACCACTTCATTCAAGATGCTCAAAGTAGGATTTCAAGTCACAAACTAAAAACTCACTTCATCAAATATATTTTAATTGGAACAATAACAACTCATTTTATTTAGCTAAACTACAAAACATGCCCCGTTTACCAAATTTAATTTGTAAACTGCTGACCATCTGGTAAACTGTGCCTATGGGCTAGACAAAAAGTGACCAGAGAGAGGGACCATTAACTCAGTGGATACTATCAACTCCTCAGGGGGAGTTTTACTGCTGTGCCTAGTGAATGAGTTCTCCCCTTCTGAGTTATGAACCACTGATAGCTCCCCACCCGCAAGACGTCCTCCTATGGCCCTCTACCTAGCCATTCCCCAGACAGCATCTTCAGAATCACTTCCGCCTCTCCTCTCTCCGCCTCCAATGAGTCCTGCCAATTATACTACCAGTTGTATTGGTCTGAACCCGCTCATCATCCCCAGCAGCTGTCTTGGTGAAGACCCTCTCACTCATCCGGCCAATGTGGACAGCTCCTAACTCATCTCCCTTCTCAAGTCTCTCCCCCCATTCTTTCCTGGCATGGTTCCCAGAGTTAGCACTCTAAAACACAGGAAATGTTCTCTCTCTTTCCTGATAAGAGACAGATAAGACTGAACTCTGTGATAAAAAATGCTATTGTAAAACATAAATATATCAGCACCTAGCACATAAAGTCCTCAGTAAATAATTGTCAAATTAAAGTTTAAAAGTTTATATGTACTTTCTTACTAGATTTGTGCCTATACGGAACAAATTAAAATCACTAAATAATTTGCCTCAAAGAAGACGGATTGTATCTGGGGTTTGGGTGAGAAATTAAAATGACTTGATTGACTTTTCTGGTTAAAAAGTAACACATGATCACTTAAAATCAGAAATATCTATAGAAGATACTTTAAATTATAAATAGACCCATCATCCCCAGATGACAAACAGTTAAGAACTTATTTTAATTACATCATTCAATCTTCATCAAAAAAGTCTATAATAGGTGCTATAATTATCTCCCCTTTACAGATGTGTAAAGGGAGTAAAAAATAAGTGGAGCCAAGAATAAACAATCATGAAGCGTTAGTATTTTACAAGAATTTTTCTAGTATGCTTCTCTGTGTGTATACCTTTAAAAAATAGGACACTATTTCACAGCCTGCTTCCCCCGCCACCCCATTGAATAGGAAGTCATGAACAGCTTTTCAGGTCACTGAACATCAGTCATCATGGTTATTAAGGGCATACTCATCTAAACCTACCGAAACCCAACTGCCTAGCATGAAGCCTATTACAGAGCAGACGAATAATATTTGTTGAATACAAGCCATAGTTTATGTAAGCAAATCCCTGGCTAGGAGGGTGAGGGGTGCTGATGGATTTAGTTACCCAATGAATTACTCCTGGAGGATCCAGTGTCCCACGGGAACCTACCATGTTTCTCAAAGGGAATGTCATCTTCTACAAAGGGTTCAAAATCTTCCCGCTGCTTGATCATGTAGTCTACGGTCTCTTGTCGGTGCTGGAGATGATTTCGTGAGTGTCCCTCCAACTGATCACCAAGAGCTCTGAACAGGCAATTACTATCAAAACAAAAATGTTGGTCACAACCTTTTAAAAATTTAGTTCGTCGAAAACAGAAATGCGTCATGCTAGGCCATCCATGGGCATCCTCCACACAGACAAGAGAAAGCCTCAACTCTGACACTCCATGGTTCTTCCTAGATATTGAGGGAGAGCACGAGGGCAGATGTGCAACCACATTACCTTCCTAAGAGGCACACACAGGATCTCTATTCCCGCTCAACATCCCTGGGCCTCAGCTGCTTCAGCAGTGAGGCTGGTGACACACTAACCACCTGAGGACGGGGTCCAACACCACAAGCCATTTCTCCGGGGCTCTGGTTCCCACAGGCTCTTCCGAAACGACAAAGCGTATCCACTGCCTCTTTCCTGAAACAAGTTTCACTAGAGCTGCCCAGCTGACTAGCCACTCACCTAACAGAGAGAACCCAAAAGAGTAATCTGCCCACCTCCTGCTACAAACAACTGCACCGGGCACCCCACGTCTTAAGAACACAGGGGAGACAGCCATGGGAGGTACTTGGCCAGGGCACAGGCGCACTACACAGCGACCCTCTCTCTCCTCCCCCAGCGAGCATTCTCCCTCCTCCTTGGCTCACTCCTCCCCCAGCGAGCTGCAATGCTCTTCTTATTCCGGCTAAATGAAAACTTCAGACACAGTCTTTACTTTGTTTTGTCTCTAAAATTAAAATGCTGGCAACAAACTTTAAGACTTATTACTTTCAAACCCCTCGAAGGCTTCTAAAATTCCAAACTGTATCACAAACACAGAGCCCAGATACTCAGAGACAAACACAATCTGGTATCCTTAAAACGAAGGAAATACAAAACTCCGAAGCCAAACAGTCGCCCAGTTTCACGCCAAACTGTTTCCTCTTCCAAATGAAAACACATGACGCTCTAATTCCAAAACATAAACGTGTCCCTTCCAGAAGGACTTTCAGATGCAAAGGCATACGAGAAAGATTTTTTTTTTTTTTTGTCTTTCAGTTCAGAAAAACGAATTTTCAGTAGAAAGTTATACAGAGGCAGGCATCTCTTCAAAAGTATAAGGATTCATACTATTTTTTTTTTTTTTTTTTGCAAGGGAGAAGGAAATATTTAAAGATGACAGATTCTACAAACTAGAGACCAAGAAACTTTGCCTCAATCTGAGGCAAGATTCTAGAAGGGACAGGAATACAGCACTTGGATACCAGACTGAGGTGTCTGTTGCTGAAATCTAACAACGGCAGTCCTTGTTCAACCATGGGGGAGGGGGAAGTAGGCTAATGCATAAAGTGTTTTCAATTTTAAGCTTTTCTCTCAAACTTTTCTGAAACCTGTAGGTCTATTCTTTATTCTTTAAAAAGGTGTCACTTAGCCCAAAATTGTGTATTTAGTTCTTTTATATTTAATATATCAAAATACAGAGAGTAACATGCTTTCTAACTACTTTTAGTAACATGGGCACATGTTCTCCATATAATCCAAAAAAGTAGGTATACACTACATTGCGTGAGCTCAAATGTGTTCATCTGCACACTGCACACAAATGTATGCAAGGAAAATTAAACATCTCTTACAATGTGCCCAGCACTGCTGGAAACACTTACAGGTATTAAAAGGGCTCAGTCTTCACAAGCTGAGCTAGGCACTATCCCCCTAGGGGAACTCGCTCAAGGTCACATAACTGTATGTAATGGACCAGAATTCAAACCCAGCCACCAAAATGTCAGCCGTAGTTACTCCTAGGTAATAGAATTAGAAATAAATGTTAAGTTATATGTTATTTAATATACTTCTCTCTATTTACCAAACTTTCCTGAAATCACTCAAAATAGTCAAAATGAAAAATCACAATAGACAAATCACCTCCTTTTCTGAGAGTTGCAAGGTAAGGACACAGGAAATGTGAACAATCAGCAGAGGGACCTGAGTTCCCCGGGGAGCCCGCAGTGAGAGCACTCTGAACAAAGCCTCATTGCTCAGAGGGCCTCTGGAATCCCACTGTGTCCGGAGTCCACACCCTCACACCACAGCGGGGCTTCCCAAACCCCACACTACTGACATTTGGGGATCATTCTTTGTTGTGGGGGCTGTCCTGTTAACTGCAGAACGTTTATTAGGAGTATCCTTGGCCTCTACCAACTACCACCATCACCATCCTCCCGGCCAGTTGTGACACCAAAAATGCCTCCGACATTGCCAAAAGGTCACCATTCGCCCAGGGAATAAAATCATCCCCACTTAAGAACCGCTGTGCTGCCGAAACCAGTTTGGCTCAATGGATAAAGCGTCCCAGGTTTGATTCTGGTCAAGGGCATGTACCTTGGTTGCGGGCACATCCCCAGTGGAGGGGGGTGCAAGAGGCAGATGATCGATGATTCTCTCTCATCAATGTTTCTAACTCTCTATCCCTCTCTCTTCTTCTCTTGTAAAAAATTTAATATATATATA
This sequence comes from Pipistrellus nathusii, assembly GCA_963693515.1. Classification (NCBI taxonomy): domain Eukaryota; kingdom Metazoa; phylum Chordata; class Mammalia; order Chiroptera; family Vespertilionidae; genus Pipistrellus; species Pipistrellus nathusii. The sequence goes on along the minus strand of OY882859.1, from coordinate 10,554,574 downwards.
TATATATATATATATATATATATATTCTTTTTTTTTTTTTTTTAAAGAACCACTGTGCTATAGGGAGGATATATGTAAAGGTCTTGTTTTTGAGTTCATAAAGCCACCAAGTACACAAAGTAGTAAGGGTTGTAAGGGCTTAATAATTTAGCATGGGCCACTATTGTAAGATAGACATCAAAAAAATTAATGGGCTCCTAGGTTACAGTAATACTAGTCCATGTGCAGAAAAAGGAGGGGGGCAGGTTCTGTTCTTTGAGATCAGCTAGAAGATTGGGTACCATTCTAGTTACTACATGTTAAGAGACATGTTCAGATAAAATGATGTGGTTTTAAAGTGCATAATGAGAAGAACATAAACAATTACTAATGTTTAGGCTAACGGAGGCTCATCTAGAACCTAGACTCTAACAAATAAGTGGTTTTAATTATGACTGCACGTAAGAATCACCTGTGGACCTTTTCAAACGTCATCAGTGACCAGGCTGCACTGCCTGAGATTGTGGTGTTGCTGATCCAGGGGAGCCCGGGCACCGTAGTTTTCCCAAAGTCCCCCAGGTGATTCCACTGTGCCACCAGGTGACAACCACTGTGACCGAAACCAAAGCTGAGACTGCCGCACAGGCGATGCAGGGAACTGACAGGCAAGATGGTGTGTAAATGCCCTTCCACCAAGATCCTACAGTTCTAAGAATAAAAAATAAAACAACTTGTTTTATTATCAGAGATAAATGGCTTAGTGATTCTTTAATGTTTTAGAACACTACCAATTAGTTATGTTAATTTAGACTATATTTAGTGAGATATAACTAGACATAGCTCAGAAAGATGCTAATATGGTTTGTACTGCCTAATCCAATCAGAGGTTCTTTTCACCCTACAGCCAATGATGTTTTTCAGGACAACACCAAAGTTAAAATGTCTCTCTTGTTTTGAAATTGAATCCAATTTATGTGGGTCCACGTCAAACAACATAAATCTGAAGGTGGCCCATGATACATTACAAAACCCCATAGCTCCCTAATTAATCTATGCTCAACTGACTAAAGTAAGGGAAACATTAGACTCAGAGGACACCAGCTAATTTTATCCCTACGGACCAGGAGGTCCCAGAGTGCCACAAGGACCACACCATCAACAATGAACATGCCTACATACAAGATGCTCTCTCAGGCTACTCAATGTTGTAATCAGACCAGAATGGAAAGACAGAAGAGTGAAGGCTGTCAACCATTTCTTATGTTACCATAACTTTACTACAGTTCACCAAAGAGTACTCAATACATGTTAGCAAAAGGATATGCTTTCACCTGCCAGCCAGTCACATTCAGAGGAAACACCATCCACTCAGGGATAAAACCCATCACATAACCCTAAGCACAATGCTAAGGAGGGGTGACACCCAGGCCGCCTCGTGTGCCCATGGGAAGACCTGAGTAGCCTCGTGAAGCCCACAGAAGAGGAATCATCGCTTTACCTAACACTGTCCAAAGAATAAAGACCTTGGAAGTGAATACCAGCATTCCAGTCAAGTTGACCTCTGGCCGCTGCACCTCATTGGCCCTGACTTCTGCCCTTGTATCCTACACTCCTGTCACCCTGGTGCCTTTTCATGTATTACTCCTCAGTCTGGAAAGTTCTCTTGGCATATTCCTATTGATCCTTCATGACCAGTCTGTATGAGATCTCCTCTTAAGAAGCTTCTAGCAGAGTGCAGGTTTCAATGAGAATTTCTGAATGAATGAAAACTCCCTGACCCTTCAGGGAGTGTCAGCCGCTCAAAAGTGCCATGAAAATCAATCACTATTAAGAATACATCAAACTTTATCTTATTTACATAATCCATGCTCACAGTGTGGCCCAGTTTAAGGGCTGGGAGGGAAGGGGGGGAAAGTACCTCTGAGGCCCTTTCAGGGTATCCGTGAGTTCAAAACAAAGGTGTTATTTCTCTTTTTCACTCCCGAACTCTCACAAGTGTACAGTGGAGTTTTCCAGAGGCTAGCTAAGAAATGAGATTCTCTCTCTGACAGCTAATGGAATGTTTGCGTTTTCTTGGTTTAAAATTTTCTTTTACTTTCTTATATAGTAAATACTGCTAGCTGTAAACCACATAAACAAAAGCTCTTTGGAGTCCCCAGTAATTTTTAATAGTGTAAAGGGGTTCTAAGGCCAAAATGTTTGAGACTCACTATTATGTTTCTCTCTTACGAAGCTATGAACTCCTTAAGTATCTTATCATCAATGGATTCCCAGCTCCTTGCTTAACGGATGTTTGCCGAATTAACAAGTATGCTCTCTTTGATGGTTGGTGGCGAGGGGAACATAGAACCCCCAAAGTTTCCCATAGCATTAGGAAACTCCTTCAAGATTTTACAACTCCCTGTGGTGTGATTTCTAAGCAACATTCTGTTGAGTATTCCCGTTTCCTTGGCACCCTAATATTGAGAATACCATGCCTAGCCGAGACCAATTTGGCTCAATGGATAGAGTGTCGCCTTGGGGACTGAAGGGTCCCGGGTTCGATTCCGGTCAAGGGCATGTACCTTTGTTGTGGGCATATCCCCAGTAGGGGGTGTGCAAGAGGCAGCGGATCGATGACTCTCATCGATGTTTCTAACTCTCTACCTCTCTCCTTTCCTCTCTGTACAAAATCAATAAAATATATTTTTTAAAAAAGAGAGAGAGAGAGAGAGAGAATACCATGCCTAATATAGCAAACACAATCCAATCATTTGCAAGGAGTAGCCCCACCCCAATCCCACTGAAAAGCATTCAACTGGAGCAGTGCTTGTGAGTTTGATTCAAGTATAATAAGTAAGGTCCTGAATTGTTAAAGGCTTTGTATGTGACAAAGATCAAGGTACTAGGTGAAAAGCAAGGCAAACCTTTCACTGGAGTGGCTCCTCTAAGGAAATGCCCCTTTGAGAGGCCCTGCTGAGGGTCTAGCTGGCCTCCCTCTCTACTGCTATCATTCCTTCATTCCTTCACCAAAAAAATGCGCTGATTGCCTCTATGTACTGGGCACTGTGCTAGGTGGTGGTGACTACAATGTCATCAGACTAAATCCAGTTAGCCTAAAGCACTGAGAACACGCACCATAGGAAAGGGAAGTAAATCTGAGCCAGTTCATAAACAGGATCCATCATTACTGATCTCCTCCCCTCTCCCCTCCCCACCCTTCTCCCATCCATACTCCAGTTTCCACATCCCCTTTCCTGAAGCCATTTTTCCTTCTATTCTCCCATCCTCTCCCTCCTACCCATTTATTTACCCCGTGTCCCCTAAAGAGGCTGGCCCTAGACTCCAGTCCGATCTGAAGCCCATGGGAGAGTCAGCAACACCAGGCCCTCAGAGAACTAAGTCCCCAAGGGGCAGGTAAGGACTCAAAGGAGGCCAAGCGCTGCACCAGGGACCACGCCCCCACCGGTCTGAGCCTGCCCTGCGCGCCATCCCGCTCTTCAGGTGACCGCTCCCTCTCGTCCCTGCTGGTCTCAGCCTACATGTCACCTTTCGGAGAGGCCTTCCGGGACTCGGACCCAAAGGAGACCTGCTCCGGTGTTCTAGTGACTCCGGACCACTTTACAGCCTCCTCCCGGCCTTGGCCGCGATTAGGGGGCTTGGGGTTTCTGAGGGTCTCCGGGGAGGGGCCTGGCCGCCTCGCCCGCCGCCGCGGGACCCCTGCCCCGGGGAGCCGGCTGGCTCGCGGCCGGCGCTCGGGCCGCCCGAACGGGTGGGTGGACGAGAGCGGGCGGCGGTCGCCAAGCCCGGCGCGTCCCCCGGCGCCGCCTCCCGCGCTCCCGGGCCCGCCTCACCCGTCCCCCGGCACCTCCCGCAGCTTCAGCCCCAGGGCCTGCAGCTGGTTGGCGAAGCTCACGAACTCCTCCTCGCCGCCGGGCTCCGGCCGGCTCCGCCGCTCCTTGGCCAGGGCCCGGCGCGCCGCCCGCTCGTCCCGCTTGCGCTCGGCCTCGGCTTTCCGGCCGCCGCTGCCCGGCCGGCTCTTGGCCGCCTGCTTGCGGGACATGGCCTCGGCCCCGCGGCCGCAGCGGCCGCAGGAGAAGCCGCAGGACCGCGGGGCGGCAGCCCAGGTGCACCGAGAGCGCAGCGGAGCGGACGGCGCGGCCACGGCGTCTGCGCCGACCTGGCATCCAGGTCACGTGGCAGGGCCCCGCCCCCTCCGCGCAGGTGGAGGGCCGGCGCCATAGAGAGTTTCCCTCCCTCCCGGAGGGCTAGAGAGGCGCCCATCCTTGTTGGTTCCGCCCTGCCCCCTGGCGGTGGGTGGTCTTTCAAGTGGGGAGCCAGTGAGTCCGGAAAACAAATGAAAAAGTCGAAAGGGTAGAGGAAGGGAGACGGAGAGGTGAGAAGAGCGGCAAAAGGGAGGAAGAAATGGACACTAAAACTTTTAACTTTGTGAGCCTATAATTGGGATAGGCGTTTTCACTCATTATTGTTTTTTTAAAATATATTTGATTGATTTTTTTTACAGAGAGGAAGAGAGAGGGAGAGAAAGCCAGAAACATCGATGAGAGAAAAACATCGATAAGCTGCCTCTTGCACACCCCCTACTGGGGATGTGCCTGAAACGAAGGTACATGCCCTTGACCGGGATCGAACCCAGGACCCTTCAGTCCGAAGGCCGACACTCTATTCACTGAGCCAAACCGGTTTTGGCTCATTCTTGTTTAATTGTCTCAAATCACAGGAAATTGAATCTGAGAGGTTAACTATGTTCAAGATCGCACAGCTCAGATGCAGAGCTTTTCCCTGGTTCCAAAGCCACACGCTTTGTTGATTTAACCTGCCTTTCTCAACCTCTCTACTGTCCCTCCTAATTCAAGGGAGAGGTACTCTTCATTCCAGCCTAGGTTTTCCTGGACTAAGGAAGGGTCTTCCTGGGACACAGGAGTTGCCCTTTTAAAACCGGGACAGTCCCCCGGCATACCAGAATAGTTGGCCATCCTATTCCACACCCACCTACTCTGGAAGCTAACTCCATCAGCAATCCCGGCTGCTCCCTCATCCCCTGCTCTTCTTTGGCAATAGCCTCCACTTCCTCAGTTTCAATTAACATCTGTATTTATCTTTGACGTGTAAATAACTCTCATTTCAGGCCTGTGCTGGTGCCAGGTATAACACTGAAGCAAGGAGACATAGCAGCTGCTCTCAGGAAGCCCAGATTCAAGTGGGACACAGGCAAGGACACAGCAATTATAATAATACTCCATGACAAATGCTATCAAGGAGGAGGTACAGGGTGCTATAAGGAAAAAAGGAGTGAAAAAAATACAAAAAGATCCTGGCGGCGGCTCAGTAGTTGACTATCATCCTAGGAAGTAGGAGCTCACAGTTCAATTCCTGGTCAGGGCATATGCCCAGGTTGTGCCCTGTTAGCATAATTAAGCTTGACCTTATGACCCTCCCTAGATCCTTCCTGGGTAGCTAATGGGCTGTGGGAGGGACAGCTAGTGCTGCCAAAACAAGTGAAACTCACAAGAACATTGTAACTATGGTGACCACTACCTTGTTTACCTCTGACTATAAAATAAAGCATCAGCTTGCCATCTGGATCTGTTCTGTGGTCTCAGCCAGGCACAGAAGATCCACCTATACACAACTTATTGTGTTTGCCTTTTCTTCATCCCTCACCGGCCTCCTCAGGCTCACGGAACCCTTGGCTGTGCTGTCGCGGCACCCTGTCCCTCTCCCTTCCCCTTTGAAATCAATAAAAATGTATATATGTATATTTTTAAATCTATTTTTTTAAAAAGGCTTCTCAGAATATCTGAGTTCTATGCAGAAGCTTAAGGGATGAGAAGGACTTGTCCAGACTGAAAAATCTCAAGGCAAAAGGGATTGTGCCGAAGCTCAGTTTCGAGGAACTGAAGGAAGTGCAATCTAATAGGAGCACAGGGCTTGAGCCATGAGTCCGGAAGCAGAAGGAAGGCTCAGCTTTGGACAATCTCACAGGACTAATGGAAGAGTTTTACTCCAAAGCCTTAGAGCCAGGGGGAGCCATTGAAGGATTTTAATCAGGGAACTGCCATGATCAGGTCTATTTTAGAAATATGTATTTGGCTAGAGTGGGGAGAATGGGTTAAAGGTGGAATGCCAGGTAGGAGGCCCCTCTAGATGGCCAAAGACAGGTGATGGTGATGGTGACAGTGACGGTGATGGTGTTTGTTAAGGTTGATGATGATGGCTGGGACTGGGATGAAAGGGAAGAAAAATAGAGTGAAAGGTAGATTCACACGTTAGTAAAATATTCATGTAACAAAATTGGACTGAATTGTTGTGGAATGTGTTACAAGCTGCACTCAAGTTCCTGAAATTCTTTCTCGACCGATCCTTCTTTGATTCTCAGGAAGAGAGCATGAATTGTGACTGGCCCCGCCTTTTCTTGAACAGACATTCCACGCCTGCAATGGCCCACCCTTCTGCTTGTATTTAGTGAAGTTGGAAGGCCGTGTGAGGAGTGGGCACAGATATTCCAAACCTGCAATGACCCACCCCTCTGCTTGTATTTAGTGAAGTTGGGAGGCTGTGTGAGGAGGGGAAAACCACCGCAGGGAAGGCAGAGACCCAGATTCCCATCCAGGTCCATCACTGACTGACTCCATGATCTTGGGTTAGTTGCTTCACCTCCACAGTATCCTTTCCCTCACCGGTAAAGTGGGGATAACAGCAAAGACCAAATACAATAATAAAGATCGTAATGACAAACTTTTATAGTGTTTACTGTGTACAGGCACCATTCTAATTGCTTCACAGACACTATCTTATTAGTCATTACAACAACCCAATGAAACAGGAATTTTTTTTTTAATTTCTGCTTTGTAGATGAGAAGACAAAGGCACCGAGAGGTTAAGTACCGTAACTTTCCCAAAGTCACATGGCTAGCAAGTGGCAGAGCCATGATTTGAAGCCAGGCCATCTGGCTCCAGAGTATATGCTTTTAACCACTATATTATACTGTTCATGTAATTTGTTATAAACTGTAAAGAACTCTACATTATACATGAATTTTTCATTATTGACTCTCATATGCGTCCATATTTGTCCCTACTACAATCTTTCTACCATCGCTGTTGTCCCATATCATGATTGCCTCATTTTCTGCTTCACTTTGCCTCCATTAAAACAGATCATAAAGATGTAGAGCCTGGTAGGCTTGGGTTTCCGTCCTAATTTCACCTCAGGTGAATTATTTAACTTCTGACCCTCAGTTTTCTCTTCTGCAAAATCACTAGATAACATAAGAAAGGAGGGTAGTAAAGATTTAAAAAAAATGCAAAGTCCAAGGCCCCAGCAAATACCAGCTTAATGAAGTTCTTCGAATCATTCCCCTGTGGAAGGTTTGGGACTGACACTGCAAAGCTCAGAAACTAGGGAAGAAGGGTTTGTCACCACAAAACGTGGAAATGCAGAACATGTGAAAATGTCGACAGACGTGCAAACACTTGTCCTTCTTGGAAACACCCTTCCTTGCATAAGCCCTTGGCCTATCGACCCGAGCCGAGAATTGTGAATGAGCTAGTCTCTCAGCAGCGGTGTATGTTAGACAGTGTCTCCCTTTGAGTGCAAATCAATACTGCTTACAAATCATATCTGAAGACCAGGGCAAAGGAGTACTTGTGAATTACGTGGGTGCTATACCAATGTCGGCAGCGTGAATTAAAAGAATCATTAAACCTCATGGGGTGGTATTTGGTACAAATCAGTAAAAAAAAAAAATTGTGACTAGGAGAATTATAGTGAAGAAATGCAACTTTACGTGCAAGAACACACCACCACGAAAGTGCACAAAGGAGGACCTCACCCTCTGCTGTTGGAAGGCAAAGTAGTCTGGCTGCTTTGGGGAGCAGTTGGGCAATCTCTGGTAACATCCTAAAAGCCAGGTGACCCAGAAATACCACAGATCGTTATCTATCCTAGAAATCTTGCACCCATGCACCCGGAGATGTGTCCAAGAATGCTTAAGGCAAAATGGAGTAAAAGAGTAAATAATTAAAAACAATGTAAACATCCATCAATAGGAAAATGGCTTCTTAAATTATGAAACAGTCATTTGTCAAAGAGTCTGCAATAGTTGAAAAGGTCTACATGAACTCATATGGATACTCCCCTAGGCAGAGTGAGCCATTCCAGATATCCTGTACATAAAACAGAACAGCATGAAACAAAACAGAAAAACTGTATTGTTTTCTGATGTATACAGGTGCACTTATATACACAGAAAATGGCCTGAAAAGATAAAGCCCAAATTGGTAAGAGTGGGGAGGGAGGAAAGAGTGAATGTGAACTTACTTTTATATGTAATTATTTTGTTGTTGTTAATCCTCATCCCGAGGATATTTTTCCATTGATTTTTAGGGAGAGTGGAAGAGAGAGGGAGAGACAGAGAGAAATATCGATTGGGAGAAACACATCCGATTGGTTGCCTTCTGCACACACTCCAACCAGGGCCCAGGCCAGAGAGGAGCCTGCAACCAAGGAACGTGACCCTGACCGGGAATCAAACCCAAGACCCGTTGGTCCCCAGATCAAAACTCTATCCACTGAGCCAAACTGGCTAGGGCTGTAATTCTTTTTAATGAGGAGAAGGTAATTGTGAATTATGTATATAATTAGTAAAATTATTTTAGTGGACTAGCAAAATCTATTCTTCCCTTCGGAGTTCTTTTGGGGATCTGCTTGATCAGCTAACTTGAACTTGTAACAAGCATATTGCTTTTCCTGCGCATGGCCGTTACAGCCTCATTAGACCCAGGAGCCAAAGGATACTCTCCTTGCAGGAAAGCCACTTCAGCCCCAGCAGCTCTTGCCACATCAACAGAAGAAACAGCCGTGGGCTCTTCCCTCTGCACTGATGTTCCTCGGGCGATGGAAGCTTCATTACATCCCCATCACATTCGACATCTTTCCACAAACTCTCTTACCTCTTATGGAATCCCGTTCCTGCCTTCTTCCCACATCACACTCTCTCACCGCAATCATCTCAGCCCTGCAACTCACCTTTCTCCGCTTTTGGAGGAGACGTCTCATGACAGTGTGACTTTGACTTTGACCAACTACTGACACCTAGAGCTAATTTACGTGAAACTCCTATTATGAAGGCCAACCTCTCACGGTTCACGGATGGTTCCTATTTAAGATGAAAGTGGTCTAAGCAGCTGTGCTGCTGCCGACAGCCACTTTAGATCAACAGGCTGAGCTCTACGCCTCACCTAGAGATCGCACTTTAGCAAATGGTAAAGCTGCAAACATTTACACAGACAGGCCCTTTGGAGCCGCTCATGATTTGGTGTGATCTGGAAACAGAGAGGATTTCTCACCTCTGAGGATCTCAAATTAAGAATGGGCTCTTTGTTAACAAATGACTAGTCTCAGTCCAACTTCTCTATGCCTTGGCCATCATCAAAGTTCCTGGCCATTCAAAATAAGACTCAGAAGAAGCTAAAGGCAACAATTTGGCTGATCAAGCAGCGAGAACTGCTGCCTTAACATCTTTTAAAACTGATGCCCACAGAGCCAACATTAACTTACTTCCCAAAGGGAAATCTAAAATTCATTATTAAGGACTACAGGCCCAATGCACTAAGATTCGTACAAGAATGGGCCTTCCTGCCGAAACCGGTTTGGCTCAGTGGATAGAGCGAAGGCCTGTGGACTGAAAGGTCCAGGGTTCGATTCCGGTCAGGGGCATGTACCTTGGTTGTAGGCTCATCCCCAGTAGGAGGTGTGCAAGAGGCTCTCTCTCATCGATGTTTCTAACTCTCTATCCCTTTCCCTTCCTCTCTGTAAAAAATCAATAAAATATATTTTAAAAAAAGAAAAAAGAAAATAGAATGGGCCTTCCTTCCCCTGGCTGCTGGCACTGCCTTCACTCCGGCCAGGAGCCGCCTTCCCACGCTGCCCAGAGGTCCTGAGCAGCTGGGGAGGTGTTGAATGCCTGTGTCATTGCCATGGCAACAATGCAAATGCCCCACACTAGCAGCTCAGCATCTGTGTATGCAAATTAACCCACCATCTTTGTTGGATTAATTTGCATACTCCTGATTGGCTGGTGGGTGTCTTGGAGGTACGGTCAATTTGCTTCTTTCTCTTTTATTAGTGTAGATGCTCAATCTAAGGCAGCCTACAAGGAAAAACTTGATTGAGCTGACAGTGGTTATAGTTTCAGTCCACTGTCCAATTTGCAGTATGGCCCAAACAAGAAACCAATCCTTCCAGAGTCCATGAAAAGACCCCGGATAGAAATGACTCATCAGACAACCCACTGGGCAGCTGACAAATTTATAAGTTTCATGGACCAATACGGGTGAGGAGATATATCAAGGGCCACCAAAGAGATTCAATGGACTTGTACTGTATGTGCTATGTACAATCCAGAAAAGACTACCCTTTCATCCCCTGGACATTCTGACTTTCCCAAAGGATCTTTCAAAGCATGTCAAGTGGATTTTATTCAGCTGCCTCCTTCCCGAGGTTGTAAATTTGTTCTTGTTATGGTTTGCATGTTTTCTCATTCGGTTAAAGCATTCCTTTGCTGACAAGCCACTTCTTTGGCAGTTGCAAAATATGATTAGGAAAGATCATACCTACTAGGGGCATACCCTCAGAACTGTATAGTGACTGAGGAATGTACAGGGGTGGGCAAAGTAAGTTTACTGTTTTGAGTATGTGAAAAGACAGAGTTTATTCTTGTTATTATTTACTTATTTATTATTGTATTGTTTATTATTATTATTGTTAACCTACTTTTGCCCACGCCTGTATTTTATGGGCCACGTTATGAAATCAGTCTGTGAGGTTCGACCTATTCAGTAGCATTTTCATTGCGCTTATCATCCTCAGTCCTCTAGACTGATAGAAAGAACAAATGGCATTTTTAACGATCAATTGGCAAAAAGGTTCCTTCCTCCTCTCTCTCTTGATTCTCTGTTGTTGTTTTCTTCCCCCCTTCCTCATCACACCCATTCTCTTCACTTTCTTTAAAGGCTATGAAACTGAAATATTAATACATTGCATATAATAATTATTTCTATATGTAAAATGAATCGTTTCATATCCTCCATTGTTACTTTTTTCTGGCAACGAAATAGAGCATCTCACACTGCTCTCCAGGGGAATGAAAGACATCGGTTTTTGTTCTCATGTGACTCTTACTCGATGTCTCCATTTCATCAATGGCCCTTGCAGGGAGGGAAAGGCTGTGGGTATAAGGCACGGGGGCTCCTATCCCTGAATTAGACATTCATGCTCATTCAATGACTCCGCTAGTCCTTGAGCCTCAGGATTTACTTTTACAGCTCTGTAACAATTTCTTTGTTTGATGTCTGTTGTTATAATCACCTCGCTGCATAAATCACCTGGTACTGACCCCGCCTGTGGCACAGGTTAACCAATCTGGCCCGTGACCGGAAGGAAGCCCTGTACTGTCGGGCACACAAGGGGGCAGCAGAAAGACAACTTTCTCTCTTTCACACATGCACATGCAAACTTTCTGGTATGAAAAATATAACATGTTAATCGTAGAAAATGTAAAAATACATTAAAGAATAAAAAAAAAGGAAAAACGTACCCATAATCCCACTCTCAGATATAGTGATTATTGTCAGTTTGGTATATTAGGTCGAACCATATAAGATTGCTGATATTCAACTATTTTTAACCTGCAAAATTGAATATTTCATATGATTTAGCCTAATATGTTCTCTCACCTATTTTTATTGATTTCAGAGAGGAAGGTAGAGGGAGAGAGAGATAGAAACATCAATGATGGGAGAGAATTATTGCTCGGCTCCTCCTGCACACCCCACATTGGGGATCCAGCCCACAACCCTGATGCTCTATCCACTGAGCCAATCCAGCTAGGACTATTCTCCCACCTTTTCACTACAATGAACATAAATGTATTTTTAAATACAAAATTGAGATAGGCTTATATGTGTATATATGTGTTATCTTTGAAGCCTGTCTTGTTAAATAAAATATTAATGATTACAAATATATAGAATTAGGAATGTCATGTACACTAGTATGTGTAACAGTTCCCTTGGGAAATAAGATGTCACACATACAACTGAAGCCCATGAGCAGCCTTCCCCAAAAGTCACCCCTTCTCTAGCTCCCTGAGGTAATCAGCCTCATAAATTTGGGGTTTTTCATATAGGTTTGTACCACTACACAATATATAGGATTGTTTAGCCTTTGGGAAGGAGGATATTTTTTCATTGATTTTTAGAGAGTGGAAGGAAGGTGGAAAGAGAGAGAGAGAGAGAGAGAGAGAGAGAGAGAGAGAGAGAGAGAGAGAGAGAGAGAAGGAAAACCTCAATGTGAGAGAGACACATCAATTAGTTGCCTCCCACATGCACCCCAACAGGGCCAGATATTGAGCCTGCTGAGGTATGTGCCCTTGACCGGAATCAAACTCATGACTCTTCAGTTAACCAGCTGAGGCTCTAACCACTTAGCAAAACTGGCCAGGGCAGCATTTTAAACTTTACATAAATGACACCAAAGTAGATATATTACTCTGCGACTTTTATTACTTACAGATTGTTACATTTTTGAATATGTATGCATATGGACGCATGTAGCTTTTGCTTATTCGTTTTCAATGTTTTGTTATTAACTATTTCGATTTGCTCTCTGCTTTTCCCCACTAGACTCAGCTCGTTCATGCCGAGGACTCAGTCATCTATGGCTGGAGAGGCTCCAGAAATGAGTGTCCAGTGGACCAGACAGATGCAGGAAGGGAAAGAATGAGAACCAAGCCCAGCCGAGGCAGATGGCACTGATGATAAGAAGGTTTCTGAGAGAAGCAAAGAGCAAAGTTGGCCACTTTGTGATGATGTCACCTCTGCGGTGCCAGACTTGGGGGGCTAGGGCATCACACCCGAACTTCAGGAGGGGGGCCGGAGCCTGGGGAACGCTTCTGAACTGTCCTAAGGGCACTCCTGGAAAACGAGTGGCTCCTTTTTACCGTGGCCACCGGAAGCCCACATGTCCAGAGAAAGGCGTGGACATGTTCTTAGGGTTCTTTAATTATATTTTCCTCCAAGCTTTTCAGCTAATTAAAATATATTGCTGGTAGAAAATGGTATTGCTGAAGCCTTAAAACACAGACAACCAAAAAAAGTTTGCTATAATAGTCAGAATCTCCCTAAGCCTGAGGAGTTTAAGGTGTACTTATTAACTGAACTGCAAAACACCGGGCCAGCAATCAAGCACAGTAGCCGGGAGGCATTCTAGCAAGAGGTCATTGGCTCTCAATCAGACAAAGCCCAGTTAGATTCCTGACTCGGCCTTCCTGGATGTGTGATCCTGGAGTTAGCTAACCCCCTTGCCACTTATGTCTCTTTAACTGCAAGCCACAGGCACCAATGCCCACTTCGCAAGTCCACAGGTTGAAAAAGCTGGTTTACTGCCCGGTGCACATTCCATCCATGCGAGCCACTTTATTAGCGATCTGGTTTGACTGCTCAAGCTGAACCCACGTGCTCACTGAGCGGGAATGAAAACTCACTGTTGCAAAAACCCGGAATCCAACCGTGGCTGCTGTCCTGTCCCGCGGCTGGAAACCACGGTTCATGGCCCTTCTCGAGACATGGGCTGTCGTTTGAAGAAGGCACATCCCTGACACCCCAGGAAACTGCCTTTGGTTCTGTGGCCATGTCTCTTCTCGGAGGAGATGTGGGGAATACAGGGGACGTACCGGCTAGTTCAGGAGACACCCAGACCTAGAGATGGGGGCTCTCCAATGAAGTCAATGTTTCAGACTCCTGTGGCCTCTCCAGATGCAAAAGCACAAACTCAAAAGCGTCCTGAAAGAAGGTGAAATCAGATGTTTCACCGCCCCCCCCCCTTTCTCTCCCCCCCTTTCTCTTCTTCTCCTCCTCCTCCTTCTTCTCCTCCTCCCTCATTCTCGCTCCATCTCTTTCTCTTTCTTAGTTAGAAGAAAAAGGTATTGGAATCAAATGATCCATTTGGGATAGATCTATTCAAAGAAATTAGTATTTCATTTTTGTATCCATGGTTCACTATAATCTCTCTCTCTCTCTCTCTCTCTCTCACACACACACACACACACACACACACACACACACACACTTACTTTAAATTAGCTTTTGTTTTCATCCTCACAGCTAGAGTCACTAGGATTTCTCCATTTTGCAGGTGAAAAATAAGTCATCCGTATGGTACCTGAAGGTTACTAGAATTTTCATGGCGATTACTTCATAAGGTTTATAGATATCGAATTACTGTGCTCTGCACCCAAAACTAATGTCAGCTATACTTAATTTTTAAAATGGGTCATGCTTCAAAGATATGTACACTGTTTGATGCCTAAACTCAAATATAATCGTTATGGCATTTATTATCATGGGAAATGGTAAACAGCCTAAATGTCTACCAATAGCATATTTTGTTTTTGTTTTGCTTTTTTACAAATAAACTAAATGCCACCATACCATATAATAATCTGTAGCCATTCCAAGCAGTCTGGCAGAAAATGAGCAGTCAAATGAAATGAAATGGAATAATGTATACAATGTGTTATGAGGTGAAAAAAGCAGTTTGTAAAGAGATAAGGATCCCATTTCTGTAAAAAAGACATTTACAAAGAGAAAGAATGAAAGAATAGAAATCAAAATGCTCAGTTGAATCCGGCCAGTACGGCTCTTTGGTTAAGCATCCACCCAGGAACCAAGAGGTCCCTGTGTCCAATCCTGATCAGGGCACGCAATAGGGGCGTGCAGAAGGCAACCTATTGATGATGTTTTCCTCTTACCGATGTTTCTCTCTCTCTATCCCTCTCCCTTTCTCTCTCTCTAAAAATAAATAAAAACATATATTTTAAAAAGTATATGACCCTTAAAAAAACTAAAACACACACACACACACACACACACACACACACAAAAGGTTCAGTTGGTTTCCTCTGGGCTCTTGAAATGAAGGAGACCTTTATTTTATTTGTTTGCATCATTGCATGTTTATATTTTTCTGAATTTCAGACATTAGAATTCTATTATAATGGTCATAAAAAGAAGTGCCCCCAAAGATGTGAATAATTCTTGGAACACCTGGGTCTTAGCTCTAATCCTATTCCCTAAAGCTTCCCTCGGCACCAGGGCTCCCAATGCCAAGGCTGGAGCAGCCTTTTGTGAGGTGAGGCCAAATATTTCATTCTTTCAGCAGCAAATCCTAATTTTGATTGATGCCAGGCATGTCACTTGTGACATTATCTAAACTTATTCATTAGAATCAGGAATGAAATACGACTTGTTGGCTTGGCTTGCCCAAAAGGAACATTGGAGAGTAGAAACTCTATTAAAAAAACAAAAACAAAAACAAAACAAAAAAAACAAAAAACAAAAACAAAAAAAAAACCTCCTTGGGGACATTCTTGCTTACAGCTGTGACACTAGCATTGCTGTGGCATCAGGAATTTAAGGTGAGCTGGCCATCACATGGATGGCTGGGTCATTTTATTTATAGGCAAAGAAGGCTGCCAGCCTTTGTGAACCTATAGCCTGCCCTTGGCCCCCTCTCAGTGAGAAAGAAAGAACAAGCCCATCTTGACACCTTAGCCCATTGTGAATGTATTCTCTACTCTTTTTTTTTTTAATTTTTAAAAATTGATTTTAGAGAGGAAGGGAGAGAGAGATAGAAACATCAATGATGAGGGAAGCATTGATTGGCTTCCTCCTGTTTATTGTTTAGATGGTTCAGGAGCTTTGCTGTCATAAACTGGTTGCCAGACTGGTCTCCTTGCTGAAAAACAGTAGTTTACAAAGCTGGGGAGCAATGCATCTGGTAACAGACCAAAAGAAAGTGAAAAGTGACATGCCCTTTCCCAACTCACAGTTAAATATTCTTCCAGCTCTAACATCACCACCTACAAGAAGCCTTCAGGTTTCACAGTCCTTAGAATAAGGGCTGTCGCCAAAACCGGTTTGGCTCAGCAGGAGAGCATCGGTCTGCGGACTGAAAGGTCCCGGGTTCGATTCCGGTCAGGGGCATGTACGTTGGTTGCGGGCACATCCCCAGCAGGGGGTGTGCAAGAGGCAGCTGGTCGATGTTTCTCTCTCATCGGACGTTTCTAGCTCTCTATCTCTCTCCCTTCCTCTCTGTAAAAAATCAATAAAATATATTAAAAAGAAGAAGAAGGAGGAGGAGGAGGAGGAGGAGGAGGAGGAGGAGGAGGAGGAGGAGGAGGAGGAGGAGGAGGAGAAGGGCTGTCTTCTCTCTATCCTCAGATCAGACCCTAGCATTTGAGAAAGTGTCTATGAATGAATGAATGAACGAACGAATGAACGAACTCCTTTGTGATTAAATAAATGTGAGAATGAATAAATTAATGCATCTGCTCTGACAGCACTTTGTAGATATGCCCACTCATGCATTTCACAAAAATGCATTGAAGATTTCCTGTGTGCCATGCCCTTTAATGAGCACTGGAATACAAAGTGAACAACACAGACAAACTCCCTACTCTCAGGAAGACAGTCAATCCACAAGGAAACCAGTATGTGCCTGATTTCAGATGGTGATGGCACCAGGGAGAAAACACACAAGATTACGTGAAATAGAGGACCTGGGGTTCAGGGTGGTTGGAAGACAAGGGGAGCAGGGAAGACTCTTCTGAGAATGGAGCATTTGAGTTCTGACTTTGATGGACTGGGAAAATACTTGTTTTCAAGTGCTCACTTAGCTTATTTCAGGTGTTTTATTTTCGGAGATAAAATTTCAAGGACAAATCTGATGTCACCTTTCTCTTGACAGGCTATATCTTATAATCATGGTTAGCTAACAAGATACAGTGGCAGGCACATGAAATTTGCAACTGGACTATCTAGGTTCAAATCCTGCCTCCATCGTTTGCTAGCTACGGACCTTGGGGAAGTTACCTGAGCACTGGAGACTCAGTTTTCCCATCCAAGAATAGGGATGATGATAATAATGATGATGATGGTGATAATGACGAGGTTAATAATACTTTCACCGTGAGATGGCTAGCTGCCCATCAAAAACCCATGCTTCCTCTTCTGTAGTGTGACATTGTTAAAAGGCAGCTGCCCAACCATGGGTTCCATTTTCCAGTTCCTCTTGCATCCAGATGTGGCCAAGGGCAAATTTCTGCCACTGAGATGTAAACAGAAGTGATGTGTATCACTTCCATGCTTGGGTCTCTGAGTCACCATATGGAGAAAAACCATCCCTTTATCAGAGATACCCTCATTGGACTGTAAATGGGAGAAAAACAAATTTTGATTATGTTCCGCTTCTGAATTTTAGGGTATATTTGTTATAACATCTAGCATTATTATACTAACTAATGCAAGCTTAAAGTGTTGTAAAAATTGTATGTGTCATACATTGCCTATTCAAAGTGAATGCTGGATGAACATAACTGAGTATAGGGTTTGAATCTTATTAAACCAATCTCATGAGACCAGGGCTCGTGACAGGAAGGAGACTGGAATCAAACCCGGGATCCTTCAGTCCACAGGCCAACATTCTATCCACTGAGCCAAACCAGCTAGGGCAAATTTAAAATTAAAAAAAAAAAAGAACCAAATAGAAAATCTAGAACTGAAACTTATAAAAAAAATAAAGTGGAGAACACAATGCATCAGATAAGATACAGCTAAAGAAAGAATTAATTAATAGCAGTGAACTGCAAGACAAGTCCAAAGAAAATCTCCAGAAAAAAAGAACAGGGAGTAAAAATATGTGTGAGCTACAGAAGAGAGGCAAATGACATGGAATGTCTAATTTAGGATTAATTAGAATCTTAGAGGAAAAAACAGAATGGAGACAAGCTATCAATCATGCTGTAGTGGGATTTTAACTCTTTCCCCCTTCCTGCATTTCCAAAAGGGGATATTTTTTACTGTACTGAATATTTATTTTATTTTATTTTTATATATTTTATTGATTTTTTACAGAGAGGAAGGGAGAGGGATAGAGAGCTAGAAACATCGGCCAGCTACCTCCTGCACACCCCCAACCAGGGATGTGCCCACAACCAACATACATGCCCTTGACCTGAATAGAACCTGGGACCTTTCAATCTGCAGACTGACGCTCTATCCACTGAGCCAAACCAGTTTCTTTTACTGGAAGGTTAGTGACTACAGGAAGAGGAATATTAGGCCTCAGGACCTTGCAGATTTGTTACCAAAAAAAAATTTAATTGCCTGGGGATATAGAAGGAGAGAATCTTGCTGAACTAAGTAATCTCCCTCCCCCTTGAGCTCAGTTTGCAGTGGAGCTTGAAAATCAAGATCTTCCACAGGATATAAAACATCTTTTCTCTTTCCCCTTCTTCCTCTAGGACAGTTCTATAAGGACATTCCTGAAAGGCTTTTAGTTCTCAAGCATCTGAGAGGGAAGAAGAGAACTGCATACCTCATATTTTCATCCACTTTAAAAATGAGATCATGAATATAAAAATCCTAGCAAAACAAATGGCACATAGTAGGAATTTGACAAATGGGCTTGGCCTCCCTTTTGCTCATAAAACCCTATTAGCTCACCATCCACTACAACTTGATTGATAGCTTGTCTCCATTCTGTTTTTTCCTCTAAGATTCTAATTAATCCTAAATTAGACATTCCATGTCATTTGCCTCTCTTCTGTAGCTCACACATATTTTTACTCCCTGTTCTTTTTTTCTGGAGATTTTCTTTGGACTTGTCTTGCAGTTCACTGCTATTAATTAATTTTTTCTTTAGCTGTATCTTATCTGATGCATTGTGTTCTCCACTTTATTTCTTATAAGTTTCAGTTCTAGATTTTCTATTTGGTTCTTTAAAAAAAAAATCTGCTATGTCATTTTTTATCACTTCCTGTTTCCTGACAAAAATTTTCAGCTTAGTTTGTATCTCCTTGAACATAGTAAGTACAGTTGTTTTATTGTTGATTCCTCATTAATATAACAACAGTAGTTTCCATGGGTCTGTTTCTGTTGTCTGTTGTTTCTGTTGACTCTTGCTCATGGGGTGTCTTATCTTTTGGTGTGCTGGTTATCTGTAATTACTTATTGGATATTGTATTTTTAAACCTATTTGTTAAAATAATTTGAGGTCTAAGATGATGTGTTCTTCCAAAGAGGATTTTCATTAGGGTCTATCAAACAATTGTCCTACTATCTGTTTAGAAGGTCACACTGAATAATCAAAGACTGACTACAGTCTGTGCTACAGCTGGTTTACTTCCATTTTACCCTTTTTCCTAGACCATATCCCTTTTGATCCTCAGCTAAAAATTAAAATTATTTGCCAAGATTACTACCCTTGATGGAATTCAAAATCCTACTTCGGTGTCCCTACCTCTGAGAGACTGTCAGAAGTTCAGCTCAGTCTTTCAACTGCCTATTTGATGTAGCTAATGTTTCTGAGTACATGGATTCAGGTACAAATACCAATCCTAGGACTATTGGTTCTCCAGGATTGAGTGAGCTTCATACTATGTCCACCTATACCTGCCTGAGTCCAGATAGAACAAAGTCTTCAGTTACAGGTACCAGGAAGGATTGCTTTGAAAACAAATCCTCGTACCTGTAAACTACGGCTAACCTCGTCACTTCTGACAGGTGTTATTTTGCAAGGAAGACCAGACAGTTTACAAGCTAATCGTTGCTCCTGCCAGCCTCATAAATTGGGAAACAAGGGTAAGGCAGTAAAGGGGGAAATGTTTTATTGTTCCCATTTTCAAAGGCAGTTTCCAAGTCAAAGCAGGTGAGTCATAACAAAGATCAGAAACCAACACCCAGTCTGTTCCACCCCCCTGGATTTCCTCCTGTTGTGGGAACTTTACTCCATACGGAAAGCCACTTCTTTTCTAAGAAATATGCAAAGTAGACGCTGGGCCATAAGGGAGAGGACAGTGGGAGACAGGTATATGCCAGGTTCATGAGTCTCCTTAAGGATTGGATGACCCCATATCTTGACTTTTCAGTACATTCATAATCATCCAAGTTACCATTAATTAAGCATTCACTCCTATGCTGAAGCATGTTCATGCATTATTTTATTTAATGCCTACACAACTCTCTAATAAAGATTCTACCATTTTTGTCACTTTCTGAGGCTCAGAGAAGTTAAGACCCCTGCCATGGCCACCTAGTTAGGAAGCAGCAGACCTCTGGTCTGACACTCACATCAGTGATCCTTCCCTGCCTACATACGTGTTTCTAGACATGGAGAGACAGAGAGGGAACAGAGGGCTTCCCTAGGGGCCAGCCTCACTCAGAGTCAGCTGAGGAAGGTGAACCCCAGAGCAAAGAACACCAGAAAGAGGAGAGGGTTTCTCTGAAAACAGCAGGGTGGGTGCAGATGGCAACCTGGACACACCTGTTCCACCACCTAGATGGCTGTTAATGGGTTAAGTGTCATGCTCTTGCAGTTGCTATTTTCTTCTCATTTCTTCAAAGTTGTACAGAGGTTAACTCCCATCAGAGGGCTTTCCATGGATCCCTCTCTCCATCTTACGATAGAATGAAGTCTGAAGAATGTTTTTCCATTAAGGCCCACCCCTCAGAAAGGCCTCTGCCAGGACAAGAAAAGTGCTGCCTCAATTTCATCAGTTTGAGTCGCTATTTGTCCCTGCCCCCAAATAGACCTCCTCCACTGATGAGACACTCTGGCTAAAATTCCACCCACAGGGCTTCAAACGTGCAAGACTTAGCAAGTAAAACTATAGGCGAGTAATGAATAGTTTCCGGTATAAGTGTTCGTTGTTGTTTATCTGAAGTTCAAATTCAACTGACTGTCCTGAATTTTATCTGGCAACCCATCCTTTATAGACAGTTACTAAGAAGAGTATACAAATCTCGTGCACATAGCATTCTTAAAAGTTGAACAAAGAATGTAAAGTGTCTGGTGCTCAGTGAGGTTTAAGTCCCCTGGGTGTTGAGCAGTGGGGCTGTGGTCTTGTCTGGGTGGTCTAGGACAAGTTGGTTTCTCTCTTTGCGCTCAGTTTCCCCTTCTGAAGGATGATGAGTTGCTCTGATCATCATTCAAACCCTGAAGCAGCAGTGTCCAACCCCATCATCTCAGATATGAAGAAAGGGACTTTTCCTGCTACGGAAGCCACATCAGCTCAATTTCCCACTGACTATTTTCAGAGGTCAGGATCCCGTTGGTGGTTGTTGGGGCCATACGTTGAAAAGCTGAAATTGTCTTCAGGTGAATGAAGCTGGAGCCGAGTTTCTGAGCCCCTGCTCAGCTGAATTCAAGTCCTGGAAGATATTCTATCTAAAAAGAGAAGAGGGGGTTCCACGATCAAATAAATTAGGGAAACATTGTGAGATATGTCTCCCCCATCATCCCATGTCAATTCAAATGCACGTGTTTGTATAAGAACATGTGCAGAATCAAATCCTGCTTCACTACTTAACACCCCAATTTCCAAGCTTCTTTGCCAGTGGAATCCTTGTTTGCAAAGCATCTCCTCCAATAGCTGTCCCATGGCACTCACTTTGGACACTAAGCTGTAAGAACCAAGGCTGCCATTACAGTGGGGTGTCTAAGATGTTAGTCAACACCAATTTCCTACTCCTGGGGTAACTTCGAATCAGGATAGGTACTAATTGGGACTCAGAGAAATACGGCATCGATTTCCTTTTAACATTTATCTTATTTTCTGTTTGGAAGTGGATGGAGAGCCTGGGAACTGTGTAAGGCCACCAAGTGGGGTTAAAAACAGAACAGACTCAGACCCAGAAAAGGAAGATGTGAATCCTTGCTCTGCCACTTCCTACCTGGGTGACCTTGGGCCTGCTCATCAGTGTTTCTAAACTTTACATGTTACATCTGAAAACCAGGCCCAGTTATACCTACCACATGAAGAGTAAATGAGGTACCATTCAAGAATGCCTCGCATGACGCCTGACATATAGGAGCTGCTCATTACATATATCTGTCTGTTAGATCTGAACCAGTTGTTGAAGCAAAGAAACAGAAGTGTCCTCATGTTGACAAGATTAGAATTGATGGGGATAACAGCCAGGAACGGAGTACTGATGGAGGACAGAAACAGGTCGTGGAGTAGTCTCCTATGCATAGGACAAGGCAGAATAAAGGAGAACGAACTAGAGAAGCAAAATGTTGGCAAATTTTAAGGCCAGTAGAAGACACGACAAGACCGGAAATGCTGGCAGTCAATCTGAAGACTGGGTGGAACAGCTTGGGGCCCAACGTAGGCCTCCAAGGACACAGAAAGGAGCCATGAAAGACTTCTTTATGGATCAGATTTCTCTCTGGGCGTCAGCAAATTAGACAATACCTGCCTTATTTCACCATCAAAGTGTAATGTGAGGTTAAAATGAGATTTTGTATGTGGCAGTGGATTTTTGGAATCTTGTCAAGTATTCAATGGAATAAATACACCTGTATAGATAAAAATTGAAAGTAAAAGAAATATATAAAAATTCTTATTTGTCTAAAGTCAGTGTTTTTTTAATGGGTGTTCATTGAACTCCCTAACAAACTGGTATAAAAAAATGCTCATTCTGTAAATCTAATATTTGCCTGGCTGCAGGAAAATCCCACTTTGGACACATTTCCAAGACCCTCCTCTCGCGAGAATTGTGCAAAAGCTCTCGAGGTTTGTGCAATCTAGAACATTCTGGAAGAGACCTACGAATTGTCAGCCGACACTGGACTTGATAGGTTCACCATCCTAGCCTACCTTGAAGAAGGCATTTCTGATGCCTTCGAGCTACTGTGAGCACAGGAGGTCTTTGTCCGGGCCAAGAGTTGGTGTGTCTGTGGTCAAAACCCCCTCTGCTCAGCCCATAATGATTCCCATCAGGGGTCCTGCCTGCTCCACTTTTCTGGAACTCTTACAATTTCTCTGACCTAAAGTTATTATTCTCTGGGGAAGCTCTCTTAAATTTCTCCTCTGTCCTCTCCCTACGGGTTGCCTTATCCCAACCCTTGGTGCCCCATATTCTCTCTTACAATCCCACTCTGGTCATTCAGGGAAACTCAGTTGTGGGGAGACTTTGCTAAAAGAGGGCCTGGAAACTTCTGCTTCTGACTACCTTCTTAGGATGAAGGAGGAGAAACTATGCACCATGATGGGAACAAAAATACAGACTTATCTGTAAATGTCACATATATACAAGTGATATATCCTTCTCACTCCTTAATCAAAGTCTGACTTAAGGGGAATTGCTTGGATTGATTTCCATTTTATTTTTAATAAGAAATCCTTTTCTTTTTTCTTTCTTTTCTTTTTTTTTCTTCTTTTTTTTTTTTTTTTTTTTGCCAGTAAACTTACTCAGCTTTGACCTTAGTACCAACACCAACTGGAGTAGTTGCTGTCGTAGTTGTTTTAGAAGTTGTTTTCTTGAAGATAAATGGGCACTGCTGACTCTATAGGACAAAGACAGTCCCCGCAGAAGGTGAACAAAAAAAAAAGAAAAATATTCCAAGCCCACCTTTCACCCTTACACAACCCTCTCGCTCTTACATTTGGAACATAGTCTGTCTTTTTTTCCTCTTTTTTTCAGGTCAGAGCTGCTCATTTTAGAGGACAAGCTCACCCGTCAAGGAAAATACTAATAACCCTGGTGATTTTTCCTGTGACGTAGGAACAAGGCTGGGGCAAGACTACAAACCAGGACTTTACTCTGAGATGGAAATAAATCGCGAGGCCTCTGCAGAGGAAGGTGGCTTGATTGCTGGTGAGATGATGTTGTGCTATTTTTATGAAAGAGATAAATAAAATCAAGGTCGACAGAGAAAAGAGAGGGAGAAGGCAGGGGTGTAGCAGTGGGGAATTGTAACCCACCCCATCATTCTTTTGACACTGTTTCTGTAAATGCTGACTCTGACTAATATGTAGCTTGTACATAAAAAGCATGTTTGTATAAGAATCCTCAAAACTAACTTCAAAAGAGGCAGACTCTGATGTTCAGGCATTCTGGCTCCAAGAGATTTGCTGACCTTCAAATAAAAACCAGGAGGATGCACACCAGATCATCATTTGACTAGTTTCAGGGTCCTTCCCAGAACAGACTTTCCAGACCCCTCCCCTTGATTTATTTGTTCTGATCCCCCTCTCCCTCCTTATAAAAACCTCTGCCTACACGGAGGCAGGTGGCCAACACGTGAATAAACCTCTTTCCTTTCACACCAGCACCTGCCTTACAAGTTTGGCTGTAGTTGCATCAGGCAGCTGAACCTGGGTTTCAGCTGGGTTACAGGCCTGAAGGAGAACCCCAAACTGATGCAAGAGGCTAGCCCTGTAGAAGGGATGGGATGGGGCCATGGAGGTTGTGTTGGAGGGACTAAATGGCTGATCCTTGAACACATTCAGCAAATGCTAACTCTTGTGAGAGCCACGTTGGCAAGGCTTACCTAAAGCCAGACCACCTATGGACTTCTCAGTCACATGAGCCAAGAAGCATCCTTTATTTGTGAGCTATGTAAGCTTGAGTTGAGGTATCTGACTCTAGAACCAGAGATTATTAGGCTCAGATACTCTTTTGATCTCCATTAGGCAGATGAGGAAACTAAAAATCAGAGACATGAAGTTGGTTGCTCAAGGACACACAGCTAAGATTTAAACACAGCTGTGTTGGATCAGCCAGTCTGCTCAAATGCAGCCTTCCCACTACTGATTCTAAACCCAGGTGCCCAGGAACCTCCATTACTTCTAGTCAAGTGTGTTTCTCCCAGGGGGATTCTGAAGAGGCCAGTACTAGACTTTGTGAGAGAAAAGGAGCTGGTTTGACAGCCTCTGACCTTGGCCTGACCATCCTGCAGAGTAGCTTAATGGGTCACAGACTGTGCTTAGGAGGATTAATGTTCACATGGTCCAGTGGCCCTGATCCCAGGTCTGTGCTCCCTGGAATGTGGTGTGCAGTGGACAGTGGAGAGGTGTTTTGAGATAGGCACATGTCGTCTCCAAGCCTCGAGTATCCAGGACAGCATGAGTCTGAGAAGGTGAGAGTTCATGGGTTTAATCTCAAGAGAGATACCAGGCTACACACCCACACTCTCAATCCCCACCTCTGCCTTCTGTCCCATATTTACCAATTCTTCCTCTTATTTTTTCCTTCTTCTTTTCCTTCTTCTTTTTTCTTCTTCTTCATACATCTCCTCTTTCCAAAACGATTTCAGAACAATTTACAGAAAATATATACAAGGACTAGGTAAATAATAAACTAGAAAAGGAAGAGGAAGTATAGACTATTAGGATAGGGAAGGACTGCAGTACCACATGACAAATGTGACATTTCACAGTTGCTATCATGGAGCTTTCTGGTGGCCAAAGCAAAAATGGGAAAGAGTCAATTATGTAGATTCATAAGCTTATTTCTTAGAGTGTCCTTTGAAGGAAGGCAACAAAATAGCCCCAAAATACAACTCTTGAGAGCCTCTAGAAAGCAGAGTCAAATGCAAGGTTCTGATGATTTAGGTGATTCAACAGCATTTCCCAAACTCTCGAAACCTCTGTTGTACACAGCATTAATGACTGTTTCAAAAGACGAGAGTTTCACAGGAAGATTAGTTTGAGATAAAATCAGAATTAAAAGGCAAGCTAGCTTTTTACTTTAGAATTTCCAAGAGCTTGTCACACTCTAATGCCATGTGACTCTCCAACTGGATGGAACCTTCCTTTACATCCACCCCCAGTTTTCGCAGGAGTGTCATCTTAAAGCTCACAGAAAGCTAGAGGCCATGTTTGAGATGTATGGACCACAGTTTAAGGAATGCTGATCAAGAGGAATGGCTGAGCTGAACTCCTCCAAATAAAAGTTCTCTCAACCAGGCATTGAGTAGAGTTGGCCATCTGATAGCTTAAGGCAACAGCGTCCAACATGGCCCAGACTTCAGGTCCGGATATGTTCGTGATGAAATAAGAATGCCTCTTTCTCAAACTCCTCTTCTCCTTAGTCAGCAACATGTGGAGCAGTGAAGAAGCCTTTTGAGGGGAGGAACAGGAAAGGGTTGGACCCAGGGTGGAACAGGAAGGGGTGGGCTCCAAGGCACTTGTCACATGCTGATTGGTGGTTCAATGTCTTGGTGATGTCTCGGCAGCAGATGCCAGTAATGTCATCACTCTGCCCACCAGTTGGGGGAGGGAGGATCTCACAAGTCTTAACTTCACCCTCTGTAGCCTCTTTCCCACATCCTCTAGTTGTTCTGACTAAGGAGAAGAGGAGTCTGGACTGTAGAATCATTCTGAATTCGAAAAATGTGGACCTACGGGTTCCTTATCTGGTCTGTAACCTTGGGAATCGATGTAATGTGATAATTCTGAGTCGGACAAAAGTGGTTTCATCTATTGCTCCTCAACAATAGTTCCCAACCTTCATGCCTTAAATCAAGTTCATAAACAACTCAATGTAGATTAAAGTTTGGGACCAAAACCACCAGATGCTCTGAGCCAAAAAGGCAGATGGAGAAGATAACATGCAGAATGCAACTTTGAAAGGGCAACATATGAAAAGCACATGTCCAACGATGCTCGTCACAGGACTGTTAATAACAGTGGAAAATGGGGGGTGGGGGGACGACCCAACATTCCTCTCATGAGAACTGATTAGACAAAGTATGCTATGTTCAGATGATAGAACAAGTGTATTATTAATATGCAAAAGAGATGTAAGATAAGCTATTAAGTAAAATACACATTGCCAAAATATAAATAGCAGAGTCCCGTTTTAAAGAAAGAAAGGGTTTTTGTGCAAGTACGCAATGAAAGAAGTCTAAAGGCACGTATCAGAATTGGAACTGGTTCTCTATGGGCTGTGAGGTCGCTGATTACTGATGCCTTTCTCTTTATGATCATCAGTAATTACTTTTTTTTTTTTTTACATTAAGCATGGTTTTTTAAAACATAATTATTCCTAGAAGCAGAAAAAGAAACCAAGTGCAGTTTCCAACTTCCTACAATTGGTACCTAGGGCACTTTCTCTTTGCATCATTTCACCATGCTTAATCTTTATTGTCCTGTCAGTTTGGTTCCTAATCCCCTTCCTCTGTCTCCCCCACCAATCCAACCTCAGATACACAGATGCTGTGAGAGGGATGGAGGTGTAGCCAGCAGGGTTCTCAGGAGCACAGAGGTCGGAACTCTAGAATAAGGTTTGAGTGCTGGGCATTTGGCTGGGACAGGGCTCTCGGCAGCTACTGGAGTGTGGAGTGAGAGTGGGTTGGTCAAGATCAAAGACCAGGCATGATCTGACAGTTTGACCTCTTGATAATGCCGCTCCCTCACTCCGTTCCCAAGGAACTTGATGCAGAGCCTACAACTCAGGTCAAAAGTGTCCTTTGGAAGGCGTGGGTCTGTGGTTACCAGCACAGCAGGCTTTCAGAGTGGTCCAACCGGGCTCCGATTTCCCCACTTGTAGCCGGGTGTGAAATTCTAACCCAGCTTGAGACTGAGCTTCTCAAACTCCTCCTCTAACCCCCAGAGTATTTGAAGTCACAGGATGAAAGAAATTGCATTTCAAAGAGGGGGAAAAATTTACTGAGAATTAAGGAGTTCATATTTGTACAGCAATTAAAAAAAACAAACATGTTTTATTTGGAGATTTGGATCGGACTCTGAGTTTTTTAATTATGATGTTACAGCAAGCACAAATACAGCACAGACAAGAATGAGAAATCTAAATGAATTCAACATTTTAAGGCTCAGGAGACACGGTCCAGGCTGTGCTCCAGATCCTGCCCACATTCACTGCTCTTTAAGGAGCACTGGGGGTTGGGGATGGAGGGGGGGTGTCAATGGAGAAAAAGGGGAACATCTGTAATACTTTCAACAATAAAGATACATTTAATTTTTTTAATTAAAAAAAAAGTATTGGAAGAGCAGATCACCAAAGTGTCTTGTGTAGTGCTCCTGAAGGGATCAATTACATTGTGGTCACGTACAAAGCCAGGTCCATAAATTACTGAGCCTCCGGTGAGCAGGTCTGATTGGAGGTGCGAGGTTAAGTCATCTCCCACAATCCCCTGCAGTGTGTTTGTTTCCATTTAATCAAACTTAAAAAACTGAGCCTCGGTGAAGTGGAAATGACTCACCCAAGGTCACTAGTAAAGCGACAGGAGCTGGATGTCCAACTCCAAAGCCAGTTAAGCCAAGGCACCGGGCAGGGACAAGGTGGCAGGATGGGGCAATGTGAAGGATCAGGCTGGTATAAGCCGTCATTTCCTCAAGGCATGAAACTTTCTCAAATAGACGTTCACCTTCCTCTTAATGTAATATTTGGGTGGTTATAATCCATGTGTTTTCTTCATTGTCTTTTCCCAACAATTGCACATGGTCATTCTTGAGACACTAACCCCAAGGAACTGCCCTTGGTCTGATTTCAACCTCACCCAGCGATCTTCCTGATTATTTGGCTTCCAATAGAGCTGGCTAGCGGAAGAGGGGGCACTGGCCATGCTGACTTCACCATATTTTCCACTGGAATGTCTATTTCTCAATATAAATGAATGCAGCTCCACAAATATTTTCTCTTCCTGTCCCCAGATTTTCCCAGGGCTCAGCAAACAGAAAGGAGCATTATAAAGTGCCAGTCAAAGCAGAGAAGAGAAACTGTCTTTTAGCCTAGAGACACGCGGGCACTGGCTCACTCTTGGCCACGTGCAGGCTGCTTGTTTGGTTAATGTTTGACCCTGTGTCAGACACCAAATAAAGGCTTCTTCATCTACTGCTGTGTTACAATTTCCCTTGGTTCTGGCTTTAGAATAAATATTGGGGTGGATTTTAGAAGTTAATATAACAGGGAAAAGCCAAAGATAAAGCTCTGACTTCAGGCATGTTTGGATCCAGGCATTCAATGTCATCAACCCTTTTCTGACTCTTCTCTATTTTTATTATTATTATTAGAGGCCTGGTGCACGACATTCATGCACTGGGGGCAAAGGGGGGAAGGGTCCCTCAGCCTGACCTGTGCCCTCTCACAGTTCAACATTCCCCAAGGGGTCCTTAATGCTGCTGCCGAGGCAGGAAAGGCTCCCGCCACTGCTACTGCACTCACCAGCAATGAGCCCAACTTCTGACTGAGTGGGTGCGCCCCCTGGGGGAGCACACTGACCACCAGGGGGCAGATCCTGCATTGAGCATCTGCCCCCTGGTGGTCAGTGCTTGTCATAGCTAGGTCATTCTGTGGTTCAGTCAATTTGCATATTAGGGTTTTATTATAAAGGATTAGTGTGTGTGTGTGTGTGTGTGTGTGTGTGTGTGTGTGTGAGTGAGACCTTACTCTTAGGCAGTTTCTTTGCATGCAGTGGTCCTGGCAGCTCCAGAGTTCCATTCCTTAGTTTGGAAATCAAGCAGAGAAATTTCTCAGTAGTCTCAACACAAGTCCCAGACTTGAATCTTATTGGCTCAGCTTAGATCAGATACCTACGTCTGAACCAATGGCTGTAGCCAGCAGGATGGGAAAAGCTGATTGGTCTTCCCTGACTCCCATCACAGAACTGGGAACCACACAGAATGACCATGGGGAGCAATGTTTGCCCAACGGGAACACAGGGCACTGTAGAAGGAAAAATGGATGCTTGGCATGGGGGCAAAACAGATGCCCAGTGCTCCGTCCGAGATCCCCTTCATCTTGATCTGGGGGAAAACAGAATGGAAAGAAATAACTGACAGTCAAACTGAAGACTAAGGAGAAGATCTGCCATAGTCGGTGGCGGGGAGGGGAAGAGGGAGAGGGGAGGAGAGATTACATTTCAGAGACAGAGGGTCCAGGGAGGGTGAAGCCAGAGGGCACTGCCTGCCCCTTGGGGTGGGGAAGAGCTGGATCAGAAATGCTGGATTCTGCGTGGCTCTCCACAGGTGAGTGAGGCAGCTGTCTGAGGGAGTGGACTTGCCACTCCGCCCGCCCTCTGACGCTCAGGGCCAGGTAAAGGGATTACGTTTCCTTATTTGCCATGCTGCCCGTCTCACGGTCCCACGGAGTCCTGCTAACTTGAGTCACCTTCCTGGAAGCTTATTGCCCACACACAAACTGATGAGATTGGGTTCCCGGCCACAAGAGGCTAGGAACCCGACCTTGGACGCTAATAGATTCCTGCCCCATGGAAGGCCCCTTGGCAGGCAGCCAGCAGGCCTGCCCTGACCTCAGGCCGCCTCTGCTGCCAGGCCCCCAGTGTCTCCTTTCCACTCTGGGCCAGAGGCTAAGACAGGACCCCTGGCAGCGGGCTTCCTCAGAGTCAGCCAGATAAAAGGCAGCTGTTCTGTGCCATGTGATGTGCCCAGCAGTTAGGTGTGCGAAGAGCACAGCAGGGCACCGAGGAGATGCTCAGGAAGCAATAACTGTAAATCCACTGTTTGGCTGGGCTTCCCTCCCCAACCTTCTCTGAACACTTTCCCTCTCTCTTTCTCATGGGCCACCTGCTCGTAAATGTGTTCAAAGCACAGACAGACATTTATTTCTCACGGATCCTGACACCCACAGGTTGAGTCTGAGACAGCCTGTGGCAGCGCTTCTGAAAGTGGGGCCCTCGTCCCCCTGTGTTGGGACGGCAATGTTTAATTGAAAATTCTCGGATCCCCTCCAGACCTGCTGGGTCTGTCTCTGGGTTTCAGGGCTAGAGATCTGCCTGTTCAAAGGCTCCAGGGGGCTCTGACCGGTTTGGCTCAGTGGATAGTGAGTCGGCCTGCGGACTGAAGGGTCCCGGGTTCGATTCCGGCCAAAGGCATGTACCTTGGTTGTGGGAACATCCCTAGTAGGAGACAGTTGATGGATGTTTCTCTCTCATTGATGTTTCTAACTCTCTATCCCTCTTCCTTCCTCTCTATAAGTATATATATATATATATAATTTTTATTTTTATTTTTATTTTTTAATTTCTTTTAAGGCTCCACGGTTGGCCTGGTGGTGGTGGGAATTCTAACGAATCCTGAAGCTCACCAGCCCCGAGGCACCTGGCCCCAACTGGGCGGTTCTGATTCACTAATAGACCCTGCCCACTTTGGCCCTTCCATCAGGCAATTCAAAGTCTCCAGCCTGCTGGTTACTGATTAACCCCGGGAAAGAAATAATAATAATCGGAGGGGCAACACAAGCCCAGAGGCAAGCAGGCAGCCCTGGAGAGCGGGGCCAGACGGCTGCTGTCACCAGGCGCCTCACAGAAGGACCAGGAGGCTGACCCGCCGTCTGAGGTCAGACTAGGTCCCCGCAGCTCCTGGTCCATGCCCAGGCCCTGAGCTGCCCTGTCCTGCCGGCCCCCCTGCCCAGAATGGCCTGCCCCAAGGCCCCCCAGCAGCCAGCCGCCCACCAGCCCCAGCCCATCTCGGCAGGAACCACCACCACAGGCCCTGCTGGGGGACATCGAGGCTCCGCGGGCCTGGACCTGGAGTGCCTGGTGTGCCGGGAGCCCTACAGCTGTGCCCGACGCCCCAAGCTACTGGGCTGCCAGCACTCCTTCTGTGCCGTCTGCCTGAAGCTCCTGCTGTGCCCGCTGAACGACAGCTGGTCCGTCACCTGCCCGCTGTGCCGCCAGGCCACCGCCGTCCCCGGGGGCCTCATCGGCAGCCTGCGTGACCAGGAGGCCGTGGTGGGCCGGCTGGCCCGGCCGTGCCCAGAAGTGTGGCTCTGTCCTCAGGAGCTGGTGACTCCCGCCGCCGCCTTGACAGCAGGGCACCCCGGCTTGGCCGGAGGGGATGGGCAGGACGTGGCCAGTGCGAACCGCGTGGCAGCCCGGCGCCTGGTGGCACACCTGCTCCTGCTGGCCCTGCTCATCGTCCTCATCCTGCCCTTCATCTACCCCGGCCTCATGCAGTGGACGCTCACCTTCATCATCGCGCTGGCCCTGCTGGTGGCCTCCCTCTTCTGCTGTCACCCCCGCACCCGGGGCCGCGACCGGCCGGCCCCCAGGACCCCCTTCTGCGGGGAGCAGAAACACAGCGAGGTCTCCTCCGTGGCCTGCGTGCGCCCCAACCAGGCACCCACAGTGCCTTGTGCCTCTGCAGCCCCCCGTATTCTCACAGGGAACGGGGTAAGGGACTGTGAAGGAAGGATGCTCCCTCAGGAGACGGAATGCCGGCCAGACTTGCAATAAAGCCAGGTGCTGTCTCGGGTCCGGAACTTGGACGACAGACCTATGCCTGCCCCCGGGGATGGCATGGCTGAGCTGTTCGGGGTGAAGAGGAGACACAAATGACTCGAACCCTGCATGGGGGCCTCCTGTCCCTCTGACTCAGTGCTCCGGGTTTTCCTTCCTATCCCTTAAGGAAAGTAGTGCAATATGAACGTGTTGAAGGACAAATAGAACCAGAACTCCGCTTTTACCGTTTTGTAATGTATGCAGCTGGTTTTATTTCATGGCTCGGTTTGGGGCTGGGTTTTTTGTGTGTGGGGTCGTTTGTTCATATTCCTGGCTGCTACACATTTTCCCTCCTGGGAAGTCAGAACTCACGGGACGTCCTCCTGTGTCCCCACCCACGCTGCCCGTCTCATGCCCACCCCACCTTGCCAAAGGTGCTGGCAGTTTGGGTCTTGCATCGTATCGCCACGCCACCCTTTCCCACAAGAATGGAGGGAGAGAACCTGTATGGAGAAGTGGTACCTGATGCCAGCAGGAGCCCCACATTTAGTTGGCAGAGCTGGGAGGGGAAGGGAAAGCGGGTGGGTCTGGAAATTCCCAGGTCTGTGTTTTCCGGCCCCCTGACTTAACGGAGAATCTCCGAGTTGCAAGGGCTTCCCCCATGCTGGCCCCGCTGACCACCTGCCCTGCACTCCAGAGCTGGAAATTGTGAGTGCTTCTTCCTTTACTATTGCATCTCCCTTCCTACTTGAGCGTTTGTCTTAAAGAGGCCTCATAAATGCAATGGTCCTCTCTCCAGTAACCCCTCCTTTCCCGCCTCACCCCGAGAACCGCAGTCATCTGAAAGGCTTTTGTGTTTTTTCTTGGTCATTTCAGCTCCGTAGCACGGAGCAATGACCTTCCACAGTCACCCAGGTCAAGCCTCGGCCGGGGAGATCCGTGGGGTGCAGGGGAGTGGAGGGTGAGCGATGACATGCTATTTCCTTCCAAAGGCCGTCATAGGAAAGCAGACTTGAGACCTCAGACAGGCTCCCCAAGCACAATCCGTTGTCCTGTCCTGAGACTCGCTACGGTTGACAGCACCTTTGTCGGGAGGGAGGTGAGAACTCTGCCACAGGAGTGCAGGGGTGGACCCCGTGTTGGTGTACAGGGTCCTGCTTCTCAGAGCTTCCCTTTCCCCAAAATGAGTTGGTAGAACTGGAATATTCCTAACATCCCCGCAGCCCAGCCGCTGAGGGCACTGCCCAGCCCCCAAGAAATGGACTTGCATTGGCCACATCCCCTATGGCCTTGTGCAAAGAAGGGTCAAGATACAAGTGTGGGTGCAGTCAACTGTTATTAAATCGGGGTGCCTCTATTTTTCTCTTATAAGGTCCTTCCAGGGTAACTCAGTGACACCCATGCTATTGGCTTTTTGGGCTCCTGGTGCTGGGAGAGAATGTGTGAGGGGATGCGGGCATGTGTTGCCCACACCATTAAGCCAAGGCCAAGGGGAACCCTGTCTCGCCCTAGCCGGTTTTGCTCAGTGGATAGAGCATCGGCCTATGGACTGAAGGGTCCCAGGTTCAACTCCAGTCGAGGGCATATACCTCGGTTGCAGGCTCCTCCCCGACCTGGGCCCTGGTCAGGGCTCATGCAGGAGGCAACCAATCGATGTGTTTCCCTCACATGGATATGTCTATCTTTCCCTCTCTCTTCCACTCTCTCTAAAAATCAATGGAAAAATCCTTTGGTAGAAGAAAAGAATACCCTGTGTCCCCAGGAGGAGTTAGTGACAAAAATTGTTTATCATTTCCTGAGCTGGCCTCGGGCATGTGTGTTTTGGGATGGGTGCCAGTAGGGTAGGCAAAGAACATTCTCCTCTCACCACCATTCCAATTCCATCTAGTTCTTGGACCCTCCACCACCAAGAAAATCTTCCCCAAGATTTCTGTTGTTAATGACAGCACCATTTCTACCATCATAATGGTGGGTGCATGTTTATTGAGTGCGTACTATGTGCCAAACCCTGCCAAACTGCTTTATGTGCTTTATCTAGCTGAATCTTCATGATAACCTGTGTAAGTAGAAATCATTTGCTGATGAGGAGACTGAGGATCAGAGAGGTAAATTCATTTGCCTCAGGCTGCACAGGGGGAGACTTTCAGAGCTCTTTCTGCTCCATCATGCAGTTCCAAAACAACCAGGAAGCTAGTGGCCTCTTGGGTTTGCAAGGGAGAGTAGAAGACTAACCTCAGGAGCCTGCAAATTCCAATGGCTAGGCACTCAGAGAGGCCAGAGAATTCCAAAACCTGTCAACTCTGCTAAAGAGAAAGATACAAATGGGATGGCTTTCCTACAGACTTTTACCACCCAGTCCCAGCCTCCCCTGAAGGGAGCTCTGTTGTCACATAGTCCCCAACCAGTGTACCCTCCCTCCCCCTGAGCAAAGATATCCTGACACTGCTGTCTCCACTCCCCCGGAAGCCCAGCTGGTCCCAAAGACCTTCTGGCCCCTGCGGTATGGGGACAGGGAGCCCATCGGCCAGCAGCAGGCCAGGCTGCCCTGCAGGGTCGCAGAGGAAACAGGCAGTGTGGGAAAAGGGTGTGAGTGGAAGACACCAGGGAGGCAGGCCAAGGTTCAAAGCTAAGTTCTGACCTAGCATGTGGCCAGTTGCAGAACTTCCCTGAGCCTCAGCTTGCTCACCTGTGAAGTTGGGAAGGACAGGACTCACCTCCAGAGTCTCCATGACGATTCAAAGTGCTCCCAGAGGAGAACCCTCTGTCCTAATGGGTGGCCTTTGTCATGGGTTCCTTGGGGCCTGTTCAGGGGGCTGGCTTTGACGATAGGATAGAGAAGTCAATCCAAAGTGGAAACGTTGTCCAGGGCAGGCGATCTGGTGGAGAACTTTGTGCTTAGGTTCTAAGGGGAGGTCCAAAGAATGAAGAATTGGGGGGAGGAAGGGTCGGGCAAATTTCATCCCCATCAGAACCATCTCCCAATCTGTGGCCTTGCAGTCAAATACATCTGCCTTGAATTCCAGCTTCACCACTTACAAGTCACCTTACCTGTCTGAGACTCAGGTTCCTTACCCAGGAGACAGAGTCTACAGTCCCTATTTCATAGGGTTGCTGGAGGAATTAACGAAATAACCCTTGGTGAGCATTCAAGATCATATGGAGGTAAAGCAGGGAAATGAAAAAACAAGGAGAGAGAGGGGGTCGAGTTCTAACAAGATGAGATCAGACTCCTCTTATTTTATTCGATCTTATTAAAACCTGGCCACTAGAATTCACTTCCCCATGACCAGCCTCAGCAGCAGCCATGTCCTCAGCAAAATATAAGAAAACAATCATGGCTAGCATGATTCTAATGCACTGTGGGTGGTATATTGCATGTGTTAAGTTACCTCTGCTATAAGGTAGATACTATGATTACCCCCAAGTTATAAATAGGGATACTGAGACACAGAGAAGTTAAGCAACTTGCTGGAGATCACACAGCGATGCAGTGGTGGGCCAAGAGTAGACTGCAGAAGCCCAGCTCCAGAATGTAGACTTGGAGTCACTTTGGCGTATCAAACGGAACATTTCCGGCACATCGTAAGCCCTCAAGATATGTGGGGCCCTGGCCTGAAGGGTAAAGAATTCAGAAGAATTGGCATTCCCGCATTTGGTTATAGCTTCCTGACTTCGTGGGTGTCTGAGGCTGAGGTTGTGGGAGCCTTCCTGCCCCATTACCCACCGCCATGTTCTCACCTCACCTTCCAGCACCTGTTCGTGGTGGGAACCTCTTTGCAAATGACTGCAGGAAGTGTTTCAGCCTTTGCCAGAGCAATTCGCTCTTTGTGGCAAAGGCAAGCCTTTCCAGAATGAAAGACCTTCCTGCAATTTCTCAGACTCTGGGAACAGCATGGAGCACGTTCAAAGGGCTATCAGATCTCCGCTCTGGAAACTGCCTGGAGCCATTCGTCTGAACTTTGTATTCTCGTCAAAAGATCTTGAGATCTCCCTTTTCAAAGGAGGACTATTTACTGGGTCAGTAGAGAACTGTGAACAATTCAGAACACCATGAGATCTTCGGCCCATCCATGCATTTACGTGTTCAACAAATATTGATTGAGCGTCTGCTCTGTTCCAAGCAGTGATCAGAGTATTTCATCTTGTTTGATGGGACACTTTGATGAGGAAGGAAAACTAACACGTGCAAAACGCCTGTCATGGGTTGAATTGTGTCCCCCTCCCCCCAAAAAAGCTAGGTTGAGGCCCTAACCCCACCACCCAAAATGTGATCTTGTTTGGAAACAGGGTTTTTACAGGGATGATAATCAAGTTAAAATAAAGTCAAGGGTGGCCCCTAAAACAATATGACTGGTGTCCTTATAAATAGGGGACATTTGAACCCTGAGGCAGACACACAGAGGGGGGACAACGTGAAGGCACATGGGGAATACGCCATGTGACGATGAAGGCAGAGGCCAGGGTGATGAGAAGCCATGGGAAGCCAACAGTGGCCAGCAAGCCAGCAGGAGCCAGGAGAGAGGCCTGGAGTGGATTCCCCCACAGAGTTCTCAGCAGGAGCCCACCCTGCCCACACCTAAGGGTCCCAGGTTCGATTCCGGTCAAGGGCGTGTACATTGGTTGCGGGTACATCTCCGGTGGGGGGTATGCAGGAGGCAGCTGGCTGATGTTTCTTTCTCATCGATGTTTCTAGCTCTCTATCCCTCTCCCTTCCTCTCTGTACAAAATAAATAAAATATATTTAAAAAAAAAAAAAAAGAAAAGAAAGAAAGAAAGAAAGAGAGAAAGAAGGTGTAAAAAAAAATTCAATAAAAATATATTAAAAAAAAAAAAAAAGAAAGAAACAAGGTATTGTGACACCTGCCATACAAGGACACCAATAGAGGACCTCTCCTGTACCTGTGCTTGCACCATGCCCCTTCACTGGATCATTTCAAGTTAAAGCGAAAGAACTTGCGCAGAGTCTTGTAGCGCATGTGTGGCCATGTCAGGCTGATAATTAAGTCTGCTGGACTCCCAAGTTAGATTTATTTATTTATTTTTCCAAGTTAGATCTTACTTCTCCCATTTTGCGGGTGGGAAACCGAAGTTCATAGAAGCTCTGATATTCCTCCACACGCAAAAAGTGCCCATTCTATCAGAGATGGAGTTAAAATCGCAACCCACAATTCCTAATGTATCTTTAATCTATGCAGCAGCCATATGAGAATTACTTATTGCCCCCCTCCCCCCATTTCACAAATTAAAACCCAGGGCATTAAGGCACTTACTTGACCAAGGTCACAAGCGAGTGAGGGAGGTGCCAGAATTTGAACTCACTGACCCCAAAGCTATCTCGGCACTTCCCACTGCTCCACACTGCTTCTGTCTGCAGCCAGCCAGCATTGAGAGGCCGGCAAGCTTGTCCTTCAGGACGCTTGAATGCCCACCTTAAGAGCTAGTTTGCTCAAAGAGGACACAGCTGTAGTGGACATTTGTCTTCTCTTCTTTCCTTTGTCTTATATCCAACCACCTCCCTCCACTTACCCTACTCCCCCTTCTCCCTTTCTAAGATAACTGCTGTCTGGTTAATCTTATTGAAGGGTTCTCCCACTTCACCAACTGGTCCTTCTACTTGGTCCTTCTACTACCCACCTCCTCTTTCTCCTGAGGTGGTCATATGATATAGGTCACATGATCTTTCCCAGAACTTGAGGCTAGTAATGAATAGGGTGGGGGGAAGGGGAGATAGTGATGGAAGGATGCAAGTTTGAAAGTGGCAGCAGCAGCAGCAGCAGCAGCAGCAGACCAAATGGGCTCCACAGGTCTGGTCCTTGAGCCACTGGTTGATTCATTGAACACTCAGGTTTCTTCTCTACAATTATTATTTTTCTTTAGCTAGCTAGAATCCGTTTCTGTTGCTTGCAATCAATATTCCTAAACCAATACAGGAGCTGTCTAAGCCCCTGGTTTCTAAAAAAAAAAAATTTCCCCATGACCTGCAGTCCTTTCAAAGCCCAAATAAGCTGCCACAAGCCAGGGAGCTGGGGCACAAAGACAGGTTGCTGCTGGGCCTTGGCAATGATGACACTAAGACCTGGGCCTTCCTTAAGACTGTTTCTCTCCACTTCTGTCTCCTGGCACAGTCTCTGTGGGTAGGAACAGGACAGTCTTAATATTTGCAAATCTCAGGACAAGAACACAAGAGGATAAATAAGACATGTCCTAATCTCCTAACAGACAAGAACAATGGGGGGGAAATATTAACCCAAATGGCTTTGACCTCAAACTCCCTGCCACATAGCTAATTCCAGCTGATGGTCCAATTAACAAGAAGACGTTAAGTTCCTTGGAAACATAAACAAGAGATTGCTCAGCAAGGATGGTATCCATGGTAACCGCAAACCATCAGCACCTTGACCTTCCTCTAAAGGTGTGTCCAGTCCCTCCCCACCGGAGCCCTGTCTATTCTGCGCGTCATTTAGGAAAGAAGTGACCGTAAACCATCTTCTGAGTCACTCGGTCTCAAGTTCATCCTGACGGCCTCATAACGATGTCCTGTGGGAAAGGATGTGGGGTGCCGCCGGTGACATCACCCAGACATTCAAAATCCCAGGCCGGGCCAGGCCCCACCCATATCCTGGGAAGATGGCCATCTATGGGGCAGAGCAAAGGAGCCATTCCCTGCTGGGGATCCTTTATTTACAACTCATATAAAGATTTCTGAGCCTGTATTGATGTTTAAGCCTATGAAACATAGACTTAGCAGAATCAGCCGGATCTGGGATCCAATCCTGGCTCTGATATCTTACAGCTCGGTGACCCTGGCCAGTTATATAACCTCTCTGAGCCTCAGTTGCTTCCTTCCTCTGTGAAATGGGACTAATAATCGTATAAAGTACAGAGGATTAAATGATATGAAGTCTGTGTGAAAAGCAAGCAGAGCCAGCCACAAGGGTAATGCTAACCATGAATAACCAGTATTCGTGGTTATTTCTGTAATTCCTGAGACAATAGAATCCAATCGTTCAGTTGCTCCAAGTCTGATTATCCACTGGACTCACCAAGGGAACTTATTCTTGTTATTGTTTCTTTTCCTTTTCCCAGGGAAACTTGTTAAAAGTATAAATTCCTAGGCTTCCAGACTCCCAAGAAATTTTACACTGGGTGGGCAGAACCCAAGAACCTATGTCTCCATTATATGCTTTTATTGTGCTTAGCCCATTGTAGGCACTCAACAAATCCAGGCCCTTCCTGGCCTGGACGATTCCAACAGATTCCTAACTGGTTACCTGTGTCTAAACTTATCCCTTTGACCTCCACAAAGAACCAGTGAGATCCTTTTGAAAGATGAGGCCACGTCACATCACTGCCCCAAACCCTCCACTTTTGACCATCTCATGCAGACAGGCCCTCATCAGTGGTCCCTGACACTGGGCACACAGGAGAATGCCTGGTGAACTTGTGAGCAATACCTATGCCTGGCCCAACCCCAGACCAGCACAGTCAGAACCTCTGGGGGTGGGGCCCAACTAGGGGTGCTAGCTAAAATACAGAACAACTGTTACATGTACATTTCAGATGCACAATGAACAATTTATTTTAGTATAACCATGTCCTTGGCAATATTAAGACATACACCTACTAAAACAGTATTTGTTTGTTGTGTATCCGAAAATCTAATGTCACTGGGTAGCCTGTTTTGTTTGTTTTATTTGCTAAATCTGGCAGTTTTGGCCCAAGCATTAGCCTTCCCCCTGCTGTGTCTGCAATGCCTACAACCTCACCCGCTACTCGATGAATTCTGATTGGTTTCCTTCGTGGCTAGGAAAAGGCTTCTCCCTCCAGCACAACCCCCTCAACATTCCTTTGGGAGGAGTTGACAGGAGATATCTTAAAACAAGTCTCTTTTGCAAAGAACAATAGCAGCTAATTTTTATTGCGTGTGTCCTGAGTGTCAGACACCACTCAGAGCCCTTCAGCTGTATATCCTCATGTAGTCGTCACAACAACCCTTGTGAGGGGCTTAGTGACCCTCCTTTTCCAGGTGAGGAGAGTGACATTTTCAAAGTCCAACACCAAATCTCAAACATTCCAAAGGCATACACGAGAGGAATAAACCTTCCCGAAAGGCCCTGCTCTGGGCATATGTCCACCAGGCGCCCTCGGGGCGGGCTGTACAGGGCAAGTGGCAGACCAGAGGCCTGGTATGGATCAGGTCCTCTGTGCTGCGTGGTGGGGGTGACTGGGGTGCCAGGTGGGCAGTGGGCATGGCTGTATGCTGTAACTGGATCCAACGTCCAAAGTCAAGAGTGTTCAATACAGGACCTCAAATCGAATTAGAGACAGGGCAATGCCAAGACATTGTGCAGACGGTGCCTGGTTCCACAAAGCCAATCTGGCTGGAAGGGGCCTCCAGACACTGCGAGAAGGATGGCTGGAGGCTTTCTGTTGGCATCACTGCCATAGGGTTACTCGTGTCCTATCTTGACAAGGCCCACATGCTCAGACACAACTCCCTGACCCAGACACACTACTGACCCAGTTGACCTTCAGGTTGGCCAGTGAGGAGATGAGCAGAGAAGGACTCAGAGCATTCTACAAGGCATGCACGAGTCACAGATTCCACAGTGATAGCTGGTCCCTGACCTCACCAGCGGCCTTTTCCATTCAAGGTACGCGGCTGTCTTCACTGACAGAAAGAGCAACAGCCTTTGTAGCTGCAATGATTCATGCTTCCGCTCTGGTACTCATTAGCTCTGTGGCTTCTGCATGGCCTAGACCTGAGCCTCAGTTTCCTGTCCTGTAGAACGGGTATGATAAGCATGCATAGGGTAGCTAAAGGAACAAGATCCATTTATGAATCCATTAAACGACTCTGAGCACCTACCAAGAGCCTGGCACAGCCCCTGGGGTTGGGCACATAGCAGAGGACAAGGCAGCCAAGACCCCCATTCTCTGGGCTTTTAAATTCTAGTGCAGACGGCAGATAACGAGGTGCAAACTGAAAACAAACAAGATAATTCCAGAGTCAGATAGAACAGGCTGGAAGCCCGATATGTGATTCCTCTGCATGTAGAACAGTACCTGGCACAGAGTAGGTGCTCAGTAAACCTGTGTTCGATGACTGTGCGTGCTGGGTGGTTCGGGAAGACTCACAGATGCCAGCCTGAGTGGACGCCGCAGTGAAAAGCTGGAAACAGACGCAGGAAGAGGAAGGTCTGGGGGCAGAGTGCCAGGTGCCGGCAACTCACGTGCAGAGGTCCTAAGGTTGAAGGAGAGTTAGTGTTAGAGAAACTGAAAGAAAAATCAGCTAACTGCCTGGATACCCCAACATCCGTAAGCTTCTAAGGGCCGCCTGAGTGCCCGGGAAGGGTGTTCTGGGGCTGGCTATTTGGTTTTCCATCATTTACTTTGGAAGATTTCCATCCAAGCCGCTGTTCAGCCCTCCCCTTCAGTGTTTCCCAAAGTGTGGGCCACGTACTCCCAGGGGTATGGGAAGAGTTTGGTGGGGGTACGCGTTGCACCGGAGTTTGGTGGGGATATGCACTGCACCGTGCTTAGCTGCGCCTAATTCTACGTTCTCACGAGTACGAGGGGTCCTCAGCGTTATGAAAATGATAGAAGGGGTACACATATGTCAAAAGTTTGGGAAACACTGCAAGCTAAGGTGACCAGGCATCCTGCTTTGGGCGGGACAGTCCCGATGTTTCACAATGTGCCCCGCGTCCCCGAAGCGTTAAAAAAAAAAAAAAAAAAAAAAAAAAAAAAAAAAAAGTCCCAATTTATAAAAATAAAAATCGGGACTTTTTTTCTTCTTTTTTTTTATCGGGACACATTGTGAAACTTCGGGGCTGTCCCGCCAAAAGCAGGACGCCTGAGGTCACCTAACCCCTGAGCCCTTTCTGCGGACACCCCGCGGGGCTGCGCCGCCTCCCGCAGGGCCTGCACCCACAGCCCGAGTTCGCGCCGGGCTTGGCCGTCACTTCCTGACGCCGGCACCCTGTCCGGGTGGGCACCCTGTCCGGGTGGGCACCCTGTCCGGGTGGGCACCCTGTCCGGGTGGGCACCCTGTCCGGGTGGGCACCCTGTCCGGTGGGCACCCCTGTCCGGGTGGCGGGTGGCGGAGGGACTAGCGCTGGAGCCCGGAAGGCGCGGGGCGGGCTGTGCAGGGCGCAGGGCGGGCGGCGGGACGGGGCCGGGCCGGCGGGAGGCGGCGGGGCGGCGGGCCGGGACAGGGGAGGAGCCGGGCGGGAGGAGCCCGAGCCGCCTTCCCCTCTGTGCCGCCGCCGCCGCCTTCCGTCCAGGTAAGGGGCCCCTCCCCGCCGCCACCCGGGGCCCCACGCGGGAGCTCCGATCGGCCCTCGGCCCCCTCTACCCCGCCCCCCGCCCCTCGTGGGCGCCGCTGCACCGGGAGTGCCCCGGAGACTGGGCTGCCAGGCCGTTGCTTGTTTTCTTTCCGATCCGGAAGTGCCCTTAGAAACCACGTGGGAGGCAGCTGGGGAAACTGAGGCGGGGCGGAGCCTGGGGCTGTCTCCTGAGTCCCAGCTCCGAGCCCTTAGCGGTCACCCAGCCCCTCCTTTGGTGAGTGAGGCCGCTGCTCTGGTCCCAGGGGGAGAAGGTACTTGCTCAAGGTCACCTGGGGTCCCTGGGCGTCCCTGTTCCCACGCAGCTCCCCCGGCACCCTTTCCCCTCTCCCTCCCCCTTTCTCCTTGTCCCTGTAGCCTCTGAGCTCCTCTCAGACCCTCCAGCTGAAGCAAAGCCCGGCCCCCAGTGTTAGAGGCCGGCCTGAGTCCTCAGCCAGCCGCTGTGGTTAGAGGAGGGAGAATTGCTGCTGACTTCAGGGTGGAGTCTGCAGCTCAGGAAGCTGAAGCTCAGGGAGATGGGGTGATCCCTCCCTCCCTCCCTCAGACCACACAGCGAGGGACGAGAACAGGATGAGAACCTGGGATACCCCACCCTGCTGCCTGACCCAGTGCCTGGCACAGAGTAGGCCTTCACAGTGCCCTTCTCTGCCCTGCCCTGGCTCACACAGGGAGTCAGGAGCACAGACAGGCCTGAGCCAGGGTCTTGGCCTGGAGACTATTGAAGAACACAGAGTAGGAGTCAATAGGTAGTTCTCCTTTCCCTAATCCAGTGTTCATTTCACTGCAGAAAACAGGTAACCCCTTTAATGGTATCCACTCATTCATTCAACAGCTATTTCTTGAGCACCTACTGTGTGCCGGTGTGTGCATTGTTTAGGCCCTGAGAATACAGCAGTGAACAAGAGTACACCCCAGAGAGTGGAATAGAACACTGCCCTTCAGCCGAAACTGGTTGGGCTCAATGGATAGAGCGTCGGCTTGGGGACTGAAAGGTCCCGGGTTTGATTCCAGTCAAGGGCATGTACATTGGTTGCGG
Organism: Pipistrellus nathusii; assembly: GCA_963693515.1. Classification (NCBI taxonomy): domain Eukaryota; kingdom Metazoa; phylum Chordata; class Mammalia; order Chiroptera; family Vespertilionidae; genus Pipistrellus; species Pipistrellus nathusii. The sequence continues at coordinate 10,511,160 of OY882859.1, read as the reverse complement.
GCACATCCCTGGTAGGGGGTGTGCAAGAGGCAGCTGGTCGATGTTTCTCTCTCATCGACGTTTCTAACTTTCCCTCTCCCTTCCTCTCTGTAAAAAAATCAATAAAATATATTTTAAAAATTAAAAATAAAATAAAATAAAATAAAAGAAGAAAAAAAAAAAAGAACACTGCCCTTCAGTGGAGGGTGAGGGAGTGGGGAGGAGGGTTTGGGGGGTGGGACTGGGCAGAGAGGAGAGACCATTGGAATCTTCCCATCCTGTGAAGTATGTGGAGAGGACAAAGAAAGGCTGAACAGCCTCCAACCCTCTGAGCCTCTGACCCTTGCTTGTTGGAGATGCTCTGGCAGCTCAAGCTTTCACCCCACCCCCAGGGGTTGGGGGTGAGGGGTGAGGTGGGTAGAAAATGGTCCAAAGGAAGCCCTAAACCAAATACCTCAGCGCTTGGCACTGCCACTTCCTGGCTGTGTGGTCTTGCCACGCTACCTCTCTGGGCCTTTGCTTTCTAATCCCGGGGGGGGTCCTAAGACGTCACGGAGCTGGTGATACTATAATATGTCGAAATGCTTCGTAAATGGCAAAGCACAATCCAAAGCGTGGCCTGTGTCAGAGGCCCTGTCAGGCCAAGTGTAAGCCAGGGTCTGTCTGTCTTTCTTTTTTTTTTTTCTTTTTTTTTTTTTTTTTTATTGATTTTTTACAGAGAGGAAGGGAGAGGGATAGAGAGTTAGAAACATGAATCAGCTGCCTCCTGCACAGCCCCTGCTGGGGATGTGCCCGCAACCAAAGTACATGCCCTTGACCAGAACAGAACCTGGGGCCTTTCAGTCCGCAGGCCGACGCTCTAACCACTGAACCAAACCGGTTTTGGCTAGGGCGTTTCTGTAGAGGAGTGGTCACCAACCTTTCGGACCTCACGGACCACTGGTTGGCCACCGCTGCTTTAGAGGCTGTAGGAACCCGGCCGGTCACCTGCTATTGCTCTCAGTAAGATGTGGGAGGCAGCGATGGGGAGGCTGAGTTGCGGGAGGAGACCGCCCGGCACTAGAAGTGGGATGCTCACTCCACAGTCAGCACGTTAGCGCCGTCACGGGTGCAGCATCCGACAGATGGGGGCTCGGGTCCTAGCTCTGCTTCCTCACTGAGTCTTCACTGAGTCCTCTTGGACAGTGTCCTTATTTGTAAAATGTCTGTCTCCGAGGTTGTCGAGGATGGAAGGAGCCACAAAGAGCCCCGTGCAGTGTCTGCCACTAGGGGAGCCTTTTTGTGTTTTGGGCCTAAGGCCCAGGAGGTAGGAGGGGCGCGGTTGCCTGACTAGGTAGCATAGCTCAGCGTGGGAAACTTATCAGGGTCTGAGCCTGCAGAATTTCTCATCCGCCTGAACCCAGCTGTCCCTGCTTGGTACCACCAGTGACAGTGGTTGCTCAGCCACCGGAGCCTGTGCATGGGGGACCTGAGAGGACTGCTGTACGCTGTACACTGGGGCCTCAGATGAGATGGGGGCCTGTGGCCTTAGATGTGTTAGTGGGCAAAGGGGGGCTGGACTGAGGCCACACCACTTTCTTTTTATTTTAAAAAAATATATTTTATTGATTTTCCACAGAGAGGAAGGGAAAGAGATAGAGAGCTAGAAACGTCGATGAGAGAGAAACGTCAACCAGCTGCCTCCTGCACACCCCCTACTGGGGATGTGCCCTTGACCAGAATCGAACCTGGGACCTTTCAGTCTCAGACCAACGCTCTATCCACTGAGCCAAACCAGTTCTGGCTAAAATTATTTTTTATAGTTTGTGTTTTTTGTTGTTATTAATCCTTACCCAAGGATATTTTTTCATTGATTTTCAGAGAGAGTGGAAGGGAGAGGGGGAGACAGAAAGAAACATCCATGTGAGAAAGACCCATCAATTGGTTGCCTCCTGCCTGCACCCCAACCAGGGCTGGGGAACCTGTAACCAAGGTATGTGTTCTTGACAGGATTCAAACCCTGGACCCTTCTGCCCACGCGGGCTGATGCTCTATCCACTGATCCAAACCGGCTAGGGCCAACGCTCTTTCCACTTAGCTCCCCTCCACTGGGCAGCCTGACGGATTTGATTGTTCCTTCCTCTGTGTAAAACCCTGCTGCGGCTGTGCATTTTCTCAGCGTGAAGAACAAAAGCCTTAGTGTGGACCACAAGGCTCCACCTACACTGGGCCTCCTCCAGCCTGTCTCAGAGCACGTTGTCAATGGCCCTCTATGCTAGAGGCCCCCTGCTCCCTCCCTCTCCCGAGCCTTTGCCCATGCTCCTCTGGACCACTCCTCTCCCTGTCTCCCTTTTCCTGGTTAACACCTCCTCATCCTTCAGATCTGAGCCAAATTAGACTAGTACCGCAGGTCACAGGACGTCCCAGGTACATAGGTGGGAGGTGTAGCTCAGGTGGATTTTTACACTCTTCACTGGGAGTAATTTCTGCCTGTACCCCGCACTCCACCTGGACCATAACTCCCAAGCCTTCTGGGGTAGGTCCATGTTCGCTTAGCAGTGTTTCCCAAACTTGTGACAAATGTGTACCCCTTCTATCATTTTCGTAACACTGAGTACCCCTCGTACTCATGAGAACGTAGAATCAGGCACAGCTAAGCGCGGTGCAGTGCATATCCCCACCAAACTCCGGTGCAACGCGTACCCCCACCAAACTCTTCCCGTACCCCTGGGGGTATGTGTACCACACTTTGGGAAACACTGGCTTAGAGGGCTGCTCAGTAATGAAATCTACCTTTAGGGGTAGCTCTTGAGCAAATACAGGGGCCTCGCTTTATATAAAACTATATTACCCTGACCGGTTTGACTCACTGGATAGAGCGTAGGGTCCCGGGTTCAATTCTGGTCAAGGGCATGCACCTAGGTTGCAGGCTCTTCCCCAGCCCAGGCTCTGGTTGGGGCTCATGTAGAGGCAACCAATCGATGTATTTCTCTCACATCGGGTCTAAACGGGCAGTTGAACATCCCTCAAGGAGTCCCAGATTGGAGAGGGTGCAGGCTGGACTGAGGGACACCCCCCACACCCTGTGCATGAATTTCGTGCACTGGGCCTCTAGTTGTTAATAATGCTGTTGTGAACATATTGGCACACCCTTTTTGAGACCCTGCTGTCTGTTTTCTGATGTCTACACCCAGGAATTATTTACGGTTATAATTTGAAGGCAGGGCGTTGAGGGCTCCCACGGTACTTCCTCCTGTCCACCAGAGTAAGAGAAGTCCCTGGAGCCCTATGGAACGGTTTGAAAAACGGAGTCAAACAAACCATTGCAGACGGTGCCATTTCTCCCCCTTGCTTCTCAGGCAGACTTGCCTCTTGAATTATTTTTTTTAATGATGCCAAGTGGGAACCTGTAATTCATTCAACAAATGATTGTTAAGTGCCTACTGTGCTTACGTGTGGGCAGAGGGAGGTAGACAGTAAGCAGTAAACATACACAAGTAAATGACACAGTGTGTCAGACAGTGATGTGTGTTCTGGAGCCAGCTAAAGGGGCCCGGGATGAGAAGCTGGCACAGGATAGCTTCAGTGAGCTGTGAGATCGGAGCCAAGGCCGGAGGGAGGTAAGGGAGCTGGCCAGGTGGTTATCTGGGGGAGGGAAGAGTATACCCAGCAGAGGGAACAGCCAAGGCTAAGGCCTTGAGGTGGGAATGTACCTGATGGGATCCAGGGTGGTGTCGCTGGAACAGAACGAGCGAAGGGCACAGAAGAAGGAGGGCAGATTGTACGTGGCCCAGTTGCCATTGTAAGGATTGTGACTGGGTGAGGAGGGTGTCGTTGGAGGTGTGGAGCAGAGAAGGGGCATGGTCTGACTTCAGGCTGGGCGCTGGGTGGTGGATAGCTAGCGGGGAGGGCAGAAAGAAGTGGGAGATGAGGAGGCTCCTGCCGGAGAGAGGATGGCAGCTTGTACTGGAGTGTGAGTTGGGGAAGAAGGCACATGATAAATATGGACAACGTGTTATAGAGCCTGGGCACCCCCCTGATGGCATCCGTTCACCCCAGCACCCGCCCATCCTCCAGATTGCTGAAGTGAGGCTGGGATGGGAACTTTTTGTGCCAACGTCCCTTTTTTCTTCTGGTCTGTAGTGGGATTGTCCAGAACCCTCTGGGATCTCCTCTGTTGGAACTGTTGCCATGGAGACCTCCTGAGATACTGCATTTACCAGTGGCTTCCAACTTAACTTCCAGATAGAGGTACAGAATGAATGGGTTTCTCTCCCAAATTGCTGGAGAGGGGAATGGGGAGTAAACTGGGCCTGCCTGAATTCTCCATTCTGAGACCATCTCAAGTGTGTGTGAGTGTGTGTGTGTGTGTGTGTGTGTGTGAACTTTGATCTACAGTCTTTCGAGTTTCTGGCTAAAATCAGTGCTATAGCTCTATTTTTTATAAAGGATTTCTTCAACCAGACGCTTTTCCTTCTCCTTGGCTCTAGAACAATTTGATAATTAGTTCTTGGCCTTCCTGCAACTCTGTAGCCATTTCTCTAGTTGAAATGCTCATTTTATTGTACTGCAGACTCATTTAAAAATGCAGTTAACCAGAAACGAGAAAGAGAACAACACACACACATTGGCACAGGCACATCAAATTTCACCTTGACCTTTACTGGCTGCTCCAAGTTTAAAAAAAAAAAAAAAAAAAAAAAAAAAAAAAAGTAAAATAAAGGCCATCACTGTAGCATGTAAAGAAAAACAAAAGTAATGTATTCTTGCATGTGATCTTCTAAGGGCCCAGGTCACAGGGTGTTAAGGGCGATTTAAAAGATTTTCAAGGAATATATATATATATATATATATATATATATATATATATATATATATATATTTTTTTTTTTTTTTTTTTAATTGATTTTGTACAGAGAAGAAGGAAGAGAGATAGAGAGTTAGAAACATCGACGAGAGAGTCATCCATCAGCTGCCTCTTGCACACCCCCTACTGGGGATGTGTCCGCAACCAAGGTACATGCCCTTGACCGGAATCGAACCCTGGACCCTTCAGTCCCCAAGCCGACGCTCTATCCATTGAGCCAAACCATTTTTGGCTTAAGGATGATATTAATCAGATTTGATTTTCTCCTCGATGCTGACTTCAGAATTTTTCCATCTTCCTGAGGAGAAACCTCACGTGTTGTTTTTGGCGTTAGTCAACAAACACTGGTGAACACCCACTGTGGGTGCTTGCAGACTAAGGAGAGATATTTGTGGAATGTCTGTCTACCCCCACTACTGACAAAAATACCGCAGCCAGTGTTTTCTTTGGTGGCGGGTAATGTGACTGGCAAAACCATAGTCATAGGGCATCGAGACAAGGTCCTAGACAAAACAAGGTCCCTGTCCATCCTATAGCTGGTCTCTGGCCATGGTTCAGTGTTCGCTTGCTCTTCTCACTGTGTCTTTGTTGTTTCTCTGAGACTCGGAGTTCTTCTGGGTCCAGTGCAGGCCCCTGAGGACCAGTATGCACAGTTCAGTTGGCACATCCCCTCACCTCACAGCTGCCACACACACCCACAGCTGGAATAGTTTGGGGCCCAGCCCATCTGACTGGACAGTCCATGGAGTTGGAACCCTGGGCACCTCCATGGGTGTGTGTGGCAGCTGTGAGGTGAGGGGATGTGCCAACTGAACTGTGCATACTGGTCCTCAGGGGCCTGCACTGGACCCAGAAGAGCTCAGAGAAACAGCAAAGACACAGTGAGAAGAGCAAGCGAACACTGAACCATGGCCAGACTGCAGAGACCAGCTATGGGATGGACAGGGACCTTGTCTTGTCTAGGACCTTGTCTCGATGCCCTATGACTATGGTTTTGCCAGTCACATTACCCGCCACCAAAGAAAACACTGGCTGCGGTATTTTTGTCAGTAGTGGGGGTAGACAGACATTCCACAAATATCTCTCCTCCATCCCGCCATAGTGGATGGCTGGAAATCCCTGTCTGTCTAGCCAACCCTTATATCCTTTTTGTTGATAACAAAACCTGTTGGTCAGAGGAGTGGGACTTAACTGTGACCTCAGGCCGGCAAGGCTCGGCTGGTCCGCACAGGGCCGGACTCTGAGATAAAGCACTCCCCTTCTAGGGATTAAGAACAGAATTGGCATTTTTTAATTAAAGCTGTTTTTTCTATGATAAAAGCACCAATAAGCTTGTGACAGAAAATGTTAAAAATACCAAAAAAAATGGAAAGAACACATACCAGTTACTTCTTGTCCCACAGCCCTACCCCTGAGAGACAATGATCGTTAACATTCCAATGTAGTTCCTTGTGATCTTCTTGCTCCATGAAACATTTTTAAAAGCATAACTGGAATTTTATCATATAGACATTGGTATGCTATTCACCACCTCTCTGAAAAATAAAATTCCTCATTTGTAACAATTGCCAATCCCTGTGGTGTAAATACTCCCGTCAGGAACCATTTCAAGGCACTAGCATTACTTCTCACCAGCCAGTATGAGCCTGTAGCAGCACACCATATTCTAATTTAAAATCGCATCTATTTTTTTTCTGATTTTAAAACCAGTACATGCTCATGATTAAAAATTCATAAAGCAGAAACATAAAAGGAAATTTTAAAAATAATCTACAATCAATCCTTCCCTCCCCCTGCTTAGAGACAGCCTCTGTCACCATCCTGATACAAATCCTAACAGTCCCCTCGCTATGGATAGAGACATAAAATAAATTTTTTTTGCACTAAGTGCAAAACTAGTACATCTATATGGCAGAAAGTTGGGGAATCCAGAAAATTCTCTGGCATCTCAACTTCAGAAATAATTTTGGAGGATATTCTCCCAGCCATTTTTCTTCTCTGCACTTTTTAATATGGTTGGACTTGTAGCTTGATTCTCTTTGTTCGTAAGGCATGGTGCAGCCACATTCCCATGCCCCATAGAAGGTGAACATCCAGGGGAAGGGTGTTATCACTGCTAACTTACTACAAACCCTCTGGAGGCTTAAAGAGGCAGAAAATAATATTCTAGTTGCTTGGGATGAAAACAGGCCATTAGGATGAAGTTCAGGTTATTTGAAGCTTTGGGGAACCCTGGGTTTGGGGTTCTGGCACATCCCTGGGTAATTCAGACACTTGGCCCTTGTTCCATCTCTGTCCTTCATCTGATGCTCCGTGGGAGGGTAAGAATAGGAGAGAAATAACCAGGAAAATCTAGCTCTCGTGTAAGCCTCCGAAACTAATTCATTTATCCATCTATCCATCCATTCACGTAGCAGGCATTTTCTCATCACTCAGTCTATGGCAGGTAAGGGTTGGGCATGGGAATGGAAGGGATCCGGTGTCTGCCCTCTACTGCCAAGCTAACCAAGGAATTAGTTCAGCAACCACAGCTCAGGGTACGAGGAGTTAGAATAGACAGTTCCAGCAAAGTCCAGGGCTGCCTGAAGCCCTACTGAGAAGGAGATCCCAGGTAGAGGGACCTGCGGGGCAAAGGCCCAGAGGAAAGAAGTAGCGAGACTTCCTGAGCCTGGGGAACCGGATCCCTGTCTCCCACAAGCCTCCAGTCTCCACGCCCTGTGGACCCACAGGCTGGTTTTTCTGGTTTGCTCTTCCGGGACAATTTGCATATTTCCCAGAAGAACCATCCAGAAGCTGGCAGCTGTTTTGAGACTGTGAGGGGAGGCCCACAGTTGTTTCTTGAAATCTGGGTAAATATTATTAAGGTTTCTTTCCCTTCAGAACCCTCATCATTGTTTCAAATGGTCTTTTTGTAAATGTGCTGAGTTTACACATTGTTGTCTGCCCCGCTGGAATACAGCTCCGTGATGGAGCGTTGTTGTCTGTCTGTCTTAGTCACTGCTGTGTCCCCAGCATGCAGGACAGTCCTGGCACATAGTAGGGCAATACGTGTTTATTAAATTCACTAACTGGTTAATTCTGGGAGGTGGTGAATTTTTATTTTTAGTTTACTTAGACCTTAAGAAAAGGTCTTTCAAATTCTATAGAGACACTCCACTGCTATTTATTGATTGATTGATTGATTTTTTTAAATATATTTTATTGATTTTTTACAGAGAGGAAGGGAGAAGGATAGAGAGCTAGAAACATCGATGAGAGAGAGACATCGATCAGCTGCCTCTTGCACACCCCCTACGGGGGATGTGCCCACAACCAAGGTACATGCCCTTGACTGGAATCGAACCTGGGACCTTTCAGTCCAGAGGCTGATGCTCTATCCACTGAGCCAAACCGGTTTCGGCACTTTTTATTTTTTTAACTTTTTATTTTAAAATAATTATAGACTACAGGCAGTTGTAAAAATAGTATGGAAGGTCCTGCATATCCTCACAGCTCCCAGCATGGCCATGGCCTTACAGTTCAGTCTGACTCCTTAGCTGAGAGAACTTCATCTGTCAGGGTCTGGCTCCGGCAACATCCCTTCCGATCTCGTCTACCTCTCCACACCCACTCGCTCAAACCCTGGCTGCACTGAGCATCTTCAGGGCTCTTAAAAAGCATTTCCTCCCTTCTACCCTTTGCCCAAAACATGTTCTTCCTCCCCACCCCACCCCTGTCTGACATCACCTTCTCCAGGAAGCCAATTCTACATTCCAGGCGCCTTCTTTTTACCCCTCTCTATATGTTTCCTTCTTCACTGCATTTAGTCTGCTGGTTTGTCATCGTCTGTTTACTTGTCTGTCTCTTCTACTGTCCTGTTTCTTCACCTGATTACTCTCCCCCCCTATCAGCAGGGCTGTCCCCTTTATTTCCTGCCGCCTCTGTTGGAAGGGCACCTGTCATCTGCAGACCACAGCCACGTCCCTCCTGCCCATCACTTCCTATCCCCTCTCTGCCTAATTGGGCCCCGCCCCCATGACCACTTCCTGACCAAATGCTTACTGATTTATTTGGCTGACTGTTAAAGGCATGGATCCTATAAACAGACCACTCAAATGCAAATCTTGATTCCACCACTTACTAGCTATGTAATCTTGGGCAAATTATTTAAATTATTATTATCATTATGTATTGGTGTATTATTATTATCTCCTGTGTCCCACAGAACATAAGCCCCTGGAGAGCAGGGAATTTGTCAGTTTTGTCCCCTGATCTGCCCCAAGGCCCAGAATAGGACATCATATATCATATATCCTTCTTCATTCATCCAGCAAGTAGTTAATTGAATACCTATAATATTCAGGGCCTGCTCCGAAATCTGGGGTACACCCGTGAGGAAATAACCAGGGGCCTGCTTTGAAAAACAGATATTCTGTTTGTATACATAAGTAAATATGTATACAGACAGAATATTTTAAAATATATTATTTAAGATAGAGCTAAGTATTATGAAACTAGACAGGATGCTGGGAGAGAGGGGCAGAAGAACTTTAGCCTGAAGACATTCGGGCTGAGGCCAAAGGATGTCAAGGTCAGGGGAGGAGTGTCTCAGGCAGGGGAATGGCAATGGAAGGAGACTGGTGTGGGTGTTGGAAGAGCAGAAAGACAGCCAGTGTGGCTGAAACCGGTTTGGCTCAGTGGATAGAGCATCGGGCTGCGGACTGAAGGGTCCCAGGTTCGATTCCAGTTAAGGGCATGTACCTTGGTTGCGGGCACATCCCCGGTAGGGGGTGTGCAGGAGGCAGCTGGTCGATGATTCTCTTTCATCGATGTTTCTAGCTATCTATCCCTCTCCCTTCCTCTCTGTGTGAAAAAGATCAATAAAATATATTAATTTTAAAAAAAAGAAAAAAGAAAAGAAAGACAGCCAGTGTGGCCGCAGTATAGTGAACAAGCTGGGCGTGGGGGGCATGAGAAGGTTGGGGGCGGGCGGGGCTCTCACACAGGGAGTTGTAGGCCATCCGAAGAGGATTGTACTCATCCTGGTGCGTGGGAAGCCTTCGGAGGCTTTTAAGCAGGCGAGTGACAGGGTTGGTGTATGTGAAAAAAAGGCCATGTGGGCCACTGTGGAGAGGACGGATTATAGGGCTTCAGGAGTATATTTGTTGAATGAATGAATGCATTTGGCCTGAGCTGAGCTTTTGTGCATTAAGTCCGGGGCGCGGGAATGTTATGGCTGTTCATATATAAAATCATATAATAATTATTAAATAATAATACAAAATAAACTTTGAGTTTCAAGTACAACTATAAACCTATTTGCCTCTGTATTTCCCCTTCTTGCTGTGGTTAGAAGCAGGCCAGCTCACACTTCTCTGATTAGAAGGTTGTTTATTCTTTTTTTAAAATATGTTTTTATTGATTTTAGAGAAAGAGGGAGAGAGAGAAATGGGAACATCTATGAGAGAGAAACATTGATCCAGCCCCCAGATGGGGATCAAGCCCACAACTCGTGCATGCGCCCTGACCGGCAATCCAACCACTGATGTCTTAGTTCATGGGTCAATGCTCAATCAACGCACAACCAATGCTCACACAAGCCGGGCAAGGTTGTTTAATCTTGAACTAAAAGCCAATGTAGGTCTCCCTGGAGATCAGCCTAATAAAATGCCGTCTTGGTTAATAAGCACAATTATCTCAGCCTCTAAGTTGAAAATATCTCCTACTAGTGTTTGGTATGTCTTTTCACTTTCTTAAGGATGATGAAGTTCTTAATTTCAAGGAACCTTTCCTCTCAGGGTTGGGAATTTTTGTGTCCCATTAAGTAACCTACCCCTGATACATTGCTCACTGGGTTTTTTTTCCTACAGGACTGGAAATGGCCACATGGGGCAGGCCCAGCCCCCAGCTGCATCAGGAGGCTGAGCCAGCTGCGGAGGGGGACCCACGTCTGCCCACGGGCCGGGAGCTGTCCGAGGCCAACCGCTTTGCCTATGCTGCCCTCTGTGGCATATCCCTGTCCCAGCTATTTCCAGAACCTGAGCAAAGGTGAGTGCGTTTGTCTCACAGAGGGAAGGTCGTGCGTCCTCAGAGGCACCACGCAGCCCACAAGTGGGGGAGAGTCATTGTTCTTGCTTTTAAGGAGCTCACAGCCTGACAGGGGAATATGACCTCTCATCCCGCACTCATACCTTCACCAAGCATTTTCTGAGCACCTACTGTGTGCCAGCCATCATTTGAAGTACAGAGAAGGTATAGGTGAACAAAGCAGACAGAACCCCTTGCCCTCAGGTATGACCCAGTTTAATAGGGGAATGAGATATCTATTCATTGATGTGATTTGCACTTATTGAACTCCTACTGTGTGCTGTGTGTACCACAAGACCCTGTTCAAGCATGTTGAACTCAAAGGCTAACATGGGCCAAATAAACAATGTTTAAGTTTATGCGGACTGCAAAAGCTTCAATTTTCATAGAAACATAGGTTTATTTCAATACAGACATGCTGAATACAAAAGGCTGAAATATATGAATAATCATTAACATAAAATATAGAACATTTTAATAAAAATTAATATTTTTTCTTGAACATTAACTTACCAGACACTGAATAAATTCACAAATTAATAAGCGTAACACAAATAAACCTGGTTTTTTGTTCCCCAAAAGTGAAATACTTCCTGTTGTGCACACCAAGCAAGTCAGTGCAAGACGAAAGATGTGGCACAATCGGCTGCTAACATATTCGCTGCCAGTATTAGTGGAGAGGAATGTTGTGCCTGCGCATAAGGTGCATAAGGGAAATGAATGCAACACGATTATAATAATTAGTCATTAGAGAACGTTGTAGTTTGTTATTAATAATTTTGTATAACAGGATATTGTACAAATTAAGTTGTGAAATTTTTATTAAAACACTTCTTACATACCGTTATGTTGGCGGGGCCACAAAGATAGTCTTTGTGGGCCGCGAGTTTGACATGCTTGCTGTAGATAAAACAAAGAAGAGCAAGGCGTGGCTCCAGCCCTCTGGGTGCTTATAATTAAGGGGAGGGTACACACGTGACTGATTGTAATAGCGAACAGATGGGATGTCATGGGAGCAAAAGAGTGAGAGTTCGAATTACAGTGTTAATATCTGCCTTTGTCAATATCTAGCACGTGCATTAGATGTACATCTAAAATTCTAATAGAGGATTTGGGAAGAGCTCAGGCTTTGGCCTTGAAAGGCATCAATGATTCTATGGGGAAAGAGTTTAGAAGCAGGAGGAGGCAGTGAGGAGGCTGATGGAGTCACCCGGGAAACCAGGACAGTGACTGAGAGGGGGAGGGTTCTAATGTATAGCAGTCAGGACTGATTCAAACCTAACTGCTAGGTCTGACAGAACGGGCTAATAATACTCACCCTTGCAGGGTGATTACAAGAACTAAATGATTGAAGAAAGGAGGTAAAAGCTACAAACTTCCATACAAGATAAATAAGTGCTAAGAATGTAATATACAGCATGACTGTGCCAACACTGATGTGTGATACACAGGAAAGTTGTTAAAAGAGTCAATCCTAAGAGTTCTCATCGAAAGGAAAACACTTGTTCTTTTTATGCTTTCTCTTTTTATTGTGTTTATATGAGGTGCTGCAAGCTAACTAAAGCTATTGTGGTAATCATTTCACAATACATGTAAGTTAAACCATTATGCTGTATCCCTTAAACTTACACAGTGACATGTATATATATATGTACATACACACACACACACACACACACACACACACACACAGAGTGGCCAGATTATTATGATCTCTGGACATATAATAATCTGGCCACTCAGCATGAATTCATGCATGGGTGGGGGCCAGCCAGCCTGGCTAGGGGAAGAGGACATGGGCGGTTGGCCGGCAGGCCTTCTGCTCGAACTCCTGGTTGAGGGGACAATTTGCATATTAGCCTTTAATTTATAGGATATACACTGATGGCCAGATTATTATGTGTTCAGAGATCATAATAATCTGGCCACTCAGTGAGTGTGTGTGTGTGTGTGTGTGTGTGTATGTGTATGTGTGTGTGTGTTGTGTGTGTGTGTGTGTATGTATGTATAAAATGGAGGGGGTGGATTAGATAATGTAGCACAATGCTAGCACATAGTAGGTGTTCAATAAATGTACTGATTACTTGCTAACACTGGGGCTTATTGTATTTGCCCCAGTTCCCTCATCTGTAAAATGGAGATAATAGGGAACTTCTTTCTACCAGTCAGGGTATTTGGAGCTGCAAGGAACAGAACACTGCACTAACAGAGATTTAAAGAATAGGTTTTCCCTCCTCACTTAATAGGAAATCAAAAGGCTTGATCTGTACCTCAGAAAGCCTTTGGGTCGGCTTCTCGCATTCTCTTAGCCTTCTCCTCCTGATCACAACATGGCTGCTCCGCTCCACACCTGGCCTCCTCACAGGAAAAGGCCCGGGGCACAAAGGAGGTGGGCAGGGATTCCCCTCAATCTCTCTCATCAGGAGGAAATCTCTCCCAGAATAATCCACGAAGGATTCTGGCTAGATCCAGTCACTTGCCCGAGCCTCACCTGCAAGGTGTGGGGTCTGGGGAAGAATCAAAGCCCTTGCCATTCCTGACATCCACAGGTTCTGGCGGCCAGGAAGGGGGTTCTGTTGGGAGTCACTGCCTCAGAGAAGCAGCACCATCAGAGAGGGCTCTTGTGAGGAGGGAATGTGTGGGTGGCCCTGCAGAGCCGAGCTACTGCCCAACACATGTTGAATATTCTCACCATTAATAATGGAATCACATCCTCTGTCTGAGGTTAGACTATATCTCGTTGGATATTCTGTTCCCTGAAAGGCCCAACTCTTCCCTGCTCCTGCCTGTGCCTTATCTGGGAAACCTCCATTTTTCCAGAAGCTTCCTCTGGCCTGATCATCCCCTGCCTGATACGCTGATGCATAGATGGGGAAGAGCTCTGTGTGTTTTGTTCACATAAGCAAACATGCATGAGCCTAGACAGTGTGCCAGGCCAGTGCCTGGGAGAGCACGTAGGAAAGTGGGTTATTGTCCGGGGTCTCCCCCCATTCCGCCCCTCCCCCCCCCATAAGTTCTAAGCACATGGGGCTGGAAGCATTTGCCTTGGGGCATTCCTTCCTGAAAGTTTCTGATTTGGTTTCTTTCCACCAAAGGTTTCTTTCCTGCAGATTATGTTTTATTGTTCTAATAAAACATAATCTGCGGGAACGGGCTGCGGGCCAGAAGTGACGGCCTGGTGGAGTGCGGGCCCCTGGGGACTAGGAGGAGCTCTGGACTCAAGTTCAGGCTCCCTGGACTCCGGGCGAAGCTCTGCCCTTCTCATCAGTGGCGCCCTTGATAAGGCGTTTAATCTCTGTGGCCCAGGCCGCCACCTGCCAGGTGCGGCGAGGATGAAAGGGAACGTTGGATGCACCTGCTCCCCCAGCGCCTGGCACAGGGTGAGGCCCGGGTCTGCAATCCCTGGAGAGGGCCGTCCCACAGTGGGGAAGCGTGGCCTCTGGAGCCAGACGGTGGTGGCCTTGAACCCTGGAGCTGCCCATACCCCTCCGGGCCTGGGTGTCCTTATACCTAGCATGGGGGTGAAAGCAGTACCTTCCTCCCTCATGGGGACTGGTGGGAAGGAAACAGGCAATGTGCACAGGGACTGAGGGATGGCTGCTCTGTGACTGTCATTGCTGCTGTTGATTTTCTTGTATCTCAATGAGACCACCCACCGCTTCAGACAGTTCCCAAGGCTCCGTCCATCTAAAATGCCTGTGCCCTCTCGCAATCCGGGACCCCTGGGGGAGGGTCCTTAGGCCTGGCCTTTGATCAGGGCCTATCAGGGCTTTCCTTCCCCCAGCTGCTGGCAGCTGGCCTCGCCCTCACCTCTGCCTCTGCTTATCCTCTGTGCAGAGCTGCGGTGCCTCCCTCTGTGGGTAACAGGCATGGGGTACAATTGTTTGGCTGGCCTGAGTCTCTCTCAAAGGGTGATCACTGGCCGCTCTGTACACCCACCACAGCATTGCTGGCCGTAGGCCTGGGCCTCCCTCTGTGGGGTGATTGTGGGGCGATGGTGAGGGGACCCCCAACCAATCTCATCACACCTGCCTTGTCTGGCCTAGTGCCAGTGCATGTCATAACATGGGTGTCCGGAAGGTCATGCAGACGGTCGTTCTGCTGTTCAGTTGTTCGGGTGATTTGCATATTATGGATTCATTATTATAGATTGTTGTACTGCCACTTTACATATATATTTATTAATTCCGTTGCTCATTTAAAGAAACATATAGAGTGCCTTATATGTGCCAGGTAGTATTCTAAACACACGGCAGATGTTAACTTAGTTGATCCTTTTAACAACCCTATGAAATAGGTTTCGTCATTATCACCTGTTTTACAGACAAAGAAACTGAAGCACAGAGAGGTTAGGTAACTTGTCCAAGGTCACACAGCCAGTGGCAGAGCTGTTCACTTGCCTCCACTCTTGTTAGGAGATGCTTCTCTGCATCCAAGACGTTCTCCGCGGACACGGGGCCACGCTGCTGCCCTCAGCCCCGATGAGGTTATTCCTGAGTGCTCTTCAGTTCACAGAGTCATCCCTGGGCCCCGAACCCACCCACACCCCATCCCGGGTAACCCCGGTAATGGCAGCGAGTTCCATCACGTGATTGTAATAGCAGTAGCTAACATTTACTGAGGGTTATCGGGTGCCAGGCGCTGTTACTGTGGCATTTAATCTTTCCAACCAACCTACAAGGCATGCCTGTTACCCTCTGCATTTGACAGCAGAGAAAAATGAAGAAAAGGCAGGAAGGCGACTCCCCAAGGGGGCCTTTGACTCTGCACCCTGTTCTCCACTATCTCTCTTGGCTGGCTTATAAATAAAAGTAATGCCGCTAGCTAACATAAGCTGGACAGCTACTCCATACCAAGCCTTCCTCTGGGTGTTTCATATGTATCATCTCATTTAGCTTCAAACAATCTTATGAAGTTGATATCTCCCTCCCTCCCTCCCTCTCTCTCTCTCTCTCTCTCTCTCTCTCTCTCTCTCTCTCTCTCTCTCTCAGCATATTTTTACTGATTTTAGAGAGGAAGGAAGAGAAGAGAGAGAGAAAACATCAATTAGCTGCTTCCTGCATGTCCCCTCCTGGGGATTGAGCCCCAAATCTGGGTATATATGTGCCCTGACCAGGAATTGAACCAGCAACCTTTTGGTGCCCAGAACAACACCCAACCCACTGAACCACACTGGCCAGGGCTGAAGTTGATCTCTTAAACCCATTTCAGATAAGGAAACTGAGGCCCAGAGAAGTCAAGTTACTTTTGCAAGGTGCTCCATCGCCCAGATGCCCTTTTAAGAATGAAAGACTGTCCCCTGGCTGCTGAGAGGGCTGCCAGCACTGCCTGGGCCTGTCACAGCGGAAGCAAGACCCCTCGCCCTCGGTCCTATCCCCTTCCGGGGGCAGCCAGTATCCGATGGCTGGCAGAAGTGGCGGCATAAAGCCCAGCACTCTCGCCCCCCCGCGGCTCTGAAAGGTCACTCATCTTCAGAACTCCCTGCAGGGCTGCCTGAAGCTTCCGCAGAGGCTGCCTGGCAACTCCGCTGCTCCCTGCCCGCTCCTGCCTCCTTCCTGCCCGCCCATAGGCACCGGCCCCAAGGGGACCCGAATACTGTAATCACCTCAGAGCTGCCTCCTGGGGACCTGGGCTGTAATAGGGGTGGACCAGGGTTGGAACCTGAGCATTTCACCACTCCTGCCGAGGGCCTGGCCTGCAACACTCTCTGCACTGGGCTTCGGCCACCCCAGCTCCGAGGACCAGGATGGGAGGGCTGCCTGGGACCCGTGGGCCTGGGGAACCAGGTGGTGCAAGCAGGAGGCCTTCAGACATTGTCCCCGCCACCGGGGAGCTCTGCTTGTCCCTCAGAGGCCTGATTCCACCCTATCTGGCCAGCACGAGGGGTGTAGGACCCAGGACAGGGAGCCCCAGGACAGTGGGGGCGAGGCAGGCTGGGCTGCTAGAGAGAGGCCTGACTCTGGGCTGGTGTGATCACCTCCTAACTAATGCTCATGCTCCCCATCTCCTGCACCCACTGTGCTCACCGTTCTCGCTGCCACGAGCAGAAACTTTAAAGCCTGATGTATCCCCAAATGCCATATCTCAGCTTCGAGGGCTCCTTCTCCCCTAGAGTGATCCAGCCATCCTCCATCCAGGGACTCCTGGGGACTCAACTCCAAAGCCTGCTGTGGAGAGAGGCCCATAGGGGCAGTGGGCATGGGGAAGACAGACTTTGCGCTTTATCTGCTTCTGAGTGACCAACTTTTCCTGAGAAAGCACATCTGGGTGCTCCCCAACAGCGGCAAGTTTCCTTCTGTGGGAACCCTTTTCTAGTCGCTGTTCCTCACCTTTTCAGCTGTTGTGGGGCTCCCTCGGGGCTCACCAGGGCTCGATCCCTGCCCCTCTCCTCGCAGACCTCACGCCACCGGGATGAGTGTGTTGTTTCCCTGTGTCCCCGCGCTGTGAGCTGCTCATCAGAGGCTGCATCTCGCTCTCTCCGGTTCCTCAGTCCCCAGCACAGCCCAGCCCAGGCCAGGCTGGGGGCATGTGGTCAGGAACGGCTCTCTGGCCTCATTCCTGTGGTTTATCAGCCTCGTTGGTCAGAGGTTTGGTGGGGGAAGAAGC
Organism: Pipistrellus nathusii; assembly: GCA_963693515.1. Taxonomy (NCBI): domain Eukaryota; kingdom Metazoa; phylum Chordata; class Mammalia; order Chiroptera; family Vespertilionidae; genus Pipistrellus; species Pipistrellus nathusii. The sequence goes on along the minus strand of OY882859.1, from coordinate 10,493,663 downwards.
TAGAATCCTGCCACCTGAAGTGAGGTTTGGGCCCCTCTGTATCCTGTGGACCGCAGGCACCACGGTGATGTCAGATATGCTGGCTGTTTCCATTATGAACGTGGCTCCTCTGAGCTTCCCAACGGCCTTGCCAAGTGCAGTCAGGAAACTTTCGGATCTGAATCGTGTCTGTCTTTCAGCTCCTTCTGCATAGAGTTTGTGACGGGCCTGGCCAAGTGGCTGGAGTTGTCCGAAGCCGTCCTGCCAACCATGACTGCGTTTGCCAGCGGCCTGGGAGGCGAAGGAGCTGACATGTTTGCTCAGATCTTAACGAAGGACCCCGTCTTGAAGGACGACCCCTTGGTGATCACCCAGGTACACCCACCCCCCGGGTGGCGGCTGCCAGGGCAACCAGAACAAAAGGTTTTCTAAGTCAGGCTGATGATTGTTTCTAGTGGGAGTTGGAAGATAAAATATTTCATAAGAATAACGTATAATGATGATGATAATCATAGCTATGTTAAGTGATCATTATTGAATATCTTCTATTGATTTCATGTTTTAGTTAAATAGTGTTTCATATGTGCTAGTACCTTTACAAATATTAACTTTTAATTCTCAAAGCAATTAGATGAGCATTCCCGTTTTAAAAAAAATAATTTTATTGATTTTTTTACAAAGAAGAAGGGAGAGGGAGAGAGAGCTAGAAACATCGATGAGAGAGAGACATCGACCAGCTGCCTCCTGCACACCCCCTACTGGGGATGTGCCCGCAACCAAGGTACATGCCCTTGATGGGAATCGAACCTGGGACACCTGAGTCCGCAGACCGACGCTCTATCCACTGAGCCAAACCGGTCAAGGTGCATTCCCCATTTGTAGATGAGAAAACAGAGGTATATGGAGATTAAGTACCTCGTTGTTCAAGGTCATGCAGCTCACACGTGGCTGAACCTGGCACTCTGATTCCAGAGCCGCGGCTCCTGCTGTCACGCTGTGGTGCTTTTGTTCAGAAGCTGCAGCTCTGCTGGGTGCCCTTGGGCATGTCCCTCCCTGGCTCTGCGTGCAGTGAAAACAGGCAGCTTGTGACAGGGGCTGCTGGTGGGTCAACTTCATTTCACTCCCCGAAGTGCTCACACACTCGTCTTTTGCTTACTCGTTTGTCTGGCTCGCCACTGGAGTATAAGGCAGAGATGTCGCCTGTCTTGTTCTCCCACTTAGTAGGCGTCAATACATGTGTGTCACATGAGCAGGCTGATTACATATCAACTTACTGCCCATTTCTGTTCCTTTCCCCCAGGACCTGCTGAGCTTCTCCCTCAAGGACGGTGAGTTGATTCTCTACGCTCCGTGAATTGTGGGTTCTCATCTTCCCCCGGGAAAGCCGGGGATGGGCTGCCACCCATGGCCTGGTTCCCTGTGGTCATTTTGGCACAAGGAAGGGAAGGTTCCCTGTGGTCATTTTGGTACAAGCCGGGGAGCCGGAAGCACTTCATTCGTGTCAAGCACTGTGGGGCACTTCTTAGCGGTTACTTCATTTCTTCCTCGCCATGCCTGTGGTTTGCCTTCTAAGTAGTTCTTTAATCCGGCCCCGTCTTCATCTACACCCGCCACCCTGGTCTGAGCCACCATCACCTCCTCCTGGATGACAGCAGGAGTCTCCTGCCATCACTCTGGCCTGCAGTTTGGCCTCCACCCTGCACATCCACCATGCTGCCTCCTGGCTCCTACCAGGGGCCACTCCCCTGCCTCCTGGTGGGCTGGCCCCTCCCCCTCCTCACCTCTTACCACACACGCCCTCCCCTCTTGAGTGCACCTGCTCCTGGCACCATGGGTCTTTGCACGTGGCCCTCCCCTGGCTGGAGAAAGTGCTGCTCCTCTTGCCCCGATGCTCTCTCCCTCTCCCTCATCCCTCCGCTCAGTCACCACTTCCCAGGGAAAGCCCCCGCCACGCCTCGGTATGATGTCCGCCAAGGTTGAACACCCAGCTGCATGCTGCTTTGCTTGGTGACTGGTTTGCCCTCCCACCGTCAGCTCCATGGGGGCAGAGCCATGCCTAGTTTTCTTTACCACATACTTGCACATAGTAAACACTCCGCAAACATCCTTAGAAGAATTAATGGGATGGATCCTAGTGTTCTGTTTTATGGATGAGGATGTTGGCTTAGAGCGGGTTAGCACTTTACCCATGCTTGCTCATAAGTGGCAGTTCAGGATTTCACTACATCCGTTTCCTAGGGCTGTTGTAACCAAGTTCCTTAGATGGGTGGCTTAAAGCAACAGAAATGTATTCTCTCACAGTCCTGGAGGACAAAAGTGAGAAAGCAAGGTGTCAGCCGGGTCCTGCTCTCTCTGAAGGCTTTGGGCGAGAATCCCTCATGCCTTTAGCTGCTGACAGCTCCAGGTGCTCCTTGGCTATGGCTGCATCTCCTTAGCTTGTGGCTGCATCACTGCCGTCTCTGCCTCCATCCTCCAGGGCTTCCTCCTCCCCCTTCCCCCCTTCCTTTCCTCTCCTCTGCACGTTTCTCATAAGGACATTGTGCAAGGTGACTTCACCTTGAGATCTTTAACTTAATGACAGTAATCTGCCCCCCTCCTCTGCAGTTTTACTTTCCATGATTTCAGTGACCCGTGGTGTACCATGGTTCGAAATATTAAATGGAAATTTCCAAAAATAAGCAATTCATAGCTTTAAATTGCACACTATTCTGAGTAATGTGATGAACTCTTGAAGTCCTGCTCCCTCCGAGCAGGACTGAGATGTGAATCATCCCTTTGTCCAGCATATCTGTGCCATGTATGCCACCCTCCCATTAGTCACAGAATAGCCACCTCACTTATCAAATCGTTTATCAGAGAGAAACCACCATCACATAACTTTTATTACAGTATATTGTTACAATTGTTCTCTTTTCTTACTAGTTATTGTTTCTCTCTTACTGTGCCTAATTTATAAATTACACTTCCTCACAGGTCTGTATGTAAAGGAAAAAATGTGGCATATATGGAGTTCAGTACTGCCCAGTTTGGCATCCACTGAGGGTCTGGAACAGTGTCATAGTTGGGCCATCTATTCAAGTCCCTCCTCACAGACTCCATGAGGGCAGGGCCTTGTCTGGATTGCATATCATTGCATCTCAGCATCTACAGCACTTTTGGGCATACAGTGGGCATTTAGTACTGGATGGATAGATGGATGGATAAATGGATGGATGGATGGACGGATGGACGGATAGACAGACAGATGCAAGGATAAATGGATAGGATGATGGATATATGAATGCATGCATTCATGGATGGATAAGGGGATGGATGGATGGAAGGACAGGTAGGATGGACAGATGGCCTTTCTTCGGGGGACAAGCTTACGCACTCGCAGGGTTCAATCTCTGCTGCAGACATTGATGAGGTGGGCACACAGCGGGGGAGGAGGCTCTGTCTGGATTTCCCTCGGGTGTGAGGCCAGGTGATGAGTCATGAGATCAGCCCAGGAGAACAACATGAAAAGCTGCATTTCTCGGAACTTCCTGGAAGGGTGACCTTTATGGACAGTATGGGGATCTGAGTCACCGAACGATGCCATTTGGGCAGCTGAGTGGAATTTTTGGGGGGTGCTAATCACTTTTTTCTCCTCATCCTGTAACAACCCACAAAGCTCTTAGCACACACAACGGAAACAAGACGTCCTTTGTGTATTGAAGGTTAACTTGAATGTGAGCTGACTCTAAGCCAGGCTTTCGGCCCTTGGCACAGTGGCCATTGGGGCTGGGTCCTTCTCTGGGGGGGGGCCCTCCTGTGCAGTGTAGGATGCTTAACTGCATCCCCCTGCCTCCAGTTAATTAGACACCGGAAGCACTTCCTGAGTGGTGACAACCAGAAAAGTCTCCATACATTGTCACATGTTCTCGGGGACCTGGGGGGGGGAGGAGTTGGGGGGTGCGCAGCAAACACAGCCCTGGTCAGAAGCCAATGCTCTAGGACCCAAACTTGGCCATCTCAGGTGGGGCTGCTTTATTTGTAGTCAGCAATCTTTACAAGGTATTCTAGTTGCTCTTCTAGGTCCCGAACACAGCTTGTGAGGAATTGCATAGCATCTAATCCTCAGATCAACTGCCAGGCCGGTCCTGTTATGCCCACTGGCAGGAGAACAGAGCCTACTCGGTAGGTTAAGTAGCCCAGGACTACCTTTCAGACATTCAAAATGCCATTTAAGGCAAAGCTGGTCTCCTCGTGAACTCTGCGTTGGTGCCCTGGAGACTTAAACTTGAATCGTGGTTTTTGCCCTCTGAACTCTGAAGCCAAAGATGGCATCAACTCTAGGCCAAGGGGCCTGTGGAGGTGCATGCTGCATGGGACGGAGCAGTCCCTGCCGCAAACTTGGCTCTCCTCTCTGGCTTGGTCTTTATTCTTGAAACAAAAGCCCTGCCTCCCTGATGAATCAGAAGGGTTAGAGATACTGGTCTCCGGTCATGGTGAAAGGCAAACATTGTCTCCTGGTTGCTGGGTTCTCCATCCTAATGCTAGAGCGTTGTTACCAGCATTAACACTGGCTGGACCATCCATTCAGCAAATGGGAACTGAGCACCCAGTGCATGCTGGGCCCTGGGAGTAAATTTAACCATAGCTGATCCTCACCGAGTGCCTGTGTTTTATGCTGATTTTGTCAACCCCTCATCAGCTCTGGGTTGTCAGCCCCAAGTCCAGCAGCCTGGCCACCAAGATCCTTGAAGTGACCCTTCCACGAGGCTGCCACTGAGAGCCCCGTGCCTGAGAATACCTTGGGAGATTACCTGTGCCCCTGGCAGCCCGTTCCACTGCAGCCTTAACAAATGGAATAAAAATTAGTCACTAATTATAATTGCTACCAATTAAGCCACCACGGCCAAGGCTTGGTTAATTTCCACGGCTCGGTTATCACCTGGTGCGATAGTCTGATCCTCTGAAGGCACAGCGAGCTCCTTTGTTTGGAGCTTTAATTGACTCAATAACCCCAAGATACAACATGCAGGTGTCTGTTCCCCAGCACGTAGACAGTTCCACATCGAGGGAGGCAGCCAAGGGCGGCTGGGCAAATGCTGCCAGACCGCAGCTTGCTCTGAGGACCCTAGTTCAAGGAAGGTTCAAGGACACCTCAAACTTCAGGACTTGAGGCTGCATTTTGACGAAGGCTAGCCACTACTACTTTAGTATAATATTCCTAGAGAACTGATACATGAAAATTCATGCACTGGAGGGGGCTTCCCTCAGCCTGGCCTGCCCCCTCTTAAAGTCTGGGAACCCTCGGGGGTGGGAGGTGACCCAGTGATCAGGGGAAGGCGATGGCCCCATCCTACCTCTGCTGCTGCCACTGCCGGCAGCACAAGCTTTGGTGGCCCTGGTTACCTGAGCCTCAGTTGGCCCTGGGTGGCTGGACAGCTGCCATCCAAAGCTGGCCTGCGCCTGAGGCCAGTCCTGGGTGGCTGAGGGGCAGAGGAGACTTGGGAACTAAGGAGGCAGGCGCACAGAGTGGCCGGACCCACCAGGGCTGAAAGGATTGGGCACTGCCATCTTATGGCTGTGGGCACCGCCATCTTTGAGGGTGTGACAGTCAATTAACATATTCCCTCCTTATTGGCTGTGGGTACTGCCATCTTTTGTGAGCGTGTGATGGTCAATTAGCATATTCCCTCTTTATTAGAAAGGGTTGCCCAGCAAAGGAGACAATTCTGTAACATTCGTTGGGGCTGGTCATAGAACAGGTGTCCTCTCCTCAGAACTTTGTGATGTGCATTTTAGACAGCGCACGTCATCAGACAGCCTATAGGATGGTGGGTGCAGAGCAGCGGGATACTAGGTCCTTGTGGTTTCCCCTCTTTGTCAAAAAGATCCAATATGGAAGCCTGTCTTTCCACCGGACTTCCTGGGCCAAGGGGGATGCATCTCTTCTTCCCATGTTTTTAAACAGGTAAAATACATGTAACATAAAATTCAGCACCTTGCCCATTTGTAAGTGTACAGTTCAGTGGCATTAGGTACAGTTACATGATGAACCATCACCACCATCCCTCCCTCTTCATCTTGCAGAACTGGGACTCTGTCTCCATTAAACAATAGTTCCTCATCCTCCCCTTTTCAACGCCCTTCCTCCCCAGTATCCACCATTCTACTTTCTGGCCCTATGATTTTGGGGTGGGGGGAGGAGAAAATGCACATTTTTTAAGTTTTTGATATAAATATTGTCAGACTTCACAATCGCCAGGCTAGCATGTCTCAGTGGTTGAGTGTCGACCTATGAACCAGGAAGTCACTTTAATTCCCTGTCAGGAAACAGGTTATCAGGGCTCAGTCCCCAGTGTGGGGTCTGTGAGAGGCAACCAATCAATGGTTCTCTATCATCATCGATGTTTCTCCCTCTCCCTCACTCTTCCTCTCTAAAATCAATAAAAATATATATTTAATAAATAATAAATAAATATTGTCAGACTACACACTCCCACCTGAGCACCGTGTTCACCACCTCCTTAACAGCTTTGGGATTTTTTTTTAAAAAATGACCTTTGCTAATTTGGTGAAAAAGTACTACCTTGCTTTTAAGATACCTGGGAATAAATTTAACTAAGGAGATAAAAGACCTATACTCGGAAAACTACAGGACACTGAAAAAAGAGATAAAGGAAGACATAAACAGATGGAAGAACATACCATGTTCATTGATTGGTAGAGTCAACATCATCAAAATGATTAAGATTTTTAGTATATGTGCTGCCGAAGCGAGCACCAAAATGATTAAGATTTTTAATAGTTGCACATATTCCATCAAGGAAGCTGTGCTATTGTTTAATTGACTGGTTCTCATGGGTTGCGTGTTTAGGATGTTTCTAGGGTTTGGGTTTTATCTGTTATCTGCTATTAACGTCTCTGTTCTTAAAGGCAAACTGACTCCCTGCCCGTGTTGTTTCTCTCTTTCGAGGGCGATACGATGCTCGGGCCCGGGTCCTCATCTGCCACGTGACCTTCCTCCTCCGCCTGCCTTTAGGGGAGCTGGATCTCCTGGAAGAGACGTTCCTTGAGAGCCTGAAGGAAACCGAAGAGGAGGAATCTGAGTAAGCGAGCCCTGAGACTAGCCACATCTGCCAGAAATCCAGAACTGCCACTTGAATGCACTTTTCAGATAAAAACCCCCTCTTTCCATGAAGAGACAGTGCACAGAGAGTCCCGAGGCAGCCAGCCTGGCTGTGTGGCCTTCACAAGTCACTTGCCCTCTCTGGGCCCCAGTCCTCATTTCTAGGAAAAGGAGACTGAAGGGTGATTGCTGAAGGCTTGTACTTGAACATTCTGTAGTCCCAACACCTGTGTCACACCAGGTTCTTGTCCGTGGGCTGGAGTGGCCTGGGTTCAAATCCTACCTCTGACATCCATTCACCTTTTTGACCTTGGGCAGATGTCCTCCTTTCTCTAAAATGCAATATTCTTATCTGTTAAACGGGAATAAGGATAGCGTCCTGCCAGGGTGGCTGTGAGAAATGAATGTGACCATGTTAGAAGGTACTCGGCCCAGGGCTGGCATGAGCAAGTGGGCAGTATGTGAGTCCTTCCCATACCCCCTGCCCACGTGCCCCGGGACCTACCAGCTGTGCTATCTATGCATTGTCAGGAGTGTGTAGAGGGAAATTACCCTGGCAACTTGGCCAGAGCTCAGCTCTTTGCTAAACACACAGAATCTAATCCCAGAGCAATCAATCGATCCAGTCACGGCCTAATTGCAGGCTCCGTGCACCAGGCACGTCTCCCAGCCTTGGGTTTTGTTCAGACACGGTGACTGTCTGAGCAGCCAGGTCGTGCCAGCTCAGCCCGGCTGGGAATTTAGCTCTGAAGCCACGTTCAGGCCTGGAGCCACCCTCCTGCCAGGGTTTGGAGGGCAAAAGGAGAAGAGGTTTGCTTGAGAAAGGCAGAAGCTTGATCTATTTTAAAAAACCTAACAGACTTGGTCTGTTTTAAAAACCTGACTCCCAGAACTGTGTTAAGTAAGGAACCAGGTCAGTGACCACCTTCACCAGGGCTGCTCAGCGTCTGGAAATGTATTGGACATTTGCAGTGTCTCAGGTGCCTTAAAATGGAGGAAACTCGCAGCTGTCATTTGCAAAACTTGTTGTCAGAAAGAAACGCATTGCCCAGAGGATTTGCCCTGATGATACCGGTAGTCAGATCAGGGAATGTTGGAAACAGAAGAAGTTCTAACACAGCCCACTCTGCCACTTACCAGCCGTGACCTTGGACAAGTTAGTTCACTTCTCTGGGCCTCAGTTTCCTCACCTACAAAATGGGGATAATGATAGGACCCTGCGTCCTAACCAGTTTGGCTCAGGGGATAGAGCATCGGCCTGTGGACTCAAGAGTCCCAGGTTCGATTCCTGTCAAGGTCATATATCTTGGTTGCAGGCACATCCTCAATAGGGGGTGTGAAGGCGGCAGCTGATTGATGTTTCTCTCTCATCGATGTTTCTAACTCTCTCTTCCTCTCTCTTCCTCTCTGTAAAAAAACAATAAAATATATTTTAAAAAATAATAGCACCCTGCTCATAGGGTTCTCATGGGGCTCAAATGAATTCATACATGTGACGTACTTCAGATAGGCCTTGGACAGAGCAACTGGCTGACAAATCTCATTATTTGTTATAGTATCTGTTATCATGGCTGTTGTTACTATGTATGAACCCTTCCCTCAGAAAAATACTCCACGTGTGGAATTTTTTAATTCAATGTTAGGGATTTTGGAGAAGCCTCAGGTTCTGTCTGTGGTCTCTGGAAGGACCTGAGGCCCAGGAAAAGCATAGCACGAGTTCAGCCTGGTGCTTGGTTTGATTCCGCTGCCCAGTCTCTGGGTGGGCCTGGACATGCCTCTTTCCCTCTCTGGCACCAGCACCAGCTTCATCGCCGATACAAGCAGAGGATCGGATTGCATGTAGGTTTCCTTTAACTCGAAGGTTTTGTGTTTCTGCAAGGTGAGCTTATCACTCGGCACCCCAAGGTGATCCTTCGCAGCTGGGGTTCAGGGTGTGACGTACCTCCTTTCTGTCCTTGGGTCCCTGTCTGAGTCCTTAAGCCATCCAAGTTTTCCCCGTTTCTTTGATGATTTCGCTCCTTTGTGCCTCGGTTTCTCCCTCTCAGACTTGGGGATAATGGTAGAATCTCCATCATTAGGCAGTTCAGAGGATTCAGTTAATGAATACATATCAAAAGCTTGGAACAGGGCCTGGCACATAGTCTGGCACATAGGTAAAGTCCTGCTGGAGGTTGACACCGGTCACATCATTAGAACATGGTCAACATTTAATCTCTATTGAGTGTTTACTTGATGTAGGCACATGAGGTCTCCACATTGGGTGTTCCTAACCATCTCCATAGGGTTTCACAGGGAAGAAACAGGAAGTCAGAGGAGAGACTTAACTTGCCCAAGGTGACCCGTGTTCAGTTGACTCAACCACCTATCCAGTCTGCACGTCACTCACTCACTGCCACATCCCACAAGGCATGATTGACCAGCCCAGATTCCCTCCTTAATTCTGAAGAAAGCAGCAAAGGTAGTTCTTTTATGGAGCTTTTGGAGCTTTTACTAGGAAGTGTCTCTAGATATCCCAGGGATAAGCTCTCATCTCCATCCACTGGAGAAGGTGACTAAAACCAAGAAGAGGGTGTGGTGAGGATGACTGGGCAAGGAGCACCCTCCCAGGGAGATAAGCTGGCTGGGATTGAAACCTGCGTGTGAGACTAGGAGAAGGGCAGGGTGACCTCTTGCTCTTGGTTAAGCATCTGTGGCTTCAGCTGAGGTTTGGCCCAGATCTGTGTTTAAACGCCCGCCTCTGTCTTCGGAAGGCAAACATGGAAGGCCAGCTCAGGGTCCTCTCTGGCATTCCAGAACCTGTGTGACCAGGGACTAGGATGGCGGAGATTGCCATGGTACCTAACCAACAGGCAAAGTCAATAGCAGGAACAGAGCTTCGTTTGAATTGGGATTTGTGCGCAGAGCTCTCACTTCCAACTATAGGACAGACACATCGTCCCTGTCACCAGAGCGAATGTCTCCTGCTTTCCATGTTGACATTCAGACAAGGGAAGTAATAGCAGGAGGAAAACGCTGGGATAATTGATGATGACTGGCAAAGCTCTTCGTGTTATGTAAACAGTTATGAAGGACGTTCAGGTGCTTACATAAATAAGGAAGTACATTGGCAGTTCAGGTGAATGCCAGGAGAGAGTTACTCAGCAAATGTTTATAAACATTTCACTCATAATACAAAGCAGAATGCGGGAGATTAGAGTAATGGTCCATCTAACCTTGGCAAAATGGATATGATACACTAGCATTCACACCTTTAGATACAACAGCCTCAAGAACTATTTTTACTTTTTAGTTCTTTTCTTCCCTCGAGGCTATGAGTCTCCCCTCCATAAGCTCAGCTAAACACGATGATTAGTATAGACGTGTTGATGTCACTGCAGGAACCATCTAGAAGCAGACGGGGCTGACAGATGTCAAGGGCACCAGCTCAAAATGTGACTGTGTTCTTAAAAACAAATCTGTAGTAATCATTAAAATCATAACATTCCAGATTTGTCCTAATACCCCAGAATTTTATTCTATTTCAAGTAATTTTATTTATTTAAATTACAATTTACATTCAATATGATTTTGTATTAGTTTCAAGAGGATAGATTAGTGGATAGACCATCATATAGATTACCACATGTTTTCCACAATATTTCTAGTACCTACCTGATACCATACATAGCTATTGCAACAAGAATTTCATTCTTTTTTTTTTTTTTAAAGATATTTTTATTGATTTCATTTCAGAGGAAGAGAGAAGAATAGATAGAAATATCAATGATGAGAGAGAATCATTGATCAGCTGCCTCCTGCACCACCCCTACTAGAAACAAAGACACAACCAGGGCATATACGCTAATTGGGAATTGAATTGTAATCTCCTGGTTCATAGGTCAATGTCCTGGTTCATAGGTTGATACTCAACCACTGATCCACACTGGTCAGCTAGGATTTCATTCTCGATGGTGACTGGCCTATGCTCTGTCCCGTGCCCCTCTGATTGTCATAGATGTGGACTGCAAGATGGGGGATAGATCGCTGTAGCAAGAGGTTCAGGGTCAATCCTGGTCAGAATGACTTGGTTCTGTTCAAGAAACACTTTCTGAGCACCTTCCCCATCCTAGCCCAGTGCCTGCTGCTGAGGGTGGAAAGCAGGAAAGGCTCAGCCTGAGCCCTGAAGGTCTGGCTCAGCAGTTCTTAAACTAGGAAACTAGGTTTCCGCACCCTCACGCCTAGAGCTTCTGGCCCAGGAAAGCTGTGCTTTTAATGGCTACCCTCCAGGGATTCTGATACAGTTGATCCAGAGCCCATCCCCTGAGAATTGATGGTCTAGAAGTGCAGGCTGAGACCACCAGACAGATGACAGCATGCCAGGGTTGAATGTGGACTGTTGCCCAGAACTCTCATCATACCTCTGGGAATTAAGTATTGTTATTATCCCTCCTTGTTTTTTGTTTTTGTTTTTTTTTGTTTGTTTGTTTTTTGTTTGTTTTTTGTTTTAAATATATTTTATTGATTTTGTACAGAGAGGAAGGGAGAGAGATAGAAAGCTAGAAACATCGATGAGAGAGAGTCATCGATCAGCTGCCTCTTGCACACCCCCTACTGGGGATATGTCCGCAACCAAGGTACATGCCCTTGACCGGAATCGAACCCGGGTCCCTTCAGTCCCCAAGCCGACGCTCTATCCACTGAGCCAAACCGGTCTCGGCTATCCCTCCTTGTTGAGCATGTGCCCTGACTAGGAATCAAACCGAGACCTCCTAGTTTGTGGATCAGTGCTCAACCACCACGCCACACTGACCGGGCAGGATGGACTATTTCTCACCATCTTATGCAGTTCATGAGGGAAGAGATGGGAAGGAAACAGATATTGGTCCAGACTGCCGATCCCTGGCACCTGAAGGGCCCCCAGGTCATCCACTCTAAGTCAGTGTGTTGATTGAATGAATGAAGAAAGAATAGATTTAATCTTTACAAACCAACTAACCTTAAGAGGTAGGAGTTGTTGTCACCATTTTACAAAAGAGGAAACTGAGGCTCAGGAAGACCCAGGAGCCACTGTTAGTCAGCATTCACTGTGTGCCATGGTGCCACATGGTTGACAGACGTCCTCTTCACCGATCCCCACATCTCCTCCAGGGGGGATCTTAGCCCTGACTTTGTAACATGGGGACAATAGTGACACAGCTTCAAGGATAAGATAAACCACATGAAACATGCAGGAATTCCACAATCAATATAACCATTCTTCTTTTATCATCATCGTCTGCTATCCTCTACATGTTGAATTGTCCCAACACCAACTTCAGTTCAGAGTTCGTGCCCCTAATGACCTCTTGGTCCTACTCCTTAGTGTCTCAAAGCACTGAGGACCGGGTGTCCGTCAGGAAAACAGGCTGAGTGACGCTCTGAGCACTCGCATTGGCAATTCTCAGGATTCAACTGACCCAAATCACTCTAAATGCTTCCCTCCTGCTACATCTTATAGCTTTTACCTTTCCCGTCCGAACGATTCTAGCTATTGCCCCACGGTCTCCAGAGCAGACATGTCTCTAACCCATCTTTGAAGTGATGATTCTGAAAGAAATTGGTTTCCAAATATTCCAGAAGGAGGCGAGCGCAGATGTCACGGGGAAGGGGAGGAAGGAGGGAGGTGAGGGAGTCTGTGATTCTATCCAGTACTCATCGGGTCCATCTGTGAAAAGATATTTTTGTGCTCCTTTTACTGTTATTGTTAATTTTTTGTCTTCCCATCATTCAAATTGCAACCCTGTTAGGATGGATCCTTTGGGTAAGTAGTGCATTCCACACACTGGGATTCCCCAGCTGGGTTTTAGAATGTTTTCAGCTTTTTAAAAGCACCGATGGGCCCAGGGTGGCCTTGGTACCTTGCTCTGAAGGACAGAGTTGATTCCAGCTTGGGGGTTGGTGAGGCAGAGGGATCCCAAGGGGTGCCAGGCACAGCTGACCCTAAGGACCAACTTCTTCTCCCTCAGAACGGCTGAGGCATCCAGGAAGAAGAAAGAAAACCGGAGGAAATGGAAGCGCTATCTCCTGATAGGCCTGGCGACCGTCGGAGGCGGGACAGTGATCGGTAAGGCCAGCTCAAGCCGAGGTGGTGGCACGTGGGTCAGTGCAGTGCAGAGTGACGGGGGATGTCAGGCTGGGAGTGGAGAGGAGATGGGCTGGCAGGTGTCCCCGGGCACATAGCAGGTGCTCCATCAGCAGTGTGTTCATTAGTGTGCCTCTGTGGAAGGCAGTGGGTAGCTGATGGGAGAATAACCCAGCAGGCCACGTCCTCACTCCCACTTTTACCCAACTTCTGCTTTCTTTGCAGGAGTGACCGGGGGTCTGGCTGCCCCTCTTATTGCCGCAGGGGCCGCCACAATCATTGGCAGCGCTGGGGCAGCGGCTCTGGGCTCAGTGGCCGGCATAGCTGTCATGACGTCGCTGTTCGGTGCAGCTGGAGCTAGTCTGACAGGTAAGGTTCCAGAGGAGGGGGCCGTGAGGAGGGTGGACCCACCCAGATTCTCCCCAGTGATGGCTCCCCGGGAGATGGAGGAGGAGCACACGGCTTTTCTCATGCTGGGTTCCAGGCCTGCCGGAACTAGCAGCAGGCTTCCCAGAGAACTGGGCGATCGCTCAGCACAGGTCGATGTAAGGGTTTCGCTTGAGAAAATGCATCTTGTATAGATGTCCTGGGAAAGGTCTCATTGGACCTCCCTGTCACCATTTAGGAAGGTTCCAGACGGGCCTCCTCAGAGACACTTGGGCTTCCTCATGTAAGAGAGCACATGGCTGCTCTTCATTTCCCAGTCATATGTGTCAGCAGCCCCCCATATTCCTATTGGGGGGCTGCTGACACATATGACTTGGGATGGGGCATCCTCTAACTCCTCACATGGGTTGTCGCTTTCCACATGGAGAATCTTGGTCCGTTGGGTCCACTTTTACCGAAAGGAGTGTGTTATACCCCTGAAATCTGTGGGCAGGAAACATGACATGGAACCAACTGAGTCAGGACGGAGAGGTAGTGATGAGCCTGGGCAGTGAGCTCCAACCCCAGCTCTGCCACTCAGGGGCAGGCCAGCCTCTGGAAGCCTCTTGCCCTCATCTGTAATTGGGGACAATGATGGCACCTACCTTAGTGAGTTGGAAAATGAGAGAAGTGTTCAAGAGCAGGGCACATGGCTGGCACTCACTGTGTGAGTTGTGAACACAGAGAGCCACTCTGACTAACCCTCTCCGGGGACCCCAGGTCACCTCCATTCTCATTTTTGTGTCTGGGTCTTTAGGATACAAGATGAAGAAGCGTGTCGGGGCCATTGAGGAGTTCACATTCCTGCCTCTGACGGAAGGCAGGCAGCTGCACATCACCATCGCCATCACAGGGTGGCTGGCGTCCGGCAAATACCGTGAGGACCAGAGTGGAGTGGACCAGGGTGTAGAGGGGGTAGATGTTGGCTGAGCAGGCCTGCTGTGGGGGCCTGACCTGGTTCTGGCCTGTGTGTGTCTTTAGAGGGTGGGTAAGGGAGCCCCATTTTGCAGAGGAGGAAACTGAGGCTCAGAGAAGTAAGGAGACTTCATTCCACATCCATCTACTCATCCATTCATCTGTCACCCATCATCCATTCATACAACTGTCTATCCATTCACCCATCCACCCAACTACCTACACATCCATCCATCCATCATCTATCCTTCCATCAGTCATCCATCCAACTATCCCTGCATCCTAATATCCATCTATTCACCTGTTCACCCACCCACCCATCAATAAATCCACCCACTCAACAATATGTATAGAGGACACACCATGGGCCTCTTGTCCATCCCCGAGGGTGAGGGGTCCCCTGTCTGGGGAAGTGGAGTGGGGCATCCTCTAACACAGACAGGAGAGACCCCACCTACCTGCATCCTCCCCAGGCACCTTCAGCGCTCCGTGGGGTGCCCTGGCACGCAGCTGCGAGCAGTACTGCCTAGCCTGGGAGGCCAAGTACCTGATGGAGCTCGGCAATGCCCTGGAGACCATCCTCAGTGGTCTTGCAAACATCGTGGCCCAGGAGGCCCTGAAGTACACAGTGTTGTCTGGTAAGTCCTCCTGTCTACCGCCAGCTGCATGCCCCCTGCTACCAATCCACGTGGTACCAAACCTTTGCGTACCTGAGGCCCCAGGTGAGCCAGGCACTGTGCTGGCCCATAGGAACATAGAGAGGTTAAGACACTTGAGTTCCTGTCTGGGAGAAGTATAGGGTCTTTGTGGAGAGGAGACAGGTAAATGGCCAATCCCATTATCCCATAATGTATCGGTTGGTTATTGCTGCATAAGAAGCCACCCCAAAATTCAGTGACTTAAAATAACCATCACTTATCATAATAGCTCTGGAGTCATGAGTCTGCAGTTGGCTGATCTTTGCTGGGTCTGCTTGTGCATCTGTGGGTCAGCTGACTGTCCACCGATCTAGCTAGCCTGGACTGGGGCAATCAGGGCAACTTGGCTCTGTCCCATGTGTTTCTCCTCCTCCTCCTGGGGTCAGCAGGCTAGCCCACACCAGTGATGGAGCACATGGGAGGCTGGCCTCCATGCACAAGTCCATTTGAAATCTCACATCTAGTAGCATCTCATTGGCCAAAGCAAGTCACATGGCTGAGCCCACAGTGGAGGGGCAGGGCAGGGGGCGGGACACTGCAGAGTTACCAGGCTAAGTGGGAGGGTACCAGGTGGAGGGACAAAGTGGGGTCATCTTTGGAATCTCCCACATGACAGATGCCTGAACAGAAGGGATCTAGGCCATGTGTCAGAAACGCACGAGCTTCAAGTTTCTTCTTTGCTGTGTAGCGGTTTGACAACACTGGGAGAACTTATAGGTTCCAAGGCAGAGATGCCACACGCACTCACTCGGGCATCCAGTAGCCAGCCAGCCCCTTCCCCAAAAGGACCTCCACTGCCTTCATCACGGACATCTCACCTCCCCAGGCATTACGGCTGCCCTGACCTGGCCGGCCTCACTCCTCTCTGTCGCCAACATCATCGACAACCCCTGGGGAGTCTGTCTCCATCGGTCAGCAGAGGTTGGCAAGCACCTGGCCCACGTCCTGCTATCCCGGCAGCAGGTATGTGGCAACGGCTGTGGTTGGGGGCCCGGAGGGGAATGAGGGGGCTGGCACAGACGTCAGCCCTAAATCCATCTGTGTGGGGGGAGCCCAGTGGCTTTGGGGAGGGGGGTGGTCTTCACTGCTCCTCCGACCCCAGTCACAAAAGTACCCTAGGACAGACCAGTAAGAATTATGGACTGTGCATCCCTAGCAGGTAAGTAGGTGAGGACTGGATAAAGGAGGCACCGCAGGGAAGGACAAAGCCAGGTGTTTCTTCAGAGAAGTGCGGAGCTCTCGCCCGCTGGCAGGGTTCAGTGGTTGAACGTTGACCTATGAGCCAGGTAACAGTTCGATTCCCGGTCAGGGCACATGCCTAGGGTAGGATGTGCAGGAGGCAGCTGGTCAATGATTCTCTCTCATCATTGATGTTTCGATCTCTCTCTCCTGAAATCAATAAAAATGTACATATTTTTATTTTTTTTTAATTTTTTTTTAAATATATTTTTATTGATTTTTCACAGAGAGGAAGGGAGAGGGACAGAGAGCTAGAAACATCGATGCGAGAGAATCATCGACCAGCTGCCTTCCTGCACACCCCCCACTGGGGATGTGCCCGCAACCAAGGTACATGCCCTTGACCGGAATCGAACCCGGGACCTTTCAGTCCGCAGGCCGACGCTCTATCCACCGAGCCAAACCGGTCCCGGCAAAATGTACATATTTTTAAAAAGAAGAAGTATAGAGGTCCCCTCCGAGCAGATCATCAGTGGTCCTTATACCACGTGATATGTCCCAGGTTACATCCACATTGTCCCAAACCGTCAGAGGCAGGCGAGTGGAGTGAAGGGCATGCCTGGAAGTCACACCAGTTGCTTCCTTCACACCCCTGGCCCCGGCTCAGCCTGTGGCCTTCCCTCGCTACAGGAGAGTTACAAACGTAGCCTGTGGCTGGAGCCAGGAAAACTCAGTTCTGTCTCCATGGACGGGGGGGCGGGGGATGTTGGGAGCTGAGTAGCAGCCTCTGCCATCAGGGTCCTCAGAGCTGGAGTCCTATTTAATGGCAGTAAATGGAGGTGGGCACATGTGTTGCCACAAAAACAAAGAAAAAGGATAGACCGGTGGGACCGGATTGGGCCTTGGGAGCTCATCTGCTCCCAGCAGAACCTGTGCCCAGATACCCCAAATAACTTCCTTTTTCTTATGTGTTACCTTTTCTACTAGTTCTTTAGTCAGAAAGTTCCTCTTTATGTCTAACTTGACTCCCTACTCCTATCACGTAAGGCCCGTATTTCATGTCCCACCTGCCTGTCTAGAGAGAGAACAGCTGGCCCTCCCATGTCACTCTGCTTTTTCCCTTCGCATCTGGGGTACCTTCCCCCTCTGCTCCCGGCTCCAGAATGGCCCCACCTCCCTGCAGTCAGTGGCCACGAGGCAGATGAGTCCTTCTCCGGGGGCAGAAGAGATGGGGCTGGATGATGGTTTGAGGTGAAAGAGAATTAACCCAGCCAGCGGCTGCCTGTGGGCCGTGGAGGCAGCCGATTCCGGGGTCAGGTGTGCTCCTGCGTGACGAGGGCCCTGACTCTCCTGACTGGGCCATCGGAGTTCGGGGGGCGGGAGAAGCATGTGCACCTTCATCGCGTTCATGGCAGGCCCGAAGGAGTGGGCAAGGGCCGCCCCCTTCGGAGCTGGTGTTCTGTAGAACCAGCGGGGTGCCCTCCCAGACACCCGTGTCCTCCTCCCCCAGGGCCGGCGGCCTGTCACTTTGATTGGCTTCAGCCTGGGAGCCAGAGTCATCTACTTCTGCCTGCATGAGATGGCGCAGGAGAAAGGTGAGTCTGGCTGCTGTCACCGGCGAACCCCCTCCCCACGTTTACCCCCAGTCCAGAGGTTTGGGACCTGGGGTCGTGAGTCTGTGAATGTGTGAATGTGTTCCCAGCTTTTAGACATGGGCTGGGGGTCAGAGCTGTTTTCTCGGTTGCACAGGCAAGGGGGCCGTGCCATCCTCGGCGTTCAGTGTGGAAGGGCCATGCCCTGTGTGTGAGCACCACGCTGGGCCTCCCCACCTTCTCCGTACCGTTTTGGAGGCCCCTGAGGCCCCCTGCAGCTCTCAGCGGCCTTCTTTCCACCTGGTTTGTCCACATCAGTAAACAGTGTCCCATTCCCAGTTTGGGTAACCTGGGACCACCATGCAGAAGGCCCTGGGGAGGCTGAGCTGTTTTCAGCAGGAAAATCCAGCCTGGGGTCAGAGGTCAGGCAGTAACCACTGAGGAGGCTGAATCTGGAGCTTTGGTGAAGGTGGGCGTTGTGCCTTCCCTCTCTATATACGAGTTTCCCCTTCCTGGCATCAGTGGAGACAGAGCAAGTCAAAAAGGCACCCTTTGCCTGCCTTTCCTGCTCTGCCTGCCAGAGATAATCCACCTGGGGCCTCATGGCCTGCTGGGAGGGCCCCTGTGTGTCCCCCCAGCATCTCCCCATCCTTAGCTCTTCATCCCCTCCAGTAAATGGCTTTGCTGAGCTGCAGAAATGCCATTGACTCCTACTGCATAACGCCTTGTTCTGTCTTTCTGCAGCTTTGTACCAATAATACCTATATCGCCACCGAAACCTCTCTCGGGAAAAACAGGGGGACTGTCTCTCACACAGAACACAGTCCTTGCTATGAAAACGTGTGGGATATAGAGAGGCAGGATGGGTGTATCAGTCAGCTAGTGCTACAGTGACGCCACATAACAAACCGCCCCCAAACAGATATTTTCATGCCCAGGATCTCGAATAGCCTGTTTCTGGCTGTAAGTGGCACAGGCTTGGGCCCAGACTGCAGGCTGAGCTCGGATCTGCTCTACGTGCCTTTGTCCGGGTGAGGTTGAAGGGCAGCAGCCACTGGGGCATGGTCTTCCAGTTTATAACGAGAGCGCAGAGCCAGGCCAGGCCACACATGCTCACATCGTATTTACTAGCATTCTGTATCAGTTAATTATCACTGCTAACAACTTGCCCACACAATGGCTCAAAACAGCCATAACTGATTACTGGTGGCAATTGACTAGGCCAGTGGTCGGCAAACTCATTAGTCAACAGAGCCAAATATCAACAGTACAACATTTGAAATTTCTTTGGAGAGCCAAATTTTTTAAATTTAAACTTCTTCTAATGCCACTTCTTCAAAATAGACTCGCCCAGGCCGTGGTATTTTGTGAAAGAGCCACACTCAGGGGCCAAAGAGCTGCATGTGGCTCGCAAACCACAGTTTGCCGACCCCGGGACTAGGCAGTTCCTCTCCTCGTCTCACTCGGCAGTTGCCCTCAGAGTTGGAATGCCTGGACCATCCAAGTCTATCCCACTCACTGTCTAGCCGTGGGCGCTGGCAGCTGCCCGGGCTCCTCAGTCCCTTCCCAGACCTTTCACCCCCACGAGGCCTGACTTCCTTAGATGGTGTCCTCAGGCAGCCTTTTAAGATGGCAAGAGTGAAACCCAAGGCGTCTGAAGACCGAGATTCTAGAAGGCAGCTCTCCTGCCATGTTCTGTTGTTAAACTAAGCGGCAGGCCTGGTCAGATTCAAAGGGTCCAAGGGGAGATCGATTCCTCTTCTGGGTGGGAGAATTGGCAAAGAATTTTGGGCAATTTTTAAAACTTGGATTTTTAAGGGGGGCAGGGAGAGAGAGAAAGAGAAACATGGGTGTGAAAGGGCTGCCTTCCACACACAATCTTCTGGTGTACGAGACGACACTCCAGGGCTCGGCAATTTTTAATCTTCCACGTGTTCTGCTTGCCAAAGCAAACAATTACCGAGGCCTGGGTGTAAGGTAGGGCAGTGCACTCCGCCCATAATGCCAGGCAGTATCCCAGACTCCAACAGCAACCCAGACTCCGACAGTAACCCAGACTCCAACAGTAACCCAGACTCTGACAATAACCCAGCCTTCAACAATAACCCAGACTCCGACAGCAACCCAGAATCTGACAATAACCCAGCCTCCAATGGCAACCCAGACTCCGACAATAACCCAGACTCTGACAATAACCAGGTCTCCAACAATAACCCAGCCTCCGACAATAACCCAGCCTCCGACAGTAACCCAGACTCCGACAGTAACCCAGCCTCCGACAGTAACCCAGACTCCGACAATAACCAGGCCTCCAACAATAACCCAGCCTCCAACAATAACCCAGCCTCCAATGGCAACCCAGACTCTGACAATAACCCAGACTCGAACAGTAACTCAGACTTCGACAAAAACCCAGCCTCCGACAATAACCCAGACTCCGACAATAACCCAGACTCTGACAATAACCCAGCCTCCAACAATAACCTAGACTCCAACAGCAAGCCAGACTCCGATGGTAACCCAGCCTCATATTGGGGAAAGGAAAGCATGGGCTTTGCTGTCAGTGAGACCTGGTTCTGAGTCCTGCCTCTCGGTAGCCTGGGTTAGGCAAGGACACAGCCTCCCTGGACATCTATCTCTCCATGTGCAATAAGAAATTCAACTCCCCACGGTCAGTGGCGAAGGCCAGAGAGCAGGAAGTCAGGCAGGCAACGCAGGCTGGGTCCTGGTCAACACATCCTCTGACAGCTTCCAGGTCCAGGTGGCTGCAGACTCCCGTGGTCTCTAAAACTGCTCCCCCTGACCAGGGGGAGGCTCCTGAAAAGTTGTCCTTCTCTGTGCTGTCATTGTTTTGCTCCTTTCCTTGTCATCCTTCCCGCAGCCCATGCAGCAGACCATCTGCCAGGCTCCTCATTACCGGGAGTGACGTGCTCTTATTAATAGGACCGATTCTCCATTTAGAGGAGCAAGGCCTGTCTTTGGCAGCAATTAGCATAAATTACACGATCACTTCAGATCGGTAAGGCAGGCCAAATCTTCTGTTCCCCTACGGATCCAGCTGAATTAATTACCATTTTCCACATGGCCGTGGCAATCGGAAGTGAGGCTGGAAGCTGGTGGAGGGAGGCAGGTGGCCTCTGGGGAGCAGGGCCGGTTCGGGAGACACTGAGATGTCCCTGCACCTCTGTTTTCAGGGATGGTTCCCAAAGCAGCTGCCTTCCTGCCTCTTTCCTGGTCGCTGCTCCCTCCCCAGCATCTTCACGGATGGCCCAACGGAGAGAACTGGGGTTGTGCTGGGGCAGGCCTGGATTTGGGGCCTGACCAGCTGTGGAACCAGGGGGAGGTCATTGAATCGCTCTGAACCTCAGCTTCCTCATCTGAAGGTGGACTTAGAGCATTCGAAGGCTTGTGGGGAGGTTAAAATGAGACGATGAGAATTGGCTCTGCAGACTGACCCTCAGGTCTGGGTTGGCAGAGGGGCATCGGGGGCTGGACCCTGCTCGCTGTGTGGCAGCTTCGGAGCTCTCTCCATCTGTCCCTCTGGTTCTCAGAGCAGCCTTGCCACGTACTCAGATGTGCCCGGGCTGGGTGGGAAGGGCGGTCTCCCAGGAAGAGTCCCTTGCCTTCTGGATGAGCATCTGAATGCTTGGTGCGGCTGAGGCATCGTCTCTTCAGACAGAAAGAGAGCCTGCTTGCTTCGTCCTGTCACCATCTTGCCAGCTGTCATTTAATCCTCACAGTAATCCTAGGAGATTGTCACTGTGCCCATTTTACACATGGGAAAACTGAGGCTTACAGAGATACAGTCACTGGCCCAACCTCCTAGTGACCCAGGACACTTGGGCCACCCCACTTCCGGACTGCCCAGCAGGCACGATCAGCCAGCACACGCACATCCATGCAGTGATCCTGCCCACTCGACACCCCAAGACAAAAGCACACCTGTCACGTGTGTGCGTTCGGACAGGACATGAGCGTAGCCAGAACGCCCAGACACGAGCAGGCACTTCTGACGATGGCCCACCTGCCAGCCGGGAGTGACTGCTTTGGGAGTGACTGATCCTCTGACCCAGGGTATTTCTGGCCCCAGCAGGTGGCAAGGGCAGGGGTGGCAGTGCCTGATGCTAATAAGAGCCACTCTCCAAGTCTCCCTGAGACCCGGGCCCTAGGACACAGTGGAATACTCATGTCTCTATGTATTTGCTTTTCAAAAGTTTCAAAAATTAACTGGTTGGAAAGTGAGCTCCATTCAGATGGACTTGTGGTTGCTGGCTGGGCCAGGCAATGGCCTCATGAACCAAGAAATCAGTTCTTCCTCGGCTCACGTATGCATCTGTTCTCCTCTTCATTCCCGGAGGATTTGGAGGGAGTGAACTAGAGGCATTGTCTCTGCCCAGGGCCCCGTTCACCCCCTGGGAGAAACATCCCGAGATGAGTCGGCTTGCCTGTCGGTATATCTACTCAGCAAATAAAACCCATGGGGCTGCTGGACCCTGGCACTGCCACCCACTAATTAGGACAGTCCTGGCTCCCCCACCCCCTCTCCACTTGTAAGCTGCCTCCATTGAATCACTCCCCACCATGTCTTCAAGATGCACAAGCCCGTGGCAATCAGTTGAGAGTTAGGAGCTGAATGAAGAAACACGGGGCCTGGGATCTAGACGCCTGAGTTCAAATCCAGGCCCTGCAAGTTTCTGGGTGCCCTAAAGCAGGTCACGTCACCTCTGTGGCTCAGGCTAGTTAGTCAAAGGGGACACTGATGCCTCCCGAGTGTCCTGGGACTTGAATGCTTATTGAACCCTTCCCATAGTGCACCAGGCACTAAGCTACACTAAGCATTTTGCATATAGTCTCCCCCCGTTGGTGTACTAAGAGCCCTGAGATGCGGGGATTGGTAGTCCTGTTTTACCAATGAAGAGGTTGAGGGGAGGGACGTGTCCATTTCCTTCCCCCTGTGTCTCCAGGGCCCGGTAAGGGACTTGGCACAATGATGTAGGTGTGGGGGACCGCATAGCTGGCCCAGCAATATGGTGGAAATGACAGCACAATGCTTGGCACATGGGAGACCCCCATTAAACAGGGGCCACTTTCTTCCTCTCTCGGTTACTTTATTAGATGGATTTATCCAAGGCTGCGCCACCACGTCTGAGCTCACTAAACACAGGACCGTCTTTAGTCAACCGTGCTCCCAGGGAGGAAGGAGTTAGCAGAAGTTAGCGTTCTTGCTGCTTTTGTCTACATGAATGGGGTGTTTCCAAGAGGCTTGGCCAGGGATTATGCCAACTGCCCTTGAGGGCATTTGCTTCCTCTCAGGGATGCAGACGCCCTTGATGTGGGCCAGGGAGGTCGCTGGCACCCTGACGGAGCACTGCGGGCTGCAGTACCCGCGTGACCAGCATGTCCCCAGGTTTGGTCCTAGGCTTTTCAGAAACATGAGTTTATCCAGTTTGCACCCAGAGCTGATCAGAGCCCCATTATGCAAATGCACAAACCGAATGCTGATCCTTTTATGTCCCCCGATAATCGCCCCGCGGCAGATGGAACAGATGTCCGTGCTCGCTGCCCACGTGCCTGGGGACACAGCACGTGCCAGAGTTTTAGTGGTGAGCACAGGGATAGAGAGGGAATGGTGTCCAGGGACATTTCTCTTCCTGATGACCATCCCAGACACCTGGACAGACTCCTCTCCTGTGGCCGTGCTGTCTCCTCCCCGCCTGGCCTGCCCCTCATTCAGAATTTTGCAGAAGCAGGTCCTGTGCATGAGACTTAGTCCATAATAACTGAAGAATCTGGACTGTCTGTAGAGAAGGAGCATTCCTGGGGGGGGGGGGGGGGGTTAAATCAGGGAGGGAAACCCTCCAGTCTCATTAATTTACATGTTAATTAACCATCTCAGTTCCTGGCGTTCTGTAATGGGACGTGGGGTTGCTTGTCCTTGTATCTAGGATGCCCATGAGCATCAAGCCTGCTTAGCCGGTATTGTTCAAACTGTTATCTTTTAGAAAAACCACACTTTGTGTTTTAGTGGCAGGACACCCCAGGACAGGATGTCCCTGTGTAAACTCTGACCTTTTAAGTCTGTCCTATATTCTTCATTATTCTTGATTTCCTCTGTCTTTTGTTCACTCATTTATTCACACCTCCACTCATTCATTCATTCATTCATTCATTCATCTATTCATTCATACAAAGCTACATCTCTTTCCTCAAAGGATTGGCAGGACTTCTCAGGAAACACAGCCGCGAAAGCAACAACTTGTGGATACATATAAAACATCACAGCCAGAAAAAAAAAAAAAAAAAAAGGCAAACCTGAATGGGATACATAAACCAGCTAAGAGGCTCAGATACAGGGGAGCAGGGCCTGGACCTGAATTCCAGCTCCACTACTTCAAGCTGAACGAACAGGTGCATGCTTTAGTCCTAGGCCTCAGTCTCCTCACCTGTGAAACGGGTCTAGCAATATTTCTTCAGAGGACGATTAAGAGGATTAAGTGGGATAGTATATATCAGTATATAGCATGTGGCTCGAGAGCCGCAGTTTGCCGCTCTGTTGACTAATGAGTTTGCCTACCACTGGTATATGTAAAGCAGTTAGCAGAATGGCTGAATCACTGCAGGCACTTAGTAACCACTATTTTTGTTCCTGTTAGGGTTATTAAGGTATTTTCTCCTGTGATTACCCCATTGCCGTAATTGAGCTGCGAATTTAGCGAGTAGCTTCCTAGCAATCAAAGCAGAACAGAAGGCCCGTGAGGGCACACGGGGGTGCCAGCTTTCAACCTGACTTACTCTGCCGGAGAACTGCACCCTCGTTAGGAGCTGAGCGCTCAGGTTCAGGCTTATTCCGCCCCCAGAGCCTCAGACATCTCTGCCTCTGGCTGGCCAGCAAGGTCGGGGCTGGGCTTGCAGCCCCAGAACAGGGAGGGGAGTGTCCTGGTGGGGAAGAATCTCTCAGGAGTCTGCCTGGTTGTCAGGAGGCTGGCGGCAGGGGCTCCCTTGGAAACTGAGCCTAGAGGTCGATCGCGGTCTCTTCCGCTTCGGGGAGCGCCTGGGGAGACGATGAATCAGGCAGCAGGTCCCACGTTGCGTTTCCGTTTGGGTGGTTGTACATTTTGGAATTCAGCTGGTGCTAGAGATTGAGGCTTCGCTGGACTCGTTGAGCCTGGGCCACAGGCTCAGAGAGCAGTGGGAAGTGGGGTTGGTCCGTCTGCCATATGGCCCTGCAGACATTCATGGAGAGCAACTGCTCATCTCCAGAATAAAGAACTGTCGTTCCAACGGGGGGGGGGAGGGGAGGAAGCTGATGTTTATTGAGAACCTACTATGTGCCAGAGAGGGACAGACTCCATCTTTTTTTTTTTTTTTAATATATTTTATTGATTTTTTACAGAGAGGAAGGAAGAGGGATAGAGAGCTAGAAACATCGATGAGAGAGAATCATCGATCAGCTGCCTCTTGCACATCTCCTACTGGGGATGTGCCCGCAACCATGGTACATGCCCTTGACCGGAATCGAACCTGGGACCTTTCAGTCCGCAGGCGGATGCTCTATCCATTGAGCAAAACCGGTTTCGGCCAGACTCCATCTTGATCTTCTTCCCAGGCACGGTGGAAGGTGTGGGCCTGGTTACACCTGGAAGCAGCTGTTATAGTTTCCATTTTTTACGAATGGAGAATCGGAAGCCCGGAGAGGTGAGGTGACTGGTCCAGGCGCCTTCGTCACAAGGGCCTGGACGCTAAGCCTTTCCTCCGGGTGGCAGGGAGGTTTAGGGGTGGAGGGGGGAGAATGGTGGGCCTTGAAGAACTAGTAGCCTTGAGAGGCAGTGAGGGAGGCAGGAGGCCTTGGAGCCCAGGCTTGGCGACAGCAAAGACCCAGAGGCAGGAAGGTAAGTGGCCTGGGAAGGCCGGCCACCTGCGCGAAGGCTTCTGCTGGGAAGTGGGAAGAGGAAGGTTGGGACAAACAGGGTTCTCTGAACGCAGGGGCTCGATCGGTCAGGCTAAAAGCAGAGACGGACGCGGGCTCTGACTTGAGTCTTCCGTTTTAACTTTCACTCGATATATTTAGTTACCCATTAGCCACCGACTTCTGCTGAGCACCTGCTGTGTGCCAGGACCTGTGCAGAACACAGAGGGGGCAGAGGTCAGCCAGGTCTCTTCCCCATTGGGACTACAGGTAGAAGGGGGTCTCCCTTCTGAACACAGTCCCTGCCCTGCCCTGCAGCTGTCCCCGTCTGTGGCTGCACCTACCCATTGAAGTCCTTTCCTCTCACGTCCCACTTCCCCAAGTGAGGGTCTCCAGCCCCGTGTGGCCCCACCTTGGGTCCCCTTTAACAGGGCTTGTCGAACTGCACCAAACGAAGCCAGCTGATCGAGTTCCCTTCATGGCGGGCCCTTCACGTGTAGTGGCTGCATTTACTGTCACAGCCAGCCAGGGACAGAGGGACGCTTGTCCCTGGTTCTCGGGAGAGCAGGCTCAGCTCTCGGGGGATTGTTCTCCATCACGCAGCCCGTACACCACAGAGCTGAGGGTGGGCCCGGGCCTGACTCCCCCACCAGGGGTCTCTACCCTGCCCCGGTGAGACCCTTTCACGTTATAGCTGAGTGGTTACCCTGCTTGTCCAGGCTGCACAGTTAGTTAAAGGCAGGGACAGCCAGGTTCAGTCTCATGGCTCATCTCAGAGGCCCTAGGGAGCCGTGGGCGATCTGGAGTGTGGTCAGCCCACCCCTTGGCAGGCCACTCTAGCCCTCTTTAACTGGAATGGCATTCCAGGAAGCTCCCATACCTGGCCATAGAGTCACCTGGAGTTTTTGTGGTCGCCACAGCGCCACCGTGTGGTGACTTTCAGGAGGGCAGACATTATCCAGAAGAAGGGGCTCTTCAAAGCCCAGCACTGGGTGGGTTTGGGACAAGCTGGCTGGGCCGAGTCTACTGACTGCCTTCCATCGAGGGCTTATGCAAGACTGAGCAGCTGCTCCTACTTTCGGAGAGATGTCTGTGCCACCCACTTACGTCCTCTGGCTCACATTTTAGGCACCCAAAGCACAAAGAGGGGGGAGAACTGATATTTACCCAGTACCTGCTGTGCCAGGTGTTTCTAGGAATCATCCCATGGAACCTTCCCAACAGCCCAAAGGCTCCCTTTCTCACAGGGACTCCTGGGCCGTTTTCCAGATGAGGATGTGGACAGGTGCATCCTGGCCCGGCTCCCACGGCCGGCAGCCTCGGGCTGGCATCGACCACCGCTCAGTGTTATCAGAGCAGAAGCTCTGCCCAGCTCAGCGTGACTGGACTTCCAGGCAGCAGCTGCCCGACATGTGCTGTTATTTGAGTGACCTTTTTCCTTTCCTGGATGACAATCCGGAGGGACTGATCTGGCCAAACATTTCTTATAAGAGAGGACAACGAAATAATAATTGTGTCTTTTTAGTGCCAAGTCACCGTGTTTTAAAATGACCAGAACACTGAAAAAACAGTCACATGGGAACTCAGATGAGGTTGTTTTTGAGAATTTTACAACATCCCAGCCGTCACTGGGAGGCCCCTGTCATGCGACAGACTCTGGTGGAGAAATCAGTGCCAGAGAGGAGGAGAAATCAGTGACCGGGGTCATGGCCTCCTTGGTCCTGAAAGCTGCCTCAGGACCAACGAGGTCTATGGACACACACGCATGCTCACAGGGACATCCTGGGATGTAGGCTGCTCAGGACATCATTCCAAACATCCTTCCAAATGAAGCCACAGCAGCAGGAGCCAAGGCATAGGCAGTTAGGGGCAATCAGGCAGGCAGATGAGCAGTGAGGGGCGATCATGCAGGTAGGCAGAGGTGGTTAGGGGTGATTAGCCAGGCAGGAAAGCAGTTAGGGGTGATTAGGCAGGCAGGCAGAGTAGTTAGGGGTGATCAGGCAGGCAGGTGAGCAGTTAGGGGAGATCAGGCAGGCAGGCAGGTAGTTAGGGGTGATCAGGCAAACAGGTGAGCAGTTAGGGGAGATCAGGCAGGTAGGCAGAGGTGGTTAGGGGTGATTAGCCAGGCAGGAAAGCAGTTAGGGGAGATCAGGCAGTCAGGCAGGTAGTTAGGGGTGATCAGGCAGGCAGGTGAGCAGTTAGGGGAGATCAGGCAGGCAGGCAGAGTAGTTAGGGGTGATCAGGCAGGCAGGTGAGCAGTTAGGGGAGATCAGGCAGGCAAGCAGAGTAGTTAGGGGTGATCAGGCAGGCAGGTGAGCAGTTAGGGGAGATCAGGTAGGCATGCAGAGTGATTAGGGGTGGTCAGGCAGGAAGGCAGATTGATTAGGGGCATTCGGGCAGGTAGGCAGGCAAGCACTTAGGGGCCAGCAGTCCTGGATTGTGAGAGGGATGTCCAACTGCTGGTATCCCTGCGGAATTGGAACTAAACCAGCAGTTGGACATCCCCCAAGGGGTCCTGGATTGCGAGAAGGTGTAGGCCGGGCTGAGGGCCCCCCCTCCATGCATGAATTTCATGCCCCAGGCCTCTAAGTTCTATAATAAAATAAAACAGTGCTATTGGGATCTAGCGTAATGCTGTCGCCTGCCAACAGCTCTGAGCCTGAGACCTGAGCCTTTTCTTTAAAGGGGAATTTAACATCCTGACCTGCATGGCTCAGTGGTTGAGCATTGACCTACGAACCTGGAAGTCACAGTTCAGTTCCTGGTCAGGGCACATGCCTGGGTTATGGGCTCCATCCCCAGTGTGGGGTGTGCAGGAGGTAGCCAATCAGTGATTCTCTCTCATCATTGATGTTTCTATCTCTCTCTTTTTTCCCCTCTAAAACCAATAAAAATGTATTTTTAAAAATAAATAAAAGGGAGGTTAACAAATAACAGAGCTAAACCAGAAGCTTCTGCAGTGGCAATAATGGACTAATTTGCCTGGAAATTCTTCCATTACAAATACTCCCGACATGCGAGGCAAGCTCTAGCAAATGTCCCTTTAAATGCTTGGCTGCACTCCCCAAAAGTAAGAAAATTACCAGAGTTGAGAAACAAGGAGGAAACAGAAGCCAAAGCAGTAGGCAGGTCCCCAGAAGGGGGCGGGGATGTCTCCTTGGAAATTCAGAGACTCAGGGCCAGGCCTTACTGGATTAGCATTCAAGTTAATGCTACCTGCATGGCCCAGGAATCCCACGTCAAAAAAGCTGACGCCATCTTACTCTGGAGAAAACAGGCCCTCCCCCCAGGCCACCAGATTCCCATCTGTGAATACGGGAGCAGCTTTAATGATGAGCTCAGAATCTAGACTTACTTTAAAACACACAAGGGAAAAACTGCCATGGAGAGAGTCTCAGAAACAACAAGCATCAGGATTAGACCCTCCAAAAAAGTGTTTACAATTATTAAAGACATAAATTAAAATGTTGAAAATAAGTGGAAAGAACAAAGCCCTAAAAAAAGATCAGGAAATTTGGAATGCATAAACAAGCAGAACAACAAATGAATGCTTCTCTGTTTTCTCCCTCCCTTTCTCTAAAATTAATCAATAAAAAAAAAAAATCTTATGGCCGAAACCGGTTTGGCTCAATGAATAGAACGTTGACCTGTGGACTCAAGGGTCCCGGGTTCGATTCTGGTCAAGGGCATGTACCTTGGTTGCGGGCACAACCCCAATCGGGGGGGGGGGGGGGGAGGGAGTGCAGGAGGCGGCTGGTCGATGTTCCTCTCTCAACGATGTTTCTAACTTTCTATCCCTCTTCCCTTCCTCTCTTCCATCCTCCTGACAGCTGACACCACCTTTGATGTGACAGTCCCTCCGTGACATCCACCCACCAGTTCTGTTTTGTCCTGGAACCCACCCAGCTATCCCCCGGGCGGGAGCGAGGAGGGGGTTAGGCGTGCAGATTGATTTCCTGGGTACCAGGATGCTGGTACCAGCCTTACCACTTTGCATGGCCAAATTGAAGAGAACGGGACCCCAAGGGGCAAATGAAGGCTTACTCGTCCCCTAAAGAATTCACCCCACGTCCTTGTAATATATCCACATGACCTTCTTTAAGCAGCTCTTCCCTGCGTGGGGGGCGAGGGGGAGACGGGCCGAGCGTCCTGTTGCCTTAGCTCTGTCTCCCTATCCACCTGTCGCCCTCCCTCTCCCTCTGGCAGCTTCTCTCGATGTGCTTACCATGGTGCGGGGAGGGAAGGGGGGTGTTGGAATGGATCTTGTTTGTGCTGGATGCAATTCATATTTCCTTCAAGGTCTGTTTCCTGGGCCAGCAGGCGGGAGATAATTCCCTCTTTCATTTGCCGCTTATCGCTGGCTGCACACACGACCCCCTGCCGGGAGGGAGAAAATCCGGCTCTTCCGCTTCTCAAACTTGAGATCCTTTGGTCTTTGCGGCCCAGGAGAATCTCATTACTGACGACGTGACAGGCATGCGGGAGATGTCTGCGGCTCCGAGGGCTGTTTGGAAACACCTGGGCGGGCCTGCCTGCTGTGTGGGAAAGACAAGGCCAAAGGCAGGCCAGGAGCGGTGCTCCCAGTGGTGGAGGGGCCGGCCCTTCCCTGCACAGAGGGTTCTCCGTGGGCTTTTAGGTAGAGCCAGCCCTGTTTGGTATATTTTAAAAATATTTAGTTTTGCCCGGCTGGCGTGGCTCAGTGGTTGAGTGTTCACCTATGAACCAAAAGATCACAGTTCGATTCCCAGTCGGGGCACATGCCTGGGTTGCGAGTTCAATCCCCAGTGTGGGGCGTGCAGGGGGAAGCCTATCAGTGATTCTCTCTCATCACTGATGTTTCTATCTCCCTCTCTCTCTCTCTCACTTCCTCTCTGAAATAAATAAATATATATGTTTTTTTAAATATTTAGCTTTATAAAAACTCAATTTATATACATATTTTAAGGCCAAGGTGATAGGGTAGATGGAAGTATGCTATTGCAAAGGCAGTGTTCGTCCTCAGCTTTTAATTTTTAAAAAATACATTTTATTGATTTTTTTTTTTTTTTTTTTTTTTTTTTTTTACAGAGAGGAAGGGAGAAGGATAGAGAGCTAGAAACATCGATCAGCTGCCTCCTGCACACCTCCTACTGAGGATGTGCCCGCAACCAAGGTACATGCCCTTGACCAGAATCAAACTTGGGACCTTTCAGTCCCAAGGCCGACGCTCCATCCACTGAGCCAAACCGGTTAGGGCAGCTCTTAATTTTTTTGAAAAGCTAAGACAATCTCCCCACTGAGAAGGGCCACGTGGTAAAAGGATTCCAGTGTGAGCTGCTGCAAGCATGGGCACTTGACAAGACAGAAACTGGTTTATCCAAGTTCTCACGGATAAAAGTACGCTGAAGGACCATCTTTAAAGCCTTAAAAATTCCCAAGGTGGAGGGTAGCAATTGGAATAAACCTAAACACGTTGCAGCAAACATTCCTTGTTCCTGCGGCAAAACGGCAGTGGAGTCTCGCTGGAGCTCTTGGAAACGTTAAACCTGGTGTCTGATCTTGGTCTTGAACAGTGGGGGTGTCTGCATGAGTTCTCGTCATGGGAGGGATCGCCCGTGCCAGGAAGGGGCCTGCTTCATACTGAAGGTGGTCCCTGAGCAAGGAGCTTTCGCCTTTTACCCAGACGGTTGAAATCTGCTGTTATATGGTTTTGGACCGAGCAATGAATTTTGGCATTTTTTTCGCTTCCATCACCTACTCCAGTGGCCAGCATCTGTCTCCTAGCCCGAGTTTCCCCTCCTGGACCATCCTGTTACGGGAATGGTGACGGCTCTGAGCTGCCCCACAGAACTCCACCCTGTGTCTCAAGTGATTCTCGCTGACCTCCCTTCGCTAATGTGTGTTACTGAGAGCCCGTCACATGGCTTATCCCGCGTTTGCAACATCACAGAGAGCAGGTTTGCAACGTCTCTAAAACCTAAGAAGAGCAATCTGAGTGTGGCAACAGCCTGAGGAGGAAAGAGGAAAAGGTCTAGTAAGACAACGGCCAGCCAGCTTCAGAGAAGGGTAAACGTGCTTCCAGCCCGCAGCCCGCCCTGACTTGAGTCTAATGAGGTTTAACTACTTGTCTCAGTTCAAGGTCACGGGCAACTTCAGGATGCTAGCAGCTGCCCTGGATTACTCAGTCAGGAATCCTGCATTGCCACTTCTGGCCACAAGGGGTCCCAAGCCCTCCAAGTGTCAACACCCAGGGATGGAAAGTGGTCCCAGCTCTTCTGTGAGATTCAGTGGGCAGAGCAGGTGGCTTAAGTGGGCGGCCCCAAGAGAGAGCTGCTGAGCTCAGTCGTTGGCCCTGGGTCAATAACCGTTGGGCGCTGTGGGAGCAATGATAACGCACATGCAATCGCTGAGCTTTGTGTTATTACTGCAAACAGCAGGAAGCACGGCCCCGGGGAGCAGGCAGCTCTGTGCAGTCTGGGTCCTGGTCCCAGCCTGGTTCCCACTCCCTGTGTGGCCTTGGGCATGCCCCCATCCCCTCTGAGACTCAGTCTCCTCGTCTGCCCAGGGAAGGGGCTGGAATAAAATCTCGTCCTCTACAGCTTTGCTGCAACGTAGGCACCTGAAATAGCCCTGACATCAAGTGGTGTCTGAGTCAGCCTTCTGCTCAGCACAAACCGCCGGCGTACCGAAGCCTTCCCTCCTTCTGCCAGATAATCACCGCCCTGGAAGCAAAAGGAGCGAAATCAGCATTCTGTGCCCCAGAATGTTTCAACGTCAGAGACAGAGGAGCACTCAGAGAACATGGTACATCAGGGGTTCTCAGACCTCTCTCAGCCTGGAACCCTTTACTAGGACGAACTCAGACATGGAAGCCCAAACAGAATGTGGCTAGCTGCACTCTGGTTAGAAACTGGAGCCCAGAGAGAGGGAGCCATCTGTCCGATGTCACTCAGCAAAGCTGGGCGGGGCTGCTCCCTCCTGGGCCCATTCCCCAGCAGTGACGTTGAGCCTGCAGAGACTCAAAATCATAAGAAAGGGCCACGTGTGGGAAACTGGGAATGGAACCAGGGCTTTGCGATCGGGAAGTACATCTCCTGGCTTTCCTGAGGGGTGGCAGTTCGTTCATTCAGTCGGCCATTAATTCAAATCTTAATTGAGCACCAGGTATACGCCAGGCACTGTGCTAAGCCCGTGCGGCTGTGGATAAGGCAGTGAGAGCACTCGCCCTCATTGGGCCTGGGTGTTAGAGGGAGAGACAAGCGTAAACAAGTGGTAAATGACAAGGAGCAAAATGCAAGGGAGTGAAGTGATGGATGAGTGACAGAATGGGGGGGGGGAGGGGCATGGGTACCTCTCATTGGTCAAGAACGGTGCTCGTAATTACAATCACCTGGGAACTGCTGGTTTCCAGGCTGCAGCGAGACAGAGGAAGGCTCCTTCCCTGTTTCCTCGGGACAGACAGTCCTGGTGGAGCGGCCCTGGGCCGGGAACTGCGCTTGGCACCGCCCTGGCCTGAAATGCCTCTGAGCCATGAGGCCGGTGCTGCGGACTGGTGTGTTGTGGTCTCACATCCTCATGTTTATAACTTACGTGAGCTGTTTCGATCTGAGGAGTGATCTGTTTGCCCTGGGGAGGCCGTGTCAGGATGGTGTCATCAGAATTGTCGAGCTCCTCAATGTTGATGGACATAAACGTACGGAAGAGCGACTGTGGCGTAACGGACGCTGAGACGTGAAACACCAAGCGTCTGCAGGGCTTAGCGAGAGAGTGACCGGGGCGCCTGAGGCTTCGCCCTCTGACCTCAGTGGCTCTCGGAAGGTATCGGGACACTCGCTCCAGCCGTGGGCAAGGCTGCTCCGGGCCCACCAACAGGGCACCTTTATTCTGCTCTCGCACCAGGGACTCGGGATGAGCGCTGGCCGCCAGGACTCAGCTCCTGGTTGGCGAAGAGACTCCTCTGAGAACCAGCCAGCAGAGAGTCACACCTCAGTGCGATTTGGGCTTCGTTTCTTTCATCGCCCCTTTGCCTGGGACAGTCGTGCCCTCCATCTAGCATTGCTTTGGAGAATGTTACTTCTTTATTGGCTTATTAAGAGACATGACCCTGTGTGCTATTGACTTGTGAAATACTATTATCAGTCATAACCCAAAGACCATTTCGGTGTCTGGGCATAATGTTGCCACGAACAAAGCCGTCAGTGCCAGGGGCCCATCCTTTCCCGGACTCATCCGCCCCGTCTCCCCTTCACGCCCACCTTCCCGCCGTGCTGTACTGGCTCCCAGGAACCGTCACCAAGGAAGGCTGTGGTGCCTCCCCCGGGCAGATGTGATGATGGAGGCCGGTCAGTTCCTTCTAAAGGAAGATGTCCCATCCGAGTTCCTGGCCAGTGGTGAGCTTCGTGAATGGTGAAACAGGCCTGGGTCCCACCTCAGGCTGCCACTCACTGGCCATGTGATCTTGAAAAATGTCTTTGGGCCGAAGCCGGTTTGGCTCAGTGGTGGAGCGTCGGTCTGCAGACTGAGGGGTCCCGGGTTCGATTCCGGTCAAGGGCATGTGCCTTGGTTGCGGGCTCATCCCCGGTGGGGTGTGTGCAAGAGGCAGCTGGTTGGTGTTTCTCTCTCATCGACATTTCTGGCTCTCTGTCTCTCTCCCTCTCTGTAAAAAATCAATAAAATATATAAAGGAAAAAAATTTTAAAAATAAAGAAAAAATGTATCTTTAAAAAAAAGGAAAACTTTAAAAAAAAAAAAAAAAAGAAAGAAAAAAGAAAAATGTCTTTGGTTTTCCTTAACTCTAACATGGGAATAACGGTGCTTTGCCAGAATAGCTCAGGCACACAAGGGGCTTGATGCAGGGCCTAGAACTCAGGAAGTTGACGCTCCCATTACTGTGTGCTTATGTGCGTGTGTGTGTGTGTGTGTGCATGCATGCATGTGTATGCATGAATGTGTGTTGGCATGTGTGCACGGACATATGAGTGCATGTGTTTGCACATGTGTGTGCCTGAATGTGCGTGTGCACCTGTGTATGTGACACCCATCTCCTCCACCGCTGTTGGAGAGTCCCTCCCAGGACGCACGGTGGCCAGGGGCACTGATGGCCTTCCCGGTCTCTCGCCAGATTGCCAGGGGATCGTGGAGGACGTGGTGCTGCTGGGCGCGCCCGTGGAGGGAGAAGCCAAGCACTGGGAGCCTTTCCGGAAGGTGGTGTCCGGCAGGATCATCAATGGCTACAGCAGGTCTGCCCACCCACCCCCCCAGTGGGTGTGCCCACGCGTACGGAGCAGCCAGTGTGCCCGAGGCCTGGCCCCATTAGCGCTCTGAATGAAAGCCTCCATCCCGCAGGGTGAAGAGCTGGACACAGGCTCTCTGTGTCAGGCCTGAGACCAGGCTGTCCCTATGACCAGGGGAGAGGGGGACATGGGCGAGTGGGGCATAGCTTGAGAAACAAAGGTTGGCCTCATCGGGAGTCTCCAGTGCCCACTAGGAGCTCATGTGCACGCCACCTGGCAATGCAGGAAGGGGCCGGGAGGCTGAGGTCTGAGCATGGCTTTGGGCGGGGCAGGGTGATGGACCAGGAAGCTGGCAATGATAGGGGAACCGGGACCCAGGCCATGCATCAGACCTCCAACAAGGGGCGGGACCTGCCAGGACTGACAGCTGTGGGCTGGAGAGGTGGCACCTGGCATGGGGTTTGAGAGGAGGACTCGAGAGGTTTCAGCCACGGCCGTGCCCCAGACTTTGGGGCAGAAGAGAGATGATGTCCATCGCTGAGACCTCAGGGGAGGGGCCTGAGAAGATGCGCAGGCCCATCAGCCTCCAAGCAGAGCCAGACAGGAGGGCGTGCTCAGGAGCTCACGATCGAGAGCCATACAGACCTGGTCCCCACGCTGGCTCGGTTTCTCCATCAGAAAGGAAGGGGAGTTACTAGTGACTCCCAGGATTGCGGGGATGGTTAAGCCTAGAGAGCGGCACATGGCGTTCAAGCACATGCAGATGCGGTGACTGTTCAGCAGGAGTGGCCACATGGGGCATTCACTCCACAGACTCTGAGTGAGCACCAGCCTGGTGCTGGAACCCGTCATGGGGCTGCAGGGGAACAAGCCAACCAAACACACCAACAAACCAGAGGACCTAGCATCCGGCAGGAGGACAAGCAGCAGTAGCTGTCGGGAGTTTTAAAGTGCCACTTTTCTGACACTCCTTCCCTAAAGTTTGACTTCTAAGATCCTGATCTACTAGATACACATGTGCACAGAGAGGGCTGTAAAAAGTGGGTAGTTGCAACTTCATTTATAACTTAAAAATGAAAACAACCTGAAGGACCATAGGAAGGGGACTAGTTAAAGGGAGAAAAAGGGGGTGCCACAATCCATACTGCGATCCCATAGAAGAAGGGAGAACCGTCTGCACATGCGCACATGAGCCTGCCTGCCCAGCAGCCCCCAGGAAGGTGTAACGGGCCATCGGGAGCTGATGACATGGCCACCCCTAAGGCATGGACAGGCACCAGAGGTAGGACATGAAAGAGACGTTAATTAATTTTTTTTAAAGTAAGGATAGTTTTAAAAACAAGAAAAGAAGCAGAATGGACCAACCTTTGAGGTCAGACTACCCTCGGTTAAAATTTTGGCTCCACCATTACCTATTGCGTGGCTTTGGACAAACAACTCTGAATCCTAGTGTTCCTGCCTATCAGATAGGAATGGGAGTCCCTCTGCACAGGGGTTCTGGGAAAATTAAATGAGGTTCTAGGAGAATTAAAAAGGGTGCCCAGCAGGTGCCCAGTAGACGATAGCAGTTAGAATGGCTGTTTCTGGCATCTTCGCATGACACACGACTTGTCATAAGCAGCAAGGGAAAGAATTAAAATTGCATGTGTGCAATATGAGATCAACAGACTCTTATTAAACCCATCTGTTCTATTGAGGACCGGAGGCTAATAATCTTGCTTTTCAATTATTCTGTGAAATCCTGGGCCATCCCTTGAGAGAGTTAGGAGGAGGAGGAAGAGGAGAAAAAGGAGGAGGAGGAGGAAGAGGAAGGAGAGAAAAAGAAAGGAACATAACAGACCAAGACAATAACTATAGTTTCTTGGTAAATTAAACACCAATCAGAAATTTATATTCTTGGTTCCCAAAGGCATTTTAGTTGCCATGAGCCTACTTGAATGTGAAGTGAGGGAGTGAGGGGAGCGTCAGACCAACACTGTCAGACTAAGTACACTTACAAATGTATACTCTACACTGATAAAAGAGAAAGATGCAAAATTGACCGTACTTCTGTGACACCCACCAGCCAATCAGGAGTGACTATGCAAATTAACTCAACAAATATGGTGGGTTAATTTGAATATGCAGGCGTGGAGTGAAGACTGAAGCCCGAGCAAAGACTGAAGACTGAAGAGGCTTGGCTTCTCCACTGTGGCCAGAGTGAAGGCCTGGGTCCCGGGTACCAGAGGAAAACCGGTGCCAGCAGCCAGGAGAAGGAAGGCCTATTACACAAATCTTCATGCAATGGGCTTCTAGTGTACTTCAATAAAGCTCTATGCACATCCCTTCATAAACCCCCCAGAGCCTAGCCAGGCAAGTGGTGCTGCCCCCTGTGGTACTGGAGGGTCCAGTTCCTCACCAGGACCGCACAGCAGAGCCAGGATGTGAACTCAAGCAGGCCTATCTCACTCCTTGAAGAGAAGGTTTCATCCTGCCTCCCAGGGGGACACCGTGTAGCCTCTGCTCCAGAGACCATGTGAGCAGGAGATGAGGTAGGAGAAGCAGGGAGGACCCACAATGGCTTCAGCCTCTGAGTAGCGAAGGAGCGTGTGATGGCCAATCAAGGGTCCAGCTGTGTGATTCATGCCCCAGCATCGCCCAGAGGGCCACTGAGGCAAGGCTTGCTGGACCCCACCCCAGGGACTTCCTGATTCAGCTCAGGATACAGGAGACAGGACTAAGGCGCAGTCCTGGGGGAAAGAGCCAGGACCGGACACACGGAGGGTGTGTGACAAATGTCACCAAAGGAGCATAGACGTGAAGGACAAAGGAGTGACAATATCAGCTGGAGGGGTTCAGGGGCGCCCCCCCGGGGAAAGTGATCCATGCTGAATTTTGAAAGGATGGAAAGTCTCTCTTAGCCCACAGACACTAACAGAGTAGACCACCCACGAAGGCCCAGAGTAGGCGGTAGATTGGTCCCTGAATCTTCTCCAGTGCTCGCGTGGGGCCCTGTGCACATGCGTGCCGACTCAGTGCATGCTCCACCCACCATCCCCCTTATTCCCCATCTCAGTGCACGCTCCCCCTTCCCCCCTCTCCCCTGAGAGGAGGCTGAGGCTCAGAGGGGCCGAGCATCTTGTCCAAGATCACACAGTGAACCATCGACCAGGCGGGACTTGAACTGGCTCCATGTGACCCACTCCGGCAAGAAGGCAGAGGGGGGTCTTGAAGGCCCATGGTTTGCTCAGCACAGCTTAGAGAACAGGGAGCCTTCTCACCGATGTTCCCATTCTGTCCCTCAGTCCCTGTGAGTGCGGTGTTCCGCTTTGAGTAAAGTGCTGTCATAAGACAAACATTTCGAAAGGAACGATTCTGACTTTGCTCATTTATAACTGCCTGCGTCAGAAACAGCAAAGGAAGGATTAAAATTGAACGTGCACCCAGCTCCGATCAATCCACTCCCCCAGGAAGACCA
Organism: Pipistrellus nathusii; assembly: GCA_963693515.1. Lineage (NCBI taxonomy): Eukaryota > Metazoa > Chordata > Mammalia > Chiroptera > Vespertilionidae > Pipistrellus > Pipistrellus nathusii. The sequence continues at coordinate 10,455,097 of OY882859.1, read as the reverse complement.
GGCATCCCGGGGGAAGTGGGAACTCCTCTGACCCAAGAATACCTCTCCTGTTCCATGTGCTGACTTGTCCAGAACTTCGCCCAGTTCCCTCATCCATCCACCCATCCATCCATCCATCCATCCATCCATTCATTCATTCAATAGGTGGCCATCTACTGCATTCAGTCAGTTCTCAGCTCTGGGGACCCAGCAGGGAACAAAGTACAAACCTTCCTGGAGCTCCCATGCCCCGGGCAGCACTGCCAAGGGTCCCCTGCGGTTCCCACCCCACAGCGCCCTGGTTTCCCACAGAAACACCAGTCCCACCAGACTCCCCTGGGCCAAGCAGGGCCCCTCCTTGTCCTGGGGCTTCCCCTCGGCTAGCACTCACCCGTTCTGTGCCCGCAGGGGGGACTGGCTGCTGAGCTTCGTGTACCGCACGTCCTCGGCGCAGCTCCAGGTGGCCGGCCTGCAGCCCGTGCTGCTGCAGGACAGGAGGATGGAGAATGTGGACCTGTCCTACGTGGTGAGTACCCCCCTGGCCCTCCCAGGGCTCTGCCTCTGCCAGCCGGGGCACTTCATGAACCAGGGGCTCTAGCCCCGGCTCATTCCTCACCGTGGAGGGAGAGCATGGCATCAGCTTGGGGGGAGGGGACTCCTCTCTGTGCATCATCCCTGTGCCGTGGCTTCGTCACCCGGCCCTTTACGCGCTTTGCCTCAGCATAATCACCCGCCTATCGCAGGTAAGGGTATGAAACTGAGGCTTAGAAAAGTTTCTATCACAAACTAGCAATTAATAGTCTGCACTTGAACCCCCACAGCCCATGCTCTGCCCCAGGCCTCTCGCCTCCCCGTGTCCCCCATTCCTTCTCCCAGGGTCCCCACCCTGAGTTCCTCACCCCAGATGACTAGTCAGGACAATCCGTTTTTTCCCAAAGTAACCAGAGGACGCAGGTGGAGGAGACAGGCTAGGCCACGGCAGAAGCACCTGGTTAAAGGGAGAGTCATCCCGGGGCAGACAGGAGCCGGTGGCCCCAGAGGACGCCCTTTCTATCATCCTTCCCCTGACAGACTTGCTTCATATGATGCGAACCTCACCACAGCCCCCGAATGCAGGTGTGAGGCTTCCCCAAGGCACAGACTGAAAGCCGAGGCTTGAGACAGCGGGTTCCTGTCGCCAGGTCCAGGGCCTGAGCGGCCCAGCTCCCTGTGGGAATGAGGTGCACTGGGTGACGAGACCGGAAACCACAGGACTCAGAGCGATGCCTCCTGACTCACGTCCAGGGGCCTCCGTCCCACTTAAGGGTTCCTGTGCCCTTAAGGGGATAGGAGAAGTGATATGTGCCTCACCACCCAAGAGTCTCCCTCTGCCAGAGGAGGGACGGCCGTACGTTCCTTTTAAATGAAAACTCCTTTCAATGCCACAGCCCTAGCAAGATCCAGTTTTCTGCCCCAGGAAAGCTCCTGAGTGGGATATATTGGGAAGAGCATGGCCACTGGCACCAGGGAGGCATGGCCTAGAATCCTGGTTTGGTCACTGGTATATTGGCTGTGTGACCTTGGGCCAGTTACTTAAGGTCTCTGTGCCTGTTTCCTCATCTGTGAACTGGGGGAAATCACCTACCTTTCAGGCAGCGCATGTGAGAGGCTAGGCCAATAGAAGGCCCTCACTTAATCCTAGCTCCCTCCTCTCCTGCCTCGCCACCACCTTCCGTTCTGCCCTCTGGCCCTGCAGCTTCACAGACATCTCCCTCTTCTGACTGCCTACAAGGCAGCTTCCCAGCTCTGCCTAATAATAGCTCTTTATTCCATTAGGAGAACATCACAAAAAGCAGTGCTTTCCTCTTTGGGGCAATTAGAGTAATTAGCATTGCTTTGTGCCGCCCTCCTGTTTTCCTTGAAAATTCTTGCTGGAGGAGAGGCTGCTGGCAAGAGTTTCCGCAGAGCTGCTGGGGGAAGCCCCACTCCCTGTGCTCCGGGCAGGACCTCCGGATCTGCCTCCTCCCGGGACCACCTGGCCTGGGCCTTGGTGTATCATCTCAGATGCCAGCCACCTGCCCAAAGGTGGCCTGAGGTGGCCCCTGGCCTAAGCCTGAGCCGGAGGGGCTGGCCCTGTGGCATCTCAGGGTGAGTGAGGAGACAAAGGCCAGGCTGCCTCCCAGTGTGGGTTACCATAGGCAGGGGACTCAGCCACCCCAGGGGCCAAGTCAGAAGGCTTCTGGGGCAGAGACCTAGCCCAGGGTCTCTGGATCTTCATGTCCCAAAGGAAAGGCCAGCTGGCTTCTAGAACTTATTAGCACAGGCGTGGCATAAAATAGACACTTAACAGGAACAATGGTAGCCAGCATGTGCCAGGTACTGTTCTCCATGCTTCGCAGATCTTAGGGCGCTCCCAGGAAGTAGGGCTAGGAAGCCCATTGTAGAGATGTGGAAACTTAGGCTGTGGGAGGGGACACTGCATGTGAGAGGCAGAGCCACATGAATCCGGGGAACCTGCCGCAGAGCCTAGGCTCTTGCCCATGGCATTCCTACTGCACACACACACACACACACACACACACACACGCACACTCCCCTACCTCTGTGCTGTCCCATCAGTGACCTCTCCCTCTAGGTCAGGGAGCCTGGTACATGTATTGTCTCATTGAAGCCTCACAAAAGGTCACGTGGTATAGGTGTCTCTATTAGCCCCATTTTGCAGATAAGGAAACTGAGGCCCAGGAGGAAAGGAGCTTGAAGGTGCCCGATAGGCTTGAAAGGAGGTGTTGGGCAGGCAGAGGTGGGAAGCAGCAGCTTGTTTGGGCAAGTCGAGGCATCTTGCAAGGCAGGAAGCAGGAAGTGCTGAGGTCCATTCATACTGTGTGGATCCATAACAGTGAGCACCCACAATGTACAGGGCTGGCCCTGGGGAGCAGAGGTGAGTTAGAAGTGGTCCCCGTGCTCGCTAAGCTCAGTCTATCAGAGAACACAAGCGTGTAAGCAGATGAAAATGATGGGGTGCAATGAATACTGCCACAGGGAGCCCGAAGAGGGACCCTAACCAGCGTGGGAAGGTCTAGGCTGACTTCTCACACCAGTGGCACCTAGCATGTAATGAGGCGAGAGGCAGATTTCAATCAAGACAGACAGGGAGATGATCATAGGCTGAAATCTTTTTTAATTATTATTTATTGATTTCAGAGAAGAAGGGAGAAGGAGAGAGAGATAGAAACATCGATGAGAGAGAATCACCGATCAGCTGCCTCCTGCATGCTCCCTTCTGGGGATCGAGCCCAAAACCTGGCCACGTCCCTGACCAGAACCGAACCCGGGACCCTTTAGTCCGCAGGCTGACATTCTATCCACTGAGCCAAACCTGCTACGGCTAAGCTGAAATCTTGATCCAACATCAGCCACGCCAGAACTTTCCACTGCTAAAGATACTCTTTTCCCGCCCGCCGCCCACCTCCCCCCTGCTTCCCCCCTCCCCCTTCTCCTCCCCCCTCCCCCATCTATAAAACTGGAGCTCCGCCAGCGAGTTCTCCCCCTGGGTCTTTGCAGAATGGCAGCTCAGGAACAGGGTGGGCTGGAACCCAGACCTGTGGCCCCCAAGGACCAGAGCTGTGCCTTCTAGGAAGCTGCACAGCGAATTTCTGTCTGGAATCAGCTGTAGCCAGTGGCCACAGACATCTCCCTCCGTCCTCCCTGCCTGCCTCCACCCAGCCCTAGCACCACCTTCACTAACATTGGAAAGGGATAGGGAGGCAGTTCTTGCTTGTCCCTGTGGGTCTAGGTTTCTGCTGGCTGGGACGCAGATGTGATGGCTAGAGCTTGGCAGCCACTTTGGGTTCCCACCTAAATCCTCCTAGCTAACGCCCTCCCCTCCACCCCCTGCTTCCAAGGAAACTAAGGTAAGGGAACGTACATTTGTGGCTTGTTTGCATTATATCTTCCCACAGACACCCCGAGGTCATGTGGAGCCCAGAGAGGCGCAATAGCTTGTCCGTGACACATAACATGGGAAGAACAAAGCCATGTGCTGTGCTGGAGGTGCTGTGAGCATCTCCCTAGTTAGTTTATGCCCCTGGAGAACTGTTTTGGGTCCCCCATGGAACATAACAGTAAGAGGGAGCATATACGGGGTCCCTTGGAAATGCCAGGCCCTTGAACTCTTGTAGCTGTCATTCAGGGTGGGTGTGATGACCCTCATTTTACAGATGGGGACCCGGGGTTCCGGATCTCGTAAGGACTCACCCAGTTACTAGTCAGAGACAGAGCCAAGGCGTTTCTCAGGTCCCAAATCCCGGTTCTAATGCCCACCCTCTGTGGAGGCAGCTGCCCCACCATGACCCCCACCCTGTACCCAGGAATCTGAGAGGCCCTTCTGTGTGAGTGCTGTCACTGAACACAATTTACATGTTTTGGTAAAAAAAAAAAAGAACGAGAAGTAGGCAGGTTCTGGTTATGAGAAAATAACACACTGTACAGGGAGCTATCTTTTTGTGTTTTTGAGAAATGGTTTGCATAAGCCAGTGTGATTCAGATGGAAATGCAGATGTTATCAGCCAAGCCTTTGTGTTGCTTCCTAAGGCTCCCCACACCAGCCTCTCCCCACCTCCCCGCTCCCCCCCGGGGTTTCCCTGTCTCTGTTATAAGCAGAGTCTTCCTCTTCAGCCTCGAAGGGAAGCAGACCCCCTACCCTGGGCGGTAAAGCATGGGACTCCAGGGCAGGGAGCAGATCTGAGCTGAGCAGCCTCTGCATGCGGCCTCTCAAGCACAGCACGTGGCTTTGCTCTCCCCGTGCTGTGTGTCATTAAGCAAAGCACCGCCCCTCTCTGGGCTTCACTGCCTCATCTGTAAAATGTGAGTGATTTTTGAGAGAGAGATAAAATGTGAGTGATTTTTAAAAATTTCCTCTCGCGCACTGATTATCTGTGAAGAGAACAGACCTGACTCAAATCTCAGCTCTGATACTTTTCCAGCTGTATGACCTAAGTCACTTTACTTCTCTATGGCTCAATGTCTTCATCTATAATTAGTAGCCAACTCCTATCAAGGAGTACACCCAGTACGTTCATTTTCCGCAACGTATGACGGACCGCCTGTGTGTTGAGCACAGTTCATTATCACAGTTGGGCATCTGGCATTCTATTCACACTTCTGCTGACACATCCGCACACAGTAAACTGGGGGTGTCTCTAGTCTCGGAGGAAGAGGGTGGCACATCTGAGTTCCTGACCCTTGTCTTAGTGAAGATTCGGGTCCAGTTAACCGAGGCCCCTTGGAAGTGGCTTTAACAAAAAGAGTTGATGCTGTCATGTAAGAACAGGACAGAATAGGCTGTTCAGGGCTGGGATGGTGGCTCCATAGTCTTCTGTGGCCAAAATTCCCGGCCTTGCTGCTGTGCAAGCCAGCAGGTGGACTTCGTGAGCTGACTCATGGTCCAACATGGCTGCTGCCGCTCTGGCCATCACGTCAGAGTTCCAGCCAGCAGGAAAGGAAATATGGGGGAAAGGAGAGCACGCCCCTTTTAAAGAGACCTCCAGGCGGTACCACATAACACTGCCGCTTCATTCATCGGCCAGAATTTATCGCAGTGCTATGCTCAGCTGCAAGAGAAGAAGGTGTCCAGCCATCCACTGAAGTTCCATGACTCAGGGAAAGGGGAAGAGTGAGTTGTAGAAGAAGTCTGTGACGTAGCTCTGTTGTCAGGCTGGGGCCTTTACAGCAACGCTCTGATGTAGCTACGCTTGTTGTCCCCATTTTACAGCTGAGGCAAGTGGAGGTCAGAGAATAAGAGCCAAGAGCTAGCCAAAACTGGTTTGGATCAGTGGATAGAACGTCAGCCTGCGGACTGAAAGGTCCCAGGTTCGATCCCGGTCAAGGGCATGTACATTGGTTGCGGGCACATCCCCCAGTAGGGGGTGTGCAAGTGGCAGTTGATAGATGTTTCTCTCTCATCGATGTTTCTAGCTTTCTATCCCTCTCTCTTCCTCTCTGTAAAAAATCAATAAAATATATTTTTTTAAAAATAAAAAATAAATTTAAAAAAAAAGAGCCAAGAGCAGGGTGATGAGCAGCAGAGCCCTTCTGCCACAACTTAAAGCTGCAGAACGAGAACCTCCACGCCGACTATCAGGAGATTCCTTCCTGCCCCCAGAGCAGGACCCAGATTTCATCGTTACTTAATGGGTTTTAGAGCAGCCTTGAACGTAGAGGTTCCCGCCCCATCTGGACTTCAGAGTCATGGAGAGCTGGAGACAGCATGTGTGATGGAGGATGAGGCCCAGGAGCTTAGCTTGGGGCCCTGGGGAGGGCTGGGTTCTGCCCCCCACGGTGCCCTCACGCACTGTCCTCCTGCAGGTCAGCGGCCACTTGGACTATGGCAAGCAGATGGATGTCATCCTGAAGGCCGTGGGCATCCCCACCAAGCCAGGCTGGGACGAAAAGGGGCTTACGATGGCCCCGGGCAACGTGCCCCAAGAGGAGCCTCACCAGGCGGCAACCGCCGCCTCATCGGACAAGACCAGCGACCAGGATGGGCAAACTCAGGGTTCCACACTCAGAGACGCCTCCCAGGTACCCACATCCGCTGACCCCAGCCAACCCCAGGTGCCAACGGGGCTGGACCAACCCGAAGGGGCCTCCCTTCCTGCTGCTGTTGCCTGCCCCGCGGAGAACCCCCAGACCTGCAGCCATGGTGTGAGCCCCAACTCACTGGGCTGCCCCAGTTGTGCCAGCGAGACCCAGGGACCCAGCCCGGGGCTGGATTGACCCCACAGGGGACTGGAGCGGTCTTCCCAGATTTCCATATGTGGCGCTCTTACCCCGCCCACCAGGCTCCCCGCAGGAGCTTGGAAGACTTTCCACCATGAAGTGCCTTTCCTAAATGCAGGCTGTGGGGGTGAAGAGCAAGGAATTGACAGGAGGGGGGGGTTGTAGGGAGCCGCTGGCTCCTCCCCTGCAGAGTCAGCCACGCACAGCTGAGAGCCCTCGGACTCCTCCAGGTCACAGCGTGGGGCTGGCTCCCCATCAGGAGGTCCGGGGGGCTCTTTGGGGCCTGAGGTTCCTACCTGCCACTCCCCCACACACACACACCCCTCCATCTGCCTGCCCTCCTTCCACTCCAGGGCTGCCCACCAGCCCACGGGCACCTCTGACACACCTACGGAGTGGGCACCAGAAGGAGCAGGCATCTCGCTCCCTCTGCTCTTGGGAGAGCCGATCAGACGTGGGCTGTGCACTGTGCAACGACAGGGGTGCCAGTCACCCCGATGCTATGAGAGAGGCACCCCCAAAGCTGTACCGCATGGCGGCCCTGGATATAACTGTTACAGAGCATGGCGAGCAATGCTGAATCCGCGTGCGGTACGGGTGGGAGCTGGGCCTGGTAGCAAGAGTGGGTGATGCAGGGGAAGGATTGCCTGTAGCAGGAGCAGAGGGGGTGGTGATGGTGAAAATAAAGAAGGGCTACCACCCAGCGAGTATTGACCATGGATTGCCTCAGTTGGCCCCTGCAGCAACCCGATGAGGCAGCTACTACCGTGTTTCCCCGAAAATAAGACCTAGCGCATGGAAAGATAAGACATCCCCTGAAAATAAGACCTAGCGCAACTTTGGGAGAAAAAAATTAATATAAGACACTGTCTTATTTTCGGGAAACAGGGTAGTATCATTTTCATTTTATACCTGTAGCCACTGATGCCCAGAGAGGTCAGGTGACCTACTCAAGGTCACACAGCTGGTCCATCTCAAGAGTGGGCCTCTGGAGCCCAGCTCTTAGCCATTGTACCAGGTGCCAGTGGGTCTGGACCAACCTGGAGGGGCCTTGCTTCCTGCTGCTGCCTGCCCTGCAGAGAACCCCCAGACGTGCAGCCATGACGTGAGCCCCAACCCACTGGGCTGCCCCAGCTGTGCCAGCAGGATCCAGGGACCCTGCCCAGGGCTGGACCCTACACCTCTAAGGACCTTCCCCTTTGTTCCTCCCACTGCCCATGAGTGACAGGGCCAGAGGTCATCCCACACCCATTGTGCAGATGGGAAAATCAAGATCCACACAGAGAAAGTGTTGGCAAGCTCGGGAGCAGGTAGTGGGGAGGAGAAACGGGAGGAATTGGTGTTGGAGCTGAACTGGTCCTCAGGGGCATGTGTATTTGTTCGCTCATTTAATAAATATTTACAGAACTCTTGCTGCCATTAATCCAGACAGCTCATGGGAAACTGAGCCCCTGAGAGGGTAGGTGGCTTGGCTGAGGTCCCAGAGCAAACTAGGGGCAGAGTATGGACATGAACCCAGGTCCCTGTGCCAGGGTCTCTTCCCACTTCCATCAGCAGCATCCCTAGCCCGAGTGGCCCCTCCAGCGGACCCAGTCCACACTCCCGTGAATCCAGTCCACACTGCAGTCGCTGCGGTCAGCTAATGTTTAATGATAATCCACTCGAGCAGGCCTGGGGCAGAGGGGAAGCCCCAACAAGCACCATGGACCCTCTGCAGCCCGTGGCCAGCAGCCAAGGCAGGAGTCTAATCAGCACCAAGGAGAGTGCCCGGCCACCTGCGGAGAGCCCCCTAGGAGTGTGGGCTGATGGAACCTGGTGCAGGTGGGGAGTAAGAAAAACCTCAGGCTGAAGATTAAAAATGGCAGCAGGGTACATGGATGCTGCACAGACACGGACACGCTCTCAGGAAAAACCTCAGACTGAAAAGGAACCTATAGCAGGCAAAGTCACTGAGCACTCCCTCAACAACAAAACAAACAAAAAACCCAGGTCCCTGTGCCGGAGGTCACTTGCCTGCTCGAGGCACCAGCCCACACCAGGGACAGCTCCTCTTCAATCTGCTGACCTGAGTGGCCACCACTCCTTCCCCCACTGACCCAGGAAAGGAGGGAGGGCAAGGGGCTGGTTCTGTATCAGTAGGTCCCCTTCTAGGTCCAACGAAGCCCAGGGCAGAGGACACCCATCCCAGATGTTGGGCAAAAACCACCAGCCACCCCTGTGCCTCAGGAGAGGCAGGGCCGTAGCCTGGGAGCTGGGATGGGCTGAAGAAGAGGAGGAAGATGGGGGGGGGGGGGACAATGGGAACAAATGGCCCTTCCTGGCCCATAGCCAGAGGCCAGGGGACTGAATGGCCAGGAGGTTTAACAACCTCAGGTCCCACCCACTATCTGCCGGGTACTGGCATCTGATGCTATTGTCCCAGTTCTCAGGACAGCCTACGAGGCAGGCATCCCTGCCCCAGGTTGCACATCCCACAACAGGCTCAGAGAGGTTAAGTCGCCCGTGCAGAGCTAGTCAGTAATGGGCAGGGATTCCAGTTGAGGCTGGCCTGGCTCCCAGGCGCAGGGGCTCCCTGGGAGGCCACACACCTCCAAGGGGCTGCCTGGTCCAAAAACTGTCCAGCAAACCATCCTCAGGGTTAAAGTTCAGCTAACCAGCACACCTCAAACCATGCGCACACACGAGTCCCTGGGGACCTCGCTCACATGTAGATTATGCCTTGGCAGGTCCAGAGTGAGGGCAGAGATGTGCATTTTCAGCAAACTCCTCAGAGACCATGTCCATGAACTACAGTCAGAGGAGCAAAGGGCTCAGCCTGCACTGACCCGTCTCTGCAAATGTGTGATCTGATAGAATGCAAAAGCCATGGTCTTTGTCCTAATCTGAGCCAAGGGCCCCTCCCCCGCTCCCAGAGCCCTCCCACCATTCTCTACACAAGTTACACCCAGCAGAGCAGCATCCTGGAGACACTGCATGAAGGCAGCGATTACCCCGCAGGTGGAGGCCTGGTGCGGGTAGTGGGGCTGACTCAGGGCCCCCACCAGAGTTCAGAGGGCTCCCGAGAGACCTGCAGCCTCCTGGCCTCAGCCAGGAGCTAGCCCCAGGCCTGGGGGCTTGGTTTCCCCCAGCCCAGCTCCCCCCTGACACCCCAACCACAAGCCCCCTCAGTTCGTGGGGGCACCCAGCAGATGCAGCCGCAGCTGGGGCTCCGTGGGGTCCCTGTTGAAGAAGTTGACGGTGGCCGAAGTCCTGGCCGGCGGCAGGGTGTCCCCGGTGGCCTCTCCCGGCAGCAGCAGCCGGGCCGGGAGCTGCAGGCCCGAGGAGCCCCCTGAGCCTGAGTCAGGGTCGGAGTCGGAGTCCGGGGGCAGGGGCAGGGGCAGCACATGCTGCAGGCTCAGGCCCGGCCGGGCGCCGCTGTGGGAGGTCCGCATGGAAGGGGAGGCCGCGCTGGCCCGGGGCTCCTGGGGCCAGTGGGGGCAGGGCAGCAGCTTGCCCAGGGCCCGCTTGAAGTCCCGCATGAAGAGGGGGTAGATGATGGGGTTCATGGTGCTGTTGCAGTAGCCCAGCCACGTGAGGACATCGAAGAGGCCTGGCGAGACGCAGTCGCACACAGCCTGGAGGGAAGGGTGCGTCACGTCTGGTGTCGGGGCAGGAACACAGACCCCCCCTACCCCCAACCCAGCACAGCCGGGGCAGACCCAGCCAAACAGCCCATGAGCAGCAGCCCACCTTCCTCCCTCCGTGACTGGGCTGCGGTGGGGCTTGGGGGCCTCCCCAGCGAGGCCTGGACTCCCCTGCCCCCTCCGGTGGCATTACCTGGGCTATGTTGGCCACAAAGAAGGGCAGCCAGGTGACAAAGAACATGCCCAGCAGGATGCCCAGGGTCAGGCTGGCCTTCAAGGCCTTCCTGCTGTGCTTGGTGGCCAGACGCCTGCCGTCAGCTGACTCCATCCGTGGACGTGGGGTCCTGGGCGCCTGCGGAAAGGAAGGTCACGTGAGTCAGTGGAGAGAGAGAGAGGGCCCCGGCCTGACCCTGATCCCCTCCACAGACCGAGCCTCAACCCTAATTCTAGACTGGACCCCAGTATCAGCAATAAATTGAGTCCTGATCCTTGACTCAGTCCTGATCCTTGACTCAGCCCCAACTCAGCCCTAACCTGAGGCCTGACCTGACTCCAGATCAAACCCTGCCATCAGCCATGAACCAAGGACTGATTGATCCCTGAAGGCTTCCATAGACTAAGTCCTGTATAACCAAGGTGTCAAACTGAGCCTCAACCGGGGACCAGACTGAGCCAACCTTGGCCCCAGACTGAGCCCTGACCCCAGCGATAGACTGAGCCCTGATCCTGACCCAGCTCTTCCCAAGGAGCTCTAGGAACTAGTGAGACAGAGCGACACAGCCCCAAACACAAACCAGTTCCAAAGACCCACGCTCCATGCAAAGGACAGCTCTGCACGGGCCAGCAGGCACGACCGTGAGCCCCAGGACCTCCCAAAGCCTTTGGCGCTACAAGACTTGATTGCAGCCGGGACCGGTTTGGCTCAATGGATAGAGCGTCGGCTTGGGAAAGGAAAGGTCCCGGGTGCGATTCCGGTCAAGGGCATGTACCTTGGTTGCAGGCATATCCCCAGTAGGGGGTGTGCAAGAGGCAACTGATTGATGACTCTCACCGATGTTTCTGACTCTCTCTCTCCCTTCCTCTCTGTACAAAAATCAATAAAATATATATATTTTTTTTTTAAAAAAAAAAGAATTGATTGCAATTGAAGAGTATTTGACAAGAGCCCCTGTTGCTGTCCAGGACGTGGCAATCTCTTTGTATATGGGTTCTCCTCATGGTTTGGAGTAAGGTTTTGTTTGCTTGCACTGTTACCCTCACCCTCCACAAAATAAAGTGCTATTTTGAAAACATGTGCAGACAGCAAACGTTTACAATGAAATGTATTATAATTTGCTCGTGACCTTGGCATTGCACAGCTCAGATTATGTGTGCGCTGGCAGACGTCTCCATTCCCGAACACAGAACTGAAGAGCAGGGGTGTGGAGAGGAAGGGGGAGAACGGAGCTGCCCCACAGCAGCCATCTGAAGGGGGACAGGGGCATTAGATTATGACTTTGAAAACTGGGGGTCCGCAGCCCCAAAACATGAAAATGTCTCCCTGAACTGGATGATCCTTCCACCCAGAAGTTCCCATAACTGTTTCAACCTCATGAGCTCACTGAGAATCTAATGAAATAGACACTACTCCCCAGAAAACTAAAAGCTTCTCCATTTTTACACATAAATGTGTAAAAAACAAAAAAACAAAAAAAAAATAAAAAAACAAAAAAAACATTCCCATACTTCCAGGAGCTTCTGAGACCATCATGAACCGCTGAGGGTCCATGGAGTCCTCCCCTAAACCACAGGTTATAAGCAATTTGGAATTTCATATATAACATGTACACAAAGTGAGACCTGCCTACAGAATGCCCCAACATTTCCTAAACTGCAGCTTAGTTCATGAGGCAGCCAGGAGTGGGTTGGGTATAGAGAGATGACAGAGTCAAAAGGAGGCAATAAGGGAACCAGATTCCCAAGCAACCTTCCCAAATGGAAAGGGGGCGGAAGAGACAAAGCCAGGATGTGTCAGTCCCATCACATTAGCACAAAAGTCAATCCCCCCACGTGCTCTCAGATTCAGGACAGCCCACCACCACCACCACCACACACACACACCTTCCAGCCTTGCCTTTCCCAGCCTCCTCAAAGAAGCAGGGTCTTTGTTCCTGTCCATGGTGCTGAAACACCAGCTCCCTACTATCCACCTTTAGGATCAGGGGTCTGATTCTGAAATGTCAATGGGCAGGAGGGGAGACATGAAGCACAGGGCAACTGCCAGCCCTCGGTGTGTTTGCCCAGGTGAAGCCTGGTTATAGGATTATCAAGGACAAATTCACAAAGAGCAAACAAAGAGAGCCCCTGCTCCCTCCCTCTTGCCTCCATGGGGCAGCGTTGGGCAGAGGCAGAGCTTTCAAGACAAGGGACCTGGCTTCAAACCATGCCTCTACCACTTACACTGTGGCCTTGAGTCTCTGTTCCCACATCTGTAAAGAGAGAGGAACAACTCAGCATACGGAGTTGCGGTGGGGCTGGGTTAATAAATGCATGCACAGTGCCCAACACAAAGTGCTACGTACATACATGGTAGCCCCGATGTGAGCTCAGGGTGAGTGTATGAGGTTGGAGAAATTTCAGCACCCTCAGGAGCCGGGCCCTTCTGCCAGCAGCTCTGGCTCCCCAAAACAGCACAGACATCAGAACAAATGCTCTGACTCACCGCGCTGTGGCGAGGCAGAAGGGCAGGCAGGCGGGGGTGGGGATCTGCTTTCCTCTTTCCTCTTCTCGTTTTCTCTCCTCCAGAGTGGTCTCCACATGGCTTGTGTGGCCCCACTATGGTCATCCAGGAGGAGAAGCTCCTGCTTCCCCCAAAGAATCTCCTCGGAGCTGTCATGCCTTCGAATTGATGCCATCAATGGGGACAGATCATAGGGGAGGAGGAGCCACCATCTCCAAAAGCCCCCCCCCCCTGTACAGGAACCCCTCTGAGACCTGGTGACCTGGGGCAGGAGAGAGGCAAGAGAGAGCCTTAGTCCTGTCAGAGCTCCAGGGCATGGGCACTAAGGGAGAGACCTTGGGGGCAATCACCAGGGGAGAAAGCTCTGGAAATGGAGTGACAGATCATCTGAGACTCCCTCTCTGCTCTCCCGTGGAAAAGAAACAATCGTGGGCATTTTTTTTTCTGCTCTCCTCCCCAACGAGTTGACCCAAGAACACAGGCAGAAGGGAAGAGAGGAAGGAGGGTTCCTTCCCAAGGTCATATTGTGCCAGAACAAGGACATGAGCCAAAGCATCAATGACCCCAAATCGGCACTGTGACCCCATTTATTGAGCGCTAACTATGCCCCAGCATTTGATATCCATGGTGCCGTTCCATCTTTCCAGGAGGAGCGTGCTATTATCTCCATGTTGCAGAGGAGGTTCAGAGAGGCAAAGTAACCGCAGATTTGTGTTGAGTCAGGGGCCAATGTCATTCTGGCTCCAGGATCTGCACTCCTTCCGCTTCACCATCCCGCTGCCATTTGGGGGGGATGCATCCATGGGCCATAGTCAGGGTGGGGCTGCAGAAACCCTGCTGCTGTCACCAAGAGCCCCTCACAGGGCAGGAGCCAATGGTAACCGTCAGCCCACACTCCGGGCTCTGGTTGATGCCAGCCTCCCCCTCCCCACTCCTCTCTGCCCCATACCCACCTCATGGCCCCTCGTGGTCACATTGTCTCCACATGTCCCTTATATGTGTCCATGACAAGTGTGACTGTCAGAGGGCAGCCTCCTGGAGCAGCGGTCCCCAACCTTTCAGGCCTCATGGGCCACCAGTTGGTGACCACTGACCTGGAGGACAACCTGGCAGTGCCTTCCCAGTGGCCAATTTCGCTCACGGGTGACTATATCCATAAGCACCCGCACAGGTCTGCACCCTCAGCAGGTATAAGAGGGTGTCCCACAGCATTATTCGTGATAGAGAAAAAAAAAAAAGGCAGAAATGGCCTAAATGTCCATCAGAAGGAGAGCGGTTAAATAAACCATGGCACATCCCACTGCAGAATACTAACAGGCTTCAAAGAAGTCATGTCCTGCCTGGCTCAGTTGGTTGGGTGTCGACCTTCCGCAAGGCACGTCACCTCTCTGTGCCTCCGTTTTCCCGTCTGCAGAATGACAATCACAATAGCATGGACCTCAGATGACTGTGGTAAGAATTAACTGAAGTAAGAGAGTATGCAGTGAGTTACTCAGGCAGAGCCTGGCACATGGTGTGTGCCATGTGTTCGCTATGCTGTTGTTGGCTGTTGTCAGTGTCCAGTTTACCTCTTGGATAATGGTGATGATGAGGATGCTGGTGGCATCGATAGTGTTTTTTCCTAAAAGGCTCAAAAGGGGGTGAGCTCCCCAGAACCATTTTTACCACAAAGGGAAAGGAGAACATTTGTTGAGCACTCTGTGTGCCAAGTGTACATATATCATCTTATTGGTTCTTCTCTCGACCTCAGGTGCTAACTAGCATTACCTCAGGGGCATAGGGAGTTGGAGGACTTGTCTGAACTCATCTGGGTGTGATGGCAGGATTTGAGGCCATGACGTGCCAGACACACAGGCCCCTGCTCCCAGCCCTGGCTCCACAAGGTCGCCTCGGACCCAGCAGCAGCCAAGCCTGCCCTGCTTGACACTGCTCCTCCATCAGCCTCTCCCCAGTCCAGCCCCTCCTCTCCCTCTGAGATATTTCTGTGATCACAGCCTCCCCCTCTGAGGAGGAGGAAGCAGAGATGGAGGAGATGGATTAGTAAGACAGAATGATGCATAGCTGGGTCAGGGAGGGTGGGGAAGCTGGGGAGGAAGGAGGGAAAGGAGAAGAAATTGATGGGAGAGAAGTATGCAGAGGAAGCTGGAGGGACACAGGAGGAAGAAAATGGGGTGAAATGGAACTGAAGGGGAGAAAGACGAGGTACAGAGGAAGACGATGGGGAAGGGGCTGTGGACCGGAGACACGGGATCCTGGCAGACAGAGGAGCTGAGGAAGCAGAAATGGCCAGCAGGGCCTCCTACTCGCACCCCACCACGCTGAGCTCCCTCACGGGTCCCTCTGGAATCTCCAAAGGATGAGCCCCACTCCCACTGGGCCCATTCTCCTCTCTCTCTTCCTCCCAGCCCCTCACCCCCCCCCCCCCCGCCACATTCAGGCAGCCTCTTACTCTGACATCACCACCTCCCACGCCCACAGTCCCTGCCTCAGCTCTAAGCATGACCCCCTTTCTCACAGCCCCTGGGGCCCGAAGGCCGTGCTGAAACCACAGAGCCACACGTGGCTTTTCCAATCCCATTCGCATCAAGATGCAGGTGTGGAGAGGGGAGGGGGAGAAAGAAGGTGCTCGCCCTGCTCAGCTCCCTGATCTCAGCCCAGAGGCCCTGGGACTTCGGGGACCCATGCCCAACTCCCTTGCTTCTGCGGGGAAACCAGAGGCTGGACTGGGGCGGAAGTAAGGGCTAACTGGGGCTGAAAACAGGAGGAAAGAGGCCCAACGTGCCCCGGCTTTTGTTCATTCTCATCAGTTGCTGTAAATCCAGGCACTGAGAGAGCCTCCACCCCCAGACCGGACACTTCTGGTCTCTCAGACAGGACTGTTTGAGTGGGAGTTAAGGGGTCATGACCCAGGAGGCAGGAACAGAGGCCACGTCCCAGAAGCAAAGTCCCAAACGCAGCAATTCTCCGGGCAACATGGACCACGGCACCAGAAGGCCTGCTTAGGAGCCGAGTGGTTTGGGAAGCGAGGGGAGCAGTGGGGTCTGGCTCTTCCACACTCAAGCCAGGAGAAAAGGCCTCCCGGGGAGCAGGAGGAATCAGCACAGACACATTTCTGACGGGAGGGGCCCAGGGACCACGCTAACTGGTAGGCAGGGTGCTGGCCTAAATGATCCATGAGGACACCTCCCAGCACTCGGTTTTAGGACTCCCTGTGCCCTCCTCGCTTCAGTTTGCAAACAGGCACAGCATCTGACAGACTCTGCATGTCCACAGGGTGAGGTGCCCCTCTATAAGACCCACACCCTCATCATGGTAAGGTTTCGTGGTCAATGTCTGTCTCCCGACAAGAACACGAATTCCAAGAGGGCGGGACCTTCTCAGCCCAACTCATCACCACATTCACAGCCTCCAACAGCTCCTGCACACAGTAGGTCCTCAATACATGTAACCAAGCAAATGAGCGGAAGTGCTAAAAAGCCTAGGCTCCATCAGATACAAGAACTGATTGAGGAAGGAGTGGGGGGAGAGGAAGCAGCGTGAACAAGGGTTGAATGGCCAGCTCTGTGAAGCTCTGTGTTAATGTCAGTTCTTCCATCAAGCACCTGGGATGTGCCAGGCACTGGTAGGTGCTGGGAATACAGTAAACTCAGAGAGAAGTCCCCACCTCATAGAGCTCACATTCCAATAGGAGAAATACACAACAAGATAGATAAGTGGGTTCGGCCCTAACCGGTTTGTCTCAGTGGATAGAGCGTTGGCCTGCAGATTGAAGGGTCCCAGGTACAATTCCTGTCAAAGGCATGTACCTTGGTTGTGGGCATATCCTCAGTAGGGAATGTGCAGGAAGCAGCTGATTGATGTTTCTCTCCCTCTCATCAATGTTTCTAACCTCTCCCTTCCTCTCTGTAAAAAATCAAAAAAATATTTTTTTTAATATATTTTATTTTATTTTTATTTATTTATTTATTTTTACAGAGAGGAAGAGAGAAAGATAGAGAGTTGAAACACTGATGAGAGAGAAACATCGATCAGCTGCCTCCTGCACACCCTCCACTGGGTGATGTGCCCCCAAACAAGGTACATGCCTTTGACTGGAATTGAACCTGGGACCCTTGGGTCTGCAGTTCTACGCTCTATTCACAGAACCAAGCCGGATAGGGAATAAAGTATTTTTTTAAAAAAATAAGTGGGGCCGGGACCGGTTTGGCTCAATGGATAGAGCATTGGCTTGAGGACTGAAAGGTCCCGGGTTCGATTCCGGTCAAGGGCATGTACCTTGGTTGCGAGCATATCCCCAGTGGGGGGTGTGCAGGAGGCAGCTGATCGATGACTCTCATCAATGTTTCTGACTCTCTATCTCTGTCCCTTCCTCTCTGTACAAAATCAATAAAATATATTTTTTTAAAAATAAGTGGGAACGTATGTAGTATGTCAGGGGTGGTGAGTGCTGCTGAGAAAAATAACTCAGGAAATTAGGGCTGAAGGGGAAGTGGGGCAGAAAGTGGTGGATTTACAGAGAAACCATGTGGAGGTGAAGGGAAAGGGCACTCCAGGCAGAGGGAACGGCAAGTGCAAAGGTCCTGAGGCAGGACTGTGCTTGGGCATTCTCAAAGGCCAGCCGAGAGGCCAGTGTGGCTAGAGGAGAGTGAGGAAGGAAAGGAATCCACAGGAGCAGAGCTTCGTGGGGGGCGGGCACGGGCTTGAAGTGGAAAATGGACACCCTGTAAAATAACTGAGCCACAGAGTCGGAACATCCTCTCTCTGCTTACGTCATGAGAGAGCCTCATGTGGATGCTCCTTTGGCTTTACCATCCGTCTAACACTCAACCAAGAGGAAGCCGGCCTCGGCTCCGGCACTGACCAATGAGCTGGTCTTGGGCACACTGCTGGTTCTGCACCCTCCCGGAAGCTGTGTCTGATCGCCTTCTATTTATGGCAAAAATATTGATTTTCCATTTCCGGAAGAAACAAGTTCCCTTCCTAAACAAATGCATGGGAGTAAAAAGATAAATGGAGGTGATTTAAAGGAAATACTAAGCGCATAGGAATGAAGTGGCTTGAAGAGTGAGGGGAGGTAAGGCAGGAACCAGAAGTGGTTCCCTGTGCCTGAAGTTCGGGACACGTTCCTTTACTAGAACCCAAGGAGCGTAGGGCTGGCCCGTGGCGGTTCTTCCTACTGCTAAAGAGCCAAGCCAGGGCCACAGACACCTGCCGAGACTCCAGAATGTCCTCCAATGAACACAGATAGGGGGAGAGAGCAGGCCTGCAGGCAGGACCTCCTGCCCACCCAGCCCCCACCCAATTCCTTATTCACCCAGTGACCCTCAAGGCACCTCCCACCCCATCCTGCAAGAGCCTCTTCCACCTGAAGCTACGCCAAGATGAATCTGGAGAGCCCAGCTTGACACTTCCTCTGGGTGTGACCTAATTCTTCGGGGTTCAGGTCTGGTCAGTCTAAGCCCCCACCCCTCGGGTGGACAGCAGGACTCAGGCAGCATGTGGAGCACCTCCCCCATTCACAATGACAGGAAGCATGAGCGTGTGCAGTGGAGATCAAAACCAACCCAGACATTCCTGTCCTCATGGAGCTTCCATTCACGTGGGGAGACAGACAAATCATACAGGTCAACAGCCAGTTAGGCAGGACGTGGGTCCACAGAACGGCCTCGAGCGGGAAGTGACCTGTGAGCTGAGAAAGTCAGGCAAGGGGAGCTGTGGGGGGACAGTTTCCAGGCAGAGGGAACAGCAAGTGCAAAGACCTTGGCCCAGAAGTCAGCCTGGCGCCTTCAAGGAGCCGCCAGAGAACCATGTGACTGGTGCAGAGAGAGGGAGGAGGGGAGGTGAAGTGGGAGAGGTTGGCAGGACAGGTTCCTGAGGCCAGATCCTGACATGGACACACACACACACACACACACACACACACACACACACACATACTAGAGGCCCAGTGCACAGGGAGTGGGCCTAATCCGCCAGTTGAGCATCCCCTGAAGGGTCCTTAGCACCACTGGGGAGGTGAGAGAGGCTCCTGCCATAGCCACTGTGCTCACCAGCCATCAGCTCTGCTTCTGGCTGAGGGGCACTGCCTCTGTGCGAGCACACTGACCACCAGGGGGCAGCTCCTGCATTGAGCATCTGCCCCCTAGTGGTCAATGTGCTGTTCAGTTGATTTGCATATTAGGGTTTTATTATATAGGATACACACATACTCACACACACACTCACACACACACACACACTTTTTAAAATTGATTTTAGAGAGGAGGGAGATAAAAATAGAATATCAATGATGAGAGAGAATCATAGATTAGCTGCCTCCTGCACACCCTACACTGGGGATTGAGCCCTCACTGGGAATTGAACTGTGACCTCCTGGTTCATAGGTTGATGCTCAACCATTGAGCCACGCCAGCCGGGCTGGGTCTCCTCTTTACCTTGACAACAACAGGGAGCCATTGGAGGGTTTGCAGCAAGATAGTGCCAGAGTCACTCTTTTTCTCTCCTACTCTGACTCCTGTGCGGGAAATGGAGGGGAGCGGGTCTGGAGGAAGCAGGGGGCCCACGGGAGACTCTCAAAGGCCCCAGGTAAGACGCAGCAATGGCTTGGCTTAGGAGGCTGGCATTGAGATGGCCCGTGAGTGAAAGACAACACCAGCAAGTCTCACTAATGAGACCCACGATCAAGGGGAGAAAATCATCCCTATGTTTCTGGCCTGGGATGTCATGTCGGTGCCACCGCCATCATGGGGGAGACCCAGGAGCCAATGGGAGGCTTGGGTACCCTGAATTCCCTCTTGCAGGTGTCACCTCCCAGCAGCCTGCCGCACGCCGCATGCAGCTGTTCTGTGGACAGGCCCGCACCGAGTCTGGAGTTCAGAGGAAAGCTGGGGGTGGCGACTCGGACCTTGCCAGCGAGTGTATACATACTAAGAGACAGACGCCCCAGGAGGTACCCAGGGGCTGCTCCTGTCTCTCCAACCCACCAGCCCCATCTCCCCGCGCACCCCGGTACCTGTGACGGCTCCGAGGCCTGGCCCGTGGCCGCGCCGGTGGCGAGGGAGGCCACCTGCAGGGCCTGCCTGCGGGCCGCCAGCAGGATCCGGCAGTAGGTGAAGCAGATGGCGCCCGAGGGCAGGAAGAAGGTGAGGCCCGACGCCACGAGCACGAAGGGCAGGCTGGCCAGCAGGCGGCACTGGCCCGGGGCGGGCGCCCGCGCACGGCCCAGCTCGTGCCAGCCCAGCAGCAGCGGCAGGAAGGAGGCGAGCGCGGCCAGCGACCAGGCGCCCAGCACCAGCGCCAGGGCGCGCGCGGGCGTCATGCGCAGCTTGTAGCGCAGCGGCGACAGGATGAGCAGGTAGCGGTCCAGCGAGATGAGGCAGAGGTTGAGGATGGAGGCGCTGCAGCACATCACGTCGAAGGCGGCCCAGAGCCGGCACAGGCCCCGCGCCAGCACCCAGCGCCCGTACAGCGCGTTCAGCATGGCCGGCGGCATCACCACCAGCCCCACCAGCAGGTCGGACGCGAAGAGCGACACCAGGAAGCAGTTGGACGTGTTGCGCAGCGCGGGCTGCGAGCCGATGAGGCCGATGAGCAGCGCGTTGGCCGCGGCGGTCAGGGCGATGACCACACACAGCGCGGCCGCCACCCAGCCGCTGCCCCCGGCGCCCGGCGCCGGCCCCGACCCCCAGGCCGGGGTGCTGTTGTGCGCGGGGCCCGGCTCTGGCACCATCGGGGCGGCCGGGCCCTGAGACCCACGAGGGGAGTCCTGAGGATGGCGAGGACCTGACGGTGCGGAGCCTGGAGGGGCGTCCTGGGTGAGATCAGACCCCTCCCCCGCCTCTCTGGACAGGTGGGAAGAGAGGGATGGGGAGATGGGTCCAGGGCAGGGACCCAGGAGGATGAGAGGGGTCTATCCGGCAGGGGCACCCGGATAGAAAGGTAGGAAGTTTGGGAGGGGCCCCTGATGGGGAGCAGAGCGCCTCACAGGGCGCAGGATGGCTCCTGGAGGGTCAGCGGGTGAGCGCAGGGGCCCCTAGAAAGGGCGGTGGGATGGGGGAAGGGCCGGGCCCCGGGGAGGTAGGCGCAGAGGGCAAAGGGGCGCTCCCGAGGCCGGTGTGCGCTGGTCCAGGGCCGTGGCGCTCGGGGTCGCGGGGTGGGGCCCCCCGCGGGGAAGCCCAGGGTGGTCTGCCCGGCCAGCCGGCGGGGACAGAGCAGCGGCGACCGCGCCTCCGTCCCTCCCCTCCGGCCGCCTGGCCTCCGCCCGCTCCGCCCGCGCTCGGTACCTGGGCGCTCGGCGCTGCTCCGCCGCCGGGACTGCGGCAGCCGGGCCCGCGGGGCTGCGGGGAGCGGCCGCCCTCCGGGCAGGCGCCCAGGGAGCCGGGAGGGGCGCGGGGCCGGCACGCGCGCAGCCGGCGGCGCTACCCGAGGCGCGTGGTCCTCGCTCCGCGGAGCCTGCGCCCCTCCGAGCGGGGGGCGGGGAGATCCGCGCCCTCGCCTCGCGGGCGGGCGGGGCCCCGGCACCCCAGGCCTGTGGAGGGTCGATCCGAGCGCCCTCGCTGCGGAGGTCGCCTCCCCAGCGGTGGCAGCCTCCCCGGCCCCGCGCACCCTTCCCTGGCCCCACACACACCTCTCCGGCCCCCCGCACCCCTCCCCGGCACCGCTCACTCCTCCCCGGCCCCCCGCACCCCTCCCCGGCCCCGCTCACCCCTCCCCAGCCCCCCGCACCCCTCCCCAGACCACACGTGGCAGCGGCGCAGGAGGAACTCGGGGGAGGAGGCTGTGGCCCGCCTCTACCGAGGACAGCCCCCCAAGGCGAGTCTGCGCGCCCGCCCGCAGCCCAGGCACCGCACTGTCCGCGGGAACCCAGCGGAAGGTATTGGACAGATCACTGGACACCCGCATATGTGCACACACATATACACACATGCACACATATAATACAGATAATGCATACCCATATTCCCTCAGACCTCCAGGTAAGCAGCAGGTCCCCTCCTCCTGGGGTCCTTCCAGCCCTTTCCCCTCCAACGTCAGGCGCTCAGGAAGCAGCCCCCGGCCTGCTGGCACTCCGGAGTGTGGACAGATTTGGGAAACTCCAGGCCAGGTGCCGGGGGTGGAATCACTGCAGGCAGAGGGGTGGGTGTGGCCCCACTGTGTATCTCTTCCCCGGGGCTGAGAGTCCCCATCACACTTCACAGATTAATACTGTGAAACACTTACTGAGCACCTGGTGTCAGATACTGTTCTGACCCGTGGACACACAGTAACCAAGACAGAGACCCCAGCTCTGTGGAGTTTACATTCCAGCGGAAGGAGACTTGCTAGAGAAAAAAAAACGGCCATGGAGAGCAATATAAAGGAAATGTAGAGAGTGTGGGCAGAGGTGGGGCGGGGGGAGGACATGTTCCTTCCCCCCCACTCCCATAGAAACTGAGAAGCCATGCCTCTGAGCGGGAGGAATAAAGGTCCCTCTGCCTTTCCAGGTCCTTCCAGCTGGTCTCATAATCACATTGACGTGGGGCAGATTAACAAGAGAAAATAACCGAATTGAATTGCGTATGCACGTATGGGAACCCCGCCCGCATCAGGGTTCAGAGACAGACGGGGCAAATGGAGTCTCTGTGACATCTGAGCTGAGGGCGAGGTTAGGGCCGCCGGCTTCAGAGGGCGGAGGGCCCTTCACAGATGGGTAAGGAGAGCAGGTGCTCAGTAATCAGATGTTCGCCCTGCCATACAGTGAGGTCAAACAAAAGGTTATTTCTGATGATAACCAGTATTATGGGCAGGGCCCAAATTTAAATTTTTTAAGGGAGAGGTCCATGTTTCTCTTGAGCCCAGAGGGCCTTCTGCTCAAGAGAACATGCATACTACAGAGGCGCATCCTGCAGCAATTTCCACATGTGAGTCCTGCTATGTTCCAAAGTCTCCGTTACATTGTTCTGACTATAAAAATGCTGAGAGAGATGCTACACGGGGGTTCAGAGCCTCACCCAAGTGGAACTGAAACCTGGGTCTGCTCAACACCCCAAACAGAAAAACCTTTAGACCCTATAGCACCCTTGAGCCACCCATGAGCCACTGTATTTGTTGCTCAGAGCCCCCATCTTACCCACAGATCAGTGGATGCAGCTGGGGGAGGAGGCCTGTTGTCCCTCCCATACCACCTGCACCACCCCTACCTACAGTTTCTGCCAGGCCCAAAGGAATAGGGTGTCGTATATCAAGCATGTGGTGAACGTCATAAAGACCAGACCTGGGATCCCATTTCTGTGGCTCACCAGCTCTGTGGACTTGGGGCCAGCGGCTCCATCCCCTTGAGTCACTATTTTCTCATCTGCAATTTTTCGCATGTCAGTTTGATGACTGGACCAGCTGGGAGAACCTAGAAAGGGAGAGGAGAATTTCTTCCTGCCACCTCACCGGGTTGTTGAGGGGAGGACGTGACTCTGGTGTAATCTGTGAACTTGATGGTGCTGTGTCAGTGCTAGCTGTTGGCCTCAGTCTTCCCATCTGAATAATGGGAATGCATTCAGCTCCGCAGAAAATCCTTCGGTCCAGGAATTCCTGGCTGGCCAACAGCAAACCTATGATGCAGTGTGCACAGCAGATCTTGGAGCACAGTGACTTGGGTTCAAAATCCTGATTCTGCTCCTTGCTCTGTGAACTTGGCAAAGCTGCTTCAGTTCTCTGCTACTCTGAAATTGGGGTGGTAAAGATGTGGACAGAATGAGCATTTAAACCATTCCACCCATGGGGGCTGCCTGATCAATTTTAGCTTTGAAAAATTCACGGACTATAGTGAAATAGAATATTAGTCCCTCTGCTTTAACATTTGCTGTAATGTTTGATAGCCTTTATTTAAAAAAATAATAATATAATAAAAGACCTAAAGAAAACATGACAAACACGTTAATATTTGTTCATTCTGGGTGACAGAGTCACAAATGTTTGTTATATTATGATCTGTACTTTGCTATAATTTAAAATATTTTTTTTTCAAGATTGGGCCTGGGTAGTGGTGCCACCTAGTGGCCATGCTGTTACTAGCTTGAATTTCAGAACTTTTCAGAAGTTCTTCCTGTGTGTGCTTCTCAATCTATCATTTCATGATAAATTAATAATGTCCGAGCTGAAATCGGTTTGGCTCAGTGGATGGAGCGTCGGCCTGCGGACTGAAGGGTCCCAGGTTCGATTCTGGTCAAGGGCATGTGCCTCGGTTGTGGGCATATTCCCGGGGAGTGGGGGGGTGCAGGAGGCAGCTGATTGATGTTTCTCTCTCATCCATGTCCCTAACTCTCTATCCCTCTCCCATCCTTTCTGTAAAAAATCAATAAAATATATATTTTAAAAAAATAATGTCCGAGACTTCCTTAACACTTTAGGGTACAGAGGGCCTTCGAAGATGCTTAGGGTGGCTACTCCTAGCCACGGGCTGCTCTCTTCCTAGAGAAGGCGGGTGATGAAAGGAACAGCTGAGCCTTAGGGCGTCCTCTGCCCCAGGCCTCCGCTTTTGTCAGCACCTGGAGAACCCAGAGAGCTCCTGTTACAGACATGGGACACCGCGGTCCCGGGAGGGTGTGACCTGCACAAAGCTGCCCTCGCGGAACACATCAACCGAATGAGTGAACTGCATGATGGGCCTGTTGGTTTTGCTCCCTGCTGTATCCTCAGCACATGTCAGGCTGTCAGTAAATACATGTCCAATGAGCGCATGAACAAAACCATCAGCCCAAAAAGCCGTTATGGGCCGATCGCTCATGCTCAATATTTTAGTGGTGGCTGGCAGTTACCAAGGTCTTCTATCCTCCAGACACTGTGTCAAGCTTTACACGTACATTGATGGGTGGAAAGCTGTGCCATGACCCTGAGAGGGAAGAAGATGTGGTCATGATTCCCCGTGTTAACTGAGCCCCGGAGATCCCTAGTGACTGGCTCAGGATCACACAGCTAAAGAGTGGCCCTGCCAGGATTTGAACCCAGGCAGAATGGCTTTTCCCTGAGGCTTGGAGCTAGAGAAAAAATAAAATAGGTGGAGCTTGTTGGCTCCATAAGAGGCTAACCAGGCGGGGAAGCTGGGGCCAATTACCGGCCAGACCCGAGAGGGGCCTGCATGACAGGCCGTGTGCCAGTGCTAATCCCTGCAAAGATTTTAATCCCCTGCGGGTGAGGGGGCGGGGGGGGGGCGCTGCAATTTTTCTTTTCTAAGCCGTTGTGGTTCCGTTTGAGGTTGGCGAAGAGAAAAGCTGGCAGCCACCACTTGACATCTCATTCGGATTGGCAAACACACAGCTAGCCACGCGCCTCCAGGCCCTCCAATCTGTCCCCGCCCACTTGCGGCTCCCAATCCAATCAGCTGCGTCTCAGCGGCGTGGCCCCGCCCCTGCCGTGTGACCCCGCCTTTCCAGACTTTGCTCCTGCCCAACTCTGGCCTCCACCATCTCCTGCCTCAACTATTGCAGTTCCCAGCTGCTCTCAGCCTCCCCCTCTTCCTCCCGCGAGCCTGCTTCTAGTCTTGCTGAAACGCAGACACTTCTGGGGCTCTTCCTGCAGAGAGCATGAGGCCTGGACTCTGACCAGCATTCCAGGCCTGCCACCGGCCCCCCCTCCCCAACCCACCTTCCTGCTGTCTTCCCAAGCAGCCTCTTCACTTCTTTATGTTTCTGTGGATGAATTTATCCCCTGCCTTGTTCCATACACAGGATGGAGGCAGTTCCTGACCAAGACACAGCCGGCCAAGGGCTCAGGTCTCCGAGGCCCAGCACCAAAACCCCAGTAAGCAGGTCTCTCATTTGGACCTGGTCTCTGAGTCCTCGGAAGCCCCCGGGACTTTCTCTGCACCACCGACAGGGTTCTCACCTCTGGCTATATAGAAAGACTATTAATATGGCCAGGACTTGTCCCTACAAGACGGAGGGTCACTGAAGTCTGCATCAGGAGGTGCCATTCTTGAGTTGGGACAGTCATAAATCACAACAGCGGAGGGAGCAGCCATGAAAGAAAGGCTTGGGACACGAAGGAAGTCGTCACTAGGGGGCGCCAGATTGGACTCCCAGGGCTTTAAGGACCTCATTTTTCTCATTAGCAAGATAAGAATTTCCCAGGAATTTGGAATGATGTATGTAAATTGCCGGGTATGCGGTGGTTACAGCAGTGTGTGCGAGGAAGAAAGGAGATCATGGCCCTCACGCTGTCCCCTTCCAAAGGAGAACTGGGATGGGGGAGGAGCCCAAGCTCAGCTGCATGGGGCTAATGTGACCAAATTTGCAGGGTCACCGTGCGGTGTCAGGACCATCCCACAGCAGGTACCTACAGAGCTATTAGCCCAGACTGCCTGGAGTTGAGTCCTATTGGCGACATTTCTTACCTGGATGGCCCTGCAACACTACTTACCCCTCTGCACTTCCCCTGCCTCATCTACAAAATGAGGGCAATGCCCGTGCCACAGAGTGCTGGTGAGGATGGTGAGCTATTTATGTCAACTATTTAGCACAGCACCAGTTGGCATGTGTATGTGTGTATATGTGTGTGTTTAGCACAGCACCAGTTTGTGTGTGTATGTGTATGTATGTATGTGCATACATATATTTTTAGCACAGCACCAGTTTGCATGTGTATGTGTGTGTGCTTAGTACAGCACCAGTTTGCATGTGTATATGTGTGTGCTTAACACAGCACCAGTTTGCATGTTTGCATGTGTATATGTGTGTGCTTAGTACAGCACCAGTTTGCATGGGTATGTGTGTGTGTGCTTAGCACAGCACCAGTTTGCGTGTGTATGTGTATGCATGTTTATGTGTTTTTTAGCACAGCACTAGTTTTGTCTGTTTCCCCTTCTCCTGCGCCAGGCCAGGCTGGAGTCCGGGAAAGGTCCAGGCTGGGTCACTGTGAGGGTGGAAAGGGATGGCATGGGCAAGCCTAAGGGACCAAGGGCCAAAACCAAAAGGGCAGCTGGGAAGCCCACAGTTAGCCCCATACAAGGCCAGAAACAGGCACCCAAGGAGACAGGAGCTGGGGTGACAGGGCCCAGGGGTGCCATGCACCTGGCAGAAAAGTGAGAGGGACCACAGGATGCAGGAGGGTCTACTCAGGGCGCACCGTGCCGCTGACCCTTCCCCAGGCCCCACCGCGGGGCCCCTTGGGAACCGTGGGTCGGCGGAGCCAGCCAGTGAGGGAGAGAACACAGGCGTTGAACAGATTTATTCGTGAGAACACTCAGGGTCCATCAGGGGGACAATCTACTGGTTACAAGCTCCAGAAGCTCTTGTCAGAACAGCCATCAGGCAGGGGGCCGTGGGGCTGGAAGCTGCTGGGGACAGAGCTGGGGACAGAAGAGCGGACACGGGCGGTTCTTCCCGCCACCTGTCCCGCCCCGGACCGGACCCCGCACCTCCTCCGGGTTAAAGTGCAGTGGGAGGCGGAGGCCGCGGGACAGGCAGCCAGAGCCACAGCGAACACAAGAGCCCTCGCCCTGCGGCTCAGCCAGAGTCCACTCCCCCAGGCCCCTCCTTGGGATCTGAGCAAGGGAGACCCCTCCCCACCATCAGGGGTTGAGAAAGAGTCTCCCCAGCAGGGTGAGGCTGTCTCATCAGCTTTCTGAGGGGCCGTGGGAGGCACAACGATCTCAGAGAAAAGGAGGGATGCTCTCCTGCTGATGGGCTGGGGTCCCTCCCACCCCCTGGCCTCCCTGCCTCCCTCCATCCCCTGGAAAGCAAAGAAAGCCAGAGGCCCACGAGTCAGCAGGGTCCTGCCCAGGCCTGACTCCCAACCACGGGGGGAGAGCCACTTCAGTGCAAGGGGAGAAGGTGCGCTGGGCATGGGGGTGGGCGGAGGCCTCCGGGAAGGCCTGTGGGGCTGGAGCTCCCGCTGCTGCCAGTGGCCTGCCCAGCCCAGCCCCAGCCCCTCCTTCAGGGTCACTGTGGCAAGCACCCACCTCAGCTCAGGGCCCAGCGCCACCTGTGCCCAGGGGCCTGCCCCACCAGAGGCTATGTGGGCCTTAGCCTGGCTCCGCCATCTGCACGGCCTCCACCCACATCAGTGGCTTAGCCAGCGCTCTCCCCTCCTGAGGGCGCATCCCTAGGAGGCAGAGAGGAAGAGAGCCCCCTCCGACGAAGCAGCCTCCCCCCACTCTCAAATATATTAAATTGTGCGGCCTGGCTCCCGCCCCTCCCCTCAGGTCTCCACGGCAACCGGGAAGCATTCCATGTCCAAGTCTGAATCCAAGTCCATCCAGTGCCAAAGGGGGGCTTCAGCCTCTCCCCACACACTTCTCCCAGCATTCCACGGGGGACGCGCGGGGAGGAAGAGTGGAGGGCCTCAGTCCTCAGCCCCCTCCTCCTCGGTGTGGGGGGCCCCGGGGGGTTCCTCGGGCTCAGGGGTCTGCCCCCCTTTGGGGTGGAGGTGGGAATGGGGGTGGGGGTGGGGGTGGGGGCCGGGCTGGGCGCCCGGGCCGTCCTCGCCCTGCACGTAGACGCTCAGCCCCTCGTGACTCGGCTCCTTGCCACACGCCTGGCAGCTGCAGTGCAGGATCTTCTCCACCAGCTTGTCCACCCTGGGCACCTCCTCGTGGCCGGGGCACTCCAGCGTGACCTGCGGAGGGCAGCAGAGAGGTGAAAAGGGATGGCACGGCCAAGCCCAAGGGACCAAGGGCCAAAACCAAAAAAAGCAGCTGGGACGCCCACCGTTAGCCCCATACAAGGCCAGAAAAGGGCACCCACGGAGACAGGAGCTGGGGTGACAGGGCCCAGGGGTGCAGGGCGGCCTCAAGGCTCTCACATCCTCATGGGCCCAAGAATCCTGAGCCCACGGGCGAGAACCCAGTTAGCTCTGCGGGCCCACCCAGCAGAGAAGGGGAGAGTCCCTGCAGAGGCCACCTGACTTGTCTCCCCACACCCAACCCCACCGCCTTCCAATCCACCCCTCCCATCAGCTAGAGGCCCCCCTGGGAGACAAACCCAATGTGGCCTGCCCCTGACTAAATTCCCCTCAGTGCTCCCCCCCGCCTCCCCCCACACACACACACCCACACACACTTGGAGAAAAATCCTGGCTTCTTGCTAAGGCCACCAGGGCCTCGGGCTGCCCCTGGCGAACTCTCCACCCCTGACTATGCGCCACCCACCAACTGCGCTGACTGATCCGCGTGAGACTTCGCACATGCAGTTCCCTCCGCCTGGGAGGTCCGCACCCAGCTGGGCCCAAACACTGCCGTTACCTTCTCCTCAACCTCTGTCTGAGCTCACACCTCATTCTTCCAAGAGCTCCCTCACCCAGACCGCCAGCCTGGCTGAGGTTTGCCCTGTAGGAACCCTTTTAACATCCCGTTCCCCTACTTACCTTCCCCTTCCTTCCTTCCTTCCTTCCTTCCTTCCTTCCTTCCTTCCTTCCTTCCTTCCTTCCTTCCTTTTTTTTCCCTCCTTCCTTCAACTTCGTGCCAGTTTTGGGGACTCGAGGACAGTCCCTCGCCCTAGCCGGTTTGGCTCACTGAATAGAGCGCTGGCCTGCGCACTGAAGGGTCCCAGGTTCAATTCCGGCCAAAGGCACATGCCAGGATTGGGGGCT
Source organism: Pipistrellus nathusii (assembly GCA_963693515.1). Taxonomy (NCBI): domain Eukaryota; kingdom Metazoa; phylum Chordata; class Mammalia; order Chiroptera; family Vespertilionidae; genus Pipistrellus; species Pipistrellus nathusii. The sequence continues at coordinate 10,425,463 of OY882859.1, read as the reverse complement.
CGATCCCCAGTGGGGGGCATGCAGGAGGCAGCCGATTAATAACTCTCTCTCTTCATTGATGTTTCTATCTCTCTCTCCCTCTCCCTTTCTCTCTGAAATAGAAATATATATATATATATATATATATATATATATATATATATATATATATATATATATTAAAATAAAAATAATAAAATTAAAAAAAGACAGTCCCTTGAGGAACTTGGAGTCTAGTGTGGGAATAGACTTGTCAAAATCACTCAACAACGAAGAGCATGTGCAAAGGGCCCTGTGACGGTGACACCCAAGCGGGTACTGGAGACTGACAGGAGGTGAGCTGGTGTCATGTGCCAAGCCAGTGAGGAAAGTGAGAGAAGGCGAAGGCAGGAAGGCAGGCGAGCCGGACCACCCCGGGCTGTGGGGCCCGGCAGGCTGGGCAGGGGCGAGCGCAGTACTCACAATCTCCCACATGGACTGGGCTGGCATGCAGGAGTCGCAGTGCACCAGGGACTCTGTAGACTGCGGGAAGGTGTTGGGGACACTGTAGCTGAAGCACTGTCCCAGGCACGCCCTGTGGGAGGAGAGGTCGCCGTGCCCCTGTCACGAAGGCAGAGGCAGGGATGGGCAGCCCTGTCCTCCTCCTCCCCTCCTCCCTCCTGGGCCCCTGCCCCCTCCCCTCCACCCTCCTGGGCCCCTGCCCCCTCCCCTCCACCCTCCTGGGCCCCTGTCCCCTCCCCTCCTCCCTCCTGGACCCCTGTCCCCTCCCCTCCTCCCTCCTGGGCCCCTGTCCCCTCCCCTCCTCCCTCCTGGACCCCTGCCCCCTCCCCTCCACCCTCCTGGGTCCCGGTCCCCTCCCCTCCACCCTCCTGGGCCCCGGTCCTCCTCCCTTCCTCCCTCCTGGGCCCCTGTCCCCTCCCCTCCTCCCTCCTGGGCCCCTGCCCCCTCCCCTCCACCCACGCCCGGGACTCCACCTGTTCTGGATGGACTTGGCCTCACAGCCGCTGTGGCCCACGATCTGAGTGATGTTCTTGGCCTCGCACCAGGCGCTCTTGTCCGGGAACAGCGCCAGCTTGTTGATGGGCGGGGGGGCGGCCAGCAGCATGGCGGGGAGGACGGCCCCCACCAGAACCCGGAGCATCATGCCCGTGGCCTGCGGAGCCCTAGAACTGAGCACAGACTGCGGTGAGGCCAGCCAGGCTGAGGACGCTGGGAAGTGAGGGTCAGAGGAATTGTAAGCATGAGCTCTGACATCTGACTGCCTGGGTTCAGATCCTAACTCTCCCACGTACGAGCCAACACACCTTGGACACGTGTTTCCGCATGAGCCACGAAACTGGGGCTGGTAACCGTGTGTACCCCAATGGCTGTCGTGAAGGTTAAATGAGGCATTACATGAAAAGCCCTCAGCAGATAACACACACTCCATGTCCGTCGTCTTTATAACTTACGAGGGAGCTTTGAACACAGTGCTTTTCCTTCTGTGCCCAGCTGCTTCGTCTAAAAAGGGATGGTGAGCCGAAACCGATTTGGCTCAATGGATAGAGTGTCGGGCTGTGGACTGAAAGGTCCCGGGTTCGATTCCGGTCAAGGGCATGTACCTTGGTTGCGGGCACATCCCCGGTGGGGAGGGGGGGGGTGCAAGAGGCGGCTGATTGATGATTCTCTCTCATCGATGTTTCTAACACTCTATCCCTCTCTCTTCCTCTCTGTAAAAAATCAATAAAATATGTTTTAAAAATAAAAAAATAAATTAAAAAAATAAAAAGGGACGGCGATGCTGTGCTTGGTGCAGGACTGCTGCTGGGACCCAATGGGACACTAAGTTGCAAGCACGTGTCAAGTGCTGAGCCATCACTAGCCCCCTCCTCGCTCCTCTGGGAAAACACACAACACGGCCCACACGGTGCAGGCCCTCGAGGGCTGGCCATCCAGCATGCCTCCTGGACATGCTGCCACAGGGGCCAGTATTCTGACATCTGGAAAGCTAACCTCCACCTTCATGTCACAGTAAACACTGTTGTTATACTGTGTTGCTGGCTGAACCCAGGTTTAAAAAAAAAAAAAAAAAAATTAACCCCGGACAAGACTGTATTTCTTTTTAGGATAACCCACCAAAGCCTTGAGCCCTGAGTCTACACACGTACACATCATTAACCCCAGCTCCCTCCAAACCTGGGACATGCAGGAGACAATCCCAGCCAAGCACCTGACCCCCTCCGTAAATTGAAAGAAGCCAGACACTAGAATACTATAACTGGCCAGCAGGTGGCGCTGCAGGGCAGTGTGTGTCCCAAGGTTGCAGAGGGGACTCTCTCTCCCCATGTTCCCCAAGTTCATCTTTTGTAGGTTCCCCCCCACACAAACCCCTCGAAAACTGAGGAGGAGGAAGGCTTGGTGGAGATACAGAAAGGAGGTCCACTGGGGAAAGGGCGCTGGACAGTCAGGAGTCCACACATGCTATGTGACCATGGACACTCAGACGGCAGCCTTCCCACCTGTCAGGTGAGTGAGGTGCCCTAGACTCTTGGTCGGCAAACTGGCCCCGAGTGTGGCTCTTCCACAAAATACCACGGCCTGGGCGAGTCTATTTTGAAGAAGTGGCATTAGGAGAACTTTTAAGTTTAAAAAAGTTGGCTCTCTAAAGAAATTTCAATCGTCCTGTTGTTATTTGGCTCTGCTGACTAATGAGTTTGCCCACCACTGCCCTAGACCACTGGTTCCCAAGCCTGGTAGCTGCTCAGAATTCCCCGGGGGCTTGTGGAGTGCAAGTTCTAGGGCGGGTGGGAGTCTGCAGTTCCAACAAGCTCCAGGTTGGCTCTGCTCTGCAGCCAGCGTGGGAACCAGGCCGGCTGGGTCCGTCAGGGGTGCTTCCACCAGGGACCGTCCCAGGAGTCAGGCACTGTCCACCGGTCCCACAGACGCCCAGCACTAAATCGGGCTGGCTCAGAGCTGGACATCCCATCCAGAACCACCGCCAGCCCACTGTCTGACTGAAGGGGCAGGTGCTTTATACAGAGTCCGGGGAGGAGGGTCATGCTCAGGCAAGGCCTTGCCTGCCCCTCGCAGTGAACACCTAGGTGGACTGGCTGAGCTGGGCTTGCACACAGGGCTCGGCCAGCCTGCAGGGCTGTGACCTCCTCCGTCCAGCAAGTCCCCTCCGCTCCGGGGGTGAAGCGGGGGGAGCATCAATGCTCCCCCATCCCAGAGGAGTCTGCTACGGCCCCGGCTCTCACCCACACGTTTCCGGCCTCGCTCACAAGATCGACAGCAGAGTCCCTGTTTTTAGTATAACCACATCCTAACAAAACACAACGGGCTCCTTCCTCGCTGGCAGCCTGGCTAATTTTTCAGCAGGCTTGGCATCCAGGAGGCCTCCTCGCTCCTAATGGTGCTCGTCCGTCCCCGGGGAATCAGCCTGAGTCAGGGTCTGGCCACGGCTCACCAGAAGAGAGCTTTCATGTTTGGCAAGTTTTTAATGTTTTGTTGGTTTATCCTTTTGGCTTTTCCCCAGGCTGGACCGGCCCCCGGAGACCTCCGAGAAACCCGGGGACTTGTGTCCTGTCCCTGACCCCCGTCGTGATGGCTCAGGAAGGTCCGGGCAGGTGTGGCCGGGGAAGAAGCACCAGGGACAGGGCGTGGTTTCCGTTTCCTGAGGATCTGGAACGGAGATTGGGATTTTAATGAAATCCTGGAGGTGCGCGCTCTGGGCTGAGCAGGAGCTGGAATGAGCTCAGGGTCTAGACCAGGATGAGGCTCACAGGGAGCAGAGGTCGGGGCTGAGGCTAAATGACAAGGCTCAGGAGACAGCAGGGAGTCTTTTAAGGAAGTCGCTGGCCCAGAGGACGGGGACTGGTTGGTTGTTAGGGCCATGCAACGGCCGAAGCTGAAGAGAAGTGAGATAAGCAGAGGGGAAGGCCACCTCCCTGACCTTCCTCCCTTCCTAGTACTCAGCCGCGAGTTCATCCTAAGGGTCAGCTGTGTCCACAGAAAAGCGGTCACCCCCCCCCCCACCCCGCCCTGGGCAGGAGGAGGGCCTGGGCCACACCCAGCCTCCCCGGCCAGCAGCCCGGGCCCCCCCATGCAAGGCCCGAGGGCTCTCCTCCGTGAGCCCAGCCTCCGGCTCCGGCTCTGTGACGACCGGAAACAAAGCTCCCCTCTCTGCACCCACTGACCTCCACCCCGGAATGGGGAGCAGAGCCCCTTCCACGGAGAACAACTGGGATGATGCAGGGAGAGCACCCAGTACCCAGCGGGCACCCAGTCCTCTTCCCCGGGGGATCATGGGAAAGGCTGGGCGGCAGCAGAGCCAAAGCTCAGCGCTGGAATGCGAGGCGGGGAGGGTGCCAGGCTACTCACTCCCAAGCATGCTGGTCCTTGGGACATCCCCACCCTCCTCCTGCCCTCACACCCACCACCAAGCACTCCCCCTGCCCCCTTCCCACTGACTGGGGTAGGCTCTTTGCTGGCAGGCTTAGTTTTTTGTTGGTTTATGATTATTTCTTTTTTCAAGCAGCAACTCAGCTACCTTTTATTTTTTTTAGACCTTCCTCCCCACCCTGAAGGTCACACAGCAAGTCAAGGGGCCCTCAAAATACCAGGTGGGAAGGGGGATCCCCACTGGTCCCAAGGCCCCCCAGCAAGGCAGGCCAAACAATGCCCTTCCCCTGAGCCACACGGTTCACTGCAGCCCACACTCTTTAATGAGCCACTTCTAGGAGGCGGGGTGTGGGCAGGGGAGCTGGGGTCCCAGGCCCTGGGCCCACTCAGGAGCGCGAAGCCCAGAGAGGGAGGGGAGGGGAAGGGGTTAAGAGGAAGTTGTCTAAAGTAGGGGCAGCCCGAGGGGACTGTGGGGGCAGGAAGTAGAGATTCTTTTTCGTTTACTTTGTTAATCCTCACCTGAGGATATTTTTTCCATTGCTTTTCAGAGAGAGTAGAGGGGAGGGAGGAGGAGGAGAGAGAGAGAAACATTGATGTGATTGATGTGAGCAAGACATCAAGACACACATCGACGGGGGTGGGGGGGAAAGGGGGAGGTAATTGGGGAGGGGAAGAAGACATTTGTAATACTTTCAATAATAAAGAATTAAACACACACACACACACACACACACACACACACACAACTGACAAGGTGGGGAGAGGAGGATCGGACTCAAAATCCAGGTACTTGCCCTTGATCAGAATCAAACCCTTCAGTGAGCAGGCGGATGCTCTAACCACTGAGCACACTGGCCAGGGCAGGAGCAGAGATTCTTGATTCTGGATTTGACACAGAATCGCAATCTGTTATCATGGTGAGGACAGGAAGGGAGCTCCTGGCTGAAGGCATTGCCTGAGCAAAGGCTAGGAGAGAGGATTTGTCGTCAGCGCACACAGCTAACTGGCACAGATCTAGGTGCTTTTGCAAACTCATTCATCCATCCTTACAACAACCCTCTGCAGCAGAGACCCTTGTTCTCCTCGTTTTATAGATGAAGACACTGAGTCACAGAGAGGGTAAGAGGTTTGGTCCAGATCTGTTGACAACTGCCCTCTGTGCCTCGGTCGTGAGGACTGAATACATGAGTGCATGCACTTAGCACATGCCTGCCCACAGTTAGAACCCGCAGGTGATGCATAGGTCTGAGGCTGCACTTGACAGCCGCAGGGAAACCACCAGCCACCTGGGCACACGCAGAGGGTCACAGAGGAGGAAGCAGGAAACGGAGAAGCGGCGGGAATCTGGGGCATCGTCTGGAGTGGGCCTGAGGCCTGGGGCTCCCCGCCCTGCCCTGGCCCAGCCGCTGTCTCTCATCCCTGGCCGGCCTGAGTCTCCTGCTCTGGAGCGTGGCCACCGGCTGGCTGGGAATCTGGGAAGCCCCTTCAAACAGAGTTCAAACCCCACTGCTGACTCCCCCGCAGACGAGCTCATGGCCACGGCCGACCCTGCTCCTGGGAGCCTCGGGGATGGCACTGCCCTTCCTCAGAGCCGAGGCGAGGCTTCAGCGAGGGTGCCAAAGCCAGGGGGCGGCTGTTTACCCTCTCACTGTCCACCCCCAGCTCGAAGCCCTTCAGCCCTAGGCCTCGTGCAAACACCCCCACGTTCTGAGGCTGCCAACACAAAGAAGGAAGGTCCCCCCAGAGGGACACTCTGACCCACGCAGCCCTGTGCAAACGGAGGCTCAGCCCAAGAGAGCGGCCGCCAGGCCCCCCACACATGAGAGCTCAGTGCTCAGCTCCCGCAGGAAGGGCTGGGGGTGGGGGTCAGCAGGAACACAGGCCTCGGGGTCAGGACTGCGGGGTTCTCTAGGTGTCCACACTGCCCAGAACCTCACCTCTTCCCAGAGAGGCCGGTCCCAGCCCCGGACTTTCTGACTCCTTAGGTCTGGACCTGCATGGGCTCCCACGTGATTCTGAGGCCCGGAATCCAGTCTTAAATTCACAGGAGGGAAGGGGCAGATTTCCAGGGAGACCTGGGCCTGCCCCGCACTGTGCAGCTCTTTGTGGAGCAGAGTCCACTTGTATAACAATAGCTCCCCATTTCCTCTTTGGGGTACATCTAAATATTCAGGGTCACTTAGAGCCAAGCACAGCAGGATTTTCTGGATAGAGAGTATCCATGCACCCCAAGCCAGCCTGTCTGCCTCTGTCTCTGCCTCTGTCTCTCCCCCCAACCCCCCTTCTCTCAGCAGGGTCTGGGTCTCCTCCCTTCTCCACTGAGGACTGTGACACTAGAGTTCCATCCTAGCTCAGCCACGTCATCCTCTCTCTGCAGCAGTTCCCTCATCTGCCAAGGTGGACAGAGATAATCCTCACCTCGAAGGGCAATTGTGCATGGAGACCTCTGGAGGGCCCTGTCCTGGGATCCGTCCTCAGTAAACGTCACTGTTACTGCCAGCTCGGCGTCTCCCTGGGCCACACATCCTCCCTGAACTCTGCCCACGCCCGCCCCTCGGCCTCCCACAGGATGCCCCCGCCCCCTCTCCTCCCCACTCCCTCCCCCAGGGTCTGGGTGGTCCTGAAAATATGCAAATCCGGGGTTGCACCTGCCACGGTGATGAGGGGAAGCCTCAAGGGGAAATGGAAGCAAATGACAGGATGGCCGGGAAAGGGTTTGTCCCCCTCACACACTCTTACTGGGGGGGAAGGGGGTGTGGACACGGAGCCGAGAGGAAGATCCCACTCAGACTCTGATTCTTGGGCCGAGGACTGAAGGGACAGGGCCCAGGAGAGACCAGCCCCCTCTAGAATCCAACTTGCAGAAAACAGGGCTGGGCCCGGCTGCCAGGCTGCGCTGGCTGCTGAGTGCAGAGGGTGTGGCGTTTGTGGCCCTGGGCTCGGGGATCAGCAAGGGCGCGGCAATCATGGCGGGGCTTGGACGGAGCGCAGGGACTTCCGTGAAGGGTGCAACTGCAAAGGTCACTCTGAGCGGGGCCGGCCGGTGTCAGACCCAGCCCCGGTCAGCTCAGCGGGCTTTCCCAGGCCACTTCAGGCCCAAGCTCATGTCCTGGCTCCCTGTGTGCCTGGAGGCAGGATAGTCTACTGGTTACAGCCCAGGCCACTGGCTTCGCCTCCCTCAGCCTCTGTAAAACAGGGAGCATCCACTTCAGCAGGTCCCCTCACCGGGCATCGGCCCCGAGCACTGTTCAAGCCACTGTGGTTCGACGACCCCGGTCTCACTGCAGGGCAGCTTCCCCCTCCCTCAGCGCGCTGGCAGAGCCGAACCCACTGTCCAGGGGGCTGACACGCAGGGCCCAGCCCCCGCCCCACCTTCCTGGCCACAAACCCCCAGCCCAGGCCAGGGCCCTCCTGCCCCAAAGACCTTGCAGCCGGAAGCCCCAAAGCTGTCTCCAAAACAAACCCATGCTAATGAGCGGCTGCAGGGCCGGCCTGCACATCTGCTCAGCAGAAGTCCCCTGCAGACCTCGCCAGCACCCCGCCGGCTCCCTAGCCTCCGACCCTTGGGGTTGGGGGCTGGGGGAAGGGGCTAAACTCAGCCTGAGATTTCACTTTAAAAGAATGAGGATATATCCGCAGCCAACGCAGAGCACCTACACCCCCCCCACCCCACCCCCATCCACTCCACAGACCTGGAGAAAGCTTGCAAAGGTGGGGGGAAGAGATGGGGAGGGCGGGGGGCTGGCGGAGCAAATACTCCAGCCTCACCTTCTCTTCGGTCTCCAGCTAAAGGCACATCACACCCCAGCAGCCCCAGCAGCCCCAGCATCTGGGGAAGGTTCGGAGGCCGGAGGTCTGACAGTAACAAAGGATGAGGGGCCTGTTGACAAATTGCTTCCTCACCCCCATCTCCTGAGGGGCCAGACTTTGGCCTCAGGCCCTGACCTCTGTTTTCTGAGGGGTAGGGGTGGGGGTAGGGGGTCCCCCTCACTGACAGACTGGTGTCCCCCAGCTGGGCCAGGGCCTCCGAAAGCCCGAACATGTGCCCTCCTCCCCCCGGTGCCCGCCAGGCCCCCGGCCGCGCCAAGGCAGCAGCTGCCCCTTCCCGGCCGCTCGTAAAAGATCAGGGCGCCCCGCCCGGGCCAGGCGGGCAGGTGGCCGGCAGCGGGCCCTGGGGTCCGGGCCGCCTGGCGGGGGCGGGGGGCGGGGGGGGAGGGTCCTAAGAAAACTGAGCCCCGGAGAGGCCGGCTCCCCCGGCCCCAGGCTCCATTCCGGGGGGATGACCCCGGCCAGGCTCCAGGGGCAGGCGGCAGGCAGGGAGAGGGTTTCCTTTCTGTCTCAGGGTCTAGGGAACTGGGGCGAGGACCCCGACCCTGGGCGGTTGTGTGAGTTGGAGGGAGGGGGATCGGGGAGACACACAGACACCCAGAGCCCCCGCTGCGGGGCGGGGTGCAGAGACAGAGCCGCGCACGGGCAAAGGCGCAAACCCGGGGAAACTCAGGACGGAGAAACAGAAAGAAAGGGACAGAGCCGGAGGGACGGGGAGGAATCGGGAGGCGGACGGGGAGGCAGGGACAGGGAGACAAAAGGGAGGCAGATCGCCCCGGTGCGGAGAGGCTCGTGGCGCGGGGAGGCCGGGGGAGAGGTGGGGGGCGGCAGCCCGGGGGATGCGGGAGCCCGGGGCCCAGCTCCCCGCGCCGCCCGACCCGCCCTCCACCCGGCCCCGGCCCCGCCGCGCACCGCCCTCCCGCGCTCTCCCGGCTCCAGAAACTCCCACCGAGACCGGGGAGCGCCGGGCGGGTCCGGGGAGGGCTCCGGGCTCCGGGCTCCGGGCTCCGGGCTCCGGGCGCAGCGCGGTCCCCCGGCCGCCCCGCGCCGCGCCCACGGCCCCGGCCCCGGCGTCCGGAGGGGCTCCGCGGCGGCGCCCCGGCCCCGCGCCCCGGGCCGCCGGGCAGCTAAGCCGGGCACGGAGCTCGCAGCCGGGGGCGCGGCCGAAGTCTCCGGACCCCGGGCGCCCGCGTGCCGCCCGGACGGGACTTACCGCGCGGCGCGCCGGCCGGTTCCCGCGGAGCTGGGCGCGGACCGGGGTGGCGGCCCGGCGGCCCGGAGGCTGGGGAGGCGGCCGGCAGGGCTGGCGGGGCCCCGGAGGCTCGGCTGGGCTGCGCGGCGCGCCGTCTGCGGCCCCGGGCGGGCGGGCGGGCGCGCGGTGCGGGGAGCGGCTCCGACGTCAGGGTGTCTCCCTCCAAACAGGGAGCGAGGGCGGGGGCGCGGGAGGGAGGGCCGCGGAGCGGAGCGGGCGGTGCGCTCGGCCGCTCCCTCCGGGCGCGCGGGCGGGGTGCCTGGGCGGCCGGGGCCGGGCCGCTTCTCCCCGCCGCCCGGAGCCTCGGGCCGGGCTGGGCGCGGAGCGATGGGGCCCCCGGGACCCGGCGGAGAGCCCCGCGCCCCGGCTCGTTCTGGAGCTCCCGCCGCCGCCGGGTGTCTCTGCGCCCGGCTGTCTCCCCGCCTGACTTCCCCGGGAGGGTGGCCGCCAGCCCCTGCCGGGCCTCGGGGTGGCAAACACGGAGGGGTTGCTCTAGGTGGGAAGCCCAGTCCTGCTCCGAGGGTGCGGCGCCCCGGTCCACCAGTCCGACACCAGGAGGCTGTCCTCGCCCCTAAGTCCTGGGGGCTCCCGGCCGGCGGATACACTGCTGGGCACGCCACCGGCGGGAGCAGTTAGTACCGAGTGTCACGCACCTCCGCCCGCAGCGTCCGGAGAAGGGCCTGGGGACCCCAGGAAGGACTATCAGGAAAGAGCGCCAGGAAATGGGCTCATTTCTCTGGCTCCTGGGAGAGCAGAGCCTGGGCCTGGCTCAGTGTCCAGCCTCACCTGGGGTGGATGGCACCCAACTGATCCATCTGCAGTCGGGCACTTGCGTGGATTGCAGCCATGTCTTCTCTGATCTGAAAAATTAGCTTTGCTCCTAAAAAAAAAAAAAAGGTAGCCACCCAGGACCCAACCCTGGGACTAGGAGACTTGTTTTCCATCCTAGTTGTCCTGTGCAGCTGGTGGAAGCTCCCTGAAGGCTGGAGGTTGCTGAGCGTCCCTGGGGCTCCTGATGGCCTGCTGACAGCTCTGAGGTGCACTCTGACCTCTCTGCCCTCCCCGTGCCTCCCAGCACCTGCTTGTGCTGTTCCCTCTGCCAGGAGGTTCCTACCTCTCATCTCCTGCTAAAGGCATTCTTAAGAAAAAAAAAAAAAAAAAAAAAATATATATATATATATATATATATATATATATATATATATAATTTCAGAGAGGAAGGAAGAGGGAGATAGAAACATCAATGATAAGAGAGAATCATTGATTGCCCGCTTCCTGTAAGCTTCCCCTCCCCCCTTCACCCCACTGGGGATCGAGCTTACAATCTGGGCATGTGCCTTTGACTGGAATTGAACCCAGGATCTTTCAGTTCACAGGCCGATGCTCTATCCACTGAGCCAAACCGGCCAGAGCTAAAGCATTCTTCAAGCACCAGACTGGAAAGCCTTCCTTCCCAAGACCTCAGGTGCATAAACTTCCTCTTCCGGTGTGATCCTGGAGCAGGGGACACAGGACCTGCCAGTGCTGCTTTCCCCGCAGACCCATGGAGGGGGTCCCTTTCCTTCTCTAGACCAGGGGCTCCTTGAGGATCACAAGGATTCCAGCGTCCCCAGCGTTTCAGGTCGGGCCAGACAAGGTGGACAACATATATGGCTAAATGAAGTATTATTCCCCATAGGAAGTGCTCCCCGAGGCTAACTAACCATCATAACGTCACACTCCCTGAGCACCTGACTATGTGCCTGGTCCACCGGTATAATAAACCTATGAGATAAAGTATTGTTACCCCCAATTTATAAGTAAAAAAGCCACGGCCTAGAGAGAGGCGAAGTCACTGACCTGAAGTCACAGGGAAGAGGAGGTGCCAGTGACGGCTTCTGTCCGTCGGATGATCTGGTCCCACAGAGCCCAGCCTCCCTGCACTGGACGCAGCAGGCGCTCCGGCTATGTTTACATTTTGCTTACCAACGTGGCCCCTGGGGCGGGTGGGCAGCAGATGCCTCCATGTGGTAAGAACCCACTCCAGCTGCAGGAAGCTGAATGTGGCCTAATGAGCTTGTCAGATCTCACGGGGAGAGCACGAAGTAGAAGCCCTTGGCAGTTCACTGCTCAATGCAGGGAGGTTCTAGAACAATCCCAACTGCCTAACCAAGAATATGGGATTGGGGTTGAGTCACGCTATGGGTCCGGTGAAGACTGGCCATGACAGGAGGACCACAGTGTGGGCCGGTGGTCTGGAAGGTGACTTGTTAATTTTATTAACAGCTACCCATCAGGCGGCGGCATTATGCTAAACCCTATCAGATCCTCACCACAACCCCATCGTCATTCCCATTTTACAGGTGAGAAAAGTCAAAGCATAAACATGTTTAGTTTCCTGCCCAAGATCGCTGGCAAAGTGACTGACAAAGTCTAGGCTTGAACCCAGACCGAAGCTGGAGCTGCTCCACTGCCCACCACACCCCGGTGGCTGCCTCAGAGCCTCCCCCAGGCGGTGTGGGACACTGCACCACACGGACCCGGGGCGGCGCGGCCCCAGCAGGAAGGGCAGACCTGTCACGGTAGAGTCTCCGAGCTCGCTGCCGTGCACCTGGTTGGCAGCGGTATGCCAGTTGCCCCAACAGGCCTGGCTGGCACAGGGCACAGGCCTGAAGCCAGAGCCTGCTGGCTCCGGGCCAGCCCCTTGGGGCCGTGGTAATGTGGGGCCCAGGGAGGGGAGAGAGGGCTGAAAGCCTCTCTCCCCAGCTCATTAGCAAACATCTGGGCTCAGAAAAAGGCCGACCTGGAATGTGACTGGGCTGTGGGGAGCTGCTCCCTCCCCGGGTCCCGGAATGCGAGCTCCCTCCCGCAGGGCACCGGCTCAGGCCAGCTGTTTCCTCTAATCCCCTCAGCCTGGCCTCGACAGGGGTCCAAACCTCTGCACTCTCCTGGAGAAAGAGTGAAAACAAGCAAAAGGCCTTCCTCCCGAGTCCGCCCCGAAGAACCAGAGGGTTGGTACTGGGGCCCAGATCCTCCCTCTCCCATGAGATAAAGACCACGTGTATCCACGCTTGCATGTGTGGAGCTGGGAGAGGCCGTTAAGACTCATCACGGAAGGTTCTGGAGTCTCTCCGCTTGGGTTTGAACCTTGCACCGTTACCCACAGACTCTGGGACTCTGCAGGTTGTTTCTTGCCCGGGCCTCAGTTTCCCTCTCTGTACAACGCAGCTGGTATGGTGTGTACTCTACAGAGTTGTTGCGGGGACTCATTTCCTTAATATTTATCGTGCCTACGATGTTCCTGACAGGCACAGAGGAGTCAGGGACACAGTAATGGACTAGACCAATAAGGTCTCAGCCCTCAAGAAGCAGGAAGGCAGAGAGTGTACAAGTAAGCAGACGAATGGGATTCTCCGAAGCAGAGTGCTATGAAGGAGCTAAGTGAGCCCGAGCGGGAGATGTGCAGCAAGCAGCCTCCGAAGAATCTCAAAGAGGCGGCGTTTAAGGTAAGGTCAGGATGAGAGGGAGCCAGGATTCAAGGAGATAAATGGATGCAAAGTGCTCGGCACAGTTCCTGGAAAATGAAAGCTATTTTAGGGAGGTTTGTGTATAGCCGAAGGGAGGCGGGGAGTCAGAATCCCTGGATCAAACCCAGGCTTGAGCACAAAGCTTCCTCACCTACTCAATCAAGTCCCGCACCTCCCCAGTCTGTTTCTTCATCTGTGAAATAGGAAGCTTAAGAGTCCACACCTGCAGGCTTCCTTGGAGAATTCACTAAGGCAGGTCCCTGAAGCAGAGCCTGGCATGGGCTGGGCTCTCAGGAGGTGGTAGCTACTTGTATCATCCCTTCCCACGGAGGGAAAGGATATGCTAAATTCACTCCGTGAGTCAGATGCAGAATCAGACGTGTCCTCCTCTGTCCCTGGGGGCTCAGGAAGCCTCTGCACCAAAGGCTCTGTCCCCGAGGGCTACTGAGGCTGAGGGAGGTGTGGCCTTGGCCTAGACTGGACATCAGGAATGAGGGCCCAGAGGAAGGGTGCTTAGCCCCATGGGAAAATTTATACTGCTCTTTGTAGATAGGATGGAAAACCAGGAATCAGGAAAAGGGATCCAACCCCAACTGGTTTGGCTCAGTGGATAGAGCATTGGTCTGAGGACTGAAGGGTCCCAGGTTTCATTCCAGTCAAGGGCACATGCCAGGGTTTCGGGCTCAATCCCCAAGTAGGGGGTGTGCAGGAGGCAGCCGATCAATGATTCTCTCACCATTGATGTTTCTCTCTCTCCCTCTCCCTTCCTCTCTGAAATCAATAAAAATATATATTTTAAAAAATCCAATACTACGAATAAAGGAGACGAGAGGAGAAAGTCAAGAGATGAGAACTAGACTCCGGAAAGTTTGGAGTGGAAATTTAAACCCAAGTCTGTCTGACTCCAACTGTCCTTTTTTCCAAAGAGGCAGTATGCGTGGTGGTTATGGTTGTTTCCTCATGTGTAAGAACAAACATACTGGTTACCAGGAATGTGGCCTAAATGCCAGGGATGGGATGCCAGGGGCTCTCCCCAACCACTCACTTCGCTCTGCGTTTGTTTGCTTCCATCCCCACCCATGTCTGTGTCTCTCCCTCTCCTCTCTCTCTCTCTCTCTCTCTCTCTCTCTCTCTCTCTCTCTCTCTCTCTCTCTCTCTCACACACACACACACACACACACACACACACACAAACACGACTGAATTCTCCCTGCCTTTTTTTAAATTTATTTTTTAAATATATTTTATTGATTTTTTTACAGAGAGGGAAGGAGAGAGCTAGAGAGCTAGAAACGTCGATGAGAGAGAAACATTGGCCAGCTGCCTCTTGCACACACCCTACCGGGGATGTGCCCACAACCAATGTACATGCCCCTGACCGGAATTGAACCTGGGACCTTTCAGTCCGAAGACCGACTCTCTACCACTGAGCCAAACCGGTTTCAGCCTCCCTGCCTTCTTCAGTTGGGGTGCCTGACCCCACAGTAAGAGCCACCCAGCGAGTGAGCACCTGAGCTGGGCTGGCAGGAAGGGGCCACCGCCTGGAATCCCTGGGACCTGCCCCCACGGCAAACACGGTAAACATGGTTGCACGGCGGTGGGCGGCACCAGGCAAATCAACATTGTTTCTTTCATTTCCCAGCTCCCAGAGGCCCACACATATCCACAGGAATAAAAATGTTCCCCCTCAAAAGATGGGCCTTCTGTGCATATTTAATATCCCACAGCACAGCATTTTTTTTTTAATTGACTGTTAGAGAGGGAGAGGGAGAGAGAAAAATATCCACGTGAGAGCCATTTTGATCAGCTGCCACCCACATGCCCCTTACAGGGATCAGGGATGGAGCCTGCAACCCTGGCATGTGCCCTGACCCCTGACCAGGAATTAAACTGGTAACCTTTTGGTGCAAGGGGAGATGCCCAACCGAGCCACACAACCAAGGGCAGCATTTTCTTTTTTTAATACATTTTTATTGACTTCAGAGAGGAATGGAAGAGGGAGATAGAAACATCAATGAGAATCATTGATTGGCTGCCTCCCACACGCCCCCCACTGGGGATCAAGCCCGCAAACCAGGCATATGTCCTGACTGGGAATCAAACTTCCTGGTTCATAGGTCCACACTCAACCACTGAGCCACACTAGCCGGGCTAGAACTTGGTTTTTATTTCTAAAGTCCACCAAACAGAGAAAAGGGTAAAGTCTCTAACAGTGGTGGGTCTTTTCTTTATTCCTGAAGTGTAAAACAGTCTGTCATGTGATATCACAATTGCAACACCTCCAGTTCATTTTATTTATTTGTTTTTTTATTGTTGACAGTTACACCTCCAGTTCAAACAGGGGATCACTCTTTTGATCATACTTTGTTACATAATTGGTTATATTATAAAATTACCTTGTTTAGCTGGCTGTTTCACTTCCCTCAATAACAGAGGGCTTGACCTCACATCTGTGCTGAGTAGCAGGAAGGGATCATTACAACAGCCTCACAATGAGGGCCAGAGAGATTGAGTGACTGTCTCATGATTACACAGTGGCCCAGGGAAGCAGCTCGGATGAGAACAGAGGATGCTCTATAGGAAGAATTTTGGGAAGCCTTTCTTCTGATCGAAAGTCACTGACCCATGGACATGATCAGTCAGGGCCACCCACCTTTAAAAGGAAGTTAATTTAGAAGTTTTGGAAATATAGGAAACCTTAAACTCAACTCCCTAACTGAAAAACAGTGAGGATCAAACTATGCCACAAATCCAGAGGTACAGGCAGCAGAAAGGGTGGAAGGTGAAGAATGACAGAAATGGGAAGATACAAGCAGACACACACACACCATGGCCATTTCCCAAAGAACCACAGTATATTTCCATAGAAATATTATCTACATAGAAAATGAGTATTCTCTTCAGTCGTTACATCCCAGAGGCAGATTTCTAGGAGTTATGGAGGGAGGGGCAAGCTAAACCCTAGATTTTGGATTTAAGATGTCAGTATAACTCAAGGTCTCACACACACATATACCTATTTCGTAGCTCTGTCGTTTGGCACACAAATAGCAATGAGCATACCTATAGACCTTGGTTTCTAATTACCACTCTCCACTAAAAGGAATGAGGGCCCCTCAGAGAAATGGCTGATCCTGGGGTTGAGGGAAAGCAAACACAAGAAGAGTCTGAGATGTCTGGTGCTTAAAGAATGGAGTGGACATGTCAGAAGTTTATAAGCACCAGCTTGAAAAAACTCCTATTGCTGAAACCGGTTTAGCTCGGTGGATAGAGCGTCGGTCTGCGGACTGAAGGGTCCCAGGTTCGATTCTGGTCAAGTGCATGTACCTAGGTTGTGAGCACATCCCCAATAGGGGGTGTGCAGGAGACAGCTGATCGATGTTTCTAACTCTCTGTCCCTCTCCCTTCCTATCTGTAAAAAATCAATAAAATATATTCTTTAAAAAAATTAAAAATAAATTAAAAATCTGGACAATTTGAATAACAAACATTGACAGTAATGGCTTATAATCAGTTTAATAAAATCAAAATTCACAAGTCCACATGGATAGGAATAAATGAGCAAATATTTGGGGGAGAAAGGAAAGGTCTTCCTCATAAAATGATCAGGAATAATGAATTTAGGAATTAATCAATGCAACATTAAATCTAATGATGGTTTGATAAGGAACAAAATGTTTACAGTCTCAAGGAATCTCCCCATAATTTACTAATTACAGAGAAAAGAAATAAATGTACAGTGGAGCAACCCAACAAACACCACTTTAAGAAGTGACCGAAACCACCTCAATAACGTTGAGACAGATGGACACCCCAACAGCTCTGCCAACACTATAAACCTGAACTCTAATCACGAGGAAACATCAACAAACCCAAACTGAGAAACAGTCTACAAAATAACTGCCTTGTATTCTTCAAAAATGTCAAGGTCAAGCTCTGGCCAGGTGGCTCAGTGAGTTGGAGCATCCTCTAGGATCCTCTGATCCCTGGTTGGAGTGCACAGGAGGCAACCCATGTTTCTTTCTCTCTCCCTTTCTTCCTCTCTCTGAAACCAATGAACATATCCTTCGATGAGGATTAAAAAAAAACCCAAAAAAACTAGTTAAAGAAAAAAGGCTGATGAACGGTTCTGGATTAAAGAGATTCAACAAATATATACAATATATGACCCTGGACTGCAGAAATCAACTAGACATATATTACTTTATTTTTTTAATATCTTTTATTGATTTTTTTACAAAGAGGAAGGGAGAGGAATAGAGTTAGAAATATTGATGAGAAAGAAACATTAATCAGCTGCCTCCTGCACAGCCCCCCTCCTGGGGATGTGCCCACCAACCAAGGTACATGCCCTTGACTGGAATCAAACCTGGGACCCATCAGTCCAAAGGCCAATGATCAATCCAGTGGGCCAAACTGGTCAGGGTGACAATATATTACTTTAACAACTTACAAAATTTGAATATGTACTGTGGATTAAATACTATTGTATCAATGTTAATTCCCTGTTTTGATAACTGCACTGTGGTTTTCCTATGTAATAAAAGGCTAATATGCAAATCAACCAAATGGCAGAACTGGTCGCTATGATGTGCACTGACCACCAGGGGGCAGATGCTCAATGCAGGGGCTGCCCTCTGGTGGTCAGTGCGCTCCCACAGGGGGAGCTCTGCTCAGCCAGAAGCCGGGCCCATGGCTGGCGAGCACAGCAGCAGTGGCGGGAGTCTCTTCCGCCTCTGCAGCAGGGATAAGGAAGTCCAACTAACCGCTTAGGCCTGCCCTAAGGGGATGTCTGACTGACTGCTTAGGCCTGTTTCCTGAGGGCTCCTGAACTGTGAGAGGGCACAGGCCAGGCTGAGGGACCCCCCTCACCCTCTAGCGCATGAATTTTGTGCACCAGGCCTCTAGTATAATATCCTTTTTCTTAGAAAATATACAATGAAGTATCTATAATAATAAAAGTGTAATATGCTAATTAGACCAGACATCCCTTTGGACAACCTTCTAGATGAACCTAGGGTTGCGAGGGAAGCCTGGGTCCCAGGTGCCAGAGGGAAGCTGGTGCTGGCAGCAGGGGAAGGAAGGCCTACTTTTGCACACATTTCATGCATTGGGCCTCTAGTGTAGAAGTAAATGGAGATAATGTCTCCAACTTATTCTCAAATGGTTCAAAAACTACCACACACACACACACACACACACACACACGCGCGCAGAACAAGAAAATAAATAAGAAAAAATGTGAACAATGGTAAATATGGGTAAAGTACAAAGGAGCTCCTTGTATTATTTTCACAACTTTTCTATAAGTGTAGGATTATATCAAAATCAAAAGTTACCAAACTATTTAACCCTTTAAAAGTAAAATATAAAGGTAGTAATTATTAGTATACATTATATAAAAGGGTTCTTTCCATTTTCTACCTAGTGGTGGATGCATTTTACTGTTGTAAATTACGTCTTTAAAAAAAACCAACTAACTGCAAGTGTAAGTTTTCTTTGTTTAAATATATTTTTATTGATTTCAGAGAAGGGAGAGTTAGAAACATCAATGATTAGAGAGAATCATCAATTGGTTGCCTCCTGTATCCCCATATAAGCCCATAACCTGGGCATGTGTCCTGACTGGGAATCAAATCCTGACTTCCTGGTTCCTGGGTCAACACTCAACTTCTGAGCCATACCAACAGGGCTGTATATAGTTTTTAAGTTGCATAGGTCAATAAAAATACCATGTTGCTTTACTACACTTGAAAGAATTTAGCAAAACTCATCAGTATCACTGACCTGAGGCTCTGGTTGACAATTACGTTTCTAATTAATGAACACAGGAACTTTTACTTTTTAACAAGTATGGCTGATTTCAAATCAGATCAACTTATTCATATCAAAGTTTTTATTCTTATCAATTTAAATACAATTAAATGGACTCTGATCAATTTCAACTAGTTTAATCAGATTTGTGTCAAATCAGGTTTAAACTGGATCAAACCATTTTGAATGAACCTTCCCAGTTTAAACAGCTTTCCCCAATAAAGCAGAGTCTGGGTTCTGGAATCAGTAAAAATCCCTCCTGGATCACTTCTTAGCTGGTTTGTCCCTGAGCCAAGTTTATTTATCCTTTCAAAATCTCTCTCTTAATCTATAAAATGAATAGTACTTCTCTCATAGGATTGTTGTAAAAAATATGCAACGTGAGGTAAGTAAAGCCATAGAACAGTGACACAGTATGTACCCAATAAATACTAATTATTATTATATATTTATTTGAAGTCATCAAATTAAGTTCTGCCTGCCTCAAACTGGCTAGACCAGGAATAAAGATGACTTGACTGACAGTTGAGAAGGAGCTCCTTTTTCTAGTCCCTATTAAAGTCTTCCTATTAAAAGTCTCACTCCCTGCCCACTCTTGAATTCCTCATAGAATTCTTGACACTACCTTCCCCCACCACCTTCTGACTGAACTGATAGTGAGGATGGAGCAGTTGAAGACAATTATCCCGCATGCAAACGTCCAGTCAGTTTCCTGCTTCCTACCAGCCAGAGCTCCTTAGGAGTCTCGGATTCCCATTCTGCTTCTTCAGTGTCCTCTTCTCCTCCTCCCCCTTCCTGGCCTCGCAGTGAGATGGGGTGCTCAATGTGCACCTCTTGATTTTTAGAAAGCTAAGGTGGAGTGTCTGAGGGGAGAAACCATCTGATTTCACTCGTGTATCTTAACAGAGCAGAGTGAAAACAATTGACATTAATACTCATTTGAAGACACACGGAGTTTTCTAACTATTTTTAGAAGCTCATCTGAGACATCCATTTTCTCCCTCAGCTTTTGCTAATTTAGACTCTAAGAGCCAAATGCAGCCCAAAGATTATGTGTGCCCTTCGGTTCTGGAACAATCCCCTACTTACCATTAAAACCATGCACTCTGTTCAGACTCAAATAGCAACAACTTTTTAAATGCTTGTGTTAGCACATGTATTTGATCTTCAAAGCCTGTAAGGTAAGAATTGCTTTTTCTCCCTTTACAGATGAAAGCGTAAGGAACTCTCCCCTCCCCTCCCCCGCTACTCCCATGGTTGCATGGCAATAAATGGTGGAGTAGGAACTCAGACCCAGGTCCTCTGATTCCAAATCCTGTGTTCTTCCTGCTGCATAACCCTGCCTCAACCCCTTATTCCCGCCTGCTAGGACTTATCACGGACTCTCACACTTGTTCCACATGGAGGCTGTTCAGTGAACAGGAGAATTTCTGTCCTGCCCCTGCCCGGGTTTGCCCAAAATCATCCTTTGGTGTCCGAGGGGAAGTGGTCCTTGCAACACATTTAAAGGAAAAAAGTGGTGATAGCTTCCAGATGAGCTTGTTATCCTCCATTTAACATTCCTTTTGGTACTTAGAATTTCCACTTTCTCCCTTCCACCCATTTCATTTATGTAATTAGAAAGCATGCAGCAGGAAACTGTTCGTGTCTCAGAACCACTCAGGAGGAAGGCTGTTCCAGCCCCGTGGAGTCCATGCTTGTGGAACTGCTTGGAGAGTTTATTTGGACAGGTTCAAAAATAGTCCTGCAACAATACAATCAGATTGCACCACAACAAGCAAAATGTAATTATGGCTTGGTTACATAAAAAAAAAAAAAAATGTAAGCAGTGAGGTTTGGAAAAACTTAAAGCAAAACTACATAGATTTTATCCTCCATGCCCAATCTCTGCATTTCCTGCAAGCAGGATTTCAAGGCTGCATCCTTAGATTTTTCGAAATGGATGAGAGGATGACACTCACTAAAGGAGACAACTCGATTGAGTGTGTTCGGAGGCCATTTCTCAGAACAAAGGCATCATTCTGCATAGGGCAAATGCAGCCCGTTAAAGGCTCCCCCGTGGGTACTGGGAATGCCAAAACCATTCACCTAAATGAGTTCAAAATACATATTGTTCTGGGCCAAATTATAGTGTCAAGCTCAGACTATATGTATTTATGTATGTTGGCAGAGTAGGCCTCTTTTGGGGCGCCAGTTTTATCCTCGTATCCTGTGCCCAGTTGGGTTGCCCTCCCCCCCCCCCCCCTTTCCCGCCTTTAAACCCATGAATTTCCTTGTATCTGGTTTCAGAAGGGCAGATAAGCAGCAAAGTCAAAGTTTCACAACCCCACAAGGGAACAGGGCCCCGGAGGACTTGAATTCCTCGTGAAACTTAGAACAGAACGTATGCTTTTGCCAACAAGCTGGAACTCTCTGAGGTTGGCTTGCGACGGGGGCAGGGAGTGGGGACAAGATCGAGCATTGTGCTTCGGGCCAGTCTCTGCTAAGAGCTACAAGACAGGAATACAAAGTAGTCAGAATTAAAGCAAACAGCCAATGCTTCCTTTGACTGGCCTCTGCCCAGAAACATTCCCTCACAGAGCTCACCAGTTTCTCAAAACACTTAAGTGGTATTTCAAAGATGCTGGGCAGAGGAATTCATCCAAATAAATGCCTAAAACCTAATAACTAATGACAGAGAAGTCTGATTCCAGTATCCGTTTCCACTCCAGTCTTCTGACATGTCTAGAGAATTAGTGGGAATACTGTTTTCTGGTGTTGACTTACGGGGTGGAGTTACGGGAGGGGGACCTCTTGTTCTTCTCCTGCCTAAATAAAAATGGAAAAATTGGGATAAAATATTAACTTGTAAAGCAAATATGAAGAAGACAAGTGTAAAGGATGAAACAGGTTGCTGGGTTTTTTTCTTTTAATTACATGGGTTGTTTTGATCATGGAGTGAAGAGGGCAACATGAAGAACAGTGGAATGGCTATAGCAAGCCATGGCTATGACTTACAGTCCTAGGCTCAGCCCTGTCTCTGGGCTTTAACAGATTCAAAGAAACAAAACAGCCCAGGGGGCAAAGGAGCTTGGACAGTTTGCAGGGCAGAGGACCACTGCTGAGCATACCTTTCCGGAAAGAAGAGTAAAGGATGAGGGAGGGGAAAAAGAGGGGGTATTTCTACCCTGAATCTACTCACTACAACACTTACAAGAACTGTGTGATTGATGTTCCAGAACAGGGCTCAGACACCAGGTGCACCGGTGCCCAGCCTCACCTCTGCACCTATCCTGGCCCCACTTGCTCTGGCTGCACGGGCCCACTTGGTCCCCAAGCTCTGCCAGCACTGCGCAGGATTCAAGCCTTCGCCTAGCTCCTTTCCTTTCCTTGTCTGTCAGGAATACCCAGGTCAGCTTCATATCTGAGTGCACGTTATTCCCACCTCTGCCAGGCCACCCTGAGGAGACTGAATTGTTCCTTCTTTGTCTTCACTGCACTTTATCTACAACCTCCTCTTCCAGTGTCACAAGAGTTTGTCTGTCTGTCCTTCCATCGAACTCTAAGCTCCCTGAAGGCAGGGGAGTGTGTCTTGTCTTTCCATCCACCTACATCTGCTGTCTACAACAGTGCCAAATTCACAGGAGTTGCTCAGTCAAAATTTACAGGACAAAGAAACAGGTGGGATCACCTCTGCCCATCTTAATACTATATAATGAAGAGCTATTATGCTAATTAGACCTGAACAGCCCAATGACCTTCAGGACGACCTTCTGAATTTCGTGCACCGGGCCTCTAGTTTTATTATAAAAAGAAATAAGACATGAAAGACTGAGTTCTGGGGTTCTGCATATTTCCAGAAGAAATTGCTACGACTTGTGTCCAGCCTTCCTGTTTCAAGTGAAACCAAAGGAATAAACTCACAGAGGGGCATTAGAAGTGGCCCTTTTGTCCTCAAAGTTCAGCTGCCACATGAAAGCAAAAGTCAAGCCTCAACGTGTCCTTCCAGCCAGTGGGTATGCCATGCACTCTCCCAAACCTCAGGCCAAAGCACCCAGTGCTAAAAACCGCACTGTCAAGCTCCATGAAGCTGCGGAAAACTGTGCCATCACACTGTGAGCCTTCAGCACAGCAGGCTGCACACCCTGCTGATGCACCCAGCCATCTGCCCTCAGCGAGCAGGCTCAGCTGAAAAGTGCCCTGCTGGGCCCATTGGTGAGAAGAACAGACAGATAGTAAAGAGCTGCTATCACGAGGCGAGGCTTCTCAAGACATTTGTCATCTTCACCAGACAACGCAGCGGCAACCTCCAACCTCCGATTTATGAGGTGGAAGCAGTTCTGAAAACTACACATTAGGAATGCACCACGGCTGTGGTTTCAGGAAGGTTCTCAGAGAGCTGGGGATCAGGCGGGTACAGCTGTTGGCAGCTCAAGTATAATCTTCCTCATGCTCAGATACAAAGGCAAAGAAATGCAGGCAATGCACAAGCTGCCTATTTTTGTTTAATTTATTTCTTTTAAGACCACCTCCTTGCAATTTCCAGAGAGAAAATACAAAACAAGAAACAGACTTGGTTTCAAATACATAAACAGTGTGCTGGAGTTTAAAGCGCTGCTGATAACATTGTTACAGAAGAATGTCAGCTTACTCCAGGGCACTTCAGTATTCCTGAGGAATAAACATGATTTCTCTTCTCCTCCCACTGAGATGTTCTCTGGTGTGAGTCACTGCTTCTGCTCCTGGAAAGTAAGGACACTCAGGTTAGAACTGTACAGACGGCACTGTGACAACTCCCTCTAACGTGCTGCTCCAGGAAAAATGGACCTTAAGACCTTATCCCCCAGTTTGCTTTAAAACTATCTCAAGCTCTGGCCAGGTAGCTCAGTTGGTTAGAGCACAATCCCAATTTGCCAAGGTGGAGGTTCGATCCCTGGTCAGGGCACATACGAGAATCAACCAATGAATGCATAAATAAGAGTA
Source organism: Pipistrellus nathusii (assembly GCA_963693515.1). Lineage (NCBI taxonomy): Eukaryota > Metazoa > Chordata > Mammalia > Chiroptera > Vespertilionidae > Pipistrellus > Pipistrellus nathusii. The sequence goes on along the minus strand of OY882859.1, from coordinate 10,401,742 downwards.
ACAACAAATATCTCTCTCTCTCTTTCTCATCAACCACCACCACCATCACAAAACAACACTAACCAAACCAACCAACCAACCAACCAAAAACTGTCTCACAAGAGGACTTATACATCCTGCCCACATTCTAAAGAAAGGCTTCCCAAACTTTAAGGAAGGAGAAAGAGAAAGGAGCAGAATAGGGCTAAACAACTGGCAATTGAATAAGTAAGTATATTCCTAAATCCATCAGAGGGATAGATGATAGATCACAGATGAGTGGAAAAATCATGGGTCCAGAATCAAACAGCCTACTAATGATGGGATCTTTGGCAAGTTTCTTAACCTCAGTTAAATTCAAATTTCTCATCTTCTGAATGAGGATAATAACATCTTGCTCACAAATCTATTGGGGGAAGGGAGGTCTAGAGAAAGAAGACAGAGCACCTAGGATGACCCACAGGGCATAACTGGCACTCAAGAAGCAATTACCATAATATGACTACATTTGAAAAGCCCTAACTTGGGACTTTACTCCTTTTTAGAGAATGGAGGATGACAACATCAAGGCACAGATTCAAGTTCAGATAAAGTTTCAAGGCCATTTTGGAGCAGAACACACAAGGTTGTAAAAAATGCAACAATATTTTCCACAGTAACTTCCATCCATTAAATATATAATATGCATATAATCACTCTGAGCCATTATCCATGGCAACTCAGTTTGGAACATTTCAAACAATTAAAAGACTTGAAGCTCCTCTCCTGTTCTTTTTGTTCTCCTCCAAGTTCAGCTGTAGTGCCAACAGAGAGGAGAGTTGGGGAGAAGTGGAGACTGCCTGTGCCACACAGCTGTGCCTCTTCTTGTGCTGTCCCTCTGATTACCTCACCCTGGCTCTGGCACGAGATGGTTCATTAATATGGAGAGTGGCGAAAGGCCTGCTACTTCCTAACTGGCCAACTCTCCCTGCTCCCAGTTCTCTCCAAACGCACATAGGATGGTTGGTAGGCAGCAACACTGTGGGTAGGTGCTCTAGAGAAGGGCAATCGAGCTGTGGTGGAGTACTGTCATTTGAGATTGGGTGACAGCTTTTGACCAGAATTGGGACATTCATTTGATCCACATTTCTGCTCTACTTGCTATTATGATGAAACAATGGACAAGTCAATCACCCTTCCTTGGTTGCCCTCAACTACAATAACAAGCATATCTACTTATATAATACCTCACAGCTTAAAACCATATTCACAGCAATCCTATAGGTAGAAAGCATTTAATCCTCACAGCAATCCTATAGGTAGAAAGCATTTCCCTCATTTTATAGATAGAAAAGAGACTTTCAGAAACGAGGAACTCAAGACCACATAGGAAGCAAGTGATAGACCAGGACTCACACGCAGGTCTCCTGGTTCTGTGCTCTTTCAACTAGCCTCCTGAGGCTGCCCAGATCACAGAGATTCTAGCTCAAGGGTAACCAAGAAAGCAGATGATTCTATATATCAAGGGAGTGTGAAGTTCTTCATTGAAGTTTGTACTGCTATAAAGGTTTATACCTTAGTAAGCCTGAGGCAATTAACACATATAACAGAATCCACCATTTACTTCATTCATTTTACATTTATTTGTGTGACTACTTTGTTCCAGGTCCTGGAGATACAAAAATAAATACACCCCTCTGTCCTTGAGCACACAGCTTCCCATGATCCTTTCACTTACACCCCAAGGTAACCAGCCCTCTAAATGATGAGAAACGCTGCTACAGTCAGTCTTCAGGGAATGTGCCAGCTTACTTAAGCAAATACTGAAAATGATTATTTTTGGAAAGAATCTTTTAAATCTTTGGACTTTTTTAAAACGCCGCGAGACGTGGGACAAATTGTTAAAAATCGGGACTGTCCCGCCAAAAGCGGGACGTCTGGTCACCTTACTCTTGAGGCATGTGCTATCTTTTTCATCTTGTTTGCATCGTTAAAGATCCATCTGTAGGCAAGAACTCTGGTAGAATTATGTGGGACATACAGTCAAGAACCTGCTTTCTTCAATAAAAAGCAGAATAATGACTGAATCCCAGAAGTCTGCAAGTTTAGTTTGAGTATGTGTGAGATGTTTACAGGGCACTCTGAAATCTTGAACAAAACTGCTACGTACAGATATTTAACACAAATCTACTTTACTATAATGATACACTTTCAGGCAGGTTTGTCAGTTCCAGTCAGCTAACATATGAGTATAGATCTGAATGCACATATGCATCTTAAGGTCGAGGGGAGGGGAGAGACTTGAGGAACCAAAGTGGTGTCAACATCACTAAAAGCCAAAGAGCAATTGGGATCTCAGTGGTACCACATGACATGCACACTTTATTCATTATATATACTATAAAAAATTCTTCGGGGACTGAGGAGAAACACTTTTGTTGGAAAGAAAGAGAAATATCAGATTGATACATACTTTAACATATTTTCCATGTAGAAGATATGGAGCCTGGAAATCATGCTGACAGTTGGAGAGGGCCATTCCCAATCCCATGCCAGAACCAAAGGCTAATGGCCACATTCTTCCTAGTGAGCAGAAAAAGGAAAATCCCAACAGGGAACCATTAGGAGCAGATTCAGCTTGTTTTCTGGCTCAAATACATTAACTTAGGGTTCAGTCAATATTCAGCATGCATCACACAGATTTGTCAATGTTTCATCAGCAGTCAATAAAAGGAGGAGGGAAACTATTGGAAAACTTATTAATTTACCAAGTATTTATTAAGCAGTTATGCTGTCAGGTTTGAAGTATTAATAATGGTACATGTGCATGGTATGTAATGGTACAATATAAAAAGAGTAGACATACTTGAACCTTTTAACTTCTCTTTATCAGTTCTAATCATTTAAACCTTTTTTTTTTTTAACCTTAACAGAAATATTTCAGTAAGGTTCTTGAATTTTTAAAATATCTAAGATTTTTAACATATATATAAATATATTTTTAAATTTTTTTTTTTACACATCTTCCCTGCCTCCCCTATAATATTTTTATTATAGTAAGTCATAAGGCTTACTTAAGACAATACTGAAAATGATTATTTCATATCAGCAGCATGTGTTTCTTATGATTCTATAGTTATGTATTCCCACTGTTCTTCATGGAAAGATGTCAACAGCCAAACTTCAGCTCCTCTACAGAATGAAAGGGATATAGCCTATTCTTCGCTTAGAATAATTTTTGGCCTACTTGTTTTTATCACTAGCACAACCCTCATTTTCAAGTTCCTTTAAAAAAAAATTATAATTAATTAGAAATATTTGAGCATGAAGATTTGGCCAAATGACTCACTGGCATAAAGCACATTTTAAAATGATATCATATTTTAGATATCAAGCACCCTGACTCAATGCCCCAGGGGAATGCTGGAGATGCTCAACCATTTTGACCTCTTCTGAGTCCACATTCTTTGTCTAGCTACCTAAACCCATAAATGGCTGGGCTGGCGGTCATGCAGATGTACCTTCCAGAAGTGTTTCTGCTATGTGTATGTACACTAGGACATTATGCTAGAAAGACAACAAGAGCCATACTTACTTTTAAAGAAGGTAAGTGAGAAAACAAGTCCTAATCCAAAACCAGTACCTGCAAAGAGGGGGGGAGGGAAACATTATATCTTGTTAATAATTCAACAAAAATAAAATGTACATTTCATAAATGTGAACATCTATGATTTTTTTCATAATTTGGTATACAGTTGATTTTTCATTTCTAACCTTCCTTCTTGTTATCAGAGGCATTTTAGATGCCCTAGTCCCCTGCCCACAACAAGGGCTAAAAATGTTATTCTCTGTTCTGTTTACAAACGTGTTGGGCGATGAGAGAACAAGCCAGGAAACTGTTCCTGAGGAGAGGCTCTGCACTGCTTGGGAATGCCTTCCTACCCTCTTCTGCAGGGCGCCACGGCCAGAACATCAGAAATGATGATGTCAACTGGAAGCTCCTCTCACTTCAACAGTTTGAGTGAAAATGGAAAGAAGTGATCCAGAATGATCCCCTCATTTTACTCATGGGGCATTTTTAACCACTATCTTTCAAAATAAAAGAACACACACAAAAACTGATCTTATGATTTGGTAGGAAATTATAAATATCTATTTTTATATTTTATTGATTTTTCACAGAGAGGAGGGAGAGGGATAGAGAGCTAGAAACATCGATGAGAGAGATACATCGACCAGCTGCCTCCTGCACCTCCCCCCCCCCCCCACTCCACCAGGGATGTGCCCGCAACCAATGTACATGCCCCTGACCGGAATCAAACCTGGGACTCTCGAGTCCGCAGGCCGACGCTCTATCCACTGAGCCAAATGGTTTTGGCAATATTTAATTTTAAATTAAACTTCACAGGCATCTAAGCTAGAAAAACAGGATCAAATCCTCATTTTTACCAGTATTTCTCAAACGTTGGTCATTCTAATGTTACGGTCACAATTTCTGCTACATCACACATCACCTGTATAATTATTTGCTTAATCGTTTTCTTTTGAAAAATTATCAATGCATGTATTTGATTAAATAACTTTAGCCTCAACTTAAGTAACAATATTCGTATAATTATAGATTTGAGTGCTAACGACATTTTTTCCATTAAGTGTGTTAAAATGAATGTAGAACCATTAAAATAAAAATATTGTCTGTGGTACCACTTTAGGAAAAAAATCACCTCACATTCTACTGTAGTAATACATGTCCCAAACTTTGAGATAAACTTATACGTGCCAAGGAAGAGAACCAAAATCTGATTTTTTCCCCCTTCAGATTTGACAGTTGTCTTGCACCTTTCAGAGCATGCTGATGCTCTTTACTTTTGTTCCATGATCCAACAGAGCATCTGACTACCATCTTTACAATTAACCATTTGTAGGCCATAAGTAAGCATCTACAGGCGCAAATGGTGGGCCTTTTAAAATTAAATTCAAAATATCGTGGCAGTTAACTGATTAAACACCACATAAAAGTTCCAATTCTCATTTGCCTGAATGGTTTTCAAATTCCAAGAGCTTCCTCTCTGGCTAACCATGATTTTAGGCTATCACAATGTGAACATTCAAGTACTCCTCAGTCTACCAATCTGACCCTTTCTGCTCCAAACACAGAGAACTTAATTAAAGCAAACAGGCTAACCCACATCTTTTTTCCCCCTCTTCTTTTCCCCTTCAAATATGTTTATATTGATTTCAGAGAGAGGAGAGGAAAGGAAAGGAAAGGGAGAGAGAAACATCAGTGATGAAAGAGAATCATTGATCGGCTGCCTGTGAGGATTGAGCCTGCAACCAGGGCATGTACCTCAACCGGGAACTAAACAGTGACCTCCTGGTTCATGCGTTGATGCTCAACCACTAGGCCACAATGGCCAGCCCATACTGTTTTGTGTGTTGTGTGTGTGTGTGTGTGTGTGTGTGTGTGCGCGCGCGCGCGTGCGCGTGTGCATGTTTTCAATCCACTTGATGTTGGCTTGAAGAAAGTATTTATGCTATTACCTGGAATGATTTCTGATAATTCTCCCCTATCATATACATGTGGCCATGATGTATGTTCCTTTCCTATGACTATATCCTACACAAACATGAATTTTAATAAAAAATTATTACTTTGCCCTGTCCAAAAGACCTTGCATTAGGTAATGATTTGGTGCCCAACTTTAATATGCAATATTTAAAAATTACCCATGTCATCACAATTTCCATGTAATTTTTAAAAATGGTAAAAAAAACAAACAAACAAACAAAAAAACTAGTCAGTTTACAGACCACAATGATTAACATACTCAAGACCGACATAATGAGAAAGAAAAGGAACTAACATTTTAGTATTTCCAATAAATACCCAAAATGTTCTTCCTTTCAAAATATTATTAAACCAAACAACCTGATAAGGTATGACGCCCCATTTTCCAGACACAGAAGTAACTTGCTCAAGGACACTGTTTAGCTAGTGGTAGAGCAGAATTAGGCCCAAGTCTGCCAGACTCCAGAGCCACTATATCCTCTATATGCCCTGACACTGAATTCCCCTCCAACATTAACCCTTAAACAATCTCTACCTCCCATGGGAAACTGGAGTATCAAGATTTCTACTGCCAGTGCGGTAAGATGCAGCCAAAAACAAATTGTGCTTCCTATGCAACAGGCCAGAACACTAGGCAACCAGGGAAGTAACAAGTCTCCACAAGGCCAAATGGGCTTGTTCAGATTCATTCCCAGACTAATCCGACCGCACATGTCACAGACACAAATCTACCTGGTAGGCATGAGTCAAGAACTTCAGAGAAATGGGAGCTATCGCGATTGATACTCCTTGGCAAGAATCTGCTGTTGCTTGATTTATAAAATGGCACAGGGCTCAATTTCAAAACGGCTTGCCTCACCCGCTTGCAGCTGGAAGATGAGTAAGACAGTAAATTGGTACTAGAAAATGAGGTAAAGGATTTGGACTGGCTTACAGATTTCAAACCAGGCAATGGGATGGGGAGGTAGGCCAGTAAAAACATAATGGCTTACAATCAGAGCTTTTGGTCTTCTCCATCTGGAAGGCAATTTTTTGGCAGAGAAATCAAAAGCCCAAAAGGAAAATATTTCAGCCTTTTTCTTGTCCTTCTGACTCCATGCCTGTCTCCTATTTTCCCACCAAGGAAAAAAAGCTCTCTGATACTCAATTTTCCTAGCAGTAGACCAAGAAAGATGCTAAGCCCACTGCTAACATATCGCTAAACCACAAAGATAAGAAATGCTTCAACATCAATCAGCAAAGAGTAGAAAATCTTTAATCTCTAGACTTTATTTAAGTTAAGGTATATGCCCAACCACTTAGTTTTGCAACTATAAGATCAAAATCACAGTTCAGACTAGCCAAAGACAGGTTGTCCTCTATGATCTGTTAAATTGAGCTGCTATGACTTCAATTCTTGAGTGATTCTCCCCCTCCATTTCTATATTTTTAAGACACAAAATAGCAAGACTATTCTCTTCAGAAAAAAAAAAAAATACAAAAAATGATTTTTAAATGCCAGTGTTTTACTTGAAGTTAACTATCTCAGTTATTTAAAGAGACAATGGTGGAGCTGCTGATGAGTTTTACAGGTTCAAGTTCTCACATGCTCAATTTTCTTTAAAAGGCAACATGTTGCTTCAAAGAAAGTCCCACCTGATCAGGGGACACCAACTCTGCAGCTGTTTCCACTAAAGATTGGCACCTCTACACCAGGTTTAAACTTCATTAACAATAAAACATGAAAGGTTTGTCTTACAATAAAAACAAACCAACATGGAAAAGAGAAGAGCTTTTTCTGCCTTTGGCCACTTTTTTTCTGTTGTTGCATGACAAGCTCCCTTACAGGAAAAAAGCCAAAGGAAAAAGTACAAAGCATTTTTCACCTTCCCTGGAAGCAAATATTTAACTATGAAAACAGTTTATATAACTCTGCCTCACCCCACACAAGCCTGTTCTTTTGGTCCATGCTGTCTGGAATGACAAATAACCCTAAAGCAAAGAAATGCCTGGTTATAGGTACACATCTTCCTCATGGCACAGCCCAATTATGAGGGGAAGATGGAGGGGGGTGGGGGCAAATAAAACACACACACACACACACACACACACACACACACACACACCCCACAACAGAGGAGCCTTATGGAATTGACATTAGGCAAAGAGCCCATGCTCTGAAACCATTTCTTTTGGAGAGGAAAAAGAATTGGCACAAATTCTTTCAAAAAGAAATTACTCCAAATCAATCTAACCCTGCACTTTAATGCATGCTTAGTGCCCAAAAGGACATCATAAAACTGGCTAGTAGATAAACACACATTTTTAGGAAGAAGCAACTCCCTAACAGTTCATCTGATATTTTAATAACAAAACAACAGATAACTCACTCCCACTAACAACATATAAAACACTGCCTTATCTTATGCCCATGTGAATTCTGTAATAAATTAAAAAAAACAACTGAGGTATGCCAAGTGTACATGTTAAGCCACATTTTGTGTAAGAAAGAAGGGGAAATACACGTTGATGGCTATTACTGTGACATATGGACAGTTTCCAGTTAGTCAATGAAACTTTATTTAGAAAAATCTTTGCCCTCACCATGCCACATGTCATAAAGCTTTACTTCACTGCAAATAATTAGGAACCAGACATAATCAACAAGAATTAACAAGCAGTCTACATAACCCAATTGCAGTCTTGAGTATAAATGTACTTTGGATGTTAGTCCCTCAACAAAACAAGCCAGAGCAACACATGCTCCTGCCCTATCCATTTTGTAAAAGTTGCCATTGCCAATGGACTTTCAATTAAGAGGGATAACTCATTGTTTGAAGAGGCGCAGAAAAAAACCAAATTCTCTCAGAAAACATTTCTCTAAAATTTCAGAGGGCAGAAAAAAATCCACAAGCCTACCTCATTTGTCTATTTAATATATGTTGTTTATGTGATAATTAAGATCTCACTCCAGCTCACATTTAACACTTCAAACCAAGCTCCTAAATTCCAATATATAGTTATCAATGCTGAATTTGATCTGTAGCTTTAAATTAATTAAAATAGCAAAGCAACTCCATTTTAATTTGTACAATAATATATATCTAGATGTATGAGCAGAAACTTTGCCATAGGCAACTGGAAGTTTATAAATAGGAGAAGCTACAGGAATTACAAGCAAGTTTTTAAGATCTTAGTAGCTATGTGCCAAACAACTTTATTCTTAAATGTCTGAAAGAAAAGATACAGCTTCCAGAAAACGAAGGGCTCACTCTCCTGCTGAGTGGAATGGCAGGAACACTGATGATGTAGTGAGACAGGCTAAGTTCTAACCACTGCTAACTCCTGACCTGCTGGCTCTCTGACCTCCAGTCAGTGACTTAACCCTGCACAGCCTCAATGTGTCCATCTGCAGAGGAAAGACTATCTTACAGGGCTGCTGAATAAGGAAAATATAAGGTAGATAAGCAGTGTCTAACAGAATTTAATAAGTGATAGTAAATTCTACCACTGCTTTAATAAAACTCAAAAGATGTCAAAAGTGTAACATAATATAGCCCGTCCGGTGTAACTCAGTGGTTGAGTATGGATCTATGAATCAGGAGTTTGCAGTTTGATTCCTGGTCAAGGCACATGCCCAGGTTACCAGCTCATTCCTCAATAGGAGGTGTGCAGTAGGCAGCCAATCAATGATTCTCTCTCATCACTGATGTATCTCTCTCTCCCTCTCCCATCCTCTAAAATCAATATATATATATATATATATATATATATATATATATATATATATATATATATATATATATATATATATATATATATATATTTGAAGGTGTATGTAATAGTTATTCCTCTATTTAAATACCAATCAGGATCACACTGAGGGTGAGCCACAGATGGAAGTTAGATCCTTTTCCCCCTCTCTTCGCACAGTTGACTATATTTCATTGGCATTAGCAATTGTTTCTAAGAATACATCAAATTTTGATATATATTTTAAATAGGGGATTCCTTTGGACTCACTGTTGAACTAGAACACTTTGCTTTAAAATATAAAGATTTTCCTAGAGCTATCTGTATTTAATAAAGCTATATTTATGCTTTGAACATGGATTACTATCAAATTGACCTATTTATAATGGAGATGTTTTCCTGTTCAATCACGTTTCTATCAACACTATTACAACCATCAAATGCACTTGTTCTGACAGAACAAACACAAATGTGCTTTTATAGAAAAGTACCCTAGGGACTGAATTTAGTCAGAACTACATTTCCAAGAAACATTCCTGATTTATGAAAGATGCTCAGGGCCCAATTTATGAGGGGGGAAACAGTTTTCAGTCAGTTCCAAGCTGTGTTACTTAATCCTTTGAGGCAAAGACAGATTGTCCCAGGTGTCCATGTGTAAATGCCAAGTTATGTGAACTAACCAAGAAAGAGTGCCAGGCCAAAGACCCAGAGATAGTAAACTAGATCTGTGTTAATCAGCTTCTCAAACGTCAACACTGCTGCGGAGTAGAGAGGAAATAGATTAGGAAAGGAGCTATTGAACAAGACCTTAACCTTCCTATGGCCATCCAGACTAGACCGAGGCTGGGACATCTATAGAAATTTCTAGGTGGACATCAACTGTCCACATTCTGACCAGAACAAGTAAACCAGTCAACAGAAAGGAGTAGACAGGGAAGATATTACTGGAAAGCTCTGCTTCAAGAAAAGCCAAACTCACAAAAGGGTCTTTTGTAAATGGATCTCTGGGCACCACATTTTTTTTTTTTTAATTCATTCATCTGAGGGAGAGAGAGAGACAGAGAGGAAGGGCAGGGGTGGGGGAAGGAGAGAGAGAGAGAGAGAGAGAGAGAGAGAGAGAGAGAGAGAGAGAGAGAGAGAGAGAAACATCAATTTATTTTCCACTCATCCTTGCATTCACTGATTGATTCTTGTACATGTACTGACCAGGAATCCAGCCCACAACCCTGGTGCACTGGAAAGATGCTCCAAACAACTGAACTAAAAAGGGTCCTTTTGAAATGAGTGCAAGAGCATATGACCCAACTTTCAGTAACCTGACAGCCACACAACTTTCCAAGAATGCACAAATCAAGAAATACGTTATAAACAACAACAACAAAAAGAATTGTTTCAATAAACAATGAAGGATGCATTACATTTAGTTGGGGGGGGGGGTTACTTTGGAAGTAATAACATTTATAGTGTCAGGCACTGTATATGTTTCTATACATTATTTTATTTAATCCACAGAACCACCTTTTAGGTGTATCGTGACCCAGTCTTACAGAAGAGAAAACAATGTAGAGGGTTAAGTGACTTCCCCAAGTACACACATCTATAAAAGTCGAATTCAAACGCAGGCTGTCAGCCTCCAAAGTCATGGCTCTTTCCCATACACAGGGATAAACCTCATAGAGAAGTCAGTAGCCCTGTCTTACTGTTACGTGTGATAAAGTATTTTTCTGGATTGCATCACTATGCATGGGTCATTTGTCACTATGTTACTCTTTAGTTCCTCAAGAAAATAAAAGGAGAAACCAAGATGGCGGCATAGAGTAGACACCCGAATGCAGCCTACCACAACAAATTTGAAGTTAGAACTGGAAAACGGGAGGAAATGCCCTGAAGCACCGGACGGCTAGCTGAGAGGAGGCTCTGCCATCTGGGAAAGAGAGAGAAAGTGCGCCGACTCTCAGAAACTGTGAACGTACGGAAGTTGTGCCCGCGAAAAGATGCTGGCTTACTCCCGGCGTGCGGAGAGGAAGGGCCGGGCTGAGTTTGCTACTGGCTTACTCCTTGCACGCGCCAAGAGGGCGGACAGCTAACGCGCGGCTGGATTTCTTGTTCAAGAGGAAAACAGAATTACCCTATTGCTCTGATAGACGGCCCCAGACAGGGAGAGGCCAGAATGTCAGGCAGTGGACAGAGATCTCTTGGAGGTGTGTGAAGCCAGAGGCCATTACTGCGGAACTTGGGGAGGAGCCACTGGGAAAACAAAGCTTATCTGCACCAACCCAAGACTCCGCCCCATCCAAGCTGAGCACAGAAGCTATCCCAGAAGCTGGCTTTCTCTAAGGAGGGACTGGCCGGAATCCAAAGCTTGTCTGTGCCTTTACCAAAGAGGTGTGCGTGACTGCAACCAATCTTCCGAAACTCACTGTGAACAGGAATTTTTTTTTTTTTAATATAGTTTATTGATTTTTTTACAGAGAGGAAGGGAGAGAGATAGAGAGCTAGAAACATTAATGAGAGAGAAACATTGACCAGCTGCTTCTTGCACACCCCCTACTGGGGATGTGCCCACAACCAAGGTACATGCCCTTGACCGGAATCGAACCCGGGACCTTTCAGTCCACAGGCCGACATTCTATCCACTGAGCCAAACCGGTTTCGGCTCACCAAGACTGTCCACCACAGGTAACTGGGAAGGCTAGGCTACTGGGCTCTACCAGAACACCTAGCACACAAAATTATTCCATTAAATCAGAGAAACAACTAAAAGGCAGACAAGGGGAAGGACACAGAGGAAGGAGATGGAGGAAAAGAAAAGATTGGACATTGAGTTCAAAACTACAGTTATAAGGTTATTCAAGAATATCCTAAACAAGGCCGATAAAATAAATGAGACCTATGAGGATATGAAAAGGGAGCAACTAGAAATAATAAGGGATCAACTAGAAGTGAAGAAAACATTGTCTGAAATAAAAAATATTACATAGAGTCCTAAAACAGAATGGAAGAGAGCAAGAATTAAGACAAAGATTTAGAACACAAAGTGCCAGAGGACACTCCTCCACAGAAGCAAGAAAAGAGAATCCAGAAAGTTGAAGATAGTGTAAGAAACCTCTGGGACAATTTCAAGCGAACCAACATCAAAATAATGGGGATCCCAGAAGAAGAGAGAGAGCAAGATACCAAAAGAATACTAGAAGAAAGTGACAGAAACCCCCCCCCCCCCCCCCCCCCCCCCCCCCCGGTGAAAGAATTAGACTTACAAGTCCAGGAAGCCCGTAGAACCCCAAACAAAAGGAATCCAAGGAGGACCACACCAAGACACGTCATAATTAAAATCCCAAGAGCAAAAGACAAAGAGAGAATATTAAAAGCAGCAAGAGAAAAGTAGGTAGTTACCTATAAAGGAGCACCCATACGATTGTCAGCTGATTTATCAACAGAAACCATGCAGGCCAGATGGGAATGACAAGAAATATTCAAGGTGATGAATAGCAAGAACCTACAGCCAAAGATAATCTATCCAGCAAAGCTATCACTCAGAATCAAAGGCCAGATAAAGAGCTTCACAAATAAAAAAAGGCTAAAAGAGTTCATCACCATCAAACCAGAATTATATGATATGAATTGCTAAAGAGGGTTATTTAGGAAGAGAAAGAAGGTAAAGATAAAAATTATGAACAACAAATACATAACTATCAATAAGTGAATCTAAAAGCCAAGGGAATTAAAAAATCTGAGGAACAATATTAACTGGTGAATATAATAGGATCAGAGGTATGGAAGGGAAGTGGACTGACGATTCTCAGGGAAAAGGCGAGTGAGGGTGAAGGAAGAGACTGAATAAAAACTGTGCACCTATGGATGAGGACAATGGTGGGTGGGGAAAGGACAGAGAGTGGGGTGGGAACCTGGTGAAGGGGAGCAATTGGGGAGGGGGGGGGAGAGAGGAACACATTTGTAATTATCTGAACAATAAAGATAAAAAAAAAAAAAAGAAAGAAAATAAAAGACACCACTGATATTTGACTTATCAGGAGTGATAACAAAAACCTAAAATTACTTAGAAGCAATGAGAAAGTCAACAAATGAAGCCAGGAAATACTTCCCTGTGCACTATCTGGAGATAAAATGAATCCAAATGGGCTGAGGGCTGATAAATGACTCCAAACTGCTCAAAAGGGTATTTTTGCAATTCCCTTCCCTCCCAACATCTCTAGCCCCTCCTCATCAATATCAGTAACTAGATTCTCATCCTTGTGTAAGTAAATATAAGAATCAGGGGCCCACTGTGTCCTATGTACACCAACACTATAGCTATTATGTTGTTAACTATTCCTGATTCAGATGAAAAATTCAACTGAGAAAAATTCAGTATTTTCTTTCCCTTACACATTTACTTGATCAACATTTACTAGTATTTATTAAGTAGAAGGCACTGAGAATAGATCTGTTTCTTTACTCTTGGAGCACACCACTCTAGTATGTAGTATTTATTCTTTGAAAAGTGACAATGTTATACAGTGGTTATATTTCAGTTATAAAGTTATATGGATTTGGGGGTAAGACAGGTTAAGCGTGATTGAGAATACTGGTTAGTTATTAGTAGTTGTATGTCAGTCCTTGGGTAAATTATATAACTTTTCATATGGAAACTAAGACTACTAGCATTAACAGTGCCTATTCCTGACTGGGGACAGTGAGATGAAACAGCATATTGTGTGCAGAAAGCTTGAAGAACAGTGCATTGCAGAGTCAATGTCCTTGTCTTCTTCAACAAAAAAAATTTTTTAAGAACAAATATATCCCAGCTGGTGTGGCTCAGTGGTTGAGGGTCAATCCATAAAGCAGTAGGTTACAGTTCAATTCCCAGTTAGGGCACATAACCAGGTTTCAGGCTTGATCCCCATTAGGGGGCGTGCAGGAGGCAGCCGATCAATGATTCTCTCTCATCATTGATGTTTCTATCTCTTCCTCTTCTTTCCTCTCTAAAATCAATAAAAATACTTTTTAAAAAAGAACAAATGAAACGTTAAATATTTACTGAGCACTGAAGAGTAGAATTGGGTTCAACATGGGTCAGATATTAGTAAAACACAGTTTCTTCCTTGGGGAGCTTGTGATCAAGAAAGGATAACAAGTCATGTATCTATAAAAGTGAAAAAAAAGCAGATCCTTGGTGTCCTGAGAAAAGGACAGTGTTCTCCTGAGGTTTTTTTGTTTGTTTGTTTTTTAATATATTTTATTGATTTTTTACAGAGAGGAAGAGGGAGGGAAGAGAGAGAAACATTGATCAGCTGCCTCTTGCACACCCCCTACCGGGGATGTGCCCGCAACCAATGTACATGCCCTTGACCGGAATCGAACCCGGGAACTTTCAGTCCGCAGGCCGATGCTCTATCCACTGAGCCAATCCAGTTTCGGCTCTCCTGAGGTTTTTTTTAATCTTCAAAAAAGGGGTAACATTTGAGTTGCCTTCAAGAACAGACTTTTTGCCCTGGCCAGTTCTCAGTGATTAGAGCATCAGTCTTGCACACCAAATGGTCTCGGGTTTGATTCCAGTCAAGGGTACATTCCTAGGTTGTAGGTTTGATCCCCAGTCCCAATCTGGGCCAGTGCACAAGGCAACCCATCTATGTGTCTCTCTCAGTGGACATTTTTCTCTCTCCCTCCCTGCTCCAAAACCTCCCTTCCATTCTCTCATAAATAAATGAATAAATAAATAAATAAATAAATAAATAAATAAATAAATAAATAAATATCAATGACCCTAGCTGGTTTGGCTCAATGGATAGAGCACTGGCCTTTGAACTGAAGGGTCCCCGATTCAATTCAGATTCAACTCCCATCAAAGGCACATGCCAGGGTTGCAAGCTCAATCCCAGTAGGAGGCGTACAGGAGGCAGCTGATCAATGATTCTCTCTAATCACTGATGTTTCTATCTCTCCCTCTTCTCTCTGAAATAAATAGAAAATATTAAAAAAAAAAAAAAAACAAGGGGAAAAAATATTCTCTAGTGAAGATTAAAAAAAAAAAATTTTTTTTTAAAGCCAGAGTTTTGGGGGAGTGGACATATATTCTACCCGATGGCAGAAAAGCAGGGCTTTGTAGGGAAATGAGGGGAGAGGGGAGGACAGACGTCTAGCATGAGGCATGCCCTAGAGAGTAGGAGACAGGGCTAGAAAGGGATGGACGAGAGCCATTCTGAAGGCACCAGAAGCTGGGCCAAGGAGTCTACACAGCACTTAATTCAGCAGGCAGGGGCTTCCCTGAAGAATTCTTAAAGAGGCTAACAAGACTGAGGCTATGCTTTAGGAGATTCATCTGACTAAGGTGTGTAGGATTACTTGGAAAGGAAGAGACATTTTGTTGGCAGAATTTGTAGCACTTAACAACTGATTAAGTGCATGTATGTGTATCTGGGGTTTTGGAGGGTGCAGTGAGGAAGGCTGTCAAAGAAAACGTTGAGAACTACCTGGATAACTACAAAAACATTGGTGTTACTTATAAGTCATCAACTAACCTTTTAATACCAAATTTAAATCTAAAACATAACTTGATTTGTAAAAGTGCAATGTGTACATTCTTTTCAGGAACGCCAATCTATACTAGATAATAAGAGTAATATGCTAATTAGGCCGTGAGACCTTCCGGACATCCTTCTGGACATAGCTGGGGTTTGGCCAGCCTGCAAATCGCCCCTAAACGGCCCTCAGCCTCTCAGCCAGGCTGGCCATGCCTCCCAGTGGGGACCCTCACCCTGATGGGGGCGTGGCCAGCCTACAAACGGCCAATAGCCCCTCGCCTAGGCTGGCCCCCCAAGGAGATCCCCTGATCTGGGACCCCCATCATAGCAGACAAACTGGCCCCCAACCGTGCACCAGGCCTCTATTCTATTCTAATAAAAGGGTAATATGCTAATTAAACCGGGAGACCTTCCAGATGTCCTTCCGGACAAAGCCATGGTGGTGGGGCCAAGGCAGAGGCAGTTAGGGACAATCAGGCGAGGAGGGGAGGACAGTTGAGAGCGAGCAGGCTGGGAGGGGGGGACAGCTGGGGGCGAGCAGGCTGGTGGCGGGGGACAGTTGGGGGTGATTAGGTCAGCAGGGGGGCAGTTGGAGGCGAGCAGGCTGGCGGGGGCGAGGGGGCAGTTAGGGGCAATGAGGCCGGCGAAAGGCCAGCAGGATGTGCAGTTGGGGGAGAGCAAGCTGGCAGCCAACCTCCCCCGGTTCTTCCCACCCCCCCACCCCGATGTCCCCGATCAGCCCCAATCTGTAGCCAGGCCGAGGGACCCCACCCATGCACGAATTTGTGCATCAGGCCTCTAGTATTAAATAAAGAGCATTCACTAAGCACTGATGCTTCAGGATTAAATCACCCCATTTAGACCCTCACAATAAATTTATTTTATTGGCCCCATTTTATACAGAAAGGTTAAATAACTTGCCTCAGGCCACAGAGCTGGGACTTGAACCAGGCAGCCTGACTCGAAAGGCCTGGTCCTTGGTTGTCATGCTACATTGCTGCTAGTGTAGCCTCCTCACAGACATACACATAATAATCATGCTATTATAACCAGCCATTTTGATTTACCAGAAGAAACTACCTCCCAAATTTCATCCTGGCCAAACTATCTGTAGGTATTTCCTTAATTACAAACTGAGTACTTACCCTGTGCTAGGCACTACACTGGGCCCTAGGAAATAATAAGTTCCTGCACTCAGTAAGTGCATTATCTAGTGTTGGAGCCAACTGATAATTAGAAACTCAAAGTACAAGAAATGACGACAGAAATAGGATGTACTAGAAGCACTGAGCACAGTACTCAAACCATCCTGGAAGATTAGGGAAGAATGAGGAAGAGATGGTGGCAGAGAAATGGACTACAAAGAGCTCAAATTCTCTCTTCTACCCATCCAACTGAAAAATATTTCCCCACATCATACTTTAATCCCTCCTCAACAGCCCTCCCTCTCCCTTTCCATTTCCATGGTAGGCAGAAAAGAAACAGGCGGTGTTTAAGGTACTTTGATCAGGAATCAGGAACTTCTGAGTAGGAGTGATGACACTTAATGATGACTCTGAGATAACGGGTCCTTAGGTAAAGATATATGAAGTCATGGACAGACAAATAGAGATAGGAAAGGGGGTCACATATTTTCAAAAGATACCAATAGGTTTGCATTTAAGGTACAGCTGGTGCAAATAGTGAATATCCCAAATCGGCATTGCAAAGGCACTGGAAAGACTTGCCTGAATTTGGGGGCTTTCATGAGCAAGCAGGTTTTTCTTTGTTATTCAAATCTGGTTCTAATAAAGTACCTAGGACTATAGGTGAGGTAGGACTTAACACCCAGATGACTTTATATTATAGTAGCATTCTATAGTAGCATTTCTTAAAGGCAACATTATTCTGCAAAGCCCCATTAGGAAATCTCTCCAATTCACTGGACCTGCATACTTGAAGAAGCCAAAAACTTAGTTTTCATAAACTGAGTAAAGGAAAAAAGTCTTCTAAAATAAGTTATGAGCTGAAATAAAATGAATCAAGTTGGAAACTAGGAGAAAAAGTAAGTTCTAATTTTTTTTCAATGATCACAGCCAATCTTTTCTGGGAATACATAAGATTAATAGCATTTATTCTAATATCAATCTAATATATAATTAGAGCAGTTATATACTGTATTTTTGTTTCCAATCAAAGTGGGATAGCCCCGGCTGGTTTGGATAAAGCATTAGCCTGAGGGGTCCCAGGTTTGATTCCAGTCAGGGGCACATACCCAGTGGGGGGATATGTAGAGAACAGCCAATCAATGATTCTCTCTCATCACTGATGTTTCTCTCTCTCTTCCTCTTCCTTCTTCTCTGAAATTTAAAAAAAAAAACAAAAAATTAAAAAAGAAGGGTTTTCAAAGTGGGATATTTATGAGTTCAAGGTTTGTCACATATAGGCCTATGCTGAAGTCGTAAAAAAACAAAAAAAACAAAAAATTTTTTTTAATTCTGCAACTAAATGATTTCAATTTAGTTATCTGAAATGATGCCAAAAAACTAAAAGCTTTCTTAGAATTACCTTCGAGTAAAAAGTGAATTATGGTGCTTTAAATCAATTGCTTCAGTTAATCATTTAAAATCTATCAAACAGGAATTCTGAGTGATTTATATGTACAGGTTCTGACAAACAATCAGAAACACTTGTTCTAACTTGTAAACATTTGTCCAAATTAAGTAAGTCTACAAATCCATCAATAATTATGTGAGGGTGGCCAAAACCGGTTTGGCTCAGTGCTAGAGCATCGGTCTGCAGACTGAAGGGTCCCAGGTTCGATTCCGGTCAAGGGCATGTACATTGGTTGCGGGCACATCCCTGGTAGGGGTGTGCAGGAGGCAGCTGGTCGATGTTTCTCTCTCATTGACGTTTCTAGCTCTCTATCTCCCTTCTTCTCTATAAAATATCAATAAAATATATATTTTTTTAAAAATTAAAAAAAATAATTATGTGAGGGTATTACAATAATTATAAATTATCCTATGCATCCTAATGCAGGTTTAGGTTGGATAAGGGAAAATGAAGTAAAAACAAACACAGGATTTCAATTCTTCCCATATACACTGTTAACTATTAGTCTTAAAATTCTACCAGAAGATATATCATTGAAGCAACCTGAAGAGTCTATGTAATCTTAAACAAGCCCCTTGGCCACACTGATCTGTCAGTCCACCTGCCCTCTCTCCAAGACATGTCTTGTACCATTTTTATTCATCTATATTTTCATATCCCACATTCTCATATTTTTCTAATTTGTACTTAAGTTTATCTTGTATTTCTTGTTCCTGTCATGCTATCTCTATAAAGAGCATTTCAAATTTCATTTTCTTCACTTCTTTTAAAAATGACAAGTTAAATTGCTAACTGTTATTGGTTACCAACTCCAACACTTTCACTTTATAAGTAATACAGTTTTCTTATCTTTTTTTTAACATGCATGCATGTAACCAATCAATGAATTTTCACACTAAATACAGCCATGTTACCAGCAATCAGAACAAGAAACAAGATAACATCCCAGAAGCCTGCCTGTGCTTCCTTTGTCAAAATTTGTCATCCAAGGATAACCATATTCTAACTTCTAATAGCATAGAGTAGTTTTGCTTGTTTTTAAACTTACAGAAATGGAATCACACAGTGAGTACGTTGAAAATAGTTGTATGTAGTTCATTGTATTATATAGTTGTACTAGAGGTTCAGTGCATGAATTTGTGCATGGGTGAGGAACCTCGGCCTGGCTGGCTATTGGAGCCATCTAGCCCAGTCTCCATTGGGGCCAGCTGGGGCTGGAGGGTGGAGGGGGGATGGGAGGCAGCGGAGGTTTGCTATGGGAGTGTTCTGACCACCAGGGGACAGCTCCTGCATTGAGCATCTGCCCCCTGGTGGTCAGTATGTTGTCACAGCGACAGCCAAGCAGTCACTTAGGCTTTTACTAATGTATATATAGATAGATTATAACTGCTGTGTAGTAGTCCACTACATTAATATACCACAATTTACTTATCCATTCTATTGATGGGCACTTGGGTAGCTTCTAGTTAATCTTATTATGAATAGTGTTCTATGAACAGTCTAGAAAGTCATTTGATGAACAGATGTATGAATATCTCTGAGGTACATACCTAGATGTGGAATATCTATGTCATAGGGTGAACATATAGTTAAGCGTTAGTAGATACTGCCAGTTTTCCAAAGTAGTTACACCGATTCATACTTCCAAGAGCTGAACCTGAGGATCCTGGTTGCTTATATCTGCACTGAAACTGAGTATTTTTCATCCTTTTGGTTTTACATAACTTTTTGAAGTATAATGTATGTACAATAAACTGCACCCATTTAAACTGTATAATATATGCCAAGACCAGTTTGGCTCAGTGGATAGAGCGTCGGCTTGCAGACTGAAAGGTCCCAGGTTCGATTCCGGTCAAGGGCATGTACCTTGGTTGAGGGCACATTCCTGGTGGGGGGTGTGCAAGAGGCAGCTGATCAATGATTCTCTCATCAATGTTTCTAACTCTCTATCCCTCTCTCTTCCTCTCTATAAAAAATCAATAAAATATATAATAAAAAATAAAAATAAATAAACTATATAATATAATGAGTTTGATAAGTGAAAGGAGCACCACAATCAAGCAACAGAATACTATCAGCCCACTTTTAAAAAGTGGTAGTACCATTTTACACTCCCATCAACAGTGTACAAGAACACAGACAACAGTGTGGTGATTGTTGGAAAGGAATAGGTGAGGGAATGAAGGAAGGTAAAAGGGAGATAAATAGTGATAGATGGATACTTAACTTGAGGTGATAAACACACTATACAGTGTACAGATGATGTGTTGTAGAATTGTGCACCTGAAACCTGTATAATTTTGTTAATCAGTATAACCCCAATAAGTTCAATTAAAAAAAAAAACACACACCAGTATACAAGAATTCCAGTTGCTCCAGATACTAATGAACTCTTAACGTTGTCTTTTAACTATTTTAATGGGTATAGAGGTATCTCATGATTTTAATTTGCTGAACATCTTTTTATGTGTTTGTCATTAGTCTAACTTCGTTTGTAAAAATCTTTTCATACATTTTACCCATTTTTTTTTAAAATGAGGTGTCTTATTATTAATTTTAAGATGTCCTGATTTATTCTAGAAACAAGTCCTTTACCAGGTAGATATATATATATTGCAAATGTTTTTTCCCATTCTGTGGCTTGTATTTTTGTTTTTTTAATGGTGTCTTTCAAAGAGCAAAAGCTTTAAAATTTTGATCAAATCCAGTATGTCATTTTTTTTCTTTTGTGAAATTTTTGCTTTTTTGTGACCTAAGAAGTATTTTCTGAACTCAAGATCACAAATATTTTTCTCCTCTTTTCTTCTAGAGGTATTATAGTTGTAGCTTTTACATTTAGGTCTGTGATCCTTTTGCGTTAATTTTTTATGTTTGAAATAATAAGGTTAATTCTTTCTCTCTACATGATACCCAGTAATTCTAGCACAATTTGTTGAAAAGATTTTCCTTTCTTCATTAACTGACTTGACACCTTTGTTAAACTATGTATTTATGGGTCTATTTCTGGACACAGCTGATTCCACTGATCTATATGTGTACCTTCTCCAATACTACACTATCTTATTTATTGTAGCTTTATAGTCAATCTTGAAATCAGGTAATCTTATTCCTCCAACTCTGTTTCTCTTTTTAAAAATTAATTTGGCTATTTTTGATTATTTAAGTTTTCATATAGATTTAAAAACCAGCTTCTCAATTCCTGCAAACATATTTGAGCATTATTTTTCTTGCTGGAAAAAGAGAAAAACTTCCTCCCTGAGTTGTTAGGAGAGTAAAAAAGAGGTACTATGTTAGTATACCAAATATGATGGCAAATGGCAAGCATTAAGTTAATGTTAGCTTCCTTTCTCTTTCTCTCTCTTGGCCTTTAAATAAACAGGATCCAATCCAGCAATGCCCTAACATTTCACTAGTGGGTCAATGGCCGTAGTAAAAATATTACCACACCAAATGACTTTTATAAGTAAATATTTGTATTTTTACTTGGATTCGATACTAAAATGCACTTGCCAGAGAAAGCAATTCAGCATATTTACTAATAAACTGTTTCAGCCCACATTTTAGGAAAGCATAAAACCACAGCCAGACAAAAATTTAAATGTTCTCAACTCCCATATAGTGCCTAATTACATTATTTTATAATACTAACAGAAAACTTTCCTCTAATAAGAGCACAATGTCCCATTATTCATATGTTGCTGTTGCAAACAGAAAAAGTATTTTTATATTTGTTTAGAAATTGTTTGGAAATACATATAAACACTGTTTAGCAATACATATAACAAACAAAACATGGCTACTAATTCACCAATTAACATGTACTAATTTGAAACCCAAACCAATAAACAACCAAAACCCTTTGAAGTATTTTAGTTTAGCCTAATTGATATCACTCCTTGAAATGGAGATGTATCAGTTTGCAAACACAGGCCACCAAAAAGCAATTTTTGGTGAGCCACCGATACTTTGTGGTAACCCGCATTTATCAGATGAACTGATACTTAAGGAAAAACAATAATTTGCTTTCTTTTTCCATAACTTTATTCCAGACCTCTTTCAGTGTTTTCTTTTTTTTAACATTAAAAGGGCTTGAGACAATTTAACTACATTTAATTGATTAAATGGATGAATGCAAAAAATCTACGGTTTAATTTTAAGGCAGGTCAACGGCTGTCATTTACTGTACTACTTCCTTAACAAGGAAGGCCAAGCCCTTTCTTTTCAAGATGAATGCATGGCAAAGTAATAACTTCCATACTGTTGATTGAGCTGTATGTCCAGTGACCTATTTTAAGATATGCCAGAAATTAAAAAAACTATAAAATGTTACTGGTCAACCACCCTATTCTACATTTACATAGGCTTTGCATCACCTCTGACTCCTCCCACTCATGGGCCCACATTCCAAGCGCTATAAATATTACCACTGTACTGTCACCATTAATTCTGTCTCCATTCCACTCCTGCTCTCATCTTATTTCCTCTAATTTGATAATCTTTGGCATGATTTTGCATTATTTTATAACCCATCTCTCTCTTCATTCTGATCCTTTCCAATTTATTCTTCTCATGCTACTTCAGTGATCTTTCAGAAATCAGAAATTCAACCATCTCACTCTTCAGCTCAACATGTAGTGCCTAATTACATTGTTTTATAATACTAACAGAAAACTCTCCTCTAACAAGAGAACAATATTACATCAAGAGTTGGCATGCAACCCAGCATTTCCACTCCTAGTAATATATCCAGGAGAAATGAAAACATATGTCCACATAAAGATTCATAAAATTAGTAATAGCAGCATAATTCATAATACCAAAAAAGGGTGAGCAACGCAAATGTGCATTAGTTGCCCTAGCTGGTTTGGCTCAGTGGATAGAGCGTCGGCCTGCGGACCGAAGAGTCCTGGATTCGATTCCGGTCAAGGACACATGCCCAGGTTGTGGGCTCAATCACCAGTATGGAGCGTGCAGGAGGCAGCCAATCAATGATTCTCATAATTGATGCTTCTATCTCTCTCTCCCTCTCCCTTCCAATCTGAAATCAATAAAAATATTTTAAAACACACACACACACACAAATACATTAGCTGATAAACAAAATGTGGCATATCCATACTATAGAATATTATTTGTTAACATGTGTCAATACTACCCAAAATGATCTATAGATTCAATACAATCCCTATCAAAAATCCCATGACATATTTTTGCAGAAAGAGAAAAACCCATTCTAAAATTCATATTGAATCTCAAGGGACCCTGAATAGCCAAAATAATCTTGAAAGAGAACAAACCTGGAGCACTCACCCTTCCTGATTTCAAAATTTACTAGCAAGCTACAGTAATCAAAACAGTGTGAAACTGGCATAAAGATATATAGGCCAATGAAATAGTAGAAAGAACCCAAAAATAAACCTTTGCATGTATTAGTACTAGAGGCCCACCCAGTACACGAAATTTGTGCATGGGGGGAGGTGACCCTCAGCCCAGCTTGCACCCTCTCCAATCAGGGACTCCTCGAGGGATGTCCAATTGCCTGTTCAGGCCTGATGCTACCGATATCCCTCTCAAAATCCAGGACTGCTGGCTCCCAACTGCTCGCCTGTCTGCCTTCCTGATTGCCCCTAAACATTTCTGCCTGCCAGCCTGATCACCCCATAACCACTCCCCTGACAACTCGTTTACCCCTAACTGCCCTCCCCTTACAGGACTGGTCCCCCCTCAACTACTCTCTCCTGCAGGCCTGGGTATCCCCCAACTGGCCTTCCCTGCAGGCCTGGTCACCCCAACTTCCCTCCTCTGCCAGCCTGGTCACCCCTAACTGACCTCCCCTGCTGGCCTCATCGCCCACAACTACCCTCCCTTGTAGGCCTGGTCCCTCCCAACTGCCCTCCCCTGCCAGCCATCTTGTGGTGGTCATCTTGTGTCCACATGGGGGCAGCCATCTTGTGTTGGAGCGACAGTCAATTTGCATATCACTCTTTTATTAGATTGGATTTCAGAGAGGAAGGGAGAGGAACGATAGGGGTTGGGGAGCTCCTGCTGGCATCAACCTTGGCCAGCCTGGCACCACTTGCTCACAGGCCGGCCCCACCCCCCTATTGCCCTGCCACAGCCATCAGTCACCTCCCTCTGTGGGGTGACCAACAGGGCTATTGGGGGAGGGGGTGCCCACTGGCACCCACCTTGGCTAGCCCAGGGCCTGATGGCTGGGGGCAGCTCCTGTGTTGAGCATCTGCCTTTTGGTGGTCAGTACACATCATAGCAACTGGTCATTCCACCATTGGGCCAATCATCAACAATTGAGGGGTGTACATTCCCTCCACTGCTTACGAAAGTGCACGTGTTTCCTGTATTTTGGCAATTCATCTGGGTGGCATTAAAATCCCACCTTTAATTATTTCTAAGGGCAAGAAGGAAAATATTGAACGTGTTTTGGGCGTTTTTATTCTTTTTAAAAAAATATATTTTATTGATTTTTTACAGAGAGGAGGAGAGAGGGATAGAGAACTAGAAACGTCTATGAGAGAGAAACATCGACCAGTTGCCTCTTGCACACCCCCTACCGAGGATGTGCCCGCAACCAATGTACATGCCCTTGACCGGAATCAAACCTGGGATCTTTCAGTCCGCAGACCGATGCTCTACCACTGAGCCAAACCGGTTTCGGCAAGGCATTTTTATTCTTGAAACTAAAAAAGCCTGGGCCACATGAGCAGTTATAAGGAAGTGGGTCAATTTAATGCTGCCGCTTGTTATGCGAGGGAGCCAAAGAGGTCTGCTAGTCTGGGATGCAGCCAGCACTCACCGTGCTAAAGATATGAAGACATTTCTTCATGAAATAAAAATAGATCAGATAATGATTCCCGCTGGAATAACGGCCTATCTCCAGACTCTTGATATTGCAATAAACAAGCCATTCAAAGGCAATTTGCGCATGGAAATTAATGACTACATTGAAAATAGAATGGAGAGAAATCAGTGTGGAAACTTTGTGAAACCTAAACTGCAAGAAGTTGTGACTTGGGTGAAGAATTCATGGGAGAAAATCACTGACAGTTGCATTGCAAATACACTGCAAGCAGGCTACCTTGACAAGAAGTACTCATTTAAAGACAGTGCTATTGCTAAACATGAGAGATTTGGTCCACTGATTGAGCTGGTCGATGATTCTCTCTCATCGATGTTTCCAACTCTCTATCCCTCTCTCTTCCTCTCTGTAAAAAATCAATAAAATATATATATTTTTAAAAATGAACAAAGGACTTGAATAGACATTTCTCCAAGGAAGATATATAAATGGCCAATAAGCACATGTAAAGATACTCAACACTCTTAATCATTAGGCAAATGCAAATCAAACTGCAAGAGATACCCATTAGGATAGCTACTATCAAGAAGACAGTAGCAGGAGGGAAGGAGAGAGGGGAAAGGGGAAGGGAAGGAAAGAGGAAGACCACTGGTTGGCGACCGCTATTCTAAAATATCTCTTTCTTTTGACAGGTTTATTATTCCCTGGGTCTCCATTTCCATTCTGAAGTACCAGGAAAGCATGTAGCAAAGATATTAAAAATTCTGTTACCGCTCTGCCTAAAAGAACAGGAACTAATACTCACTACAAAAAAGTACATCCTGCAGTGCCAAAGACTACTCAGAGTAGTAAAATAAAGCCTCCCAAAATTAGACTTCCATGCCCTATATCTAAGTCCATCACTAATGAGACAAACCCCTCAAAATCGGAACTCAGCTGCCCCCTCAAAATTAAAAATCCCCGTTCAACTTCTCCATTATCATCCTCAAATTTAACTATGTAAGAGAAAAGCAACCAAAATCCTGACCTTTTTTTTCTCCCTGTAGTCTCCTCCTGCTAAATGTAATCAGTTACTAAGACTTATCTGTTATTTGGTATAAAAGAGGTGCACAGGCATCCCTCCTGTATCACTTCCAAATTCTGATCAATAACATTACCACTTATCCAAGTTCTAACCTTGGTGTCATCTTTATAAGAAATGAAGATCAGCCAAAACAGGTGTGGCTCAGTGGATAGAGCGTCAGCCTGAGGGCTGAAGGGTCCCAGGTTCGATTCCGGTCAAGGGCATGTACCTTGGTTGCAGGCACATCCCCAGTGGGGGGTGTGCAGAAGGCAGCTGATCGATGTTTCTAACTCTCTATCTCTCTCCCTTCCTCTCTGTAAAAAATCAGCAAAGTTAACCAATTGGAGTGAAAATAAAGAAATAGCATTTACTGAGTTCCTGCTATGTGCTTGTCACTTTGCTGCCCTAGGAAGTGAGTTGGTTATACTATTTCATTTTATAAATGGGAAGAAAAGTTAGGAGTTTCTCAAATATTCCTTTCCAATCTAACAGTTCAGATCATGATCACTTCACATTTACAATACTGCTTGTCTCCTCTACTCCAAATCTGTTTGGTATAAAACATTGCTAGAACAATCATAACAAAAATTTCATTACAGCACATCAATTCCCTGTGAAAGGCAGTGAAATTCTTCTGCTTCTCTATTGCCCACTGACTGGCCAGGAGCTCCACAGATATTTCTTGTTTACTAGTAAAACCATCCCCTGGCCCGTTTGCTCAGTGGACAGAGCATCAGACTGCAAGAGTCCCAGGATCAATTCCAATCAAGGGCATGTACCCGGGTTTCGGGCTAGATCCCCAGTAAGGAGCGTGCAGGAGACAGTCGGTCAATGATTCTCATCATTGATGTTTCAGTTCCTCTCCCCCCCTCCTTTCCCCTCTGAACCAATAAAAATATATTAAAAAATACAAAATAAAACCATCCCATGATTCCCCACCAGACTAGGTGTAATGAGCCCTGGAAGCAGAAAGTAATAGATTTAATATACTAGTAAGACAGAGGCACTGAATCTACAGAATGCATGTGAAAAAGTCAAGGGCAGCGCAAAAGCCTTGAAGACAAAGTAGAACCTGTCCAAGACATTTCACAGTTCTGACTCCACCTAAACCAGGCTTCTCTGGGGAACAGGGGTGCTAAAATTACCATGTGTGGGTTTTAACCCAGCTCCTCCACTTCTAAGACTTAATCTTTCCATGCTTCAATTTCCTCCTCTATGTAAGTTCAAGTAGGCCTCTGCTCAAATTCTTCCATCTTCCCTGATTTTCCAAGTCCAAGTCATTCTCCAAAGGTCAGCTAAAAGTCCATTTCCCTTGCAAACTCTTACTGGATGACCTTGACCCATCACTCCATTTACTGGATTTATAAGAGTACTACAGCGAAGAGTCTGAATTACTCATTTTAATTTGTATCTGTAATCATACATTACCATGCTTCATTTAATTATTTCATCTGTGTATGCCATACCCACCACCAATGTCCCACTCATGAAGGACAATGACACTACACGCTGCCTCACATGATCATCACTGGCAAAACAATATTAATATCAGCAATTACTACCACCATTTACTAAATACACAGCACCATGCTAAGTATCTTATATATTTTTCTGACCTTCACTCTCCATAATCCTTTTAGGTAAATGTGTCTCTGTCCCCATTTAAGGAATACCTTACCCAAAGCTACAAAACTGCTATGGATGGGAGTGGGTTATTTCAACCCAGCTCTGTCTACCTCCCATTCTTTTTAAAAATATATATATATTTTATTTATTTCAGGGAGGAAGAGGGAGATATAAACATCAATGATGAAAGAGAATCACTGATCAACTGCCTCCTGCACGATCCCCCACAGGGGATGTAGCCCAAAACCCAGGCATGTAACTGGACTGGGAATCAACTCCTGGTTCAACCATCGAACCAGCTGGACATCTACCTCCCATACTTAACTACTACACTCTACCGTTTGGTCATTACTTTGGTCATTTCATATCTACGTGTAACATCTTCTCTCCTAAATATACACTGTTCACACTAACAAAAACCGTGTATTTCTTTGGCTACTTACAACTTAACCCATTCTTAATAAGTGAGTCAAACGCAAGCCTTTAAC
This sequence comes from Pipistrellus nathusii, assembly GCA_963693515.1. NCBI lineage: Eukaryota > Metazoa > Chordata > Mammalia > Chiroptera > Vespertilionidae > Pipistrellus > Pipistrellus nathusii. The sequence goes on along the minus strand of OY882859.1, from coordinate 10,373,376 downwards.
TTACTTAATCCTCACAACAACTCTGAGACAGTAATAATTTTTATTGCTATTTTACAAATGAAAAAACAGGCATGAAGAAATTAAAGAACTTTGTCCCAAATCACACAGCTGGCAAGTAGTGAATCCAAGGGTGAAGTGGTACCTGTGATACAGTACTCCATTTATTCACTCTTCTCAATGTTTATTAAGCATTCTTCTAGGGGGGTGGGGATACAGCAATGAATAAACCAAAAAATCCCTGCTCTCATGAAGCTTACAATCATTTATTTTCCTATCTATTCATTCAAGAATAATCCTCTTAAGTACTCGAGATTTCCACACAAAAATATCAAATTCGAAAATAAAAATTATTAGCAAAAAAGACCATGGGGCCTGAAGCCAGAAACCCTGGGATAAACTCCCAACTTTGCCATTTATTAGACCCTGGACAAATCCCTTCTCCATTTCATGACCTGTATGAGGTAATGTATAAAGCTGGGCACCCAGCAGTGTCTGGCACCTTAATATTCTCACTCAGTTAAGGAATTTCCCTCTTCCCCCTTCCCTCCCTGCAGTGACTTCATAATTTGTGTCACATGTTAAAAGGCTCCACGGAGTTACATCAAGGACTACAAAGTGGCCAATGCCTCACTTTCCAGGGCAATTCTCATTCCAGATCCCCATCGCCGTGTCTCCAGTTTCAGGCCCTGGACTACTCCGACGCCGATAAATCAGGTTACAACTCGGGAATGACAGCCGCTCACGTTCGGGGCTGGCAGGGTCTGCAACGTGCTCCCGATGACCTTCTTTAGAAGGAACCGTGGTTTCCGCTGGGGTGGGAGGCGGCCTCCGGACCAGCCCGCACGCCCCGCGCGGGAGAGGCGGCCCCAGGGAGGGTTTGGAGCCGCTGGCACAAGGTTGTGCCCTACATACCGTTTTCTTACTCCAAGAGCTCAACACCTCTCCCGCCGCCAGCCAACCCCCCTCTGCAGGCCTGCAACTGCACTCCGCCCGCTCGGGCGAGGCCGAGGCGCCTACGGCCCAGGTCCCCCGCCGCCCGCCCGGGTGACCTCGGCCCGGGCTCGGGCAGCTCGCCCCGGCCTGAGGGGCCGGGACAGGCCTGGCGGCCTGACTCTCGCGGAGCTTCGCTTCCGCCCTCCCGCTCAATGGAGCCTAGAGGAGGGTCCTACCGGGGGAGAAAAACCCTTACCTATCTTGACGACCGTATCCGCCAAGCACCGGTCCCACTTCCTGCCGAGCTCGGACTCCGACATGTTTCCCACCTGAGCTCGGCTTTCCCCACGGCCTGGCCCCGCGCTCCGACTCCAGGCAAGTCTCGCGAGAGTCGCCCGCGGTTCCCAGGCCTGAAAGACGCGCGTCGGCGTGCCAGATATCGCGAGATGATCTGACTGCTTCCGTTTCTACCAGTTTTTGTTTTGTTTTTCAGTCGGTCGTCAAGGTGACGGGTTGCAGAGAGGCCCGAGGTGACCCTGACCTTGGAGCCGCGCCCTACCTAAGGGTCGTGAGGCTGACAGGTTTCCTGGCTGGCACCCAGATCCCTGTCTGGAAGGTCCTTGTTCCGCACCAACTCCCGACGTCGGCCCTGGAAATTCCCAAGGCGAGTGAGGGCACTGCGCGTGATTGATTCATTCATTTAACTTCCTCACCTTCACTTTTTCTACTCCCTCATTCACTCGTTTGTTGCAAGGAGACTTTCACCTGCGCCACTTACATAGGAACTGCTCTGGCAAAGGCCACCCACTGCCAACCAAAGGGAGGCTTTTTGGAACTCTGTACAGCATTGGACACAACTGCTCCCACCTTCCTGATCCTCCTGGTCTCTGCCTTCTCTTTATTTCTTTGGACACGCAGTGCACCAGTCTTTCCTAGTCCTCTGACTCTTCTCTTGGGTGTCCTTCCAGGGCTGCCTTTTCTTTGCCAGCTGCTTAAAGAATGGTTCAGCCCAGCCCGCATGGCTCAGTGGTTGAGTATCGACCTATGAACCAGGAGGTCATGGTTCAATTCCAGATTAGGGCACTTGCCGGGCTCCATCTCCAGTGTGGGGTAGGCAGGAGGCAGCCAATCAGTGATTCTCTCTCATCATTTATGTTTCTATCTTCCTCTCTGAAATCAATAAAAATATATGTTTTTAAAAGTGGTGTTTTTTCCCCACATAAGGCTTCTCCCATGAATGCTCTGAGTAACTGCACAACTGTCAAATTCTATACATTCAAATGCCTACCCCAAGCTTCCCATCCGTAATTCAGCCTTCTTGCTGGTATCATTGATTTTAGTCTTCCTCATTTTCACCCTCCATCCTACAAACAAATATCAATTTGACCATATTATTGCTTTGATTAGATGATTCCCATTCATCTACTGGATATATCCAAGCTTCAGCAAGTTCACTCTAAGAAGCCTACCTCAAGAGACCTTAGAGCCCCCTTCATCATTTTGTTGTCACAGGAGCTTGCCTATTTCTATAATTTGCTACATTGCATTGAAATATCTCCTTATAGAAGTCTATATCTGCCAGGAAAACTAGAAGCTCATTAAGGGCCTGGGCTGCCCCTTTCTCACCTGTACACTCCCAGTTCAGAGTGCAATGCAGATCTTCTATGAAATATTTGTTGAACTGAATCAAATTCATTCACACATTCATTTGTTTAGTCTATCTTTGGCAACTTTTTAAAAAATACATTTTTAGCCAAAACCGGTTTGGCTCAGTGGATAGAGCGTCGGTCTGCGGACTGAAAGGTCCCAGGTTCTATTCCGGTCAAGGAGATGTACATTGGTTGCTGGCACATCCCCAGTAGGGGGTGTGCAAGAGGCAGCTGGTCGATGTTTCTCTCTCATCGATGTTTCTAATTCTCTATGATGTTTTCCTTCCTCTCTGTAAAAAATCAATAAAATATATTTTTTTAAAAATAAATAATATATTTTTATTGATTTCAGAAAGGAAGGGAAAGGGACAGAGAGATAGAAACATCAATGATGAGAGAGAATCATTGATTAGCTGCCTCCTGTCCTCCCCCTACTGGGGGTGGGGGTGCGGATCAAGCCTGCAACCCAGGCATGTGTCTTTGGCTGGAATCGAACCTGGGACCCTTTAGTCCACAGGCCAACGCTCTATCCACTGAGCCAAAGCAGCTAGGGCTATCTTTGGCAACTTTTAATAGCAGAACTGCTACATCAGTCTTTGCTATGATGGAGCCCCTTCTTTCAAGAAGACCTCTTCGATGGCTGCCCTTCTTCTAACGCTCATCTGACCTACAAATCAGATTGTATAGAAACTGTGTGTCTCTTGGATGTGACTGTGAGCTCCTAGAGAATGGAGGCTGTGCTTTACTGGATCCCCCACAACTAGCAAAGAACCTGGTATATATTGGATTTTCAATAAATGCTTTTTGAATAAATGTAAGAATAAATGGACGTATAAACAAGTGTTTGATTGAATGAGGAAGAGAAAAAAGTCTTTGTCCTGGAAAACTTTATAGTGCAGCATTGATGCTGAAATGGAAAAGGAAACTTCACTAAATACCTCTGATGTGTCACAAGTAGCACCAGGCATCTCATATAATTCGTTTATCCTCACAGCAGGTTGAGATTAATGTATTTTTACAGATTTGGAAACAGTATCAGAGAAATTAAGTAATGTGGAAGATGCATTGCATAGATTTAGAAACGGACAGAGGCATTTTTATTGGATTCATGAGAGCTGTAAAGTTTTGTGGAAGGCAGAGAGCAAATTACAAAAGCAATCAGAGGCAGATGGTATAGTATGAATTCTGGAGCCAGGCTGTCTGGGTTCAGATCCCAGCTTTGCCATTTCCTAGCTCTGTATCTATCATTCTCTTTCCGTGGTTCCTTTCCCAATACGATGTTTTATTCACTGCTATATCCCTAGCTGGAGAACATTATCTGACACAAGGTATTTGCTTGATAAATGTGTGTTGGTTGAGTGAATAAAATAAAACTCTGGAATTTTGATAGTTCTTGGAAAACAAAGACCAATACAAGTGAGAACAATATTTAAAAAAAAAAAATAGCAATACACACATTATAAATTTGTTACATTCAAAATGTTTTTTTTAAAAAACCCAACAGATATCTTGGTGCTAAAGAAAGGAGATACAAATATGAAAAGGGGAAAAGCTTGAAAGAACTCTTTGCTGTTGGATTGGAATTCAATGTATGAGTATGAACGCATGGCACTTAATACAATAGAAATAGATATAAAAGTGTGTGTGTGTGTGTGTGTGTGTGTGTGTGTGTGTGTGTGTGTTTTCTGATCTTGTTTGCTGAGAGGTCCTAAAGGCAATGCCTGTAGCAATAACCAAGCTTAGGTCTTGGCTCTAAATATCATTCTCTACTAAAGGAATCTAGGGCTCTTTGGAAAAACAACTGAGATTCCAGGGCGGGAAAAGAAAATATAGGATGACCCTAGAACAACTTTTTGTGTCACAAAGTAAAGAAGTATTTATTTTATTTTTTAATATATATTTTTATTAAAATATATATTAAAATATAATATATATTTTAATATATATTTTTATTGACTTCAGAGAGGAAAGAAGGAGAGAGAATCACTGATTGGCTACCTCTTGCATGCCCCCTATTAGGGATCGAGCTTGCAACCCCGGCATGTGCCCTTAACCAGAATCAAACCCAGGACCCTCAGTCGGCAGGCCCATGACCTATCCACTGAGCCAAACCAGCTAGGGCGTAAAGAAATATTTAAAGGATGATAGTATCATGTCAAAATGTTTCAATAACTGCAATCTGCTTGGTTCCCAGTTGAGACTCTGCATAAGTCATTATTGTCACTAGAGGCCCAGTGCATGAAATTCGTGCACAGGGGCAAGGTTATCCCTCAGCCCAGCCTGCACCCACTCCAGTCCAGGACTGCTGGCTCCCAACTGCTCCCCTGCCAACCTGTTTTCTCCTAACTGCCCTCCCCTGCAGGCCTGGGTCCCCCCCCACCACCAACTACTCTTCCCTGCAGACCTGGTCACCCCTAACTGCCCTCCCCTGCAAGCTTGATTGCCCCCAACTGCCCTCCCTTGCAGGCATGGTCCCTCCAAATGCCCTCTCCTGCTGGTCTGAACTCCCACAATTGCCCTCCCTTGCAGGCCTGGTCCCCTTCAACTGCCCTGCCATGATAACCATCTTGTGGCAGCCATATTTGACCACATGGGGGCAGCCATCTTGTGTGTTGGAGTGGTGGTCAATTTGCATATTACTCTTTTATTAGATAAGATAAAGGCCTGGTGCATGGGTGGGGTCAAGCTGGTTTGCCCTGAAGGGTATCCCAGATCAGGGTGGGGGTTTCCTTGGGGCATGTTACAGCCTACACGAGGGGCCTGTGACGGTTTGCAGGCCGGCCACACCCCCTGACAATCCAAGAGGAAGCCCTGGTATCTGGGATTTATTTATCTTCTATAATTGAAACTTTGTAGCCTTGAATGGAGGCCTGAGCCAGCCAGGGTGTGTGGGATACTTGGCTTCCTCCATTGCTAGAGAAACCCAAGCCTCCTGCTCACTCTGTGGCCTCAGCCATCTTGGTTGGGAAAATTTGCATACTTGTTTCTGATTGGCTGGCGGGCATGGCTTGTGGGCATAGTGGAATGATGGTTAATTTGCATATTACTATTTTATTAGATAGGATTAGGAATTCTCTAACGTATATGGAACAAGTTTCACAAAAATAGAAGCTGCATTTCAAGTGGATTGAGACAGTCTTGTAATAAAGCAATTTCACAATAAGAGAGCCAGCATCTTTTTACATCGGAGCGAAGAAAAATGAAAAAGCAAAAACTGCCGAAACCGGTTTGGCTCAATGGATAGAGTGTCGGCTTGGGGACTGAAGGGTCCTGGGTTCGATTCCGGTCAAGGGCATGTACCTTGGTTGCGGGCATATCCCCAGTAGGGGGTGTGCAAGAGGCAGCTGATGGATGACTCTCTCTCTAATAGATGTTTCTAGCTCTCTATCTCTCTCCCTTCCTCTATGTACAAAATCAATAAAATATATTTAAAAAAAAAAAAAAGCAAAAGCAAAAACTGTTTCTTAAGTACACGGATTTTAGTCCCAGCTGATTAATCAACTCAACATAAGCTCTTTGTTTAGTTTACTAGGTTGTAAATCCAGCTTCATTAGCACAGATTAGAATGTTTTATAACATAGCACCTGCTTAAAGGACTTTTAGATTTCAGTGAGATTTTTTTTTCAGTTTTTCTTCAATGAAAAACTAATTCTTTTATTTTTTAAAACTAATTCTTAAAGAGAGGTTCACATTTTTTTTTGTTTGTTTCATATCATCTTTCTCCAAGAGACAGATTATATTATTTTGAACCTTCAGTAATGTGTCCAGAGTCAAACAGCTTCTTTGTTTGGTTCCAAAGTCCAGATGCCCCTTTCCCCTTTTTTACACATGTAGGTATTATAACAAGCTTACAGAAAAGTGCAAAAAACAAATACAATGCAACAAATAAATTGTTTTAAAATGAACATCCCTAGCACATCAGAAGCCCACTCACCAGTGTGTCCTTTGTCAGCTCATAGCCCTTCCTCCCTGCTATCCTGATTCTTTGTTACGCATTAACAATATGGTTTAATTTTACCTGTTTTTTAACTTTCCATAAATAGAATCATACAGTCAGTATGGTATTTGACTTATTTTGCCCATTCTTATGCTTCAAGATTCATCTATGTTTTTGTGAGTATGTTCATTCTTGTTTCACTGTTATACAGTACTAGAGGCCCCGTGTATGAAAATTCATGCACTGGATGGGGGTCCCTCAGCCCGGCCTGTCCCCTCTCACAGTCTGGGAGCCCTCAGGGGTGGTAGGCAACCTGGAAATCAGGAGAAGATGATGCCCCATCACACCTCTGCTACTGCCACTGCCAGCAGCACAAGCCTTGGCAACCCTGGTTACCTGAGCCTCGGGTGGCCCTGGGCAGCTGTGCAGCCACCATTCGAGGCTTGCCTGCATCTTGGGCTGCCCCTAGGTAGCTCAGGGGCTGAAGGGACTAGAGGACTCCAGAGGCGCGACACGCCTGCTGCCCCAGCAGGGCTGAGGGGACTGGGTGCCAACATCTTGTAGATATGGGTGTCGCATTCTTTGAGGGTTTTCCAGTCAATTAGCATATTCCCTCCTTATTGGCTGCGGGCACCACCATCTTTGAGGGTGGGGCAGTCAAGTAGCATATTCTCTCCTTAATTAGCTGTGGGCACCACTATCTTTGCGATGACATGAGGGTCAATTAGCATATTCTCTCTTTATTAGATGGGATTCCATTACATTCTGTTGTTTTAAGTCATTCAGTCTGTGGTACTAACATAGCAGGGAACACACTAGATTGGCTATCAAGAGAGCTGGTTCCCAGTCTACTCTGCCACTAACTGGTCGGTGTGTACATGTAGCAGCTCTCATCAAATGGACCTCCCTATCAGCTCTTTCTTCAAATTCTTGCATTTGCTTCTTCCCTTTATATCTTTGGGCCTAATGCTGACAATGGCTCCCACTGTTCCTTACTCCAAGTTATGACCATCACTCTTGCTTTGGAAATGGTAACTTTATTTCAGTTTCTCATTTGACTGTACCACATGTTTCCTGACGGGACTGACTTCTAAACTTAGGAGAGGCCGTTTCCTCACCTCTATTCCCTACCTGGCCCTACCCATCCCTTTGTTTCCTTTCTAGTGAATATCACAAGTTGTGCCTGTCTTCTCTATTTATTTACTCCTGTCCTCTCACCACCCCCAAACCATTTCTCCCACCAGATGGTAAGTTTCATGAAAGCAGGGACTTCACTTGTCTCATTATCATTATACTAGTGGCCTGGTGCACGAACTTCATGCATGGGGGTGGTGGTGTGTTCCTCAGCCTGGCCTGCACCCTCTCCAATCTGGGACCCCTCGAAGGAGGTCCTACTGCCAGTTTACAGGGATTGGGCCTAAACCGACAGTCTCGGACATCCCTCTCACAATCCGGGACTGCTGGCTCCAGTCACTCACCTGCCTGCCTGTCTGCCTGATTGCCCCTAACCACTCTGCCTGCTGGCCTGCTCGCCCCCAACTGCCCCTTGCTGGCCTGCTCACTCCAAACTGGCCCCCCCATGCTGTCCTGACCACCTCCAACTGACCCCCACTGATATCCTGCTCACCCCCAACTGGTCCCCCTGCTGGTCTGCTTACCCCCAATCCTGGCCAGATCGTCCCCCGGTGACCCAAGGTTCCAACCTCTCCTTTTTTTCTTTTTCTTTTTTCTCCCCCCCCCCCCCCCCTCCATAACCTCCTTGAGCCCAGGCCAGGACCAGCTGGAAGCAAATATCTAGGATATATTTATCCTCTATAATTGAAACTTTGTAGCCTTGAGTGGAGGCCAGGACCAGCCAAGGTGGGCGGGAAGCTTTGCTTCCTCCATTGCCGGGTCAACCTAAGCCTCCTGCTTGCTCCAGCTCTGTGGCCAGCTGCCATCTTGGTTTGGTTAATTCAAATTCTCACTCCTAATTTTCTGGTGGCCGTGGCTTGTGGGTGTGGCAGAGTGATGGTTAATTTGCATGTTTCTTTTTTATTGATGTAGACTCCTCATGCTAGCACAGTGTCTGGTACCCTGTAAGCATTTACTTAATATTTCTTGAATGAATGAATGAATGAATGAATGAATGAAGAAATCAATCAATCAATCAACAAACAAGGAGCAGGAATAATGTCTTTTTCAACTTTACATTGGCTAGCATTAGCTAAAACAGGTACTAAGTGGTATTTAATTGATGTTCTGTGTTTTTATGTGGCCTGTCTTTGAAGCCAAAGAGCCCCAGAGTGGACACAAGCTTAAGAGTAATAACCAGAGTGGATTGAAGTGTATCTTTGTGCTCAGTATATGTTTGACTTGACCTTAGACAGAGTTTGAGTCAGAGGGAATGCTTAGAAAGTGCATTTGAAGCCACATTTTCTGCATTTACCTGCAGTTGAAGGTACACTCAGATTCCATATACGTGGATTTGTGAAAGAGCATGAGTTTGAGAAAAATAGCTTCACTGAATGAGTTTGGATTTAAGCATGTGAGCTTGAGAGTGAGAGTTGATGTGAGTGAGAGTTGGTGCAAGTATAATAATCAAAGCTGGAGTATTAATATTTCAGAGGCCAACCAAAATCATACATTTGTTCACAGTACAGCTCCCTGGCTAATTTAATGTCAAGTTGGCTTTAATATTTACTTGGATTATATAAATTCAGCCATAATGAAGTTACTGGCTATCACTTGCCCATTATGTCTGGTTAATAAAAAAAAATAAGGATTTCTTGGTCATTGCAATTTGTTTGGTATAGAAAATATTTCTAAATATGGGATCCAAGTTTGGAGGGAGGTATTCTTGGCAGAAAATAGGCTGGTAACCTCTTCTTAATTTCTGTCTCACAGAAGAGATGGGTGTTTTAGCCCTGAACTGGTACTTAAATCTGTCTGCTTCTAAAGTCACACCTTTATCTAGGAAGTTGATGGGTGGGTTTCAGAGGGTCTTTCCATGAAACCCTGAAACTGTATATAAATATTTATGTATGAGTGCATTTTTTTTTTCTTCCTTGAGTCTATAGCTTTCCTCAGACACTTAGAGGAACCCAGAATTCAAAGAAGGTTAAGAACTATTGACTTTGCTGAAATTGGTTTGGCTCAGTGTATAGAGCATCGGCCCACGGACTGAAAGGTCCCAGGTTCGATTACGATCAAGGGCATGTACCTTGGTTGCAGGTACATCCCAGTAGGGGGTGTGCAAGAGGCAGCTGATTGATGATTCTCTCTCATTGATGTTTCTAACTCTCTATCCCTCTCTCTTCCTCTCTGTAAAAAATCAATAAAATATATAAAAAAATATTTTAAAAAAGAAAAGAAAAAGAAAGAACTATTGACTTGGAGCCAAATACAAGTCTTGGGGAGGATGCCAGTCCCTCCAGCAGAGGGCAGTGGCACCCACATTCACTGACCTCCTTGACCTCACAACATTGGTTATCAAGAGATCTGAGAGGTTGAGCCAGGTAGGCCTGAGCATCAAAAGAGAATGCCCACCTCCCTCTGTTTTTCCTGTTGGGTTGGTTTTGGAATCCCATTTCCAACCCGCAGAGGAATATGTAAGCTCTCAAGCAGTAGCTCTAGGGAAGACCATCTTCTCCCATCAACTTTCACTGGAAAATTCTTCTCAGGGATGTACATTTTTCTGAGCTCTGCTGCTCCTTTATCAATGCTGGTTTTTCTTGCTTCCTTTGTGGACCTGGCTAGACCACCAGAACAAACACTGATATAGAGGCCCTGGTTGGAAGACATTTTTCAGTGGAAATGTGAATGAACTGACTTTGATTCTCAGTTGGATGCCTATGCCTATGGCAAAATCACTTAGCTCCTTACTGAACATTCAAAGTCTTTTAGAACAGTTTCACTCCACCTTCAAGCCCTTTGTTCCTCTCCCATATATAAGGTCTCCTTGTTGGCCAAACTATTCCTGCAATTGTGTTGGGTTTCCCAACAAGCTCCTTAAGAGGTCACTTCTTCCTTCTGTTTTCCTTATCTTTTCCATCCTTCATCCCCTTCTTTCCTCCATGGAGCCTTCTCTAGCAGAAAAGAAGTGGAAATAGTTAAAGTCTCCGAAGGACTGCGAAAGCAAGCCATACAGATAATTGAAGGGAGAATCTTATAGGCACAAGGAGCAAGTACAAAGGCCATGGGAGTGTAGTGAGGCCTGCTTGGCCCTGTAGAGGCACAGTATGACTGGAACAGAGTGTGCAAATAGGAGATGAAGTCAGAGGGGTGGTAGAAGCAGGTGATATAGAACCCTGTATACCATGGCAAAGACTTTGGTTTTACTTTGAGTGAGTTGGGAAGACATTAGAGAGTTTTGAGAGGAGTGACACCATCTCACTTGTGTTTGATAAGGACATCTCTGCCCATTGTATTGAGAATGTTGGGACAGAGGCAAAAGCAGAGAGCTAGGTAGGAAGACTATTTCAACCACCTAAGAATGATGGAAAAGGAGGCAGTGAGAAGAGGATGGTTTCTGGAAAAGTTTTGAAGGTAAAACTTATTGAATTTGCTGAAAGATGAGATGTGGGGTTTGAGACAGGGAAAAATAAAGGAGTTAAGAATGGTTCTAAGATGTGGGTTTTGGGCAAACAGAAAGATGGGAGTAACAGTGAGATGGTAAAAATGGGGAAAGAAGTTTGTAAGGGAGAACAGAATTAGGATTTCAATGTTGGCTAGGTTAAATTTGGAGCTGCCTAGTAGACCTAATTTATGTGCTTCCCCATATTTCCTCAACCCCCTCTCCTCCTAACCCCCTTGACTGCTTACTCAAAGAGGAGCCCTGGTCACCACAAATAACGGTCTCCTGGTAAGACCACCAGGTGAGGGCCAGATTCAAGCTCACCTCCATTATGTAAAAGCTCCAGGCACCGGACCTAAGTGATCAGACACACAGGCTATGGTTCCTTCCAACATTTCTGAGCCCAGTTTACGTTCTGAACCAGAGCTGGGGGAACTGGCATCTCCAAGGAGCCTAAAAAGGTCACAGACTACAACCCAGATATGCAGGAGTAAACTTTTATCATTGTGACACAAGAGATGAAAAGGAACAACAGATGAATTCTATTTTCCTTTCACAGGCTAGAAATATGTCTTCTCCGTCCCAAGAGGCAGCACCAAAGCTCTGCTGTCCCACCTATCCTACCCTCGCCCTCTGGAGATGTTCCGACGAGACCTGGCCACTCGCTGTGTTTTCTTGTGAATCTGTGACTAGGTTAATAATGTACCCGTGTTTTTTGCTTTCCCTCGTTCCCTAATTTCCCTCTCCTTCCTTTTCTGCCTTGCAATTGCACTTCTTAAATAGAGTATGCTCATGTATGAGATTTGCCTCAGGCTCTGATTTCTAAGGAACCCAGGTTAAGCCAACCTTCAAGTGGAAATGCAGAGTAAGCAGGGGAGAGGTCAGTACTGGAGATAAAAACAAGGAGTTCAATGTATATATATGCTTCTCTAAGATCGCCTATGGGATGAGTATGGCCAAAGGAGAAAGTTAGACCAAGGACTGAGCCTGGTGACACTCAACATTTAGAGGCTGGGGAGAGGAGGATGAATCAGCAAAGGATAATGAGAAGGAATGATCATGTGTGGGAGGAAAACCAAAAATAAAAATGGCTTCCTGGAAGCCAAATGAAGAAAATGTTTCATAGAAGAGAACATGATGAACTGGGCCAAATGAACACGAAGACTTGGCCATTGAATTTAGCATCGAGGTTATTTGGGTTACACTGACAAGGACAGCCTCTTAAGAGGGGTCAGAGCCAAAGTCTGAAGACAGTGGGTTTGAGAGAGACTAGGAAGAGAAAGATTGGAAATAGCACATGTACATAACCTTTTCAAGGAGTGTTTCTCCGAAGAGGGACAAAGAAAAGAGCAATAGCTTGAGAAGGAGTGGAGTAAATAGCGGGTTTTGTAGGATGGGAGACATTACCCATGTTTGTATGTGGATGGAAATGATTCAGTAGAAAGGGCAACACTGATGATGTGAGGAGAAGAGAAGAGAAGAGATGGCCACAGCCTGGAAGTTCCCAGCAGAAACACGAAGAGTTTAGATTCCAGGAGGCTGCAAGTAGGAGGGTTATTTCTGAGCAAAGAGGGAGAATGCTAGACATCTGGAATTTCCTTTCCATGGATGCCTGGGTCTCTAGGGCCTAACTTTTAAAGTTGAACATTTACTTTTTGATGTGGTTAGAATCCCTGAGTCTACAATATGTTCCCAAGAGTATTTAATTAAATGAGAATCTGGTGTACATCTGTAACTAATTAATGCTGATCAAAAACAATTAAATATTAAATGTCAGTGCGGTTACCTGGTTCTTCACGAATAATTGCAAAGGGCTGAATGTAATTATCAAATCCTGACCTCCATAGGAATCAAGTTCACATTAAAATAATGAAAAAGGAAAACTGAGCTAATGAGAGAGCAGATTTTGTGAATTTTTAAAAATATCTGGAGCAATGAAATGCCAAACATTAGGGTACGGGTATTGCTTAGAGTTCCCTTTCTCCATATATGGGATTCAAAGGGCCCTCTCTCTCTCTCTCTCTCTCATAGAAACGATGGCAGCTCCATTAGCAATGTAGTAAACGTTTCTAACAGTTCTCCTTTTGGTAAAAGATGTCTTCATATGCTGGTAGTATTACATATAATGTATGTTATGTGGTACATATAAAATGATGTAATCCATTCAGGAAGTATTGGATGAGGATTTAATTTGCCAGTCCTGTGCTAAGCTCTGGGGGTAAAGAAATGCATAAGATGAATCCTGCACAGATCATGTCTTTAAGGTCTAGCCTGGTGTCCCTCAGACTCACCTGGAGTGCTTTGTACTTCCTCTCTCCATTTCATTGAGTGTGGTCATGGGTTGCTGTTTTCTTCTGATTTAATAAATAATACAGCCTTGGCCAGTTTGGCCCAGTGGATAGAGTGTTGGCCTGCGGAGTCAAGGGTCCCAGGTTTGATTCCAGTCAAGGGCACATGTCCGGATTGTGGGCTCGGTCCCCTGTAGGGGACGTGCAGAAGGCAGCCAATCAATTATTCCCTCTCATCATTGATGTTTCTCTCTCGTTCTTCCTTTCCCTTCCCCTCTGAAATCAATAAAAATACATTTAAAAATAAATAAATAATACATTTGTTTGCATTTTTTGGACTGCTTTGGCATGGTTTTAAAAAGTGGGGGGGGGGGGGGGTAGCAAAGTTTTTATTTTGCCACCTTGAAACTGCCAGGCCACCATGACCCTTGTGGTCTGGTGAGGGGTGGGGCACATCCAGCAGATCCGACAGATGGACTGCTTCTTACCCATGGGAGCTGTGTGGGAGACAGAAGGACAAAGACCAAAAGTAATGGCCTGGATCCATGTGGTTGTTGAGAGCCAGAAGAGTGAGTCAAGCCCAGAGGGCCATCCAGCAAAGACATGGGTGGAGGATACGAACCATAGTATGAAGCCAAAACAAAGAGAGTTGAAGACCAAGAAATTTACGAGTAAGGAGTAAGCAGGGTGGAAAAACAAGGAGGTGGCCTGGAAGGATTCCAAAGACAAACTGGGGATGCTTGTGGTGACTTTAAATCTCATCCCTGCAGCGACTTGAATGTGCCGCCCAGGTCAGTTAGCAGGGTCACGGTGGATGGAGAGTTTGACACCGTTGCCTTCATTGGCCAGCTGAAAAGTTAAGACTAAGCTCCCTGCACAACAGTCTGAGCTCTGAGCTGTTGTAAACTGGAAAGTGCTTATTTGATGCTGTTGGGATTTTGATACTTCCAATTCTTAAAGTGTAAAGGGGAGACGACTGTAGTCCCCTCAACCTACTTTATAGCTGCAAGGGAAGCTGTGCAGACGAAGGAGACTTCCTGTCTGACTTCAGTTGTGTAGGTAGCTCATAATATCCTGAGAGCTCTCCAGTCTTCAGCTTTAAGAAAGGGATGCAAAAAGAGAGAAGAAAAGGGGACCCCCAATTTTTTTAGCACCTGTTGGGCACTTTTCATATGTTGTTTCTTTTATTCTCTCATAGCCATCTGGGTTGACCCTTCTTAATCCATTTTATAGATAAGAAAACTAGGCCTTCATAAGTGGAGGATATGTAATTTCAATGCAGGTCTTTCTGATTCCCAAACAATGATCTTGCCAGTTTAACTCAATGACTATGGCTCTGGCCAGTGCCAACCCTGTTCCTCCCTCCCTAGTCTACCAACCAGGAGACAGCCACTCCCTTCCAAAGGAAGGAGAAAGCTAATAGCTGAACCTCGCTCTAAAATGTGAAGTGATCTTCTGAACCATGAATATTTGAACCAAAAAATTCAACTTCAACTTTTAATATAGCTAAACATATAAGATCTTCTCATTTGTTCAATAAATACAGAGTTGCCAGATTATTATGATCTCTGAATGCATAACATATATATTAGAGGCCTGGTGCATGAATTCATGCATGGATGGGGTCTGGCCAGCCTGGCCACGGGGAGGAGACATGGGCAGTTGGCCAGCCTATCTGCTGGTTGAACTCTTGGTCAAGGGGACAATGTGCATATTAGCCTTTTATTATATAGGATATACACTGAGCGGACAGATTATTATGCGTTCAGAGATCATAATAATCTGGCCACTCAGTGTATACATTGAACATCTGTTTTATAGAACAGTGCTAGAACATTGGAGGATTTGGAAGTGTATAAAATACAGGCAAATCATATAAAATTACTTTCACAGTTAAGATTAATTTGAATTTAGACATACTAATTCATGTCCAATTCTGAGTTTGATCTTGGTCACTGGCATTCACAAGAGAGGTCAGGGCTGTGTTTGCTGGCGGTATTGAAATACTCACCTGGAGGTGAGTATTTCACCTCCAGGTGAGTATTAAAATCTTGCAAATGGATGAATTTCTCAAAGATGGAATTACAAAGGATAAAAATAAAGACAAGGATAGAGACTTAAATTACACCCATTGTTAAGAGCTGCAAGAGAAAGTTAAGCCAGCAAAGCCCTCGGGATGAAAGAGGAGAAAGAGACCAAAAAAAAAGGTAAGAAAAAGAAAAGAAAAAGCAGACAAGAATAAAAAGTTTAGAAAGGGCATGCACACAGAGCTTCCAGAAGTGGTCCAAAGTTCCTAGAACTGCATGGAGGACAAGGTGAACAGTGATTTTTAAAAAATCCATAGAGTGAGACTATTAAGAGGTCGATGATGCTCCGCAGACGTGGCATCTTAAGACAGTGGTGAGAGCAGAAACCGAGAGTTCAAAACAAGTAGGGAAAGCTGGCTCATAATACAGAAGAAAGGGGAACAAAATCAGGTGCCTACATAATACCCACATTCATAGTGGACTCCGGAAGGATTAAAGACCCAAAGATGGAAGATTAAACTACCGGTATATTCAGAGAATGAACATAATGTGAAAGGGTAACTTTAGGATCTGGGGGCCAGAGACAAATTCTTAAGGATAAAAATCTATTATTTTGGTTACATCATAATTGAGGAATTCTGCTCAACAAAGGACTTTGAGAGACAGTTAACAGACAGATGACAAGATATTTGCAATATCTAAAACTGACAAGAGGCTAATTTCAAATTTATGATACAGTAACAGATGTGCTTGCTAATGCATCGAACCATAAAACCTAGTGGCAAGTCCAATAACTTCCATAAGTTCAAAGAAGTGATGAAGATCAAAGACATTTTGGGCTCACCTATGGAACCTGTTACGTGAAATTAAAATATCTGTGATTCTTGTTGGTGATAGTCGCTGGCCCTGCTAAGTCTAGTAGGGTTTGCTACCTACATTCATAATAGAAGGAAATGCTATATTCTAGTCAGAGGTTAGTGAAAAAAGAAGAGGTAATTTTTTTTCCATCCAAGTTTACAAAACCGTGGGTTAAAAAGAGCTAGTTTAGAGAAAGGCAGGTTGGGGAAATCCAGGAACTGGCTGGTTTTTCTGGAGGTACCCCATAAATGGGTCCCTACAGTCATGCTTCCGGATGTTATTTATTTGGCCCCGTGTGGACAGAAGTTACACATCTCAAACTCACCATGTCCCAAACCCAATCCCTGATCTTCCTTCCCTGCCCAGATCTGCCCCAGGCAAAGCCTCTCCGCTCAGCAGATGGAAGCCCCTCCTTCTAGCAGAAACCTTGGAAGTGCCCTGACACCTCTCCCTTTCACACTTCTCGTGCAATCCATCAGGAAATCCTATTGACTCTTGTTTTCAAAATAAACCCAGAATCTGACCACTGCCCACCCCCTCCAGTGCCCCCAGCCTGGCCTTGGCCACCAGGGTCTCTCACCTAGTAACTGTAACAGCCCCTCCCTGCTTCTTCCTTGCTCCTCCGCAGTCTAATCTCAGCACAAGAGGCAGAGTAGCCCTTCTCTGTGTAAGGATTGCTTGCTTACTCTGCTGCAAGTACCCTGGCCTCCTAGCTATTTCTCAGTGGTGCTAGGCAACCTCCCACCTCAGGGCCTTTGCACTGACTTGACTATTCTCTCTGACAGTAATAGTCTTCCCTCTAACATCAGCATTCCCAACTCTCACATCTCTTTCCAAGTCCTCATGAAAATATCACCTCCGCCAGGCCTGTCTTGAGTACCTTATTTAAACGCACAACTGTGTCTCCAGCCCTCCCAATACCCTGAGCCTGCTCTAATTTTTCTTTTGTCCTTAGCATGTGAAACCTGTTGTGTTACATAATTTACTCATTATGTTTATTTTCTGTCTTTATTCTTTTTCTGTCCACTCCCAACTAGAAAATAAGCTCCATTTAAAAAAGGGGATCTATGTTTTGCTCACTATTATAACCAGCGGGGGGTGGGGGGTGGGAGGAGGAGGGAGGGAAGCTCATAATAGATGCTCAATAAATTGAGTAACTTGATGAATAAAGCAGGGTTGACAGACTTCATAGTCAAGTTAAATAGCCTAGCTGCCACTGACAAGCTGTGCTACCTGGGGCAACTCATCACATCTTTCTGTGCCTTCATTTCCTCATCTGTAACATGGAAATCACAGAAGCCTGTCTTTTTTTTTTTTTTTTTTAATATATTTTATTGAGGAAGGGAGAAGGATAGAGAGTTAGAAACATCGATGAAAGAGAAACATCGATCAGCTGCCTCCTGCACACCTCCTACTGGGGATGTGCCCACAACCAAGGTCCATCCCCTTGACCAGAATCGAATCTGGGATCTTTCGGTCCATAGGCCAATGCTTTATCCACTGAACCAAACTGGTTAGGGCCACAGACACCTATCTTACCAGGTTGTGAGAATGAAGTGAGCTAGTCAGGAGAGGACGTGGCATTTTGCAGCTGTTTCATCAATGCTAACTCCTGGTCCCCTACTAATCGGTAGTAAGCAACTTCCTCCTGCTGGCATGGGGTCCCGGGGACTCCTGTAAAAGGGCAGGGCTCATGTCCTTCTCCTTCGTCCTGTTCCCAAAAAGGCTCAGAATAGAACCCAAGTCTCCTGGCTCCACTCGGCGTTTGTAGCCAACAGACCACACGACCACTTTTTTCCTGTCCACTACTTCCTTTTGAGGTGGAAAGCAGTCGTTGGAATAACTCACCCAGGGGCAGGGAAAGGAAAAAACAGCAAAAATTGTTTTAAAAGGGAGTTATACAAGCATATGCAGGAAAACCCCATTGAGGGACATAAATGCTGATTCAAAAAGAGGAGGAAATATGAAATTTGAGTTTTCCAGGCCTTCTCTGGTCCTGAGTTTCCTCTCTTCCATCACACATTTTTCTCACCCACAAAACGGGCATTAAGAAAGATGACAGGTCAAAAAATAACCCATGGAGGAAAGAGGAGGGCGTTGAGGCTGTTGTTGAGCAGGAGCGTACACGTTGCTCCCTGTTCCTCCCACGGGTTCTTTAAGTCCTGATGGGGAAAGAAGCTGATGTCTCTCCAGGGGAGGAGAGTGAATTCCGGATCGCTAGCGGAGACCGCTTTCCAGGGCTGCTTTGATCTGCTGCCCAGGCCAGGGCTGGGGACCAGCTAGCTGGCACTCCAAGGAAAACGGGACTTCACAGCAGTCTCAAAGCAACTGTCCTCCTGCAAAGGGCGTGTGCCTGCCACTTGGTCGGCCCTGCCATCCAACCCAACTTGTGCCTCGCTGCTCTGCCCTTACTCTTACCGCCCCCCCCGCCTCCCCCCCTCCAGAATCCTGCCTCCTCTTTCCCTCCCCACCCAAAACAGAGCTGAGTTGGCGTCTGAAAATGAGTAAGTGTGAAGCGAGACTGCACACTGGTCTTCGTTGAGGATTTGTTTTTGCCAAGCGACTTGGTGGAGAAGATTGCATTTCTTGGCTATTTTTAAACCTGCATTTTTGGAATTTGATTTGGAAAAGAAAAGAGAAAAAAAAAACAAAAAACACAAAAACCAGAAACTCAGGTCATGAGAGGCTAGTGGCTCCGGGCATCCTCTTGAGGAGGGTAGGTACTTAGAGAGACCAGGAGCCCAGGGCTTGTGGAGCTGCCAGCGAACAGAGGAGCAGAGGGGGGCCAGGCAGTTCCAGAAAGCATCATACTCTCCATCCCAGGGGGACCAAACACCACGCACACCTGATGCCTCATTTCTGGCGCTCGCATGTGGGCCCTGGCTGCATGCCAGGCTCTGTGCTAGGTGCTGATAGACAAGCCTTGGCCCCTGGTGGTATGGGGTTCATCCTTTAGATGAAAAAGTTGGCGATTGCAACATGTTTAAAGAATGAGCTTGGTAGGGGGAGCTACAAGGTTGGAGGTGGTGCTGACCTAGCCCAGAAGGATCTAGAAAGACTCCAACTATGAAGTCTTAGAATAACTTACCCAGGGGCAGGGAAAGGGAGTGAGTTAGAAGAGCACAGCCAGAGAGGATTGTGGGTAGGAGAGGAGTGTGGTCGGGATGTGGACAAGAAAAGGTCTCTGAAGGCAGACAGACCTGACTTCTGACTTTTCATCTGTTCCACCTCTGACAAGCTGTGCCATTTAACCAAGTTTGCTTACCTCCTCTGCACCTCATTCTCCTCACCTGTAAATTGCAAATAATCAAAATACGTTACTTAACAAAAGTTAACAGTTATTGAGCCAATACTAGGTCCAAGCACTGTTCGAAACATCTTACTAGTATATATATTAACTCACAGGATATTTTTTATTTTTATTTATTTATTTATTTTTTTACGGAGAGGAAGGGGGAGAGAGAGAGAGCTAGAAACGTCGATGAGAGAGAAACATCGACCAGCTGCCTCTTGCACACCCCCTACTGGGGATGCTCCCGCAACCAAGGTACATGCCCTTGACCGGAATCGAACCCGGGACCTTTCAGTTCGCAGACCGATGCTCTACCACTGAGCCAAACCGGTTTCGGCAGGATATTTTTTAAAAAGATAAAATTTTGACTTCATGTGTGTATGAAGTGACTTTGTATCAAAGAGTTTATGGAATCTATTAAGTAATGAGGGAACCTGCAAGATGGTGTGACTAGTTCAGAGGAGAAATCAAAATACCCCACAGTTATAATGAGATAAGATGGAGCCTGGCCAGCGTGGCTCACTGGTTGAGCATCGACCTCTGAATCAGGAGATCACAGTTTGACTCCCAGTCAGTGCACATGCCCGGATGCTGGCTCCATCCCCAGTGTGGGGAGCGTAAGTGGATCAGTGATTTTCATTATTAATATTTCTGTCTCTCCCTTCCTCTCCTTTCCTCTCTGAAATCAATAAAAATATATATTTTAAAAAGATGGAGAACATATAACCCATGCAAATACTATTATCATGAAAAGCAAGGAGGCTGCACAGCAAAAGAAACCATCAACAAGAAAGCCCACTGCATGGGATAACACAGTTGCCAATGTTATATCTGATAATGGCCTAATCTTCAAAATTTATAGGGAACTCATACATCTTAACGAAAAGAAGATAAACAACCCAATCAAAAAATAGGCAAAGGACTTAAATAGAAACTTTTTGAAAGTGGACATACAGAAGGCCAAGAGACATATGAACACATGTTCAAAGTCACTAATCATCTGAAAGATGCAAATAAAAAAGACAATGAGATGCCATCTCACACCTGTCAGAATGGCTCTCAGCAACAAATCAACAAACGATAATGTGGAGGAAAAGGAACCCTTGTGCACTGCTAATAGGGTGCAGCCACTGTGGAAAACGGTATGGAACTTACTCAGAAAAATTAAAAATGGAACTCCCATTTGACTCAGTAATCCCACTCCTAGGAATATATCTCAAGAAACTAGAAACACCAATCATAAAGGACATATGCACCCCTATGTTCATAGCAGCATAATTTACAATAGCTAAGATTTGGAAACAGCTGAAGTGCCCATCAGCAGGTGAGTGGATTAAAAAACTGTGGTACACCAAAACCGGTTTGGCTCAGTAGATAGAGCGTCAGTCTTCAGACTGAAAGGTCTCGGGTTCGATTCCGGTCAAGGGCATGTACCTTGGTTGTGGGCACATCCCCAGTAGGGGTTGTGCAGGAGGCAGCTGGTCGATGTTTCTCTCTCATCGGTGTTTCTGACTCTCTATCCCTCTCCCTTCCTCTCTGTAAAAAAATCAATAAAATATATTTTAAAAAAAACACACACACACAAAAAAAACTTTGGTACATCTACACAATGGAATACTACACTGTGTAAAAAGAAAGAACTCTTACTATTCGCAACAGCATGGATGCACCTGGAGAGCATTATGCAGAGCGAAGTAAGCGTCAGAGAAAGATAAATATCACATGATCTCACTCATTTGTGGAATATAATGAACAACATAAGCTGTTGATCAAAAATAGATACAGAGACAGAGAAGCATCGAACAGGCCATCAAACTTCAGAGAGAAGGCAGGGGACGGGAGTTAAGAGATCAACCATAAGACTTGTATGCATGCATATAAGCACAGCCAATGGACACAGACTAGCGGGGTGAGGGAATGTGCTGGGGGGTGGAGGTGGCCGGAACATCAGTGGGGGATAAAGGAGACATATGTAATACTATATGTAATACTTTAAGCACTAAATAATTTTTTTTTTAAAGAAAGAAAAGTGAGGAGGCATTAAGAGTTTCTGAATTCTGAAGGTCAGTGAAAATCAGATATTTCAAATGTTTTGGTTCAGTTTACAAAAACAGAATCCACTCAATTATTATAGGTTGCAGATGGCTTAAGAAGAAAGACAAAAGGCTTCCTTATGAATCTAGCAAATAGAACATTAAAACTAGACCCACAGTATTCCAAACAAATAACAACCATAAAATTTCCCTTGTCCGCTGTTCAGTCCTATGTAGTTAAGTCTCTTTCTGCTGGCTCCTGAGTAGTCTCATGAAGCCATCTGCTTACTAAAGAGGCATGGAAATCCTGACTCACTCCACTGGTACAGTCGTGTAAGCCTTGTCAGCTCACCTTCAAGTGTCAATAATTGAAGTATCCAGTAAACCCCTTTCCCATAAAGCTCTGAGACTGTCTTTGTGTTGCAAATACAAACTCCGGCCTGTAGCTTATAGCAGGGTCTCCAGGCAAGATTGGAGATGCAATGACTTAAAATGACTGTGGTTCATTTATTACTGTCTAGAGGCCCGGTGCATGGATTCATGCATCAGTGGGGTCCCTCAGCCTGACCTGCACTCTCTCGCAATCCGAGACCCCTCATGGGATGTCAGATTGCCAGTTTTGGCCCGATCCCCAATCCCCGCAGGCTCTGGCCGAAGCCAGCAGTCTGACATCCCCTGAGGGATGTAGTAGTGCTCAAAGTGGCAGTTGTCTAGGGAGGAGTCTGAGCCTGGGCTGGGGCTGGGTGCCACACCGCTCCTACTCATTCTGGTCCCGCTGTATCTGCTGTGAATGCTGCAAGGGAGTGCTGCCAGAGAGGCAGGAGAAGCTCACACCACCACAGTTGCACTTGCCAACCATGAGCTTGGTGGTGTCTAATGCCTGTTGGTCAGCTGAGCAGCGCTCCCACTGTGGGAGCACATTGACCACCAGGGGGAAGCTCCTGCGTTAAGCATCTGCCTCCTGGTGGTCAGTGTGCATCATAGTGACTGGTCGACTGGTCGTTCTGTCATTTGGGTGTAATGGTCGCTTAGGTTTTTATATATATAGATACTTTTCCAATATGAAAGATCTGATGAGACGCCGAAACCGGTTTGGCTCAATGGATAGAGCGTTGGCTTGGGGACTGAGAGGTCCCAGGTTCGATTCCAGTCAAGGGCATGTACCTTGTTTGTGGGCATATCCCCACTGGGGGTGTGCAAGAGGCAGCTGATCGATGACTCTCTCTCATCGATGTTTCTAGCTCTCTATCTCTCTCCCTTCCTCTCTGTACAAAATCAATAAAAATATTTTTTTTTAAAAGAAAGATCTGATGAGGATTCATAATTAAAATCATCAAACTGAAAAGGGCATGCAAAACAAAGTTAAACTATTTCTAAAACAATAAAATTTAGGCAAAATATCTCTAAAGCTAATGATAAAGTCCATGTTTAAACAAGTAAGTAGTACATGTTACATCTGATTCATAAATATGGATGAGCATATTTGTACAGAGGAAAAAATTCTTTAGGTATAACATACTAACCCTGAGACATAATTCTTTTCAGTAAGCCTGGAGTAGAGCCTAGACATTTTACAGATGTCAACAGATCTCCATTCCATGATAAATAAGTCTGATATGCATCCTACTGGCCTAGGCCATGCTAGATTCAAATTAAAGAAGGAAGGCCAGAGCGAGCAAACATTTATATAACATATGAGCTCATGCCTGATACACTACAGTGTGATTGCCAGTATCATTAGACAGAGCACTGTCAGAACTCTGGTGAAAGTAGAAAAATTGGACAGAGCTATTTCATAATTGTTCTAGTTCTTAAAATAACTAATTCATAAGAACGTTTTCCTTGAGGGTAAAAACATTCTAGGGAGAGCAAGAGCAGTGTCCCAAGAACTTTCCATAAAGCATACAATTTCATTTTACCCGCACAGCTTTCACCCAGAGAAAGCTGAGCGTCTCTTCTGTTTGACAATTCTTCCCAGGCAATGTTTCAAGCAAATCTGATTATTTCTAGCATTAAAAACATAAACAAAACAAAAAAAGTGAAAGAAGAAATCTTTGTGGTTTTTCCAGGAATTGTATGAAAAATCTCAAAGATAGTTTTAGGTGTAGCAGCTATCTTGAAATGTTTAGTTTACTTTTTTTCTATAGTTAGGGTTCAATCTGGGAAGGTGAGTATTCATAAAAGTTAGAGAAGATTTGAACATTCAATTAAGATAGGGTCCTCAAGATAAGATCCTAGAGCCAGTAATTGTGATTAAAAAAACAACAACACACATTTAAACATAAATATAGAAAGTAAGTAATGAGATAGTGAAGAACATTAGCTGTTTAACAAGTAAAGAGTCTTGGTTCTTTTTACCCCCTTAAATAATTAAGGACAAAATAAAATCATGGAAGATCATTAAAACATGGGATCTTTGCTGTCTAGGAAATTATACGGAAAGTAAACCTTTCACCTGAAAGGTGAAGGCGTAAGTCCATAAACCAAGGAAGCAAAGCCCATTGAGATAGAATTTCCTTGCCCAGCTGGCGAGGCTCAGTGGTTGAGTGGCAACCTATGAACCAGGAGGTCACGGTTCAATTCCATTTCGGGAGAATGTGCCCAGATTGCAAGCTCAGTCCTCAGTAGGAGGGCTTGCAGGAGGCAGCTGATCAATGATCTCTCTCATCATTGTTTTTCTCTCTTTCTCCTTCTTCCTTCCTCTCTGAAATCAATAAAGACATGTTTTTAAAAAAGGAACATTGAAAGTACTATCATTTATAGTCAGACAAGGAATGTTAAAGTGAATTTACAAATAAATGCAAAACTGGTAAATATCTTCATGACAAACCAATTACATGACTTTTGGCAAGAATTATTGCATTACTGCCAGTTTTCCACAACTTACACAGTTGTAAAATATGATAGGTATGAAGGGAGAGAGATAACCCTGTTGGGTGTATCCTTTTTTTTTTTTCCATTAAAAAAAAATATTTTATTGATTTTTTACAGAGAGGAAGCGAGAGAGGTAGAGAGCTAGAAAGGTCAATGAGAAAGAAACATCAACCAGCTGCCTCTTGCACACCCCCTACTGGGGATGTGCCCGCAACCAATGTACATGCCTTTGACCAGAATTGAATCTGAGACCTTTCAGTCCGCAGACCAACGCTCTACCACTGAGCCAAATCGGCTTCAGCTTTTTTTTTTTTTTTTTTTTTCCATTTTAAAGTCTTTCTCAAATTTTCCCTATACCTTTTAAGTAAGTATTATTATTATCTCCATTTTGGATAGTGAGAATTCAAGGCAGAGATGGAGCCCAAGGTTACACAGCTAACAAAGGGCTACGCGATTGTGGAATGGTCCAAAGATTTAATTAATTAATTAATTAATTAATTAATTTGAATACTCAAGGATATTTTTTCATTGATTTTAGAGAGAGGGAAGAGAGAGGGAAAGACAGAGAGAAATATCGATGTAAGAGAAACATCTACTTGTTGCCTCCTGCACGTGCCCTCACGTGCCAGGGTTGGAAGGAGCCTGCAACTGAGGTCCATGCCCTTAACCAGAATCAAACCCAGAACCGATGCTGTATCCACTGAGCTAAACCGGCTAGGGCCCAAGATTTTATTTTAATCATATACAAAAAGATGACAGACATGGAGACAACTGCCTTTGAAAAATAATTTATTACTTACAGTTTCCAAGACAAGGGAGTACACTATGCCATGCATGGCCATGTGAGAAAAACCAGAGTCTGTTAGGAGACAGAAGAAAAGCTTGAGCAAAAAGACTTACTGTGCTTTTCATGGGGGAGGAATGGGAGAGGCAAGGTAAGCAGTTTTGATTGTTGAGTTTGAGTGATTTCAGCAGGCTCCAGGCTATGGGGTGGTCACTAGCTGTCTGGTACCTGGTCCCGTGTGATTTAGGGTTGGAGCTGCTGGGGGCATGACTCGGTATGTGAGAGTTAGATAGAGGAGCTTATTGACTGGGCTCTGAGTTGAAGGGTTTGCATGTGAAGGGCCTGCTCCAGGCAAATTGTTTACTATCTCTAGGAATTAGCTAGCCCTGGGAGAGGCAGTCTCTCCAGGATTAGCAAGGCCCTAAAATGTCAAAACATCATAAAACACAGAACATAAAAGCATGATTAATACATGAGCCTGACTTTGAACTCCAGCCGTCTAACGCTGGAGTGTGTGTTTTTATCTGTACACCCTACTGTTTTTCATAGGGTGATTGTGAGTACTCAGCCGGGGTATATAATAAACATATAAAGCTTAGCACATGGCTAGCGCTTAGTAAGTGCTTTATAAATCACTAGGACTATTATGCAAAGGCCTAGAAGTGGGAGCGAGAACAGGGCCTCTCGGGCAACCAAGACACGCACAGAGGGCTTTACTGAGGAATGCTGGGGAGGGAGAGGGATGGGGAGAAATGAGGCCGATGTAGAAAGGGGAGGCCAGGTCCTGGAGGCCTGGTTAAGGGAATTTACCCCAAGAACAAGGAAGTGTGTTCTGTTTTGGAGGGCCCCTTCCTGTCTGTAGGATGGAGAATGGATTTACAGCAAGATAACACTGGAGGCAGCCGGGACCCACAGAGCTGGATGAGCTCCGTTTCCCCAGCAGCCACTTGGCACTCCCGGGTTTTCGTGAGGCTCTCTGCCTGCCTCACTCCTTTATTGTTTTCAGCTCAGACCATTTCTTGGGTCACTATGATTGGATCAATGATAGATCCGATAAGAGTAACTATCGCCGAAACCAGTTTGGCTCAGCGGTAGAGCGTTGGTCTGCAGACTCAAGGGTCCCAGGTTTGATTCTGGTCAAGGGCATGTACATTTTTAAAAATTTTTTAAAAAAAGAGTCACTATCATGACTTTGGCTTAGACTACTGGAAGACAAATTTGCTTTTGTGTGCAGAACTCGGATGTGAGAGGAAATGAGGGGTGGAGCTGTTGCAGCCTCCTTGCCACTAAAAGAGCAGAGCCTGGAGCTGCCAGGGGCATGACTTAGAACAGAAGAATAAAGTCAACCCAGTGAGAAGCAGATACTGAGTTTCAATGTCATCACTTGTGCCATGAATCTAGCTGTGCCTGAAGCCATTGACCTCACTTTTCAGTTCATTGTTTTTGCCAAGCTAACTTGAGTTTGATTTCTGCCTAATGAAAATAAACAGCTCATTGCAATTCATTCTCTAATACTGACTAAATGGAGGGGTAAGAAGGAAGGGGCACAATTCTGTTGCCATACACTAAATGTTTATATTCCCCTAAATCCATATGTTGACATCGAATTGTCAATGTGATGGTTTAGGAGATTATTAGGTCACAAGGATGGAGCCCTCATGAATAGGGTTAGTGCCCTTATAAAAAAGATTCCAGAGAGTTTCCTTGCTCCTTTTGCCATACTAGGACACAGTGAGATGGTGATCATTTATGAACTAGGAAGCAGGTTCTCACCAGACACTGAATCTACTGGTGCCTTAATCTTGAACTTCTAAGCCACTAGGACTGTGAGAAATAAATTTCTGCTGTTTATAAGCCACCCAATATATGGCAATTTATCATAGCAGTCCAAACAGACTAAGACACTTAACAAAGGTTTATACTAGTAAAAAAAAAAATTTGCCATCCAAAGCACTAACACAACATTGGTAAAAGCTAGTATAATCTTTGTAGAGGAAAGTTAGGCACCAGTTATTAAAATGTAAATTTTTTAAAAAATATATTTTATTGATTTTGTACAGAGAAGAAGGGAGAGAGATAGCGAGCTAGAAATATCAATGAGAGAGAGTCATTGATCAGTTGCCTCTTGCACACCCCCAATGGGGATATGCCCACAAACAAGGTACATGCCCTTGACCGGAATTGAACCCAGGACCCTTCAATGGATAAAGCCGATGCTCTATCCATTGAGCCAAACTGGTCTCGGCTAAAATGTAAATGTTTATGCTCTCTGACCCAGAAAGTCCACATCTAGAAACAATTTCCACAAACTTGTAGAAGCCTGTAAATATAGAAAGATGCAAATAGAGCATGACTTATTAGAGCAAACATTACAAATAACCCACTGTCTATCCAAAAAGAGAATGGAAAAAGAAATCATGATCTTCCTATATAACCAGAGCCATTCATGCCAGCAACTCAATCTACATAGTCTTGCACACCATGGAATATGATACATTTTAAGAGATTGTGATATCTTTATATAAAGACACTGTGAGTTGTCCTTGATATATAAAAGAAAAAAACTAAGTCACAAATGATACATATGATTTGAGTCTAAGAACTTCACGAATCGGTATATATTAGAATATCCACCAAACAGTCAAATATGTCACTTTAGAGAATCAGTTCATGGGGAAATTTACAGATCCCTCTTTATATATTTCTGTAATGTTTTATTTTTATAAGACATTTATCATTTCAGTAAGAAAAAAGTGATGAAGTTTAAATATTTCTAAAAAATAATGAAGATACAGACTAATGCGTATCTACCTCAGTTCTTTTAACATAGAAAAGGAAAAAAACCTCTAAATGCTCCAAAAAACAATGACACTGTTTAAGGAGATTAAGGGAAAGTTGTACAAATATTTCAGCACACGTATTCAGGATACTTCTCTTCTAATTCTGCACATTTGTAAAACTTCCGTTGAAGACTTAATGAGTCTTACAGTTCTAAGGGGATCATGAGAACCAGATCCTTTGGCACTAACAGAACTCCAAAATTATCAGATAAAAATCTAGAAATTCTGTCTTCTTGTTGACAGGCATCCAACTGTTTGAAAACATGGAGGAAATGGACTGACCTTTCCCCTTCATCCAGTTGTTTTGAGCAAGAAGTGCTTTTTAGTCCAATTTCAGAGTTTGATGTCTGACTTAGAAATATAGCTCCTACCAGCTGCAGAGTTAGAAGGAATAAATGAATAGTGAGTTGAGAGGGAAGAGGAAAAGAAAAAGTAAAGATCCCTTTATGACAAGTAACGTATAACTCAATAACATGTTTAGGCAACAAGGATCTGAAAAGTCCACTGACTTCAGGTATGCCTGGATCCAGGAACTCAGTAGTATCAGGACCAGTTCTCTCTCTCTCTCTCTCTCTCTCTCTCTCTCTCTCTCTCTCTCTCTTTTTAAATAAAACTTTATATAGGAAGGCTCTTCCCAAGTGGTGTCACTGGCAGCTCCATGTTTAAATATATTTTTTTATTGATTTTGTACAGAGAGAAAGGGAGAAAGATAGTTAGAAACATCAATGAGAGAGAGTCATCGATCAGCTGCCTTTTGCACACCCCCTACTGCAGATATACCCGCAACCAATGTATATGCCGTTGACCAGAATCGAACCCGGGACCTTTCAGTCCCCAAGCCGATGTTCTATCCATTGAGCCAAACCGGTTTCGGCAGCAGCTCCATGTTTAAACCAGCAGGAAGAAGATGCTGTATTTCCCCGGCAGACCCATTGACTTGAACTTGTCCTGATTCTTTTTGTCTGAATGGGGTCACATGGCCATGTTCAAAGCAGCCCCTGTGGCCAGGGGGATACGGAAGACTTGAATGGTTTAGGCCTGGCCCATTGCCCATTCCTGGAGCTGGCAAGAGAGTTATGCCTACTGAGTCATATAGACTAAGAGTTGGGTTGAGAGTGGTGGTGTCCCAAAGGGAAATCAGAAGCAGAAGGTTTGAGAAAGAACAAACATAAAATACAGAAACGTTCAAGTGGCTAGATGGGGCTTCAGCTCCAGTTCAAATAAGGATAAACGCTGTGAAGGAAAATAGAACAGGGTGAAGGGGACAAGAAAAAGAAAATATTTTTGACCTTGCTCTGGGACTACCTCCTTCCCTGCTCTCGAGGCATTTGGGGACTTAGTTTTATCCCTCTGCAAATTCCTCCTAAAGCGAGGGGATTGAAGATCAACGTTCTGACGGTGGGGAAAGAGGTTCACGTTGTAGGGGCTTCAGAATCCTGCACTTCCCAGGGTTTGAGTGAAGCAGCACCTTCCTGCGTCAGAGTTCTTCCCTTTAGCAATTATTCACGGAGCGCCTACTCCATTTCAGGCCAAGTTCACAGTGATAAATACTGCTGCCCTCGCAGAGTTTCCTCTCTCATTTGAGGCACTGACAACAATTAAACAGGCCTGTATAACATACCTGGTGATGAGACATGCTATGATGAAAGATGAAGCACGGTGGGGAAATAGAGGGTCCAAAGGTGGTCATGGAAGGACTCCCAGTTGAGAAGACATTTGAGCAAAGATTGAAGAACCCGAGGGATAGATCCTGGCAACTCTCTGGAGGAGCAGTGTTCTAAGCAGAGGGAAGGGCAAGATCAAAGACCTTGAGGCAAAAGGATGCTTGTGTTATTGGAGGAACAACCAGGAGGCTGGTGTGGCTGGAACACAGTGAGTGAAAGGAGGAATGTTGGGAGGTAAAATAAGAGACACAGTGGATTGCAGGCAAGGAAGGTTTCATTCTGAGGCCTCTTCTCTTGGCTTGTAGGCAGCTGCCATCTTTTTGTTTTCTTAAATATATATATATAATAATTAAATATATTTTATTGATTTTTTACAGATTGGAAGGGAGAGAGATAGAGAGTTAGAAACATCGATGAGAGAGAAACATCGACCAGCTGCCTCCTGCACACCCCCTACCAGGGATGTGCCCGCAACCAACGTACATGCCCTTGACCAGAATCGAACCTGGGACCTTTCAGTCCACAGGCCGATGCTCTATCCACTGAGCCAAGCCAGTTTTGGCATGCCATCTTTTTGTGTGTGTGCTACTGGGGAGAGGAGCTAGTTCTGGGTGTTGCCTCTTATAAGGCACTAATCCCATTGTGAGGGTCCCATACTCATGACCTTATCTAACCCTAATTACCTCCCAAAGGTCCCATCTCCAAATACCATCATCCTGGAGAGTAGGGCTTCAGGATATGAATTTGTGGGGTGGACATATTTAGTCCATTACACGCTTAAGAATTTCGGTTTTGCTTGAGGTAAAATTAGCTTCCGTGGCTTGCAACCAAGAACCCTAATTGATGAGCACTTGCTCAATTTCATTTAGTTCTATTGCAGCTCTTAGGAAGGAAAACTAGAAGGGAGCGAGGGGGTAGCTCAGAGTCCCTCATCCCCACTGCTGGAGAAACGCTCAAAGCAGATCACAACTAACAAAAGTCATTAGTGTCATCTTGATTTATGACACATCCGTGTTTAAACACTTGGGTTTCCTCACTGCATAGTTTGAACTTCCTATCTCTTTCTTAGAAGGTTGGTTTCTTCAGTCAGGTCCACAGTGAACAATGCCTGCCCCCAGGACCAATTCATTCACAGACCCAGCCTTTCTCCCCGCCTCCTCCCCACTTCAGCTGCTTGGCTGCTAGAGCTGTGTTTCCTGTTTACAAAGAGATATGAAATATATTAGTTGAAGAGTTCACCCCCTAATGCTTTGCTGTTTCCTTCTGCTTCGCAAGATGAATGTCACTTGGCCCTAGAGTTTTATTTGTCTTTGGAAGTAATGGATTAGATGATATTTAGAAATTCGTGACAATGTAAGACCAGATCTGTAAGGTGCTCAGTTCACATTACTCACTTGTGTTTTATTTATTTATACACCTTCCCATGTTCCAAAGAGGATTTACTACATGTGTGCTGTGCAAAAGATTTTTTTTTTCCCCCCAAAAGGGATGAAGCTGGGGCTAAATTAAAATTAGGGGAGGAAATAAGCTTGATGAATTAAGAGGCAAATTAGAACACAAAATTGCCTAAGCACATATTGCTTAAAGTTCGTGTAAATGTTAGAGATGTACTGCAAATCTCATGCTGGGGTTCCTGGTTGGCAAAGCAAATAGGAAAACACTTTTGATATGTAATTGATAGTGCCTTTAAGATTGAAAACAAACTAATTGCTCAGACAATATGGCTGCTTCCACTTTCTAACTCTCTATCCTTCTCTCTTCCTCTCTGTAAAAAATCAATAAAATACATTTTTTTTAAAAACTCTAGAAACAAAATTTTATATTTTCAAATCTGATCAAGTTGGCCATTCTCAGTAAAAAAAAAAAAAATCATCATTTCTTTTTAAAAGAATCCTTTTAAGACACAGGGTTTTAAATTCAAATAGTAATAACATGGCATGTTAAGTATTTGCTTACAGATAGCTTTCTAGAAAGATCTGGTGGGACCTGAAAAGCCTTCTAATTCATCCTTCCTGTCTAATATGGAAAGATGGTCAACTTTTTAAAAATTATAATAAAAACACATAACATAAAATGTCTCTTAGTCATTTTTAAGTGTACGGTTCAGCAGTGTTAAGTACATTTACATTGTTGTGCAAACAGATCTCTAGAACTTGCTCATCTTGCAAAACCGAAACTCTATACCCACTAAGCATTTCCCTCTTCCCCCAGTTTCTAGCAACCCCCATTCTATTGTCTGTTTCTGTAATTTAGACTCATATAATTAGAATCCTACAATATTTGCCTTTCTGTGACTGGCCTTAGTTCACTTAGCATGCTTTCCTCAAGGTTCAGCCATATTGTATTATAGCATGTGAATAATATTCCACTGTATGTATAGAACACATTTTCTTTCTCTATCTATTTGTCTGGACATTTGGGTTGCTCCTACATCTTTTGTGAATAATATTGTAAGAATATAGGTGTGCAAATATCTCTTTGAGATTCTGCTTCAATTCTTTTGGGTGTAGATTCAGAAGTGGAATTGCTGAATCTTTTTTTTTTTTTAATATATTTTTTATTGATTTTTTACAGAGAGGAAGGGAGAGAGATAGAGAGTTAGAAACATCGATGAGAGAGAGTCATTGATCAGTGCCTCTTGCACACCCCCTACTGGGGATGTGCCCGCAACCAAGGTACATGCCCTTGACCAGAATCGAACCCGGGACCTTTCAGTCCCCAAGCCGACGCTCTATCTATTGAGCCAAACCGGTTTCGGCGGAATTGCTGAATCTTTTAATTTTAATTTTTTACTTTTAATTTTTTTTGAGGAAACTGCATACTGTTTTATATAGCAGCAATACATTTTAAATCCCCATCAACAGGGCACAAGAGTTCCCATTTTCCACATCTTTGCCAACATTTGTTATTTTCTGTAAGGTCATTAACTTTTGAGGAACAAGGGAACAGAGATTGATGCACTTAAAAATATTTGTCTGGTAGCAGAATGCCTCAGCATCTCAGTATCTCAGCATCTCTCAGGTACCTTTCCAAGGTATCTCCAACTTTTATTTTTAGCAGAATAATGCATTCATGGAATGAAAAGTAAATCCACAGACTAGGAAGGAAGATATAAAATTGTCTTTGTTTCCAAATGGCATGATTGTCTATGTGGAAAATCCCAGGGAATCAACAAAAACTCCAGAACTAATAAGTGATTATAGTAAGGTTATAGGAGCCGGTCACTTTCCTGTATACCAGCAATATAAAATTAGAATCTGAAATTTAAAACACTGTCTCATTTATGTTAGCACCCCTGAAATGAAAAACTTAGGTACAAGATCTGTATATTATAGAAAAACTATAAAACTCTGTAGAAAAAAAATCAAAGAACAACAAAATAAATGCATAGATCATTCATGTTCATGGATAGAAAAACTCAGTTCTAAGTTGTCAGTTCTTTCAGCCTGATCTATAGATTTAATTAAAGCCAGTCAATATCTCCACAACTTATTTTGTGAATTTCAACTAACTGAGTTTTTATGCAGAGGCAAAAGACCTGGAATAGCCAACACAACATTAAAGAACAGTCAGAGGACTAACATTACCCAACTCCAATACTTACTTTAAAGGTACTGTATTCAAGACAGTGTGGTTTTGATGAAACGACAGATTGATGGAATATAATAGAGAGCCCAGAATTAGATCTTCACAAATATAGTCAACTGAAGAAACAAAGGCAATTTAATAAAAAATAGTCTCCTCAATAAATGATTCTGGAACAACTGAACACCCACATGTAATAAAAATGAATCCAGGTGTTGACCTTATATACCTTTCACAAAGATGTACTTAAAATGGATTGTAAAGCTAAATGTAAAACATAAAACCATAAAACTTCTAGAAGACAACATAGGAGAACATCTTGGTGACTTTGGCTTTGCCAATGAATTTTTAGATACTACACCAAAAATGTAAACATGAAAGAAAATATTGATAAGATAATTTTCACTTAAACTAAAGCTTTAACACAGATAAGAGAATAAAAAGACAAGTTGCAGGCTGGGAGAAAATGTTTTCAAAACACATATCTGGTAAACATACAAATAGCTCTTAAAACCCAACAATCAGAAAATAAGCAACCTGCCCTGGCTGGTTTGGCTCTGTGGATATAGCATCAGCCTGTGGACGGAAGGGTCCCAGGTCTGATCAAGGGCACATGCAGGGGTTGCAGGCTTGATTCCCAGTGGGGGTTGTGCAGGAGGCAGCTGATCTATGATTCTCTCTCTCCCTCTCCCTTCCTCTCTGATATCAAAAAAAATATATTTTAAAAAAAGAAAACAAGCAACCTCATTAAAAAGTGGGCAAAAGATCTCAACAGATATCTCACTAAAGAAGAAATACACATATCAAATAAGCATGTGAGAAGCTCACTATCATATGCTGTTAGGGAATTGCAAAATAAAACCACAATGAGATACCACTACCTATTAAAATGGCTAAAATCCAAACACCGATACCACCACATGCTGGATGTGGATTAACAGGAAGTCCCCATTCATTGCTAATGGGAATTCAAAATATAACAGCTACTTTGGAAGACAGTTTAGCATTTTTTTACAAAGCTAAACATGGTGTTGCCATAAGATTCAGCAGTTGCATTCCTTCAATTGCATTTATATTTACCCAAGTGAGTTGAAAACTTATGCCCACATAAAAACCTGTACATGAATGTTTATAGCAACTTTATTCCTAATTGCCCCAAATTGGAAGCAACCAAGATGTCCTGCAATAGGTGACTGCATAAACCAGCAGTGAGACATCCAGACAATGGAATATTATTCAGGCTCAAAGGAGATGCGCTATCAAGCCATGAAAAGACATTGAAGAGCCTTAAATGCATGTTGCAAAGTGTAAGAAGTCTTTCTGAAAAGGCTGCTTGTTAAATGATTCCAGCTATGGATCATTCTGGAAAAGACAAACCTAGAGAGACAGTACAAAGATCAATGGTTGTCAGGGGTTCAGGGAGCAGGAGAATGGAGAGGGATGAATAGGCAAAGCACAAGGAATATTTAAGACAATAAATCTATTCTATACTTGACATTATGCACTTGTTAAAACACATGGGACGTTACAACACAAAGAGTGGATCTTGCTGTAAACCACGAACTTAGTCCCCAGAGGACCACTTTCAATGTTTTAGCAGCCTCCTCTTTTGGCATTTATGTCCATATTTTTAAATATGATTTTACTTCTCATTTTTTATGAATCTATTTTAGGCTTTCTCTATTAATTTCCTATTATAGCTGATGATGTTTTAGCTTTCTTAAATCACCCACAACCCTGATTCTCCCCCTTCCATCTTCACAATGTGGTAAATATGAAAAATTTTGGTTAAATCCACAGTGTTTTACATTATTTAGAATATGCAAATGTAGAACACGGAGGAGCCAGATAGTACACTCTAATCATGCTTCCCTTCTTGAACAACTGCCGCCCCCCCCCGCACTACTGTTTGTCTCATCCACCCCCCCCCCTCATTTGCTTAGTTTTGTTTTTTTGTGTGTTTTTATTTTAAACCTGCATCTCAACAATTCTTGCTATAACACTACAGTGGATGTTTGTCATTCTTTCCAAAATGACAAATCTTGGGCCCATCCTGTATTTGGGGAATTCCCCCTTATGAGACTGTGGGAAGCAGAACTCCACCACAGAAACAGAAGATTTGAGATGCTCACTTTCCCAGCCTCTGGGGCTAGGGGATGGGCACCTGGCTTGGGCTCCACCCATCAGATGCAATGCACACATGTAAGACTCTGAATAGATAACTAAGAACTGGAGAAGCAGGAAATGCAAGGATGTTTTTCCTTTGTTTTTGGTAGAAAAAGTTACAGTGGGCCATAGAACAGGATGCTGGCAGTGAACCGTGCCCAGGGACCCAGCAGTGTTGGCTCTGCAAGCTGCAGTGCCTGGTACTTGGAGACAGCATAGCATCGCCCTACCTATACCAACTGGTTTAGCTCCTCACTATACACTGAGTGGCCAGATTATCATGATCTCTGAACGCATGATAATCTGGCCACTCAGTATGTATATATATATATATATTAGAGGCCCACTGCGTGAATTTATGCATGGGTGGGGCCCAGCCAGCCTGGCCAGGGGGAGGGGACATGGGCAGTTGGCCATTCTGGCCTGCTGGTCAAACTCCTGGTTGAGGGGATAATTTGCATATTAGCCTTTTTAAAAAAAAAAATATATATATATTTTATTGTTTTTTTACAGAGAGGAAGGGAGAGGGACAGAAAGTCAGAAACATCAATGAGAGAGAAACATTGACCAGCTGCCTCCCGCATACCCTCCATCGGGGACAGGTCCACAACCAAGGCACATACCCTCAACCGAAATTGAACCTGGGACCCTTCAGTCTGCAGGCCAATGCTCTATCCCCTGAGCCAAACCAGTTCTGGCCATATTAGCCTTTTATTATATAGGATATTCACTGAGTGGCCTGATTATTATGCGTTCAGAGATCATAATAATCTGGCCATTCAGTGTATATAGCCTGGTTTGAGGAACTAGTTCTAGTTGAATAGCTCTAAAATTCTCTATCCCTTTTGGGATTTGATGGGCCACCTAATATCCTTCTAATAAATTCCCTTTCTCCTTTTGCCAACTAGACTGGGTTTCTCTTAGCCTTCTGAAAAGAACAGCTATCAAGACAGTTCCTTTTTTTGGAATTATGCTTTTATTGATTTTTTTTTTTAGAGAGAGAGGAAGGCAGGGGGAGAGAAGATAGAAACATCAAACAGCTGCCTCCAGCACACCTCCTACTGGGAATCAAGCCCGCAACCCAGGCGCATGTCCTGGATGTCAATCAAACCAGGAACCTCTTGGTGCATGGAATCACATCAATAATACACTGAGTCATGCTGGCGAGGTAAGACAGTTTTCTGCTTGGTCAACATGAGGGCTGATGGCTTGAGCGTATGACCTGTGCAGTAGCACAGGCCCTATTTTCAGAAGAGCTCAGAGCTCTCATTCTCTGCTTGCACCATCTTGAAATTCTTAATAATTGTTAAACAAGATCTTCATTTTAATTTTGCACTGGGTCCTGCAAATTATGCAAGCAGTCTTGTTTGCATGGAGCTGATAATGTGCGAATTCCCCTATCTCCTGGGAGGCCCCCATCCTGGAGCCCTCTCCAGTCCTGTGCACATTTGGATTGAGCTCTGCACAGCTATCATCCTGAATCTTCTCTTTGCCATCAGCTTAGGAGCTTCCCTCTCCTTTATTTGGGGTTGGAGCCACTGTTTCCTGGGTACTTGTCCTTTTTGTGTGTTTTTCTCTCATATGGGGGGAGTGCCTCATCCATCACTCTCTGAGAAAAAGTGCACGAGAAGTAACATTTTGGAGAGTTTGCATATCTGGAATGGTGTTCCTATCTCACACCTGATTGATAGTTTGGCTTGGTGTAGATTCCTGTGCTGACAATATTTTTCACTTAGTATTTTGAAGGCTTTGTTCCTTTGCTTTCTAGCTTCTGCTGTTATTATCAAGGACATTCTAATTCCCAGGTTTTTAAGTTTTTAAATGTGGTCTCTCTCTCTCTCTCTCTCTCTCTCTCTCTCTCTCTCTCTCTCTCTCTCTCTTTTTCTCACCTTTTCACCCTCTAGACCAATGCCTACAGGTTTCCTGGGGATCTTCCTCCTACATAAAAACATATTTCTTCCTACTCCATAGAGTTCACACTAGAAATAATAATGACACTCTCCCTGTTTCTTTCATTCAATAAATTGTTTATCAAACACTTACAGTTGGTTTGCCAGTCTTCCCAAACAGACTGCGCATTCCTTCAGGGCAAGGTCCTTGTCTGTTTATTATCATGCCCTGGCCTTCACTACAGTAAAAGGCTGTTGAACTTGATGGCAATAGCCACATGGCCATGCCCTAGGACAGCCGGTTGCTCAGGTCCTCACTGTGAGAGAAGAGCTGGCTTATCTTTATCAGACCCAGCCCTCGATCTAATCAGGCACAGACACAGACACTCTTTCCAGGCTCTTTTCCACATTAGGCAAAGGCTTCCCAGATGCAAAGCTTCTGAGAGGTCTCTCCAGTGAGCACAGAGACTTGGCGAGCCTGGGGAAAGGATTCTGAACTTGTTTCCAAATAAGGTGAGAGGATTAGCTGCTGTTAAAACAGCATGGGAGCTGTCAGTAAGGAAACTGTGTCTCGGAGATGGACCCTTCTGAAATGGACCATGTGATGCTTCCAAATAGGAGCTATTGACTGAATGGAAGCCTGACTGTCACCGAGCCCAACTCCTCCTTCCCAATAGGGATCTGCTGGTGCCAACAGGATGCAGCCCACCTGAGATCCTCAGGGAGAGTGGATCCTTAATTAATTAGCACACATTGTTACAGAAAACCGAAGAACAAAGCAATACTTAGAGAGATGGAGTTACACTTATTACGGGCAGGACCAGAGGGAAATGTCTCTCAAATTCTGGGCCACAACATGCAGGAATTTTCCCTATTTGTGTGTTTTTACCTTCTTTGTCTCCCAAATATGGGGGGTTTCCAGCCCCTTTTACAACTTCTTTAAGAGCCTGTATGTGCTGGGTCCTTGAGACCTCAACCAGAGAGCTGGCCTGGTGCCAGCACTGATAACCTTGACTAGGAAAGGTTTAATGGCCTCTCTGAAGTGAGAGTAGTCTTAGCAAGCAGGAATTTACAGGAGCCAAATAGCAGAGTTAAGATTTCAAACAGCAGTTTTTATATAAGATGGATGCTTCAACATGGTCTAGTAATAGTAACGTCAGAAGTAAAGTACGGATTCTGACATTTTGAATAGTGTTAAAACAATATGGACAATGAACCATCAGAAGTCTCTTTGAGCCAGGTATCATTAGAAAAATGTATCATTATATAAAGTGTATTAGTTATCTATTGCTGGGTAACAAGTTATCCCCAAAATAGCAGCTGAAAACAATACATCATCTCATAGTTTTTATGGGTCAGGAAAGGGGAAGTGGCTCAGCGTGGTGGTTCTTGTTCAGAATCTCTGACAAGGTTGCAGTCAAATTGTTGGCTGGGGCTCCAGTCATCTGAAAGCTTGACTGTGGCTGGAGGATCTGCTTCTATGATGGCTCCCTCACAAGGATGTTGGCAAGAAGTCTCAGTTTTTCTATACATGCACCCCTCCAGCATTCTCATGGCATGGCAGCTGTCTTTCTCCAGAGCAAGTGATCCAAGAGAGAGGCCAACATGGAAGCCGCAAAGATTTTTATGACCTAGTTTTGGAGATTGCACACTGTCATTTCCATTTTATTCTGTTGGTTAGAAGTGAATCGCTAAGTTCAGCTGACAGGAGGAAGGAAATAAGGGTCCACCTTTTGAAAGGAGTGTCAAAGTCACAGTTATATTTTTAAGTACTTAACACAGTCATGAAGAAGCAAGAAAATGGAAAATCTTGAGGCTGCAAAAATTTCTATTGCCATTAGGCCAAGGGGGATTTGGCATAAAGAAAAGAGTCTGGCCCTAACCAGTTTTGCTCAGTGGATAGAGCGTCAGCCTGCAGACTGAAGGCTCCTAGGTTCGATTCCAGTCAAGGGCATGTACCTTGGTTGTGGGCACATTCCAACAGAGAGTGTGCAAGAGGCAGCTGAATTGATGTTTCTCTCCCATCGATGTTTCTAACTCTCTGTTCCTTCCCCTTCCACTCTGTAAAAAAATCAATAAAAAAAATATATATATATATTTAAAAAGAATCCAGACTGAGAGTGATGGCAAGTTTATTAGCACAGACCCCACAGGTTATGGGGTTCACTTCCACATGACTTTAGAACAGTGGCTGACCACTCATCAGTTCATTCCTCTATTCATTCTCCATCTACTCACTGAGCATCTACTGTGTGCAGTTGGGATACTGGACTATATGCCATCCAGCTAATAAAGAGGCACGACTATAATTAAAGTGACAATTGCTGACCTTTGCACTTATTGTGTCCCCAGTACTACAAAGAGCTTTAGATCTAATTATTTCACTCAGTCCTCCCCATAACCCTTTGAGGTGGGTTATGGGGAGGACTATTCTTTCTACTATTATTCCTCATTCCATAAATGAGAAACTTAGACTTGGAGATGGGAGGTCATGTACTGTCAAGAGGCCAACTTGACAGTACATGCCAACCCCTGAACGATGGATGAACAGATTATCCGACACACGGCGAAAGAGAAGGCTAAGGGACGACCTGACTGATAGCAGCCACGCAACCTTGATTGCCTGCCTCATTAGTCTTTTATTGGAATTTTTATCTTCAGATACAATCAGCAGGGTGAGTAATCTTGGGAGGAAACATGTTTACATTGTACTCTAGGCAAGGGGATTCAGGGATTAAGCGTAAGGATTCCAGTAAACACCCAGGTGTCTGCACATGCACAGGCTTGTTCAGGAAGGTCAAGGAATGATTAGGGGGGCCACCTTAGACACTCCCCTACGTCTCCCCTAACTCGGAATTCCGATAAATAGGGCAGGCGGCATTCCACACCCTTCCCTTTTGTCCTCCTCACAAACTTTCCAACCAAGTCTCACGCTTCCCAACAAGAAACCATAATTTGAACCAAAGGACTCTGATCCTGCAGCCCTTAGACTTCTATCACTGCCCTGTAGTAATAACGGTCACAATTATTATTCCTAATTTAATTAAGTGTTCCTGTCATCCAGCTAAGGGCTCTGAGGCTCAGAGAGGTTGCAAGACTTTTTTCAAACTTGTTCTGGCAGGAGCTGGGCTGCAGAGCCAGCTCCTGAGAGTTCCAAGTCTGTGTTCTTTCTTCTACACTTGCTTACCATGGAGTCCCTTCTGTCCTGCTTTCTGCAGAAACAGAGCAAAGATGGAAAAGGGCCCAGGGGAACGAAGAGGGGGATGGGGAGGGGGAACATTACTGCTGAGGCCTGGAAGCTTTTATAAACATGGCTCTCCTCTGGTTGGTTGAGGAACACACCACAACCCCTCCAGAGGCTGCTGTGAGGATGCCGTGGAGTTCCTGGTGTGCCTGATGAGGTGTTGCTCCACCGAGGCTGTCAGCCAGCTGGACTCCCAGAGACACCCCCTTCTGGGGTCTGCACGCTGCAGCCCCTTCTGCTAAATGAGGAATGACGTCAGACGTAGCTAACGGTTACAGAGCCCTCAGTGAGCCTCAGGCCCGTCGCCCAGGTGTTCTGCACACTTATTCTGGGCATCTCCATGGCTGTAGGCAAGTCAACACCATGGCTTACCCCATTTCACAGCGGAGGAGCTGGGCATTGAAAGGATGACTTCTCTGAGTCGACACAGACATCTAGTTGGTTGATTGAAGTTCCAAGAGTTGGTAAGCCATAATGGTTTAAACTTGGGTGCCTGGATTTAGGGGGTCTGGAGTTAGATTTCATGGGCCCTTGGCACTCTTGCCTTTGTGGGCCCCACCTTTCCATATAAAATATTTTTTATGACTATGTTGGAATAAAGCTGGGTCTAATCCAGACTGAATTCATTATTATATAGTCATTATCATTTTTTTTTCTTTTGGTTTTAAGATAAATGAAAATTAAACAATGTTATGGGCAGCTCAAAGTACACATGTGGCTCCTGGGCTGATTTGGAAGAGTTGGCCCACTCTGGGCCTAAGTCTTCATTCCCCTGCTTGCTGACTGTGTGGCCTTAGCTGAGTTACTTGACCTCTCTGTGCCTCACTTTCCTCCCCTGAGATATGGGAATAAATGTGAGATTATATTATATATGGTGATAATGAGGATGAGATGAAGTAATACAGTACATGTCAAAGGCTCAATGCAGTGCCTGCCATAAGTAAAATGCTCAATAAACCAATAAATGTTAGGTGACATTTTTATATTTAAGTAACATATCCTGGTCCCCCAGCAGCAAGTGGTAGGCCTGAGTGTGTCTCCAGGTCTGTCTGACTGTAAAATCTCTCATCTTAGCCTTCTCAGAGTGATGGGGGAATAAAAGATGGAGCAGCCAGAGCTGAGAATTGTACTATAGCGAGTCAGTTCCATGAATGAAAAGCAGTCAATAGCCGAAACCGGTTTGGCTCAGTGGTAGAGCGTCAGTCTGTGGACTGAAAGGTCCCAGGTTCGATTCCTGTCAAGGGCATGTACATTGGTTGCGGGCACATCCCCGATAGGGGGTGTGCAAGAGGCAGCTGGTCAATGTTTCTCTCTCA
The DNA here is from genome assembly GCA_963693515.1 of Pipistrellus nathusii. NCBI lineage: Eukaryota > Metazoa > Chordata > Mammalia > Chiroptera > Vespertilionidae > Pipistrellus > Pipistrellus nathusii. The sequence continues at coordinate 10,331,442 of OY882859.1, read as the reverse complement.
TCGACGTTTCTTTCTTTTCTTTTCTTTTTTTTTTTTTAAATATATTTTATTGATTTTTCACAGAGAGGAAGAGAGAAGGATAGAGAGTTAGAAACATCCATGAGAGAGAATCATCGATCAGCTGCCTCTTGCACACCCCCTGCTGGGGATGTGCCCGCAACCAAGGTACAGGCCCTTGACCAGAATCGAACCCAGGACCTGCAGTCCACAGGCTGACGCTCTATCCACTGAACCAAACCGGTGCCGGCTCATCGACGTTTCTATTTCTCTATCCCTCTCTCCTCCTCTGTAAAAAATCAATAAAATATATTAAAAAAAAAAAAAAAGAAAAAGAAAAAAAAGAAAAGCAGTCAATAGATTATGCATTTTCCATAATCTTAAAAAAATACATATTATGGTTAAATATGTGCAACATGAAATTTTACCACTTTAACCATTTTTACTGTACAATTCTGTGGCATTAAGTATATTCGTATTATGCAACCATCACCACTATTCATCTCCAGAAATTTTTCATCACCCCAAACTGAAACTCTGTACTCGTTAGACAATAATTCCTCATTGCCCCTCCCCAGCTCCTGGTAACCATTGTTCTACTGCCTGTCCCTATGAACTTACACCATGTACATTTCACAGGATAATCTCAATACCAAATCTGTCTCATTTTTCTCGTGAGTATACATAGAAGGAAAAAAAGAGGTTTTCTCTACCATCACTCACATCACTTCTGACACCAAGTGCATAGTAGGTTTTTCCACACCAAGCAATTATCTGATTCTCTCCAGACAGTGACGGGGTGTCCCACCTTTAATTCTTACACCAATTACCCCAAGTTAGCACAGACCGCACAGATTAAGGGGCTCAGTTCAGAACAGTGGCTGACCACCCTATTGTAAAATAATCCCATATTTTACAAATGGGAAACACTATCAGGACAGCCAATTGTTCCACCCAAAGGTCCCTCAACAGAGCAGGCGTAGAAGCTGGGGCATCAAAATTGTGCTAGAAGAAAAAAGGAATTTAGGGGAGGGTGTGGCTGATGAGGTGTTGCTCCACCGAGGCAATTTCATCACCCCAAACTGAAACTCATGGATCTTTAGAAAAGTCATGGATCTTTATCAACAGCTCAGCTTCATGTTGGCTGGCCTGAAAACAGACTATTAATGAGTTCTTTGTTCCTCTGTGGGGAAGATTAAAGAAGCCCTACTGAAGAATTTCTTTTTCTGTCTCATGAGTGATGGAGAAGATGTTGATCAGTCTGGAGGGCAGTCCTGAGTGCTAGAACCTTCCCCAATATAGATTTTGGGCATGGCTCTTCAACATTCAGCATATCCCTCTACCATTGAGTAACAGCTGTGAGAGTCAGGAAATTGATGCCAGCTCCAGACCCGATTGATCTGTCCGATCCTGGCAATCCCATGCCCTTGGAATGACTGGCTCAGGAGGGCTAGGCCTCTGTGGGTCAATGAGACATTAGAAGATGTTTGTCAGTTTCTGAGTCCTGTTGAATATGAACTAGGAACACAATGCTCTGGTTTCTATGGGAAATCCTCTTGTAGTCACGAATAAGCTTACTTAAGTACTAGACAATACATGTGAAATCGAATATAGAAAAATCCCAGAGTCCTGATTGCCCAGCCAGCAGGCCTGTGCCAACCAATATGGTAGCCACTAGCCACATGTGGCCATTGAGCACTTGCAATGTGGCTAGGCCAAAATGAGCTATGCTGTCAGTGTAAAATGCCAGATTTTAAAGATTTAGGGTAAAAAAGAAAGTAAAATATCTCATTGATAATTTCTATATTACACATTGAAATGATCATATTTTGGATATATTGACTTAAGTAAAATTGTTATTACCATTCATTTCTCCTGTTTGTTTTGACTTTCATTAACGTGGCCTAGAAAACTATAACCTACATGTGCAATTTGTGCTCTAGTTCATATATATATATATATGTATATATATATTTATATATTTATCTATGTATATAAATATTATTGACGTCAGAGAGAAAGGGCGCAGGGGGAGAGATAGAAACATCAGTGATGAGAATTATCTACTGGCTGCCTCCTGTACACCCCACACTGGAATCGAACACACAACGTGGGCAAGTGCCCTGACTGGGAATAGAACTGTGACCTCCTGGTTCACAGGTCAAATGCTCATCCACTGAGCCACACCAGCTGGGCTGTGTTCTATTTCTGTTGGAGAGTGCTCTTCTAGATTTGCAGTTTTGTGAGCCAGAAAACTCTCACTGATGTGCTCACCTACCTGGATGTGTGACTTTGAAAATCCTCTAGAAAAAGTCATTTTAAAATTTATTTTATTGTTTTGTTTTGTTTTATTTGTTTTTTTTACAGAGAGGCAGAGAGAAACATCGATGAGAGAGAAACAGAGAAATATCCATCAGCTGCCTCCTGAATAACCCCCACTGGGGATGTGCCCACAACCAAAGTACATGCCCTTGACCGGAATCAAACCTGGGACCCTTCAGTCCGCATGCGGACATTCTATCCACTGAACCAAACTGGTTTCAGCTAGAAAAGGTCATTCTTGAGGCAAACAGCAAGGTCTCTATTCCTTTGGCTGGAATAGAAGTGAAAAATTGGACTTCCCCATAATCAGCTTAATCGGTAATAAAACGATATTTGCATCTTTGCCTATCTGATGCATTCATCTTCCCTTCACTTTGTTCTAAATTCAAGCAGGAAAAAGGCATGTTATTGTGCTATCCCCAAATCTTAACAGTTGCAGTAGGAACATATCTAAGACACTTAGAAGTGAATTAGAGAATTGGACCTCCCAATAAACAGAAATAACACATAATTCACTTCAAGTCTAACAACAGAAACAACACATAATTCATTATAAGTCTAGCAATGAAGTGATGGGATTTCAAAAAAAGTTGTGTTCTTCCAATCTCTAGCTAAAATATTTACACGGGGCCCTGGCGATATGCAGGCAGTGGTTTACAGAGCACAGCCTGTTCAAACCAAACAGTTGCTCCAGTCCTGATTTTGGAAACTCGTCAAAGAATCAGTGTTTACTTAGACAACTTGGGCCCCAAGCAGCTCTTGTGTAGGCTGGATTCAATCCAAGGGGAAGCCATGGCCCAGGAATATTCCTCCTTCTTCCCTGACATTGAGACACAGACCTCTCCGCTCTCCAGGGCCCTCTACAGGGCACTGGGTCCAGCCTCCGGTCAGCTGTCCAGTCCCCAGGCTGGATTGTGTAGACTGTTCTGTTGGAGAATTGGATACACTCGCCCTAATTCATTTAATCATCCCCCTAGTTTTGTATTTTTTTGGATGTTTCCAATTTCCTTCAGCATGTTGCTGGAATAGGTGACCTGGTGCACATAACTCCTCCCCACCTGGCGCCATGCTTTTGTGTAGCAGATGGAGTATGATCTCTGAAGGCAGACAGACCTGGGTTTCCATCCTGGGCCTTCACCTAGCAGCTACATGACTTCTGACAAGATCATTCATCTCCCTGGGTCTCAACATTTTCATCTATACAATGGGAATAATAGCACCTGCCTTTCCAGTTATCAGGATTGGACATTTGTAAATTGCTCTCATACTGCTGGGGCTAAGGATGCTCAATGAATTACAATGAACACTATTATATTTATTTTTTTAATTTATAATTACTTTTAGACAGTTTGATTACTGGTAAGTCTTTACAGTCTAGTCAGAATTCCAAGAACCTCTGAATTTTTTTTTTAAAAGGAGGGACCTTTTTTTAAGATATATATAAGTTGACTTCAGAGAGGAAGGGAGAGGGAGAAATAGAAACATCAATGATGAATTCGGACTGTTTTGGCTCAGTAGATAGAGTGTCGGCCTGTGGACTAAAAGGTCCCAGGTTCAATTCCGGTCAAGGGCATGTACCTTGGTTGCAGACACATTCCCAGTAGGGAGTGTGCAGGGGTAGCTGATTGATGTTTCTCTCTCATCGATGTTTCTAACTCTATCCCTCTCCCATCCTCTCTCTGTAAAAAAAATCAATAAAATATATTTTTTTTAAAGAAAAAAAGAAACATCCATGAGAGAATCATTGAATGGTTGCCTTCTGCACACTCTCTTCCGGGGATTGAGCCCACACCCCCGGACATGTGCCCTTAACCCAAAGAGAACCTGGGACCCTTCAGTCCGCAGACCGACGGTCTATTCACTGAGCCAAACGGGCTAAGGCAGGACCTCTGAATTTTGAGAATTTTTTTTATTTGTTTATGCTAATGGCCCCTCGCATGGCCCCTCCCTCTTGATTGGACCAGAACCCCCTTAGCTTAGACACTGGGAGGCTGAGGGTCCCCAAGCATTAGAGAAGGGGGTTGGAAGGTGGTGTCCTGGAGGAAGCTGCAGAATGGACTGGGAGGTGGGGTAGGGAAGGATGCCACTTCACTTACTAACCAAATGCACATCTGCCTCTTAGGCTTGATTCTCCCAGGAATGGGCAACATCAAAGTGAGGGCGGAGGAGGAAAGAGGAGGCACTTGTGAGATGTGCTTTCTTGCCTGAGTTGACAGCTGTGGGGTGGTAGAAAAGGAAGCACTCTATTTGGAATTCTGCCCTCTGGGGGGTCTTAGTCACTCCTGAGTTATTGGGAGCAAAATTACTAAGCCCCTATGAGCTTGTTTTGTTTGTCTGTTAAGTGACAACAATAATGTTCACATGGAATTAAGAAGCTCAAATAATAAACAACAGCACTCATCTTCAGACACGAGCACCAGCTATGTACCAGGTCCCGGACTGGGTGATTCACACGCATTACCTTGTCCAGTTATCACAACAATCCCCAAAGGTAGTGGAGAAAAGCAGAGCTCTGAGAGGTGAAGGGTCAAGCTCACCCCACTGCACCTCCCTGCTTTACAAACTGTCCAGCCCTGGATGACTGTAATTTATTTATTTTTAATTGAATTTATTGGGGCGGCATTGGTTAACAATGTATTTAGGTTTCAGGCATACAATTCTATAATACATCATCTGTATATTGTATTGTGTATTCACCAACCCAAGTCAAGTCTCGCTCCTTCCATCACCATTTATCCCATGATACCCTGTTGGTTGTAATTTCTTGTTTGTAATTTGTTATTAGACCTTCTGGAGTTCTTCAGCTCATTTCCTGAAGATTTTTGCTAAAAAGTTCTTCCAGAGGATTACAGTAGACTTAACATCTATTTGTTGAGCATCTACTGTGTGGTAGGGACAGTGCTGGGACTCAACAGAGACCACCAAGGGCAAGTTACCCTCAAAGAGGATATATTTTTTTTGTGTGTGTGGGGGGAGACTGACAGATGAAAGCAAACAAGTGTGTAAGATGATGAGAAAGAAACATTGAATGGTTGCCTCCTGTGCGCTCCCTACTGGGGATTGAGCTTGCAACCCGGATATGATGAGAGTGCTGGGGAGAAAATAAAACAGGGAAAGGGGTTGAGTGCGATTTTATGTCCAATGGTCAGAGAAGGAGCTATGACGACAGCTGTGTTCATGGCTTAAGACATTAGGGTCACCGAAACTGGTTTGGCTCAGTGGATAGAGCATCAGCCTGTGGACTGAAAGATCCCGGGTTCAATTCCGGTCAAGGGCATGTACCTGGGTTGCGGGCACATCCCCAGTAGGAGGTGTGCAAAGAGGCAGCTGATCGATGATTCTCTCTCATTGATGTTTCTCTCTATCCCTCTCCTTCCTCTCTGTAAAAAATCAATAAAATATATATTAAAAAAAAAAAAAAGACATTAGGGTCAACTGGAATGTACTCTCCATAAGGACAGGCCTTGGGTTCTTGTTCATCCCCGTGGCTCAATAAATCTTTGTTGAATGAGTAAACAAACCAACAGCCATCGTCTCAGACCTACCGGAGAGATATCCACTTGTGACAAGCATGGGATTTTGATTCTGCTCTTATCAACTGACACTTAATGGAGAACCTTCTGTGTGCCGGGCACTAGTCCAGCCTCTGTGGCTGCCGAATAACCCCTTCCCTTGAGATTCTTCACTGGAGATGATGATGAAACTAGCAATTTAGCTGTCTAGAAGAGAAGGGAGCAAAGAAGAAGAAGAAAAGAGCGAGGGGTTAAGTACAAAGTGGAACAGTTTTCAGGGCCCGGAAGGAGTTCAGCTAGGGGATTGCCTGATATTTTTTTTTTTCTTTTTTGGTGCAAAAAAGAACTAGTTCTGCTTTTTGGACTGGGGCTCGCTGAGTCAGGGGTTCAAAGAGAATAGCATGAGGATCGAAGTGGCAGATGTCATCTGCAGCAGATGGCGATGCCCCAGAGACAGACTATGGCCTTGAAGATGCTTCCCTCCGCTCCCTCCGGGCCAGGAATCAAGGTCAGGGGCAGACAACCAAGCTCAGCTCCCTGGGGTCCCAATCCCAGCCTTTCAGCAGGGTCAGCTATTCCCAAGAACGTCACCCCTTGGACGCCACACCAGGTTCAGCAGAGTTTCAGAGGCCAAGGGTGTGAGAAGAATTGTCCCAGCATCTGTTACTAACCATTCTTTCCATCCTTTTGGCCGCGCTGGCTCCTCGGCCCCAAAGATGCTGGGTCAGGCCTTTGTTCAGCCCCACAAGAGGAGGAGATGATTATTAAAAGAACAGATTTCGCATTCCATATTTACCCCAGATGACACTGCCTTCATCCCTAAAATAGCTGCAGATCGCCTGGGTGGAACTTGCTGGTTCCTTTTCATCTGGTTATTTTGCAACTGTTTACGGAGACCATCACCATAGTGATATTATCAGAGCGGGTCAAATGAAATTCCTAACGTTTGGGTTGTTATTGGTTTTTTTTTTTTTTTTTTCCTTTGTACCTTGGAACATGACTTTTTCACCCCGACCCAGCTCTTTCATTTCTTATAACCCTTAAGTTCTCAGCTCCCAAGTCAGCAGCAGCCCTCTGATTCCCAGCAGTTAAAACCACAGAGGTGGTCCGCACTCGGATGAGGAATGGGAAGGGCTTGGGCTGAGTTTCCAAACTGGAAACTATGTTCCAGAAACCTCCTTTCCCTCAGATAAAACTTGGGCTCAAGTTTCAGGGTGCTGAAAGAGGCACTAAATAAACGAAGAGTCTAAAGAACCTTTAGTGTTTGTACCAAGAAACATGGCTATAGAGTTCAACAAATAAACACAGCTGGCGTGGGGTGAGCCTTTAGCAAACAATTATCTTCTTGATTATTTCTTTTTTCTTCATAATCGTCATCTTGGACAAAAGCCTTTATTATAACATTCTCCTCAACTGTGAGTTTGTGTGACTTTTTAATATAAAACTTGGCAATGGGTAGGAAAAGTCTCGACAATGTGCTCTTCCTTTGATGTGAACTACTTGGGGCTTCTAAGAAAATTATGGACGTGAGAAAAGAGTACATACGAAAATGTTCATTGTTAATGAAGGTGAAAAACTGGAAATAACCTAACTGTACCACATTAAGGGATTGCTTTAAAAAATCATGATCCAGTCATGCAATGGATACTAAGCCACCATTAAAAATGATGCCACAGAAGAGCCTGGGCTGGTGTTGCTAAGTGGTTAGAGCAACAGCCTGCGACATGGAAGGGTTGAAGGTTCAATTTTCAGTGAAGGGCACATGCCTGGGTTGCAGGTTCTATCCCTGGCCCCAGTTGGGGCACGTATGGGAGGTAATCAGTTGATGTGTCTCTCTTACATTGATGTTTCTCTTCCTCCCCCACCCCTCCACTTTCTCTAAAAAAATCAATGGAAAAAATATCCTCAGTTGAGAATTAACAACAAAAATATATATATATATATATATTATGCCACAGGAGAATCTTAAATAACATAAAATATTTATAATGTGTTATTAGGCAGGGGAAAGCAGGTTACAAAAATGTGTGCATAGCATGATCCTATTCTTGTAAAATGTATATATACTATACACAATAGGAAAAGATCAGAAGGATAGGTTCTAAAAGTATAGGTCATTATTTCTTAGGTATTTTTCTTTGTGTGTATTTTATCTATAACACTTTTACAATAAGCATGCATTTCTGTAGTCAGATGTTTAAAATGCCATTTTTAATGATGATGAAAATAATAATAAGCTATCATACCTTCTAAAATTATCTGATGGTTCTTATGGGGAGAAATAGAATCTTACTCCAGGCAGGAGCTCATAAAGCTCATAAGCTAGAAAGTGCTCAATGATCTCTTATTGTGGTTGGAAGATAATGAATAAGTAGTGTAGCACATGGGACTAATAAATATTTAGCAACCCTGGGTTTTCTGCTTATTTAGAGTTCAAGGTCAAAGAACATACAAGGCTGACATAACCAGGTATAATGTACATGGAATCACATCACAAAACTGGTAAATGTATTTACAAAATACCAGCAGTCATTCAATGTTTGGTGAGAACAGTGAAGATTGTTGGGGGGTGGGGTCAGGAAGGGGGACCACACATGAAAACAAATAGCATACTATATGCCACCTACTTATTGCTTACCTTATTTATTTAAAAATATATTTTATTGATTTTTTTACAGAGAGGAAGGGAGATAGAGAGCCAGAAACGTAGATGAGAGAGAAACATCGACCAGCTGCCTCTTGCACACCCCCTACCGGGGATGTACCCGCAACCAACGTATATGCCCTTGACTGGGATCGAACCTGGGACCTTTCAGTCCGCAGACCAACGCTCTACCGCTGAGCCAAACTGGTTTCGGCTGCTTACCTTATTTAAATCTCATGACAATTCTACATGGTAGGTATCATACCCCGTTCTATAAATGTGGAAACTAGGATATGGAGGTTCAGTCACCTGCCCTTTCAACATTGCAGGGAGGAAAAAAAATGCATTTATTCATCTAGGAGAGGTATAGATCCCAGTTTGTGACTGGAATGACTGAAATGAAAGGAAAAGAAAGGATGAAGAAGGAAGACCTGTACATTCGTGGCGTGGTCCCAAAAGTATTTTACCAGACTGACAAACGTTTAGTTTGCTGGCTGGAGAAAATGATAATAATTTTAACTACCCTCCTTTGAGCCCTTGAGGATGATGTTGATATAAAAATGGGGATTACAGGGTGTCATTATATTCAGCCTCACTGGCCTGCGGGAAGTGGTGGAAGTTATAGCAAAAATGTGTTAGGGAGTAAATTACACAGAACCTAAGGGTCTATCATCACTATGATCATCACTCAACACAGCTAAACACCTCTTTGTTTGAGGCAATGTGGAGGAGGAAAGAAAGGAAAGGAAAGAAAAGAAAGACAGATCTCCGTTCAAATCCTGGCTCACTATCCATGATCTTTATCCAGCTTCACAGGCTCCTCCTGAAGACAGCAGGCTTTTATGGAAATCCTGCTTAAATTGATCATCCCAAACATTTCTTATTATGTTGGAAGCTATCATGAGGGACTCTTTAGACCTGTATTAGTCAGGACAGTGCCAGCTGCTGAAACAAAAAAATCCCCAACTCTTAGTGGCTTACTGCAAAACTGGTTTATTTTCTCCCTGAGACATATCTGATTGGATGTTTTCAGTGGACTGTCCTAGATGGGGATTCAGACTTTTTCCACCTTGGAGTCTTCCCTTGGATCCTCTGCTGGCTGGAGAAAAAGAGAAGGCATCTTATGGACATGTCTGGAGGTGGCACATGTCATTTCCTCCCATATTTCACTGGTCAAACCCAGTCACATAACTCAGGGGAGAATGGCAATTATGCTGTGCCCAGGAAAAGGAAATGAAAAGGGTGAATATGTGGCCTGTTAGTGCTACATACTTGCAGCCATCACAGATAGTATAGGGCAGAGGATGAAAAGCCATCCAGATAAAGCCCAACAAAACCATGATGGCAGCTTCCAGCAATGGTGCCCAACAGAGAGATCTTTGGCAGTCAGAGCTTTCCTGACACATATAAGTTTTAAACTGGACCAGACCTTACAGGATCTTGGATCAAGTATATCTGATCCTTTCTGGCTGTCAATCAAGCAAGACTTACTATTTGGTCTTGAGATCAGGAAATGTAGGTCTTCTTTTTTCTTTTTCAAGATTCTAAGATCTTTGCATTTCCATATACACTGAGTGGCCAGATTATTATGATCGCTAAAAGCATAATAATCTGGCCACTCAGTATACGTATATTAGAGGCCTGATGCACAAATTTGTGCTTGGGTGGGGTCCAGCCAGCCTGGCCAGGGGCAGGGGACATGGGCAGTTGGCAGGCCTGCCTGCTGGTTGAACTTTTGGTGGAGGGAACAATTTGTATATTAGCCTTTTATTATATAGATATATACTGAGTGGCCAGATTATTATGCATTCAGAGATCATAATAATCTGGCCGCTCAGTGTATATTTAAATCAGCTTGTCAATTTCTACTAAACAAACTTGCTGAGATTTTAAATTGGATTGTGTTGAATCTGCAGATCATTTTGGGGAGAATGAACATCTTAACAATATTGAGTTTTCCGATCCAGGAGTGGGGTACATCTATTTGTTTAGATCTTTAATTTCTCTCAGCAATGTTTTCTAGTTTTTGAAGTACATAGAACTTGCATGTCTTTCATTAAATGTATCCCTAAGTATTTTGTACTTTTTGATGTCATGGCCAATGATATTTTACAACTTTTTCTAATTGTTCATTGCTCTGATCTTTTATTCCAGCCTTTCATTAGACTGGTCTTCAAGTCTTGCCATCAGTTCTGCATCTGGTTTAGTTTCATTTAGAACATTGCAATGTCTGATTGGAATGAGGGATGAGCGCTTGGAGGAGTTGAGGCTAGCCTAGAGTTTGCATCCTGGATGAGTGTGCTTGGAGTTTATCTGGCTTCATTCATCGAGTACCATATTCCAGGTGCTAGGCTAATTGCTTGTGATCTGATTCACAGCCCCTGCCTCAAGGGCAACTTACAAGTGAAAAGGTGACTGGATAAGATGTACTCAGTACAGGGGTTCCCATGGGAACATTCAGCAGGCCCCACACAGCTTTTGAGGGGATTGTCAGAGAATACTCCGAGGAGGAGGAAGAGGTGATGATTCTTTGAGTCTGAAAGGTCAGCCTCAGACACATTGCAGAGACCATCCCAGGCCTGGTGGGCGGTTGGCTGGCCAGCTTAATAAACTAAACATGAATTCCCCCAAATAGGCATATAAAAACTCCAACAGCTGGCCCACATGTGAGAGGCTTTCCTATAACTCTGAGCAAGACCCCACAGATGGTCAGGATACAAATACTTCTGGTCCAGCAGGAGGCAGCTGCAAGTTCTCCCAGGTACCTATTAGGAAAGCAAAAACAAAGCCGTGAGATGACGATGTCTAACCTCAGACTAAAGTATCGTCTTGGCACCGGAGACTTTGGGGATGCATTAAAACAAAGTGGATTGCTAGTGGTCTGTCTACTGCCCTCCTCCTGCTACATGTTCTTTCAAGATGTGGGGTGGAAAAAGTTGATCTAAGCTGTCTAGCCGAGGCTGCCTCCTCTACAAACCACAGTGTTCTGTCTTCAAAGGAAATCAGCATTTTTTGTGCCTATATTCATTCCGTAGGGTTCCAATAACTAGAAATTTCTGAGACCCAAAAGGAGCCTGTTTCATTAATTTTCATGAATTTACCCATGCCTGTGATGACCATGTGTTTTGGGTTTTGTTTTTGTTTTTCTACTCTTCAAAATGTCTTTCTCCACCTCCATCCAAAATATCTTTCTCCATCTCAGTTATAGGCCCCAGATTTCCCGTTATCAAGAAAACAGCTCCCCTCCCCCATTATCAGGTCCCCATTCCTGCCAGCTCCAAGGGTGAGCTCATGACTGAGACCTGCTGGTAAATGAAGTCATAAGCATGGACGATGTTGTCTAAGGAGAAAGCACAAGTGAAAAAAGGAGGGAACCCATAATTGAGCCTCGAGGAACCCCATCATTTGGTGGTTGTGTAGAAGAGAATGCGTCCACAGACAATATAGAGAAGGAGCCATCATGAAGGTAGGATTAGGACCAAGATACTCATGTGATACCATGGAAACCAATATGAGAGGATGATTCAAGGAGGTAGAAGGGACCAACAATGTCATGATGTTATGGAGAGTTAAAGGAGATGGTTTTGACATGAGGGAGAGGTGACCTTAGGGCCATTTTATTGGAGAAGTGGAGGAATGGAATGAGAAATTAGAAAGTGGGGAGAGGAAATACTGCCAATTCTGTAGCTGCAAAAGGCAAGAGATGGGGTGGTAGGCTAAGGGGATGTGGGATTTAAGAAAAATATTTTTTAAACATAAGGTCTGAGACACTTAGGCATGTTTGAAACCACAGCAATCATCTGATTGAGAGGAAGTAGTTGAACAATCTGGGGGGAGAAGGGATAATTGAAGTGTAAGAATCCCAAGAAATAGGTCCCCAAGAGGGAATATTGTTTACAGCATTCCCCTAACTTACGTGGAGGGCCACCCTGTTCATACAGTTTTATTTATTTTTTTATTTTATTAATTTTTTTACAGCGAGGAAGGGAGATTTCTGCAACCTGAAGTTTCCAGGTCAAAGGTGGAGGCAGAAGCTCGACGCAGACTGATTTGAGAAGCTATTGGAGTTAGTATGGAAACAAAGTTTTGATGTGAAGGGGAGCAAGAAAACGGAGAGGTGGCTGGCGGAAATGTAGGATCAAGGAGATTTTTGTTAAAACTTTTTTTTAAACATGAGATATTGTGGCATGTTATTTCCAGAAGGTGGGGATAATCCAATCTAGAGGGGGACATTGGTGACTAAGGAAAGAGGATGCAGAGTGTCATGGAGGGGTTGGTTCTGATAGGTGCACAGAACCTTCATTCACTGTAAGAGTAGGGAAGGCAGAGAACTTGGGCGAGGTGCAGAGTTGTTGGTAGGTGAGAGGGTCCTGTCTGATGGGTTCTGTTATCTCTGACGTAAGAGGCAAGCTCGCCGAAACCGGTTTGGCTCAATGGATAGAGTGTCGGCTTGGGGACTGAAAGGTCCCAGGTTTGATTCCGGTCAAGGGCATGTACCTTGGTTGCGGGCACATTCCCAGTAGGGGGTGTGCAAGAGGCAGCTGATTAATGACTCTCATTGATGTTTCTGACTATCTCTTTCCCTTCCTCTCTGTACAAAAAACCAATAAAATATATTTAAAAAAAGAAAAAGAAAAAAAGAAAAGAGGCAAGCTCATCTGCTCAGAGTGAAGATGAGAAGAGACAAAGGAGGAAGAGTGAAAAATCATCCTCGTGGAGTGTGAGGAATTGAATACAGCAGGGAAATTTGTGGTCAGTAATTTAAAGTGATTCTAGTCACTTAATTCCCAGCCATGTTTGTATATTCTGACTTAAGCATAGAGTAGGAGATTGGCTGGTCTTCACTATGTTAGTCAAGTTAGAAGGGATGGAACAAAAGGGTAATGGGTTTTTGCAAGGAAGTGAGTATAATGATCATTACTAAGCTGGTTAGGAGGGAAGTGAGCACAAGGGGGGAGAGAAAGGTGAAAATCTGGCAGGTCAGGGTTTGCAGGTCTTGATGAGGTTGAAAAAATGCCTGCGTGTGATATTGCAACAAGGGGGCTAACGTTGGATTTGAGATCTTTACAATTGTGCTTCCTGAGAGTGTGCAATTATAGGAGAGGGCATCTGAAGACAGGAGAAGGGAAAACTCATTGGTAGGGAAGAAATGAATAAGGGAGAAATCAGTAAGATTTCTGACAGATTATGCTTATGGAGGTTGAAATCATAAAGTAAGGTACAGGAGGTGGGAAAATACGATAGTGAGAACTTGAAGGGGATTGGGTCTTTGAAAGTGGAAGGGAGGAGAAACAATACTAAAACTATTTATGGTGCTTGCCTGCTTGTAGGCAGTCATGTTTAATGTCACATGGCCCTAGGCTCATAGCAATAGTGGACTGGTCAAGGGATGAGCTCTGACCTATGGGCAGCCAATCTGTGGACGTGAGCTGTCAACGCTAAGAGTTCATAGAATTCTGTCTTGAGATCTGAATTATGAAACAAAAAGAATTTGCCAGTTGATATAGCCAGTTGATGCAGAGAATAAGAGGACAAAGGTCACCTGGATGGACCTTACACAGGCTGGAATGTCGAGGGAATAGGGTTGAAAACTGAAGATGCCAGAGAGGAAGAATGTATCAGATGCATCAAAAGAAGCAGAAGGAAAGGAAGAATGTAGCAGATGTATCAAAAGAAGCAGAAGGAAAGGAAGAATGTAGCAGTTGCATCAAAAGAAGCAGAAAGAAAGGAAGAACGTAGCAGATGCATCAAAAGTAGCAGAAATGGGAGTAGCCATGCTGGGTTAGTTCCTGAGTCCTCTTCTTAGGAGGTAACAACTTTCAAAGGTTTTTGAGCAGAGAAGCAACATAAACAAATCTGGGATTAGGAGTGTAGCCTCTGATCCCAGACATGCCTGGCTTTGAAAGCATTAACTTTGTGATCTTGGGCAAGTTACTTAACCTTTCTGTACCTCAGTTCCCTCATCTGTACAGTGGGAATTATAGCACTGCCCTCATAGGGTTGTAGCGAGGATCACACGAGAAAATACACGTAATGCATTTTGAACAAGGCTTCCTTTCAATCTTATTTTCTTCAGTTTAACAGTTCAAGTGTCGCTTCTTTCTCAAACTTTCCCTCATGCCCTTATTTATCCCTTGGCTTCCAGGAGGGACACCCTCTTTTCTTGGTCCTCCTTCTCCGTTGCCTTGCTGGTTCCTCTTTATCTTCTTGATCTCTTCTCTCTACACTCACCTCCTAAATGAGCTCACCTGGTTGTTTTATACTCTTCAGTACTTTAAACTATCATTTATTAGCTGAGAGTTCTCATAAGTTTATCACCAACTCCAACTTCTTCCCCCAACTCCAGGCTTCCACGATTTCTTATTTGGATTCTCCATTTTAACTTCCAGAGGCAATTTCAAACATAGTTTCCCCCAAACTGACTCTTATGCTACCCTGCCCCGCCCCCCCCCCCAAAAAAAATCCGTTTCTCCTATAATCTTCCACAATCAATAAATGGTAAATTCTCCCAATGTTGAACAAGCTAAGGATCTTAGTATCATTCTTTTTTTTTTTTTAAAGTTTTTATTTTTTTATTTTTATTTATTTTTTAAATATACTTTATTGATTTTACACAGAGAGGAATTGAAAGGGACAGAGAGTTAGAAACATCGATGAGAGAGAAACATCGACCAGCCGCCTCTTGCACACCCCTCACTGAGGATGTGCCCGCAACCAAGATACATGCCCCTGACCGGAATCGAACCCGGGACCTTTCAGTCCGCAGGCCGACGCTCTATCCACTGAGCCAAACCAGTCCCGGCTTAGTATCATTCTTGACTCATTTTCATGCCCACTGCCAATCCACCAGCAAAAACCCAGAATGTGGTCTCTTCGTGCCACCTCCATGTTACTGCCCTGATAAAAGCACCTTTGTCTCTCTGCTGTGTGGCCTTGGGTTACCTCTTCGGCTTTCCTTTGTGAGAATTAAATAAGTTATTACCTGTAAAGCGGTCAACAGTGCCTATCACATAGGAAGCCCCATTAAGTGCTTTTCAAATAAATAAAACATGCCTTGCACACAGAACTAGCTCTCTCACAGCCCTAGTCCCCCTACAGTCCATTCAGAACACAGCAGCCTCCTGATCCTTTAAAAGCCCAGGGCAGAGTCCCCCTGCTGCTCTCTGCACCTCTCTGAGTGGTTCCCACCCTCTCCCCTTGCTCAATCTGGGACAGCCACCTTGTCCCATCAGACTGTCCCCATCGGGTGTTTGCCCTTGCTTGTGGCTCCTTCTGATTAAATATTACTATGTTAGGCCTCCTCTTAATCTGATTTTTCGCCACGTCTCCAATCACCTGACACTCTTATCTATTTATAGTAGTTGATTGTCTCCCCTGCAATATTCGAGATCTGCAACAATGACTGTCTTTCTTGTTCATTACTTTATCCCTAGAGCCTCCTACTTGTATACAGTAGGCACTCAATACTTACTAAGTGAAAAGAATCCCTTCTCTGAATTCCCCAAAACAGGTCTGAATCATTCTTGTGGGACTTATATCACCAAGTTAGTGGCAGGTTGTATTCTACTGAGTTCTCCGTGTTAGCAGAGAGTGCTAGGACATGGTAATCATTCCTGCCGTTTATGCAACACTACAATTTACAATCCCCTCATAGGTGACCGGATTTGATTCTCAGAAGAGAGCAAGCTAGGGAGAGTAGGGTTAGCATCCCCGGTCTCCTGCCTTCTAGAATGAGCTCAACAAATATCTATTGAATGAAGAGGGGGAAACTAAAATATCCAAATCATTCCGTGGAGGCAGCCCTACTGGACAAATGGGCTGGTTCTCTGTAGCACGTGTAAAAATACAACACGGAACATTTATTGAGCCCAGTTTTCTGATCATTTTCTGTCATCCTCACAGCTATCCTGTAGCTGGTAGCTAAAAGGACATTTTTATGTCTTGTTCACCTTTTATCTCTAGGTGTCTCAAACAAGGCCTGGTATATAGTAAGTGCTCAAGGCTCTTTCTTGTTATTATTACCTTAAATTCTCACCTGAGGGTATTTTTTTCCCATTGATTTCTAGAGGGTGGAGGCAGAGAGAGAGTGAGAAACATCGACCTGGGAGAGACACGCAGATTGGTTGCCTCCCCCACGTGCCCCTACTGGGGCTGGGGAACCTGCAACCGAGATACATGCCCTTGACAGAGCATCGAACCCCTGACCCTTCGGTCTGACGTTCTAACCATTGAAACAAACTGGCCATGGTCCAAGGCTTTTTAAAGAGATCGGGGCTCAGGGGCAGCGACTTGCTCCAGGTCCCACACGTAGCAGCACCGGCTTTCCATTTCAGGTTCACTCACTACACTCTCTCTGGGCTGGGCAGGGCAGGGCAGGGCAGGGCCGGGCCGGCGGATGGCACCAGTTCCGGGTCCGCCGCGGGAGTGAGCGCGTGTCCCGGGTGGGGCGGGGCGGGACTGACCCCTCCCAGCCCCAGCGCCTTCCGCATCCGCGCTCGGGAGGACGGCGGGCACGGGTCCTCCGAGGCCGCCCGCTCCCGCAGCCCCGGGGCGGGCGGTCGGGTCTGGGTGCGGGCGTCAGTCCCCTCCCGGTGCCAGCTCCAGCGCGGACCGGGCCGCCACGCGGGGCACCCACCGAGCGCGGCCCGCCCACCCCGCCGGCCGCCGCGCCCGGCCCCGCCCGCAGGCCCCGCCCCCGCAGGCCCCGCCCCTCACTTCCCCGCTCGGCGCCCCGCCCCCCCGCGCCGCGCTCCATACTTGGCGATCGCCGCGGCCCTGCGCGCTCATTGGCCGAGAGCCGGCTGCGTGGGGGCGGGCCCGGGCCCGGCCGGGGCGGGGAAGGATGGTGGCGGCGGCCCGGCGCAGGGGGGAGGGGGGCGCTGACCCGGATGTTCACTCCTGGGCACCCGGGGAAGTGGAAGCGCCGGGCCCTGCTGCTGGGGGGAGAGCCACAGACGCCGGGACCGGGACCGCCGCCGCCGCCGCCGCCATGGTAAAAGCCCGACGCCGGCCTCCCCCCGCCCCCGGGCCCCTGCCGGAGCTCCCGGCCCCTTCCCCGCGCCGAACCCGGTCTGTGGAGGGTGGGTTCTCCCGGGTGGGGGAGGGGCGGGGTCCCGGACCTCAGGTGGACACACCATCCCCGCCGGCTCCGGAGGGGCCGCCGGCCCGGGCGGCTCGGTGGGCAGCGCGACCCTGCCGCCCCTCCCAGTCCCCGCCCTTGGGCGTCCCACGCTCCACCTCGGGGTCCAGGCTGGTCTCCTCCGTAGCTCACCCTGGATTCTCCTGGACCCCGGGCCAGGCACCCTCTCCCATGACCCAGGCGTGCACTTCCCTCCTCCTCTCCATGGCCTGGGCTAGGTCCCCATTCCTCTTCCCTGTAGTCTGGGCTAGGCCGTCGTTTCTCCCTCCCGTGGCCCAGGCCAGGCCTCTGTCGCCATCCTCTGTGGCCTCAGTCCGGACCCCGTCAACTCCTCCAGTGGCCTCAGCCTGTACTTGTTTCCTCTCCTCCAAGCTTCAGCCTGAATCTTCTTTTCTCTCTCTGCTCACTCGTCTGGTCCTCCTCCTCCTCCTCCTCCGCCCATGCCTCCGCTTGGACGTCACCCCACCCCACCCCCCATGATCCCCTCTCCAGGACTTCTCACCAGTCTTGAGAGTTGCCCTCGCCAGCCCCCTCTGTCCTAGGGTTACCCCTCCCTCCAAGGCCCTGCTCCCTGCCCTGCCCCCGGCCCAGGTGGTCCCCCCTTCCCTTTCTATGCCATCTCTGGGAGGCGAGGGGAACTCTCCAGCCCGGAGTGGGGAGGGGGGTGGTCCCGGGGTTGTGCTTACTCAGGTTCGAGGGTTGCCCCGTCTGGGAGGGAGCGGAGGAAGGGCGGGCATCTGTGCCCGGAAGGCAGCGCGGCGCTTTGCGGGCCCTTCCGCGGGCGCGGCGCTTGCAGAGGGTCCAGCCGGCGGCCGGGCCTGAGTGAGCGGAGGGTGAGGGTGGGGGAGCCGACGGGACAGGGGTGAACGCACAATCCCCCTTGTGATGAGGCCGCAGCCCTGGGGGAAGCCGGCGGGCCCCGAGGGTCGGGGCAACATACGGCCTGGACACTATGCACGCCAGCAGGCGCAGCCTCCCTTTCCCCCTGAACTGTCAGCTCGTCAGGGTCGGAACTGCTGATTATGGAGGTGTCTTGGATCAGGTGAGCTGGTCTCGGAAGGAGAAGCTAGCTCCACTCGTGGTGTTTGTTTTGGTAATGAAGGCGGGCGCTCTCTGGGCGCTCTGGCTGGCCGGGTGGTTTCACACGGGCTCGCCCATGTGCACCTGCTCTCCTGTCCGCTTGGCAGCCTCGTGCAGAGCGGGCCCAGCACCTCGGCTGGAAGGGCCGGAGGGCTTCTGCCTCACATGGCCAAGGAGCTTTGGGAGAGGGCACCGTCAGGGCTCTGTCCACCTGCTCCTCCCACCCAGGCGGGGCAGATATTTGCATGTGGACTTTGGGCTCCAAAGGGCTTTGAGGATATTGGTTCCTTGTTTAATTAAGGGATGTTGCTGTTAAACTAGGATGACTAATTCAGACTGTCCAAGTTTTTTTCCTTATGCCTTTATTTATTCCTTATGCCTTTATTTATTCCTTATTTATTTATTCCTTATGCTTTCCTTATTCATTAAAAACGTGGCCGATGCCATTTTCCATGCTGTTGGACTTCTCTTCATTGGCGAAGAACTGGCTGCAGGGGGTGGTGGCCCAGCCCTAGGCCTGTGTGGAGAAAGGCCCTTCTTAACAGAGTTGGGTGAGGACTTTAAAAGTGGAGTGAGGTTTTGTAAATTTTTCTTAGGACAAAAGCCGGGGAGAGTGGGTGGGGTTGCCAGGTGGGGCTACTCAGAGCTGGGAGGGGCATCTTGCCTTAGCCCTGGGTGCCAGATCCTCCAAATGTGATGGGAAAATGCCCTTACATGACCCCGGAGGCTTCTCCAGAGGTCCGTGTTGGGTCTTGTTTGGACATTCTGCAAAGACTGTGGGAGGGGTGGAGGGAAAGGGCTCCCATATCTTGGGGGGCTATAAGCTTCATCTATATCAGTTCACTTAATCCACATAGAGCCCTCTGAGGAACTGCTGTTTCCTTTTTACAGGAAAAGGGTTGGATAACGTAATCAAGGTGCTGCTCAGTCAGTGGAAGTACTCTAAAGCTGGCAGGCTCTAACTTTATCCTTCCCGTTGTCCCAGGCGGCTTCCGTGTGGGAAGATATAAAGAATGCTGTTTAGAAAACATAATAATGGGGTGCTCAGAGATGCTGCATTTACCGTCCTCTACTCTACCAACTGAGCTATTGAGGGAGGCACAGGAACAGTTATTGACTGTGGATTGTGTGCTCGGTCCTTTGCACGGGGACCTCGTTTAATAGTGAAAGTAGTACGGTGATGCAGGCACAGTTAGCTGGGGCCAGAACGGGAGCTCTTTGAGGGTAGGGATTTTTGGCTGTGTTTTCTATCCCTGGCACCGAAGGAAGTGGCTTAGAGTGCTCTTTTTTGGGGGAGTGTCTATGTCCATGAACTTAGTCTCTTGGGGTTCATACTCATCCTTTCAATGACTTGTTCTTAGTACAGCCCTCGGTGGATACTAAGTAATTTCTGACTGTTTATTGTCAAATTTATCCTCTACCAGAATACACCGACATAAACTGTGTAGACAGGTGGGATAGGACAGAAGTGGGGGTATGGGGTTGCAGCATAGGTAAATGAATTAAGAACACTGTGGGTTTTTTTTTTTTAATATCTTTTTATTTTATTGATTTTTCAGAGAGGAAGAGAGAGGGATAGAGAGTTAGAAACATCAATGAGAGCGAATCATTGATCAGCGCCTCTTGCACATCCCCTACTGGGGATGTGCCCACAACCAAGGTACATGCCCTTGACCGGAATTGAACCCGGGACCTTTCAGTCTGCAGGCCGACGCTCTATCCACTGAGCCAAACCGGTCCCGGCAGAACACTGTGGTTTTTAAATGAAGAGCAAATAGCTAGATTTCCATTATCCATGGAGGAAAATAGCGGTTTGAGAATCTGAAATGCATTGGACTTTGGAGTAAATTCCATGATTCTTATTGGCATCAGTTAAGAATGCATAGGCAAATGGAATTTATATGCATTCTCTTAGCAGGTGGTAATCTTACCACTGTAAGTGCTTTATAGTTTAAAGCATTTTTCCTTACACAGCTCTAGGTTCTAACTTAGGAATTATTCTAACTTGGGAGTTCTGATTCTGGTACTGGTGGTGGGGTTGTCCCTGGGAAGGGGCAGGTGAGGCCCCCTTATGAGTTGGCTCTCTGACTAACAGATGGTTTTGCCTGACAGAAGCTGATAGGTGATGCCTGTCATATTATTACAAAGTGAAACAGTATAGTTAACACTAATGTGTCTTGGCTGGTCTCCTGGTATGGGTAGATACATCCCTCATGGATATATACAGCCCTGTTCATTTAAGTCATTGGCCTCTGTTTGGTGGAATGTTTGAAAAAGTAGCCAACGATTGATAGTTTGAGATTAAGGAGGTGATAAATCATACATCCAAAAGCAGATATTCTTGTTTATAACTTGGAAGTCCTGTATTTCTCTTACTTTCTGTGGGGAAGGGAGGGGACAGATGACTGATAGCACAGAGAAATGGCTGGGGAGGTGCATTGACCATTGAGACGCCCATTTCCCAGTTGGGGAAATGTTTGCTGTTAGGCAAATGCAAGTTAGCAATTGCAGAAGTGTGTTGGGGCTACTTGAAGCTACAGGATGGCATTAACTCACCATGTATTTCTCTGTGCTGCTTTATGTGCTGAGGACACAGTGATGAGCAAGACAGGCAAGTGTCTGTGCCCTCACAGCTTCGATTACTGGGGGTGAAGGAGGGGCACATTTCATATGCCTGCAGTCTAAGGAGGAAGAGCCTTGTTTAATGTAATTATAAGCACACCTGTGTGAGATATGGCAGGAGACTTAAGAGAAAGTTGGGGCTTGCACCAGGCTTCACTCCCAGATCTTTTGGAGCGGTTCCTGCCCTCGTCTCTGCCATCACTGGGGAAGTGGATTGCAGTGCACATCATCCGTTCCTCTGCAGAACAGAAACTCTCCCATCCACGAAGTCCTACCCTTCTAACCTAGGTAGCTACCATTGACAGAGGGTCTATTGTGACCCAGAAACGTGACTAGGTTATACCTTATCCTCCGTTTTACTTACAAGGAACCTGAAGCTCGAGTGAGAAGTTGAGTGACCAGTATGAATGGCAGGCTGGGACGCAGATCTGGTTCCACCTGACACCTGTGTGGACGCTCACTGCGTTCCTCAGAAACAATGAGCCCGGGCTGTAGGGGTACAGGATTTTGTCCCATTTCTCCTTGCAGCTGATCCCAAGGAAAGTAGGGTGCAGAAGCCCCAAAGGATGCAATGGCAAGATCACTTGTAGTAGGACCAGCTAGAGCAATGCTATTTCCAAACCTGGCCTTTACAGGTTAATGCTTCGGTGTAAGGAGGTGGACATGACGTTTGTATAATACCAGGTATGTGCCATGCACTGCACTAGGAGCTTTAGCTTAGTGCAGTGGTTGGCAAACTCATTAGTCAACAGAGCGGTAAACCGAGGCTCGTGAGCCGCAGTTTGCCTACTACCTAGTGTGTCCTCCTGCAATAGCCTGGCCATCAGGGTCCAGTATAATTTAGGAGGGAGGCAGCATAATTTAAGAAGTTAGGACTTAGGAGCCAGACTGACTGCCTTGGGATAATAGTACCTCCTAATAAGGCTTTTGTGAGGATTAAATGAGATAATAATGCATGTCAAGTACTTCAAACAACATCTGGCACATAATTATGTGAGTATTAACTATTATTCTCATCACCATTTTACAGATGTGGTTCAAAGGGGTATGTGGTTAGTCCCTCTAATAGCTACTAAGCGGAGGAACTGGGTTTTCTGACTCCGGAGCTAGTCCCCTTTCCTCCACTCCTTACTGCTTACTGAAGGCTTATTTCAAGTTTCTTGGCTTTGGGCCATGCCTTGAAGGAAGACTTTCCCTAATGGAGCCTGAGGCTCTACTTAACCACAGAAGTCAAGGCTCCTTGTGCCCTGGACACCACTTGTTGCCCAGCCTGGTGCTAGATATCAGGTCTATCCTGTGCTTGGTGGAGCCCCCAGGCTTGGAAGAAGAGGACAGGACTGGGGACAGCATCTGGGAGCTCTGTGAGAGCAGGGATCTTGTCTGCTTGGTTCTCATTCACTGCCCCCACCTTGCACTGGTCGCCTGTGCTTGGTAAGCGCTTCCTGAGCTCTGAGTGGTGTGAGCACAGAGGTGGCTGCGTTTTGTTTGCTGTCTGCTCCTCAGAACGTGGGCTTGGCAGATTTGGGTTGGAGTCCTGTCTCTGCCACTCAGTATGTGACCTAATCTCCCTTTGCCTCAGTTTCTTCTTTTTCAAACTTTTTTTATTATTAATTTTTAAATTTTATTTGAGAAAGAGATAAACATTGATTTGTTGTTCTACTTATTTATGCATTCATTGGTCAAGTATGTGCCCTGCCTGGGGATGAACCCAAAATCTTGATGTATCAGGAAGTGAAGTCGCTCTAACCAACTGAGCTACCCAGCCAGGACCTGCATTTCTTGAGGGTAACATTTTATAGGGATGCCAGGTGAAAGAAATGAAATGTGTACTTAATCTGGTACCACAGTAAGTGGTAGCTGTGATCACTATTTGCCTTATTCTGCTTTCCACAGAGTAAGGGACACAAATAGAAGCCATAATCCCTCTCCTCTAATCCAAAAGGGGAGGCAAGATGCATCGAGAAAGTGCAGCAGCAGGAAGGAAGTGGTAATAGGAAAGACGGAACAAGGGGCCACGCCTGTCATTTCTGCAGGCTTGACTTGCATTCCACCTCCTCCAGGAAGCCCTGTAGACTAGCGGTCGACAGCCTTTCACACCTCATGGACCACCAATTGGCGACCGCTGCTGTAGACCCCTCTAGCCCACACTGGGGGAACCTTGTCCGGGGAAACCTTGCCCAGGCAGGGAGGATGGCGCTGGGTGCAGTCAGCAAGAGGCCATTCTAGGTAGAGGTCTGAAACCAAAAGCAAGGTCAGGGGTCTGGTCTGCCTTGTGAGATTGGGGACCAGCCATGGAGGCGTCAGAGCGAGTTTAGGGACCTCAGTCTGGGAGTGAGTTGAGCGCCGGAGTCGCTAGGCTATGGGGTTTGCATTTGATCTGAGACAGTGTGGAGCCAGTTACATATTTGACAGGGCAGGTAGAAATTTGAGGAGGCTGGCAGAGAGGCGGTATTTTAGGAAGAGTCATCTGGCTGGGGTTTGCAGGAATGACCCGGGAAGTCAGAGGCTTTTGCAAGCATCAGCTGTGCGGCTACAAATGTCCCGGCCACTGTGTGACTGGATATGGAAAGGAAGGAATGGCTGAGAAAGATAGGGGCAGAATGACACGTTGTGATTTACCACCTCTGGGGCTGAGTGTGACATTTCTGTCCCCAGAGGGCCCATGAAGGCATTCTGATAAGATGGTTTATCATTGACCAGCAACTATTTCTGGTCAGTTTAAATCCTAAGAGTGGTGTCTGCAAAGCCTGATATCCTACTAACAACTGACTGGGGATTTCAGTCTGGATAGTCCAGTGATCCATCTGCCCAGTCATTATCTGCTGTGGCATCAGATTTCTGCTCATTTTGCACGGCATGAGCATTGAGCTATGAATCAGGAGGTCATGCTTTGATTCCCGGTCAGGGTATATGCCCAGGTTGCGGGCATGATCCCTGGTGGGGGGTATGCTAGAGGCAGCTGATCACTGATTCTCATCATTGATGTTTCTCTCTCTCCCTCTACCATCCTCTCCGAAATCAGTAAAAATATATTTAAAAAAATTTGCACGGCATTAGCCTCTGGGCAAACAGATGTGGAAGCCGCCCAGTCTGCTGAGAGGGACAGCGACCAGAGCTGCAGAGTGGAGGTGCTACCTGGCGGCTAACAGGCCCTTTTTAATGCCCAAAGCAGTCCTGTGAAGCAGTTCTCACATCATCCTCAGTCCACAGGCGAGGATACCAGTCCTTCCTGGGTAGTGACTCGCTTGTGCCCTGGACACCAGGCACCTCTGTCTCTGGTGTTTTTTCCATTAGGTCACCATTCGTGGACGCTCCCGGGCAGTCAGATAGGCCTGTTAGAATGTGAGTCTTAATGTTAAATGGACGAGGCAGATGGAGCAGGTAAATCTGAGAGTGCGACGGACTTGGACATGAGTGCAGAACCAAGGTGGTCAAATTCCAACACAAGTGGGCATGGGGGCCCGCTCCATCGCCTTTCCCTTTCCCTGCCCCTCCCGTCCCGATATCTCTGGAAATCTGGGGAGAGGAGCCTTCACCTACAACTTTCCAGTGATGAACGCCCTGACCAGTAGTCATATTTCTTCCAAGGCAGCAACCCTGGTGGTTCCATCCACTTGTCCTAGAGGGATTATTGTGAGGATTAGGTGAGTTTATGTGCAGAACGTGTAGACTCTGCCTGGAACTTGGTAATTACAGCAGGAGTGTTGGCTGTTATATGATTATTTTATCAATACAGACGGCTGATAGGTGGTGTTTCGTTGAACCTCCCAGCCAGCCTGGAAGGCAAGTGATAGCCCCTTGTTCTGCCGAGACCCCCAAAGAGGTAGAGCCCGTGCCCAAGGATGGCAGTCTAAGGGCTCCAAGCCCAGTGCTTTCCGGCTGGAAAGTGCTTATTGCAGATGACAAGCAGTTGTTACCACTGGCTCAGACCCTGAACTTCTCCAACCACTGCTTTTACTGCTCTGTGAAGCTTCCTCTTTTAGCCCTCAACTCAGCACGACCCTTCGGAGTTCGGGTCTGATCTGAAACCATTATATTATTGAACATTATTTTGGACTTAACTGTCTCAGAGATTTCATGAAAAGATTTAGGCAGAGGACTCATACATTTACCAAGTGAAATATCTTTAATTAAAACTATTAAGGTCACGCCGAAACCGGTTTGGCTCAGTGGTAGAGCTTCGGTCTGCGGACTGAAAGGTCCCGGGTTCGATTCCGGTCAAAGGCATGTACCTTGCTTGCGGGCACATCCCCGGTAGGGGGTGTGCAAGAGGCAACTGGTCGATGTTTCTCTCTCATCGACGTTTCTAGCTCTCTATCTCTCTCCCTTCCTCTCTGTAAAAAATCAATAAAATATATTTAAAAAAAAAAACAAAAAAAAAAAACTATTAAGGTCACGAAATGATGCTTTTGTGCTTACCTTCTGGGATATGTGAATAGCGAGCAGTCTCCTGTTGGAATTGAGCATTTCCTGGAGATTCTCAATGCCCTTTCCCTTCCCATTTGTAGCCATGATTGATAGACCATGATTGGTAGATGGGAGCAAGTGTGGATTACTCACCTCTGATGCTGCTGCTCAGGCTTCTCCATTATGAGGCTTTGGCCCTGATGGGATGTGTCTGGCTTCGCTTGGACAGGCTTCCAGGATACAATTTTGTGCTGAGAAACTAAAGGAGGAGCTTTTATCTGCCACACACTCCCAGTGAAGTCTGATTTCAGGCCATTGCGGCCACTGAAGGAGCTACTCTTGAATGTTCCCTGCCTCATATCTGACTTCTTTGCTTCTCTGCTGAGTATAGCTTACTGGAGACTCCCAGTCAGTGTGGGTCCCTGGGGCTGGATGCAGACCCGCCATCGAGGAACATAGACCCTGACACAGCAGAGGCCAGGGTTGGCCACTTAGGTGCTTTGAGAATTTCTAAGTGCACTGTCCTTCCTTGTGTATTCTCCTCCAGACAGCTCCCATCTTGAAATCTCTCTCAGCCATAGTGGTGGTCTCTGACTTGTATCAAGTAGAACACTCATGGACCAGAAATTGGAGGTGGCCCGAGGTAGCAGTCTTCATCCCTTATGTTATGAAGTACCTCCTGGATGCTCTCTTAGTCACAGCAATAGCACCTTCCTTCTGCCAGTGTCTCTGCTGGATACTCAGTCACTGTCTCAAACTCTCTCAACTCCACCCCTCGGAAGCTGTCTCCTCATTGTGGAGTTTAGGAAACCGTGGCTCAGAAAGGCTTAGGACTTGCCTAAGGGCCCCCAGCTAGTTAGTGGCAGCTAGTTAGTGGATCCAGGTCTATCCCACTCAAAAGCTCATGCTTATTCAGCTCCGCTGTCTTGCCTCTCATACACATGAACTCACCAGGACGCTTATTTTACAGATGAGGAAACTGAGAGAGAGGTTCACCTGTAGGTCTGTCTGACCGCAGTGGCCGAAGTCTGGGTTTAGGTTAGAAGTTAAAGTTTGTGGGATTTTTTTTTTTTTTTTTTTTTTTTTTTTTTTTTTTTTAGTTTGAATTGTTAAATGAAAGCAGCTGGAACTTTCTGAGCTGTGGTCTCTTTTTGGAAAGAAACCTGCTAAATCTTCAAGTGTTAGACATGCTTAGGCTGCCATCTGTAGGGTGCACCTTTGCTTTCTGGGCAGCACAGTTATTCTTTGTCACATCCTTGTCATTGTGACAGCCCCTTCTCTACCGCTGTTGGTTGTTGAATGAATGGATGAATGAATGGATGGATGTCTAATAAGCCTTTAATAAATGTAAGGGCTCCTCCTCCACTTAGGTTGAGCCACATGAAATGGCTGTTTTCTATGTCAGAAATTGTTGAATATCAGCAGTTCACGTAGTTAAGCCTAAAGCAGACTAAACACGAGGGCGGGCTGAGTCTGGCGTGAGCCTTTCTAGCGGTGTCCGGATCTCCTTTGCACCTAAGCCCTTGGCTTCTCATGAAGTCAGTGTGAGCTCCTTGTCAGTCAGTGTCCCTTCAGGTAGGAAGGACAAGCACGGAGGGAGCAGAGCGGGTCTGCCTCCAAGATGAGGTCAGCACATTCTTCATGCCTTCAGCCACTGCTGGCATCGAGACTGTCTGGAGGGGCTGGGGATGGCGGGATCAGGGCCTGGGGGAACAGTGATCTTAATTGCACTGGCATTCATTGATGACTCTGTACATGACAGACACTGGGCACTTGGCCCGAAGTCACACAACTAGCCATCCTGGGAGCTTTTGAGAGATCCTAGGCAGTTTTGATTCTAGAGTTTAGGGGCACAAAGGGCAGGTTCTGGAGCCAGACTGCCTGGGTTCAGGTCCAAGCCCGTAGACTTGGGCAGCTTCCTTCACCCTCTGCCTCAGTTTCCTTGTCTCACATTGAAGTGGTGAGAATAAAAGTGTCTGGATTTTATGAGGATTAAATGAGTTAATACATGCAAATCCAGACACATGGTAACAGTAACTATTATTATTATTAATAGTATATTTTTATTGATTTCAGAGATGAAGAGGGATAGAGGGAGCGATAGAAACCTCAATGATGAGAGAGAATCATTGATTGGCGGCCTCCTGCACACTTCACACTGGGGATCGAGATCGAGCCTGCAACTTGGGCATGTGCCCTGACTGAGAATCTAACCGTGAGCTCCTGGTTTGTCCATGCTCAATCACTGAGCCATGCCAACTGGGCTTTAAAATATTTTTAAATTTATTATTATTTTTAGTAATTATTATATACTGTGATTATTACTGACATGGACTCTTTTTTTTAATTAAATTATTATCTGTGTACATATTTTAACATTGGCCCCCCTCCCCCCATACATACTGACATGGACTCTTAGCATGCTGTGAGAGCCAAGAGAGACTGCAGGTGTGGAAACGGTTGGAGAGAGTGTGGACCTCGTGTTGACGCTCTATTCTGAATTGGAGGCATTGCTTTTCCCACAGCTCAGTGTAAAGCCTTGTTTGTTGGTTATGGGCCTTGCAGAGCATACACCTGCCTTTCTGTGAACAAGTTGTTTCAAATGGCACTGCCAGGTTATAATAAAAGTCACTCTTCTGGAAAATGGCTTAATTTTTTTCTTTCTCTTGAAATGAGTGGCCAGCCCCGCAGTGCCAGCTGTATTTGGTACCCAGGGCCTTTGAGAGGAGCAGGACCTGGTGCTAATCAGTGACTCTCATCTCAACCCCCGGACCCCATGTCCTGTGCTTATTATTATTATTATTATTATTTATTTATTTTTTTATCAGTTTTCTCTTTTTTTTGGAGGTGGCAGATAATTTGTCAGAGGTACTGTACTCTTTGTGACCCACCAGAGACCTGCAAGATTCTGCTGCCTCAGGGGCATGTGTTTGATTTTAAGGCATGTTAGAATGTTTGGGTATATGAAGGAAGCAAGATAAAGAAAATGGTAAAAAACAAAACAAAAACTAATTGTTGGAAGGTGGCCTGGTACAGGATAGTGGAAGGAGACCCCTGGATCTGAATCCACTGGATCTGAATCCTACTGTGTGGCTGCTTCTGTACTGTGTGAGCTTGAACTAGGTACGTCATCTCTCTGAGCCTCTACATCCTAATCAGTAAAGTGGACATAATATTATTCCCTTCACGAGGTAGTTGACAGTATTAAATATAAGAATAATGTGAACGAAGTGCTGTAGCTCTAGCCTCATATGTGTGCACTTCATAGATGCTCATTATTATCTGTAGGGATTTCATCATTTGTCATGCAAATGAGTACCATCACACTGGGAAGAAAATTGGATTGAATCTAAAAAAAAAACAACAACAAACCTGTAGTAAGGACTACCATAAATATAAGATGTAGGTATAATGATCACTCTAAGGCAGCAGTCGGCCAACCTTTCTGACCTCATGGACCACCAGTTGGCAACTGCGTATCTAAGGAGAGGCTCTGACGTGCTGGCTTCTAGGGTGGCTGTCCTTGGGCACAATGCTTAGAGGATTTATCATGCTTGCACTGCTTCAGCCCCTGTGTAATGAACACTATAGACACCATCTCATGAATCTTTATCATAGCCCTGATCATGCCCCCATTTGCAGATGTAGAAATGGAGGCCCAAGAGGTTCAGAGGAATCTTCCTCAAGGTCACACAACAAGTAAGGGGCAAGAGGAGACCTTCAAATTGGTCCTTCTGATTCCAAAATGTATCCCTTAATACACTCTGGAAGTTGGCCCATGGATGTCGTTTTTATGTATATAGGAAAGTGCTTTATGTTGGTGGTTCAACCAATGTTCTATAGCATTTTTTAAACTTTTGCAGCTCAAAGCAGGCTATTTGTTAAGTGGCTGTCCCCAGTTTTGCTTTGGTAATTTGGAGCACATGTTAAAATGTAAGAATGAGCCGAAACCGGTTTGGCTCAGTGGTAGAGCGTCGATCTGCAGACTGAAAGGTCCCAGGTTCGATTCCGATCAAGGGCATGTACATTGGTTGCGGGCACATCCCCGGTAGGGGGTGTGCAAGAGGCAGCTGGTCGATGTTTCTCTCTGATCGACGTTTCTAGCTCTCTATCTCTCTCCCTTCCTCTCTGTAAAAAATCAATAAAACAAAATTTAAAAAATGTAAGAATGAGCTTGCAGCTTCTCATTTAAAAGGGAGCCTCATTTCCCACACAGTAACTTCTAACTGTGCTCAGGGTTTGGAATCACTTTAGAGGCCTTGAGTACTGTAGGTTTTTGTTTTGTTTTTTTTTCCCCTTTTCTGCCCTCCCTCCTCTTCTCTGTATACATCCAGATGGCCTCTGAAATGATGAACATATGGGGTTAATAGTTGGCAGTGACCATGCTAGCATTTGAACTTGGGACCAATTTACTCCATGCCCTGGCTGGGTCTTACTTGCAGCGAGGACCAGAACTAAGCAGAGAGGCCAGAGTTAGCTGCTTACATAGATAGCCAACAGGAAACTAATTAGTCCAATCCCAAGAGGTGCAGCCACACACACAGAGGTTTTTTATCTCAGAGCGCTAGGCTGTGGATGTCACCACCTGCTCACAAAATGGACAGGATCTCCACGTCCCAAGTTCATGGCAGCCTGTGCTACCTTTCATCATATTTGGCAATAGTTGAGATTCCTGGGAAATGGGTCCAGTCTTCACATTTCCTTAATCACTTTAATGTCTTCATTTCTTCTTTTAAATAACTTCCTCCAGAGGCATTTATCTGGTAGCTAGAATTCCTTTGTCCTTTGCCTACGATGAAACTGGCTGGATGGGTGTGTTTATTTTTCTCCCCATGTTGATAGACTATGGTTTCTGGGCTTGCTGAATTCCAGATGGAGAGCACACTGAAGCATTGTGGGAGTTTCCCCCAGGATCATGCTTTTATTTTTATAACCATGGTATTTGTTTGGTACATATTGATTGTTGAGGAAGCATTTCCTGAGATAACGGACTAGAATTGGTTGCTATGGTCCCTAAGGAAGGGCCCTCCCATCATATGACTAACTGGCAGAACATGGACACATAAATAGTGTTGGACCTTTCTGGGATGCACTCCGAGTGCTTTGTGAGGCTTGACTGTTACTCCAGCACCCCTGGAGGCATTGTATTAACAAATAAAATTCTGTGAGTTGAATTCCATTACATGCCTTATTCTCTAAGGAGAGAAAACATTATTTCCAAGCCTCAGGTGATGGTCTGGTTGGAACAAGCACAACCAGATTCCAAACCACCTGAAGCATTCAATAGGCTCCCAGAGTTAATAAGGAAAGGAAGGCAGTAGCATCCCTTTCTATTACTTCAGTTGGCACTTCACATGCATTATCCTGTAGCAGTCCCCACTATCTGCAGGGGATTTGTTCCAAGACTTCCGGTGGGCCTTAGCTGGTTTGGCTCTGTGGATAGAACTTTAGTTTGCGGACTAAAGGGTCCCAGGTTTGATTCCGGTCAAGGGCATATGCCCAGGTTGTGGACTCCATCTCCAGTGGGAGGCGTGCAGGAGGTAGCCAATCAACAAGTCTCTCTCATCATTGATGTTTCTATCCCTCTCCCTCTCCCTTTCTCTCTGAAATTAACTAAAAAAAAATAAATATATACATATATAAAAGACTTCCAGTGGATGTATGAAACCAGGATGGTACTGAACCCTATATATGTTATGTATTTTTCTATACATACAGGGTGGGGCAAAAGTAGGTTTACAGTTGAGTATGCTAAACAGTTTATTCTTGTATTCTTGTATTATTTATTAAATATTTTCCATATGAACTACTGTAAAACTACTTTTGCTCCACCCTATACATATCTTTTCACTTAAAGGAAACTCTTATAGCTTCTCTTTGTCATATCTGAATTGCTAGCATTACTACTCTCTTTGGGGGTCATTATTAAGTAAAATAAGGGTGACCTGAACACAAGCATTGTGATACCTCGATAGTTGATCTGATAACCAAGAAGTTCTAAGTGACTAATGGGCGGGTAGCATATACTGGAAATAGTGGATAAAGGGATGATTCACATGCAGGCAGATGGAGCAGATATTGGAGATTTCATCACACTACTCAGAACAGCAGCCATTTAAGACTTATGAATTGTTTATTTCTGGAATTTTTCACTCAGTATTTTTGGATCACAGTTGACTGCAGGTAACTGAAACCATGGGAAGTAAAACTGTGGGTAAGGGGAGACAACTGTATTTTTAGCAGTTTAGTTCCCATAATTCTTCTAGAATGCGATCTTATGAATTTAGGATCCTGTGACATTACGTAAATTATAAATTCTATAAATTTAGAAACGTATGTAAATTGCTAATAAGTTGCAGAGCCAGCTGCTCTGACTTTAAACCTAATGTCTTTGACCTCTGTTCTGTTGTGGAATTTTTACTGCTTAAGCAGGGCCTGTGGCTTGTTTAGATCCCACCGTGAATCAAACACTAGGCAGCGGGGGCGAGGGTCCTGTGCCTAACACTTTAGAATCTGGACTCCACACTCCGAGGTAGGCCACTGTTTGATCTGCCACATAAACTTAGGCCCGTTTGGAAGCATACCGATATTTGAACGTGCTTCTCCAGATGCATGAAAAGACCGCACTTTCCAATATGATGCTGTGAAAGAGCTTTCTGGCAATTGGGTTGACCAATCCAGAAAGCTAGTGCTCTGCGGAGGGACAGGTCTGGATTCAAACCCAGGCCCCTTTAATCTCTAGCTCCTCTTTTGTTATAATGTACATAGGAGACATGAATCACAGTAGCAAATATCCACAGAAAAGGTGGATTCCTCCTGTAGGTTAAAAAATGATCTTATATCTGTACACCCGGATGTATTGCAGCCCTTAAAATGTGAAACATGAAGACTATATAGCGATGTGGAAAAGGTTTGTTGAATAAAGTAGAGTCCTCATAGCTGGGTAAAATGTTCCTATTAGAATACCTACCTCATGGTGAGGATTAAACCAGCAAACAGTTTGTAAGCCCTTTACTCTCTGATAGTTGCAGTGGATATCTGTATCTGGCTATTTCTGTCTATCTGTCTGTGCACACACACATAGATGTGTGTATATTTCCCTTCTTTCAAGATGCCTTTTAAAAAAAAATATTTTTATTGATTTCAGAGAGGAAGGAGAGGGAGGGAGAGAGAGATAGAAACATCAATGATGAGAGAGAATCATTGATTGGCAGCCTCCTGCACACCCTCTACTGAAGATCAAGCCCTGACTGGGTCTCTGACTGTGATCTCCAGGCTCATAGGTCTCTCAGTCACCGAATCACACCCACTGGATACTTCCTTAAGATAAATCCTCAGGAGTGGGATTATCTGGCTGACAGGAACTTTTGTCTCCATTAGAGAGCTCCTTGTTAATTAACTTTTCTTTACATTGTCTATTTTTAAAAGTAAATTAATTAATTAATTAATTAATTAATTTAAATCCTCACCTGAGGGTATGTTTTGATTGATTTTAGAGAGAAAGGGAGGGAATGAGAGAGAGACAGACAGACAGACAGACATCAATATGAGAGGAACATTAAGTTTCGCCTGTATTTGCCCCAAGCAGGGTCAAACCCACAGCCTAGGTGTGCCCTGACAGGGAATTGAACCCTTGACCCTTTGGTGTACAGAACGAAGCTCCCACCAACTGAGCCACCTGGCCAGGGCTAAAGTAAATTAGGAGGGGAACTTGGTCATTACCATAAATGGAAAATCAGTTTCAGTTGTCATAAGTAGCAAGCAAAAATTGAAATAAATGTATGTAACTATCGATATAAAAGACTTTCCTCTGTGTCTGGCTTGTTTCTGTCTCTGGGCCTCAGCTTGCAGCATCTCCCTTCTTGCCTTCCTCCTTTCTGCTGGTGTCTATTCCACTTACCTTCCAGCACCTGACTCCACCAAACCACCTCTGACTGGCACAGCTCTCCATCCACCCATTCTTCCAAAAAAACATTTAATAATGGTATGTGCTCCCATTGGGCTAGGCATAAAGATACTTTCCATATCTACAAGGAGACTGTTCAGGTGGGGACTGTCAGACAGAAGAACCTGTGGAATGGGAAGTAATTGATGGAAGGGTTTGTGTGCTGGTGCATTAAAAAAGGTGTCTGGCTGAGGGGGTTCAAGGCTGGGATCTCAGAGGGCGGTGTTTTGTTGAAGCCAAGAGAGAGGGCTCTTTGTCAGGAGGCTGAGGGGTGAGAATAGATATGGCAGGAAGAGAGAAGAGCACGTGCCAGAAGTTGGGTAACCAACAGTAATTTAGGGGAACCGACAGTAATTTAAACTCACTGCCAAATGAGAAAACTCATATGAAATCTTTAACTTGGTCATGTATCCTAGTTATCCCGAGAGCTAAGAGTGCCAAGTGGCTCTCCTGGCTCCTGGAGGGGGTGCCAGCCTGCTGGAACCTCAGAGAAGGTGATGGTGGTGGGTGTGGTGGCAAAGAGGTTCGCTTTCTAGGTCTGGTTTTATCAGAACTGCTTGTTCTTTGTACCATTAAAGGAAGTGAGTGTGTGACTGTTCTGGGCTTAGGTGAGTTCACATGAGTATTTTGGCATGAGAAATTGTAAAGGAAATTAGTAATTGTGTAATAAATTGTGTAATTGTCATGTCTTTGGAAAACCACAGGTGCTTACTGAATTTTTTTTTTTTTAATACATTTTTATTTCAGGGAGGAAGACAGAGGGAGAGAGAGATAGAAATATCAATGATGAAAGAGAACCATTGATTGGCTGCCTCCGGCATGCTCCCATCTGGGGATTGAGTCCGCAACCTGGACATGTGCCTTTGACCAGAATTGAACCTGGGACCCTTGAGTCTGCAGGTCGATGCTCTTATCCACTGAGCCAAAACCGGCTAGGCTGCTTACTGAGTCTTTATGGACCTTCTGTGTAAGTGAGGCTTGGTGAATGGGCCTCTGACCTGTTTTGAAGAATGTTCAGTTTACTGATGGGGGGAAGGGGGAGACAGTGGCACAAGTTATAGTGTTTGGTTAGAACACATTTTATTAAAGCTCTTTTTGCTTTTACCTTCTCTGGTCCCTTAGTCTCCTAAATTCCAACACCCCCAATAATATATTGCTTTGAACTTTTTTTTTTTTTAATAAGAATATGCAGATTAGTATAAAAAGGAAAGCTAATGAATTCTTCCTTCTTATGTTCTGGTAGTGCTATTAGCAGACAATAAGGACTTAGAAAACGAAAACCATTATTTAAGAACAGAAATTAGACTTTGGTTAAGGATGTCTTCGCTTTTGTCCACTAGAACTTTCTGTGATGATGGAAATGCTCCATAGGTAGCCATTAGCCATGTGTGGCTCTTCAGCACTAGTGTGGCTAGTGGGATCAAGGAACTAAGCATTTAATTTTAGTAAATTTTAGTTAACTTAAATTTAAATAACCACAGTAGCTAATGGCTACTGTACTGGACAGTGCAGGTCCCGATGGGTGTTGACTCCCATTGAGAAATTGTCTTTAACTTATTCTAGAGCCATAGGGAGTAATATCATTAAGCTGGTCTATTTTAAACAATTTCTATGCAAATTAAGCAAATATGTCATACTAGAGACCTGGTGACAAAATGTATGCACTGGGGTGGGGGGTGGGGTCCCTCAGCCCAGCCTGCATCCTCTCACAATCTGGGACCCCTCAGGGGAGGTTGTACTGCCAGTTTAGGCCTGATTCCACAGGAATCCCTGCACGATCGGGCCTAAACTGGCAGTCAGACATCCCTCTCGCAATCTGGGACTGCTACCCGGTTTCCTCGAAAATAAGACAGTGTCTTATATTAATTTTTGCTCCCAAAGATGTGCTAGGTCTTATTTTCAAGGGATGTCTTATTTTGGGGGAAACACGGTAGCTCCTAACCACTTGCCTGCCTGCCTGCCTGATTGCCCCTAACTGCTCACCTGCCTGCCTGATTTCCCCTAACTGTTCATCTGCCTGCCTGTTCACCCCTAACTACCTCTGCATGCCTGTCTGATTGCCCCTAACCACTTACCTGCCTGTATGATCATCCCTAACTGCTAGCCTGCCTGCTTGATCACCCCTAACTGCCTCTGTCTTGGCCCCTGCTCCCCATGGCTGTCATCTCTGCCTCAGAGGCTCGGCCCCCACTGCCTCAGCTTTGCCCAGAAGGTGGTTCAGAAGGATGTTCAGAATGATGTCCAGGAGGTGGTTCAGCTGTCTGGTCTGATTAGCATATTATGCTTTTATTATTATAGATAGGGTATTATTTATACACTATATTCAGTAGGTGCCCACTAATTTATAAGGCATTATGGTAAGTGGATAATCAGAAGTTATTTAATACTAGAGGCCTGATGCACAAAATTCGTGCAAGAGTATGCTTTTGCAGCCCTGGCTGCCTCAATTGGCCCTCACAAGCCTGGCTTCATCCACAAGGTGGTCTGGAAGGTGGTCCGGAAGGTCGTCCGGATGGTCTTTCCACTGTTCGGCTGTTCGGTCGATTTGCATATCACACTTTTATTATTATGGATACTTCCTTGGGCATCAGTTTCTCCATCTTTAATGAGGGTATTGGGTTAAGTGGGATTTTTAAAGTCCTTTCTTGTACAGCCATTTTAGTGATTTTGATTTTTGTCTTTAATAGCAATAACACTTATTTATTGAATACTCCTGTGTGCCGGGGAGAATATTCAAGACATTAAGTAAATATGTTATCTCGTTTAAAGGTAATAATTTAGTCTTCATTTGTTCCAGTGAGACTGTGTCTTCATTTTGTAGATGCGGACATTGAGGCTCAGTGAGGTTGAGTAATTTACTTGTAGTTATGTTGCCAGTTAACTGTAGAGTTCAGGTGCCCACTCAGGGGATGCCTCATTCCAGCTCATCTTCAGTTAAATCTTTGTTTATGCAGAGGCTATTTTAAAAATAGATCTATCTTCATAAGCATTTACAACTCTTGTTTTACGTAAAAGTTCAATTATATTTAAAAAAAAATAGATTTTACTGTAGTGCTCACCTCAGGAGTCAGTGGCTGTGAGTGGTTAGGAGTGAGGAGAGCATGTGGCATGGGTGGAGGCCAGCTAATCTGGCAAGCCCATGTCCTCTTCCTCCACCGTATCCACGAAAGGCCTGCTTTGAACACGCTCTTACTGGGATGCTGTCTGGATGCCCATGCTCAGCTCAGGCTGGGCAAACCAGCTTCTGCCGGGGCCTCCAGGGAAGGGGTGTGCTGGGGGAGAGAGGCAGAGGCAGAGGCAGAATGTGGTTCTAAAACATTCTCTTGTTCCCATGTGCCATAAGGTAAGAGACCTATGGCGAGGCCACCAGTTTGGAGCCCAAAAGTTTACTCCACTTGCTCACTGGCTGGCAATCATGTGCAAGTCATTTCCCCTCTCAGAGCCTGTGAAGATCCATTCCCATATCCACCAATAGTACTTCTGGAGACTCTCCCATAGCTCACTCTATTCTGGTCCTGGGGGTCCAGCAATGAATAAGAGAAAGCTCCGCTTCAGAAAGCCTGCGTTCTGATTGCTGATGAGCTTACTTTTCTTCCCTCCTTGAAATAGAGGTGTCAGTCTCTAACCTACCTCGTGGGCTTATTTTGAAGAATAAATGAGATACCTGACTAGCACGCAGCTCCTGGTGCCCCTCCCCAGAGATGGTCCCCTCCCCAAGGCCAGTCCTCTGTCATTTTGTGGGCCTTTTCCTGGAAACTTTGGCTTCAGTCTGCAGCTGCCCTCATAGCTGTTCTGAGAGGGAGTACCCTCGTTAGCTGCGCAATAGGACACATGATATGGTGAAGCACCTAGCACAGTGCCCAGCCTGTGCTGGTCTCCCAGTTCAGGGTATTTCTTTCTCCCTCCTTTTTTTGCGTAAAGAAATACTGCCACGTGGAAGCTATGAAGTAGGGGCTGGAAAGCTGAGTGAGGAGTGGTAGGAAGTTTTTAAAAGAAGTAAATCAAAGCAAATACCTTATTCTTTTTAAAAATACTAAAATTTCATGTTTTTCTGACTATAGAAGTACTACTTATTCGGTTTAAACAACATACAAATATGTCACTTGGAAAATGAAACCACTTCTTAACTCCGCCCCCAGAAATACTACAGAGTTTGATACATTGTCTGTGGATGTATCTATCTATCTATCTATCTATCTATCTATCTAATGTGTTTAAATGTATATTATTGATTTCAGAGAGGAAGAGATAGAAACATCAATGATGAGAGAGAATCATTGATCAGCTGCCTCCTGCACGTCCCCTAATGGGCATCTGGTCCACAACCTGGGCATGTGCCCTGATTTCTTGGTTCATAGGTCGACGCTCAACTGCCAACCAGATGCACATGGTTCCATCTATACTCAGTCTGCATTTTCTCTCCTTCAGATTCGTTTTCTGTGCACAGGAATCAGGGGACTTTGTTAAATAAAATTAGCCTTGTCCTGAGGCCAGAAAAGGGAAGCAGACATCCTCTAAGACACTGGCCTGGAAAACGTAGGTCCTGGTTGAGCTTTGGAGGAGACCTTTGGGAGTGTCCCAGCAGAGGGAGAGGGGAAATCCAGGAGGGCAGAACTTCTCCCCACCACATGCTTTTACAAAACCCTCCAATGGCTGCTTTGCATCCTGGCTTTTCTGCACTTTGAATATTTAACAGAAGTGCCATCTCCACATCGGGGAGGAGAGCCTGCCTGTTGTTCTCAGAATTGGGCTTCTGAATAAAGTGGAGCTGACCTTCATTGGCTGTTTTGTTCTATCAGCTGTTTCACATCCTCTTAGAAGGATCTCTACTTTTAGATTACAGAATTATAAAGATTGACATTTAGACTTATTGGCTCTCTTGCCCACATGTGTGTTATGTTTCTTTGTATCAAAGAGTGCAAGGTAGTATAGATTAAGGACAAATGCTCTGAATGCCTAAAATACTTAAAACTTAATTATAAAACCGTAAAGTTGAACCATATGAAATTGCCATTTTTGTAGGCCAAAATAGTTGATCAAACGCTGACAACACCAAGTGCTGAACAGGAGGTGGAGGAAAAGAACTTGCATTCTTTGCTGGTGGGAATGCAAAATGGTATAGCCATTTTGGAAGACAGTTGGCAGTTTCTTTGAAAACTGAACATATTTTACCATGTGATCTGGCAATTGCACTCCTTGGTATCTACCCAAAGGAGCTGAAAACTTCCACCCAAAAACCTACAAGGTTTTATAGCAGCTTTATTCATAATTGCCAGAACTTGAAATCAACCAAGGTGTCCCTTAGTTAAGTGAATGGATAAGCAGTGGTACATCCAGTCAATGGAATATTGTTCAGCACTAAAAAGAAATAAGCTGTCGCCCAGCCAGCATGACTCAGTGGTTGAGCGTTGATCCGTGAGTCAGGAGGTCACAGTTCGATTTCTGGTCAGGGCATATGCCTGGGTTGCAGGCTCAATCCCCAATATGGGTCATTCAGGAGGCAGCCGATCAGTAATACTCTCATCATTGATGTTTCTCTCTCCCTCCCTCCCTGTCTCCCTCCCTTCCTTTCTCCCTCCTTCCCTCCCTCCCTCTCTGAAATAAAAAAGAAAAGAAATAAGCTGTCAAACCACAAAAAGACATGGAGGAAACTTAATGCATATTACTAGGTGAAATAAGCCAGTCTGCAAAGGCTGCATACTGTGTGAGTCCCACTGTGTGACATCTGAAAAAGACAAAAGGATGGAGATGGCAAAAAGACCAGTGGTTGTCAGAGGTAAGGGGAGAGAGAGGGGTGAATAGGCAGGGCACAGGGAATTTTTAGGGCAGTAAAGTTATTCTGTAAGATCCTCTGTGGACACATGTCACCATATACTAGTATACATTTGTCCAGACCCACGGAATGTAACCAGGAGTGAACCCTAATGTAAACTGTACTTTAGGTGATGATATGTCAGTTCGGGTCATCACTTATAAGCAAAGTACTGCTCTGATGGGGGTGTTGATCATGGAGGAGGCTGTTGGGAGTTAGTGGGAAATCTCTGTATTATTCACTCAATTTTGCTGTGAACCTAAAACTGCTCTAAAAAAGTAAAGTCTATTAAAAATAATTTATATGACCTAAGACTTCTTCCCATTACTGAGAAGTCTTCTGCCACTTCTTGATGGCTTATCATAGTTGAATGTTTTTGTCCACATGTGTTTGTTAATTTCACTTACTGTCATTTCTCCCCACCTTTGAGCCATATGTGTGTATGTGTTCTTGTACCAAATTAGGGAATTATCAGTAAGAAGTGTTGTAAGAACAGAGCTCTCCAAGTGTACACGGAGGATTACACTGTGCCCTCTGAGCCATTGTTTAGGGAATTAGGGGTGCCTAATTAGTGTGGATCAAGGCAGGAAGCAAGTGCTATGGGCCTTGTCTGCAGTCCCTCGGGCCCGTGGTGATTTCTATGCCATCTTCTTCCTTCAGCTGTTCCGTGAACTCAGCTGAAATTCGATCACATTACAGTATGGTTAAGGGGCCTAATTAGCCATAAACCTCAGGAAATTCGAAAATTAAAGAGTCCATTAATCCCAAGGCCCCTCCCTTTGTGAATGGCTCTAATTCCCCTTGGTTTGCTTGATTTTCTTGCTGTGCTTTAGTTCCAACAAGACTTGGCTAGAGTGACGGCCTTTTTGCTGGAACTTCCTGCCTTTCTGGGGTTAAATGTACCCTTTAAGCTGCCCCGCCCCCCCACTGATTGAGCTAATCTCTAAGTAATAGCATGGAATGCTGGTCATTATTCCATTTCCTGGATGAAAATTCTCAAGAGTGCTTTAAGGTGAGTATAATGGCCCTTGTTAGTGCCTCTTAAACCATCTTGTGACCCAGAGGAACAAAGATGACCTGTGCAATTGCACCTCTCGCTGAAGTTAAGTTTCAGGCTAAGCACTCCCATTCCTCCCCCTTTAAAATATCAGTGGTCTTGGGTTGCAGTTTTTGTTCCTGTGGTCTGAGCAGTTCTTGTCCTGGGCTGCCCTGTTCCTCCTTCCCAAGGAGACCAGGGGCAGCCTAGGGAAATATCCAAGGTTCGAGAATGTCGGGACTGGATGGGCTGATGATTAAAGACAGGCTGGACCGTGAGCTCGAGTCCCTCTTTCTGGGTGGTTCTGCATTCCACCTAAGGCCATTTATTTATGAACGTTTAGGGAACTCAAGCCTGGGATCTTGGAAAAATCTTACTGTATGCCAACCTCAGTGTGAAACTGGAGATGTATCTCGTGTGTGTGTGTGTGTGTGTGTGTGTGTGTGTGTGTTCCATATAGAATACCTGATCCTGCCTTGGATTTGCAGCTGACCTTCTTTTGAGAAGTTTTAGGAGTATTCAGAGATTATTTTTGTATTTATTTATTTTAATGTCTTTGAGTTTTTTCTTCTCTCTTCAACTCATTTCATTTATAGCAGCAGATTATTGGTTGCCTTAAGATTAGAAACCTTAAAAAAATGGTGAGCCTTGCATATGAGAACCTATAAGATACAGGAAATTAGTCTTCTCATATATATATATAACTTGCTCAGAGATTGTGCCGTCTTCATGGCTTGAAAATAAAGAATGTGGTAGCCTTTGTGGTGCTAGACGTGACCAGCACGAGAACCTGTGATCTGCCAGCCCTTTTGGAAGGATTTAAGATGAGCAGCACATTTGGGCTTTGGGGCTCTTTTCTCCAACCCTTAGCTCCTCAGTGACTTTTATAGAACAGGATGGCAAATCCCCAGGTCCACCGAGGCAAAAACGTGACCTGATGAACTGGCCAGGCCAGAGAGACCCAGGGCATGGCAGGGCTGTGGGTGTTCTACTTGTCCTGAACCATCGTGTATTATAGCATCAGTTAAACCAGGGATGTGGAAGACTGACTGTCCCAAACCATGATGTGGGGGGAGGGGGGGGCTGCGAGGGCTTCCTGCTTGTCTGGACCCCTTCACCTGTTGGGCAGAGCCATTGGGTGGCACAAAGAACCCCCTCAGATTGGCCTCTTTTAGTGAATAAAGTTTACTTATCGAGTTAAAAAATAGAAATGGAAATAGACTATCCCCAAGTCTTCGGTGGTCGGAGCCCTTGGGGATCCCGGGCCCCCTGATGAGCAGTGGCTGGTGTTGAATGCTTTTGTAACCACACTCCACTCTAGTTAGCATGTACTCAGCACAGATACGGCTTTTCCTATTTCTTAGATGCTCATCTTTGTTTCCTCTTCACGCCCCCCCCCCCCCCCCAGGAGGCGTAAATTGCCTCCATCATTCCTCAGTCTTGGGAGCCCAGTGGCCCTCAGGCGGGGAGCTCCCAGGCCCTCTGCTTCCCTCTGCTTCCGGGCTGCTTGGTCTGCAGTTTGGCTTCCTCTTTTCAGTAAGGTTCCGTGAATTCATATGTGAACTCACCCACTCAGCCCCTCCTCCTTCCCTTTACTCAGAGTTTCTCTCTCTCTCTCTGGCTTCTGCTGATGTCTGCAGTTTCTTGTTGGAGGAGCTGTAAGCGGTGGTGGCCACTTTAAAAAAAAAAAAGTCACTGGGAAGAATGGTACTTTCCCCCAGAATGGTTCTGCCTTTGCCTCCAGCCTCTAAGCTCCACTCCTTGAGGGCGTACTTTTAATAGAGGATATTGGGATGACTTTCTGAAGTGCATCATTGAAGCATTTGCCATTGTGGTAAAAAGTGCAAGTTTGCAGTCAGACGGCCTGGCGTTCCCACGTAGCTGCTGCGAGGTCTTGGACCAGTTCCCGCAAATCACGGGGCCTGCTTATCAGCTGGACCATCAGGTGAACCTCACCAGGTCTGAGGAAGATTGTGTATAAATGGTAACACACAGAAAAGTTCCTAGTAATCGGATATAACTTTCTAAAATAAAAGCAGCAGGGAACCCCCTCCATATGTCATTTACTTAACCTCCCGTGGAAAAGAGTTTTTTAAAAATGAGGGTGTAGCACTAACTGGATTGGCTTGATGGACTGAAGGATCCTGGGTTCGATTCCAGTCAAGGGCATGTACCTTGGTTGCGGGCATATCCCCAGTGGGGGGTGTGCAGGAGGCAGCTGATCAATGTTTCTCTCTCATCGATGTTTCTAACTCTCTATCCCCCTCTCTTCATCTCTGCAAAAAATCAATAAAATATATTTTAAAAAATGAAGGTGTAGCTATTGAGGTTGAAACAGGTGAGTGACCTTATTGGACAGATGTGCCCTGGGGGAGTATGTACCTATGTGGCCAGTGCTTCAGTCCTCATCCCCCCCTGGGAGTGCGGATGGGAATTGTAAACACACAGAGAGGGGTCGCCAGTTTTGCCTGTATTTTTTACAGTTTCTCTCGGCAGGGCTTCCCTGATTCCTTCCCTCATTTCTAAGCTTTTATCCAGCACCTCCTTTGAGAGCCTGACTGACTCTGGGGAAAGCAGTGCCACTAAATACGGTGCCTGCTCTCCAGGAGTCCCTGTCTCCGGTGGAAGACTCATCTGTAATCAGCAAAGCAGCGAGAGGTAGCACACCTCTTGGTCAGCAGTGCGGATGTTGGAGTTGGCTGCCTGCTTTCGAGTCCTCATGTCTTGCCCTTTGTTTCTCACTTTCCTTGTTGTTTAGGGCAGTGGTCGGCAAACTCATTAGTCAACAGAGCCAAATATCAACAGGACAATGATCTTCTGAGAGCCAATATTTTTAAACTTAAATTTCTAACGCCACTTCTTCAAAATAGACTCGCCCAGGCTGTGGTATTTTTGTGGAAGAGCCACCCTAAAGGGGCCAAAGAGCTGCATGTGGCTCGTGAGCCGTAGTTTGCCGACCACGGGTTTAGGGAATGAGTTAATGCAGCTCACGTGCTGCTTTAGCTATCTGGTTCCCAGGAGGGGCTCGGTAATTGTTTGCTATTAACACTGTAAGAGGCATTGATTCAGCAAATATTCACCCATATGGTGAATGATACGAGTCCCTGCTTTCTTGGAATGAGACAGATCATAAACACAACGG
Source organism: Pipistrellus nathusii (assembly GCA_963693515.1). Taxonomy (NCBI): domain Eukaryota; kingdom Metazoa; phylum Chordata; class Mammalia; order Chiroptera; family Vespertilionidae; genus Pipistrellus; species Pipistrellus nathusii. The sequence continues at coordinate 10,287,784 of OY882859.1, read as the reverse complement.
AGCATTTCCAATAGTGAGTGCCGTGAAGAAACAAAGCAGGGTGATGTGCCAGGACCTGGGAGGAGGGGAAGGTCTCAGGGACAGGGGCCTTCCGGGTGAGAGAGACTGCTGAGAGGGAGCCAGCACTGGGCGATGAGGAGGGACAGCTGGTGCCGGCCCTCACGTGGAGGGGTAGGAAGAAAGGTGATGAGGCACCGCGCTGGCAGGGCCAGATTACTAATGCCTGTGCACCAGGTTGTTCTTGTGGCAACAAGAAGCCACAAGGGTTTTCAGCGGGGGAATACTGTGATCTTACTTTAAAAAAAGATTATTCCAACTGCTATGCAGGTCAAGCAAGGATTGTGAGAGGCTAGGGTAGAGGCAGCAGGGAGTGGTTAGGACACCCAGGGAGAGAGGGTGGCGAAGCGGAGTGGACAGAAGTGGGGTGTGTTCACTCCTAGGACTTGTAGGTCCAGCCGGAAGGGGCCGAGGTTTGTCTGTGGTTGAGTGATGCTCACCCTCAGGAATAGCCACCATCAGGCCTCCGATTTAGACGTGCTGACTCCACTTCCAGTGCTCTCCCCACACCTCCGCGGGCCTCATCGTCCTTGCTGTTCATGAACGTCCGCCTAGGACCAGGAGCCAGCTTGCAGCCCCTCTTCTTATCGATTTGTTCCATGGATAGTTATTCCCTGACCATGACTTAATCACTGTGCCAGACCCTGATGATACAGAGGTGGCCAAGAAAACATCACTGTTGCTCTCCTGGAGCCTTCGGAGATAAGCACTGCATAGATGGCCATGGTTCCCAGGGGGAGGTATGCTGCCACAGAGGCCAGAATATGGGTTCGACATAGGGATGGCCAGGAAGGGCTAGGCTTGAGCTAAGAGAATAGCAGCCCTGGCAGAGGAACAGCAGGTGCAGAAAACCCTGTGGCAGGGAGGTTAGTGAGAAGAAAGGCCCAAACAAGACTGGGACCAAAGATCAGGGTGAGGAGTGAGAATGGAGAAATGGGCAGGACCTTCCTGCTAGGCTCCAATGCGGGTTTTGTCTTCATCCTAGGAGTCTTTGAGGGTGTAAGCAGTTGAGGGGTGATCAGGTTTGAGTCTTGAAAAGTTTGTTCTGACCCGGGTGTGGAGAAGGGAGGGCTGGGGCACGTGTGGGCCAATCAGAAGACAACTCTGGTAGACCAGGTGGGACAGGCTTGGCAAGGGGGAAGGATGATATTGGGGTTGGAGCAAAATAATAAAATCATGAATTTAAATGCTTCATAGTTGCCCGCCGGCGTGGTTCAGTGGTTGAGTGTCGACCTATGAACCAGGAGCTCACAGTCTGATTCCCTGTCACAGCCCAGATTGTGGGCTCAGTCTCCAGTGGGGGATGTGCAGGAGGCAACCAATGCATGATTCTCATCATTGACGTTTCTCTGTCCATTTCCCTTCCTTTATGAAATCAATAAAAATATTTTAAAAAAATGCTTCATAGCATCATTACTGGCACATAGTAAATGCTTAGTAAATATTAGCTATTATCTACATGTATTTGATAGGCTTTGGTGGGAGAAAACCCTGAGGTTAGCTTTGGATATGTTGAGGCCCTGGTACTTCTGAGTCATCCAGAGAAGTGGAAGCAATAATAACTAGAGGATTTGGATTCGAATTGTCCTGGGCAGAAGTGTGCTCACCGAATAGTCCCAGCCTGGTCTACACACTGGGGCACTGACTCTGGAGCCTCTGCTCCCTCTTCTGTAAAGTGGAGATGGTATTATCCATCTACCCTCTCTCTGAGGAGGCGCTACACACATGTAGGGGGGTTAGTTTTATTTTATCTGTCATTCTGTGTTCCCCTCCTTCTTCCCACCACGTAGTTGAAATCAAGAAAAGCTTTCCTGTTTTGCCAGTTACAGGGCTGTGCCCTTCCACCCTTACATGCTTCTTGTGTGCCACCTGTGGCAGCGAGTTCTTTTTCTCTCAACCACTGTCTTTCTCTCCTTGTTCCTCTCCTGTTTCTGTCCTCTGCCCCCTGCCACTCCCCTTCCTTGTGCCGGGACCCCTGGGAACTCATGCTGACTCTGGGGGTGTTTCTGAGCAATTCTGCTGCTGAGGTTGATGAGTTCTGGCATTATCATGTTGTCAAGGCCTTACATAAAATAGCAACAGCTGGAAATAATGAGATGGACAGTAACAGTCCCTCCGCAGGGCTGATGGGGTGCATATCAGTTTGCCCTGAATGTGGCACTTATCGGGTAATGATAACTTTTGCAAACTTTCTAACTTAGCATTCGTTTCTTGGCACCAGATGAGAGCAGTCCTAGCATGCAGGAATGAGTCATGTACTAGCAGAGATAATTCTTACAAATAATAAACATCCCTTTCTATTATTCCAAAGACAAACATTGGTGGTGGTGTCATTGGGGCTTTTCATGACCCTTTGTGCACTCTGCCCTGGTCTTTTCCAAAACAAATGTGGTGTCTGCATCTTAGATACCTTTCCTCCCCTGCCCCCTTATCCTTCAGAAGTAAAAGATTTTCCAAAACAAGGCTAAATGTCAGCTGACGTTGCAAATGTGTAAAAGGATCGTTTTTATGGTCCTTAGTTTCCAAGGATTCTTGTGCAAACTGCTTTTTTTCTGGATTCAGTTTTCTTGTTTGTGAAATGATGGGGTGAACCACAATCAAGTACCCCTCCTCCTGTTTCAAGATGGACCCAGTTGAGGTAGCCTTTGCTTCTAGACTCTAGAAACGCTGCTGAAGTGGGTAGAAGTAAAGTGGACATTTTGTACATCAGGTCTACACCCTGAGGGACCATATGATGAACTTGATTAAACATCTTAAAAAAGTAAAAATTCTTCTGATTAACCCTTGCAGGAAGTCTTTTGGGAGGTTGGGGAGGGACTGGAATGCTCATGTTTGGTCTCTTAAAGCGGGGCCCACCTCTGCCCGTGAGTCAGGATGCATTATCAACGCTACGTTCTGCTTCGAGGTGGCTCACTGTCGGCCTCTGAGAAGAGCCCCTTTTGGAGCGCTCCAGTGTCCAATGTCGCAAATGGACACTTACTCTCCACTGGTCCCGCCCATGATCCACAGCAGTGCCATCGCTTTCCCAGCTGAGCCTCCTGAGGTTGGGCTTTTTGTCCTGTTGGGACAACTTGAAAAAGACTGCCTTACCACTCTTACCTAGAATCAAATATACCAAGATGGCGACCACCGTCTTTTCTCTTGAATTTAGTGTTGGAAATAGACTGTTCCAATGTATGGCATAAGGTGGAAAAGGGGAAGTGAAGCTTGCTCCCAAGACTGTCAGCATCCATTTGTTATGAAGTTAGTTAGGCTGAGTTAAGGGGGATAATTGAACCAAGTGGATCAGGTTTGTAGTGTGAACAAAGACACAGACCTACACTCTTAATCATTCCACTGTGAGTCATGCTGAGCTCCCTTCTCCCTGAACCCTGGGGAATCTGAAATAGTTGAAAAGGAAGGCAGTGGTCAGAAAGAGGAAGGTGGTGCCAGGAAGCCCCAGGTGGTGGGGGTACATCTTCACCTGAACTTGGTCTGTGAGTGAGGCCTTGATGAGGAGGCAGTGTGGGCCCTGGAACTGGGAAGCTTGGTTTGAATCTCCAGTCAGCCTCTTCAGGCACCGTGGCTCTGGACAAGCTCCTGAACCGCATTTTCTTCCTTTTGCCCACCAGCGAGTTAGAAAGAGGTGGCTCAGTGTGTGCTACATGCCAGGTAGGTGGGCATCAGAAAGTAGCAGCTGTTGTTATGAATAATGTCTGGGGCCCCAGGAAAGGATGTCATTGTTTTGATGCCAGATTTTGTACCAGGAGCTCTACTCCTGCTCTCATTTCATCCTAATACTTCTTTGAGGTTAGGCAGTGTTATTCCCATTTCACGGGATAAGAAACGTGTGGTGGTGGTAGTGGTGGTGGGATTTAAGTAACTTTCATTCTGTCAGGGACTAATTTTTGGGAATCACTAGTTCCAACACTATCTTTTTCTAAGGACTTGAAAGTGATAATAGTGGTCTCTTTCTGATTTTGTAAATTGTAGAAAATTAGTAAAGTATAAAAAGAAATAATTACATTAATCCCACTACGCAAGACAAAATCTTTGTTATGTTGGAGTATTTCTCTTTGTCCTTTTATGATAATTTAATTTATGACAGATGAATACATAGATACTGTTATGTACATGTTACGTTATGTTATATTACATTGATTATTATATTGTACAATATTGCACGATACCTAAAAACATGGCTCTGGGTCCATACTCCAGCCCTATCGCTCACTAACTTTGTGATCTTTGCTAAGGTCCTTAACCTTCTGTGTATCTCAGTCCTCTCAGCTAGTCTGCAGGCACGTTATACAGATTGAATGAGGTCATATATGTAGAGCACTTAGAGCAGTGTCTGGCACACAGGAAATCTTTGTTGGCATAACTATTTATTTTAATCATAATCACTATTTTCTTTATAAAACTGATATTAGCTGTTTTTTGACATTACATTGCATAGACATATCATAATTCACATTGACAACCTGCCTATTTATTCATCGCCTTGAATGTACTAGTGAGCAGCTTGGAAAGAAGGTCCAATATGCTGGCATCTTCAGTGTGAGTCTTTGCAGAAGATGTAGGAATCCTCGGCCTGTTTCCTCCATTCCTGTGCCAGGCTTGAGTCACATCTTGTCAGACCATTGCATTTCTTTTTCTTGGCTGTCGTCAGCTTTTAAAGCAGCAAGACCCCACTTTGTTCTTTTACCCCCGGTTCCGGCTTTGGAAAGTGTGCCCTTTCAGTCCTGCTCCACGATACAAGTGCACTTTGTGCCTGTCGGCCTGACATCGACTGTGGGGTCAGGAGGTGCTGACCATGGAGCTGCTGGGGCTTGATCTGCAAATGAAAACCACCTGGCAGCGCTCAGGCCAGATGAAAGCCAGATGGGAGAAGTCAGAAGTCAGGAGGGGGCCCTGGGCAGCCTGGAGCAGCGTCCGAGCGTCATGTCATCTCCAGCCCTTACCTGTCATCTCCTCCGGTGTCCAGAGAGTTCCAGGATACAGGGTTTCCCACTCAGCCACGGCCATCCGAAAAGAGGTGACCTCAGAACCTGGAGAGGTGACATGCAAGTCAGATCTAACGGAAGAAGAGGAGCAACAGGTGGCTAAGTGACCAGCAGAGTGGAAATTTTAACTGTGATGGTGAAGGGAGATGGTAGGGAAAGTATGGAGCAAAGTTAGCAGGATCCACATGGCACATGTTAGGAGAGGATTTTGGATGTGAGCAAGATCAGTGGTTCAATGACAGACACTGAAAACAGGCCCCCAACCCCTCCCCCCCATACCTTAGCTGAGTGACAACCTACTGCAAATTAGGGAGTAAAATTACTGTAGGTAAGAAGTGGCAAAACACTGTCTTTTTTTGGTCCAAATGATCCCAGCTGCCACCAGGTTTTGATTAGGCTTCAGAGAGTGCAGAGTTTGGGAGTGTTTACCTCTGGGCTTTGTAGATTAAGGAGTTTGCTGAAGTGAAGTAATGTATTCTTTTCCGTCTCTGAACACTCTTCAACTTGGCAATAAAGGTAGAAAAATATGAATCAAATACCCTCTAGAGTGGGAGGGAGAAGGGAGTCGGTAGCCCATTCAGATTGATTTACAACCAAGAATAAAGCTCTACTTTGGAAAGAAAAAGCCCTCTTGTAGATGAAAAGTACCAGGAGAGAACATCGACATTCTGGGTCTTTACTGTAGCCTTTGGCGCTGCCCCAGCCTTCCATTCCGTACTAGTTGCGCACTGCCCTGCCTGCCTGTAAGCAGCTCTGCCTCCCCATCTTACATTTGATTTGATTCCTTGGAGATTACTTGGCTTCCCATCTCTGTGGACCATGGCCCTGCCCCTTAACACTTATTTGATTGGCTGACAGGTTGACTGTCTGCTAGCCCTCCAAAAAGGTCGCTCTGTGTGCCCAGCACCGTCCCCCTTTCCCCCATGTCAGTGCCTGGGAGGCACTCATGCGCCCCATCCACTCCATGGCAAAGGAGTTTGCACAGTTCCCTCTGTGTTGTCTGTCTTCACCCTTCCCACATCGAAGAAAGCTTATTAGAATGCAGCTGTGAGCATCATAATGAGAGAGCTAGCATCGATTCTGTTCTAATTCTTAAACATAAACTTTCTGCTTCAGCTATGATTAGTTGCAAATAGTTTAGGTGGCATCAGTTATTAGTGGCGCATTATTCTGGTTGAGGCCACTAAACAGGAGCGGAGAGCTTGTGAACGAGTTAGCTGTGCACCCTCCTCCACCAGTTTTCGGCTCAACTCTGGCTGGACTGCTCTGACCCTGAAATTGGGGTGCCAGCGCAGGGGCATGTTTGTTAAATTGTCCTGCTAGCTACAGAGCATTTAGCTGGACTGCTGCATCCAGGGCTTGAGTGATTTCTTTAGAGTCCTAGAAGGGTATGAACACTTTAAAAGCTTCTGATACAGTTGCCAACTAATTTCTAAGAGAATTGTATCCATCTACACTGTTACAGACATGCAGGCTGCTTTTCTGTTCTAGAGTCATTGTGCTTTTTCTGTAATACCTAATCCATTCCCCTTCTCTTCCCGATGGCTTATTGTCATATGGTTCCTTTTAGCTCTGGCCTATTTCTTTCCACCTTTGAGTCCCACCAGGGCGCAGCATCTTGCCACTGGTGGCTTTAAAGTTTCTGTTGAATGGGAACCTCATTCTAGGTTTTCCTGCCCACCGGGCATCCTGAACTTTGTAAGGTGTTTGGGCACCTGGTCAGGGCTTTGTCTCTACCATTTATTTTTGAGGCAAGCCTGGCCAGTGCTTTCCTGTGTCCTGTGTCCATTGGAATTGCCCCTCCTCCCCCTTACCTGATGAGTCTGTCCGTGCCGGCGGCTTGTCGGTGATTCCTGTGGGGCCACTAGCTTCCTCTGGTCCTATCACATGGTCTTGTCATGTGCTCATGAGAAGTAGGAGAGCCCAGGGCTGCCTCCCCCATCCTCTTAGCCGCCCAGCACTGTTAGTGCCTCCAGTCCTGGCACTGTTGTGTTCAGTTGCTGTATGGAGGTATAATTTACATGTCCTAACATTCCCTGGTTTTAAGTGGATGATTCCATTGTGTCCATTTTGGAGTAAATTTACAGAGTTGCAGAGCTATCTCCATTGTCCCATCGAACAGCATTTTTCCACCCCTTGCAACCACTACTTTTTTCTTTCTGGACATTTTCTATATATGGAATCATACAGATTGTTTTTTAGAGAAATTATTTGATTCTAAAAGAATGCTTGTTGGAAAACATCTGGGAGAATGGGAGCCAGGTCATTATTAGAAGTTACCTTTGGGGAGTAATTGCCTCTGGGTGGCGGGATCATAAGGGGACTTTCTGTGTCTGTAACGCTCGCATGTGTTGTAGAAAGCCTGTGTTACATTTATAATCAGAAGAAAAAGGAAAAGAGGAAAGCATGTTTCACTTGTAGAAAATGCAAAAAAAGGTTTCAGGAGGATGAAAAACTAACTTACAATCCTCTTTTCATGGATAAAATCACTTTGACTTTTTGTGTTTTTCTTCTTTTAGTTTTTAGCCCATTTTGAAACTGTAGCTTTCAGACTTTAAATTTTGCATCCTGCTTTTTCTTAACTGAAACCACATAAGATTTGCTTCTCACTTACTTATAACACCTTTGCCAGCTTCCTGTTAATGAGCCTGCAGTGTTCCTCTTATGGTTGTACCGTGGTTTCCTCCCGCTGGGCATCAAGGTTGTTTCTACTTGTTGCTCCTTTCAATAATGCTGAGAGGAATGCTTGTGTGAAAGCTTTGTGTAAGGCTGTTGCAGAATTCTGGGCCAGGGGTTTGCACCTGAAAAACATGTTTTCTTCCAATTTGGAACTGTTTTTGCAAAATTACTTTCTAGATTTCTTCTCCGAATTTCACCTCCTTCTTGAAAGTGCATACTTTGGCCCTGGGATCAGGGCTAGATTTCCAGGAGATGCTCCTTTGAGTCAGGCTGAGGTGTGAGGTGGGAAGTGGCTGGGGAATGCGTGAAAAGCCCACCCAGCACCTGTGAAGACCTAAGGAGCTAGGATATAGTTTATTTTTAGCAAAATCTCAGGTTTATAATCTAGACAAGTGTAGCCTTGTTCTGTTTTCTGGAAATACCCCCCCCCCCTTTTTTTTTTCCTTAAGTATTTTGATTTCAGAGAGGAAAGGAGAAGGATAGATAGAAACAACGAGAATCATTGATCAGCTGCCTCCTTTACGCCCCCTAGTGGGGATTGAGCCCTCAATCCCGTCATGTGCCCTTGACCAGCAATTAAATCGTGACTTCCTGGTTCATAGATTGACACGCAAATACCGAGCCACACCTGCGGGACTGGAAATAATCCCTTTGTATTCATCCCTGGTTTTCAGTGAAGTTTAGTTTGTGTACGTGATTGATGGTGGGGTAGCATAGGCACCTGTGGGAGGTCGGTCTGGGGTGTTGGAAACACCGTGAGGACAGCTCCAGAGGAGGGACATGCAGACTTCAGGAGAGAGAGGGCACAAGGATATTTACACATAATGTCCGTTTCCAAGTGGACACTTGCCAAAATGTATCAGTGATCAAAAATCTGAAGAGCCCTAGCCGGTTTAGCTCAGTGGATAGAGCGTTAGCTTGCGGACTGAAGGGAGTTCCAGGTTAGATTCTAGTCAAGGGCACAGGCCCGAGTTGCGGGTTCGATCCCCAATAGGGGGTGTGCAGGAGGCAGCCATTCCTCTCTGAAATCAATTTTAAAAGATAAATACAAAACATATATATATATATATATATATATATATAATATATGATCAGAGGTTTTCAACAGAGGGGCCTGTGAACCCACCAGATACCTTATTCCAACTCTAGTGTGTTTGTGCATTTCTCTGGGGAGAGAGTCTGCTGGGGAGAGGGTCTGTGGCTTTTATGGCTTTATCTCCGGCCTCACAAGGTAGGAACTGGGAACTGCCCCTGGAGCAGTGGTTCTCCACCTTCCTAACGCCGCGACCCTTTCATACAGCTCCTCATGTTGTGGTGACCCCCAGCCATAAAATTATTTTTGTTGCTACTTCATAACTGTAATTTTGCTACTGTTAATGAATCGTAATGTAAATTTCTGTTTTTTCCAATGGTCTTAGGCGACCCTGCGACCCACAGGTTGAGAGCCGCCGCTGTAGAACTGTATTAAAGGGTCGAGGCATTAGGAAGGTGGAGAACCACACTGCCTTAAGGGGTTTCGCTGGACCGAGTGCAAGTGAGAGAAGGTTGCCTGATGTCCAGTAAAAATTAGATTCATATAGGGCTTGAGGCCTGCAGAAGCCTGGGTTAGATGGGGCTTAATGCAAAGGAGTGTTGGTTTAAATTTTTATAAAACTTTATGGGAAATTTCAAATAGATAACATAATGAGTCCCCATCTACCTATCAACACGCTTCCCTAGCTTAAATGAGTTTGAGTCAGATCCTCTGGTTTAATTTTAATGAGCAGTCTGGGTATCTCTGAGATAGAATTCTCCTACACTCGGTACTGAGCTCTAAACAAGTTTGATTGCTGCCGTTTGTTTTTGAAAATTGTTGGTTTAAAAATGCTTTATCCTTTTTTTAATGCTAAAAAGATGATGTCTGTTCATTATCATTGGAAATCACAAACAAAGCTCAGACTGGAGCCCCCGTAATTCCAGCATGTGGAGATGGCTGCTGTGATGAGTTTGAGGGGCCCCTGTGGATTCCTCTCGTGCAGCTGGAGGCTGCCGTTTTCTCCTCCTTGTGTCCTAGGTCCTCCCTCATCAGGCCACACCTCACCCCGCATCACAAGGCCTCCGCCACTTTGGAGCTTGGGGAGGGCCTGAGTGGTTCTTTAGTTCTAGGGTTCTGGGTGTGTTGGTGACACATGGGGTGTGCATTGTGAAAAGGGACGAACAAGCCCATCACCACCCTCTAATCAGTGGCTTGTTCTTTGTAAACATGCCGGGCGCTCAAGGAGGGAAATGAATATGCTCTGCCTACTCCCTCAGGGCCACTGGGCTTCTCCTTCTGCCATGTAACTGCTTCTCTCCCCGGCTGGCTGGGCAACTGAGTGAGTCCCAGAGAAAATGCAGTGTTCCTAAGTACACTCCCACACTCACATACTTCCATGGCAAATTCTGAACTCCATGGACTCCTGTGTGCTCGGGTCACCATTGGGCCATGTGTCCCCACCCCTGTGAATGCAGGAGGGGAGAGACCCCAGGCCGTGATAGGGACACAAGCTGCACAGCCAGGACAAGCAGAGCGAAGTAGCTGGGATTCACCTCTTTAGAGTTTTCTTTCCTGCTTATTAGTATATTATGTATGTTTTCTAATTGTATTATCTTTCCTTGGAAAGTGTGGTTTGTCATGTAATAGTCTGTTTTAGGATGAAACTAGAGTAAATTAGTAGAGTTGGATGCGGTAATACCAATGCAGACTAAGTCCCTGCACTTAGGGGACCTCAGGTTGGCTGTCAACCAGCTTCTCCTCACGTTGCTCATCGTGTGCATACCACACACTCCAGCAGAGCGGCAGCTCCTTGCTTTGGATCCCGTGGTTGCCATCCAGAAGAGTTGGCATCAGGCTGGACTGTGAGGAAAGTTGGCTGAGCTGCCAGGATTAGATTTCAGGAGACATGCTTAATCTACATAAGAGAGCAAATAGTTTTTGCATCATCTCTCCAGCATCTATTTCTAACACATATTCATTACACTCTATTAAAGTGTTTCCTGAACGATTATGCCTGGAAGTACTTTCTAAGCAGTTTACTGGACTTGTCACTAATACATGTATGTTTTACTTCAGCCGTTGGCAAAACTGGTAGCAACTCCCTGCCTGGTTGTGCTCTGCCCTTGTCCTGCTTTCCTTTTCCTGGGCAAAGGATGTGATGGCAGTGGAGAAGCTGCCGAAGTACTAGATGTTAGGACCTCGATTCTCCCAAAAACAAACAAAACATCAGGCTCCAAGCACTGACTCTAACAGGAATAAGATCGAAGGTGAGTGGTGCATAGTAAGCACCCAGGGAGCCAGTGGCATTGACCACAGGAACACTTACTGGTGAGTGGTCTCAGAACTGAGTTGTAGGTAGGGCACGGGCACAACTTGGAGTGTTTAGCCAGCAGGTGAGCTGCCTTGTGAGGGAGGACAGGATGGCTTGCTTCCGATGCTTGAAGGGATGTTACAGGGATGTTTGTGGCCAAGAGCTTGCGCATCTTTGGGATGGCTCTAGGGGACAGAAGGCTTGTCGGTGGGTAGAAGTGGAAGGTATAGGGACGAGCATCTCACAGCCAGTGCTGTGTGCCCTGGGACCTGGTGGGTTTTCCTCCTCTGGTACTGACCAAACAGAGGCTAAAAGGCACAAGGCCTTAGGGAGTTTGTAAGGGGAAGTGGGCTCTGAGGTCGCTACATTTCTGTGGTTCTTTAGTCACTCACACTTCACCAGCTGGTGCCATGGTTTCCCACGTGGATGGACATGTGTGCAGCTGTGCTGTACGGGAAAGAGGTTGCAGTTGTCTAGGATGGCCTCATGACTTCTGTTCCCATCAGTGTCGAACCGTTAGGTGAACAGGGCGGTTCTGGACTTGACCTCACCTTTCCGCTTGGAGTGTTGGGAACACCTGCCAACAGACGAGCCCTTCCCCATCTCGCCGCTGGGCTAGCCAAAGGCCAGAGCCTTCTTTCCCACAGGCATCCCTTCAGGGTGTGCCACCACCCTCCGCACCTCCTTGAACTTTTGTGGTCTTGTGAGGAACTCGCTGAGTTTTACATCCTGCAGAATGAATCCTGGCTGGTGAATAAATCTGTTTTCCATCATCAATTGGAAATGGATTCCTACCCCCGCGTCCTTGCTCTGGATTTAATTTTCCTACGAGAATCAGCTAAGCCATTTTCCCCAGGCAGAAGATGTCCCAGCTTTGTCCAGCTGCCCTTACACTGTGGGTAGTAAGGAAAATCAAAAGAGAGTGACCAACCCTTGCTGATGACCTTGGAGGCTTTTGGGGGCCTGTCTGCCTCTGGTCCCTACATCACATCTCCTGGCATCTGTTTCTAACACACATGCATTACACTCTGTGGTCAGGCACATGTCTGTGCTGTTATCTCCTTTGAACAACGCGATGCGTTTCAGTGCTGGAATACTAGTCCTTAGGCAGCAGGTTTCTCTTACACAGAGTATCTGTCACTGGTGAAACAGCAAGCTGGGAAAGGGAGAACAGATCTGGGTTCCGATTCCAGTCCCACGTGTCAGCTCTGCTGAGTCCTGTAGCCTCAGAGGGCTGTGGGAAGCCTCAGTGGTCATTTTTCAGAGTGCCTTGTTGTGCTGCTCAGCACGGAGACACTTGGGAAAGCCTCCTCTTTCCACTCCGCTTGCTCCGGGTTTCCTTAAGTTACTTCCTAATTGAATTTTCTCATTAAAACCTGCTTTCCAGAGCTGCAGGCCAGCAGTACGGTTCTGAGGCCGCAGGCGACTGGCCAGCTCGCGCTCTCTCTCTCCTCTCTAACTTTATTGAGGTATAATCGAAGAACACTAAGCAGCATACATTTAAGGCGGACAACTTGATGGTTTTTGCTTGTTTTATGATAACGTGTAACATCTGCCTCCCTGCGCTCCATTCCTCCTGCATCTCATCTGCACGCCCCGGCTCTCCAGCCTCAGCAGCAGTTCCAGCTGGCAGGGCTGTCGCAGTGTTTCCGTAAGCATTCCCACGGTCCTTCACGTGAGGAGCGTGACCTCGGAACCATGTGCCCCGTTCCCTCCTTGACGTAGGCGGAGGTGGGAGGTAAGAACAATACTTGGATGGATGGATTCCCCGTCTGGGGCACTGCCGGAAAGCTGAGCATTCGTAGGCCATCCAAACATTGGCGCTCTCCTGGGATTCAAGGGTCAGGAGGGGAAAGTGAATTGATTTCTACCTTCATGTTCGAGGAACTTGCGTAGCAAAACAGCCCCCTCTGCTTTTCTAAGCTCTCCTGTGGTGCCTCTCATTCGTTTTGGTCATGGAACTTATGAGCTCAGTATAAGAAAATTGGCAAACTAAAGCAAAGATGTTTTCTCTTTGTGTCCTGAAGCTCTCCCGCTGGTGAGTTTTGAGGCTGGCTCTGCTGAGGTCCCTGGTAAACAGCTTACCCCCTCTCCCCAGGCTGGTGGGAATACGGGGAGAATGCATTGCTGGTTTTGGAATACTAGAAGGGTGTCTTGCTGTGACAGTATCAGGAATAAGTTCACTGCCCATTGTGTTTTGTTCCTGATCACTTTTCCAGCGGTAGAGATTCTCGGTTTCATTTCAAGTCTTTCAGACTGTGCAGAGGGCGACAGCTTCTCAGGCTGCCGATTTTTGCATTCTGTATTTAATCATGTGACCAAGAGACAGGGAAGAATTGCTGTTACTCTTTATTTCCTTTATTGGAAATTTGCAGCATTCCACTCAAAAACCTCTTTAGGGAAGTGCGTCTCCTTGGGCTCAGTTGCATACTGCATGGTTTTGACTGCAATGTAGGCGAGGAACTTACTAACCTGGGTGATAAGGATAATGACACCCCCACTTTGAGGGGGGTGTCATTAGATTTAGCACCGTGTCCTTAGATTTCTCCCTGTTCTGCTCTAGAAGCAAGCTGTGAGGGCCAGAGTGGCATTTCTTATATGCCTGGAAGACCTTACTAACTTAAGGTCCTACATTACAGGACTTTGCTTTTTTTTTTTTTTTTTTTTTTTTTTTTTTTTAATAGTATATTTTATTGATTTTTTTACAGAGAAGAAGGGAGAGGGAGATAGAGAGCTAGAAACATCGTGAGAGAGAAACATTAATCAGCTGCCTCCTGCACACCCCCTACTGGGAATGTGCCCACAACCAAGGTAAATGCCCTTGACTGGAATCGAACCTGGGACCTTTCAGTCCGCAGGCCGATGCTCTATCCACAGAGCCAAACCTGTTTCAGCTACAGGACTCTGCTTTTAATGAGCATTTATATGCCTGGATGAGAAACAGTTTTATCTACCCTGGAACAGGAAAACACTATTCTGAGAAATCAAGCACTCGTATTTGTAAAGAATTGTCTTATCAACCATCCTTGGCGTTCTGCTTTGTGGAGGTATGTGCTGAAACAGGCCCAGGCCAGACCACACAGCCTCAGCTAGCCTTCCTTTGATCAGGCAGTCATGCCATCCGGCTCCGCAGGCCCCGAGGACTTCCTGGTGCTCACAGTCGCCGCCATCTGTGGACGCACAAAGTCCAGCACTGTTTTCTAGAGGTTGGCAGAAAGCCAGAGGCCTTTATTTTTAAATTTTAGATTATATCTACCTTTTTCCCTCTCTCTTTCCTCTGTTGACTTAACATGTGAAATTTATGGAGCAATGACTCTGTCCCAGGTATGTGCTAAGGGCTGTGTAAGGATTATCTCCACTTGGTTCTTAAAATAACAGCATGAAGTATGTGCTCTTGTTATCCTCATCTTATAGATTGGGAAATCTGAGGTCAGAAGAGTTTAGTAACTTGTCCAGGCCCATACTGCTAGAAACTGGTAGAGTCAGAATTTGCATGCAGAGAGCCTCGATCAAACCTGTGTCCTTAACTGGAGTGCCACACCACTCCCTCATCTGCCAGTCAGCTGGGCAAAGTGGATGCTAAGTAACCAGCTCCCCATCTTTTATAGACAAAGAGGTGGCCGTGGTTCTTAGGATGAGAAAGGGAGCAGCGGGCTGGCTGCCAGACAGCACAGGGTAGTGATTAGGCATGTAGGCTGCGGGGTCAGAGAACACATGTAACCTCTCCACACAGAGCGTGTCACCGTCTTCATGCCTGACAGAATATTAGTACTTACCTCTTAGCATTGTTTTTAAGATTAAATGAGATATTGGCATATAAAGCTCTTAGATCAATGCCTTAATAAGTTTTAGCTATTATTTATATTAATGGAATTTAAGCCCTTAAGCCTGAGTCTGCTGTGGAATAACAGCGCAGTGCAAGTTGCCTTGTTGGGCACGGCCTGGTTTAGGTGGTAGTTTGAGAGGGTAATGATAGTACTGTTCAGTGTTTGGCTGTAGTTCCTGCTTATCAACAATATATTGTAGCATTGGAACTTGTTGCTTCCCTTTCTTGAATCCTTTTTGCTCACTGAAGGACTGTAAGCCCCCTACTCGCCACAAACTTTCATGAGACGCAGCATGCAGCATTCATGATAGGATGGAAGGAAAGAAGGCTTTGAGCTTAAAAAAGTCTTGTTGGCGAGATGTTCACTAACTCTAAGGAAACTTGTCTGTTGATGGAGGAGTGGTGCTATTGCTTGTAAAAAAACACTGTCATGTAGCCCAAAAGAACCACTACGCAGCGGCCTTGACTGATTTCATTGTCAGCCTCTGGTTCCATAGCTCTTCACTTGCATGCCTTCAGGTAATGTAACAGCGTTAGTGGAGGTGTTTTCATCCCATATTCGAATCTTGTGCCCCCTGTTACTATTGTGTCAGAGCATGGTGAGCATGCCAATTTTTTTTTTTTTGAACACTTAATACATTTCAGGAGCTGTGCTAGTTTTTTGTTTTTACATACATGTACTTTATACTATTGTCCTCAAAACAACACTGCAAGACAGGTGGTATTATTATTATTCCCATTTCTCAGGTGAAGGACTTGTCGAGCACTCCACTGCTAGGAAGTGACAGATGAGGATATAAATCCTTGTCTGCCCTACTTCCAGTGTTTTTGTTTGTTTGTTTTGTCTTGTTTTACCACCCCTAGACTGGCAAGGTAGCCTGTGTTAGGTCGTAGATATATAAGGACCTCATTTCTAGGCATCTCCTTACCTAGTGGGTCCTGGCTTTAGGTAAGTGGGGCATCTTTGTGACAGGTCTTTGGTTTGATTTACGAATTTATCACAGATTGTAAAACGTGGCATTGTGCTTTTCTGCCGCCATCATAAATTAGAGCTTTGGTGTTATATTTGGGGGTGCCCGATGGCCAGTGCTTGTTGCAGGAGTCTGTTGTATCTAATGTGTGCCCATGGTAACTGTGGAGTGTGGTACCATAATACGCAGCGGCCATTGAGCTGGATGGGGCAAGCAGAGACTGGGGGAATCTTCCCCATTCACTGGCATCTGAAATAGGAGCTCCGGACCCAAGAAAAGAAATGGCCCACATGCTCTGCTTGATGCATAAACATTGTGTTCTTTTTCTCAAGCCTCCCTTTGGACATAAGTCACAAGGCAGCACCTCCCACCTTCTAAATGAAATACGTAGATGGATGGAGCCTTTATTTTCCCCTCAAATCCTTTAAATGTTTCTGCTTTCCCACTAAGACTTGCCCATTTGCACTGTTTGCAGGTGGGACCCCCACATTTTTGGAAGCCATGTGCAGGGTGTGATTGGTGTTAACCTGTGGCCAGATGTTACAGATTTCATCCAGATCATCTTATAAGTTAGTTTGGGGGAAGGTTTATGTGAATTGGCTTCTGTTAGGACAAAGGGAATTTACTTTTCTTAGCTGTTGTCAGTGAATATGTAGATGATGTTCTTTCCAAACTGTTCATTTATTTATTTATTTTTAGCCTCTTACTCAGAATACAGGGACACTCTGCTTTCATGTTCTTTGACTTTCCAGAAGGACTCCTTGAATTTCTTGTTGTGCCATGTAGGTAGACATAGACAGCATGTATGGCATGCATTGAACACGTCTCAGAATTGCCCTTAATAATGTGTCTGACTACCAGTTAACAAAGTGGAGGGGTTAGCCACTTGTTACATGAAACCAGCTGGGATCATGCAGAGGCAGCAGCTGGAGACATCTGTGAAACATTAATGATCAGACCATAGGTAATGGCGCCTTGCGGGTCATCCGAAGGGGTCCGGGAAACGTCTAAAGAAGGCTTCAGTGTTTCTGAGAAATCCACCCGTCACAGTTAGTGTTTGCGAGAGTGAGTCTGTAATTCAAGGTGCCAGGAGATGCCAGCATTGGGGAGTGGATAGAGCTGTTGATAATTTGCCCAGCCTGGGGGAAGATGCTCACTGCCCCTTTCTGATGTTGTGAACTAGCAAGTTGTTCTCCAGAAGTTATTTGCAATTAATTTTATTTTAGTTCACTTGTTTAACACTCTAAAGGGACTGTTTGGTCAAAGGAAGCAAACCTGCGAATTTGTCCTTCAGCGGCCAGGATCTGGGACAAGTCACGTAACTTTTCTGAGCTGTGGTTTACTTGTTTGTAAGCTGAGGTAATAGTGCCCATCCCATGGAGCTATTTGAGAAGCTCTCCCAAAACCCACAGGTTTACGGTATGCCCTTAGCAATGGTTAGTTTCTTTACTTCCCCTTTCAAAATCTGTTTGCATTTTGGACACTTAGTATTCTTTTTTTTTTTTTTTTTTAATATATTTTATTGATTTTTCTTACAGAGAGGAAGGGAGAGGGATAGAGAGCTAGAAACATCGATAAGAGAGAAACATCGACCAGCTGCCTCTTGCACATCCCCTACCAGGGATGTGCCTGCAACCAATGTACATGCCCTTGACTGGAATCAAACCTGGGACCTTTCAGTCCGCAGACCGACGCTCTACCGCTGAGCCAAACCGGTTTCAGCGACACTTAGTATTCTTGATAAAAACACTTAATTTGGAAAATAAAATTATATAGATGAGATATAAATATTCTTTAACATAGTCTAGCTATATTCTTAAATTTTGACTTATGATTACATAATCAAGAAATTTGTTTTCTGGTCCTGTTTCATTTGCTATTTAGTGAAATGATTAGTCTTAGTTATGGATAAGTCCGGGTCTTGGTTTTCTTTATTTTAGAAAGAAGTTGCTCTTGCCCTAGTCAGTTTGGCTCAGTGGATAGAGTGTTAGCCTGCAGACTGAAGGGTCCCCTTTCACTCTCTTAAAATCAACGGAAAATTTTCCTCTGGTGAGGATTAATAACAACAAGAAGAGAAATGGCTGTTTAGATGGTTTCTGAAGTCTGTGATTCTGGAGAGGTAGAGGGAGGCACACCCAAGATAAAGCTCCTCGCCCAGCTGGCTCCTCAGCAGAGCCAAGAGCAGTGCGTGAGAAATCTGGCAGGCAGCATCCGGGGAAATGGATTTGTCAGTTGTCATCTGACCCGGGTGTTTCCTTGCACAGTCATCTCCTCTGCTCTGCGTGGCAGAATCATAAAAAGCAGCAGAAGTTGCTTGTAGGTTGAATGCTGATAGGGAACCAGGCTTCAAGGCTTGGGACAGGGGTCAGCACGCTTTCTGAGGTATCAGTGAGGTGGACAAGGGTGGAGGATGCAGGAGGAAAGGGTACCTGCTTATAGGGGGAGCAGAAGAGCACCCGATAAGACATGTGCTTCATGCGCCTCCCTTGCTGAGCAGTGACGCTGCTTGGCCCGTTTAGCATGTGCTCACACAGTTGTGTCTCCCTCATACCCTGATTGCTAACCTCTTGCAAGAATGTTTGCTGTTCCACCCAGTTTCCCAGGTAAACTTTGATCCCGGAACACAGAGAAACTGCTCTGTGTTCCGCAGAGATTTGTGGGCCATAAACATTGAATTTGCTATCCTTTTTCTAACCCACGCTATAGCAATGAGCTCCACCTCCTGAGCGTGATTCATTTTGGGTCTTTCACTCCCTGGAGGGATGTGTAAGGGAAAAATCAGCTGATGGCTGTTGTAGTACTCCATACAGAGCCTGCATGCAGGTTGCTAAGTTTTGCTCCCAGTTAAATACACCAGGAAAAGAGGCGGTTGGAAATTCTCATTGCTGGGTGGGGTATTGAGGTATTAGTTTGGGACTCTGCTAGGGCAATCCCATTTGTCTGGTTTCGATGGCCTCAGCTGGGATGGGAACATCAGAAAATAGGGAGAAGGTGAAAGGGTGGAAATATTTCTTGGTCTAGAGCAGTGTTTCCCAAACTTGTGACATAGGTGTACCCCTTCTATAATTTTCATGACACTGAGTACCCCTTGTACTCATGAGAACGTAGAGTTAGGCGCAGCTAAGCACGGTGCAGTGCATATCCCCACCAAACTCCGGTGCAATGCGTACCCCCACCAAACTCTTCCCATATCCCTGGGGGGACGCGTACCACACTTTGGGAAACACTGCTCTAGAGAGATGGGTCAGAGGGCTTCTGGGAGAAAGCTGAACAAGTAGAGAACAGTCCAGAACAGAAACACGAAGGCAAGATGGTGTGTGTGTGTGAATGTGGACCTTGGTCAGCTCTCACTCCTTTCTGCCCAGAAGGTTCTCTCCCTTCCTCTCCTCTTGGCTGTCGGGGCTCCATTAGTCCCATGCACTCGCCCGTGAACAGGGCAGGGCACTGTGTGGGGTGAGAGTTGTGGAAGTCTGCCCTTCTTTGTTGGTGCTTAATGACTTGGAAACTGAAATAACACCCCGCCTACCTTTCTAGAGACTCCTGGCAGCCTGAATGGAAAACCTGCGTCAAATGAGCAAAATATCAGGGAGGAAAGGGCCCTTGAGCACCCAGCATCATTTATGCGAACAGCCCAGCAGATAAGCATATGCTTTTCACTCGGGGAGAGTCCTGCCCTTTATGGCAGTTGGACTGTAGGGACCCCTCTCGGGTCAGACGCTGCCAGACACATTACCTCATTCTCAGTGGCCCAGCAAGGTGGAGTGTTGTTAGGCCTGTGTTTTAAAGTTTTAAAAACAGAGCTCCAAGGGATTAAGTGGTGACTTGCTTAGTCCCACCCTGCAGGGTGAGTGGGAGAAGAAGAATTTTTATGATTAGATCACATCTGTGTGCCTTGAGAATCTTAGACTTTGAGAAAGGGATGAAAGCTGTGCACCCTTAACCTTGAATAAAAGCACATGCATGTGCATGTGCACACTCCCCCGTCCCCCACCCCCCACCCCTCTTTCCCCTTCACACACTATCAGGGTGCTGACAGATGTGGGGCGGTGATGCTGGTCCCCAAGTTATGTTAGGAGCCTGCAATTTATTCCTTCTCACAAAGTCCTTTTTAAAAAAATTTTTTTTTTCCCTAATTCAGAATCATAGTAGATTAGAAGCAACCTATTAGATGAGGAGTGTACCTGACAGCCTGACAGGCAGAAAGGTTTAAGAAGCAGATACAGGGCCATGTCCCAGGGTGCATGATCTGGAAAGTCACTGGGAGGAGTTCCCAGCTCCTCAGCGACAATGGAATAGCTGGCATGTCGCTTGTTCTGAGTGTAGAGTACGCTGGCATCGTCCTTCTTTCCTGCTGTTACCTTCTGCTGTCTTCTTCCGGAGGTCACGAGCCCTGGAAGGCTGGGTCAGTTCACCTGTGTCCCCAGTGCCTACCCCGTCACTCACACAGCTGCTAAGTGCCTGAATCACGTGGAAAGACAGCACGAGGTGTAGTAGAAACCCCTCAGATGTGGGTTCAGGTGTTGATTTTGCCACTGGCTACATGACCTGGCACAGCTTTCTCTGAACCTCGTTATTCATTTGTAAAATGAGGAATGAGGGTTCAAGGTTTGGGTGAACTTGAAAAGTCCATCCAGATCAAAATGTCTTGATCCTGGCAGAGTATTTTGTAAAGCAGTGACTTGAAAAGTGAAGACATTTTCATGGTGACCAAAATGGCAATGACTCGGCCACCGCATTGTGTACTGTAAAATGGTTAACTTAATGTTGAGTGGTTTTCACCTCAATTTTTGAAAGATGACATTTGCCCAGCTCTGGTGATATACAGTAGACTCCAGAGGGTTAAAGGAGACTTGACCTGACAAATGGTCTTTCGCTGTGGCTTTGATTCACTGGGTAAAGGTACTGGGTTTTCCCAGGGGAACAAAAAGTCACCCGAAGGGAATGCTTGCGTTTGTGCTTGGTGAGCCATCGCCCCCTGTGCGGCTGTCATCACTGTGCCCCTCCCAGAAGATGCAGTCAGAGGGCATTCGGTGGCAGGAACACTTCCTTTTTATTAGTACAAACTGCAGTTTTCCAGAGTGACCAACAGATGAATGGTCGTCTGGACTGGCCAGCGAAGCTTGCTCCAAATAGCCCCCAGCACAAATTGTTCCTCAGCCACATGGCAGAAAGCAGATTCAACTTCTAAACAAAGTTGCTTGTTGGGTCACAGATTATACAAGGCAAACCATGCTGAGTTAGACTTCATAAATTCGTGATAAATCAGCCTGGGCTCCAGCAAAGTTTACCTTCGTGTTCTCTGTGAAGTATTTGCTGAGCCTCTGGGGAATATAAACCAGTAAAATCCCAATGAACTTGAGAACAAACTGTAAAGGCCCTGAAGCTTTGGTCGGTTGTTTACGTGTAGACAGATGCTATTAAGAACAGATCTGCCACAATCATTCAAAGCAGGACTTCTGCTCAGAAATCCGAGCAGTCAGAGTTACTGCTTGTCCTGAAAATCACAAGCACTGTTTTTTTAAAAAGCACACTCGTGGAGTTTCCTCAGAAAATTAAAAATGGAACTGCCATTTGACTCAGTGATCCCACTTCTAGGAACATATCCTAAGAAACCCAAAACACCAATCGAAAAGAATGTATGCACCCCTGTGTTCGTAGCAGCACAACTTACAGCGGGGGGGGGGGGGGGGGGGGGGGGGGAGACACACACACGACACTGCCCCTCCTTATTCTTTGACATCCTAACAAGGACTCGATTTTGTATTTTATTTTTCATTTTTCTTTGCCATATGAGTTTTGACTACACCATCAATTCCTGAAGACAGCTACTTTGTTATGTTCACCATTCAACATCCAAAACAGTGTTTGTCACCTAGGAAACACTCAAATAATGACTAATTGAATGGGCAGAGGATTCTGGAGTGAAGTGAAATGGTCCTTCTTTTAATATTTGCCTTTCAACCTGGAAAACACCACCAGTGAAGGTGGAACTGGTAAAGGTCATTTTTGGAGCAAGTGTCCAGGGTCAGTGAGGATTTTGAAGGAGCCATCCCATGGAGAGCCCTCAGTCACAGGATAACAGGATACAAAACGAATAGGAAGCCACTGATTAGAAGTAACCAGGGTGGGGAATCCCAGGGAAAAATGGACTCATGAAGAAGTCCAAATCAGTGTACTATGAGCTGTGCCTCGTCGCTGCACCTTCTGTGTCCCATTCTTGTACACGCCACACAGCCTTCTGTTTCTTTGCTGTTTTGTGGGTGGTTCCTTGAGGATTGGAACTAGGTTTCCTTCATTGGGCCTCCTTCAGGGCCTGGCTCACAGAGCCTGGCAATCAAGGTATGGTTGTTTAATTGAAACCTTGTTGTAGGCCTTCGGGGGGCTATGGAAGGGCAGGTGGGAAGCTATCGGTGCATCTGCACTTATAGTGGTGGGCAAACTCATTCATCAATAGCCAAATATCAATAGTACAATGATTGAAATTTCTTTTTAGAGCCAAACTTTTTAAACTTAAACTTCTTCTAACGCCACTTCTTCAAAATAGATTCACCCAGGCCGGGGTATTTTGTTGAAGAGCCTCATGTGGCTCGTGACCTGCGGTTTGTCGACCACGGCTCTAGGATATGGGACCCATCCAGAAGGACTCTTAGCAGCTGTCCAGCCCAAATCCTAGGCCACAGGGTTAAGTCTCATAGACATCAAGCGACAGGGTAGACCTTGGACTCAGCGTATGAATCCCATTTCTGTCTTTGCCTGTTCTGTTTTTATTTTTTAGTTATATTGGGAAAATATTTAGTGAAGTAAAATAGTGAAAATGAAACAGAGTAGAAGCCTAGAAATAATTTATGACACAGGAGCCAAGAATGCACAGTGGGGAAAGGACGGTCTCATCAACAAGTGGTGTTTGGAAAATTGGAGAGCCACATGCAGAAGAATGAAACTGGTCCCCAGTCTTATGCCATACACAAAAATCAACTTAAACTTTTTCCAGCTGATAACCATAAAGGAAAATATCAACATAAAAGATTTTAGCATCATGATATGAATATCCTCGAACCCAGCATTTTATGCAAGATCTACATGAACATCAAATTTTGTTTTCCCCAAGTGCCTTTTCCTCTTAAAACTAATCTTTTCACTCTGCTGAACTTTAATTTTACCATTCCCTTGCCTTAGCTAATAAGGGGGGGAAAAAAAAGCCTTGCTATAGTCTTTTAAAATACACATGTACACATATGTGTGTGTTTATATCTAAATTCTAGTTCAGTATGTCTTGTTGAACTTTATAAAAGTGGCAGAATCCTAGGTGGTCCCCTGGGACCTGCTTCCTCCTCCCACCATCAGTTTATTTCTGGGGTCACTTGTGTTGATGCATGGAACTTAGATCATCCATGTTTTCCTCATTCTCTTGTGCCATTTCCTGTTTGGACCCCGCATGATTTGGGATGACTCCCACATAAAGAGTTCCAGTTAACGCTAATTTGAACTTTTTACAGGCTGTCATTAAGTTTTCCCATGTTGCTTGCCTTATGGGAAGCTTTTAGTCATTTACTAATTTAATGAAAATTAGATATCCTTAACCTTAGAAATGTGTAGTGAAATATTGCCAATTAATTGGGATTAATGCAAAAATAGGAGTTAAACAGTTTTTGCAGTCGTATTTTCGTGCTTTCAGCTAGGTACAGAGGACTGTGTGGAAGGAAGCCGTTCTGAGCCCTGGCATGTGGGGCGAGGCTACAGTCAGCATATTGAGATGGTGGTGTGAACGGGCAGTGTGAACGGGCGCTGTGGACGTTAGGTTAAAGCAGTGTCTTTTCCTGCTGACCTTCTCTGGTCAAGTTACAGCTTTTCTTTTCCTAGGTAATGCACTGCCCACCTCCTAGTTGATCCCTTCTGAATCCCAGTGTGTTCTGGACTTAAGCTTCAGTGTAGCTAGGCTTACTTGTGTCTATAATTCTATTTTAGTTCTCAGGAAGATTGTTAATATCCAAGTTCAGAATATTTCCAAAGACCAGAGGTTTTAGGGGTTGTAAATGGTCTGCGAATTAGAATTGTATGTCCAGTTTTTCTGGGGCCTTAACTTTGCTTTGAGTCAGGGAGTCTTTAGTCCCCAAAACTGATTGTTTTAAACCATGGTTTCTCAAACTTGACTCTACTGACATATTGGGCCAGGTTGTTGGGGTCTTTCCTGTGCATTGTAGGGTATTTAGAAACATCCCTGGTCCCTACCCATGAGATGCCAGTAGCTTCCCCTCTCCCAGTGATGACAACCAAAATGGTCTTTAAACATTGCCACCTGTCAGTGAGGGCTTGTGGCAAGGGCAAAATCAGCACCAGTAAAGAAACACTAGTTAGTTTACACCCTTTTAAAAAGTTTTAGGTTCACAGCAAAATTGAACAGAAGGTACAGAGGCTGCCCATATAAACCCTGTCCTCACACATGTGTAGCCTCCCCTGTGGGTTTGGACAAATCTATAATGACACATATCCACCATTTATAGTGTCACACAGAGTGGTTTCACTGCCCTGAAAACCGACTGCGCTCTGCCTATTTACCCCCGCTTCTCCGCCAACCCTTGGCAACCATTGATCTTTTTTACTCTCTGTTCAAGAATGTTATATGGTTGGAATACCACTTACTGTAGCCTTTTAAGATTGATATGTTAATATTTCACTTAGTAATTTACATGTAAGTTTTTTTCATGGCTTGATAGCACATCGCTTTTTTCTTATTTTTGAATTTTACTTTCAATTACAGTTTGCATTCAATAGTATTTTGTGTTAATTTCAGGTGTACAGCATAATAGTTACACAATCAAATATTTATAGAGTGTTCCCCCTGATATTCCTAGGACCCACCTGGCACTATATATAGTTACTGCAATATTATTGACAGTATGGTAGCTCATTTCTTTTTTGGGTACAGACCAAGGTGTGCTGTTGAATTGTAAGAATCTGTTAGTTTTGTAAGAAACCACCAAACTGTCTTTGAAAGTGGCTGTATCATTTGCATTCCCACCAGCAGGGAATGAGAGTTCCTGTCACTCCACAATCTTGTCAGTATTTGATGTCAGCATTTCTTGTCAGCATTCTGGATTTTGGCTATGCTTACAAATGTTTAATGGTATCTCATTGTTAATTTACATTTCTACGATGACATGATGTTGAACATTATTTCATGTTTATTTGCCTGTATATCTTCTTTGGGAGGTCTTTGGC
This sequence comes from Pipistrellus nathusii, assembly GCA_963693515.1. Lineage (NCBI taxonomy): Eukaryota > Metazoa > Chordata > Mammalia > Chiroptera > Vespertilionidae > Pipistrellus > Pipistrellus nathusii. The sequence goes on along the minus strand of OY882859.1, from coordinate 10,262,721 downwards.
TCGTTAGTTTATACTTGTTATCTAGCCTACTTGAATGATTTAAGGTTTTCTATTCTTGCACGACCAATGGGGCACACACACAACTATGGGTTCGAACACCTACCTCCAATGTAGAGCAACAAGAAAGGCTTCGGGGTTGGGTTGAGTGAAGTGAATGTTATAAAATATTTTTATTTTAAAACATTTAAGACATGTATTTGCATACATACAGAAACATACTGCTATGAATTAAACAGTTCATAGATATTAACTAAATAATTACAAAAACCCTATGAAGTGTACTAGTATGTTTTCTATTTTATGAATAGAGGCTTGTAGAGACTAACAACTCTGCCTAAGGCTATAAGTTAATGAATGGCAGAATTGAGAATGGAATATGTCTCACTAGTGTCAAATCAGCTGGTCTGTGTTCTCGACCTTAGAAATGGTGTTAAAATGTTTTCCCATGCCAGCGAGCCAGACGCATGTCACCGTGGCCTTGGCTAGCATAGAAGGCATGACACAAGTAGGAAATTCATAGTTGCTACAATGTTTCATTAAGCAAAACAAGTGCTACAAAATTTTTGGTGTGTGTGTGTGTGTGTGTGTGTGTGTGTGTGTGTGTGTGTGTGTGTTTCTTTGCAGGTAGCCAGTTTTGCTGATAACCATCTTGAGTAGGGGCTAAATCTTACTGACCCCCCTTTTTAAATAGCCTGCTGTATATGCCATATTAGTTACCTGAAAATGAAATTGTCTCCAGTTAACTTAATGTGTTATGTCTTTGGTGAATATAAAACAGATCCTTGTCCCTGAACCTGTTTAAAGTTAATATATCCGAAGTGTAGATGATCATAGTAAAAGGTTTTATTTCATTACAACCAAACGTGGCATTTCCAGGATTACTTTGTATATTTTATGAAGATTCCTTAGCTTGATTTAAGGCTTTAAAAAATCCTGAGATTTGCTGAAACCAGTTTGGCTCAGTGGTAGAGCGTCGGTCTGCGGACTGAAAGGTTCTGAGTTCGATTTTGGTCAAGGGCATGTACCTGGGTTGCGGGCACATCCCAGTAGGGGCTGTGCAAGAGGCAGCTGATCGATGATTCTCTCTCATCAATGTTTCTAACACTATTCCTCTCTCTTCCTCTCTGTAAAAAAATCAATAAAATATATATTTTTTTTAAAAATCCTGAGATCTGCCTGACCAGAACAGAATCAGGATACAGATCAGAGAGTGCTTCTGACCAGTAGTGTTGGGAGCTCCACCTGCCTTTTGTGTCCTCCTCAGAGTCTTTACCATTTTACTGGGCCCTCCTTTCTCACCTGATTTCTTCCTGGTCCTCCTGAGGTCTGGCCTTCTGTGTCACAGCCCACTCTCACTGAATTTACTTTGCACTTTACCAGTCTTGCCCCCACGTAATTGTCCCTTCTTCCTCACCATTCACTGCATATTTGTGGTGACTGGCACAGGGCGGTGGCTCTCAGTAAATATTTGCATCGTGAAATTAATTGAAGAGCATTTTGTGAAGCACACGGGGCTGAAAGAAGGTGCTCGGTAAACAAGAGTAATCTTGATCCTCCCTGGCCCCTGCAGCAGCAGTGACGCCAGGGTATTGCCTTGTGGTCCACTGGCCAGCTAGTGTGAGCTCTTGGCTGTCAGTGGTTTGGTTCAGGTCTTTGTCTATTTTGCAAGAGGCTGGCACCATGGAAAATGTACCAAGCTTGAGCGAATGACAGAAGCACCTAGCCTTTGTGTGTATTTTGCTGCTTGTTCTTTGCCTGGCTGTCTTCCTGGCTTAGAGCTCATCAAGGAACCTGGGCTGGTGGTGCTACCTAATGTTACCTGTTTAAATCCAGGTTACAGGAAAGGATAAAGCTTAATCTGCCATTCGAGCATGCCGACTGCAGAACCCATCGGGAGTCAATACATCTGCGACTCCTGTGGTCTGCTGAGAAGCCAATGACACTTTGATGTGGGTAGAGCAGGGTCACTTTCTGAACTCTCTGGCCTGCCTCCCACTTCTTTGATTGTCTTTTGGACGCCTCCACTTGAGACAAACACTGCTATCAAAGAGGGACTGGCAGTGTCACTCCAGGACACGGGGCCGAGGGCCCATTGCAGACCTGCTTGGTCTTAGCATACCCTGAGCAAGCTGAAACTGCAAAAATGTTGTTAAAAGAGAGTTTTTGGTGTTTCTGTTGGCAAAATGACTTAGACACTTTCATTTCTTTTTTCACAGAGTGATCAGCAGCTGGACTGTGCCTTGGACTTAATGAGGCGCCTGCCTCCACAGCAAATTGAGAAAAACCTCAGTGACCTGATCGACCTGGTACGTTCCTTGTTCGTGTGGCTTCACTTGGGGTCGGGGCTCATAATTGGTGGCTTTTGAGTACCTTTTCTCACGCAGAATTCAAAACCCCCAGGAAACCTCTCTCTACAGCCAGACACCACCATGAGATGCCTCCAGACAGAGAAGATGGGTTTCATATGTTTGTCTTCATTTCAGCACCCTCCCCTGTGTTCATAAAGCCCACGACAGGCGTTCTGAAGTTGATTTCACCCTGTCTCCCCCCCCACTGGCTTGTTTTCAGTTTCTAGAAGCTCACTGTTAGGCAGGGAGCAGAGGACGCCACACACGCAGCGGGCAGTTTGCAGTGGGTGGTGTCAGGCTGTAGAAAGTAGTCTTCCATAGTGGAAGTTCTTGCGGCCAAGCAGCACGCAAATCTACCCCAGGGAATGCTTCGGTGGCTTCACTTCTAGTTTGAAACGGCATAAAACACAAAAGCAGTTTTTGAAGCGAGTTCACATCTATTTTTTAATATTTAATTTATTTTTGTTTTTTGAGATTCAAAATCATCTGTCCTAACACGATGCCTTAGATTAACTGGCACCATAATATTTTTTGAAATGTTCAAAAGTATTAAAAAATATCTGAAAAGCCATGGGAAATATTGAAAAAGGTAAAATAAAATAAAATCAGGCCCCGAGAGGCCAACTGAGTTATTGCACCATTTGGCCTGTGAGTGAGTTCTAGCCTTGGAAGCTGAGCCCTGAATCCCAGTCCTCTGTTCTTTTCCTGTGTCCCATGTCTTCTTGAATATAATTATCAGTTGCCAGTCCTGGTTCGTTGGTGAGGTTTGAAAAATTGTTCATATATTGTAATGATATATTTAATTTCATTGCATGAATTCCAGAATAGTTTTACTAGGAAAAAAACGTGAGTTCAGGAGATGCATGCCATTCACCAAACTCTTCACAGTGTTCTGGAAGGTCCAGAGTGAAGCTATTTTATGTTTATAGAGTCACAGACTCCCAGTTTAGAGGCAGCTGTCTGAGACAGAGTGGAGCCTATTGAAGATAGCACATGAACTTGCTATCTTTTGTGTGTAATAATTCAGGAAGTGGGAAGAAGGAGGTTTCTTGAGGTAAATGACCCAGACAAGAAAGCCAGCTATTCAGGTGCTTGTGATGGCGGTGAAGAGGAGAATGGGAAATATGATGGGTCCTGGCTGGACAAGCACATTCCTTAGATGAGTATTAAAGAAAGAAGGTTGGATGTGTTGCAGATATATCTTCTATAGACTCAGAATCGGGGGTCCCAAACCAAGAGCCAGGGAGGTGACATAAAACACTGAAGTGGACTTCGTGTAGACAAGGGGTCTGGCTGGCAGGCTCCATCTGAGAGCAGTGACCCCTCTGCTTCAGGCACGTGGTGCCCTGTGGGAATATGGTGTCTGTTGCTTATTTTCAGATTTTTCTGGAGGAGCCATACATTTGGAGTTATATGTAATACTAAAGGCCCAATGCACGAAATTTGTGCACGGGGTGGGGGTGCCCTTTAGTTCGGCCTGCACCCTTTCACAATCCAGGACCATTAGCTCTTAACTACTCCCCCGCCTGCCTGCCTGCCCCTAACCCCTCTGCCTGCCTGCCTGATCACCCCTAACCACTCTCCTGCCTGCCTGATCACCCCTAACCACTAGCCTGCCTGTCTGATGCCCCTTACCACTCTTCTGCCTTCCTGATTGCTCCTAACTACTCTCCTGCCTGCCCTTAACTGTTTGCCTGCCTGATGGCCCCTCATCACTCTGCCTGCCTGATTGCCCTTAACCGCCTCTGCCTCGGCCCCCACCTCTGTGGCTTTATCCAGAAGAATGTCCAGAATGACATCTGGAAGATTGTTTGGCTATCGGGTCTAATCAGCATATTATGCTTTTATTATTATAGATAGCCTGGTTTTTAAACATTGGTCTGAACATTGGATTGGTTAGATCTGATTTTGTATAGAATTTGGGCATGTGCCTAGGAAATGTGAGTTTGGGGGGTGGGGTCAGAGAAAACACTCTGTTGGGAAATAATGAAATATAAAGTTGGAAAGGTAGGAGGTGTCCTTGAAAGTCAGGAGGAGGTTTTTAATTTGATGTGGTGCTAATTGTCTCCACCAGCCCCCTTCCCAAGCTTTGTAGCAACCCTTGTGCTGAGCAGTTTACCTGCATGTCTGTGTTTAATTCTCAACAATCCTAAAAGGCAGTATTACAAGATGTGGTTTAGAAGTGCTGTGTGTCTGCCTTTTTCTCGGTTGGAGGGTTTTGATGAATCATATGTGGAAGAGGTGGGCAGAGCTTGAAGGTAAGATCAGATCCCTAATGTGGTCAGCTGCAGAGGCTTCATTTTCTTTTAAACTCAGCCTGAAAGTGTGCTTAGCAGGGTTTTAGTTTAGTTTGCCAATATAGTTATGATTGTGTTTTAGAATAAACCAAACCTAGAATGAATGATTAGCAACATTTTCTCAGTAGACTCGTCTTGGTGTTTAACAGACTCTTTTATTCTTATGGCTACCGAAGGGTTTTACTGCAGCTGCGTGTTTTCTCTGTGATTCCCTCGCCACCCTTCATTTCAGAGAGGTGCACATTGCTGCCTTTATGGAAATCTGGTCGGCTGGTTCCCTTGCTGCATGTGCCACTTGTACTTGGGCTCCCCAAGGAAATGGCAGCATTGATGGTGAATGAAGGAGCCATCTTTCACCTTTGCTACATACTGGGTGGGAGAGATCAGCCCTGAGGTTGAGTATGCAGGAGGCAGCTTGAACCCAGGTTGAAGTGCCACACTGTGTCTGTCCCTGATACATGATGTTGCATGCAGCATCTCATAGATTACTGTCAGAGTGCACTGCCTTTCCACATTTAACTTCATGTTCAGTAGAATGGGGCTGGAAAGGGGATGGAGGCAGGTGTTGGTTGTGGGAACGAGCTGGATACTTTTATTTATGTTATCATTTCCTTGACTCTCCATAATGTGTATATGACCACTTCATCTTTTTGGGGTGATTTTGACTCCGAGGAAGAAGCCAGGGTGTGGTGTAGCTAAACAGCACCAGGAGTCCCGATTTCTCCTGCTGGGGTAACCATGCTGGGTACCTTTGGGTCTGATCACTTAACAACAGGTTAAATATGGTGCGTTTTCCTAATGTGTCAGTCTTATCTATTTGGGGAAAACTGTTAAATAATTTAATTCATTAGTAATCTAAACTATTAAAAAAGATGTATTATGGAGAATAATTTAAAATTCACATAATTAAAATGCTCAACTGTTGTGTGGCTCAGTGCTTAAGCCTCGACCTATGAACCAGGAGGTCATGGTTCGATTCCCGGTCAGGGCATATGCCTAGGTTGCTGGCTCCCGAGTGTGGGGCATGCAGAAGGCAGCTGATCAGTGATTCTTTCTCATCACTGATGTTTTTATTTTTTATTTTATTTTATTTTATTGATTTTTGCAGAGAGGAAGGGAGAGAGATAAGGAGTTAGAAACATCGATGAGAGAGAAACATCAATCAGCTGCCTCCTGCACATCCCCTACTCGGGATGTGCCCACAACCAAGGTACATGCCCTTGACCGAAATCGAACCTGGGATCCTTCAGTTCGCAGGCTGATGCTCTATTCTCTGAGCCAAACCGGTTTCGGCCATCATTGATGTTTTTATCTTTTCCTCTCCCTTCCTCTCTGAAATCAATAAAACTATATATTTTTAAATTTTCACATAATTAAAATAAAAACACCTAGAAACTTGAAAGACATTCCTTTCTCAGAGCCAGACCACTGAGGAGTAGCAGTTCACTTTTGCTGGAGAGGCACCTGTTGTCTGGAGGCCAGCCTTGGGCCCCATCTACCTACTAAGGCTGAACAAGAGGCCATAATAGATTCCCACCATCCAGAATGGCCTGGGGAATCGGTATTCTCATTAATTTTTTTAAATATGAAGTATGGTGAATGTTTAAATGGAAATGAAGCATGACTTTACAGCAAAGTAGGATCTGGTAGAGCACGCCTCATTAAAACTGTATTGACATGCTTCAGAAGCTGCTTTTGATTAATGGTCTGCTTCAAGGTTCATGCTTTGCACTGAGGTCTATAGGAGCATCTGTGCTGGTTTTGTACTGGATCCTATGACCAGTCCTAGAACTTACTTTTTTGAATGTTTTTCTTTAATCATTGTTGTTTTTTTTCTATTTTCCTGGGAATGACAGGTGTGTGTGTGTGTGTGTGTGTGTGTGTGTGTGTGTGTGTGTTTTAACTGGATTTGCAGAATTCTTATTCTTGTAAGAGTTGGTCCGTGCTGAGTGTATTGCTGTGGCTCTGAGGTTCACTTGCAGTTTTAGTTTCCTCCCAAAGCTGTAATTTCAGAAAACGCACACTGTTATGGGTCCGTCTAGAAGCAATGTATCCGGGCCTTTGTTTCATGTAATCTGGGATCAGTCAGACGTTTTTAAAGCCACTAATGCACCGCTTGGTGCAAATTGCAATCATTCCTCCCATGCTCACCTGCCTAAAGTAATGAAGGGGAGGTAGTTGTTTTCAAGAAAATCTCCAGTTTTAAGACTGACAAGAATGTTAGGATTTGCCAGCGTTCCCCATGAAGGGAATGGCCTCTCTCAGATGTCAGAGCCAGAGAACTGGAGGCAAATGTACCCAGTCCGCCAGTGGTCCGATTACAGAGTAGTATTAAAGAGAAATGTGGCGTGTGCTTGGCAGCGAGGCCGAGGCAGCCATTTATCATGCCAGATCAGCTTGCTTTTCTTTTTTTCTCTTTCCAGCATCAGAACTTTAGCTGCCTTTGGATTATAATGCTTACTCTGATTGGTGGGAAATGACCTCCTTTTGCAGATGGCCAAAACATCATTTCATTACACATCAATCCCGTTGTACTAGAGGAAAGCCCACTGAAATCCATTGTTAAGCTGTTTCAAAAATACCACAGGTACATGTGGGCTAAGAATCCTGTGATGTTAAGATGCTCCCCTGGCCGAAACTGGTTTGGCTCAGTGGATAGAGCATTGGTCTGGGAATGAAAGGTCCCAGGTTTGATTCCAGTCAAGGGCATATACCTTGGTTGTGGGCACATCCCCAGTGGGGGGTGTGCAAGAGGCAGCGGATCGATGATTCTCATCGATGTTTCTAACTCTATCCCTCTCCCTTCCTCTCTGTAAGAAATGAATAAATAAAAAAAAAAGATACTCCCTGGCTTCCTAAACTTTGACCTTCTAAGGCTTTGCTCTACACACTGGCAGCAATAGCCGTGGTATATTTTGAGCCCTGAGCTGAGGAAGGGGTTTGTTTCTGCAAATTGGCACCCAGCAGGCCCTCCATCCTTTGCCTTTTTAAGAGCAAACCAAAAATAGCCCTAAATCTGTTTAACTGGGCAGACAGTCTCTACTTGTACTGGTCACTTCGTTTTTTAATTCCTTTCTTTGCTATAGTCACCCAGAAGCCCAGCTCTTGGGTGTCCCCAGACTTTAACCAGGCAAGGGGAAAGACATCAGCATCGGGAAAGACCCAAGCCATCCGGCCAGACTTGCAGGCTGAAGGTGAAAAGAGACATCCTGATGCTTTGACCAGGGAGGGAGCTGACAACTTGATCAGTTTTCATTTCTGTATATTCCTCTTTTTAGCAGCCAGAGTTGCCCTCCAGAAATAGAAAGGGGCAGCTGGGTCCAGGGCTTGCACTGCAGCCTCAGCAGTACCTTTATTTTGAACGGCTCGCAGAAATTGTCCAGGTAGCAAAGGAGCAGGAGGCCCTGTCAGATCGGAAGGCTGGAGTGCACGGGGTACACTTAGGCATTGGGGCTCAGTGAGCAAATGGGTGGAGGCGCAGCTTTCGCTCTTCAGCACCTGCTCTTTGTGAACTCCCACTCATTATGAGGTGAAATTAAGGCTAATCGTGTATTGAATAGTTCATTGGTATTACTGATTGTCTGATTTCTGCCAAACATTGGTACTCGGATTTCAGACTCTAGTAAATGAACCAATGATCCCTGGAAATGACTTTTCCTATGACTGCTGAGGGGAATATGGCATCAAACTCAGTTCTATGCCCAGGTGATGAAGACATGCTGGCCCTTTGGGGGTCTTGAAGGCCAGATGTGACATGGTTTAGCTGTGTTTAAGTGTGAGCAGGCCTGTGTTTTCTTGCCTAGTTTCCCCCTTGTCATCACCATTTAAAACAGTCTCAACCAGCATTTTGTCCTCCTCAATTTCAGAGGCAACATCCAAAATGTCTTCTCCTTCCCAAAGGGTTCTTAGCCGACGTAGGTGAAAAGTTCATGGATTCATGACATTTACTCAGCACCTCTGAGTGAGGTATGTGCTCACCCCAAGAGGAAATGCAGCCTTTATTCCTTGGCTCCCCTTCCACAGGGGAAAAAAAAATAAAATCCGGGATCCTAAAACTTGATCCCTGATAGAATGACTTTGGCTGGATTCTCTCAGCCCCTGGGTCTTCCCGATGACTTTTGAGCTCCAGAACCGAGTTATTCTATGTTTGACATCTATATGTCAGACACCCCATAGGTGCTGAGGGTGCAAGGTGAAAGGCCTTGCTCCATAGTGTGTGCATTTAGTGGGGAATTCAGGGAAGATTTTTCTAGAAGAAGGAAGACTTGGCCACAGTCATGCCCTCTGTTATCTGTTGAACAGATACCTCGCAGGCACGTCTGTCTTTGAGTGAAGGTGTTCTAGGCTCAGTAGTGGTTGTGCCCAGTCAGCACAAGCTTCGCTGTCTCTTCTGACTTGTTTCTGGCCACCTTTCACTTGGCCTCTTACTGCTTCTCAGATTCTTTCCCCAAAGTATTCCTGACCACACAGGGGAGCAAATATATGTTTGGAGTTTTGGGGGCAAATCCAAAGTGGCTGCCTCAAGTGGATAATTTTGTTCAGTCTTTTTAAAAAATTGTGTTTCAATTTATTACATGCCCATATGCAAGACATTTTAATAATAAAAAGAATGCTTTTTCCACCAAGTCAAGTTGATGCTCCAGGAAGCTGGGCCCTGACCCCCTGGGACATGGCTTTGCCGAGGCTCATGACGCACAGCACTGATGCACATGGCTGGTGCCTGTGGAGCCAAAGCCTGCTCTGTAGCCCTGCCAGGCCAGGAGCCAAAGCCTGCTCTGTAGCCCTGCTGCACCCATTTGCTGTACCTAGGGAGGTGCCTGTGGGGTCCTGTTGGAAGTAGGGGAACTTGGCTTCCCTTCTCCCATTTGTCAGAAGTTTGCTGGGAAGCATTCTTTCCTAGGCCGGACACTGTTTCTGGAGCAGGAGCAGGGGAACGGATTGAATAATTGGTAATTATGCAACGATCCCTGCAGTCTCTGTTGGACTGGTGTTCCTGAGCTTTCCTACCGGCGACACTTGCTGCAGTCCCCTCTACAAGGGAAAAAATGTTCCGGCCCAGGGCCTCCAGCAGGATTTTAATGAACTCCATTCCTTGGAAAGTTGTGGTGAGCCTTGTCATGCAAGCCTTCGCTCTCTGAATGGACTGCAGCTGTGGTGACTACAGCAGGAGAGCCAGAAAGCAGACCCCTAGACCGAAGTGCTGACCTGGCTCTCTGCTGCCCACTCAGGTCTGCCCCCAGAGGGACAGGCCTTTCATGGCCCCACCCTGTCACTGAGGCAAGGACTCTGCCACCTCATTGTGCAGTCTCTGATTTGTGTCAAGGTGGCAGGTGGGCAGACATCTAAATGCTGTGATTTACTTAGAAAGCGGAAATGGGGCTTCCTGGGAAATGGCCCTCCCCTGACCTGCTCCCAAGGGATAGAGCCAGAAGCCATTCGAAGTTCTCGTGATTCTGGTACCGTGGAATTACACACCCTCGTTTAGTCCATTAAGAATGAGGTGACTCGCCTCCTGCGCAAGCAGTTCAGAAAATTAAAGCACGAACCCAAATGAATGGAGGAGGAAAGGACAGGGGCGATTTGCTTTGTGTGTGTTGTGTTCCTTGGGGAGCAAAGCCTGTTTCCAGGAGACTCATGAGATGTCCCCTGGTCCTGAACTTTTCTAGAACAGTAAGCTTCCCCTGGGGCAAGAGGGCCGTACCACAGAGCTCTGGACTGAGGGCAGAACAGGGGCCAGAATGAATGAAGGCGGGTGGCTCTGAAACAGGCCCAGTAATGTTATAACGCAGGATACAGTACAAGTGATGTTCACATTTCACTACGAGAAAATAATTGATTATTGAGTAAAACTGCCAAAACAACTAATAACTTTGAAGGACAGTAAGCTAAATGTCTATCGCATAACAAGTACCCATACTCCTAGTGGACTAAAGAACTAATAGTAAATGACCATGAAGGAACCAGAGGGAAAACATCAATAATATTGATATCGAGATGGGGAAGGCCTTGGTATGCCATAGAATCTAATGTCAGAAGGATGGCTTTGGCAGATGCAAAGTTAACTTCCAAGTTTAAACAAAATAAACTTCAAAGCAAGGGCAAACTGGAAAACCATTTGCATTTATGGCAAAGAACGTATCTTCTAAAATCTTTAGAAAACACCTCTGAGGTTGTTAGTGTCATTGTCCCCACTTTAGTTCTGAACTAAAAGGGAAGCAGAGGCTTTGGCAACTTGTCCAAGGTCACCAAGAAGTGGTGGAGCCAAGCTTTGAACTTAAGCATTCTGACTCCAGGCTTCCAACCTCTGTGTGCTCTTACTTCCATCAATAAAGAAAGGAAGGAACACACTGCTAACGAAGAGCTGGGTGTGCAGACTGGTGCCTCACAGAGGAGGCAATGCACACAAACCTTTTTTCTTTACTTGTCAGGAAAGTGCAGAGTGAAACAAGATAGGATGGTGGGAGCATCCTTCACTGACGCCCCTTCTTCCTGCTCAGTGGACGGACTGCATCCTCTCTGGGAAGCAACACACCCTTTTCCCCGACTCCTTAGAATTTGTCAGCTCACCTTGATATGGAGTCTCTTGAGGAACAAAGACTGAGCAATTGAGGGTCACTCTAACTGCTCTTAGGAGTTTCGCCATCCATATTGTCACAGTAAAGGTTCTGAGAAGTCCTGCAGTTGAAAGAAAAGAACCTGTTTTCCTTTAACCCAGCCTTTTTCTGAGTTCCTTTCATGGAATCCACTTTGGAAAACATTGGTTCCTGGAAAGGCTCTTAACCTACATGTCAAATGACCTGGATTGTAGCCCCTTTTTGGCAGTGGCCTTAAGTGTGATGTTAGCCAGGTTTTAAATGTTCATAACTGGTAAAATGGCATAAAAAGAAATATAGCTCTCCTTATTGTGTTTTCCCCCCAAAAGGAGAACTGCAGGAAACGCGTAGCTCCTTCAGTAGGAGGGAATGGGTGGGTTGGGAGAAGCACTGCATGCATTAAGCAAACCTTACAGGAAGTCAGGAAACCTGGGCTGGAGCTCTGGGCCTGCCACTCACTTGCCACGTGATCAGCAGGTCTCTCTGGGTCTCTGTAAAGTGAAGGCCAGATGGTCTCAGTATCTTGAGTTCTGCTGCCTGGGCTGAAACAACGTCACCATGGATACCCTTATGTTGATTTCACTACCGTCAGGATCCCCTTTTGCTGGCAGAAGTGGCACCTGTTTTTCTCTGGTCTTTGACCCTATAACTGTCCCATAGGGTATATATGCGGCAAGGTTGAGCAGGCTGGGGCCTCTGGCAGGTTACCCCAGTCAGTCTCCAGGACCTGGGCAGAGCAAGGCTGACAGGGTCTTGAATCTCTTCTCTGTCACCTTCCAGCTTTCAGACCTCAGGCAGATCGCTGCACCTCCTAGGGTTCCCTCCGATACATAAGATTGGGATAAGAAAACTATTCCTGGGCAGTTCCAGGGTTTAGGAGTGTATATAAAGTGCCAGTGTGTATGTGTAAGACAGATGCTTAATAAACGCTAGCTGATGCTTTCATTAATTACCTTCGCAGGCTTTTGCAGGCCTGTCTGTTAACCCCTGGGCTCTGCCTGCCTAGGGGCTGTGCCCTGAGCCCCCAGGCCGTCTTCCTGACTGTGTTTTCACAGGTGGACACAGCCCCAGCCTGCCCTTGCACAGGATGGGGTTTATAACCCAGCGCAGGATTGTAGGGGCTTGGTTTATTTAACCTGGAAGGGGAGATTAGAAGGCTCTCCATTGAGGCACTTTCAATGGTCATGAAAACTCTGCCTTCTCTGACTATCAAGGTTGGGCTCCTGAGCAGGAAGCTGTGGGGAATGCCAGTGCCTATTGCTTCAGAGTGAGTAGAGGAGGTCAGAGGCAGACGGTGGTTTCCTGACTAGTAAGGACTTTGGTCATTCCGCAGATATCTAATATCTCGCTCCGTGTTCTGAGCTGGCAGGGGATGGGCTCCCTGGATGGCACGGGTCTCCCCCTGCCCCTTCCTGGTACTCTTTTTGTGCTTCAGTTCCCCGGATGCATAATTGCTCCCCATTATCCCTCAGTTCTTTGGAAGCCCTGAGGGAAAAGCTAACGTGGCTGGATGGTCAGACAAGGTGGGAGGGATCCTAAGGTTGATCTCGCCATCTGAGTTGTCTGACAAGTCAGCTGACGTGGTAGCCTCACTGACGTGTTTTAGCCACCAAGAGTTGCCACATGGTATCTGTATGTCATCCGGACAGGACACTTGTGAACTCTGAACCCTCAGGATCCCTTTCTGTCATCCAGGCTCCTGCTTTCTTGTGCTTCACTTTTACTCATTGTTCAATAACATTTTATCAAGACTGCTAATCTCCTGGTCATGCCTTAAACCCACATTTCAGATCTCCCTTCCCCTCCCCACAGGGCCAGCGCAGCCCCCAGGCATCCCTTTCTCCAGCTTGGGAACACCCAAGTCCACGTGTGACAGTGTTTCACAGTCACTCAGGGATGGTCCTCTGTCCCGGGGCATTTTCCCCTCCTGGGCCTCTCCTGAGTCCTCCTCATGGGTGGGGAGGCTACTTGGCACTTCACCTACTGCTGCCTGTTCATAGACATGATGCAGGAAATGCATCTGAGGTGCCACTAGCCAGTGGAAGCTTGGGATGGATAGAAGCAGAGTGCTCATTACTTTGCACATTCCTTGAAAACAGATTAGTTATTGAATGGCCCCTCTCCCGTCCTACACTCACTTTATTTGCCAGGTTGAAGAAGCCTATTTTAGTATGCTTGGAGATCAAGGTTCTAGAAAATTCCTGGTTATGTGTTCTTAGGGCTCTTAGTCTGAGATTGCTAGCCTGCAATGTCTACATAGGAGCGTTAGATGTGATCTTGTTGAGCACCTCGAAATTGACAGGCCCAACCGAACTCACCTCTCACCATCACCACATCTTAGCTGTGTGACCTGAGCCCCGATTTCCTCATCGAGGAGAAGTGTGAGGACATAAATTAACCTTGAGTACTAGAGACTGTAAATGTCTAGCATATAATAGTACCTGGCTTGTAATAACCGTCTGCACGGGGTTCTAAGATCACATCAGATTTGCACGAACTTGATGTAGCCATTGTGCAAATGAGTAAAACCCTGCTGGCCTCCTGATTTTTTATTTATAACTGTCAGGTGCCAGGTACTGTTCTAGACCCTTTACACATTTCGTTTCTTCAAACCGGACACCACAAATAAAGTCTTCTGTCCCCATTTTACAGATGAGACAATTGAGAGAGGTTTACTCAGTTGGTCACAGCCTCACAGCTAGGTAGTAAGTAGCTGAGTCAGGATCATCCCCAGGCCCATCTGACTCAGATGCCTAATCTCCTGCCATGCTGTCTGTGTCTGTGCTCACAGCTTCCCCAGAAGCAGCTTTCTCCTTGCCACTGCAGGCCACCAGCAGACAGCTGATATTGTCTGCATTGATCCGAATGGAGATATTGTTGCGATAATTAGCACAAGCAAGAAGTTGCTCAGTTTCCTAGAATGTAGCTTTTCCCTTTCCACGCTGAAAGGGTGTCCTGTTCTGGCGTTCCATTGTTAAAGAAGAAATACTGATGGAGATGGAAATGGCCATGGTAATGATCATGTGACCTCCCATGTCTGTAGCTGCCACCACCAAGCAGCCTCACTGTTTCTGTCTTTTTTTGTTGGGAGGTTGGAGGTACACGCAGAGGCTACCATCTGTTACACGAAGGAGGCAGAGCTTCCAAAGGCGCAGGGCGGAGGAGGGATTTGCCCTCCTCTGTTTTTGGGTCATTGATCCTCATCAGGCCGGGCGCTATTTAGTCATTAGTCAGACAGTTTGTGGTTGCCCCTTTGCCACATGTGTTGCTGCCTTCCTGGGCCTGTCACACTCACAATTAAGACTCATTAGAGGCCTGCCAATCACAGCATGCACAGGACCTGCCCATGCTGGGCCTCATACAGGGGCAGTCCAGGCCCACACCCACACCCACACCCACACCCACACACCCTGTAAATGATCACAAACCAAATTCTAGGTGCTTAGTGTACAGGAGAGAGGTGAACAGTGCCTGTGAAACTCCAGAATTTAGGTCCTGGTGGGCCTGTTACCTTTCACATAATTGAAACCTTCTAGCTAAGTCCAGAATTGATGTTACAGATGGTGGTGGTAGGAATTTTGTCAGATGACAGCTTTGGAATAAGTATTTGACAGCAGTCCACTCAGAGGAGAGACTTGAGCCAAACACAGAGGAGATTTAATTACCGCTAATCTCCCCTCTGCTCTTTCTGGAGTGTACAGGCGCATTAATTACTATTGACTGGAAGCTGAAACAACACTCCTGTTCAGAACAGACCCTAGAGGAGATTTGCCCCAGGCTGGAAATGATCATCCTTCAGAGTGGATTTTCCCCTTTTTGTGCTGACTGTAAGGTGGGAGAGAGAGGTGTGTCAGGCACTTGCAGGGGCTAACCACTACTCCAACGTGTCCATACCTGTGTCATTGACTCTCCAACTTCTAAACACTGTACGAAGCCACGTCTCCAGATTGTGTCACTCAACAGGGGTTGGCTTAAAGCACTTCCTGTTATTGTGTGCCATCATTTTGTCTTTCTGGCACCAAAAGAACCTCTGGTTTCGAAGCGCCTGTGGAATGAAGTAATGCTCATCCGTATCCCTAGACCCCAGATAGTTCCATCGTTGATGCTACATAGATATTAGTTCATGATCCCATAAACGCTCTCATCCCCACATTCTGAGAGGAGAGGACTGTTGTGTTACCACTTTCTAAGCTCTGTGATTTTAGAGAGGAAAGGGCTGAGACGTTAACTCAGGAGACCTCAACCCCATGTCCTCAGACCTGGTAGCCCAGTAGATGTCAGTACCCGGCAAGGCTAGAAGTCATTGATGATCTTTAAGATCACCTGAGCTGGGGTGGATGGGCCCTGAGTATCTAAGTAGCCGTGAGTAAGCATCTTAGGTTCTCGGTGAGGATTAAAGGGTTGTGCTCAGATCGGTGCTAACGGCTGTGTGGAAGGAAAGGATGATAGTGGTGAACTTGCCTTGTGGGCTTTGTGACAGCATGTACCCCATAGATGTAGTGAATGGGGGAGCAGTGCGGGAATTGGAACAGCTTGAATGCCTCGCCTTTTCCATTGCAGTTCAGCCGTCCTTTTCGGAGGTGTGTGCCCTGCATTTTCCTCTTTGGCCAGGTCGATGAGCGAATGTTCTCCCACCAGGAGTGGGCATTACCTCTTCGGTCTTGGCAGTGAAGGTGTTCAGCTGGGCATGTGACATGTAGAAGAACCGCATCGGGGACCCAGGGGAGAGGCTGGCCCCGGGGGCAACGGATGCAGCTCAGGCTGCCGGAGGCCAGGGGAGACAAGGTTGCACATGCCCAGTGTGGTCACTTTAAAGAGTGCCGCCTACCTGCATCGAGCCTGCCAGGGGAAGGCACATGCATCCTCATTTTACAGCAGATCAGTGAACATTTGTTGCTAGTACCCACCCTAGGTTACCGGATTATTCTAACAGCCTCTGGACCTCCCTGTCATAGTCACCCAGTCACCATCCGCTCTGAAGCCAGAGTAACCTTCCAAAACTAGTCCTGGCCTTGTCCATCCTCCTGCCTCCCAAAGTCCCCCTTCTCCAGCCATACTGGCCTGCTGTAGGGTCTGCCAAAGGCCCTGGGCCCTGTCTTGTTGGCTCTTTGTGCATGCTGTCCCCTGTGCTGGGAACACATCTCTGCCTCGCTCCCCACCCTGCACCACGTTGTCACCAGCCATGGCACTCGCCTTTACTCTCAGTTAGAATCGCTTAAGTATATGACTCTTTTCTGCCTGTTAAGCTCCCTGAGGGCAAAGATCTTGTGTGCTTTGTTCACCTTTGTATCCCCCGTGTTTGGCATATAACGGGCACTCCCGAAGGCATGCTCCAGACCCTCCTGAATGCTGGAGCCTGAGCTATCACGGGAGAGAGATACCCAGTAGATGTAATCCTGGTATTATAGTGCTGTGGAAGCACCAAACAGGGGCACCAAGCCCACCCTGGTGGGCAGGTTTCAGGAAAGCTGTTTGGAGTAGGTGAAGCCTGAGACGCCTCCTAATAGGCTGAGAGGAAGGGAGTTCGCTGGGCAAAGATGGAGTAGCAGTGGTGTTTCTGTCCAGATTACAACCTGTGAATTGATGCCTTGTAAGCTTTGGGCATTGGTTCAGGCCCCGTGGGTCCCTTGCCAAGAAACAGGTGCTGGGCACACACTCCTGTTCGCTGGGGATCAGCTGCTCGTTGCCGGTCAGACTTTCTAGATGGAAAAGGGAAAGGACAGAGATCAATTGATTATCTGCAATTTTAGATTAGAGCTGGGAAACGTGCCTTTTTCCTAGATTACCCCATGTGCCCGCCTGCCTCAGGAAAATCCCACCTCAGTCCTCCCCTGGAAGCCATGACCTTGATGGCTCTGTGAAGACAGGGCTTTATGAGCTGCCAGTGCCGCCTGCCTTTATCTGACCCGGGGCTTTCCGAATCAGATCCTCCAGGCGCTCTGGCAAGTCCTGGGGCCTCTGTCACAGCTTTGGTCGCTAATAGCGCTGCTCCCAAGGGAATCTAGAGCAAACTCCTGACTTTCCATTGGCCCTGACTCTTAGCTTTTGGGGGAGGAGAGGGCAGCAGGGTCTGTGCCTGATCTTTTTTACCCTTAGAAATAACCTAAAACTGGCAGCTCTTTTCATAACTGCTTGCTTCCGCTTCTGCCACTTGGGACTCAAATAGGCAAGCATTCCCTCTGGATGGCGCCGGGGCTGGCACTTTTCTCTTTCAGTGCAGGAACCTGCCCAGGTGCAGGAACTTCTCTCAGAAACACTTGTGGAAGTGCCGTATAATACACGCAAATGACAGGTAGTCTCTAGATCTGAGGACGGGCTGCATTTCCCCCTGCATTTCTGCCTCCAAACACCTTGACAGAAGAGCTTTCCGGCATGCTGTCTGTGAGAAGGAAGACCTCAGCGAGGAGAGAATCCACCCCGTCTTCTCCCAGGTGGTCCTCTTCTGTGGATTTAAGGGATCACCGGGACCACTGAAAAGGTGGCAATGGACACGACCAGGTGCTTCATCCTTGGTGAGAGCAGCTTTTGGACCTGATGATTACTCACTGGTTTCCACATTCTTTCCATTCTTGAGACCGTGGGGAGATGTGCTGATGCTCCCCGGCTCTGCAAATCTTTCTCCAATTAAAGGGCCTCCCAGTGGTTGCATAGCTCTTCTGCCTCGACTCTCTGCCCTTTTATGTTTGTGTTTAAAATTCCTTCTTTCCAAAATGTTTACCCCTCAGCAAGTCTCCTCGAAAGCCCCCACTTTTGTTTGGGAAGGTTTTTTTTGTTTTTCCTTTTCAGTTTTCCTTTTCTTTTTCTTTCTTTCTTTTTTTCTGCCTGTGACCAGCAAGCTTAAGTCTCTTTGGATGTGTTTGGAAATGCTCTCTGGTCATTTTTTTGTTGCCCTTGGTGTGTGTGTATCTCCGCAGTATTGGGAGAGAGCAGTGGGTGCTCCTGGTGTCGGTGCTGTTGCAGTTTCTAGGCGGATGAGGGTCTGAGGGTCATTTCATTTGCGCCCCTCTCTTTCCTTTTAGACTTTGAGCTCTTTGAGGATGAGGCACTCTGTTTAACCCCTCATACATTTAGGTGGATTTCATCTGGAGCCACAACTTGGAGCTGTGCTTCCTAATGAGCCAAAGCAGAGAAATAGAAGTGCTTTTGGTACTGAATGACCCAGACAACCAAAGACACATCAGCTGCTCCTGAGTGGAGCTGACTGCTTCCCCAATAGGAAGAACCGCGGGTTTTTCTTCGTCCATGCCTGATCATTTTCGCTGGATGACTCAGTGAAATTAAAGCAACCTAATGAGACATCCATTCGGTGGAAGGAATTCCATGTAAACGTTGTGGCCTGCCAACCAGGATGATTTCTATGCTGAGGAGGAAAAAGCCACTGCTTGTTTGGGGTATAACTTACATAATGTGGTGAATAGTGCTGGCCCCATCCCCACTCTCACACACACACACACACACACACACACACACACACACACACACACGGCACCCACAGCACCACTTGAGAGGAACAGAAGCATCACTGGAATTTTGGAGGACTGTTGGGCTGTTCTGAGGTTTGTGGTCTTGAGAGTTTGGGGAGAGCATGTGGTGGAAAGAGCCACGTCTCTGGTTTGTGACTCGGTGGCTGCCTGGCTCTGAGCCTCTGCTGCTGCCTCAGAAGGTCATTGGCCTCCGGGGTGGCTGTCAGGACCCCCGGAGTGCGGTGTACTGGCCTGGAGTCAGCCCGATCACCAGGAAGCCTCAGAAGTGGTAGTGAGGTTGCTTGTGACCACAGACTCTCGCTGACTCTAGAAACCTCCTCCTCCGTCTTGGGATCTGAGAAAACCCTCTTGTACTTGAGGGTATTTTGTGGGCTTTCAAAATCTAAAATGCTTCCTGAGTTGCCATCACCCATGTTTGGCCCAGCTTTGTGATTCCTTGTTACGTTTGCCATGCTGTCCCTTTACTGCCCACTGAGCACACGTGATCTCCCTGGGTGTCACCTACGCTGTGACACATGGAGAATAGCCAGCGGTCTGTCCTCCTCAGCCATGAGGGACTCTCCGAGTTGGTGGCAAAGAGCAGTTCCTACACCCTTCTAGTCAGCGTTTTCCTATCAGAATCTTCCCTCTGTGTTTCCATGGTGGTAGCCCACTCCCAGCTGTACGGGAGGCTGACCCGTGGCTTACACACATTTTATAGAGCCTGAAGCTGGGCCTACACCTGAGCTCCCAGGGATAAAATGGGCCGCCTTTTCCATTACAGATGGACAAGTGGTTTTTAGGAGAGAGGTTCACACTGACCTAATCATGAAGACCCCCGTTTGCCAAGTCCTTCTGTCTGCCACCTTTGAGTTGATGGTCTTTCAGCTTAAATATTTTGTCTCTGGGTTACTTGCCAGGCAACATGCTTGAGGTGGGCCCCTGCTGAGTGGTTGAAGGCTCCAGCTCTGGCGGTTGTGTGGGTGTCATTGGATCTGGCACCAAGATACAGGGTGGAGATCCCCTCCTACCCATGAAATTACAGTGTCTTAGCCAAAAGTCTGTTATAAGTGAGCTGATCTCATGTAGTCTTACCGTCGTCCCTAAAAGATGTGAGGTGACATAAGAATGCAGCCAATGCAACAATACTTCAGCAGCCTCGCCTGAGAAATCAGGCCAGGGCTGTCCCATTGAGGACCGCGGCTCTGTCCCCGCTCTCAAGGAAAGGCTGTCACTGGGCTTCAGATGGCACCACAAGGAGCGTGAGGACAGGCCCAGCCCGATAGGCCCCACCAGCGTGGTCGTCCACACCCTTAGGGTGTGAGAGCTTGAGTATCCCTTCAACTTGGGGAGACACTGCAGAACATTTGGGGAGCTGGCTTTCCACTGGACAGCCATGGGCTTCAACAGATCAGAGGTCAACCTGAGTGACCCTGCTTTTCCACAATTCAATGTGATTCCACTAACTCTTAGGAGGCCCAGCCCACGCAGGCACTCCTTCCCCCGCCCTGAGGAAAGACACCCATCTCAGATCTGCACGGAGCTGTAGGAGCTTAGACAGGGAATTGCCTCCTTCGGGTGGCTTTAGGACACTGAGAGGCAGACCTTGAAGGACACTGAGGGTCAGTAGGTGGCATTGGGGGGAAGGACCATGGCCCTGATGGAGAAAGTGGCCATGGAGTGGAGAGTCCAGGCTGTTGGGTGAAGGGCAGGGATGAGATCTTTAGACTGCAGTGAGGACCGGGAGCCCAGCCGGTGAGCTTCCCTGCATGCTGCCCTCAGGATGGGGGTGAGGGGGATTGCCTTCCCCGGATATGACGGCTTCTAATATCAGCGTGGTGGCTCTGCAGTTCTCAGCACTGAGTCCAAGATAGTGGAGGTGAGTGTGCTGCCTCTGGCTTCTGAAGTCGCCTGTGTATTGTGCTCTATCCCTCAGGGACAGTCCTTAATTAAGAGCAGCAGGTGGCTTAGAAAGACCCCGATGTCTCTCTCTGCAGGCACAGGTGAGGAGCTGTGCTCCTGGCCGGAGAACGGTTAATTTAATTAGGCTCCCAGCCCCGGTCCATCCCTCCAAGGAAGCATAAGGTTACACGTGGACAACGGGAGCCTTGTGTGTGCCCGTGGCGGACTCACATACAGTGATTTTAATTTCTCCTTTCAATTTGTCCTTTTTGTTCTGCCCTTCCTTTAGAAAACCTCTGGCCTCTTACTCCGGGCTGCGAGCTTCCAAAGGGCAGAGCTTTTGAGTCTTGAGTCTGAATGCCTGAAACCTAGGAAGTTTGCCTTTGCTTATTATTTTCTCTGGGGTGGTTTGGGGCCCCTGCCTAAGAAAGAGGTGGGGGGGCTTATTGTTTCTTGAGAAAGCTCTTTGTTAATGGCATGTGAAAATTGGTTTCTGAGTAGAAGAAAACATTTGTTGTGCCGATGTTGGCCCTGTTGGCCAGCTTCCTTGGTGTTAGACCTGCAGTGACTGGAAGCCCAGCGCTCAGCCCGCTGGTGTACGTCAGCTACGTCAGCTGCCAGGGTCTTGATTCGGAGGTGCGTGGCTCATGGGTTTTAATGTTTCTGAAATTGGGAAACTGCTCCTTACACTTCACGTGCACATTAGTGGTGTTCTCATTAGTGCTACATCTTGCAGTTTACAGTCTTCAAAGGAAGACTACAGTCTGTGCTTAAAGAGTGTCATTCTGAGTCCGCTGATGGCTTAATTAGAATACAGGCTGGGTCTCATATATTATGGCACCCCTGACATGTACATTGGTAATGAAGATTGTGCATTTTATCCTGTTAAAAAATGGGCTAGGTCGAAGCCGGTTTGGCTCAGTGGTAGAGCGTTGGTCTGCGGACTGAAAGGTCCCAGGTTCGATTCCGGTCAAGGGATGTACCTTGGTTGCAGGCACAGCCCCGGTAGGGGGTGTGCAAGAGGCAGCTGGTCAATGTTTCTCTCTCATCGACGTTTCTAGCTCTCTATCTCTCTCCCTTTCTCTCTGTTAAAAATCAATAAAAATATATTTTTTAAAAAATCAATAAAATATAAAAATATATTAAAAAAATAAATAAATGGGCCAGAACTGGATCTGAAATAGGGCCGCCTGTTGTGAGTTGTTGAGGGTGGAAGCCTGAGAGGCCTTCGGTCCAGCAGGTCCAAGTGCCTGTTTCTCACCAGGCTCTGTGGTGGTGGGCACAGGGTCCCTGCCTGCAGCCCCTTCCTGGTGCCAGCTCCTGGTGTCTGCTTTGGTCCACTCAGACCTGGAGTTCTCCCCCATTGGCGTCTCACCCCTTTCCTCTGAGCCTGACTGAATGGTGGGAACTTTGTTGACCTGGTGACTCCCGGCTTTGGGAGGGCTGGGCCAGGGTTTTGATTTTAGATTCTAGTCCCACTCCACCCTCGGTAGCTCTTGGCCAACCAGGTGCTGGGGTCGTGCACCAGCGTCAGAAGGAGGTGCTCAGTGACATCAGCTGGTGTGGCTTTTAGCCTGTGGTGACAAGTCTTGATGCCTCCTGTGGGCACTCCTTGTTTCCTGTCTCTGATGGCCGGAAGGCACTTTGTGAGCAGGGTCGCATGTGTCTGTCTTGTCTGCTGCCGAGTCCGCTGAATACATCCCGACGTGGGCACTCGGCATTCATCGAGTGGAATTCATTTCTCTTCTAGGCGGTGTCGTAGCCCCCGGTTCTGAGCTTTGGGAAGTTTACACTCAGGAAGTGGCAGGCCAGGGATTTGAACACGCTTGATTTCAAGGCTGGCGTTGTCCAGAATGCCACACTGTAGATTGTTTCTGACACTAGTGTGTGTGCTGCTGAAAACACTATTTTTTTTATTTTATTTGAAAATGAAATAAGGCAGAAGTTTGGGGCCTTGGAAAAAAGAAAAGGAACAGACTAAGCAGAGACCTCTGCTGGCCACGGGGAGGGAACTCCAGTACCTCGATGCTTTGCTGCCTTTGGGAGTGGGCTGTTGTGATGTGGGGGCAGTGGGACCTGCCAGGACTGCCCAGCCATGATTTCACTAACATTACTCATCTGAGTGTGCGACCCAGCGAACAGGGTCTGGTTTTGATTCTTATCTCTCTGGTGGCGGGCTCGCAGCCAGCCGGCAGATCAAAAGATGGAATGTGTTCCTCTGGCCATTTTTTAAAAAGCCAAGGTACAAGGGTGCCCTTCTTAAAGACAGGGCGCCGTGGATTAGATTATCCGTGGAGCTGGACTGGTCTGGCTTGTGTGCTTTTTTAAGAGTTCGTCTCAAGTTTCTTTTTCTGGTTGAACAATTTTTTTCAACATTAATAACTAATGGAGAAGGGAAAAGGCAAAGTAGAACCATATGGCGGCACAAACACAAACCTCACTTGTGGCCGGAAACGTCTGATTTGTATCTCTTTTCTGTGATCAGCTGTTGGGTTAGATAGTAGAAAAGTATTCCGTTTTGGAGCAATAGCAAGATGTGATTTTTTTTTTTTTTAACCCAGCTTTACTGTGTCTCATGTGTCCTTTCTTAGACATAGCTAGTAGCTCTGTGACTGGGGGCCAGTTATTTCTCTAAAGGCCTGTTTCCCCTCCTTTAAAATAGGAATGGAAACGGGCCTACATATAGGACTGTTGTGAGGGTTGCAGGAGGAATAGAGGTAGAGTTTATAGTGTCACAGTGCCTGGCATGCACTGCCAGTTGTTGGCTATGACATTCTCCTCATTGTTATTAAGGTGTCACGGAGGCCGTTGCTAATTGCATCCTAATCTCTTCCTTGCTTCTGAGATTTTTCTCTTTCCGCCCAAGCTCACTTTATTTCCCTTTCCCTCTGTCTTTCCTGTGACCCCCTGGGCACCAGTGAGCCAGTGAGGGTCTCAGTGAAGGGCATGGTGGCTCCTGCTCTCTGGGATGTGTGGCTGTGGGGAAATGGTTGGGGCCCTGAACCCCACCACCAGACCTGACGGCAGAAACGGGGTCCTGGCCAGTGCCCTGTTGTCTATTATTCCATGTCATTTGGAATTAAGTTTAAATCCTCCCAGCAATCTGGATTGGTCTGACACCTTTGGTGTTATCTGAACGTCCCTTACACAGGTTGTTAAGCAGTTTGGACAAAAATCATTTGCCCTGGGCCGTTGGCACCAATCTCAGGTCCTCGCTAGATGGCTTCGGAAGCAGCCGAGCCCCTGATACATGCACCCCAGCATGAACTCTCGGCTTTGTTTGGATTGTCCTTTCTCTTAAATTGCTGTGCAAACTCGTGATCCGTGAGACTTAATGTGATTTCTCCTAAGCATTTGACATGACCAGGAGGCGGGGTAGGGTTGGGGATGAGTGTAGGAGGGGGTTATTCAGTGACTGACTAGATTACAGAGGTGAACTGCCTTTGGTCTGGGTTTATACTGAGACCTCGGATCACCAGACTGATACTTCCTCAGAAGTCTGCAGACGTACTGGAGCATTCGTGTGCGTGTCCCTGAGCTGGTCCTGTGGGACTGGTTTCTGCTCTGTATGAATGATAAATAGTGAGGGCGGAGTAGAATGATAGCTGATGACAATGTTAGAACTTCCATCCCCAAAGCATTTGGGATTCAGTTGACATCAGTGTTACTGCAGGAATTCCAAAGAATGTAACATCTTGGTAAAGAAATTAGAGTTTGGGCTGGGCCCTAATGGATGGTAGGATTTGAGAGGAGGGGAGGGTGTGTGTGTGTGTCAGATTTAGCAAGTGAAAATATGTTCCATGTAACATTTGAGACATATACTAAATGTTATTCATCATTTATCTGAAACTAAAATTTAATTGGCCAATCCATTATTTTATCCAACAACCCTAAATAGAAAGGTTTTTTTTAGTGGAAGGACTTTATTTGCAGGTGAGTGTTCAGGGAGTAGTGAGTAGGCAGTGTGGTGGTTTGAGAGGGTTCAGGCAGAAGTGGAGGAGTGAGGTGGAAGGATGGGAGAGATGGGAGGAGGAGGGATGAGGTGGACTGGGATTAAGGGCACTAGGTGCCAGCTCATGGCTAATGCACCCTTGGGCAGCTGCTCTGTGCACAAATCTGTAAGCACACTGTGTAGTCCATACTTTGTATTCCACATGATGACAGTAAGATTATTCCTCCAGAGCATTTTATCTCGGAACAAAGAAACAGGACTGATGGAGGGAAAGAGAATACAAAAATATGGTCCACCTTCAGAGTTTATCCAAAAGGAGAGAATTGTGTAAAGAATCAGTCAGTCTTATACCCCAGGTACTTTGCATAGTAGGGCAGATCATATGCCTTTCTTGAGTTCTATGTGTTTTTCTGTGCACTGCCATTTTATTATTTATTTATTTATTTATTTATTTATTTATTTATTTATAGCGACAGTTCAGATGTATGTTTTTCTGAAGCTGATTAGTACCTGGCCATGAACTTTGACAGATCTTCAAGGGTGGCTGGACTTAGGACCTCAGATAATATCTCAGGGTTCCCCAGTGCTCAGAAGCTCTGGCAGGCATTCTCTGACGCCATCCCAGCTTCCCTGGCAGAGAGAAGGAAAGCACGCACCTTCCTGTAGCCCCTGGAGAAGATTCCTAGGAGAGCTCCTTTCCTGAATAAGCCCAGGCTGTTTAGGCTGCGGCCCTCTGCTGGCCCATGGCTGTGGTGGGGAGTCCAGCCTTGCTCAAACTACGTGGAATGAGGAGCTCTGTGCCAAGGAAAGAAAGGCAGGCTGAGCAGTGACAAGAGTGGCTATTGATGACAGCTGGTATCGCAAATCAACTCTTTGCACTGTTACTGTAATCTGTTTTGCCTGTGCTGTGAAGGGCATTGATTACAAAGTGGGAGGATTCTTTCCATCCTTTACACCGATCTGATCTACTTGGACACGTGGGCACCCTGGATCCCATTTTCTAGATCAAGGGCTGCTATTCCTCCCTCTCTCCTCTCCACTCTCCGCTCTCTCCTCTCCCACACCACACACACACACACACACACACACACACACACGGGCAAGAAACATAAAAAAGGGGAGGGGGAGTAGTTAATTCGTTGGGTTGTCAATCTTTAAAACAAAAACAAAAACAAAACAAATCTATGGTTTCATAAAATTAAGGACATCTTAAAACAAAGGGTGAGGGGGTTCTTCTGAAAAAGGATGACTGCATTTAAGAAATCAAATGTCATGAAGAAATTACTGTCATCTAGATTAGTCTTTTCCTGAGTGTGTTCACGGGTGCAGGTCTGGTGGAGCTCACCTGCTGTGCTTATTGTGTGGCCCGTCAGCAGCAGAGCACAGGCTGGAGCCCAGGTCTTCTGTTCACAGGTTGGCCTTCAGGTCGTATATTAATAAAATGCCAGGATTTCAATGAAAACTCCAGTTCTTTTTATCGAGAGCATTTGTATGACATCTTGGTTCCTATTTGTGAACCACAAGTGACATTGGTCATTGATGTCATCAAAGTTGAGTTCCTTACAGTAAACTTCTCTTAAAGCCGGTTGGTGTTTGGGAGGCTCCATGTTGTAAATCTTCCCCCTCCCTCCCAAATATGCTGAGCACTTGCTGTGTGCCAAACACTGCCATAGGCACTGGGGATGGAACCACAAACAAGACTGAAGTCCCTGCCCAGTAAAGTCTGCATTCTAGTGAGGTAGACAGACTGCAAATGGAGAAAAAATGTAATTCAATTCATGTAAGTGCCAGGAAGGAATTTTTCAAATGATTTTGATCTGTGGATTAACTTCTTGGATAGGAATGAAGTCTCACCCATTTCATACCAAACCCCATTATCTTATAAGCTTTCCTGTGTTGGGAAACTTAGCTGCAAGCAGCATGACTGGTTGGAAAGGTGAAGCAGGTGGCTCCAGGCAGAATGGGGTTAAGAAAAACGGGGTTCTTCAGGGGCCCATTTTTATCCAGCACCCGAAACAGCCTGGAGAATTCAGGTGTGATCTAGGCTGGTGTGGCCTAAGACTAATGGACAGCAGACAGGATTGAGTACAACAGAGGGAGTAGGGGATAAATATGTCAGCTACTAGTGTGCATGCTTCCCCTTACACTGCACTGATTGCCGATGCGTTAGCTCAGGTCCCCCCCCCAATCACAGTAGGTTGGTTTCTGTTGTCCCCACTTTACAGGTGAGGAAATCCAGTCTTAGTAGAGAATAAAACGACTTACCCAAGGCCAGAAGGCCAGTAAGCAGTGGAGTGAGGAAGTCTGACTACAGAGCCTGTTTGCTTAGTCTTCAGTGTAATCCAGGATACATTGGGCCAATAGTGTCAGGGCCCCAACCAGTTCAAATGGGTTCTAGACAAAAGCAGGGCCCACTAGATAAGCCAAGACAGCAGCCAACAGAATAAACAGGGACACTCGGAGAGGCAGGCCCATGGGTGCCCAGGGTTGTTTTACTGGGCCAAGAACAGGAAACCAGACCAGTTCCAGATCCCAGCTGCTTTGGGTGGAAGCTGTTAAAATCTCCCTTGCCTTGGCCAGGACTTTCTTCCAGGCTTGAGGCCACCCAGAGCTGGGGGGGAGGGTGAGGTGGGAGTGGGTGTTTGCCACCAGTGTGTGCCTTGTTGTGCACAGTCTTTCCTCTTAGCTGCCAGTAAACCAGAGTTATGGTCAGAAGAGGGGATTTCTGTCTCTACCCCTTGCTTCTTGTGTGGTCATTGGGCACCTTAATGACTCTGAGCCCCCAGTTCTCAAACCTGTAAAATGGGGGTAATACCAACTTCACAGGATGAGGGGTGAGCTTAAAGCAGACAATATGCCATCTGTAGAGAGCCTAGCCTGTGTGTGACACTTGGAAATGGTAGTGGGGTTGATATGATCAACACCAAAACTAACTTTGAAAATAGCCCCATTTGAGGGAGGGGATCCGTTTTTGTCTGTCACTTTGTTTGGTGGAGGGGGGTACCCAGGCAGGTGTTCATGGAGAGGGGATTCTGAAAGTAAGCAGGTTGTGTCCAGGGGTTCATGGAGTGCATGCCTCTTGGTTGCTAAGTGACATGCTGCTCTGTGGAGAAGAAACCCGCCATTTCACTGAGGCCAGACGTGATGTGAGCCTCTAGTTGTGCCAGACAGGCCTTCCAGGCTGAGTTCCGCAGCACCCGGGCTCAGCAGAGGAGCCTGAGAGGCCCGTGAGGCTGGGCATCGGAGGTGGTGGCGGTCTCTGTCCCCATCGTTCTGGCGGTGGAGAGGGTCCCCAGGAGAACACAGGAACTGCTGTAGCTGCCGGCCCGTCTGCCGAGCCGCTGTTCTGGGTGTCCTGGCCACATGAGTTAACTTTTCCATTTGGAAGGGTTATTGGTGCAGTTGGCAGCCACTTGCCTGGTAAACGATATGGTGGGGCCTCCATAAACCCAGACCCATGAAACGAATAAGTCAGCACATTGAAAATACAGCGTGGAAGTGACTCAAGCCTGAAGGAATCCACTTCTGAAAGTGCTGCCATCCCTTCCTGGAATATTTTGGTGGAAATTGATGTTTGGGTTGGGAAGAAGAGGCCAGTGGCTTGGTGACTAGTAGGATCATACGTCACATTCAGCAGCATTTGCCCCAAGATTCATCCCCGCCCCCAAGACCTCGGGGCCCCCCTTCTCACTGAGATGGTCCAAGGGAGGTCAACCTGGTACAGTAACCCCTCTAGAGCTCTGGTCTGCGGGAGCTGGGGTGGCCCTGCCTTTGCAGCAGGTAAGGTTGACTCCACAAATCAACCTGGTAATGCTTGGCCAGGGGCCTGGAAAGTATTGGAAACTGCACCCAGCATGGGAGCCTGTGGGAGTTCGCCGCCATGGAGGGTTACTCTTGTCAGAGCTCTGTGGACTCCTGTGTATTTAAAATGTTTACCTTCTTCTCGGACTTCAGCTTGTACTTTGCCCACCCGAGACCAATATGAGCAAATACATACTTAACTGTACCAGACCACCCTGGCGACCAGGTAATTAAAGCACGCAGATTTGGAAGGAAGGCTGTATTGGAAATCACGCTCCACTGTAATTCAAGAACAGGTTTCTTTATAGAGGGACACAGTTGGTGTCAGACACATGTGGAAAAGAAAAGAGCAGGCCCATGATTCTGGCAGGATACCAAGGGCCAGATGTTAAATATGCTGACCGTGATCTGGCTGTAGTTGCCGTTAGCCAGCCTGGATCTGATGTGTTATTTTAACCCCTGTTTCTGCCTTTTCCTTTCTCTCTGCCAGGTTCCCAGTCTATGTGAAGATCTCCTGTCTTCTGTTGACCAGCCACTGAAAATCGCCAGAGACAAAGTGGTGGGAAAGGATTACCTTTTGTGTGACTACAACAGAGACGGGGACTCCTATAGGTGAGCTCCTGCCCTTAGTCATGCCAGGCCTCACCCTGGGCAGTCAGTGCCACATGGCAGCACCTGGACTACTAAACTTTAACAGGCAGCAGCCCTCCGACCTTGTTTACATTTGTCCTTCCGTTAGTCCTTCCTCCCTCTCTTCCTCCTTTCTTCCTTGCAGTCAGCCAGCTGTTGTGGAGTGCCTTCAGTCAGGATCGGAGATGCAGCATGAACAAAAGGCCTCTGCCCTGGTGGAGCTCATAGTCTAAGGGGAAAGGATGTGAGCAGTGTCATTATAGTTCAGTCCTGCAAAAGGCAGGGTACAAGATGTGGGTGTGATGGGGCTCCTGAGCACAGGGAGGGCGTATGTGCTTAAGGGACATTTGAAAGTCGCTTTGTCAAACCAATACGCAACTCTCCTTTCTCTTTTCCATCACCATGCTGAGGGCAATAAATAACGTGACAGAAGCCCCTACTCTGGGTAATCACTGGTCTAGCACCAAAGATGCATCCAGCAGCTGATTATTGTATGATATGGTTTATGCAGTCACTGCCAAGCTTATTTAGGGTTTGAGGATAGCATAGAAGAGACCATGGTTGAGTCCAAGAGGGCTTTCTGAAGGAGGTGATTGAGCTAGGTTTTTCGCAGTTTATCTTATTTCTGTTGATTTCAGAGAGGAAGGGAGAGGGTGAGATAGATAGAAACATCAATGATGAGAGAGAATCATTGATTGGCTGCCTCTGCACACCCCACACTGGGGATCGAACCCACAACGCAATCAAGTGCCCTTAGCTGGAATTGAACCTGGGACCCTTCAATCCGCAATCCAATGCTCTATCCACTGAGCCAAACCAGCTTGAGCTGAGATTTTTAAGGATGTCTCAGATCCCTTTTTAGCTTCAAATGGAAGTTAGGTAGAGAATGTATTTTGCCCTAATCCAAGCCAGACCAGAGACTAGAGTTGAGGGTGAATAGCAGTCTACTTGTAAAAGCTGAGCCAGCAGAGTATGCACATGGATGGGATATGAAGGGCAGTTGCAGGGCTTTGGCCTGAGCAGTTGGAAGGTGGGGTCACTGTTTAGCGAGACGGAGAAGACTCTGGGAGTTGCTGGGTTGGGGGCATTTTAAGCTCCAGCTCCCTTTAATGAATGTGGAGATGTCCAGTAGACTGTCCATAGCCTCGGCGCCTGCGTGGAGAGGGAGGTGCAGGTGGGAGTGGCCAGCACAGAGTGATGAAGCATCAATTGTGAGCATAGGCCCAGGACCAGTCCTCACTGGGAACCTCCTAGGAGAGGGGGGACCAGCCCTTTGAGAGAAAGACCCTTGAGGGTCTAAGGACAAGCAGCCTCACCAGGCAGGGTTCAAAGGCTTCCTGGGAGAGGTGAACCTTGAACTGAGTCATGCTTAGTCGAGGTCATTATGTTTCCTTTTTCCACCTGAAAACTCCAGCTTGCTGTGTGAGGCAGCTATTCCCCAGCAGCCGGTGGAAGGCTGGGATCACGGCCACATCCATGCCAAGGCCGGGATACTCGGGGGACTTGGTATCTGCCTCTCCTCCAGGTCATCCTGCCAGCTCCAAACTTCGTTCCTCAGGCACCCCAGAGGAGCCCGGGTGTCAGAGCCCAGGACTTCTCTTCCCTTTTCCCTCTTTTTGATATAAAACTTCAAGGCCTTCTGATTTTCCCCACACATTTCCATCCTGTTTGATGGTTTGCTTAAATAAGATCCTTATGGCGTGGCCGTTGCCAGCAGCACTGTTTGAAACCTGTTAGCTGAAACAAAAAGCATTCTCTGAGGGAAATGAAAGGCCTGACTTTTGAAATCTAAGTGTTCCTGTCCATCTGTCTTTTTTCAAATGGCCTCCGTTTAAGCTCTTAAATGTGTTCTGAGTGCCCCTTCCACACAGAATATTCTGGATAATGTTATGATTTTCCCCCCAGCTACAATTACCCCGGCTCCAGGACTAACAGCTTGAAATGCTGTCGTCTGTGAGCCAGGAGAAATGTGAGTTACAGGCTTCTTGAAAATTCCAGGCTCCCAGTCTGCAAGAAAGATGGGCTCTTGTGTCTAATCAGGTCGCCTTTAAATGAAAGCCAGTTGGGCGCGTCTTTCAGGCCCACAAGACGGCGGCCGCTTCACTGGGGAAGCGCAGGGCTGAAGGCCAGAGCCTGAGTGTGCTGAGGAGACTCAGAGCACCTGTAGGGGGAGGGGGCTCAGATTCTCGCTCTTGGATGCTTTTCCACACCCACTGGCGACTGGAACTATTAAGCCTAGTTTTCAAATCGGGAGGTGACTGCACCCTCCAGCTGCACCTTGTCTCTGGGTCTGCGGAGAGGCCTCAGCAGGAAATGCAGAAAGTCGCTCCATCTCTGGTTAGCAGGAGCACAGCGGACAGGGAGCCTGGGGGTCATTTCTTCCCCACCTCACGCTGTACGTCACTAATCCTTACTGCACAGGACTCGGTGCTAGATGTGGTGTGAGGGCAAGCCGCACAGGCTCACTACTCAACATTCTCTTGCAGCCTGGGGCGAGGGAGGGGTAGACTGTGGTAAGAATCGACATCTGTGTGGCAGTGAGGGGACAGGGCAGGGAGAATGGTTACCTCTGCTTTGGAGAGTGATATATAAGAATTGATTTATTCTTTGAACAGCACTTTTTAAAAATTAGCGTGTGGTTGAGTGCCAGGCACTGTTCTAGGTGCTGATCACATGATGGAGAACAAGACAAAAGATTCGCCCTGTTGGAGTTCAGGTTCTGGGGTTGGCTAGCCAAATTCAAATTACTTCAAATTAAATTAATGAAAATTTCAGTTCCTCAAGTTGCATTGGCCACATGTACCAGTAGCCACACACACTCATGGCTGCCATCTTGGACAGCATAGACGGAGAACATTTCTGTTGCAATGGGAAATCCTGTTGAGCAGTACTGTTTTGAGGGATGAACCAGAAACGTCTGGCACCCTTGATCAAGAAGGAAGAGGTCCTCCTTGCTTGCTGACGTAGGATGCTGGTGGGGTGCCAGTTATCAAGAAGAGAGAGATTTGTGCCCAGGATTCGGTAAAACGGGTTCAAGAGACTGTGATACATTTTTCCTTAACATCTATCCCAAATTGAAAGGTTCTTTTGCACCCTCAGTGATGTGAAGTGTGTTGTCAGCAGGAGAGACGGACGTATCAGGATGTAAAGGGCTTTGTCCACATTTCCCATTGTCTCCTTCCCATTCTGCTCACCTTCTTTCTCTCCTCCTGCAAACCCCCAGCTCTCTGAACTCCACCTGCAGGATTTAATGAGTAGACACCTCCCTTATAACCCCCTCCCAGTACTCTGTGTGATGAAATGCTTTCCTGATGTGGCAAATAATGTCTTTTAAAATGCGGCAAGCCTTTGGGCTGGCAAAGCAGAGACTGGTTCTCATTTAGCAGTCCTTGTGTGTGTATGGCCCTCGGCGTTGGGAAAGCTGCTCTCTGTCCCCGCGGAGAACCTGATGGCTTTCTTATGTGTAACCCGCGTCTCCATGGGCCTAGTCTCTTACCCACTTCCCTAAAGCAGCTCCTCTTCATCCGTAACTCTGAAAGGAGGTCTTTGGAGTGAAAGTTCCCCCCGAGCTGCAGCAGGTCAGGGAAGAGGCAGGGCATCTCTCTTGGTCAGTACAGTGGTGAAAACGGGGACATTAGAAAGGGAGTAAAAAAGAAAGCACAGTTGTTGAACACTCACTCTATAGCAGGCTCTAGCCCAGGCATTTCAGATTGTATTTTCTCTCTTGCTCCTCACAGCAGCCCACGGGGAGCACGTGGTAGCTTCATTTTACACAGGTATCCTGCCACTTGCCAGAAGTACACACCTGGTGAGAGGTGGACCATGGGCTCATACCCAAGCGGGCTGCTGCTGAGCCCTCTCTGCAGTCCTCAAAAATGCTGCGTTTGTTGTCAGTGCCTGGAAAATCTTTGCTGTGAGCAGTGGCTTTTTCTCTGAAATTTTGGACAGCTGGGGCTTGGACTCACAGGTCACAGGTGGTGTCTCCCCAAAATGATACATGTCACCTCCTTCTCCTTCCTTCCTCCAGGTCACCATGGAGTAACAAGTATGACCCTCCCTTGGAAGATGGGGCCATGCCTTCTGCTCGGCTGAGGAAGCTGGAGGTGGAAGCCAACAATGCCTTTGACCAGTATCGAGACCTGTGAGTTCCTTGCTCCTGGTGCCTTGAGCTCTCACGGTTTAATGAGCCCATCACAAATAAGAGAGGGGCCAGGCCCATAGATTCCCTGGAATCTGCTACTTGGCCTGCCTAGCTCTTTAAAATTCTCTGCACCCAGAGCAGATGCTGGGCACTAGTTTTCTAGCTGGGTCAGTGAGGAGATGGCTCAGTGGTAGAATGCTGTCATAAGTAGCCTTATCTGTGCATTGTTTCATGCCATGGTTCCTGATAACAGCAGGTGCTGTTGGACAGCACCAAGTGTGAGTAAGACACAGTGCCAGGAATTTCCAACATGTCACAAATCCCCACAAACATGATGGCTGTTTTAGTTCTCACTTTTCAGATGAAGAAATTAAGGCTCAGATAAAGGTGTTTGTCCCAGGCAAGAGGCAGAGCCAGGAATCAAACCCAAGCGTATCTTCAAAGACCCCTCTGTTCTTGTTCATACTGCATGTCTGACCCAGTTCTTACCTGATGCCCGGGGGTCCCAGCTTTCAGACCAGTCACCAGGGCAGGACGAGTCGAGGTCCTTAACACAGTGAAGCTGACGTTTTGCTGGCTCCTGAGTTGCTCCTCAGGAAGTGGTTTCGCTGGTTCTGGTTAGATCCCTACCTCTTCTTCCTTCTCCCATCCAGTCCTGCCTCCCACCCACCGCCAACAAGAGTGGCCACTTAATCTACCAGCCTTGCAAGGAAAAGCTCCAGAAAGGTTATTCTCCACAGTATTCTTTTTTAATCAACAGGATCACATTTTCTTATTTTTTTCTTTTCTTTTTTTCACATTTTCGCTTAAGTTCTATATTACATAGCGAAACTGTACAAACTCAGTCACCTAGAGAGGGATTGGCAGGCTTTTCTGTAAAAGACCAGGTAGTAAAAATGTTAAGCTCTGCAGGCTACATAAGTCCCTGCTGCTTTCTCTTTTCATTTTACATTACCTTTTAAAGGTGTAAAAATGATCTCCTGAGCCTAAGGTGGGTGGCATTGCACCCTGATCGAGGATATGGACAGGAAAAGAGTGAAACAGAGCCGCCGAGCCCCGAGCCTGAGCTGCCCTGGAGCGGAGCTGCTGGGGTCTCACTTGGCGTGGGAATTCCAGGTCTCCACTCCCAGTTGGAGTGCTCTTCCAGCTCAGCAGATGTGATGTCACACATTTAGTGAAGACTCTTTCAGAAGCTGGTTCGGGAGGAAAAGTGGCATCTCAGCCCGATACACAAATAACCCTACCACCTTTCAGCAGATGAATGGCATTGAGGGGCACAGCACGGCCAAATGCCGCACTGTTTTCAGAATGCACTACTGTGCATTTTACCTACATTACCTTGATCCTTTTGAGAACATCTGGGCAACATACTCTTGCCCATTTTTTACAGATGAAGAGACTGAGGCTCCAAGAGGCTAAATGACTCGCAGTAGGCTGCAGGAAGTAGAGGTGAAAAGCTAGGATTTAAATTCATATTTGTCTGAAGTTTCCACAGATTATTGCTCTTCACAGTTGCTCTTCAGTATTTGAAGAGCTTTTATACTAGAACTTTCCCCCGTGGTAGAAGAGTTACTACCTGGGACAAACACCTTTATCTGACTAGTTGGCAAGAAGCCAATCCAGTTACTAAGAATTGTCAAGCAGAATCAGTTTTATATTATAGTGATGATTTGATAATAAAACAACAGTGATGATAACAGCAGTTGCCAGCCGGTGACTGTGCAAGCACTGTGTTAACTGCCTCATGATGATCTTCATCTCATTTAACCTCCCAATAGCCTGTGAGAGAGGATTCTCCCTGTTTTACAAATGAGTTGACAGATTCAAGAGTTGAATAACTTGCCCAAGTTCACACAGCCAGTAAGTTGGGGGACTGGACTAGGAAGCCATCCTTATCTAACTCCAGAGTCCATTTTACTCTCCTGGCATTTGAGTGCTTGCTATGAGCCGGGTACTTGCTAAGTAGGGGGCCAGAGCTTGTCCACAGCTGGGTCCGACTGTACAGCACCTTCCTGGCAGATGTCCATTTTTCCAGTGACTTTAAAGTTTGTTTTTATTAATTAATTTATTATCTCAATATATACATATTTATTTATTTATTGAGTTTTTATAGAGAGTTAGAAACATCGATGAGAGAGAATCATCGATCAGCTGCCTTTTGCACACCCCTCACTGGAGATGTGCCCGCAACCAATGTACCTGCCCTTGACCGGAATCGAACTCCGGACCTTTCAGTCCGCAGGCTGACGCTCTATCCACTGAACCAAACCGGTTTCGGCGACTTTAAAGTCTTAATGGCTGCATTTCTGTGTGCCTACACTCTCCTCTGAGAGTGAGCTGACCTGCTGAGGGGACTAAAGAGGGTGACAGGTCAGCTTCCTGTACCCCCATGGGGTTAAATTGGACAAGCCAGACCCTGAGGTTCTGTGGCAGTGTGTGATGGTGGAATCCAGCCTGTAGGGTGTTGCTCTGTCCCCAGCAGTGTTGGTGTGCTGCTTCTGGGGGGTGGGAGGGGCGGTACAAGGCCTCTGAACAGCACCCACAGAGGGGGCAGGGAGGCCTGGTTCTCCCATGTGACAGCAGCCACTGGCCAATGGAGGGACGGTGGTTAGAGCTGTCACTGGGGACCCAAAATCATCAGTTTTAACACCCCTTCTCCCTCCCCTCCCTCCAGTGTTAGCAGTGTGCACTGGTGAGCGCTGTCCTGAGACCGAATGTCAGGAGCATTTCCCAGCTGGGCCACACATGAGCCAAACCATTTCTGGGCTGGAGTTGGTGATGGTCACGTTGGTGGCCATGGTGGGGCCCGGAGCCTGAGCTCATTTCCTCGTGGTTTTGGAGCAGACGAAGATAGCCAGGGGCTAGGGTGCCTGCCTCTGCCTTGAGCAACACAAGCTCGAGGGTGTTTTACTCTGGGCTTTCCAGGGGCCACACTGTTCCATGGCTGAAGGGCCAGTAGGTTGTGCCTTCTCTCTATCCTCATCCCGCCCCAGGAGAGCCTCATTTGTTTGCCCAGTGAATGAAGCCGCAGAGCTCTGACGTGGTTTGTCCATCTGTCTCCCTTTCACGTTGGCAGTGGGCTAGGCAGAGGTCACTCTGAGGGGAGGCATGCCGTCCCCCCAACCCCACGCCATGATGCTGCAGGAGGGGCCTGGAGATGGCCTGTTTCCTGGGCCTGGTGACAGGAGCCCAGGGCCTCGGGCAGCCCCACCTATGCCAGAAAGAAAAGGGAGCAATTGAAAAAGCTGTTTCCCGAGAACAGGGCTGGCACAGCATATGCCCAGGAGGGCGGATGAGTGGGGTTGCCCCACTCCAAACTGGAGCTTGGCCTGCGCCCACAGGGATTGAGGGATGTGAAGAGCAGACCTGTCCCCATGCTCTCTGGGTCTTGACAACCCAGGTGTTTCTGAATTCTTGAATCCCGATGAATGGCAGTTAGGACTGGGCTTATTCTCTGGCCCCTTGACCTCTCACCCCCTCAAATAGCTGAACGCTGCCAGACTCCAGCCACGTTGAGGCTCAGAGTCCTTGTGGTGAGTGCTGTGCTGTACTGTATTGTGCCTTCGGGAGACTTCTTGTCCTGGGTCCATTCTCCCTGTCCTGGGAGGCCCAACTGGGCTCAGCTCTCTCCTGCCCTCTCTGCCTCTCCTGTGCCTTAGAACTGAACGTGGGGGGATTTTTGCTGTCATCAGTAAATAGGCAGACACAGCTTCAGCCAGCACCGGCAGTGTATGTGCGCATGCGCACAGTGTTGACACAGCATCCTTGTTCCCTTTCCTCCTTGCCACATGTGGGCCATTAGCCCTGCTTCCTCCTGATGTTCTCCTTAAGAGGATGAGGGAAGTGGACCCAGTGAGCATGCAGAGATTTGGAGCTGAAACGCAGGGCAGTGTCTTGCTGGAGCTAGGCCAGCTCTTCCCAGGGGCGGGTGCTCCCTGACCCCACAGGCTTCTCTCCGCCATGAGCATCCTGGGGAAGGCCTTGGATCTGTCCTGGGCTCTGGGCCTTGCTCCCGGGCCTGTTAAGGCTCTGACTTTGCAGGGAATTAGAATTAATTGTCAGCACATGGAGTTGGTATGGTCTGGGAGGGGGGCCAGGGATGGATGGACTAGCAGGCTCTCCGGCTCTTAACTCCTCTGGGGATGTGGCACCCCCTCTTGCCTGCGCACAGCATTTCTCCATATGGAAAAATGTGCCAGCAGTCAGGGGCAGGACTCTTTCCCCAAGGTGGGCAGAGGTGAGTGGGGGCCCAGAGACACGAGCTGTGTGTCCTGCATGATCCCTTGAAGCCGTCCATTCCTTGTCGTCCTACTGCTCAGAGCTCTCTACTGCACCCTCAACCCCAACTTCCACCCCCTCCCACATTCATCCAGGTTTTTGTTTGCCATCATTAGTGGTAGAACGGATCCATGGTAGTAACCTCCCACCCCCTCCAGGAAGATAACTGTCAAGCAACTGTTAGCACTACCCAGACAGTCTGTTTTTGGATTGAAATAGTCAGTTTGCTGAGGACAGGCATGTTTTGCTGGGGCTGGGTGAGATCATTGTCTACTCTGAAGTCGTCTTGAGTTTCATCCCTTCCCTCCCCCTAATCTCTCCCATCCTGTTCCCCAACACCTAGGCTACTCTCGTTCTTCTCTATCAAGCCCCCATATGGCGTTCCACCTCTCATTCTTGGCCTGGCTCGGTCTAGGAAATGTCATTAGAACGCAGGCCTGGGTCGGTGGAGTAAGGGCACACTTGGGTGGCTGGGTCATGAGATCACTTCTTTCTTGGCAGAGGTGACTGCCTTTTTCAGGCCCAAGCCTAGGATAGCTCATCAGTTATAAAACCTCATCACTCGGCCAAAGTGACCCATCTTTCCTGAGAGAGACTTAGGCCTGGGGCCCTCGGCATGTGGTAGGCACTTGAAGCTGCCGAAGGAGCATCTCACTTGTGATGTGAGGCACCAGCCGGCTGCCACAAACCCCGAGGTCAGTGCTTTGATTTTTCAGGTTCCCGAGAAGACAGGAACCTTCTCTGCTCTGGCTTTCATGTTGTGTCTCACCGTTGCCTCTGTCAGCCGGGTTCTGCTGAGGCCAGATGTTCTAACCGAAGGGGCTGGCACTGCTTTCTTCCAAAGATGATTGCTCCCATCTGTGCCAGACATCTTGCCCCGTGCTCTGCGATCCTTGGCTCTTGGCTTGCAGCAGATAATACCTTCAAACATGCGGTTGCAATTTATTGGCCTTATAAGTTAATTTTAGTGGGTGTGCAATTGATTGAAATCAAAGCTTAATGAAGGCCAGAGTCCCAGTGGGGGGCGGGGAGGAGTAGGGAGGGAAGGCATATTATGTTCTTGCTTTAGGTCTGAGATAATCTTCAAAAGCTTTAATTAGCTTTTCTAATCAACCCTTCTTGTCTGGAAGAAGTTTACAGAATGAGACAAGGTTGGTCCCCTGTGGCAGTGCCAGAAGCCCACAAGCCTTCCTGGAAGCAGCCTGGGTGCTTAGTAGATGGACCTTCCCTGCCCCCTGCCTCCTCCCCCTTCCTGGGGCCATGTTAGAATTGTGGTTGTTTCTGCTGCTTCTTTCCATTCTCCGTCCCTATGTCATTGTCATTTGAGCAGCACCAGCCCAGGGAGGGCAGGGCATCCATATTCATGTGTGAAAACAACTCATCGCCTGGGTTACCTGGGTCCTTGAAAATCCTGGTTCCCAGACCTTGGGCCCTGGGCTCCGAGGGCTGTGCCTTCCTGGGCTGGGAACTCTGGGCCTGGGGAAGCTTAGTGTTTCCGTCCAGATGGGAATTGTAGAAGGCAGCACAAGGTCTTCTGAAGAAATGGAAGTTGCAGAGGTCTGGGAAGCAAGTAACTGACGGTGGGAGGGCGCCCAGGCAGGAGGCGCAGACGCCTCCCTCAGAAATCTCCGATGCCTCACTGTCCAGGCCGGAGTGCAGATGGGGAGGATTTGAGCTTTGAAAGAAACGTGGACTTGATTCTCTGTTCTGCTTTTACTCACTGACCGACTTGGGGCAAGTACGTAAACTTTCTGAGCTTTGGTTTCCTTATCTGTTTCAAAGGTACCACTGTCCACCCTAAGGGTTGATGGGGGCATTCGGTGCGGTGCTGTCCCCGAGGCTTCCTGTCCACTCGGTGACCTTCAGGCTGTCAGTATAATAGTTGTCTCTTTTGCAGCAGTTATCTTTGTTTTTTGGCGTACTCTTTTTAGGTTTATTTTCCCGTTACATTCTTAATGCATCTGGGGTCTGCAGGGGCCCAGGGGCACCTAGGACAGCTCTGAATTGCACCCTAAGAAGTTCCTCCATAGGCAGTCTGGAGGCCAGACTGGAGAGGCTGGGAGTGGAAGGACCCTGACTCAGACTTCCCTTACTCTAGCTCCTTAGTCTCAACCACGCTCCTACTCTGGCTGAGTGAGATCGTAGTTTAAGATTACCTAGTGCTTCCTGAGGCACTGCCAGAAACAACCAGGCCAGTCCCTTCGGCCTCCAGCCTCAGAGCCCCGCTGGGAAGTGGGCGAGAGCACTGAGCGGAGTGAGCATGAGGTAATGGGAGGAGTGATCGGGAACGCGCTGGAGTTGCATGAAACCTGGACCGTTTGGTTTGGCACACTCCCCCTCGCTCCCTGGCTCTTCAGCTGCATCTCAGTGGCTCACAAGGCACAAACCCTCTCCCCTCGCCCAGAGGGGTAGGCCTCCTCCCAGACGTCAGGGTCTCCAGAGGATCCTGTGACAGGCACTGCTTGATGCCCAGCTTGGCTCCAGGGGCAGTGGGGTAAAGACAGAGAGTTGTCTGGCTTTCAGATTGTCGTCAGTGCAATCAGTGTTTGGGTTTTCACATATACTTATTCTAGCTGTAGCCACACACACAGAGGGCCTCTGATAACCCTGCCCTGGCTTGCCATAGCCTTAGGCTCATGTGAAAGTGCTGGGAGCACTTCATGGGGAAACCCGAGTCCTCACTTGGTTACTTGGTGGTTTTAATTGAACAGAGATGGGGGAGAGGACCCTGTTAGCTAGGGGGGAGGAGGGAGCCAGCTTCCTGCTCTCCCAGTGTGAGTTTCAGCTCTCGTGACCACCGTTCTTAAGCAGAGGTGTCTGCTCCAGTCAGGAGCCCATAGAGAGAGATGTAGACAAGCCTGCCTGTGGCCCCTGCCTGGAGGCTGGGGAGGGGGTGTGCACTGCTGGTTGCCTTGGCATGCCCTGTCTGATTTTATCGGCTAAAGAAAGTTAAACGGAGAACAGGAGTGTGCAGAAAACAAGTTTGTTTACAAACACGGTCCCCGAGTCAGCATCCGGAATTCTGATCCTCCAGAATGCTTGGGTTCCTATAACCACGTGAACGGTCACGCTTTAGGTTATGCAGTTCCACGTGTTGGGGTGAAGACACCACTTGGAAGCCAGGAACCTCTCCCTCCGGTGGTCAGGCTCCCGCCAGAGACCCTCTGCTCCCTGGCTGTTTCCCAGGCTGCTGCCGGCAGGTCCCTCTTTGGGGAAAGCAGCTTTGTGGCAGCACCCAGATGAGTGGTCTTCCAGAGGCCCAGCCAGCAGGCCCCAGGTGCCTCACTGGCCCTCCTTTTCGGAGCTCCCAATGCAAGATAGCCAGTGTCCTGCCCCAGATTGCTGGCCTCTCCTCCTTTGCTTCTCCTCCAGCCCAGCCTGGGCAGTATGTACAGTGGCCTGGTTGCATGTGTGTGTTTAACGTACCTAAATTCAACCTCACAGGCTGAACCAGGGCCTCACAGGCTGAACTTGGGGCCAGCCACACCCCAAGTCCAACCCCAACTTCCCACTTCTCAGCTGTGTGACTTGGGTGCATTCCTTCCCTCTCTCTGGGCTTCAGCCTCCTTGACTGTACAGGAGTGAGTGCAAAGCCCCTGACCCAGAATGGGTTCTCTGGAATGGCAGCTCTTGGACAACAGCGATGGCTTTGATATTCCAGAAGGCCTTGACCATCCACATTCTCAGGAGCTGGGCTCAGCAGGACTGGCCGTATTTTCACAGTAGTCCAGAGAGGCAGAGCTGGTCGCCGTGGTGCTGAGCCGCAAACTGTTTGCTCAGAGCCCACAGCCAGATTGGTGGCCCCTGCAGCGGCACCTTTGTTTTCCAGAGGCCTTCGTTATTTCTCGTCAAGTGAAAAAACTAAAGCCCTTGTAAAGAGAGGCCGTAAAGAGCTGCAGCCGCGGTCCAGATGTGCACTTCTGAGTGCAACTGGCTTTAAAGTCGCACATGCCTGCGCCCGTTGGTATGTAAGCTCGGGGATTGCTGCACCTGTGTGTCTTGGAAGGCATTTCTGCAGAATACCTGTCCTGTGTCCATGGGCAGACTCCAGGACACGTTCCACAGATCGTGGTGAAAACAGCTGGTCTCAATACACAAACAAGGGTGGTTGGCTTTCAGCGGCAGATCTGGACGTGGCCAGCCCGAAGCCAAGTGTTGATCTTTTTCCATTTTGTGCGGAGCCAGCTTCAGCCCCCAGGCGGGGTTGGGGGTATGGGACTGTGTTCACAGAGCAAGCAGAACCTTGCTTCCCGGACTGTTCAGAACATGCCGAGTTTAGGAGAAGGAAGAAAATCTGCCTTTCTCAGCCCAGAGAGGACACCCCTCATGAAAATGGACAGCCACCAGCAGTGTGTGCCTGCTCTGTGCCAGGCTTTCCTGTGCTCTTTCTAGAACATCCCTGAGGTGGGGGAGACCCCCCCTCGTCCCAGCCCCTTGCAGTTGTGGCCATCAGCCTGCCTCCTGGCGCTGTCTGGAGGCTTTTCAGAAGCGGTACCCGTCGGCAGCACCCTCATCCTCATGTTGGGCAGGGGATACGCTTAGCTTCTCGGCAGTGGCCAGTTTGGAGCCAACAGAAAGGAATGTCGGTCTGCACTGCAAGGAAGCAAGCCAGCTTTTAGATGCCTCTCCAAGCAAATTGGAGATTTTCCTTTTTTCCTGGAGTAGAATTGAATTGTTCCCACCTGTGGATACCAGGTGCCTTAGTGTGTTATAGGATGTTAAGGATGATCAGAAAAACAAACTACTGCTAGTAGCTGCTGGCGATTTTGTTTCTTTTTTAGCTGGAAGGAAACAAAAAGGTATTGTCTTGGGGCAGACTCCCAGCTGCTGGCGGAATGGCTCTGCCTTGGGCTTTACCTCCCTGTCTGTGCCATAACATCAGACATCAGGCATGGGATGTTTGAACCAGTGCCCGTATGACCTCCTGGTTATTGTCATGACAATTTATCACAGGTCTCGCTATTACTGTTTATGAGATCTTAGAAGCAAACCGACCACGTATGTGACAGAGGACAGAGATAGGAAGTGAGAATCTTGTGGGATCTTATGGCTTTGCACCTTGGAAGGGCCGTGTTCCTCGTGTGGCACTGGAGAATAGAGGGATACATTATTTTCATTGCGCCGACATTTGAATTTTTAGTCTGAACTTTGGCATTTTGGCCAAGCCCACCTCATATATATATATTCCACTCCCCCACACCCCTCGTACCTCCCTCCCTCAGCCATCCTAGCAGGTCCCTTCATCTCCAGCCAGAACTGAGACTGTGGGCACTTCCCGTCTTTTCCCCGACGTGA
Organism: Pipistrellus nathusii; assembly: GCA_963693515.1. Classification (NCBI taxonomy): domain Eukaryota; kingdom Metazoa; phylum Chordata; class Mammalia; order Chiroptera; family Vespertilionidae; genus Pipistrellus; species Pipistrellus nathusii. Next base: position 10,220,021 of record OY882859.1, on the reverse strand, counting down.
AAGAAGTGTTCAGACCAGAGTCTCCAGGTTGACCACCAGGTGCCCCCGAAGCCTCTCTCCAGCCACGGTATCTTTCTAGAAAATTTTGGGATTCTGAGGTTCAGAGAGCTGGTCCACACAGACGATTGATTGAAATGGTGAAGACCATGTCCGTGAGGACTGCATAAAACATTTGAATGCAAAGTGATATGCCTGGCCCAGTATACCCAGTTCTTAAAAGTGTAGGGTGTGGGAGACAATTTCATGACAACACAAAGAAAAACTATTTCATTAGAGATGAGTGCAAGCTCCCTATGTGTCAGTATGACTGAGCGTGATTGCCGAGAAAGCTGACCAGTCTTGCGTTCCTGCATGGCCAGGCCGCTCACTTTGAGAGCTGTGCTGGTTCGCACTTAGTTGGGCATTTATTTCTGTTCTCACACCCGTGAGGAGGAGGATAACCAAGGTATGGGGGCTTAAAATCATGTCTTATGAGGAATAATATCAGAACAAGAAGGTCAGGAAAAAAGAAACCTCGGGGTTTATGTAAGCCATCTTTAGATATTTAGAAGGACTTCACGAGGAAAGGGCATGAAGTCTGGTTTTGTGCATTTCCTGAAGGCAGTAGGTAGAAGTTTTTACTCAGGTCCAGCAAGAACTGTTTGAAGTGTTCAAAACGGAATGGTTGCTTGGGAATGTAGTGAGTTCCTTATCACTAGAGTCAGGTAAGCAGAGTTTTGATCCAACTCGATTAGGCTGTTAGGAGTCTGGGCTGTGATGTGTCTGCCTCATACAGCCCCGATGCAGCCCCCAGGTCCCAGACAGTCGGAGCTGGGGAGACCACACAGTGCCAAATAAATATGTCTGCCTTCCGCTTGGCTTTCTTTACTGAAGCAACTGCAGGGGAAAGCCCCTCCCACTCCAGCATCTAGGGGCTCCCCTACAATGCTCTGTGCCCTGGCTGACTTTGGGGTGACTACCTGTGCACTGCAGGAGTCACTGTGCTGCTGGAGGTCCAAGCCTCGTGGCCCTGTCCTGTGACGGCGGCCCAGCCCATGGAGGCTGAGGGAGCCCAGGAAGGCCTGCTCCCTCCCAGCAGGTCTGTCCTGGCTTCGGCTCTCTTGTGGAAGGTCACAGCCGGTGACTCATTAGCTGTAGGGGAACCTCTGTATTAGCACAAATCCGGCTCTCCTCCCAGGAGACGATTTGAAAAGCGGCACTCACGGCCAACTTCAAAGTCCGTTCCAGCCCATCTTTCCTGTTCCATTTACAGCCCGGTGTTGGCCAGGACTGAACTGGCTAATTCAGAGCCACAGCTCCGATTCCCGAAACAAGTTTCCACCGAGGTCTCCTCGCATTCCTCAGCTTCAAACACTCCATAAAGCTTTGGGAACCGAAATATTTTATTTTTTCTTTTGTGAAGTAGGTCGTTTTGAGTGTGAAGTCCCGTGTTTTCCCCTTTTTTCCTTTGCCCCAGAAGCCCTGTGGTTGAAGAGTTATGGGCGTAGAACCTGTTCGTGTGACTGTGCCGTTATTCAAGTGGAAGAGTGATTTCAGGGAGAAAGGACATAGAAGTCTGAGCATTACTGACACATCAGGCTTTTAGTTGGTCCAAGTTCAGGGACCTGGCTGACGACAGAAAATAAACTCAACCAGATGCTTAATTGTGCTGATAAGTCATCAGCTCCACCTGAGGGTCTTGCCTTTTGCTCCTGGCTCATCCGGCACACAGGTGTCCCCTTGTCACTGATCTGCCTGTTGTCGGTGACATAGAACCAACCCAGAGTGGCCCCATCTCCTTAGTCCCGACTATGGAATTCCCTGCAGTTCCATTCGCCTTGGGAAATGTCAGTGTTTACTGGGAAAGCCGAGAAAGCCACCCAGATTGTGTGTAGAACAGTGTCACTCGGTTGAAATTCTCTTTCTGCCAGACCCCAGCCCAGTTTTACTCCGTTTGCTCCTGGAGTGACCTGTCATCTCCCCACTCCTGATGTTCCCGGAGCTTTCGTGGTGTAAGACTTTACAAGGCGGCTTCTCCACAGTGTCCCCGAAGACTGTCTCTGTGTTGTCCACCTGTTGGCCACTCACCCTCTTCACCGCACATGGGGATTCAGGCCGGAGAAAAGCCTGTGCTTTCCTATTTGGGCCTCTACTTTTTAAAGACCATCTCTGAGCTGCCCCTTTGACCAGAGACCTCACTGCAGGAGGAGGGCCTTCCCTCCTGAGCCCGAATCAGCCGGCCTGTTGCCTCCCGCAGTCCTGGGGAGCTGGAGGAGCCAGGGCAGGGCCTGGTTGATTCCTCTGTAGCTGCTCTCCTCGCTGGGGCACATGTGATCATTCATTCACGTTGACGTGCGAGGCCCAAGAGCGAGTGCTGGCGATGGTAGAGCCACCTTATTGAAATAGCATGTTAGCATTTAAACAATATTAATACTATTTGACTCATTAAATATACAAAGGCCAGTTAAAGTGCTTCCATGTGTGTGCTGTTAGTTCTGGCGGGCGACTCCTCAGATGGCTTTATGTGGTTTCAGACAACATTTTAGCACATTCTTAAAATACCCACAAAAGCCTTTATGTAAAAACTCGTAAATGTGAGCCACATAAAAATTATTTTTTTTTCCTGTTTCATGTCATGATGATCAAAGTACGGCAGGTAAAAATAAATTCTCAAAAACTTGTTGAGGTCCCTCTTTAATTAATGCTTCACGTGAGAGCAGAGCCATAACATGTAACGGGGGGCTGACTGTGTGCCCTGCAGTCGCCTCACCATTGACTGCACAGCGGTCCTGACAGCACTTGTCGGAGAAGCAGGTCTTTCTGGGCGACTCTGAACCGGCCCTTCCTTCCCCCGGCCCCTGCTCTCGCTGTCCTGGAACCTCAGGTTGAGACTTGCCGCTCACAGCCACTCACATCCCCGGAGATCCCTTTTGGTGGGTGGAATGCAAGTCCGTTCTTGAATTGTTGTGGTGTCGGGGCCATAACTGCGGGTTTCGGCACGTCCGCCCCGATGGGGAACGCCCAATGGGAGAGGGGCAGGCACAGTGAGCTCCAAGCGTCATTTCTGTATTAAAAGTCAAATGGACTGTAAATTAGGATTCTACCCAATGGAATACGATCCCAGCTCTTAAAAACAATTATGGAGATCATGTGGCTCCATGGAGAAGCACCGAGGGTTCCATGCCAAGTGAGGAGAACCCAGCTCAGTGCACTCCCACTGCCGGGCTTTTATGGTTACATAAAAATTACGCATCTGGACAAAGACTGGAAGGGAATTGGGAAAAATCAGATTTATGGGATAAGTTGATATATGTTACTGTGGGCTAATTTTTAAATTTCCTTTTTTTATAATGTCGCAATAAATTTTTTTACTTTGGGGAAACAGTAAGCCACATGGAGGTCAGAGTTGAGGTTGCATTTTTGCCTCCTTTGTGTCCAGGACTTTGAAATGTTGGGCCTGGTCAGCATGGAGCTGAGCAAGCCAAGAAGAAGCTGCCCAGTGTGGGAGCTGGGCCATGGGAGGGACGCTGGACTGGAAACAGCCAGTTCCACCTTATAAAACATTCACGCCGCTGTTTTATTTTTCTAGAAGAAAACAAATCTGAGGGATGAGAGCGAGTGGGGTCAACTGTAGGCCACTTGGCCATTTGGACTGGTTGCCAGGTGGTGTCGCCAGGGCTATCAAGCCGCCACGATCGCCCCTGATTCCCTCAGGCCTGCCTGCCCCGCTCTCCCCTCCTCCCAGCACTCAGGGCGGGAGCCTTGGACAAGAACAACACCAGTCTCTGGTGCAGAGGATGGGGCTGTGAGCTGTGAGGGGGCGGAAGGATGGAAATGCCCACTGGGCTTCGAGCCTTCATGCCAGGATGGCCAACGGAAAGAAGGAATTATCGGCCTGTCATTTTTGCCAGCACAGGAAGAGCCACAGTTTTTCAAGTTGTTGGTTTTTCCTTTTGATGTGGGGCTGCTCTCCCTACCAGCAGACTGAAAGGGAAAACGGGGTGGGAGAACCCATCCATCTGTCACCAATAGGACGGCGCTCACAGGTCTGCTCCTCTCCTTCAGTGGAGTTGGAGTGCCTCCTAGTGAACTCGGAGCCAAGGGAGCCACCAAAATCCAGGAGAACAAGCCAGAAAGGCTCCCGGAGGCCCTGCTGCAAGCTCACCTGAGCATGAGGGCTCAGCTAAGCCGTGACAGAGACATCTCCACAAGTCCCTGTGCGTGCAGCTCTCTGCAGGGCTGGTCCTAGACCAGAGCCCTTGTCTGCTTCCCCTCCCTCCGTCCTAGGGAGGGAGGGTTGTGTGTGAGTGTTTGGTTTGAAAGAGAATTGGAACAAGAGAATCAACCTTCCTGAGTGAGGTCCCTGAGGTTACTTGGGATGGTACTGAGCTCTGGGCCCCCATAGGTGTGTGTGTCTGTCTGTTCCCCCCATAGTACTACACTTCTCCTTTTCTGGAGCCAAGTCCCTTCCTGCCCTCCATGGTTTGACTGACATGTAGCCTGGGGCTGGCATCTCCGGAGCCCTGGCAGGCCTGCCCTCACCTGCCTCCATGAGGTGCTGGGAGTGGCAGAGTTGTGAATGTCATTTGACAGCTTAATCACAGTGGATGGTGGGATGGAGCAGTGGGGACAGGATGTGGTGGTGGCGGCAGCCGCGGGCGGGGCCCAGTCTGCCTGAGGAATCCTGGCGGGGAGGACCCTTGGGCGCAGTCAGAGGGAGAGGTTACACTGAGCCACCGCCCCTACAGCTCAGGCTGGAGGCTGTGTTCTGTGAGGTAGGGCTACTTCCTTGGTCCCAGTGTTCCCCATCACACTCTGCTATATGTCACGTACTGACCTCTGCACAAAAGTAAAAAGAATTTGCCTATTTCTTCACCCTCATCCTCTTAAGTATTAACATTCACAGACGTGTTTACTCTTAGTACTTGTTTTTGTTATTAAAATTAATAGTAATTGTTTTTATGTCTCAGCAGTCCTAAGGCCCAGTCCATACAGTTGGTGCCTGGTAGCCCTAATAAGTAGTTTTTGGGATATGGGCATGAACGGAGCTGGTAACTTGAGGGGTTAGGGCTGGGACCCACGCCTGTCTGATCCGGGCCCATGCTCCCTGCAGCCACACTGCCTGCTCGCTGTGCACATCTGAGGTCTGCTCACGTCTGAGGTTGCAGTCCCAGGATGTGCCTGCCACACCATTGAAAGGGGGTTAACGCGTCAGAGAGGCCACAGACTTTCTGGTAAAGAACGTGCTAGCCACCAGCTGAGACTCAGCAGAATCTGGGGTGCAGCACATCAGCAGTGATCATCCACCCGTGCTTTCTGAACTCCTCAGTCTGTACTCACAGCAGCCTGGCTCCGTCCCGGCGCTGACTGCGGTCTAGCCTGGTTTCCTTTTCTCCACTGGCCTTTTCTTTCCCTCGTGCATTTGATCTTAATTAGGAAGTTTTCCATATTGGCTCAGGCCTGAGGAGGGAGCTCCATCCCATGCTACCCCTTCAGTCCTGGTTAGCGAGCTGCAGCAAGTTGTTCTTTCTGTGATCCCTAAAGGATACTTCAATCCCATCCCCGACCAGCGGTTGTTCAAGACATGTACACAAACCTAGAACCATTGCAGCGAGGATCCTTAATTCCAGATAGACACAGTGAACCTTTCTGGATGGCACCCCTGGGACTTGGGCTGGTGGCTGTAATTTGTCATTTGACAAGCTGGCATCTAATGGGCACATGGGCCTGTTTCCTGCAGGTATTTTGAAGGCGGCGTCTCATCTGTCTACCTCTGGGATCTGGATCATGGCTTTGCTGGAGTGATCCTCATAAAGAAGGCTGGAGACGGATCAAAGAAGATCAAAGGCTGCTGGGATTCCATCCACGTGGTGGAAGTGCAGGTACAGCTCCCCGGCAGCTGGCGGCCCAGGGCCTTGCAGAGACGGGTGCCACGCCCAGCAGCGCAGCCCGTACTCTAGCAGATGCTTCTTGAAGAGGGGAACTGCAATACCTAAACCTGTTAATTCCTAGAAGTGCCCGAAGCCATTTGGATAAAGATAAGTCAAGATAGCAGTAGTCATTGATGGTAAAGATCCCAGAAGAACTGAATATACCCAGTGCAGATTCGGTCTTTTAAAAGCCACTTGGGATTGGGGAAGATAGTGTGGAGGCAGTGTCTCAGGAAGGGGCATGTTAGGATGACCACAGGCTCCTCAGCCAGGGCTGTGTGCAAGGTTCTGATCTCTGTCTTGTCCCCCAGGAGAAGTCCAGTGGCCGCACCGCCCATTACAAGCTGACCTCTACGGTGATGCTGTGGCTGCAAACCAACAAATCCGGCTCTGGCACCATGAACCTTGGAGGCAGCCTCACCAGACAGGTAGAGTTGCCCTGGCCACAGGTGCCAGCTCAGAGCCGGCTGTACATGAGGATGGGTGAGAAGTTGTCCCCACAGAGGTCCTAGGCCCGCCCCTGCCTGACATGGTCTCCCCGTACACCTTCAGTGATTCCGTCACAGGAGGTGTTCTCTTCGGGTCAGGGTGTTTCCATTCAAGTGTTCCTGTGATGTTTAGGACACACCTAGCTGCCGGTAACATTTTAGAATGGGTTCATTTCTTAGTTGTGATTTAGGTCATGTATTAGACTCCTGGTGGCAAGTGACAGAAAGAAAACTCTGACTTAAGCAAAAAATGGAAACGAGTCAACTCAAATAACTGAGCATTCAGGTTTCATTCCAGCACTGTTGGGTCTAGGACGCAAATGATGTTGCCAAGACTACATCCCTGCATGTGATGGCTCGGCAGAATAGGTCTGCATACCCCAGATGGGTCTCTCTGGCCCGGTCATGATTGCTGGTCCATCCAGAATCATGGCCAGACTTGGATTGCTTGAGTATCCTTGGTATTGTAGATGGGAAAGGAGTGTTGATTTCCTAGAATACATGGAGGGGGGATGGATGTGGGCAGGCAGCAGACATCGGACACTGGTGGGAATGTGCTTTCTGCAGAGAGAACCAAGGGACACTATTGTGTAGATGGCATAGGCAGTCTGGGAATTACAGCAGAGAGTCGACCCAGATAGTTGGCAACAGGCTGCTGGGGACAGTAATCAGGGTCCCTCAAAAGGAGAGAAATGGCAGAAATAAAAGCCTAAAAGGATCCAAAAGAGTGAGTGCCTGCTGTAAGCTCTGAGTGGGTTTACTGGACTCCCCATTGGTAGTGATCACACGCACACAATCTTATAAAATAGTAATATGCAAATTGACTACCTCTGCTACACCCACAAGCTACACCCACCAGCCAATCAGGAGCAAGTATGCAAATTAACCCAACCAAGATGGCTGCAGCCACAGAGCAAGCAGAAGGCTTGGGTTTCCCCAGCAATGGAGGAAGCCAAGCTTCCTGCACACCCTGGCCAGCCCTGGCCTCCACTCAAGGCTACAAATTTTCAATTATAGAAGATAAATAAATCCCAGATACCAGGGACTCCATTTGGGTCACGGGGGGTGGGGGGGGGGTCATGGCCTGCCTGAAAACCACCACAGACCCCTCGCCCAGGCCACCCCACGCTTTAAGGGAACCCCCACCCTGATTCTGGACACCCTTCAGGGCAAACCAGCTGACCCCCACCTGTGTACAAGGCCTCTATCCTATCTAATAAAAGAATGATATGCAAATTGACCATCACTCCAACACACAAGATGGCTGTTCCCATATGGATACAAGATGACCACCACAAGATGGCCAGCAGGGGAGGGCAGTTGGGAGGGATCAGGCCAGCAGGGGAAGGCAGTTGGAGTGATCAGGCCTGCAAGGGAGCACAGTTAGGGGTGACCAGGACAGCAGAGGAGGGAAGTTGGGGGCGACTGGGCCTGCAGGGAAGAGCACTTGTGGGGGACCTAGGCCTGCAAGGGAGAGCAGTTTTGTGTGTGTGAGTGGGGGGGGGGGGGGGGACCAGGCCTGCAGGGGAGTGGTTAGGGGGTGATCAGGCTGGCAGCAGAAGTTGTTAGGGGCAATCAGGCAGGTGAGCAGTTGGGAGCCAGCAGTTCTGGATTGTGAGAGGGATAATTGACTGCCTGTTTAGGCCTGGTTCTATCAGGATTGGGCCTATACAGGCAATCAGATATCCTTCAAGGGATCCCAGATTGGAGAGGGTGCAGATTGGGCTGAGGGACACACACCTCTGCATGAATTTTGTGCACCGGGCCTCTAGTGTGTGTGTGTGTGTGTGTGTGTGTGTGTGTGTGTGTATATATATATATATATATATATATATATATATATATATATATTTCTTTCAATAAGATAATTATACTTTAATAGCCATCAATAGGAAACATATATGCCAGAAAGGATATTTTTAGTAACTCTTTAAGTGAATTTGTATTTTAGTCTCAAAAGCATCTTCATGTGTTTAAAAAATCAAGTGCAAGGCAAATGTGTTGTCAGCCAGCCTGCCTGGGATGCTTATTGGAGCCTCCATGCAAAACCTCCGCTGCCTCTGTTGTGTCACAGGGCCTGAAGCCACAAGGGGTCTTGGGAGTCCCCTGCTCTGCCTCTGGGCAGGGTTGTCGGCGTGCCATCTCAGAACCAAGGCTGGTGCTCCCTGGGGCAGAGCCCATCCTTTTGCAGGGAAATGGGCCCTGTCTTCCAGGAACCGTTGGCTGGGGAGGAGTGGCCGAACCCCCAGGCAGCCAGCTCCACCACAGCCTGCCTGTCCCACACCCTGCCACCTGGGCAATGGTGGAAAATGCTAAATTTGTATCCGGAGACTGTTTCCTGCATCACTTACCGCTCTGAACTGTTTATAATTCCACCCGGTTTACAGTGACCTGGACAAATATTTAATCCTCAGTCTTCCTAATAGCTTAAATCAGAGCTGTCAACCCATGGCCAGGGCCTGGTTCCGGCTTGCCGTGGCAGTGCCTCCTGCCAAGCCAAACACAAGCCTGATGAGTGGCTGTCCTCAGCACACCGGTCCGGGCCACGGCCTTGTTTGGATTGCCTGTGCTCTTGGGCTTTAATGAGGAAATTCATGCTTCTGTCATCATCCTAACGGCCGGTCACATAACTCATCTGAGGTGCATTAAAGCTGGGGCTGGTTTCCAATGTAAGTAACTCGAAAAGGAGGGGCAGGGAAGCAGCGAGAGAGACGAGAATAAGTTAATGATGCGCAGCTTCTGAGCAAACGGGAAATGCGGGCTGCGGGTTAGCCATGTGTCCCAGATGGGCCTTGGAGAAATGGCGTGGTTGCCTTGGATAGGAGATGAAGGGGTTCCAGTGATGAGGAGGGAACATGCACAGTTATGCAAGGGCTGCCTCCTTGGTTAAGACTGTAAGCAAGGTAATTACCATTTTCATTTCACAGGTGAGGAGACTGAGGTTCAAACTGTTAAGTGATTTTCCCATGTGGTGGTTTATCTAGTAGGAGGCAGTCAGGATTGAACCCAGTTTTGTCCGCCTAGAAAAAAAAAAAAGACTACTTTCTACCACACTACCTTTTTTTGCTACTAATCTGTCCACTGTGCTTGGCCTTCGGTTGATTGCTCAGTGAAGGTTTGCGCAGAAATGGGTTGAGCAGTCTGCTCAGTGTAGACAGGACACTACTTTGTGGGTGCCCGTGGCATTCTGTTGGCAGCCCCAGAAACGGACCCCGAGAGTGGGGCCAGAGCTGTGGGGTCCCGTGCAGGGCTCTGAGCTCCCTGGGAGTGTGCTTAGCCCTGTGGGTGCCGCCTCCAGTGGAGTCTCCGTAGGAAATAAGTTGAGCAGATGAGACACAGTCATCACCAGGGGTAGTGAGAAGGGTTTTTACATTTTTAGGTAAGGAGTGATCTGTGTTTTCCAAAGACGGTTCTGCTGGCTGACACGGGTGGTTAGCAGCAGGAGGAGGCTCTTTAGGTTGTCCAGGAGAGATGACCAGGGCCTGGATGGGGTCAGCTTCAGGGGGCCTGGAGGGGACAAGCCTGTGGCCAGGAGTCACTGAAGGAAGTGGTGTCAGCCTCAAGGTGAGAAATAGGGGCAAAGGCAGGGGGAGTAGAGAAAGGAGGAGGGCAGGTCAGGAGAGCTCGGGGTAGAGTGTTTGAGGCGCAGTGCTCCCAGGATGTGGGCCATGGGGATCAGATGGAGAGTCTTCCTCACGCCAGTCCCTCCATTAAGCCCTCTGTGCAGTTTCCCAGGCCTCGGCTTTTCCTCCGGAAACGAGGCCTCATTGCAGCCACACACTCAGTCTCACACCGTGTGAATCAGGAAAGACACCCACCCCTGAGACGGAGAGGCCACTGAGCAGCAGCGCAGGGCACCTGAGCTTCGGTAGCAACACAGCCTGAGTCTCCCTCCTCTGGGCATGGTGCCCAGCACCCCCTCGCTTTCCTGCTTCCCATGCCCCGTCTTGAGAAGGGCTGTGGCATAGACTCAGTGCGGCTCTCTTCAGCATCCCCCGCTCCCCCGGGCATTGCAGGCCTTGCCCAGTCCTTGCTTTCTCAGTTCAGATGCCTTATGGGAGTGCAGTGAATGAGATGGAAAGTGCTCTCACCGACTTGCTTTCTTTAAATTGTTGGTCAATTTAACAATAACATGTACTTGAGGCCTAACCGGTTTGGCTCAGTGGATAGAGCGCCGGCCTGCGGACTGAAGGGGTCCCAGGTTCGATTCCAGGCAAGGGCATGTACCTTAGTTGCGGGCACATCCCCAATAGGTAGTGTGCAGGAGGCAGCTGATTGATACTGCTCTCTGATCAATGTTTCTCTCAATCTCTCTCTCTTCCTCTTTGTAAAAAACCAATAAAACATATTTTTAAAAAATAACATGTACTTGAGCTGCATTTCACACCTGGTCATGCCATACCCCAGCAGGCTCAGACCAAGTGCACCCCAGGCTGAGCTCCTTCCATACTCCGTCTCCCCGTCTCTGGCCTTTTCCCCACCGCTGCCCCCAACAAAAAATGTCTTTTAGGGATGTCAGCTGGAAAGTGAGGCAGATTAAGTATTTGGCAAATCCCTGCAGCTGTGGCAGGAAAGTGAGCAGCAGTCCTTAGGGAAGCTCATCACAGCCAGATGGTGCCATCCTGCCAGGCAAGGAGGGCAGAAGGTGCCCTCTGGCAGACTGCCACCTAGGCCCCACGGGGAAGGCTTGCACGCCAGGTACCGACCTGCTGAAAAGGAAGTTGTACTAAGAGGTCACTTGGCGTGACAGCTGGAGATGTGGGAAAGAGGCAAGACCATAAATCTCTGGAAAGATGTAACGTTTCCGATCTCGGACAGTCCCTGCAGATGTTCGTTTGATATTTTTTTCAGATTCTAAATATTTAGGAAGGAAGGTGGAATGTTTTGCTGAGTGGGGAGGTTAGGCCAGTCGTTTGCAAGCTGAGCTCTTCCTACTCGGCAGTAGGCACCCCATGGTGTATCGTCAGGCAGTAAAACTCCAGCAGAGGCACCTGCCCAAGTGTCATGCAGGGACATCCCTTGGCTCATGCTTGGCAGTTAGGCAAGGCGCTGCCTCAGCAGGGGAAGTGGTTTGTGGCCTTCCTTCCAGGTGTAGGGGACAAAGGGGGGCCAGGCCAGGCGAGGGTGATTCAGGGAGGCACAGCTAGCTGCAGCCTATGCACTCTTGGTCTGGGAGAGGCACAGGGCTCGGGTGGAGCTGCATCAGCAGTGTGACCTCCAGGACAGGTTTGGTGCTGGTTGGATGACCTTGGGTGGGTGACCTAGCGCCTGGTTGAGAAGGAAGCTGGCATGAGACTGTGAAGGCTGACAGGAGAGGAAGGGACCAGAGAACCCAGGGGTGTGGGGGGAAGAGGCAGAGGAGGCCAGGATGGACACTGGAATACCGAGCTCTGGATTGTGACTTGCTTTGATTTTTCTTGTACAGAACGTGGATGAGTTAAGCAAGCAGTGCGTTCTCATGGAAGAAACGGGTTTCCGAATCATCCAGATCTTGGTTCAGATCCAGCCATGTGGCCGGGCCAGACCACTTCCCTTCTCTGAAAGTCAGCATTTTCACCACAGGGCTAATAATGCCTGATTGGGAGGTTGTTTTAGATTAGAAATACAAAACCATTTTGACACATGGTTTATGGTCAGGGAATAATAGCTACTATTGCTACTACCACACAGCTTGCAAACAGAGACATTGCCATCTTCCAGAACAGACAGTGTTAGGCTCAATTAAAATTGTCCGGAACCAGGCAGACTGATCCTTCCTTGAGAGGCTGGCCACTGTCTTCTGGTTGACAACATGTTCATTGCTGGCCTGCAGCCCACTCTTACCCGGCACAGTTCAGGAACCAGAGCGACACCACTGGCTACGGCCTCGGAGCTAGGACCAGGCAGGTCTGGGAATGAAGCTGCCATTCTGCCAGGCACCGTTCTGGGCATGGTACATGTATTAGCTCATTTAGTGTGCGCCCTAGGCAGGCCACGGCCCTCACCCCTTGGACCTCCGGATGAGCTGTGGACCTGGTGGGACTGGCTTTCTTCAGGGCCTCCCCCTCCAGGTTGTACTCACTGATAATTGCCACGGGGCAGCAGAGACGCACAGCCTGCTTTCCAGGCCTGGCCTGTGTCCTTCCGTGTCCAAGCCACGGAGAGGAGAGGGCCTTCCTAGGGCAAGAGGCTGGCCTCTGACTTCAGACTCGGTTGGAATCGCCTCTCGGAACATCTGTGCGACCACAGCACATAAAAATGTTTTCTTCTGGCAGCCTTTCCTAAGGATGTAATAATATATGCATCACACAAATAGTTCTATTTTCGGTGGGTCAGCATTGCCAGAAAGCCGATCCTGACCAGGTGTTGAGGGAGTCGGCAGGGCTGTGAGCAAGGGGGTTGTGGGAACATGTCTGTGTGCCAAAGCCTCTGCCCACCCCCACCACCTTCTTCTGTCTGGTCCCTGCCGGGCCTTTTCCTTGGGCTCAATTCCTGGCCACAACTTGGGAGTCAGTCTGCTCCTGGTGGGACCGGGCCTGCTCATCTTCCTTTCCCTCCCAAGCCTCCCACCTGCTGTACCTAGAGATAGCTGATTTTAGGTGTGCCATCATCTGATCTTTAACAGTCTCATCAGAAATGGCCTGGGTCAGTGTCAAACCAGTGTTTCCTTCCCAGCTCTAATCTTCCTTCCTTCATGAGAGGGGTCGGCCTCTGCCCCCTCCAGTGCACTCTGACGCTCCAAGATCAGACTGGGCTGGCCTGGGAGAAAAGGAGACGAGGTGAGAAGCCGCAGAGGCCGCCAACCTCTGAGCACGTCCACCACCCCGAGGTCTGCCCTGCTCTTCTGGTTCTGAAATAGTGAGCCTCTTTGCCTTTTCTTTGCTTTTTTGCTGATCTGAGTTCATTTTGAGCTCTAGCCTTCCTGATAATGTTCTCATGTTTTCCCTGTGTCTTGGTTACCTGTCTCAGCTTCCATGTTTCATATCAGCTGTGGTAGTGGTAGCTGTGTGTTCTTATTTTCATTGTAGTAACGGTGAGCATTGGTGTGCTTACAGTCTGCTAGGCACCCTAAGTACTGCATAAGGAATTTATAATCTTTCAAAGGAAATAAGCCTTTAAACATGGGAGAAATGCACAGTTCATGAGTATACTGGCATCAAGAATCCTCCATTCCTTTCCCCCTCCCTGCTTCCTTTCCTTCTGTGGCTGAGAGTTGAGTCGCTGGGTCCCACCTCCTCCAAAACTCCATCCGCGTTGTCCTTAGATAGACTCTAGGAACTTGGGTCCAGAGTCTCTTGCTCACATTACCCATATCACTCAGCTTCCCAGAGCAGAAAGAAAGGGTTGGACCGGGCTCTGCTCTTGCGACTTCTGTGACATTGGGTAGGTCACTTATTGCTCGGAGCCTAAGTGCCTCCTGTTGCCCAGGACTGTCAGCTCTCCCTCTGTGACTGCCATCACAGGAGCGTCAGGGGCGCAGCAGCAGCGCGGGGCCGGCCTGGGGACGGGAAGCCTGTGCTGTGCCTGTGCCTGAGCACACCTTCTCTGGGCCTCAATAAGCCAGTGCCTGGTGGGGTGTCACCCTTGCCCTCCCTGCTGGGGGCTTGATGGGGTGACTGTTCCTTCAAGGGCAGATCACAACTCTCCCTAGGAATGTGGACGCTGGGCTTTTGCTGGCTGGGCCGTTTGTGACATGAAACTTAGCTCACCTCGTGCTTGGGTCCCCACTGGGGAGGCGGCCTCGCACCACCTTCAGTGGCTCCAGAGCTGCCAGCAGGAATAACAAGTTCTTTGTAAACTGTGGAGGGCCATGCTGTGGAGGGGCTGAGGTGGCCATTCTCAGAGAGCACCTGGCTCTCTCTAACGTGGAGGAATGTCTTGTCTTTTGCAGATGGAGAAAGATGAAACTGTGAGCGACTCCTCGCCACACATAGCCAACATTGGGCGCCTGGTAGAGGTGAGTGGGCCTTCTGGGCTCTGGCTCGCTTCCACAGCATCTGACGTTTGCCCCTGGATCCTGTTTGCCGGCTTGGTGGCCTTCTGCCTTGCTTCTTTCTTCCCGTTCCATAGCAGCCAATACTGCGCTTCTCATGATTTGCCCAGGCCTTGAGTTTTCTGAGCCTGTGATCTAGGTGCAAGCAGGGCACAGCTCCTAGGGCATCCCTCCACCCTCCCTCAAAACATTCCCAGGAGGGTCTGCTCAGGAAGCCTTAAGCCTGCCCCCCAGTGAGCGGAGACCTGACAAGGAAGCAGGTCTCTGGGTCCCAGTGGGGACCAGAGGGACTTCAGTTGCCACTGGCTTCCCTTCACCACGCTGTTTGGAAGGAGGGGGTGGTGGTGTGGTTTACTCCCAGTAATGGCCAGTGTTGCCACCAGTACCTGGATATTGGCTTCCTGCGTGCCTGTGGACGGGAAAGGGCACAGAGCACAAGTGATAAGTGGGGGTCTTGGCTGCTAGGGCTCGCTCACCAGGCATCTGCGCAGTCGTGCGTCTCCCCCCTGTGGTCACAGCGGGGACTGCAGTGGTGAGCTGGTGGGAGGGTGGGGACCTCAGGACTCCCAGCTGTTTGCTGACTGACCTCCCTCCCCAGGACATGGAAAATAAAATCAGAAGTACGCTGAATGAGATCTACTTTGGAAAAACAAAGGACATCGTCAATGGGCTGAGGTAATGTACCCAAAAGTACAAGCTTTGGAAACAAAAAAGATAGAGATTTGAATCCTAGGTCTGCTGCTTAACAGTTATATGCCTTTGAGCCTCAGCTTCCTCGTTTGTAAACTGGAGTGAAGTATCCACCTTCTAGGACTGATGTGCAGACTTGAACAGGAACGCACCGTGTACCTGTTTGCGTTCTCAATACATGCTGGTTCCTACCGCCACGCTTGTCACGTGGGGGGCGTTCCCGTTAGCAGCCACCGATGCCCGCATCCCTGAAGTCGGCCTCCTCTTGGCCCCTGGGGTCAGCTCATCTAAAGAATGCCCAGCCCTTTGGCTCTGGGTCTGAGGGGACCTCCAAACCAGACTCTAAGAGACATGGCAGGGTGCCCGCCGGGCTGCCAGGCCTCTGGTTGGCTGGGTTTCCGGGCAGCAGAAAGGGCCCCTTCACCTGCTGCTTTCTGGAGAGGACCCCGGCCACTCTGACGTCCTCTGCAGGGCTCCTTGGCTGTGGCCAGGGTCCAGAGCGGCCCTCCACCCAGCCCAGGCCTCTGTTCTGCAGTGTCCAGTGTCAGCCAAGTGAAGGCTGGCAGGCTCTCTGGGTCCCCGAGGTCCGTGGTGGCAGAGCAGGAGGCCAGAGCCGGTGGGGCAGTGGAGGCCATGGTGTCAGGAGGCCAGTATCGGAGCATGCTCTGCAGAGCTGTGCGACCGTGGACGAGCCACTCCTCTCGGAGACCCTCCCAGTCAGGGCGACGGGGCTGGCTCTGCAGCCAGCACGGTACTGAGTCCGAGGGCTCCCGCTCCTCCTTGGCGGGCAGCCTGCTAATCCCCATTCCAGGTGCCGCTCTCGCCTTCTGGGCCAGGAGAGGAGGAAGCAGCCCAGGGGGCTGCCCTGGCTTGTGAATTCACCAAGCGGAAAGGATTTTTAGTTTTCTACTCGTACAGTTTTGCAATAGTGAGGATTCCCCTTTGGACCCTCATCGTCCCCCATTTCCATCCCGCCTGTGGGGAACATGGTCTGGCCCCTGTTGGGTTTCATTCCCCCTCTCCCCTTCAGGCAACATTGCTTTCCTGTAGCTGCTGAGCCTCACGGCCACCGCCAGCCCAGCGCTCTGCTCTGTGACCTCCACACCCCAGCCCAGAGCAGCGTGGCCTTGGTGACGGGCCCCTTTCTTCCGCCTCTGTGTCCCCTATTCCTCCCTCCTCTCTCCACTGCCCCCGCTCACGTGCTCCTGGGCCCGTGCTGTCCTCGCTCCTTCGTTCACCTCTGAATACTCTCTGTAGATCTGTTGACGTTATCCCTGACAACCCCAAGTTTCAGCAGTTGCAGAGGGAGCTTTCCCAGGTGCTGACCCAGCGGCAGATCCACATCCAGCCTGATAACTAGGCCGATCCAGGTACCCTTCCTGAGAGGGCGAGCTCCCTCCACTAAACAGGACTCACCAACCCGCCGACCTGAGGTTCGGCTGCCGCGCATCACTCAACCCATCACTAACCCCGTGTCCGCTCACGGCCCGCCACCTTAATCCAATTAACATGTAGATTCAGCCACGTAACATGGACCCGTATCGTGTGTGCAGTGTGTATGTGGCGCTCGGGGCGGGGGTTGGTGTGGGCAGACGGTTTGGCTTTGGCTCCTGTAGAAGTCCAGTCCAGCAGAAGTCTCAGGTCTGCACGGCTTTGGTGGCCGCAGGGCCAGGGTCCGTGTCCTGCCTTCTGTTCGCCACGTGCAGCCCAGTCACCCCAATTTCCCACCAAGAATCCTTGGGGCTAGCTGATGGGAAAGGGGGTTATTGCTGTGAGTGTGAGGACAGAGTGCAGAGTGGGGGCTGTGGTCCGCCTGACTGGCCCGATGCACCCAGACTGGTTCTGCTGGAGCTGCCTGGACCAGCGTCACCTCCCACCCCTAACGAGCTGCAGCCGCCCTCTGACACGCCCTGCGCTGACGGGGAGGAAAACAGCCTTGCTTGTTGATAATGGCCGGGAACCGTGACTTGAGCTTGTGAGAAATAGGAAAGCAGCATCCCCCGAGAGGATGAGGGACACTGGTTTTCACATCACATGTTTGAAAACCCAGCCAGGCAGGGCGAAGTGCCTGGCCTAGGGGCTCAGCCCCAGGCTGGGGACCGGACACTAAAGCCCAACCCAGAAGTGGCTCCGTGGGGTCTCCGGGGTGGGTGGAGGGGGCACTTACATAACCAGGCGGAGCCGCGCTCATCTGTGGGGCTGGAGTGCATTGGTCTGGGCTGTGTGCCCCAGCTCTAGGCCCAAGGCATCTGTCAGCCTCCTGCCTCATGCTGGGACCATCCTGTTCCCACCACATGGTGAGAAACCCCTTTTTAAGGTGTCTCATGACAGTGTACTCCTCCCACCCCACGGCTCCACTTTTAGGGTTATCTGGGCCCCTGGCCTTGGCATCCAGTGGCTGCCCACTGAAGCCTCTCCAGCATGGAAGCCCTCTGCAGCTGGGCAGCCTGGCACCCACCGTCTGTCCGGACAGGTCCTCCTTCCCACACTGAGTTAGTGCTCCCTCTGGGCGTTGGTTTGAGTTGCTTGGCAATAACCTTCCCAGCTCTGTCCCCTGAATGAACGGCCTGTTTTTTATCCTCCAGCTGCCCCAAGCCTAACCCGTCGCTCACTGACTCTAACTCTGGTTCTAACGGCAACTTCCTCCTCTGTGGGGTGGGTGCTGGAAGAGCCGGCAGCCGCATGCTGGGGCCATCTGCAGAGCCGGGGCCGTCCTTCCAGGCCAAGGACCATGTGAGCGCCTGCTTCGCCCACCCCATCCTCCCGCTGGTCACGTTAACCTCCGTGGGAGCCTCTCTGGAAGCCCCTGGCGGACTGGCTAGATTGGAGCCCGAGGGCCACGTGGCTGGTGGCTGACCCTCCTTTGTCAGGGCAGAGCCTGGGCGTCCAGACGATCAGAAATGCGTATTTCAGCAGCATCAACCCAAAGTCGGCATTTCTCACGGCCGTTTTTCAGTTGTATGCCGATGCTTTAAAACCTTGCCTATTGCGTTGCACTCTCACATTCTGAGGGTCCTGCCGGGATCTTCCAGGATTGGGTAGCCAGCATTCACCTCGGGTGCTGCTTCTCCTGGCCCCACTTCATCGCACTGCACCCGTTTTCGGCATTTGGGGTATTTCGATCCTTTCTCCCACTCTTCCCTTGGAGCAGCGTTCCTGAGAGGCAACCTCACCTTTCTCTGCTGTTCGAAGGGCATCAGTAAAACTATTAACAAGTTCTCAGTTAACCAAAACGGCGGGTAAAGCTGACAGTGATCATTCGAAGCGTTGCCAGGGGCATTTTCGGAGCCTGTTTCCTTACCTGTAAATTAGAAATAACACTGCCTCTTGGGCGCTGTGAGCGTTGGGAGAAGGTGTGAAAGCGCTTTGTGGATTGTACAGCCTCCGTGAGCCTACTTGCTAGCTCTGTCGAGCAGTGTGCCTGCTGTGTGTGGATGCACTCATTTCCCACAAACCAGGCCCTGACAGCAGGGACCCCGGGCCTTACCTCAGTTTCCTGCTGCCTCTCAAAATCCAGGGAGAGGGCTTTTCTTGGCCAAGTTAAAGCTGATGGAGCCTCATAGCAAAAGCCTGAGAGCGCTCGTCCTTTGAGTTCTGCCCTGGCCGTGAACCCAGTGTGCTCAGATGTCCAGGGCTGGTTCTTAAACCCTCGCTAAGGGGGGGTGCCCTGTACCCTGCACTCATGGGCAGCATTGAGCCTCCTGCTGGGCCGGGTGCCATGAGGGGGAAGCTTTGTAACGAGGTCCTCCGGGTCCAGAGGAATGGACCAGGGTCCTGGAGCTGTGGCCGAGTCCCCCAGCCCGGTGCAGAGCTGAGCATCTGTCCAGGTGGACGGGCCCTGGGCCTCCGAGGGGCCGGCGTGGTGCTGAGGGTGTGGCCTCGGGCTCTGCTCCCTCCGCATTTCGCTGGCGCCGCTCTCACTAGAGGGGCCCAGTGCTGCCCAGTGACCGGCCCCTCACCACCCCTCTTCCTGCGAAGCCTGCTAATAACAATTCTTTTCCTCCCTGGCAGGTCTGTGCAGACTTTTGCAGACAAATCAAAACAAGAAGCTCTTAAGAACGACCTGGTGGAGGCTTTGAAGAGAAAGCAGCAATGTTAAACCTCTGCTTCACGCTAACCGGACATGCCATGCACTCGTTAGATTCCTTTCTTAGAAAACTCGTTTTCTGCTCCCTCCCCTGCCCCCTTCCTCCCCGGCAGGTCACACCACACCTGCGTCACCGGCCTGCACAGCGCCATCACGCCCCGAGAATAAAGCCGCTACCGCCCTCTCCGTCTCCACGGCCTGCTTCCCACCACGTTTTGCTATCAGAACTCGGTGTTTCCATAGAGACCATGTGTGTTTTGTTTGCCCAGGCTCCACCCCCCATTTATAGGCATAAAATACACTGTCTGTCTGCCTCCCCTTCCTTCCCACCTTTTTGTTACATTGGTGTAAAAAATGTAAAACAAAAAAATTTTATGAAATAACTGTGGTGTGTGAAAGAAGAAAAACTGGAAATCTGATTCCACGTGTGTTTGGGAGTTGCTTGGGGTTGGGATGGGGAGAGGGGACAGCTCTGGGGGGAAGGAGAGGCGGCCCTCAGCACTGTCCCGCACACCTGGCCCCTGGCCCCAGAGACCACGTTACGGGGCTCGGGGGGCCTGCGACCGTCTGCTCTTCTGGCCAGGTGCTTTTCTGTCAGTTTTTATGGAATGCAAAAGGAGTTTTTTGTTTTATTTTGTTTTTGTTTTTTTTTGTAAAGCTTAAAAAAAAAATCTACATCTTATACTTGAGCTTCCATACTTAAGAAAAAAAAAAGTAAAAAAAGAACAAAAAAATAAATAAAAAGAAACTGGGACGCAGCACTGGCCTCGCGTTGTTTCTCACCTGCCTCACTTTGCCAGCATGTGTGGCCTTCGCCCCGAGGGCGACCCCAGGTGGGGGGAGTGGCAGGCTCAGCAGAGCGTGGGGTGGAGGGAGTGTGGAGCGAGGAGAACCCCCCCCCCCCTCAAGCACTTCTCAACCCCTCCTTCCCGGAGTCCCCAGCCCACCTGCCCCGCAGCCCTGGGGCTACTTGAAGTCACACCAGCCATGAAGCGGAAGGTGGGGGCTTTCCTCTCTGCTCCCCACTTTGCTCTCATCTTAGCAAACAGCTCCTCTGAGGGCCACTGTCCTCATTCCCAGCCTTTGGGGGGAGCTGAGGGAAGGCAGCCAGGCCTCATGGCTGAGAGGCCATGGGACCGCAGTAGGGCCCAGACCCCGACCGTCTCCTCTGGTTTGCGGTGCCTGGAACTGTGACCTCTGACCTGTCTGCGTGTTCTGACAGGAAGGTTCAGATGGGACATCTTCGTTGAGAAATAGAAACAGGAGAAGCCCCCGCACTCGGTTCCTCCAAGTGCCAGGTGCAGAGGACAAGCTGGAGAGAAGCAGGCCCTGGCCATGCAGCCCCGCAAGTGGCAGCTGGGCACCCTCGGTGCGGGGCCCAGAGGCACTGCCAGAGGGTCTGGGTGATGGCTGCAGTGCCTGACACAGAGTGGTGAATAAATGATTTCCCTCTTGATAGGTGTTCAATCATGTGACCAAAAATAACACTTGAAACCCAGAAATTGTGACTGTCCTGAATGCCAGGCCTGATTTTACTCTGCCTTCCAGAATCTTCCACAGAGGGGGGGGCGTCACTGCTCTTGTTTTAATGCTAAATCAGACTGGTGAGAGGGAATAGTGGGCTGTGACGCCAGGTTTCCTAGGCGAAGGAAAAGCAAAAGGAGTGTTGGTGGCCTGGCTCAGGTCCACCTCCCAGCCACTCCTTTCTCTGCACAGAGGCGAGCACGGGGGCTGCAGGGCCCCTCATGCATGCAAAGGCGCCCTGGGTGGTGGACTAGCCCTCGGGGTCTACAAGCTGCAGGTGGCAGACTCGGGGTTTGGCAGCATTATGGCAGCCCCTTCACCCTCACTAGATGCTTCCTGCAGCTGCCCTTTGGTGCCCGATAACAGGAGGCAGCCTTCTGGTCTGGGCTGCATGAACCCTGGCACCCTGGGTCGGTGGTCTCCAAGTGTGAGGGCTCAGGTGGGTAACCCCGGCATTCCCCATCTCCCAAGTCCCTCTTGGAACCTGCCTCCTTGCTGTCATCTTGACAGGTGGGCTTCTGGGGCCGCAGGTTCCAAGACTGCCTGTCTCCATTCCCATCACTGACCAAGCAGCTGCTGTGTGGCAGGCCTGGGAGACTCCGCTGACGGGATGGGCAGGCATTGCGGACTGGGCCTCCAGGCCCTTCCCTTTGGTGCCGCCCCCTCTATGGAGCCTGGTGCCCTGCAGTCATGGCTTCTCCTCCCCCTGGCATGACCCACGCTAAGCCAATTAAGATGTTCTCTCCGGAGAGACTGATGCTTAAGTTGGAACAGTTTCATCCTAGCTTGGAAGGGTTCCTGCTGAGCCCCTGGAGCAGCCTAGGCGCTGTCCTCCGTGACCTTGCCCTTCCCTCCTGGGAGCCCACAGTCATCCTGTCGCTTGAGGGGCTGGAGGAGAGGGAACCCGTGGGAGCACCTACTTGGGGCCGGTCGCTGGGCCTGAAAACCCTCATTACAAGCCAGAGGCAGGCCCGTCTCCTCCACTTAGCAGTAAGCAGGGGGCCAAGAGAGGATCTTTGGCTTGCAAGCGTTTGTTTGTAAGCCTGTATAGCAAATTCTTAATAAGTATGTCTCGTTCCAAATACTGGAAGTAAATGTTAATAAATTATATACTCAGGAATTTAACGTTAAAAATCTCATTTTATATAAGCAAAATCAATGGACGAAAAACGGGGGGGGAGGGCATGTATGGGAATTGGGGTGGGCAATGGAAAGATATGTACACATAGCCGGGTCGGGTGCGGCCAGGCCCGGAGCAGCGGCTGCCAGGCTGGGAGCGGCCAGGCCCGGGGGAGCAGGCGGGGCTGGTGCGGCCAGGCCCGGAGCAGCGGCTGCCAGGCTGGGAGCGGCCAGGCCCGGGGGAGCAGGCGGGGCTGGTGCGGCCAGGCCCGGAGCAGCGGCTGCCAGGCTGGGAGCGGCCAGGCCCGGGGGAGCAGGCGGGTCGGGTGCGGCCAGGCCCGGAGCAGCGGCTGCCAGGCTGGGAGCGGCCAGGCCCGGGGGAGAGGCGGGTCGGGTGCGGCCAGGCCCGGAGCAGCGGCTGCCAGGCTGGGAGCGGCCAGGCCCGGGGGAGCAGGCGGGGCTGGTGCGGCCAGGCCCGGAGCAGCGGCTGCCAGGCTGGGAGCGGCCAGGCCCGGGGGAGCAGCCGGGTCGGGTGCGGCCAGGCCCGGAGCAGCAGCTGCCAGGCTGGGAGCGGCTAGGCCCGGAGCAGCAGCAACCAAGTCCAGAGCAACTAGGTCGGGAGCAGCAGTGACCAGACCCGGAGCAGCTGATTGTGGAATGAACCAGAGCAACAGAGGCTAGGCCCTGAGCAGCCAGGCCCAGAACAGCTCGCTCCTTGCCTGCCCCTGCCCCACGGCTGCTTCTCAGACATGGCTGGAAACTTTCGTGGGAACTTGAGGGTCTGCTGAATCAAGTGATGAAGGCTTAGATCTGGATGTGTTGAGTTAGTTTAGGACTGGGGTGTTGATCTGTGAGTGCCTTGGGTGGGGCCTGGATGAGGCTGGTTGACCTAGAGGGAAATGTCTTTTGTGTGAAGTGTATCATTGGGCATGTGGAGGTATTATTGATATGAGAAAATGCTAAATAACTGATTTACTATCTGAAAAGGGATTTACTATTGGGGAAATTGAGGGAAGAAGAGACTGAACATAAACTGCACCTATGGATGAGGACAATGGGGGGGGGGACGGAGGGTGGGTTGGGAACCTGGTGGAGGGGGGAAGAAATGAGGAACCTTTGTAATAATATGAACAATAAAGATTGATTAAAAAAAAAAAAAAAAAAAAAAGATATGTACACATATAATACCTTAATAAAAAAAATAATCTAATTTTATAATTATTTTCTCGGTATAACTAAAATTTATAAAACCTTCAGTAGGAAAACCAAGGTTACTCAACACCTTGCATGTTACTTCACCCAGAACATCTGCTTCCTACAAACACTTGGAGGACTTTGTTACCGATTTTGCAATTCACTTGGGGGCCCTATAGTCATTCAACAGGTACTTTAAAAAAAAAAAAATAACTAGTTGGTGCTATTTTTTTCTTGTTTCATTATAATTTGTATCATTTCTCAGATTGTTCAAGTAGCCTTTTAAACGACAACACAGACTGTAGACATTTAAAAATATTTTTTTTAATTGATTTCAGAGAGGGAGATAGAAACTTCAGTGATGAGACTCGTTGATTGGCTGCCTCTTTCACTACCCCGCCCCAAAAAGGGGATCGAGCCAGCAACCCAGGCGTGTGCCTGACCAGGACTTGAGCTGTGACCTGGTTTGAATGCTGATGTTCAACCACTGAGCAATGCCGGTAGGGTGAGACTATAAACATTTTATATATATAACCTCATAATTTAAAGAAGTCAAGTCTCTGAAATATATTTAAATATGGTATAACATTTTAAGGTTTTATTTTCTATTCTTAGATATTTCCTATATCTTTAAAACTATTACTACATAGACATACTCATCCCTGTTGCTACTTTGTGAAACTTTTCAACTTGGAGTAAGTGCTCAGTAAATGTTCTGAGGAATGAACTATATATATATATATATATATATATATATATATATATATATATATATATATATATTATTTTTTTTTTTTTGGTCTAGTGCAGATATTCAGCCAGTGTGCTGCAAGAACTTC
Source organism: Pipistrellus nathusii (assembly GCA_963693515.1). Taxonomy (NCBI): domain Eukaryota; kingdom Metazoa; phylum Chordata; class Mammalia; order Chiroptera; family Vespertilionidae; genus Pipistrellus; species Pipistrellus nathusii. The sequence continues at coordinate 10,196,199 of OY882859.1, read as the reverse complement.
TAAAACATGAAATACCTGTTTAGCTGGGCACTGACCTCTTTTCCCTTAGACTATTGAATAAAAACATGGCAATAGACAGCACAATAGCCATCTGGTGTGAAGGAATCAAAATTTACTTATTCTTATTGTCAGATTGGCAAAAAATACATATTTCAGTGTGCTGCAGAATTTTAGTCATTAGTTTGTGTGCCGTGAGGGATGAAAGGTTGAAAGTATCGATAGCTGCTCTAGTGAATGAAATCCTTGACTCCTCTCACCTGACCAGTTCCTCACGCACAGTAGGCCTCCAGGTGACTGTGTAATGACTACATTGAGTAGGAATGTTGTAAGACACTAATAACGTTCTCATTGCCTACAACTTCCCATTCAAGTTTCAATAACAGCCAAGAGCTTTATTGAGTGATGAGTCACATGCCTGCCCGTTTAAGATGTAAAAATTCAATAGTTTAGTGCTTGGGGGTCCCATGCCTTCTTCACTAGGGGTCCCTTGAGGGACAGTGTTTTGGGCATTCACTCCACTCACTCAATTCATTCACCATTTATCGAGCACCCGGATACAGTGGTGACCAGGAGAAGCCTCAGTCCATACCATCTAGTGTGGGCGGGGACATCCTTCTTAACTGCATGAGCTGGGAGGTGGCTGTGTCCTCAGGGCTGTCACAGGGCAAGGAACTAATCAGTTATTAGTTGAATTGAGTTAATCTGAAGACAAAGGCCATCCCTCCTCCCGGCCACAGGGCTGACACTGCCGGGACAGCTGTTCACCAGGGACCCCTGGGGTCCCGCCATCCAAGTCCAACAGGAGGAGGCGTGAGGAGAGGGCCGTTTCTCCCCTTTCTCAGCTTTGGGGACGGAGATGTGGCCCGAGCTGTGGCTTCGAAAACCCCAGGTTCCAGGAATAACCAGGGGGAACCCTGGGCTGGGAGGGCCTGGGGACGGGCCCTGGGTTGGGTACTTCCTTCTGCTTTTTGCAGAGTGCCACCTGCCTGGCAGCCAGCTGGTCCTGTCTCTCCCCCGTCCCTGTACCCAGGTGTGGGAACCACGGGGCCAGATACTGCACAAGGCATTTTCACATTCAGCATCTCATTCGATAGTTAGGCCTCACCTAGAGATGAGCACCCTAAGCACCCTTGCCTGCAGCAAGAAGCAAGAGGTGTGAGCCCAGGGGAGAAAGGAAATCCATGGAGTGCCTTCCACCCCGAAGGCCCCACTCCAGCAGGCAGGGCCCAGTCATGCAATGGAACCCGTCAGACTGGCCCTTCCGCTCTGGGGAGGAAGTAACCTGAGCAGACCAGGGCTTGTGCTGGGCAGTGGATAGGCTCAGGCAGCCACTGTTTATTTACCAGGCAGCTCCCACGCGCCAGGTGCTGTGGCACAAGCCGGCAAGCCCGTCTTATTCAGCCACAACCACGTTCTCCATCTGACAGGCACTCCCAGCGCCGGGGCCTCTCCCATCAGACTGGGCTTCCTGAGGTGGGAGGGTGCTATCGCCCATCAGAGGAGGGTTCCCAGGGTGGGGCTGTGATATTTCATCCTTCTCCCCACCCAGCTCTAGGTCAGGGGTTCGTGCTGCCATACTGAGCCTCAGTCTTCAGGCTGGGAGGTGCCTCCTGGCTCAGGTGACCAGCATCCTCCAGCCAGGTCACAGCCCTGGGTGGCGGTGGGGAGGGGCGGCAGAGCCAGCTGGGCCTAGGCACCTTCCACTGCACAGACCAGAGGCTGTGGAAGTTACTGCTCAGAATGGTGGGAAAGGGGCCTGAGCCCAGCAGGGTTGGCAGCCTCTCCCCCCCACCCCCCAAGGCAGGGCAAGGCTGAGGCTGGACCCCCAGGCCCTAGCCAGGGAGAGGGAAGGCACCAGGTGTGGGATGACCCCTGTAGCTGAGGGACCTAATGCGGTTCAAACAGCTGCCAGGTCCAGCTGTGCGACCTCGGGCAAGTGGCTTAACTCCTCCAAGCCTGGTTCTCTGTTAAATGGCCATCATAATGCAAGAGGCACCCCCCCGCCCCTCAAGCAAGTTCTCAGGAAACCTCAGTGGCATGCCGGGTTACACACAGGCCTCGCAGGCATGCCTCCGGACAGGGCGGGGGAGACTGGCCCTCACTGCCCACCTGAACCTCAGAGGTGCCCTGTTTCCTCCCCCCAGCCCCAGATCCCTCCTCTCTCCCCCCAACCAAACCCAGCCTCCTGCTGGGAGCCACTCCATGCCTGCCTCCACACCTCACCTCCGTTCTGCTCTTCATACTGGCAGGGACCAGAGCTGGTTCACCCCCACCACAGACTTCGACCACAAGGGCCAAGGGAGAACTGTACAGCGTAAATATCTGTAGCACCAAATTGGGCAGTGGCACACTCCCCTCCCTCCACTGCTGTTCAGAGCAGCCCAGACCCCAGCATCCTGGGAAGGAGCGACAGGACAGGTCTCGCTGGGAAGAACGGTTTACTAGGCTGGCTCAGTCTGGGCACACCAGGCACGGCTGTCCCTCCAGGGCGAGCAGCAGAATGAGGTAGGTGAGTGAGGGGCGGCCCCACTGTTTTCAGGGTGAGGTCCCTGCGGCAGCCCCTCCATCAAAGCTCCCAGGGCAGCTGCCTCAGTCTCTGGGGGTTGAGTTCCCAGCGGGAGGGGGAGGCTGGCCTGAGGGCCGTCTGGCTCCTGGAAGAGTCAGCCCAGCAGGTGTGGGGGGGCAGCTGGGTCAGGAGCAGTAGGCCCCCGACCCTGGCTTCCTCCACAGCCTAGTCCAGGTCCTCGGCACTCTGACTGCCCACCCCTCTTCCTGAGTGGTATCTGGACGTCCCGGTCATCTGGACTTGGCTGCGTCCCGGTCAGCTGGGGAGGAGGGGCTGGTGCTCTGAGGACGTGGCGGCGTTCCTGTACACCAGGAACTGGATGGAGATCTGGAGGGGTCGACGTCAAGGCCTGACCAAGCACAGACTGGGCTGGACCTGCCTAGAGCTCCCTCTTCCTTCCCTCTCAGCCCCACTCTGGCTGGTGGAAGGGCCGGCGATGACCTCCCAGCTTCTGCTCTCCCTGCACCTCCCACTCCTCAATCCCTAGCCCGACTTCCTCCTCCAAGTCCAGCGCTAGGGTCTTCCTCCCGCAGGCAGTCCTCCCTGACTGCAGCCCCATGAGCTGGCCTGCCGCCCACCCTGCACTATCCTGGGAGTTTCCCCCAGGGGCTGGGGCCATCGGAAGGCACTGAGAGCTCACACTGTGCTTTTGCTGACGTTCGGTATTATTTTAGATTAGTTCCAGGTGAGTTAAACTTCCCTCACGGCAGCCAGCAGGGACGCGGCATGTGCAAACAGGGGCCACGCTTCCTTTCTCCCAAAAGCGATCCAAACAAGGCCCCGTCTTGCCGTTCAGCAAACATTTACTGAGCACACGCTGTGCTGGGTGCGTGCAGCCTTCCGGACCCCTTACCTTACGTGATCGCCCTATTATCTCGGTGAGACAGCGACTGTGGCTCACGGTTCCCCCGTGTCCCACGGCGGCGGGGAACAGAGCCAGAATGTGACCCCGTTGTTGTGACGAACTCACGTGTCTCCGCGTTTCAGCTCTCGCTCCTCAGGCCTGCAGGGCCCAATCTCCCCCCTCCTGGGGCCTTCGCACAAACTGCTTGCCTTTGCCTGCCTGACCTCTCCTCCAGGGCAGTTTAAATGGCACCGGGGAGGCCTCTGCGGAGCCTTTAAACAGGGACAGCCCCCTGGTCACACCCTCACAGTCTTTCTCTGTGGCCCTCGTGTCATTGCAACAAGCAATGAATTAATTCTACGAGTGCCTCCTGTCTGCCGCCCGGGGCGGGAAGCTCCCTGGGGCCAGGCCGTCAGTTCTTGCTTGCTCCTGGGCCCAGTGCCTGGCGGGCAGGGCAGACTCTGGGTGGGTGGGTGGATGGGGAAGCCCCGAGCAGGAAGGGGCTGCCGTGCCCGCCCTGAAGGATACGATGGTGTCGAGCAGCAGCACGCCCAGGCTGCCCACGAGCCAGGGCAGGTGGTGCAGCACGTAGCTGCCCTCGCTCTGGCCGTCCTCGGGGTTCTTGAGCAGCACACTCATCCCGTACAGCGTGTTCCCCAGCATCACCAGGGCGAACAGCGAGTAGGAGATCCCCTGGGTGGACTTCCGCAGGAACTGGCGGGGAGGGGGCCGGGGTCAGACACCTCAGGCAGGGCTCTGTCACCCGGGTGTGACCGTACCCATCTGCCCGTCACACTGGGCGTGCAGTCAGAAAGCTGACTTTTTCAGGCACGGCTCCGGGGCCCGGCTCCTCATCCTCACTCCCGCCACCTCCCCCAGCCCCTGCCCAGGTCCACAGGAGACCATGGCTGCGCTATGCCTGCTGCTATGACGCCCTGCTCTCCAGCCCCACGCTGACTCTCGTTGCCTCTGACCGCCCATCCCTGATTCTCCACCGTCTCTCCTCTCAGGCCTCTAAGCTCAGCCCCTCGCTCTCACCTGAATTCCTACTTCTGAGAGCCACACTGGTCACACGGGCGCCTGGATGGCAGGCATCACCACACCCATTTTCCAGAGGCACAAACCGAGGCTTGGAGAATTGGAGGAAGTTGCCCAGGCCACCGGTGAGTGTAGACCCAGACCTTCTGCTCTGTGCTACTCCTGAACCCAGAGGCCCGAGCTGCCGGGCTGGCTCCTCTCTTCCCCTCGGCCCCACCCCGCTCCAGGCTCACATTGGTATGGATCTGAGGCAGCCGGGAGAACAGGTACAGGACGCTGGAGATGGAGCCGATGACAAAACCGATGATCTCCTGCTTCGTGAAGGGCTGAGAACCAGAAGGGAGCGGTGCTCAGTGCTCCCTCCTAAAGGCATCCTTCCTCCCCCCAGGTGGCCCTGCAGGGAGGGCCCTTGATGCCAGCCTCCGACCTCCACCCGACCGTCACGTCCCACACCTCACCTTATTGCCTGGCTCCACAGACAGGAGCTTCCGGCCCTGGAAGACCTCCCTCGGGGTGGCCACAGGGCCAGTGCTGCTCAGCAGCGGGCTGGCACACACCAGTCCCATGCCGAACAAGAGCACCGCGTTGATGGGGGCAGACACTGGACAGGAGGCAGGAGGGAAGCGGAAGTTAGATATCTGAGTGGATCAGAGTCATGGCCTTGCCCTCGGTGGCTGTGTGACCTCGGGCAAGTGACCTAACCTCTCTGAGCTTTATTTCCTCATCTATAGAATGGGTGCAATAACACTATCCTTCTCCTGGAGTTGTAAAATTGATACGATGACAGCAGTAGGGTCCAAGGAGGAAGGGGGGGGGGGGTGCGCGGGTATCAAAAGCAGTGCCTGGGGCCACATCTCACAGCCCTGGCTCTCACCCCGACTATGGCCTCCTCTGAGTCCTCAGAGGCAGTGATGGCCTGTGAGCCCTGTGTCTGTTTCCCCGGCTCCAGGCCCAGGGCCAGGCCCAGAGGAGCAGCGGAAGCCATGCCTGTGGAATAGCAATGTGAGTGAAGGGAGGCCCTGTGGTCCTGCCCGGATGTGTGTGCCCACGGCCCTCGGCCCCTATCTCGGCCGATCAGGGCTCAGGCTTCCAGATAAGGCTGATCACCGGGCAATGGGACAGCTGCTTCCTCTCACCCTCCGGCTGCCCCCGGCGTGTCTAACACGGAGGGAGGGCCCACCGTACTCACACGCAGAGGGGCGATTCTTAAACTTGTAGTGAAAGTAGAGGGACAGCATCACCAGGTCCGCCAAGACGTAATACACCGCCGTGTAGGTCTGCAAGAGAAGCAGGGGCGCTGGCTCAGCCCCAGCCCTGGGGACCGCGCCCCGACACTGCGCAGCACTCTTGAAAGGAGGATGGCAGTTCCTCCCTCGCAGAACTGGAGAGCACAGGGGCGAGGCGTTGGCCCCGGCAGATGGAGGAATGGGTGGCTAGCTCCCAATTTTTCTCCTCCTGCCCCCCCCTCCCCCCACCGCCACCCTGAGCTCCATCAGGATCAGAGCACCCCAGAGCTTAAAGGCTCTGGTGATCCTCTGGTTTGATGTGGCCATTTTACAGATGGGGAAACTGAGGCCCAGCGACCAGCCCATTGCCATACTGCACGGCAGGGCCCAGGGCTGTCTCTACAGCATGGGGCCCTCATAAGATGGAACAACAGGCCAGGATCGCGGAGCCCGGGCCTCTCCTGTGGGTGCCCCCCACCACCTCTGCTCTGGCTCTTCTAGGCAGCCCACCCTGCCCGGGGCCGGCCCACCTGCAGGGGCAGCTGGTCAGCAAGGAAAGAACCGATGAGGTTGCAGGAGTCTCCGCCAATCCAGCCCAGGAGGAACCACAGGGACAGGGCCTGGTCCATGTTGCCCGTCTTGCACGCCTTGATGTACTGCCTGCGGCAGAGGAGGAGACGTGTGCTCAGGCGCTGAGGGCCGTGGCATCGCCTCGGAGGGACAACAAGGGAACGGCCCCCAGGTGAGACCACCACAGGGTGGTGGGGCAGGGGCAGCAGAGGCCAAGGTCACCGGGAGCCCTGCAGGCAGGGTCCTCGCGAGCCTCTGCCCACTGGGGGTTTTTACTGGGAGAAGCCCTGCCTACCCAGGGACTTGATGGGATGTGCACCTTCTCAGACACTCTCCTCTGAGCACCCTGGGGGCCTAGAATCTTCCTTCTACGAAGCGGGTGGGGAGTTTGGAAAAAGGATGGTGGTGGTGGCAGCAAGCCCAGGGCCCAGGCCCGGCCGCTGCCCTATCTCCAGGACGGGCGGCGATAAGATGATGGGCAACCGCAGCCCGCTAGCTGCCAGGGGCAGGGCTGTGGCTCCTGGCTCTCCAGGACCAACGCAGGGGCAGTCAGCACCCTGGCTATTTCCCAGGGGCCCCTGGGACTGCGACCCTTTCTTTGGGCCTCTGGCTGGGTACCAGGCACGGTTCTGACCCCCTCCTGTGTATGGACTCACTCGGTCCTCACGGTCCCCCAGGGGGTCAGGTGTATTTTGAGGACCCTCCTCACTGCAGGCTGAGGAGGTGCACAGCCAGGAGCTGGGAGTAGGATTCACACCCGGACCCTGGGGCTCCGGTCTCACGTCACCGGGACTGCTCTGCTTTCTCCTTTGAGCTCTTCCTCTGCAGATGGCTCACCCACCTCCTTATCTGTCACCGCTCAGGACGCAGTTCCTCTCAGGGCCTTGCTTGGCCTGAGCTCACCAGCGCCCTTTGTGACACTAACGCCTCCTGGACTCAAGCTTCCGGAGGGCAAGGACAGGGCCCAGCACAGGCCTGGCTCCGAAGGCCCTGAATTAAGGTTTATGCCGTGTCCCACTTAGCTCCTTCAGGATGCTGTGACCTGGCCTAGCTCCGGAACTTGCAGGTAAAATACTTTAGTCACACCCACGACAGGCCAGGGCCTAAGGAGGAGCAGGAAGGTGGCTGCCCTTTCCGCCATCACTTGGGGCCCTCCCCCAGGCCTTCCACCCCTGTCACGGGATAATCAGCCAGACCCAGGCAGGGCCAGTGCTATGCCAGAGCCAGCCAGCTTCTCTGATAGTTCAGGGAGTCTCTCTCCCTTGGCCTCCATCAGCACCCAGACCTGTCCACTCTGCCTCCCGAGGGCTTCCCCAACGGGCCCCGCCATCACCGCCTGCTGGATGGCCTCTCTGCCCCAGTCCCCCCTGTGATTCCCAGGTGTCTTCGAAGGGGAAGCCATGCAGAGACCAGGACAGTCTCTATTTTCCTTCCTGTGTCACCCCTAGTGCAGTCCTTCTGTGCTTCTGTGGGACTATGACATGGGTAACGGCTTGGAAAGTAACGGCTTGGAGTTCTCAAGCGGTTGAGCACGGTCCCGCCACCTTGGTGCTACTCACGGGAAAGTGGACGAGGCGAAGCAGAGAATGGAGATCAAGCCCAGGCCCACACTGGCCTCGTCCCAGCCGTCCTGGGCACATTCCCCAAACACGTCCCATATCCACTGGGAGCCATTGGGGCAGCTGGAGAAGTTGCCGGAGCCCAGCTTCTTCCAGACCATGCTGCCAGGGCGGGCGGGGGGCTGCTGGGCGCTGAGGCAGGCGAGGGCTCTGCAGGGAGAGAGAGAGGGGGCTTCAGCCTTGGAAGGTTGGGGTGCTGTCATGGTGCCCCCAACCTAAGCCCACCCCAGGTTATGACTGAGCCCTGGACCACAGGACTCCATCAGCCTCAAGCACAGAGCGCGAAGCCAACCCCAGTCAACCACGCGTGCAGAGAGCGCCGGGCCCACAGTCAGGGGCAAGTGCCTTCGCATCCCCCCTTCACCCTCGTTAACGGGCAACTGAGCCTCCGTTCCCTCAGCTGCAAACCGGGGTGATAACAGCGCCCCCCTCATACATCTGTGAGGCCCAATGAGCTCCTAAATACCGTGTGGAGAGCTCGGGCCCAACATGTCACTTTGGCTGTAATTGCTGAGACCAGGCCCATGGACGAGGCTTGTCACCTTGGTCTGTGGGCGAAATGAAAGGGGTTCTGTGGAAAGTACCTCGAGAGGTGACCTGTAATCTGATAGTAATCTCATAAATTCCTAGCTGGGCGGGTCGTGGTGGGTAGGCATGTAACTTCTTCAGTGAGAGGTTTTAAGCCCTGTTCATTGTTCTTGGATTAAAACACCACTGAAATGCTGGGAGCAATACCCCTCCAGACACAGCCACTCAAGAAAACCCTATAATCTGCTTTCTCCCCTCCTCAGGTACCCTTCCCTATGTCCCCCCTTAATCTCCCATGCATAAAACAAACAGCAAAGCTGTCCTCCCAAGCACTTGAGGTCTTGCTCTCAGGCATATCCTTGTGTCAGGTAAAAGCTTTAGAAACGTTCTCTGCAGGCTGGGACATCTCTCCCATCACAAGTCAGATGAGGCAGGTGAACAAGGACCAGGTGAACCCTGAGGTTGCACAGGTGGCTGGGATTCAAGCCATATTCTCCCAGGAGCTCACCTGTGTGGAATGCCTGCTGGCATGGAGCCCGTGCCACCTCCCCATTCTCACCGCTGCCAAAGCCAGAAGATGGCAGGCTCGGGGGCAGGCCCCTCCTGGTGCTGGGCACCCTGCACAGTGACGAGAGCAGCCACTGCTGTGTGACAGCTGGAGAGGTGGCGCCACCCCTCCCCAGGGGGAGTCGTCACAGCCCATTGCTGAGCTCTGAGCCAGCTCCGTGCTCACTACCTGCCTGCATATATGCATCTTGTCCTCCTATCCGCTGGTACAGGAGCCAGGGAAGGGGCTTGCCAGGGCCTCCCAGCCAGGAAGTGGCAGAGCCATGAGTCAAAGCCAGGAGGAGCAGGACCCAAACCCCAGCTCAAGGCCACCGTGCCCCACAGCCTCAGGCGCGGCGTCTGTGGGCGGGGCAGAACCGGCCTGTGGTCTGGCCTCCCCGCCCAGCTTCCCTCGCAGCCACAAGGCAGGCTTCCCCTTTTCTCGCTGCTCAGAGGGGCTTTCCTCCGGCGTGGGCTCCGGCTCCTCCAGCTCCCAGTCCCGCCAGGAGGCCTGGGATCCTCCTAAAGCGACGCCCGGCGCCACAGACTGAACATTCATGTCTTCCAAAACTCAACCAAACCCCCGGCAGCCGCCATGAAGAGGTGGGGCCTTAGGGAAGTGCTCAGGTCAGCAGGGCGGAGCGGATTAACGCCTGATGAGAGATGGGAGAGAACTTTCTCTTTCTCTCTCTTCCTCCTTGCCGGGAAAGGACTGTGAGAAGACGGCCATCCACGAATGGGAAGCGGACCCTCCCCAGACAGTGAGTCTGCTGGCACCCAGTGGACCTGTGCGGTTATAAGCCACCCCATCTATGGGGTCTGCCAGGCGGCCCCAATGGACTGTCATCGGGACTGGACTCTGGGACTGCTGAGATCACAACTGAGTGTCAGGAGGACAAAGGAAGCGAGTCAGCTTCTCTTCTCAGGAAGCTCCAGGCTCTCAGCCCTAATGTGATCAGCAGTGGGCAGAGGCCCCGGGGCCGGGACAGGGGCACCCGAGGTCACTGTCTGCCGGGGTCACTGCAGCATCTCCAGGGTCCAGCCTCTTCCTGTGTCAGGGTGATGCACCTTGTTGACCTTTAGCACAGCTGATGCTGCTGGCGTTTACCGGATGTCCTGCTTTTCAAATCAAGTTCCTTTGCTCCCCAGCCACCCCCAAATTGGATGCTCCCACTCTCCTCTTATAGGTCCCAAACGTGCCACTGCTGCCATCCTCAGCACTTTCCTGAGAGGTGGGGAATGCTGTCCCCACGTTACAGATAAAGGCGAGTGGCTATGGACAAGTACGTAACCTATCCGAGCCTGTTCACAAAATGGGGATAAGAGCCTCGCTCCTTGGGCTGCTGTGCAGGTGAAATGCACCCACAGAGCCAAGCCAGAGCCTGGCAGTGCCTGGTGGTGACTGTTTTGTGTAGCTCAGCAGCCCCCAGGCCACTCTCTCGCTCCCTCTTTTCATCAGGCTGGGGAGAAACGAGGTAGACACGAGCCCAGTGAGGGAGGGAGGTGTCCTGAGGAATGTATCCCAGCTCCCAGGGCCCAGGTGGGTGGTCCCTAGTCTATGGGCAAGGCCACACCTGAGCCCTGAACAGAAAGAGCCTTCCTCCGGGGACCGCTGTGCCTGGGGCCTGTCACCCTGATTCTGACTCAAGTAGGGAACCGTGTGGCCCGGGCCTGGCTTGTGGAAATGGGCCCACCTGATCACACGGCACCGAGGGAATGGATGCCCAGAGTGGCAGCAAAGCTTGAGGGCATTGGTAGGTTTGACAAGGACCACAGCTGGGTGCCTTAGGATCAAGGAGGGCACATGGTCAAGATTCAGGATCAGTCCGCCTGGGTTGGGGATCAGGGACCTTGGGTTTAAGAGGCTCCCCGGCTGATTCTGAGGCCACAGAGGAAGGCTGCGCTGGAGAAGGCAGCTCTGGTCACACCCAGCTCCTCTCTCAGCTCGCAGCTGAGTCAAGGAGATGCTTTTCCACTGAGGCTGCCCAAGGGACCTTCACCTCCCAGATCAAGTCCACATCCCCAGGAACTTTGGGGACTGCCCTCCCCTTATCTCCTGCCCAGTGCCCCCCGTCTTCAATAGTCATTCTCCAGGCTTATTTCTGCACATGCTGTCTCATCCCCTAGGGTTGTGATCGGCAAACTGCGGCTCTTTGGCCCCTTGAGTGTGGCTCTTCCACAAAGTACCACGGCCTGGGCGAGTCTGTTCTGAAGAAGTGGCTTTAGAAGAAGTTTAAGTTTAAAAAAAATTTGGCTCTCAAAAGAAATTTCAATCGTTGTACTGTTGATATTTGGCTCTGCTGACTGATGAGTTTGCCGACTACTGGACTAGGGCTGTCCTCCCCATAAAGGGCCTGGCAGAGATACTAAGATCAGACTATCCCTTGTCCTCTCCAAGAGGCTTTACAAGGGCTGGCTGGACGCCACCCGCCACCTCCTCCTCTCCCCTCATGCACAAGCCTGAAGAACGCTTCTGACACTCCTTGGCGATCATTGCTCTTTAAGCCCAATCCTCCCTTCCAACCTACTTTTACACTTAGGAGTCCGCACACACCAGTTGCTCAGTAAAAATACGGAGAGAGGATGGGAGGAGGGGAGGAAGAGAAACAAGAAGAGATTTTGTTATGAGCTCAGATGGCCTAAGGACGAGGAGAAGCATTCCACTCTAGGGCTGCCTACAAGTCAGAACTCTCGGGCAGGCGATGCAGCCTTCGCGGTCCAACCCGCGAATGGGGAACATGCAAGTACCCACCTCCATGACGGCACAGCTACATGGGATAACCCTGGCTACAGAGGAGAATGGTGCCTGACACCGGGTAACCCCCTGCGGTAATAACTATCATTCCGTTCTGGCTGAAGAGCTCCCCGGATCCCCCTACAGACCCCCTGGCACACAGCAGCCTTCAGCAAGGGTTGTACGGACAAGACTGTCGCCAATCCTCACGCTTTCAAATGCAGCCTCCCGCGTACACATTTGGAAACCGGTCCCGGGCACGGGGTGGGGAGGACGCAATCTGTGCTCCCTGCAGACCTGGGGAATACGTCGAGGGGAGGAGCGCCCCGGCGGTGGATACCACCCACGCCAGGCCTCCCGGGTCTGGGCCAACTCGTGACTCAGCCCGGCGCCGGCCGCCTGTTTGGCGGGGATAATGACAGGGCAGCTGCTGGGGTCAGCGCTCCGCCCCCGCGAGGCCCCCTCCCCAGGCCCGCCCGGGGGAAAACAAAGCAAAGCCATCAGAACCCGGGACCCAGACCCCAAACCCGGCCAAGCCCGTCCGAGAAGCCACGCGTGGCTCCCCACAGGGAAGGGGGACTCGGTCCCCGAGGGCTACCCGATCCCGGCTCGGATCCTCACCTAGAACCTTGAGCTCCAAAGGAGAGATCGGGAGCTCCAGGCCGGTCCCGCGGCCTTAGGGGGCGCTGTGAAGATGTGGCAGGGAGGCACCGGGGCCTCCACCCGCACAGGGTACCTGCTCCCAGCTCCAAACCGGCTCACCTCGTCCCGATGCGCCGCCCGGCCGGGTTCCTGGGTCTCTGGGTTCTGCCACCACGGCCAGGTCAGCTGACCCCGGGCGAAGCCCCGCCCCCGCGCCTAGGCCCCGCCCCTCGCGCCGCGAGCCGGCCCAACAGTCCCCGGGGCGGCGCTCGTGGGCACAGCTCGCGCGGAGGGAATCGACGCTCCAGGTCCCTGGTCTCCTCTCCCGCGCCGCCACCGCCCCCTCCGGGCTCCTCCCCACCTCCCCCTCCGGGCTCCTCCCCGCCGCCCCCTCCGGCTCCTCCCCGCCGCGGGGGGCGGGGTCCCCGGCGCCCCAGCGTGCAGGCGCGCACTCCATGCTGCGCGCGGTGTCTCGCGCTGTGGGCCGCGCCGCGGTTCGCTGCGCTCGTGGCCGCGGGTCCCCGCAGGCCCGCCGCGCCGGTGCCGCCGCCGCCATGTCCCGGCCGCCGCCGCGGCCCGCCTCGGGCTCCCCGGCCCGGCCGGCCACCGTGCTGGGCACTATGGAGATGGGGCGCCGCATGGACGCGCCCGCCAGCGCCGCGGCCGTGCGCGCCTTCCTGGAGCGCGGCCACACGGAGCTGGACACGGCCTTCATGTACAGCGACGGCCAGTCCGAGAGCATCCTGGGCGGCCTGGGGCTCGGCCTGGGCGGCGGCGACTGCAAAGGTAACGCTGGTGCCCGCGCCCGGCCCCTCTGACTCCCCCCTGCCCCGTGCAGGACGCTGGCCAGGCCCGGGCCACTGTGCACCGGCCGCGGTCGGGACCCACAGCGTCGCCCCCTCCACTGGCCGCCTGGCAACTTTGTGAATTGAATCCCGGCTCCTCAGGCCCGGGGCACGGATAGCCCCGACAGCTAGGCAGTGCTTGGTCCTGATCACCTCTTCCTTCCCTTCTCCTTTAGGGGTTGCAACTCGGGAACCCCCAAATCTGGTCTATCCCTTAGCTTTCTGCCCTTTTGCTTTCTTGGGGCACCTCTCCGAGGCACTGGCCTCCAGAGCTATGCTGTCCACACCTCCAATCGTGCCTGGCGCCCATAACCAGGCCCAGGTGCCTTGCCTATGCTCCCCGAGTACCCTTTTCTCACCCTAGACTTTGCTCGGTTCGGTTGGCAGCCCCTAGACTTTGCCCGGTTCGGTTGGCAGTCCCTAGACTTTGCCCAGTTCCGTTGGCAGTCCCTTTGGCGCTCTCAGGGAGAGCTGTAGCGATGCAGTAGCAGGCTGGGCTGAGGGGGGCAGAGATGGAGGTGTGAGGGGGTCAGATAGCCCATGCCAGGCTTTGTTTTGGGGTCATAGGAAGGAAAGTGACTAACACCTTAGTGTAGTGGTGAAGATTGAAGCCAGGGATTACTGGGGCACCCCGGAGGGGCAGCACGGTGGGGAAAGGAGAGGAGGGGGCGCCAGGACAGGGAGCAGGAAGGGGAAGAGAACATGGAGCTGGGCCCTAAGGGATCAGTAGTGGTTTGCTGGGCAGAGAGTGGCTGAAAGGGGCATTCGAGCTGAGGGCACCGCTGTGCCAAGACTAGGATTGGAAATGCAAAGTGCCTGGGGTGAGGAGGTGTTACAGGATTCCAGGGAAGAGGGGTAGGGAAACTGAGAAAGGGAAGTTAACACAAGACCAAGCTGTGGGCAGTTTGCAGCCAGGTTGTAACTAAAAAACCATTATCTTCCCCAGCCAAGGACACTGAGCAAAGGATTTAAAAGACCTCCCTAATGAGAGATGCAGAAAGGGAGGGGAGAAAGGGGAGAGGAAAAAGGACAGTCTTACTCTCTAAGCAGAGAAGCCAGCATTCTGAGGGCTTGGCAAGATCACGTTGCCAGGTGCTTTTCAGGAATTCTGGGAAGGCCACAACAAAATAAAAAAAGGGACCTTGAGAATTAATCTGTATCAAAACAGCAGAGAAATTTTGAAGCCTATAGACAGGAGGGTATATAACATCTCAGACCCCTACCCAATTTGCTCTTAAGATTAACTGAGCCGGGACTGGTTTGGCTCAATGGATAGAGCGTCGGCTTGGAGACTAAAAGGTCCCAGGTTCGATTCCGGTCAAAGGCATGTACCTTGGTTGTGGGCATATCCCCAGTAGGGGGTGTGCAGGAGGCAGCTGATCGATGACTCTCTCTCATCAGTGTTTCTAACTCTCTATCTCCCTCCCTTCCTCTCTATACAAAATCAATAAAATATATTTAAAAAAAAAAAAGATTAACTGAGAGCCTGTCTGTGCTTCCTATGCCAAATGAATATAAGGTTTGCTCACTTTCCTTTTGCTTTTTTCAATAAGGATCCATGCTTTAATTACTTTATTTATTTTTTAAATATATATTTTATTAAATTTTTACAGAGAGGAAGAGATAGATAGAGTTAGAAACATCGATGAGAGAGAATCATCGATCAGCTGCCTCTTGCACATCTCCTACTGGAGATGTGCCCACAACCAAGGTACATGCCCTTGATCGGAATCGAACCCGGGACCTTTCAGTCCACAGGCTGACGCTCTATTCACTGAGCCAAATTAGTCTTGGCTGCTTTAATTACTTTAATGCGGCGGGGTGCTTCTCCTTTTTCCGCGTCCCGCACGGAAAGGGAGAAGGACAGGTTCCTGAGTGGAGGAGCTGGGGATTAAGAAATAAAAGAAAGCTGAAACCGGTTTGGCTTAGTGGATAGAGCATCGGACTGCGGACTGAAGGGTCCCAGGTTCGATTCCGGTCTAGGGCATGTACTGTGGTTGCGGGCACATCCCCAGTGGGGGCTGTGCAGGAGGCAGCTAATCAATGTTTCTCTCTCATCAATGTTTCTAACTCTCTATCCCTCTCTCTTCTCTGTAAAAAAATCAATAAAATATATATAAAGAAATAAAAGAAAGAAAAAGACAAGAGGCAGAAATAGATCCAAAAGCTGGGTGCCAGGTGGAGGCTGTCACTCTGTGAAGGGACAGTCAACACCCACCACAGACAGCACAGCGCATTTATTGATTTCCAGAGGGGTTTAAGGTCAAAGAACTTTTGGGTGTGCCCAGGTCCTATTCATTCCCTCATTCCTGGGATTTAGCATATCAAAACCTGGATAAGTCAAGATCCTATTTGTTCCTCATTCCAAACACATGGAAAAAGATAAGAAATCAGTACTGATAAAGATCTCCTACATTTTGGGAGGTTGTTTCTGGGGGATGGCCTTGCCAGTCACCTTGGACTCAGCTGACATTAATTTAAAGGTCATCCATGTGCATTCTCTACACTTTAATAAATTGGCTCTTCACAACACAGGGTTTCTCGTATAAATTCATTTATATATGAAAAGACAAGAATCAAGGTTGGGGACAGCCCTCTCCCACTGGCTCAGGGGGCTGTCCTGTCTGGGAACTCCTCTCTAGTGTCGGTAAGAGGTGCCTATAACAGAAGGACGGCCAGCAGGCAGGTGTAGTTTGAAAAGGAGAAGTGCGTGTATTTGTGTGTGTGTGTGGAGGGGCTGACTGTCCCTCATTAGCCCGATGCCATTACAAGTGACTAGTACGATGCGTATAGTGGGGCCCAGCAAACGCTAGCTAGTATTGTTGTAGTGCTGCCTGTCACTACTTAAGCCAATTTATCAGAGACAGCGTTGAACCATATGAGCGTTTATTCCAATCATGCACGCAGTATGGGAGAGCAGCTGGTCATCCACAAAAATCTCTTCAACCTCCCATAAGCCAGCTGCTTATAGTGGGGAGGGCAAAGATTACCTGGGGATGTAGGCCGGGAGGGCTGGGGTGGGACTCTTGTTTGAAAGTTAAGATTGTTAATCTTTCTGTGATAATTGGCAGTTTTTGAATGAGAATGGCCCCCATTCCAAAGGTGACTCCCGGGCCTCAGGGGCGCACTACTCCCTGCCCGGTTAGAATGTGCTTTCTTTAGTCAGAACAAAACATTCACGGTTAACAGAGCATGATTAATATTTCTTATAACAACGTAAAAACATTCAAACCTGTAAAGAATTTCTGTGAGTTTATTTGAGCCAAGCTGTCGACCGTTGCCAGGAAGCAGAATCTCAGAGGACTGGGATAATGCTCCGGAGAAGGTGGTTTTTCACTGTTGTGGGGTTGAACCCTGGGTTCAAAATAAGACCACCTGATTAATGAATTAAAAAAAGCAGGCAAGGATTTATTGAACTGGCCAGGACAGCCACAAGAGCACCACACACAGGT
Source organism: Pipistrellus nathusii (assembly GCA_963693515.1). Classification (NCBI taxonomy): domain Eukaryota; kingdom Metazoa; phylum Chordata; class Mammalia; order Chiroptera; family Vespertilionidae; genus Pipistrellus; species Pipistrellus nathusii. The sequence goes on along the minus strand of OY882859.1, from coordinate 10,179,589 downwards.
GGACTTCAAATGACTGTCCCGTTTCAGGGGTAGGCAATTCCTTCTAAAGGTATAAACCGCAAGAATTTTCCTTTTGTTCCTAAATCCTAAAGACTAAATTCTAAAGACTGGGGTCGGTTCCCAGTCACATCCTGCTGGACATTGGAATGTGGCCCTATCTTGCGATAGCGATAACACAGAAGCAGAGCTCAGCGGTTAGTCTCTAAAGGTTATCTACAGTTTCTATCCCTGAAGCTACTGAGTCAGTGGGAATCAATCTCCTGTGGTCCTGGTCCCAGGCAAGGGAAAATTGCCTTAGCCTCCAAGTCTCCACCTGGAAGCTGAGGTAAGTACCCAGTGTTTTAATCAGGTGCAAGAGCCAGACTTAGCAGGGTTAAAATTCAAACAGCAGTTTTTATCAAAGTATGGTTGCCACTATATTTTATTCACCTTGTTTTATACATTACAATCAGAGGAGGAGACTAAGTGGGTTCCATGAACTCCACTGGTGATAGATTAGAGAGGCGGGAGCCAGCAAAGGGGGCGTGGTGGGGGGTTGGGGGGGTGGAGAGGACATCTCTGGGATTGGATAAAAAGTAAAATGATAAGACAGTATTTCTTTTACTGAGGTGGGCACAGGATAGTTAACAGGCAACAATTAATATAACAATAACAATGAAGGAATTGTGGCTTCTGTCTTGGCATTTGGTTGTGCCCTGAGGGGTCCAGAAAAAAGGGAATTTACAAGTTAACCCAGACAGTTCAAGGCTATGCAAAAGGCAGATTGGCTCAGCGAAGGTAAAGATTGACCTTGTCAGGGAAGATGTCAGTCTAAGCCTAGGACGGATCTACCCACCATCACTGCTTTTTTCTTTCTTTCTTTAAAAAAAAAAAAAAAAAAAAAAAAAAAAAAAAAATATATATATATATATATATATATATATATATATATTATTGTTTTTTACAGAGAGGAAAAGAGAGGGATAGAGAGTTAGAAACATCAATGAGAGAGAATCATTGATCAGCTGCCTCTTGCACACTCCTTACTGATGATGTGCCCGCAACCAAGGTACATGCCCTTGACCGGAATCGAACCTGGGACCTTTCAGTTCGCAGGCTGACGCTCTATCCACTGAGCCAAACCGGTTTCAGCACCATCACAGCTTTTAAAGTTTTAATTTCAGACCATCTTTGTGGTTACTTTAGGTCTTAAAATTTGCAAGACCGCCATGCAGGCCTTCCCTGAGCTTGTCGGTTTAGCATGAGGCCCCTTTTGTCCACATAGTCCCCAATATTCTATTTTTGCCTCTAACCCTGCCACACTTTGCCTCTGAGCCTCTTCTTTCCCAGCCCTTGTGGGGCTTCCCCTCTGGGCCCTTAGGTTCATGGCTTGGTGGGTCTGGAGGAACCGACTGAGAACGTGTATCTCAGGCCAGGTGTATCTCAGGCTCACACTTTCCAGTTCACCTGGCTGCCTCTCGTGGATAATGCAGGTTTTGTTTCTGAATTGGTGTTTCTCTTCCAGTCCTTCTCTGCTCCTTTTTTGAGACCAGGCTCCCTGGGCCAAAGTCCTCAGGTCGGATCCGAGGCAAAGTTCGCGCTAAGCTTGTAGGGGAATGGAGAACTGGGCCTTGTTCCCTCATGTGAAGTGGTCTGATGATTTCCCTCCAAACTGCTGAGTTGCCTTTGGCAAGTGTGAAAAGTGCAGACTCCATCCACCCACCAGTCCAGACAGCCAGCATTCTTCAGAGCATCCCCACGCTGCCTGCGTGGCAGAGCACTGTCTCATTCTCGTGGCGACGGTGTCTCTGCAGTGGGGTGTGTGTGTGTGTGTGTGTGCGCGCGTGCGTGCATGCTTCCATGAGTCTGGAAGGGGAGGGAAACTATTATGTAATTGCCTTCTGCTCATTTTGCCTTCTGCTTGTCTCTCAAAGGCAGACACACCTCAGCCCTAAATTCTCCCAGCAGCCTCTTTAGTTGTCTTGATATTTCCAGGCCCGCCCCCTTGAGTTTTTCCTGCGTACTGCAGCCCGAGTGCTGAACGCATGCTGCTTTGGATGATGGTATCTGAGAAAGCCCTCTGGGCTTAGGCCTGTGCCCTTTCTCTACTCTCTCGTCCCATTGCTCCATGCCTGGAGTTTATGCTCTTGTCACTCAGAATTGCCAAGTATGGCCCTTCACAGACTGTGTTGACTTGTGTTTGATTTTGCCTGTGTTCTCACCCTCTGGAATGTGCTTCCTGTCCTTCCTTGTTGACTCAGCTTGGGGATTAGCCCACAGGGAAGCCTTCCCTGGCAGTCCCAGGCTGAACACACACCTCTTCTCTGGGCTCCTTTGGCAGTGGAGCTTTTCAGTGCATTTACTGGATTGTAACCTCGCCTTCTAGACGCTGAGCTCCTTGAGGGTAGAGATCGAGTGTGTTTAGTTCATCTCAGTGTACTCAGCTTCCAGTGCAAGGCTTGGCACAGCCAGCAGTTTGATGACTAATAGTCTATATGCATATATATATGTCTAAGTGACTGAAGAACCACACTGACCACCAGGGGGCAGATGCTCAATGCTGAAGCTGCCCCCTGGTGGTCAGTGAGCTCCCACAGCCAACCTCCCATAGTCCGTCCCTGTGTGTGTGTGTGTGTGTGTGTGTGTGTGTGTGTGTGTGTCCCCGCCCCAGCTGGCACCATATGGGTCCTAATTGGGACTGGGTGAGATGGCCCTGATTGGCCCTGATTGCTGACCAGGCTGAAGGACCCCACTCATGCACGAATTCATGCACCGGGCCTCTAGTAGTTACTGTAACAGCAGTGAACATTGAGAACTTACATGTACGATCATGTAGTTCATCCTTATGATCTCCCAATAAAGACGGCACCATTATTATGCCTATTTTACAGGTTATAGACTTGAGGCTCAGGGAGCTTAAATAATTTAGCCAGGGTCACGTGGCTAACAAGTGGTTATATTAAGTCTCTCAACTATTACATTCTCCCCCAAAGTGAAAATCGCCACTAAGGCCAATCCCTGGGATGGGAAGTCCCTGAAGCCGGACAGCCTCCGGTCGCAGCTGGAGACATCACTGAAGCGGCTGCAGTGCTCCCAGGTGGACCTGTTCTACCTGCACGCGCCTGACCACGGCACGCCCGTGGAAGAAACGCTGCGCGCCTGCCACCAGCTGCACCAGGAGGTGAGGGTGGTGCCCTGAGCTCCGGGAGGGGGTCTGTGCTCCCTCTGGCCTGTCATTACCCAGGAGAGCGGAGGCTCCAGGGCTGTCCTAAAGGGTCACTTCCAGCTCCTCACTGTGGTCTTGTCTTCCTGGGCTCCTGGGATATGTTGGGTGCTGACCAACCCCTCTCCCCTGCAGGGCAAGTTTGTGGAGCTTGGCCTCTCCAACTACGCAGCCTGGGAGGTGGCTGAGATCTGTACCCTCTGCAAGAGCAACGGCTGGATCCTCCCCACCGTGTACCAGGTGCGGGGCAGGTCTGCGGAGGCCTCGGTCTCCAGAGCTCCTGCTGATCCCGACTTCTCTTGGCCCCTCTGACTGATCCCATGTCCTCTCCACAGCATCCATTCCCCTACTCACAGCCTGCATATGAGCCCCAGGTGCCCTCGGGATGACATGCAAGCTCCTCAGCCTGGCCAGCCGGTACCCGCTCGCTCTGGCTCTGGCTCTGGCTCTCCTTTTTGCTTACCTTGGTCCCATCCTTCCTGCTTCCTTGCTCTGCACGTCAGCCTGGAACACTCCTCCCCTTCGCCCTGGTAGAAGTGCTCTTTCCTGATGCCCCAGCGGGGCCTCTGATCTCCAGATCTAATCATCATGTTCCGTGAGCACCTGCCATAATCCTAGAATCCTTTGTTGTCATCATCTGTCTCCTCTACCTGTCTTTAACTCGCCTCTAACATCTCTGGGGGACAGAGACTTGCTGGACTTCCTTGTGTGTGGAAGCCCAGTGGCCCGCCCACAGTGGCGCCCGCAGATATTTGTGGAATGATAGCTCTCGTCTAGTTTCCCTTCCTGGGGCCCAACGCTGTCTCCCCCTCCCCTACCACTGCTCTGGGAATGATCTGGGAAATCATTGCTGAAGTCCTGGGCAGGTTTTAAAAGGAGGTTGCTGGGCCGAAACCGGTTTGGCTCAGTGGATAGAGCGTCGGTCTGTGGACTGAAAGGTCCCAGGTTCGATTCCGGTCAAGGGCATGTACCTTGGTTGCGGGCACGTCCCCAGTAGGGGGTGTGCAGGAGGCAGCTGGTCGATGTTTCTCTCTCATCAATGTTTCTAACTCTCTATCCCTCTCCCTTCCTTTCTGTAAGAAATCAATAAAATACATATTAAAAAAGATAAATAAAAAAAGAAAAGGAGGCTGCTGGGGTCCCTTTCCCTTGACTTGTGCACCCCGTCCAGCCGGCCCTTCTCCCTGCAGGGCATGTACAACGCCACCACCAGGCAGGTGGAAACGGAGCTCTTCCCCTGCCTCAGGCACTTCGGCCTGAGATTCTACGCCTACAACCCTTTGGCAGGTACGGCTGTAGGGACAAGGCTCCTCCTGGGGCCGGTGGGCATTCCTGGCCCTGGGGGGCAGGGAGGTGTTTGACAAGAGGCTGGGCTGTGTCTTCCATCCTTCCTGGTCCCCCAACCCCTGTCCAGTCCAGAAGAGCCTCTGGGAACAAGGCAGGTCAGGGGGTTTGATGGCAGCCTTCCCCCAGGGGGCCTGCTGACCGGCAAGTACAAGTATGAGGACAAGGACGGGAAACAGCCTGTCGGCCGCTTCTTTGGGAATACCTGGTCTGAGATCTACAGGGACCGGTGAGTGGAGAAGTCTGCATTGGGGGGCTTGGGGGTGGGGGCTGTTGTCCTGTTATCTGAGTGGAGGAGTTGCAGGCTGCTTTCCTGTGGGCTCCAGGCCTTCCCGTGCAGCCGGGACCTATGTGTCTGGATTCCTGCAGGGATTCCCACACCCTCTGTGGGGTTCTTGTTTTCTTGGGACCTCTGGGAGGAAATGAGGGCCCCTGGACCTAATGCCAGGTGTTCCAGGTCACTGTTCCAGGGAAATGCTCATCACCCGCCAAGAGGGAAGGAAAGAGCCCTGGATTGAGGCTCAGGAGGTCTGGGCCCCCTGCACCAGCTGCCTTTGCTCCCTGGGAAAGTGAGGGGAGGCTCTGTGTTCTCGGGAATAAAGATGTTGTGAAGGTCTCTGGTGAAGGGCCACATCCTGAGTGGTTCTGCTGTCTAATAAGGCAAGAGACCCATTGCTAGAGAGGACACTGCCCTCCACCACCCTAGACCCCATGCTGTGGGGTTGGGGTGGGCACAGCTGCCCTGGTTGGCTCTTTGCTTGTGGCCCCCAGTGTGACTGACCCCATGTTACTGACCTCTGTGCCACCCCCCTCACCTGCCCAGCTTCTGGAAGGAGCACCACTTCAAGGCCATTGCCCTGGTGGAGAAGGCCCTGCAGGCTGCATATGGCACCAGTGCCCCCAGCATGACTTCAGCTGCCTTGCAATGGATGTACCACCACTCACAGCTCCAGGTAACCCAGCCATCCCAGGAGGCTGTGCTTCTGTTTTCCCTTTTTTGGAGGGGTAAGGGAGGGAAGAAGAATGGGAGAAGGGAGAGGGCTACACAGTTATTTGGTGACTTGAGATTACTTCTTTGCTTTCTCTGAAATCTCTCCATGGCCCAGTTCTTTTGGGTGGTAATCTTGTTTTTAAGTTCCTTTAGTGCTCTGTCACAATATTATACTATTGGCCTTATTAGGTTTAGCACTAATTTTATTTTTTCATCCTCACTCGAAGACTGATTTTTTTTTTTTTTTTCTTTTTTCTTTTAAGAGAAGGAAGGGAGCCGAAACCGGTTTGGCTCAGTGGATAGACCATTGGCCTGTGGACTGAAAGGTCCCGGGTTCGATTCTGGTCAAGGGCATGTACCTTGGTTGTGGGCACATCCCCATTAGGGAGTGTGCAAGAGGCAGCTGATCGATGATTCTCTCTCATCAGTGTTTCTAACTCTCTATCCCTCTCTCTTTCTCTCTGTAAAAAAATCAATAAAATATATTTTTTAAAAAATAACAGATTAAAAAAAAGTAAGAGAAGGAAGGGTGATGGGTGGGGTGGAGAGACAAACATTGATGCAAGAAACATTGATTGGTTGCCTCCAGTATGTGCTTCAACTGGGGATCAAACCTGCAACCTAGGTGTGTGCCCTGACCAGGAATCGAACCTGCAGCCTTTTGGTGTACTGGATGATGCTCCAACCAATTGAGCCACTCAGCTAGGGCAACTTAATCCCAATTTTATTGAGGAAACTGGCTCAGAGGCTATTTCACTTGAGGGTCCACTGGTACATGTGACTGGGCATGGACATCTGAGATCTACATTTTTTAGCCATTAGCATTTATTCCATCCTTGGCTGCCGGCTCTGCAGCGCCCAGCTCTGTCCCTGGTGGGCTTGTCCTCTCCCTGTTGTCCTGTTTCCTCTCCCCCAAAGGGGCATTATCTGGCTCCCTTTACTGAGCACCTGTTAAATGCCAGGCCTTAAAGTACTTCACAAAAGTTTAATTTCCACAATCAGCCTGCGAAGTTCACAGAGAGGTTAAGTAACCCAGGTTTACCCAGCTGCTGAGTGCAGAGGCTCTGAACTTGGGTCTGTCTGCTGATGAGGCTGGAGGGAGGGCTTTATTTATTTTTTATTTTTAAAATATATTTTATTGATTTTGTACAGAGAGGAAGGGAGAGAGATAGAAGGTTAGAAACATCGATGAGAGAGTCATCGATCAGCTGCCTCTTGCACACTCCCCACTGGGCATATGCCCGCAACCAAGGTACGTGCCCTTGACCGGAATCGAACCCGGGACCCTTCAATCCCCAAGCCGACACTCTCTATCCATTGAGCCAAACTGGTTTCGGCGGGAGGGAGGGCTTTAAAGCTGTTAGAAGGCAAGGTAAGTTTTTTCTGGAGTAAAAGAGGGTATATACAGACATCAGACCCAAATCCGGCTGGGGCAGGGCTGGCGGGTGTGCATGACGGCAGCACTGTGTACTGGTGTGTTAATGTCTATCCATCTCCCCTTCCAGGGCTCCCACAGGGATGCTGTCATCCTGGGCATGTCCAGCCTGGAGCAGCTGGAGCAGAACCTGGCAGCGACCGAGGAAGGGCCCCTGGAGCCAGCCGTTGTGCAGGCCTTTGATCAGGCCTGGCACCTGGTTGCCCATGAATGTCCCAACTACTTCCGTTAGGCCTCGTCCTGACGAGGTGGCAGAGGGTCCCTTTCGTTCTCACCCTGGCCTTAAGCGTCTTTGTTTAGCCTGTTCTTTCTCATCATCTGTTCACAAATGTTTCCTATATTCTTGGAATACTCCCAGTTGCCTTCACAAAGTGTCAAGGCTGGGGCTGAGTTGCTCCAGCATTTCCTATCTGAATAAAGCAGGCACTGGGGTGGCCCAGGCCGCAGCACATCTGGTGAGCTTGTTTCTTCTGCTGCCAGCAGCCTGTCTTCCTAAGGGCTGGGGAGAAGGGCGCAGGAGTATGGACCCCCATTGAAGGACAGAGGCAGTGGGAAGGGCTTCCCGCCTCCTGCGCTGACTGTAGGCTGACCTCTCTCAGGAGGGATTGCAGGTGGCCATTGAACCTGAAGTAGGTTTTCTGTTCAGAAATGGTCTCACGGAGTCATTTACAAATAGAACAATTTGGGCAAAAAACCCCCACTATCATTAGAGTCACCACCAAGACCTCCCAGGATTCTCATTAACACTCGATTTCCCCAGGGGCTTTACTGTGGTCCCAGCTAAAGCCTCTGTCACTTGGTCCTCCAGAAGCTTGTCAGCTCTGGTTTGGGAGTATGTGTAGGGGTAGGAATAGCAGCCAAACTGCCTGTTTTTCTTTGTATAAAATGTTTCTATTTTATTGATTTTAGAGAGAGAAAGGGGCCTGGAGAGAAACATCAATGAGAAACATAGATCAGCTGCCTCTTGCCCACCCCTTACTGGGGATTGAGCCCACAACCTGGGCAAGTGCCCTGACTGGGAATTGAACCAGCAACCTCTCAGTGCATGGCACGATGCTCAACTGAACCATGCCAGTGAGGGCCAGCGTGCCTGATTTTCTCAGCAAACTTGTTTCAAGCAAGGGCACTGAGGGCCAGGGAAGAGAAGCCCAAGGCTGCTCTCCTGGGCTCAGAAGTCTCACAGGAACTAGTGCTGGAAGCTGATGCAGGTGGTGAAAAGGAGCCCCAAGAATCCGAACAAAAGTCCAAACCCAAAGGCCTTTTTTCCGAGAAAAGTTCCTTTGCCATCTACAGGGAGACACCCTACAGACAGTTTTATTCTTTGTAGGGAAACAGTCTGTCCCTATCGCCCTTTTGTCTTCATCACAGCAACAAATAGCTGCTCCAAGAGGGGCAGCATCAGTCCAGTGTGGTCAGGATGACAGCTGGCATGGCTGGGTGGCCCTCAGTCCACGTGCCCATCATCAGTCATCATCTTCCTCTGACTCTTCTGCCGACTCGGACGCGCTCTCTGGCAAGTCATCTCCCATCTGTTGGAACCTTCCAGACTGTGCATCCCACATGTATTTGATGGTCACCTTGAATTCAGCCATCTCATAGCCGAAAAGCTTCTGCAAGAGACAAAGGAACCGAGTCAGGAGGAGCGGGTGAGATCAGGAGTCTGTCCCTCCCGCTACACAGTCTGCAGACCGCTGGGAGGGCCCAGGCCCGGCTCACCAGGACGCGCGCCTGCTCGGGGGTCAGCACGTCGCCCTCCTTGCACACCTCATAGTCGGACAGCAGGGTCACCACACCTACGGGGAGGAGGGGGGGAGGAGGGGGGGGGCGGGGGCGGGGGGGGGGGGGGCAGCAGTTATTTCTGGCAGAGTTTGCTGTCCGCTCCCAGTTGGGAGGAATCTGCTTCTCCCCACCAATGCAGCACACACAGGGGCAAGGATTAATCTGCTCAGCAGCCTCCCCCATCATCTCCCAAGTTACTGTCAACCATGAGGCAGACACTCAGCCCCGCTTTCTCATGAGAGAATGGAAGCTGGTAGAAATAACCTGCTCAGCCAGAAAGGGGGGGAGCGGGGCCTGTCAGGTTTGGGGGCCTGTGCTCTTGGCCACTCGGCTGTGATCTTTCAGCTCCAGGGGCCTCCCCGTACCTTTCTTGAGGGCGGTGGGCAGGCCGAGCTGCCTCAGCTGTGGCTCCATGGAGTGGGGGAACTGCTCCAGGGGCCCCGGGTCCAGGTTCACGGTGAATGTCGCTTTGTTTCCAGCTCGGGCGTAGTCCATTTCCGCATATTTCGTGAACCACCTTAGGAGAAGGAAAAGCGTTGGAGGGGAGATTCCTCACTGGCCGCCATATCAGCCCACCGGAAGTCAGTGCTAGGAACAAAGACTTGGTAATGGGTTCCAGGAACCAGCTCATGTCTCCACTGGACAAAGTCCCTGGATTATTCCTTCCCCAGAGTCCTCACCACCTCTCTTCCCCACCATGCCTCCAACACTCACTCATTTACTTCCTCCTTCGTGCGATTGGTGAAAAGGAGGCCAACTTCACCCCTCAACTTCTTGCTGACCTAAAGGACCGAAGGGCAGGTCGGGTCGCATTAGAGGAGTGGTTTTAGACTGGGGACAGTTTTCACCCCGCCCCTCACATTTGGCAATACCCGGAGGCATTTTAGATGGTCACAGCTGGACCGAAGTTAAAGGAGAGCTGGTGCTTTAAGCCAGACCTTGCTTTCCCCAGCCGGCTGGGATGCATGTCCTGTCAGAGCAGCAGGGGAGAAGGCAGCGGCAGCTTTGGCCCCTCCTGGTGAGGGCCAGACTCACCTGATGGAGGTTGTCTTTGTATTCATCCGCTGGGCTTCGACCTAAGGCCACCATCATCACTTTGTTTTTGCCAAAGAACATCCTGCAGAGAGAGGTGGTGTCCGTGAAGAAGGTGGCCTGCCTCAGTTAAGAGCAAACCAGCTCTACTCCGGCTTTGTAGCTGGAGGAATGGTCAGACCCCACTTCTTCCATGGAGCCCTGCCACTGTCTCCAGTCCACTATTTCCTGCCTATAGACCCGACATTCACAATATGCCTACCAGCCTACTGTCTGAATATTAGTTATTAATGTGGATATCTGCTCTCCCTGTCTGAATGTATGGAAGAGGCCCCTTTAATGGTCTGAACCAGTGCTGGCGCAGCAACAGAAGACCAGAATCACCATCCGCACTGCCATCATTCCAGCCCAAGGATAGATACTCGCCATGTGGCTTGTAGAGCCTGCTGTTGGGTCCTGTGGCATCCCAAAACTGACAGGGTGTTCCTAAAAAAACTAGACCTTAGGGGTAAGGGAGCCCCTTTTTCCAGAAGGGTCAATGCTCAAACATTCCCTGAGCAATGACCAAGTCTGGCTCCCCACAAGAAGTTCAGTGCAAAACCAGCTATCACAGTTAAAGAGTGCCCTCCCGTGGCACTTTGTCCTTAAGATGCCACCTGTGTCATTCGGTAACCAGAGACAGTAACTGCCTCTGTGCTTTGAGCAGAATGCCTTTCCACGCTCACAAGGGCCCTGCCCGCCGCCTGCTCACCGGCTGTGCTTCCAGGCGTTGCGGATGTCCTTCAGCTTGCTGTTCCGCATGTTGGCCACGGAGAAGACGAAAAGGTACTTGTACGTGTCCACGCATTTCCGAAGCTGTGGAATAATTCAGGGGGCTCTGAAGTTCAAGGGGCACCATTGGTAGGGCAACACACGGGCCTCCGATGGGAAAGAATATGCTCCAGGCCCGTTAGACAGGAAGTTCAGAACTGGAGGCCTCTAAGCTGGGATCCTGAGCAGAGCAGGCGTGACCTCAAAGTGTCGGGAAAGCTGAGCCATGGGTCAAGATCCCAAGAAAACCATGGGTCTTCCCAGGTTTCTGACTCATCTGCGGCCACTTCCCTCACCACCCTGCTCTGTCCACATTGCTGGTCGCAGCTATGAGGAGGTGGCCTCAAGGAAACAGAATCTTTGTATATGAGGAGACACCCTTCTTATCCAGCCTGAGCTCTAGAGCAGTGCAAACAGTGAGTTGGTGCATGTACCCATGTCTGACAACTCCCAGGTTTTTTGACATCAGGCAGGCTCTCAAATCTCTGTAAGCTTCAGTTACACAACCGCAAATCAGTGACGTCAAATCATATGTAAGGATGAAGTGGAATGATACATGTGGAGTGCAGCCCCGTGCAGGGCAGAGTAAGAGCTCAGTCAAAGCTGGAAATCGTTACTCTGAGGATTTTTATTGGTGCTGCCACTGGAGGAAAAGGGCTGGACCGGCCTTTCCTTTTCTCCTTTTAAAGAGAATGTTTCCCCAACATACAGTCCTATACCCACATTTCTAACCAAATATAAGGTCTGGAAAAATACAAAGAACAAGCTCTTACCTCTTCGATCAGGTTCTGTTTCAGTTCCAAGCCTTTCTTGGCAGTTTTGGTTAAGGAAACTAATACAAAAAAGAAAAAGGAGACGCGATGAGAGACAAGCTAGGTGTTCTGGAGACTCATTTTTTTCTCACCTCCAGTATCGGCTGGACCAAACCAGTACGGGGAGAGGCAGCAAGGCTATTCCAGGGTCCTAGTGTGCTGCTTTCTGTCGTTCCTGACCCTGGAGGTCCTTAGATATATTTCCTGTTATGTAAACTAGATATCCCTTCACTCCTTAGTTTAACCTAGAATTCCGTACTGAGGTTGGGGTGGGGCTTCTTCCTGCTCCAGAGTGCTTTCAATGGCAGACCTAGCCTGCTGGCTGAGGCAGGTCCCTTCCGGCTCTTAGCCATGGTGCACAGAGCCGTGGAATGAATTAAGTCTGGGGGCTCATCACTGACCTCCTCTGCTACATCTTTTGCAGTTTGGACCCATGGATGTAGCAATGCCACTTTGGGGGAGAGGTAGGCACCCCTATGGTAACAATAGCCGGGCCCCAAATGGTCCCTTACCCGGAAGGGTTTGGCATTTGCCAGATCTCATCATGGCTCCCCTCAAAGAACTCACACACACTTAGAGCATTAAATGCAAAGCCCAGGGTGCCCCTAAGAAGAGGCTGCCTCTTATTTATCCTGCCTGGGACTTAGTCCCTCTTCACAAGGCATGCATACAGAAAGGCAGTCCCACCCGTCAGGGGCAAGTGAAGCAGACGGCAAGCACAATGCAACGATCCATTTTCTATCACTTCCGCTGCTACAGTGTGGACAGAGCCAACCTCAGCCTGTCTTGGATTACTGCTGGTCTTGCTGCTTCCATTCTTGCCTCCACTCTACCCAGTCCATTCTCAACAAGGCAACTAGGGAAATCTTTTAAAAGTAAAGCTAAACTATGGTCATCCCTCTGTTCAGGCCCTCTCGAATGGCTGCGCATTTCATCGGGATCTGAAAGGCAATTCCTTGTAAAGGTCTAAAAAGTCCCACCCTGCCGGGACCGGTTTGGCTCAATGGATAGAGCGTCGGCTTGGGGACTGAAAGGTCCCGGGTTCGATTCCGGTCAAGGGCATGTACCCTGGTTGCGGGCACATCCCCAGTAGGGGGTGTGCAAGAGGCAGCTGATCGATGACTCTCTCTCATCGATGTTTCTAGCTCTCTATCTCTCTCCCTTCCTCTCTGTATAAAATCAATAAAATATATTTAAAAAAAAAAATAAAAAAATAAAAAGTCCCACCCACTCTTCCTACCCCCTTTCTCACTCTGCTCCATTGGCCTCTTGTCCCAGGACATGTCAAAGGTGCCCTCACGTCAGTCAGTGTTTGCACTTCTATTTCCTCTCCTTGGAAAGCCATTATATCCAGGTAACCCCATGAGTTGTTCACTTCCTTTCTTCAGGTTTCTGCTCATTTGTCACCTCATCAGAGAAACCTTCTCTGGTCACAGTATACAAAATTACATCACCTGTTTCAATTTTACTCCACGGGACTCATCACAATCTGACATTAGTTGTTCGGTTCTTGGCATGAGGGGGGGGACATACTTCCCATGACTACAATGTTAAACTCAGTGAGGGCTCTAGGCCTTCCTTGTTGTAACTACTGTATCCTCCTATGCCTAGGGAGTGTCAGGCCCTAAATACTTGTTGAGTGAATGCGCTAACCACTGTGTGAGAGAGGCCACCATAGTCGGGATGCTCTCTTAGGAGGTGACATATGAACTGACAAGTGAGAAAGTCTGCCAGATGAAGACTGGATCATAAGCATGCCGGGCAACAGGAGCTACAAGTACAGAATCAGGTGCGAGAGCAAGACTGTGATGAAGGGAGAGGCGGCCAGGGTGGCGACAGCACAGAAAACTAAGGGAGGTGGGCCGAGGCGGAAAAAATGGATCAAGGAGAGATCGAGAGTAGTCTGGGTGCTCAGAAGCTGTTTCCTGATCCAGCACGGCTTGGGAGAACACTCGAGGCCGGGCGAAGCCGTCTCCGCTCCCTGGCCCCAACCAGGCTCCAGTCCCGTCCCCTGGGATGCTCCCCGTGCCCCACGGGCCCCCGCCGCCCGCTAGCAGCGCAGCTCCTTGAGAAGGCCTGGGTGTCCCATTCCCCGCCCCCAAAGGTCCCACAGCCCCCATCGCAGCCGGCCCCCAATCAGCCGAGCTTCCCCCAACGTCCCTTTCGCCCACCTTTCTTGTCGCGCTTGGACTTGGGCATCTCTCCGCAGACACGTGCGGCGGAAGGCGGCGTTGCCTGTTAGGACCCCGGTGGCGCGGGGGCTTCTGGGACGGCTCTGGAGAGCTGTCTTCGCAAGTGCCTGACCCAATCTGCGCTGCAGTCAGCCTCTCCGCCGGCCGCCGCCTGCGCCCTTCCCCACGTCTCCAGAGCTACTTTCCGCAGGTCCGGGGAATCCCCGAGTCCTGGGCGCCCCACCGAGGGTTTTGCGTGTGTTTCCCGACTCTATGGTTCGCGGAGAGGGAGCCTGCGGCGCGGTGCATGCCGGGCCGGCGGCAGGCGGGGCCGGGCTCCCATCATGGCGGCGGCGGCGGCTTCTCGCTTCTGGCTCTGGGCTGCCCTGCTCATCCCTGCGGCTGCAGTCTACGAAGACCAAGTGGGCAAGTTTGATTGGTGCGTGCAGGGGGGCGCCCCTTCGGGAAATATGTGGCTATTTTTGCCAGTACCTGTCTTCTGCCTGCTGAAGAGGGGTGATCAGGCATCAGGACCGCAAAGCTTTCCTAACTTGCGGGGCCCAGTGCAATAAGAATGTGGGACCCTTGTTCGTTCAGAAGTGAAGTTTTAAGGTGGCGACAGCAGAGCATTAAGCCAAACGTTGGGGGCGCTGCTAAGCCGCCCCGCGAGACCGTCCTGGTCGCAGCCGGGAAGCGGCCTGACGTCCCGCAGGATGGGGTTCTGGGCGGCGAGCGCTGCTCCCGCCTCCCGTCAGGTTTCTGATCTCAGTGAACTCTCAGTCCTCCTCGAATTGGCATCTCTCGGGCATGTGGACAGGACCTTGGGGGTTATACGTCCTAAACTGAGTCCTCTCGTTTCGCCTCCCTTCCAGCCCAACCCAGCCCTGGCCTCAGAACAGGTCCGCCCACGTTTTACAAGGGCCAGAGGTGCCATTCATTCACTTAACCCTCCGCTTCTTCCTTCAGGCCCTGGAGCTGGCTTGCTTTTGTTTGAATCTCAATTTTGCCATTTAAGGGTTGTGTGATCTCGGGAAAGTGACTTAACCATTCTGTGCCGTGTTTTTATGATCTGTGAAGTATTTACTAATACTAGTACATTACTTCTTACTGTTGTAAGGATGATCAATATAATTCCTATAAATTGGCACAATGCCTGGCCCATTATTGTTGCTATTCAGGGGGCATTTCAACCTTCAGATCCCCAATCCGATAGCTCCTCTGTGAAGTCTTTTCTGAACCTGGCAGGTTAATTCACATATTTGTTGAGTGCCTGTAGTGTGTCAGTGGTTATTGTAGGTGCTGTGGACACAGAGAGGTGAAGGAGCTTGTGGGGCAGGTATACAGTAAGTCCTTACTTAATGTCATCCAGTAGGTTCTGCAATTTTAAACAAAACCAGATACATCCAAACCACTTTTCCCATAGGCTAATTGATATAAGCAAGAGTTAAGTCCCTATGGCAAATCATTACAATGCAACAACATTATTCCAGGACCTGCTGTGTGTGACAAATGCAACATGTCACGTTTTTAATGATGGGGTAAATGCTCACAATATAATATGTGAGCAAATACTAGGCACATGCAATTTACAAGCTGAAAAATAAACGGAAGGAAATACACCCACATGTTAATACATTTATGGCGGTGTTATTTGGGACATTTTTAATTTTCTTTGTTATACTTTTATATATTTTTCACATCTCTACAATGAGCAGGCATTACTTTATAGTCCAGATAACAAATTTTAAAAGAGCATGGATTTAGAGTCAGAAGATCTTAGTTTTACCTTCTACTTCTGACAGTAATTAGATGACTTCAGTGGACTTTGATTTTTCTTACTTGTAAATGAGTAACATTCGTCCTGTGTACTTCATGGCATGTTCATTGGATACAGTGAGAGTCAAGTATGTGGAAATCCTGGCAGAAACTGTCCAATGTAATATAAGCCTGTCTCTCCACTACCAGCTTAGTTTCTTCTTAAAAAAAAAAAAAAAAAAAATTAGACCAAACATCATGACGAGGAATTCAGTGTAAGCATCATGTGTGATTAATTTGCTAAAGAATGTTGTACTTTTTTTTTTTTTATTGTTGACATTATAATAGATGTCTCCCATTTCCCCGCTTTGTGCCCATATCCTATATCCACCCAGGCCCCTGGCCTTCACCACTCTGTTGGAGAATGTATTATAGCACTTTTTCATCAATAGCAATGTGCAAAAACACCTGTGTACTTGGTGGTCAGCCATATGAAGCTAATTACATTCTCCTTATGCTTAGGTAAGAGTGTTGAAAGTGATGAGATAGTTTATTCCCAAGAAAGTATGAGAATAAAAAATAAATAAATTAAAAAAAAAGTAAATATGAGAATAGGTAAAATAGATCCTGAACATAATGTGGGCTAGAAAAGGTTGTAGAGAACAAAGCCTGACCCAGTCTATGGAGTTTTGTTGTAAAATTTGCATAATTTTTCCTCCGGAGGTCAGTGAAAATAGAAGGAAAAGTTCGATTGTATGTTCATGGACAGCAAGGTTGTGCCTCTTCCCTCATGTGCACTCTGAGTGCCTAGTCCCACTACTAATGACCACAGAGAACTGTGATGTTTGTTCTAGTGGGAGGTAGGCCAGGTGCTCTTGTGGGTGTCACTGATCTGGAGATAAACATGTGCTTACATTTAGAAGGAAGGCTTGTATTTTTCATCTATTAGGGCTATTCCTGTTCCCTTTGCTTCAGACTACATTGTCTAGAAGCCTTGCTTTGGGTCAACTCTCCTCATTAACAAACGGTTCTCCTATGCCCTAAGCTAGGTATGATGCTGATAGCCTGTGCTTGTGCAGTTGATTTTTCCAAAGCACTTTGTGCGGTGCTGGTTTTGGCCTCTCACATTTCCCTCTTCTTTAGGAGACAGCAGTATATTGGGAAGCTCAAATTTGCCTCCTTGGAATTTTCCCCTGGATCCAAGAAGTTGGTTGTGGCCACAGAGAAGAACGTGATTGCAGCCTTAAATTCTCGGACTGGGGACATCTGTGAGTAAATTTTGTAGACCGTTAGCTCAGGATGGAATGGCTGACCATAGTGAATCCAGAATGGTTTGTGGCTGGCCAAGTCTGCCTGGCTGGGTTCCAAGTTAGGGACAAGTTGGCCAAAAGGTGCATTTCTTACTGGATTCTGACAGCGTATTTTATTTTATTGTTTTTAGTCTCATCATTTAATATATTCCTATTACTGGTCTTTGTAGATTATTCCCTCAGATGAAGTCCTAACTTCTTAAATAAGATGTTACTGCACAAAACACATTACTCTATTTTGCATTAAAGATTTGGTTTGCCACATTCCCAATTACTTATACTGCTTTTAGGTTTGTTTTTTTGCACTAAAATAATGGCTATGAAATTTATAATCACTTTTTTGTGTATGTGAATCATACAGGTTTTGTTAACTTTGTCATTGTTCATTTACATGCTTGATGAGGTGGTAGTGGAGATGGGAGTGCAGAGACCTGCCCTTGTTATCAGGGAGTGCGAGGGGGTCATCGCCAGTTCCCTTCAAATAAAATTGGGCACCACCATGCAAACAAAGACCTCTTTTGTTTTCTCCCACCTGTTTTCTTGGGTGCCTCTCTTTATTTCGTAGTAATGTCTGACTCTCCTGTCTCTCAGTGTGGCGCCATGTTGACAAGGGCACGGCGGAAGGGGCGGTGGACGCCATGCTGCTGTACGGACAGGGTAAGCAGAGGCCTGCTTTGCTTCTCTCGTGGTGTTGGCCCCTCTCCTCATTCCTTGGTTTTTTCCTTGCCCTGGGTCTGGTAGGGGAAGGGAAAGGGGTATTCCCAACAGGAAAGAACAGGTCTGCAAATAGCTCTTACTTGCACTCATATCAGAGGTGAGGTTACCGCTAACAGGCCCTATGGGGCTACAGAGCTCCGACCTGGGAGATGGTGTCACCATGGTTTTTTTCTTCCAGATGCAGTCACTGTGTCCAATGGTGGCCGGATCATGCGTTCCTGGGAGACTAACATCGGGGGCCTGAACTGGGAGATTACCTTGGACAGTGGCAGGTAGAGGGGAAGAAGCTGTATTTCATCTGGTTTAGGGCTTTGCTGGAGCACAGATCTGTGTGGGCAGCAGCTCTGGGTCTTTTGGCTTTTTTCCCAGGGACCACTACAGAGCCAAAGAGCATTAAATGTCCAGTTTTTTATTTGTTTTTTGTTTTTTTAATCCTCACCTAAGAATATGTTTTTATTGATTTTAGAGAGAGGAAGGGAGAAAGAGACAGAGAGAGAAAAACATTGATATGAGAAACATCAACTGGTCGCCTCCCATGTGTGCCCGACCGGGATTGAACCCACAACCTAGATATGTGCCCTGATCCTGCATCGAACCCACCACCTTTCCGTGCTCCAGCCAGCTGAGCCACACTGCCAGGGCTTGATGTTGTTGAGGTTATGGAACACATGTGTTTACTCAGCCAGCATTTACTAAGCACCTCTTAGATGCAGAGCTCTGAGCCAGGTGCAGTGTTTATTGTACTTAACTGCTTTTTCTACCCTGTTTCCCCGAAAATAAGACAGTGTCTTATATTAATTTTTGCTCCCAAAGATGCGCTAGGTCTTATTTTTAGAGGATGTCTTATTTTTCCACGAAGAATACGGTACACATTTATTGTTAAATGAAAATAAAGGAAATTAATTACCTGTATATGGTACGGTAGTACGGTAGTTGTCAACACAAACCAGACAAACTGTGAATCCTACTGTATCAAGAATTTACTCATTTATTCAATGACAATCATGTCATCATCTTCTGGAACATCATCATAACAATCCAATTCCTGAATTTCCTGGTGAATTTCTTGTGACTCCATTTCTTTTAGAATCAGTGGACCAAATCTCTCATGTTTAGCCTAGGGGGTGGGGTCCTTATTTTCGGGGGGATACCTTATATTTCACTCAGAAGGAAACCTGTAAGTAGGTCTTATTTTCGGAGGATGTCTTATTTTCGGGGAAACATGGTAATCTTACCATGTCTTGAGAGCTTTGCACTGTTGTAGATACAAGAACATAATATAAAACTTTTAATGTTTTAATTTTGTGTTTAGAGAACAGCTCGAAGTACTGTTAGATCTTTGCTAAAGTTTAATAAGATCATGTGCATTAGCTTATGCATCCGATAGCCATTTGTTTGGTAAGCACTTGGGAGCCCCAGGCAGTGGGAACACACATGTGAATGTGAGTTAGTGTCTGTCATCAAGGAACTCACTGTCAGTTGTGGGAGGCAGGCATGTGGCCCAGGAATGACATTACTGTCTGAGGGGCGCCATGGTGGGGGTTTGGCCTGGTTGCTGTGAAGTCCCATGGGAAGGTGGGAACAAACCTTAGCGGATTCAGGGGGCTTGAGGGAAGCAGTATGGCCTAGTGGTTCAAAGAGGCAGAGCCAGGCTAGGATCCAGATGCGTTTGAGCCCAAAATCTATTTTGTTGTCTACCCAGCTACCGTGGCAGTGTGCCACATTGTCTCCTGGAGCCTGAGGCTCTGGAGGTGCTGGGCAGTGCTCACCCTGTGCCTGTGCTCAGCTTCCAGGCGCTTGGGCTGGTCGGCCTGCAGGAGGCGGTGCGGTACGTGGCGGTCCTGAAGAAGACCACTCTTGCCCTCCATCATCTCTCCAGTGGGCACCTGAAGTGGGTGGAGCATCTCCCAGAAAGGTAAGGCTGCCCTCCCACCAGGTGATGGCTACCTGGTCCCGCTCTCCACAAGCCCCTCTCCCTCCTTTAGGGTTGAAGCATTGGCTTTGGCCCAGGTTTACCTTACGCTGGGATCATGTGTAGCGTGTTGGACTCACTAGATCTAGGCCTGAACTCAAAGGCTGTGCTACCTCTGCAGTTGCCATTGCAGTGGGCAGAAACTCTCAAACTAGGCATGAGAGCCGGTCAAGCAAGAGGACTGGCTGTCTCGCTCATGGTCCTACTGCTTTTTGCTTTTTGACTTCTAGTTCAAGTCGGACTTCTAACAACTCAAAAAGGCCCAGGGTGGGAGCTTAGTGAGATTTGAGATGGTTTCCAGAGGTCCTGGTGGTAGGAAACATTGAAGCTGAGAAGGAATAGGAGGGAAGGAGGAAAGATCTACTTAGACCACCTCAGGCAGGGACCAAAAAGTCAGATTCCTGTAAGACCAAGTGCATAGATAGCAGGCTCTGTGGGGATTCTTGGGAGCTGCGGTGAGCCTGGCCTACCGCAAGGGGGCAGCCTTACTCAGCTGATAAGTGCCTTGTAGGATGCATTGTTGGGTAGTGTTGCCACGCCTTTTAAAGGAAAGCTAGAAATCTGGTTTGAAGTGTAAAATCTCAGTCTTGAATGTGGACAACTGAATTATTTATTAATTGAAATAATAAAAAAAGGACTGTGTGAGACAAAACCTAGTTGGGGACTGATAGTAGAGGGCCTTGGCTGAAGACCTGGCAGCCTAGTTTTGGAGGACCCTGCCCTGAGGCTGAAGCTGTTGCTCCTGTTTTTCTTCCCTCTCTTAGTGACAGCATCCACTACCAGATGGTGTATTCCTACGGCTCCGGGGTGGTGTGGGCCCTCGGCATTGTTCCCTTCAGCCACGTGAACGTTGTCAAGTTTAACGTGGAAGATGGAGAGATTGTGCAGCAGGTACGCTCAGGCATCTTCCTTGTGAAGCCTTGAGGAGCCTTGTGAATTGAGGAGGAACTAGATAGAGCCCTTCCTTGCACTAGGACCAGAGAACTCAGCTGGCAAAAGCCATTTAAGTTTCCTCTTCTAGTCATCAGGTATTTATTTAAAGCCCTTGCATTCGCCCATAGTGCTCTCCTGTGATGGCTAAAATAGTCCTATAGATCCGTTTGTTGCCTGCGAGTATCTTGCAAAATAATACTGTAAAATAACGGTAGAGAAACCACAAATGACAAATACAGTAAATAAATGCTTATCTCAAATGTCAGGTATTAAAAAATAATCTGGTCTATTTTTCTAGCATCCAGATAAAAAAAATTGGGGTTTTCCTCTGGCTTTGGAGCTTTTGGGAGGCCGGGGGGACAGGGAGAACTTTGGAACCAGCCATGAAGAGCCTTGTGCTTGGGCACCTGGTGGGAACTGGCTGGCATTGCTGATGAGCCGAATGGGAAGTGTAAGCATCCTCATTGGCCTCCTGTTATGTGTCTTTCCCACAGGTCAGGGTTTCAACCCCCTGGCTGCAAAGTCTCACCGGAGCCTGCGGCGTGGTGGACGAGGCTGTCCTGGTGTGCCCTGACCCGAGCTCACGGTCCCTCCAAACTCTGGCCCTGGAGGTGGAGTGGGAGTTGAGGCAGATCCCACTGCAGGTGAGAGGCCAGCGCTGCCCCCGCTGGCCCGAAGTCTTTCTCCCAGTGTCACTGCTTCCTTCCCGGCTGTGGCAGCTGTAGAGAAGGCCGGGCCTCTGGCTGAGCTGCTGAAAGGGGAAATGGGCCACTCTCCTCTTGGAGAACCTGAATGGGGACTCCAGCAGCCACGTGCCATGGCCTAGCTACTTTCATTGGCAAAGGGGG
Source organism: Pipistrellus nathusii (assembly GCA_963693515.1). Classification (NCBI taxonomy): domain Eukaryota; kingdom Metazoa; phylum Chordata; class Mammalia; order Chiroptera; family Vespertilionidae; genus Pipistrellus; species Pipistrellus nathusii. The sequence continues at coordinate 10,158,478 of OY882859.1, read as the reverse complement.
GCAGAGGATGCAGGCCCAGGATGGAAATCTGACTTCTCTGCTTCTAACCCTAACCCTCCTCCCTCTTGTCTTCTAGTCTCTCGACTTAGAATATGCAAGTGGATTCCAACCCCGGGTCCTGCCCACACAGCCCAACCCAGTGGATCCTTCTCGGGCCCAGTTCTTCCTCCAGTTGTCCCCAAGCCACTACGCTCTCCTGCACTACCATCACGGGGTCCTGAGTCTGCTCAAAAACCTCCCTCAGGTAACTGCAGGCTGCATGTTTGCCAGCCAAGACACGGATGTTAGAAATCCCCGCCTTGGAAGCTGCAGGCATTTGCTCAGGAAAGAAGACATCTTTCCAAAGTGGCTTGAGAGAATTTAGCCTTAGAGCAGAAATGAAATAATTTTTCTTCTAAGTTACACAGCATCTTTAGATTAAAACTGGCACTTTCCTCTGGGTCCTTGGGAAAGTGGGGGAAATAATTACAGCTTCCCACAGATACTGAAAGCAGTGTAGGAATGAGGATTGACTGTGCCTGTGCCTGTGCCCGTTTTCAGCTGTGGATGCAGCTGGCCCTTCCTCTGCTCTCCTACGCCCTGGCCATTGTGCTCTCAACTTGGGAGAACTTTCAAATCCCGTAGAGGTGGCCCTCTGGAAGGCTGCTGGCTAGTAAAGGCCCATTTAGGAACTGACACCCTGCTTTCCCCCCAGACTGCCCTTGTGAGCTTTGCCACCACCGGGGAGAAGACAGTGGCTGCAGTCATGACCTGTCGGAATGAAGCGGTGAGTATTGAGAGTAAAGCCAGCCCTGGTGGGTTTCCTTTATGTGACTGCCAAGAGCCCAAGAGCCAAAAGTCTGGGTGTAGTCTCCTGGTCACTTAGAGCCCAGAAGGCAGCAGGCTGTTGAGAACTAAGTTCTCACATTATCTATAGAACTTCCTGTACATCCCCTTGTTCCCAGGAGTGGGACCCTAACATGATGCTTCACTTTCATCCGGGTCTGTTAAGGGTTGCATAGGCTTTGAGGTTAGGAATGAGAAATTGCGATGTGCCTTCTCCCAAGTGTTGAGAAGACAGCTGAAAGCTTCCTTTTGGTAACTGGAAAGTGACCCTTTGGCTCGTTTCCTCCTTCTGTCCTTCTCTTTTCTCTAGCAGAAATCTAGCAGTTCTGAAGATGGGTCACTGGGGAGCTTTTCGGAGAAGTCTAGTCCGCAGGTAGGGTGTGGCATTGGGCAGTGTGCCAGACCTACACCCAGGAGATAACCCCAAGATATTGGCGGTGCAGCTTAGGCCATGAGCTGGTCTTCTATAGAGTACAGTCTCAAATGGGGTTTCCTGAATTGTGTAAATGATAGTTCCCTTGGTCCTTTTCAGTTGGGAGATTAGGAAGTAGGAACTCTAGAATCTGCACTTTCTCCTCTGGGCCTTAGTTTCCCCATTTCTTCTGGGCTCCCAGCTTGGAGAGTTGTTTTAATCTGTGCATTTGCACTGGAGCTGAGCATGGGACGCTGGCTGGGGCACAGGTTCCTGCTGTGGCGCTCTCTCATCAGCTTTTCCGAGGGTTCTGCCATTTCCCCGCTGACGCTTTTACCTCCTTGGCAAATCTCTGCTACACTGCATTGGCTTCCTCCTGGACAAGTACAGTGGGTGTAATTTTATTTATTTACTCAGGTGTCTTAGTTCTGCCTTAGGATTTAGCTTTCTTTTCTCTTATTTTCCTTGCATATATTTCCTGTCTTGGCCTGGGTTCTTATCTAGGGTATTGACCCCAGTTATTAGGTTTCCTCTGGGGGAATCCCTCAAGTTGACCTGTGCTGTCTGTTCCCTTAGGACACGCTGGCTTGCTTCAACCAGACCTACACCATCAACCTCTACTTAGTGGAGACAGGGCGGCGGCTGCTCGACACCACCATCACCTTTAGCCTGGAACAGAACGGCACTCGGCCGGAGCGGGTGAGTGGGAGCCTTTGTCTCAGGCTCCGTCCTGTGGGCATCTCAGTGTGGGGTTCTCTTTCCTCAGGGGCGGGTCACAGCCACGGGGCCTGGATTAGAGCTCTCTGATGTGGTCCTTTCTGAGCCACTGACCAGCCATAAATCCCTGTGAATAACAGTAAAAGTGGTACCGTTCATTCCAAGTTATCGCTGTGCCAGGCACTGTGCTGAGCTTTTCACAGTGCACTAAATAATCCATCAGTCTGGGAGGTGGTTATAAATGAGGAGACTGTCGAGAAAGTCAGGGCCCTATCCCGAGTCACAGAGCTAGGAAGTGGTCGTTAGCCCTGTAGCTGGCGTTCTTCGTTGCTGCCTGGGTTGCCTTTGTGCGTGTTCGGATGTGTTCTGAAGCCTCTCTGGGCTGGGCTTTTGTTTCTGGAATGGGAGGTATATGCCCTAGCTGGTGTACTCAGCAGTCAGCGCACCGGCCATAGCATTAAAGGGTCTCAGGTTCAATTTCTGGCCAAGGACTTGTACCTGGGTTGCAGGTTAGCTCCCTGGCCCTGGTCAGGTGTGTGTAGGAGGCAACCAATGAGACACATTGATGTTTCTCTTTCCTTATCTCCTACTCTTCCACTCTCTAAAAATTAATGGAAAAAAAAATATTCTCTATCCTCGGGTGAGGATTAAAAAATAAAATAAAATGGGAAGTGTACTCCTGGCCTGTTCACTTAGTGGGGTGTGATTGGCACATGGTGATTGATATGGGACTCCTTGGGTTTCCTCCATGACAAGGTCTGAGGGCGAGCCTAGCCCCATTGTGTTGGCTCCTAAGAACACGTGTTATCTTATTGGAGTCCAGGTCGTAGCTGTATTACTTAGACATCTGCTGATGCCATGACCTAGACCTCTGTCCACTCCTGAGGCTTTGGATCTTGACTCCGGCGCTCTGTGAGGCATTTGAATTCTCGCTGACCGCAGTGGTCTCCACTCTTTGGCTTACAGCTGTACATCCAGGTGTTCTTGAAGAAGGACGACTCTGTGGGCTACCGGGCCTTGGTGCAGACAGAGGACCATCTGCTCCTTTTCCTGCAGCAGCTGGGTGAGCGGCCCCATTCACCCATTTATTTTAGGCCTGCCCATGGGATCCAGTCAGACTCGGGGGCTGTGGACAGGCTTGTGGAAGTCACATAGAGCGTAGCCTGATATTTTTTCCAGAGCATGTCACCTGCTTTTGAGGAATTCCTTAGCATTCTTGTCCGGGACATGGAACTTTCTTCCCTTGGCTTATTGAATCCAGCCCCTTGCCCTGTGGCTTCTGTTTGTCACACAGGAGCGGCAGGGCATCCCTGAGCCACCGGGGAGAGTCTGTTCGGGAGGTGAGGGGCCTAGCGTTGTGCCCATGCTCTTTCCAGCAGGGAAGGCGGTGCTGTGGAGCCGGGAGGAGTCTCTGGCAGAGGTGGTGTGCCTGGAGATGGTGGACCTCCCCCTGACGGGGGCGCAGGCTGAGCTGGAAGGAGAATTTGGCAAGAAGGCAGGTATGAACTAACAGGCTGGGCCAGCAGTCGCTGCAGGGGGTGCTTTGGGAATGTGTCTGATAGCTGGACCCCTGGCAGTGCTGTCTCACAGCATCTCTGGCTTCCAGGGTGCAGCCGTTGCCAGTCTGCTCTGAACCGGCTCTGGTCAGACCAGTTTGTAGTGCTTTGTGGCCATAGGGTTTATGTACCCATTCTTTTCTATGAGAGGTGTCACCTGCGACTCCCTCTAGGGCTTTGAGGAAAAGAAACTTAGTTTAGTATAGTAAGAGCTACCACTGTCTGAGCACCTGAAAATTATCAGGCACTCTACACCCATTGTCCCTAAAGCAACAGCCAGAGCTTTCTAGAGAGACATGACTAGGCTGACTGACCCAGTTGTTGTGGCCAGTGCCCTCTGAGCCACATCCCTATCCCCAGGATGGACTCGGTTCCCTCTACTCTCGGTTCCCACTCCTACCCCCATCTCTGTCCCTTCCATCCATTCATCTCGCTATCCAACAGGCGTTTACTGAGGGCCTACTCTGGGCCAGGTACCCTGGTAGGCATTGCAGTTTTCTTAAGCTGAGGATTAATTTGCCTTTACTGTTTATTTTTGCTGCCTGGATCCAGCGATTCAAGGTAAAATCTGCTTTCTGCCACCTCATTGCTCGTTGCCTGTCCACATGACTAGCTTTTGATTAATTCTTTGTTTTCCTGACTTGGCATCAACAAGGTATATACTGTGTGTGCGTGGACTGCTATGGCTGTGACTTGTCCTGTTTGCCTCTCACTGCTCTTCCTTGACCTGAATAAAAATTACATAAGAAAGGGCACCCCTCCTTTTCAGTGAGCACTTAATGTGTACCCCACACTGTTTGAAACCCTGTATGTACATCATGTGTCATCTTGCTGTAGCCCAGTCAGCAGATTACATGCCATTAAATGATGAGGAATCAGAGGCCAGAAGATCAAATACATTTCCCAGGATCACTGAGTTAGAAGCAGTGGAGTTGGGATTTTAAAAAAAATATATTTTATTGATTTTTTACAGAGAGGAAGGAAGAGAATTAGAAACATCAATGAGAGAGAAACATCGATCACTTGTCTTCTGCACACCCCCTATTGGGGATGTGCCCACAATCAAGGTACATGCCCTTGACCAGAATCGAACCTGGGACCTTGCAGTCTACAGGCCGATGTTCTATCCACTGAGCCAAATCGGTTTTGGCTGGAGTTGGGATTTTTAACCTAGGTCTGCCAGACTCCAGAGGCCATGCTCTTTACCGTGCAATGTTGCTTCAGTGACCAAATCTGCCCTGTGGAGGAGATTTGAGGGTCGTCATTGATGGGAGTCAGGGGCGAGTGAGTGATAGCCCCGGGAATTGGTTGCAAGTAGTTCTGTTGGGTGCAAGTCAAACAGTTGACAGAATAGGGGTGAAGCAGTGGGAAATGGAAGTGCCTGTTCATGATACGCATACATATGTACCCCTGCACCCCACATCCCTCCCTCTTGGTTTCATGGCACCCAGAGCCTTCCTCTGGCCATTCTGGATGTGGGGCTGTGGTGGAGACATTCACAGCATGGCTGCACCCTGCATGGCTGACCCCTGACCTCTTAGTCTCCTATTCCAAGATCAGGCAGGTGCAGTACTGTGAGCCAGGTGAGTAGGTTTGGAAGTTCCTGCCTGGCTGTACCTGAGTGTGAGACCGTTGACATCAGACACAGGACCGCTCCTTGGATGTGTGGCCCGAGGTGTCAAGCCACAGGAGAGAGGGCGACCCCTCGCTAGCAAAAGCAAGTACCCCCTTACTGGACACACCTAGTCTGGTGGGGAGGGAGCCTCAGCTGTATTTATTACCTTTTCCTTGACACCAGACGGCTTGCTGGGGATGTTCCTGAAACGCCTCTCGTCCCAGCTCATCCTGCTGCAGGCGTGGACTTCCCACCTCTGGAAAATGTTTTATGATGCTCGGAAGCCCCGGAGTCAGATTAAGAATGAGATCAGCATTGACACCCTGGCCAGAGATGAGTTCAACCTCCAGAAGATGGTGGTGACCGTGACAGCCTCAGGCAAGGTGAGGGGGTGAGCCCTGGTCCCAAACCTCAGGGCTCCGGGGTGGCAGGGGAGAGCACGGGCTCTAATTTTCATGGATAGAATCAGTTCTTTGGTTTGTCTTTCTCGCAGTGAGCCAGCTATTTGTTTATCTTGCAGCTTTTTGGCATTGAGAGCAGCTCTGGCACCATCCTGTGGAAACAATATCTCCCCAATGTCAAGCCAGACTCCTCCTTTAAACTGATGGTGCAGAGAACCACTGCTCACTTCCCCCACCCCCCTCAGTGCACCCTCCTGGTGAAGGACAAGGTGAGGCCCCCTCTGATGTGCACCAACGTGGTGTGGCTTTTTGGTGTTTGGTAATTTACATTTCTCCCAGGCCTTTAGAACTGTATGAGAGTTAAGGGTCAGTATTCAGGGATGAGAGCTCTGTTTCTTCCAGTTTTTTCCTGCGTGGAGGAACCATCCAGGACTGAGGTGGGATGACTGGAAAGGGGGTGACTTTACCAGATGTGTAGTAAGCCAGCTCGTCATCGTCCCTAGCATAGGCGGCTGGTGGTGGCTGAGTGGCTGTTTTCGCGCCTGTAGATGAGAGACAGCAGGACACCAAGCTCTGTGTATCCTGCCTCCCAGAAGTGGACGGATTTTGTAGGATCATTCTGGTACTGCCAGAAGGGAGCTGGGAAGCTTTCTGCTGGAATGGCTGGCCTGGGGTTGCTGGTCATGGACCATTTTGTTTGTCCCTCAGCCTGCCCGGTTCTTGGTTAGCTTTGGAGTCAAGAGGAAGTTTATTTTCCTTTTGACACATTAGCCTCGGGGACCATTCACCTTCAGCCAAGACTATTTCCCATGAAGAAGACAGACTAAGGCATCCGGCACAGCTGAGCTCCAGTCCCAGATTTACTCCTGGAATGTGCGTTCTTTTCACACTGAAATCTGACAGTCTGCCCGTTTCAGGAGACAGGAATGAGTTCTCTCTACGTCTTCAACCCCATTTTTGGGAAGTGGAGTCAGGTGGCCCCCCCAGTGCTGAAGCACCCCATCTTGCAGTCTCTGCTTCTGCCTATCATGGATCAAGACTATGCCAAGGTGCTGCTGTTGATAGATGATGAGTACAAGGTACGGCATCTTTAGTGGCTGGAGAACATCCACGCAGAGTTGGGTGTTGGGGAGGGGTGGTCAGACAGCAGCCAGTGTACCAGAGCTGGGAGCTCTCTACAGTCAGCACCCATTTGGGCTTGTAGGGGATCTCTAAGCAACTTGATTACTCTTTGTGCACTTACAAAAATTCAGGGTCTTAACAGAAGTAAAATTAAGCCCTAATTGAGTTCAGTAGACTAATTCTTTAAGTTTGGCATTTCTATCAAGGCTCTCTTTGATGGGAAATAGTAATTGAGAAAGCGCTTCGAGGCTCCTGACCTTGTCCTTTAACACTTTTCTTGGGCTCTCTGGATTTTCAAGGTCACAGCTTTCCCAGCCACCCGGAATGTCTTGCGGCAGCTCCATGAGCTAGCCCCTTCCATCTTCTTCTACTTGGTGGATGCAGAACAGGGACGGCTGTGCGGATATCGACTTCGGAAGGTAAGGAAGGGGCACCCTTCAGGGAGAGATGTGGGTGTTTTCTGGTTATTTGCCTAAGAAGTCAATTACGCTATTCATTCTATTGAAAATTTTGATCAGCATAGTCCTGATATCTGATTCAAAGCAATTTTCATATTTATTGGGTGGCTACCTCATGGCAGGCATGGTTCTAGGTGTTGTGGAAAAAGCAACGAACAACAAAGTCTGCTCCCATGGAGTTCTCATTCTGCATTCCTTTTCTATGGCAGTGAGAGGGACATTGTTTTCCATTTGGGGGAAAGTGGGTGGGAATGGGGGTTGAGTAATAGTACTTTCTATATGAATATGGTGTTATTAACTCACTCTTGATAGAATGTGTGCTTTGAGTTTTATTCTAGAAATGGAATAGATTTGTTCTGAACCTGACATACTTGAGTCTAATTCTTAACTAACAGTGATACACAGTGGCTCTGAGGTCTAGCTAGGAGGTTCACAAGGGCCTGGTCTTGGTCTCGCTAGCAGGGCTGCAGAGAGGAATAATTTGTGGCCTCACCAGGTGGCCCTTCAGTCCTGTCCCGTAGGGCCTTTGGCGAGGACTGTAATATAGAGACGAAGAGCTGGGATGAACGATGAGTTCAAGGTACGGCATCTTTAGTGGCTGGAGAACATCCACGCAGAGTTGGGTGTTGGGGAGGGGTGGTCAGACAGCAGCCAGTGTATCTATGTGTGAAACCTCACTATGTGACCTTGGGCATAGGATTTCTCCACCACTGCTTTCTTGTCTGTGAAATAGATGATAATGACACCTACCTCATAGGGTTATTGTGAGGAGCAGAGACTTAATACATATAAATTACATAAAGCAATGCCTGGAACATGGTAAATGCCATCTAAATTTATTATCTGTTGTTTTAAAATGCAATGCCCTTTTCTGACATCTTGTAACAGCCAAACTTTCACATAAACAGCGTAGGAAATTGTCTACCCAGAAAATATATTCTTTACCCTTGTGAGTGAAAATAAATTGCCCTTCCAACTTGATAAAAAGGAGACCCTGAAAGAGACAGTGCTTTGTGGATACAGGGGAGCAAACTGGAGTGTGGGTGCCATGAATCAGTGGAATCCCGAAGATGTCATCATAGTGAGTGGTGGCCAAGGGCAGACAAAGGAGGCAGAGTGCAATGGGGAGTAGGCCAAGGGTGTATTAGTCTTTGACTTCTGAGTGAGTTTACTGGTGACCTTACTCTCTGGGATGTTTTTTATTATAAAAAAGATTAAATTGACGTAGAAGCGCATAAGCAAAATGTGAGCCGACCCTTTCCATCTGGCTCCCAGCTGCTTTCCCAGATGGAAGGCCTGTCAGGAGCTGACTGCGCATCTTCCATGGTCCTTCAGTGTATTCACAATACTGTGTAAGTAGCTGTATGGACCATATAGATTTGTGATTCATAGATATTTCTTAGTGAAATGGAATTGGCCTTTATTTATTAATAGGATTTTTAATTTTTTCTATCTTATTGTTTTGTTAAACCCATGTTTAAATGAAAGTATAATATTAAGAAAAATCCAGAATCCTGAGGTTATGCCTCAGTGACCTTTCAAAAGGGAGTATTTGTGAACATGGCAGTCAGAACAGGAAGCAGAACGGCACCAGTACCCGGTAGTCCTTGGGCCCTTTCCCCTCCCCCTATAGTAACATTTAACCACACAGATTTGCTTATGGTTTCCTGTGACTCTAAAGAACCTTTTCTATAATACTTCAAGGTCCCTGCCAGCTCAGTAATTCTCTGCTGGCCCAGGATACGGATTCTTTGATTTTAGTAATAAGTGGTAAATTTTCTTTGGATATTTCCTACTCAGATAAGCAATGGGAAGCTATTGAATAAATCTTCAGCTTTCTTAATGGCTTCAGTATATTTTTAAATCAAACTGTGAGCTATAAAACTTGTTTCATAAACCAGGACCTTCTTCCAGCACAAAGGCTGTAGGTAATGAACTGTAGGGTGTGTCCAGCTACTGCAGACTCCAGTCTAGGCATAGCCTCCTGATTACAAGTGCCAGCTTCCTTGCCTTTGCTCCAGGATCTCACCACTGAGCTGAGTTGGGAGCTGACCATTCCCCCAGAAGTTCAGCGTATCGTCAAGGTGAAGGGGAAGCGCAGCAGCGAGCACGTTCATTCCCAGGGCCGTGTGATGGGGGACCGCAGCGTGCTCTACAAGGTACGGCAAAGCAGCCTGGTATAGAATAGGAGAGCAAGGGTTTGGATTCTGGCTCTAGAATTTGTAGGTACATTATCTCCAGTGAGTCATTTAATCCCTTTGAGCCTAAAGTATTGTCTGTGAAATGGGTACACTGCCCTTCTAGAGTGGCCATGTTGAGACTCATGCTTAGCCTAGGCCCTAGCTTATGGTCATTGCCCAATCGATGTTAGCTGTTATTATTAGTGACTAGAGGCTCGGTGCATGGGTCTCTCAGCCTGGCTGGCGATCGAGGCCTATTGAGGGACCAGCAAGCCAGGAGGAGGGACCCTGGGAGGTTGGCTGGCTATTTCCCTGATCGGGGCCTATGGGTGGGGGGCGATTGGCAGGGGGAAGGGGCCATGGGAGAACGGCTGGCTGCAAGAGGTTGGCTGTGGGAGCACACTGACCACCAGGAGGCAGCTCCTGCGTTTAATGTCTGCCCCCTGGTGGTCAGTATACATCATAGTGACTGGTCAATTGGTCGTTCCGGTCATTCAGTCATAATAGTTACTTAGGCTTTTATATATATAGATAGTACTGATAAAACTGACTGGGGTTAAATCTAAGTTGATTTATCAGAAAGCCTGTCTCTGTGATCCAGCACTCTAGTTAATAGTAAAGGGTGGGGTGCCAAAACCAGTTTGGCTCAGTGGATAGAGCGATGGTCTGCGGACTGAAAGGTCCTAGGTTCGATTCCGGTCGAGGGCATGTACCTTGGTTGCGGGCACATCCCCAGTAGGAGGTGTGCAAGAGGCAGCTGATCGATGTTTCTCTCCCGTCAATGTTTAATTTTCTATGCTTCTCCCTTCCTGTCTGTAAAAAAAATTAATTAAAAATATTTTAAAAAAATAAAATAAGGTGAAACTTCAAGTGAGGAGTGAGGTAAAGCCTTCTAGACAGAAAAATCAGCATGCCTGGAGTGTTCTAGAAACAGCAAGGAGGCTAGCGGGACTAGAACAGGGTCTTTGGGTTGCTCAGGTCAGGAGGTGACAGGGCCAGGTCACAGGCCATTCATTCTGGCCTTTTGGGTGAGACAGAACCATGGGGAAGTTTTGAGCAGAGAAGTGACTGAGGTGTTAACAGGTTCATTTGGCCTGCTGTGTTGAGATGAGCCTGTCGTGGGCCAAGGGGTAGAGCAGGCAGACAGGTAGGCTGTTGTAATAATCCAGGTGAGATGATGGGTTGGTGACAAAGGATCTGATTCTGGATACTTTGAAGGTGGAGCAATAGGATATGTCGATGCATAGGATATATGTATGTTAGAGAGAAGGAGTTGAGGATGACTTAGAGGTCCTAGTTCTTAGACACTGACTCATGAGGACCTCTGAGAGGGAGCAGGTTTTAGCAAGGGTAGAACAGGAGTTCAGTTTGGGGCAAGGCAAGTTCGAGATAAGACATCTAAGAAGATATACTGAGCTGGCAATCCGTTAGTCAAGTCTGGAGTTCAGGGAGAGGTCTGGCCCAGATACGTAGAGTTGGCATTTCCAGCACCCATATGTGGTGTGAAAGCCAGGAGACGGTGGCTACCATGAGAACAAGTATAGATGGAAATGTACAAGAGGTCAGGAGATGAGGAGGAACCTGCCAAAGAGACTAGGAGGCGTGGCCAGTAAGGCAAAAGGAAAACTGGGGAGCATGTGTCCTGGACGCCAGGTGGAGAAAGTGCTTCAAGACAGGAGTGATCCTGTGTCACATGGTACTAGTAGGTCATGTAAGAAGAGAACTGAGACTTATCTGTTGACTTAATGATAGGGAGGACACTGGTGGAGAGAAATAGCATTGCTGGAGCAGTGTCCTTGGGCCAGCGAGTGAGCAGACCTGGGTTGTATCTTGAGTTACCAATGTCTGTGACTTGAGCAGGTTGCTTAACTCCTGTAAGACACTGCATCTTGAAATGTGGGTAATAATAGCTACTTTGCAAGGGTGTTTATGGGTTCAGTGAAACGAGGTAGGCAAAGCACATGGCATGGCACTCAGCAGACACTAAACGAGTGCAGCGATGACAGTCTAACCAGGAAGCCCTTTCAACCAGGAAACCTGATTCCTCTGCCAGGCCAGTGAACTCCAGGTTTGCCTCCCTCCAGGGCTCTCCATGGCGTGGAGCCATGACGTGCCACTGTGGTTCTGAGGAGCTTTTCTCTCCTCCCCAGAGCCTGAACCCCAACCTGCTGGCCGTGGTGACCGAGAGCACGGACGTACACCACGAGCGCACCTTCATCGGCATCTTCCTCGTGGACGGTGTCACTGGGCGCATCGTCCACTCCTCCGTGCAGAGGAAGGCCAAGGGCCCCGTCCACATCGTGCACTCAGAGAACTGGGTGGTGGTAAGGACTCGCAGATGAGCTCGTGTCGCCACCAGGGACACTCTGTGTGGCATTATTTGTGAATTAGGGGTACTAGCAGGAACCTCTCGTCTAGCTTTCAGCAGCATCTGGCACATAGTAAGCACTCAGATGTTACCTACTCTAATTCCGATTTCCAAGAATCTGGAGAATTCTTTGTTTCTTGTGAACTCTGGGTAGCCTAGAGATAACTACTCTGAAAGCTAGTAAACGTGTTAGCAAGGAAGAAAACTGGGGTGCTGGGTGGGCATGTAGCCAATCAGAAAGGTGTCTTCCCACGTAATTTCCCCTGCCCAGTTGGACTGGCAGCTGAGCCCCTTGCTGCCCCTCTCCTCTCTGCAGTACCAGTACTGGAATACCAAGGCCCGGCGCAACGAGTTGACCGTGCTGGAGCTCTACGAGGGCACTGAGCAATACAATGCCACCGCCTTCAGCTCCCTGGACCGTCCCCAGCTGCCCCAGGTCCTCCAGCAGTCCTACATCTTCCCCTCCTCCATCAGTGCCATGGAAGCCACCATCACGGAGCGGGGCATCACCAGCCGACACCTGCTTAGTGAGTGACCAGGGCGGAGGGGGGAGGGGGGCGGAGAGCGTCTCTGGGGGTGACTAGGTCTCTTAGGCAGCCGCACTGAAGGACAAAGTCAGTATATATTGCTGGCAGAGCCACGTTTGACCACCGAAAGGGATGGTTAGTGAGGACGGCTTTATTTCAGCAGGAAACGTTCCTCATCTGGCTTTGCCATCCATAAAAGATGACTCATTTTAATTCTCATTTCTGATGAACCACATTGTTCTGTATTTTTACTTTGCTCAGAAAGGTGAGCCCTGTGTCATTCCTAACAGCTGGCCTGTGCTGACACTGGCATGGTTCAGTCTCATCCTTATGTAGTTCTCGCTCAGGACTTAGTGATGGTTAGTAAGCTGCTGTCTAGTTGATTTTACCGAAGACATTGGGGACTCAGAGCTTGGCACTTGGTATTACTATTGTATTCTCAAATAGGAGGAGGACAGCCCCTTTTGGCAGTTTCCCGATAAGCCCCACTGTTTTTGAATCGAACAGCTCTCATGTCCCGTGTCCTCCCTGGCCTTGCTGCTGCACTGGCGCACGTGGCTTGTTTGGCTCATGGGAAGGAGACTCATTGGTTGGGGCAGGTAGTATTGGAGAGAAAGGAGGGAATGAAGAGATCTGAGAGGCCAGCCCTCTGTGCTCATCTCTCTCATCATTACCCATTTCTTTTTTTAAAAAATATATTTTTATTGATTTTTTTATAGAGAGGAAGAGAGAAGGATAGAGTTAGAAACATCGATGAGAGAGAATCATCGATCAGCTGCCTCTTGCACACCCCCTACTGGGGATGTGCCCGCAACCACGGTACATGCCCTTGACTGGAATCGAACCTGGGATCCTTCAGTCCCAAACCGGTTTCGGCCATTACCTATTTCTTGAGTCTAGAACTTTATTTCCTGATGTCTCAGGATATGTGAGGAAACCAATATTTTCAAAAGTGGGAACCTTATTCAGACACATACATATAATTAGATTATCGTTTTTGGCCATTTAGGAGCCTCATTGACACCCCCCCCCCCCTTTTTTTTTTAACTCAATATTAAGTTTCTGTGATAGTGACATTTTTGCAGCTAGCTGCAATCTGGGGTTGATTGGTGTGAACATACACTTTGACTTCTTTCTGTGCAGTTGGACTACCTTCTGGAGCCATTCTTTCCCTCCCTAAGGCCTTGCTGGATCCCCGCCGTCCTGAGATCCCAACAGAACAAAGCAGGTGAGACCCCTGTGGGCGGTGTGAAGGCTCTGACCGTAGGAACTTAACCTGCTGGTCACCTCTGGTCCTCAGCCTGGTGCACGCTGTCCTGCTGTGCTGGGACCTGGGGATGTAGCAGTGAACAAGTCTGGCAAATGCGTCTGCCCTCAAGGAGTTTACATTCTGGTTGGGGAGATGGACAGTGAATAAGTTGAAATGTTAGCTACTCGTAAATGCTGAGGAGGAAAAAAGCAGAAAGGGGACAGGGCTGTGCAGGGTTAGGGGTGTGTGTGGTTGAACTTTTGCAAGAGTGACCAGGGGAAGCCCCTCTGAAGTGGTGACTTGATTGAAGACCAGAAGGAGGAAAGAAGCTAGCCTTATGGAGGCCCGGGGGCACTTTCAGGCAGAGGGAGAAGCCAGTGCAAATGCCCTGACAGTGGTTCTCAACCTTTCTAATGCCGCGACCCTTTAATACAGTTCCTCATGTTGTAGTGACCCCGAACCATAAAATTATTTTTGTTGCTACTTCAGAACTGTAAGTTTGCAACCCTGCTAGCGGTTCTCAACCTGTGGGTCGAGACCCATAGATTGAGAACTGCTGCTGTTGAGCCTAAGACCCTCGGAAAACACAGATATTTACATTACGATTCATAACCGTAGCAAACTTACAGTTCTGAAGTAGCAACAAAAATAATTTTATGGTTGGGGGTCACCACAACATGAAGAACTGTATTAAAGGGTCGCAGCATTAGAAAGGTGGAGAACCACTTCCCTAAGATGATGTCAGTGAGTCAGAGGGAGGCTGGAAGGTCACTGGGGCTAGAGCAGCTGGTAACGGGGAGATGGAAGTGAGGTCAGGGAGGAAATGGGGGCTGGGTCTTGTGGGGAAGATAATAGCTTGCCCCTGTTAGTATGTTTTTTTTTTAAATAATTCCAGCCATGGGTTCTGCATAGTCTCGCACCCATCCTGAATTCTTTTCCCTCAGGGGTCTGCGAAACTGGGCAGCAGAAAGCACAAATCTGTTTTTGCACACAGAGGAAAGGAAGGAAGGGTATGGTTTGGAGTGAAGAGAGAGTAAGAGTGAGACTATGGGGGGGAAGGAGGGGAGGATAAAGCTGGGGAAAAGTCATGGGGCGATAACAGGGTTTCTAGAGGAGTGTAGTCAGGCACTCTGGGTTGAAGGGCAGGATTTGGCCCAGTGGCTCAGTGTTTTGGTTTGAAATGGCCTTGACTTTCCTCCCGTGGTGTGAATACTGTTGTTCGTATGTTATTTGCTTTTAGATTTAGAACAAGGTAGGAATCCAGATCTCAGTCTTAGTCTCCACGCAGCTTGCCTTCTTACAGCCTTCCTAACAGTTGCTGCTAAATTTTTAACTGCCTCGTAGACTTTGAAGGAAGATGTGAGGCTAGATATGTGTCCTGGAAAGCTCCCAGGACTCTGAAAGGGCAGCCAGGGGATCGCCTTACAGCAGTTTGAATGCCGTCCCGACTGATGTTTTGCAGAGAGGAGAATCTAATCCCGTACTCTCCAGATGTACAGATACACGCAGAGCGATTCATCAACTATAACCAGACAGTTTCTCGAATGCGAGGGATCTACACTGCTCCCTCAGGTCTGGAGTCCACTTGTTTGGTGAGTAAAGCCCACAGCCACCAGCTGTGACAGGCCTTGGGGACACAGCTGAGGGTTCCCTTTCCTTTCCCACCCGAGTTGGAGGTCGTGTGGATCACTGGCTGCCTTTCTTATCCGTTTTTCCCTCTGCCTTCCAGGTTGTGGCCTATGGCCTGGACATTTACCAAACTCGAGTCTACCCGTCCAAACAGTTCGATGTCCTGAAGGATGACTATGACTACGTGTTAATCAGCAGCGTCCTCTTTGGCCTGGTGTTTGCCACCATGATCACTAAGAGACTGGCCCAGGTGAAACTCTTGAATCGTGCCTGGCGGTAAAGGCCTAAAATCTGCTGCCCGAGAGCAGAGAGCCGAGGGAGCGAGGGTCAGCAAAGCTCCAGCTGCAGTTTGACAGGGTGATGGAGGATGTGTGGACGCTCATCCTAGCTAAGGGTTGTGAGGGAGAAGCTGGACTCGCATGGAGACTCCTTTTGGGATATGTCTGGTGCGGTCGGTGGGTGGAGGTTGAACTCTCTCTCAGCTGAGAATCTCAAAGCGTCTTGATGGACTTCCCCTGAAATCCAAAGGCCGTTGCCCTGTTTCCTCTCTCTGTCCACCTATGAATGTTTTGTGTGTTTTTTATAAGACCTCCCACAGAGCTTTCTCTCAGGCAAACCAAAAATGGATTTTGGTTTGCCTCCCGTTTCCCAGGTTAAATTAGAAATCTTTCTGTTTCCCTGCTTCTTGCTTGAGTGGGAAGGGATCTCTTACTGACCACTCCACCTTTACCTGCATTTGCTGTTTACATCGGGGAGGAAGAAGATCCATCTTTCACTAGTGTGAGCGCTGATCCAGCCTCTCGTGGCTTCCTTGCACAATGACTCCTGGTTGAGGAATCTATATGTGGGGGTCAAACTTATTTTAACGAAGCCTCTAGTTTCATATTCTCATTCAGGTTGGGCCACCTAGTCTTCGTTTCAGTTTATTAAAAGCCAGATGTGTAAATAGCATCTTGGTGTGTGGATCACTGACCAGGTCTTTCACCTAAGGTATGTGCAAGCTGAGGCCTTTTAATACTACTGAATTGTCCGAACCTTGAAGAGATTTCAGGGGAGGGAGGAGAGAGAACCCGCCTGCTTGCAGTACCTCATGATCTCTCATTTCACCCACAGCCTGGGCTAGCCATCTGATAACTTTGTTAGAGAAAGCCGTCCTGATTAAGAACCTCATTATTTATTTTTTGTATAAATTGACACATGTGAGTCACTAGATTGCTCTTAAAATGAGATTTCAAATCTTATGGATCTTTAAGAAATGGACGGGGGTGGGGGTGGGGGGAGGCAGAGGTAGGAAATTGGTATATTGTGGGTGAGGCATTGCTGATTGGCTGGGCTGTTGTCTCTGCTGCGAAATAAGATGTCCTAAAAATTTTCCCTTGTTCCCGGATTTGGGAATAATGGAGCTGTTCTTTACTGTGAAGAATGAAATGTATAGAGTAGACCTCTAGCCCTGGGTGGGGAGAGGTACATTCAAGCGTCTGAATAAAGTGAGTGAGGACTGGCACTGTTTAAGTTCTTTTTTGTGTGACTTAGGAACACTTTGAGGCTACTTTTGTATTAGAGGGGACAAAAAGCAATGCAGAAATGGTTTTTTAGAAAACTTAAAATATATTTCAGAGAGGAAGGGAGGAGAGAGAGAGAAATATCAATGATGAAAGAGAATCACTGATCAGCTGCCTCCTGAATGACCCCTACTGGGTATTGAGCCTGCAGCCGGGCATGTGCCCTGATCGGGAATCGAACCTTGACACATGCTGAAACTCAACCAATGAGCCAAACTGGCCAGGCTTCTCAGTATTTCTGAACCTTGAAGCAGCACTCAGTTTTGACCAGCTATGCTCAGCCTCTATCTGTGGCTTTTGACTCTCTGATGGGGTTTTCTCCTCCTTTTCTGTGCATCTGCTCCCTTCTCTTCATTAACTAGGTTAACTTTGGGGCCACCTGCAATGAATGTTTCACTTAAAAGGAGATTCCTTAGTATTTTGGATGTCATTATTTTTATTAGTTTGGTCAACATACATGGTCTCTTGGTGTAAAGTTGACAGCTAAATTCAATGATTTTCAGTCCCTGTTGGGAATAACGTAAAATGGCTATGGCTCTCTTTAATGTTTCCTTAGCCTTTGACTCTGAACAGTAATTAGTTATTGGCGAACGTGCATGCATTAAACACAGAATTATAGTTTTAAATTTTGGGGGAGGAGGAGAGGAGTTAAATAGTAATGTATTTTGCCCCACCCACCCTCTTACAACTGTAGCTTATTGATTTAATGCCACTTCTGCAAGAGGCTGTTACCTGCTCCCCTTCCACTGCCTCCAACAATGAAAGCTGAGCGGGCTCATATGCAGTAATACAGTTTAACACTGACCTTCAATTTGATAAGTACCAAAACAAGTTATAGAGTTAAACTTTTCTGAAACCCAAATAATTCTTGTTAGTATCCCTCCAATATTTATTTTGTTTAGTCTACAATTCTAAATTGGGAGTCGACTCATTCTGCCTTTCTCTATGGAGTAGAATTCTGGGCCTTGACTACTCTTGTGTGTGCACTGGAGCAGATGCTAAACTTTAATCATTCCTTTGGCCCTTTATTAGTCATCAATCTTTGTCAGGCTCTTTCATTTTAACGAAAGGATGTTACTCCTCTCCTCTGCTTTAAAGAATGTGAAATTATATGGCTCCATTCTTATCTTTTTAAAAAAAATTTATTTTGATTTTTTTACAGTGAGGAAGAGAGAGGGATAGAGAGTTAGAAACATCGATGAGAGAGAATCACCAATCAGCTGCCTCTTGCACACCCCCAACTGGGGATGTGCTCTCAACCAAGGTACATGCCCCTGACTGGAATTGGACCTGGGACCCTTCAGTCCACAGGCTGACGCTCTATCCCCTGAGCCAAACTGGCTTCGGCTATAGCTCCATTCTTGAGCACAAATGGAAGATACACCCCCAGGAAGTTTAATGTAGATCTTCTTGGCCAGTATCTCACCTCCTTACTAAAAAGCACTTGGTTGAAACAGACACATAGACACTGAGAGCGGACTGGTGGTTGCCAGAGGGGAGAGAGATCAAGGTGAGGAAACAGAGAAAGAATAAGTACAGATTGGTAGCTACAAAATAGTCACAGGAATTTTTTTTTTTTTAAATATATTTTATTGATTTTGTACAGATAGGAAGGGAGAGAGAGAGAGAGTTAGAAACATCGATGAGAGAGAATCATCGATCAGCTGCCTCTTGCACACCCCCTACTGGGGATATGCCCGCAACCAAGGTACATGCCCTTGACCGGAATCGAACCCGGGACCCTTCAGTCCCCAAGCCGACGCTCTTATCCATTGAGCCAAACCGGTTTCGGCTAGTCACAGGAATTTAAAGTACAGCATAGGCGACATGGTCTGTAATATTGCACTAACTACAGTGGCAACTGGGTACTGGAAATATTAAAGCGGGAACACTATGTAAAGTATATGATTATCTGATCACTATGCTGTATACCTGAAACCAATACAAAATAATATTGAAAGTAAACTAATTGAAGAATAAAAATAAAAATGATTTAAAAAAAAAAGCTCTTGGTACAGCTTACACAACCACAAATGATACACAATAAAATGAAAATTAAGGTGAAAACAGCAATGAGAGTGAAAAACACGACTCAAAGGAGTGGTTCAGACAGTGTGGTGGGTCCTCCACCCCCAGTGAATACATATAATTTGTCTTTCTTTAAGCTAAAGTCAGTCCCTAGCTTAAGGCAGACCAGCAGGAACCTAGCTGTAGTTCTAGATGGAATTTTAGGACGGCATTTTGTCATAGCCTACCCTCAGGAATGGATTTTAGAACTAGGTGCTGGATTTATTCTAGAGCTGTTAAGGATGTTGTTGATCATATGTAGAGGAACAAGGAGGAATTTCCCTATGGGCTCAGTATCAGAATAGTGTCTCTTAAATCACTCATAAATATATTTTTCCTTTGATTTTAACTAGGGCATGCATGTTGTAGAACAAAATTTTAATGCAAAAATTACTGTGGACTAGTACTAATAATCATCTGGTAGCCAGTTTAGTGTCCTTGTGTTCCAAGTTCTTTCTTAATGGAATCATGCTATTTAATTCTATTTGTTTTTTCAACTACTGCCTCTTTAACATCATGTTTTGATGAAAGAGGCCCTAAATTCTTTCTGGAACAAAATATGATAGAAATTTTAGATTTGTAATTTGACTACCCTTATAAATTGCTATTCTTTTTTTAAAGCTTATTATATAAGCTACAATGATCAGAATCATTCCAAGTCTATTTACTGACTTCTCATTTAAAATTTCGTTTTTAAGTAATGAATTATTGTTTTTCTACATTCCTTATTTGGAATGCTTTTTTCCCTTCTCAAAATATGCCTTGTCTTAAATCTAAAATCCTCCCTAAAGCCTTCCCTGTTGATTTTGACTACCCAGAACCTTCGAGTTTCCTGGCTGCTCACCACACAATTTCCCGAGTGATGTATCCCAGCATTTCATTATTTGAGTTGTTTTGTGTATCCAGAAATTGACAAGCTGTTTTCTGAATTCCCCACAATCGTAAGCATGAAGCTGCTATTTTGACTAATAGTTTACCCAATGCTAACACCTTCATAGGAGACAGGATATTTGTCTTCATTTCTTAAATTTATAGTGCCTTATGGTGACTTAGTAAGGATTTTTAAAAAAATATATTTTATTGTTTTTGTACAGAAAGGAAGGGAGAGAGAGAGCTAGAAACATCGATGAGAGAGAGTCATGGATCAACTGCTTCTTGCACACCCCCCACTGGGGATATGCCCGCAACCAAGGTACATGCCCTTGACCGGAATCGAACCCGGGTCCCTTCAGTCCCCAAGCCGACTCTCTATCCATTGAGCCAAACCAGTTTAGGCAAGAGTAAGGATTTCTTATATTGAAATGCCAAGAGGTAGTCCTTTTCTGGTATGCCCTGGAGCACAGGCTCTGGCAAACCCTATTATGCTACATTAAAAAAATGCTCACAAGATCAACATGGTAAATGAGCTTAGTGGTACCATAATTTCTATCTTAAAGAAAAAGGAAATCTCAGTATTATATTTATGTGTACTTATATAAACAAAATAAAGAGAACTGTGATTCCTTAGACTCAAAGTCCAAATAGGCTTTGAAAAACAATCTACACTGATAAAATAGAAATGTGAAAATTGATCATACCTCCACAATACCCACCAGCTCATCAGGAGTATGAAAATTAACGCACAAAGATGGCGGGTTAATTTGCATACACCGGGCACAGAGCGGCTGGATGGGTGTGACGCCTTCTATGAGGGGGCGAGGGGCAGAGGGAGCTATACCAGCGGTGCTCTGGCCAGAGCCCAAAAGACTTGAAGGTTCCGGCTGGAGCAAAGACTGAAGGCAGTGGCCAGAGTGAAGGCCTGGGTCCCAGGTGCCGGTTCCGGGGGAAGGAAGACCTACTGCATGAATCTTCATGCAACGGGCCTCTAGTATTCTATAACTACATTAATATTCAAAATTTGATAATTATTATTCCATAATCAAAACAAGGTAGACGATCCGTTGTCACATTTATTTATTGTAAAATGCAAATGGAGACATTGGTACTTCATATGAAGGAACTGCTTCATATTTTGTTGCCAAGTTATATTAAAAGACTACATTCGTTACCATCCATGTTCTGCTCTCACATGGATGTTTCCCTTATTCTTCCTCTCTCAAAACCAGTAAAAATATTTTTTTAAAAAGACAACATACATTATTAAACAATACCAAAAAAAAAAAAAATAATGGTAGAGTCTTCCTTTCAAAACTTTTCCCAACCCTTTTTGTCCAAGATAACCACTGAACAATTTGGTATGTATCTCTCCAGACCACATAATGTTTTGCAACTTGATTATTTCAGTCCTAGAGGCCCGATGCACAAAATCTGTGCAAGAGCAGGCCTTCCTTCCCTCGGCTGCTGGCATTGGCTTCCCTCTGGCACCTGGGACCCAGGCTTCCCTCCGGCTGCCAGCAGGCACCTGGGACCCAGGTTTCCCTTGCAACCCCAGCTTCATCTGGAAGGATGTCTGGTCTAATTAGCATATTATGCTTTTATTATTATAGATATCACAGCTTCCCATCTTAGCAATAAGGATCTCCCATACCCCTTTTTATGGTCACAAGATTGAAATTCTTGTGTTATTCCATTAGTGACTGTTGTTAGATCAATTAAGTGCTCTTTCAGGGGAGTCTTTGATTTACATAGACCGGCGGTCGCCAACCAGTGGTCTGTGGACAACTGGTGGTCCGTGAGGTCTGAAAGGTTGGAGACCACTGACTTAGATCATCTTTCCCGTAAAGATTTATAAAGGATGTGTACACCCTTCCTCTTCATTTTTCAAGGAGTTTGAGTGTAATGTCAGTTGAGATTGACCAACCAAAATCCCCTTTCCCACCAGCACTAGGGTTATATACATTTCTAATCCATGGCACTGAGATGGTACTGTTTTCAATATAGAGTCTAAGGCTATTTAGAAGTTATATTTATAAAATAGCTACACATTTATACTATTATTGCCTAAACATGCAATCTGAAAGAATAAAAGTTAAGAAAGCAGAAATAATCATATTTACTCATATAAGTTTCATTGTATTTATGGTTCTGGTGAAGTTTTATATCTCAGGTGCGGTGATTAAATAAGGTAAACTAGCAACTAATAAGCAGAATGCCAGCTTATTGATGATAATGAAGACAGGAATCATAAAGAGGATTAGAATACTTATGTCTGCTAGTTGGAATATATATCTATGTTCTTTCCTTTGAAGAAATCTGGATAATAAGTTAAAATGTTATCATAAGTTTGCTTAGTTTTTATGGAGTTAGAATAGGGGGTGTAAAATCCTATGCGTGGTTTTTTACCAGGCATCTATGATAATAAAAATGTAATATTAAATCAACCAAACAGCAGAATGACCGTCCAGATGACCCTCCAGACGACCATGCTATGACATGCACTGGTGCCAGGCCAGCCAAGGTGGGTGCAATGCAATTGGTTAGGGGGTCCCGCCATCACCCCTCCATCGTCCTGCAGAGGGAGGCCCAGGTCACCAGCCAGCAGGATGATCAATTGCAGATGGGAAGGGGGGCTCCATAATTGGCCCAAAGAGGGAGGCCTAGGCCATCCTCTGTGCAGGGATCAATGGCAGAGCCCTGGCCTGGTGGTTGGTGCCTCCCTCTACTGGGTGATAGATTGCAGAGCAGGAGGCCCAGGCCATCCGACTGGTGGCACTGTGATGGTGGGCAGGGCTTCACTCTGCAGGGCAATCAATCAGGGTGAGGGGGGCCATGATTGATCACCCTGCAGAGGGAGGCCCAAGCCAGCCAATTGATTGCACCCCATGCCTGTTGCCTGCAAATGAGGCAACTGGTGGTGGGGGTTGGGGGATAGCGCCATACAAATGGCAAGCAGTGGCAGTCGTGGGAATGGGGCCAGCTGCCAGCAGCTGGGGGAAGGAAAGGCCTAGGGACCCTACTTGAGGGGTCCTGGATTGTGAGAGGGCGCAGGCAGGGTGAGGGACAACCCCCCTTCTCTCCCTCTCCCCGCTCCCCCCATGAATTTCATGCTAAGGGCCACTAATATATGCATAAGAGACAAGAATATTCACTTCCGCTGACCAGAAGAGCCCCTTCCTCCCCCAAAGGATACATTATAATCATTTGATTGCACTTTTCCTAGACTAAGTATACTACCTTCCTTCTGTTAAGTGCCTGCCAAGTGTCTTTATACTCTAATCATAAAGCATTTACAAAGTTTTTAAAAAAACCTTTTTATTGTTACAATTTCAGACTTACAGAAAAGTTACAATAGTACAAAGAATTCTCAGATACCCTTCATCAGATTCTCCAAATGTTAACATTTAACATTTTCATTTTATCCTTCTTCCTCCTAGCTTCTCTTTCAATCTGATGGTCCAAAATTCTGAGTATAAATCTGAAACGACAACAATGATAGAACTGAGGACTATAAAAACATTTCACAAAACAAAACGCTTCTGATAGATTTTCAATTTTATGTGTTATTTGTTTAAAGTTGAATAAATATATCCAAGCTTCATTTTGTAGAAGAATTTGCCAATGAGTTAATTCACATTGGCTATTACTGAACACTTAAAAGTTGAATGTTTACCTTTTTATAATTTTAATAATTTCAACTGTGTTCTCTACTTCTCTAGTTTCCTATAAGTCCTGCTTCCTGCTGTTAGGTAAAACTGACATTGTATTCTAGACTTGCACGATTGACAAAATTATTTGTCTTAAAGCAAGAAAACTGCAAGGCACATTTTCTTTAAAATTCTACCATACAAAATGCACTATTATGGGGGAAATAATATTTGTGGATTACAATGACTGTATCCTATTACTAAATTAAATCATGTTTCCAATCTATTGCCTTATATTTGTTTTTTAAAATATATTTTTGATTTCAGAGAGGAAGGGAGGGGGAGTGAGGGAGATAGAAACATCAATGATGAGAGAGAATCATTGATTGTTGCTTCCTGCATACCTCCCAGTGGGGATTGAGATCCCAACTTGGGCATGTGCCCTAGACCAGAATTGAACCTGGGACCCTTCAGTCTGCAGGCCGAACCTCTAGCCACTGATCCAAACCGGCCAGGGATCTTTACTTATTGTGAATTACCAAAACAGAGCTACTCCATCTGCAGTATTCAATGCTGCATTAGGAGTTTCCACAAAGTGTGCACTCACTATTGGTTCATGTAACTTTGTAAAAGCTTGAGAGCAGATTGACTTCTTTTGGCTCCTGGGAACTAATAGTAGCCATGGTCTATTCATCTAATTGTTTCTAAACACAAAGTATTATTAGAGTTTACTTCAAGCAACTCTGTATCAGATGGAATATTTTTTGAAAAAAAAAAAAAAGAAAGCCAATGTATCCTGCCTTTGGGGATCCTGCAGTGACATGGACCTCTTGTTGTTGTTCTTGCTAGATTGAGGTATCTACACTAATAAAAGAGAAACATGCAAATTAACCATCACCCCACTATGCCCACCAGCCAATCAGGAGGAATATGCAAATTAGGACAAAGATGGCAGGACATCTACTATGGGGGGGGGTAGGGGGACTGCGGCGAAGGGATCTACAGAAGCAACACTACGGCTACAGCAAAGACGAAGACTGCAGACTCTGGCCAGAGTCTACAGCCAAGACGAAGATGGCAGACTCCAGCTGGAGTCTGCAGTGAAGATGGAAGACTCTGGGTGGAGCCTGAAGCAAAGACAAAGAAGGCAGACTGGCCAGAGTGAAGACCTAGGTCCTGGGTGCCAGAAGAAAACTGTTGCTGAGAGCCAAGGGAAGGAAGGCCTATTGCACGAATCTCTTCGTGGATAGGCCTCTAGTAATTTATAACCACTAAAGTGTACACAACAAGTACATAGCTCAATAAATAGTACTGTGTGTCTCTACCCCTAACCATGACTTGTTCAAGATACAGAACTTTCCCAGCTCCCTCCTAGTCTGTACTCCCACATTAAACCATACCATTCAGCTAAAGCTGCTTAATTTTGAAGCCATGGTTTCCTCTAAGCCTGGCCTTCACTGGATTTATTTCTAGTACGAACTAGGTCTTTTCTTACTAAAAGTGTAGATCAACCACCAGGTACCAATTTATTCATCCGCATTACACTGGTAACAAAAGCTCTTCCCAAACTTGGGACAGTTCAGGGATTCAGGATTTCCATACAGGCTCCACGGTTCTCGCAAGATTTTTGTATTTAGGCAGAGGGGTCCACAGGCCTAGTGCTTGACGTCGTCTACCAAGATCTCACATGCACAAGAATGCCCTTAAGGTACGCATACCTTTCCTGGAGTCAAATGGCTTTTTCCTCTTAAATCTGGCATCCAGGTCATTCCCCTTCCTCCCCTTCTCCCCCTCAATAAAATCTAGACATTATGCCCTGTGAATAAAAGCTTACCTTCTTTCTTTTATTAAAAAAATATATTTCTTTATTGGTTTCAGAGAGGAAGGGAGAAAGAGAGAGAGAGATAGAAACATCAATGATGAGAAACACCGGTCAGCTGCCTCCTGCACACCTCCTACTGGGGATCGAGTCCGCAAACCCAGCCCTTGGCCAGAATCGAACCGGGTCCCCTCAGTCCGCAGGCTGACGCTCTATCCACTGCACCAAGCCGGCTTGGGAAAGCTTACATTCTTTCTTTGCCAGTAGAAAAACAGGAAAACGGAACCTTACGTGACAAACTGAAAAGAGCAAATCGAAACGTAAAGGGGCCAAAACAGGTTTGGCTCAGTGGATAGAGCATCGGTCTGCGGACTGAGGGGTCCCAGGTTCGATTCCAGTCAAGGGCGTGTATCTTGGTTGCGGGCACATCCCCGGTAGAGGGTGTGCTGAGGGCAGCTGGTCGATGTTTCTCTCTCATCCATGTTTCTAGCTCTCTATCCCTCTCCTTTCCTCTCTGTAAAAAATAAAACAAAACAAAAACGTAAAGGGGATGTGGGTGATGTGGGTGCGAAGGACGTAAAAACTAGTGATCCCCATAATAATAGGGAGGTGGTGTGGGAATCAGGAAGCTTTGTAAACCGTAAGGCGCCGTAGAATTACTATTATGAGCACTGGGGATGAGAAGTGGGTGAATGATTAGGCTTTGGCCTCCTCGCCTGGTCCTCAGCGGTCTCGGGCCGGAGCCATTCGCGATTCACAGCGTACTCCGCTGCCCTGGTCCCGTCCCCTGAGACCAAGTGCTCAACTCACCTTTCCCGGACAGCGAAGCCACTTTGCTCCCACAGGCACAAACGACTTTCAGGGCGCAGGCGCGGAAGTGAGCGCGCTCCCGCCCTCCCGGAAGCGCTGCGTCCTGCGCATGCGCAGCAGCCCCGGCCTCTCTGCGCCGGCGCCGCGCTCGGCCTGTGGGAGCCGAGGGAGGCCGTCCCTGCGCGTCGCGTGTTTGGGCCGGCGACGGCGGCGCGCAGTCTGACGCGACCGATTGCGTCACTTCCGCCCCCTCCCGGGAGGCGGCGCTGGGCCGGTGGCAATCCCCCGGAGGGAGCCGCAGGAGTAGGACGGAAGATGGCGACGAGTGGCGGCGAAGAGGCAGTGGCAGCAACGCCAGCGTCCGGGGACCCGGCGACGGGGATGGACACGACCCCGGGCTGGGAGGTGGCGGTGCGGCCCCTGCTGTCCGCGTCCTATTCCGCCTTCGAGATGAAGGAGTTGCCGCAGCTGGTGGCCTCAGTCATCGAGAGGTACCGGGCGGCGGCCCCGGCGGGGCGGCGGAGCGAGGGGGAAGGGAGGTCGTGTGGGACCTTCTGGACCCGCTTTCCCGGCCAACCTGCTGCCTTTTGGGGACCTCTGCCCCAGCCTGGGCTTCGGGGCTCCGCGGCCGTGGTAGACGTGGGCTTGTCCGGGGTTTCCTTCCATCAGCCTGTGGAAATCACCCGTGCCTCAGTTTCCCTCCTGAGCAAAACTTTGGAGGTCGGCCTCTCAGGAAGGAGTGGTCGCACCGGTTTGTGTGTTGAGTGACTTTGCGATGCACCTGGCCGCGAGGGGAATGCCCCCGGGCCGCCCCCTGCGTTAAGGTCAAAGCGCTGATGAGTTTGCATTTCTCGCCGGCACTCAGGCCCCTCGCCTAGGCCCCGGCCGAGCCCGGGGTTTCCATTGGGGGCCCACCACGCAATTGGATAACGGTCTCTCCGAGGGGCCGTGGTCCCCGGGGCACGAGCTGTTTCTGCGACTGAAGCCACTGGTGACCGCGGGTGACTCTCTTCCAGGGTTGCACTGACTGTGTTTCTGCCATAACGGTCTTTGATCGGAAGCATTGCCGTGTGGTAGTCTGAGAGGATCATTTCCACAAAGTCTGTGTTCACTTTCTCTCTCAGTAAAATAGCTTCAGACTCTCTCGCAGGTGGGACTGCTTATATGGTTTGGCCTTTCTGTACAGAGATTCTGAGATTGGGAGGGCTATGTTAATAGGAAGGCGGTGCTCGCCTTTTCCTGGCTTACTTGCTCAGAGCAATCTTTCGTCAGCTTAATGGTAGATGTGCTTTTAAAGCTAGTCTCATTTTCATTTTTGTAGCCAACCTTCCTGACTTCAGCAACTCCCTGCAGTTGCTAACTGGGTCATTTTAGCTTCATGCCAACAAGGGTCTATCTAATTGTTACCCAGAAGGTTAGAAGTTGCTATTTATTACTAAAGGAAAGGCCATGATTTGAAATATTTTATTACAGTGCTTATTGTTAGGTTTATGTTGCTTTGGATGCAGTTGTTTTTTTTAAATTATAATTAAATAATACAGTAGTTAGGTTTGGTAACAGTTTTGGTCACAGTTAACTTTATAGATGGGACTTTCTATATAATTACTAAGCCAAGAATGTTTTGAAGATGTAAACAGGTATCAGAAATACTGCTCTGAAATGATGTAGCCCCTTTTTAACTGTTTGAAACATTTGGATTAGTGATATTTTTTCCTAAATTATACTTGTCAGTCACGTTACTTATAATGGACAGTGTTATACTTTTTAAAAAGACCAGTTGCTTTTATGTTTTTGTGGAAGTGAGCTGAGTAGGTGAGTAGGTTATAAGTCATTTGTTGACACCCACCCATACATCCGCTATTCTGGGCCCATGCCTTTTATTATTATTTTCCATTGATTTTTTTTTTTTAGAGAGAGTGGAAGAGATGGGGGGTGGGAGGGGGGAGAGAGAGAGAGAGAGAGAGAGGGAGAGAGAGAGAGAGAGAGAAATAGATGTAAGAGAGAGACATTGATTGGTTGCCTCCCTGGATTCAGCCAGGGATCGAACGAACCTGCAACCTAGGTATGTGCCCTTGACCAGGAATCAAACCAGAGACCCATCAGTCCTTGGGCCGGTGCTCTAACCACTGAGCAACCGGTCAGGGATGGGCACATCCCTTTTAAAACCATAATAGTTAAGCAACTTCTTCCAACCTGTAGAAGGAGCCAAAACCAAATGGATCAAAGTGGGTTTGAATTTTACCACATAAGTAATGGTGGCCCCTCCTACATTCTATGTTAGCTAAGATAACCAGAGCTGCCCGAGTTTGTGGACCTCATAAGACCTCTCTTCATGGTTTAGAAAAGAGGTCCAAACAGATGGCTGTTTAGTAACAAAATTTTATTGGAAGGCAAGAGCTTCAAAGTCTTTGTTGATTTTTGTGGCTCAGTTAACTTTGGAAGCCTATGTGTCCTCTTCAGACTTCATGAGAAGAATGTGATCTTAAGAAAAATTTCCAAAAGAAACAGCTGGCTTACAAGTTCTTGTAGTTAAAACTAAAAACACTCAGTGACAAGTTCGGTGCACGGCAGAGGTTGGCACACTTTTTCTGTAAGGAGTCAGACATTTGCAGGCCATATAGTGTCCTTATAAACAGTCAACTTGGCCCCCTAATGGGCGGGCATGGCCGTGTTCCCAAATCTTACTTGTGGACACCACCGTGTGAATTTCATGTTATAAAATATTATTTTTTTGATTTTTTTCAGCCATTAATAAATGTCAAAACCATGCTTTAAATTTTTTTGATTGAGTTTATTGGGGTGACTGATTAATAAGGTTATATAGATTCTATAAAACATCACCCGTATACTGTAGTATGTGTTCACACCAGAGTCAAGTCTCCTTCCATCACCATTTATCCCTCCTTTACCCTCTATTTCCCCTCACCTCCCTTTCTCTCTGATAATCACCACACTGTCTGTGTCTATGAGTTTGTTGTTGTTTATTGCTTAACCCCTTCATCTTTTTCACCCAGCTCCCCTCCCCACCTCCCCTCCCCACCTCCCCTCTGATAGCTGTTAGTCTGTTCTCTATATTTATTAATCTGTTTCTATTTTTTGTCAGTTTATTTTGCTCATTAGATTCCACAAAAACCATTCTTTTTATTTATTTACACACACACACACACACACACACACACACACACACACAGGCCGGCTAACCACCCATGTACCCTCCCCCTGGCCAGGTAGCCAGTCCCCTCTCATGCACGAATTTATGCACTGGGCCTCATACACACACACACACACACACACACACACACACACACACACACACACACTGAGTGGCCAGATTATTATGCGTTCGAGATCATAATAATCTGGCCACTCAGTGTGTGTGTGTGTGTGTGTGTGTGTGTGTGTATTATTGATTTCAGAGAGTAAGGGAGAGAGTAAGAGAAATATCGTATAAATGTTAAGAGAGAATCATTGATCAACTGCCTCCTGCATCTGAGGCATATGTCCTGGGACCCTTCAATCCACAGGCTGATGTTCTAGTCACTGAAATAAACCGGCTAGGGACACAAAAGCCATGCTTAAATGTGGACTGTATAAAACAGGCTACTGGCTGGATTTGGCCTGCAGGCTATCGTTTGCCAACCCCTGATTTGGAACACACAAATTAGTACTGTGCTGTTAGTATTGTGTTTCTCAAGTTTTATTTGCCTTTCAAAAAAAATGAAATGAGGGTGTCAGAATGATGGAAATATTTCTTGAATATCAAGTTGTGGCCACTGAGTATAGGACCAGACCGGAGCCCGCACTGTGCAGGTGCTGTGGTGGGCTTTGCTTTATGTCTGTGGTTTGCTTTCATCTTCTGCAGCTCTTGTGGTTTTTTCCCTGGTCTGCCTGCTACACTTTTCTTTCCTTGCCTCCAGGGATCTTCTGTTTTTTTTTGTTTCAGTCTGCTACTTTCTGTTTCCCTTTTTGATGTCCCGGTTCCATCATGCCAGCTCTTACTTTCTATCTGGCGCCTATTAACCCATTGAATTCCTCCTTTTTTTAAAAATTATTATTGGGGATGATAACTGCTCAGTACCCTCTATTCTATTTTCTGTCCCTGTTCTTTCATATTTCATACTTTCATAATTGGAACTGACTTTTGGATTAGAAGAAAAGATACTTAGAAAAAAAATTCCTAGGTCCAGACCCTGTTACATTTGGCTTGGTAACCAAACTAAGGAAACAAAGGAGGAGTGGATTAGCATGAAGATATTGGGAAGGTACTTTTGAAAGAGTCAGTGGATTTTTAAAAGAAAAAGATAATCTGAGTTTTTTTAAAGGGGAGTTATTCCTAAAGTCTTTATTGTTGAAAGTATTACAGATGTCTCCCTTTCCCCACATTAACCCCTTCTAGCGTGCTCCCGCTCCCCCCGAAAGGGCAGTTACTTTTATTTCTACTGTCTGTAGCCAGCCTGTCTTTCAGTAGTGAAGACTGAGAGTCTTTTAAACACCATTACTTTTCCAGACCAGAAATAGAGCTAAGACTAGCTTAATGGAGCACATGTTATACGTGGAATTAATATAATTGCTGAATGTAGCCTTATGTTTTAAAGTACTGTAAAAAAATTTCCTTTCTTAACTTTGCGCAAGATATGGTGATGAGCATGGCTGTCTTTGAACAATTTGATGGACTCTTTGTTTGTTATGAAAAGAAATTGCCCCCTTCCTCTGAGCCAGTCCTTCCTAGGTTGTCCTGGCCTTCCTAGTGATAAGCCTCTTTGAGTTTCTGCCTCCCAGTTATTTGTTAAATTTAAGCCAGAGAGACCTACTTGGGAAGGCAGAAGCTGTTGCAACAGGGTCATTTCCTAAAAATCTTTTTAAAATATATTTTTATTTCAGAGAGGAAGGGAGAGGGAGAGAGAGAGAAACATCAGTGATGAGAGAGAAGCATTGATTGGCTGCTTCCTGCATGCCCCCTACTGGGGATTGAGCCTATAACCTAGGCATGTGCTTTTAACCCAGGACCCTTCCATTGAGCCAAACCAGCCAGGGCCATTTCCTAAAGATCTTGAAAGGGAGAAAGGAATGCTAATGCCATGCTCTTTTGCATTTATATGCTATAGGACATATATTTGTGGTTGACCTATAGAAAAAAAGCACACCACCTGATAGAGTATCACTGTGAGATTATAAGAGTTAATGGTTCTCTGTCTTAGTGTCACATTCACCCCCAATTTGTCAAGAATAGGAGGGACATATCTGAAAGCTTTCAGTTCTTTGATTAATATGTATTAAATATTCTGTGGCATATAGCAGATGTTCAGTAAACATGCTATTTTAAAATATAACTCATTAATGGATTCATTATGCTTATTTGTTTCATGATTGTATCATGAAACATGTAAACAATGGATTCTATCCTTGGAGTTTATGATTCTGATAAGTTAAAAGGGGTTTGTGGAGTTTTCACAGTTTCCCCAAAAGATTTGAATAGTATGTAATCCAAGAGGGAGGAGGAAGGTGAATTCTTCATCTTTTATTTTGCCCTCTCAGATTTCTACCTTTTCCTAAAAAAGCTAGACATATCCAGAACCTTCCAGTCCTTTTTGTTTACATGTCGAAGTGGATTTCTCTGACCTGGCTGCTTAGCTGCCGTTCCCCCTTTGCACTCTGCATCACATTTATTTTGTGTGGAATATGAACCCTCTATCTTTCAGCAATGTCTCAGTGGTGCTGTTGTTGCAAAGTTAGAAGAAGCAGATCAGATGTTTGAGGAAGATAGCCTGACTTTAAAGTCTCTCTATTTTTCTTCCTCTGTGTTATGTCTGTCTTCAATTTTTTCATCCTTCCCCTTCCTACCTAACTTCTTGCCTTCATTTTATTTCCCCCCCCCCCCCATTTCTTTCCATCCTCTGATATCCATCAGGTTCTTGGGGTATGGGGATGGGGTCAGGAAGTGTGGCAGCAGGTCTTTATTAGGTGACTCATACATGCTTGTTTCTTTAAAGTCAAGGGATATGACATTGTTATTGACCACATGTCTTCCCTCTAAGTGGTTTGAAAACTAATTTCCTCAGGTTTATCCTTGATTTGCCCTAAGCAAATTATAAGTGGAGCTCAAGACTGCTCCATTTCTCCCCCCCCCCCCATCTTAGTGTCCATCTTTCCCAAAAGTGCATTCTTATTTATTTATCTGTGTATTTGTTTATTTATTAAAAGTGCTCCAGGCATGCAACAGCTCTGGCCACCAACACAGGCATCAAGCTAGGATGAATTAAGTAAGGACTGCATGTCTGCTTAGCCCCTGACAGATATACGAGCAACACTGCTAATCAGGTGTCTTCTTGCCCACTGCTAGAGCACATTCCCAGGTGTGCTAGGGGGTCCAAAGTGTATTCTTGTTTCCTTATTGAAATAAGGCAATTGTGTTTTCTAGGGCAGGAAGTAGGGTTTGTTAAATCATATTGGGGCAACAGTGAACCAGGTAATTAAATGAGTTTACTCATATATTTTGCATCTGTTTCATTGACTGGGAATGAAAATAGAATAAGTTCATCCTTTGGGTGGCCTTTTCTCTTTTTTAGTTTTAATAAACCTATTCAACAGAAAACATGGGGATAAGCAATTCTGAAGTTTTGAAATAAAGCAGAGAAGGTAAACAACTCAGTAAAATATACCAATTTATGGGGTGAAAAATTTTAGAACAATGAATAAAAAAGCATAAGGATGGAAGTGAAGGAACACCTAAGTAAAGAAGTAAGGGAATTTAGTAGGGAATTTTCTGCTGAATATGGTATGTCCCTTATCAATGTGATGGTCACTAGAAACTGAGTGCTACTTGGTTTAAAGATTTTCGTTTTCTCCTTTTTGTTAACCTGACAAATAAGGAGAAATGATCACTGGTGGAACATCTTGTGTTCCATAAATATTTCTTCTTGGTGAAGCAGTTGTTATAAGTAACTGATCTTTGATAAGTACCCATTTATCCATGATAATTCCCCAAATAGCAAAATGTTTGCAATGCCAGACTCTGTGCTATTTGAGGTAATTCATCACTCACATTGGTACCTTCTGAATCTCGAGCTTGGATTTTTGGCTCCTGTGTTGCTTTGGCAAGTGGGTAGAATCCTTACTGTTTACATTTCCCTTCCTAAGCTGATACTTGTGGTTAGAGAATTAACTCATTGAGGAAACTATGTAACCACATTGCTCTGCTCTTTAATAAAATACAGTTTAATCTTTTCTTTGCCTTCTTGTTTCATGGATTGTGGATTAACATTTGATTTGAGAGAAAGAATGGTATAAATATATCCAGCCTGTAGACCTAGTTGGGCTCCAGGCTTTCACTGAAGAGGTTATTTCTTCAGCCAAAGATCAGGGATGTGATTAAAAATCACTGAATCTGTGCCCTGGCCATGTGGCTTAGTTGCTTGGAACATCATTCATACACCAAAGGATTGTGGGTTCAATTCCTGGGCAGGGCACATACCCAGGTTGTGGGTTCGATCCCTGATTGAGGCATGTACAGGAGGCAACCAGTCGATATATCTCTCTCACATAGATGTTTCTCTCAAAATCAGTAAAAAGCAAATCCTCAGGTGAGGATTAAAAAACACACACACAACTGAATTTGTTGTGAACTAACTGTAATCTACCAGGAAAGGGGTGGGGTCAAGAAGTGAATTTTAGGTTTGGGCAACAATTAGATTATTTCCTTCCTTGAGTTATTGATTTTTTTCCTCTCTTGAGTTTATGGAGTTATTGCATATGGACTAGCCTTGTTTGGTCTTCAGAAGGTATCACTGTATCTGTATTCCCACTAACAGTGTTTTAAGGGCTTTGGTCTACCCCTTTTGGCTAGTACGTGACATTATTAGATTTTGGTCTTTGCCAATCAGTAATATAGGACACAGTGGTATCCTGTTATGTTTTCACTTGTATTTCCTTTAGCCTTTGCCATTCGCTAAACCAGATACCTTGAACAGGTACTTAATTTTAGTTCTCTAAGCTTCACATTCTCAATCTTGAATGTAGGGATAATAACAGTGCTTTCCAAGTAGGGTTGCTATAAGAATTAAGAAAGATAATACCTATAAATGAACGGGTAGGGTGGCTGGCATATGGTAAGTACTAAATAAACCTCGGCCAAATTATTTTCTTCCTAGTGAATCAGAAATCCTGCACCATGAGAAGCAGTACGAGCCATTCTACTCATCTTTTGTTGCACTTTCTACACATTATATTACAACAGTTTGCAGCCTCAGTAAGTATTCCACTCTTGTCACTCTCTCCTGAAGGCCTGTGAGTCGGGGTTGTGTACTAGTATCTTCCTGGTAGGGTGCCTGAACAAGTTGTTGATAAAGTCTGTATTTTAGCACTTTGGATCTGTTCACCCAGGAGTTCATTCATTACATGTGTTGCTTGATATATTGATTGTGAGGCTGGAGTGAGTTACAGAAGTTTGAGGTTAAGTAAAGCTCCCAACTGTCAGTGTGATCAGGCTCTGCAAGTTCTTTACCTAGGCCAACCTAGAGGGGTTTAAGAACTACTTCCTTTGGATACCTGCTTCATATCCCATTAAGTTAACCTTCTTTACCTTCCTAATCAGAAGCATTTTATTGATTTCATAAATGCACTTACTAGTGTGTTCATTTCTGAGCTGGTTAGGGGGATAAGTGGGTCTCAACCTGGGGTTGGCAGCCAGTAACTAAGGCTCTATTCCTTACTTGGTTTTGGTGAGAAAGAGAATTCTCCTTTTATGTCCTCTGGTATTTGAAAGATTTCTACTTCAGGTTTCCATCTTTAAAATTTTTCTACTCAAAAAGCGACCAAGCTCTTATTTTTCCACTATTTCTGGATTTTTGCATTTTCAGATTTTAAAAAAATATATATATATTTTATTGATTTTTTACAGAGAGGAAGGGAGAGGGATAGAGAGCTAGAAATATCGATGAGAGAGAAACATCGACCAGCTGCCTCCTGCACATCCCCCAATGGGGATGTGCCCGCAACGAATGTACATGCCCTTGACCAGAATCGAACCTGGAACCTTTCAGCCCGCAGACCGACGCTCTACCACTAAGCAAACTGGTTTCAGCGCATTTTCAGATTTTTAATAAAAATTCTAACATATAGTTCTGAAAAATTGTAATGATTTGTTTACTTAAATAAATTCTAAGCAAGTAAAATGAAAGGAAGCTCCAGGGATGCTGAGTAATCTTTTAGTGTCCAATGCTGTTTATTATAGGCATTGGCTACTGGTGAAAAAATTACTTTTCACTTGAAGGAACTTTGTGCAGGGAGCCCCTTGCAAAAAGGCATTTAGAATCTGTGGGGGAAAAGAGGTAGTACAGTCTTGTGGCTAAGAGCCAGACTTCCTGAATTTGACTCTTGCTATGTGACTGTGGGCAAACCATTAACCTCTCTATGGTTATCTGTTAAAAAAAAAAAAAAAAAAAAAAAAGGAGGGAGATCAGATAACAATAATACCAACCTTAGAATTGGTTTAATGACTGAGTTAATATACTTGCAGTTCTTGGTGCTTGCAATGATATATTTCTTATTATAATTATCTTCATTTCTAGTAAATATAAGTTGATTTGCAAACAATTGATGGTTATCAATGCCAAGATACTTTTGTGCCCCCTTGGGTTGTTGGTTCTGAACAATTATTATCCTGGAAATATTGGAAATGTTGGATATATAGAGCTCGATACATGTTTTGTTTGATATATTGACTGTGAGGCTGAAGTGAATTACAGAAGTTGGAGTTTAAGTAAAGCTTATTACCTTCTCAGTTCCCCGGAACCAACTTCAGTCGGTGGCAGCAGCCTGTAAAGTCCTGATTGAGTTTTCTCTCCTACGTCTGGAGAATCCAGATGAGGCTTGTGCTGTGTCCCAGGTGAGAGTGATGGGCCCATTTCTGGCTCTTATCCTGAGGTAGGATTGTGATTGACTAGTGGAATGATGGAGAAGAGGTGGCATAGAGCAGGGGTTGATAAATTTTTTTCTGTAATAGGCCAGATAGTAAATAATTTGTTGACCTCCAATCCTTGTTGCAACTAGCCTCTGCCTTTCCAAGCTCTGCCTTTGTGATGTGAAGGCAGATACAGACACTACGTAAATGCATGAGCATTACTGTGGTCCAGTGAACTTTATTTACAAAAACAGGCAGTGGGCTGAATTGGGGCTGTGGAGCTCTAATCTGTGATTTAAAAAAAAAAAAAAAAAAAAAGGGCTGCAGAGGCTTTTCCAAGGAATCCAGGCACTTGTCCACAAGGCCAGGCAAGTAACATAAAAGGAGTAAAGTGTGCTAGTTGAGATGGGTGCATGACCCAGCTATAAAGGGCCCAATCACTGTTTGGCTCCAGCTCACTGTTGTCATGCAGTAATGGAGGCTCAGAGGCTCATTGCTATATCTTGTGAATTATTGAGAGAGAGAAGAAATGTGGAGTTGTAGGTTAAACCTCCCATGTTTTAAAAAGTTAGTATAAACTTCAAATTGGGAACCAATAACATTGTAAGAAATGTAGGACAAACCTGCAAGCCAGATATGGTCAGAGGACCGTTAGCTAGTGATCTCTGCTTTAGTGTTTTTAACCCACGATTGCAGTTCTTGGTAGGAATCTAAGTTTACTCCGATGCCAGTTAGAAGTCAAAAGTGTAGGATCTTCTAAAAGACATATTTGAACTTGTTTTCTTTCAGAAACACTTAATTCTCCTCATCAAGGGCCTGTGTACTGGCTGTAGCCGACTAGACAGAACTGAAATTATCACATTTACAGCAATGATGAAATCTGCCAAGCTGCCACAAACAGTGAAGACACTCTCAGATGGTGAGTGTTCCCTTGCCAGGCCTGGTTACTTGGCCGCTTCCCTGGCCTGCTTTTTCCTGTTGTGCTTTCTAAGGGCACTCTCCTCACCCCTCTTTTTGCTTTTGTATTTTCAGTGGAAGATCAGAAAGAGCTGGCCTCACCAGTAAACCCAGAGCTGAGGCAGAAGGAGGTACAGATGAATTTTTTGAACCAGCTGACATCGGTTTTCAACCCTAGAACTATAGCATCACCGCCCGTAGGCCCACAGACTCCGGTGAGTTACTTCAGTCAAATGTCCTTATTAAGACGATAATACAAAAAAATAAGTAACAAATATATTGTATATTACTGATGTAAAATGACGTACATGCCTGTGATAGAGAAAAATTGAAGAATACAAATAAAAAAGAAAAGGCCTGGCCAGTGTTGCTAAATGATTACAGCATCTACACACACCAAAGGGCCTGGGTTCAAATCCTAGCCCTGATCTGTGCACGTGCAGGAGGCAACCAGTTGATGTGTCTCTCTCATATCAATGTTTCTTTCTCCCTCCCTCACTTCCACTCTCTTTAAAAATAAATGGAGCCAAAACCGGTGTTGCTCAGTGGATAGAGTATCGGCCTGTGGACTGAAAGGTTCCAGGTTCGATTCTGGTCAAGGGCATGTACCTTGGTTGCAGGCACATCCCCAGTGGGAGGTGTGCAGAAGGCAACTGATGGATGTTTCTCACTCATCAATGTTTCTAGCTTTCTATCCCTCTCTCTTCCTCTCTGTAAAAACTCAATAAAATAGATTTAAAAAATAAATAAATAAAAATAAATGGAAAAAATATCCTTGGGGAGGATTAACAACAACAAAAAACAAAAGAAAAATAAACAAAAGTAATACTTACCCTAACTTGTCTGTCCTCAGTTATTACTATTTTTGTGACCATTTTCTAACATTTTTCAATTTGAATAAACAAATGTAAAGCATGTTTTCTGTAAAAGGCATCACTCTGTAGTAGTTGCAGAATGTATAAAATATATTACAGCTATATATTTTCTCCCTTCATTTTGGAAAATAACTTGTATTTCCCCCCAATATTAGAGAGGAATCTCTTCTCATTAACAGGGAGTCTGAAGAGTGTCCATGAAGTTGCTACTTAGTGTGGACAGATGGTTCAGTTCTGAACTCCAGAGCAATAGTCAACAGATGATTGTATCTTGATAGGCTTTTCTCATCCTTTGATTCTCTTCAGGTGGAAGGAGAAAACGACGAGCAGTCATCCGCAGATCAAGCCTCTGCAATCAAAACCAAGAATGTGTTCATAGCTCAGAATGTGGCTAGTCTTCAGGAGCTTGGTAAGACACTTAATTGTTGTCAGAAAGGTGGTTCCTCTACTGGTTTCTCTGCTTTCAAATATTCCTTGAGTGGGAAATAATCAAACAGCAGACAGAAGCTTGTTTGTAAGGTCGAGTCTTTTCGTTAATTCAGGTGGCTCAGAGAAACTACTGCGTGTCTGTTTGAACCTGCCATATTTCCTGCGCTATATCAATCGGTTTCAAGACGCAGTGATGGCAAATTCCTTCTTTATCATGCCCGCAACAGTAGCAGATGCCACTGCTGTTCGTAATGGGTAAGTGCTCCAGGGGGCATGTACTTTACATTCGAATGCTCTTCTTAAAAAGGGAGACTGCGTAGTTTTTATGTCATGCCTACTATCAGATTATAGAAGCACGTGATTCAAAGAGACACTTTTGTCCTTTTCTATTACCTTCCAGTTTTCATTCACTGGTGATCGATGTAACAATGGCATTGGATACCCTTTCTTTACCTGTGTTGGAACCTCTCAATCCTTCTCGTCTGCACGATGTGACAGTCCTCAGCCTAAGTTGTCTATATGCAGGTGAGAAGTTATGTCTGATCTCACTTTCTCAGTCAAACACAGGTATACTTTCCAGAAACCATGAGATCTTTCTAAGTATACTCTCCCCCTTTACCTTTACTTCCTTCCTTCCCCCAAAGATCATCTAATATCCTTTCTAGGTGAAATGAGGTCTCAATAGGAATCTTGTAGGTTGTCCTACTGACTAATATCTAACATTGTGTTATGTGCATATTTGTTTTTGTTTTTTTCATATTTGGTTTTATGGTGTGTGCAGGTAATGTCTACTGTATGAAAAGCAAAATGCCAGTGCTCTTGGAATAAGTAATCTGTAATCCCTGCCCTCAAGGAACCTATACCCAAGAGTGGAGAGCAGATAGAACCACATAGCGTAATATAAAGTTGGAGATGCTAAAGGCAATAGTATAGTACATTGGGGACACACAAAGAAGGGAGCGATTGCGTGTTGCTGTGGGAGCATATTGAGAAGGCTTTGTAGAACAGGTGGAATCTGTTTATATTGGTAAATATGATGAATGCTTTCTTCATGCTTCCACACAATCCCCTTCCTCTTGATCCTACTTGCCTTAGGAGTGGGGCCTTACAGCTGGTGTTTACTCTCTTTTAAATTATTGTTACCATGGCTTGTTGACTACATAATCCTGGAATGTCTTGGAAGGTGTAACAGTTTCTGATGTTTACTTGATTCTATAAGTGAGGATTTGAACAGTCTGGGGAAATCTGACTTTGGGGGTACCAAGAAATTATTGAAGTTGGTCACCTTCCTACATTCTTGGAATAGCTTACTTTGAACATCCCTGTGCAAATAGGAATCTAAAATTAAATGCACTTCCACTAAGGAAGGCAGTCGTCATGAAGGAATTAAATTCTGTTGATACATCTTGTAGGCAGGCAGGATTTTAGCTTGGCTAGCCCTAGGCACAAGTAAAAGCAGGACCAAAAGTATGCTAGACCTTGGGGAACATACTGGATGTGCGTGTGTGCGCGTGTGTATGCACACTGATTAGTGAATGTTACAGCTGCCTAGAAAGTAGGCCCCAATCCCAGAGGGCTTAGGAATGCAATCTAAGTCATTTGGACCACATTCCTTGGACAGTAGAAACCATTAAATATTTTGAAAGGTGTCATGACCTGAGATATTTTAGGAAGAACATTCGAGCAGTAGTACGCGGGATACTTTGGTGTGGGGAAATATTAGAGGCAGGAAGATCTGTTAGGGGGAATTTGCAGTCATTCAGGTAAGAACACTAATGGCCTGAGCTACAGCAGCAGCAGTAGGAGTAGAATGCATGTGATCTTGATCTCTCATTATACACAATAATGTGTTATTTTAATCCTTCTGCTAATTGTGGGATTCTGAGCCATGGAAGCTAACTCATCTGGATATATGTGATTATATTTATGCAACAACTGTGGACCAAGGATCCATAGGTTGGTCTCAGGTATACAGACATGCATAGATGTAGACCTTGAATAGTTCTTGAGCTAAGAGTAGGTGCACTCTCTCCAAGCCCACTTCCAATATTTACATACTGGTCTCTACCATTGATCTTTGCAGTTTTAAATTTAGGGTTTATTAATTTCAGTTTTCAGGGAATTTTTTGAATATCACATGGATCTCAAGTATGTTTAGTCAGTAAGGATTAAAGATTCTTTAAAAATTCTAGTTGGATGAAAGATTCCAGATTTGATTTGTTGAAATTTGATCACTTAGGGTTAGATTTAAAGAAAGAGATTTGTCCTTGATGCATTCCAGAAAAACTAAATATGGGATTTTTTCCCCCCCAGAATTTTTAAAAAATAATAAAAATCATTAAAAATATATTTTAAAATTAACAGATTTTATTTATTTTTAAAAAGATTTTAAAATTGATTTTTAATTTAAAAATATATATTTTATTGATTTTTCACAGAGAGGAAGAGAGAGGGATAGAGAGTTAGAAACATCGATGAGAGAGAATCATCGACCAGCTGCCTCTTGCACACTCCCCACTGGGGTTGTGCCTGCAGCCAAGGTACATACCCTTGACCCGAATTGAACCCGGGACCCTTCAGTCTGCAGGCCAACGCTCTATCCACTGAGCCAAACCGGTGCTGGCTTAAAATTGATTTTTAGATAGAAAGTAAGGGAGAAGGAGAGGGAGAGAGAAACATCAATGTGAGAGCAAACATTGATTGGCTGCCTCTTGCAGCTCCCTATCAGGGATTAAGCCCACAACCTGGGCACGTGCCCTCTTGCTCAAACCGGTAACAGTGACCAACTAACTGAGTCACACCAGCCAGGGCAATAAACTCTCTCTCTCTCTCTCTCTCTCTCTCTCTCTCTCTCTCTCTCTCTCTATTTTTAAAATATATATATTTTATTGATTTTTTACAGAGAGGAAGAGAGAGGGATAGAGAGTTAGAAACATCTATGAGAAGACAATCATTGATCAGCTGCCTCCTGCACACCCTCTACTGGGGATGTGCCCGCAACCAAGGTACATGCCCTTGACCGGAATTGGACCTGAGATCTTTCAGTCTACAGGCTGACGCTCTATCCACTGACCCAAACTGGTTTTAGCAATAAACTATTTTTAAAGCAGTTTTAGGTTTACAGAAAAATAGAACAGATTGTACAGTTTTCATATATCTTCCCTTCCCCACATATTTTCCCTTATTAACATTGCATTAATATGTTACATTTGTTATGATTGAGGCAACGGTATTGGTATATTATTATTAATTGAAGTTTATAGTTTAGATTAGGGTTAATATAGTGTTACCTCTTTCTTATCCTCATCCTGAGTCTCTAGTAACCACTGATGTTTTTATTGTCTTCTTAGTTTTACCTTTTCCAGATTGTCATATAGTTAGAATCATATAGTATGCAATCTTTTCAGATTGGCTTTTTCCCCCCTTAGGATATGCATTTAAGTTTCTTCCATGTCTTTTTGTGGCTTTATAGCTCATCTCTTTATTGCTGAATAATATTCCTTGTATATGTACCACAGTTTATTTGTTTATTCACCCTCAGAAGGACATCTTGATTGCTTCTATTTCTTGGCGATTATGAGTAAAAGATACAATAAATTTATATATGCAGGTTTTTGTGTGGACAGTTTTTCTGCTCATTTAGGTAAATACCCTTGGAGTAAGATTGCCTCTTTCTTGAAGTCTAATGATCCTGCCGTCTATTCTGCACAATGAAGCTGAATTCTCAAATCCCTAATAATTACTTTCAGTAATCAAGTCACTGAATTGCTTGTGAGTGGGTTTTTTGTTTCAGCTTTGGTAGATTCTTCGGACCATGCCATGATTGGAATCTGTGCATCTTTTTTTCAGGTGTGAGTGTGGCAACCTGTATGGCCATCCTTCATGTGGGCAGCGCTCAGCAAGTGCGGACAGGGTCCACGAGCTCCAAAGAAGACGACTATGAGAGTGATGCAGCTACGATTGTCCAGAAATGTGTAAGTCACGCCTCTGGGGATACGGGTGCCCTGACTGTTCAAATGAGAGACTATGGCCAGTTCCACTTTCTTTAGTAGAGGAAAGGCCGTGGAGTACGCTAGGTCTAAGAGATAGGCATCCAGTTTGTTTATTTGGCAGATTGGTTGACTCTGTAGAAAACACTGCCATGTTGTGGTGGCAGTGGATCTTAAAAGATGAGTCATCCAATCAGCATATATATCTGAGGGCTTACTATGTGTCAGTGTACTTTTAGTGGAGACATACAATACACAAGGTAATTTCCAATAATGATAAGTGTGTAGAATGAATAAGGAAGCAATCTGGGTGCGTTGGGCCTGGGTGTGTTGCTTTAGATTGTGTGGAGGGAACACCTCTGAGGTGACATGTGAGCAGAGGGAGCCAATACTTATGTGAAGATGAAGGAAGGTGACATGCAGTTGTATCATTGGAAAGTGACTTGAGGATATTTAACTCTTGAAGCTGAATTATTTTAGGTAGGATTTAGCATGTATAATGAAATATGTCAGCT
This sequence comes from Pipistrellus nathusii, assembly GCA_963693515.1. Classification (NCBI taxonomy): domain Eukaryota; kingdom Metazoa; phylum Chordata; class Mammalia; order Chiroptera; family Vespertilionidae; genus Pipistrellus; species Pipistrellus nathusii. The sequence goes on along the minus strand of OY882859.1, from coordinate 10,115,975 downwards.
TGTTCAAATTTTTTGTATGTTTGATATTGTATAGCTTGAAATCTATGACATGATTGGACAAGCAATCTGCAATTCTCGCCGGGCTGGTGGTGAGGTAAGAAGCACATCTCTGCTACATTCCACTCTTGTAGCGTCTAAGATGTGTTCCTGTCTTGTGGCCTATAAGATATCAATGTTCATTATTTTTCTTTTCTGCCTTTTTCTTATTTATTAGACTTATTTATTTAAAATTACCTTTTTTCAACAGCACTATCAGAACTTCCAGTTGCTCGGTGCCTGGTGCTTGTTAAACAGCCTTTTCCTCATATTGAACCTCAGTCCTACTGCCTTGGCTGATAAGGGGAAAGAGAAAGACCCACTGGCTGCACTCCGAGTCAGAGACATCCTTTCTCGTACCAAAGAAGGCGTGGGCTCTCCTAAACTGGGGCCTGGAAAAGGGTATGTGGCACTCCTGCCTTGTTTTATTTTGTTTCCCTGACATTTTTTGTTGATGGGGGCTAGTTTAACTCTCCAATCTCCACATCAGTAGAAAAAATTGCCTCCATACTCAGTTGAATTTAACAACTAAGATATTGATCATAGTCTACTATCTCTATGTCATAGCTATATGATTTTGGTGGCAGTGGACTCATTTTCTCTGATCCTGTTTCCTCATCTGTAAGGAGAAAATATGTAATACATATTTTAGGATTTTTTCGAGGTTCAAATTAGGAAAAAAAGTGCTTTTATATAATGAGCTGGTTGATTTGAAGGTGATGACTAACTTGTATGTTTACCTATAAAGGGAGGATTTTGTCACGTCCTTCTGGGTTGCTTCTTAAAATACTTGCTACTGTTTTGAAGAAATCTGGGCACTAAGCCCTGCTTGGTAGGAAGAAAGAGATGGCTTCTGTGCTGTTCAAGGTTTTGTTTTGTAAGCCCAGACATTTCTGGATTGTATTTATTCATTCTGCTCCAACAATGTACAAGGTAGGTTCTATTCAGGCCTTGAGGCTGTAGCAGAATCAAAGCAATGTCCTTGACTTAGTGGAGTTAATTTTCTTTCTTTTTGTTTTTGTTCTTGTTAATCCTCACCCGAGGATATTTTTTCCATTGATTTTTAGAGAGGTTGGAAGGGAGGGAGGGAAGGGGGGGACATCAATGTGAGAGAGACATGTTGATTGATTGCCCTCTGCACATACCCCACTGGAGCTGGGATTGAACCTATAACCCAGATATGTGCCCTTGACCACCAGCAATTGGGCTTGAGACCTTTTGGTAACCAGTGAGCAGAACCAACCAGGGTAGAGTTTATTTTCTAACTGAACGACAGAGAACAAATATACTAAGTTCATAATAGATTATTATATATGAGTGTTGTGAAGAAAATAAGCCAGAGTAAGGTAATAGAGTGATGGGCTGATATTTTATTTAGGATAGTCAGGAAAGAGCTCTAAAGATGAGGTGTAAAGAACATAAGTGAAGTGACATAGTAAGCATTGCAAATATTTGGGATAGAATTGTACAGGTTTTGAGGTGAGATTATGCGTTGGCATTTTTAAGGCTCAAGTTCAGTATAGCTCGAGTGGAGAAATTGAGGAGGGAGATTAGTGGAGAATTAGGACAGAGTGATAGTAGCTAGGGGCCAAGTCACCTAGGGCCAAATGTAATCTGTAGATATAAGAGGTTTTCGACAGGTAAGTGATATGATCTGATTTATTAGTGATTTGATAATCCAGCTTCAGTATGGAAAATATTCTGTAGGGTCGTTAGACAAGAAGGAGGCAGAAGAGTTAGGAAGCTCATGCATTACTCCAAATGAGAGAGGAAGGGGACCTGGAGTAGGGTGGTGGTGGTAAAGCAGAGAAGAGATCATATTGGGATATGTTTTGAGGTATAGCTGATGGGATTTGCTGATGGCTTGAATGTTGAGTGTGAAAATATGACATCAAAATTTTTTGGCATGAACTTAGCCTATGTGGGTCAGTGGTTGAGGATTGATCTATGAACCAGGAGATCAAGGTTTGATTCCCTGTCTTGGAACATGCTCAGGTTGCTGGCTCAATCTCGGCAGGGGATTGACGGGGGAGTGAAGGAGACAGCTGATTGATGATTTTCATCATTGATGTTTCTATCTCTTTCTCCCTCTTCCTCACTCTCTGAAATCAATACAAATATATTTATATTGAGTCTATCTTCACTTTTTTTAAAATTAAATATATATTTTATTGATTTTTTACAGAGAGGAAGAGAGAGGGATAGAGAGTTAGAAACATCGATGAGACTGAATCATGGATCAGCTGCCTCCTGCACCCCCCCCACCGGGGATGTACCCGCAACCAAGGTACATGCCCTTGACTGGAATCAAACCCGGGACTTTTCGGTCCACAAGCTGATGCTCTATCCACTGAGCCAAACCGGTTTCGGCTATCTTTACTCTTGATATTGTAAAGGAAAATGCAAAACAAAACAAAACAAAACAAACAACTATATTCTTAGAAATAGCAGTTACATTTTTTAAATGGCTGTTGTTTCTTGAGATTTAAAGAGAACATGTACATTTTATAAGTTATGAACCATAAGCAAGGGGGGAAAAATACCCAAATTGATAAACACTCTACCAGACATCAGACATTTTTCTGTACACATATATATGTTTTAGAAAATTAGGATCACTGTGCCGAAACCGGTTTGGCTCAGTGGTAAAGCGTTGGTCTGCGGACTGAAAGGTCCCAGGTTCGATTTCGGTCATGGGCATGTACCTTGGTTGCGGGCACATCCCCAGTACGGGGTGTGCAAGAGGCAGCTGGTTGATGTTTCTCATCGACGCTTCTAGCTCTCTATCTCTCTCCTCTCTGTAAAAAATCAATAAAAATATATTTCATAAAAAAGAAAATTAGGATCACTGTTATGAAATATTGTTGACATCTTTTCAGTGAACAAACTAGGTAAGTTTTTAATGGCTGACAGTATTCCACTATATAAATACACCATAGTTAACTAAGTATCTGTTAAACACTTAGGTTGTTTCAAGCTTCTTTTGATAAATAATACTCTGTTAAAATTTCTAAAACACAAATCTTTGTGAACTTATTTAATGATCCCCTTGGAGTAAATTCCTAGAAGTGTAATTGTTAGGATAAAGGGCACACTTATTTAAACATTTGCAATGTTTCGCAAGTTTCTCTAGTTTGCATTTCCACCTTCTCTGTATGCATATTCTCATTCTCCCAGGTCCACTTTGACGGTGGTTATCGTTAGTCCTCCTGTTTGCTAACGGAAGTGAAAGATGTTCTTATATTGCTCTTGTCTGTATAGCTTTGGTTGTCTGTATAGCTAGTGTGATTGTGGTTTATTGCTCATTTTTGTTTCTTTTGTAAACTGCCTATGTCCATTGCTTCAGTTTTTCCTCTTTGGTGTTTGTCACTTTTTTTTTTTTTTTTAATATAAGCTCGTTGTAAAATTGGATATGCAAACTTTGTCATGTCATTCAGACATAAAAGTTTTATAGAAGTTGGTAATTTTTAACGCTTTCTCAAAAGAATGACTTTTAGAAAGTTCAAACACCATTTAAACATCAGCATCTTCACATGACTCAGTGGCTGGTAGCTCAGTTCATTACATCCTGAGATGCTAAGGTTGCAGGTTCGATCCACACTCAGAGCATGTATATAAGTGGAACACTAAATGTTGATGTTTCTCTCTCTCTCTCTCTCTCTCTCTCAATAAATAAATAAATAAATAAATAAATAAATAAATAAATAAATAAAATACCATGAGTTTGGAAGTTTCTACCAGTCCTGAAATTCTTAACCTGAAGCCTTTGGATCCTTAGGAGTCTGTGGTTGGCCTCCAGGGAGATTGTACACTTCTGAAATTACATGCAGATTGTGTGTGTGTGTGTGTGTGTGTGTGTGTGTGTGTGTGTGTATGTGTATGTGTACTGTTTTCTCCTCTGGGGAAAGGCCCATAGATTATGAAAGGGGTCTGGGATCCCAAAATGACAAGATCCACTGTTTTTACTGTTATAATTTATTTATCTTAAGATTTGTGTTTTCCTTTTGCTTTGTGTAGGCATCAGGGATTTGGGGTGCTCTCAGTAATTTTGGCAAACCATGCTGTCAAGCTGTTAACATCCCTCTTTCAAGACCTGCAAGTGGAGGCTCTGCACAAGGTGAGCGGATTGTGCTCAGGGAATCAGTATATCGATGGTTAGATCTACTGGATTAGGTAGCCCAGGCTAGCAGATCAGGTTGTTATTTCCTGATGACTCATAACATTAATTATCTTTTGATGTTTACCTTTAGGGCTGGGAGACAGATGGTCCTCCTGCGGTACTGAGCATTATGGCTCAGAGCACCTCCATACAGAGAATTCAACGGCTGATTGACTCTGTTCCACTGACGAACTTGCTGTTGACATTACTCTCAACTTCCTACAGAAAGGTGGGTGGGTCATGCCCTTGGTAATTGGAAGATCTTACATAGAATAACCTCAAATGAGTAAGCCTGACTCCATTCTTACGGTGACCTTTGCAAATGCCAAATTTGTGGTAATGGTTTTAAAGATGAGAGGAATTCTTAAATTATCCTAAACATTTGAATCAGCTATTAGCATTGTGACACATTTGGCTACTTGGAAACACTCCTTTTTCAGTTCTTGACTGTATTTCTGGTTTTGGAGTGCTTTTGTAGGGTAAAGCAGAGTCTTAAGAAGGGGGCTATTAGGAGAGCTACTCCTTGGATTTAGAAAGAAGAGTAAGACACAGAAAAAACTTTGCAAGTGGTGAATGGGATGAAGTAGGATGGCTCCAATTTGGTGGTCTTCAGTTACACAAACCTCACTGTTTGCCTAGGCATGTGTCCTGCAGCGTCAGAGGAAGGGCTCCATGAGCAGCGATGCCAGTGCCTCTACTGACTCAAACACCTACTACGAGGATGATTTCAGCAGCACAGAGGAGGACAGCAGCCAAGGTAGAGTCTCTCTTTTCTGTCTCCCAGGAGATCAGCTACTCTGTAGCTGCTGCAGAGTGCAGCAGGAAGTTTCCCAGTGGTTCTTCTAGTTTCCTATTTACCGTTTTCTTTTAGCTGCCTAGCCTGGATCTTGATTTTATGTGTATTCAATGGTGACATGTTATTTAAGAGTAAGTTGAAGACTGAATGATAGAAAATATCAGTAAAGCCCAGATAGCTTTTCTTTTCTTTTCTTTTCTTTTAAAATATATTTTATTGATTTTTTACAGAGAGGAAGAGAGAGGGATAGAGAGTTAGAAACATCGATGAGAGAGAATCATCGATCAGCTGCCTCTTGCACACCCCCCACTGGGGATGTGCCCACAACCAAGGTACATGCCCTTGACCGGAATTGAACCTGGGACCCTTCAGTCCGCAGACCGACGCTCTATCCACTGAGCTAAACCGGCTTAGGCCCAGATTGCTTTTCATTCCTTTTCTTCCAAAATCAAAATACACTCAGTTCATATTTCTTTTCATGTTAACCCATTTTGTGAACTCTGCTCTGAGCTTTCCCACTGGAACTAAAAAGGTTGTGAGGTGCTTGGTTTGGCTGTTGTCATAGATGTGTGGCTTGGGGAAGCTTTGGGAGAGACTGTTGTTGTGAACTGCAGGGCACAACTAGCATTACTTCCTGCCTCTGTTTGGAGAAAGATCGAAAGAGATAAGTATCTCAGATTCTTTATAATCAGGTTTGAGGGGCCAATGTACAGTACTGCGAAAGGTATGATTCTTATCTTGGTGTTTACAACTGATAGGCAAGTAAAAATTTGCTTTGTTGCCAGTAAAATAAAATGAGATTGTTTTTCTTCCTCTGTTGGGCTCCATTAAAAAAAAAAGTCAGTTGGTAACAAAGAGAAAAAAAATCAGTTTTATTGATGTATAATTTACATAAAGTACTTCCATTTTATGTATATGTTTAGATGTTCTAAAATTTTCAATTACAGTTGATGTACAATATTATATTAGTTCCAGGTGTAAAAACATAGATGAGTTTTGATAAATTTATGCAGTTTTGTAACTACCACCACAATCAAGGTATCCTTGTGTTTCTTTTGACTTACTTTTTTTTTTTTTTTTTTTTACAAAATATCTAAATGATATACTAACATTTTAAATTTTTAAAAAAATATTATGTTTGTTGTTTTTCTTTTCCTCTGTTCAGATGATGACAGTGAGCCTATTTTGGGGCAATGGTTTGAAGAGACCATCTCCCCCAGTAAGGAGAAAGTGGCCCCCCCGCCTCCTCCTCCACCCCCTCCTCTGGAGAGCTCTCCAAGAGTTAAAAGCCCCAGTAAGCAGGCCCCTGGGGAGAAGGGCAACATTTTGGCCAGTCGAAAAGATCCTGAGTTGGTAAGAGTGGATTTCTGAGATTTAGGGGAAGGAAAAAGGGGAAGAAAGGGCATGAAAAGCCGATAATATAACTAAAACATTTTGTAGGATGGGTAATTGTAAGATTTAAAAGTATTTTATCTTAGGACTTAAATGAAACAATTATGCTTGATTAAATATCTTATACTCTTCATGGTGTTTCTGTGATTGAGGGTTAGTAACATGGTCTTTGGAGTTAGACAGAAGTGACTTTCAATTATATGTCTCTTACTTACTGGCTCTGAATTTGGGCAAGAATCTGAACTTCTTGCCTCAGTTTTGGTTTTATCATATGGAAGTGATTGTACCTGCCTTTAAGGGTGTTGTAAAGACCCTTTATCATAGATTTGGTACATAGTAAGTGCTTGCTAACGCTTTTTCCAACCAGTATTTATAGATGATGTACTCTGTTGGCCCCTATTCTGAAGCTGTATCAGCAAACAAGTCAGATACAATCTTTGTTTTCATACAGCTTAGTCTAGTCAGGAGTCTGGAATAAAGTTTTTATACAGTAATTCAATTTAATTTTAAAAATATATTTTATTGATTTTTTTATAGATAGGAAGGGAGAGGGATAGAAAGCTAGAAACATTGATGAAACATCGATCAGCTGCCTCCTGCACACCTCCCACTGGGGGTGTGCCCCCAACCAATGTATGTGCCCTTGACTGGAATTGAACCTGGGAACCCTCAGTCCACAGGCTGATGCTCTATCCACTGAGCCAAACCGGTTTAATTTTCATAGAGCAGGTAAAAAGCCAAGAATTCTATAATGGTTATATAGGCCTTAGAATTGAATATATCAATAATATCCTAGAACTGGACAAATAATAGATCGTAGAAGAGAAAGAAGCAAGTTAGTCTATTTGGAAAATCCTTGTCTTACAATATTTTGTGAAATCTGTTATACTTAACTGGCATATTGCTTTGTGTAATTGGTAGTATTACATGGGAAGGACTATCATGATTAAACTTAGTCCTGATGTAGGAATTTAAAATCTGATTTTTAAATTCATTGTGTTTATTGTAAGCATGAGGCCCATGGCCATATCTTACTTCTATTTGTATTCAGAATTTATAGGGGCTCTGGACTTCAAAACCTGATATGAGCTTTTTGTTGTTATTGTTCTTTCTAGTTCTTAGGTCTGGCTTCCAACATTTTGAACTTCATCACCTCTTCCATGATGAACTCCCGGAACAATTTTACCCGAAACTATCTGAGTGTATCTCTTTCAGAACACCATATGGCCACCTTGGCCAGTATCATTAAGGAGGTGGACAAAGATGGACTCAAGGGTCAGTAGACAGGATATCTTTTTCTAGGGGAGTTTGACTGTCGGCAGGGTGGTGTGATGCATCAAGTAGCTGCTTGCATAAATTGGCTTTCCCACTTGTCTCCAAGGTTCATCAGATGAAGAGTTCGCTGCTGCTCTCTATCACTTCAACCACTCTCTGGTGACTTCTGACCTCCAGTCCCCTAACCTGCAGGTTTGTGTGCACTATGACTGGTCAGGCCAAGAGCGCTCCATCAGTTCTCTGCAGGCTACAATTCTTCTGTTGCTAAGGAATGCAGTTTGTCATGGAATCTCCACACTGGAAAGAGTATCTGAGGATTCTAGTGTGTCCCTCTGCCTCCATTAGGATCATTTTAGGGAAAAGAAAATGTCACTCGGTGAACTTAAAGAAAAGGAACTACTATGTAACTCCCAATGACTATCCTAGCAGAAAAGTGGACAAAATAAACAAGAAGGCAGTTTATTAAAAATAAATAAATAAATAAATGGCCAACAAACAGGAAATGTTCGTTATTAGTAATCTTCATAAATACAAATTAAAAGGTGTGTTTTAAAGAAATCAGATGACAGGAGATAGATGTTCTCATATACGCTCCTGCTTGCAAACCCACCACCAAAATGAAATATAGGTTCTTGATTGTGGACTTCTAAATTTTAAAGTTTTCTCTCCTTACTGAAGTACCTGATGTCCTGATTTCTCATTTTATTAGTTTCATATATGTATTTTTGCATTTATAGTTCATAAATGATAAAATACTGTTTTTAGTTTTTATAGCAAATGATATGCTCTACGGAATCTTTTTAGACTTTTTTTTTCACTTAATATTATTTAGTAATAAACTGCCAAGATCCATCTCTAATTTTGCAGTTCTTGTTTTGATGCTACGTAATATTCCACTGTCTTTGTGACTATACCAGTTTATTTCCCATCTACTCCCACTGACAGACCTTTGGGTTGTGCCAGGTTTAATTGAAATTCCAAGTGTTGCTATGGTCTTTCTTGTACATCTCCCCTGTTCACTTGGGACTATAACTAGAAGTAGAGTTGATAGGTTATGGAGTTTGTGGCCTTAAGCAGATAATGCCAAATTACTCTATTTGTGATATCTGTAATGTTTTGAATAATTATTTCCAAGGAATGAGGTCCTCTAGAATGTTTTATAAGAATATAATTTAATTTGGCAGACTTAGAAGTTTATCCTGTGCCCTGAGGTAACCATGATTTGTGTTTTCTGAAGCCAAGTGAGAAAGCAGGCTTTTGTCTGCTTTTCCATTGCATCCTGCTCAGTTTGTGTGTGTTTGAGAAGATAAGTTGCAGCTTAGATAACTGAGCTGAATGTAAAGCTCATTTGAAAGACTTGCCTCAACTGGAGGCAGACAGCCCTGATTAATTCTAGATGCTTTGACATCTTCCAGGCAAGTTTCCCTGCTAATACTGTTAATGTAAGTTGTTAGACCTACAAGGTGTTGTATCTTCCCCTTTGGAGTGTTATTTGTAGCATGTCACTGATTATGAAAGAAAAAAATGTTAGCTATTTCAGTTCAAGTTATCTTTGGAAAGTACAGACTTTCCATGTTCTAGCCCTTTAGAATATTTCCTCGATTCTGCTGTCTCAATGCATTTCTCCCTTTTCGGGACCTCATTTCTGATACTAATTAATGATAATTTTTAATGGGGTTAGGTTAGTAATTGTTTCCTTTATGTTTTTGTCATTTGTTGAATGAAATGATCTTTTTCCAAACCACTTCTAAATCTGAATCTTTGCACCCACTTTTATTTAAATTATTCCTTTCAGTGTTAAAAAGTAACATTAGACAGCATGAGTAGCCTTTTGGCTCATTCGCTGCCCTTTTCCTAATGGTCTCTTGTATGTCTTTCATGTCAGAACACACTATTGCAGCAGCTGGGAGTTGCTCCTTTTTCTGAGGGCCCGTGGCCCTTGTACATCCACCCTCAAAGCCTCTCTGTACTTTCACGCCTCCTGCTCATCTGGCAACATAAAGCCGCCGCTCAAGGTGACCCTGATGTCCCTGAATGCCTTAAAGTTTGGGACAGGTAAGAAAACGCCAAGAGAGCCCTGTGGAGAAGGTTACTTACTTTTTTTCCCCAGTAATCTGTACCTCTGAGGTGGTACTTGGATGATAGTGTTGAAAGTGTGAAGGTGGAGGGAGAGGGTTGGGGGAAGATGTGCCGTTTAAAAGCTAGAAGTACATAAACTGTGGCCTGGAAACAGAATTCCTTCAGCACAGAAGGGAGTTGGTTGCAATTATGAGATAGAACCTAAATCGTGAACATAGCCAATTTTATCCTGACATGGTTTTTTGAGAGGGAACAGGGAAGCCAACTCTGTCTGTGGTTATATTGCTTTCAGCATGAAACCACTTAGAGTGACTCAAAGTCTTTTTTGGACAACTTTTAAAGCATTTTTTTTTTACTTGGGGCAAGCTCAGATTAATTATCTAAATCCTCTTTAGATGGACCTATATTTGCATTTTTGTTTACATGGTTAAAAGTCTTCAAAGCAGTTTATTTTTCTAAAAGGCTTTGCTTTTTCTTCCCCGTTCTATGATCAAATAAATTCTAATGTTGGATTGGATAAATCATAAACCTCTCAAATGCCAAAGACCCTACATTTTTCCTGATGGAATCTTGCAAAAAGACCAGGAGGTGGTGGGGGGAATGGGAGGAGGAAGCCCTTATTAAAACACTAATCTCAATTCTGATAGCCAAAGGCAGCGGAAACTGTTGGCTACATTTATTTCTTTTTTGCATAAAAGCTCTTCCAACAAGTTCTGAATAGCAGAGGTTTGAGTTTTTTTGACTATTATACATGGATTTAACCTGTATTATAAACTAAAATTAAATTCTAGAATCCAAGTATAGGGAAAAGTAATTGTTTTTCCCTGACCAGATTTGTTAATTAAAAAAAAAAAAAGTACCACCTTTTGGGAGTTTGCAGTTCTTGCCATTGTCACAAGTAGCTAGGTTGGTGTTAACATTCCTGAGGCCTCCCAGGACATTGCTGAAGAGTTCTTGTGGATTCATCTGGCTTTTTTGTAACCAAGATTTAGGTTTTTCTTTGCATGTGGCTTTTTGTCTTTCTCAATTTGCTATTTTAATGCCTGGGTTTAACTCTTCCAGTACTTACCATTGTAACACTTTGGGAATGTTGTAATTTTTTCCCAATGGACATATTCTCCTTTTCTCTGGTAGGTTTTTGTTGACAATGAAGCAGAATGCCTTGCAAGGGGTGGTGCCCAGTGAGACAGAAGACTTGAACATAGAACACCTGCAGCTGCTCCTTCTCATTTTCCACAACTTCACTGAGAAAGGCCGGCGGGCCATATTGATCCTTTTTGTGCAGACCATCCAGGACTTGAGTGCCAACATGGATGCCCAGATGCCCTCTGTGCCTCTCATCCTGGCTCGCCTTCTTTTGATCTTTGATTATCTGCTTCACCAGTACTCCAAAGCCCCTATGTATCTGTTTGAGCAGGTACGATGGACATACTCTTTTGGCTTTACTAGCTGTTATGGAGAGTGTTTTCTACTTGAGTTACATGATACAAACCAAAATGACCTGCTCAGTTTAGGTTTAAGGTGATCATTGTGGTAGGCGTTTGAGTAGCCTTAGGAAGACCACTTAGGAAGACCACATGTGAGGGCCCTGAGTGGGAATCTTTCTGCAACAAGAAATTATTTAATCAGAATTAGACGAACTTTCTTGTCAAGTGTTTATGCACTCACACTTGATGTTTAGCCAGAAGCAATAAATGTAGATGACTTGATTTCATGTGTTTGTTAAATTTGGATTATAGGCTCTGTTCACAGGTGTCCTTCTTTGACTTAACCTTGCTTTGTCTAGCACAGTACCCTGAACATCAGCCCTTACTGAATATCTCTTAGTGGTTGAATGATAATCAAGGAATAAATTTTATGGTTTGGTGAATTCCTTTGTAGGGATCCAAAATGAGGGTGGAAGGGGCAGTTAAGGATTATTATACTCATAATAATGAAACACATTATTTTCATAAAATGTTTCATTTTACTCCAGCAAAAAGATGCTCCCCAAAAGAAGTCACAGAAAAATCTTAAGATTTTATTTTAGCTTATGAATTCCTTAAACTTTGATTCATCTGTCTACATTATGCCTGGAGTGAGAAGCAGATGGTGACTATGCATCTTTCTTACTTTTGAGTATTTGTTTTAAAAGGTGCAGCATAACCTGCTCAGTCCTCCTTTTGGTTGGGCAAGTGGATCCCAAGACAGCAACAGCCGCCGGATGACCACCCCCCTCTATCATGGTTTCAAAGAAGTAGAAGAAAACTGGGCCAAGCATTTTTCATCAGGTCAGACAAAGACTGGCGATGATAAACCCATTTATTGGTTTTCATGGGCTGAAGACTCCTTGAGGATCTTTGCTCCTTAGTTTGTCCACTCCTTTGGGTGACAAGTTCCTATAGATTCAAAACATTTTCAGAAAAAGATGCTCACATATCCAGCATTTATTTTAAAACAACAACAACAACAACAACAAAAATACCACATTGAGACACAAGAATTAGAATCCTTTAATTTCTCTTAGGATATGGTTCTAACTCACAGGCTAAATTTCCTTCTGGGTCAATATTCAGAAAGTAATGGGAGTTATGACATTCTGTGTTGTATTTCTAGTTACCCATTCTTTTGACGAGGTGCTTCTTGTGTGCATTTTATCATGAGGATTTTAAGATGTTTAGTGTATCCTGTGGAAATATTCAAGTGTTCATATGAATTTACTATCATTTGGATCTCTTATTAGTCCTTTTGGTATTGGGGAAATAGCATTTATCTTTAAGGTAGTCAGTCTAATGATACAATTTTGTTGATGAGCTTGATCATAGAGCATGTTTGTTAACTCCTAAGTAGTTCTTATCTGGGGGTGATTGTGCCCCCACTGCCAAAAGAGATATTGGGCAATGTCTGCAGATATATTTAGTTGTCATAACTGGGAGGCTGCTCCTGGATAGAGCCATAATGGTGCCAAACATGCTACAGTCTGCAGAACAGCCTCCCATAGCGGAGTTATTTGGCTCAAAATGTCCGTAGTGCCAAGGTTGGGAGACCCTGTTCCGAAGTGTTTCTTGGTTCTTACATTTTATACCTATTAACAGGGTTGAGAATAAAATACTTTTTTTTAAATAAGCATATTATTTTTCAGATGCTGTGCCACAGCCCAGATTCTACTGTGTCCTGTCTCCAGAAGCCTCAGAGGATGATTTGAACCGACTCGATTCTGTGGTACCAGGAATTTTAAAACCCCATTGTACATGCGGGTCAGATGGTTTCCACCAAAGTTTGTCAGGGGGAAAGGGAATGACTGTATGTAATGAGAGAATTTGTTCTGTGTTAAGGTTTGAGCTTATTCTAAAAGGACAATGCTATTTTGAGGTTTATTGGCTGGGCTCCAGTTTTGCTGTAGGGGGATGTCTTTTCTTGTGGTTGACACCTTTGAAACGTTATTCCTGAAGACTTTTAGCATTTTCACATGCATATATATATATTTAAATATATATATTTAAATATATTTTAGTGATTTTTTTTTTTTTTTTTTTTTTTTTTTATAGGGAGGAAGGGAGAGAGAAAGAGAGAGAGAGAGAGCGCTAGAAACATCGATGAGAGAGAAAGAACAGCTGCCTCCTGCACACCCCCTACTGGGGAAGTGCCCGCAACCAAGACACATGCCCTTAACCGGAATCGAACCTGGGACCTTTCAGTCTGCAGGCCGACGCTCTATCCACTGAGCCAAATCGGTTTCGGCCACATGCAAATATTTTAATAGATAAACATAGTTGCCTTATTCTAAAGCCTGCACTGTGTGCTCACAATGGCCCATGTGAGGGCCCTGAGTGGGAATCTTTCTGCAACAAGAAATTATTTAATCAGAATTAGACGAACTTTCTTGTCAATCATGAGGTTAAATGACAGTATAAGTAGTAGGAAAAAAATATTTCCCAAAATAAGAAATTATTGTCTTTCTTTCTCGATATTAGGCATGTGATATTCTCTTCTCCAAGCTTGTCAATTATGATGATCTTTATACTGCCCTGACATCCCTGCTTGCAGCTGGTTCCCAGCTTGACACGGTCCGGAGAAAGGAAAACAAGAATGTTACAGCTCTGGTAAGACCATGGAAGCCTGGGCTAGTTAGGAAGTTTGGCCTTTGATAATTGGTAGCAGTTCTACCAGAAATTTCCTTCAGTTTACTGAATATCTATTTGCAAAACTGCCTGATACTTCAGTATTTCTATGTAGTTATACATCTTAGAGATAATTTTATCATTTGTTAGCACTGGGAAAATTGTGACTTTGAGAGTTAATGGCCACCTAAATATTACATATCCTGTGAGTGCTCAGTGGGTGATACCAAAAGCCTCACACTTGAACTTTTCTTGGTCACAGCAATGTGTCTCTCTCTCTAGAAGCCATAACAGCAATCAGGCCACGGAAAAGGCCAGTTGATTGTGGGCCTGCCAAGGCGAATGTCCTGCTTTCTTTTAGTTACTTGTTAAGATGTGTGGGGAGCCAAAGTTGTCTCAGAGCACCTTTTTTGGCCTGTGAAGTGTGCAGGACATGGTGCAAATTATTTGTATGTGTGCTTTCTTGTTTTCTGCTTTATTATTAGATATATTCTCTATAAAGACTTGAGAACCAAATCTCTGTTGAAAATGAGGACTATTCTTGTTGAGAGTTGCATTTGGAGCAGTTCTTACCATTAGGGAGATCTTGAGGCAATGCTGCTACCTTGGTGACTACTCTTTTTGCTTCTTTCAGGAGGCCTGTGCCCTTCAATATTACTTTTTGATACTGTGGAGGATCCTAGGAATTTTACCACCATCCAAGACCTACATGAACCAGCTGGCCATGAACTCACCTGAGATGAGTGAATGTGACATCTTACACACTCTGCGGTGGTCTTCTCGCCTGCGGATCAGCTCCTATGTCAACTGGATAAAGGTACCATAGTGCAATGCAGAGCTTGCTGCTAAGGGGTATTCAAAGCCAGTATTCTCTGTGCTGTTGGGAACTTTTAAATGTAAGGGTGTAATGAAAACTTCAGACTCTGTCTATATTGATCTCCTGAACACTTTTTCTTGCTGCCCAAATAGGATCACCTTATCAAACAGGGAATGAAGGCTGAACATGCTGGTTCTCTCCTAGAACTGGCTTCCACTAAGTGCAGTTCTGTGAAGTACGACGTTGAAATTGTAGAGGAATACTTTGCTCGACAGGTATGTGTTTGGATTCATAGTGACTGAATTTGGCTTTTGCCACACAGCCCTTTGCCACAACTAATTAATATATTGTTATTTTTAAAGATCTCATCATTCTGTAACATCGACTGCACCACCATCTTGCAGCTCCATGAAATTCCTAGTCTGCAGTCCATCTACACCCTTGATGCTGCTATCTCGAAGGTCCAGGTCTCCTTGGATGAGCACTTTTCTAAGATGGCTGCTGAGACTGATCCCCATAAGTCATCTGAAATCACCAAGAACCTACTCCCAGCCACACTACAGCTCATCGATACCTATGCGTCATTCACTAGGTGTGACGGGCTGCCTGCCCGGAGGTGGCAGAAAGGGAGAGTTTAGATCCTTGGGTGGTTTTTCTTCAGGAGCCTGAAAATACCTAAAATTCAACTTCATAGTTCTAAGTACTATTCATTCTTCAGATTCCCAATGATTCAGAATTTTGTTGGTTTTGTTTTTATCCATTTAGATTTTTTTCCTTTTCTTCTCTAATATGAGGAAGTGCTGATGAAGGAATTTTCGAATAGTTCAGTAAGAATCAAGAAAAAGTTTAATTTGTATAAATCTTTAAACATTTTCTCACATTTTATTTATAAGATAGAAAGATAATATAATTTTTCCAAGCCTGGTCATTTCTGCTATTCATAAGGATGAAACTTTTAAATGCTCTTTAAATTTTATGGTATGTAGTTAGAAAAACAAATTTTTAATGAGTTTGAGTATATTAAAATCCAGCCCTTTCTATAAGCATGGCAAATCACATGCCATGTAGATTTGTGTGTTCTTCATGATGTCCAAATATTTCGGAATTCATTTTCAGTGTATAAAAATTGGGAGTTTATTCATAAGTCAAGATTTCTGGCCTTTCTTACGTTGGAAGAACTGGCAGAACTGGGCCTGACTTGCCACGGGTGACCGCTCTTGTAGCTCTGCTCCCTGGGCTCACAGGGACTTTAAGCTTGTTTCCTTTTTCGGTTTCCTCTAGGATTTCACTATTCAGCTCTGATTCTATCGAGCTTTTATGTTAAAAGGGTCTTGGTGTCTTTGCAAAACTTAACTAATGTCTTTTAATGTGAATGCATCCCAGTAGAGAGAGGACTGTTTCTTGAGGCAAATTTTTGAACAAAAAATGCGAAGTAAACATGAATAATAAATATGAGTGCTTGCTATGTGCCAGGTGGTTTTCTAGGTGCTTGGGCCTTGCCCTCTGAGATCTTACGGTCTCTAATCTGGCCCATTAGGCCAATACTTTGTCAGTGGAACTGTTACTAGATGTTCCTGGGCAAGTGAGTTTGGGAAGTGCTGGGTAAATAATATTTAACAGTTTTTAAAACTTCTCTGAGACTTTATATATTGCCAGTCTTCCAAGGCCAGGGGGAGAGGGGTCGATATAGTATTTACTATTTCCTGAACTCAGTTATACTAGAATCGTGCTTTGGGAACATTTGAGAGGATGGGATATTCTTTGGGAAAGTTACCCGTTGGAATTCTTATGAGACCAGAAAGGGGCAGGAGCTGTCAACTATATTTAACAGATTAGGAAACGGATAAAGGTTTTTCAATTGGTCCAGGGTTAGTTTCTCTAACTACAATGCGAGTAGATTCCTTTGGCTTTTACATATCCCCTATTTTCTCTTCAGAGCCTATTTGCTACAGAACTTTAATGAAGAAGGATCCACTGAGAAACCTTCCCAGGATAAATTGCAGGGCTTTGCTGCTGTTCTGGCTATTGGCTCTAGTAGGTGCAAGGCAAACACTCTGGGTAAGTGAATGTGCTTTTGCATAATACTGTTACTACGACCAGTAGTGCCACTTCTCTCCCTCTCGACCTGTCTACTGGCATTTTCCATTTATTGGAACCTTTCTGTGCATCAAACACTGACAGGTTTATCTGTTTAGATCTTCACAATAACCCTGTGAGTAAGTGTTGTTATCATGCTCTTTTACTCATAAGGAAACTGAGGCTTAGAGAAGTTATTTGCCCCTAATCCTGTATCTTTGCAAGTGGTAGAGCTGGAATCCAAACCAAGATAAGTAGGTTCTAAAGCATTAGACTATTTTTGTGAGCGCAGATCTTTGTTTCATGCTTGGGAAAATCTTCCCTGAGTTAGGAATGATCTGGTAGAAATTTAGGATGGGGAATCAAAAGAACTGGATTTAAGTACAGTAGTTACCCTTCAAAATTTCCAGCTATTTGGCCCTCGCTGGTTTTGCTCAGTGGAGAGAGCATTGGCCTGCGTACTCGATTCTAATCAAGGGCACAAGCCTGGGTTGCGGACTTGGTCCCCAGTGGGGGGCATGCAGGAGGCAGCTGATCAATGATTCCCTCTCATTATTGATGTTTCTGTCTCTTCCCTTTCCTTCCTCTCTGAAGTCAATAAAAATATATTTTAAAAAATTTCCAACCAGTTGTATTTTCCTGAATTTCAAACTTTAAATGCTTTGGATGTTGAAATATCTCACTTTAGAAATTAAATTTTACCACTTCCTTCAATGCTGTTCTTTACAATTTCTAACCTTAAGATATATCGTAAGGGTAAAAGGGATCAAAGCAATACTTATTTGTAGGTGTAGCAGATGTTTAATAGTAATTTTAATCTAACTTTTTTTTTTCATATACATTTTACTAATTTTCTTTAATCTATGACACTTCTATTATAGAGAAAGAGCAAATAGCAATATTAAAATATTTCCTCTAATTAATCCCCTTTTAATGTGCATGAATTTTGTGCACCAGGCCACCAGTTGTTTAATAACATGCTATTTTGCCTCCATGTGTTTTGAAGGTTGTTGATTTTTGTCATGGTTGATTTCTAGTTTCATGCTGTTGTCAGAGAAGACGCTTAATATGATTTCAATCTTCTTAAATTTACTGAAACTTCCTTTGTAATTTTAGTCTTAACTTTTAATGACCTGCCTTGACTTTGCATCTTGTTTCCAGTTTTCTGCTTTACTTACAAGATTAGAAAGTAAATATAATGGGAAATAAAAATCTTACAATTGAGATTGTTAAGCAGTTATATAGTTTTTGGACATAATACTGTTATTGAACTACCCATCTAAGCTATCTTAGTAATTACTTTGACAGCTTGAGTGTGATGGCTCTTTTCTGCATGTGGGCGTGGCTGGCTTTTAAGATGCTGTGCCCTATTCTTTTTCTCTAGTGATAATTCCTTGTCCTTTTTGTGGCCACCAGGTCCAACACTGGTTCAGAATTTGCCATCATCAGTGCAGAGTGTGTGTGAGTCCTGGAACAACATCAGCACCAATGAATTTCCCAACATCGGATCCTGGGTAAGTGTCTGTCTTTCCAGGAAACATTAGTCTGTTTGTGTTCTGTTCTTGTTCTTTAGGCTGAAAGTAGCTACCAAGGGATCTTTGTATGCTCCTGTAGTATTTGCTATAACTAAACCACTAATGAAAGCCTTGAATTATCCATATGGTACTCATACATTAGTGGTTCAGTGGTAGAATTCTTGCCTCCCATATGGTACCCATGTGATCTTTTGCTAAGAAGTGTGTGTTATCGTGTTATAGGACAGGTACTCTGCTACTATGAGCCTCAGTTTTTTATCTGTTAAATACAGATGTGAAATTGAGAATATTAAATACAAAGTGCCTTGCACCTGATCTAGCATGAATTCTCTGTAAATGTTAATTCTGTTTCCTTTCCTTATAGATTATGTCAAAAACGTGCTCCTCTTATCATAATTTTATGGGGTAGCTTTTAGCTTCTCTAGGCTTTTAGAAGACTGTTTAATCTGCCAGTTTACTTGAACTTTGTGTATTCTCTACTAAGATTTACTAAGATTACCTCTTAACAGATTATTACATTTCTTTGGAAAAGCCAACTATTATACTCTTATTATCCCTGCTTTATAATTGTGGCTTCAGTTTACATTACCTGGAGCCTATAGTACAAGGATAATGAAGATATTTGTAATAGAGATCCAGATGCATTGCAAAATCTAGATCCTTCTCAGGTATTTGAGACAATAGTTTTCATGTTGTGAATATACAGTTGACCCTTGAAGAATACTGGCTTGAAATGTGTGGGTCCACTTATAGGTGGATTTTTGACCCATACAGTTCAATTTGGCATTGTTCAAGGATCAATTCTGGGGTTGGGAACCTGTGTATGAGGAGGACTGACTAGTTATATGCATATTTTCGACTCATGGAAGATTGGCACCCCTAACCTCCAAGTTCATAAGGGCCAACTGCAGTATATTCTAATTATTTGGAAAATGATATTGGTATTTTAACTTTTTATTAACTAAATTTTAACTTCTAACTAAAATTTGTGCCTGCTCCCTCTACTCGACCAGCTTTCCTTCCCAGGATCTGTAGTAGTGTATACTGAGGAGAGCAATTGTCTGTAAACCTCAACAGAGCCTTAGTTTATGTCAGCTTGGTTTCTTTTTTTCCACGTGAGAATTTTATCCTGGGTAGATAGATGGCCTGTCCATTTGTGTCTGTTTTGTCTCCATTCAGCGAAATGCCTTTGCCAATGACACCATCCCTTCAGAGAGTTACATCAGTGCTGTGCAGGCTGCTCACCTGGGAACTCTTTGTGGCCAAAGCCTACCCTTGGCTGCTTCCCTGAAGCATACCCTCCTCTCTCTGGTCAGGCTGACTGGGGATCTTATTGTGTGAGTACTTACTATGTAGCCTGAAGTGCTTGCTGCACCTGTATTCTGTCATAGCTAAAAAATCGCACGGGTGTTGTTGTTTTTAAATCTAATAATGACTTATGCATGTTTCTGTAGCTGAAATCCTTTTGGTTCTGAAGGGCAACAGAGTACCTCTTTCCCTCTCTGTGTAGTATTTCAGAAAATGCATGCTGGCTTTTGATGATGCTGTGATTTGGAGGTGCTTTGGGTTTAAACTTGAAGGTGATAGTGATGTATTTGAAATCAGATGTTTTTCCAGAATCATTGTGGGAGGCAGACACAGCCTTTGGGGGCTAGGAAAGGCCATGGAGGGACTATTTTGTCTTTCTGTACTTAGGTCACGGGTAAAGTCCTATATCACATTGCTTTAAACGTTATCCAGATTACTGACAGTTTTAGAAAAGTATCTGGGATTGGTTACTATATTAGGTTTTAGTTAATTATTCTTTTCTAGATATAAAAACAAACAAACACATCTTGTTGTTTTAATAAGTGAATTTTTCATATGGAAATAAGTTTTGTTTCTGATAGAACAATGAAGAAAATATGAAATGATATGTTGGCACCTCTGTAAAAAACAACTATCAAGGGCAAAAAACTGGATTAAGAGTCCTTCCCCTTAATAATGACTGAATTGCCCTATTTTTCCATCCCTCCTCGCAGCATTTTGGAGAAGTAAATTCACTAACTTGGTTCCCTTTTCTTTGTTGAAGTTGGTCCGATGAGATGAACCCGCCACAGGTAATTCGGACCCTGCTTCCCCTTCTGTTGGAGTCGAGCACTGAGAGTGTCGCTGAGATCAGTAGCAACTCCCTGGAACGCATCCTGGGCCCCTCGGAATCTGATGAGTTCTTGGCTCGTGTGTATGAAAAGCTGATCACTGGTTGTTACAACATTCTGGCCAATCATGCGGATCCCAATAGGTGAGCATGATTGAGATCAGTCAGGTTCCTGTGACCTGCTACTCTCAGTGAAATGTATCAATATAGGCTCCTTTATGCCATTATTTATTAGCTTTTTATTGTGCTTTTAAACAGAAAGTTCTATACTTGTGTGAACTCTGTGTTGTTGGCATGGGTGTGAAAGTTATTTGGAATCCCCTTTTGTGATTATTCTTAAGAATAAAATGAAGAAAATGGAAGGCTTAAATGTTCAGATTTGGAAACTTGAAATATTTTAACAGATGCTTATCAAGTGCTGTACTAGATATGATGACTAGAGATCCATTTAATAGAAATGATAGCATTTCTAATATTTTTCTGACCAGGTTTCTGAGATGGGTGGTCAATGGAATTAGGTAGTTTCATATCATTGTTTGACTTCGATAGTTTAGGCCATGTTGACGTGGGCGAGCCATAACTTAACAGTTATGTAAGGTATAGTTTTACCCTACTGTGAACTATATAAATAAAGGGTCTAAGTATTGGGATTTCCTTTCTTTATGTTGTTGAGACCAGGTTTTTATTTTTATCATGGCCCCTCCATTCCCTTTCTCCCTCCTTCCCTTCCCTCCTCCTTTTCCTTCTTCCATAATGTGTGGCTTGCGCTCCTGGTCCTTGGGCTCTAAGCCATTGACTACATCAGCTACCTCAGATTTTAGGAACTTTTTTGTTTTATTAGCTTAATTTATCAAGTACTTATTGAGTACTTACTGTGTGCCAGGCTTTTTTGCTAAATTTTGACGAGACAAAATTGAATATTACCCTCAAAGTTTAGTCATGAACAAACTTTAGGCTTTTAAAAATCGGTGTTAGAAGTACATTGAAACAGACCTCCTTTTTGGTAGTTAATTTTTCTTTTTTATCCACAGTGGACTGGATGAATCCATCTTGGAGGAATGTCTCCAATATTTAGAGAAACAACTGGAAAGCAGCCAGGCTCGTAAAGCCATGGAAGAATTCTTCTCTGAAAGGTGAGCTGTATTTTGTTTCATTCAGTGAGTGAGCATTTTTTGAATGCCTCCTAAAAGCAAAAAGCTATCTATGTTGACTTAGGTAGTCTTTTTTGAGGAATACTTTAAGGACTGCTTAAGTGTGCACACAATATTTTGGGGAAGACTTAGGCTAAATGCTGACTCCTTGAGGTTATTGATGAGAAGTTGACTTCTTGAACACCTTATGTTGTTGACTCACAAATGACCAGTTCCCCTAGAGGAGATGAAATTGTGAAGAAATAGAAATGGATATTAATGTGTTTTCCTTTTTTCCTTTTCTGCCTCCCAGTGGAGAACTTGTGCAGATCATGATGGCAACAGCCAATGAGAACCTCTCTGCTAAATTCTGTAACCGAGTTTTGAAATTCTTCACCAAACTCTTCCAGCTGAGTGAGTGACAGCTTTTAGTAATGTATGGGAACTTTGATGTCTGGCTAATACTGTGCATTTCTTCTGCCCGAGTGTCACTATAGCATTGAAATGATAACAAGTGGAGAGAATCTCTCAGAACGTTCAGAAGGAAGTAGAAAACTTCTTAAAGCCTTTCCCCTTTCTTGGCTCACAATTTGCACCTTCCTTCCTTTCCTCCGTCCTCTTTCACTGACCTTGGCCTCTCCGTCTGTCCCCAGCTGAGAAGAGCCCTAACCCGAGTCTTCTACACCTCTGTGGCTCTCTGGCCCAGCTGGCTTGCGTGGAGCCTGTGCGGCTCCAGGCCTGGCTCACCCGCATGACCACATCGCCCCCCAAAGATTCTGATCAGCTGGATATGATTCAGGAGAACCGGCAGCTGTTGCAGTTACTGACTACATACATCGTTCGGGAAAACAGGTAAAACAACTGCATTTCTGAAACGTGGCCCTAACGACTCCAGAAATATGTTGAGAGCTTTTTCAGTGATCTTTTCTTCAGGCATCGGCCAATATTTTCAGTGACTCTAAAGCTCCCTTCACTAGAGTTAAGGAACCTAGTAGAGCTCCTTACTTTTTATCATGGAAAAACTTTTGCAATGACTTGACTTGTTGGTTGTAACATAGGTGAAAGTTTTCTGCTCTAGGAGCCCAAGTCCAAAGTATTTATAGTCATGCATTTAATATTTAAGATTTCCCTTAATTACTCTTACCAATTCAGAGATACATGGAATCAGATTCCTGTTGATTACTCACCAATTTGCTATTTCTTCCTCCCAGCCAAGTTGGGGAAGGTGTGTGTGCTGTGCTTCTGGGTACCCTGATCCCCATGGCGACAGAGATGCTGGCCAACGGTGATGGAACTGGTTTCCCTGAACTCATGGTTGTGATGGCCACCCTGGCCAGCGCAGGTCAAGGCGCTGGCCATCTTCAACTTCATAACGCTGCTGTGGATTGGCTAAGTAGATGGTAAGGCGATGAAATTGGAAGAACCCATCCATACATTACAACATTGCTCTTAGATAAAAGGGGATAAGTAATTGTAGGTTATTTTCTTTGTAGCTCAGTGAGTATAAAAGAAACTTGAATCCCTGGCAACCCCTCCCTCCTTTTTTGTTAATCTTTGCCCAAGGTTATTTTTTCCCTTGGATTTTTTTTAGAAATAGTGGTGGTGGTGGGGGAACATGCAGAGAGAGAAATATTGGTTTTAGCACATCAATTGGTTGCCTTCCTCCTGTACCCCGACGGGGATTAAACTTGCAACCCAGGTATGTGCTCTTGACCAG
Source organism: Pipistrellus nathusii (assembly GCA_963693515.1). NCBI lineage: Eukaryota > Metazoa > Chordata > Mammalia > Chiroptera > Vespertilionidae > Pipistrellus > Pipistrellus nathusii. The sequence goes on along the minus strand of OY882859.1, from coordinate 10,092,726 downwards.
GAATTGAACCCACAACACTTCAGTGCATGGGTAAGTGGTCTAACTATTGAGTCACACCAGTCAGGGCTTGAATCCTTGCCTTTTTTTTTTTTTTTTTTTTTTTTAAGACTGTGCTTTTATTTCTTTATTTTTATTTTTTTAAATATATTTTATTGATTTTTTTATAGAGTGGAGGAGAGAGGGATAGAGAGCTAGAAACGTCGATGAGAGAGAAACATCGACCAGCTGCCTCTTGCACACCCCCTACCGGAGATGTGCCCACAACCAATATACATGCCCTTGACCGGAATCGAATCTGGGACCTTTCAGTCCGAAGACCGACGCTCTACCACTGAGCCAAACCGGTTTCGGCAATCCCTGCCTTTTTATCAATAACTCTGTTCCTTTTAGACTTCATCTTTACTGTTTTCTAAGTAGGGTTTTCTGTTCATTATGCTTAGGAGAAGTCTTGGGGGGAAATGTACTAAGTGTCAGTGATAAGGCCAGAGCACTCCAGACCTCTGATTATCTACACAGTTTTCTAAGCTTGCCTTTGCTTCATAGTGTCCACAACTTGATGCAAGATTTATGAAGATGCTTTCTTTCTTTGGGTCATCTGATTTTGTGTCTTCTTCCCCTTTTTCTTTCCTTGGGATAGCAAGAAGTACCTATCACAGAAGAATGTGGTTGAAAAACTGAATGCCAATGTAATGCATGGAAAGGTAAGAAAAATGAGGAGTGACAACAGTCAGGGAGTGATGATTCTCTGTCTGTGGTCAGGTGGAAGTCTCTCCTTTCTGTTCGCTTCCGTCCCTGGCCAGCCTACAGAGGAAGAGCTACAAGTCTCAGAGACCTAGAAAAATGTAATTGCAAATGCGTGCCTTTCACACCTTTTGGGGGTCAGAATCCTTAAAACTGAACTCCAGCTGTTTTTAGATACTGCTGGGCTGTGGAACACTCTCTCCTGCTCCTGCATTAGTCCATCTACTCTGAGAAAGTGTTATGTGGGGCTACAGACTCTCTCTTCAGCTCCAGATAAGATACTAGAATGGTTTACTTTGCCTGAGGGTTCAGATCACTGTGCTGAGAAAACAGTTTGAAACTGACAGAAATTTTACATCCAGGCATTCCCCAAACCTTCACCCCTCAATTCATGAACCTGGCATAGGAAGCTAATGACCAGCCATCACGATACCATTCACTTCTCCCTCTTTTCTTGCTAATCTTTATCCTTTCAGCTCTCAACTGTATGTGCAGAGTGAGGAACTGAGAGATCTGAGGCTTTGATGCTAGGCTGTTGAGTTTTTTAGGAAAGCAAGAACTATCTGCAAAGGGTTGCTGGAAATTTTTCCATCTGATCTCTGAAGCTGTCTCTCCTTTATTGCATTGATTTAAAACCAGTAATTTAAGTGTCTTTTACTAATGGTTAAAAAATGCTAATGAGAACCTCGTCATACTTTTAATCTGGTGCTTTCTTGAATGATATTTGTCTTCATTTTTTCTCCCTTTTCCTTATTTCAATTTTATTTCATTTTATAATATTTTGTAAAGACTCATCTTTATGCTTCAGAATAAATGAATGCACAGTAATTCAGTGCAATTTATTGACCAGCTACATGTGGTCATAGTGCTAAGAGTTGGGGAAATGGATAATTAAACTATTTTTTTTCCTTATACCATTACTCTGAGATTGAACATTATTAGGAAAAGCTTGAGAAAATGTACTTTACATAATAATGAAATATGGGGACTAAGGCTTCCATGGTGTGGTGCTCTTTTCTTGTAGCATGTGGTTGTCCTGGAGTGCACATGCCATATCATGTCTTACTTGGCTGATGTCACCAATGCACTGAGCCAGAGTAACGGTCAAGGCCCAAGTCACCTCTCAGTGGATGGGGAAGAGCGGGCCATTGAGGTGGACTCAGACTGGGTGGAGGAGCTGGCAGTGGAAGAGGAAGACTCCCAGGCTGAGGATTCAGTAAGTACCAAGGAACTGCCAAGGGACCCACAGAGTAATTCCTGACTGGCACTTGCAGAGCTCACACTAACAGGCCCATGACCTCCCTCCCAGCCGTGAGCTTCAAAACTCTTTATAGTCCTTATAGCTTTCTCCTAGTTTATGTGATTAATGCCAGAATGTTTCCCCAGACTTGCAGAGCAAGCTGTCAGGATCTAATTTCTTGGGGGAAAGGACTATTTAATAAACATGCTGCTTCCTATCCAGAGTCACTAATTTTGCTATTCCTTAGTTTTTGCATCCAAAATGGAATTTCCAGGACGAGTTCTTCATGGGAATGGTGTGAGCTCCCTTTTAGAGAAAGCATAAGGTTTCTCTTGTTTTTAACCACAAAACTCTTAAGGTCTCACCTGACATTGTGCACATGTAGAGCCTGCAAGCCATTTCCTAGAGTCAACTATTTATAGGCTGTGTTTTTCTGGGTGTCTGGAGGCATATAGGTCTGATTAAAAGGTCTTATTTCTTTGAAGGATGAAGATTCTCTTTGCAATAAACTCTGCACTTTCACCATCACTCAGAAAGAATTCATGAACCAGCATTGGTAAGAGTAGTTCCTTTTAGGTGATGGGTTGCCAGGCCTTGATTGTTGGGACTTCTGGGCTCATTTGCTGGTTCTGATTCTTCGTAGGTACCACTGCCACACCTGCAAAATGGTTGATGGGGTGGGAGTGTGCACAGTATGTGCCAAGGTATGCCACAAGGATCACGAGATTTCCTATGCCAAATATGGATCCTTCTTCTGTGACTGTGGAGCTAAGGAAGATGGCAGCTGTTTGGTGAGAGATTGGAGCATTCTCTGGGCTAAAAGGGTGGCTTGTTAGTGAGTGACATGGGAGTGGTTAAGCCAAACTGGGAAATTCTCATGTCACCTTCATGGTGACCTGGGTCTAGGAGTAAATTCTGATTCTGTCACTGATCATGGCTTAAGCACTTCACTTAGAATGTTAGAACTTTCGAGTCATTTGAGATCTTGCAACTTTTTTCTAAGACCCATAATTTCAGATGTTATAATTAAGACCAGTTTGCTCTGCATAAGTTTTAGATATTAGATGAATATCATGAAGATCAGAATTCAGGCTTTTGGATGCCTATCACTTAAAAGGTGATAGCCAATTTCTCCTTTGGGTCAGATTTCCCTCCAGGACCTTAGGTAGTATTTCATCTGTGCTTGTGGCGAGAGCTCAGGGCCTCTGATGTTTTCTGTTCCTAGGCGCTGGTGAAGCGAACACCTAGCAGCGGCATGAGTTCCACCATGAAGGAGTCGGCATTTCAGAGTGAACCCAGGGTTTCAGAGAGTCTGGTGCGCCACGCCAGCACATCCCCAGCTGACAAAGCCAAGGTCACCATCAGCGATGGCAAGGTTGCTGACGAGGAGAAGCCTAAGAAGAGCAGCCTGTGCCGCACAGTGGAGGGCTGCCGGGAGGAGCTGCAGAACCAGGTGGGCTCTGATGGCGCCCAGCACCATGGGCAGAGGGCAGAGCCTGGCAGGTGGTTCACTAGCAAACAATGAACAAGGCTGTTTTTGCAGCTCCACTGGTGGGACTTGGAGCTATTTCCTCTTTCTCTAAGTTTACTCATTTCCGCAGTGTGAATAAATGGTATGTGTTGTCAGTCATGCCTGTTAGGGAAGAATGTATCACTGAGTATTATGGGAGTTTGTGTGAGGGTAGGTTTTAGTTGTGTAATACACTAGAGCATCCCTTCTCAGCCAGGATTCCTCATCTGAAGCATAGAATACAGAACATGATTTGAGTGATTATTTTGTCATTTTTCCTAAGGATTGTACATAACTAGAACTATTCTCGTTTCACAGGAGATAAGTTAATTAATTATGCATGATGGACTTGACCGAGCTTTAGGGTATCTACATGACACTCCTGGTTTAGAAAGATTGCTCTAGAGTTAATAGCATAGTAACACACTGAATAGACTCGAATCCAACATTATGGAGGGAATGAGATGATTCTCCGTAATGGATTCTGAGAGTAGATACTGGCAGATTATTATGATGAGTATGACCCATTATTTTTACGTCTTTTTTTTTTCCTTTGTGTATTTGGATTTTTCTCAGGCCAATTTCTCCTTCGCTCCTCTCGTGTTAGACATGCTCAATTTCCTCATGGATGCCATTCAGACCAACTTTCAGCAGGCTTCTGCCGTGGGGAGCAGCAGCCGGGCTCAGCAAGCCCTCCGAGAGCTGCATACAGTGGATAAAGTGGTTGAGATGACAGACCAGCTCATGGTGAGTATGTCAGGGGCAGGAAACTTAGATACCAAAGTGTGCTAGTATCCTAAGAAATATCCTTAGAATAGTCGAACCCTGACCATTTAGAACTTAGAACCTAAGGTACCATGACATCCAGTGTGAAAATCAGCATGGGAGGTGTGTATTCTAAAGAAATCATTTAAAGTAAGTCCCCTTTTCAGTTCATATAAGTAAATGAATTGCCAAGATGTGAAGATCTTCATTTGGAAACAATTATAGTATAAATTTCTTCTGTATATAAAATAAAGAACCTCCTTATTGTATCTTATCCCCTAAGGCTCTTCTGGCTGGCGAAAATAATGTTTGTACTCTTTTGCTTTAGGTAACTTTCCTTTAGTTCTTCATATGACATGGGTTTTAAGTTGTAAGTGACTATCCACTTTAAAACCTGTGCTCAGTACTGACTATAGGATTTCCAGTGGGTCTGCCTGGCTTTCTTTGGAAGTGCAAAATTAAATGACGGACATGACTAGATCTTATAAGGTGACTGTTTCTAAGGAAAAAAATACTTATTTGGAAATCCATACACATACATACACTCATGTACTTTATTAAAAATCCATTACAATTTACACAGTGGTTACACAAGAGTGTAAAAGATGTTTCTGAATCCATGTCTTTAAGTCTTAAGATACCTGAATGTAAGAAATACCTATGTGGTCTAGTATGTTTTTTCCCCACTCAAATAAATAATGCCTTTGCCAGTTTGGCTCAGTGGATAAGAGCACTAGCCTGTGGACTGAGGGGTCCCTGGTTTGATTCTAGCCAAGGACACATGCCTGGGTTGTGGGCTTGATCCCCAGTTGGGGGCATGCAGGAAGCAGTTGATAATTCTCTCTCATCATTGATGTTTCTATCTCTCTATCCCTCTCCCTCTCTAAAATCAATAAAAATATATTAAATAAAGAAATAGTCACAGTTTTAGACCAGTGATTTTTCGACTTCTAGATATGAAAGATGAAGCTAAAAAATATTGGGGTAGTGTTGGTAACCCTAAAAGTTGCTTTTTATTTCCCTGGTTAGATCAACAAGAAAAAATTCATATCACTTATTTTTTTTTTAAACCTTATAACATTTTAAGAGCCAATACTTTTTATTAACTAAATGTAGCTTTATGAAACATTCACAACATTGTTGTTATTGCTGACAATAATTTTACAAACTTACTTGTGTCCATGGACAGAGATTGGAGTCCATTGCTCCTGAATGACCTAACTGTAACATCTTAATCACTTAAATAGTGTGTGAATCTACTTCATCTTGTTTGCCTTATTAACTGCCCACTCTCTCTGCTTCCCTCTATGCCAGGTTCCCACCTTAGGCTCCCAGGAAGGTGCCTTTGAGAATGTTCGGATGAATTACAGCGGAGACCAGGGCCAGACTATTCGACAGCTAATCAGCGCCCATGTACTCAGGCGGGTGGCTATGTGTGTACTCTCCTCCCCCCATGGGCGTCGCCAACATTTGGCGGTCAGCCATGAGAAAGGCAAGGTGGGTACTCTCAATTCCTTCCCACTCACTTTAGGTCTTATTTAACACTTTCTCATCTTAAGTGCTAAGTAATACAGATAAATGACTATGATCAGATTGGCCTTTTGGGAAAAATCTATCAGGTCTGAGAAAGCTTTAAGGACGTGCTCAAAGAGCATTTCTACTGGAATTCTTGGTGACTTGATTAAACTTAGACCCAGTATGACTAGAACAAAGGCTCTGTTTCTCATTAGTAAATTCCCACTCTAAGCATATCCTTCAAGCCCCAGGGAAAGATAATGACCAGTAGTGACCTAGGACAGAGTGACTTGCAGTCTGCCCAGTTTGGTCACTCTGGAAGGCATAAGCCACGAGACAAACAGCTTCATAGGAAAACTGAGAGTTCCTTATTTGGTTCCTCCCAGCCCTCAAAGGACACAGGAAAGTTCATATGTTGTGTTCTAGAAGGTGAGAGAGTTGTGTGTATCTTCACATTTTTCTGTATTCTGGCTTCTCCATCACCAGTTATTTTAACATTGTCTGAAGTGAAAAGAACAAACTAGAGATATGAATAGTTCTTAAAAGAGCTTGAAAATACTCAAAAATATTTCGTAGTAAACTAGAAAGGCTATAGTACATAGGAATTTTTTATTTTTATGAACTGATTATAGAAAGAGAAATTAGGTTTATTAGTCATCTGTTTGGTCCTTACTGGATGGAGAAAATGAAGACATTCTATATACTTTACAAACTTGCCTGTGTCCATGGATAGAGATAGGAGTCTATTGGGTTTTCCTCAGAGGCTTATTCACAATAAAAACCTGCAATCTAATAACCCTATTGAAGAAGCGTTTGTTATTGCTGTGTTCTCTGAGAAGACTAGGGTTAAGAATAAATAGGCAATTGTTCCCTTGCAGATCACTGTTCTGCAGCTCTCTGCACTCCTGAAGCAAGCAGATTCCAGCAAAAGGAAGTTGACTCTGACCCGCCTAGCATCTGCCCCAGTCCCCTTTACTGTGTTGAGCCTCACTGGGAATCCATGCAAGGAAGACTACCTGGCTGTGTGTGGGCTGAAGGTAAGTGTCATGATCCAGGGTTGGTTACCTAGAGCTATAGATCCTAGTCACCTTTTCTCTCCTGTTCTTGGTACCACTTTCCTTACTGGAAATAAGGTTTTTAAACTTAAAAACTATTGGAATGCCAAAGAAATATTTCTCTGAATTTCTTCTAGATTGTTTTTATGTTGGAATAAACTTTATATGTTCTTGAAACCTGAATATATTCTAGATAGTCTGAATATTGTCTGAAGGCAGGGGATATGAGGGAAGAATAGGAAACATTAGCACTCTGAAATGAATTAGTCTATTTCCAAATCATCTTTCAACCGTTCTGTTCCTTAAACTTTGTCCAGGACTGCCATGTGCTGACCTTCAGTAGCTCAGGCTCTGTTTCGGATCACTTGGTGTTGCACCCCCAGTTGGCAACAGGAAACTTCATCATCAAAGCCGTGTGGTTACCAGGTTCACAGACTGAGTTAGCGATTGTCACCGCAGACTTTGTCAAGGTACAGTATCAGCTCTGATGATGTGGTCCTAGAATGGTTTTGCTTTTAAATCCAGAATGTCTGATCTCCATTGTGTGCTGGCTTTTCTCAGAAATAAAAGAGCAAAAATCCTAACATTTTGTTGCCTTTTGTTACATTGTCGAGCAGGAGCTTTCTGTGTGTAGGGAATATAAAATCGATTCTAGTTCTGCCCCCAGTAGACAAAGTGCACAGCTAGTGTTGTACTTGTTGCAGAATTTGTTGATGTGTATATCTCCCCTACTCATTCCCTGAGAGAGAGTAATAGGTACTTTATTCATCTTTATTCACCAGTGCCTAACACTTGCTCTCCAATTGCAGCTCTTTGGATTTACCAGGATAATTTGGGGGTAGAGCTGCAATAGATCTCCCTTATTTCATCTTTCTTCCTTCCATTCTGCAGATTTATGACCTGTCTATTGATGCCTTGAGTCCAACCTTCTACTTTCTCCTGCCAAGCTCAAAGATACGAGACGTTACCTTCCTCTTTAATGAGGAGGGAAAGAACATCATTGTTATCATGTCTTCAGCTGGGTACATCTACACTCAGCTCATGGAAGAGGCCAGCAGTGCCCAGCAGGGACCCTTCTATGTCACTAATGTTCTGGAAATCAACCACGAGGACCTGAAGGTTAGAGCGAATGTTGCCATTTCACATTTCCTTCTATTCCCCATTTAATTAGCTTAGCAACTCTTCTGTTCTTGTTCTTTTTTCTTCTAACTTTTACCTTATAGCAAAAACTCTTGTCCTTAAGGGCTAAATTAATTCAATTTGGTTTCTTTAGTCTCAATTTTTAAAATTTAGTCTAGGGACCTCATGTTTAGCCTATGAAAGCTCATAATCTTGATTTAAAACTAATAACCAGCAAAATGGGAAGCTGGTACCCAAGGCAACATGAGATGTTAATGCAGACATTGTGTCTTCGTCCTGACAGGACAGTAACAGCCAGGTGGCAGGTGGTGGTGTGTCTGTCTACTACTCCCACGTGCTGCAGATGCTGTTCTTCAGCTATTGTCAAGGCAAGTCATTTGCAGCCACCATCAGCAGGACGACTCTGGAGGTGTTGCAGCTCTTCCCCATCAACATCAAAAGGTGGGAATGAGCCCTGCATGTTTGGTTTCATAATGCCCACATTCACTTCCCTCCCAAGTACTGTGTCTGTTATGAATTCGGTGAAATGTACTTTTCTCCATCAGAGAGCTCCTTTTCCTGCTGGGTATTTTCAAAGTCAAGCAGATTCCAGTGTTGGCAAGTTGGGCTGTCTGCATGGTTTGTCCCCACCATGGAGACTAACCTGTAAGAGGTAGTTTGTGGGGCCACTGTCAGAAGGAAAAGCTGTGGTCAGGCAGCATAGCCGATTTTAATGTGATTACTGAGTTTGGAGAAGCGAAAGTTTCTCCTGGACATGCATGTTGTGGTGATGCTCTTTAAGTTGCCTTTTGTCGGGGACTCATTGGTCATAGAACACGGTATTGGTAGTGGGGATACAGTTAGGGTTGGAGAGCTAGAAGGTTCCATTAGCTTTTTAGATACTAGAGGTGTGTGTGATGTAGTGACTTTTTTATTTAGGGAGGAGGAAGGGGTTTAGGATTTTTTCCTGTCTTACCTGCTTTTGAAGAGCCATTCTAGCACTTTCTGGCCTCTGCTTTGTGAATTACCTGGTTTGGAATGAAATAAAATAGAAGTCATTCATACATAACAAAGTGTTTAGAGACTTTTTTTTTTCTTTTTTAAATCATCCAAGGCTATTTTTCCATTGATTTTCAGAGAGTGGAAGAGAGAGGGAAAGATATAGAGAAATATCGATATGAGAGAGACATGTCGAATGGTTGCCTCCTGCATGAGCCCGGACTAGGGCCTGGATCAGGGACGAGCCTACAACCCAGGTACATACCCTTGACCAGAATCGAACCCAGTACCCTTCAGTCCACAGGCCGACACTCTATCCACTGAGCCAAACCGGGTAGGACTGAAGATTCTTAATAGGAAATTGGATCATCAGCCTTAGACAGCTTCACAGCTCAATGTAGTGACAACCTCTTAGGCACATAGAGTCACTTGTTCCCTCAGACAGTGTAGCCTAGCAGTGGAGATCCTAGCCAGGATTCTTGTTAGGTCACACTTTGGGGCATATGAGAGTATATACATGGCTCAGAATAGAAATGAGAATCATGGGTAATTGAATCCCTAGACAAATGACTTGCTCTGAGAGTCTCATGTTTAGTGAGGATGTCCTATAGTTAAGGACAGCTCCAGTAGATGGTGATTGACACCTGACCGTGGCCACTTTTGTTGTCGGCAGTTCCAATGGTGGCAGCAAAACGTCTCCTGCCCTTTGCCAGTGGTCTGAGGTGATGAACCACCCTGGCTTGGTGTGTTGTGTCCAGCAAACTACAGGTGTGCCACTGGTAGTTATGGTGAAACCAGACACTTTTCTTATTCAAGAAATAAAGACTCTTCCTGCTAAAGCAAAGGTCAGTGCCACATTCTCCCATCACTTGAATTGCGTGAACCTGCTCTAGTTTTATTGTATAGTCTACTTTCCCAGCTCTTTCAATGGAGCCAATAAAGGAATTGGGATCCATTTTTTCCCTCGACACCTGTGCTTTCCTTCTGCTGTCCCACAACTGACTGTGAAACCAGCTGCTTCTCTGCCCCTCTCTCTCTTTAGAGTGTGGGAACTAACACCCTCCTTTGTCCCCTTCTCCTAGATCCAAGACATGGTCGCCATTAGACACACAGCCTGCAACGAGCAGCAACGAACAACCATGATCTTGCTATGTGAGGATGGCAGCCTGCGCATTTACATGGCCAACGTAGAGAACACCTCCTACTGGCTTCAGCCATCCCTGCAGCCCAGCAGTGTCATCAGCATAATGAAACCTGTTCGAAAGCGCAAGACAGCCACCATCAGTAAGACCTCTCAAGCCGGGGGTAGGAAGTGGGGGAGTGGGATGGCAGTCTTCTAGATGATGAGTAGGCTGTTGTAAATATCTGTGAAGAATCGGTGACTGTCTGACATCCATGTTTTGTAAAGGTAGGGGTATGTCTTAGCTAATTTCCAAAAATGGACTCGAGTTTCCTGAGGCCACCAATGCTTTTGTGTGGCTTTTAGAGACACATTTTACTAATAGGAAGCATCCATTGGCTCTCCACTTAAGGTCATCCATCCACAGGTGCCCAGTAAAGAATTATCTTTTGGACCTTGTTTGATTTTTCTCTGGGTTCAGGGAAGTACAAGAACTGACTGAAGAGTAGGTTCTTCAGTTGCTGGTTAATTTCTAAGTGAGTAGTGAAGAGTCCCTCGTGGGTCTCTGAGCTGGGATCCTGCTCCTGATTGATGGAGGACTCTTCAGGGAATGAAAGCTTGACTGTAGGAGTGAGTAAATCTGGTTAAGCACGGACCATCGTAGGGGTCCTCCCATTACCTGAAATTTGTCCCAGTCTGTGAGATAGTGATACAGCTCATCCTCCAGTAAAGAAGTAGTTTTACTTATTTTTTTAAATTATTTTTAAAAATATGTTTTATTGGTTTTTTACAGAGAGGAAGAGAGAGGTATAGAGAGTTAGAAACATCGATCAGCTGCCTCTTGCACCCCCCCCACTTGGGATGTACCCACAACTAAGGCACATGCCTTTGACCGGAATCGAACCTGGGACCTTTCAGTCCACAGGCTGTAGCTTTATCCACCGAGCCAAACCGGTTTTCGCAGTTTTACTTATTTTAAACAAACCAGCTATGAGAGGACCTATTGTTATTAACTGTACATAACACCAGCTCCAGATTTCATTGTCCTGCTATGTGATATTGTGGTTATAGGGATAATAACTGTGGTACAGCTAACCACATGTAGGCATCATACTGATGCAAACATTATAATCCAGAGTTTGTCTAGAAAGCGTGGGCATGTGTGTGTGGGCTCAGCTGGGCGGGTGTGACCTGTGGAGTGCACACAGAGGTGGGAGAGGCTACACTTACTGGTGCTCTGTGGCAATCTGTGCTGCTCTCCACAGCAACCCGCACGTCCAGCCAGGTGACCTTCCCCATTGACTTCTTTGAACACAACCAGCAGCTGACAGACGTGGAGTTTGGTGGTAATGACCTTCTGCAGGTCTACAATGCACAACAGATAAAGCACCGGCTGAATTCCACTGGCATGTATGTGGCCAACACCAAGGTGAGGACTGGGTCAGGCTGGGTTGAGTCTCAAACGGTGTTGTTGGAGAGCACATCTCTTTAGAATGCAAGTATAAAGTATATACCCATAACCACGTTTATGGTCCCTAGTTAAATAGTCCCTCGGGTGAATATTTGTTCTCACCCATGCTGAAGGGCTGCTGTACAACGTTACCAGCAGGTTTGCTGTGCAGAGGGCGGGCAGGTGGTGACTGCTTGGGAAAAGGAAGCCTGAGATTGAAGAGAGTCTACTCCCTGTCTCAATTTGCCTGTCGTTGGAAGGAAGAAAATTATTATTGGAGTGTTAAAAGGATAAAGGTCTTATTGGGGTCCACACATTGAGAGACTGTCAGAGGAAGGTTTACTGGTCTCCCCTTAAGAATTGTATTTGTTCTCTGATGTGAGCCGTTCTTTCCTGCAGCCTGGTGGCTTCACCATTGAGATTACTAACAACAACAGCACCATGGTGATGACGGGCATGCGGATCCAGATTGGGACCCAGGCAATCGAACGGGCTCCATCTTATATTGAGATCTTTGGTAGAACTATGCAGCTTAACCTGAGCCGCTCCCGCTGGTTCGACTTCCCCTTCACCAGAGAAGAGGCCTTGCAGGCTGATAAGAAACTGAACCTCTTCAGTGAGTCACCAGCCCTTGGCACAGACTGTATCCTTCCCACTGTGACTGCTGACTTGGGACCGCTTGTCTTTGGGGAACCCTCTGTTCTCTTGATTTCTCTGGTCTCTACTGTCAGGAAACTCTGAACTTCATTTGAGATATGAAGGAGGCAAGGTGACAGGAAAGGGATATACTTGAGATTGAGAGGGGTGGAGATAGAGTCAAAATCTGCTTCAGTTCCACATCTATAGGCTTGGGTCAGCCTTGCTGATGGGGTTACCTGCGTGTTTATGCAGAGAGGAGGCAAAATTAGCACATGAAACCACAAGGCTTTCTTAAAGCACAGAGACAGCCATAGGCACTGCGGTGTTTGACAACAACTTGCCTTGCCATGCTATTAAAAACTTGAAACCCTGAATATAAATCCTGAGCCTTGCATAAGGCTGGCATCTTTCTATAGTGTTTACTGGCCACCTGCCTGATGCTGTTTGTATGAATGATGAGGATCTGTGCTTTGAACAAAGGGAGTGCTCACAGTTCCCTGGGCGAGGGGGTTGGCGATACCCAGATAGCGCAGTGGGTCTGGTTTCTACAGTGACGGTCAGTGACTCTTCTTCCAAGTAGTAGGCCTCATAGGCTTTCATCAGTGGGGTTGTTTCTTCATGTATTTAATATCTGTTCAATACTAAAGTGCTGAAGTTGCAGGGGATCAAGTTCTATGACTCTAAAAATGCATGTGATTTGCTACTTGGCTCAAACTTATTCTGGTCTTTGCTTTGAAGATGGTGGTGTTAATCCCTTCAGAGAATGTGCTTCTTAATAGCTTCTCTTGCTTATTACAGTTGGGGCCTCAGTGGATCCAGCAGGTGTCACCATGATCGATGCTGTAAAAATTTATGGCAAGACTAAGGAGCAGTTTGGCTGGCCAGATGAGCCCCCGGAAGAATTCCCTTCTGCCTCTGTCAGCAACATCTGTCCTTCAAACCTGAACCAGAGCAATGGCACTGGAGAGAGCGACTCAGCTGCCCCCACCACAACCAGTGGAACTGTCCTGGAGAGGTACCAGCACTGGAGGGGCTGGCTTCAGTGTCACTGTTTCTCGCTCTCCCTACAGAACCTGTACCTTGAGAGAGTCAGTTTCTATTAACTGCTCCAGGTTGAGCCCGTGATTTTCAAGTGTTCACACAACTCCCAATACTCACTATCTTCTTAGTGTTCAGACAAAGCCTGAAAGTGTGCTGAGAGCCACCTGACTCCAGTCTCTGCCTAGGGCTTCTGTGCCTTCTCTTAATGCTCAGGTACCCTTTGGTATAGCCAGAGGCTGCTAAGATGCTTACACGAGTGTTATGGATTAGGATCCAGTCTTGCAAAAATTATAGAGAAAATTCTTCCTCTCATTCTGATTTCATCATTTTCTCATCTTTCTCTGCAGCAGCAACTTATGTGGTGATAACTGCTGTAAGAAGCTGGCTGCTGCCTCTGTGGCAGAGTTCAGAGCCTCCTGGGCTCCCTCCAGAGGCCTCCTTAAGTACTGCGCTTGGCTTCTTGTGCTAGGTAGCTACTGGTTTGCCATGGCAGATGAAGTAACTCATGATGTAAGATGTTGAGATTCTTACATTTAAGTCATAAGAATACCCTGGCTTGAATCACTGCCTCCCACCAGCAGCCTCTCCCTCTCCCTTCTCTCTCTTTTTCTCTTCCCCTAACCTATTCTTATATTGTTTGCTTAGGATGTGTTTCCAGGTTTCTCTGAGCTTCACATTTTTTTCCTTTTTTTTCTTTTCTTTGCTTCTTCCCCAAGTTCTGAAACTGAGTCCCTAACCAAGCTGGACCGGTTAGTATGCCCTCTTTCTTTTCTCTGCACGAGTGACTGTGTGTCAGAGAGCAGTGTAACCCAATGGTGTGGCTTTGCGTCGAATCTGCTTCTGTGGAAGAGTCCTCCTGCTTCTCTCTGTTCTGGTTGTTGCATGGCTGCAGAGCTGTCTGCCTAAAAGTGGAGAATGCGGAGGGTTGTACTTGTGCACTTGGTGTTGGCTGCTTCAGACGTGGTTGGCTTTCTCTTTTCCTTACCCCGTTCCTCCCTGTGCCCTCTACAGTGGATGAGAAGGGCGGCCAGGCCAGGGGCGGTGAGACAGTCAAGAAGCCCTAACACCTGAAAAGCCTCTGGAGAGCTATTCAGTCCAACTGTGATTTATGCCCCTGGTCTCTCTTCCCTGGCTCTTTGTCTTCCTCTACCCCTTGGCCTTTCTTTCCAACTGCCTTCTCAATCCTTCCCCTCTCTCCAGAACGTCGGTCCTCCGAGTATTGGTCTTTTTACTCTGCCACATTAAACTCACAGGAGTCGGCCCTGAGCAACATGTTACAGTTGGGTTTCCTGTTATTTCCTAGGGGAAAATTGCTCAGATTTCTAAGGTGCTTTGTAGTATCCTTTAAACGTTGGCAATTGGCATGCTCCTGAAAATATAGTTTTCTCTGTTCCCTATCCTTAGGGACTAATAGGAAGTGCCTTTGTGCATTTTCTAGGAAGCGTAAATAAAATATAAACTAACCTTCCCCGTATAAGAAGATGGCTTTAACCTTTCCCCTTGTGTATGTATCCCTCTGCCTGTGAACTGTGGGCACCTGAGCTTCGGGTCCCATTGCATCAGACTGTTAAGCCCATCTCAGTGATCCCCTGCCACAGGCAGCAGAAGGAAGCACATTTATCCTCTTTACGGAAGAAAAGCCCTCTCTTTGAGTTACGGATTATGAACATGGCCTCAGGTTGATCTGCAAGCAGGAGCCAGGCTTCTGGCCTGTAACACGAGGAAACGATATGCATGGTGCCTGTGGCAGGTCTTCTTACGCTTTGATTTTGTATTTGGCATTCATTAGCTGTCCCCAAGGTCCTCGTGACTAGAGTTTGCGCAGGCTGAAGCACAGGGCGGAGAGAGGGTGGTTGTACTCAAGCAGCTTTTCTGTCTCCCTAGGCTGGTTGTGAGTTCTTTAGAAGCTCTGGAAAGCTGCTTTGCAGTTGGCCCAATCATCGAAAAGGCAAGTTACTTTTTCAGAGTTCATGGGAGCTTTCTGTAGGGGCAGGAAGTCAGTGGAATTGTCAGAAGCCCCGGGGCCTCCCAGCTAAGGAACATTTATAGTTTAATCTTGATTTGCCGAGAAGCGCTAGAGAAGTCTTCCACTTAAGGCCTTCTGTCCTACTTTGGGGGATGCTTAGTAACAGTGTTTCATAGGATAGGGTGCGTGCTGGTAAAAGAACACTGTTCTGGAGTTATGAGCTTGGACTCAATTTCTACACCTGTATTGTGAGAGGATTATAATTTCTGAAATTCCTTGTTTGGCTTTTTGCAGTCCATGGAGCTCACTTGCCCTGAGGGTCTAGAAGGGAGGAAAAAGGAGGGCAGGGTGTAGACAGTGCATTCCACATGGATGTGGTAGGCTTAGTGGTAACCCTCCTGTCTTTGCTCATCAGGAGAGAAACAAGAATGCAGCTCAGGAGCTGGCCACGTTGCTGCTGTCCCTGCCAGCACCTGCCAGTGTCCAGCAGCAGTCCAAGAGCCTTCTGGCCAGCCTGCACACCAGCCGCTCTGCCTATCACAGCCACAAGGTAACCATTCCCCCTTGGGATGCCTTCCGTGAAGGTGGAAGTTGGGGCTACTGACAGGGAATCACGTATGTTGGCTTGGTATGTAAAGTAAGGTCATTGTGAAGTACACTGGGGAGGGATAGTATTTAGATTAGATCCACACAATCTATAATGTGTCCTGAGGAATTAATGGATATTCCTGGAAACTGAGGACAAGCCTGCAGTGGGCTACTGGTTTGCATTTGTTTTTTCTGTCACTTTAATAGGAACAGCGAGGGTTAAGAAAGAGGAGGGAAGGACATTTGAATGTGAATCTCTGGCTGGAAGAGAGTGAAGCAGGGGACTCATTTGGGAGATCAGTGCTGCTGGTGTTACCCTCCGCCAGTAGTGGTACCAGCCTATCAGTATACTTGCTTATGAGGAGATTGTTGAATGGTTGTTGGAAAGAGACTAAGTGGGAAATCTGCGGAAAGAGGGTCTCACTTGTAAAAGTGGGGCTTAAGGTGGGCCAGTTTCCACAGATGGAAAAGCCAGCAGCCCAGATGCCTTGGTTAGTTTCTATGCCTCCAATCCAGAGAACTGAGAAATGTGAGTTTATCCTGCCGCACCGCTCAAGTGAAGATTGTTTGGAAACAATCTTTGGGTGGGATGAACTTGCAAAAGAATGATCCTTTTACTGTGGGAAAGAGATCTGGGATGTTGCAGTGCCAGAGAATTGGGGATTTTCTTCCCCATCATACTTTGGGAAGATTTTGTGACTTGATTTCCTTTTTTAGTATCTTTAATATTTTATGTATTAAAAATTTTAACTTTGAAGATTTTTTACTGTTAACTGGTGGTAATTAACCTGTTCTCTTGAGTGGAGGTAGCCATCCTGACAATCTGCCAGCTTTCCTCTGCTCTTTGCCATAGTACCAGCTCTTGCTTGTGGTTTATCCTATGTGATCCTTCCATTATAGGATCAGGCCTTGCTGAGCAAAGCCGTGCAGTGTCTCAACACATCCAGCAAAGAAGGCAAGGACTTGGATCCTGAGGTCTTCCAGAGGCTAGTGATCACAGCTCGCTCCATTGCCATCATGCGCCCTAACAACCTTGTCCACTTTACGGAGTCAAAGCTGCCCCAGATGGAAACAGGTGAACTTAGACTATATGGACGTGGTCCTGAAATCTGCTTAATACACCTGCTACGCCCTTTCACCCTTGTATTATTCTCACTGGCCTCTGACTAACTTCATGCTCTGAACCATGGATTTTGCTCTCTGGTCTTTATACCTTATGGAGGGTTTGCGACATTAAGATTGTACTTTTTAAAGTAAATAGTACTCTTTCCAGTGCTTACTTCTTATATTATTACCCTTGTGTTTATTTATTGCTCTAGGTATTGATATAATCTGTCACTACCTCTTATGATTGTGAGGGTAAAGTTAAGTTTGGGCCTGGTGTTGCTTTAAAGTAATAGGGTTATATCTTTTACTTTTATGCTGTTCTTTCGCCAGTGTCTTATTAATATGTGTGATGGACTTTCTTAGTGCTCAATTCTGTTTCCTCCTCTCTCATTTTGTCTGGATACCAAACTTGTTTTGTCTTTATCAAATATAGTTTATTGATGCCTTTACAATTCTCTGTTATTTTCATGCACCCATATGCTGTCATCATGTTGTTCCTCTTTCAAATATTATAATCTAGGAATCATTCTAGAAAATCTCAGACTGTCCCCCAGTTTTGATAAGTTGAACAGTTGGACCTGAGGTCTCTGAATCTGTTGTAAAGATCCTGAATGCTCCCCTTCTTAATTCTAACATACAGTGTTTTCTGTGATATTCCTTTCCCAGACTGTTTTCTTCCTAGATGTGCCTGCTGGAATCTAGGGATAGTTGGCATATTGATTGGGGCCCCACTTGAAACTCCCTCCCCAGGCAAGCTTCCTTGACCTGAGTTAACCTTAAAACAAATTAAATTTCATCTCCGATTTATAGTTGTTAATAATTTTCTTTTTCCTGCTTAGAAGGAGTAGAGGAGGGGAGAGAGCCTCAGAAGCAGTTGGAAGGAGATTGCTGTAGTTTCATCACCCAGCTGGTGAACCACTTCTGGAAACTTCATGCATCCAAACCCAAGAATGCCTTCTTGGCACCTGCCTGCCTGCCAGGTATCATGTTGAAAGGGAAACTTGAGTCTTGATAGAGAGTAACGTCTCATGTAAGTTCTGTCTTTGAGCAGATTGAACCCCTAGCCTTTAGTCATCCATTTATTCAGAACTAATAGTTAGGAAGTAGAAGGCTGTGAGATCATTACACTGTTCCTGAAACGGAAGTGTAGTGTGAGGGGAAGGAAGTGGAGTTTTCTTGTATCTCTTCATGTCGGCATCAATTTTTCCCATGGAGGGGTGTGTGTGTGTGTGTGTGTGTGTGTGTGTGTCCTTAGTCATGTTTATAATTGTTTAAAAAATCTTTGAGAGCTTGATTCAAAGCCAGTTCAAAGGGTATAAGTTAAGTATCAGCCTTGAGAATTATGTTATTTCCGAGCTGTCACTGCCTTTGGTATCTACCTTCTCACACTCTCCTGGGTATAGGTGGATAGCCAGGACCTGACTAGCAATCTAGAAAAGTAGAATGCTCCTAATGTTTGTTTGTGTTTGGAGGCTTCTTGGACAATAAACCTAAAAGGCATGTCAGTGTCATGCTTATCCATACCTAAGGTTCGGGGTTAGTGGGAAACATTTAGAATGTGCTCATCTGTTCATACTTCTCTGCCCTATTTTGATATCCAGGTGCGTAGACAATTACTTATTTCTGTGATGCAAGATATCTGGTGAGGCTTTTAGGACAGTTTGAGAGATTAGGAGAGTATTCATCAAACAAATCAAATGATGACAGTATACGTTCTGTGTGTGTATTTTGTTTATTTTGCTCTGTGCTAATTATTTTGTTATCTTGACCTTTATGTGGGGATAAGAATTTCTCCTTTTGTCTCAGGTAGTTAGAGAAGTTTTTCCATTATATTTTTATCCCCTTTAGGTCTAACTCATATTGAAGCTACCGTCAATGCTCTAGTAGACATTATCCATGGCTACTGTACGTGTGAGCTGGACTGTATTAATACAGCATCCAAGATCTACATGCAGATGCTACTGTGTCCTGTAAGTATCACTAAAACCCTATGTAGTCTGGGAATGCTGGAAAAATCACTTTTTGTATGTTTGCTAGTTAATAATATAAGAACAGGCTTAAAGGAGATAATGGGAAATGGAGCTCTGAATAAACGCTTTAAGAGTTTACTCATTACATAGAAAAAATGGTTGCAGAGGTGATGCACTTTGTCTTGTTCAGTGTTGGATCCCCAGGAACATCCTGTTTTTTCTGCTTGGTTAGTGTTAACTATTAATTAAAATGAGTACATGAGAGGTCATCATCAAGCTGTCTCCAGTGACGGTCACAGAAGCTAAGGGTTTGAAGTACTGATTTGAGCACAGAGCTAAGATGAGCCTGATCATCTGATGAAAAGCCAAAACCCATTTATAGAGAGCCAGAGTGACTTCAGGAGCAAATGACCTGCCAGTCCATTACCAGAACAGATACAAGAATGTACTGGATGGGTCTTACATAGCCAGGTCGGGAAGTGGGTTAACTGCTGAACTTGTTCAGAAGGGTTGCCACTGGGAGTCAGTAGGTCTTCCACTGACTGCATGTAAGTGATTGACCATAAGAGAAAAGTGTATTGTATGCAGTCTCATGAATGATCTAAAATCTAAGCATGACAGTTTCCTTTCAACCTCAGGATCCTGCCGTGAGCTTCTCTTGTAAACAAGCTCTAATTCGAGTCCTAAGGCCCAGGAACAAGCGGAGACATGTGACATTGCCCTCCTCCCCTCGAAGCAACACTCCAATGGGTAATGCGAGTTCTGGGTTTAAGTTCACAGGGTGGTCGGAAGGGGGAAGAGGGGGGACGTGCTGCCCATGTTGACCAAGGTCCTTTGTTTATGTATCTTTTGTTGTTACCCTACTTTATTCCATAAAGAATTTAAGATGACATATAAAAATGCATATAAGTAGTATAAAAATAAAATCAAAGCCATGGGAACATAAAGATACAATAGTAAAGTCCTATATGGTTGTTAAGTGAAGAAAGATATTTGGCTGAAAGCTTCCCACAAGCCATAGCGAAAATAACAAAAGAACAGTTATAACGTCACAGTGAATAAGGAAAAAAAACAAAACCCGCTATTTTTCAGGAAAAAGAGACTTCCTGGCACAAAAGCTGTACATTATGTAAGGATCCATTTTGTTGCTGAGGGGGTAGTATCCTATTGTTTTGCCTGCAGTGTTTGACTGCAGATTTCACAAGAGATTTCCCTCATATTACCCTGGGATACAAGTTGAGGGCATACCATTTAACATTTTAGTAAAGCATTTCTCAGAGCATCTTAATATTAGCATTATATTATGTAATACTCTGGTTACTTGTTTCCCCCAGCAGTAAATTTCCAGTGGAAGTCACATACATAATTGTAAATTTTTGTATGCCGCATTATACAGAGTAAAAAGAAGTATGTTGAAATTAACTTAACTAATTAATATATAAAAATATTTCTACATATATTCAGTATAAATTATTAGTGAAATATTTTGCGTCCTTAGAAAGTATTTGTTGTGCAGTCTTAATCTAGTGTGTAGTAAATACTACCGTCACATCTCCATTTGGACCAGTCACATTCTAAATGCTCAGTGGCTGGTGGCTGCTGTGTGGTAAAGTGCAAGTCTGGAGGAATGCTTGAGACTCTGTGACCTTCCACCTTTCTTGAATATCATTTGTGTTATCTAAACTTTTGATGAGCTAGGCAACAGTTTGTGCATCTTTGGTGAGAAGCTAAAGTGCAGAGAGTGTATATTTTCAATTAAGGCCACATTCACATGCTTTCCGAGCCCACTGAGTGGGAGGCAAGGGGTCTAACTTATTAGAAGGCCTCTCCTCTTCACACAGGAGCTGGCTGGGCAGGACCTGTAGTGGCTTCCTCAGCCTCCGTTTGATGGATTTCACATTTTTTCAATCCTTGTTTTCATAATGATTGTGTAGGGTGAAAATCTCACTGACCAAGTTATTTTGGAAAAAAAAACAAAAACAAAATAACACTAAGCTGCCATGATAGATGACAGATATTATTATGTTGTTTACTTTCTTTGTCTTGCCCAAGGCCTCCTGAGAGTTGGTGGGAGCTGGTCTTAGATTTCTCTGCTTTATGGAAATCCCGCTCCCCATTCATGAGCTGGAAAAAGTCTTTTCCTAAGGTGGGGCAAGCTGTCACTGCCAGCCCATCTTCCCAGACCCTGCCTGATCCAGAAAACATTAGAAAGGACTGGAGTTTACCTCTAAGGCACAGGTGCCAGCTAGTAGTTTGTCTGAGTTTTTGTTTGCTCTGTGACTCCTCCCACCACATGCTGAGGATGGAAAGACCTTCAAGTACCTTCAGATGACTGGGATTTCTTTGACCAGGAGATAAGGATGATGATGACGATGATGATGCAGATGAGAAAATGCAGTCATCAGGGATCCCGAATGGTGGTCACATCCGTCAGGAAAGCCAGGAACAGAGTGAGGTGGACCATGGAGATTTTGAGATGGTGGTGAGTCGAGCTGGAGAGGGGAAGGGAGCCTCTAAGTCTCCTCTAACTCTTATTCAGTAGACTTCCAAAAGCTACCATTTACCATGGGACACTAACATAGCTTTCTCTGTGTAGTCTGAGTCCATGGTGTTGGAGACAGCTGAAAATGTCAACAATGGCAACCCCTCTCCCCTGGAGGCCCTGCTGGCAGGCGCAGAGGGCTTCCCACCCATGCTGGACATCCCGCCTGATGCAGATGATGAGACCATGGTTGAGCTGGCCATTGCCCTGAGCCTGCAACAGGACCAACAAGGTAGAGGCAATGCCAGGAGCACAGCAGCCTATTTGCCTTGCACAGGAAAGAGGGTTCGGCAGTTACTGATGTGCAACTGACACTTAGTTTGTCCCCAGATTTGGGGAGAGGTTGATCTGGGTGAGAGTTGTTCGGAGATACAGGTGGAGAGTGAGAGGAATTGTAACATTTTCAATCTGGGAGCCAGTCTCATAGTTTCTGTTAGTTGGATTCCTCCAGCCTGTGCCCTCCTTACCTGAGCTAAAGAAAGTCTTCCACCATCTCTGTAACAATACATGGTGGTTGGGTAGCTGTAGCTCTTGATTAACTTCGTGTAGGCCAGAGGGGTCTAACGCTGAAGAGTTTAGACTCCCGAGGGCAGCAGGTTGCCAAAGCAGCGTTGCGGATGGGGTCTTGGGAGGATGTTGTGCTCACTCTCCACTTGTTTCCCAGGCAGCAGCAGCAGTGCCCTGGGCCTGCAGAGCCTGGGGCTGTCCGGCCAGGCACCCAGCTCTTCCTCTCTGGACGCAGGAACCCTCTCTGACACCACAGCATCAGGTAACTGTCCACAGCAAGGAGCATGGCTCAGGGCCCCAGGACCCTCTGGCCTTGTTTCCAATGCTGTGAGAGTGTAAGGGGCAGCTGCTTTGACAGGCCATTCTGGACTTCCCGCTTCTGCCTTTGCTTTGGAAATGGGAGAGGGGAAGGCATAACGATGCAGTTCCGCAAGGGCACTCATGGTTTCGCTTCCTGGCTTTGCATGCTGCCTGGCTTCATTCAGCTCCTTCCCAGAGGAAAGACAGAGAACAGCTTGCAGGTTGATCAGCTTTAGGGCTTAAATGACCGCTTTCAGGGTTCTTCGTCAGCGTTCTGACATTTTAGACATTAAAAGAAAGACAAGAAATAGATATTATACCTTTTAACATTTTTCTCTTCATTCGGAAATAAAAGTGATGCTTCAAGAAGCCAAGTTAGTTGCAGGCTAGAGTGGCTATCAGGGATCTGCGTGCTCGGGAGGAAGGGATTTTGTGCACAATTCAAATGCATAGGAAATCTTCAGACCTAATTTTGTCTTCACTTTCATACTCTCCTAACGTGGTAAGGAAAGGAAAATTCCTCAGAGAGTTGGACTAAAATAGAAAAGGGTGGGACATCTGAATAAGCCTCTGGAAAAACAATCCTGATTAATTTAAGGGTTGACTTGGAGTTTTTCAGACTGATGCTTTCCTATATTTGTTTTTTTCTTTTTTTATTTTCTTTTTGGAACTTTTACCCTGGGTAGGTAAGAAAAAGATAAACTGGCTGTTCCCCCTCAGCTGCTGCCATGGCTTGTTGCTTTCCTTGGTCCTTTTAGTTGCTGTCATTTCAAGCTTGGAGGTTGCTGTCGTGCTGTCCCATGTGCTCTGTGGCTGTCTTGGCTTCCCTCCCCATGTACCTCATCCAGCATTTTCCTCCTGTCTCAGCTCAGCCCTGATCCTGGATGCTGTGGCTGTCTCTGGGGAATTTCCTTGCTTCATTGTTAGCACCTGAGGAGGATGATTAGGAAGTGTGAAATTTCCCAGTGAGCTCCCCTGGACCACCAGATTACAAAGAAAAACAACAGGGCTGATTCAAGAGCTCACATATGATTTCCTCATACGAGCACTGATTACAAAATAAACCATTAAAATTCAGAGTTCTGTGCTTCCGATCTCAGGAGGAGTCAGCAACACCTACACAGTGGTGACTGAAGCATTGTAGCTAGAAAACTGAGTGTTCATGTCACAGATTCTCACTAAACCTCTGCACTGTTATATTTGCACTGTGATGCAGCAACGAAGGAAATGCCCAGTGAACTGGGTTTCCACTTCTGTCTCAATTGTATTTGCAATGCACCGCGTGCAGTGTTTGTTCCAGCAAAGCAAACCTTTCCTTTTTTTCTTTGGCGACAGGACAGAGAAACTGCATTGTGTTTTCTGCACTATGTGGTTTGATGCTTTTGCTCCAAGGAGGGTTTTTTTCCTGTAACAGCTCTCGTTACTCTCTCAGCTCCAGCCTCAGACGACGAGGGCAGCACAGCAGCGACTGATGGTTCCACCCTTCGGACCTCTCCCGCTGACCATGGTGGTAGTGTGGGCTCGGAGAGCGGGGGAAGTGCAGTGGACTCGGTGGCTGGCGAGCACAGTGGTAATGTGGTTAATGTTGGACTATTTTATAGGCAGCTTTTAATTATCTGCTAGTGGAAGAAAGCAATGGCACACCTAATTCCAAATCATGATTTTTAAAAAAATGATTTTATTTATTTCAGAAATGGGAAGGGAGAGAGAGGGATAAAAATATCAATGATAAAAGATAATTACTGATTGGCTGCCTCCTGCACATCCCCTACTGGGGATTGAGCCCGCAACACAGGCATGTGCCCTGACCGGGAATCGAACTATGACCTCTTGGTATATGGGTTGATGCTCAACCACCAAGCCACAGAAGCTGGGCGCAAATTATGATTAATCTAAAACAATTTTGGTATGATTTTGAAGTCCATTGTTCAGGCTTTTGCTCTTTCTGTTTGGAGAAGATATTTTGGGCAGCATTGTTAATGATCTGATGTGTTAATATAATAGGTCATCTTCACAGAATCTTAGCTGGTAGGATGGAGCTCTAGGATGAGGAAGTATGACAAAGCCATTTTGGCTTGATCTTAAAATTCAATCTGTGGATGTGAATTTTTTTTTATCGAAGAAATTAGGAGTAGCTGAGAATGTCTAGATTCCCAAATCAGTATATATTCTCTGGAACATGAAGTGGAAATTTATCAGTATCTGAGATTAATATTATTCTTGTAGGTAGATATTGTGTTCTGTAAAATTGTGAATTTCATTCTTATATAGTTTAACATAGAAGAAAAAATTCCCAAAGCTACAGTTATCTTCTAACTATTGTTGATGTCAGAATGCATTGGATTCCATCATGCTTTGGGAGTTGATTTGTGCTTTTAAATCATTTTCCTCCAGTATCTGGCCGGAGCAGTGCTTATGGTGATGCAACAGCAGAGGGGCATCCGGCTGGACCAGGAAGTGTCAGCTCAAGCACTGGTGCCATCAGCACTGCCACTGGACACCAGGAAGGAGATGGCTCCGAGGGAGAAGGAGAAGGGGAAGGAGAAGGAGATGTCCACACCAGCAACAGGTCAGGACCTGGTCATTCTCAGTCAAGAGGCATTCCTGTGGGAAAATATTTTAGGAATAGGATGATGGATCCATTGCAGGAAGTGGAGTGGGTGATAACAGTATATTTCTTTTGAAATATAAAGAAAACAAACTCATGAAGCAATTTAAAATCTTAGCAAGTGTTCTAGATCTGTCTTTGTTGTCCTAATTAGAATTCTATCAAATCAAATGCAGAGAGAGTAGAAATTAGTTTTTCCCTTAAGGCTTTCCTATATTTTTTAGTAGCTGAGAAGTGGTTGTCATAAAAGCATATACCTTCCTCACTCAAATCTTTCTTGTTTCATCAACAGGATGAAACTAATTTTGTAGCATTCTCTTTATAAATGGCATTGTAATAGGCACAATGGTAATAGTTATTAAATATACACTAGAAATAGCTTCTTGCTCAACATGTTTATAATGTAATGGAGAAGTAAGACAGAGCCAAAAAATACCAGTGGTTGACCTCTTGGCAAATTGAAATTAATCTAAAAATTCTAATCCATTTCCCTCAAGACATTCTAGTGGTGTTTGTACTGGACTGGTGGAGTGAATGTATTCTTAACCAAGAGGTGACTAGAGAAATAGGAAGAAAAACCTAAGATTTCACTTGTGATATAGTGTTTGTTAAATTTGTTGAGGCCCATAGTTATCTATCACATTAGTGTAGAAATAAAGGATCAATACTTTGAGTGATTTTTATCAGAAAAACAGGTCACTGAAGCCATCAGTCATCAGAGACATTGCAGAGTGTCTCCTTTATTGTTTCCTCCCATTCCACTCAGACCTTGCAACAGCTCTCATGGAGATGACCGGCTCATTTAATTGCTGATATCTTGATGGAATTAGTTTTTTAATTCAACATGAAGGGGCTTTCTACTTAATCTTTTTATTTTCTCTTAATGTGATTTCTAGCTTAATTCCATGAGTTCAGATAATGTGGTCTTGTTAGGGGTTGCAATTTTATTTATAAAGAACCAACTTTTGGCTTTTTTACCCTTCCTCTCCCCGTTGTAAGTCTGCTTTCTATTTTATTTTCATTTTTATCATTTTCTTTCTATACTTCCTTTTTTAATACCTTATTTTTGGATGTGTAATTTTCTGGGTTTTTTTTTTTTTTTTTTTTTCTAGCATCATAAGATGGAAGCTCAAGTCATTGATTTAAAATCTTTGTTTTTAAATATATATTAGAAGCTATATATTTCTCTCTAAAATTCAATTTAAACATTGTTTTCGCTGGAGCCCACGTATTTTGCTATGTTCTGTTTTCATTGCTGTTCAAGTAAATATTTTCTGAATTTTGTTGTAATTCACTCTATGGACCTAGGTTTTCCAAACATTTGGGGATTTAAAAAATTTTTTTCTGTTATTGATTTGTAGTTTAATTTACTTTGGTTGGAGAACATCCTATGTGATTTCAATCCTTTGAAATGTTTTGAAATTCATCATTACTTCTAAAATGATGTTACGTCTTTTTAGGATTTTTAATTGTTTTTAACAGGATGGTCAGTTGAAGTAACCTAGCCATATTGGTCATGGAAGTTTCTAAAGTGGTTTTTAAGTTAACTTTTTCCCCCTAGGAATAAGTTAATTAACAATTAATTAAGGTGGTTTATTGTTTTAAATAATTTAGTAACTGAATTGTTTTTACTTTTTAAGTCACAAGGAAATTGTAATTTTTGGTAGTGTTTACTTTTTTTGGTTAAGTTTCAAGAATAATAAGTGTCTGTAAAGCCAGTGATCTGGCAGGATCTTGGTCCAGGTCCAGACCCGCTCATTTTGTTGACTTTTTCCTTCATGTGTGTATTCATTCATATGCATGTTCTCCAAATATGAAGATTTTAATCCATCTCAAAGCTTATGTGTTATCCTAAAAGTTCTGCATTGCTGTTATCTCTGCTTTCTTTACTTGTACCTCATCCATTCCTGATCAGCTCTTACTCTTTTGTATTCCCCACAGCTTGCCTAATTATTCATGACTGCATGCAGGCGTGGGCTTTTATGTGATACAGAAATCTAAAGGACATTTAGCTCGTTCCTTTGGGTTCTTTTTAGAATGATAATCATTATTCAAATAAGACACTGTACTTCCATTCAGATTTTTATTATTTTGAAAATATTCTGGATAATTGCCTGGTAGGATATATAAAAATCACGCTTAAAAATCTATATATAGGCATATGGCTTCTTACAAACAACCCATAAAGAAAAATGAACAACGATTTACTGTGAGAGCGAATCCATTAATTCATTCAGCAAATGAACTTTTAAATTCCTAATAGACTGTGTGTTAGGGGAGGTTGCCAACCAACTTAATTAATTGATTAATTTTCATATTGGTCCTTTAGAATCTGTGTATTTACTAGAGGTCCAGGGGCACACCCTTTGTACAAAATCTAGCTGTTTATTTGCAGATGAAGAAGGTGAGGTAGTGCCGAATGAGTATGTGGGAAAACTCCTGGGTCCAGTAGGGGAAGGGTGGTGTTGAAATTGAATTTCACACTAGGAAAAATGATGGACAAGGTTTGAAGGAGAGGGTAAGCAGTGACTGGCCTTTCTAAGTACTTGGGGGAAGCATGAGAACGAAAGGTTGGTCACTATAGCTGGATGATTGAGAATTATAGGTAAAAGAATGCCAGGAAAATAATGCCTGGGGCAGAATAGGGCCATATGCTGGGGGGAAGACAGTGCTTACTATTGAAGGTTAAAATTCTTGATACTGAGAATGGCTAGGACCTGATTGCTTGAGAAATATTTTAACTTCCATGTAGTAGGTTTTCTGTACCATTAATAGTATTTTTAATAGTTTTGCTCCCTTTTAACAAAGTGAGATTTCTTCTGTGTTGCTGGTTAATACAGAGGCATTTATTAATGTTAGGATTGTTCCTGAGCAATAGGTACCTTGTTTACTTTGGGAACAAGAGGAAAGAGTTATATTCAGCTAGTACCGTAAGTGTATATTAGCTCAGGTTTCATCTATTTTCCTTGGCCTTTTAGGCTGCACATGGTTCGTCTGATGTTGTTGGAGAGACTACTGCAAACCTTGCCCCAGTTAAGAAATGTTGGAGGTGTCCGGGCCATCCCATACATGCAGGTATCCATCCCTCAGTTCACTGGATCTGTCACATTATAGTTGAGCCATCCTTAAGCATGCTGCCATCTCAAGGCATTGGTATTAAACAATGGAATTCAATTTATAGCCCTTCATTTTATAGATGAGAAGCCCAAGGGTCAGATGATTTTTTTTTTGATTTTTTAAAAATTTATTTTAAAATATATTTTATTGATTTTTTACAGAGAGGAAAGGAGAGGGATAGAGAGCTAGAAACATCGATGAGAGAGAAACATCGACCAGCTGCCTCCTGCATACCCCCTACTGGGGGTGTGCCTGCAATCAATGTACATGCCTTGACCGGAATCAAACCTGGAATCTTTCAGTCCACAGACTGACGCTGTATCCACTGAGCCAAACTGGTTTTGGTGATTTTTTTTTTCTTTTTTAAATGTCCACAGCTAGTTATTGACAGAGCCAGGAGCTAAAGTCTGCTCTAGAGATTGTTTAAAAAAAAATTAATTTAATTTAAAAAATATATAAAAAATATATAAAAATATATAAAAAATACAGAGAGGAGGAGAAAGGGATAGAGAGTTAGAATCATAAATGAGAGAGAATCATCGATCAGCTGCCCCTGGCACACCCCCTACTGGGGATGTGCCCACAACCAAGGTACATGCCCTTGACCGAATCAAACCTGGGACCTTTCAAGTCTGCAGGCCGATGCTCTATCCACTGAACCAAACCGGTTTCGGCTGCTCTAGAGATTCTTAATCTGCAGTGACTCTTCATTAATATTAGCGTATTAGAGTGATACATATTATCCCACTGGCTACCTTCCTTTTGGGCAAAATTGTTCTTTAATTTGTAGCAGCCCAGTGCCCTCTCTTAACTCAGTTTGGTTGGACATAATATAGGTTAGTCATTTAGTTTTACAAACTTTTTGCAAAACATTTTCTGTGATGCCAAACACCAACATTTGACTCTTCTGACTGCATGCATAAACTTTGGATAACTTGGGATTTAGAAACCTTTCCCAGATTATGCTTGACAGGGAAGTCAGGAAGATTGGGATTTCTTCTGAAACACCTTGTGTTCGAGTTGTTTTCTAGGGAAGTGGCTTTCACGTTTTCTCTCTCTGACTTGTAGGTCATTCTGATGCTCACTGCAGACCTGGATGGAGAAGACGAGAAAGACAAAGGGGCCCTGGACAACCTGCTCTCCCAACTTATTGCTGAGCTGAGCATGGATAAAAAGGTGAAATTTGAGTAGTCATATTGTGTGAAAATAGGGATCAGCTAAGATCAGTTCTCAGTTGTTTTTTTCTCTTAGAGAACTTCCCCTATTTTCAGGGGATGACCATCCATTGAGGCCTCTAGTTCTGTTGATTCCACAAAGATGTTTTCACTGCCTACTTTGGCCAGGCATACCTTTGGGTCTGAACATAAATAAGGAACGAGACCAAGTCTCTACCCCTAAGGTTCTATAAGGTGAAAACAGTAAATTAGTTGTTTCTGTCTTAATATGGCTTCCTAAATGTATCAGGCTTTGGTAATTCAGGTGTAGTCCATGGACACATGATCTTGCTTTGTCTCTGATTCCATCTGAGGCATATTTAGCACTGATAGGCTTGAGGTCATCTTGTTCAGAGGATACCTCAAGCTTAAAAGTCAGCCTGAGCTTCTGGGTTCTGTTTCTGCCTGCAGGATGTCTCCAAGAAGAATGAGCGCAGTGCCCTCAATGAAGTCCATCTAGTAGTAATGCGACTCCTGAGTGTCTTCATGTCCCGGACCAAATCTGGATCCAAGTCTTCCATATGTGAGGTATTTTTGCTTCAAGCTTATGGGTGGTGGGGAAAGGTAAGAGGATTGTCTGGTTGGTACTAGGGCTGAAGGCAAAGGTGATAGTCCTGATAGTCAGAATAAGGCCATTGTTGTTCCTTGAGAGGAGTTAGATTTTAAGCACTCACCTCTTCAAGAATAGAGCCTCCACCTTTTTCAGAATCTCTTCCAAGTGCTCTCTTTGCAACAATTCCTCCATTGGAGGGGTTAACGGGTTTGGAACTTTCATTATTAAAAGGCAGGGGACTGGCTGTTCTGCAAGGCACGGAGTGTCTAAGAGGATTGCCCACTGTATGTTGCTATAAGGTATGGTAATAAAGCAGAGAGAAAGCAGTGTGTGCGCGGTGGGAAGGAGATTAACACAAAGCAGAGAAGGTAGAAATGGAGGCTGAACTGCGTCCAATCTTAATGAGCTTATGAGCTGTAGGGTTTGCTGGGATTTGCAAGGCTCTCCTAATGGTTTTATTTACAGTAGCTTTTCTCCTACTTCTTTATTCATGTGATCGCTTACCCCATCTCCTTTGGAAGCTGGTCCTATGAGAAGAGCCCCTATTGGGAGGATGGAGTTGCCCAAAAGTGCCTGTAATGAAAAGTTCTCTCTCCTTGAAAAGGTCCTTTTTTCTAGTTGCCCAAAGAAAGAGAAAACCATGCCCTCCAGGTAGAAAGGTTATCTGGTCCTTGCCTCTTGGCTTCTGGCATGTGTGTGTGTAGAGAGATTAGAGTTGAGAACTGGTGTTTATTTGTTTCTTTTCTTTTACCATGCCATTATTCAAAGGAATTGGGGAAATATTTGAGCTAGTGGGAAACTTTTAACTCAAGAAATCAACTAACTCACTTCCATGACAATCAACTCTATTATGAGTGTGTTTCCTCTCTCCAACACCCAGCTGCATTTACAAGCCATTCTTACCTCTTCCCTCCCAGTCGTCCTCCCTCATCTCCAGTGCCACCGCGGCAGCCCTGCTGAGCTCGGGGGCTGTGGACTACTGCCTACACGTGCTCAAATCCCTGCTCGAGTATTGGAAGAGCCAACAGAATGATGAGGAGCCTGTGGCTGCGAGCCAGTTGCTGAAACCACATACTACTTCCTCCCCACCTGACATGAGTCCTTTCTTCCTCCGCCAGTATGTGAAGGTGAGGGCTTTCCTTGGACAAAGCCGCTCCTGTGCCTCATTCTGAGCACACTCAGTAAGGAGAGCGAAGGAGCAGGGAGTGAGGAGCTGCAGGAGGGAGCTCGCATTCCTTGGTGGGGTTCACTCTTGGTGTGATTTAATAAATGCTCTTCTATTGGGATTCTGAGTCCTGCCACTTGGTAAACCTGAGGAATTGAATGAAATCCGACAGTCATGGCTTCACATTAAGCTCCTTAGAAAAAGATGAGATGGTACAAGGTTATGTTGTTAATAGTGGGTTACGTTCCCATGTTTGTCACATGCCGTCATTAGAGGTCTTTTAACATCTAGTGCAGAAAATGAGCTTCTGATTAGGTGAGCCTGGGAACAGTTGTTCTCACTAGCCAAGAGGCTTGGAGAAGTTCTGTCTAACCTTAGTAAGCCTGTATACCTGGAAAACAAGGGTACACAATGTCTGCTTTATAGGATTGTCGTGAGCATTGGATGAGGTGATGTTGGTAAAGCACAGTGCCTCGCACATACCAATGCTCAATAAATGTTCATTATTACCATTTCTATTCCACTGAATCCATATGGTAGAGCTAAATGGGTTGGACTAGCTGTGCTTCTTACCGTACTGTGTATACTTAGTTACTATACACAGAGATAGTAACTCCTATATATAGTAATATAACAAGCACAAAATAGGAATCTGATCATGACCTCTCTTTTTTTTAAATATATTTTATTGATTTTTACAGAGAGGAAGAGAGAGGGATAGAGAGTCAGAAACATCAGTGAGAGAGAAGCATTGATCAGCTGTCTCTTGCACATCCCCTACTGGGGATGTGCCCACAACCAAGGTACATGCCCTTGACCGGAATCGAACCTGGGACCTTTCAGTCTGCAGACCGACGCTCTATCCACTGAGCCAAACCGGTTTTGGCATTACCTTCTCTTTTTAATAACCCTTAGGTGTTTTTTTTTTATTACTTTTCAGCCAAAAAATTCTCTGAGGATCCAGCTATCTATCTTACTCCTTAGCTTTCGTACCTACAACACCCCTGCACGCATGACTGACGTGTGCATTTTCCCCAGGTGGCATGTTGCCTTTGTTCATACTATCCCTTCAGAAATTCTTCTCCCTCTGCATCCCTGTGTTCCCTCTTTCTCGAATTCCTACTTCTTCTTCAAGACCCAGTTCCAGCATTGGATCCTAGGGAAAGCCTTCCCTAACACACACTTCCTTGCTGTCAAGTCTGATTGAGCTAGTGTTACCTGGTCACGCATGTGGAGTCTCCCCTTCAAACTATCAGCAAAGGTCATATTTTCTCCTTTTATATTCCCAATGCTTGGCTTAGAATCGATAAATAACGTGATTGAATAGGAGACACATTGGGCAATCTCTTCCTAGGATCTACACATCTTACAGGATAGCTGTTGTTTGCACTGTCCTCAAATCTCTCTGTACCCCTTCCTGTCTATGTCATGTGAACCCAGGATTTCGCCTGAGTTTAGTGATCCTGGCCCCCTTGGCTTATTTGAATATTTCTTATTATGGAAGTTTTAGTTCTAAGGGATGGAATATGTCTCTCATAGAAAGTCAAATCTTTTCCTGCTACTGCTTTTTCAGTATTTTCTCATTCTAGGTTATGTGTAAATAGAATACAGTCTATCGAATGTCAAAAATCACAGTGAACTTTTAAAAAAGAGCAGTGAGATCTGTCTCCACTGCAACCTTTGCATGTAATGAAATTGCCCAGGAGCCTGGAGCCTTGCTTAGTTTGTAAACTAAACTGTCAGCCAGTGATGGCTCTGGCTTCAAAAGGAGCCATTGACCAGCTCTAGCATCAAGTATGCCTATTGAGCAGTAAACCAGCCTTTTTCTTAAGGGTGGACATGGAAATTGCCAATCACGGGTTCTTACACAAATATTCTTTTCCCAGGGTCATGCTGCTGATGTGTTTGAGGCCTATACGCAGCTGCTAACAGAGATGGTACTGAGGCTTCCATACCAAATAAAAAAGATCGCTGACACCAGTTCTCGAATCCCACCTCCTGTCTTTGATCATTCCTGGTTTTACTTTCTCTCAGAGGTAAGTGAAGGGGGCTGTGCCAATGGAGGAGAGGACATCTCGGCTGTGACTGCCTTTGTGGACCCCTGATCCACGTAGTGTTTCCCCTAGGTCTCCTCCCTGTGCTGTAGACTACAGGGTGGGGCAAAGGCACCTTTACAGTTGTGAGTATGGGAAACAGTTTTTCTTGTTTTATTTATTTATTATTGTGTTATTTTTCATACAAGCTACTGTAAACCTACTTGTGCCTTATCGTGTATATGGTGAAACTGGGAGATACACATCAAAGCAAGCTGTCCACTTTAGTTTCTGATCTGTTCCTTTAATTTCCCCACACAATGATAATAGGCAAGTTTAATACTTGGGACTCTGTTTGGGAAACAGAACATATAGTAGTTAAATTAACAGAGATTTTAATACAGGGAATTGATTAAATGGCCATTGACATAGCAAAAAAAGATTGAAAGGGAAAGCTGAGATACACAGAGATAGTAACTTCAAGCAGCAGCTGCCAGCAGCCTTGTATGTGAAGAGGGAGGCCCAGCGGATCTGAGGAGGGGTGCAGCTGCTGGTACCGTAGGAGCTCTGAGGACAGGGGGAGTGACGTGGTTGATTCTGGAAGTACTGAGAGAGGCTGGTGATTAACAGTTGGTTTGCCCTTGAATACTAAAGAAATAACAGAGGCCACCAGCGTAGGGAGCTGTTGCTAGGATAGCAGGCAAACAGGAAGAAGCAAGTCCCTTCTTTTCCTCCTGCTTCCCAGTATCTATCTCTCTAGTGCTCCTATTGGCAGAACCTAAGAGGGACAGTTACAAAGAAACAAAGCAGTTAGCATAATTCTGGACTGGATATCGCAGCTGCAGGGTATTATGGGTTGAGTTTGGAGCCAACTGAGAGGCCATAGTTATTAACCACAGCAATCTTGAGTTTAACTCAAGGATGAATAAATAATCTGTTAGCAAGCTTCAATGACCATTTCAAGATGTATATGTGTAACAACTTCACCTCTTTCCCCATCTCTTTCACCTGGGAGATTGTGAATGTTTTTCTCTTACATTTTCACTAGGTGGGCCAGAGTGGAGGCAAACTTCCCTATAGATTCCTAACTATTCTAAGAAGGGGAGCAGTAATATTGTTATTTCCCCCTCTTTGACTTCTTTCTATGCCTTTCTCCTGGCCTCTGTAAGGAATTCTAAAGTTCTCTAGAGGCTAGCTTGGCCACAAGAAAATAGATTGGTTTGTGTTTCTTACCAGTTTTTTGTTTTTGTTTTTGTTTTGTTAATTCTCACCAGAGGATATTTTTCCTGTTGATTTTTAGAGAGAATGGAAGGGTGAGAGGAAGAGAGAAACATTGATTAGTTCTCAGATATGCTCCTACTGGGATAGGGGAACCTGCAACCCAGGTACATACCCTTGATAGGGAATTGAACCTGAGACCCTTTGGTGTGTGGACTGATGCTCTATCCACTGGGTCACCAGCCAGGGCCCTTACCAGTTTTTATTTTATATTCTTTAAAAAAAACTGCAATATTTTATTTTACTTTTTGTTAATCCTCACCTGAGGATATTCTTCCATTGATTTTTAGAGAGAGTGAAAGGGAAGGGGAGAGATAGAAACATCGATGTGAGAGAGACACATCGATGGATTGCATGCACCTGCAACCGAGAAATGTGTCCTTGACCAGAATCAAACCCGAAGCCAAGGGGCCGACACTCTATCCACTGGATCAGACTGGCTAGGGCTATCATCAGTCTTTAAAAACAGCTCATGGAAAAGCCAGGGCTGGTACAGATAGATAGTTCCAGAATCATTGACTGTGTTGCTTTTCCCCCTCAAGTACCTGATGATCCAGCAGACTCCATTTGTGCGCCGGCAAGTCCGCAAGCTTCTGCTCTTCATCTGTGGATCAAAGGACAAGTACCGCCAGCTCCGGGATTTGCACACCTTGGACTCCCATGTGCGTGGGATCAAGAAGCTGCTGGAGGAACAGGGGATATTTCTTAGGGCAAGTGTGGTGACAGCCAGCTCAGGCTCCGCCTTGCAGTACGACACACTCATCAGCCTGGTAAGAGGAGGTGGAAGTGGTTGGTGGGAAGGGTATGTGATGAAGCTAAGCTCAATAAATAACCCAGATGGAGTTGTAGACAGGGCTTTTAGATATTTAGAGAACATCCTGGCCAGGGTTGGGATCAGGGAAAATCTGTAATACCTGATTGGTGCTACTCCACCATGGCTTCAGGGTCTGAGATTCCCCTTACGTTCCCTACCCTGCCTGGCTGTGGTTCATCTATTATGAGAAGGGGTGACTTGGATTTTTTACCACTGTTATTTATTCATGTCATGGACAGGATCAACCTGAAGTTTGTACACTTCTGATTTTTGTCCTTGAATGCTAAAGAAATGATGTCTTATTGCTTGAAGATAAATTGTTTGGACTTTGGGAAGTAAATTGAATATTTTGCACAGGAGCATTTAGAAGGAACAACTTCTGTATTAAAGACTCCTGATCTAATGTCCTTACTGATGTGCTTTTAGTAAGAAAAAAGTAAACTTTTGTGTTTTTCCAAGTCATGGAAAACCATCTCTCCTGCTGCATTATTAAGCAGTCTGAAGGATGCCTGGAAACAAAGGGCCATTGTGTGGTGGGGAGTGGAACTTAGGTGGCATGGCAAGAGCCTCATGTGTGGGCAGTCCCAGGTTCTCTGGCGCACTGGATTAACTTTGCATAGAGGGCCATATTCAGTTTGCATCCAAAACCAGATGATGACCCCTCAAGTCAGCAGGTGTGGTACCAGGTGGGCTGCTTGGCGGGGTTACTCATTTTTGGTGATTGGTTTCCATTTCAGATGGAGCACCTGAAAGCCTGTGCAGAGATTGCTGCCCAGCGAACCATCAACTGGCAGAAATTCTGCATCAAAGACGACTGTAAGCAGTGCTGCTCCTTTTGGTTGCATTATACATTCATTCCTTCAGGAACTATTACTGAGGCTACTATATGCCAAGGACTAAACTGGATGCTAGAGATATAAAGCCATGACCAAGATAGGTAGTCATGTGCCATTTAACAATGTGCATTCTGGGAAATGTGTCATTAGGCCAATTCATTGTGCGAACATCATAGAATGTACTTATACAAATCTGGATGATATAGCCTATACACACCTAGGTTCTGTGGTATGTCATTGTCCATTCTTGACCAAGTCATTATGTGGCACATGACAATGTAGACAGAATTCTGCAAAGAAGACAAGTAAAAACTTAAAAAAGTGATAAGGGTTAATAGACAAGATTTGGGTGCTATAGGGGCACAAAGGAGGATTATCTGACCTCTGATAGTAAAGCTATAAAGAAGTATATGGAGTCTATGGAATTATCTTTTTCAAAGAAGTGGGGCTGGCAGTCATTCTCTGCGGAGTGTTAAGATACTTGTCAATATTTTCTTAGAGGATATACATTCTTCTTGGCAGCACTCAGCAGAGAGAACTTAGAAAAGAAGCTGTGGGAATAGGGCAGTCCTGACCTTATGGAGAAGTTGCTCCAGTCCTTGCATGTAAGTTGAGTTGTCATCAAATTTTACAGCTGAGTCCCTCTCCTCTGCCTACAGCCGTCCTGTACTTCCTCCTTCAAGTCAGCTTCCTGGTAGACGAGGGGGTGTGTCCAGTGCTGCTGCAGCTCCTCTCCTGTGCTCTGTGTGGCAGCAGAGTGCTCGCCGCGCTGGCAGCCTCAACATCGTCTCCCAGTTCCTCCTCCTCCTCCTCCTCCTCAGCCCCTGTGGCCTCCAGCTCTGGACAAGCCACAACACAGTCTAAGTCCTCAACTAAGAAGAGCAAGAAAGAAGAAAAGGAAAAGGAGAAAGAGGGTAAGAGACCAGGGTGATATATTCTAGTTTCTCCTGGAGCACAAGGTCTATTCTCTTCTGATGTGTCTTTCATCCTGACTAAAGGGGACCTAAAACCCAAATGACCTCTGGACTCTACTTTTGGTCTCATTTTCAGTGACATTGATGGTAACACCTTAAAAACAGTGTGCCTTCCCATCTCAAGTGAGCGTAATAGGAAAGGTCAAAGTAGACAACGTTTTTACTAGGCCTAGTTTCTTTTGCTGTGAAATAATAATAATTGTTCTGTGGCAAGTTTGTCAGTGTGAAATGAAATGTGCCCTGTAAACTGTTGAATGCTCTGTAAATGTAACCTGTTTTGCTCGACTTCTCACCATCAGAAATTCAAGTGCCTTTCTGTTTAACTGCTTTTCATGGTCCTTAGAAGCCTGAGACAGGTGATCAGGGGTGGAAAGCAAGGGATGTATTCACATCCTCTCAATTATTCAGATCTATGTGTTCAAGTAGGTATATAGTAATATTGACTGTTATTGGTAACAAGCTTTGATAGGTTATTTCGCCTCCAGTGTTTGTTCAGTGCCAGGCTAATTATAGGCACTTTCTGCTTTTTAGGAGGTAGCAATATTATATGTCTCTTTTGAGGTTGACCTTTTATCTCCCAGGAAGCAACTGAAAGTTGTTTTCAAGTTATAACCATTTAGCTCAAACGTTTAGACATGGACAGCCTCCCCTCCCTCTGTATATGCTAGTGCTGGCTGTGATACTCAAGACCACTTCTTCCTATTCTTCTTGCCTTGATCTTGCAGGTGAGAGCTCAGGCAGCCAGGAGGACCAGCTGTGCACAGCTCTGGTGAACCAACTGAACAAATTTGCGGATAAGGAAACTTTGGTCCAATTTCTGCGTTGCTTCCTGTTAGAGTCCAATTCTTCCTCGGTACGCTGGCAGGCCCACTGCCTGACACTGCATATCTACAGGTAGGGTCCATGGCGGTTTTGACAGTCTTCATGGATCTGGGACCAGTGTGGACGGTGTAATTCTGGCTTGGTTTTATAATATGTTACACGCTCATGGTCACAGTGTCAATATTTATACCAGCCTGAGCATCCACTTAACTATTACAGATTTCTTCATTAAGTTATCTAATTTTTAGTATTAAACTGATGTTTTAAGCAAGAGGTTATCTGTTTTTCACTAAGAAGGCTATGTTTCTAGAAGTTTGTAAAATAATCAGGCTTGACTCGTTAAATGAACAAAGCTTGGTTATTGCCATTGAGTAATGTTGGATAATGGGAATAGAACACTTCCCGAAGACAGGAAAGGATTCTGCTACATCTGTTAGGATGGATTGTCAAAAGAGCAACAAAACCATTCAGACTTAACTCATAGTTATGGGCGAATAGCTACACCTACAAAAATAGTACCTGGGCCTTGTTGATAAAGAACCTCAGGGCTTTCTGCTGTGTGGTAATATGAACTGCCATTTATCTACAGAAACTCTAGCAAATCTCAACAGGAGCTCCTGCTAGATCTGATGTGGTCCATATGGCCAGAACTCCCAGCCTATGGTCGTAAGGCTGCCCAGTTTGTGGATCTACTAGGATATTTCTCCTTGAAAACTCCACAAACAGAAAAAAAGGTAACAGTTTATTTATGGTCAAAAGGGCTACCTTAGTCATTTTAACCTCTCCACCCCCTTCCTTAAAACACACACACACACACACACACACACACACACACACACACATATATATATATATATATATATATATATATATATATATATATATATATATATATATTGCTTTCAGAGAGGAAGGGAGAGGGTGAGAAAGATAGAAACATCAGTGATGAGAGAGAATCAGAAATCATTGATCGGCTGCCTCCTGCACACCCCTTATTGGGGACTGAGCCTGCATCCTAGACATGTGTCCTGACCAGGAACTGAACTGTGACCTTCCGGTTCATA
The DNA here is from genome assembly GCA_963693515.1 of Pipistrellus nathusii. Lineage (NCBI taxonomy): Eukaryota > Metazoa > Chordata > Mammalia > Chiroptera > Vespertilionidae > Pipistrellus > Pipistrellus nathusii. The sequence continues at coordinate 10,054,074 of OY882859.1, read as the reverse complement.
GGTTGATGTTCAACTACTGAGCCACACCAGCCAGGCTAACCTTTTTTTCTCTTGAGTTAAGAACATTATGACCAACACCCAAAGGGGTGCATATATGAAACCTATTGTAAAAATATCTATGCAATCCCAGTGTGTATACTGTGTAGATAATATACACTAACACATAAGTACAATCTGAAATTGGTTTAGCCAATAGAAGTAGATCAAGCGGGAAGAAAATGCAAGTCATTAAAATTGTTTGGGAAAGACAGTGCTTCTCTGGTTTTATAACAGCTCTGATTACATTCCCCAGAGTGTTTCTATAATTATATAACCTTTTTATGGCTTCTCCTTGAGAATCAAACTTATCTTCTTCTACAGGGTCTAAAAAGATGGACTATCATAAAATTGTGGGGACTTCTAAAGAAGATAGAATCCTTTAAACAATTAGGAATTAGGCCCAGTTTTGTATGATTCTGTTGGGGGTTGAGAAGTCTGGTACTTCTGGGGCGGTATCATCTAGGAAGCAGAAGACAAAAGTTTTCCAGTAAGACTTCCCTTGGGCTTTAACTATGGTCCTTTATTGACTTCTGTTTCAGTTGAAGGAATATTCACAGAAGGCTGTGGAGATTCTGCGGACTCAAAACCATATTCTTACCAACCATCCCAACTCCAACATTTACAAGTGAGCTTTGTTCTGCTTTCTCCTTATTGAAGCTCAGCCAAATTGCTCTCTCGATGTTGATTGGCTCTTAAATGCGAATCAACATGCCCCTGTCTAGTTGGTCTTTGAATCCCTCCCTCGTAGCTGGGGCCTTGCACATAGAAGTTACTAAAATATAACTGCTGAATTTGGGTTTGATAAGCAGTAATTTTAAAAAAAGATCTCAAGTTTCCAGAGTCTAAGTCTAAATTAAATAAGACAAGTTTACAGAAAATGGCTACATTAAAAAACAAAAACAAAAACCCAAAAAAAACAAAAAAAACTTTTGAAAGAGAATATTGGTTAAACAGACAATTTATTGTTTTCAAGGTTTAATAGTGACTATTCTTTTTTTCCCCTTCAAACTTTATTGAGGTACAGTTTCCATAGGACAGAATTGACCCATTTTAAATATATAATTTAATGACGTTTAGTATCTTAATTGTGACTCTGAGCCAAACCTTAAACTTTTTAGGATTCCCTCTGACCTCAGGACAGCTCCAGAAACAGGAAACTTCTATGTGAAATTTCCTTACTGTGACTTCTCAATCCTATTGGCATTTCTCACATGTATCTATGTTCTTGCCAGGGTGGGGATTGCCTTGGGGAATATTGAGCCATGGCCTTTTCATGGCTTCTTTATGAAGCTCAGTGCTTTCTAAGATGAAAATTTCTGTATATGCTGAGACTGGTTTCTTCTTTAGCACCTTGTCTGGCTTAGTGGAGTTTGATGGCTATTACCTGGAGAGTGATCCCTGCCTGGTGTGTAATAATCCAGAAGTGCCGTTTTGTGTAAGTGACATCTTCAACGTGGATGGTCCTGAGACTCACAGGGCCAGTGGGTTTCTTACTTCCAGAGATTGGTTGTTACCACATAGGTGTTCCTCTCCTATGCTTGGTCGCCGGGGGTATACTTGTTACCTTAAATAGAAATTTCATCCATGGATGAAGAGTGGGTTACAGTGATGAATTTTGAAGAAGGCAGGATGAGCCGTTAACCTTGAACTAATACAGTGTTTTGTGTGTCCTCTTGTGTTTAGTATATCAAGCTGTCTTCCATTAAAGTGGACACCCGGTACACCACCACCCAGCAGGTTGTAAAGCTCATTGGCAGCCACACCATCAGCAAAGTGACGGTGAAAATTGGAGACCTGAAGCGGACCAAGATGGTGCGAACTATCAACCTCTATTACAACAACCGGACTGTGCAGGCCATCGTGGAGCTGAAAAACAAGTACGGACTCTTTGGACTTGAGGGTGGGGGAGGCTGGCTGGGCTTCCCCCCTGTTGTTGGCTTTGATTGCTGTGATCCGGTAAAGTAGTGTATCCCTACAGGTCTAGTATATCCTCTTATCCACTTCAGTCATCACAAAAGTGAAATGCCAGTTCCTAAGGATGACAACAAAGGTTATTTTAAAATCATGTCCAGGGAGCTCTCGGGGTCAATGGAAGTTCTTCAACAGCTTGGGAGAGAAGCATAGTGAAGGGCATGCCAGGCTTCTCATACCCATGTTAACTAGAGCAGTTTCATTTTTATATAAAACCATCTACATTGGGAAGCAGTTGTCATTTTTTGGATTTAGATGCTATTCTTTTGCTCACAGAGCAGGCAGTATTTTTCCAGAAGTTTTTCTACTACACAGTCCTTCCATTTCTGCATGGTGCCTCCCCTCTATATCTGCTGACATTGGATCTTTCTAGCTTATAGATGCCTATGTTTGAATCAGGGCAAGTCATATATGCGCTAAAGAAGGTACTAGCAGGTTACAGTGCTGACTTTCACAGAGACAGATCACTTGTTGAAGTCTCTGGCATTGCTGTTGGGCATGAGTAGATACTGCCTGAATATTAAGACGTATGGTGCTGCCAGTGTTGCTCAGTGGTTGAGTGTAGACCCATAAACATGGTTCGATTCCCTATCAGGGCACCATCCCCAGTAGGGAGCATGCAGGAGGCAGCCAATCAATGATTCTCATCATTGTTGTTTCTCCCTCTCTGAAATTAATTAAAAGAAAAAAAACTTAGGGTGCTGTTCTGTACGTAGAATGGAAGTGTTGGCATTATTCTAAGAAGCAGAATAAAGCTGGAGTGTACCATATTGACAAGTGGCTACCTTTGGAAAGCACTGGTGACCTGCAAATAGAAGCTGCTCTTTGGGATAACCTCATTCCTTTCTGCAATCGGGGATTTTGATATTCTTTGTTTGGAGTCTGCTGGGAGAGCACTTAGACTCGGAACAGGACTGTGGATTCACATCTCTGTTCTGCTCATCTTTGACCTTGGAAGAGTTATGTAGACTCAGTTTTCCTTACCTTTAAATAGAATTAAGTTCACTTTCAGGGTGTTATTTTAAAGTTTCAGTGAGAGAGGTCGGGGGGGAGAGTGTGTGTGTGTGTGTACACTGAAAACAGAGTCGAAGGGGGAGAGAGAGAGAGGGAGAGACAGAGAGAGAGAGAGAGAGAGCGGGGGGGGGGGAGAAAGGGAGGGAGGGAGAGGGAAAGGGAGGAGAAAGAGTGTGTGTATGTGTACATTGAGAACAGAGCCTACCCAGCACTTGGTAAGTGCTTAGTAAAAGTTGGCTCTAATTGTAGATAATTACATGCCTTTTCTCTCTATGCGTTTGTTTGCCACTTATTTGGTCCAGATTCTGGTATGTCCCTCTGCCCCTTAAAGCACAGAGTGTCACGAATATACAATGGAGTCAAGACAGTTTCTTCAATAAATGGTGTTGGGAAAATTGGGTAGACACATGCAAAAGAATGAAACTAGATCACCAACTTACACCATACACAAAAATAAACTCAAAATGGATACAGGACTTAAACATCAGACGGGAAACCATAAAAATACTAGAAGCATCCGCAGGCAGCAAAATCTCAGACGTATGCCAAAAGAACTTCTTCACTGATACTGCCCCTAGGGCAATGGAAGCTAAAGAGAAAATAAACAAATGGGACTACATCAAAATAAAAAGTTTTTTTACAGCAAAAGAAACCATCAACAAAACAACAAGAAAGCCCACGGTATGGGAGAATATATTTGCAAATAATACCACAGATAAAGGTTTAATCTCCAACATCTACAGACAGCTGATACAACTAAATAAAAGGAAGATGAATGATCCAATTAAAAAATGGGCAATGGACCTAAATAGAATATTTACAAAAGAAGACAGAAAGAAGGCCAAAAGGCACATGAAAACATGCTCAAAGTCACTAATTATCCGAGAGATGCAAATCAAAACAACAATGCGGTTCCATCTCACACCTGTCAGAATGGCCAACATCAACAAATCAACAAACGACAAGTGTTGGCGAGGTTGCGGAGAAAAAGGAACCCTCGTGCACTGCTGGTGGGAATGCAGACTGGTGCAACCACTGTGGAGAACAGTGTGGAGTTTCCTCAAAAAACTGAGAATGGAACTCCCATTTGACCCAGTAATCCCACTTCTTGGAATATATCCCAAGAAACTAGAAACACCAATCAGAAAGGATATATGCACCCCTATGTTCATAGCAGCACAATCTACAATAGCCAGAATCTGGAAACAGCCGAGGTGCCCGTCAGCTGATGATTGGATCCAAAAACTTTGGTACATCTACACAATGGAATACTATGCTGCCATAAAAAAGAAGGAATTCTCATCATTTGCAGCAACCTGGATGGAATTGGAGAACATCATGCTGAGTGAAATAAGCCAATCAATGAAAGAGAAACACCACATGACCCCACTCATTTGTGGATAATAAAGATCATTATAAACTGATGAACCAAAAGATAGATATAGAGACAGTAAAGCAACAAGCAGATTGTCAAATTACAACGGGGAGGGGAGGAGGGTCTGGGGGAGACAATAAATCAACCCAAGGACTTGTATACCTGCATATAAGTACAACCAATGGACATAAAACTCTGGGGAGGGAGGGGATACATGGGAGGGAAGGAGGGGGGCAAAAAAAAAATCAATAAAATATGTAAAATAAAAAAAAAAAAAAAAATAAAGTAAACTTAAGTCTTAAAAAAAAAAAAAAAAAAAAAAAAAAAAAAAAAAGCACAGAGTGTCATCCAACTACCTTCCGAGGTAGTAGTTGTGATGGGAACTTATGTCAGTCATCATCATGCTCCTCTGAGGGTACAGGTTTCAGTGTGGTACACTTTTGGAGTAAGGTCTTCTTTTGATAAGAACTTCTGTTTTTCTGGAATCTCAAAAAATCATCATATGGAACATCTTAAAGTACTTGTATGTTCTATCCTTTTTATAGAGAAAGAGTAGTAGAAAATATTTTTAAAATTTTGGTGCTATATGCCAGATGTCCTACTCTTAGAGTAACCACTTCATTGCCCTAGAAAAATATATAGGAAAATCTTGTCTCATCAGACCATCATCACTGAGCCTTAAATGAGAGGCTATCAGTCTTTGCTCCTCTACCTGGCACTGTCTTTCTCAGGCCTGCTCGCTGGCACAAAGCCAAGAAGGTTCAACTGACCCCTGGGCAGACAGAGGTGAAGATTGACCTGCCCTTGCCCATTGTGGCTTCCAACCTGATGATTGAGTTTGCAGACTTCTATGAAAACTACCAGGCTTCCACAGAGACCCTGCAGTGCCCACGCTGTAGTGCCTCCGTCCCTGCCAACCCAGGGGTGTGCGGCAACTGTGGAGAGAATGTCTACCAGTGTCACAAATGCAGGTAAGCAAGTAGTTGTTGCCCAGGCCAGGGCCAAGAACATTCCTTGTATCTTTCTGTAAGAGTCAGTGCGGGAAATTTCATTGTCTGAGTTAGAGGATTATGGGTATGTAGAATGGGAAGTACAAAGGTAGAGAAAGAAGGAGGGAGGCAGAGGGGAAAGTGGAGTGTGTGTGTGTGTGTGTGTGTGTGTGTGTGTGTGTGTGTTTGCCCAACCTGTGATGGGGGTTAGGGGGTTCCCCTAAGTTTAGTTCTTGGTCTTCCTTTCTTGTTATCTGGTTGCTTAAGTCATCCTTAGCTATTTGTTACTGTCCCTCCAGTAGTCCCTGCAATAATTTCCAGAGTATAGGCATGATAGACATGATAAAATCCGTTTCCTCCCTGAGTCATTCCTACACCACCAAACTTATGCTGTTCCCCTGACCCAACACTTTGGTTCTTCAGATCCATCAATTATGACGAAAAGGATCCCTTCCTCTGCAATGCCTGTGGCTTCTGTAAATATGCTCGCTTCGACTTCATGCTCTATGCCAAGCCTTGCTGCGCAGTGGATCCCATTGAGAATGAAGAAGACCGGAAGAAGGTGAGGCCACTTCTGTCCTAGACTCAGGCTTTGATCTGAGCTTTCTCTACAGCTGATGTAGGATGTGTGCTTTTCCTTCAAGCCTCAGTCTTCCTCAACTCGGGACTATTTGCAGGGCCAAGCTTTTGGGTAGAAGCAAATAATGAAGTGAAATATATTGGAAAACATGGTTGGCCTAGGATTTTGGAGAAATGTTGATAATAAGAATATCTCAAGGGGCAAATAACTTCAGATTTGGAAAGGTGGAATTGCCCTGCATTTTTGGGTGGCTTGCCCTGCATTTTCCCCATAGACTGCTTCATATTGCAGCTGTGGGTCTTCCCTCAGTATTAGCCTATTCAGGGGCCGCTTCTCAGCCAGCATGATGTGATGGGAGTGGACGTTATGGGAGAGAAAAGGAATGGGTTTTGGAATTAAAGGACCAAAATTCTAGTTCCAGCTGTACATTTTAATGCTCTGTGACCTGCCATCAACCATTTTTCAACATTGTATGTTTATATGTTTGTGGTATTATATATGTACATCAAATTTTATTAAAAATAATTAGAAATAAGATGCCTGCCCCACAGAATTATTCTGAAGAAGAGAAAGAATGTATGGAGCACAGCACCTGCCCTATAGGAAATGTTTCAGTGAACAGATCCCTCAGGGAAAGTCATTGCGATGAAAAGCCTTCATGTGCTCATCTGTGTCTTTTCCTGTCTAGGCTGTTTCCAACATCAATACACTTCTGGACAAAGCTGATCGAGTATATCATCAGCTGATGGGACATCGGCCACAGCTGGAGAACCTGCTCTGCAAAGTGAATGAGGCAGCTCCTGAGAAGCCGCAGGTAATCCCAGATTGGAAGGGGCATTTGAAGAGGGTCATGATCAGAAGACTGTCCCAGGTGAGACGATCTCTCGGTGGAAAGCTGACAGCTTTCCTCTTGGATTGCAGGATGACTCGGGCTCGGCTGGGGGCATCAGCTCCACTTCAGCCAGTGTGAATCGTTACATCCTGCAGTTGGCTCAGGAGTACTGTGGAGACTGCAAGAACTCTTTCGATGAACTCTCCAAAATCATTCAGGTAGAGCAATGGGAGCGCCTTTGGAGTGTGCTATTGAGAATTGCTTTCAAAGCAGCCCTGCTGCTCTGGTCCAGTAGTTCAGATCCTGGATGACTGGTTTTAAAAAATCCAATGCCAAGATTCTGTTTCCTTTTTTTGACATAGGCGATTTTGGCACGTTAGATGGGCAGGGAGTTCCAACTCTCTTCAACCAAGGTGGCCACCTAATGGGTGGAATATTGATCTCCATGGAATGGGAGGCTGCCTGTAGACAAGGAGAGCAGCTAGTATCCTTGCCACTCAGACTGCTGGTGTGCCTTCTTTGCTATCTGTACCTGCGGTTCTGACCTTTGTCTTTGTTCTTTTTGAGACTCTGACAATGGAATTAAAGGCACCTGCCTTCGATCATAGGCTTTGCTGACTTTGCCACTGACCTTGGTCAAGCCAACCCTCTAAGCCCGTTTCCATCTCTCTAAAATAACTGTTAGAGATAAAGTAACTGTTGGGATTATTAAGAAGGTTAAATTAGAAATACATATAAAGTGTATTTTTTTACCTCATACCAAAGCTTTCTAGTTAACTTCCTCTTCCTCCTTATTTTAATTGCTAATTTATTTCTTTGTCTTTTTTTTTTCTTTTTTTTTTTTTTTTCTTAGAAAGTCTTTGCTTCACGAAAAGAGTTGTTGGAATATGACCTGCAGCAGAGGGAAGCGGCCACCAAGTCCTCCCGGACGGCTGTCCAGCCCACCTTCACTGCCAGCCAGTACCGGGCCTTATCCGTCCTGAGCTGTGGCCACACGTCCTCAACCAAGTGCTATGGCTGCGCCTCAGCTGTCACTGAACATTGTATCACACTGCTCCGGGCCCTGGCCTCCAATCCAGCCTTGAGGCACATTCTCGTCTCCCAGGGCCTAATCCGGGAGCTCTTTGATTACAATCTCCGCCGAGGCTCTGCGGCCATGCGGGAGGAGGTTCGCCAGCTCATGTGCCTCCTAACACGGTCAGAGCCTGCTTGCAACGTGGTGGGGCTAGTAATTCCTGCTGACACCAGGGTTGATGGCAGCAGTGATGGAAACACTAGAGGGTGCAAAGAATTATGCTTCTCGTTGCCAGACAGTTTGGCTAGTTTATCATGGAGGAGAAAATGGGGAGCTGTCCAGGGTGTAGATGAATGAACTTAGAGATGTTTGAAACACTGTGTAAGTAGTGTAATTGGCTTATACTGGGCTTTGTTGGTTTCGGTGTTTCCTGAGGAAATGGTCTCTGAGTTCTAGTGAAGGGGAAAAGGGAATGACTGGGCACTTGGACTTAAAACTCACCCAAAAGAAGACAGTGGCCTAAAAACTTAAGTCCAACTTAAGAATTTGGACTCTGGGTCAGAACCACCCAGGCTCAGTATCTGGTGCTTTGTACTGTGGGCCTTGGACAAATTACTTAACTCCTTGAGCCCAAGTTTTCTTCATCTAGAAAATACTGACAATAATAAATATCTTCAAGACTAATGGTGAGGATGAAAAGAAAATAATTAATATAATAACTCATGTTTGTTGAATACTTAAAGAATGCCAATATAGTGCCTAGAGCTGGATGTGGATATATACTGAGTATGTGACTTAAACTTTGGAATGGGATGGGTGGTTGGTAAATATTGTATTGTTCATCACTCATTTAGCAAATATTTATTGACGAGGCACTGTGCTAGACTCTGAGGTTAGTTACAGTGGTAAATGAAACAAAGTCCCTTTCCTCATGAAGCCTACATTCTAGATGGGAGAACTGCAGTGGACAGATAATTCCACAATACCAGGAGGTTAGATTGTGAAGAGAAGTAAAGCTGGGGTGGTGACCCTGATGTGGAAGGGGTTGCTGTATAGGATAGGGTGATCCGGGAGACCTCTGAGGGTGTCATACTTGAGCAAAGAGCTGTGCTAAGTAGGAGCAAGCTGTGCTACATGCATAGGAGACACATGTGGAAGGCTGAGAGGCAGGGCTGTGCTAGGAATGGAGGGGGAACAACAGGGAAGCCCATGAAGCTGGAGGGAAGCACGTGGGGGAAACAGGGGAGTGGAATTAGTGAGGGGTCTCTAGGGGCCAGATCCTGAAGGTGTCTTGTAGGCCATTTTAAGAACTTTGGATTTTATTTAGAAAGCGTTGGAAAGCAAGAAAGTGATGTGATATAATTTACGTTTTTTGTAATAGTTAATGTAGACATTATTACAAAGGGCCATGGATGCCTTGTGGGAAATGGAGGCAGTTGGAGAAGATACGGAAAGGGTTGTAGCCAAGATTGAGTGTGAACGCCTAGATCTGGTGACTGATTATACCACCTGGCACCTGCGGGCTCTCAGCCTGGGACGTGGGTGGGGACACAGTCTCCCCTATGGTGGTGCTGCTCCTCCCCAGCCAGGGTCTCCTCCCAGGAAAGGCGGCTGTGACATGTGCTTTTTACTACACACCAGGGTCTTGTGGGCTAACGCTGTATAGTCTTGCCCTGGGAAGGCCAGGTAGCCCTAAACATCGATTTCCTCTTCTTTGGGCTCCTTCAGGTGGGAAGAAGGGGCATAGCCAATGGTGAGTAACAGGACCCTGTGTTTTGCTTCTGCAGAGACAATCCAGAAGCCACCCAGCAAATGAATGACCTGATCATTGGCAAAGTCTCCACAGCCCTGAAGGGTCACTGGGCCAATCCTGATCTGGTGAGCAGGACAGGTGTCCCCTCTGACTCCTCCCTCACTTTCCTTCTTTGTTCCCTTGTTTCCTCCCTGCAAGTCCGTTGTCATGACTGAATAGCATGTTTGCTTGCAGAGCTCATGTCCCAGAGTGATTTTGCCAGGTTAGACCCAACTCCACACAGAAAAGAGAAGTGGGTGGTCTGCCATATGGAGTACGGGGGCCTCCCTCTCTTCTCTCTCTGATGATGCCACTTATGACCAGAAATTTTAGTTCTTAGTGCCTGGATCAGAGTTTGGCCACAGCCAGTCCTGGGATTGACTTTCAGATCCTTCTCTACTCATGTCTCTTCCTGTTGGTCTCCTAGGCAAGTAGCCTTCAGTATGAAATGCTGCTGCTGACAGATTCTATCTCGAAGGAGGACAGCTGCTGGGAGCTCCGGTTGCGCTGTGGTGAGTTTGGGGAAATCTGGTTGGGAGCTTTTAAGAGAAAGGAAAGGAGGCCTCAAGGTGCAGTCCCAGCCACAGAGAGGAAGGGATGTGGGACAGCCTTTCTGAGCAGCTGTGAGGTGTTTTATGATTGTGACTCTGCCTTCCCTCCCGAACCAGCTCTCAGCCTTTTCCTCATGGCTGTGAACATTAAGACCCCCGTGGTTGTTGAGAACATTACCCTCATGTGCCTGCGGATCTTACAGAAGCTGATTAAACCACCTGCTCCAACCAGCAAGAAGAACAAGGTACTGGGCAGGGAGTTTCCGAGGGAAGGGATGGGTGGGAGCCCCCACCATGTCCCGGCCAGCACTGTGCTCTGCCCTATCTGAACTCCCTGACCTGGAGAGCACCATTGCTTCCTTTGCCGCAGTTCAGCAGAGATGGTTTGGGATTTTTGAGAGGTTTTCTCAGAGGAAAGTCAGGGGTAAAATAAGCACAAAAATATAGCCCGGCTGGCATGGCTCAGAGATTTAGCATCGACCTGTGAGCCAGGAGGTCACAGTTCTATTCCTGGTTCAGGGCACATGTTCAGGTTGTGGGCTGGATCCCCTGTAGGGGGCGAGCAGGAGGCAGTCAATCAATGATTCTATCTCATCATTGATGTTTCTCTTCTTTCTGAAATCAATAGAAATGTTAAAGAAAAAAAACCACAAACATATATATGTATGTATGTGTGTGTGTGTGTATATGTATGTATGTGTATGTGTGTACACACACACACATATATATATATATATATATATATATATATATATATATATATATATATATATGCAAGAACAAAGTGGTTGACCATGGAGGGCTACTCTTTCTGCCATGACATCATGTGACTTGCAGCTCCCGGACAGCATGGTGTTCTTACTGTCCCTGTGCCTTTGCCATGCGGTGTGTGCAGAGATGTCTTCCATTACCAGTAACTTGACCTTGGAAAGTTATTTAACTTAGGTTCCTCACTTTTTCCATCTGTAAAGTGGGAATAGTCTCCACCTTGAAATGTTGTAAAGAATAAGTGACTTAATGAAGATCAAATTCTCAGAGCAGAGTCTGGCCCAAGTTAGTCCTTACTAAATGTTAGCTGTGGCTATACACACACACACACACACACACACACACACACACACACTTATATATTGTCCTCTTTGTCTAAAATACTCCTTCGATCCTTAGCTGCTCCTCAGAAGATCCACTCCTCTGCTAGGCTGGCTGCAAGTTCCTTGAACCCAGGGACTGTCTTACTAATAAATTTTTTTATGTCCAGTATCTAGCATATAATAGATACTCAGTAAATTTTTGTTAAGTGAATGAATAAAGCCAAGTTCTTATCCTAAAATAACTAGCCAGGTCACAGATAGACTTGCCTGTACCAGCTATATATACCATAATTTTTTATCTCGGCCATGCCTGAGGCTTACTGCTTCTAACCCCTCATTGTGGTTCTTAGGCCATTCCAAAACCTGCTCCATTATAATAGAATCTCTTGATGGAAACAGCCTTCATTACAGGAAGGTTGCTTTCAGAGTGGTAAACACTAGGGAGGAAGCTGCTGTTGAACATTTCCTTTGTCCTGGTCTTCCCAGACAGTCCTCAGGAAAGACAGCACTTTAGGTACCTTCCTTCCTTCCCTTTGATGAAGGTTTATTTCCCCTCAAAGCTGATTCCCAGCAAGTGAAATTGGTCCTTGATTGAATAGAAAGACCTCATCCGCACATAACTCATTTTATCCACAGTGTAAGGTAAAAGATTTTCCCAGAGTTCTTACCCTCCAAGGCTGATGCTTAGTTACAGCCCAGAGAGAGCAGCCCACAGTTCCCAATGCAGCAAGGAATCTGTGGCCAATATTTTTATATTTACCCTAAATCACTATTTGCCCTTTGCACTCTATGATGTTTGTGCCGATGGTGCAGAGTCAATGCTGGTAAGACTGCTGATGTCTTAGCAGAAGAGGCAGCGGCATCAGCTTCATGGGCTCTCCACTGCCGTGCAGTTTCATTCCAGAGCTTCCTGATGGAGTAGTGCAAATTAATCTCAGTGAATCTCGACTCTTGAGTACTAATCTCCTTAGTATTATTCAGTGGGACAGTGTGGGAAATACTCACAGAGAGCTCCTGCTTCACTCCAAAGTGCAAGGTTGTCTTGAGGAAACAACCTTGATGGTTGGAAATGCCAGCTGAGCTAGCACTTTTTCCAGAACCCATCTGTGCTTGCAAGGACAACTGATAGGCAAATTGTGGTTGCTCAGAATTAGTGCTAGGCAGACATTTTCTTAACAAATTAATAAAGTGAGCCTGTCACTTGAAGAGGAATTAGTGTATTTTCCAATTGATCATTGCATGTTACAGAAACATGCATGGGTAAAAGATGAATTTTAGTGTAATGGAATATGAAAAGTTTATTGGATGGGTTTTAGATTCCATATTGCAGTCAGTCTTTAACCTAAAATTTGTTGAATTTCGGTGTAGTATCAAAGAAAAAAATCTAAAATTAATTGGAAAGCAATAAATATTTTCTTCCCTTTTCTAACTGTATGTCTGTGTAGGGCTAAGTATTTTTTATATATTTAACCAAAACAGCATATCACTACTGTTTGGAAGCAGAAGCTGATATGAGAATCCAGTTATCTTATTAAAGCAGTTAAGTTATTTTGAAAAATAGAAAACTATGCCATTCCTTTCTCTAGATTTTGTTTGTTTTGGAAAATATAAAAAATGTCATTTAGGTTGGTAGGTAATGGATTTTTTAAGAGAATGAGGTTCTGAAGCCAAAACGTTTGAGGTTTAGAGTTCTGGCCAGTAGTGGTCCTTTAAATTCTGTAGGCTGCCCAGTGATTCCTTAAAGATTTATGTTGGGAAACTGCCAGTCAGCTTGGGGATAGGTGTTAGTGTATGTGGCTATCGAATGGTCTGTAGGAAGCAGCTACATCTTAACTTGCATAATCAAATCAGTGATCTTAAGCTCAGTGGAGATGTTGCTGCTAAATTGGATCAGAATGCTTTAACAGGAACATGTATTTGAGCATAAAGATGTGACAGTTGATCCTTCTGATCTTCTTGCCTTTGCACATGTTCCCTTGGGCTACCAGTGCCACTGTGTTGGAGCTGTGGCTCAAGTATGGCCTCACACGCTTTCCCTTGCTCCACTTTCCTCCTGTAGGATGTTCCCGTGGAGGCCCTCACTACAGTGAAGCCTTACTGCAATGAGATCCATGCTCAGGCTCAACTGTGGCTCAAGAGAGACCCCAAAGCATCCTATGAAGCCTGGAAGAAGTGTCTTCCTATCAGAGGTGTGCTTGTTTCTTCAAGACTGGGGAAATCAGTCCCTCCAACCCCTGTCCTGACAGCCTAAATCCTTACCTTCTTCTGTTAGTTTCTTTTCCTTATTTCCTCTTGTACTCTTTTGCCTTCCAGGGGTAGATGGCAATGGGAAGTCTCCAAGCAAATCGGAACGCCACCATCTCTATTTGACTGAAAAGTACGTGTGGAGGTGGAAGCAGTTCCTGAGTCGTCGAGGAAAGAGGACCTCCCCCTTGGATCTCAAACTGGGCCATAACAACTGGCTACGGCAAGTGAGTGACCCTACCCAGCTGCCCAGCCCCAGATACTGAGCACCTTCCCACATTTACTCTGCTTCTGTTCCTTCTCTTTGCTTTTTTGCAAAGGAATCTGTGGCCAACATTATTTTTATAATTACCCTAATCACAATTTGCCTTTCAAATAGGGAGTGGTTGAGGGTCTTGGTTGCAGCCACTGCTGACCAGAGCAGAATTTCTCTGCCCCTCTCTTCAGGCTCGTCCTGCTCTCTGCTCCCTCCCTGACCACTTAATAGACTGAGTCACAGTGCCCACACTCCCCTTTTCTCCTTCCGTCTTTCATACCTTCTGCTGACCTCTCCCTCTTCTTCCTAGCTAATGTTTTAAAGGATTAAAGTAGTTCTTGTCTATTGATATGTAAAATGAAAAATACTTGACATGGAATGTTCCTGAAAATAGAATTACAGAAATGTTTACTAAGGAAAATACCTGCTTTTCTTTTTCCCAGTTCGGTCATCTTAGGTATATTCTCCAAATTACTTGATGGAGAAAATCTCCATGAAGAAGGCGGCTCCTTAGCAGCCTCTTTCCCAGTCTGGCAGTCAGATCTCATGCGAGTTAGCGGGTGATTTTTGCCTTTAATCTTTTCCTGGAAGATGCCCAGACGACGTCTCGGGATAGGGAGTAGTTGACTGCCCTGCTAGGGGCCTGGTGAGAGGCTGTCATCTGAGCCAGGCTTTCCTCTCATGCCCTGCAGGTGCTCTTTACTCCAGCAACGCAGGCAGCACGGCAGGCAGCCTGTACTATTGTGGAAGCTCTAGCCACCATTCCCAGCCGTAAGCAGCAGGTCCTTGACCTCCTCACCAGGTACTATTTGAGGGTGGGATGGGGAGAGTGGTTAGACTTCATCTAGAGCCTTCTCTGCTTTCCCAGGGGAATCCATAGATAGGAATGATGGGAGGCACACCCAAGATCACAGAAACAAAACAGTATTAAAAAGCTGAGTTTTAGTGGTGGTAGTAGTAATGGAGCACCAGCACCAGCTTATGAGCACATAAAGAAAGCTTGCCATGCATCGTCCCATTTAATTTTCAAAGCAGCCTGGGCTAAAAGGGGTTAATTAACTTCTCCACCAGAGGGCAGCCTTTGAGTTCAGGCAGTCTAATTTCAAAACCTTCATTATTGAAATTCTGTTACACTTGCCTTTTAAGTGATTCAGTCAAAAATAGTTTCACTGCCCAAGTAATCGCTAATCATATTTTGGTGCTTATTCCTTTTATTTATTGCATCCCATCCCCTGTTTTGTTCTTTGGGTTCTTCCCAAGTGTGAAGTTTGGGTTTCCTCAAGGGCCCTTCCTCTGATCCAGAAGGAAAGGGGGCAGGAAAGAAGGGGGGTGAAGGATGGCAGAAGACAGGAAAGGTGAAGGAGTGTAAGGAACTAGTAGACTGTTGGAGCTGTTTGAGTTCTCATAGTGCCCTGTCTGTCTTGATGGCAGTTACCTGGACGAACTGAGCGTAGCTGGTGAGTGCGCTGCTGAATACTTGGCTCTCTACCAGAAGCTCATCACTTCCGCTCACTGGAAAGTCTACCTGGCAGCACGGGGAGTCCTGCCCTACGTGGGCAACCTCATCACCAAGGTATCCCATCCTGCATCTAGGAGAGCTCCTTCCCTTGGGGGCCCTTAGGCTCTTCCCAATTTTTAAGCAATCTCTTAACATGAATGTAATTACCTTTGGCTTCTTGGAAAGGAGTTTTGCAAAGATTCAACTTCAGGGATCATTGGAATGAAACAATGGTCACCACAGAGTGTCTTTGGTTGATGCTGAAAGCTCTGGACTGGTGGTGGAGGTGACGAGTGTTGTTGGCAGTGCCGTCACACTAACTGTGTTTATGTCCTGTTTAGGAAATAGCCCGCTTACTGGCTCTGGAGGAGGCAACCCTGAGCACTGATCTGCAGCAGGGCTATGCCCTCAAGAGTCTCACAGGTAGAGGAAGCTGCCAGACCCTTCCTTTATGGCACCCTGGGTGCAGTTTGGGGACTGACCCTTAGTTCCTTGGGTATTGAGGTTGACCATAGTGAACACTAAAGTTCTGCATTGTTCTCTTCATCTGAGTTCCTGTTCTCTATTGACTAGTACACTCATTGAGCACCTGCTCTGTGCCAATCACAAAGATAGCTTTTTTCTGCTTTTGAGTTGTTCATTATCTTTTGAAGACACAAACCTTCCTTGCTTATATTCTCAATCAGAGCTTTTGCAACAACTTTTTCCTGTCCCCACAGGCCTTCTTTCCTCGTTTGTCGAGGTGGAATCCATCAAGAGGCACTTTAAAAGTCGCTTGGTGGGTACAGTGCTGAATGGATACCTGTGCCTGCGAAAGCTGGTGGTGCAGAGGACCAAGCTGATCGATGAGACCCAGGATATGCTGTTGGAGATGCTAGAGGACATGACCACAGGTAGCACTGCCAGGGGCCTGGAGCCCAAGGCCCCCGTGTCCCTCGGGGTCTGCCTGGGCACATTAGTCTGATTCCCCCGAGTTCTGCAGAGCCAGAGGAGGGGTGCAAACATGTTCATGCATTGAGATAGAGAAGGAGGAGAACTTCTCTCAAGAGAAGACTGGTTCTGGGAGTTGTAAAATTTGGCCAAGAGGCCAAAGCTTCTCAAGTTAGTGTCTTCCATTGATTATAGAAAATCTTTAGCCATTGTCCCTTGTCCCTGGGAACTCCACTCACTCTGTCATCCATATTTCTTCGCCTCTCTTTCATAGTGTTTACCTCCCTGTGTCTTTATGCTGATTTTGGATGATTTTCTCTATTCTATCATTCAATTTATTAATTTTTTTCCTATACTTTTTGCTACTTGTTTAATCTACCTAGTGTGTTCTTACAGTTAGTTCTTATGTAGATTTTATAGCCTTACAGCTTTTTATTGACATTTCCCATCCCTTATATACTCTTTCAACACATCAAACATATTTCTATGCCTGGTAATTCTAAAACTTGAAATATTTATTAATCTGATTCGTTTGTGTGTTATTTTGGTTATTATGGTACCTTAAACTTTTTTCTATTTTATGATTATTTATTTATTTATTTATTCTGTTTTGAGGATTTATCTATGGAAATTCTTTAAGATTGAAGTCTAAGATTTTTTTTTTTTTTTTTTAAGTGAGTATTTGTAACTGCTTCTGTGAGGCATCTCAAGGCACTATCATCCCAGGAGCTTGTCTTCAGCAAAGTTCTAAATTTTGGGTTTTTAGATCCCTGAGATAGTATGAGTCACAAACCTTTGAATGGCTGGGTTTGCAGGGATTTTTTTTTTCCTTCCTCTACTCAGTGACACATTTTAAGGGAAGACAATTTCCTGTCAGTTATTTGCCTGGGAGAAAATGCAAGACATTTCTAGTTGAACCTTAAACCAAAGTATAGCTCTCTTAGGGCACCAGATTTACGTGTGTGCAGGGCATTCCCGCTAGACTTTCCACGCTGGCAGGTTTGGGGCTTTGTATCCGGGTTTCAGATCTTGCCAGGTTATGGAAGCCAAAGTTCAAGGCAAAAGCAACTCAGTGTTTTGCTAACTCTCCTGGGTTCCTGATTTCTCTTAGATTTTGGCCTTTGATTCTTTGCTATTGTGGCAGTTCACTGGTACCTTTTTATGCCATATTTGAAGTTATTTTTAAGTGGTGAGAAGTAGGGAGTAGGTCTGGGAACATAGTCTGCTATATTAGTGAACCTGGAGGTCCTTCTGTTGCCTTTTTATTACGCCGTGCATGGCTTGTTTGTCGCTTTGTCACTTGGACTCTTTTCAGCAGGATATTTCTTCTCTGTATGACTTGAAGTTATGTCTTTGGCTTGTAGAAGGCAATCCAACTAAGCATTTAGAATGAAGCTTATAACTTCCCTTTGATTTGACTGAAATACAGTTAGGATTATGTTAAAACGTCAATATTTGACATTTTTGGGTACCTGTATTGGTCAAGCAATGCGAGGTTATAATTCTGAAAGAAAGACATGTACACAATTGGTCATGATGCATGGTTTCTTGGATATTAAGGCTTTCAAACAGAATGTGATGTGAGAGTAAAAATCAGCTTCAAGTTTCCAGTTGAACTGTTGATATTGCCATGTAGGGGATTTAAAAACATACCAGGCAGAAAGACTCTGTCATTGATGATACTTCATTCAAAACATCTTCCTGGTTTCTGTGTGAATTGCTTCCCCTAACTGACTTGACTGCTTTGACTTCTGGCAGGTACAGAATCGGAAACCAAGGCCTTCATGGCTGTGTGCATTGAGACAGCCAAGCGCTACAATCTGGATGACTACCGGACCCCTGTCTTCATCTTTGAGAGGCTCTGCAGCATCATTTATCCCGTAAGCAGTGGTACTTCCCAGGCTCTTGGGCCATCTGCATGAGCCTTTCTGCCCTGAAATCTCTTGGTGATCCATTGTGGTCATGGGCAATCTTACCAGCTGTGGGCCATTTAGTTAACATTTTAAAAGCCACCACTGACATAAACCCAGAAGTAACCTCATAATTTTCCTGATTTTGATGATAGAAAATCAAAAGGCCTTCCTTGGTCTTATTTCCTAGATATAAGGTAAGATCAGCCTTTTTAAAAACCTGGGTCTAACCTCCCATTGCCAGAATCCCACTGCGTATCAATCCGATATGCTGTGAAAGAACAGTATTGAGCTGGAGAAAAAGAAATGTTCACTACATTTTTTATCTTCCCCCGTTTTGAGTACACATGCATGAATATTTGTTCCCTGGCCTGAGCTGTGGAGAAGCATAGTGTGAGCCAAAGATCCTCTCGTTATTGAGAAAGGATGAAAAGCACCAGTGACCTCAGATATTGATGAGAGGTCATTGGGAGTGGACGTGTCTGATGCTCTGTAATATAAAGAGACCCTTTTCTTGACTCAAGGGGCACCATAACAGAGTCATTAGCCTCAAACCTGTCAACATCACATGAGATGAGCAGGCGGAGGAAAGCCTCCTCTTCCTCATTTCAGTAACAGCTTTCATGTCACGCCTCACTGCTTATTTAGGTTTCTCTCCTAACCCACTCTTGAGTTTCAGAGGGGGAGATGCTTGATATTTACAGCTATTTGAATTATATTTGGATTTTTGGAATCACCCCGAGCTTCCAGTTTTCTATATCTTTAAATGTGTAGGGAACGGGATGAATCTGGTGTGTTTCCCTCAGAGTGTTCATGGAATAAGGCAGTATGGTATAAACCTAAAAGGCTGCTGCCATCCCTCTACACATATCTTTATGCCGTCCCTTCTGATGCATCCTTCTCTCTGCTCTTTAGGAGGAGAACGAAGTCACTGAGTTCTTTGTGACCCTGGAGAAGGATCCCCAACAAGAAGACTTCTTACAGGGCAGGATGCCTGGCAACCCATACAGCAGCAACGAGCCAGGCATCGGGCCACTTATGAGGGATATAAAGAACAAGATTTGCCAGGACTGTGACTTGGTGGCTCTCCTGGAGGATGACAGTGGGATGGAGGTAACAAACATGGGATAGCTGCTACAGTTAAGAGCGTGGGCTGAGATAAGATCCAAGTTCCTTCCTTTAGAAGCTGGTTAACGTTTGGCAGCTAGCTTGCTTCAGCTTTCTCATCTATAATTGGGGGCCAAGGATTCCCACTTTATATCAAGTAAGGGCTCTGCTCCAGGCCTGGAATGAGGTAAGCAAAGGATTAGTGGCTGTCACTTGTCATGGGATAGACTTCTAGTATTCTTGTTGTTCTGGCAGAGGTTCCCAGTGATTCCCATTAATCTCCCTAAACACTGGCACATGAGCTCTGGTGCAGATTCCTGGCTCTGTATTTGGCACCTTCTGGTAGATAGCCTGTAGGTTTGGTGTAATATATACATAGTGAAAGCAGGTTGGATGAAATAGAGAAATTGGCTTTTTCTGCTGCTGAGCCTGAAAATGGACTCAGGCTAAGAGAAAGTCTTCAGCAGTTTTTAGCCCAGAATCCATGGTTTGGGTTAAGGGTGTTTGCAACCCAAGAAATTGTGCATAAAATTTTATGTTGTGCACACGTGCATATTTTAGAGCAGGAGAGTTGATTGATCCTCAACATATAAAAATTATAAATTATGAATCACTGCTATAAAGTGCCCTTTGATCTTGAAATTGACTTGCCTTACAATTACCTGGAATAACAGCCTTGTCTCTTTTCTATTCAGCTTCTAGTGAACAATAAAATCATTAGTTTGGACCTTCCTGTGGCCGAAGTTTACAAGAAGGTCTGGTGCACCACGAATGAGGTATGTGCTTGTCTTCCTGCTTGGAGGTGTGGTTTTACTTTTCAGATGTGTGCAGACTTGTATCAGGAGGAGCTGCTTTGGTCATCACTTACCCAGCTTGTAGCAGCTCTTAAGCTTCCCTTCCTCTGACTGGTTGTGGAAAGAACCAGGCAACTTGCCCTCTGCTTGAAGCACTTAGCTAGGGAAGGTGGAAGAGCTTCAGGGAAGGATGAGTGTTTTCTGCTGTGCAGCCAGGCTGAGCAAAGTCTGAAGAAGCACTGTGATAGGGGTAGGGGGGAGCAGGGAGATGGGTACAGGGATTGGGGGGGCGGGTAGGGGGAGGCGGGGTTTGTGGGATCATACTGTTTCTGTGCAGGCACCTTGTGACTAAAATGCATCCTTAGCTTTTGGGGGCCTGCTCAACTATCAACATTTTCCCAGCGGCTGGCTGTGTCAGGGGAGCATATTTTCTGTTCCACTAGTTGGGGAGTTGAGGAGGGAAAAGAAAATGAAGGAAGCATAGCTGTCTGGTCCTTTTGGCCACTGCAATACTATCTGCTTATGCAAGTTTTAGGTATTTTCCTCCCTCCTCTTTTCTTAATCTCTCTTTGTTAGAGGTATTACATAGAGTTTAATGAAACTAAATGGGATAGTGTCTGTAAAATGCTTCATATAATTCCTGGTCTAAATAGACACTAAATGAAATAGCTTCCTTCCCCTTAAGGGAAATGCAGTGCATTTGAATTCTAGTTGCTGTGGTCCATATCATGTAGAGAAATAGAAATTGTCCACACTGCTGAAGTATTACTTGAGACCAGGTATTCAGATCTTTGTATTTTGGGGGCCTGTTTACAAGTACCCTTCTTCAACTTCTCTGCTCAGGGAGAACCCATGAGGATTGTTTATCGAATGCGGGGGCTGCTGGGTGATGCCACTGAGGAGTTCATCGAGTCTCTGGATTCCACCACAGGTGCGGTCCTTTTCCCGGTTATCGCTGCATGTTGTGTTGAGGTTTGGGACCAATCAGAGGTTCATGTCCTGGGACTTAGAGGTATTCTGGGCAAATACTCTGATCAGAATAACTTCTCTGACTGAGGAAAAACACAGATATTTATGGCTTGATTCAGAAACCTCTGGGGTTGGAAAGAAAAACACACAACTAGCCTTGAGGAAAATAATGCAATTAGCAACAAATTTGAGTGTAGATTTATTTTTTGCTTAGTTTTTGTTTTTTGTTTTTTGGTTCTTTTCTTTTTTTCCCCCCATTGATGGTTGTGGTACTTATATTTTCACATATTTGAGTAAATAATTTTAATTGACTTGGATCTTTTAAAAAGCTACTGAGAGAAAGGTGGTGTAGTTTAATATACAATATCGACCCCTTTTATTGGCTGTCATTATTGGAAAAATGAAAAAAGGGAAATAGCTACCAACCCAGAAGAGGGCTGTCAGTTTTATGCCCATCTTCACCTTTTCCTCTATGTCTGCTTGGCTTCCCTTCTCCAGATGAAGAAGAAGATGAAGAAGAAGTGTATAAGATGGCTGGTGTGATGGCCCAGTGTGGGGGTCTGGAATGCATGCTTAACAGATTGGCAGGGATCAAAGATTTCAAGCAAGGACGACACCTTCTAACAGTGAGTTGGAGGCAATAGGGTGGGATCAGCCTTCTGCTTGGGAGAGAGCCAATGGAAAGAAGCTTGTGGTCATTGTGCCATTTAACTCTAGAGGGCAGCATGGTGCCATCCATGCACAGTGCAAGCCAGTAAAGGCAACTTCCCTTAGCTGTACATCTAGGTTCCTTTTCTTCACTACCCTCTTCCTGGCCCACTCTCCTAAAATGCCAGTATGATGGCAGCCTTTGCTAAGACTCTTTAGTCACTTGTGGAGCCAATGTCTGATTGTCTTTTCCTAAAAAAAAAAACCCCACAAAAACAGTACTTGTGTCTGTTATTATTGTTTTTTAAATTTTGTAAGTAATCCTTTCATTTCTTATAGGATTTTTGTCTGATTACTCCTTGGTCTCATTAGAAAGGAAAGAGGATTTCAAAGGCAGCTCAGATATTACACTAGGATTTTTACCTCCAGAGGCTGTGAGAACATATATTACTGTGCCGTGTCTTAAATGACCTACGTGGTTCTGAGCTGCCAAAGACCATGAGCTTTGGATCTTCCTATTGACTGTTAGTTAAGAGTCTTGAGTTAGTACTACAATTTCTCCTAAGGCAGTAGAGCATCACCTGTTCCATTAGGGGTTGGTGTCTCTGCCAGGGTTTTAGAGATGGTGGGGACCTACCCAGCCCACAAGAGCGACTTTTGGAGAACGTTGCTGTTTAAATTGCCCCCCTAATATGGGATCTCAGCCTCTTACCCTGGGATCTTACCATGTCCCCTTAAGGAATACTCTCGGCTGCCCTCTGGGTTTCAGGAGGAGTACCTCCTGATTGTACATGATCTCTCTTAAATTCTGCTCCTGCTTGCCCACACATCTTCACTCTCAGGTGGTTTCATGGGTGTTGACTGGCTTTTCTTTTCAGGTGCTGCTGAAATTGTTCAGTTACTGTGTGAAGGTGAAAGTCAACCGGCAGCAGCTGGTCAAGCTGGAAATGAACACTTTGAATGTCATGCTGGGGACTCTAAACTTGGTAAATAAAGAGTGTGGTCTGCAAAGGATAGAGTCCTAAAAGTCCTGGCAGGGGGAAAGACAGCTCAATTCTGGACTCAGATGAAATGGACTGTGGCCTTTTCAAGCACTTCATTTATCTGTCTGAATCATTCAGGTGTCCCTTGTTCTACTTGCTCACTTCATGTTGTCACCATGACATCCAAGAACTTCCTTGTCTTTTTCCTGAATTCAGATCAGAGACAAGAGGAAGTTAGTCATTAAAACAGTTCAGACCACACACCAGTGGAGAAGCAGTGCCACTCACCTCAGGGCAACCAGAAAGATATGTGGAGCATCACATTTCCACTACCCTCAAAGCCCACATGCTGTCTCTTTCTGAGAAAATGAACACATAGTCTTTGGGAAGTCAGGCCATGAAGGACATCTTTGAGGAGCAGATCCCATAAACGAGTGGTTGTGTTGCTATCCCCAGAGTGACTGTGTCTCCTCCTACAGGCCCTGGTAGCTGAGCAGGAGAGCAAGGACAGTGGCGGTGCAGCTGTAGCCGAGCAGGTGCTTAGCATCATGGAGATCATTCTGGATGAGTCCAATGCTGAGCCCCTGAGTGAGGACAAGGTGAGTGAGCCCAGCCTGTGCTGTGCAGACACTGGGAACCTGCACTGTCTCATTGCCAGCAGCAGGCTCGTTTGTGTCTCACTGTGTCACCCAAGAGTGACTGAACCCGCTCAACTATGGGAATGGCAAGGCTCAACTAATTAATGGTGACATCATTGCATTAAAGCCCAAAAGCTGTGGATTCAGAGGAAACAAGGCTGCTGGGGATATTCTTGCACTCAGAAGCTGCTTGTTAATGGAATTTTACATGTTCTAGCTGATAGACAGTCCAACCCTTCACCTCACAGTGGAGGAAAGTAAGCCCAGGGAAATGCAGTGAGCTGTTCAGTCTAGAACACGGGTCTTCAACTCCCAGTTCAATTTCTCTCCACTTACTGCACCATTGCTGCCCTCCATTCTTACTGATGCGAATGTTTTGGCTAGAGATATGATGAATAATTGAGTACCAGGGAGCCTACATTCTCTTGAGGGAGCGGAGATTGTACTTTGATCACCTGTGACTATTAAATCCACGACAGATATTAAAAAACTAATTTATCAAGTGGAACTCACACGGTTTATTCCTAGGTAGTGCTGAGACGGTTCTTTCAGGGCTCCTTCTGATGGCTGATGGAAGTGCTGCAGCCCACGTCCTGACCCCATTAAGGGCCCTCATATCCTCCTTCCTATTACAGGGCAACCTCCTCCTCACCGGGGACAAAGATCAGTTGGTGATGCTCTTGGACCAGATCAACAGCACCTTCGTTCGCTCCAACCCGAGTGTGCTCCAGGGCCTGCTGCGCATTATCCCCTACCTTTCCTTTGGAGAGGTGGAGAAAATGCAGATCCTGGTGGAGCGGTTCAAACCGTACTGCAGCTTTGAGAAGTATGTTGCTTGGACTTCAATAAGGCAAAGGGAGAGTCCCCACAAAGGCCTTGAACTGGTTCTGGAGACTGAGGAAGAATCACCTGAATTTTTATCAGATTTTTACGTGCCAGTCTGGCAGACCTTTAAGGGGCTTAGTCTAATTGCAGAATCCATAGTGAAAATACATTGTGTGAAATTGGCTCTGCA
This sequence comes from Pipistrellus nathusii, assembly GCA_963693515.1. Taxonomy (NCBI): domain Eukaryota; kingdom Metazoa; phylum Chordata; class Mammalia; order Chiroptera; family Vespertilionidae; genus Pipistrellus; species Pipistrellus nathusii. Next base: position 10,029,833 of record OY882859.1, on the reverse strand, counting down.
GAGAAGGCGAAGTGGGTGTAAGACAAGCTGGGGGGTGGGGGTGGGGGGTGGAGGAGGTATGAGGAAGAGAGGTAAGAACCGGATCAGCTTAAGGAGTTTAGACTGTTGAAGGTTGTTCAGCTTATGCTAGTCTTTTCACACCTTCACACTCTTGGCTCTTCCCACCTAGGTATGATGAGGATCACAGTGGCGATGACAAAGTCTTCCTGGACTGCTTCTGTAAAATAGCAGCCGGCATCAAGAACAACAGCAATGGGCACCAGCTAAAGGACCTGATTCTCCAGAAGGGCATCACCCAGAATGCACTTGACTACATGAAAAAGCACATTCCCAGTGCCAAAAAGTAAGAAGCGGCTTTGGCAAAGCGACTGCTTTTCTTCCCTTGTCCTGGTTCCTTCCTCCTCCATCATCTTGGCATAATTACTCCCCTTTGCCTTCCTTGGGGGTCTCCCTTTTCTTCTGGAAAGGACCAAGGTGCCTCTCAGCCACTGCAGAGTCCTTTGGAGCTCTGGGGAAAGGATGACAGCCCTTTGGTTCCTGTTTAGAGCACTCATCTCACTCTGCTTCTCAGCTGAACTGGTGGTCCTTTGTGGCACTCTGGGAGGGTCATGTTTTAACAAATCAGAATCAACAGCTGGATTCTAGGTAGACTTTGCTTCCCTGGCTGCTAATAAACCGTTCTTTGCTTTGCAGCTTGGATGCTGACATCTGGAAGAAGTTTCTATCTCGCCCAGCCCTGCCATTTATCTTGAGGCTTCTTCGGGGATTGGCCATGCAGCACCCTGCCACCCAGGTGAGTAGCCAGCCTGCAAGCATGCCTTATTCTGGAGACAGGACATGTAGAGTGAGGGAACCATATACTATCTCCTCATCTCCCAGGACTGCCTTGATAGCCTTGAGGCATAACTTGCCCTGATACGTGAGACTTCTAGAGTGGAAAACACTCTCAGAGGTCATCTGGCTCAGCTCTCTGGGAAGGATTAAGTTCCATTTGTGATTTCCTCATTCATCTCATTCCTACGTAGGGCTTCATTATCTCAGGGTAGCTGAGCAGCAGTTGGACTGTGAGTGTGACTGGCCCAAGTGTAAAACAGTTTCGTTTTCTGGCCACAGTCACTGGGACATTAAGAATATCATCACCCCGTTTCTGCTCCGTGTCAGGCAGCTGAAAACTTTGTGCTCAGAGAGGCCCACTTGTTCCCCTCTGTAGCTCATTCCTGATAGCTGCCCATGGGCCAAGGCAGCTGTTATCACTCACAACTCCTAACTGGCCTGGGCAGGTGGCCAGGCTGGGGTTTTTAAAAATTGAACTTTTTATTTCAAGATAATTATGGATTGACATGAAGTTGTTAAGAAATGATACAGAGATGCCTGGCTGGTGTGACTCGGTTTTTGAGCATCGACCTATGATCCAGAGGTCATGGTTAGATTACTGGTCATAGCACATGCCTGGGTTGTGGGCTCAATCCCTAGCGTAGGGCATGCAGGAGGCAGCCGATTGATGATTCTCTCTCATCATTGATGTTTCTATCTCTCTGAAATCAATTTAAAAAATACTTTAAAAAAGAAAGAAAGAAAGAAAGAAAGAAAGAAAGAAAGAAAGAAAGAAAGAAAGAAAGAAAGAAAGAAAACAGAGAAACCATATCTATACCCATTATCTAGTTTCTCTCAATGGTAACATCTTGAAAAACTGTCAAATATCACAACACAGCCAGGATGCTGATTTTGGTGCACAATTCAGGACAGTTTTGGCGCCACAAGGATCCCTCCCATTGCACCGTTAGAGTCCCACCCACCTTCCTGCACCCCCACGCCTCTGACCGCCGGCAGCCACTGGTCTTTTCTCCATTTCTATAGTTTGGTCATTTCAAGAATGTCATATAAATGCAATCAGACATCGTGTATATTGGATGGGCACAGTGAATGGATTCAGCAGAGATCTAGGAGGTAGAATGAATGGAGTTGGAGGCTGATTGCACCTGGGGAGAGAAGAAGCTAGATTAATCGAGAACACTGCTCAGTTTTTGGATTGGGTGACAAGGTGAAGGTGGTGCCATGAAGGAGGTGAGCTTAGGACAGGTCTGCTGATAACCAGGCTTAATCTTAGTTACTAAACTGAATTACTTAGTTACCAAACTGGAGGTTTGAAGTGAGGTGGGCAGAATTCATTAGGTTGGACTCTCAACATATAGTCTGTCCTCCTAACTGGAATGGAAGCTTCAGGAGGATAGAGTTTGTTTCCCCAGCACCTAGAACACTGCCTCACACACAGTAAACACCAGAGTGGTGAGTGTGGGCTACCTCACCATAGGCAGTTGGACTATGGGCTTGGCGTTTAGGAGCTTGAGACACAAAATGCCCTGTAATTTTGTTGAGCTGCATATTTGAAGCCATGAGAATATATTTATGAGCTAGTGAGTGATCTGATTGAGTGCTGAGCTTTCACATTGCAAGTTGGCTTCGTTGTTTTCAACTTATTGTCCAATATGTAGTGATTGTCAGCAATTCACTTGTGATGTGGGTGGTGCAGAGTTCAGTGAAATGCTGCTGTTCCCTGTGAGCTCACCTGGAGAGCTTTTTCAAACCTGCCTTCAGTGTTCTCATGGTCTCTGACCTCAGTTCAGCACGTGGTGCTATAGCGCATTGATTACCAACCTCCTCAAGCGCAGTGGCTTCTTGTTAATACATTTTTAAGTGTTTTCTTATCTCCAGTCCCACTTGTAGTCGTACCTCTAGTATCCAGAGGTTGAGAAAACTCCTGTGCTCCTGAGTGTGGTGGCCCCAGATGAAGATCTTAGCACAGTCCCCATGAACTCCAAGGGCTTGCTAAGCTTGGTGGTCACTGAGTTCACTTAGGACTCATCAGGTGCTGCTTCTCCAGGGAGTCTTATCTGCACCCCTTTCCCTGTGCCTGAATGCTTTGCATGTTGTCTCATTAATCACCACAGGAGCCCTGGCATTACCCGTGCTTTATAGATAGAGAAGCTGGAGCTAAAGAGCATAGTTATGGGTCAGAGGTCCTTGGCAGAGCTGAACCTGCCCCCATTTGTCCAAATCTCAACATTTAGAATGAAAGGATCTGATTGAAACTTGAGCAGATAACACAGGGTTGTGTACATTCCATCGATTTTCTGAACCTTTAAGCTCCTGGGAAAAACACTTGTCTACATATCTGGAAGCCTGTGTCTCTGGCCCCTTCTTGGTAGGTTCTGATTGGAACTGACTCCATCACAAACCTGCATAAACTGGAGCAGGTGTCCAGTGACGAGGGCATTGGGACCCTGGCAGAGAACCTGCTGGAGGCACTGCGGGAGCACCCTGATGTAAACAAGAAGATTGATGCCGCCCGCAGGGAGACCCGGGCTGAGAAGAAGCGCATGGCCATGGCGATGAGGCAAAAGGCTCTGGGCACCCTGGGCATGACGGTAAACCCAGTCCCTGAGTCCCCAGTTCTTGCCACCCTGCTGAGGAGGTGGGCATGGCACGATGATTTGTAATTTGGGACAGAGCTGGGGTTGGGCATAGGGAAGCTGAAAGCTGGACGGAGGAAGAGGTTGTGCTAGGCCATTCACCTTGCTAATCTTCCCAACAGCCCTCAGAGCTGTGACTGTTACTATTCTGTACAGATGAGACTCAGTGCTAAGGGAATTTAGTTCATAAAAACAGTTAAAATGGTGAAGATAGCCATTGTTTATTGAGGATTTACTATCTGCCAAGGACTGTGCTTATGCAATTTACTTGTAAGATTTTATTTAAGCCTTCATGTGGTTCTATAAGGTATTATACCCATTTTCCAGGTGAACTAATTGAGGCTGAAAGATGAAGTAAATAAGCCAAGGCACATAACTAATAAGTGGGTGACAGTGTTTTGAACCCCGGTCTGTGCACACGAAGGGCTCCATGCTGTTTTCACTGTCCTGAAGCCTTGGAAGAGGCAGTAGGCCTGTGAGAGCCTCCTCCACGCCAGCAAACAGAGTGTCAGCAGTTTTCAAACTCCCATGGGAACAGTAAATGATTCATAACGCATCAGCCCTTGCCAGCTGAGAGCTGGTATTGCTGGCACAAAGAAGGGGCTGTTTTGGTGGCAAGTGGCGGCTTGCCAGGGTTCCAGCCGGATGGCTTCTTTGCTTCAGTGGTCCTGCAGGAAGAGAATAGCAGGGAATCCGGGTCTTTACCCTCATTAGTAGCCAACTGAAGAGATTCCTTTTGATGCAGCCATCCTTTTAGTGTATGTGGAGGGTCAGCCCTGTCCTTGAACGGCCCCAAGCTAGGGTTGGGGTGAGGTGGAAATCCCCTTCTGACATGCCATCTGGGTTCCCCCAACAGACAAATGAAAAGGGCCAGGTCGTGACCAAGACGACGCTCCTGAAGCAGATGGAAGAGCTGATTGAGGAGCCGGGCCTCACGTGCTGCATCTGCAGGGAGGGGTACAAGTTCCAGGTACAGCTCTGGGCCTGCGCCTGGAGGCCCAGCTGCTCGCTTGCTCTGGTGGTGGCACTCGCCTGCAGGCCTTTTGTTCTTAGATTGGCCAAGGCTTGCTTCTCGGCCACTCTTCTTTGAAGGCAGGAAGGCACACTGTCTCCATCATGATCATGATCATAGACAGCAGTCACGCATTGGGTTCTGTCTTGCTAGGCCCCTTGCCCAGAGCTTTATGTAATTTTATCCTTAAGCTTTTAAAATGTCCTGTTTATGGCTGAGAACAAAGGTCATGGGACAGAGCCAGAATTCTGGGCTTTTAAAAACATTCAGGACACCTGGGGAGATCAGGCTCCCCAAACTAGATTCTTACCTGAAAGGAGCAGAGCGCAAGTGACCTGTTTGCTCTCCTAACGGCCTAAAAGGGTCCCCTTTCTCTCTAGCCTCTATTGACTACTTAGCACCCAGACTATTGAAGGGCAGTACCCTGGACCACAGGTCTTTAAGTCCTTCTGCAACACAGGCTCTTTGGAGCTGCCCGATAATTTTTGAAAAGCAACCGACTTCTCAAAAAGGCCCTTTATTCATTTTAAAATAAATAAAGCAAAAAGAAAAGGGCAGTTTAAACATACATTTCTGTCTTCTCACCTGCATAGCGTCTGCTTTTGTTTGGTTGCTTCTCCACATCTCACTGCCCAGCCGAGTGCATACCCAAGAGCCTGGGGTGCTGGGTGTTACCCCCTCTCCTGAGTGTCCATGCCTAGGAGGGTAGGCATTCGGGTCCCTTCAGCTCTGCTTCACCTGCTTTCAAAGCCTGCCACGGAGTGTCTCCTCACCTCTGTTCCTTCTTCTGTTGTCTGCAGCCCACAAAGGTCCTGGGCATTTATACCTTCACCAAGCGGGTGGCCCTGGAGGAGATGGAGAACAAGCCCCGGAAACAGCAGGGCTACAGCACCGTGTCCCACTTCAACATCGTGCACTACGATTGCCACCTGGCAGCCGTCAGGTAGGCCTGGCTCTGGGGACGGGCTCCCTCTGTGGGCCTTTCCTCCATCTGGGCTTCAGCTCCAGACCTCTGTTACTTCCCAGGTGTGGGCAGCTGCCAACCCTGACATTTTAATGCTGTTCCTTAGTCTCTGGGGAGTAGGGTGTTCTACCGTTAACCATACAGGCTGAAGAGCCATTCTTGCCAGGAAAATACATGTGGCTTTTGGCCCAAGGCTGGTGAAAGCGATGTTACTTACCTGAAGCAATGAAGCCTGCATTTGCTATATGAGGGTTACATGTGGCTAATTCTGTGTGGAGTCAGGAGCATGGGCTAACTTTCTTTGTGTTAGCAAACCCTTTCCCAGCTGCCTGGTTGCCCAGTTAATTCCAGCAACCACTCATCCCTGATCTCCCATCCAGGCTGGCTCGAGGCCGGGAAGAATGGGAAAGTGCCGCCCTGCAGAACGCCAACACAAAGTGCAATGGGCTCCTTCCGGTCTGGGGACCCCACGTCCCTGAATCAGCTTTTGCCACTTGCTTGGCAAGGTGAGTGTTGAGCATTTTGCATGGTAGGAAAGGGGATCCCCAGGAGATTGGTGGGGGGGGGGGGGGGGAGAGTGGGTGGTCATCTTTCAGCCCAGCCTGTGGTGAGACCGTTTTCTTTTGCCTTCATTGGGAATCCCTGTCTCTACTTGCTGGCAAGGGGCTGTTTGGAACAGAGGGCACTCTGTGACTGTGCACCATGGAGAATTTCTCGTTATTCACTACTCTCCACTTTTGTTGATCCAAGGACATCAGACCAGGGATGCCTTACTTGGTTCCTGAGGCCAACATTTCCCGGAGTTCACTTCTATGATATATGCCTCTCAGGGTTAAATAATAAAAATAATAGCTCAGTGGCATGGGCTCCCTTGTCCTAAAACGCAGAGTAGCTGAAGCTTCTGTGAAGCTTTGCCTTCGACTGCAGCCTTGTGGAGTGGTGCCCACCACAGGTCCTGGTTTTAAAGCTCAGGGATGAAAAGGCACTTATATAAAACTGGTATCCGTTAGTAGTAATGATGGAAGTAACAATAGGCGATATTAAAATGCTTACCATGTGCTATCGTTAGGCACACTCTACAGATGAGAAATTGTGGGAAAGTGAGATTGAATAACTTACTTGAGATCACATAGTTAATAAGACATAATGGATTATAATGTAAATTGACATAGACAAAGCTTTTGTTTGGGGAGATGATTCTTAGAATAGATTTCCTGGTCAGTCAGAAGGGATAAGTTCTACCTTTCTTATTCCAAAATGTATTTCTAGATGTGGCCATAATATGTTCTATGACCTTGGTCTCAAGTGGGTCCCTCAAAACCAGTGAGTTCTCATCAAAGCTTGGAGAGCATCACTTTTAGTCACAGCGGAAATGAAACGTCCTCTGCTTCCTCTTCCTAGTGGCTCAGTCCTTGCCTTGACTCCCCTTTCATCCCGCTGTCCATTTGTGCAACCCGTGCAGCCAACTGGGAAGAGGGTTTCCACCGGGGATTTGCTTCTGTTTGAGCGCTTGTTCTGCTCCCTCCCAGGCACAACACTTACCTCCAGGAATGCACGGGCCAGCGGGAGCCCACGTACCAGCTGAACATCCACGACATCAAGCTGCTCTTCCTGCGCTTCGCCATGGAGCAGTCGTTCAGCGCGGACACCGGCGGGGGTGGCCGGGAGAGCAACATCCACCTGATCCCGTACATCATTCACACTGTGCTTTACGTCCTGAACACGTCAGTATCTCGCATCCCACTGGGCAGCATCCAGCTGACCCAACACCTCCGATGTGTCCATATTCACCTTAGTTAGTTCCAGAGCCAGTGCCTAACCTAAGGCAGCCTTTGTAAAAGAAGGAATGTTCAGCCACAGCTTTTAGGTGATCCCCTTCTGAAACTGTCCCATCTCCACACTGGGCAGCCAAGGGACTGACCTCCAGCTCAGCGAAGACAGAAACTTCCACTTCCATGTAACCTCTACTTTTTCTCCTTCCAACACTCTTCTCTTGGGTGGGAGAGGGGATAGGTTGGAGGTGCCCATAGTTACTTCAAGGTGTTGCAGGGGAGGGTGCCACCTGTAGGGGATGTGGCAGAGCCATGAACCTGTTTCATAAATGGAAACTGGACTTGCTTCCCTGTTTTCTCTCCAGTGAGTAATGCTTCTGGCAAGTGTGAGGGGAATGGAGGGAGTGTTGAGATTATCTGGGAAAGTCAATTGACAAGGCAGACAGCCAGGAAAAGTTAGATTGTATTTTATCTGGATATACATTAGTGGTAGTTAGATTGATATGTGAAAGTACAATTTTAAAGAAGCACTCGGGTAGAGAATAGTATTCTTTTATTCCATCCCAATTTTCAAAAGCAGATTTAATATACTTTAGCTCTTAGGCTTGATTTATTAAATGGTTTCATATTTTAGGCCCCAGATCCATTGGGCAGAGAACTGACAGGCTGTGTACAGTCATGCAGGCAGCTACAGTTCCGTTTAGGCAACAGGACAATCTGCCTCTTGTTCTTGTTGGTCTTCTCTCTTCAACAATGTTATCTTCTGCTTCCCTCCTATTTCCTTGTGAGTCAAATGGCTGACCTCCAGACCACAGGTTTCATTGTTAAAAAGGTGCACAGGTGGGTCTCCATCAGTGCATTACGTCACCTGCTAAACTGTTTAGACTGTTACAAGAAACACCTGCATTGCTGACAGCACAAGTATTCCCATCCCCAAACTGCTGCAGGCCTGGGCACTAATTGCGTGTTGTGGCCTTGGACAGAGCCCTTGGCTTTTGCAGAGACATGTCTGTTGTTGACAGCGAAGAGGTAGAGTGGACTGTTCCCCGGGGCGGAGAGCTGACCCAGGGCGGGGAGCCGGCACGATGTGCCTGGCAGAACAGAGCCGGTGATTTCAGGTGTCACTGAATGCTAGACATTTTAACTCTACTCAAGCCTGTCAGTGGGGAGGGAGTTGGCTGTCATTGTTACTTTGGTCAGTTCCAGGCTGACCTGGAACTTTATTGAGAGGCACTCTCTTACCCGCAGACTGCTTTCCTAGTTACTCCACGTTGCCATGGGCTTGGCCACAGGGTGGCTGAGGGGGTGACTGCCTTTGGTGGACCATTTGCGTATGAAAGCAAGTGTGTGACACCGTGATCCAGAGCAGAGTTGGGCAGGTCTGCAATGGCGGAAAGCCTCTGGTGCCCAGTTCAGGAAAATCGAGTTGCGTTTACTCACCGTTCCCTCTGCACCACTGTCCAGAGAGCAGGTGTGCTCGCACTGCGCCTGCTCCCCACAGCCAGTTGGGCAGTGCTGTCTGCACACGTGGTAACTGTGATTCTGTGCTCCTAGTGCTGTGTGGTTTATCTCATGGCATCAGGACAGGGCATCAGGCACTCCTGTTTTGAGAGCACCACCCATCTGGGTTATATGGAGAGAGAGCAGCAGAAACACCTGATGAGCGGGGGCGGGAGGAGGGGGTTCCAGTGCTCTCATTGCCGCGTCAGTGACCACTGCCAAGGCTTCGTCCTGGAGGGAAGAGAGAGTTAACTAATGCTCGGTGGGCTCTGAGCCAGGCGGCCTGGGTTTACAGCCAGTTCTTTCACGCCCCAGTGTGTAACTATGGGCAAAATATTTTCTCTGTGCTGTAGTTCTGTGAGACTGGGATAGTGCTGGTACCTGTTCCAGGATTATTGTGAGGATGTCCACATGAAGCTCTTAGAATGGTTCCTGGCGTTAAAGTTCATGATCACATCGTTCCTGCAGCTTAGGCAAGATCTGGAACAAGAAGTGGCGCTTGCCTGGAAAAGCTGTTCTATTGAAGGGGAGAGGGCACAGACACATAGGGAAACAAACAGCACAGCAAGCCGTGGGAAGCAGTGGTGTAGATGGAGTGTGAACTTAGCTGTAATAAGACCACTCTGCATCAGGGAGTGCAGGCGGTGGGCTCAGAGCCAGAGATTCAGGATTCACATTGGCTCCATCGCCTACTGCTTGGTGACTTTGGGCAAATCACTGTGGTAAAAAGGTGCTAGCTGTCACCTTCCAGGGTTCTGAGGTCACTGGTGGTGGAGTGTTTGTGAAGGTGCTCAACCCGCATGTGCTCAAGCCAGCAGTTGTTTGGAATTCTGTCAGAGTGGAGCTGGGGGAGGGGAAGGGCCAGGGAAGATGCCATTAAGAGGGGCTTGGAAAGGAAGCAGCAGCATTTAGAGAGGTGGGAGGGGACCGGAGTGTGTGTGGTCTGTGACCCAGACGTTCAGGACAAACGAGAGAAGAAGAGAGATTGAGCACACTCTCCTCCTGTGATCTTCTGCTTCCCTCCTATTTCCTTGTGAGTTAAAGGGCTGACCTCCTGTTGCTACTGGTCCCTGGCACCTGCCCTGGTTTCATTGTGCCCTTTTGTTCTAGAACCCGAGCAACTTCCCGAGAGGAGAAGAACCTCCAGGGCTTTCTGGAGCAGCCCAAGGAGAAGTGGGTGGAGAGTGCCTTTGAAGTGGACGGGCCCCACTATTTCACAGTCCTGGCCCTCCACATCCAGCCCCCCGAGAAGTGGAGAGCCATGCGTGTGGAAATCCTGCGGAGGCTGCTGGTGACCTCTCACGCCCGGGCAGTGGCTCCAGGAGGAGCCACCAGGTTAGTACCTGCTTCAGGGAGCCGCCTCCTGCCCCCTGTTGCCTGGACAGTGTATTCCCAGTGTGTGAACACTGCCAGGCAATGTGTGCGACCCCAAATCTAGGCCTGATGGCTGGCAGGTGCCTGCCTACCTTGGGCCTGGGGTTCAGCCACTACAGAGGCAGAGCCAGGCACAGCCTGTGCAACATTTCTAGAGGAAGCCAGCCAGGCACTGGATGAGGAGGAGCATTCGGGCCTCTGGGACTAGACAAGTGACAGGTTGCCCAGGCGGCTGGCCTGGCATAAATTAGGAAAACCTCCTCATGGCTGCGGTTGGGGAGTTTCTTTTCTTTTTCTTTTTTTAAAAATTAATTTCTTTATTGATTAAGGTATCACATATTTGTCCTCAAACCCCCATTCCAATCCCTCATCCCTCCCTGTATGCCCCCCCCCCCCCATTGTCCTTGACCACTGGTTAGGCTCATATGTGTGCACATAAGTCCTTTGGTTGATTTCTCCCTTTTATCCCCACCCTCCCTTTGAGGTCCAACAGTCTGACCCATGGTTCCTTATCTCTGGGTCTGTTCTTGTTCATCAGTCTATGGTGTTCACCATTTCCCCCAGATGAATGAGATCATGTCCTACTGGAAATATACTTATAAGAATCAAAAATGAGACAAGCAATAAACGATATGCTGTAGTGAGCTTCTTTCTGGGCCACCAGTTCTTTTGAATTTCAATGTCAAACAGTTCCTTATGTGTACATGTCAGCAATGATATTTCAGTTCTGGATGGTGGGGAAATGGTGGTAATGCAGGTTCAACCCTCTCTGGTTTGGTCATGGGCAACCTGCAGTAATACACAGCTGCTGACTGCTATTATGGTAAGGTGCCATCAGTGACTTCCTCTCTGGACTGCTTCTCTTCTGTCTTCATGGTTGGAGTGGTCCTGTCAATTCCTCTCTATTGTCAGAATCCACATGGTCTCGGAGTTGTTTTCTGAAAATATACAAACATATTCTTGACCCAAGTTAATAAAGGAATATTTTCTATAAATTTATCTTGGGATCCTTTTTCATTTTTTGCCCAAATGATTTTCCTATGGCTTGTTTTGACACCATGTGTGTTTTTCATGGGTGTCTTGCTAATAGCATTACAATTAATTTTCTAAAGTACAAATTTTCTAGCTGTAATTTAATTTCAAGATATTTTTCCTTGCATGATATTCTTTTACTTACCCCCTTTTTTGACTTATATATTAGGGAGTTTCTTTTCCAATCGTTAAAAAATGCTCATCGTCCCCGTCCTTGGTCACATTTCTGTCCTGACCTTGCCACGTTCCACAGCTCTTCTTTCTCTCCCGTTAATGTGGACACCTCCCAAAGCAGGAAGTGGTCTTTGTTTTCATGACCTTGTGCTGCGATTTGGGTTATGTGGGAGGTGTCTTGAGAGAAACATCTGCAAGGAAGCCCTTGAGATGCCCACATGGATTGCCCCACACTCACTGGACTCTGCGGCACCACTCTTAGCTCTCAGTGGCTTGTGCAGGCTCTGCTGCCCAGCGCGGCAGAGTAGGGGCAAGTTTGTCAGCTTGCTCCTGCCACTGGAGGAAAATCTTCCTTCTGGGAGAGCTGTCTTTGGGAGTCTGCTTTTCCTGGATCCAAGGGAACATTTCCACATTTGTAGGCCGAGGGGGCCTTCAGGCCCCTGATAGTGACAGAGCAAGTGGAAACAGCCAGTGCCTGAATTGGCACACTTGGTATCTTTACCTCCATCAGCTCTGCTTTACCAAGGGTTGCTAGTCAGGCGTCATGCCCGCAGGGAGGCTGGGCTGGAGCTCTGTTGAGTCAGGCCAGCATCAGCTTCTTGTGTGGAGCAGGAGGGGTGAGTCTTGTTAGATTCCTATCTGACCCCTGCCCCCATTCCAGGCATATCACTGCCAGTGTTCCCCGAGAGACCGAAGCATTCATAGCTAGCTAGCCGCCAGAATCACAAGTCAGATCTGGCGGATACCAAGTTGTTGATAAGCCAGGCTGGCCTGTTTCCCTAGCACATAAAGTGGCATTTACTGGGCACAAGCTCTCAGTGGCAGGTGTGAAATCTGAGCCCACAGGAGCCGTTTTGCTTTCAATTAGGAGACTGGAATTCATTACTGTCCCAGGCGGTTACGGAAAAGCCGATTTGGTCACAGCTTAATTAGGCAATCCAGTGCGAGCTATACTCAGGAGTTGCCATTTTCTCTGTAGCAGTTTAGTCACCTTTACTAATTGGCCTTAAATAATTAAGTTGGGCAGGGTTATTCAAGATTCCTGCTTACCAAGCCAAAACAGTCACAGAGAAGGACCAAACTTGGTGTGATGTGGGGGCGTGAGCAGGGCGCTCCTGGAACAGCCTGGAGGAGGAGCCGGGCATTCGCACGGTATTGGGACACCCTCCGGGGAAAGGCCTCGGCTGGGAGGATAGTAGAGGGTGTCATCTTGCTGGTTGGGGCAGTGTCCCTGGCGCAGGCTCTGCACGTTATGGAGTGGGAGGCAGTGGCAAACACACAAAAATGTGGCTCTCGGCATCTGCGTAAGAGAAGATGGCCTTTTCTGCATGGTTTACACTCGAGGAGAAAGGTCCTCTGCCTGAGACTTGCAAGTACTTCAGCCTAGGACTTCCTCTCCATGTTGTTTACAGAGAAATGGTCATGGGCCTCCTCCTCAGGCCCACCTCACAGTGGTTTCACTTTAGGCTGTGGCATCCTCAAGCCAGCAGGCAAGGGAGAAAGTGCATCGGGTGCAGGGAAGGTTCAGGAAGCATATTTCAGCAAATGGAATTCTCCTTTTATTATTATTATTCTGCTTTTAAAGAATTTATATTTACTGACCCTTAAGTGTGACGGCCTGTGCCATGTGACACTGTCCCTTTACCTGAGGCCCTTACGGTATAGTTTTAGCTTCTATGATAAGTAGCATTGTCTGATTTTTATGATTTTCTCACACACACACACACACACACACACACACACACACACACACACGCTAATACTGAATTTTAGTTCCTTTAGTTATGGGCTCTGTACATCGTGTTCTGAGGTATACAGCATCCTCATCACAAGGGTTCAACTACCCTTTACTTACTACAGATGTGAAACCAGTTTGCTAACAATACTTCTTTAGATATGGGTGCTGGAAACCAATTCTAGCCCCGCTACGGCACTCCCTATGCAGTGAGGAGTCTGGTCTTTCTGCATTTCACAGTGGCTCGCCTGATGTAAGCATCCCTCACTGGCAGTGCCTGCTGAGGAGGCAGTGGACGTGGTCGCAGATAGCCTTGTGTTCTGAGGGACTGGCTGGTCCTTAATCCTCAGCTGTATCATAGGATTAAGTAGGGGCAGGCGATACTGGGTAGAAACTAAGAGGTGTGGTGGGCATCTCGCTCAGGATTAACCTGGCATTGAGAGGTGTTGGGCGGTTGTGTCCTCCATCCTGGACACAATTGCTCAATGCCACTTTCCCACCAGCTTGCTGCTTTCAACACAGGACGTGTTGACAAATTGCTGCATGTGGTGGCTTTAGGCCTGCTTACTAACACTTCTCCCAGACTGAGGAGGACCTGTTTCCTACCTCATCTACTAGAGCCCATCAAGCCTGGAGCTCATGTGGTGACACACAGCAGCATGTGAGTCCTTGGCCTCTCCTTCAGGCAGTTGCCTTTCAGTTGTCATGACACAACTGTGTCTTCCTTTCTTCTGATCTACCCTGATTGGGAAGAGAGTCCGTGCTAAAGCTGAATATTTCAGGGAACATTTTTGTAATAAGGGAATCACTGGCTTCAGCAGGTCCTGCCCACTGAGACAGACAGTGGCTAGAACTGAGTGACCCCCAAATTCCCGTGACTCTCCCCTGCTCCCCCATGCTTTGCCCTGTCCTATGAGGGCCCCTCCAGGGCCCGCATGACATGCAATGGGATGTGCTTTTCAGGCTGACGGACAAGACAGTGAAGGACTACTCTGCTTACCGCTCCTCCCTTCTCTTCTGGGCCCTCGTCGATCTCATCTACAACATGTTTAAGGTAAGGGTGCCATTGGAGTTCAGCAGTGTCTGTAAGGGTATCAGGTGATATGTTGCTGGCTCTGACCCTGCCTCAGCCGACAGGTGGCTGCTCCTCCACCAGCCTGTCCCAGGAAACCAGCCCACCCACTGTGGGAAGGGATTTACCCCAGCCTAGACCCTTGTGTGTCTGTGCCCACTCTACTACCTGGTCTGGGTCCTGCTGTAGACCTGCTTCTGCAGGAAAATATTCTCTTTCCAGTCATCTTTGTGTGCTCTTGTCCACCCCCCCCCCCCCCCCCTGGTTTTGATAACTCCATTGCCCTGCTGAGTGTGACTTATTCCAGCCCGGCTTACACTCCTCTCTGCTGGAAGGAATCAGGGTTTGGGTGGCTCCTTTCATAATCTGAATGAAACAGCTCAATTAAGGCATTTTGACGAGTCTTTTCTTTGGGAAACGCAGGTGTGACATGTGGGGAGGAAAGAATGCAGTCACTTGTTGTAGCTTGTAGGTTCAGGTGACCCAGTGTGTAATGAAGGGGCTGTGAGAGGAGTGAAGTGAAGTTTTATTGTTCCTGGAAGCAAAACACATCCTCCAGGGAAAACTCTGGTGTACATAGGAGGCTCTCCTTTCACGGGCTGGTGTGGCTGCCTGACTCGAGGCATTAAGTCATCCCTCCTCACCCCCCCTGTTTGTCTCCTGTTCTTGTAGAAGGTGCCTACCAGCAACACAGAGGGGGGCTGGTCCTGCTCACTAGCAGAATACATCCGCCACAATGACATGCCTATCTGCGAAGCTGCTGACAAAGTCCTGAAGACCTTCCAGGAGGAGTTCATGCCAGTGGAGACCTTCTCGGAGTTCCTCGACGTGGCTGGTCAGTGTCAAGGTTCTGTCTCTCAAAGATCCTCTGCAGCAAAACTGGTTTGTCTTAGTGGGACTGGCCATAGCTTATATCTTCACATGTCAGCTAGCACAGGTGAGAACTCGCCTGTCGGCCACCAAAAGACCTGGGAGCACTGATAACAAGAGCAGCAGCTCTGCACTGAGCTGCCCGCTGATTTCCCTGACTGCGAGGCAGCCCTGGGTGAGGTAGGCCTTTGCAGATGGAGTAACTGAGGCGCTGAAGATGAACTACGTCTACAGAGGGGCATTGCTGCAAATTGGTAGAGCCCCCTTGTGATTCCTGGCTTTTTATGACAGCTCAGGAAAGGACCATGGAGCTTACCAGCTGCCCCTGGGGAGATGCGGAAAATTTTAGATCTGATTCTTAAATGGTGAACATCAAAACACCTGAGCAAAGAGCATCTATGACTAAGAATAGGGCAACACTTTGGGCTCTTGTCATATGAGATATCCTCAGTTCCTTATCCCTCAGCTAGTAGACATGAAGTTCATTGTCTTTCCTGTGTACAGATTCCTTATACAACAGACATGTCTTTTAATTGCAAATACATTCATTACAAGTTGCTTGGAATGCACCTCAGACCACAGATCTGGTGCCCTCTCTGGCTGAGGGCGCTGTTGCCTCTTGTCACTCTGTCCAGTGTAGGGATCTGTGGCCGAAGCAGAGGGCCCACACCAGCCTGACTCTTGGGAGCTTATGTTGTTTTCCCCTGACGCTCATTGTGGGAATGCTGTGATGTGTAAAGAAGCAGGGGAAACATTTTCCCAATCCCGCTAATATTTTTCTGATTGTCTTTGCCCTCTGGGGACTAAACTCTTAAGGGTTGGAATGATGCTCTGTGTGAATTTCTCTTTCCTCCCAGCTCAGCCCCAGCTGATGGAGGTCCCCTAAAGCCTGGGGCTGGCATTTTATCCTTTGCAGCGACCTTGATGGGAGCTGTGCTTCGGGATGGCCTTTGTCGGTGCCCTCCGTTATCAGAGGTCATGTGCTAGCCCTACTCCCCCGGTTCCTTTGTTAACTTCACCCGGTGCTCCCATGTGCATCCTCCAGCCTTGGCTTCCTACCTTAGCCACTCTCCCTGCTTTCTTCCCGGGAAGTGATCCCTACAGATAGGAGGTAGCCTGAGTATGTGTGTCCTCAGAGCCGAGCACTTTGTTCATCACCCAGGGGACTGCTGAATCGACTAGTAAACCAAGACTGTCATTGTGAACGTACGAATCTGAATAAGAAGAGGGGGTGGGCCAGGCAAGGAAGGTGGCCAGCTCAGTTCAGGGCTTTGCGTCAGTCCCAGGACTGGTGGCAGCACCCCAGCCCGAAGCAGGGGTGTGCGGGGAGGCTCTGGCCTTCACTCAGAAGTCCTGTTTTCAGTGTGACTTTATTACTTTGTTTAAACTGGTAGAAAATCTCAGAACGTCAGACACACCCTACTTGAATGCAAGGACAGAGACACCTTCCAAAACCAACATGAGATGGTGCCACCCTTCCCTGCGTTGCGCAGACGTGGGGAGAGGATTTCCGTTTGCATGCTGCCGGGCCTCCGGGATCACTTGTGAGGGAGGGGCAGGGGCAGGGGCAGCGGGGGAACCTGATGCTGAGTGAGCACCTTCTGTCACTGGCACTTTCACATACATGCCTGACGCCCACGGTGATGAAGCAAGGACTCGTCACTGTCCCTGTGTGATAGTTGAAGAAACGGAGCTTCTGAGCATAGGCAGCTGCGCAAGCCCCAGGGCTGGTGGCCAAAGCTCCGATGAGCCGGGGTCCTTCCCCCTTCTCTGCCCTCCAGCACTCCAGGGCGGTGGTGTGCGCCTTTCCCAGTCTACGTCCTTTTGAGAATGTGGGGAGGGCTGTGGACACTTCTTTCCAGTTACACAGTGGTCCACGGACCGGGCTGAGAACTGCTCCAGGAGATTGTGGGCCTGCCTCCGCCCTGTACCACCCTCACACAAACAGCAGTGCCAGTTCCGGAGCAGCCTCCTCTTCCAGAACATGGCGCCATGACTCTCACCCCAGTCATGGCCAAGCCCCCAGCCAGCAGCTGTCGGGACTTGCTGGAGTACAGTGTGTTCACTTGAGGATGCGGCAGCCATGACTCACGGGCTGGGGGCTATGCGTTCTGCTCTAACAGCCTCTGCCTCTTTCCAGGCCTGCTCTCAGAAATCACCGATCCGGAGAGCTTCCTGAAGGACCTGCTGAACTCAGTCCCCTGACATCCCCGGAACGCTGCTGACCCTCTGAGCTGGCTGGCCTCCGCCCTCTGTGTTCTTCCCTCCTGTGCATCGACTCCCCACAGGACGCTACACCGGTACCCTCCCTCCTTCCTCCCTCATCTTTCTCGGAGTGGCTTGGGGTTTTAGGCTTCCTGTTTTATCTTGTGTGTGTGGTGCACTAGCTATGAAGTTGTTGTAACCCGAGCCACGGAAGGACTTGTACATACCTAGGAGCCATGAGTTGTCCTGGCCAACTTAATACTTGAGTGTGCACATCTTGAGAAATAAACGAATGACTTAATACACATTGAAAAAGAAGGTGTTGACTGCTGCTTACACCTGTCCTTGGTGACACGGGCCACACTTTTCCTGGCTGCCCAGCCCTCCGATGTCAGTACAGGAAGACTGGCCTTCGCCATCCTGGGCCTCTTGTCGGCATCAAACAGAGCCTGCCTGTTTCCGGCCAGCACGTCGGGTACCGCATTTGATGAATATGATCTTTCCTAAAACAACCCCTTGGCCCCTCTTAATGCTTTAGCCTTAAGAGCTGGATCCCAAAGACACATGGAGCCGATGGTTTTCTACCGTGTTTCCCCGAAAATAAGACATCCTCCGAAAAGAAGACCTAGCGCATGGAAAGATAAGACATCCCCTGAAAATAAGACCTAGCGCAACTTTGGGAGAAAAAATTAATATAAGACACTGTCTTATTTTCGGGGAAACAGGATAGTCCTCGGCGGAGGGCAGCCCCCTAGGGCACTAGCCTTTCTGCAACAAACGCCTCAACACTCCTGTCCACTGCGAATCGGGATCCTTGGGCCACTTCTCCTCGGGGTTGCTGCTTAGAAGAGGGCCTGGGGTGGACTTAGAGTCGGAACAACGAGCAGCTGCACTTTGCCGCACTTCCCTCTGCCGGGCCCATGTGGGCGGTTATTTCTAGCCATTCTGACAGCCCTTCGGGAAAGGGCCACTGAGCCCACCAGGGCTGCCAGGGCGGCAGGTTTGTGCCTCTGACGCCGTGTCCTCAAGCACTGTGGCTCCTGTCCCTGAGGCCTCGGGACCTGCCTGCCCAGCTCCTGGGCAGCGTTCCCTTCTAGGGAAGCAGCGAGGCTGACCCAGATGGCCCTGGGAGGGAGA
This sequence comes from Pipistrellus nathusii, assembly GCA_963693515.1. NCBI lineage: Eukaryota > Metazoa > Chordata > Mammalia > Chiroptera > Vespertilionidae > Pipistrellus > Pipistrellus nathusii. The sequence goes on along the minus strand of OY882859.1, from coordinate 10,011,516 downwards.
GCTCGCAGTGCGTCTCCTCACCTCCGTGACTGCTCTGCGCTGCTTCTCCGAGGGACAGACTCCCTGTCTTGATGTCCAGTGTATGTGGCTCCATCCTCGGGCCAGACCAACTGGGACGGGATTCCTCTGGGCCCGTTTCAGAGATTTCCACAGCCAGGACCTCTGACAAGTCGCCACAGGCAGGCGTGAGTGTCGTGCTTGGGGCTACCCAGAGAGACGAAAGGCTGGCAGACGAGCGTGTGTGATGGTGTGCACAAGGGCACGTTGGCATTGGTGCTGCCATTGCTGGGGCGCTGGCCTTCTGAGGGACGGACTTGGCTGAAAAAGGGGCGCAGCATCGCCCAAGGCGTGTCAGGTGCTCACTGCGTTCAGCTCCATCACCTCCTGTGTGCAGTCTCCAGGCCTGTAAGTGGAAGTTGTGTCTGTGGGGTAAGATGGTTGCCAGGATTACATTAGATTATCTGCCTGCTGTGTAGTAGAAAAAAAGACTGCTCTATTAATGAATTCACCTTCAGTCTACAAGATTCTGGCTCTTTCTTTACCGAAGCTCCATGCCTCAGTGAGGCCCAAACAGGTCTGGAGAAGGCGGATGAAGGACTTGGGATTAGGGGCCCTGACTAGCGCATGGAAAGATAAGACATCCCCTGAAAATAAGACATCCCTCTGGCAGGCCCCTGTCTCCCCTGCTCTGAGGGTCTTCCTGAGGGACCATTGTAGGTACACATAGGGGAGTGGCTGTTATATAGCATCCCGGTAGCGAATAAACTGGCAGCTTCTGGGACGGCGAAGGGTGCGAGGGGAAGGTGCGGGGTGAGCAGGGCCATGCCTGCTTACCAGGTGTCGGCTTGCTGTTCCGTGTGGCACCTCTATAGGCTGAGCTGTGCTCAGAGGGACACCGCGGGGCACTGGTGCTGATGTGGTGCCTTCGGGAGCTTAATGTGGCCTGGTGCTCATGGCAGGGTGTTCGCTTCTTTTTTACCCTTTGCCTTCATTTCTTGCAAAGGCCTCAGAAAGTTGGCCCCAACCTAAGTCATCAAGCCTCGTGTTTTCACTGTCCCAGCTGCCCACTGCTGCAGCCCCTGACAGACGTGCAGGCAGGGGGATTCTGAGCCCAGGGCTGGTCACAGCTGCCCTGAAGGACAGACACCAGGCAAAACGCAGTCTCTTCTGCCCCGAGCTCATGTCTCTTCTGTCTCTGGGCTCATCCCTTTTGGGTTCCTGTCTTCTCAGCAGGCGACCCCAGCGGGAATTCAGAGGTTCCAGACTGGGCTATGCCTACTGCTGGCAGCAGTGTGTAAGCCCCAGTCTGCATTCAGCTGGAACGCTGGAGCCTCGTGTGCCTCGGTGGTCTCGTGTCTCTCCTGGAGCCAGCTTCTGAGTTCAATTTCCATGAGGAGGCCCCTCACCCCCAGTTTCGTTTGCTGTGACACTAGGGTCTGCGCTGGGTTGTTTATGCTTATTTCTCACATCAACCCTAAAGTTAGGTGGTGGTGTTCCCACCTTACAGATAAGGACAGGGCCCCAGAGGAAGGGGGAAGCCGGGTGCTGAGGGGGCAAGGGTGGGGGGACTCAGCATGGCTCCACTCACTACCCCACTCGTGTCTTCAGTGTCTGCCTGGTGCAGGTGCCCTGCTGAGTGCTGAGTGCACAGCGGGGCATCCACAGTCTGTCCTGTGGAGCTTAGATTCCCGTGAGGTACAAAGGCAGAAAGCGTGCATGTCCCAGACCAGTGGCTGGCAAACTCATTAGTCAACAGAGCCAAACAGTACAACGATTGAAATTTCTTTGGAGAGCCGAAAACTGACTTCTCTGCATGGGCCACGAAGTTTCAATCACATTGTACATGTGTGCCCAAACGTGGTATTTTGTGGGAGAGCCACACTCCAGGGACCGAAGAGCCACATGTGGCTCACAAGCCGCGGTTTGCCGACCACTGTCCCAGACTGAACAAACCCATCACATGAGCTGACTTAGTCCTGGTTGGCCACCGGATGTGGGCATTATGCTGGGGATGTGCCAGGCTCCGGAGAGGCCCAGCGCTGCTGTGGGGCCGAGAGCGAGTCTCCCCACCTGTCTCTGAGGGTGGGAGTGCTGAGCTGACGTGGGAGAAAGTCCTAGAATTGGGCATGGTCTGGGCCCTCCACTGTGGCTCCAGTGGCCACTGTGGGCGGGTTCCCGTAGAGAGGAACCGCAGAGTGACTGTCGCCTCTCCTCCCTCCTGGCTGTCAGGACAGACATTCAGCTGCAGCCCATGCACACACACCCGCTCATGTGCACATAGCACACACGGCCCGGATACATGCTTGCCGTGCTTGCACGGAGCCCGTTGCGTGGTGATGCTTGTTTGTTCCCTGCGGTTATTCCTGTCTTTGCTGCTCCACGGTCCCCACCCTGGGGGCTACTCCCTCTCCTTCCCATCCTTGTCTCTCGTCCCATCTCAGAGCCTGGCCCAGGCTTGTGAGCTGCCAACTCGCCCCCTTGGCTCCCCAACAAGCCTGGAGCGGCTGCAAGGCGTGTCCAAGTGCAGAGCTGGCTCCTGCAGCTCAGGGTGTGGGACCCCACCCCAGCCCAGAGCTCAGCCTGGGAGGAGTCTGTGCCAAGGACCCTGGGGCTGCAGCAGCCAATGCCCCACCTGTGCCCTTTGCCAATTTCTGAGCTTTGGGGTACACTGACCCCTTTGTTCTAGGGCTGGGACAGTGCGGCGCAGAGAGAGGGAAGGATTGCTGGGGTCCCCGACTTGCATTTTCCACATCCCAGGCCAACAGGCTCCAGGCACAGAGGCTTGGGGCCCTCCAGGCCTGTCCCCTGAGTCTGAATTTCCAGATCATGGCTGATACTGATGAGAGGAAAGAGAGGGAACAGGGATAGGCGTGGGGGACCCTCTTTGGGGAGAGAAAGTGGCAGGTGGAGTTGGTAGCATCTGGTACAGGTCCAGCATCTCTGCCCACTCACTTGGCCCACGCTGGGCTCTCACAGCCATGTCGGTCTGTGGCCACTGTCCATGCACCATGGCCTTCATGGACCATGGGAACGGGCAGTGCGGGCTGGTTACTTCATGGTGCAGGACACCCGTGAGCTCATTGGCTAAAGCCGGCAGCCCTCAGGTGGTTGTTGAAGCAAACTGGCCCTGACTTTGTGGAAGCCTCCGCATCTGTGGGTGAGGCAGGACCCCCAGGCACATCCCCATGGTGGGGGCCCGAGGAGCAGCTGGTGCTCCTGGAAGTTGGGGAGAGCCTGGCATGCTTGGGGTCCAAGGTCAACAGGCCTGGAGTGAGGGAGGGCATGGGGAGAGTGAAGAAGCTCGTCCATGCGCAGGAGGAACGTGCCTCATCGGGTTAACCAAGGTGCTGGCACAGCACCTGGCACAGAGGCGGCCATGGGAACGTGAGCCGTGCGGGGGATGGTGACTCACCCCCAGAGGGCCTTCCCCGACCTGGTTTGGGTTCCATTGGAGGAACAGGCAGCTGACCCAGAGCTGCTGCAGTGACAAGAGCCGTTTGGAGGTAGTGAGCCTCCTGTTGCTGGAGGCATCCAAGCAGATGCCGCACTGGATGGTGCTGGGCAGCAGGGGCCAATCTAGGGCTTCGGAGTCAGAGGTTCTGGTTCTAACTCTGCCTTATCCTGCGCCTGCTTCTCAGGAAACCTCTCCCGGGAGCCCCAGAGGCTTCCCCTCACATCTCCAGGATCCCTCTCCATCTCTGCTCCTGTCAGGACACCCGGGATGGTCCCTGGTCCTCATCTCAGCTCCCCTCACCCCTTGCCTCAGGGCCTCAGTTTTCTCGTCCGTGAAAAGGAGCTAAGAGCCCCAACAGCAGAAATAAATGCGATTATACCCACTAAGCACGGAGCACAGTGCCATCCAAGGCCATCCACATCATCATCGGGCGCCAGTGCCCAGCACAGGGCAGGCCAGCAGCCGTCCAGAGAGCTCTCACTGATCACAGGTCTCAGCCCGCATCCTAAAGAGCCAGGCGAGGACCGACTGGTCCCAGAACTGAGCTAAAGCACAGCAGGGCCCTTAAGGGAGGGAGAGACCATATCTGCTTGGGGGCGGTGTGCATGCACCAGGGAGGACTTCTTGGAGGAGGTGACGTTTGAGAGATGGGTTCCTAGGTGGAGGGAGCAGAATCTCAGAGGGGCAGAGACAGTTGTGGAGGGTGTGGGCGAAGCCAGCCCAGTGTAGGCGCTGTCTTGGGAAGGCCCCGGGAGAGGCCAGATGCCGGGTGTGCAGGGGGTGGGAGCCGGGAAGGGTGCAGCTAGAGGTGGGGGGAGGCAGGAGGAGTTCAGGGCAGTGGGGGTGGGACAGGGGAACAAGGGGAAGCTGAGGAGAGTGGCCTGGCCACAGAGGACAGAGCCCCTGTGTGATCCAGGGCACATCCCTGCCTCCTCCACGCCCTGTTCGTCTATCTCTAACACGAGGGGATTGGACGAGACCAGCCCATCTCCTGCTGTTCCTGGAAGCGCCAAGAGGCTCCCCCTCCTTCCCAAGGGCCACCTGGGAGCTGGCGAAGATGCCAGTTCCTGGGCCATCCCAGCCCTGCCCCTGTGTGCTCAGGTGGCACGAGAACCAGTGATCCCACGGCCTCTTCTGTTCATGCTTTGGACTCACCCAGTCCAACAACACACACTTGCTGACGGTCAGGGGGCAGGGAGGGGACACCGGGGCTGGGACTTAGGCTCGGGTGGGAGGGGCTGCAGGGGAGGACACGCAGGCAGGACAGCAGAGATGAAGGTGTGAGGGCCAGAGCAGCGTGGAGTTACCGGGGGACTGCAGGTGTGAGAGGGAGCCTCAGGTTTGTCCCTCGGGAGGGAGGTGTGGCCCAAAGCCTGTGCACAGGCTCCCTGAGACCCTGTCACACCTGGCCACTCCTTCCCAGGTGGGAGTGAAGGCTGCCAGCTGAGCCACCCCTGGCGGGAACCAGGGCTGTGTCCCTCTTCCCTGCCTGGACTGTCTCTGTGGTAGCATCTTTGGAATGTCTGCCACCCTAACCAGCATAAAACCTGCTCAGAGGTGCTCCTCCCCTCTTCCCATCCCCAGCTCGGCCGCTTCGCTGCCTCATCCTCTAGAAATCTCGCTCACAGAGAGAACCTGAGCGTCCAGGCTCCTGCCCCTCTGGCTGCTCTGACGCAGGCCCTGCAGACAGGCGTGGGAAGCAGGACGACCGGAGCTGTGACAGCGCCTGCCCCATCCCCTCCCGCCTCCTCTGCAGCCTGCTCTCCCTCCCTCCCGCCACCACAGGCTGCCCATCACCCCACAGAGCCCGTCCTGGCCAGGAGGCCATGATATCATCTCTTGGGCAAGCTCTGTCTGCCAGGGTGGGGTCCCCACCAGGTGGAGGCTGGCACGTGTCTGGACACCTGAGCCTGGGCAGGCCAGAGGGCGCAGGGAGGCAGCCACACAGCCAGGATCCTAAGGTCCCTGTCTTGATATTCCCAGTGTGCCCTGGGGCCATGGTCCTCCCTGATGGCTTGGGGCCTGGTCTCCGGGAGGCAGGAATGCTGGTTAGTGACTCCACTGAACATACAAAGTTCGGGGCAGATGAGTTTAGGAGGTGAGGGAGCAGAAGATTTGCTGTGTGCATGCCCCTCAGTTCCAGGTGAGTGGCAGGTCTGGCAGGTGTCCGTCCCTAAGAGAAAATGGGCCGCCTGGCCTGTGAGGAAGCCACTGCTCCCACAGCGACCTCTCTTCCTCCAACAAGGTGAGCCCTTCCCAACCCCAGAGCCTTTGCTTGTGCTGTTTCCTCTGCCTGGACGGCTCTCCGATTCTCAGACTCCTTCAGGTCTCTGTCTCGGTCACATGTCACCTCCTCACAGGGCCCTTCCCGGACCCCTGTCCCACCTCTCGCCATCGCATTGCAGAGCACATGGCCTGCTCTGAAGTTGCCATATTTACCCACTTGGTTATGTGTTAACGGCTGGCCACCTCCTGCTCACAGCCTTCTCCGACGGGGGTGTAATTATTTCTTCAAGCATCAGATCTGAGGTCCCCTGTTCTCTGGGTGCCCTGGCGTTAAACCCGGGGCACTGGAGGACAATCCAAACAAGAACCTCATGGTTAATTTATCCTCCAAAGGACTAGCGACTTCATGAAACGGAGGGTCAGGGGTCTCTGGTGGGCAGCAGAGGTCTTGGGAACACTCAGCAGTCCCACCCGGTGGGCGGCCACTCACTTTCCTTAGGAGGGTAGCATACCCAGGGCCACCCTGGGACTCGGTCCCCGTCTGTGGAATTTGGGGAGGAGGCTGCTCCCTCCTCAGGGCGTGGCAGCCCAGGTAAGTCCTGTGCTGAGCTCAGCGTGGGGCTGACTCACCGGCCTCTCCCAGGCCCATGGGGTCTGGGCTGCAGGAGCCTGGTCTCCGGGGCTCCCACGAGGCAGCCCAGGCTCAGGGCCCTGTACACGTGCGGGTAATGAGGGTGCCGCCCGCCTGGGACGGGGCCGCGGCGGAGCCACAAGTGCTGGCTGGGGACCGCCCTCACCACGGGCCAGCCTGGCCCGGGCCTGCCGACTTGGGTTTTGTTAAGGATAAAGAAGCCAGATTTTCACATCCAAAAAGGGGGTTGCAGACATGCAACAGGAGAGAACAAAAATGAAGCCTGTGGGATTGGGTGGAAGTTGGAGGTAATCTGTGTACACTCAATGTGAGAGACAGAAACAAATGAGTGCAAATGTGTGTTTTGTATTTACCATCGTGTGTGTGTGTGTGTGTGTGTGTGTGTGTGTACGAAATCACATACACTCCTACCCCTGGCTCCTGCGCTGTGTCCAGGGAGGGTCCGGGAACGGCAACTCCCCGTGGCATGGGCACACCTCACACTGGACCGTGGCTTCTAGGCACCATTTTCCTCAACAGGAACCAGGGCTCGTTGGGGACGTGGCCGATTCTAGGACTGAGGCAGGGAGAGAACCAGATGAAGCTGGAATATCTTGTGCCAGAAAGCAAGGAGACATCCAAGAATGATGGAGACATCCACAAAGCCCCATGACCACTCGAAGGGACCACCACTGGCCGTCTTGGGACAGTGTGAACATCAACGTAAATAAGGGCAGTAGCCCTGGCCAGTGCTGCTCAGTGGATAGAGCATAGGCCTGCGGACTGAAGGGTCCCAGGTTCTATTCTGGTCAAGGGCACATGGCTTGGTTGCAGGCTCAATCCCCAGTTCAGGGCTTGCAGGAGGCAGCTAGTCAATGATTCTCATCATTGATGTTTCTATCTCATCTCTCTCTCCCTCTCTGAAATCAATAAGAATATATTTTAAAAAAATACACAAATCCATGAACAAAAGTAGTAGAGGATTGTAAGCTGTTGAATACAATCAGAAACCACGAGTCCACCTGCTGTAAGTGGAGAAATGGAAAGTGTGATGGGGAAGAGGGCATTTGCATAGTCTCAGAGTGCTTACTAATGACAAAGGGAGACCGTGGAGCTGACAGTGGAGAAACCTGCTGGACGCCACCTTAATCAAGTGACCCAGTTTGACATCGTCAGTGGTGGGACAGATTCAAAGCCCAGGAGGTGCCACCGGGGATAGTCCTGTCTCAGATGAGCCGAGCCATGACGAAATGTCAGCCAAATCCAAATTCTATGAAGCAACTGACCCGACATCTTCAAAAGTGCTGAGAACGGGCCAGGAGGACTGGGGAGCCGGCCCAGGCCGAGACATCCTGGCAAGGACCCGAGCTGGGTGCTTGGGCACTCCAGGGTGTTGCTGGGACAGCGGGCACACCCTGCCCCCGGCCGTGGGGCGGGAGGTGGCGATGTATCCAGGCTACAGTCCCGATCGGGTGGTTTTGTTGTGCTTGTGGAAGGAAATGTCCTGAGAGCACAACACAAACACTAAAACATGTGGAAGGGTGGGTATCGGGTCGGCAAGTTACTCTCGAGTGGTTTCGGGAAAAAGACAATCCCTGGAGTATTTATTCTATTTGCCAGTTTTCTCTACGTCTGAAACTGTTTGAAAAGATTAACAACCACTAGTATAAAAGCCAAAAGGAGGCCTGGCCGGTTATACTCAGTGGGTGGAGCATTGGCCTACAGACTGAAGAGTCCCAGGTTCGATTCCGGTCAAGGGCATGTACCTTGGTTGTGGTCACATCCCCAGTAGGAGGTGTGCAGGAGGTATCCTATCAATGATTCTCTCTCATTGATGTTTCTAACTCTCTATCCCTCTCCCTTCCTCTCTGTAAAAAATCAATAAAAGATATTTTTTTGAAAGCCAAGAGAAATGCACAAGAATTCTGAGGACGAGACCGTCTGTGTGCAGCACGTGGGCCAATCCTGACCTGTATGTGCTCAACTAATGGCCGTACTTCCACCGCAGCTCCTGGTCTTGTCCTCTCTTCCTGCCCATCCCTTCACGTCCCTCCCTGTCCAAACAAGTTGCCTCCTCCAGGAAGTCTCCCATATGGACTAGGGGCGGAGCCCGCCTGGCCTTTCCTGGGTCCTGGCCTCCAGCTGTGTTTTTAATTCATGAGTGCTTGCAGCGCAGGACATACAGGAGAAGGGTGGGCAGGATAAAACCCCTGTCCCCACACTCTCCTCCTGCCTGAACCACCCAGCATCCTCTGCTCTGGGCGCCTGCCCCTGTCCTCCAAACAGGCGTCTTCCCCGAAATCAAGGTTAAGCTGCTCCCGTCACTCCTGTCCCGGAGTCACGGCTAACCTGGTTCTGGAGTCCAGCCCCTGCCTCTTGGCTGGGCCGTGCTTGAACTGGCTTGGCGAGCGTGGGCCTTATCTTCTTCCTACATTTTTCAGGGGAACTGGGTTTCAAAAGCGCACATCAGGCAACCCTGGCAGGCCGGGCCGCCCCAGCCGCTTCCGGCACCCACTGGCTGCCAGCTTGCTCCCTCGCTCCCACGGCTGTCGGTGATGGGAGCTGAGGCGGTGCAGGTCAGCAACACGTTCTCGGCACTTACAGAGCATGCTCCATGCCAGGCTCGGACTCACTCCCGTGTCCTCACAGAGCGTGGTGGGGCAGCTACGGTTCCGCGTCCATTTCACAGATGAGAACACAGAGGTGCGGAGAGGCTGAGCCCTGCGCCCACTGTGCGGTCTCCGTGCGGAGCTGTCAGCACTTGCATTTGCTCATTTCATCCCCGCAGCAGCCATGTGAGGTCAAACTACTTCCTCCCCTTGTTAGGGGGCCTGAAGCTTACACAGTTTGGGGTTGGGGGTCTCTAATAGAATACAAAATGCCTTCACTTGCAAATTGTACAAAACAAATGAGCAAGTGAGTGCATTGCTAGGACCGCTCCCAGGCCTTGGGGTGGGGGGGTGTCTTTAAAAAATATATATATCTTATTGTTATTTTACAGAGAGGAAGGGAGAGGGATAAAGACTTAGAAACATTGATGAGAGAGAAATATCCATCAGCTGCCTCCTGCACACTCCCCACTGGGGATGTGCCCGCAACCAAGGTACATGCCCTTGACCAGAATCAAACCTGGGACCCTTCAGTCCACAGGTTGACGCTCTATCCACTGAGTCAAACTGGTTGGGGGGGGGGAGGGGGGGAGACTTGAGGCTTAAGCTTCTTTTGCTTCCTGTAGGTCACCCTGTGCTCAGAGAGGGGGTTGCCTTGTCCTGGCTCTTCAGCTCAGAGGGAATATTAGGTCCGAGTTCCCAGGGAACCTTCCCTCTCCGTGTCCTCTCCTTGGTCACTTGCTGAATCCTCCACATTCCCCAGGCAGGCTGGGCCGGGCGAGGGCAGGGCTCTGTCTGGCTTTGGGGTGGGGCAGGTTAGAAACCCTGTCTGGGAACTTGTTGGGAATGCATGTTCCTGGGCCCTCAGCCCCCGTGCAGAGTTCGTGGTTCTGGGGCAGGGCCTGGGAACCTGCACTTTTAAGAGGTCAACAGGTGAGGCTGATGAGGTCACCCCTTTGGGACACGCTGCTCCTGGACACCCCCTCCTGCCCCTGGGCCCAGCACAGTGGCTGAGGTCTGTATAAACATGCCAGGGCTGAGCAGACCTCACTCCTCAGGCATGCAATTAGCAGCCCCAAGAACAATGCCCTTGTTTTAATCATTACAGCTGGGAGCCGGCCTGGTAATTTGTTGCTTTTACTGCAGGAACAAGCTCTGGCTTGGAAACAAGGAGGAGCTGTTTCCTTTCATCCAGGCATTCCCAAACACCTGCTGAGGGGAGGAAGGGGAGGGTCTGGGAGAGGCAGAGAGACACCTAGCGGTGTCCGGGGCAATCTGGGAAGGCTTCCTGGAGGAAGTGGCTGCTGGGTGTCTACTGGAAGGACCCAGAAAGGGGCTGGAATTTGGCCTGGTGCTGGGGCCAAATATAATGGTACAAAGAGAGCATGGACAGCATCCATGCCTGGGAGTGGGGTGTCGCAGTCTGTTGGAGATCACTATGTAGGGGAGCCACTCTACCCAGAGGGGCAAATATGGTAAAGAGAGGCCTCAACCTATCTGAGGTGAGCAGAGGTCACAGCAGGCTTCCCGGGAGAAGATGTCCCCATTGGGCCCTGAAAGGTGAGTGGAGGTGAGCCAGGTGAAGGGGTGCACCCACCAAGTCACCCCTCAATCCCCAGGTGCCCTGCCTGCTCCTGACCCACAGACTCTGAGCATCGCAGAGCTGTTTTAGGCCATAGTTCCCCAGACCCAGCATACCCTAACCTTAACATTAACCCTAGCCACTAACCCTAACCCTAACTCTAACCCTGACCCTAACCCTAACCCAAACCCAAAGCCTAACTCTAACCCTGACCCTAACCCTAACCCTAACCCAAACCCTGACTTTAACCCTCACCCTAACCCTAATCCTAACCCAAACCCTAACCCTAACCCAAACCCTAACTCTAACTCTAACCCAAACCCTTACCCTCACCCTAACCCTAACCCTAATCCTCATCCAAACCCTGACCCTAACCCTAACCCAAACCCTAACCCTAACCCAAACCCTAACCCTAACCCAAACCCTAACTCTAACCCAAACCCTAACCCAAACCCTAACCCTAACCCAAATCCTAACCCAAACCCTAACTCTAACCCAAACCCTAACCCTAACCCCGTCACCTTGTGCCAATGACCACCCGCCTCTGCTGGCCTGTGGCTGGACGCTCACACCTCACGGGGCTGCCCCTTCCTTTGTCCCTCGGACCCAAGGGTCACAACTCCGCCTCTTTCAAATTGGCATGGGCTTCCGGAAGCATCCCTGAGTTCTGTCCTCAGAATTCCCACGTGGTCTTCTCTCCGGTCTGCCCTCGTGGACATGGTGAGGGGACCCTTCAGGCCGCTCGGTGGAAGGTGCGGCTCCAGGCGAGTCAGCCGCTCCGTGTGTGGTCCTGGTTGCAGCGAGGGTGCAGCCGGGACTCTGCCTCTCCCCGCAGTGTGGTGTGGGCTCAGCTCCCCGGGCCGCAGGGTGCCCCGGGGCAGGGGTGCAGTAGTGGCCCCTGGTGACGTGGGTTAAAGTGTGCCAGGTGTTGGGCACAGGCCGGGTCCATCAGTGTCAGCTCGGACAGTGGAGAGCGACCTTGACTTGCTGCCTCTCCAGGTGGTGAAAATCTAAGGAGACAAAGGCAGGAAAGTGCTTTACAAACTGCATTGTGGGCGGGCATTGCTGTCACTCTTCCAGGATTATTTTCGAACAGTGCAGCACTGGCCTAACCCAGTGGTCGGCAAACCGCGGCTCTCGAGCCACATGCGGCTCTTTGGCCCCTTGAGTGTGGCTCTTCCACAAAATACCACGGCCTGGGCGAGTCTATGTTGAAGAAGTGGTGTTAGAAGAAGGTTAAGTTTAAAAAATGTGGCTCTCCAAAGAAATGTCGATCATTGTCCTGTTGATGTGTGGCTTCTGTTGACCACTGGCCTAACCTGCTCCTGGGGCCCATCCTGCAGGGACACCGGGAGGCACTGTCTCCGCAGTCACAGGTGGCTCGGCCGTGGCTGTCATCTCCCCCAGCCTGGCTCCCGGCCGAGCTGCGGCGGCGGTGAAGGCTCTGACCGTGCCGGTGCCGCCCCCACGCCCCGTTCCTCATCAGGGCCTGGGCGCTGGTGGGAGCAGGCCTCACAGATCCCCGTCTCTCCTCTGAACCCCAAGACCCTGGGGGCCGCCTCACCTGGTGGCCCAGATTTCCCCGCACCGGGAACCAGGGGCCCACCATGGGCTCCTGCGAACTCAGTGTCTTGAGCAGAGATGGAGGGAGAGTGGGGGCTCCTGGGGCCCCCTCCCTTGGAGGGAGGGGCGGAGGGTGAGGGTCTTGCCCCCCTCGGCCCCAGCATCTTTACTTGGACCTGATTTACCATCGGAGTTCCATGTTTGTTCCAGCCCAGCCCTCGGGAGTGGTGGGGCTCCTTTCTCACCTGGCCACCCCCTCAGCCCACCCACCCCGCCGAGCCGCAGCCCTGGCACCGAGCCTGACCCACCCACCTGCCGGGAAGACGCCTCCGCTGGGCCCCGGGGCCTCCGGCTGGAGCGGCACCAGGAAAGAAAGCTCAGGGGCTGCCCTTCGCCGGTCATGACCCAGCTGTGCCCAGGCGTCTGGAGGTCACCCAGGGGCCCTTCCCACACCCTCTCCCTGGCTGAGGGCAGCAGGAACCACAGCTTATTCCGTGCCGGCTCTGGGGCCCGCACTGCCCCGCAGTCCTTGTCTTATCCTCATCGCCTCCGGAGCCAGCCGTGTGGACCGATGGTTCAGCCAGGGACTCTGGAGCCGGGTGGCCCGGGTTTGAATCCTAGCCAGGCCACACACTAGCTGTGTGACCCTGGGCAAGTTGCTTCGCCTCTCTGTGTCTCAACTCCTCCTCCTGTAAAATCGGGCTGCTGCATCGCAGACTCTTGAGAGAGGAGCTAATACACAGAAGGGGCTCAGAACAACAATGCCCGGCCCATGGTGAGGTGCCATGTCATGCTAGCGTTGTTGTCATTCCCATTTCACAGATGGCACCGCCGAGGCTCAGAGGGGGTGAATAACTTGTGCAGAGCACGTGGCTGAGGAAGCGTGGTGTGACTGAAGAATCAGTGGCCCATTTTATTGCTACTGGAAGTAACTCTCTAACTGTGTCACCTGAGTGCTTTCGGCCACTGGAACCAGCTAAGACAGTGGTCGGCAAAGTGCGGCTCACGAGCCACGGTTCTATTCCTGGTCAGGGCACATGCCCGGGGTTTGGGCTCCATCCCCAGTGGGAGGCGTGCAGGAAGCAGCAGATCAATTGATGTTTCTCTCTCTCCCTTTCTCTCTCTGAAATAAACAAAAACATATTAAAAATATTCGTACAACGAATTTCACCTGCTCCTGTCTACCTTTTCTGTGGCTGCGAGAATGTTTGTGACCCACATGGTGTCTCTGATCTAGGCCGGTCCAAGCAGGCCTCGGAGCTATTGCGCACTTGGTCCCGGCCACTGTGATGGAGCGATTACTGCAAAAAAGGGAGTGGGAATCTTTTGCTGCTGGAGGGTCTCTCTCCGTTTGTAAAACACACAACACCTGTAAAGCTCAACTAAAGGGGGTGCAATAAAACGAGGCATGCCTGCAATAAAACGAGGCATGCCTGCAATAAAATGAGGCATGCCTGCAATAAAATGAGGCCTGCTGTGCCCGTTGTACGGACGAGGACAATGAGGTCCGAGTGCGATTCCCTGTAGCTGCAGGGCTGTGTGACAGGGCTGGGCCTCGAGGTCCCCTCCAGGCTCCTCCTAGGAATGCCGTCGCTGCAGGAGGCGGGAGCCCAGCCGGACGGGGCGCTAAGGAAATCCTGCATCCGTGTCTCTGTGACTCCGTCTGTCCTCGCCCACTGCCCCTTCCTGCTGCGCCACCTCCACGCCTCGCGCCTCTGCCCCGACCCCGATGTCCGAGAATCACCACCCAGAAATGTCTAAGCAGCTCCCTGATCCGCCCCCAGTGGGACCTGTTCTAGGCAGAAACCCACCTCTGCTCTCCGAGAGCCCCGGCAAAGGCTGTCACGCCCCCTGCTCTGCTGGCTCCAATCCCACTTTCTCACCCCGTCTCCCTGGTGTCGAACCCGCACCCCTCACGCTGCAGCGCGAGCCTTCTCCCCCTTGTGCTGGCTCCTGCGGGTTTTCTCAAGGGCCGGCAGGGATGCAGGTTCTGTAAAAGCTGCATGGACCTGCTGGCTGCGTGAGCCCCTGGCAGAGGCCAGCTCACTGAGGGTGGCTGCTGGACACCCCCCCTGCCCCCGCACCAGCAGCCAGGAGAGGTTATAAAAGAGGGTGCCCTTGCCCAGCGCCTTCCCCGCAGCCCGGCCCCGCAGTCCGCTTAGGAAACGAGCCTTCTCACGTGTGCACTGTTTCCCTCTCCTCTGCTTAGTCTGTTTTAAAAATGCCGCTCCTGGTCCTCTAACCCCGTGGTCGGCAAACCGCGGCTCTCAAACCACAGGCGGCCCTTTGGCCCCTTGAGTGTGGCTCTTCCACAAAAGACCACTGCCTGGACAAGTCTATGTTGAAGACGTGGCGTTAGAAGAAGTTTAAGTTTAAAACATGTGGCTCTCCACAGAAATGTCAATCGTTGTCCTGTTGATATGTGGCTCTGCGGACGAATGAGTTTGCCGACCCTGGTCTAACTCATTCCACACCCCACGGACGGGAAGACCTGCTGACTGGGCGGCACTGGTCCAGGGACCGGATCTCGGCCCTGGAGACCTGCTCCTGAGCCTGCGGGGAGCAGGGATGCGGGTGGGGAGCCGCTCAGGAGGCAGAGGCCGCTGTGGGCTGTTACCGGTTCTCGCTGCACAGATGCGCCCGTCTCTTCAGGCCTCGCTGCGGGAGCGCCCAGGATGGACGTCCAGGATGGACCTGGCCCCCCGCCCAGCAGCCCCGCACCCCTGAGAGCCCTCCTCAGGTGAGCCCGCCTGCCCAGCTGCGTCCTTTCACGTGTGAGCGCACCCGTCCGAGGGGTGACTGTTCCCAAGTTTGGACAAACGAGCTTTGTCAGAGTCTCCCCCGACCGGGACAGACAGGAGGGAAGAAAAATGGGGGGTGGAGGGGAGGGTATGTCTGGAATTGGGGGGAGGGTAAGGAGTTGGTGGGAGACCTAGAAGGTCTTTCCGGACACCCGGACGCATTCTCTGACCTGTGCCCTCCTCGCCCAGTAACCCCCCGTCCCCCCTAGAAATGGCCCCCCACTCTGGTGATCTGTCTCCTCACGTCTCTGAGCCTCCGCTTCCTCCTCTGCAGCGTGGTGGCACTTCCTAGGTGGGCTGTAACATGTCAAGGACATGGCACCTGTGGGGCACGCCACGCCGTTGCCAGCATGTGGTGGGACCAATGCTACTTAGCTCCCCTGCCCAGCCCGGCCTCTCCCTACGCACCCCCTGAACCCCAGGTTTGGGGAGAGAGCTGCCTGATGAGGCAGTGAGTTCCCCATCACTGGGAGCGTCCACAAAAGGGTCAGATAACCAGCCGCGTTCTGGAAGAGATGGAGGCAGCCTTGGTTCCGGGCACTCAGTAGGTCCTTTATTTGAGCGTATTGAGTCAATAAACAACGGTGACGCCTTCACCGAGAAGGAGGTGGTTGTAGAACCTTCTGGAACTTGGCTGCATGTTGGAATCACCTGGGGAACTTCACCAAGATGGGGGCCTGGCCCAGCTGGCGTGGCTCCGTGGTTGAGCAGTTAACCTATGAACCAGGAGGTCACAGTTCAATTTCCTGTCAGGGCACATACCCAGGTTGCGGGCTTAATCCCTGTTGTGGGGGGTGTGCAGGAGGCAGCTGATCAATAATTCTCTTTCATCATTGGTGTTTCTATCCCTCTCTTTCTCTTCCTTCCTCTCTGAAATCAATAAAAACATATTTAAAACAATGTGTGGGTGCCTGGACCCCCGTCCCCCTCCATGGATGCTGATTTAATTGATCTGAGATACAGCCCGGCCATAGATAATTTTATTTTTTTTAAAGGAATATTTTTTTTTCAGTTATGTAAGTTTCTTTATATGAAGGAGATGCTGCCAATTTTCAAATATTTGAGGTATTGAGGACCAACTGATAACATCAAATTTCACTTTAGTTTAAGACTACACCCTTCAGCAAGCCTAATTAAAGGAATTTTTTTTTTAACAGCATCTTAATATTTATTCACATTTCACATACCATCTGTATTTTAGATAAAGTAAACTTCCGCCCCCTTCCGATTTTTTAATTTTATTTTTGGTTAATCCTCACTCGAGGATATTTTTCCATTGATTTTTAGAGAGAGTGGAAGGGACGAGAGAGACAGAGAGAAAAACATCGATGTAAGAGAGACACCAATTGGTTGCTTCCCGTCTGTGCCCCGCCCCCGACCAGGGCCAGGATGGAGCCTGCAACCGAGATACGTGCCCTTGACTGGAATCAACCCCAGGACCTTTCAGTCTGTGGGCTGGTGCACTAGCCACTGAGCCAAACCGGCTAGGGCCACTGGTGATGTTAAAAGCTCTGCAGATGATCCCACAGGCAGCCACGCTTGAGAACCTGAGCACCGGGTTTCCTTTCAACTCCAAGGTGATAAGATCTTGCTGTAAAGTCATTTGCACTGTAGTATACATTTCAGTCAACGTTGCCTCATACGCTATGTGGTTGGAAATACACTCTCGATGTCAGGAAAGAGCTGGGTTGTCTACAGGGTTTCCCGAACTTCTCTCATGATGAGAACCACCTGGAGGAGTTGTTAAACTACAGATTCCTGAATCCCAACTAAGAAGTGCTAAACTAGAATTTTGGGGAACATATAGGTAAAATTGTATACTCTTTAAAATATATATATATATATATATATATATATATATATATATATATATATTATTGATTTTTTACAGAGAGAAAGGGAGAGAGATAGAGAGTTAGAAACATCGATGAGAGAGAGTCATCGATCAGCTGCCTCTTGCACACCCCCTACTGGGTATATGCCCGCAACCAAGGTACATGCCCTTGACTGGAATCGAACCCGGGACCCTTCAGTCCCCAAGCTGACGCTCTATCCATTGAGCCAAACTGGTTTTGGCTAAAATTGTATACTTAACTAGTGCTCTAAGCTTATACAATTTTACCTATATGTTCCCAAAATTTCTAGTTTAGCACTTCTAAACCTGTCCCGCCCCCCCCCCCCCCCCGCTCCCCGCTCCAGCTTAGAGCACTAGCTAAGTATACAATTTTACCTATATGTTCCCCAAAATCCTAGTTTAGCACTTCTTAGTTGAGATTCAGGAATCTGTATTTTAACAACTCCTTCAGCTGATGCTCATCATGAGAGAAGTTTGGGAAACGCTGGAGCAGAAGCGATTCGGCTGAGTCCTAAGGCTGAGCCCGAAGGCTGACGGCGAATGGCCCGCCAGCGCCCACGTAAGCGGGGCAGAGGGCTCACACACACCCTGGGTGCAGCGCTCCTGTGTCTGCGCATTCAGACAGGCACCTCCCGTTCACGGGGAAAGGAGTTCCCAGCCCGATGGCCAGCCCGCCCTCGCCCTCCGCAGGCTCCCGGCCTCACCCAGTGCTTCCCAGCTCACAGCGCGTTTCCCTGCCTCATCCTCACCGAGTGAGCGGTTTAACACAGGAGACACGGTCCCAGCTCAGGCAACCCCCCCGCCCGGGGGGACTCTCTGCAGCAGCCTCGCCGTGGCCGTGGCGTTCCCGGGCAGACGGAGGGCACACGGTTACCGAATGCCCTTAGGGGACCCTTGTCTGAGGCTTTCCAGCGCCTCACCCCCCTGGGTCTGGGGACAGGACAGGGAACCCGTGGGCGACCATGGGTGTCTGCCTGTGCCTTCGGCACGCCCTGCTGGAATGGGTCAGCTCTGCTCATCTGTGTCCTTCCCTAAAACAGAAGCTCCTGGCGGGCCAGGGCTCTGTCTTCCTGTCCTCTGGCTGCTCACGGGGTTTGCTGGCCCCCGGATGGGCTCCTGAGTACAAAACAAGTGAGAGGGGCAGCAGGGGTTGCACTCTGACCCTCACAGCGACAGAGCTCCTGCTGGTGGCCCCTGACAGCCTAGGAGCCCGTGCCCCTCCTCGGAGGCCCTGCATTCCCAGCCCGGATCGCACACACCTGTGCAGGTGGGAGGGTCCCCTGGCCCAGCGGTCGGCAAACTCATTAGTCAAGAGAGCCCAATATCAACAGTACAGTGACTGAAATTTCATTTGAGAGCCACATTTTTTTAAATTTTATTTATTTATTATTTAAAAAAATGTTCTTTTAAACTTATTTTATTGATTTTTTTTTTTTTTTACAGAGAGGAAGGGAGAGGGAGAGAGAGTTAGAAACATCGATGAGAGAGAAACATCAATCAGCTGCCTCCTGCACACCTCCCACTGGGGATGTGCCCGCAACCCAGGCATATGCCCTCGACCGGAATCGAGCCTGGGACCCTTTCAGTCGGCAGGCCGATGCTCTATCCACTGAGCCAAACCGGTCAGGCAAGAGAGCCACATTTTTTAAACTTAAGCGTCTTCTAACGCCACTTCTTTAACATAGACTCGCCCAGGCCGTGGTATTTTGTGGAAGAGCCACACTCGAGGGGCCAAAGAGCTGCGCGTGGCTCGCGAGCCGCAGTTTGCCGACCATGGCCCTGGCCCGTCAAGATGCGTAGAGATCAGCGCAGCTCTGCAGCCAGCGAGGCGAGGGCCACAACCCTGCTCAGCGAGACGCGTGCGGGGCCCAAGAACAGGGTGGGGGGCGGCCTCCTCCTGCAGGGGCCCCCCTCCTTCTCCGCTCCCCGGTGCAGAAAACCACACTAGAAGGAGCTGGAAGGAGTGCATCCACATCCAAACAGCCATTGCCTGGGGAAGGGGTGGAGGCAGGGATGCAGCACTCCTTCCAGAATTCCCACGCATGGCCTCGATAACGCCGCCAGCCTGCCCGAGCTCGTGGTCCTATGCAAAGTCTCCCCGTGTCCCCACACGGCCCGGCCCAGCCCCCCGGTGCTACTGTACTTTCCCCAGATTCTCTGGAACTCGTTGCAGGCACGCTGCCCGGGCTGCCTCGTTCCCTGGCTGCCTGAGCGCGGGCAGGGCCGGGCACCGCTCCTTCTCCCAGTGCCCGCATGGGCCCGCGCCAGGAGCCGGCCCCAAAGAGCCGCAGGGTGATCCAATGCACGTCACTCTCAGCGGGGGGCCTGCATCCATGTCAGTGTGCTGAGATTCTGGTGAAGGGACGAAGGCAGAAGGCACTGCCTGCTCTCCCACTTGCAAGCTCTCACCCACACCGAAATGGGCTTGTGTCTCCCCTGGAACCTGAGATCTTCCTTGACCTCATCAGTCCTGAGGTTTCTTTATTCATCCGTGTACGCAACGCCTGAGCGTGCTTATCAGCTCAGCGGCGACTGCCTAGTGTCCCAGCTCCTCAGGCTGTCCTGGCCCCGGAAGATTCGGTGCCTCTTCCTGCTCCGCGTCCGTCCCATCCAAGGCAGAGGCCGGCCGCTGCCTCAGAAAGCCTCTGGCTGCATCTGGTCAGGAAGAAAGATGGATGAATGGAGAATCCGAGGAAATGTGTTCAGTAAAGGAATAGAACAGGACAGGGTGGGGTGGGCGATGCCTGCTGCAGTCCTCGGGGTGCCCAGGGGATTGCCTGGGCGGCTGTGGGCAGGGGGCAGTCTGTGCCAAGGTACAGCAGGCTGGTGGGCTGGTTCTCAGGCTACCGCCACCACCAGGTCATCCTTCCTCCATCCTGCCCTCACCTCCTCCTGGCACCCCTGTCCCAGGCCACCAGGCCACAAGGGGAGAGGGAATTCTCGCAGCCCATGTGGGTGAAAGCTGCTGGGCCATGGCAGTCAAGGCCCCAGTCAGCTCTGAGGTTATCTGTGAGGCTCAGTTACCCCTCCCACCACCCCGCTTTATTTTTTTTAGAAAGGAAGGAAGAGGGAGAGAGAGAGAAACATCCACGTTAGGAAAGAATCATTGACCAGCTGACTCCTGCACGCCTCACAATGGGGATCGAGCCTGCAACCCGGGCATGTGCACAGACCTGGAATCGAACCACAACCTCCTGGTTCATAGGTTGACGCTCAACCACTGAGCCACATGGCTAGGGCACCCCGGCTCTATTCTATCTTGCTCTCTCGTCCTGGCTTTGTTCCTGGACGTGATTGTGATTATTTATCTGGGATGTCCCTCTGGTCAGCGGCGGCTGGGGCCTGGGGAGCCTGCCCCACGCCTCCCCATGCCTCCCCACGCCTTTCCTGGTTTGCAGGCAGCCCGTGGGGTTGGCAGGCCTCCTCCATGTCTTCATGTTCTTTCCTTGGAGCATGTCTGTCTGCGTGTCCACATTTCCTCTTCCAGAAGGACCTCGGTCACGTTAAGTTAGGGCCCAGCCCAGTGACCTCATCTCCATTATTACCTCTGGAGTCTGTGAGCAGAGAAGGTTATATTCGGGGGCAGGGGCGTGAGCACTTCATCTATCTATTTGGGACTCAGTTTCCCCAGCACCTGCTGGGCAGACAGGCCTCCGCGGTCAGTTAAGCGGGTGGACATGAACCGGCGCTGTGCCCGGCTCACCCCTGGGGGGCTTGCTGTCCCCACAAAGCCCTCTGGCAAGGGTCAGGGTGGCTCCCAGGTTCCCGAGGGGTGACTCTAAGGGCACAGACCCCGACAGCCTCCCAGCTCCGTCAGAACCCAACCGGCCCTCTGCTGCTGTGGCACCTGCCGGCCTCCGTGTCCTACCACCCCCGTGTCCTCCCCTCGGGCCCTGGGAGGCTCAGGGAACAGCCACTCCTTTGTCCCAAAGGGCCTCGTCCTGCCCTGCCACTCGCTGGCGCTGTGACCCTGAGCCCCTCGTTGAATCCTTCCTCGGCCTCCATCCGTCTCAGGTCACCAGGACCCGCCTCCCAGGTCTGCCGGGACTAGAGGCACCCACCATGGCCTAGAGCACGGTGGGCAGAGCAGCCGCGTGAACCCTGTTGTCGGTGTCTTGGTGGGAAAGCCAAAACCCTCAGAGGCTCAGAGCTTTCACAGTGCCCCCCACTCCCACTGTTTGGGGGAGCAGGCGTGTTTGGGAGAGCAGGCGTGTTTGGGGCGTGACTGGTTGGGGGAGCAGGCGTGTTTGGGGGAGCAGGCGTGTTTGGGGCGTGACTGGTTGGGGGACGAGGGATGAACCGAGGGGGAGCAGTGTCCTTGGGGCGGGCGGGCGGGCTGGGTTTGGGCCTCTACCTGCCTCACCTCCGGGGCTCTCGCTTTTGGGCGCAAACCAAGGATGCTGTCACCGTTCATCCCGATGCTCATTAATCAGCTCCCAGGAAAGCGCCAGCTATGGGCTTTGGGCCCTTTCCCTCCTCGTTTTTCCTTTTCTGTTAACGAGGAGATGTGATCGGCCGGGACCTGTGCGAGGGAGGCTGCTCCCCTTTTTAGGGCCGGGCGTCGCCCCTCCCCTGACTCATGCCCTCCCCGCTGCCCTCCGGCGTGCACCTTGCCTGTTGCCTCGGTCCCAGGCACCGCACCTCCCAGCAGGGCGGCCCCCACCCTCGAGTTTGCGAGGCTGAGTCAACGGTGAAGTCACCTCCTGGCCGGGCTCTCAGACAAGCACTCTCTTGCCTGGCCGGCTGGGTTCCCATTGGCACCCCGGCTCCACCCGGCCGTTCTGTGGGCCGGCACCCTGGGCAGGTGCTTGGTGAGCGGAGTCAGCCCCGGGTCCATCCGCTGCCCCCCGATTTCCTCTGGTTCCTAACGCAGCCACTGCTGGCTGAAGGCAGACTCTGGGCCGGGCCCCGGCGTGGGCCGCAGGGTACGGAGCTGGGAGGACCAGGGCCTGCTGGGCTGGGGCAGGTGTGCACATGATATCCCCATGCATGGACTCTGTGCACGGCCACTAGATGCCCAGAGAGGGGAGCCCCAGCTGCCCTGGAGGTCAGTGAAGGCGATGCTGGCAATGTCTTCTTGAAGGGTGCACTGGAAGTTGCCAGAAAAGGGGAGGGAGCATAGCAGTCAGCAGGAACAGCATCCGTCAGGTGGAACAGAGTGTGCAAAGGCCCAGAGATACATTTAAGGAAACAAGAACGGTTTTTGGGATGAGCTCAGGAGGTGACGAGGGAGAAGGAGGCAGTGTCCGGACATGGAGGGCTTTATGCCATACCAGGCAGCTCCCATCAGGAGAGCGGGGACACAGAGGCTTTGTTTTGAGCAGGAGAGTGACATGGCCAGGGTGAGCGTGAGGGCAGGTGCTGTTGGCAGGTGGAGGGGAACGTTCAGGAGTGTGATCACAGTTGTCC